>CM057967.1:41086833-43878943 GCA_030142095.1 Rubus idaeus
AAGTACACTTGTAATAGCTTCGCGGATTTTCGCTTCCCTTCACTTGTTTCTGGCCATACTTCCTCCAATTGAACCCATCATCTGATCTTCTGTTCAAGCACTGATGAGATTGGAGGTGGTTGTTGTTGTTGTACTGACCTGATTGGAAACCACCATTACTGTTGGACTGAGCATTAATGCTTTGGATATTGGTGCCCATTTCAGATGAGAAGCTCTGCACTGAAGAACCATACTCGGGTTTCACCATACTCTTCCCTGAAGAAAACTCATCTTGTTTGGGGGGTCCTAGATAGTTATTCCATGCCTGTTCTTGTGCCTGTGAGAAAGCAACAAGTAAATTAGCAAAAACAACCAAAGTGGGAAAGAAGAAAAAAACAGAGAGATCTCTGAGTAATTTCATCAAACACATTTCATACAGTCTGAATTGTGCTGTTTGAAGATTGGAAGATTGTTGATGATGAAGTGGGAGGAGGCCTTGTTTGGGTTTGGAAAGAGAAATCTGAGTAGTTCTTGTGCTCCTGTTTGACACTTTGGTGGTTGTTGTTGGTACCACCAGAACCAGAATTGCTCCTCCAATTAAAGGCTTGAGCTGCAAAAGTCCCAGTAGTTGGAGAAGGAAGAATCTGCCCATAATAATAACACCACCACCACAAAAATGGGAAATCTCATAAGTAGAAATCATGGAAACACAAATTCAGAAACACATATGGTAAGATTTTAATCAGACAAAATTAGCCCCCAATAATAAAGCAGCTAAATCAGCCTACTTAACATTAAAAGCATCTTTTTTTAGCAAACTCAAAAACAGAACTTTGACTCTAACTTGGAGCATATTTCGGAAACCGAGAGATTCTACTCACGTTGGAAGAGCTGAGAAGCACAGGAGAGTCGAGAAGCTCAGCTGGGCTCAACCCAGGTGGGATTGCAAAGTAAGAAGAGGGAGAAACAGAGGGAGGTGAAATAGGGAGCTGGGGAGGCGGGAGTGACTTGAATTTGGGCACACCTGACCCGGTTCGCTCAGCAATACGATCCGATAACCCGCCGTACCCGGTGTTTCGGGTTGTTGGGTTCGTAGTTTCGGCGCCGGAGGATAAGAGGTCAGAGAAGGAGGTGGTCATGAATGGGTGAGTGGAGAAAGTGAAATTGCTCGGGTGGGAATTTGCAGAGGTGTCTAAGCTGCCGGAAGAGGAGGCCATAAGAGAGAAAAAGAGAGGTGGGGTGATGAAGAAAATGGAGATAAATATGAGACAGAGATGGTGGAGAAGAAGAAGAGGGTCACGTATTGCACAAGCTAGCCTCTCCTTCTTTCTTTGTATTGTGGAGCTTTCTCAGAAGCTGTGCTCATGGGGATGGTTTGACCGTTGAATATTTTTGTGCCATTTTTTTCATTTACAAAGAGCAAAGAGCAAAAGAGCTTTTTTTTTGGGATTTTTTTTCTGGTCAAAGCTCGCGTGTTTGACTGGTTGGCGGCTAATAGTGAGTTTCCATACTGCCATAATAATGTCTAGATTATTCATTCATATCCTACTTATCAATCAAATCCATATCTCCGTGACTTAATTTTTTTCGAAAATTAAATTTAATCTAGATAAGACATGATTCTAATTCAGCTCATTATGTTTCCTACGATTTTTTTAAGAGAGATATCATTATTTAGAGGAAACTAATTAGCATTGTATTCTCGGAAGAAAGGAGATTTTTTTTTGGACGGATGGAAGAAATGAGATGAATGTACAATAATTCGTTTGTATTCAATAATGAAATGGTTGTTTTAGTTGTACTTGCAATAAACGAGCTAGCATTGTATACTCGCACGAAAAATTGGAACAATTATTCGTAATTTTTGAAAAGAAAAAATGTAGAGAATTATTTTGGTTGCACAGAGAATTATAATCTCCAAATTTAATGAGAATTAAAATTTATTTTGAATGAGAGGGGGTTGGAAACATTGTTGATGAGAATTGATAAAAACCCCTTTATAATCTAAACATGTTAAAAAAAATAAGAAAAAAAGAAGAAGCTAAAAAAGAGAGTACTCTTTTGGGTTTAATACACATGGAGATTGTGCATCTAATTATAATGTCACATATACCCAAAAGAGTACTTTCACGTGTGAAATTGAAAAGTTCATATTCATGCACCACCTTATTTTCTTGGTCTTTACTTAATCATGCCTTTAAGTTATTAACTTTTCTACATTTATTGTTTGTTACTATATCCTTGCATTCATACTGCTAATATTTATGTATTTACATAAATAACTGTTCTAAACTAACAACCCATGATATATTCCTTTTGAGGCTCAATAACTACCTAAGTTTATTAGAATTTAAAAACTAACACTATGAAAGTTACAAGTTCAAATCTCACTGACATCTATGAATGAATGAGGTGAGAATAAAAAATATTATTTCTTCTCATAAATAAAAGATAGAAACTAAAAAAAAAAGGTTAGATCGATGAGCATAACATACTATAATTTGATCCATTAATAAGGGTACGTAGGTGCCAAGATGTGCATATAATTTGTATGATACTCTACCAGAAATGAAGGGATTTTATGTTCAAACTCGAAAGTAACAGATTTTGGTCCAATAGAATATTGGTCAGCCGATTGATATTAAAATTTAGGAAACAAATTAAGTTCTTTGAGCTAGCATTGGTCCAATTAGAATATCATTAATTTTCCTGTTTGTTAGATAGCTTCACCTAATTTGAATTAGTTTTTTATTTATATGGAAAAGTTAGAGGTGGACTATTTTTCAGTAACAAATCATAATGCAATTGTGTGTGCGTGTATGGTATGGAGTTTGAGCTTCACATGCATGATAATATGATATGCGGAATACGAGTCCATTTTGAGGATCGTTAATAATCATTACATGATAGAATATAAGGCAGAAAAGAGAGAAGATGAGTCCACTTTTGTACAAAGTCTTAATTTCTTAGTAAAAGTAAATCTGCAATTTTGTGCTAAATGCATGATGATCAACACATTGAATGTTGATGAACATATTGACTAATCACTAATTCCTTTTAAATTATATGCTAGACAGCCTAGACTTCATTTTCTAAACTTTACACTACCTGAAATAGGCAAGGAAAGGTTAATTAATGTTTTTATTAACAATTGTTAGGTTTACGGTTTACCCTAATTGTGAATCTCATTTTTTAATCTTCACATGATACGTTTACAATTGGAGCCGTTTATTTTATAAATGATACTTTAAGGATCATCGTTACCAAAAAAAGAAAAACAATCAAATCAAAAGTCATTTAATCATTCAATTAGTGTTTGTAACAATATAATTATCATAATGAACCGTCCATTTATTTGCACATATAAATAACTAAAGTATGTCCAACTTGATTAATTTCAACATAAATAATATTCAAATGAGGTTTAAAACATGAAAAATCTATTATGATAATATAAAATTAAGATTCGTTAATTACAAGTCGGGTGGGTTAACCTAAGAATTATTATACATAGTTTTATTGAGTAATGAGAAAACCTCCACACCCGTTAGCCCATTCTTTTCCGTTTCTTTTTGGGTAAATCGTACACTGAAAATGTTGCTAATTAACCCTAAGTTTTGTCTTTACACTGATTTTTTTTCTTTTCTTTTTTGGTAAATCGTACAGTTAAATATATATGAGAGATACTAATTGTCCAAAATGTAGCTAGTGTCGGCATCATGAGCTTTATCTTTTAAGCTGGCAAGTGGCAAAGGTATGGTGAGATATTTATGGAGGTCTAGCTAACAATATATTTCATCCAGTTTCTAGAAGATGCATGACTGGTATTATTGCCGTGTTAAAAGGTCATTATCCTCGATCTACTGTCTATTGCAATCCATCTAGAAGGAATGATGCACATAGCATCCAAAGTCTTTGTGGAAAAACCTAATTAAGCTATTACATGGGATGATGGGAAGGTGAGACCAAGTCTTTGTTATCCGAAAAGCAATCTCAAACATCTCCAATTTATTGTTAGTTTTTGTTTAACATATTATGTAATTAAGCTATGAATTATCAAATTAGTGTTACTACGGTACCATCCGAAGGGAGCTCGCATTTTCAACCGCGGTAGTATGATTGATGGGTCCTCTCCTAATTAAGAATATGGTAAGATGGAAATATAACAGTTCATGCATTTTTCTCTGTTATTAATTTGTATGTAATTCAATAATCTAACAATCGATTAAATTAAGGTACGTTTTCTTGTTAGTCTGGTTCTTTTGGTAACATAAAAATGAAAGTGGCGGATGTTAGATTCGCAATTTTCATTTGGTGTTGCTTCGAAGCAACAAGTTAGTACTTTCAACTATAATGAGCTACTTAATTCGTGGGGTTCGTCATGCATTAGTTATACCTTTTTTTCTTGGCTATTTGTCTCCTATTATACGTACATGACTAAGAATTATATTAAGTGGTTGCATATGCAAGTTCACTGATAATATTAGTGAACACTAAACACAATATATTGTTTGACCAGCTGATTAACCAAGGAAAGTTATATATGAACCTAAGCTAGCTATAGTTAGTGATGAATTCAACTTTCTTCATCTATGAGACTATGACCTTATATCTTTGACCAGTACGTGGATAATGTTAGTAACAGCAATGTTTTGACCTAGTTAGCCAGTTAACAAATTAAGGAAACTATAACTAATTACCTATAAGAGTCAGTTGTGTAATTAACGTTCTTCATCTTTGACCTTATATATATATTATACCCTTTATTGGGTTGGTAGCTGGAAATGGTATTTGATGCATGACTAGTGCGCCAAATTTTCTATCAAAGAGTTCAGCTAGTAGAGTCGTAAATATCCTGAACGTTCTAGCTAGCTAAGAGAATCTGCAGCAACCAAGTCCAATATTAATTTGCAAGTTCACTGATAATTATATTAGTAAACACTAAGCACAATATATGGTTTGACCTAGCTAGTTAATCAAGGAAAATAATTAACTAACTTATAGTCAGTGATCGATGAATTCAACTCTCTTCATCTTCGAGACGTTGACCTTATATCTTAAATGGGTTGGTAGCTATAAATGGTACGTGATGCATGACTTGCATGATAATTGATGTTTTATTAGTGCCATGCAAGCTTGCCATCGAAAAGTTCAGTCACACGTATCCTCAAAACCCTCACAAAATAAGCTAGCTCTTTGTTGCAGTAGAAACAAGTCCTAAAGTGTTACCCGATTGTTAAGTATTGTGTTTTATTTTTTTCGTTTGAAAATTGTTAAGTACGTAATAAGTATTGTGTTTAAATCAAGGATTTGGATCCTCTCCTAACCTGCATATACTTTTAATTTCAATCATCCATTCAAAATATTAAAAGTTAAAATTAATTCATCTCAGTAAATGATTATTAAATATTCAAAATTGCACTTTTTAGCACATAATTATTAAATACTCAACTCATGTCATTATTAAATACTCATTATGTTGAGGTGGATTATTCTTGACTTTTGAGATTTTTAATAGATGACTGAGATTAAAAGTTTAAGTAGGTTAGGAGAAAAGTTAGGTTAAGAGATGATCCAGATTCTTAAATCGAACATATAAGAGTGTGAAAGAAATTGAATGGATAATCACAACTTACACTATTATCCCACGTTTTTTTTTAATAGAAAAAATAAAATTTACAACAAAAAATCTCTAAAATAACAACCCAAAATTGATCAAACCGGATGACGGAACTTGACATGCCATCATGCCAAAAGTTGTTAGGGTTTGAAAAAAAAAAGAAAAAGGTATATATATGCCTTGTGTACGTCTATGAAAATGGCGGACAAGGCAAAACGAATAAGACAAAATTGCAGTCAAAGTCAAAAATTTCTCATGCACTGAATGTACGTCTATGAATCATCATGCTGACGTATGTGTGAGAGTCTGTGTGACCCTCACGTATTTCGCACGTGATCCGTGCGTATAATGCACGGAGGATTTTGATTGGACAATCGCCATCCGTGAGTATCTTGCATTTCTCGTGTTCTTTTGCTCCGCTCGTGTACATTACCACAAAAAGAAATATTGTGGATTTTTTTCTGCAATATTTTTTTGTTCTTTCAGAAAATGCTCACCTTATTCCTACAATATAATCTTTTATTTTATCTGTTCTTCCGGAACTTTTACTTCGCCTTCATATATAAAAAATTAATTAAATTTGATTTCATTTTACCGTTCGAATAACTCTCAAATTAAATTACAAAAAAACAAAATACAACTAAGAATAAGTAGATATACTTTTTTTTTTGGTGAAAAGAATAACAAGTAGATAGACTAGAAGCATTAAACACCAATCTGATATCGGTTTCCTACAAAACCATTAATGTTGGAAGATCTTATTTCCATTTCACCCCTATATATAATTCTCGTCGAACATTGAATATTGTTTGGTGAAAGATAGGTAGAGTAACTGGAATGCACTTCATGGACTTCCATATTACTCCAATAGTCAAATGGTCAGAAGTAGGGGGGAGCAGAAATTCATAACCGGAGGGGGGGGGGGGGACAATAAGTACTTGATGATACAAAAAAATTTTAAAAAAAACATGACCCATGCAAAAAAAAACTCACATTGAAAATTCAAAACTAGTTAAAAACTTGAAAATTAGGTTGATAAACTAAAAATTAATCTTACTCAGATTAGAGTTCCTAATTTTATGTTTTTGTTTTTTTTCTATTATTAAATTTATATTCAATTATTATGAGTTCTTGACCAATAGGGACAAAATACACAATAGGAAACTAAAAATTTATGAAAATTACAAGATTTGATTAAAAGAGAAAAACAATTAAAATAAATATCAATTATATAAACCATTTTTTATTGTAGAGAATTATCAGAAATTTTAAGTGCAACAATTAATATCTCCTAGTTTCTTCTCCACATTAAATAATAAATTATTTTTGGGTGGCTAAAAAATTATAAATGCATCAAATGATTAATCAAACATATATGATATATGATTAACCAAGCATAAAAGCATAATTACATAACCATTTTGGCATAAATTGAGGGGGGGCCTGTGCCCCTGCTGGTCTCTTAGTGGCTCCGCCACTGACTCAGAAGGACTTGCAGAGCTTCAACTTGTTGAGCCCTTCAGCCTTCTAAGCAGACTCATATTTACTGCACGTCTGTAGCTATGAGCTTCAGCCTTCTGGAGATCTTCCCACATGCAGTTGCCATCCTTTTGGATCTATTTCCACCTGAAAACAGCACAGAAATTAGTAGTTTAACGAAATGATACGAAACATCTCCCTGCAATCTTCGAGGTCATTAAGAAATTAGAAGGAACTTTCTGATGCCATTCTTCACGTAAATTGTCAAGGAACAATTTCTAGAACCTATGATCAGAGTTGAATAACAACCTTACGAGGAATAAGAATTTGAGCTTTGAAAGGGAGGCAAGTTTATTTCTCAATAACATGTAATGATGTAAATTTCATGGAACCTATTTAGTAGCTAAACATGATGATATTGCCGCACTAGAATGGAAGGAATAGAAGTACCTGGAATGCTTTATTTCTCCAATGAAACACACAACCACGGCCTTCCATGTACTCAAAAATATATTTTGGAAGCAATGGTTTTAAGGATGTGTGAAGCTTAACTTTTGTTAAGCCTCCACATGCCAATAGGGCAGCAGCAAGGCCATTTGGACTCAATCCTGTCAAGTGCAAAATAGTAATGTTCTGCAAGCGATTGGTGTTGGCAAGAGATAACAGCCCAACATCTGTGACAGCACAATAGGACAAGTTTATCTGCAACATGAAGAAATCAACATCAGGTTTCAGTTCGGCATCAACTTCATTCTTCCAGAGAGTGAAGAAAGGAAAACTACCTGTCTGAGATTATGGCAAAATTGACCAAGTGCAAGCATGCCACTATCATTGATATTGAAGCACTTTTTTATGTCAAGAACTGCCAGTTGCCTACATGCCCTAGCAATAGCTGAAAGGCCAACTGTTGAGACACAAGAACATCCTCGAAGTTCAAGTATCTTCAACCTCAAACACTCTGACAATGATATTAATGAAGAATCTGTAATTTTACTATTATAAGCAACGTTGATCATCTCCAGATCAGGACAACCCTGAGCTATTTTTGCAATGCCCACATCAGTTACTCCCAAGGACCTAAAGAAGATGGCAAGAACCCCATAAGATTTCTATTCAAAGAGAGCTTAGGACATCTACATAAAGTTAGACATAGCATTATTGAGTCAGAGCTAGTGAATTGACATGCCAAGCAGAATATCGTATCTGATTAAGGCTTTTGTTTTAGAAACTCTGCAGCAGATAGCCAAAGTCATTCAGAAGAAACTTCAACAGAAATGTAATTTGTACCCCCTATATGTGATGTGAATCTGCAAGATCTCTAAAGCCACTAACCTATACAAATCAAGCTCTTTCAGCTTTTTACATCCACTTCCAACATGGATAAGTCCTTCATCAGTAATGTTCAAGCAGACGCCCAGCTTTAGACTACAAAGTTTGGAACATCTTGAGATGGACATTAAGCCTACATAAGTTTAGCAGCGTATAATATTAGCAGATAGAAAATTACACACACCACACAAAAAAAAAAAGAGAGAAGCCTTGGATGAATTAAAATGTTAAGTTCAACTTGAAACCTTCATCATTGATTTCGTTATCTGTGACATCCAATTCCTCCAAGAATTGGCAACGCTGTCCAATCAACAGGAAAGCATCTTTAGAAACCAGGCTACATGATTCCATCCTAAGAGAAGTGAGGGATGTGCATGATTTTGTTGTGCAGTCTATAGAAGCAGAAGTTATTTTGCGGCAGCAGGTGATGTCTAATTTCAGCAACTTCCTATGCGCTTGCACAAGGAAGGAGACACACTCATCCGTCACTCCTGAGCATTTACTTAAGCTCAGCTCTCGTAATGAGGCACACCAACTTCCAATGGCTTTAGTCCCAGAACATGTAACCAAACAGCCATCTAGTCTAATCGATTTCAACCTCGAATAGTTAAGGAGACATTTCCCCAGGTCAGTGGTAACCTAAACCACAACTATAAACGTCAAGAAAGAGTTTGTTAAATAGAGAAAATATTATTAGGGTGATCGTAGGGTTTGAGACTTACAGAAGGACCATATGATAGGACAAGCTGCTCCAGGTTTTCAGCACCATTTGTCAGAGAAGACAAACCCACATGACTAACATTCTGACATTTCGACAAATTAAGCATCTGTACAGTAGCACATTAATGAAATTTTTATTACAAATGCTGTTAAAATGAGACTTCAGAAGTAATGAATAATCAGCGGAGAAAATTGAATATGGCTGTGAAATGGGGATACACCACCAAGTCCTTTACAAAAAGGGCATCATAGAAGCCGAAAACATCATACGTTTCTAAAAGGAATTGTCTTGAACTTATGTACCTTGAGCGAGCTACAACTATGTTCGAGGTTAACAAGGGCATCATCATCAATTCCAAGGCATCCTTCAAGAACCAAATCTTCAAGATGTTGTAGTTGCAGGATAGGTGGAAGACATTTTTCTGTGATCTACAGTAAAAAAGCAAACATATTTTCCAAGTTGATAAAATAATTCCAAGTCAAATTCCCAAATTAGAACCATAAACGACCCAGCAGGTGAATCAAGCATGCCTTTTCTTCATCCAAGTAAGCCTAATTTGGTCAAATATGTCACTCCTATTAGTCTGTTACAGGAAAACCACCCTTTCTATCTGGCACCAAGAAATCAAATTCAGATAAATGAAAATGGCCTTTCCACTGACCCAACAAAAGTAAAAAGTTCAAAACTCTTTGACTAATGATCCACCAATAAAATTTTGACTCTTTTCTTGGACCACTATGAAATATCCCAGAGGAACAAACACCTCACTCCAAGCTCAGCACAAATCATCTAAACCCACACTTGAGCTTCAACTTGATAATATTTAACCACAGTTAAAAGTATTAAAAAAATGCAGTAAAAAAAATGTAACAATGAAATTGAATCCCATTACCGGCAAACAAGAGAGATCCAAACTCCTGAGCTCGTTGCATTTGAGAGCGACCAATCCAACGCCCAAATCAGTGACACGTAAGCACCACCTCAAGCACAGCAGCCTCAGCTTCCTACAGCCAACGGCTAGACACCCAATCCCTATATCCGTAATCAATTTACACCTGGCGAGCCACAGCTTCTCCAGATTCTTGGCCTCGGCGATGGCCTTGGCCGCGGAGTCCGTCAGGTCCGTGCCGTTAGACAAGTCGATCTGGACCAAACAGGAACAGCCGGTGGACAATCGGAGGAGCCCAATGCCGGTGAAGTCCCTGGAACGCGAGAGATTGACGGAACGGAGCGTGGAGTGCCAGGTGGCGGAGAGGGAAGTGAGCGTGGCGTCGCTGATGCGCGGGCAGAGAGTGAGGTCGAGATGCGAAATGGAGGGGTAGCGATGGAGCGTTCGGTGGAGGAGCTCGGAGCGGAGGGGCTTGAGGGACTTGCGGTGGCGGGACTCGACGAAGTAGAACGACTTGCAGCACAGAGAGAAGGCCTTTTTGGCCAACGGCTCGTCGTTTAGGTGGTCGAGGATCGCGTGGATGATCTCCTCAGTGAAGACGTCGAGGATGCTGGTGCGTTTTTTCATTGGGTACCGTACTACTACTGCGGATCTCTGTTGCTTGCTTTTGGTGAGGTGAAGAAGAGGAGAAATGAGGGGTTGAATTTACAATGCTGACCTTGTGGGTCAACGAATGCGTTGGAGGGTCGGGGGTAATTTGGGTGGGATTGGATTCATGGATCCATTCTATTTGGGGAAGGGAACATACGAGGAAGGACAGGTTGAATTGCACATTGTACGGTAATATATTTAAAAGCTTACGTACGTACATAGAGGGACAACATTTCACGGTACTTGAAGCGTGGAACTGACGCTCCGAAAAGAATATCCTCACATATAAATATTTATATACCAGGCGGAAGAATCTAAATTTCTCATGAAGAATCTAAATTTCTCATGAAGAATCTAAATTATTCGAATAATAGTAAGAAAAATGAAAAATGAAAAATGATAATCCAAAGCATTAGGCATTCAGTTTCATGAAGATCAACACGAGTACGTACAGCAGGACTAAATACTCTTTCATTCTTCAACTATTACATATCCGCAACAAAACACAAGTTTAAACAACACTTCACAACAGAAAATAGGAAAGAGTTATTATTCGCTCACTTCTTGGCAAAACTGATGCCCATGGGGTTTTGAGGGGTGACTTTGAAGCCTTGAAGAGCCTGCATCGCCATTGATGACTGTACGTCGTCTTCAAACTCTACAAAGGCAATGCCTGGCTTTGCATCAATCATTCGAACTTCCCTAAATCCTGGGTATTGTTTGAACAGCAGTTCCAGCATTGCACTAGTGGTTTCATGGGGCAAATTCTCTATGAACAGAATATTGTTTGGAGCTGCTGTTTCGTTTGCATTTGGATTACCATGGCGGTATGAGGTCTGCTGATAACACATAAAAAAGAATTTACTTTTCAACACCTACAGTGCAAGTACAAACAATAATAGAAAAAGATAGAAAACTTACAGTTCTGCCTCCATTTTCAGCAGCTCCACCATTTGCTGGAGCAGATTGTGGACCTTCTTCTGTTCGCCGCTTTCTGTCAGCAGCTGTACCAACAATTTTATTTCGCAACATGAGTTGTTGTGCAAACATTTTCATTTACAATATAAACAACAAATCTCAATGTTCTGTAGCAGCAACTTAGTAAATTTAGCCTCCCTGCATTGACCTTTACCCTAAAAACCTAGGTCATTCACGAGCAATACAATATATGATTCAGAAATAGATATTTAAAGTTTGACCAAGTTCAAAGAAAAAATGACTGCCTTATTATAGTCATGAACTAAGCAAAAGATAGTAGCGTAAACGGTCGAGTAAGTAAACTCCCTTACTCTAACAAGTAAGCTAGTCCCACCCTCTTCATTGCTTAAACCAGTCATTCATTCATTCCACCCCTAATATTCCTATGCTATAAAAATGGTCATTCATATCATAACTAATTAAAAAATCATCTGATATGCTATGAAAAGCTTCAAGACTATGGAAAATTAAGTTTCAGTCACCTCTTTCTTCTTGCTTCCTTTTCTTTTCTCTTGGAACAAAGCTTCCTTCTACTTTAGCGATGCAATCTGACTTTGTTTTTGCATATTGAATCCTCTGCATGACACCAATAATTCTCATATTTAGAATAAGAAAGTTCAATGGGTATGAATATCAGAATTAGCTTCTCTTTTGAGAGAAGAAGCAACCAAAGCAAACACACAAGTTAAAACTGTAATCAAGCAACGTTACGTGAGAAAATCGAAACAGAGTGCACTGTGACATTTAGTGTCGACGCATCTTTTAGTCCATTCTACTTCGTCTTTCAATGTATGTAATGTCTATGCCAAAAAAGACAAACATGTCCGACACGGACACACACACACAGGGTATGCGATCTAAGGAAGAAGGACAGGTAGACAGGAAACCTTGGGCCCTTAACAAACATGTCCACCATAGATGCAGTAAACTACCAAATGGGCATGACTCACCATGGGTTTATCATAGAATGGAAAGTTTTGCATCTGCCGCACAGCATTACTGGCAGATGTCACTTCAAGAAATGCAACCCATGCTTGTCCTCGAAGCTTGGGTGTCTTCAAGGCAACAACATCCAAAATTTTTCCATACTGAGAGAATAAGCAATACAGGGACCTCTTCAATTCTGCAAAGGAATAAGAAAAATGTCAACATTAGCACACAAAAATGACGGTATCAACCAAAAGCTTATCAAGCAGTAAAAGTTGTTATGCCAGATAACTGGAAAACCACTGCAACAAGATGCCAAGACCATTAAAGAGAATAATATTGTGAACTCTGATGTTACTACCCATATACTGTCATTTTCTCAAGATTAATGATCCTACATGCACCCAAGGTAACCAGAATCATTCAGAACTCCCACATTTAAATCCAATATTGTGTAAATTGATTTTTGGTGGATTCAGACGAACAGATATTTGTGTAAATTGATTAATAAGACTGTGAAAGTATTACTTCTATGTTAACTAAATCTTGTTTTGAGTTGATTAGTTAAACTAAATGAACTTAAAATACACAGACTTCATATATAGTGTTATCATCTATGATTCTTAACAATAAATATCCCTAAACCCTAATGCAAATAGTTTAAACTAGAGAATCAAATCTAAATCCCTCATTTCAACTCCACAAATCCAAATGCTAGCATCCATATCAATCCCTGGATTTGAACTACAAACACATAAGTAACTGCAAGTCCCCAATTCAATCTGCAACCAAGTATGGTCCTTCCAATACTTGCGGGTATAAATTTATTAGTCTAGTTTCTCACTCTGCCTCTATTAGGCTCAATTTTCCATAAATGCACCTTATCCTACACCGATTCAAACTAAAACCCTAAACCTCAACTTGTGCTGCGAAGAGAAAACAAAGGAAGCTCAGCTAATTGGAGCCTAATACGATCAATTTTGCTTACCTAAAATGAATGAATTGAGCTTATTAGTTAAACATTCATCATTCAGTTCTCTTATAGTCTACTCAGGTTTCTCAGTATAAAAAAACAAAGGGTGCAAGAGAAAGAGAGCATAGATTGAGTTACCTTCTTTTTTGATTTTCTCGTTGAGATTCTTAATGTATATAGTTTGGCTCGGCGGTATATCCCCGGAAAGCATTGTCGCAGAGAAAGAGAGAGCACCTTCAAGGTTCTGATGAGAGAGAGAGAGAGAGAGAGAGAGAGAGAGAGAGCGAATCGGGTCGAGCCCTAGAAATACAAGAGAAGCCGCTACTGCACTGTTTAAAAGCCAGTTACTTGTATAATTTTGAAAAGGCTCTTAAAATTTGGCCCACGTACTATTGGGCTTGGTTTTTTTTTTTGCTTACGTATTATTGGGCTTGGGTTTCGTTTCATTTCTTTTTTGGGTCAGGTAGTGTACACATATAAATATGGTACTTGTCACTAAAGAGATTCCTTTTCTGTTACCCAAAAAAAAAAACAGAGAGATTCATTTTTCTTCTTGTTAATTATATTTATATGGGATTTCATCTGCATAGATTTGCCGAATCGAAAGTTATTTAATTATATATTATCACGAATTATCATGGTAAACGTTGGACACATTATGTTTATTTATTTGTTTGATCCAAATTAAATACCTTAAATAATTTTAATTTAACGAATTTTTGTTGTAGATATTATCGCCAAGAGTTGATCTCGCCACTACTACTAAAAAGGCTTGTTGGGACAAACATATTTCTCTATTGCCTCTATTTGTCCCTAAAAGTGGGTTAGAATTTAATGAATATTATATGAAAAGAAGCAGCAAAGATCTAAATAGGAGACATATTTTATTAGTTTTAAACTATTGTACAAGATAGTAGAATATATATTAAAGCATTCCAAACATACATTGGTACATATATAATACGTACCAAATCATTATTAAGCTTATTCAATCCGATGATAAATAATTAATAGTCCAAATTGTCTAATACGTACGTCCAATGTTTCTTGCAAACATGCATGCATGTTTTAGTAGTTACTTTGCCGGGTACACATGAGGAGGCAAACGCGGCTTTGCAAGAGCAAGCAATGGCCTCGCGAGGGTAAGTTCATCTTTTGATTCGGTGAGGTCAATGCTTGACTGATCATGTGGCACATCCCAACTAAACCCATGAAGGAGCCTAGCAAACAGCATAACGGTCATTGTAGTCCCCAACGTAATACCTACACAACCACGCATTCCAGTGCTGAACGTTATGAAGCGCAAATCCGACTCTGTGAGCACTACCATCGACCCGTCATCCTTGAGATGCCGCTCGGGTCTAAACTTGAGCGGCTCATCCCAAACTTTCGGGTTGCGGCCGAGTCCCACCCGGCTAAGCAGCACATGGCTACCCTTGGGGATGAAGTAGTTGTCAACTGTGGTGTCGGAGATGGACACATGGGGCACGTTAAAGGGTGCCACAGGGTGGAGGCGAAAGGCTTCTCTAGCGCATGCTTTTACGTAGTTGAGGTGTGACAGATCTGATTCCTGGACTAGTCTTTCCCTGCCAACTACAGCGTCCAATTCCTCTGTTGCTTTCTGAAGCAGCTCAGGTTGGTTAATCATCTCTGCCAGTGCCCATTCAACAGCATTTGAGGGATTATCCACTGTTGCCATCATTATCTCCTGCAGCACATAGACCAAATATATGTTTTGCTTCATTTTCTTGCGCTATATATAATTAAGAGTAACATGCTGAATTAGGTGATAAGCATTAATTAATAATGGGGTGGTGATGTTTACCGCATACTAAAGATGGTGAGAAAATTTAAATCCTATAATTTTAGGTTGCAAAAAGTCATGTAAATTAATTGTCAAAATGACTCGATCAATACGTACATACTCTTCTGACGTGCATGAGCAATTAAACCATTGTCAGTACGTAATGAATGATTTAATGTGAACAGTTAACGTGAATGATCGGAACTATAAGGTTACTCTCAAATCTTAAAAATTAGATTAAGTGATCGAATAACTTGACCTATATCTAATCAAGCAAGAATGAAGTTTTGGAAACCTAAAGATTAGCTTTTGCTAAATATAAAATTTATTCTTTTTTCATTTAAAAAAGGTTATTGTCCCAATTCATTTCAAGTTAATTTTGTGACATGTTTAGGATATTATATGTAAATTAGTAATGTTTTAACGGCTAAAAAACGTCAAGTAAATTATTTGAATGTCAAATAAAGTGTTTAAAAACTTCATCTAACGTATATCTTGATGGTTTAAAATAATTTGTACTTAATTTATTGACACTTGTATGCTTGATCTTTTTTTAGCAGAATTTTCTGCCGTTATTTATGTCGATTTTTGTTGTAGTGACTGACATAATAATATAATTTTTTGGCCAATCTGACTTTTGACTTTTGAGTGAGAAACTTACTGTAATTAGAGCTTTGATTTCCTCCTGCGAGAGTAACTGTTCACCACTGACATCTTTCAACGAGACTAGAATATCGAGCAAGTCCTTTGGTTCCTTGTTGCTGCAGCCCTTTTTGTATCTTCGAACCCTCTCTTCAATCAACGGTTCATGGTATTTTCTTGTAATCTCAAGGGCCTCCTTTATCATCTTCTCCTGGCCATCCAAGTCGAGGCCTCTCAAGCATGGTATGTAATCTGATACACAAAATGAATATATGTATTTGAGGATTGTGAACAGCCCATGTACATGCTCTTCTTCCTCCAAACCTGGTCCTCCATCTTCCATTCCCTCCCCAAAGTACCTCTTATTGAAAACCATTTTCCTAATCACGTTTGCGCAGTAGTGTTGTGCCGCCACTCTTACATTCACAGTGCCACCTTCATGGGGTGAAATGCAGCACTGGTTGTACACGTAGCGGACAAGGTGATCGGCCTCTTCGACCCTTTTCTTGAGAAGCCACCTTTGTCTGGCTGGAGAGAGCAATTCAGTAGTGATTACCCTCCTCATTTTCTTCCACTGTTCTCCAAAGGGCACCATAACTGCCGTTAGGTATCCGTCAGTGGCGAGACGAGTGGAAATACTTATAGGTCTTGACGCAAAAACTGCATCCTGTTTCTTCAAGAACTGGCGGCTCAGTTCCGGGCTAGTGACCGAAATTACATGAACATTGCCGAGTCGGAAGCATGCAATTTCGGTGTTCATTTTATCCATGAGGTTGTGTATCCACCGAAATGCTGGCTTATTGAAGAGCATTTCGGGAAGGTTGCCAACAATAGGCCAAGGCTTTAGGCAGCTGGGACTGGGAGGAAGTGTGGGTTTCTTATTACGGGGGGGATTATGCCAACAGTAATTTTTTATTAAACATAAAAAGATGACTATTGCAGTAAGAGGCAGCATGGAGGGTAAGGAGAAAAATTGAGATTGGTCAAAGACAATGGCTTCCATATGATAGTGCGAATGTGCGATCGAGTACCTAGAAGCTAGAAGCCTATAAACATAAAGGGTTTAGAACTTTAGATTAAGGCATGAGGATGGGTACGTACTGTTGCCCTATTTATAGCTCTACACCTAGGACCATTCATAGTAGTGATCGTACAAAGATGATGACGATATATACCTAAACAAAATGATGACGATATATACCTAATCATTTCTATGAAACATCATCGTCACAGAGCCGACCTTGAGAATTTTTAGACCTAGTACGAAACTTAAAATTAGGCCCTCCTAATTAAGGTTGCACACGAAAATTTAAGAATATTTACTATGACTTATTTGTTTTCATAAAGCAAGATATGACTAAATTTCATCAACACAAATAGGTGATATTATCGTCAAATAACATTAAAAGGTAGTTCTCTATTATAACAAAAACCATCATTCCATCTAAACGTAGCCACCAAACAAAATTAAAAAAATGAAGATATATTAGCAAGATTGAATCTAAAAGACTAAAACAATATATTTAAACCCCCAAAATCTGAGATATTCATAACAAGAACAATTCTACCAAAAGAATTTATTCAATTGAAGAATAAATTAGAGCAAAAAAAAAAGCATATTGGAGTTGGGTGTTTCAGGATGCAGCAAGATGATTCAAATTAGAGATTGAACCTTGTTTGAATTTTGATTTTGTTGTTTGTGGTATGAAAAAAGAAAAAAAAAAAGATTGGGCCTTGAAGTGGGGAGTCGGGGAGTTTTATTTGGTTTTTGGAGAGTTGATATTGATTCTTTAGCTTTTGGGATAAGCAATTTGGGAATTGCGTGAATCAATGAATAATTATTAACTTCCTTTTTAATAATAGGGTTGCCAGAAAAAAGAGAGAGGCTATAACTGGAAATCGAACCCGTGATGGGAAATGCCATTTAAAAGAATTATCCAACTGAGCTACACCATCTATTGTTATAATTATGTTTTTTTTTACAATATTTACACTACTAGCTATCTTGCTATGTAGAATCGGGGGCCCTGTGCGACGACACTACCCGCACACCCCAGGGCCGCCCCTGATCATCGCGCGATCCCATATTCCCACCAATAATGTTACCTTATTTTGCATGTCAATTAATTTTATTTGTTTTAAGTATTAATATTATATTATATTACACTAGCTCGTAATAATTTTCTCTTAATTTTGTTGGCATTGCACATTAAATAGCTAGCGGAGATGAAGATAACTTGATGTCGGTGACGATGTTTAAAACAACATAAACAACATAGTAGTCAATTTCGTACTTGTGTGGACCAAACCACCAACTAACAAACAAACAAATCTTTGGGTCTACGTATTTTTTTTTTCTTTCACATTTTTATTATCGATCTTTGTAGTTTATTTTGAAAATAGAGTTGAAACTTGGAAGGCAAGATCCTCACATTTATTGTTCTTATTTAAAACGAGTTTCTTAACACACATTTTCGCGTGTGTCAATTTACTATCTTTTTTGTGTGTATAAAGTGTAGAGGGTTTGGATCATGTCCTTGGCTCACCCTCATCCTTATTTTTCTTTAACTTTCTATTTTAGCCATCAATTCACAACCTAAAGGTCACTAATGCTCCAGCTCAACAAATATCACTTAAATAACACAAAGATTAGCTTTTTTCAATAACAAACGTCGTTAATTTTTTTTTTTTTTCATTCTGTCAATCCTCACGCTATTAGGCTCTTCTGGAAGTTTTCCATCGGATGATGGTGGGGTTTGAAGAACATGGATGAGGAAGGAAGAGCTTTGCTTGGCTATTTTTTATTTGGAAATTTTAATTGAAAGGATATGGTTACAAACACATACAAGTATACAACCATTCCTTGTTTGATTATCATTGGCTCAGATAATCCATGGCAAGAGTCCAAGAGATGAAACAGATCTGAAACCTTTATGATGTTAGAACAGTGAAAATAAAATGGAAATATGAGAATGGCCGGACAAGGAGAATAATAGGCCATGGGACGGAGAAAGAAAAATATCGTTTGTCCTGAAAAAGCAAATTGTGTGAAATTAATTGTCATTTGCTGAGTTGGACAACTAGTGTCCTTTAGAATAGATTGTGGCTGAGATGAAAAGTCAAGTAAAAACAAGGATGAGAGTAAGTCAAGGACAAGATCCCAATTTAATAAAGATACGTAATGTTTTACAAATATAAACAATGTGAAATGTCAACTACATGTTTTATAAGTGTTGTCCTTCCAATACTCCTTTTGTTTTGTTTTATAGAGAAAAACTTACATATGGTACCTGAACTATCACCAAATGCAAATTTTGATACCTGAACTTTCATAAAGAGCCTGGTAGTACCTGAACTATGCCTCCGTTAGCCATTATAGTACAAACCGTTAAATATTCCGTTAAGTGCTTATGTGGCATGGGTAAAACAGTAATTTTATTTTTAAATAAATTATACAAAACAAAATTAAAAATGTTATCCAAAATTCAAGACTAAAAATAAGAAAAATTATTTTTATTTTATAATATAATTTATTTCCAATTTTTATGTTTTTAATATAATTTATTACCATGTAGGTGGTTTTCTTTTTTAATTAAAAAATAAAAATAAACTATACTAAAAAAAGTAATTAACATTTTTATTATATTAAAAAAGTGATAATTTATTTTGATTTTAAAATTTAAATAAATTATACAAAGATTTAAATAATTTATCCACAATTCAAGATTAAAAATGAGAAAAATTATTTTTATTTGTATAATATAATTTATTGTCAATTTTTATGCTTTAATATAGTTTATTATCATGTAGATGGTTTTGTTATTAATTAAAAAATAAAAAATAAACTATATTAAAAGTGATAATTTGAATTTTATTATATTAAAAAAATGATAATTTATTTTTATTTTAAAATTTAAATAAATTATATAATTAAAAAGATTTAGATAATTTATCCACAATTTAAAACTAAAAATGAGAAAAATTATTTTTATTTTTATAATATAATTTATTATCAATTTTTATATTTTTAATATAATTTATTACCATGTAGGTGATTTTATTATAAATTAAAAAATAAAATTAAACTATATTAAAATGCCACATATATAAGCACTTAACGGAATATTTAACGGTAGGTACTATAATGGCTAACGGAGGCATAATTCAGGTATCACGAGGTTCCTTTTGAAAGTTCAGGTATCAAAAAATGCATTTGGTGATAGTTCAGGTACTATACAGAGATTTTTCCCTTGTTTTATAAGTGGTCCTTCCAAATACTTTTTTCTAAGTGGTCCTTCCAATTTTTTTTTGGACAAAGGTATTCGGACGGGGGACGGGCAGACCCCCCAGTCCAGGAACATTATGAACCAACCGTTGCCCGTAGGAGCCCAACTAACATCTGAGTACAGAGCCAATACCATTGACGGGAGCAGAAAGACCCCGCAGAGTCTCAAAGCCCACACTACCACATTGTGTGGCAGGTGGTAGGACCCACAGACATCCACCAGTCGAGCTGCTTGAACTCAGACTCCCTTAGAAGCTGACACCTTCACCAGGCCGCTAGGTCCCGCAAGATCCCAGCACTCAGCAACCTACCAGCAAGGACATTTAATTGGAAGTGTTGGGGATCGAACCATGGATGGGAGTACCAATCAAAGCTCAATCCTTGCCACTTGCCAATCCTGCCAACCCTTGCTGGCCCTTCCAATTTTTCATAAATTCGCCTTATCCTACACCGATTCAAACTAAAACCCTAAACTTCAACTTGTGCTACAAAAAACTAAAAACAAAGGAAACTTAGCTAATTGGAGCCTAATACAATTATTTTTGCTTACTTTTAATGAATCGATTGAGGTTGTTAGTCTGAGTTCAAGATTCAACATTTAGTTCTCTTATAGTCTACTCAGGTTTCTCAATAACCAAACAATTAAAGGGTGCAAGTGAAAGAGAGCAATGATTGAGTTGCCTTCTTTTTTGATTTTCTTGTTGACATTCTTAATGTATATAGTTTGTCTCGGCGGTACATCCCCTAAAAGCATTGTCGCAGAGAGAGAGAGAGAGAGAGAGAGAGAGAGAGAGAGAGAGAGAGAGAGAGAGAGAGAGAGAGAGAGAGAGAGGCTTCAAGTTTATGATTTGAGTGAGAGAGGGACCGAATATGATCGAGCCCTCGAAATAGAAGAGAAGCCGGTACTGCTTTTTGAAAGCCAATTACTTGTACAATATTGAGTTTACTTTTCTGCTTACATATTTATTGAATCTTTTTTTTTTTTTTTATAATAAATTTTAAAAAAATTAAAAGGTTTTGAAATGAAGAGATGATTTTTTTTTTTAATTTTCTAGTTTAAAAGATATTTGACAAAAAAAACGAGATTTACACACTCCTTTAAATTTATCGCCCAATAATAACATTTAATATTATCCACACGAGATAATAAAGAAAATTGATAGTAATCCTATCAAAGGCATCATTTTTTGTTGATCCGCCACTGATTCATCTAATAGTCCTAAACTCCTAATTAGTCACGTGAATGATGTAGCAAATGGTGTGGAAATAAATTATTTCTCAACAAAAATAAATAAATATATACAAATTAAACTTCTTTTTATAAAAGAAAATTAAAATAAAATCTTTTTTTTGTCCAATTAAAATAAAAACTTTACAACAAGAACATATGAACCACGACATCTCCGGGCAAAAAAGAAAAAAATCATTATGCTCTGGGCTAGGGACCTACTGTCAAATCTTCAATCAAAGTATCACTGATCTCTCCAATTGGTTGTTGAGCTTTCATCATCAGTTTCACACTAATTGCTTTATAGGCTCCTTTTGTATCACCCATGAATACAAATTTATTAATTCTCATGGAATCAAAATGAAGAAGGAAACGACCAAAATTAGGGCATATATCCTTGAAAAAAAACATCACTTAGGCTGTAAATTATTCACAGCAAATACAAGTATAATAGAGTCTCAATCCCCCATATGCGCTTCTTAATAATTTTGACCAAATCAATGTGAATCCACCCATAACCAAAAATAAAATTGAAACCCCAAAACCGTAGCTTCAATAGAATAAGTGGATGAACTACATCATCGAGTCACCAATGAAAGTATGAAACAAATATGTCTACAGAAAACTGTATCCTCTCCGATTATCTCTCGCCCATCAGTTGGGGAAGACGATGACTTTTTTCTTTTTGCCTGGAGATGGCGTTCTTTTTTTTTTAAGATTTATTTTAATTGGCCAAATAGCAAAAAAATTATGTTTATTTTTTATATACAAATTTTTTAATATAGTTTTTCTTTTTAATAAGGACATGTCATTTGCTACATCATACACATGGCTAATTAGGATCATTAGATGAATCTAAATCTAAAGGCCAAAAACAAGAGTAAAAATATGTGTCAAAAATTATGTCCCATAATTCGGACCCTAAATGAACATATATAATTAAACAACAATTCTCTTATGCGCGTAGGTCCATATTTTTGAAAATTTGCATTGGTCAAAAGACAAAAGGCCTGTGGGGACATATGCTCATATTACCTATATCTGTTCCTAAAAGTGGGTTAGCATCTTGTGAAATTTCTATGAATAGAAGCAACAAAGACCTCTCTAAAGAAAAAATAGGAGACGTACATTATTTATTAGCTTTAACTATTATACAAGATAGTAGAATATATATATATATATATATTCATACATATGAAATCATTTCAAACATAGGATGTAATTAATTTTTCGTCCTGCATTGGTACATATATAATATGGACCAAATAATTATTAAGCTTATTGAATCCGATGATAAATAATTAATAGCCCAAATTGTCCAATACGTACGTCCAATGTTTCTTGCAAACATGCGCGCATGCGTGTTTCAGCAGTTACTTTGCCGGGTACACATGAGGAGGCAAACGCGGCTTTGCAAGAGCAAGCAATGGCCTCGCGAGGGTAAGTTCATCTTTTGATTCGGTGAGGTCAATGCTTGACTGATCATGTGGCACATCCCAACTAAACCCATGAAGGAGCCTAGCAAACAACATAACGGTCATTGTAGTCCCCAGCGTAATACCTACACAACCACGCATTCCAGTGCTGAACGATATGAAGCGCAAATCCGACTCTGTGAGCACTACCGCAGACCCGTCATCCTTGAGATGCCGCTCGGGTCTAAACTTGAGCGGCTCATCCCAAACTTTCGGGTTGCGGCCGAGTCCCACCCGGCTAAGCAGCACATGGCTACCCTTGGGGATGAAGTAGTTGTCAACTGTGGTGTCGGACATGGACACGTGGGGAACGTTAAAGGGTGTCACAGGGTGGAGGCGAAAGGCTTCTCTAGCGCATGCTTTTACGTAGTTGAGGTGTGATAGATCTGATTCAAGGACTAGTCTTTCCCTGCCGACCACAGCGTCCAATTCCTCTGTTGCTTTCTGAAGGAGCTCAGGTTGGTTAATCATCTCTGCCAGTGCCCATTCAAAAGCATTTGAGGGATTATCCACTGCTGCTATCATTATCTCCTGCATCACATAGATCAAATTAATATATGTTTTGCTTCATTTTCGTGGGGCTATATATAAGAGGAAGACAATAATTAATTAACATGCTGAAGCATATGGATTCAAATTTACTCTATCACTAGTCACTACCTTAATTTATTTATTAGGTGTTAAGCATTAATTAATAATGGGGTGCTGATGTTGACAACATAATAAAGGTGGTGAGTAAATTTGAATCCTACAATTTTACGTTGTCAAAGCCATGTAGATTAATTGGCAAAATGACTCGATCAATACGTACGTACTCTTATGATGTGCATGAGCAATTAAACCACAGTGGGCATGTTTGTTACCCAGGATTACACAAGGTGAGCTTACTCTAATTACTTAGCCGGTTTTCTTTTAGCTGGTGGGACTAAGGAGCAAAGAACAAGAAGAACCCAGAGCAACCATCATGAACCATAATAAATAACCCAGATTTTTTGTTGATTACTTTCCTATATATAAAACATTGAAAGATGAGGCATGAATTCTTTAGGCTACCATCAAGAACAACGAAGATCTAACCACCAAAACATCCGTCATCAAATCCTCAATCAAAGCCTTCAAGGTCACTTAGAACTAACAACCCATATCAGTAATCAAACAAAAAGAAAAAGTCATTACTGGGTATTGGAGAATTTCAACTTAACTATGGAATTTTGCATAATTTAGTATTGCTTCTATGATTTATAAACTGAAAATCCTAATCAATTTCCAATGATGAATCAAAATCTCTCTCAGATCCTCATACAAATTCTGCACCCAATTCCGCAAAATCTCATAACCATATTCCTACGATTCAGCCAACCCAAACATATTCAAGTTCCTGCTTCTTCATGCAATGCATGCAATACCCAAATCACTCAAATTTTATGCAATACCCAATTCCCAATTGCCTACACTCAAATAAGAGTTGTGGGAGGAATACAAATTTAAGAGCTATATATTTTTCGTATGATGCAGCAAAGAGAAATTCAAGAGCTACAAATTAATTCATCTGAGAATAGGAGAGAGAAGATAGATGAAATATTTTTTTTGTGGTTCAGAAAAGAAGAAGATGACGAGTTAGCGAAGATAGTCGCTGTGTAGCATCGTTTTTGTGGTACAAGGTGTGAGGCCCTGTTTTTGGTGGGCCCGGCACTGTGGAATCTCATTTAAAATAGCACCATGTGCTGCCAAACGTGATTCATGTATTACATAAGCAGTACTTCAGTAGTGAATGAATTGATTAGAAGTTTAGAACAGTTAACGTGAATGGTTGGTCCCAATTTATTCAAGCTAATTTTGTAACATGTTTAATTAGGATATTGTATGTGAAAGTAATGTCTTAACCACTAAAAAACTTCAAGTAAAGTAAATTATTTGATGGTTCAAAAACATTAAGTAAAGTGGGGTGTTTAAAAGTGTCACCTAAAATTTAAGTATGATTGACTGTTTGAAACCGTCAATAATCTATACTCTCTTTCTAGATATTTGTATTCTTGACCTTTTTTTATTTTTTCCTAGTGACTGACATAATAATATAATTTTTTGGCCAATGTAGAAACTTACTGTAATTTGAGCTTTGATTTCCTCCGGTGAGAGTAACCGTTCTCCACTATAATCTTTCAATGAGACTAGAATATCGAGCAAGTCCTCTGGTTCCTTGTTGTTGCAGCCCTCTTTGTATCTTCGAACCCTCTCTTCAATCAACGGTTCATGGTATTTTCTTGTAATCTCAAGGGCCCCCTTTATCATCTTCTCATGGCCATCCAAGTCGAGGCCTCTCAAGCATGGCATGTAATCTGATACACAAAATGAATAGACGTATTTGAGGATTGTGAACAGCGCATGTACATGCTCTTCTTCCTCCAAACCTGGTCCTCCATCTTCCATTCCCTCCCCAAAGTACCTCTTATTGAAAACCAATTTCCTAGTCACGTTTGTGCAGTAGTGCTGTGCCGCCACTCTTACATTCACAATGCCACCTTCTTCGGATGAAATGCAGCACTGGTTGTACACGTAGCGGACAAGGTGATCGGCCTCTTCGATCCTTTTCTTGAGAAGCCACCTTTGTATGGCTGGAGAGAGCAATTCAGTAGTGATTACCCTCCTCATTTTCTTCCACTGTTCTCCAATGGGCCCCATAATTATCGCTAGGTATCCGTTAGTGACGAGACTAGTGGAAATGCTAACAGGTCTCGACGCAAAAACTGCATCCTGTTTCTTCAAGAACTCGCGGCTCAGTTCCGGGCTAGTGACCGGAATTACATGAACATTTCCGAAACGGAAGCATGCAATTTCAGTCTTCATTTTGTCCATGTGGTTGTGTATCCACCGAAATGTAGGCTTGTTGAAGAGCATTTCGGGGAGGTTGCCAACAATAGGCCAAGGCTTTAGGCAGCTGGGACTGGGAGGAAGTGTGGGTTTCTTATTACCGGGGGGATTATGCCAATAGTACTTTTTTATTGAACCTATAAAGATGACTACTGCAATAAGAGGCAGCATGAAGGGCAAGGAGAAGAATTGAGATTGGTCAAAGACAATGGCTTCCATGTGATAGGGAGTGCGTACGTAGAAGCTAGAAAGGGTTTAGATTAAGGGAACTGATCGATCAAATGCGTGAGGGTGGGTACGTAGTGTTGCCCTATTTATATCCATGTGCAGATCTTCTAGAAGAAAGATGATCACGTTATATACCTAATTTACTATATATTAAAGTTCATGCACTATTCATTTTAGTGATTTTACTGTTCATCTGAGTGAGAAATGACTCTTTTGTCCGGTTCCACCATTAGCCTATGAAATTACGTTTTTTCCTCGTTTATTCATCAATTACAGTTCTGCCATTAATTATTATTATTCTAAATTAATATAATAGAAAAATTAATGTTTAGAAGGAAAAAAAGTGAATTTTTTTGACAAAATAGAAAAAATTATTTTCACGAAAATAAAAATAGCAAATTATGTTGTAAGACACATTGTGGGGTGGTTGTCCTATAAACTAAAGTTCGTACGAACATGATACAAGATATAGACTACATACATTGTGCAATACCTTTGGTATTTCTTTCTATTTACTCCATAAGGGTTACACCACTTATGAGAGGACATGAATGTATAGTTAGTGCATGAGTTAGTGGGTTAGTGGAGAAACCAAAAGGTTTCTCACCATTATTGTATGTCATGAATATACATCAACCTCTCCACTATATAAAGAGGTTGATGCATCACCATTTGACACACTCATTAATCAGTATCAATCAATTCACTCTACGCTTTGCTCTCTTGTTTTTCTCTCTTTTTACCTTGAGTTAATAGGCGACTCACAACAAATTATAAATTATATACTAATATTATAAATCACTCAATTTTTTGCTATAAAACAAGTAGTACTCGAATCGATCATTTGGTAAACTCTGTTTAATTTTTTTAATAAAGAAGATCAAAAGATTTCACTCCTACCCCCATGGTGACTCGAACTCATGACCTGTATCTTAAGTAGTGGGTGCTCTAACCACTGAACTCATCACTTCGTCATTTGGTCAACTCCGTTTAATTCTTATTATTATTCCTAATTTAGTGAGTAGATATTTGGTTCTTCGTCTTTTTCTTTCTCTATCTAATTTTCTTAAATAATATGTAGTAAATTTTTGCAATGTGCTTAGCTTTGCTATTTGAAGAAGACAATTAGGAAAATCAGCACTGCTTGAGCTTCAGAAGATACTCTAACTTGAAACTTTTGTACTTCTTTATGTTTCAAGCTTTTACTAATATTTTAAAACTTCAAGGATTATAATGCTTTATTTATTGCATTATTGTTAATTTTAATTATTTTTATACTTAATTTCAGTTTTTGCTTCAAGTTTCTTCCTTCCTTTTTATTACTTTGTTTTTGATTTGTCAATAGAGGTATGTTATAGAAAGGGAATGCTTTTTCAGTTTCTTACTTCGTCTCAATTGTATGTCAATACATTAAAAATTACACAAAATTATATTAAAACAAAAATATACATAAAAATTACATTAAAAGGGTGAATTTTTAGGGTTTTGATGAATTCTTAAAAATTACATTAAAAAGTTTAATTCATAATTCTTGCTACTTGTCATTTCTATGAAACATCGATTGCAAATTTTATCATCCATAGTAATTTCTAGCAATAATGTTTGTAATACCCTGAAATTCCATATTTAAGTTATTAGAAATTCCTGGAATTAATTAAGGTTTAGAAGTTACTTTTCTTATTTTGTCTGTGAGTGAAAGTATTGTGGAATGATTAATTACTTAGGAGTCAAAAGTTGATTTTCTTATTAGTACATTTTCTCTAAAGACCTCCTTCATGAAAGTTGTACAACTCGTCAATACAAGTTCGTAGATATGCGGCACACTATTTTTCGAGATTATATGAAAAGTTACAGTTAGCGTATATTCATTCTATGTATTACCATCACTGTTTATTCTTACATGAGTATCATTTCTATCTAATATATTTATATGATGACATGAAAACTGGTTACATCTACTGAAGTACGTAATGAGTAGAACATATAATATCTATGTATATAATATAATATACTTATGTTGTTTGATTAGCCTTTATATATAATATAATTATTGTTGCATCTTATTTGGTTATATATATACATATGTAGTGCGGCACTAGCATATAGTAGTAATAGAATAAGTATTAATTTATATGTGTGTGGTTAAGTGATAGCAATCAATTAGTAGTGTCGTGTCATTGAACAAAGATCGGATCAAGAAGGGAATAATCTTTGTTATTATTATTAAGATGGATGTAAGCACTTACGTAAGATAAGATTCTTTCTTTTTATTATATATAGGGGTTTTGGCACACCCGGACACTTGCACTCGTTTTCTCAAAGAAGAAAAACTTTAGAATAGGCAGTAGAGAGAAAGAGAGGGAGAAAGAAAAGAGAGAGAGAGAGAGAGAAAAGAAGAAGAAAGCTTTAGTTAGAGAATAGAGTAGTCAGAGAGGAAAAGAAGAAGAGAAGGAAGAAAGAAGGAAAGGTACGGTAGGTTCAATTCTTTTAGCAAATTCCTATAGTATTTAAATATTTACCTAAGTTCTAACTTAGATTTTGTTTTATGTCACGATCAAGGATTTGAGTTTCCGATCGATCTACGAGGTAGGGAGTTTTGGCAAATTTAGGTCAAGACCAAGGTAGGGGTTCTAGTTTCCCAGTGATCGGACTATATCATATTTAATTTTTGTGTATAAATTAGGAATAGACAATATTATGAATATTCTCTTATTTTGGTAGTTAATTTTATTATTGTTCTTATATATACATAGATATATATTATTGTTCTTACATATATATAGATATATATATATATATATATATGTAATGTTGTTCTTATACTTTTTGATGAAGAGTTTGACAATGGAATGTTTCTTGATATTATATATGTTGTGTTAACATATTATTCATTTCCGTTGCATACACTTGCACATGAATAAAGAAATTGGAAATGATGATGGTGGTGGAATTAGGATCCCGGGATATCGATATTGGATATTGAATATGTTGTATATATGATTTGTGGTGAAAGTGGTAGGGTTGCGGGCCCATTGATTTGAATTGAATACGGGTTGCGGACCCATTGAAATGAATATTGTACGGATACTCTGGAAACTGGAATGACGAAGGTTGGGCGTTGGTTCGTACAAATGGTCATTCGGGACCAAGTGGAATATGCATGGTATGGGACGTGCGAGGTCTGTTTGATCCGGAGTACGAATTGACGAAGGGTAGTGAAGGAAACTTTATACTTAAAGCACATCACGCACGCTGATGTATTTATATTATTTGTGATTACTTTATTTACTGATATTATTGGCACACTTGAATTAACTGTGGTAATTGACCATGAGGGATTTAATACCCTACTGAGCCGCAAGCTCACACCCTTATAGATTGTGCAGGTACACAGATATCAATTTGAAAATGGAACATGGTGATTGGATGCTTGTGTGGTGATGCTTGTGTGGATGTTACCAACTATGAAAGAAATGAATGCTGCTCATATGATTGTTGTACTGTTAGAGAATAATTTCTCATGTAATTATTTGTAAGATTAGACTTCCGCTAAACTCTGAATAATTATGTAACATTTTAATTAATGAAATGTTCGATTTACCAAATTACCGTCACTTGTAATCGTGGTAAAATTTAATTACTGCTATTATGAGTGATACACACATCACACCTCAAATTCGGGTACCAGATATATAAATAAATATCGGTCTCGGATTTGGGGCGTGACAATGTTACCTTATTTTGTCCATTAATTATATTTTTTAAAGTATTATATCTATATTTATATCTATATTATATTTAAGAGACGAGTCTTTGTAGTTGAGTATGCGAGAGCAAGAGTGGCGGCTATCTAGGGTTTTCCTAGCAGTCTCCTTCCTCTTTGTGATTGCGGCAGTTCCCTTTCACCAGGTTAAGGATGTTTCTTTTTCTTTTCCCTGTGTGGAAGGAGGTTTCAGGCGGGGGCGACTGCGGCTTACTGTGGACGTCTTTCCGGAAATCCCCATTTGTTGTCTTGATTGCTGCAGAGGGAGGCAAAGCCCACTAGGGTCGTCTGGTGAGGGAAATCGACTGCGATCGGTTGGTGGAGATTCAGGATTATTGGATATGAGCAAGGTTGCCCTAGTGGTGTGCCACAGAGGGGTTCTTGTCAGCGACCATGATCAAGAGAGTTGGCTTTGGGACCTGTCCCAACGAGTTTGGGATCAGGGTATAATCGTGGAGCTTTTGGTTACAGTGGTTATGGTGGCGAGGTTGCTTCGCTAGTATCCTCCTAAGGGAGATCCAGATTGGTGGACAGGGAGGTCTGGCTTTTGGGCTTTTGGGTCTATCGATCTTGAGCCGCTTTGGGCTTTCGATCTATGGCCTTTAGGTTTTGAGTCTTTCCTTCTTTTTCCATCCTGATGGTAGTCGCCCTATATACACTTCATGCATATTTGTGGCAGCTCGTTCCTTCTATAATGATTTCCGTACCACCAAGAGTGCTTAGGCGGTTTCATTTGTGGACGCTCGGGTGATTTGCTTGTTAGTGTTTTAGGGTTTTTAGTGTTTAGTTTATGTTTTTTATTTTCAGTCACTTGAATAAGTGTGTAACCCAAGTTATAACGGGTGTTTACTTACCAGAGTCTTCTCTGAGTCAGGCTGTTTTGTGGTCTAGACATTTGTGTAGGAGTTCGCTCTCTGGCGTATGTATCGCTCTGGCGCTGACTTTGTACGGTCGTATGATTTTAATCAATGAATTTATTCATTCCCCTAAAAAAATGATAAGAGTTTTTGTCAATTATAACTGAATTTTATTAGTTTAATAACCCTCAAATATTAAATAACTTTGTATAAAATGTCAATTGTCAAGGACAAAAATGTCAAAAATAAAATAATTAATAAAAGAATTTACAATAAAGAAAAATGCCCACTATTTTTTAAACTACCCACTTTGCCATTTCTAGTTATTATTAAGAGAATAGACATTGTCAACCATAGCATATTTGTTTTACGAAATTGCAATGTAAAGATTAAAAAATTATGTATGTCACTGTAATCATCAAGAATATAATAATCAAATTATAAAATAAATAATAATAAAAAATCAACTTACAAAACTACACATAACTTTCCACTCTCACATTCATAACTATTCACTCCCACATTCATAGTGTGTGGCAGTTTCTAGTAGACCTAATTGAATCTAAAAATGTTAGATTTCAACTGACTGACCAGGTGTGGACGATCTGGATCCTCTCCTTGGCTCACCATCATCCTTGTTTCTCCTTGACTTTCTATCTCAGCCGTCAATTTACAATCTAAAGGTCACCACTCACCAAAGCTCCAGCTCAGCTAATATTACTTAAATAACACAAATAATAGATTTTTTAATAACAAACGACGTTTATTTTTGGGTTTTTATCACCCATGGTGCCTGAGTTTTCGCCCACCAGACTCATTGGTGCCCAAACTTCAAAACCGATCTCAGAGGTGTCTAGACTTTTAAAACTGTATCTTTGTGATGCCTCCGTCAACATTCCGTCTACATTCCGTCAATTAAGAGGGGCAACATGTCATTTCACACTATTTAAACGAAATGACCATTAAGGCCTTGATGAATTCAGAAATAAGGGGCAAAATAGACTTTTCAAACTCATATGTTCATCTCCGGGGCCGGACTCCTCCAATCTCTCTCTCCCTCTCTCTCTCAAGCCCAACCTGCAAAATTCTTTCCACATTCAATCACCACCAATTGCCCAAAACCCAATCTTTACAGCGTGCCTCCATCATGGATAAGTCTTTAATTAACTTATATATGAAGACAATGAACCATGGCTGCAAATTGCCAAAAGCAAAACAAGCCACGGTTGTTCCATGTAATATCATAATCACAAGCAATTATAAGCCCCGCCAGTTAATTTATGGTATAATATATATAACAGAGACATGCATGAAGCAATAAGGTGAGGTAAGGGTGAGAGTGAAATGTCCTGGGACTTGGTGTCGGGGGGGGGGAGAGTGAGATTTGCTTGGCCCCTTCCCGAGCTTTGGCTCTAGCTCTCTCTATGTCTATGACTATACGCCGTGATCAATTTCACTCTGGGAACCTACATGCCCAGAAGCCCAGTCCACGCCGCCGTTGCATAGCCATCACCCAGCCCAGTCTCCAGACAGCCGGAAACCATTGAGCTTGTCTCCTTCGATTCGCCGCCATCTATCACCGATCGGCTAACTCGAAAACTGGGTTTTCTTTCCCCAGCCGAGACGAACACGTCGCCACCAGTCCGGCAACCAGAGGTGGCCGCACGGAGGGAGGTGTCATTGTGTCACGGCTTCTGAGAAAGGAAGGATGAAAGCAAAAAAAAAAAAACAGAAACGAAGGATTGAAGGATGGAAGGAGAGGGCTTCAAGGTCATTTCATAAACAAAAATAATGTGAAATGACATATTGCCCCTCTGAATTGACGGAATGTAGACGGAATGTTGATGGAGGCATCACAAAGATACAGTTTTAAAAGTCGAGGCACCTCTAAGATCGGTTTTGAAGTTTGGGCACCAATGAGTCTGGTGGGCGAAAGTTCAAGCCCCATGTGTGATAAAAACTCCTTTATTTTTTCATTATGTCAAAGCTCACTCTATTATCGACAATGAGCTCTTAGATTTGCGTTCGAAAAGAAAGTCATCCACAACGTCAGATCGGAAACAGCTAGCAATGACGTCAGAAGCTTTGCGAAGCACGAAGGGGATGTTTTGGGAGATAACAACATGAGGTCTTGGGTTGTTTGGGATTTGGAGTTTGGGGGATTGAGATTGGGGCGCATGAGGGTGGGGTCGTTTGAAGATCGAACATGTCCATCAGTCCATGGATGAGGAAGGAAGAGCTTTGCTTAATTGGCTGATAGGAAAATTTTAATATAATTAAATTAAGGATATGGTTACAAACACATACAACCATTACTTGTTTTGTTATCGATCATGGGCACATATAATCCGTGGCAAGAGATGAAACAGATATCTGGAAACCTTTATGGTCAATGTTAGAACGGTGAAAAAAAAGGGCAAATATGAGAATGGACAAGTAGAAGAACATGCCAAGAGAGACGGAGAAAGAAGAATGTAATTTTCTTGAAAAATTTAATTTTCTGAAATTAATTGTCATTGGGTAGGATCCGGATTCAAAAAGAATATGTAACGTTTACAAATACAAAAAATGTGAAAAATGTCAAGGAGAATCAAGAATGACGATATAAATTGTAAGTTCAACTAATCTAGTTACGTGTTACAAATACATGCAAAAAGGTCCACTCGAAAAATGTGAAATGTCAATTATATGTTGTTGGATTCAACTAATACAAAAAATGTGAAATGCATGTAAACTTTTTTTATTTTTAAAGGAATATAAATATATTAATTAAATAGTCAAACGATTACAATAAGCATTGGCATCCTGATCAATAAACATGAGCGATAATTAACCAACTATGGTTAATATGAAAATTTAAGCCTGGACAAACCAAAAGGTGTACTACACCAATTGGTTGTCTTACAACAATAAAGCTCCAAGGTTGATGGTGAAAGAACCAAACAACTATCCATTTTGTCGTAGACTGTCGGCAAATTACAGATCAATTCAATAACAATCTCTCACTATCTCGTAGATAATTACCCACAATGTGGTGAGTAGCGCACACTATTATGGAATCCCAACAAGCAAGGTCATGATCTAGATACTTGGTAAACCAATAACTAGAGAGAATGACACAATAAACTATACGGCCGTTTCCATCTTCAACATACAATGACTCTCATTAACAGAACCATCATGAAAACTACTTAACCAAATAAAACCATGATTCACGCTAAAGCCTCCTGAATCCCACACTGAAAAACTAAAGCCACAATTAGACGAAGTACCAATAATTTGTATCGAGAAAGATTGGTTAAAAAGGACCTGATTCGTCATAGAAGAATCGACAAAGAGCCAAAGCCTTTGCGAGACTAGATTTGGATGTGCAACCACCACATCTAGCACATCAGATCGGAGCAACGCTAACTATCTTTGAAGAGAAAAACGTCTTCCATTTTTAATTTATTTAATTATGAAATTTACACATCCAAAATATGAGTGATAATGTGGCATTTATGAGTAATGATGTGGAATGTGCCACATCATTTGGTATTCAATTTTGGTAAATAATTTTGGGATATGTAGCATTATTCTTTTTTATTTGGAAAATTTTAATATATTGAAAGGATATGGTTACAACTTACAACCACATACAACCATTCCTTGTTTGATTATCATTGGCTCAAATAATTTATGGCAAGAGATGAAACAGATATGGAAACCTTTATGATGTTAGAACAGTGAAAAAAGAGAGTAGAAATATGAGAATGGACAAGGAGAAGAACATGCCAAGAGACGGAGAAAGAAAAATGTCGTTTGTCTTGAAAAAATCAATTGTCATGTGTTGAGCTGGACAACTAGTGACCTTTAAATTAGATTGTGACTGAGATGAAAGCCAAGTAGAAACAATGATGAGAGTGACCCAAAGACAAGATCCCGATTCAATAAGGATATGTAACATTTTACAAATATAAAAAACGTGAAACGTTAACTAAATGTTAGATTCAACTAATACAAAAAAAGTTGATCTTGTCAAAAAAAAAAACAAAAATGTGGAATGTCAACTAAATGTTTTATGAATGTGGTCATTCCAAGGAAATTTTGTCATGTTTGGAGCATGACATTCTTGGACACATGACATACTCCACCGCCGGTAGATCTCATCGGCCTCCACCCCTCCCTCTGCAAATACATCCCATCTGCCCGAGCACCCTATGCCCTGGGCACCTCTTTCCAATACTATTTTCTTTTTTGTTTATAAGTGGTCCTTTGATCGTACATCAATCAAACAATCAACTCTCTATTGTCCCAACAGACCTCTCTCATGACCAGCTCTGTACTCTCCTCTTGCCCTCTGATCATTTCTTGTCCTTGGAGCAGTTCAGAAATCGGTCCTTGGGTTCTGCGATTATTTTGATTTTGGATTGATTTGGGGGATTGTATGGTGCTTATGGGATTTGATTATTTTGGTCAGTTGTATTGAAAATTCGATTCGAAGGTGGGTTTTATTTGTTTGGACATTCGAATTGGATCTTGAGGGAGATGAGCTGATTTCAATTATTGGATCGAGCCCTCGAATTGAAATAGAAGAGAAGCCGCTACTGCGCTATATGAATACTTGTACAATTTTGAAAAGGCTCTCTTATTATTAGGCCCACATATTATTGGGCTTTAGTTTAGCTTTTGCTTACGTATTAAATATGGTACATGTCACTAAAGAGATTCATTAATTATAAGGGATTGATTTTTTTTTTAAAATAGCATAAACTTTATTAATCAATAGAGGATTACAATCCTTAATATGGACATCCTAAAAATGAGCAGTACAGACCATACAACTGGCCTAATCGATGAGTCTAAACCTAGAACTCTAATCGATGATTCGAAACCTAGAATAACACATACACCGTGCATCACTACTGTCAACAACCAACAGAAAAATTCCGGCAAGTATTGCCATTGAGACCAATAATTCCAATCTAGCTCAAGGAGAACCCATGAAAAAAGAAAGCAAAACCATAATCGAAACTTGCACCACTGATCATGCTTTTTGTTAAACAAGAAATTAAAATGAACCAAATCAAATAACCAAATTTAATTTAGGTTAAACTTTAGCAGCGCCCCACCAATAATAAGGCCGCCGACTTGGAACACCAAGATTATTGAACCGCCAAAATCGATCATCCAAAACTCACCTGGATCCCAGACCTTGAATCCTTGGATTTGATTGATTCCCAACAGAGACGGCATCGACAAGCAGAACACTAGATCTAAGCGAGGTGTCAACCATCTTTGAGAGCCCAAGAGACGTCATGCATGAGCATAACCACCAAAGACCCGAAAAGAGCATGACGGACAGAGCCGTCCTTGTGAGTGAGAGAGGCCAAGACCATCCTCACCATAGAAAGCCGCACTAGCTATCGTTGACGGCACTAGGATTTTCACAATAAAATGTATAGAAAGAAGCCATAAGCAAGGAAGATAGCACACGAAAGTGTTATTGGATTTGATGCGCACAGATGCGCTACTGAGGAATCTCATGGGGGCTAGGATTTTGCTAGAGAGATGACTCTCATGGGGGCTTCATTATAAGGAATTGTATATGCATAAAAAAGTTATTTAATTATTTATCATGATAGAAGTTGGACACATTGTGTTAATTTATTTGTTTGATCCAAATTAAATACCATAAACAATTTTTTTTTGGTGAAACCATAAACAATTTTAATTTATCGAATTCCTTAAAATAAAAAATTATAAGGAATTGTATCTGCATAAAAAATTCTCGCATTAAACATGTTCGCTAACAGTATTATGGATTACACCATAGAGATGGGATGAACTAAAGGCACTAAGAAGTTGCACTTGAAGTACGTGGTATATCATATGAGTTGCATTACTGGTCAGTTCATCTTTTCTAATCAATTCATGAAATATATATATTTCAATCTAAGTAGAACAACTATGGGTGTTTCAATTCGTTTGTACTAATCCTTGCCAACTCTTTCAAAATTTATTTATTACTAGCTATCATTCTCTAGTACGGTTATATAATAAACATCATGATAAAAAAAACAAAATGAACGTACAACTATTAGGAAAAACTTCTAATGCAGTCCCGAGAAATAAATTAAATTGAATATCATTATAATCACGCTTGTTTGTGCCCAGCTTCTTAATTACACAATACATCCATACAGACAAGTAAGCTAATTTCTTGTTTATAGCACATGTTTGTGAAAATTAACGTTTTGAAATATTAAATTTGTGTCTGCGCCCGAAAAGATACTATAAGCCCATGAAATATTTTATGATCTTTGGGTAACAAGGGTAAGTTATATACAGATCTGCATCTTGTTTTTTTTAAATGCAATTGCTTTTGAAATCAATTGCTGTTCAAAAGGTAAAACTAATTATTTTGAAATGCAATTGCCATTTCAAAATGGCAATTGCATTTTTAGAATGACAATTGCATTTTTTGGAATGGCAATTGCATTTTTTAAATGTATAGTTTCATATTTTTAAACGCATTGCATTTCAAAAATGCAATTGCATTTTTTTTAAAAAGCTGCATGCTATGCAGATCTGTATATTAGAATTTTCCGGGTAACAAATGCATCTTCTTATAGTTAAAAACAGAAAATAGAAATATTGATAAAATAAAGAATGAAGCAACAGGCATGTTTCCAAGATGAATTTGAAGAAGCTTTGATTTTGGTATGGTTTGAGTGATAACATATAAAACTGATGAAAATTGTTTACTAGCTAATGCATTCTCACTTTTGACTATATTGTCAACTTTTCATATTCTTCTCATCAACGAAAATGTCAATTCGTGTTAGTAACCACTTCCTCCATTCATTCTCTCAAAAAAATTCAGTACGCAAAAATGTCAATCAGGTGTAAATTATATAGGCAATGTAAAGAGCCATTTGTGCTGAAATTAGATGTGAATGCAATCATAGTACATAGTGTCTATTTGTGGATTAATTCACAAATACCAACCGCAATGTCTTATTATATATATGATGAAGGACCGGTTGATGAAATTTCTCCAAAACTTAGATTAATTTTGTTAGCTATAAAATATTTCTCCAACAGTACTTAGGATCCCATTGTTAAGGGTATTTTGGAAATTGCAATTAGTATTAGACGTTTATACTGTATTCCATACAATGTGTATACGGCTATATAAGCCAAGATGATCTGATCGATCGATGATGTACTACTCATTCAGTTGAACAATACGCAATGCAGTCCTTGGCTTTATTTTCTCAGCATTCTCTTCCTCTCTTCTCTCTGTTTCAGTTTCTTCGATCACTTTCTTGTTATTCAATAATCCATGGATTTCAGCACCCATATACACAAGAAACTGGCCTGCCACAAGAAAGAATTAAACCATCTAATACCTATAATTAACCAATATATATATATATATGTATCATATACTCCTTTTAAAATTTTAAACATTATATGATCAATTGGTAATTAGGTGATCGAGAAGGGCCAGGTGGTAATATAGATCAGGCCATTGATCTCTAGATTCAGTTTAATATGGTAGAATGAACAGTCTGATTACATGACCTAGCTAGAAGATGCATACATGCATATAATACATTACATATTCAGAATATTCAGATAGCTAACACAATATCCGGCAACGAGCGCCGGAACCGCTCCGTTGAATCACTCTGCCACAGCTTCACCATCTCGTCCTCCTCCTCCGAAACCCTAACCATCACCGTCACCCACGTGTTGAAATACTCGCGCAACTGAGTGATCATCCCGTCCTTGACAGTCCACACCTGCACCCAATACGCCTTCTTACCTTCCCATCCCTCCGCCACTACACGGTCCCCGACCGCCTTGATGCTTCGGGGCCGGAACTTGAACTCTAAGTGCCTCGACTCCCCAGTTAGCGTCCTCATCATGTGCTGGCACTGCGGCGGTCCGTGGAACCACCACTCGAGATCTGGAACCACTAGCTTTGCGGTGGTTCTGGTGTCTCTGTTTGCCAGGGCCTTGTAGAGGGTCTTGACAATTTTTCTGTGGCGGGATTGGGGATTTTCCACCATCATTAACTGGCCAAGAGTACCGGAGTGTACTGGTAGGATTTCATCCTGATGGCGGATCCCCATTGTCTAGGAATCTCAGGACGAGCCGGGGAAAGCTTTACCTAGCAGGCTAGCTAGCTATAAGTTTTATTAACTTATTGCGTGCATGTGAGACATATATATAGTCACAGCTAGCTCTAGTGGAAATTAACTGGGGAGGGTTTGGTATGACTTGCCCACTGTACCATGGGAGTGAAATCAAATTGACAATTACTTAACGGCTTAGTTTTCTTGACTAGCTAGAAGGATCCAATGTAACTTCAATAAAGTTGGACCTCCTTCCTGTAAAAAAAATAAATAAACTACTTTTAAGGAGCCATAATTAAAAAGTATTGCTCCAACCATCTTAAGTAAATCAACATTTTGATTGGAAATATAAAATAATAATATATACGTCAAATTAAGGATTTATCGTTAACTCAAAAAAAAATTTGGGTTAATAATATGCATGAGGTTCTGAAGTAGGTGTACCTAATTATAATTCATATTGTTAAAGAATATGCTAATCTGGGGAACCTATGCTTCTGGTACCGAACGCAGACAATGAATAATTGAATATAATAGATGAAGTTTCAACAACTTTTCAGGAACCAAAAAATGCTAACTGGGAAAGGCAATATAATCAAAAGAAATTATTTTTATTGGCCAAAAGAAAAATGTCTTGTATTATATGATCTATGCGAATCACGTGTATTTGGACAAAACGAGAGAAGTTAACAAGTCATATGCATGCTAATTAGGACGTGTGTGCATGTGTTTATACATTCACAGTCAATAGCTGTGCAGTTAACACCTTCATCTTGGAGAAAAACAAAAAACAAAAAACAAAAAACAAAATGAATACAACTGTAATCGATTAGCCTACCTAGCTAGGACTATTTGAATTTGATGTAGTACGTAGCATAAGGATTTTTTTTTTTAAGGGTGTATAACTGTATAAGTCTCTTCTTTATTAATGAGAGGTTATGAATTCTATTCACAATCGACAATGTTGTGAAGTACTCATGTTGATGGGTTTACGTGAAAACGTCAGACAGGTTGGTCAATTTTGGTAGTCTAATACGCGATCATGACTGAATTAAGGTGTTATTTTCACTTCCATTATTATATATTTTTTACTTTGTCATGGTTTGATAGTAGGATCGATTTTACAAGCTTAAATCGACAAACATGTCTATTGATCGATTAATTATTCACAATTAATATGCAGGCATATATATATAATATATATATATATATCAGGCATTCTCTGTTAAAGAGCTCATTTCTTTTATAAGTTAAGAAGTTTTGATCTCAGCCGTCAGAGCAAATCATTTAAAACATATCTGTCAGTTGGGTCTCACGCCTGTTTTGATCTGACGGCTGAAATCAAAACTTCTTAAATTAACAAAGTAAAGATCTCCTTACCTAAGAATCATTCTAATATATCTATGTAGTGGAGAAAAATTATATATATATATATATATACGTGTGGATGAATGATGCTACCAAAAAATTTAATTACGATCTAGCAATTTGGTCCGGTATTAGTTAATTGATGGACAAGGAAGAATAACCTAATTAGATGAACACCAGAATTTGCTGCATTTCCTTTTGGTACTATGACAATAAAATTAATATTAAAAATCAATGCATGCTGCCATTGTGCTATGTGCATGTTCTAGAAACTCCGGCCGACTCAGATACTAGCTTATGGTCGGCAATACATGCAGAAACCAAATTGTGTATTTCTTCCAACATATTGTTTGAGCTAGCTCGCTAGCTTGCTTGTAAATTTCTTCCTCATTAATAAATTTAATAACACTGTTTAGCTGGCTAAACTTCGAAGATTGGTTAGAAAATAAAAGTTATATATATATTGGTTAACCCGTTATATATCTCGATCTAGCTTAGTGATTAATTTTGAATCTTCTTCTTGTTCAAGATATATTCAAAATTATAGTCCATGGTTTGGTTATCTATAAGCTTAATTTCAAAACCTGTAATTTTGAGTTAAAACCGATCAACAAACTCATAATCCACCGGGTCATTATCTACACCGGATTTCCTAGAACTTGAACTTTTGCATTGCCCAAGACGGAGAAATAAGTTTTCATCATGGTGGTGTTGTTAAGCACATAGAAGTAGTACGTAGAATGTATACAACGTCAAAAATAGAGATTTCAAGTCCGAGTAGCAACGCGCATGACATATTCACCACTCCTTAATTTGCATTGTTCCTAATCCGTGGGAGGTATATCGCACATCCTTCAATTCAAGGAGATTTTATATATGAAGATTAATCAGTAGAAAGTAATTGAGGGCTGAATGACCCTAAATTATGAGGTTTGTCTATGACACATTAATATATCGATACATCAAGTAAACCAATTTGATACATAGATAGACTAGCTTGCTCTATATATTGGTAGATTAGCTCAGCATGAGGTAGAGCTAGAACTAGTCTACAACTGTAGAGAACTGATCTACTGCTATAAGCCTATAAGGAGTTGGTCTATATTTGATACACAGATACATTGATGTACGTATCGCAGACTTTTCTTGTATGTTGTATGACTAATTCTTTTGCATTTAAGACTTTCGGATACGATGGAATGAGGACAACAATGATAGGATGCGATATACATGAAGAAGAAGTGGTGAAAGTGAAGGTGCAATTACCATATTTTTATTCATAAGATCTTGATGGTCTAGTGGCTAGTGCTAAGTTTGGAAACCTTATTCCAGTAGTGCTAGGACAACAGACAATAACATAAATACAAGTACAAAATGTAAGCATGCCAATTATAAAATAGTCATGATGAACAAGTAATAAAACTAATAATTAAACTCGATGACTAACATGAAGATGTCATTAAGTTCTTCTTGATTTTCATAAACTCTTTATAGGGCGAGATTTTTGACAAGAATGATGAGAGAGTGCAAGGATCCTAGTTTATATAGAAATTATCCTCCCATAAAGCTAGGAAACCATTTAAGAGAAAATGCATATAGGAATTAGATTAGGTTTATTTGCATATTTATACTATTATAATGAGAAAATGCATTGTTGATCGAAACATAATTTTTGTATCCAAATAGTCTTCAAATATTAAATAATTTTGAATAAAAGTCAACTGTTAGGAACAAAAATGTGTAATTACTTTTTTTTTTCCATAAGATCTTGATGGTCTAGTGCTACGTATTTTTTTTGGGCAAAAAAATCTGTTATACTCTGAAGATTTAGCCTTGGAGATGGTTTGGCTAATTTTCGCCTTTCTAAATAATGGTTTCTTAAACGCTATTGTGGAAGGAGCTTCCAAAGTTGCTGTTTTTTGTTTTGGCAAACAGATTCCAAAGTTTTTTTTTTTGAGGAAAAGATAAACTTCATTAAACCATCGGAAGACATACAACGGGGGGGACATAAGACCTAATCCCAAAAACGGTTACAAATACCATGAGCTTAAAAAGCCCAAACTCTAACCAATTAATCGCCTCCTTCCACAGGCTACAGATAACGAATAATCCCAAGAATCTCGATAATACCTCATAAACAACCGCCATAAAAACAAACACCCTCGAAGGCACCATGTCCCAAACGTACCAGGCCACGTGCAAGGAATGCTTGTCAGCAAATTGACAATAAAAGTAAACCGAACATAAGCCAATTCGTCCCCGGGAATGACACCACCACCAAGACACTGTAACTTCACCCAACCCTAGCTCAAAAGAGTAGGGACTTATTGAAACTAACCAAAAAACAATAACAAAAAATAAAACCCTAATGAAACTTAGTACAGAGCCGCCACGAACCCAATCCTTTCCCCAAGACGCCACCACGAAGCTCCCGACCACCACCTCCACCGGACTGGCATGACCACCAAGCCAAATCTGCACCCACCGCCAACCTAGAGACCCCTGCCACAGGCCCGGGCCAGACCCGGCAAACCGCCACCCACCAACCCGTGCCGCATCCACAAACCGCCACCAGAAACTCGATCCGCCAACCGCAGACCACCCACCCAGCTCAGCACCCCCCCAAACCAAGCCGCCATCCCGCCATCCCCCAACCAGCCAAAGAGCAATCGGGAACAACGTCGTCGCCACCACCCTGGGAAAAAGATCAAATCTCGCACCATCTCCGCCAAGGAGCCAAACCAATAGCCAAGAAACACCACTCTCCCGTCCGGCAGCAGCCAACCCACACCAGAGAGGCCAAAGGCCAACACCGATATAGGGCCGCCGCCGGACGAGAACCCCCGAGAAAGATGAACGAAACAAGGTTTTGTCAGGCGCGTGAAGCGCGTTCTCCTTACTATATGAATCTTTGCATTTTAATTAATATCGATTTCCCTCAAAAAATTAATTAAACAGATTCCAAAGTTGCTATTGGGAGAATGAAAGAACGGTTCCCTATCCATACTTTAATATTGTTATCTTTTTCTTTTGATAAGGTTAATATTGTTATCTTTGGTTCTTCAGTTCATTACAAAAAAAAATCTTTGGTTCTATTCTTCCTAAGAATTTCAAAATTCATTATGCAGGTTAATTACCCTGTATTGCCACCGAGAAAGCTTATAATTCAATTGCAAGAAAAAGATCAGCCCCACTGCCTCATCAGCTATATCCCTAGCCTTTAAAGTAGCAACTCATAATTTAGATTTCCCAGGCCTCTCCCAAGTCCGTGTTAGTCTACCTTGGATTCCATTTTCCTTACAACCCCTAGCCTCCAAGCAGCATTAGTTAAAAATAGGAGTAGCAACCCAAAAAAGAGATATAGAATTAGCCCTAATCCCATATCGGCCAACTCCCATATAGACTATATATGCACGTACGTACATGCACACTTCTTCTATTCACCCCCAAGGCAACTCATCTACATTAATAAATTATTCATGTGTCTAGCTCTAAGTTGATCAAGTTTTTCCTGTGGTTTAAAACTTCACAAAGATGTACATGGATTGCTAAAGGGTGCGTGACCGTCCGTAAATGTCTGCCGCTTATTGGAAACAGGAAATCGTTGCGATTTTTGTTTTTATGTTTACCCAAATATATTAATTTTGCTTCATGAGAAGCAGGAAAATTAAATTACCAATTAACATGACCTATTGTAACATTTGCTTGTTCCAAGACACATCCACTCCACAATCACAATATCAAACATGAACAAGTTACATTTAGGTGAAGTTTATGAATAATGGTGCGAAAGATCTATATTTTAGTTCCCTCCATTATCTTATTGTAAGTTTGATGATGGATCATGCATGTACCGTTGTACGTAGAGGGACAACAAAAAAACTTTGTTTTCTATTTGCGTTTATAGTTTTGCTATAGGGCAATGCTAGGGGGCCTCATTAAGGCCTAAGATGTGGAGGCCTCAATCCAATGTGTCATGCCATGTCATATAAAATAAATTATATTTTTAAATGCATGTTAATATTTATTCCAATATCAAATATTACAAAATCAATATTGCCCTTTCAAATTTTGAATTAAATTTTATCATTTTATATATTTATCACTTACAATCTAAAATACAAAAGAAAAAAAAATTACTAAACCCCAAACCTCTAAAATTGTCACCATACCCCTAATCCCTAAACCCTAAATCCACCATACCCCTAACCCCTAAACCCTAAATCCACCTTACCCCTAAACCCTAAACCCTAAATCCACCTTACCCCTAAACCCTAAATCCACCATACCCCCAATCCCTAAACATTAAAATTGATGTTTCGATTCTTAATAACCACTATAAAATTGCTAGTTTTTTTTTTCATTTATCTATAATATATATTTTATAAAATGAATTTATGTTCATAAAAAAAAGATTTCGTTCTATCCAAAAATAAAAGATTTCGTTTGATCTTCAAATAGGGAAAAAGAGTCAATTATATTAATGAGTAAATTCGTGCATATGTTTAATGTCAATTAATGAGTAAATTGATTGATAAGGATAATTAATGAGTAAATTCGGATATATGGTTAATGTAAATTAATGTGTAAATTATTTTTCCTTATATTTGTAAGAATAATTAATTATATATATTTGTAAGCATAATTAATCGATAAATTTTAAACTTGAATAAGTAATAACCATTAGATATAGAATGGATATGATAGACTTTTGCCTAAAATGATGTGGCATCTAAGTAACATAATTTCACAATTGGTCAATGATATGGCATGCCACATATGATTGAGGCCTCCACATCTTAGGCCTTAATGAGGCCAACAATCTTTTTCCTTTTGCTATATATATATATCATGCACATTGAGAGTATACAAATCCGTCCACAAGGAAATTCATGCCAAAAGTTTAGAAAATTCACAGAAAATGAGTTTCTTTTCATGTAGGTAGTATTGAATTCAGTAGTGCATGCATATTGTGCTAGCTAGTAATATATACATAATATTAATTTTATATATATATGATCAGCTCAATTACCGTGTGTGAAGTTTATATTGTGCTCGCCATATTTATACCACAAATATGGGGTGGACTAGTTTAATCACCCCTTTTAGACTTTTGAATGGAAAAATAAAATATACATAACCAACTAACTTCATCGTACGATCGAGTGAAGAGGCCACTACCAAAAAATGTCATACTTACCAAATTTAAGACATCAATGACAGATTACCAATGATCGATGTTTGCTTATTGGTCTCATAAGCAAATTTAACAGACCAATGATCTCTTCGATCATTTTCCATATTCGAACAGGTTTTGTTGAACAAGAAACAAATAAAAGCAAAGGCAATTAATATATAATTAAGTAATTAACAATATTATACAACATGGCTATATATAACCAGAAACCCAGGACTCCAAGAGATAAACCACTTCACAATTAAACACAACTCTAGCTTGTAATTAGCTTCATCTCATGAATCCATGAAAGACCAAACTTTTAGATCATTATTTGTTACCATAAGAGTTCAATTTATTAGATATAGCCAGCATATATTAAACTAGCTACTAGCTATAGTGCTAATACGAGGCCAGGTACCGACTTATTACCAGAGAGCTTACTCTCCCAAACACTCTGGCAACTACCTGACCGTGATGTAATTTTCGGTGACGATAACCTGGTGACCGTGACGGACGTGTTGTAGTACTCCCTCACCTGGGTAATTGTCCCATCTGTGACGGTCCAAGCGTGCACCCATGACACCGAGCGACCCTCGTCGTATCCTTCAGCTAGCACCATTGATCCGAAGGCAACAATCGACAGAGGAACAAATTTGAACGACGAGTCGTAGGGCGGTGCACCGGTGAGGAGGCGGTTCAAATGCTGGTGAGTTGGGGGGCCATGGAACCACCACTCGAGGTAGGGCGCGAGGAGGAGGTGAACGACGTCGACGTCTTTGGAGTTGAAGGCGTCGTAGAGAGCCGTCACGGCTCTCTGGTTGCGAGACTCTAAGTCTCCTTGTTCTTCTTCCTCCAGGCCACATTCTTGAGAGGGGTTTGCCAGTTCTGGAGCTCGGAGTTGTTGAGGCTTTGAGTTCTGGAATTGGTGGGTTTGAATGTGGAAGTTGGATGGTTTTGGGATTTATATAGAGTAGGAGAACATGTGTGGAATTCGGACGGTTGCATGGAATTATGTATAAGATATAATTATTACTTTTGGTTTTAATTGCAAAGATGAACTCAGTGGAAGTTTATAGACTTTTCAATACGACTCAAACAAGCAATTATTTATATACGAGATACGTGATAGTAACGATTTTTTTTCATCTTATTCATTGCGCGCTTAGAGTGACCTCCAGAGTTCAATTGTACACTCATGCTAGTTCTTACAATTCTATATCCTAAACAATTAATCCTAAATTCTTAATATTGAACTTCTTATTGGAGAATCATTTTGTTAAATAATAGTTTGTCAAATTAATGCCTCACTAGGCTTCACAAAGTTCAAAACAAAAACTTTGTGTTTTTGATAGTTTTTACCAATTTCGGTAATTTGATAAGTCAGCATATATGTCAAACCATTGCCTTTCCTTGGCCAAAAAAAAAACATTGCCTTTCAATCTTTCATTCTGTCCCTTAATTTTATATTGCCAAACAAAAATTACTTGTAGTTTTTTATTTCCCTCCATTTGTTTCCTTAATTGGAACTTCATTAGGTCCAAAGGCCAAGGGTCAATCATGACTAATATTGGAAAGATTAATTTAGTATTATATATAAAAACATATTAGTAATTTACTTAATTACATGGATCGACGAAGTGGGGTTGGCTCAGTGGTAAGAGCACCCGCTACCCAAGATCGAGGTCCTTTATATTTTCATGGGTTATCGAGTCACCACATGGGGGTATGAGTGACAATCATTTGATCCTCTTTAAAAAAAAAAAAAAAAAAAAATTACATGGATCCTAATATACTAATATAGACCTACTGTAGATATGACGAGTTTTGCGTCTGCTAGGGTTTTCTCATGGAGGCGGCAGCTAGGTTCTTTCCTAACTATCTGCCTCTTGCTTTTCGGGGGCGATCTGATCCGTTTGGAGGCCTCTCCGATGCAGTGTAGTCTTGAATGGGTTCGGGTTGCGACTGAATCTTTCTGTCCTTCTTCTTCTTCACCATATTGGCGGGGTGGTCTTGGTGCACTTGTTGTCTCGTTAGCGGTGCTGGCCTCTACAAGGGGGTGGGATCCGTTTGGTGACTGGTTTGGTTTTGTCACATCGAGGATTGGTTCTCTTTAGCCAGGTTGGTTTGCCTTTTATCGTTCTCGGCGTTCTATGGGAGGCCTGTTTTGGTTGGGTACACCGGCGATGTTGATCGGTTATGGTCTCAGTGCTTCTCTTTTGAAGCGCCGGCTCCTTCCTTCAGCCTATGTTATTGGGTCTGGTTGTGGATTATCCTTTGCCATTCTCCCTTGGTTGGAGTTGTTTCCCCTGGGACGCAAACATAAACCACGGGTAGATCCAGCTACTTCACCGGCTTTGTCTTCAGAGTGCACCATGCTTTCCCCCATGTCCTCTGCAGGGAAGGGCAAAGGCACTATGGCTTAGGGCAAGGTAGTCGCCCTATATACACTTCATGCATGTCTGTGGCGGCCCGCTCTTCTTCTATAATGTTTACCGTACCACCAGGAGTGCTTAGGCGGTTTCATTTGTGAACATTCAGGTGATTTGCTTGTTAGTGTTTTAGGGTTCTTAGTTTTTTAGTTTTATTTTTTTAATTTTAGTCGCTTGAATAAGTGTGTAATCCAAGTTATAATAGGTGTTTACTTACCAGAGTTTTCTCTAAGTCAGTCCGTTTGTGGTCTAGACATTTGTGTAGGAGTTCGCTCTCTGACGTATGTATCGCTCTGACGCTGACCTAGTACGGTCGTATGATTTCAATCAATAAATTTATTCATTCTCCTAAAAAAAATATATACTAATTAATATAGACCTAATTGATCCAATGATATTTCTCTCCAAAATACAAAATCCCAAATTTAAATTCCACCTCTGCTTAGCACGTCAAACAGAATTTCTAGGACCTAGATCACTATAATCAAGATCATTATATACAACAAACTAACGATATAATCAAGATCAGGATTCAAGTTGATTATCCAAATTATACTTTTATAAGCTAGCTAGGGGTGGACTTTTGGCTCCAAAGAACCCAATACCACACTGGTGCCATAGGTGTGGTACATGCAGTTTGATTCTCAGTTGGGGGAGCCTAAACCGTCAACGTAACTAGCCAAACTGTGACTTTCTTTCCCTTTCTTCTTTTAATCCTCTATTCGTCCTTCATTAATTCTTCTTCTTTATTTTCTCTAGTTTCTTCCTATTAATTCCTTGTTGTTAATTTCTTCTTATCTTGCAGATTTGGGTTGAGGTTGGCGCGCGATCTAGACCTGTTCTGCTCAGTTTGCATTGCTAGATCTTCATCCTTGCGTTCTCATTCTCGTTCGAATCTCAGTTATTCTAACTAACCTCTCTTAGTAGTTGATCACCATGTTAATAAGCAATCTTGCTGTCAATTTTGATCACTTCTTTTTAATATGATTATTGATAGCCTTTCTTTCGGTTTTTTTGAGGGAACTATTGTTTATGGATGTGCATGGGGATGGAAAACTAGAATGATGTAGCTTAGAGTTAGAAGCTCCCACTATAGTGTATATTATAATATATAATGCCGATGATAATGGTGATTGCACTCATTGGTGATCATATATATTTATACCACACATATATAGTTAATTATTAAGTACTGCTAACTCTCTGCTTGGTTGCCATTTTCTAGCATGTACAAAGAAGGAAAAATGTTTCCTTTTGCAATAGAAAATAGGTAGAAAATTAAAATCCATTCATCCTCCTTATGATTTAGTTTTCCTTCTAATTTTCTAACATTAATTTCACACATTCAACATATATTTAATACATTATTTTTATAATTAAATTAGTTCTAGTCAGTTTTAAATACCAATTGTTTTTCAACTAGTATTTATTTTTCGATTATTTTTACATCATTATATGTCACAATATAGTGAGAATTAATCTTAATTTCTCATCTTCATAGGAATAACAAAGAAATAACTTTTCCATAAATTTCACTATGCAAACCAAACAAGACCTCAAGGTGAGTATAAATGAACCAACCAGAATTCCTCTAACGACCACAAATTTGTTCTGTCACTGTCTCCCATTTTCTTCATGTTAACATGCAGCTTGCCTTTTCATGCATCAGCTAGCAATACAAAACTAGTGCACGCTTAAGCTTTGCAATTGTATTACTTATATATTCGAGCTATGTAGATACATTCTGCTGCATTTACCTGGGCTACTAACTAGTGGGAGTTAACGTCAATTATCAACATAAACAAAATTTAGCCCTACATAAGTATGTTAAGAAAATGGCAACCAACGAAGACCTAACTGAATCTTTGTCAGTTTGTGCCATCCAAAGGCCCCCCCAAACCAGTATCATCTCATCTATAGGCACTTTTTTAGAATGCGCATATGTCACCCATTCCCTAAAATGGAACACCATAATGGAAATCCACACGTCGGATTTATGAGATTCAAGTCTATATATATGTTGTCATTAATTGTAGGAGAAATATGGCCTATCTAAAACAACAACATTGTTTGTTTTAAAGATTAAAAACTCTAGACTAATCATTAGATAACACAATTATATGAAGCGACATAGTTTTGGATATACGTGTTAGCGGAAACGACTGAAGCTTGTAGTTGCATGCTTTATTCTCGCAAAAATAGTCATGTACGTGAGGGACGAATGATCGGAAAACCCTAATAAGTACGGGCGATTGTGTTTGGCGAAAATTTATGTTTGACATATGTTTATCATAGAAGGTAAAACTCATACTACTACTTTAATTTTTAATTTGGATTAAAATAAACAAATAATTGCAAGTCGAAATTCATAAAAGAATTGACGACTTGCTATCCTGACTTCTGACTCGGAACACACAAACGTCATGTTATTATCCATGCCAAAAATAAAAAATTAAGTACTTAGTTATCTTATTCTTTCGGTCCATGCTTTTTGCTTTTTTATTGTAGGTGGACCCAATTATATTGGGCCTACAATCAAACAATCAGGCCCAAGTTTGAATCGGTACCATATTGAATTGGACAAGCTTAAAGCAAAAGAAGAGGCCCAAGTAATTTCGAAATTCCAATTTTACCCATCTCCGAGTGCGGCTAATTTCTCAGTAGCTCTCGCTCACTGTTTCTTTTCCTTCTCCCCAAAACCTCTGAGAGAGAGAGAGAGAGAGAGAAATGTTGCGAACCATTCTTCGAGGGGCAACGGCGACTGGCACAAGGTTCAGCCCATGGAGGCTGACGGCGACGGCGAACTACTCGTCTTCCAAGGACACCAAGTCGACGGTGAAGAAGGCCAAGAAGAGTAACAAGTCCAAAGGCGAGGCCACTGCCGCCGGAGACGACGAGGTCTACTCCGGCGCCGACGCGGATCTCTTCGATGACAAGGGTCGTGCTCGACGGCTTCAAGCCGATGAAAGCGATCCCTCGCTCGATGTGGGACCCAATGGCCGACCTCTCTTCACTTCCACTCCGACGCTCGCTCAGCTCACGAGCATGGACAGCTGCTCCTACTTCAAGTTCAAGTAAAAACCCTAAACCCTTAAACGAAATCGCTATTGTCTATATGTGCAAGTATGTATTGGGATGTGACTGTTTGATTTGCAGGACGGAGGTATTGAACAAGGTGTTGCCGGAGGGTTTACCATTGGGGATGGTGAAGGAGTTCGAGGAGGCAATGCAGAGCGCCGTGCTTGTTCGCCAGAGCTTTCTCGATCTCCGGGATAATTTTCGACGGATTGTGGACCCGCCATTGGGCTCAGCTAGAAGCAAAGGTATGTTCTTTTTCGATTGCTTCGTTGAACTTTGGCTCAAGATTTACACTGCGAATCTTTTATTTATAGCTAGTAAAGGTTTTAGACTACAACTATCATTAGGAACGTTTGAAATGATCGTTTTTCATTGTAATCTAATTCAATATCGCCAATCATTAATAGGCGTAAATTTCTAAGGGTTACTGATGATCGGCAGGGTTGTAAGCTAGAAAGCTAGAAATGTATGGATTTATCCCGAATGCTCATTTTACAACATATCATTAAGCTTTTCATTTAAAGATAAGCTATGCTATTCTTAGTTGCTTGCACCCAACTCATAATTGGTGGATTCGTAGGTTTTCAATAATTGGATGATTCCAACTGGACCTTGCATATGTTCATTATTCTTTGGAGGAATGATCTTGTAGGAACATATGATTGGTCACATGTAAGGTGCGCTTATCCTTGTATTCTGTTTCAGGCTCAAAAGTTAAAAAACAGATTTTCTTGGATGGTCCTGTAAGCTGTGGAAAGAGTACGGCTCTTTCTATGCTAGTTCATTGGGCTCGTGAGGAAGGTTGGTTGGTTTTATATGTTCCCAGAGGCAAGGACTGGACTCATGGAGGTTTTTTCTATAGAAATCCACAAACAGGTCTTTGGGATACACCCGTTCAAGCTGAAAATATTCTCAAGGTAAGTTTCTGTTGCTTTTTTTTCTTTTAGCTCCAAGTCAGGTCAAAACTTTAATAATGTACTATTAACATAAATTGGGATCAGTAATCTCTGTAGCCTTGTCATTGACTCAATAGACTTTTTTTTTCCTTTCAAGCGATTCATTTCTAAAAAAGGTGATTTTCTACATGGTTGTATTAAATCAATTTCATGTAACATATGAACCTCTGTCAATCATGCAGTTCTTGGATCATTTGCTCCTGACCATCTTCATGGATTTATATTCATCTTTTGTGTCATTTCATTCCAGGATTTCCTGAAATTTAATGAATCCCGTTTAAAACAATTGTTGTGTCAAATATCTGATCCTATTCCATTGGGAGAAGGAGCTGGTGTTGGATGGATGAAAGATGGGATTGATTCAATGGCAATGCCTGAAGGTTCTACTCTGTATGACCTGGTTGATACAGGAATAAAGCACACTCATGCAGCTGTTGGAGTGGTAGTTCGTTTGAGGAAGGAGTTATCTCTAGTGAAAGATATCCCTGTGCTTATTGCGATCGATCAGGTGAGATACATCACTGGATATCATATAATGCCAAGTTGTTTAGATGAATTTGTTTCTAGAGCTTTGTCATAAACCGTCTATAATTTGCCGTTCCTTGTCTGCAGTATAATAACTGGTTTACATTCAGTGGGTATGAAGAGGCAGTAACTGTTCGTTCTACTCGACCAATTCATGCCAAAGAACTCGCTACGGTAGGTACCAACTGTTTGGTTGAGAATTATGTTTATTGACACTTGTAATGTTAAACTGCAACACTGCAAGGGAAATCAACATGATTATTTAAGCTCTATGCTTTATTACGGCTATTATTACATTTAAGCGATTAAGTTTTGAGTGTAAAAGTTGGTATTAAGTTTGGGTGTAGGTCTTGTCTATTAGAGACTGAGACTGATATGCAACACACGTGATAAAATTCTTGCAGGTGAAGGCTTTTAGATCTATGATCCATGATGACATGATGGTGGGTGCCTTTTCTCATTCAACAGCAGTAGGAAAGCTTCGTCAAGACTTGCCAGATGTGCCCTCTGATTCTCGCATTAACTTTCCTCGTTACACTTTAGATGAAGCAGCAGCTGTTTGCCATTACTACCTTAGGTATGCTAGCAAATGCTTGCCAAGTTTACAATACAATGTTGCTGATAGCATATCTGATTAGGGCATATCTTATGATTTACATGAGACAATAGCGTATTCTAGATGAGCAATTGGTTAGCATAGCGTAATGTTTTACCTTGTGTCAAGCAAATTTGTGGAAAAATGCGCACAAGATGATACATCGAGTGCGTGTCTTATCATTCAGTTTAAGACATTTAAGGATGTTTGGTGTCCTTAAAACATAAGTCAGTATATCAGGCCAACAACAAGCACATAAAATTATGAATTAGTCTTTGGTTAGTGCTCTAGGCTTTCTTCTGTAATGTCTGAATGCTGTTTCCCTGCATACTTCCAAATACTCAGCTTTCTCTTCTGTTTTTATGGCAGACAGAGGCTTATACGCCGTGAAGCTTTCTCGGAGGAAAACTGCAAAAGAATATACTACTTGTCTAATGGAAACGGAGCAGAAATGAGATGGTTAGCTACTTTCATGCGGGAGCAGTGATAGGTAGAAGATATTTTGTAACACAGTATTAAAAGAAATTGAAGAGCCGCTTGTTTGCATAATGGCCCTTGATTTTGATCTTATTCAATCTTAATGTCACTGTTTCTCCTTGAGTTATTACTCTGATCATAGCAAAGTCTCCGGTTTTCATTATTGAACTTCTAGTCAGATCAATTTTAGTGGGGAAACAAGATAAGTGTCTTCAACACATTGTACCATAGATCAGATCAAAGTGGAAGCAACTCTACTGAAGATTTTTGTCTTCCTTGCTCAGCTCAATTTCCTTGTTATGTTTTTTCGTTCAGTTATAAGCGGCTTTCGAGTGTGGGCAATCTCACAAAAGCCATCTAACTTTTTTGAGTAATATTTTCTGCATCCGAACTTGGATATTTGATCCATGCCAAAAAAAACATGTTGCAGAACAAGAGATGAGGCCAATAAAATCAGTGAATACTCGGGAAACTAGACGGAGAAGACTAAATATATACAATTAGTTGATCATTGAAACCTGCTGGCATCATAATTCCAAGCTATTGATATATAATTCTCATCTAAAGCTCTAAGTTAATGTTAGTATGGTAGCGAAACCTCTCAAGCTCAGAATTCCAAAATATTGATGTACAAAATGTGACACCTCTCAAGCTGACATCTCGAGCATTCCAAAATCAGGATCAGGAAGTCACAATTTTTGCTGCACTAGGCACGCATGGTAGTGAAAACACAAAATGTAGTCCATTCTCAAAGTCGGCCACTGAAGACGATCAAAAGCTTAGTCATCGATTTGCAATTGAGACGTGAATTCTGGTTGCATCTCTTACTCTTCGAATATATCAAGATCATTTTCCTTGGTGCATATAATCTTAAGGTGCAACTGCAGATCGATTTCCCTGGTCAAAATGGAGACTGGCACAACGGGCAAGTTGATTTGTGAGAAGTTGAGAACCACTTATACAGGCAAGCCGAATGGAACTTGTGCTTGCAGGTCTTGCAAGCAAGACGAGGAAGGGCGTGGTTGACAGTATGGATGACACTGTAACAAATAGGACACTCCTCAACACCTTCAAATTCCTTGTCAAAGTTGTGTTTCCATATCCGGATAGCTTCTGCTAAAGCTCCATTCTGCATCAAACAAATAAGAAAATTATCCACATTGGTCTGTGTTCCCTTTTATTAAACCTATCCATGTCATCTTATCACTGATCCTATTGCTTAATGAAATAACAAGTTCACCCCTTTCTCCTCCCCCAAATACCCTTACCTTCCATGGAAATTGCCAACACAAAACTAAACTTGTTCAGATTAATCAGTCTGTGCTGCTCTGTCTACATATAGTCTCATCATGGAATGAAATTTCAACAGTAGCATAAAAAAGAAAATGATTCTTTGACCTTCTGCCATTGGGAGGGAAATGGACACTGACCAGTAAACATCAAGGTTAAATTCTATTTACCTGATTCCTTACGAATGATGCCATAGACATCAACCATTTCCTCTGCTTCACTTCGCTAATACCTAGACTCCTCGTACAATCAACATCAACAGGCCGTAATGGGTAAGATGAAGGAAGACGGATAACTAGATTCATTGCAGTCTCATCCTTTGTATATGTAGCAACAACCTCATTGGCTGATTTGCTTACAGTAATGGAAAAATTCTCATCAGCAATTTCATCCTTTTTAATCTGCATCAGAATTGAAAGAAATTCAGAGTTAAATTACCATCATTACACTATTATTCAGTATTGATAGTATAAACAGGATTAGGTTATAATTTATAGCAGTGGCTATCTAATAGTTTCAGCAGAACAAAATCATCTTTGTCAAGCTATCCACATCTCAGAAACAATACAAAATAACCTAAAGCAAAAGCATCTATATCAGGCTATACATACCTGGCTTAATTCGTCCGCGATGAGATGTGGGCTGCACCATGCTCTTGTAAAGGATTCAATTCCTGCTAATGTAGAGCGGTCACGTAAATCACTGGACCACTGTCTTACATAAGCAGGAAGAATGTGGAGCATCAGACCAAACATTGCACCAGCAAGTGAAACCATTTTCAGTGGTTCAACAGGCCAGAGAGATTGTACAGAAAACATTAATGAACCAGTTCTAATGGAACGTGTTGCTGCAGCTGCAGCTTCTGCTATGCCAGCGGGAAGCTCTTCGTCTTTCTTCTTAAGCATACACAGTTCTAGAGGGATATGCTGGAAGAGGCAATCTAATATCGCTGAATTAGCAGAATCTTGTACATACTGGACCAGCCTCTCCCTTGCAGGTGATGATGATGGTAATGACCATAAATGCGATAGCAACAAGGACCATGCAAGGAAAACATGTACCTGCAATTTTGAAAAAGAATCAATAAACAACTGCAATGAGAACTAGTAAAAAACTAAATACCAAGTAAGAAAGAGATATAATTAAATACAATGCAAGCAATAAACCATTTATTTCGCTACTAATTGAAAGCATATTTACCCTTTGATCTGCCACTAAATCCATCTCAAGAACATTACAAGGTAACTTTTCAATCATGCAAGATATTTCAGCTTTCAAATGAATATTTGTTTCTGTTGACATGTCAAGAGGGGATAAATCCTCTTCATTGTTACTGACACCATCCAAGTAACTTTTGTCTTCTTCAACAATAGCCAGGCGTAAAATAGGTTCAGTTGAAAGAATAAAGTAAGCAGCAAACTGCAACAAAGGAACTGTTTTGGAAGAAAAAAGGATCGAGTACAAAGAACTGATGGGTCCTTTGCTCAGCCCCCAGAATTCTACTGACTTCACTGCTCTATCTATGGCTTCTGTAGACGAGTTGACAACACTTGAGGCCACCAACTCCCAGAAATAGGAATGTTCAAATCGGGATGTCGATACAATAAATGCAGCCTCATCTGAACAGGAGCTTGCAATGGCCTCAGCAATGCCAGTGCAGAAAAACAATCGAAGAATACCTTCTAAAATTCTATTTTTGATGGGGTCCCATTTTTCTGTTCTCACGGGATTTATATTATCTGCATCTTCTGCTTGTTGGCGACCAAAAGGTCCACAGGACAGAGAAAATGATAAAAGGGCATTTTTGGCAATGTCTATAGGAAAGGGATCTGAAACGAAAACAATTTTCCCCAGGTTATCAACGACAGCATCCAGGTTATCAGAAGTAAAGCTGCTAGTGATAGTGTCGTTAACGTTTTCAGCAATTTCCTCCATCATTACAACCACAGACTGAAGCCAGCGTCTTATCTGAGATAACACAAACTCCCAGTCTTCTTCATCAAAATCTTTCCAACAATAACCAACTGAAATAACCATAAGCTTTGATAGCAACATCTGCACAACTGGAAGCTGATTAATTACAGTTGATGTGCCAGCACCATGTCTCTGCTTCCGGAATAATTCAAGTAAGAGCTTTCTCTCTACTGAGCTGATCTTTCTCTCCAGCTTCGGTGTTTGTATGTCCTCTACTGCACTAAAGGGATAACAAGAAATAACCAGCTGCATCCAATCTTCCATATCTACAAGAAATCAAAAGGAAGCATTAATACTGCTTCTTAGCAGATTATAAAGTAAATCAGCAAGTACCGCAAGCACAAGTGGCCCTTTATCACAAGTGAAAGACGAGGGAGGTGGGCCCCACCAATTGATGCTCCAGAACCCCTTAGGAAATTTGAAGAGTTTCTGTTTCTTACTCGACCAACAGTTTGGATAATAACTTGCAGATCTAAAATTGAAATGTCTAACTAAACTTATTTTTCATTGATTTACAAATATCATTACATGCATTTACCTTCTCCCGTTTGCCACATGATCAAAGGCGGAAATGATAGAGCTTTTTGCAGCCAGCCTTCAATAACATCTTGAACATGATTTTCCCCAGACGAATCATGTTCAGCATCTCCACTAGAGTCATGAGATCTGATGCTTCTTTGACTTAATGGTCGAATAAGAACATTAACAATCAGAGGAAGAATCCTCAAACAGTTTGCATTAATCGCTTCTCCAACATAAAGTTTATCTACAAGCAGTTCAAACACCTTCAAAGCTTTCTCGGTTTCCCATATTTTATCATTAAACAAAGTTAAAAGAAAAGCTACAAGAGCTCTTAAGAATGGTTCTTCAATAGCCTCCACTTCATCACTTGAAGCAGGACACAGATAGACAAAATTCTGTGCAGCACATCCTCCCTGAACAAGTGTGCCATCAAGTAGAATGTTGAAAATAAAATCTAGCAATCTCCCCTGGGAAGAGAAATTTTTATTCTTGGCATAGACACTCAATGAAGGTAAGAATGAAGCTACAGCACTTCCTCCTGGCCACTTCCATGAGCACAATATTTCAGCAGCAAGCCAGGATCGAGTAAGCTTTTCATTTGTTGTTTCCTCAGACGGTGGGATACTATATTTAACATAACCCGCAACAACTCTATCAATCCCAATTTCTGATATCATCTTGTCAATAAATGAAATAAACTTGCGATGGCCAAAGTCCTGCATTTGTCATATATTTGTAATGTATAAGCGTCTTGGCATCAAATCCAAAAAAGATCACATAATCCATTTAACAATAAGTGAAACTCCAACACAATTTCAAGTGCACTCTTTGACTAAACACAAGTAATAAACTAGTCTCACTGTGAGAAATGAAGCATAAACTAGTCTCATTGGTGTGGTTATTGGTTTAACTCTCTTCTGAACCTGACTGGTGGATCATTATATTTAACACATTTCTTAAGAGGTTCAATACATACTTACAGACTATTTAAGGGTTACAATTAGAATCTCTCTTTTCTTACTGTGGCTGTAAGGGTTGGGGCTGAATCAATAATGTAAATGTGTACAAGCATCAAAATGAATAGCAGTAGAAGGGGCCATAACTAACAAAATAAGAGAATGGACATCCAGCTAACAAACTAGAACTCAACAAGTGACCAGAGAGAGAGAGAGAGACATGGAAAACAAGAATCAATAACACATCACTATATCAATTCAATAATTCCCACTCACATGGATATCAGCAGAAAAGTCCATGGCAAGTAATCCCTCTGGCCTGCTAAAATCCGGAACTATCCACAAAGGCCATCTATCACCTTCGCAAAATAGCTGGTCTAGCAGGTTTTGTTCCTCATAGGGATCCTGAGAGAGACAGTCCAGAACTTCCAGCATCCACAAGCAGCACAGAGATGTGAACTTCTCTGTGTCTAGGTCCTCTTCATTGAATATAGCAGATCTCATGAACTGAATCAAACTATTTCCTAGTGCCTTTCGATTGTGTATGCTGAGGCTTTTCCAGAATTGATTGCTTATCTTACATCTAAATGCATGAAAAGATTCACCAAATCCCAGCCTGGCCTTCAATTTTTCCTTTGATTTATCATCAGGTGCATCATCTATTGTTGTCAGTAATAACAGAAACTCCCAATCAATGAGGAAAATTGCAGCTAAAATAACTGAAATCAGCCCACTTTCTTCACCAAGTGTCTTCAATGAAAATAAGCTGCCATCAAGTACTTCAAGAGAAAACTGAGCCATCTCAAACATGGTCACGGAACTTTCAAATTCTGGCCCAATAGTGTTTGCCCCGACAGTCAATAGAGAACCTGCATCCCTAACCCAAGTAAAAGAGGATGCCAGAATAAAAGAAAGTAACTTCTTGAAAACCTCCTCAAATATCAGGATCAATGTATCTCTTGACACCAGAGAAATTTGATTGCTCTTTGTTGAACCACCAACAACAGTACTGCAGATAAGGCAAAAAAAAGGTCATGAATCATAATACTAGATTTAAAGTATTCAAATGAATATTTATATGTATTAAATGAAATAACTAAATAACCTTTCCCCTTCCATGGAAATAAGTGACCTTACAATTTCCAATTATCAGATATACAGAAATCAACTTTGGAATAGATGTTCTTCAGAATAAAGTTAGCTTTCCAGTTATAGAAAACTAGTCAACCCAAGCAAAGCAAGGACTAAAAAACAAGAGCTACATTGGAAGAAGCTCGGATAAAAAACCAAATAATTAACTTTCTATTCATACCACAAAAATTGAGAATTAGAAGATCCGAAAGGAGGAGAGGATTGAGCAACAGCAACAGCAGCTGATTCTAGAAGCTCATGATGCCAATGATCTGGGTTGCCCATTTTCGTGCAGTTGGAAACTCCTACCTTTATGTTTGTGATTTCATTTCTTACTTTCTCTAAAAGCATTGCTAAGATAGTTATCCGATCAGAATCTAAAGAGCAGGGTGCAGAACCAGAATGCTCCAGGTTAGTAGCATATCTGATAACACTATCCCACTGATCAGAGAAATATTCATCATCAAGCAATGCAAGTAACAGGTCAAGACGAGCACTTAAGGAGCAACTATTCCCGCTGAGACACCACGCAACAAAAATTTCCTTGAACATTTGCAGGAATGTATCTTCCTCCAATGCTTTATCGCCCCCATCAGTAGAGTAACTACATGGATTGTGAATAAGAAGTTCGTGTACTATCTTGCGCGGTCCAAATACAGAAACAGCCACTGCTAGAATTTTCACACAACTTGGTGAATCCTGGTGTCAGAAGATAAGATTAAAGACAGAATATCAAAAGTTACAGAGCATAATAAATAAATTTGTATATATAGAACATTTATTGTCGGCATAAACAATAAACAAAGCACACATTCAATTTACTTGGGTGCAACTTTGTGTCTCTTTCCACCATTATGAACTTGCTGTTTGACTTGGAAATAAAACTACTAAAAAAGTAAATTGAAACATCATTTCCAGGACATAGCATTGGAAGTCGATGTGTGTGTGTGGGGGGGGGGGGGGGGATAGACATGATGTGATGCAAAGATTTCTGAAAAAACGAGAGATGCCATGAACTCTTCTACTCCAAAAGCTCCCACTCATACCTGAACCAGTCAGAATGTAGGGACGGGCATGCATGACAACTATCTTAATAATTGTAAGCTCTCAGGAAAACATTACCATCCACAAAAGTAGGATAATTTTAATGACAAATATAAATTTGTATCAAGCATCCAAAAATATTGTGCATAACAACTTACATGTGATCTCATCAATGTAAAGGAATTAGCCAACATTGGTCCAACTAGAGAAGCCAAAGGCCAACTTTCACCACTCTGAATGGCATGTTCTCCAAGTAATGATATAAACTGAATAACTCGCTCTGCACACTCATTTTCTCTTTCCAAGTTACTAGCATGCTGAAACCAACTCTGACAATTCTCCTGAAATTCTGCAGAGAAAGCTGAGAGCAAATCATGGTCCAGCGAATAAATGCCTGAAAGTAGCCCAACAATGCAGTTTACCAACTCTCTAAAGTAGCTCATTGGGTACGTAATATTCAATGTTTCAATTGTCTTCCTGTTGGAAGCTAAATCACTTTCACATGAATCTGCTGATAATCCGGGGGCTGTTTTCTCCTTATTTTTTGAGCTACCAGAGAAAAGGAAGTCTTGCCACAAAAGCTTTACCAGCACATTTTTAACAAGAGTTGCTCGAAAATCACCAATGGAATCCACTCCATTGCAATATCTGGTATCAAATAGAAGAACGATTTAAAACCACTAACATATGAAAACATCAGAGAGATATTAAACTTTTGGGAATATAAAGACATAAGCTGAAAATCCAATGAACACAAAAGCACCCAGGTACAAAAGAAAATAGTAAACCATGAAAAAAGTAAAATCAAAAGACTCCCACCTTGACACATTATGCAATGCCCAAAGAAAGCAGTCTTTAAAAGCCCGAAAAAAGGCTAGTCTATCTGCATTCAAGGAATGGGATGGATTCCTTCCTGCCCAAAGGTTCTTGAAAAATTCAAGAAAAAAAGTTTCTGCAACTACTGCTTTCGATGGCACGGTGTCTAAGAATAGAACCAAAGATGGATAAGAAATCTGTTGAGATCCAAAGCACCTATTTCTAAGAAAATCCCAAAACCGATTGAGTATAATTTTCTGTACATTGACAGAAGTCCAACTTTCGGGAAATTTATTAGAAAACAGTAAAATTGCATCCCACATTGACGAATGACAAGCACGATCCTTCTCCTGAAATCCACCTAATAGTGCAGCAGCAAGAATTTTCATATTTCCTTCATTGAAGGCTTGAGGGACGTTTTTTATGAAACTACTCAATACAGAATATGTGGCTGAACGGATAGCAGGACTTGGGGATTTCAAGAAGTCTAAAAAATATTTATGAGCAGTGAACAACTTCTCGGCACAAGAAATAGCAGTTTCCCTAGCTTTCAAAGCATGTTTTGGTTGAGCAGCTATGTTTTCGGTGCCTGGTCTTTCTAGTTGTAAGCAAACCAAGACATCAAGAAGTGTGGCCAATGCCAGAAATGATGAAGATATCACCTGCAATCCAACATGATGGAATACACATTAAATCTGAGAGCATTGTAACATGCACGTCTAAATTGTATTATATGACTATTTGAGGTTCACTATGGTGATGTAGATGAAGCGACATATTCTAGATCCATACCTGCTGATGCATCTCCTGTAATTCATCCAAAGCAGTTCCTTTATCGGACATATTTTGTGGTGTAAGCCTCAGATTTTCTTCCAAATAAATAAAAACCTCTGCCGTGCATAGAATTAGAGAATCTAGTCTCTTTTCTGGAGCTGAAAAAGCTGCCTGTTGTGCATTATTGGACACTTGAGTCAAAGTCAAAACAAAGTTGCATATGAAATGCAAAAACGGTGAAATTGAGTTAAATTCATTGACACAACATCCTCCTTCCCCCCCCCCCCCCCCCCCCAAAAAAAAGTAAACAAAAAAATTGTAACATGATTGAAAAATAACAAATTTGAGTACAAACTATTATGAAAACTTTAGCAATCTTTAAAAGAAAATGGACAAATCTGAGCCCCCACAGTACTTGAGGTTAAGAGAAAGCAGGGCCAGTTTCAAGACCATAATGTGTGGTAGGTTAGCCAGGGGCAACAGATTAAAACAGCAGCCATACAGAATTGATCTCACCATGGGCCATAGAATATCACCTCTACAACCAATTAACAATATAGACGGTTTACAAACCAATTGTTTGACTCCACTACATTCAGGCTAATTGGGTTCCATCCAATACGATACCAAATACTTGTTAGATTCTGAACTTTCTATATAAGAACTACCCTTAAGTTTCTGTTCTTTTGTTGAGATAGGGATAAAAATCACAGATTTCTAACTTCTAAATTAATATTGTTGCTTCAATGTGTAGCTTTTCTTTGGGGCAGTTTCGGATATTAAGCACTGTAATAACACTAAATCATGATATATGTGCAAATAACCTGAAATGATCGCTTTGCAGCTTGAGAAACTTCAGAAACTGGGTCAAATTGAGAAAACCACCATGGCCCCATCAGAGATTTCAGCTGTGGAGCTAAATCTCTCCTAAACAAACAACAAATCAGTCAATGCATTTAGGCAAGATCAGAATCAACATTCTAGACAACTAAATGGAAGTTCATATTCACAATGAGCCTACATGTGCAACGCTTCAAAACATATTTATTTGCCAACTCAATACAAGGGATTTTACGTGGAGACAATTTAAGAATGAGATCTTATCACCCTTAGCCATGTGAAGATAATAGCATCTACAAAACCAACTTTTTGTTTCAAACAAGTAGGGCAGATTTATCAAAGTTGAGGGTACTGTTTTCAAGAGCCACTCATCACCTTGTAGAGGAGCTTATCCAAGATGCAAGTGAACCAGGTCATTGGCTTTTTAAAGATATAACCCACAAGAAATAAAGCACTCTCTTAGCGTTTTCCTTTAACTTAATAGAATTCCAGACAGCATGTCCAAAAGAAAAAGAAAAAAAAAATGTGAGAGTACACATAAGAGTTCAAACCCAACGACAGTGACAAGATTGCTCATTGTGTCATGAGTTGCTCGCCGCACTTCCCTATTGTAGTCCACCACAAGCCTTTTGTATTCAAATGCCTACATAAGAAAGAGCTGCATAAGTCTTAAATATCTGAAACAAGTTTGTCAAAACTATGACATCAAAAAATGTTAGTGCCAATAACTCTTAAGCGTTTGACGAAAAAAATAAATAAACTCTAGTGTTATTAAAATGAGATGAGAAACTATACCCATTGTGGAATGACTGGCACTATGTCCTTCGTGGACTTTTCCTTGAGCAGTGTGGATAGAGATGTCAAAGCTTTAAGCTATTAAAGAACACAAGTCCAGTAAAATGTTACAATCATATGTGATAGAATCCAAGCCTCAAGGTTAAAAACACATTTGCAGGCACAAGTTTACCTTGGTGGTGGGATCTTTCCTTGCAAGCCTCTTCAAATGTAGAGCCAAATCACTGTCTACTTCCTGCATGACCCACACATGAAAACAGACCAGATGAAAAAGTCATAAAAGAAGAAGATGCAAACTCCATTGACAAAATTGGGAAATTTTGTATCATTAGTGATGGGTGGATCCACCACTTTTACCCAAATGAATTGCACAAACAGAAACTAGAACATTCTGTGCGAATTTCTACTCCTCATTCTTACAAGTAGGTAACTACTGATTTCAATTAAACTCTACACATTTAGTAGGTCCGGAATCTTTTCAAAATGAGCCAAATTCTAAAGCAAGACTACAACAAACTATGAATGCATTTAGCATTAATAAAACAACAACAACAACAACAACAACAGAACATAAACACACTCACTACCCTAGCAATTGATTCAAAATCAAAGTTTGGTCCTTCCATTCTACTTCTCAATGCATATACACATAAAAACCACGAACCACATTCCAACACTTTCCAGAGCCAAATTGATAGCAGTAGCTTTACATAAATGGGAAACCTACCAAATAGGGGCTTGAAGCTTCGCCGGCAGAAGGAGCATCGAGGCGAGAACCTCCGACGTAACCACCGAAGCCCACCGACGCAGCAGAACCCGATGGCAACAGCGACGCCGCCAAACTATACGGAATTGTTCACAATCAATCAGAAGTTTGAAACGACGCCGTTTGAAAAGAAAAATGTTGAGGAGCAGAATTACTACCTGCTACTTGAAGGGCGTGCCTTGCTCCTAGCTCCGTCTCCTTTCTGCTTCCCCATTCTTGTTTACTGGACAAGATATTCGAAACGACGCAGTAATAAGAATATAGATGGCGCGAGTTGCAGAGCGAGAGAGAAGGAGAGAGTTTATTTTCTTTTGAGCCCTGAAAACAACAGCTCACGGGGAACTCGAGGGTTTATATGTCAAATACGACCGCCTCAATAGCTCGGCCCCTCTGCCTTACGTGGCATTTCATGAATGGATCATTAAGGTCGTCATTTTAAAGTTTTTTTACCACCATGATTACTACATTTTTCTTTCTTTCTTTCATCTCATGCCATCAAATTTACTGTGGATCAGAAAAATTATTCAATTGATCCAAGAAGCTAAGGAAAAAGGAATACATGCACCGGCCACCGGACGGAATTAGGCATCACAAAGACCATGCCAAAAACCATTTTCATATAATCTTATGTGAAATTCAATTTAGATATTTAGAATATTCCCAATTTTTTTGTGATCGTTGGATTTATTCAAGTCCGAATTAGCTAAATCGTATACTTTATGTTCCAAAAGAAAAGAAACCATTTTCACGACCCAATTTTTTTTTTTTTTTTTTTAACTTTCTATTTCTGAGTCTTTTTTTGTACCCAAACCATTTTCTTAGGTACAAAGCACTGAAAATTTGACCAATTTCAGAATTGTTATTTCCAGATTGCGAGCTGTAACTCTGTGTGTAGATATATCTTGTGTCGTGGCATATGGTGGAGGAACACATCCATACAAGATTTGAAATTTAAACACATAAACACAGGAAAATGGAAAATCCCATCTGCAAACTTCAAAAGAACTCATTGAGCTTTCCAGCCTGCAGCAGAGAGTCAAAGACCACGAACTATATAGAAAGGAAGAGCTACTTTTCACAAACTTTGAATAGTATATGATGTCAACAAACACCATTTCCTGCTAAACTGAACTAAAATAAGGCATTGAAAAACAAAATCTAGAACTAGAACTATTCAAAGGCATGTAATGCATACTCAATAGGGATACATTTGACCTTTTCTTCATCGCCTCTGAGGGAAGTTCAGACAAGTACTTTTTTGTTTATTTTCTTTTTTCAATTTTGTGTGTGGGGAATTTTCAAAAATTGGTTAAATACAAGTTCCTTCTATAAAGCATAATCAATCAAGAAATATTACGATCAAGGCCGCAACCAAAGCATGATCGACAGATCCAGGAAATATGGTCAATCGAAATTTTCCCCTCTTAGGAAAAAGCTGGTGCAATTTGTACATGAGACTAGTCTGCAACAAGACATAACAAAAGAATAAGACTGTATCTCATAGCAAAGAAACAACACCTTATACAAATTTCTAAATACAAATGGGTTGATGAGAGTTCAATATCTAAGGTTCTATATTATTACATGCTTAATTTAGTTAACTAATCAGATTACACAAGACATTCTATGAAAATGTGATCACAATACTTCTCCAATATATTCAACTAACTCAGAACTTGCTCAAATCTTTCACATACAGATATGCAAATCGATTGAGACTGGAGAACTCATTAGTAATTTCTTAACTCCAACCTGATATATCCATACTGGTCACCAAAAAAAACATTACATCTTACTGTGCAAACGGTCCCATTCATATCAAAAGAAAGATGCTGATCAAGCATAGACTACGTACATTGATCCCAAAACTCAACTTTCCCAGATAATAGACGACTATAGCAAATTAGCAATCATGTAACTGGGTTGCAAATGCCACCAACCCCATTTTTATGCAAGGATTCATAATACACTATCAGCGCTCTCTACAAAGACAACTGAGGATCCATTTGGATGGAGCAACTCCAAATCTAAGCATTTAGTTAATACTATAAGGCTCAGACTATTATTAACATATTTATCAAGACCTGAATTAGAAGAAAAAGAATAAAGCGAATGATCTTCAAATGATCCCTTACATGTAGTAACTTCAAATCCACTTTAAATGTATTGGATCAAGTCATAGAAAATGCCTTTTATCTAAAGTTTTATAATTCATTTACTTTTAACAAATTCAGCCTTAGTATCAAATGAAAACCTGGTTTTGAAATCACTCCATCCAAATGGAGCCTAATTGTGCTAATAAACTTTCAAGCAACAGCCATTAGTTACATTTGTTAAAAATAAAGTTCACCCAATAATTTATGTTCAATGAAACTTTATCCAACAGAATCATCCCTGATTAGCAAAAAGTCTAACAGTCATTTCAAATTCTCATACTAGAAGTCATTTCAAGTGATTATCAAACACGAATAAGCAATCATACCTGAGCAACAATGTCATTGCCTTTATAGATGGTGCATGATTTCTGGAAAGGGAAGCCTTTCATTTTGAAATCAGAGGTTGATTCTGTTGAAGTCTCACCAACAAATAACACCTCTAACTCAGTTCGGGTAAGTTTGCTTTTCGTTCTCTGCACTTTGAATATCAATTGATTCTCCTCAGCTTCACCACCCTTGTATCCTTGCCAACATCCACTCTACAAATCCCCAAAACACACCAAAATTATTACCCAAAAGCAAAGAAGACAGAACTTTCTATATGGAAACAATCAGAGAGACAACTCACATTACTGAGGCACAAAGTAAACAGGGAATTTCCAGTGGCATCAAGCAACACACGCGTATTAGATGATGACTTCAGCGATTGATGGGTGACCTTGTAAACGATGTTACCAGAGGAATCGACAAAGCCCAAGTCGCCACGTGGAAGGCCTGGATGCTTCTTGGACACGAAGAGATCGACCGGGATTTGAGAATTCGTGGGGTGTATAACTGAGGTGTCCATAGATGTCGGTCAGGTTTAGAGTTACAGAGAATGAAAAGCCAAAGAGGAAAAGACAAGAAAAGAAAAGAAAGGGAAAAAGGTAAAGGAATCGTCTTTATTGAGAGCAGAGAGAGGTGGTGGAATAATTCGGTTTTTGGTCGGAGAGAAGAATCAGGTTCATATCAGCCGACTTTGTTTGAACTTTTTATTCTATGGTGGCCGGCAAGTGGCAACTAAATGCCCGACTTGGTCCTCTACATATCAACCGAACTGGGCCGTGCTGTATTAGATGCCTGAAGGCCTATTTGACATTAGTTTCCGACTTTTTGTACAAGTCCTTAGCTCTTTTGGTAGAAATACTTTCATCAAAATTGCAAGTGCTTCCTATTAAATCGCTTGGAAGTGCTGTATAAGAAACCACTTTCAACTATTATTCTCAAAAGCGCAATTCCGAAAGCCAAAAGCAATGTCAAACAAGCCCTTGGACCTTACATCTCAAGGCGTTAACCTTCGAACAAAGCATCTTGAACCATTTGAAGTACAACTTCCAATTGTTCAGTGATCATCAAAAACGGGTGGCAGTTGTGGCACATACATGTAAGGATGCAACAGTCCACCTCTCAGTTGAGCTCTCTCACCAATGATTTCCACAAGAGCATAGTCCATCTTTGAAATGATGGAATCGGCTTGAATCCCTTGCAACAATCTCCCTCCCTTCAATCTTCGAAATTAAGGCAGTTACCACATGACAGTCTGCGCACATTCTCAGATTCTTAACTATAACGATACGAGAACCAGGAGGCGTGCTTATTAGGCCAAGTCCAATTGCCAGTTTCTCACTATGGCTAAGAACTATCTCCTTCTTTGTCTGTTCATCCACATTTTGCATCACCATGCTTGTATTTGGAACATACCCATTAATTTTCAACTTTTGAAAAAGATGTTGTAAGTAGTTGTAGATCCCTTCACTTAGGGGATGGGATCTGTCTCCTGATTCAAAGCTGTGAACTGTTTTGTTAATCTCAATCCAGGTACTTGCCTTTTCTTTCCTTATTCCTCTATCTAGCATCAATCTTCTCACTTTCGCCACACCTTGCCAGTCCCCAACAAGCCCATAGAAGTTAGATAGCAACATATATGCTCCTGCTTCATCAGGTTCAGATTCAAGCAATTTCTGCCCAACACACTCTCCTAGCTCTAAATTCTTGTGGGAGCAACATGAGCTTAGAAATGCTGTGAGAAGTTTTGAGTCCGGCTTTATAGGCATCCTCCCGATGAAGTTTTGGGCCTCATCAAAACACCCGGATCGTGCTAGAAGATCCACCATACATGTATAATGCTCCATCATGGGTGTGATTGAATACTTATTCACCATGGTGTTGAAAACCCTCCGTCCTTCTTGAACTAGTCCTGCATGACTACAAGCATACAAGGCGCCCAAGAATGTGATTTTGTTTGGTCGAACACCTTCTATTTCCATTGCATCAAACGCCTTCAAAGCTTCTACTCCCTGGCCTTGCTTTCCGTAACCCGCAATCAAAGCAGTCCATGAAACTACATTCTTTAAAGGCCTGTTCCTGAAACACAAGCAAGCATCTTCCATGCACCCACATTTAGCATACATGTCAATAACAGCATTTCCAACCGGTAAATACAACTCGAATCCATCTTTAATCACCAAACCATGGAATTGTTTACCGTTACGTAATGCTGCAAGATCAGAACAAATGGAAAGAACACTAACCATGGTCATAACATCAACTTCAGCTCCCTCCAATCTCATTTTCTCAAAGAAAGCCAATCCAATCCTTCCTTCCGAGTTATGTCCAAGGCCCGAAATCAGCGAATTCCAAGACCCAACGTCTCTTTTCGACATGTTATTAAACAGTTGAGTTGCTTCCATTGTTAAGTTAGACCCACACAACCCAGAAATCATGCAGTTGGTGGCAATCACATCTCTTTCAGGCATTTCAACAAACACATGGCGGGCGTCTTCGATACCAGTGCATTTACAGTACATGTCAACAAGAGACGTCATTAGAATCATGTCTCGATGGAACCCATGTTTGATCGCCATGCAATGAAACTGCTTTCCTTGTCTTATTCCATTAACTCGTCCACAAGCTCGCACAATTGCTGAGAGAAGAAACTCTGTGACTTCAAACCCATTTTCCCGGACTTGACGAAACAGAGCAATGGCTTGGCAGTTTTGCCCTTGGTTGACAAGATTGTTGATTGTCTTGGCATATGATAAAGTTCTAGAATAGTGTAGATTCATTATCGATGAATTGAAGCTTTTCTGTGGAGTTTTGTAGCTTCATTCCTGGGGCTTTAACAAATGTTTTGACAAGTATTGCAAAATTAGCAATGGGATTGTTGTACGTATAATTTCATTTGTTTCCGGATCGAAGAATTTAATCGGATTGTTGTAGATTACGATGCGGGCGTTGGCGGTGGGGGGGCTGAGTTCTCGAATGAGGTCTACGACGCCGTTTCGAATGTGAAAGTCCAATTAAGTGCATGCAAACCTTCTCTTTCCTTGTTCCTCTGTCTAGCCTCAACCTAGCTTCTTACTTCTACCACACCTAGCTAGCAAGTCCTCAACATATGGATATAATTAACATCAACTTCAGCTCCCTCCAGTCTCATTATTTCGATTCTCAAATTTCAAAGAAAGCCAATCCAGCTGTACTGTCCTCCTTCCTTTGTTCAATACAATTCAAAGTTTCAAACCCACATTAATTAGCCACATATGGTCATAATATCAACTTCAATCAGCTTGATCCCTCCAAAAAGCACCGGTCAATTCATATATACAAAAAGCTTCATGCAAACAAGTGAAAGAAAACCCAAGTCAGAACAAAAAGCTTCATACAAAAAGCTTCATGCTAAGAGGAGAGGATGACTTCTCACAATGGAAAGCAGAGGCAGCACCTTAATTGGCATTAGAAAGATTATTACTGAGAAGCCATGCAAGTAGCAGAATTGGCGGATTTTAATTGATGAGTTGTTTTCAGATTCATTTAGATCTCCTGCATGCAGTAGTATGATCCCCAGCTGAATTTTTAGGGGAAGCAAAAAGGCTATCAGGAAGGACCTGCATGCTCCACACTGCTTTCAACCACCAACGAAAACAATATTAGAAATTGCAAAAGGACCTAACCTAAAAATAGAAGTTCAACTAGAAAATAAGTTCAATAAAACCTAGAATGCCACATAGAAGACAACTTTTTAAAAAATTATGAGTGTTTTCCATAGCCAATTTTTCCTTAATATGATAATGAAGCTCCATACCATCCCGGAAGATCATGATCTTCAATGTCCGAGCCTTGCTCCTTGCATTCGTCATTAGCATTGTTGTGAATACAAGCCAAGTGTTCTTTCTGAAGTTGCTGCTCAGAAACTGCGACAGTTACAGAAAATGAGGCAGCTGGCATATCACCATGGCCTGCAACAATAACATTTATTTGGAAGTTTAAATAAAAATGCATAAACGTAAGACATGGAGATGTGTATACATAGACACACACACACATCTGTAAATTCCTATGTAAATCATTCGTGAATCGTGATATATGAAAAGGTAAAGACCCCTCTATAATATATAGTATATATAATTAATATTATAAACAAATTTGCTACGGATTGTTTGTACGTTGTTCCTCACTTATTTGTTGAGCATAGGAGATGATTGTCGTCGTTACCCAAAAATGTTTGAACTAGCTAGGTTAACCCATGGCCACCATCTAATAATATACAGAATATATAACAGTATGCATGTCCACCAAGCATAAAAAAGAAAAGGACAAAACGAATTATATTGAATAGCAAACAACTCATGGTCCTAAGATAATTAACCAATTACTTGAGAAATTCACCGTGTGTTTAATCTTCTTTTTCCCGGCCAGTTAACCCTTCATTTTCATCTTTAATTCTTTATGCATGTTTGATTCATTCTTAACTTTAAAAATTTGCGATTTTTGCAATTAAACTGGATTACTTGCTAATCTCAAGAAAAAAGAGCTAGTGGCTGGAGAAGAACTGACCGAAAGAATTATAAGAAAGCTTGAAGAAGAAGATGAAAACCGCAGAAAAGTGAGTATTAATGATGATCGATACTAACTAACTAAAGGATTACAGTTTGTGTGCTTTATCGACAAGGGTAATTTACCCTTAACACTGACAACACAGTGCTCGATCGATCATTATAATGGTGGCCAGGCCGGCCTTAATAGCCTGGTCCCGTACGCGTCCTGGCGTATCTCTTCGATCTTCAACTTCAATTAATGCTTGCTACCGGCCTATATATAATTAATGGAAATAATTGAGCTAGCTAGATCGATCACTAACAAGTTATACGTACAATTAATTAACCAGTACTTACTTAAGGGATCGATTCTTTTCTTCATAATGAACCGGGTGGTTAAATCTGCATTCCACTTAAGCCTTCATTTGTATGTATCTTTATATATGTTTGATTCATTCTTGTGATCGTTCATAAAAAAACAAAAAAGATTCATTCTTGCGGTGTACGTACGTTTCTTCATCAAGGCTTGCAGTGGACCAGTGGCGAGCCAGGTTCACACCACGACTTTGCTTTCCGTAGTTGAAATCAATTCTACAGAACTATAGAATTCGCTGGAAAGAGCTAGGGGAGATGGATCGAAGAACGTACTGATCAACTTCGATCAATCATGAATTCATGATGGTGGCCTGCCTTAATAGCTCGGTCCCGGAAATTATTGAGCTACCGGGAAACGTGAAATTTGTGTTCTAAAACGTGAAAGGTTCTAGCAAAACGTGAAATTTGTGTTCTAAAACTTAATTGTGAGGTTATCGGGTTGGTGTGAGACCGATTGAGCTTTAACTTTTGTTATAAATTGGACAACTGCCTATGGCAAAGCAACAAATTAGAAGACGATATATGGATATATAAATATATGAATTGTCCATAGAAAAAAAAATATATCGAAGTGATCACTAACCAGCTAGTGGGATTGTATCTATCTTTCCTTCGATCAGCTAGAAAATGTCGACCATATTACCACCTTTCATTGCGATCAAATCAACCTTGTTCGACACTTACTTGAGCTACAGCAATGATTCTGATTCCCAGAATTTTGGGTTTCTCAAGTTCAACGGAGGGAATGTTTTCAGCTCGTTAGCAAAGTTCGAAGTGGTGAAGGCAAATACTGGGATAGGACTGGTGCACCTCAGATGCTCTCACAACAAAAAGTTCTTGCAGCAAAGAACTTTTAACGGTCTTCAGTACCTTACTCCGGAGGCAGATGAACCCGTCGAAGATCGATTGTCAGCGACGTGTACATTGTTCGAACCTCAGCTCGTAGATGTTGACGGCGATACAAACAAGGTTCGTTTGCTTCTTCACCGTTCAAACCAGGCAGTCTATACAATTGCCGTCCAACAGTCCAACCAAACCTACTTTGGAACAGGGAACACCGTTTCGTCAACAAATACCCGGGAAATGTTCGAAGTCACCGACTTGGAGTCGTTAATTATATTGCCAAAACATGTGGCATTCAAAAACGACAACGGCGACTATCTTACCATTTTTTCAGGTGTCCCACCACTTGTGTTGATGCAGCTCAAATCCACTGACAAAGGGGATCCATCATCGTGGTTCGTGGTCTCCACCGATGGTCATGGAAGGGCCCAAATCATGTCGTACCTCAATAAACAGTTTTGGAGGTACAACAGTGGTGATGGTTCTATTTTGGTTGACACACCTAACCCCACCGCCACTGCGACTACTTCCCAGTTGACCTCGTTTTTGCCCATAAAGGTTGACAGAAATGTCACCGCTCTTCGCAGCTTTGCCAATGACAATTTCTGCGGGCCATCCGAGTTTAGAACTGGCATCTTTCTCTCTGCCAAACACCCTACCGTTGTCACACCGTCACGTCTGGTGATGGAAGAGCTCGTGCTCTCAAGGAGTATCTACAATGCTGATTTCGACCTCGCCAACGCCGTAATATACGGCGAGACCCCGGTCAACATGGCCACTGCAAATATCAGTAATAACTCCTCAACAGAGAACACTGCTGCATTCAAGTTCGCCTACACTGAGAGTAGGAGCACCACCTGGACTGCCAACTACTCATGGACGGTAGGCGTGTCAGTCTCCGCCAGCTTCAAAATTCCGTTTATTGGTAGTGCCGGCATCGACATTTCTACCGAGTACTCAGGATCCTACGAGTGGGGAGAAACTCTTACATCCGAAAACACATTGGAGACCACCTACTCAGTTGTTGTGCCACCACACACTTCGGTGACAGTGAGCCTCATGGCCACCAAGGGTTTTTGCGACGTTCCCTTCTCTTATTATCAGAGGGATGTGCTTTACGATGGTAGAACTGAAATTTACCGCAAAGACGATGGTCTTTTCACGGGTATAAATTCTTACAACTTTAGGTACGAGGTTGCAGAGACAAGTACGGATTCATCTAGGGCCGACCAGCCCACCCTATATAGGGAACAAAAGATACCGATGCCTTCCGACGCAGCTGTGACACAACCGCTGCCATCATCGGAGAATAAGGCAACCCAAGAACAAAATCTCGAAGGTGTATCAGTGCCATTGGAGGAGACGCCAGTCACGCCACAAGAACAAAAGGTGCAGCTACCATTGGAGGAGACGGTAGATGAAGTACAAAAGTTGTCCCTGTCATCTTGAGGACCATCGAAATAACTGCAATTGATGTTTGTGTGTGAACATCTTTGAAAGCCTCCTAGAGACTACGTACACTCGTTTGTAGTGATGGCTTATTGCGTGTGCTTTAATTATTTGCTTTGATTATTAAGTGTAATAATATTCCTTTGAATGGGTGCTGCTACCGTGCTCGCGGAGTAGTGTTTGAGGAATGATGGCGTGCATTTGCAGGGGTATGATAAGCAATTACCACATCTAATGGTGGATATTGAATGTAACCCTCCGAACATGCATGTTTAGAGCATTCTAGAATTTCCTCCTTTAAACCTAATAAGGTTATTTGTGTACGTGAATAAAAATTGTGTTTCTTCTTAATTTTTGTACCTTTATATTTCTCTTATATATATATATATATATATATATATATATGTATACGTGCACATGTATATGTAACGAGATTGTGGAACTTATGAAACACCACTTCTTTCATTATTATACCACACATAATTTTGGAAAAAAGAAAGTAACGAGAATAGAAAATAGCATTTCACGACACATACATCAAAGCCAAATTTGAAAGCAATGGGGACTAAAGGGTTGAAAATAGCATTTGAAACGATGAGGACAAATATTGCAAAACTAGCAATCTACAGGGTTGAAATTGCCAAATTTGAAACTAATTGGTACTAAAGTGAAAATTAAATAAACCACAGTTCAGCCGTACGTACTTAATTAATACCTGGATAGAGGAAAAGAAACCCTTAAGTTGCAGAGCTAGGTATTTCGTATGGAGAACAGAATTTTGCTTCATGTGTTAACCGTAGGTTGCAGAGTTGCAGTAACTTGGTGATGCTTTTGTTTTTTGAACAAATCTTGTTGAACAGAATCTTTAGACTCTTCGGCTAAACAAGCCTACGTCCGGTTAGGAGTGATTCACTATAATCAAGAAGGGATACAAAAGAGTTTAACACTTTCTACCCAATACCCGATTACACCCAAATATACTCCTCACCAAAAGAGCCAAGAACAAATCTCAGATTCTTGCTCACAGATACAAATACCAAAAGAGATGTCTCTCTTACAGATGGTGTAACACTCAGAGAACAAAAGGGAGAGAGAGAGCTAACCAAAACATACAACAGTATATTAATCTCTATCTCTCTCGCACAACTCTGCTGCTACCTTCCATACAAAACCATGCAGCAACCTATGCATATATAAACACAAATGCATGGCCTACGCAGCACCCAAGTCAACATACATAACTATCATGTCTGCCACATCCATAGTAATTAATAGAGGCACTAATGCACTCTCCAAAGCAATGTAATTGCTAACACGTTGGCAAAGCAACATGACCAAATATTAAACCAAAAAGCAATGCTTTTACTTTTGACTAACATGTAATTATATCACAAATGTTTCGTCTCTTCTTAGACTTCGGCTGCACAAATACAAAGAGCAATTCACTAATTCCAAAGTGGAACCAAATATTCAATTAAGTGAAGCCAATATCAACAAATCTCTCAGGTGCTTGTTGATTAGTTATTTTAGTTCCTCGTCATCCCTCGTCGATCTTTTGATGATTCTCATATGGTAACCGTACTGGAGATGGTGTTGATTTCAGTGATGGTGGCAGTTTCGGTTTTCATTGCTTGTTATAGCTGTTGGAATTAAATTATATGTAATGCAAAGGCAATTGAGAAATGATTAGCAGCTGGGTCAAGTCCGGCCGATTGATTGCCGGTTTCGATCTCCTTGTCGCCAAGAACTAACCACCGATATCCTCATATCCTTTGTTTGTTCATCCACTTTTTGCACGACGATGCTTGTGTTCGGAACAATCCCAATATATGCTTTCTTATACGTACTAGTTCTCCACGACTAGAAGCACACAAGGCACGTACCCAAGAATGTTGGTTAACAATTTTCCCCTTGGTTCACAAGATTGCTGATTGTGTTGGCATTTTACAGAAGGCTATTTTGGGAATCGAGTATATAGAGTCAAATCATTGCTATCTTCTACTTTGGTAAGATGTATTCAGTTCGCTTCTTATATACCGAACTGTAGAGACAGTGCTACACATTGTCAAGCAAACACGATCTTGTAACTTCTAAAGTATCATTCTTTTTCTTGTTTTATTTAAATTTTGTTAATTCATGTTACAGTAAAATTATTACTTAATTGGCAATTTGGTATCTTAATATTAGCTCACGTCAATAATTAACACGTCGGAAATAATGGTTTAGATTAGAGCTTTAGTGATCGCACGTTAGAAAAGTTGAGTCAAAATTGGTTTATATATATAAGGAATGAAACCACACCCGCTAATACTGTTGAATGTGTTCTCAATCCAAGTGCAAATGCAGGCTTTCTCTTAATTTCTTTGTTCCTCTATGTAGCATCAACATTCTTAGTTCACTTTTGCTACACCTTGCATGTCAACAATCCCCTGCTTGTAACAGAATAAACAGATCCTCTGTTCATGTGCAACGTTTATATATAGTGCGAATGCCATTTTATTGTTTATTGATTTTATTATAGCGGATGTTCTTCAGGTTTTCTGCCCAACATTCTTTACCAGTTTTAAATTCTTGTGGGAGCAACATGAGGCAGATTTAGCATGAAACTACAATGTTCTTTAAAAGACGTGTTCCTGAAACAGCATACATTACATGTCTATAACAGCATTTCCAACTGTTGAATACAATTCAAACCCACATTAGCCATGGTCATAACATCGACTTCAGCTCCCACCAAAAAGCACTGGTCAATTCACACAAAGAACTCTCAGGAACACACCAAGCACTAGTTAAATTATAAAAAAAAAACAATAAATATTGAACCCAAAATAGTACTTGAGGAGGCTGGAACAGGTCAAGAAAAGATCAGCGAACTGAGGAGCACCGAGAAACCAATTTGCATGACATAGTTCAAGATAAAAAAGACAAGCCTGTCCCAAAAGAACCATGCGGAAAACTTTGTGCACAACAACAACTAAATTAGCCAAGTCTCGAGTATTCAAGCTCATTTCTTCTGGTTAGAGTAGAATTTCCCCTGCAACACAAGCAGTGAATTCATTTAAATGTGATGAACCGAAGGAAATAGACATCCCACCACTTCTTTAATGAATAAATAAAAAGAATGCCTCAGTTTAAAGAAGAAGTAATTAGACTCCCCAAAAGAATAAAAAGTAAAATAAAAAGATTTGTACAAGAGCAGGTATAATCAATCACAACAGTTATGCACAATCACAGTAGGTATTTAATTATTATAAGTCAATAGAAGAAAGAAAAGAAATAGTAATAGGAACCACAACTAGATTCTCTTGTCCAATATAATCTCCGTACAAAGAGAATGTAACAAACAAAAGCACACTCAAAATCAGTAATCTAATTTAAGGTATCCCATTCACCAAAGAAGGTTCACTATCCTGTCTTTGTTGAGTACCTAGCAAGAAACAACACTGAATGCAAAAGGAAATTAAATCATAAAAGTACATGGAAGTATCGAACGGAAAAACAGTGATGATAATCATGATATGCATAAAACAGTAGGAATAATGATGAATAAACATACAAAAACCTGAATTGGCTGTGGTTTTGTTAACAGGTAGTAATGAGCAAATACACTATTTTCTGTCATTCCACGAAAGAAGCAGACTGATAGATAAACTTAGAGAAAATAATGCAGCAGAGAATCCCATTTTCATAAAGACATGACTGAAGAAAGACATCAGTTTGTTTACTTGGCATGATTGTCCTCCCACTCATCTTCGTCAAAATCTAAGCGCAGCAAACTAACAACACTGTCAAAGTGTCAAGCTGTCAACAATAAGCATAAAAATAACATAATGCAGCAAACAATCCATGTTCATTAAGTCATGATTAAAATAATTACCATTCTGTTCATGAAAAAAGAAACCAGAGAGATATCTTCCAACTTGTTTTAGTCAAAATCTATGCCCAGCTGTTACTAAAATATTTCACATTGTTTGTAGTGCATAGAAAATTTATACTGAAATAAATAGCAAAACAAAAAAGAAAGAGATTAAATTGATTCGTGTTCTTTACCTCACCTCCCAACATCTGCCTCATGCTTAATGTTCTCCATCAATCATATGATAGTGATTAGGCGAAACGAGGCTCTCCAAGTAGCAGCAAACAAAATCAACTTTATAACTGTTCCCAACTGAAAGATTTCGAAAGCTTCCATCATCAAAATTGTACATAACCAGACGGTGTTGGCGCAAATCCAGCAACAGATGATGATTTTTCTTCATGAAACCGGAATGTAGCCCTTCGGTACATGGCAAGGAGATGCTTATTTTACTCCAAGACTTTGTCACTCCGTATTCCTTCATGACCCAAAACTGTAGATCATCATTCTTTCCTACACACAGGCATTCCTGGAAAACGTCGAGAAAATAATACTTTTCATCTTCAAGATTTTCAATGTCGAAATCAACAAGGAAATCAGGCGGCAGTGGAATCTCTAGCACTTCCTCGTCTGCTAAAACAAAAGACAAGAGAACCAGGGATAACACATCATTGTAGTTTCTACAAACCAACCAATGAATACCCCCATTCAGCAGTCTTCCCTGCATAGCAGGTTGTAACCTTTCATAGGGGTATCGCTTCTGAATCACTCGCCAAGAACCAGTTTTCAATGAATAAACACTAAACCCAAGCTCATCTTCACAGAACTCCCCGCGAACCACCTTGTAATCTAGACTGGATAGATCAAATCCAAACCCATACAGCTCAATGGACCACATATATAGTTGTGGTGGGTTTGGTAGTATCTTTTTTTTCCTGGTTGCAGGGTTTAACAAAGAAAACACATAATACGACTTCAACAACAACAAGCCATCGCAATAAAACACAGATTTAGTAAACCTACGACGCTTGAGCAGGGTGGGTACTAAAACATGTTTCTGATTATCATCATCACAAACATTGCAAATATCAATACGATTGAGACACTCATCAAGGTCAAGACTGTAAAGGCGGCATAACCACGCATCTCTAATTAGTACTCTTCGTCTTTGGTACAACACATGTTCATGCTCAAAGGCTTTGTTAAAGTGCAATTTCACAAACTGGGAGTCGGAGATTAGAGAGAGCCATGTGTTTGATACACACCTGAATCGGCATAAGGATTTCACTGGAAGCCACCCAAGAATCTCGCGTATGATCTCCATGGGGAGGTTTGGGACTCGCATCAGTTTCTTTTGGTCCGCCATTTCTATCTGATTCTTCCTTCACACAAAGCATCAAACTTTGCTCTGTGACTTCGATTTTTTTTTTCTTTTCTCGTTTCTGAATTTGAGATGAGTAGGCTTGGGTCAAACTTGAGCCCATGATTATTTCAATGATTGAGGGCCCTTTACGTTTTTATAAAATTGGCACCTTCTTTTTTGCAAACCAGCCCAATGTTTTGCTGCAATGATAAATAACTGAATAAGAGAGTTTATACACACTGATTTGAACCTGAATTTTTTCTATAAAAAAAAACTACGAAAACCAAAACATGAAACTCACGACTCCACTGTAAAACACACGTGCATTTAGGTATGTAAAGTAACTTTCCATATATTTGCTACTGACAAACATTACTGCAAATTCATCTTGGAAACAAGATGAGCCAACATAAATCTCCCATCTCCTAACTAGACTGAACACTGAAAATATGGGACCTCCTACAATGAGAGAAAGGTTTTCCATGGCTATCCTACTGCTAGATCCATCAGGGATGTTAAAAGCATGAAAAGCTAATGGAGTTCATATTCACATCATCACACATTCACACATCTAACCACTCATTCAAGCTTAACATCTGAGAGTTGATGTGTACTTGTTCAAAAGCAATATCCACAGAGTAGAATGGTTCAAGTCATCGTGTAAACAAAAGCTGACGTTCACATCCAGTCTTCATCATTATCATCATCGTCGTCATCATCCAAAGAAAGATCATCTTCTGAAAAGCCATATTGTTCTAAATCCTTGGGTTCTGAAGATCTGTCACTAGCACACTCATCTTGTTCTGATTCATTACCAGATGCTTCGCTATCCGATTCCTTTTCTTCATCTTCAGATTCCTCGTCCGGGTAATCAAAATTTGGATTGTTTTCAGCTGGGAACCACCAAAAACAGTTAAAACTTCAATACAAAGAATTTATAACAGGGGGATAAATGAAAAGATCGTTTATGGTCACCATTTGAATCGTCAGTTTCATATTCTGATTCATCAGGCCCATCATAGAAATCCTCATCATCGACTTGTACCCTGAATCAAAGTTATTGATCAGTGTCAGCAAGAAATTAAGGTGGAAACATCCTCAGCTACCCTGAACCAAAGTATAATACACAAGATACTTACAAGGGAAATGGATGGGAAGAACCTCCATCAGCTATATCCATTTCATCGTTTATGGCATAGACGTCATATACATACTCATCTTCAGATTCTACAAAACACATATAAACAGTACTTCAGAAAATAATGGAAGGCTCGTATAAAAGAAAATACTTAGACCGCTGTCAAAGAAAAATTATGCAACCACAAGCAGCAAATGCAAGTCTAAATCACATTCTTCTACTTTATGGTTCCAATTTAATTTCAGTACTAAATAGGGGATAAAAGCCACAACCGCTTTTAATCCATTTAAATGTAACAACCTTGTTTTTGAGCATGCAAATCTGATTCAACCTCCAAAGCAGCACTTGGGATGAACTCTCTCAGTAGAGGCAAGTAACTCTGCAAAATCCTCTGGTCCTCCATAGATAACTCTCTGCATTAAATCTTGGAGTATGATTTTCAACTAGACTTTACAAAATACAAATGGGCAAGAGAAATCATGATGACAGCACTTACTCCTGTTGTTTCAGTTCATTAGATCTTTCCTCGACATCAACACGAATAACATCATAGAAATGACACATTTCTTGTAATTTCTCATCTGATGCTTCTTTGTTTCCCTTTCGGCTCCTCCATATTTGTTCAAAACGTGCATTTTTTGCTGTAACCTAGTGGGAGCGACCCAAATTGAGATAGTGCCCATGCGCATATCAGAACACTCCTTATAACAAAATGGAGCATTTTTACATGATCATGAAACAGATAGCAGTGTACTTTTAAATAATATAATAACAAAAAGACGGAACACTTCTCCTCTATGAGAAGCTTCCATTCAGATTATGTTTTTCTAAGAGGTCGGATTATGTACTGTGTACTAATCTGGCATTAAGTGATTATCCATCATTAGATGACTTAAAATGAAACTAGAGGGCGGCATGTGAATTTTAGATCTTATGAAACAGGTTACTAAATGTGAAAGAAGAATATCTATAACTCAGATAAATCCTTAGAAATTCGGTAGCTAACATAACATCAAAATAATCTAAATAGATGCATTTATCTTCAAAGAGGAGGAGAAGGGGATTTGAATCTGTCATACAACACTTTCAAAAGAAATTCATAATTGCGGAGAAGATAGAATAAAAAATATAAAAAATCAACAGGGGAACTAGCATAGAATTAACAATTTAGTGTTCCATGTTATTGATTTTGATTCTTATTATGAGCATAAGATTGAAAGAAGATCAAACGAACGATGAACGAAACAAAAAGAACACGTGGCATTGATAATGTGAAAACTGATTAAATGAACCCGGAAAATTAAAAATTCAAAGCATTGTTTTCACTCTAAGAGATGGAGGAACAAATAATACAACTGACAGCACATGAACAAGAGACAACACATCCTTGTCTTGCTAATCAATACAACTAGATTAAAGTATGTCGCCTACCTCCTGCGCCTGTCGGGCTTTAGACAAAATCTGATCCTGTTTCTGAGAATATAATGGGAATAAAACATAAGTTTATACCATCTTAAGACAGTAAATAAAAACAAACTTCTGACAAGACACAGGAGATTAAAACCAGGAGAAGTAATGAGAGAGCGTACATTGTCCTTTTTTAAAGCGTGTCTACGTTCTTCACTCTTTGTTTTACTTTCAGATGCTTCATTGGTAGTAGGGTCCTAAAAGAAACAATGAGACATTTTCAACCAACTTCTTAGTACTAGTTGGTAAACACATGCTTATGTGGAACAGTATACATAACAAGAATAGTTATGGAAAAGAATTAACTGATGGAACGCCCTACTCACCACAAATGATTTGACAATGTCAATGGTGGTGTCAAAGCTGCTTACAGTCTCTACATGCCGCACAAAAACCTTCTTGGACTTCAATTCTTCTGCTTCTGTAAAATACAAGAATGAGCAATGATGTTTTGTTGGAGTTCTAAAACCTTTATTCTACTAATAAAACCTTTAAACTACAAACTCTTACCCCAATTCAATGGAGATCACCAAAAATAACAAAACTCACTAAAAAACTTTGCAAACGGCATCGATAGATAATAAATGGAACACTAAATATGAACACTTGATCAGATTCGGAATACATTATTTCAAGCCCACTAGGTCTCTGGCCTCCAGTAAACCAAAATATTAAAAAAAAAATTTGAGCTACATTATCTTACAGAACAGCTGGGGAACTATCAATTCGAAATCAAATAGCACTAAAGTCAACGAAAAACAGGACATTATCCAACAACTATTTAACACAAAGCTTGCAAATGATGTTCATCACTATAAGAGATTATGATTATCTAAAGGAAACACTGTTTTGGTCCTAAACTGATCTTAGTACATACATATAAACATATATTATGCATAAGAGAAAATGCTAGAGGAATATGAGCAACAATCTTTACCCTTTCCAGGTGAGTCAGAGAGTGAAAGCTTGGCCAAGTCCAAAAGTGGGCGCTTTAACGGCCTCTCATTGATTTCGAGCCCTACATTTCACAATAATTACCAAATTAGTCAGCAAGCTCAGTCCTTTCTTTCCCTAAACTGGAGCAACTTTAAGTTTTCAGCAACCAAATGCAAAAGCAGAGCAAAGGGAAAGCGGTACTACTCACAGAAAGCGTCGAGTGGAGACTGGTGGGCTTTTCGTTTTACCCTAACGATCACCGGCTTGTCTTCCGTCGTCTTTGGCAGAGCCGAAGAGCTTTCGCCGACCACGGCCATTGGAATTGAGAATTAGGGCTCCGAGTGGAGCCGAGCAAATTCACCAGACAAATGTGGCGCGTGATATGCGCTTTTTTTTTTATGCGACTGTAATCGGGTCGGGTCGGGTTGAAATTTGTTTATCCAGGCCCAGTACCAGGTCCGCTCCTCAAATTCTCTCTTTTTAAAATATTTAATTCCTTTTTTTTTTAATATTTAAAGAGAATGAAAAATATTAAAAAAAAATAGAGAGGAATTAAATATTTAACTGAGGAAGTGTGCTGGGATAATTAAATGTTATGTTTGCATACATCTATATCTATACTATATTTAAGAGAACACATGTTGTCAACCATAACAGATTTTTTTTACGTTAATACCCCTCATAAATTAAAAATACATTGAGAACTTAAATTAAGGATCATAAGGGTCAAAAACGACAAATTATAAATAACAAAAAAAATTAAAAAAAATTAAAAAAAAGTTTGCATAACTACCCACTCTCCACTTAGGTAACTACCTCCACCATAAAAACACATTTTTCCAAAAATAAAATACACACTCATAGGGTGTGTGGATATCTTCTAGTTATATATTAAGAGAACACATGTTGTCAACCAAAATAATTTTTTTTTACTTTAATACCCTTTAAACATTAAATAATCATATATTTATTTTAATCATTAAAGATAATAAGGTCAAAACACAAATAATTAATAAAAAAACTTTCAAAAACTACCTATAACTACCCACTCTCACACTCTTAACTTCCGCACGATAAAATAAATAAAAATCAATTTTTCTGTTTTTTTTTCTTTCTAAAAATAAATACACACATATAGTGTGTGGTTTCCTTCTAGTTTTAATAAGAAGAACTTGTGCCTGGTTGGTTGAAGTGAAAAGCTATAACTTCGAGGTGTAGGGTTTTACCTCACCTCAAGCCCTTAAATGTTATTTCATAAAAAATAAAAAATAAATAGTGTAAAAATATTGACTTAAAATAAAAATATTGGAACTAAAAGATCAGAATGAAAAAGTTTCCGACTTCCTAAATTGTGCATAGGGTTGAGGAGCCATTCAAAAAGAAGCTCTTAAAATAACTTATATAGTCAATTTGGTAAAAGTTAACATAGATAGAGGAAGCATGATTGGAAATGCTAGTCTTTTGATACATGAAAAAGAGAATATGAACTTTGCTCCTCTAATTAATTCATTTAATTGTTGGTTAATTTATGGCCACAAAGAAGTTATTTAGGCATATATATATGCATTAGTGGCCCTAAAGACCAAATTAATTGCCAGGCAAACTAGGCAATGACTTCTAACTCTCAAACTCTATGAAGTATGTATATATGGACAGGGCCGCGTTTTTAGTTGTCACTGTACCAAATCTTTATACGTACTCAAAGTCTTTCATCCTTTGAATGCTTTGAAATTTTGAAGTGGCATCGATCAGTCTCATGGATGAGGTCACATGATTAAAAACAACATACCTGCATTAAGAACATGGGATTTGATCTCCGTCTGATTAAGATCAGATGGTGTATCGTGGATGAGGTCATATGATTGAACAACATACATTGTCTTTATTACGATGATCAGATGGTCCTAGAAGCAATCTAGTGCATGTACGTAGCTCTGATCTGATCGATATGGGCACTGAGGTTACTTCATTCATTCATTCATTATTTATTTACCTCGTTCATAAGTCATACACAGAAGACTCGGTGCCCTGAAGGCAGAGACGAACTAACTAGCACAAGCCACCAGTTAATTAGTACGTACACGGCTTATTCTGAAGCCATACAATTCCAAATACCCCTCTTAAACTCCAATCAACTTCAAAACTCTCTCATTCTAAAGCCATACAATTCCAAATACCCCCCCCCCCCCCTCTTAAACTCCAATCAACTTCAAAACTCTGTCTCTCTCTCTCTCTCAAACTTCAAAAGCTATTAATTGTAAAAATATGGTGGTAGTTAGAGAACCACATTGTATCTGCTCAGCCACTATAATCTAGCTATAGTACGTGGTTGCAAATGAACCTGAATGATGGAAATCAAATTTAATGGTTGCAAATGAAGATTTGTTGCACTGAATTAATGTTGTAGTTATATATGTTTCGTTAATGCCGAAATTATAGAAAATATAGCTATACGCTCAATTGTAGTCGATAGTTGACACATTGAAAGTAGTGATTTGTGTAATGGGGACTAGTGAACTACGTACACTTTCTTATGGGAAGTAATGTGTTGGTTACATTCATACATTGAGGGGAAAAAAACCTTCGTATTTTGCATGTTCTATGCAAATGTTCGATGTATTTTCCAAGCTTATTAGATAACTAATTCTAATTTTTTTTTCTTTTTAACGAAGCGATTAACTTTATTCAATTAGAGCGATAATATATGATTCCCGTTTTAAAACACAATAGATAGAAGCCAAAGCCAGCCATCGAGGTGTGCTGGTAGTGCAACTGCACAAGGCCACCAAAACTTGAGGCCTGCATTTTTTAATGTTCTACAGAATTGGTTTAACTATATTAAAATTACTATCTACACAAGAACCCAATTGGTGTAGTGTGATACTGTGATTGGTAAAGGCGTTAACCTTTCTTCCTTTCATTCCGACCATGTTTTGAATTTATTTTTTTATCTGGATTATTTTTACAAAGAAAATCTCAACTATTTCTAAAACAATTTTTTTGAGTAATTTGTATAAAAATGTTTTCTTTATACTATATGGTTAAATGGGTGGTAAAGAGCGTAGAATGTAGATATATATTGTATAGTGTCTTGCTTTTTCTCTTTAACGTAATAGTATTTTTGGAAAACCTTTTAATGTAAAATTGTGTCGCTTTGAAGCTTTTCGATAATCTTGATTTGTGGTAGTTTGATGATATTTTCGACATCATAGATTTTTTTTTAGTAAGTAAAATAATTAGAAGAGTAAACAGGGACTCATTTTATTTTCACACAGGGTCCTCAAAATCTCAATGATTGACGGCTCTGATAGAAACCATTAACTAAGCAATTTCACATTCAACTCCCGATTATAGCATGTACAAAAAAAAATAGAAAGGACAAATCCAAGAACCAAAAAGTAAAAGAATGAACTCAATCAAGACCTAACAATTTATGTGATGATCGACATATTGAACATTTATAAATGGACCAACCAGTTCTCCTGGCTTCTTCTTCTTACGATGATCAAAAAATATATCTGAGCAAGGAGTGTAGTATTGAATTTCTTAAGCTTACTCTAACTTTCCGGAGGATGACCATGCCTTTTATTTGACCATTCCTTGTGTCAGGCTTGAAACCGGCCAGCAAAAGAGCCTTTGCCCACTGTAATTACTTTAACTCTAGCCTCCGACCACGCCTGGTTCAAAAAACGGTTAGGTGAAACCTTTAAGCCAGTCTCAAAACCCTAGGGAATAGTGTAGTAAGTTTTGGAAAATGAAAAGCCTTAGACTTTGTCGTCGAAGAAATAGACGTTTGAGAAAGAGAAAAGAATAAAGTCATCTATCCGAAGTGGGTTGGTGCAGTGGTTTGACATCAAAGTTGTTCCAGAAGAGATCTTGGGTTCGACTCCCCTTGAATACCAGGTTGAGATAGAGATGGGGGGGTGTATGTGTTAAAAAAAAAGGACTAAAATCACCCTATAAGCAAGCATAAAGTAGACTCAAATGAGGGGCCACTTCTATATATGTAGCTTGATTGAAATACTTGTCATGGTTGTTATAACTTATAATTAAAGTGCCATGTGTTTTGTTGGTTGGGTGAACGTAATTTTATTCGCAAATAATTCCATAAGATAGAGCAAACACAATTTAGCTAGAATGCTAAGATATATAGCTATAGGCCTTGTTTACATCCTTTTTTATACATTTATTAATTTCTGCTAGAACTACAAACTTGGTAGCTCATAGGCTCGCCAATTTTAGTTATAAGTCAAATGTTCATCTCGAATGGATCTCGAATGCTCCAGATTTTTTGTTTGGATGCCCTTTTTTACGATTTTCATCATATTTAGTCTTTAATAAAATTTCTTTCCTTTAAAAAAAAAGAGACAATGAATAAAAAGCTTTGGATTTGATTTTTTTTTTCCTGCTATTTAATTTTCTAAAATATCACTTGTAGATGAAAAATAATTACATTTTTTTAAAGTACCGTTATATGTACATGTACATGTGTTCCACATAAATATAATTAAGCAACTTTAACTCGCACTGTGCTTTTATTTTCTGTCTTTTATATTGAGTATAGGATAAATCATATTAACTATCCGATATTCATTTCAAATGTTTATTGAAGGAATTTTTCTTCGCAAAAAATATATCTACCAGTTATAACTAGTAGTCTGTCACTTTAACTCGAACGTATCGATTAATGACACATGTAAAAGACATGTGGTGATCATTCTTGTTTGCCAGCATTTCAGTCTTACACTCTTTTCACACAACACTCTCCTCCTAACATGCAGGTAAAACCTTATAAATAAACCAAGCTTTGCATCACAATACAACAAAAACAAATTACCCAACCTTGGCTAGCTCCTAACTTGTCATGGCTTCCTCATCAAAAGCTCTCCAATGGTTAAGCCTTGTCGGCATCATATGGCTGCAATCCATAAACGGAACAAACACCAACTTCCCTGCTTACTCATCCCAACTCAAGAACACTCTCTCCATGTCCCAACTACAAATTAACAATCTCGTCTTCGCCTCTGACGCCGGGAAACTATTGGGTTGGTTTTCCGGCATTGCTGCTATGTACCTTCCCCTTTGGCTAGTCCTCATGATCGGCTCCTTTCTCGGGTTGATTGGCTACGGCATCCAATTTCTATTCGTAACAAACCAAATCCCATCTCCAGCATATTGGCAATTATTCTTGCTCACCGTGGTGGCCGGAAATAGCATCTGTTGGATCAACACCGTTTGCTACGTTGTTAGCATTAGAAATTTCCCGTTTCACCAACAGGTAATACTAATGTTCTCTAGTCAAATAGTTTGGTACGTTATGTGGAGAGATTTTTTATTTTTTAATTAATTTATCTTGACTCATGGTTACTCAGGTTGCTGTGGGAATAACAACAAGTTACCAAGGCTTGAGTGCAAAAATCTACACGGATATTGTTAATGCTGCTTTTTCGTCTTCACCTCATAGAAGAGCCAGGGCCTATCTTCTTCTAAACTCTCTCTTGCCTTTACTGGTCTGTGTTATAGTGGCACCATTGGTGAGAGACATTGATGTGGGAACAGGGGATGAGCCAAGAAACATGGCATTAGGGTTCAATTTAATGTTTGTGATAACAATTGCCACCGGAATCTATGCCGTCATCAGCAGTTTAGAGTCAATGTCTATCGGCTTGTCGCCATTGCACAGTGTCATAGGTACCGGAGTGTTCCTACTGATCCCATTGGTAATACCAATTGTGGAAAAAATCAGAGAAAAAATATCGAGAAAATGGAGCCTAAACAGAGAGAACAGAGTGTACAATTTCACTATAGATGATCACAATGGCCTTGAGAACATAGAGAATGGTGTAGTGAAAGAGGAAGATAGTACAGTGCAGGTTCATAATGAGGTCGGTGAAGTACATGTTCCTCATGGGGTTGGTGTTAGAGAGGAGATTGGAGTGAAGTTGATGGTGAAAAGGGTAGATTTCTGGTTATATTTCTTAGTGTACTTTTTCAGTGCAACAATCGGGCTTGTGTTCTTGAACACCTTGGGACAGATAGCAGAGTCAAGAGGCTCCTCTAGGACTTCTTCTCTGGTTTCTTTATCTTCTTCATTTGGGTTCTTTGGCCGTCTCATGCCTTCTCTTCTGGACTATTTCTTCTCAAGGTAACCACTCCCCTCCCCAATTTTTCGGTAATTAATTTAACTTCCCCAAGTTGCTGAAGAACATCAATGATTTGCTTGCATTTGTGCCCCTAAGTGTTAGCTATAGGCGTAATCCATTTTCATAGATATCTGATATATATATATATATATTTTACGTTTCTAGACATTTCGATCGGTCAATCAACATCCAGATTTTCTTGGAATGGTCTGTACATTTATTGTCCAACAATATGTGTAATTATCCTAGGCTCCTAGCTCAACTACTTATAATTCAGCAAGAAAATGACTCTCATTCATCTCATACAGTTGGAAAGTTTATTATGTGTATATGTTACACAAGTACGTAGTGGTGTCTTGCCATTCAAATGTTGTCCTATATATGCTAAAATACAAAACACGAAGTTTTGGGTCCAAATCGACTCTTATTCTAGGGTTTAAATTTTGTTGTTGTTTTTTCAATTTTTTTTTCAGAAAAAAATATTAAAAAAAGTAGAAAATCGTCACATTTGCATTTACTAGATAAATTTTTTAAGCCAACTGAGGTGGAGATTATTTTTTTCTTTTGTTCAGGAGTAGGTATATGATATCAAGGCCTGCACTATTAATGGCATTAACAGCACCAATAGCAGGAGTTTTCTTCTTGCTCCTCAACCCAGCTAACGCCTCCCTTGTCATCAGTACGGCCATTATAGGAGTGTGCTCTGGAGCAATTACTTCTATTGCAGTGTCCATAACCAAGGAGCTGTTCGGGGCCAATAATTTCTCAATAAATCACAATGTGGTGGTTGCGAATATCTCAATCGGGTCGTTTCTTTTCGGCTACTCGTCGGCTGTTCTTTATCACAAGGAAGGAAATGAAGACGGAAGATGCATGGGAATGGCTTGTTACAGAAGCACTTTCATTATCTGGGGTAGTCTTTGCACGTTCGGGACTGTCCTAGCTTTGGTGCTATATGCAAGAACAAGAAAGTTCTACTCCCACAGATCATAGAATGTGACTTTTGGTATTTTGTTTTTCTATTTTTCAGAAACATTTATAGCTATAGACCTATATAAGTATATATAGTCAACTAAAATGTACGTTGCAAGGTGATGACCATGTGATCAGTATTGATTGCAACTAAGAAGGGGAAAAAAAGAGAGAGAATTAATAGAGGTAGGTTATTGGTACAGAATAGGAACTGGTTGGATGATGATCTAACTCCGTGGGGGAGCACACAGTAGCTATAGTTAAAAACAGTACTATGATGTTATATTACCTTTTACAAAATAATATAGAGGAGTTTTGTTTTTTTTGTTATTCATGCTCTCTTATATTTGAACTTGTAGACTCTACAATATTAACATTGCTAAATAATTAACCGGTTCAGAAAAATGGTGGCTTTCCAGTTATACAAGGGTAAGTTTTTATTATGGGAAAAACCTCCATATGGTACCTGGACTATCACCAAATGCAATTTTTGGTACCTGAATTTTCATAAAGAACCTGGTGGTACCTGAACTATTGTTCCGTTAGCCATTATAGTACCTACCGTTAAATATTCCGTTAAGTGCTGACGTGGCATGCCTAGTCATTATTTTTAATATTTTTTTATATTTTTATTTTTATTTTTTAACTTTTTTAACTTTTTTATTTTTTTTTAAACTTTTTTAAATTTTATTTTTTAACTATTTTCTTTCATTTTTTAAATATTTTCTTAAGCTTAGTTTATACAATTATTTTTTTGTGTATTTTTATTTTATAAATACTTGTGAGTTATTTTGAATAGATTCTTAAAACGCAAAATAATTTGTGAACTTTGTATTTTACAATGAATTTGTGTAAATTATTATTATATTTATTATCTATTTAAAACTTGATTTTTTTTTATTTCTAATTTTTGTGTGTTAACTTCAAGTTTATTTTCTTAGTTAAGACTGAGCTAACAATAAACCACTAGTATTTTGTAAACTTAATATATAAAGTTCACAAATATTTATAAAATACAAATACACCAAAAAAGTAATTGTATAAACTAAGCTTAAGAAAATATTTAAAAAATGAAAGGATATAGTTAAAATAAAAAGATATAAAAAATATTTAACTAAGAAAATAAACTTGAAGTTAACTCACAAAAATGAGAAATAAAACAAAAATCAAGTTTTAACTAGATAATTAACACAATAATAATTTACACAAATTCATTGTAAAATACAAATTTCACAAATTGTTTTGCGTTTTAAGAATTTATTCAAAATAACTCACAAGTATTTATAAAATAAAAATATGCCAAAAAAATAATTGTATAAACTAAGCTTAAGAAAATATTAAAAAAATTAAAAAAAATTAAAAAAATTAAAAAGTTAAAAAATAATAAAAATTAAAAAAAAATTATTAATATTAAATTTAAAAATAAATGAAATGACTTTTTTACCCTTGCCACGTCAGCACTTAACGAAATATTTAACGGTAGATACTATAATGGCTAATGGAACAATAGTTCAGGTACCACCAGGTTCTTTATGAAAATTCAGGTACCAAAAATTGCATTTGGTGATAGTCCAGGTACCATACGGAGGTTTTTCCCTTTTTATTATATTATAGGGAAAAAATCACTTTTAGTCCCTGAACTATGATCCATTCGACACTTTCATCTCTGAAGTTTGAAATATATCACTTTAGTCCCTGAACTTTAACATTCTATATCACTTTCGTCTCTGCCGAGGGTTTTCATCGAATACACCTCCGATTCCGGCCAAATCGGAGGACAACACTTATTGGGCTTTGAAGCCCTCCTTGAGGCAAGTTCAACGCCACCAACCTCGCCTCAAACCGTCACCGGACGGCGGAGAATTTTACGATTAAAGTTCTGGTCACCATAAGCTTTCGGGCTAAATTCGACCAATTCTAGGCCGATTCGAGCTTAGCCCCAGTTATAAAAGTTACTCCTCTCATCCTTGCGAACATTTTGGCATAGGTTTTGCACCATTTTGTTCCGATCAGGGACGAAAGTGATAGTTGATATTGAAGTTCAGGGACGAAAGTGATATATTTCAAACTTCAGGGACGAAAATGTCGAACGGGTTATAGTTTAGGGACTAAAGTTATAATTATCCCTATATTATATGTAGATATATCTTTGTTTTCACATTGTATAATTTACCTTATGCTGGCTTTTGGATGGGTTATTACTAATTTATTTTATAAGGGTCGCTTTCTAAATGCCTCTTTAGAAAATGACGTGCAGAAACTGTGGCTTATCATTTTCAATCCCTCAAATTGGGAACATGTTATCTCAAAGTATGATTAACTATTCTTTCACAAGTTTCATTTAATTGCCACACATGATCGATGTTAATGAAAAAGTGATATAGAATTGGAATGATAAGAGAAAATTAATGTTAAGATGAGATCATATTGGTTGGAAGGAAAAGAATAATGGAGAGTACAAATAGCTTGAAGAAACCAATTAGAACGTGATAATACAAATAAGTTGTTCCATGTCTTACTTCTTAAGAATGTTGGAACTCGGAATTAGGCATATATAAGTTATATCAGTCCTTTCTATAGTGTGTGTTTGCCTATGGATGATGTTTAATTTTGGAAATGCGGATTTTGTAGTTGTTTATGTGATTTTGTATGCTTTAGTTTCGTCTTTTAGATCGAACTCATTGTTTTTCCTATCTCGTTGAATTTGACATAATGACATTCTATGTCATTATACTTTGATGTATTGTTATCTTATAAAAAATATTGTTTTTATAAACAAAAAAACACACAATCATACAATACGATTTAAAGGAGGAAGAGAGAAAAAGTAAGAATATCTCTTCATTTCAAAAAAGAAATAGTAACTCCAATGGTGAATTTGTCATATATATCCTTTTTTTTTTGTCAAAAGAAGAAGAAGAAGCTAGTTTTAAGGAGCCTAAAAAATAAATAATGTTCCAAGTTCCAACCATGCTAAAAAATTTAGGGATCCATAATATTTATTGGCAAAATAAATCATAAAATAGAAAGTAAGCATATTTATATTTATTGGTGTGTTATGGAGCAGCTTAAAGAGGAGAGATATGACTGCATTTTCGCATCATTTGTTATGGTCTTATGGACCTATGGTATAAGTATGAATTATGTCATAAAGAAACAAGTAGATAGCACAACATAGTGGTAGAATTGGGCTTACACGTACAAGGGGTGGTGGGTTCGATGCACAACTTCGTTTTTATTTACTAGATAAATAGATTTAACACCGTTAGCCATGAATGTATGAAATCGTTAACCGAATCAAAAGTGAGATATGAAAACGCAAAAATTTGATATTTTGATATGAAATTGAAAATGACCATATAGTTCAGGAGATCTTTTATAATTAATCATATTTTTAAATAATAGTGACGTTTTCCATTATCTGATTATCATGCACATAAGCACATTGTTCATCTACGAGAAACTAGCTTATAAAGGAAGTAAGACTTTACACGCTTCATTAGTTCATTGCCCGACAATTTGACATTTTTGATCGATCTCCAATTAAGACATACCATATATATCGTTTGGTGTTTATTTTAAGTCTTTCACCTTTTCTGGATTAGACCCAAAATGTAACAATGTAAGACAGAAACATAAAAGAAGAAATGCTTGCTCTTCACGATGCCCCCAACTAGCTAGACCCTCATGCATGCCAATGATAAACAAATAATCCTTTTCAATTGCCACCCATATTGCATAGACATAATATATACATACACTTAGGTTTAGGGTCTAACAAACTCAGTTAGAGAAAATATAGTTTTTTTTTGGACAATAGGGGACTATATAAGTATATATATGAAGAAAGATACACGGAACTCTCTCTCTCTCTGCCAAAATATGTGTTCAGATTTGCTCATGCTTACTCAATACTAACAAACAAGAAAATAGTGCACGGAATTAATTACCTTCTTCCAAAAGAATTGAAAATGTGGATTTCCCATTTCATCTTCTAAGTTTAAGTTGCATAATGTATGTCTATTTATATCAAATTTAATTTAAATTAATAAAATAATTAAATTTTGATGGTTCTATTAGAAGGAGCGGAGTAGACTGTAGTACAGTGATGTATGTCATACCCTCATTTACAACTTTTTTGAACCAAAAATTAGATTTAATTGAATCAAAATTACTACAATAACAACAAAGTTACCGCATTCGTTTTACACTATTTACATAAAATTGAACTAAAATTACAACTTTGACAACAAATTATTTACAAACTTGTAACAAGGTCGTAGATGTAGTAATTACCTCTAATAGAACTAATATTACACAAAAAAGACTCTCGTTACCACAATGACAACAAATTTTGTTGATTATCTGTAAGTGGGGGTATGACATACATCTCAGTATTATAAAATTTCTCTCTATTAGAGATGATCTTGGAAATCCTATTTTGCCTGCGCCTCTGCGGCTAATTTTCTTGGCAAGAAGGATGTTTTGATAGCTAAGACACTAGCTCTTCGTTATCGAAGGCCTATCTATTAGCAGTACAAGACTATCGAAATAAAAAATATCGGTGGATAGTGATCTAAAATTGCTAATTGATAGAATCAATAATATTGCCTCTATATGTTTTCTATTAAGTTACTGATTTGAGATATCAAAATCTTGACTTCATCTATTTAGTAAATTTCGTTTTTTCATGTACGTATTTAGAGAAATCAACTTCATAACCGATGCAATTGTTGTTTTGAGATAATTTGTACATATATATATTTTTGGTTTCATTGTCTTCTCTTTTATGCGACCTTAGGTTTTAATTTTGATCATTCAACTGTGTGGGGATGTGTCAAAAGATCTTTTTATATAATTTTAATACAATCAAATTACTTGCATGTATACATGCTAGCTAGTACTTTAGCAATCAAACAAATGACAAATAACATTGGCATCATAAAACTTTCACGTACCAACAGTTGCCCATGCATTAATCTCATCCTCGAATCGCGGCTCACAATCGAGGACATTTGTGGCCTAAACATCCTGGTCTTGCCAGCTATTTGACCCATCTTTCTGAACATTGACAAAGCAATTCAATACTAATTACTAAGCCATTCATATGTTATGTATGTGCGTGGTTGAATATCATAAATGCAAGCCATAGAAGTTTATTGGTTTGCCATCAACACACTATCTCCTACTGTATATATGTAAACGTATTGACAACATCAGCATTCGATCATTATTACTTTCTTTCTGGGAGCTTCTGATCGAGGTTTAACTGAAAATTTTCAGTGATCAATTTTTCTCATGTAGTAGTGATGCTTACGTTTGGCTGACCTGTGATGACATAGGTGTGGACTTGTGGGAATTAATTGGCTAGTATTTAGGGTTTTAGGTCATATCTTTGTCATTTTCAGACCATGCATGTATCAACTAATGGTCAAGACCACATTTCCGCATACAGTATCATATAATCTATATGACCAAACTTTGTTCCTCTGATGGACGCAAATCGCCCAGTGTGCCTAAATTAATTAATTCAAACGTAAGAGGAAGCAAGCAAGGATGGAAGACAAGGGTGAATTCACAATTGGCTGGGAATTCAGGTGTTGTTGTTGAAAAATGTCGTGAAATTTTGCCAAAACGACATCCATTTGGATCGGATTATATATCTCACATTAGGCATGTATATTATCACCGGGGAATTCACCTGACTTGAAATGTATTTTATCACTTATCAGTTTTTAGATGAAGATTTAGGCACTATGTCTTCCTTCTTGTATTCGGTTGTTTCATTAATGAAAATTTGAAGACGGCCGGATTTTTCTATAAAACATAAAATAAAAAAGACCGGTATATGTGTTGAATTGGGTATTATTCACTTTATTACGTACCAAAATCATAAATTTGAGATTACCGCAAATTCAGGCTAAGTTGGTTGTGTGCTTAATCATTCATTCGTATCAATAATTAATATTTGTCACTTTCCCAAATCCCTCTGATTTGAAATCACAAAGGCATACCCATGCATGACCTAGTTGGCAAGCTATATTGGCCAGGTTGCGGCCAATTAAGTTTGGCTCTCCTTCACTTTCCCTACCTTGACTTAGCAATTAGCACACCATATGTATATGATTTGATATTCGATATATTTTTTCTAATTTGTCTAATTTTTTTTCATAATGTAGTTATTGGCTGCAGTGAGAGTTACTGTAGTGTGTTCTTCTCACTTTTGTGAGTTTATCATTTTCTTAACTTAATTGGGATCCCTTAATGGTGTGCAAACGAATTGGTTCAATAAGACTAACGGATTGAAGGCCAAAACTTATTTCCTTTGTCACTGATCAAACCCAAAAAAATTAAGATGAAAGTTGCATAAACCAAACATATACAAGCAACGAGTCATTTTGAGAATCAGACCACACATGACGAAAAAAGTAAATTAAAACATAGCAAGAGGATCGAAGAATGTATCAGTTGTAAGTCACTAATGAAAACCAAGCATATATATCAGTTATAATTAAATTCAAGCACACTCTTTAATTACCTCTCCTATCAACGTACATGTACATATATATATATATATATGCCTCATGATGCTTAATGCTCTCAATCGATCGATGATCCATGCATGCTACCTATGTTGGAGTGTGTGCTATTGGAGTATATGTCATTCAACATGTATTGACTGAAGAGTAAAAGGAAAGCAGAAAGGAAAGCAGAAAGGAAGCAGAAAGTAGAAAGTTACCAGCCAACCTTGACCTTGACTTTTGTTACATAGCTCTTTGTAATTGTGAATATACATCATTCATTGTAAAGAATTAGGGCGCGGCTGGAATGTACCTGAACTGATATGTACCCGAAACGGCGTGAGCAACAGCAGCTAAAGCAAATTCCATTTTTAGCCTCAAATTTGAACAGATTCGCTGCATATGCCATTTCTCTCTCTGATCGGTTCAAAACCGATTTGCAGAGAATGAACTGATCTGGGCAAAAAATGACTCAGATTTCTTGGATATTTTGATTCGACGTGGCAGTGTTTGAATCAAACTCAATTAATGAATCCCAGAATTTGAATTTTTTTTACAATTTGACAACTTTGATGGAGGTAGACATCAGATAGATTTTTTGATAATTAATTTTCAAATATTCAATAAGAGAGAGAGAGCTCTGCAAAAGCAAAGATCGACTGGAGATGATTGCCACTGGTAGAAATGTCGGCGAAGAAAATCCAGATCCCGTTTCAATTCTAGGAGAATCTGATTGATCGAGGTTATGAACAACATGTTCCCTCAATCAAAGTTAGAGATTGGGACCATTGAAGTTGGCGGCCGATGTCGATCTCGTTTCAAATTCAGAACCAGACTGTATTACTCTATTGGCAGTAAATTGATCATTGATCGACAAGCTTAGCATCAACAGGACCGCTACCTTTGATTAATGATTATAATAGGGGAAATAATAAAGAAAGGAGTGGAAGAACAGGAGAGAACTAATTGGGGATTTTCTGGGTTCACAGGGTAGTGGATGGGCAAAAAAGAAATTTTATCTCAACAATGTTAACTACCGTTAGCAATTTTTTCAATTTAAATAATACAATAGGTGAAATCAACGGCTGATAGTTTGCCACTTCAGCAGGTACACATCAATTAGGGTACATTCCAGAATTTGCCAAAGAATTAATATCAGTGAAATCATTCTACTTTCTACTTTCTACTTTCTGCTTTCTACTTTCTGCTTCCTTTCTCCAATAGCACACACTCCAACAACCTATAGCGATTGGGCGAAGCAAGGCTCTCCAAGTAGATCCCAACATCATCATCCTTTCCTAGCTATAGCTATCTCAAATCCAGGAATTGATAGATTGATAAAGGTTTGTTTATCAAAATTATACAAAACCAAGCCGTCTTCGATCACCCAGCTACAGATCGATCATAACTTTTCCTCCTGAAACCTGAATGTAACAGTCCATCACAGGAGATGGAGATCCTTATTTTGGTCCAAGACTCCCTCACTCCGTATTCCTTCATGACCCAAAACTCTTGATTAATCTCCCCTCCCAAACATAGGCATTCCCTGAAGACACTGATGACATAATTTTCTATAACATGTAAACCACGCGGCAGTTGAATCTCTCGAACCTCTTCCTAGCTCCTCTGTTAAAGGAAAAGATATAAGAACCAACTGTGATGATATTGTGCGATTTCTACGAACCAACCGATGAACACTTCCATTGAGCAGTCTCCCAGAGTCATCTTCATGAAATTCATAGGGATATTGCCTCTCAATCACTCACCAACAACCGGATTTTAAAGAATATACACTAAACCTAAGATCACCTTGAGAGAAATCCCCATAAAGAATCTTGTAATCTTCATCAAATCCAAACCCGGCCATATAGCTTCCTACTAAGTCGAAACTCTCGAACATACCTGGGACGAAATTGTTTTGATAGCTCAGGTATTAACTTGGATTCCATACTTGTGGGATTAAACTAACAAAACTTATCCCAAGTGAACACCAACAAGCCGTTGCAGTGAAACACATGGGAAGCAGAAATAGGTGCATGATCCCAGGGAAGTGGTCAATTGGTGGAACTCGGTGATTAGTAAATCATTGCTTTCATCATCACCAAAATTATCAATGTCATTATGATTGAGAAACTCATCGAGGTTGAAAGAGAAAAGGTCGAAGGACGACACGTCGCTAAACATGACTCTTCGTCTTTGGTAGAGCACATCCTCATGCTCAAGGGCTTTGTTAAAGTGCATGCATGTTCACAAATTGGGGTTCAGAGATTAGAGAATTCCATGACTTTGATCGATACACACCTGAATCTGCATACAGACTTCACTGGCAGCCATGCAAGAATCTCGCCGATGATCTCCATTGGCAGGTTAATTAGGAAGTCGCATCAGTTTCTTCACACACAGTACTGCAAACCCTAGCAAAGCGTCCCGTACGCAGTAACAAATAGAACGTGTGAGGATGTTAGGGTTCGGGTCCAAACTTCAGCCCAAGCTTAGTTTGGGTTAGTTTTGGTCTAACTCTAACAGACTCCTTTGACGGTAAGTTAGTTTGGACTTCGACCAAAGCTTAGTTTTCGGTAAAACTAGCCTGATCTGATCTAGTGTACTTTTATTTGCACCAATTTAAAATCTACAAGACACTAATGAGTGCTTTGGAACCATTTATTGACATTGCCCTCAAAATCAAATTAAACTAGCTATCATCACCTGAGATGCCACAAATAGATCGGCAGCGCTGCGGAAACATTGAGGTGTGATGGGTTAAGATTCATGCGAGGAGCTCTGTGCATCACTACAAGTACTCTACAACGTACTGCACCAGTCAAATCTTGAGTTCTTTGAAGCTCATGTCGTCTGGTGATCGAAATTAGCTTTACCCTTGAAACAAAAGGATTAGAAGTAATTCGTTAGCAAACACACCTCATTCATCAAAAGTTGGATCTCTCTAATTTATCGAAACATGGAACCACGAGTAAATCATTCTCATCAACTTTCTTGACCCAGAATTGCACGCTTTCATTTTTTAATTAAAATACAATAAAAAGTTTTTAAAAATGTGCATGGCTTTTGCCGACCAACTAGGCGTCCAAACATAAGGCACGCACCCTGCAGCCAGGTTGGGAATTCAAAAGAACATGAGAACAAACTGATTTAAGCAAAGATGAGCTTGCTTGTACATCCACATGCGTTTTAGAGCTTGAGAGGTGGTGATGCATAATAAGCATGAAATCTAGGCCACGCTTGTTAGCCCAGACTAGACTACATAGGACTGATCATCAGACCACACAAGATCTAGATTAGATTGGAGATACCAACTCCAATATATACTCTTGTGTTCGGTGGTACACGCAGCCATGACTCCTATATACAATTCTATTAGACTAGTTTTACTCTTATATATCTGCAGTACTTGGCTGAGCACTAAATCTGAATAAACCCAAAAAAAAAAAAAAAGAGCGCCCAATAAATTTTCTTTAAGCTTTTGACACGAATATTACTGACAAATCCGGAAGTGAGTTCAAACACATCATACAAAAGCACTCTCAAACATACACAAAGAACTTTTCAATTCTGAAAATAATGATTCAATACAATGCCTGAAGGCCCTGAACTAGTACTTGAGACCGGAGCAGATTAATAGAAATGATCAACATTCGACAAAAAACAAATGACATTGTTCTCAAAATGAAAATAGCAAGTCATCAAGGAATCTACAGATATCACAGAGAGGCAAGCAGGCTGTCATTGAGCCGTAGTGGGTTAAGATGAACAGAATCACAAAATTCTCTGTGCATGAAGACAGCTACACCAGCCAATTCATGAGTCTTGACGCTCATTTCCTCAAGTGAAAACAGATTTCCCCCTGCAACACAAGGTTTATAATGAACAAATGATCTTCAGCAACCATTTCCATCAAAAAAATTCAGCATTGTCCTATGGTGCAAAAGCAGTTATGCATTTAAAGTTGTAAACCAAACATAAGCAGCGAATTCATTTAAGAAAAAGAACACACATGATTAAGAAAGTAAAAGACACGCTACCACTTCTTTAACGAATTACAAGAAGAATGTTTCAGTAGTCATTAATGAAAACCAAGCATAACCAAAGTGGAACTTGATTCCTCAAAAGAACTGGAAAAGAAGAAAAAGGTTATGAATGATCCCATTAGGTACTTATTATAAGTCAATAGAGAAAAACAAGAAAATGTAATGGGAGCTCCCAGTGAGGCTCTTGTCTCCGATTTCCTTACAAAGCCAATGTCACAAACAAAAGCACCCAAAGTCAGAAAAATATGAGACTAAACAATAACATCATGACTTAATCTATGAACCAAAGAGCTTTGTCAAACAGGAACAGCTGGTGTTCCTCTTTGTTGAGTATTTACCAAGAAAAAGTCCAAAAAACGAAACGAAATAAGCCTCTACTATTATTTTCATTCCTATGGGACAGAACTTAAACAGTCCCATTACATTTGGCGTAAAGAAGTCCACATTCATAAAGAAATGTGTAAAGAAGAACATTTTCCTTTTTCCCTGGCATTGCCCTTTTGTTCATGGAAAAGAAACCCTAGCCATCTCTCCTTTAAGTCGAAAACTCGAAATTTATAAACAAACAATGTCAAACTTGTCAACCAATAATATAACTATTCAACCTTGTTTAGTGGAGCACAAAAAAACTTCATACCAAAACAATTGGAAAACCAAAAAGAAAGAGATTGAGTGGATGCATATTCTTTACCTCTGCTATCTACATCTGTCTCATTCTCAAGGTTGTCAATCTCTGATGGCAAAGTGATTGGGTGAAACAAGGCTCTCCAAATAGACCACGTACAACATAACCAACTTCCGGAACTCCATGAATTGATAGATTGCGAAAGGTGCCCTCTTCAAAATTGATCATAACCAACTTCTCTTCGGCATCTTCCAGCAGCAATAGATCATAATTTTTCTTCCTGAAACCCGAGTGTAACCATTGACAAGGCGGGATGGAGATCCTTATTTTAGTCCAAGAGTCTCTCACTCCATATTCCTTCATGACCCAAACCACTTCATTAAACCCCAGTATCAGACATAGGCATTCTCTGAAGACACTTAAATAAATTTCTTCATCTTGGATGTTGAAATCAGGCGGCAGTGGAATCTCTCGCACTTCCTCCTCTGCTAAAACAAAAGATAAGAGAACCATAGATGACACATCTCCATAGTTCCTATAAACCAACCAATGAACACCTCCATTCAGCAGTCTCCCCTGCATACCAGGATTTAAACTTACATAGGGATATCCCTTCTGAATCACTCGCCAAGAACCGGTTTTCAATGAATAGACACTAAACTTGAGTTCAAACTGTTCAATTGTAGAGCAAACCCCATAAACCATCTTGTAATCTTGAGTGGACAGATCAAATCCAAACCCATATAGCCTACCGCTCATTAGACTAAATAGTTTTGGAAACTTAGGTACTACCTTGGATTCCCTGGTTACCGGGTTAAACAAGTAAAACATCTCATTTGAGCAGAACAACAACAAGCAATTGCAGTAAAACACCAGGTAACCCGAAATATCTCCCACTCTATCGACTTCAGTGACTAATAAATCAAGGTTATCACCAACATTATCAAGATCTTTATGATTGAGGAACTCATCTAAGTTGAAAGAGTAAAGTTCGCCGGAATACACATCGGTAACTATGACTCTTCGTCTTTGGTGTAGCACATCCTCATGCTCTAGGGCTTTGTTAAAGTGCATTTTCACAAATTGGGGGTCAAAAGTTAGAGAATTCCATGACTTTGAGACACACCTGAATCGGCATAACGGCTTCACCGGCAGCCACGCAAGAATCTCGCGAATGATCTCCATCGGAAGGTTTGGGAGTTCCGTCAGTTCGTCCGCCATATTCCGCTTCTTCACACAGTTACAGTAGCAAATAGTTTAGGGAAGCGATGGACTCTTTTGACGCTGAGTTAACTGCAGCCCAATCTTAACCTATTTTCTTACCCTCTCTAATCACTTGAATGAGCTCAAAGGGCTTCTTGATATCTATTTTTAAAAAATTATTCGTTTCTTTATTTTTCTGTTTGGGGAGTTATTGTTATAAAATAATAAGAATATAGAAGACATCTTATATATTAAGCAAATAAGGGCTTAAGATGGTTAAAGTTAAATCTTTGCTCTTTCGAGTTTCGAGTCAGAATTGTTGTCAAAGATAACAACGGGGCTCTGGTTGTGGGTGATCGGTCCTTTGTTCATAGGATCTAATATTTGTCGGCTTTTAGTCATGCGATTGATTATGAGTCTATGTTGATGATATTGATGTTGATGTCAATGAAAATTGCATGGATATGCTATCTGAAAGATACACTTAATCAGTTATGTTATTTATTGGTCAATTTCGCTCAGGCAATTGTCAATTTCTGCTTTCGTTTGGATCTTTTAACTGGTCAATCCCCTTCTCTTTCGAGTGAGAATGTTTAGTTTTAGTATTTTGTTATTTAGTCTTTGTTAATGTATTCCCCTAGTTGGAATTGTGGTTGATGTTGCAATTGCTTAATTTTGAATGAATTTATCTTGATAAAAAAAAATTGTTAAAGTTTTGAACTACTTATAGTGCCCTTGATTTATTAAAACGATAATAATCCTATATATTAAGCAAACATGCAAGGCTCAAGATAGCTAAATTTTTGAACTAGCTAAGATTATGTAACCTAATATATAAAGGGTGGGATGGTAAATTCAATATATTAAGCAAACAAGGCTTAAAATGGTTTTTTTTTTTGGGCAACAAAATGGTTATTGATTACCCATAATCTTTGGTAAAACCGTAAACTTTGAAAGCCACATATATGGTTAAAATTCTATATATTGTTACTCGTTTGTCTGCTTTATTTATTTTTTTTGTTGATACCCAAATTAAAATCCCCCTAATTCCCCTAATTCGCTTCACGCACTGAGATTGAAATTAGAGCCTTTTGTCAAACCCTTCAATCTTTTTAGGAGGCCGGAAACTCTAGTGAAAAATTAGGTAGGTTTTGAAGGAAGTTCAAACCCAGATCATATAGGAGCAAAACCATGGGGGCCTGACTATTCGTATTAACCGATCCTTGGTCATATATGTTTATGCTCAATGTAGCTTTGTTAAAATTTAGACTATGATAGTCCTTAGCTGTTCGATCTTCTTGACTTATGTTATGGTACAGTTTATCTAAAAACACATAAATCTGGGTTCAGCAATCATATGCAACGAGTAAGACACTCACCAGTCAACTTTGAAAGCCACACAAACGACTAAACAAGTATTTGGGTACTTAACGAAACTTTGTAATAGCAACTAACAAGAACATTACTGACAAATCCAATAAATAAAGACTCTCAAACACGCACAAAGTACTTTTTAATTCTGAAAGTCACGATTCAATAAAAAGCATTTAACCCTGAATTAATTAGTGCTTGTTGCATCAATTTAAAACCTCTAGATATTTATTTGAAGCGTCTCATAATTGTCTTTAAGGAGGCTCGAGCAGATTAATGAAGATCAAACAGAACACTGAGTATTTGGAACCAATTTATAAGATGTCACAAAGAGATCGACAACCAGCATGTCCAGATTGAGGTGGAAATAGTTAAGAATCATGAGCAGCCAATTCTTGAGTCTTGGTGAAAACAGATTTTCCCCTGCAAACAAGGACCATAATTAATTAAAAAGCTTCAGCAATCAATAGGAAATTTTCAGTGCTGTCGTATAAGCAAATGCATTTATATTTCAGGTGTAAACCAAACATAGCAGCAAAATCAGAAATATATATATGAGAGTACACTATAACATGATGAAGTATATCACATGAACCCAAGAGCTCGAGGCGATTGGATGTAGATCCAATTTGTTATAGGAGGTTATTAGACAGTCCTTGAACAATTATATTGAAAATTTATTTTATCCATTGGATAACATGCAAGTTTTATCATTTTAGTTTTATCTAATGACTTGTATTTGTTTGTAATATTCTATTATTTTGAATGACCAAATAATTTTCAACATGACTAAAATTTTGCAGAGTTACTTTTTAATAAAAAATTTTTAAAAAGATGAGCAGTTCCGATTATTGAAATCTATTATGTAGTTGTCGAAATGATAATGTTCGCATTTTTTAAGATGCGGGAGCCATTACTAGATCCAAGAATGACCACAAAATCATGTTTACCTCGTCACCAGGTGACCAAAGATTTTGTGGTCATTCTTAAATGTAATATCAAAAGTTGAGATTAAAAATTGAATTTTAAGTGCCTTGAAATTAAAGACAAGGGAATCCTTGATCACCTGGTGACCAAGTGATCACTATATATATAAGCGTCGACAAGGGAGAATTGCATGATTTTATTCTACTTCTAATGCATTCTACCTCAGCAGTAGGTTCAAGTTGTGGTCTTGCTTTGGGCAGGCTAGATTTTTTAGTTTACCTTTGTATATTGATTGAATTTGCAGCATTAGTCAAGTGCTCAGGTTGATTAGAATTCCATATGTACACGTTGATTAATTTACACCAACCTATATATTGCTCAGATTCGTTATGATTCCCAGGCCAGATTATGATGTTGCTCAGTTTTCAACAACTTATTATACAGCAGGTTCATTAATTTTCACCAACCTACGTGTATGCCCTACATATATGTATATATATATATGTATGTATATACGAGAAAGATAATTCAGACAAAAGAAACAGTATGTCGATAATAATCGAGTTTCATGCTAAGGTGAGTATATATAGGCCAAGAAGCCTCCAATATTTTAAGTCCTTTGTTAGCTTGGATGGAAAATGGTGATATATCATGGCCGAGTTTGGGAACAGATCTGCATATGTATACCTGACTTCTTCGATTGATTTGTATATGTTGTGAAATAATTAAGCAATATTTCTATATGACTCGATCTTTTTGAGATTTCTTCTAAAATTGGTAAAAACTCTTTCAGACTTTCAAAACATTTTTGATATCGTTTGGAAAAAAATACTTTAGTTGTAGAAGTACTTTTTTGTGGGTTTTTAAGAAATAATTCAACTGCTTTGTCTATATATATATAATATAAACTCTACGTAATTCTAACAAAAGTGCTTTCAGTGGATATGCTTTGTAACAAAAGCACTCTTAAAGAAGCAAATTGAGCCTATATTTCTATAACAGACGTAAAGTATTTTCATATGTGTAAAACACATTTATATTCATGTCTATATGTGCGATGTGCCTAAATATCTTAAACACAAGTTTTCGATTTTTCTTGCCAAATCTTCTAAAACAAAGGTAATTTCTTTGTGAAGGTAAAAAACTAAAAACATGTCAACTATCAATTAATGAAATCTGCCCTTTCCATCAGAAGTTGGCTTTTACTCTTAGGAGTGTCAGTTTCAATGAAAAAACATTTGTAAACTCCCCTTCCTTCAGCTTTTAGCTGGGTACGTAGTTTCTATTTTTCCCGGGCTGGAATAGTACGTTGGAAAAACATAGAATTGTGACATCGATCAGTTCGTGTGTGTAATGTGGATCTGATGAGATATCATTGTTCACTACTGTACTTGTTTTGAGAAACTGGCAAAGCAAATGCAGCACAATTAGTTCAATAAGGTTCTTCCCCCGAAGGCATACTTATTAATATTGTGATGGAATGTGTCGGGCAACGAAGAATATGTAAGCACACGTACTCGGGCGATTCATGAAAGACAAAAATAATTGGTTGATCGATAAGAACTGGTAGCAGATGTTTTTTTTTTCCTTTTTCTTTTGATTACATGACAATGATCATCTTTGAGTCGAACTCATAACCTCTTATTTCAAATGGGAGAGTGATGCCACTGTACCAAATGGTCATGCCCTAATGGTCATGAGAAGATGTCTTCTATTTTTTAGCAGACAATCTTTCTGGAATTTTTTTTTCTTGGTAAACAATGTTTCTTAAATTTGATCAAAATATTTTGTTGTTTGGTATTTAGGTTACAATCTTTTATCATTTGTCTCTTGATTAATGAAATAAGTTTCTTTGCCAAATATGTCTCAGTACTTACAAGTATATGTTTTTGTCTGGTTTGGCTTTTACTAGGGTATTCAGTTCAAAAATGGCAGAAAATTTAAAGGTAGAAATTTACTATATGTCAGGTTGAGTGAGCATTGAGTAATTAATTTGTACCTTCGGTTTTCTTTTATCAAGTTAATGAACCTGTGCCAGGTTTTCAACGTACTACACTGGATCTAAATAGTTCTATGTTAGATTGCCAAAAATATTATAGTTCTATGTTAAAGGTTTTCTGAATCTGTATCACTCATGTTTTGAATTTTAAGGTACTCCTAAATATAGGTATCATGGAGCTTACTAAACCTATTCTAGTGTTCTCCTAATGCAGGATTTTTCCTCCATTGAAGAGTAAAAATTTGTAAATGCCTAAAAACAAGTCAAATAAGATGAAGAAGGAAAGTGAAGAATATATATATCAAACAAGAGAGTTTGTAATAGGTACCTGTGATGCAGGTTTTTGGTATAAAAAATTGGATCTTAACAAATCTATTCTACTTTTGTGGACAAAAATCAAATTGAAATTTAATATGATCGAATTGAAACAAAAAAAATACAGTAATCAATTTTGATTTTAAAGCTGATATTACATAACACAAATTAATTTGGTGGGATAAATACTTAATTGTTTGAAATGAATGCTTCTAAAGCTTAGTGGTAAAGTGTGCACTGTGCAATTACCAGCAATTAATTAATTAATTGCAAACAACCGTAGTTAACATTGAGTGTTATAACTCATAGAGGTAACTCATAAGATCTTAATCTTTCATAAAAAAAGACGTAGATCAAAAACCAAAAATCAATGACAGAATTGAACTTTTATCTAACTAGACTAAATAGTTATTAATTTGTCCATAAACCCTATACACTAATGACAATTATAACTGTTGTCAAACAGAATAATAGGATAAGACATAAAGCATCGATCAAATTAATGCAGAAAAAAGAATACATGTTCATAAGAAATGAGTAAAGAAAAACATTTTTTTTTATAATATAAGGTTTGTTTTCCTTCCATGATTCATTTTTTCTTATGGCTCATTTACTTACCTAGAATTAATGTGTATGAAAATAAGAAAAAAGATTTCAATACATTATTGACACTTGAAATGGAGCGAAAATGAATGAATGAGAATATATTCCTGAAAATAATGGGGAGTCAATTACCTATCTCTACCACGTAGTCGAATCCATGAAGGAATAAGAGAATTTACTTACTTTTTATGTGGGGTCCACTTGCATTTCGATTTTTTTGTATTAGTAAAAGCCGACAAGACATTTATTGAATTTTTTTTTCCTTATTCTCAAACTCATTAATTCAACGTAAATAAACATGTAGTAATTCCCTAAGGATTTGGATTGCAAGTGAGTCCCACATCAAAATGTTTTCTCATCCATTCAATGATTTGATCCGGTCATATGGTTTTGTTGTTCAGAGGGAGGGGGGTTGGGGTAGGAAATCTAATCTCAATTTCTTCATAAATTTATTCTCATTCATTTATTCTTCATTTGAAGTAAGTAAACGTGTCAACAACGTATTAAAAAGTAAAACAATAATGTCAATCAATAATATAACTATCAAAACCTAATAACGCAAAATAAGATATGCTCATAAAGAAAAACATTTTCCTTTTTTTTTTCCTTCACTATATCAATTTGTTTCCCTAACATGATTTTCTTTCCTTTTAACCAGAATTTAAACCCTAGCTAGCGTATTAAAAATAAAACTGTTATGTGATCACCCTATAATGTAACCATCCAACCTAATTCAGAACTACATGAAAATATGTATACGAAAAAAAATTCAAAAAAAAAACAAGAAAGAGAGATTGAGTGGATTCATTTTCTTTTACCTCTTTTGTCAAACACCTGCCACGTGCTTCACATTCTCGACTTCTCAATCAATGCGGCGATAGCAATGGGGGGAAAAAATGCTCTCCACGAAGATCGCAGCGAAACCAACTCGGAGAATTTCGCAAAATGGTAGAGTGCAAAAGCTATCATCATTAAAATTGTACAAAACCAAACGCTGTTGGTCTTTGAAGAACAATAGTTCATGATTGTTCTTCCTGAAACCTAAATATAACCATTCAGAACTAGGGATGGACATGATTCTTCTAGTCCAAGACTCTCTCACTCCATATTCGTTCATGATCCAATACTCTTCACCCTTCTTATTCACTGCCACACATAGACATTCCCTACAGACAGTCAGATAATAATTATTGTGAGCTTCAAAATTGAAATCTGGCGGCAGCGGAATGTTTTGAACCCTCTCTTCTGCTACAAGAAAAGATAAGAGAACCATGGACGGTGCGTCATTGTTTGTCGACTGAACCAGCCAATGAATACCTCCATTCAGCAGTGTCCCCTTTCCATCAGATTTTAAACTTCCGTAATCATATCCCAAGTGACTGGTTCTCCAAGAACCGGTTTTCAATGAATATATACTGAACCAAAGTTCATACCTATAGAACTCCCCATAAACCATCTTGTAATCGATGGCGGACGGGTCAAATCCAAAGCCATATAGCTTACAGTGATTTACATTCTGCCGAAGAAACCGTGATGGTGGCGTTGGTATTACCTTGGATTCCCTAGTTGCGGGGTTAAACAATTTAAACTCCCCATTATTTGACAAGAACAACACCAAGCCATTGCAGTAAAACGGCAAGGAGTTCACAGTAACTAGCTGGTCATCCGACTCAGACTCGTTGCCTACTGAATTACCTTTACAGAAATTAACAACCTGCTGCATTTCATTCAACTCAGAATCGGTGTGTACTGAATCACCGTCACCAAAATCATCCAACTCAGACTGGGTGACTAACTCACCCTCACTTAGATTATCAAGCAGGGGATCATGCAACTCAGAAACAGTGTGTACTGAATCACCGTCACCAAAATCATCCAACTCAGACTGGGTGACTAACTCAGTCTCACTTAGATTATCAAGCAGGGGATCATGCAACTCAGAAACAGTGTGTACTGAATCGCCGTCACCAAAATCATCCAACTCAGACTGGGTGACTAACTCACCCTCACTTAGATTATCATTCAGGTCATCAAGCATGTCATCCAACTCGGACTGGGAGTCTGACTCACCCTCACTTAGATCATCAAGCATGTCATCCAACTCAGACTCGGTGACTAACTGACCCACACCAAGATTATCTAGATCAATATGACTGAGAAACTCATCGAGATCAAAAGTATAAAGGTTGCCTCCAGAACTGGTGGCTATGACTCTTTGCCTTTGGAGAAGCACATGCTAATGCTCAATAGCTTTGTTAGAGTGCAATTTCACAAATTCGGGTTCAGAAATTAGAGAATTCCATGACTTTATTACACACCTGGATCGGCATAAGGGCTTCACTGGAAGCCAGGCTAGACTTTCGCCAATGAGCTCCATCGGGAGGTTTGGAAGCTTTTCTCGATCCCTCATTTCTCGTGCCCCGATTCTTCGAAACCCTAACAAAGCGTCACGCACAAATGATCGGCTAATACTGTTTTTGGGTTTTCACGCCGAGTGACTTTCCTTTCTCATTTTTATATTTTATTTCTTGAGATTGAGTTGGGCCGTACTTGGGCCTAAAGTTTTATCAAGCAACTTGCAGATGCCTAATCATTAGCTTTTATTTATAAATTTCAGAGATGGATTGTATATTTTGTTAATTAATCTATATATAAAAGAAGAGTTTTTATTAATTATAACTGAATTTTATTACTTTAATAATTCTTAAATATTAAATAATTTTATATAAAATGTCAACTATTAGAGACAAAAATATCAAAAATAAAATGATTAATAAAAAAATTTACAATAAAGAAAACTACCAACTACTTAAAAAAAAAATTATCCACTTTCACACCTGTGGGTGTGTTACCATTTCTAATGTTGGTTAAATGAGCAATCAAATAGTCCCGCTTACCACAAAGCCGTCATCATCGGCAATTCTCCAACAAGGATATATCATCATCCAGAAGAATATTATTTACATTTTCCTTTTATTATCTCATTTTCACTTTCTGATGTAGACATTTTCGCACGCCGGAATTAATACGCGCAAAAACGCTCATCAAAATAAATTAAAGAATGTATGTAATTATATACAAATCCTTGCAACCTATAAAAATGTCGTTGAATAGTATAGTAGAAGCAATGGTCATTACCCACAGGAGATTGTTTATTTGCCTTTCTATGTCACGAAAATTAAATATATACAACAAAGAATTTATTTACAAAATGTACAATATATACAAAAGATGTTTTTCGGTTTTTGTTTGAAATAATTGAAATCAAGAAATAAATAAAAGAAAATATTTTTGGATTTTTATTTTTGGAAAACAACACAAAACACAAATAGTACAATAAACACACTCTTGATATGTTAACTGATGTGAACGTAAAATACGTTCACAAAGTGCCTTTAATTACTGGATTTTGCTATTCCGAAAGCTTAATTGTCTGTTTAATGTTTGTTTTCGTGATTTTAGGGAAAATACCAGGAAAATGTTAATCTGCACAGAATAGGTGCATTTTGGAGGTTTTCAGCGTAAATCGGAAAGTCAACCGTGACTTTCATTTGTGGAATAAAATAATGTACGAAGATTTCGGGAACCGTTCCGAATTCCGACAATTTGTCGGCGAACCACCACATAAGGCGGCGCAACCACCACACGCGGTGGTGGAACACAATTCAAACCACCATTTTATTTTCTCTAATAATTGTTTCTTTTATATATTTATTTTATTTTTCTTTTGTTTTATTTTATTATTATTTTATTTCTTTTTAATTTCTTGTTTGCAGCCACCATGTGTTCACCGTTTGATTCTTCTCCATCTCACCACCTATGCCGGCAAAGCATTTCCAGATCATTATTCACTACCAATCAACCACGTTGGGCTGCTCCTCACATGGCTTAAATTCCATCCGGAATCCAGCTCAATCACCCACTCTTGTTTCCCATTGCTTTTGAGCATCTCCAGCTCAATCATCACCGCATATTCACGTTTGCCTTGGCTGCATCTCCCTTTCTTCACCTATTTAAGGGAGCTCCTGCAACCTTCTTCAATCACCAATTCACACAATCAATCCATGGCTTTCTCGCTATTTCAATTCAATTTCTCTCTTTATTTTCCTGCAAATTTACAATCATGCAATCATATCTCTAATTATTTGTTTTTGTTTTGCAGGTTTGCAGAAGCCATGTCCGGCCATCTCTGTCCACCGAGCCCGTGAACCACAACGCCACCGCCCGAAATTCAAACCGACCGTGCGTTTCCGCCCGCCGTGCCTCCTTGCCCCTTGCAGCACCGCCGTTCATCTTGGAACCCGGACGGCGTCAAACCAGCCCAGCCATCATCTCCGTTTGCCGGCGTCGTCCTCAAGCCCACCGCCGCCGTGCTCCCCACCGCGACTCTCTCGGATAGCCCGACCACCACGACCACACCACGGCCTCTCGCCAATTTCAATCAAGCCCACAGTTCACAACAACAAGCCACAATCAACATCACCGAAGCTCTGCCAAGACACCCAAAGCAAAACCACGGCAAGTCTGGGTCATCAACACCGCCACCGATTCACTTTGGGCATCCCATCCTCGCCCGCGCACCGCCGTGATGCCGCCCGTACTCTTCTCTCGCTCGCCGTCGTCAATCCCACCTCACCGCCGCGCCACCGGCGTCCCCGTACTCTCTCTCACCGAGTCCAAGACCGCGCCGCCATCTTCCCTCCATCGATCTGTCACCACCCGCCCCGCGCCGTCGCCTCGTCGGCGTCATTTCGTCGCCGCACGACCCTTCGCTCGCCGTGCCCGGTCCGCCGTCGTACCAATTCCAGCGCCGTCCGCCAAGATCAAAGCTGCTGTCATCACCGTTCCAGTTCCGGCGCCCGGCTCTTCGCCTCCCCGCACCGTACGCACGCCCCGCCTCACCGGATCATCTCACGCCGCCGTGCTTCACCATTGCCGTCTTCTCGCCGTGCCTCACCGGTATCCCGTCACCCTCTCTCTCTCTCTCGTGTGTGTTCCGGAATGAAGAAGAAATTGAGGGAGATGAAGATGAAAGAAAGAAACGCACGGGTTGATGCTGAACCGGAAAGAAAGAAGAATAAAAAAAGGAGCTGAATTTTCAGCTTTGAAAAGTCAAAGTCAGCCATGACTTGGGCCGGTCAACAAGTCAACAGAAAATAATTGGGCCTTTGCCCAATCTGCTATGTACACCCTCAAGGCCCAAGCCCAATCTGCTAAGTGCACCCGCCACATCCAAATTGTCCGATTTCTATAGCTGAGTCTGCCACCTTCGCCTGCCAGACAGTGTCCATTTTCATGGACACAACAGTAACATTTTTCCCAAACTCGTTTATTTATTATAATTTATTTTTGTTTAATTAACTATTCGTGAATAATTTTGGGAAATGTTATTGTTTGTTTATTTTCTATTTTGTGTAATAATTGTTGGATTGAAGTTAATTGATTCTTCTAGCAGCTTATGTGAATTTTGTTTGTTTGGTTTTATCTTTAATGTTGAAACTAAATAATAAGGATCGCGGATAGACGAGCGTTCGCTAGGTCGCGCACTTGAATTAACAACTCTTCTTCTATGCGTTAGACATGTTTAGGCATTCCCCAAATAAACTTCTCCCATGAAATCAACCTAGTGAACGCTCATCTAGATTAAACATTTAAACATTTGGGGAATGATAACCTGCGTAGGCATTCCACATGTGTTAGTTTCGGATTCATGGCTAGGGAGTTGGTTAATCTTCAAAACAATATTTGTGTGTGTGTTTCTTGTTTTCAAAAAGAATAAAAATCCAAAAATATTTATTTTATTGTTTTCAAAATTATCAAAAACCCCCAAAAATACTTTTGTATATAATGTATATTTTTGTAAATAGAAACAATACTGTATAGTTCATTTAATTTTGTATATATATATTCTTTATTCTTTATACTTGTTAATAATAATTCTTTATTTAATTTAATTTTTCGTGACATTAAAAAGTAAATATAACAATCTTCTGTGGGAAAAACCTTTATTTCCCATTATACTTTACAACGACAATTGTTAGGAATTTAGGTAATAATTAATGACCGCGGTGTAAACACCTCTAATCATTAACCTACAAATTCTTTTCAATTAAATGTAGTTACTCAGACTAAGCCAATGACATGTTGCACTTAATCTATTGTTCTCTCTTACTTGGTATGCTAGGTGCATGGTATGTACTCCTAACTTAGCTTCTAAAATGCAACCTAGAATGACATGTTCATAGATTCAGCATTAAGAAGTCATTATGCATAAAGAGAACGAGTAACTCTAGGCAACTTCGACACTGGTGTAGTTCTAATTGCCTAGAAGATGATTCATATAACGATAGCTTACACCGTTATTTGCTACTTCTTAGAATATATGATGATATGGCGGTCCACATATACTCATAGCCATAAAACTCTAGCATGCTTACTATGTTTGCAACCACAATAAACAACTAGCAATTTATCGATGACAAAGCAATGAATCAAACAAACACTCAATATCAGAAAAATTATAAACCAACGTCAATCAAGAGTAATAGGGATAAACCCTAAATTATTACACAAAATAATAAAACAAAGTTTAAACAAATATTTACACAATAACAATTACCCAAATTTATTCACACAAAATATTCAAATGCGGAAATTAAAATTAAACAAAAACAAATATAATAATTAAACGAGTTTGGGTAAGTGTTACTATTGTGTCTATGAAAATAGACACTTGTCGTCGGTCCGGGTGGACGACTCAACCATGTGCGCGTGAAGACGGCACTGCCCTTCCGGCGAAGGTGGAGGGCTCGCTATATAGAAACGAACTGTATCGGACTTTGGATGTGGCGGGTGTCCATTTCAGTTGGACTTTGGATTCTTCGGGGGCCCAATTCGGATTGGGCTTGGACCATTGGGTGTCCATAACAACAATTGGACTTGCTAAGCTTTGGGCCTTGGTCAACTGGTCTAGTCAATGGGTTGGTGTGAACGGAGTAAGGGGAAATGTGAAACACGGGGCTGCCGGCAAGAGTACAAAGGGCCGGTTTCACCTACCAAAAACAAAGTAAAATAATTAAACAAACAAATAGTTAATTAATTAAAACAAATAAATATATAAATAAATATGGGAAAATAAAATGGAGGTTTTAATTTGTGTTTCGCCACCGCGTGTGGTGGTTGCGCCTGATTTGTGGTGGTTCGCCGGTTTATTTTCCGGGATTCGAAACGGTTTTCGAAATCTTCGTACATTTTCTGGTCTCCACATCTGAAATAATAACCGGTGTCATTATTTAGTCTGAAAAGTCACGGTTGACATTTCGGGATTGCGCTGAAAACCTCTAAAATGCACCTTTTATGTGCAAATTATCATTTTGTCTATATTTTCCCTATTAACACGAAAACACACATTAAATATACAAATACGCTTTCGGAAAGCCTAATCCAAGTAATTAAAGACGTTTTGTGTACGTATTTTACGTCCACATCACACCCCCACACTTGAACTAAAGCTTGTCCTCAAGCAAACATAGAACATAAATACACAACTTAAACAAAACAAAAGGGAAACACATAACAATTTTCCAACAGTATACCTCAGAGAACACAATTAGATTAGAGATGAAAGAAGTTAGGTCTCAAAAAGTTTGAAGCTATGGGACAGACGCAAAAGTGAAGTGTGTGTAAGTATTGTCATCTCAATGCACCAAAGCAAGCATGCATATTGAAATAGTGCTAACCATAAACTCACAGGATTTCACTCTGATTTTCACACAACTGTTTATAGGTTAGCTACACTACCACTCAAACAAACTTATGCAAATGCCGCCATATGCTTGCACGTCAATCCAATCTCCACAAAATCATGCACACACATCTTGGATCAAAAAGGACTTTTATTGGTTGTAACGGGGCTTAGGAAGAGGGGTTATAGAAATGAAGTGGAAGGGAATCACAAATTCCGAGCACCCTAATAAGTAATCACAACTGAGATTTAACAAATAAGAATAGTAAGATGCTAAACTCATCCCGAACAATCACTCACCTAAACACATTTATTGAATTGAAACTAAATAAAACATAATACTTTACTCTCTTTTTTTCTTTCTTTCTATTTTCTATATTTTTATTTTTTTTTCTGTTTCGATTTTTCTCTTTTTTTTTTCTTTTTTTTTATCGAAGCAGAAACAAATGCAACAATTTACAAAGTCACACCCCCACACTTATTCTTTTCCAAACTCCCAGAACATATACATTTAGCATCTGAACAAAAGTAATCTCAAATTACCCACTAAGATAGCTCGGAAAGGGTAAGGCAAGTGTTTAAGCTAATGGTAGACATTTATGGTGCGAAGAAATGAAAGGCTAAACATATAGGCACAAAATGGCAAACTAATGATATAAATTAGGGACAAATGCTCATTTGGCCATGGTGGATTCCTAATGCCTTGATCATTTCCAAGATGTAACATGCATGACAGATAGTTTCAACAAGATATTATGCAAGTTCTAGAGATACATATCACATAAGCTTGATCACACATGAAGAACAAAGTGCAATGAATTATGAATGCACTTTCATTAAGCTCAAAGCTCACAATATGGCAAGTATAGCTCACACAAATCTCTCTATGCTTCTCACATTCAATGCATCAATCTGACAATAAGGGTGTACATGCAAAGTCCCATAACAATTTAATTTAAAACATGAAGTTCAGGAGACCTAAGCATGCTTTCATCTCATACAATTAAGTTCAATCTCATCATCGGTGTTGAAAAATAACAAACAAACAAACAACAGAAGCAAACAAACAGAAGCAAAAATATTTTTTTCATTTTTTCATTTTTCTGATTTTTTTGAATTTTTTAGGGTAACAATACGTGACCACAGTGACTCACTTAGTGCAATGGTAGGTTCAACGCTACCAAGGGAGTGAGTATGATCTAGTCGAAATACCGTTACAGTAGAAAACGAAAACAAAACACATATTTTTTTGAATTTTTTGATTTTTTTGATTTTTTTTTTTAAACAAATAAAGTGAAACCTTCCCCCCACACTTGAATTAAACATTGTCCTCAATGTTAGACAGATATTTTCAATGAAATGAAAAATTCAAGCATGGTTATTGAATTGAAACACACAACAGAAATAAACACACAACAAAAGTAAAACAAATAGGTTATAGAAAAACTCCCCCTTGAAGATCATTAAGCTCCTCCCGAAGCAAGTCACCAACAGTCACAAACAAGGCTAGCAGGGCCTTGCATCCAACGTTTGCTCCTTAATTGACTGCGGCTCTGATCCTTTGAAGTGTGTCCTGGACAAGGGTAGTTGCCGACTCCACGGCAGATTTAGCTGATGTAGCCTTCACCGAGATCTGGAACACCATAGTCAGCAGTGTTCCGTCAAGAATAGCTCCGGATACATTAGGCAGAATGGAGAAGCCTGAAGACATAAGCGGAAATGGCTCCGGTTGAACTCCACATAACAAACACTGGAGAATGGAATGGTTGATCGGCGCATAAATCACAGACGACCCCGTTGCATCGGTGCAACACTCCTGAAGAATGAGGAAGTCGTTGTGACTATCTATGGCGAGCACCGAAATCTGGTTCCGCGGGTCAAGACCGATGGTGAAATTTGCTAGAATACATACCGAGCTGTCCATCGACATACTATCCCACATCGGTCTCGTAGGCACATCTTTGAGGAACTCAAAGATCCTGGTGTGATGGGAAAGATGCACGACAGAACAACCAGCAGTACGATTGACTCCGTGGGGGCTTGCTCGGATCTCCCCTTCGCTTGTTGGTCCCGACCTCCATTCGAGTGTCTCTTGTTCGGTTTGAACAAGTCCAAGGATGATACGTGGAGTTGCCGATGTCGTTGAAGAAGCGATCGCCATCCGGTTTGCCATTTCCGCTAGGCCTCTTTTCCTTCGGGCGAAATGATAGAGTCACCGGGTGAAGTGTGGATCCCCGTGGCGCACATGTAGCGCTCGGCTTGTCGTCGGAGAGTCGAGATCCAACGCTTTGCACCAAATGCGAACCCCCGAATGAACAAAAGGTTCGAAAATGGCCTTCATCTCCTTTTCGCGTACATCCACGTGCTCCACCCAAGTAACTAAGGAAGATCCATTCCCGCAAGTCTCGAATCGGCATCCGGAGGGGCGTTTTCGGCATATAGATCTCACGGAAGGCTTCGGATTTGAGCGCAGTTCATCCACGGAGACATCCACAACGATCCAACTTCCATCCAACAGTAGGTGGGAGTACCTAACAAACCGGACTTCACGAGTCGAAACGATGTTAGATGGCACCGTAAACTCGGCCGACATCACTTGCTTCGCTCCTCGTAGCCTACTGCGTTGTCGGAGGGTAGGATCTCCAACATTTGAACGTTTGTGATCATGCTACGAAGACGGGCAACCATCGACCAACATCCATTAAGATCTCAACAATGGTGGTCGGACGAAGGTGGATGGTTCGCCGAGTGTCTCGAGGATTCTGATTTGAAGTATGGCGCAGTTCGCCACGTTGAAACACTCGCAAGTACTCGGCCCTATTTAGCGTCTCGGGATGAATAGAAGTGTCGGGAGTCGGTGAAGATATCCACAAAGGAAAACCGGCAAGGGCCAGCGAGCACGAGCTCGTGCTTGGCCTTGCGGGCGATATCCGAGATCAAGTCGGTGTGGACTCCGACAAGATCAGCGAGCAGGTCCGGAAGATGGTCGGATGGAATAGGTGCGGATGGGCGCTCGACTAGTGTAGGCACGAGGCTCCGCACATCTCGTCTCAAGTGGTCCAAGTCGATCGAATCATCGGACAACTCGAGAAGAGGCTCTTGTTGTGGAGGAACAACTTCGAGCCTTCGCCTAGGCACATCTGAGTGCGGAACAGGACCTCCGCAATTGGGACAGATGCCGCTGTGGAGAGCATCGACGAGTCGTTGATTCTGCAGTTGAAGCTCCTCGTTCTTGCTCACCAGCTCATCGTTTCTTCTCTCTAGCTCGGCAATACGCTGCTCAGACGTCTGGATACCGAACTTCTTCCTATTTCTCGACCCCCAATAGTAGACTTGGTCTTCTTCTAGTCCGATTTTTGGACCAAATCTTTCACGTTGTGGCTTGGTGGGGTGAGAATACACCGCAAAGAAAGCTGCCAGCGCATCTCTCTGAGCCTTGGTGTATTTCGTCCTCGGAAGTCTCATATAGACAGGAGCGGCTTCCGGCTCGGCAGGTGGATCAGCAACCAAGATTGGTGCTTGGGGTAGTGGCTGCGGTTGTGGTGGTGGTTGTGGCTCGGTCGGCATGCTAGCATCGGCGCTATTGAGCATGCTTGGTGGAATTATTTCAGCCAAGCCTTCAAAGATCGGGTTCTCTGAAGGACCTGCCTGAAATAACTCGCTGAAAGAATTCACTCTCTTGGCCATTTCTGGGTTGGGAATGGAGGATAGCTTCTGGGATTTGGGAGGTTTCTGGGAAAACTGAAGAACACGAAGAACACGAGAGAGAAAACGAGAGAGAGAGAGACTAAGGGAAACCTAAGGGAAATGCGTGAAATGAAACACACGAACAGAAGGGAAGAGAAGGGAACGGACGCACGCTCGCACACGTGCCACAGACAGAAGACCCGCAATTTCCGGATCGAGCGACGAAAGTCGTAAAGTCTACAGTAGAAACGCGTGCGGCTTATTAAACAAACAATTTTTTTTCTTTATTATTAAACCGACGCCGAAGTCGTCGAACGGTCCAATAAAAAAATTTTCTTTTTTTTTTTAATCAAAACTTTACGCAAAAGTCGTAAAGTGAACAAGTGCCAAACACGTACGGCACGCGTCGACACAGATCATTATTGCCGACACTCTAAAATGGGCCCGGGCCATCGGACATGGCCTGGGCTTTAAAGTGGGCTGGGCCAAAGAAAACTCTGGCCCATTATTTGTGGGCTTAACTAATGGGCCTAAATAAATCTACAGTAAAATTTTTTTTTTTTTTTACCGAGGCCCGACAACAAACTAAATGGGCTTGGGTTATAGGTTTTGGATTTTGAAAATGACAAAGGCCCAATGGGCCAAATTTATAGAACTGAAAATTTTTTTTTTTTTTTTTTTTTTCCGAAACCCAAAACCCAAACCAACAAAACAAATGGGCTTAAGGCCCAATACTATACAATCAAGCCCAAAATGAACAGTATTAACAGTAAACAGTAAAAACAAATATTTACAAACAGTAAAAATAAACAAACATTTTTTTTTTAAATTACAAATTTTCTATTTTTTTTTTTTTTTTTAAATTATATGCAAACAAATAACGAGAGTGAAAAAAGAAACTTACCTTTTTACTTCCGAGGAAACCGGAAAATCACCAACAAGACATCAACCTCAAGGTTTTTCAACCTTGACTTCCAAACGTATGCTCCAATGTATGTGGTAAAATTTCCGATAAACCTTGATTATTCCCTATAAAAATTAAAAAGTTAGAAATAAAAAATTACTAAATCAAAACAAAATATTTACAAAGTTAAAAATGTATCAAAGAATGAATAAAATTTCCTATGTCTACGTATATTTAATTTACAAGTAATGTTAAAATATCCACAAAAAAATAAAGTTGATTCCAAGCAGTAATTCGAGGTGGACGTGCGGCCTAAGTATTATGCCTAGACACAAATAATTTTCCTTTGTTTCAGAAGGCGAATGGCCAGATCATATGAGAGATAAGCGAGAGGCAGGATTCATTTAGTGGTACTATGGGGACGAGACCCTTATAGTCCTCTGAATCCAATTTTACGAACCTGTCACCCAGGGTCTCGACCTAGACACCATCCATGTGCCCCTTACTCAGCTCAGAAAATTACTTGGGTGTTAGACAACTCTCCAAGTGTTAATAAAGGCCGCCCTCAACCTCAAGTGACCTTACGGTACAAATGAAGGGTTTAGGCCAATATTAACAAAAGCGACTTTACCTATTCCGTTCAAATTACAACTTACAACAACTTAAAAAAACAAAAAATAAAAAATAAAGAATAACAAATAAAAAATAAATACTAAGTAAAATTCAGTGTAACGTAATATCCACATGTATCAACAAATATTATTTACAAAAACAAAAACATTGTTTAGAAAAGCAAATAGTGCAAACAATCCCCGGCGAGACGGCGCCAAAATTGATGTAGACATTTTCGCACGCCGGAATTAATACGCGCAAAAACGCTCATCAAAATAAATTAAAGAATGTATGTAATTATATACAAATCCTTGCAACCTATAAAAATGTCGTTGAATAGTATAGTAGAAGCAAGGGTCATTACCCACAGGAGATTGTTTATTTGCCTTTCTATGTCACGAAAATTAAATATATACAACAAAGAATTTATTTACAAAATGTACAATATATACAAAAGATGTTTTTCGGTTTTTGTTTGAAATAATTGAAATCAAGAAATAAATAAAAGAAAATATTTTTGGATTTTTATTTTTGGAAAACAACACAAAACACAAATAGTACAATAAACACACTCTTGATATGTTAACCTACAAATTCCTTTCAATTAAATGTAGTTACTCAGACTAAGCCAATGACATGTTGCACTTAATCTATTGTTCTCTCTTACTTGGTATGCTAGGTGCATGGTATGTACTCCTAACTTAGCTTCTAAAATGCAACCTAGAATGACATGTTCATAGATTCAGCATTAAGAAGTCATTATGCATAAAGAGAACGAGTAACTCTAGGCAACTTCGACACTGGTGTAGTTCTAATTGCCTAGAAGATGATTCATATAACGATAGCTTACACCGTTATTTGCTACTTCTTAGAATATATGATGATATGGCGGTCCACATATACTCATAGCCATAAAACTCTAGCATGCTTACTATGTTTGCAACCACAATAAACAACTAGCAATTTATCGATGACAAAGCAATGAATCAAACAAACACTCAATATCAGAAAAATTATAAACCAACGTCAATCAAGAGTAATAGGGATAAACCCTAAATTATTACACAAAATAATAAAACAAAGTTTAAACAAATATTTACACAATAACAATTACCCAAATTTATTCACACAAAATATTCAAATGCGGAAATTAAAATTAAACAAAAACAAATATAATAATTAAACGAGTTTGGGTAAGTGTTACTATTGTGTCTATGAAAATAGACACTTGTCGTCAGGTCTGGGTGGACGACTCAACCATGTGCGCGTGAAGACGGCACTGCCCTTCTGGCGAAGGTGGAGGGCTCAGCTATATAGAAACGAACTGTATCGGACTTTGGATGTGGCGGGTGTCCATTTCAGTTGGACTTTGGATTCTTCGGGGGCCCAATTCGGATTGGGCTTGGACCATTGGGTGTCCATAACAACAATTGGACTTGCTAAGCTTTGGGCCTTGGTCAACTGGTCTAGTCAATGGGTTGGTGTGAACGGAGTAAGGGGAAATGTGAAACACGGGGCTGCCGGCAAGAGTACAGTGGCCGGTTTCACCTACCAAAAACAAAGTAAAATAATTAAACAAACAAATAGTTAATTAATTAAAACAAATAAATATATAAATAAATATGGGAAAATAAAATGGAGGTTTTAATTTGTGTTTCGCCACCGCGTGTGGTGGTTGCGCCTGATTTGTGGTGGTTCGCCGGTTTATTTTCCGGGATTCGAAACGGTTTTCGAAATCTTCGTACATTTTCTGGTCTCCACATCTGAAATAATAACCGGTGTCATTATTTAGTCTGAAAAGTCACGGTTGACATTTCGGGATTGCGCTGAAAACCTCTAAAATGCACCTTTTATGTGCAAATTATCATTTTGTCTATATTTTCCCTATTAACACGAAAACACACATTAAATATACAAATACGCTTTCGGAAAGCCTAATCCAAGTAATTAAAGACGTTTTGTGTACGTATTTTACGTCCACATCACTTTCCACACTCAACGAATGACACATACACTCCGGTATCACTTAAAACTCAACGAATGACACATAAACTCCGGTATCACTTAAAACTCAACGAATGACACATAAACTCTAGTATCTCATTGTAACTTTCCACACTCAATAATTTTTTTTTTCATGTCTACCCTTCTAGTAAATGTCCCACAATTTTTGTTTCTTTCCCTCACTTTGACTTCGTAATCTATTTTAATCTAATATGTTTTTGCACTTCTTTCTCTATGAATCTTATTTGTGCATTTTATAATCGGTATTATGAGTTGTTCTTCTTTTCTTTTTATTTTTTCTTTCTTTTTGGGTTCATCTTCATCAAACTTCCCGAGACCCGACTACCTCTCTCTCTCTCAAATTTTTCTTTATTGCCCCTATTGAATAAACTGATTTCTCATGTTTTTTAATATGAAAAGTACATAAAAAAATCCGTTATGGTTGACAACATCACTTTTCTTAAAATATAGTATAGATATTAATGATTTAGTAAATTTGTACGAAGCCTAATATTCATTCTTCACAAGACCCAACGTATTATAGCCTCTTCAATATATTACCTCCATTCTACTACCTTTTGTGGCAACCTTTTGATCACCAGGTTGAGGGGAATATTGTTATTGTTAGAGTGAAGGAATCAACGAGTCAATCCTCCCTTAGTTCAAGTCAACTCCCGTCAGCTCAATTCCAGCTCATCATTCTAACGATAAACTGTATAATTAAGTTGTAGAATCGCTAATTAAAGAAGGGATTCAGGTTTTGGTTTTATTACTTTGAAGTTTCATAATACTAGTTATGGACTCATGGGCTACATAATAGTTGCTTTGAAGCTTCAGAATAGCTATTCGATCAATTTTACATTGAACGTATATAAAAGCTTCATAATAGTTGTGCATGGCTTGTTACTTTTCATCCATCATAGTTAATTACAGTTATTACTGGCCGGACATCCAATAATTACAGTTATTACTGGCCGGACATCCAATTATGGATCATGATTTCTTTCAAGTTTCAATGGATGGCTTTTGTTTATAAAGTACGTACTCTATTTTCAACTGGAAAAGATATTTGTAAGAGAGTACTATACATATATCTGTGGAGTTTATATGTAAGATAATTTAGAACGTACCCATGAGTCCATGACAGTTGACAGTGACCTTCTAGTAAACTTTGTTATGAAGAGTCGTAGGACGTGATTGACTTCATGAAGAACATTTTTGACTTGCTGCGTTTTCATATTCATGTAATTCGATCTGGTAAACCTTGATAGTGCAAATTATTCTAGCTAGATAAATTTTACTACGAGTAGCTATTTCCTTCACATATATATATATATATATATATAATTCTATATAGTTACATATATGGCCAAACCAAACTTCTTGTCTTTGGTGTTTATCTTGTACCTTGGAATTAATTATTTGAATACCTAACAAATTGATACTGATGCATTTTCCTTGCAAGTTATGCTTGTTGTCATGCATTGACATAATTTGCATGTGAATGTACTTTCCTTTATATATTTCCAACTCACGTGAGCTACTAAATTATAGAAGCTTTTTGTATGTATTGTCTCAACCGTCAAGCTAGAATTTAATTGTTTGATGAGACATCGATATTATTAGTATTTTTTTTTATGAAACCCAATATAGATACAACCTGTATTAAGTTCAGATATATGTACAAAGGATATAGGTATAAAGCAACCACCGGAAGACTTGTCCACACCTAGGGCGAAAGCCAGAACCAAAAACAAATATCTACCAACTATGTTCTTTGCTTGCAATGGTTACAAAAGGATTAGACTTATATAACCAAGCTGAAAAATGTATTCACTTCTTTTGCAATAGTGACGAAAGGATTACGTCGTTACGTTTTGACCATAAAAAATTCAGTGGTACGATACTCCGAACAAATTAAAGAAAGAGTACCATACCATATATTTGTAGTCCAAGTAATTAAAGAAAATGCCGAAACCAAATTGGCAAAGCGAAAAGCACATGATCGAATACAATTAAAAAATGAGGACCAATTGCTTTATTTATTACTTGAATTAGTGAACAGTGCCAACTACTGCCAAGTCGAAAGAGTAATATATAGTATGATTAAAAAACTAATTAGGAATGTAAGAACATGTATTTAAAACCTTTGATCGGAGAATTTCTTTGCAAGTGCTCTAGTAGTACGTACAGCTAGCTGCAGCAGCTGCTATCTCTACTGGGAAGGAATAACTTCGACTCATTGAAGGTACGTACATTGGAATCTGAAGAGCAACTTGTCCAAAACCTACCGAAAGGAATGTTTTCAAAATATATTATATGGATGTCGATCACGAGCAAAGCAAGAAACCATATTTGGAATCGGGATTGCTCAGTGTACATTAGACTCAATTAAACTAATCATCTCTAAAACAATAGTTAATTGAAAGGGAAACCTAACCCTAGCTAGTTTTGTATATCTCTGATATGCTGATCGATATGGGACATTTTACATGTACAGCTCAGGATAGCACTAGAAATCAACCTAGTTAATTAATCTGGATAATACAAACAAACAGTTACCATTTTAATTGTTAATTTTTTGTTTTTGGGTATGAGTCTATGACCTGAAAATTACAGTAATTAACCTAGTTGGTGATGTTTGGGGGAGACAGTCGTACATGTTTTCCTGTTTACGTTTTTGTAGTTTCTCAAGTTTTAAAACATAGTACCATGACCATCATCCCATGATGATAAGCATCAAGGACGTCACCCTCAATTAATATGTATGTTTATGATTGGCGTAGTAAATAACTTCTATATTTACAATGATGGATTTTTGAGATGCTGATATGAAAATGACTGATTATCATCAATCACATACGTTTATGGTGTTGTAATTAAGTATCCACATTCTATTGAGAAGTTTTACAATAGTGAGATGTATATCATACCTCTATTTATAAATATAACAATAAAATGTGTTATTACTGTAGTAAGTTGGTAACGATAGTATGTTTTTGTATAATTTTTATTCTATTAGAGGTAATTACTCCATATACGACCTTGTTACAAATTTGTGAATAATTTGATGTCAAAGTTGTAATTTTTGTTCAATTATATGTAAATAGTGTAAAACGAATGTGGTAATTTTGTTGTCAATGTAGTAATTTTTTGTTCAAACAAATGGTAAATAGAGGTATGACCTATTCCATTTTATTATATATAAATTTCATATATTAGTGACAAATAAATGGAGACAGAAGCATTATAACCCGCAATGTGATAGTAACATTGGAAACATATCTGGTTTTGATGCGCATTAATAAAAACAGAGAGATGAAAACGTACAATCAAATAATCAATAGCTAGCCAGAATGGATCGAATAATATTGTAGAGCTAAATTCATGATTCATTGAATCCCCTATATTATACATGGTCTGCAAACTTCTTTCAGTATTTAATTTATTAAGTGAGTGACAACATTAAATTTGATATTATATGTGAAGCTTGAAACCATAATGACCTATAGCCTATAGGGGATATATAGTATATTGATCTGACAGTATAGTAGCGAGCACCAGAGATTAATTAAGTTCATGATGAGGAAAGAATTGAATTGAATTTTTTTTTTGGTCAAGAATTGAATTGAATTGAAGTAGCAGGAGGGAAAGGGACAAAGGGAAGGCAAGTGTGCATGGGGGTATAATATATTGTTTAGTTGTAATGATGACTAGGGCACCTCAGTACTCATATATCATGTGATGACTAGATGTTTATTGTTTATGTTAATCGAATGCAGTTGCAGACAAGTTTCAACCCAATTGTCCGACCTAGCTAGTAGTCTAGTACTTCTTCCCATATTCCCTAAGCTCCAGCTATTTAATACGTACATGAGCTTCGTTTCTCATGAGAAAATGCAATTAGTGTTTACAAATTTTCTTTGGAAGTTTATAAAATTCATGCACCATATTTCAGTACATATAATTAGAACTAAGAGATAATAACAGATCATATGTAATGTTTTGCGGAGCTGGTTAATTTCTAGCAGTCTACGGCAAATTCCAGGCCATGACAATTAAGCAAATATAGATGTCACGCTTTGATCCCCCAATATTTGAGTGGGTGCCAGCAGGTACATATATATGCAATATGCTTGTGCAGCTTGGCTTTGGGGCAGTACTAATAGATTTGGTATTGCGATCGTAAGGCCAATGAGAAGTGCTTTAGTGCTAAAATCAGTGAAACCAAAGAGAGAATACGACATGTACATTTGTGATGGATCAAATTGGCAATTTTTAAAGGGAAATAAATAACAAGCTGCTAGCACCAAATGGCATGCAAATGGGGTCGTGGAGAGAGATGATCAATTCATTCCAATTCCAATTCCAATTCCCGTGAGGAAGGTTTGGAAGCATTCAGGCCACTGAGGCCAGGGAACACACAAACTGATTACTGATATGTCTCCAGCATTATGTGCTTTGACGCTTCCTTCGATACTTTCGATAATCAATGGGTGTCCCAATCACGAGTAGATTCCCTGGTTCAATTCTATCTAACCCCACACCCTTCACATGTTGCGATCATCTTCATCTTCATCTTCATCGAGCTTCCATGCCATGCAAAATGCCTGCTGTTTCATAATTCTGTGTGTATATATATATGTATATATTTATTGTCCCCACACCATATGGCCTATGTATTCCTAGCTTTCACATTTTCAACTTTAATTTCCATGTCCACCATCATTACCTCATGGAGGGTCTCTATATATGCATGCGCGCAATTCCCACATGGATTTCTAGGGCAAATTAATCAGATCATAACATCTTAGAGAAGTATATTAATAAAGTGATTTCAATTCTAAGGGTTTAGTTTATAGATAACATATGGAGTTAATAAATTGCTTAGTCTCTTTAGGTTTTAAAGTACAATTGAAGAGCAACTACCAATAACTTAACCTAAAAGCAAACCGCACGAGGACTCATAGATACACGTACGCGTACACTAGAACAAGTCATCGATCCTAAGCATTAATTTTGAAGCAAGGAAACAAAACCTTAATTACAAAAAAATACGGGTTCAAAACACAAAAATCACGAACTTGAAATTAAGGTTTTTGTGTTACAGGGAGGCCAAAAAGACCCAAAGCAGAAAAAATGGAACAAGAAACTTAGCCCAATTGGCTGCAAGCAACCTTTCTAGTTCCAGCAGTATCATCAAGATAATCTTGAGAAGCATAGAAAGGGCGGTTGTCCAGAATAAGCATTCCATATTCAGTGTTGATAGCATTCTTGGCTATAGCATCAGCTACCATGTTGCATTCCCTATAAATATGGCAGATAGATATGGACTATTACAAGTAACTTTGGGTACGCAATATAATAATTAGTTAAATATCTATACATAAACAATATGAATGCTTCAGACTATAATTCTCTCATTACATTCAAATTAATCATTTTGTTCCATAAACTATTGAAGATAGATCGATTTAGTCGGTTAACGTGGGATATATATCACTGGAGTTAAAATTTTAATATAATAATATATTACATTTGTAATTACTTCTCTTTGTTTTTTCCCCTACAACTATAGCTATCATTCTCTTTATAAAGAGAGTCATGCATCAGCAAGAAATAGGAGAGAGAGAGAGAGAGAAGCCATGGTGTCCAAACGGGTGCAGAAGAAAGAGCCAGCAGTATACCAGAAACTTCAATCCCTTCGTTCCATCTCTAACTCCCCTGCGGTATATATTAATTCTTACTAGCTACTTCTTATGCTGTTTCTCTTCGATCAATAATTAGCTGAATTAATTTCTGAGCAATATTCTGGCCTATTGCATATATATGCCTCTTCTCTACATAGTTATTGATCATCATGCATCATCATCAATTGTAGTTGATCGACCTTCTTCTTCTTCTTGAAACTTTGTATTTTTCAGTCCTCTATCTCTGATATATATATATATATATATATATATATATATGTCTTATAAATTCATCTTAATCCATCTAATGGAATATGTATATATATAGATTGCCTTTCCTTATAGGCTCTTTCTAAATTCTAACTGTACTTCAGGAAGTATATATGTATCACTGACTGACCTTAATTGCTTAATTTATGATTAATTAAAAAATCTCATCTTCATGTTCTAATTAATTAATTAATTTGTATACTGTATGTGTGCAGCACAGTAACAGTTCAATTATATTGGATGCAACAAAATATATACAAGAACTGAAGCAGAAAGTGGTGGAAATGAATCAAGAGATCATGGCCGGCGCAGTCCAAAAACCGTTCGCCGTGGTATTATATATTGCAAAACTAGCTCCAACATTATTTAATTGGAAAGCTTAATAATTAGTGTATATATATATATATATATAGCTAATTAATGGGCCGGGGGTTTCGTATTAATTTTTCGTTAATATGAATATGTTCAGCAACTGAAAGTTGAACCTCGAGGGGAGGATCAAGAAGGTTTTCAAATAAAGATGTTCACTGAAAGGTGTTGCACCGGGTTACTTGTTTTCGTACTGGAAGCTTTTGAAGAGTTGGGCCTTGATGTCCTTCAAGCTAGGATTTCTTGCTCCAGCAATTTTCTTTTGGAAGCAGTTGCCACAATTAACAATGTAAGTGAATAAATTAAAGTATACTTCGTCTTCGTTTCAATGTTTCATACCATGCCATGATCATCAAATGCATCGATATATACAGTATATAAATATAATTATATATATACATATAGTATTTAAGATATCTCCTTAATTAATTAATTTAATGTTGCAGGATAATCAAAGTGGTGATGATCACCACAAAGATGTTGAGGTAGTAAGAGAAGCGATGTTGAAAGCCATTCAAAGCTGGAGTGAAGTTTCCCAATAAGAACACTGCAAACAACTGATCTTCATTCTTCAACTCCTTAGTTTCTACCATTTTCGTTCTTATCTGATCTTCTGCGCGCCATTAATTCCTCGATCTCGATCCCTAGCTCCTCCCTAGCTAGCTAATGTTTTCTATGTCATAATTAATATTGTCAATGAAGCATATATGTAGGTCATATATTAATTAATGTTGTTCGATCTTCTTAAGTGGTTACTTATATAGATAGATATATCTTTTTGTTAGCTAGAAGGGAGATCAAAGGGAAAGAGGGCCTGGATTCAAACTTTGGTATTGATACGCGAACAAAATTGAAGGCTCGTTACCACTAAAACTACAAGTCTGTATGTGGTTAATTATTATTGATGCACTGTTACATGCATGTGATGACGAACGACTTAATTACTTTAATTCTTTAGCAAATTAAGAGATCACAATCTCACGCACTAAGAATTTTTATTTTAATTACTTTGGATAGTAAAAATTAAGAGATCACAATCCATCGGGGAGGATCCAAAGGCGGAGCTAAGAGCTGGGTAAGTTTTTTTTTACTAAAAAAAAAAAACCTGCGTACGTATTGTCCACACCAACACTCAAACTTAATTGTCATCATTTGCCAGGAATAAGCTAGGCAGACCGCAACAAGAACTGCAGCTCTATTGTTTCTAAAGACAAACTATATATTATTTGTTGTACTTTTGAAATTAATTAGCTCACCTTTTTTTTTTTTTTGCCTAGCTCTGCCGCTGCAACTAGCCAAGTTGAATTTATAGTAATTAAGCCATAGAGAAGTGCTTCACATGATCACATCTTATTTATTCTACAGGATTATCTTACTAAATGTTTTGTACGTAAAAATGCCTCAAACAGTCTGTACAAAGGGCAAGAACAAAGGAAGATGCTCTACGCGCGGCTACGGGAACATATATGTAGCTCGCAGTCTTAGTGATCTTGTATGTGCATGAAAAAGTTTCTGGATTAATGACCTTAATTGCTCAGTTTTCCCATATTAATTTGAAAACCATTAAAACATCTTCATCGGCAGATGCCTGCTAGCTCCGATCGATCCGCCACTCTTTAACTCATCTGTCACAAGTGGAAAAAGGACACACCTTAAAGATAGCATTCCTATTACTTTTCAGCCATATATGTATATATAACAGAGGCAATGATCAGTACTGTTTTGGTCATTTCTGGATGACTTCATCTAACGAGGAATCTTGTCAATACTCAAAAGGGTAAAATCCTATATGCTTGCATTTGCATACATCAGTTTTCTAAACTACCGGTTTTCATGGACGACCAAATTCAAAGAGAATGGTTAGTAGACATCACGTACTAGCTAGAGGCCAAATTAAAGCTCTGAATAGCATGTTCTTTATTGGTTGATTGAGAATGATCATTACCATGGTGGTGACATGTCATAGATACGAACAGAGTAAAAACTAATTAAAAGCAGCCCCCATATTTAGGCAACCCAATCTTCTTTTTCTCTTTTCTTTTAAATCTTCAACATTAATTTTAAATAACTTCGCAGTAAAAAAAAAAACTATGAAATAAGGCGTATTATATCTACTTTTTTATCGGATTTAACAGTTGAAAAAGCCGGAGCATGATAGCTAAAATTATTACTTTCTCGATTGTCTATTAGCGAGGGTTTCCTCTTCCAGATCGATGTACTAGCTAGTACTCTGCCAGTTTGAGAAGAGAAAATACAAACTCGATCCTTGCTCCGATCCAGTCACTTCCCTAGCAAAATGTAACTCTTGCATGCATGACTCCCAACATTTGAGAATCAATTGATGAGCGGTTTTTTTTTCCTTCATAGTTGTAAACTGTACGTGACTGGTGCACCATACTGCTCGCAACCCTTTTGATTGAGTTCTTCGGAAAACCAGAAGCAAAAGCCTGCTCAAGTCTCTGAGACAACTTGTTCCTTATCTTCCATAGATCATAGTGAATGCATGGATCCCACACTTGGTGTTGTAGGCACTGCTCGCTCGATTTTTTATTTGATGTTCTTCATTCTTGCTATAGTTGATCAATTGATCCTTGAAGAATTGCATATATAACTAACGACGGTCAAGAATGGGTTTGTGAAATTAAGTACGTGATGATACTTGGAACGAAAGCAATGATGGGTATTCATAAGAGTATCATATGTTAATTAGGAAAGTACTAGTCAAATCCCTTTTCCTAGTTTGACTGGGGGTCTTACATTCTCTGACCCTTTTTCCTAGTTTCACTGGGGGTTTGAGATTCTGTAGCCTCTAGGCTCACTCATGGATTTTATCAAATGGAAAAAGAAAAAGAAACACAAGAAAATCCTCTACTTACCAAAAAACTGAATGGCTAAAATCTTATACTTAATCGTTTAAGTACTTACCAAAAAGATGAGTTTCCTACCTTTTACAGGTTTCAAGATCTCCTATAAAAATACAATGCATGGTATGCTTAATTTCAGTTCATGCCATTGCTTCTCAATCAGCTCTTCTTCTGTTTTAGAGTTCTTCTTCCTCTTCTCTTTCTTCAGTATTGTTATAGCAATCAATTAACATAGTCCAATGACGATTGGAGGCAAAAGCAAGCTGCTGCTGCTATGCACTTTTCTTTTTTTAGGGTTTGAAGCAAATGCACTATCCTATGACTACTCAGCCAGCATTGAGTGTTTGGAAATCCCTCACAAACCCCAATATGGTGGAGGAATCATTGTAAACCCCGAACTAAATCATGGCTTGAAAGGGTGGTCTACTTTCGGCGAAGCAAAAATCCAACATAGACAATCACAAGCAGGCAACAAATTTGCTGTGGCTCGCAGCAGAGATCAAGCACACGCTGGTATTTCTCAAAAAACTTATTTGCAAAGAAACAAGCTTTATACATTCTCGGCTTGGATACAAGTGAGTGGTGGCAGTGATGTTCCGGTAACAGCTATTTTCAAGACAAGTGCTGGATCATTCATTCATGCTGGTGCTATTGTCGCGGAATCCAAATGCTGGTCCATGCTCAAGGGTGGCCTAAGTGTGAATGCATCAGGCCCGGCAGAGCTTTATTTTGAGAGTAAGAACACAACAGTTGAGATTTGGGTTGATAGCGTCTCTCTACAACCATTCACTGAAAAGGAATGGAAGTCTCATCATGATCAAAGCATTGAGAAGATTCGAAAGGGCAATCTGAGAATCCAAGCAGTTGATGCAAAAGGAAACCCTCTACCGAATGCAACAATCTCCATCCAACAAAAGGCTCCCAGCTTTCCTTTTGGATGTGCTATGAACAAGAACATTCTCACCAATACTGCTTACCAAAACTGGTTCAGTTCAAGGTTCAGAGTCACAACATTTGAAAACGAAATGAAATGGTACAGCACAGAACCTTCACAGGGACAAGAGGACTACTCAGTGGCTGATGCCATGCTTCAGTTTGCTAAACAACAGAACATTGCAGTCAGAGGCCACAATGTGTTCTGGGATGATCCTCAGTACCAACTAGGTTGGGTAAAATCACTTGATAAACAACAACTTGCTCGGGCTGCTTTCAAGAGGTTATATTCTGTAATGCAAAGATACAAGGGCCAAGTTATCGCATGGGATGTTGTTAATGAAAACTTACATTTTAATTTCTTTGAAAGTAAGTTGGGTTCAGAAGCTTCAGCCATTTTCTACAATTGGGCTATTAAAGCTGATGGAGGAGCAACCACCTTGTTCATGAATGACTACAATACCATTGAGGAGAGCAGAGATGGAGACTCCACCCCGGCTAAGTACCTTCAAAAGCTTAGAGATATTCAAGGCTTTTCCGGCAACAACTCAAAGATAGCCATTGGGCTCGAGTCTCATTTCAAGACTCCTAACATTCCCTATATAAGATCTTCTATTGATACTCTGGCTGCTGCAAACCTGCCTATTTGGATTACAGAATTGGATGTGGAAAGCGGTCCTAATCAGGCATTGTACTTGGAGCAGATTCTAAGGGAGGTATACGCTCACCCTCAGATTCAAGGAATTGTTATTTGGGCAGCATGGAATCCACAAGGATGTTATAGAATGTGTTTGACAGACAACAGTTTCACAAATTTACAAGCTGGTGATGTTGTCGACAAGGTACTACATGAATGGGGTTTGATCAAGGCCGGCTTCACTTCTTCGGCCACAACAGATATTAATGGTGTCTTTGAGGCCTCCCTTCCCCATGGAGATTATGAAGTGAAAATCACTGACCCAGAATCTGTGAAAATTTCCTCCAGCATGGTTCACAGATTGAATGTCGCAGCAAGTACTACTGCATCCCAACAACCATTGCTCGTCCAGCTTTCTGCTGCTTGAGCATTTTGTTCTTGTTTTAATTGAAAATTAAAATAAATTTTTTAATTTTTTAATTTTAGGAACTTTGGTTTTCACATTATGGTGGAGTATAATGGGAGTTTGAGTTAAATTTGAATTTTCCCATCTAATTTTGTGGTTTTCCTCAATTATTACTTGTTTATCTTACATTTATGTTCTTACACACACAAAGAAAAAAAAAAGGTATCGGAGTAGCTATTTTGTGGTTTTCCTCGAGTCTCTACTCTAGAGAGTTCATGATAGAGATGGAAAACGATGCCCTGAATTCAATAAACGTCTTAAGAAAGCTATGTTGGTAGGTCTCATCTCTCCCTAAATTTCCAAGCATGGTATGAAAAACATATGCAGTCATCTTAAGATGTCAGAGACAGAGAAAATATAGCCCTGAATTTGAAGAATATGTATTTTGATTTGTCATTTAGCTGATTAAACCATCTAACGGATAACATCTTCAAAAAATCTATACATCTGCAGATTTTCACAAATGAAGTGCAGCAAACCAATATCATCCATCGAAAGTATAACAAACAAAAAGAAACCTACAATTATATGAAAGGTGACATACTTGAGTTTTGTAAGGTTTGCATCAAAGGTCCATATAAAACTAGTTCCTTCTCTTCCCCACAACTATGTGGTCACCTGCATTGACAGTACCTCAGATAAATAAGAGTGGATTGAGTCACAACCGTTACAAATGGGAGAATAGCGATGGTAGCCAATCTATTCAATTTTGTACAAGCTTTGGACCCTTGTTGCTTCTTGCTCCTTCAGATCATAAACACAAATATTCTTATTCGTGGATATGAGCAAGTAGGATAGAAAACTGAGGTAACTAGAAGCCAGTGCAAGTTGGCGAAAGTATCTGTGTAAACAACTCAGAGAACTTGTGTATATGATCCCAATATTCACAACAATATGTCTAGCAAATAGAAAACATATTCCAAACTCATCTTAATCAAAAATCATACTTCATATATCTTAATGCAGAGATTTTTTCCTTGTTAGTGATTCCAGTCACTTTAATGTTCTTAGTTCCTTACCACAGACGCAATTTTAGAACAATTCCACAATCATATACAAATATAAATCGAATGGTATAAAGTTGAGGCCTATTCCACCATAATATTGTACTGAAAAGAATGCAATCTGGCAATGAATTTAGAAATGTTAAAATGCTTCTTATAATCAAACTGTTTTTTTGGTAACAATTGACTGAAAGAACTAAAAGTGCTTTCTGACTATATAAGCACTTTTTAGTGCTTCCCGGCATGCTTCCTCATGAAGAACTTCCAAGTGCATTTTACTTGTATCTTTTAACATAATTGAGAATAGACTAGAATTATGAATCAATACATCCAAGCATTATACCCAAAAAAGGGTTGGTAAAAAATGGCATTGTTAACCTGACAGTACTATACAAGTATACATACACCAAACCTCGAGAATAAAAGTGGCATTTACTAAAATGACAGATTGTTAGTTGTAAATCTAACTCATAATGGACTGCAAGGGAAAAAGGCTTTGACGAGGCCTCGAAACCATAGTTGTGTTATAGCTTGTTATTTGGTAAAGCAACTTCATTTTCTCCAGCTTGCCAAAAAGAAAGCATCTCACTAGGGAGAATTAGAAACATGCTCCATGAACAAACCAGAGATTATTTCGTTTTTCCATATCAAAATATTTTCAAAGATTTGGAACAGGTTTTAAAAACCAGTTGTTATATATAATTGATCAACATGCCAACTACCACAAGTAGTTAGTTAAGAAAAAGCTATCACAAGTACTTCCATAAATGTTTATTTTTTATTTGATTAAAAAAATGCTTTGAGCCTACATATTTTTGATGCCAAAATGGCACTAAGAATGGTGTGATTCATTTTTGATAAATATAAAGAAAACATACAAACAGTGGTGCTGCTTGGCGAATCAAATGCTGCGGCTGATGGCTGCAGACTAGTTTCTTCAGATAGAAGTGACATCCTTCTGTAGCATAAGCCTTCAAGTCGTTTAACTTTTGCCTTACTCAGTTCAAAGTGCAACTCTAAGACTCTCATCAATCTTTAGCATAAGCCTTCATATTTCGGACACCTTTAATCCATGATCCATCAGCCAATTAAGATTACATGAAAGACAGTAACAAGCTGGTTCTGTGAGAGCAAAATGACAACCACATCAGCACAAAACTATGGGATCAATATATAGGTTCTCTAATGGGTTTCATTCAGCACCAGGGAACCAGGCAGAACCTAGATAGTGCCAAGTTTAGCCTGGTTTAGTGATCCATGTCAGAGCAAATGACGACTACACTATGAAAATTTCTAGTCATCAACTCATCTTACAAAACAATCAGGAAGAGATCAGCATTATAGTTTCTTCTAAGTAGCATGTCAACATTTTGTTCCTCAACTAGGAAATTAGAAAAGCAACCTTCAAGGTTTTGATGTGACATCCGAAGAAAGAAACAAGGAGGTGCAAATGACTGGGAGTTCTGCCCCCACCCCAACACAAACAGGTAATGTACTGATAGATAATCACTGCCAAGTAAAATGAAAATAGTGATATACCTTGTCTGATTACTTTAGGATTGTCATTACTTTAGGACTGATGCAACACTCTCAAACTTTTCCTTCCACACTTTCCAAGCATTTCTGACTTCGTCCAATTCTACATCTGGAATACCTGTGTTTCTATCCAAGTTTTCAACCCATTCTCGCCAAGGATATCCTGAAGGTTCCAAGAACTTTGTAACTTGAGGCAACATGACAGATGTGTAGAACTCATCAACTTCCTTAATAATTTCTTCTGATTCAACCATTGCAATCATTTCAGGCCTTGTTACATTTCCAGGTCGTTCTCTAATTGAAAATTTGTTTCCTCTTAAGATCAAAACTTCAGATGGGGCAAGAGGTAGGATTATCCGTGAGAACTTGGCCAGTGACAATGACAGAATATCTCTTGGGAGCAACTTGCGCTTTATGGCCACAGCAGTTCCAACCATTTTGCGTATCTGGTGGGTAGTGATATGTAATTAGCTCTCAAGATAAGAAGCAGCCTATGCTCAAAAAAAAAAAAAAAAAAAAAACTAAGAAGCAGACAAATGACAGCAAGAACTAATCTATTGGAAAAATTGTCATTATAAGGATGCAATTTGGAAAAATTAGTTGATGAAATTCCAGGGTAACTCTAAAATAACTTACTTGATGTAACATGAAAGACTCTCCCCAAATGGAAAGCTCAACATACTCATGTGCAAGCGATTTCTCAAGCTTTCCACAAGAACAGCGAAATATCTTTCTGAAATGAGAAGCACCGATTCTATCATTCTCATCAGGTTCGTATAGCCATTTTGCACGAATAACTGAATCAGAACTTTTCTCCTCCAGACCATCTTCCTGCTTCTTGCAAGCATTCAATAAGTTTTCATTCCCATTGTTAGACAGTAAAGAATTTTGGTTCAGTAGCTCAGTTTCTGAAGTATTTTCTCCATCGTAATTATCTTCCTCATCATTTCCCTCAAACTCGGAGACTGATGCCTCACCAGCTGATCTTTCTGTTCTTGACACATTGCCATATATAGGTGATTTCTTTCCAGGAAGTTTCTTCCTGTATTTAGATCGTATTGTATAGTTATGAAAAGGATGTTCTCCCTGCAAAATCCATTCACAAATACAAATAATTCAACTCTTGGAAACTTTATCAGTGCAGAGACTAAATTAGGTGCTAACAGCAATCAACTCCAATAAAATATTAGTAGCCAAAAACTCAAAACAGTATAAGAGAAACGAATATGAGGACAAAAACATCAAACCTCAAAAGTATTTAGTATATCATTGAAGTCTGCGATGTGGTCATCAATTTCAGCTGCACTAAAGTGACTTTTGATTCCAATAACATCAGCAGGAAGGAGGTATGAATACATGCGAAGATTACACTCCTTTCTGGGATCAAAGCTCCTACAAAATAGGCAAACAAATTGACTATCGGAAAGTACATTTGTAGAGTATAAGTAAATGCATGCCATCAGAACAAGAATGTATCTAAGGAAACTCTAGGTTTAAAATTTTATTAATATCTACAAGACTCATATAGAGTTATTCCTTGGAACAATCAGACTATAAAGAAAATGCATGTCATCACTCCTCGTCTAGATACCAAATCTATCATAATTTGCACAAGAAAAATGTAAAACAAATTCAAACTCTCAAGAAGGTCTCACCTTTGTGAAGGTAATACGCTAAATACTTTGATATTATGAGGAAGGTAAGAGTTGATGTGATTCACAAGAGCAATGCCATAAGGGTCTCCGTCCCACGCATTTTCAGGGATTTCCATTTTCAATGATATCATCGTCGCTAAGGAGTGAACCTAAAATAATAAATTCACCACACCAAAGATAACAAACCAGCGTTAGATGTGATAGGAAACAAAGCAAACAATTTGATCACAAGTCACAATATCAAAAAGAAATTGGTTGTAAGTCAGTTTACTTACTCCTTTATCGGTTCGGCTACTTCTGGCCCACGCAATCTTGTTCAGGTTCCCAAAATTACTATCGCGGATACCACCAGCCTTAAATATGGCAGTTTCCAGTTCCTTTTCAATAGCTACATTTCAAAATTGCAATGCTTTTTAGCGACATTCCATCCACGCATGCTAAGCTGATCGATTCAAGTACATGACATGATCAACGACTCCATCTTTATGGCATGGTGTTTTAACATAACTACTCATGTAAATTCCGGATTTTGATTACTAGTATTTCATTAAAATCGAAAAGTTAAAGAAACCAAGTTTAAGTTTATTAAAGCAATTTCCCTAGCACACAATTAACCACTACAACTTACTGGATATTGAAGGGTCGTCTCTTTGCATTTGCAAACCTGAAAGAAAATATACAATACAGAAATGAACAAAAAACAGCTATAAAGTATTGAACTTTAAATTAATACATTACCAATAACAATGGTAAGAGTTGAAACGGACCTCGGTAATCGGTGCCGACATACCCGACCCGGAGAACCACTTTCTTCTTTCGAACGGATTGCCATTTGTCAGTGTGGGTTAAGGTTTGCTGGGCAGTGGCAGAGGAGGGAGAGCAGCAGTAAATAAAGTTTAGTCTTGGGGGTAATATCGGGTTTGAAAAATGGAAGGTCTGGTTTGGGTATTTTGGAAGCCATAGCGAGAGCGGGAGTCGCAGTGAAGAGAGCGCCATTTTCAGAGCTCAGGCCAAGTGCAGTGAGGAAGAGAGAGACGAAGTCTTTCTTTGCGGAAAAAGACGAAGAGAAAGACAAAAATGCCCTTCACCCATTTAGCCCAGGCCCAGTCCCAGGCCCAGGACCATATAGATAGGCCCATTGTATTGTATATCACGTCATTTTGTCTTCTTGTTTTTTATTTTTGTTTTTTTTTTAGAGCAAGTGTCTTGTTGCTCTTTATCTTCAGTCTCAAACTTTCACCCTATCTTCTTCTCCGTTGGCCTTCGTAGTAGTTAAACCCTATAACTAACTCTCCGATCCCAAACCCTAGAAAGACTTTTAGCTTCCACAGACAGTCCCCAAACGACGTCGTCTGCGCTTATCCTCATCACAGAGGGAGCCATGAATCCCTCTGCCCTCCTCGCTCCATCTTCTTCCACGCCGCAGCGTTCAGTTCTCCAGTCGCAATTCCTCTGCCCCATTCCTCTCCGCACCGCGGCCTCCGCAGGTGTCGCACGACGCCGTTTCAGGGTTTCATTTCCCCGCAATTCGGTTGCCCAGTCGGACGGCGCCACGTCACCACCACCACCACCACCACCTTCTGATGTCTTCGGGGGCACGAGAGAGCTCACGGGCATCCAGCCCCTTGTGGAGAAGCTGTCGCCTCCGCTCCGATTGGTGACCTCGGCAATTGTGTTCGCCGGAGCGGTGGCTGCGGGTTACGGGTTGGGCCTCCGGGTCGGAAAGACCCAGAACACCGCGTTGGGCGGGGCCGTGGTTCTCGGAGCTGCTGGCGGAGCAGCTGTGTACGCTTTAAACGCCAGCGCTCCGGCAGTCGCCGCCGTCGATTTGCACAACTACGTTGCAGGCCGCGACGACCCCAGAGCTGTGAAGAAGGAGGACATAGAAGGCATTGCCAAAAAGTGAGAATCAAGTAGAAAAAAATAATTCGAACTTGGGTTTATGAATTTACAGTGTTTCTGATTGGATTTCCGTTCAAATTTTCAATTTTCCAGATATGGTGTGAGCAAGCAAGACGAGGCATTCAATGCGGAGCTCTGTGATTTATACTGCCGGTTCGTCACTTCTGTGATACCTCCAGGAAGTGAAGAACTTAAAGGAGACGAAGTTGACACCATCGTCAACTTCAAAAATGCTCTGGGCATCGATGACCCTGAAGCAGCTTCAATGCACATGGAGGTGGGTCTTGTTTACTTATCTGTTTATCAAAGCAAATATATTGAATTTTTCCCCACATCAAGCTGTGTTGGTAATTCTTGGGTTTCAGATTGGTAGACGTATTTTTAGACAGAGGCTTGAGACTGGGGACCGTGAAGGTGATCTAGAGCAGCGTCGGGTAGGTCTTTTTTCCTTGAAATTTTGAAGGTATTTTAAGCTTTTTTAATGGTGGAGGTATAGGGCTTTGACCATTGTTAGTGACCCTCCCCTCCAGTGCAGGCATTTCAGAAGGTGATATATGTTTCAACACTTGTGTTTGGCGATGCTTCATCTTTCCTCTTACCTTGGAAGCGTGTTTTCAAGGTCACTGATTCTCAGGTAATTTGATAGTCCTTCCCATTTAATATTTAATGTATAATTTCCAAACCTTATTGAGGATCAAACTCACATGATTTCATATTTTTTGTTTTGTTTTCTCTATTGCCTCATGGTTCACAACTACCCTATTCTGCCAGGTGGAGATTGCTATCCGTGATAATGCCCAGCGTTTATATGCTTCCAAGCTAAAATCAACTGGCAGAGGTACCAAATTGTTCATTGAAGTCCTTTAGGGAATGGTTCTGGGATACAAAGGACAATTAATACTGGCCGTTGATGATAAATTTGAAAATTCTGCTTAAATTTGACGGTTTGTAGGGAATGGTTCCCGGAATACAAGGGATAATTTGTTTTGTCTTAGTTTTGGCATTATTAGTTTGATGGTCTTGAGTTTTAAGACACCTGGAATGAAAAAAATTGTTAATTATGTAATATCCTGTTTTCTAAGTATAGAGGATTTAATTGCATGAGTTGAACACTTGAACATTCAAGTTTTTTTTTAATATTTTTTTCATCTTATTTATTTTATGCTTCAAGTGCTGACAAAATTGGCAATATTGTTTTACAGATATTGATGCGGAGTCACTTGTCAGGCTTAAAGAAGCACAACTCATGTATCGGCTTTCTGATGAGGTATCTTCTTTGCAAATCGTTTAGTAGACTTTCTGTAGTCTGGTTTTAGTTGTGTCTCAATGTGGATAATGCTGTTCCATACAGAATGCTGCAGACTTGTTCAAGGAGCACACAAGAAAACTGGCCGAGGAAAATATTTCAGCAGCATTCAGTATACTCAAGTCCAGAACAAGAACAGCGTATGTTCATCATTTCCATGAATAACTGCAGCATGTTTGTATATTTTTTTGTTGTAAAACGCACTGGAAGTTGTTTAGCCACAGAGGAATTTAGCTATATAAGAATTTTCTTTAATAAGTAAAATAGTTCTCATGCTTGTGTAAAATGTGAATGTAGAAAAGTTTTTTACTTTTTGAGTTCTGTTTGTGTTTATAGTTCCAATGAATGTAATCTTCAATATATAGTGTTTGTTGCATCTAATAAGATTAAGCTTTCCAGTGGGGCAGTCGCACAAGTTGTGGAAGAGCTTGATAAGGTTCTAGCACTCAATAGCTTGCTCATCTCACTAAAGAACCAGCCAGATGCTGTTCGCTTTGCACCTGGGGTTGGGCCAATTTCTTTACTTGGTAAGACTTGGTACAGTTTTCTTGAATGTTGCTAACCGTTCTGGAAATCCTAACTCTGCTTGCATCTCTTGCTTAGGGGGTGATTATGATGGTGATAGATCGATGGACGAATTGAAGCTCCTTTATAGAGCATATGTTACGGATTCATTATCAATGGGCATCTTGGAAGAGAATAAGGTAAACAAAGACTGGCTTGGATATATATTTTTTACTTTATGAACTATAGTAACAACTGCTGCTGCTGTTGCCACTCGGCCTATTGTTATTCATAATTAATTTTTTCCTATGCAGCTTTCTGCATTGAATCAGCTTAAGAATATATTTGGTTTAGGCAACCGAGAGGCAGAAGCCATTGTGCTAGATGTTACTTCGAAGGTATACCGTAAATGTCTTTCACAGGCTGTTGGTGGGGGGGATTTAGAAGCAGCAGATAGCAAAGCAGCCTTCCTTCAAAGTATCTGTGAGGCGCTGCACTTTGATCCACAGAAGGCCAGCAAGATTCATGAAGGTAATGGAAGTTGTAATGCTTGTCAATTGAAACATGGATACTCATCCTCTAAGTCGATTGTTACATCACCAACATGTACACTAGAGAAATTTCTCATCCAATTGTATGTGACTATGTTCAATCTTCTGTCTTCTGTATTCTTCTTAAAAAAAATCTGCCTTGTTGGAATGATCATTAGGATTGAATGAAATCAAGATTGAAATAAAAATAAGAATTGTCATTCGTAGTAATCATCATGTTAGGGGAATGACTTTGCATAAGCATGCCTGTTCCTATTTTGATTTCTGTCAATCAAACAATTCAATGGGCAATTGGGAATATTACTTCTGTTCGTTGGTGCATTCCAATGAGAACAACACTGTGCTATAAGATAGTCTCTGTTTTGTTCCTATTACAAGTTGACTTGCTTTTCTTTTTCTAGAAATTTACCGGCAGAAGCTGCAGTCGTGTGTTGCTGATGGAGAGCTTAACGAGGAGGATGTTGCTGCCTTGTTAAGGCTGCGTGTCCTGCTTTGTATACCTCAGAATACTGTTGAAGCTGCCCATTCAGATATCTGTGGCAGTTTGTTTGAAAAGGTAACTACATTTTTTCTTAAAATCCTTTGACCTCTACGTGAGATGAAAACCCTCCATTTACATGTGTACACTACCATGAAAACTTGTTTCTGAGTTTTAGTTGCTCTTTAACTTTGCTTTCTCTTAAGGGATCCCGTTTATTGATATATCATGAAGTTTTCAAGATGCTAAAATAAAAAAATAGTTTAACGTTTTATTTTGAACTATGCGAATGAAACAATTTGATGTAACCTTGAAATCCGACTTGGTGTAATATTTTCTGGTGGTTTATGTCCAGGTTGTGAAAGATGCAATTGCATCCGGTGTTGATGGATATGATGCTGATGTGAAATTAGCTGTCAGAAAGGCAGCCCATGGCTTGCGATTGAGTAGGGAGACAGCCATGTCTATTGCAAGCAAGGCAGTGAGTATCCATTTTGATTGCTGTTTTTTCTTTTGTTATTTTTATTATAAGTTTGTTATTCAAATTTAACATGTTGCCTTTTTCTTTTATTATACTTCCATCTATGCAGGTCCGAAAGATTTTTATTAACTACATAAAACGAGCACGGGCAGCAGGGAACCGTACTGAGGCTGCAAAAGAACTTAAAAAGATGATAGCTTTCAACAAATTGGTTGTGACTGAATTAGTGGCAGACATAAAAGGGGAATCATCTGATACGTCCGTAGATGAGCCAATAAAGGAGGAAGAAGAAAAGGTCCCACAGGATGAGGAATGGGAATCTATTCAGACACTTAGAAAAATACGACCTGAAAAGGAATTTGCAGCGAAGTTGGTAAAGCCTGGTCAGACTGAGATAACTCTGAAAGATGACCTGCAAGAAAGAGAGAGGACTGACCTGTACAAAACCTACTTGCTCTTTTGTATAACTGGAGAAGTGAAAAGGATTCCATTTGGTGCTCAGATTACTACAAAAAAGGATGATTCAGAGTATCTGCTATTAAATGAGCTCGGAACAATATTGGGTTTGAGCACTACAGAGGTAGTGGATGTACACAGGAGCCTGGCTGAGCAAGCTTTCAGGCAACAAGCAGAGGTGATTTTAGCTGATGGGCAATTGACAAAAGCCAGGATGGAGCAACTTGATGAGTTGCAGAAGCAAGTTGGCTTGCCTCAAGAATATGTGCAAAAGATAATAAAGAGTATAACAACTACGAAAATGGCGTCTGCCATTGAAACAGCTATTGGCCAGGGGAGGCTCAATATTAAGCAGATAAGAGAACTTAAGCAATCAAGTGTTAATTTAGAAAACATGATATCTGAGAGCTTGCGGGAGAGCCTATTCAAAAAAACTGTGGATGAGATATTCTCATCAGGCACTGGAGAGTTTGATGAGGAGGAAGTCTATGAGAAAATCCCAGCAGATCTCAACATTAATGTTGAGAAGGCAAGAGGCGTAGTTCTGGAGCTTGCACAGAGCAGATTGTCAAATTCACTGATTCAAGCTGTGTCACTTTTGCGGCAGAGAAATCGTCAAGGAGTGGTATGGATTTTATTTGTGTCGTTATTTAGTCCTGTAAGCTCAAAGTATTAATTGTGTATGTTTTTTTTTTTAATTGAAGGACAATTTGAATGTTTATTTCTGGTTTTGCAGGTTTCGTCTCTTAACGACATGCTGGCTTGTGACAAAGCTGTGCCTGCTAAGCCACTTACATGGGATGTTCCGGAGGAGCTAGCCGATCTGTATGCCATATACATGAAAAGTGACCCTGCACCCGAGAAATTGTTACGCTTGCAGCATCTGCTGGGCATTAATGATTCCATGGCAGCTTCCCTAGGGGAGATGGGAGACAAATTATTCTCTATTGGTGCAGAGGAGGAAAAGTTTGTATTTTGAATGTCGATGTGACGTATTAGAAGGCATACAAGGGATTGACCTCTTCCTGATTGTCTCATTTTTGTCCACAACCTTGTTTCTTCAGGAAAAGATTTATAGTATGATCATTGTAGACAAGTTGTGAATCAAACAAGAAACTTTTCTATTTTGGTTAGCCTTAAAATAAGAGCTGTTGTATTTTAATTTTTCTTTATAGGAGGAAATTATCTGCTTAGAGGAGCGGATGTTCAAGTCTCGACTTCTCTTTTAAAGCCGTGTCTAGTACTACCACAGGTTTTCTATTTCAAGTTGAAGTGCACTAGCCTTCAGTCTTGAACCGGTACATGTTCGGATCACCTCGTCACTCATGAAATGATGTCAACATTCGTTTTGTTCATGCATCATATGTCAACTGAAAGTTAAGTTTCTGAATCATTATAGTAGTTGATCTTTCCTCTCAATGGTCTTACCTTAAGCGTATTCCAAGGGAAAGCGAAAACTTTGAATTGAGTATCCAGATGCCACCAAATTGGTATAGAAGTCCTATATAAAGCGTCTAGACTTTGACACTGGTAGTGTTCAAATAATGATCATCTATTTTCTATTGGCCCTTTCAAAGCTCTCTGTAGAATTTTTTGTACAAGCTGTTGGAAGTTTCTGAAGTTTGGGGCAATCGCAAAACATATATTCATCCATGTCCATGCAGAAGTAGTAAAAAACACTTATTAAGTGGTATCAACCTACTGTTGGATTGACTAATTAGATTCCTAATGACACTAATGTTCACACACTGTAACTAATGTCAAGCCACTACCGTTTGAAAACAGTAATAAACCCAACACAATTCAGAAAGACGTGCCTTGCATTACAAATTTACAATGATAGACAAATATTATTCAATGGAAGTGGAGGTTGGGTTGAAGGGGGTAGTAAGTAGTGTCATCTTTGATGTTCGCTGGTTGAGATAACAAATTGAACTTGGACAACTATGGTAGGTTTGGATAAAGTTTTAGGACCATTGACTGGGGATAATTAATGGTAAATTTCTTAACAGTTAATAGTCCACTAAAGCTATATATCCTCTATTTATACAGCTTTGGAGTCCATTCCTGCTGGATAAAAAAGGAAGGGAAAGTATTCTATCTACTGTCCTCTATATTTTTTTTTGGCATTATGGCTTTTATCTACAACAGCTTCTGCTTCTTTGTGGCTTTGTTCCTGTTTAGGATAGCTTCTGCACAATTGTCCTCAGATTACTACTATGCAACAAGATGCCCGAGAGCCCTTTCTACTGTTCGGACTGCAGTTATTAATGCAGTGGTGAAAGAGCATCGCATGGGGGCATCCTTGCTCCGACTCCATTTTCACGATTGCTTTGTTAATGCATGTTCCTTCCCCCTCCTCTCTCTCTTTTCTACGCTAGCTTAATATACATTGTGCGCTAATTTCCGGAGCTTAAGATTTTGGAGCTTAATGGTTGCCTAGTATCCCTTCACACACACTTCCGTGCAAGCACTGTCACACACAAAATATACATTTGTATCACCTTCATGATGTTAAGAATTGTGTATTAGTGTCGCAGATTACTGGTAGCTTTACAATACCAAAAGGTAGCATTAACATAATTTTGTTGAGTTGTTGTTATACATGTTAGGCTAGGCTACAGCTTCATATGATAGTACTAGTTGTAGAATGAAAAATAGGGAGCTTGCATACAAATAAATTTCATGAATCCCAAACATCATTCATCTTGGTCATTATTATTGTTGACGAAATTTGGTTGACTCAAACAGGGATGTGATGCTTCTGTTCTATTAGATGACACTTCAAATTTTACTGGAGAGAAGACAGCTTTACCAAATCTAAACTCACTGAGAGGATTCGAAGTAATCGATACTATAAAATCTCAACTAGAGAGTATCTGCCCCGGGGTTGTTTCATGTGCAGACATCCTCGCCATTGCAGCCCGTGATTCAGTTGTTTCAGTAAGTCCTACAAGTTACAAGAAATAATTAACTGCTAATGTTATGTTGTCATACTAGCAATCTGAACCATTGATTAGATCAATTTTTTATCTTAGTGTTTTACAAAATTAATGTATTTTCTGCAGTTGGGAGGGCCTTCATGGACAGTTCAGTTAGGCAGAAGAGACTCCACAACAGCAAGTTTAAGTGCTGCAAATACTGAACTCCCATCCCCAAGCCTAGATGTTAATGACCTCATCTCTACCTTCTCAAATAAAGGCTTTACTGCCAAAGATTTGGTAGCTCTCTCAGGTAAAAACATTGAAAAAATAAAGATTTGGGTTCTTATCAAACTATAGTTAATAACTTTCAATATGCATATATAAGCTTTTTCTAATGAAAACCATGAATGCTTATGACTAGGATCTCACACAATGGGTCAAGCCAAGTGTGCGTTGTTCCGAGACCGGATCTACAATGAGACTAACATCAATTCAGAATTTGCTACATCACTGAAATCAAACTGTCCCAGCTCAGGGAGTGATGATAACCTTTCTCCACTAGATGTTACAAGTCCTGTTTTCTTCGACAACGCTTATTATAAGGACTTGGTGAATAACAAGGGTCTCTTGCATTCTGACCAACAACTCTTCAGTGGTGGTTCAACAGATTCTCAGGTTACGACTTATAGCACCAACCCTTCAGCTTTCTATATAGATTTTGCCAATGCCATGTTGAAAATGGGGAGCCTCAACGCGCTTACTGGATCAAATGGTCAAATTCGTACTAACTGCCGCAAAATAAATTGAATTGCTCCGCATAGAAACATTATATATCTCGTTCAGTAAAATGACTAAAATGTGATTCAACATGATGTAATTTTTTGTTTGTACTTTTTCCAGTAAAATGCAAAGAATGTAACGTTGTATGTTGTACTTGTATGGCAATGTCAAAGCTAGAATATTGAAATAATAACTACTGTAGCTCATCTAAATAAAAAATCTATGCAATATCATTTATGCATTGGATTGATAGTGCAATGCTAATATTCTAGAACCATATTTATCACTTTGAATTTTGAAAAATCGGGCGCACGTCATTTAGAGAAGTTACCTCAACTAATGACGAAAAAAAATTATTTGCTTCCACCAGTAATTTGATCTTAACATTAGGAATATCTGGGGTTGCAGTAAATCATCCCTGTAAGTCACCTCAACTATATATAATAGTCCCACATGAACCAAGATTGCAAACAGATTCGATCTTGTTTGTGTGTCCACTGTCTGTGTTTAGCAAACTTTGTTTATGCAGGTCAAAGCCTCTGTTCTATCACCAAAGCACAAAGAAAGTAGACGGCCAATATACTATCAAAAGAAGCCAAAGTCGAATACTTTTATGTAGTGAGTATATTATATAACAGTTGCTATTCTCTGATTTTGATCAGATCGGGAGAATATCACGTTAGTGGTATATCGTTCTACTAAAATATCACCATATGCATGTTAAAATGACATTTGTAGTGATAACCGGCCAGTTAGGTCTGAGGAATTCTATTTTGAAGTTTGTCTTTTGATTTTTTGGATACACTACATAATTTCTCATAAATGAGATTGATTTGAATGATTAGAGATAAAAAAACAATCCTATATTTAGCGACGAACTAGTTCGTCGCTACAAGTTATTAAAAAAAATTAGGAAAAACTTTATCATCTTTTACCGACGAATAATTCGTCGGCAAAAGTGTGTTATTCATTTTTTTTATGAGAGGTTGTTACCGACAAAAATTTCATCGGCAAAAGACTTTTACTGACAAATGTTTCGTTGTTAGTTTGTTACGAGCATTCCATAAAAAATAAAAATTAAGTTAAAGCCTCACATTAAAGAAAATAGACACTATGCCCAACAAATAATTCGTATAAGAATTTCACCTGAAGCAGACAGGTAAAAGTACCCTTTGTAATTTTAACTCTTCTTCTATTGAAATCTTCACTCTGTTGCTTTCATTGAATACGTCCAATTTATATGTTTTATTCATTACACTTGTAAATTAACTCATGATCATATATATAGTTTACTTCAGCTTCCAGTTTATATCCTGCTAGCTTACAGGGATTCGGTCCATTTGGATACATATCTAATCCTACGGTCCTACCTAGTTGATTTTCCTGCAATTGAGTCTAATCTCACCATCAGATCCAGTGAGAGGCTTCATGTTACCCATCTTGATCATCGAAGCTCCGAAATCGACTGCAAAGTCATTCGGGTTGTTAGCGTAATGCCGCACCAAGTTGTCACTGTCACTGCCATCGCCTTTGAAGAGCTCCTGGTCAGAATGAAGGGAGACCCTTTTTCACTAGCAAAGCCTTGAAGTAAACAGTGTCGAATAGAGCTGTACTTGAGTCCAGCGGTGCCGTCTTGTTATCCCCACCATTTGCAGGACAAACCTGTTGCAGGGAGGCTGCAAAATGAGGGTCTATATTGGTTTCATTGTAAATCCTGGTCCTGAAAGTGATGAACCTAGCCAGTCCTATGGTGTGGCCAGCCGAGAGAAGGACTAGGTCTTGTAGGTCTAGACCTTGAGATTGAAAGTTGGAGAGAAGCTGAGAGAAGTTGAAAAACGGAGGAGGAAGGTTTCTGTTGGCATCATTTGTGCTTGCAGTTGTTGCATCTCTTCTACCCAATAATACTTCATAGGAATAGGAAGGCCCTCCCAACTAAAACAAAGCACAAGATCGATTAACATAAAAACAAAATACTTTCTGACATGTTATATTGTCAGACTCTCAATATATATCATATCCTATATCTATCGGGATATTCTCTAGTGAGGACCACTATAATGAGGACTTGGTGATGACTTTTCGATTATACCTACTTTTTATTACATCTCGACAAATCAACCGTTCAATATTTAGATATTTATGAGTAGATCGATCACTTCTACAAATCTTCAATGAAATCTAAAATCGTTAGGTCATCTATAATTGTGATTTACCATTTATGAATATGAATGGTTCAAAATTGACAGATTTGGTTCGTCCATTTATTTGGTCTAGTTCGGTACCTTAACGATTTCAAATTTTGTTGAAAATTTGTAGAAGTGATCTACTCATGAATAATTTAATATTGAACGGTTGATTTCTCGAGATGTAATAGAAAAATAGATATAACAATCATTAATCAAAAAGTCATCACCAAGTCCTCATTATAGTGATCCTCATTAGAGAAGGTCCCTATATCTATCATCGATCTATTATTATTATTACATTTTAAGGTTAAATTAATTAATTAGAAGACTTTTGATACTAATTAAGAAATATATGATTTAAAGAAACTAGGAAACTTCATGATTAGTGGTTTATAACTAGGAAACTTCATATACAATTCATTTCGTTCCGAAGTAGGTGGTTTTAAATTGGGAATTAATAAGGTATCCAACATAAACGAAATTTCTCACCAGCCCTATATGGGTGTTGATACAACCACTCTTTTATGTTGTGTCTTATTAAATATAATCATAATTTACATAAAATTTTGGTTGTATAACACATGACAATTGCATAAAAAAAGTGATTAGGTAATCGAGCTATTTCTGATAACCTAAAATAAGTCTTCTCTCTTTTTCTTTCTCTTTCTCTTTGATGGAAATCATCAATTTTTATATAAGTTTCAACTAGGTATATGCAACATAGTGACCCATTCTAAGAATATGACACTAGCTCGTCTCTTAGACACATCCAAAAGAAAAGGACAACTAAAAAATCCTTGTTCTGTAATACAACTCATATAAAGTAGCTTAATTGACTTTATTATATATAGAGGTTGGTTTGATCGTTTCAATATCCCTCAAAAGTCAAAATATTTGGATTTTATTTTCGTTGCCTGTCACCGTGCTACTTGCAAGCAGTGTGGTTAAGAGTTGAACATGTACCCTACTTAGTTTTTGAAGAGCAATGTTTATGCATACTGCTGGTTAGGGTTCATTCAAAAATTGTTCTAACCAAATTCAGTCCAATCCAATTCAATTTTAACAGTTATCACGTACAATATGCATGTACTTGCGGAATCGATTTGATCGGAAAATATAAAAATATTATAAACTGAATTGAAACCCCACTTATGTGAAGGAATGTAACAATATGTCTTCATTCTGTCATGAGATTCGAAATTAAGACTTGTTTTACAAATACAAGGATTCATTGCTAATTACAAATACAAAGTAATTGCATACAAATACTTTTTCTCTTTATTTTTTTTCCTATTCATTTTATTAAGGAATTGCGCATTTATTTGTTGCACACCTTTTTTGGTTAGAGGGGGCTCCAAGGCTATCAAGAAAAGAAAGGGAAAAGCATTTGGTCAATAGGGCTAATACAAATTAACATTCCTATAAAGAGAGGAGGATCATAGGTGCATTGTGAATTTGTGATCAATAGAACAACTAATTAAACTTCAAAAAACTATTGGTCACCATATTCCTTTCTCTAGATGGGTAATAAACGTCGAAATCATTCAATGAACAATACTAGATTTTATTGGATAGAATTCTGACTCCAGATCGAATTGACTTCCGACCGATGAACTCCCCCAAATTTATATCATTAACCGTATTTCTTTAATAACTGATCCCTTATTGCAAAGTGTTGACATTTAAATTTTATCATATATAGAACAAAATGAGAAGTATCATAAAACAACAAGCTAGTTTTATAAAACAATCACTACAAAAAATTAGCTTATTGATAGCACTTGATAATAGCGTTTTTACCAACTATAAATAACTCTTTTCCAAAAAAAAAAAAAAGACTTAAAAACTTAACCTATAATACTTATTCAAAATGTTCCCCATAAAAAAAGAACGGGGCTTAAAAATTTATGATCAATGAACGACACAAAACAATAAGGGGTTTCCCAAAAACAAAAATCCAATAAAAGGTAACTAAAGAGTAGAACATCCACTTCAAAAACCTCCCATCTTAATTTTTCTCTCCTCTCCTTTCAAATCTCCATCCTCCTTTCAATCTCTATCTTTTTCAAATCACCCCTCTCAAAACCATCTTAGAATCCCCACCCACCAAACTCCCTCTCTACTCTCAATCTCTAACCAACGAAATCGATGAACCCTAATTCCAAACCAACAATCAAAGATGAAATGAACCGAGGTTTCTGGATTCTCTCTTCAAAACGATGTGAAAAAAGAAATCTGAAAAGAAAACTTCCTGATTTCTTTTTCTCTTTTGTTTATTTCCAACTTTCTTGTTCTTCTAACTCACAATAATCTTCATAACTCTTTCTTTTTGTTCTTACTTATTTATGTTTATTATGTGTTCAATCTTATAGGCTGATTTAAGAGTTTTAAAATCTAATTGTTTAAATTTATGTTTTAGATACATTTTTTTCTTATCTTCAATTAAAGTTTAATTTTTATATTGATTTCTTTTTTCAATTGTTGTTTCCCATTTAACACATCAAAACTCTCTTCAAATGAATATCCACATAAATCACTAATTAATGATTTAGATTTTGTTCTTTTAATTCAGATTGAGAGTGTTAATTTATTCTCTTTGTCCACTTCGAAAATTAATACCGCTTAATTGCCAAATATTTTTCATTAAATCCCATTTTACTAGATTAGTTGTTTAGTATTATCAGACATCATATTATAAAGATATACTCAGTAAATTAAATCAGATACATTTTTAGTGATATATTAATACAATATATTCTCCTTCCTCCATCATAACTTTTTAATCCCTTTGAATTTAGATCCAATGGTAAAAGAAATATATATTTTAACTAGTTGAGTTTATTTTATTTCACAATTAAAGTTTCCTAATTATGAGTTACTGGCTAGAAGAACACTATTATATTAATTACTTATATATCATTATGATAAAAGAAATTGATTAATTTGTTCTCTTTTTCCCAACCAGAATACACTATACAAGAATGATTATGCAAGGAACAATTACCAATGACCTATATATAATATGTTTTTTTGGAACAAAATTATTATTTCATTATATAATTTAAAATTAACGATCTATCTATTACTTATAATTCAGTTTATATATTTAGACAATAACTAATATATTTAATCACTCATTCAGCAATCTCTTCTTGGAGTCTCCCAGATTGTCTCATCTTTGAACACAACTCTCTTTATCTAACAACTCTTACTATTCAGGTAACAACTCTTTATCTTTTTTTCTTTTTTTCTTATAAATTTAATTTTGTTAACAATCTCCTCGTTTCTCTATCTTTTTAGTTTTTCTATGTCTTTTGTTCTTGTTATTGATAATTCCTTATTGTGAAGTTTCTTCTTTCTAATTCATATCTATATTGTTTAATAAGCCTTTTTTTCCACTTTGTTAAAATGGTCTAATAAAACCTAATTATACCATATGTTATTTTCAAGTTTTTTCTTGATATTATGATATTATCATGTGAAGAATTTAACAGATTTTTACCATCCTTAAAGAAGTTATCTTTTCATCAACTTATTACTTATGCAGTTATGCTTATGTTATTACTTATGCAGTTATGCTTATGTGGACCATTTGAGCTTTGAAATTATTAATTGGTTTGTTTTGAATTGGCAGTTCAGAGACATTGGTAGTTCAAAGACAATGCAAGTTTTGATGCTGCTTTGGAGAAGTAATAAATTAGTTTTTGGATGTTTTAGAGAACAAGCTAGCCGATAGGTTAGTTAAGTTTTAGACTGTTTGGAATAGGATTTCTATTACTAGTATTGAAGGACAGAAACCTGTTGGTTGAGACAATGTATTACTTCTACAATTTTGCAATATATTACAATACATGACTAGTTTTTTATATTTATGTTTTATGATAAAAATTTTAATTGTCTTGCTCTTTTGAATAACTTTTGTTAGAAATTAAAAGACAACAATAACTTTATATATCTGAAATGCTATAACAAAATGTATAGCGCTTGAGAAGTGATATGTAAACCAAGACAATAGCATTTGTTACAAGCTCTGGGAGCTCAAACGACAGCGCTTGAGAAATGTTATTGCTAGTTGGACAATAGCATTTTTTAAACGCTATGAAAGGGCAAACAATAGCACTTCAGAAACGCTATTAATATAAAACTTATTATAGGTTTCAACCTATTCGACTCGACCTATTACGCTCCCGAAACCTCTAAAACCGAACCTACTCGTTTTCACCATAAATAGGTTTATGGGTGAATGTCGAGTACAAGCTAGTAGTCCATAATCAGTACGTTGTAGGCCGGCATCATCAGAATATTAATTAATGACACATTAAGTAGGACAAATTGACGAGTCATACAAATTGGTATATATATATAGCTAATTAATTGAGATAATTAAATTCTTAATTACTTACTGGCTAGATATAAGCATTCTTATTTAGCACCTACCGGCTACATACTATATATATATATAATTGGACAACTTATGGTTTGTTTTGCATTATAATTCTATATTAATATTTTTAGGTTAATTATTGCTCATGCTACTGTTCAGAATACTCTATTAACGATTGTAATCGTAATCTTATTTATTACAAGTTTACTTTCTTAAAAAAAAAACATATATATATATATATATATATGACCCCAATATGAGCTAGCTATCCACAACTTCCTCCTCTATTTCCAAGTTACCAACAAAATGTATGCATATACATAGTTGACTTTCATATTAGACAGATCGTTATTCGTTTCGATTAATATCCACAAAATTTTTCGTTATTCCAATCTTAATGTGTTTCTAATTATGATCGAACGAACGCAGACCCCAGTACTTAATGAGTATGGTTTTAATTTGGTTGCATCCACGTTTAAGTTGTCCCAGTACTTAATGACTATAGTTTTAAGTTGTTTGCATCCACGTTTAAGATGTCCTGTAGGAACCAGCAACGATATTCGAATTAGTCTTAATTGAAAACAATTAAGATGTTAACTGTTGAAAAGTGAAAACTCTAATTTTTAAACGGAGAGCCATTATATTTTATCAACAAAAACTGATATAATCCCCTTGCTAGGCGTTGACCTTCAATACACGATTTTATATTGTCAAACAGGTACATCTTCTTTATTTAGTTTTTGTTTGGTAATGTAGAGTCAAACTCAAACCTATCATTTTTTTTCTTTATTGATTTAGAAGATAGTTGAACCTATCTTCAAATATGCTTTAAAAATTAAAATCATTGGTTAATTATTAAATTATTTGACTTGGCAAAATTGAATTCTATCACTCTAGTGTATGACAGTTGAACAGAACTTGGCCGCGTTTGATACATTGGTGGGTTAGATTTTGGCAATGAAAAAAACAATATGCTATAAGTTATTATTTTCTAGTACTTCTAATAATCATTTTTTTCTTTTCAAAACAAAAAACCTTTTTTTTTCTTCTTCTGAAAAGCCAATTGCAAAGAGAACCCTCCCTACACAATAGAATCTAAAGAATAAAAGTAAAAACCAGCTAGCATTTAGTCCAGTAATTATACCACATGTCTTGATTAGAGAAAATGCAAAAAGTGTCTACGGTAAATTTTGCTTCATTCCTGAAAACATGCTTGAATGATCGAAATTTCTTCGAAGGATAGTGTAAAATATGGAACTTGTATTTTCAATAATTAGTAAAGGAGTATTAAATACATCAGCTCAAGAGAGGTCACTTGATATGAAAACAAGGAGAATAAATCATGGAGCAGAAAATGAAAATGATACGAAAATATGTTCTCTACTATTGCTTTAAGAAAAGCTAGACTAATGCTTTATGGAAATGGAAAGAGCTGCACTACTCTTTGTCACTATCTATTAAACGAATATAAGCATATTGGAATTCCAGCTACACAAAAGCTTTATTATGAAGTCCTACTCTTAACTGCTAGGCTAGAGCTAGCTTGTGTATGCCCTAAATGGTATTTTAGAACCTCCAAACAATAAAACAATTACCAAGCACGCGATCAACAATAGAATCGCTTGACCTAGCTAGCTACTGCAAGCAAAACATTGATCGACTTTCCATAAGTTTTCTAGCTTCAGCTAGCCAATTCAAGTCTCTGTGGAATCACTTATGACAAAACCAGAAGCCGCAGAGACTTATTCCACAGAGATTTAATTTATTTAATCGTTATGTACGTGCTTGATAAGAGAACAGGCCGGGCCGGAACGGGAAGAGGTTAACGTACTTCTGAAAAACCATATGATTATATGATCGTGTATGAATCAAATTAATAAGACACTCTCAATTTAGGTTAATAAATTAAATAAATCCGGCCGTACACCACATATATTTAGTAGAATAGGTCCGGGCATTACAGCTATACATGATCGATGTTACTCTCCTCCACACCCTAAAGTACGTACTCACTGGAATTGGTCCATACATATACAATAAGAAGTTTTCTTTATAATACTGATATCACCTAATTAATTATATATGAGGATATTGCTAGAAATTAACAACTGGACAAATTATTTCATCCATATAAACTCAAGCACTGTTTGATCTTCATCATCCTTCAGCAACTGAACTGACAAAGAAAAAAAAAAGCTTGTCATGGCTGCTCTTCGATTATCTGCCCTAGTTTTCTTCATTGTAGTTTTAGCTACCACCAGTTTGATACCAACTTCTGCAAAACTAACTGCGAATTTCTACGACAAAGTGTGCCCTCAGGCACTTCCGGCCATCAGAAGAGTTGTCAAGCAGGCCATCGATCTTGAGCCTCGCATGGGAGCTTCTCTACTACGTTTGCACTTCCATGACTGCTTTGTTAATGTAAGCTTAGCAATCGCATGCATTAATGTACTGTATCAATTCATAAGTTTCATTTTGATCTTCAATTCATACCACACTATATTGTCCTTACTTGATCACCTAGAGAAGCAATCGCATGCATTAATGTACTGTATCAATTCATATATGAGATTTATTTCTTTCTTAAAAAGTAATTAGTGCAACCAAGTAAATGTTGACAATCACGTACTTATCTGATTTGGGACAATTGTACTACTTGAATATAGGGTTGCGATGGATCAATTCTACTTGACGACACTTCCAACTTCAAGGGAGAGAAGACAGCTCTCCCGAATGTGAATTCAGTCAGGGGATTCAATGTGATTGATGATATCAAAAAAGCTGTGGACAAAGCTTGCAAACGAAGTGTGGTCTCATGTGCCGATATATTAGCTGTTGCAGCTCGTGATTCTGTAAACATTGTAAGTGGAAGGTCATTTATCTAGCTAGTGTCAAACAATAGCTTATCCATTTTGCTCTCTCAATTGTATCTGATCGAGTCGCACAATTCCTGATAGTCGGAAGCCTTAATCAAATTTTGTGTGCTTTCTTTGTGTGTTTTTAGCTTGCAGGACCTCTATACAAAGTACTATTAGGTAGAAGGGATGCAAGAAATGCAAGCTTAAATGATGCCAACAGAAACCTTCCTCCCCCATTTTTCAACTTCCCACAGCTTCTCGCTAGTTTCCAATCTCATGGCCTTAACCTCAAAGACTTGGTTGTCCTCTCAGCTGCTCACACCATTGGACAAGCTCGGTGCAGCAGCTTCAAAGCCAGGATTTACAATGACACCAACATAGACCCCATGTTTGCAGCCTTAGCTAAAAAAAATTGCCCGTCAAGTGGTGGAGATGAGAACATAGAGCCACTCGATGCAACTCCAAGGAGATTCGATACTGTGTACTTCAATTCTTTGTTGAAAAATAAGGGTCTCCTTCATTCTGATCAAGAGCTGTTCAAGGGAAAAGGCACTGCTAGTGATAAGCTGGTGCAGCATTACAGCAGTCACTCGTCTGCTTTCGGGAAAGATTTTTCCGATTCGATGATCAAGATGGGTAACATGAAGCCTCTTACTGGGACTGCTGGGGAAGTAAGATGCAACTGCAGGAAGATCAATAATTAATAAAGACTCTCAAACAACAAGCTGCATGTTTTGAGAATCTATTTACTATATATGGCGGTGTTCATTATTTGGACTACTTTTTTATACTTTGTTCTTGAAGAATTGTGTACCTCATTATGTTTATAAATTAAGCATTTTATTGTTTTCATAAGTCATTATTTGTTGTTCATGATTTGGCAAGTGTGTAATCCATATCTTTTTATATATGTACCGGGCTACCGGCTACATGTGGACTGATTAAGCTCATATGCACATCTGCTGGGAAATGCCGTTTAATCATTGGTGGTTTTGTTTTGTTTTTTTTTCTTCTGAGAGAGAGAGAGAGAGAGAGAGAGAGAGAGAGAGAGAGAGAGAGAGAGATATGTAACTTTATTAACATCTAGCTAGATAAAATGCATTGATATTCGTGTTGTAGAGAATTAAGCATAAACTCATCCACAACCTAAACATGAAAAACAAGAAACATAAGCGGATACATACTAACTAGTTATGGTTCTATTGTGTGAAACAATCACGTGAAATAAACAGATATACTTATAATCAAAAGGAAGTGGGAAAATGTCTTCATTTCTAATCTACATCTATCTACTACTAATGCATGAGGGCTTGGTTGCTAAGATGAAAGTATTACAAAGAAAACCAATTGGCAAGATATATATAAAGAAATTAATAAAAATGTACTTTCCAAAGACTTCAAAAAATGGTTAAAAAAGTTTGTCTTGATGAGCAGGCAAATCTTTCTCGAGATAAGTTTTCTAGCTACTAGCTAGCTGTGACGAATTCTTCAGACAACTTGTTGAGATTTATTTTTTTTCAATAATGTTGTAGGACACAATTTTATGAAGAACGAGATATCTAACCTTTGCCAAATTCTTTTCGTGGGTGACAAGAAAATTGATAAAATATTGTTTCGAGTACAATTCCATCTTAAGTTGCCTATGCAAACAAGGATAACATGCCCAAGCAAGTGAGCCTAACGTTCAATTTTGCCAGTCCAACTTCGAGGTTTCATCCAAAAATGATATTCTAACACCGTGAAGACTAACCTTAATATTTTCTATAAAATATTTTTTTTTCGAAACCATAGATTTTATCCAAAATTATGAATTATAGCACACGATTTTTTTTGCCAAAAATCACATTTTCTTATTTTCGTACAAAAATCTTAACACCCTCAAATCATAATTTTTAAGGACTTTTCAAACTAACGGAACTCAAAAATTTCGACTGATTTATTTTTTACGATTTTTCAAATTCAAAAACTAGAAAATTAAAAAAAAATTAAAAAACCATAGAAGGTCAGCCAAGTGAGGCCAAGCGAGGTCATAGACGACCATCCAAGCGAGACCATAGAAGGCCAGCCAAGTAAGGCCAAGCGATGCTAAAGAAGGCCACAAAACAAAGCCAAATGAGGCCACGCAAGCGAGGCTAACCGTGGCCAATTTTGGCGGTCTAACCGCGAGGTTTTTACTCAAGAATGATGTTCTAAGACCATGGAAAATAAGCACAGTTTTTTTTCCAAAATTTTTGTTTTTGTTTTTTTTTTCTTTTCAAAATCAAGGTTTTTCACCAAAAATTGTGGAGCACACGATTTTTGTCAAAAATCGCACGTTTTTATTTTCGTACCAAAATGTTACCACCCTCAAATCATAATTTTTAAGGACTTCTCGAACTGACGGAACGCAAAAATTGCGACTCGTTTATTTGTCACAATTTTTCAAATCCGGAAAACTAGAAAATGAAAAATAAATGGGATATTTAGATAAATCTCCTTAGCACTTTTATTTTATAGAATCTAATCCCTTGATTTTTGAATTACTAGATTTAATCCAATATTAAATTGCAGATGCCACATAAGAAATCATTCTACCATTTTTTATAAACTTATTTACAAATTCTGCCATAATCAAAAGTCATTTAATACAAATTAACATTCAATTTAAATTCCTATAATTAAGTTTATGATTCAAAATTTCATTATTACAAATCTATAATATATAAATTCTTATAATAAATTCTATAATTCAAATTTTCTTTATAATTAAAAAAAAAGACAAGTAGTTAATTTGTTTAAGGAAAATAGTAGAAAATTTATTTATAATTTACAATTTTAAATTATTAGGTAAATAAAGTACATATTTGGTGAGTAATCGAGTAGGAATATTGCACCTATAATTAAAGTAGGCAAATAAAGTACGTATTTTATAGAAGGTAAATAAAGTATGTATTTGAAGTAGTTGTAGGTAAATTAATCATCAATTTACCTATAATTAATTGATGATCAATTTACCTATGACTCATTGATGATCAATTTACCTATGACTCATTGATGATCAATTTACCTATTATTGATTGGTGATCAATTTACCTATAATGAATTGATGATCAATTAGTTGTAGGTAGATTGATCATCAATCACTACAAGAAATTTTCTTATTGATAGCACTAGACAATAGCGTTTTTCCCAAAAATGCTATAAATAGCCTTTTTCCAAAAAAAAAAATGAAACCGTTATGAAAAAGTTAGAAGCGCTATGGATACTTTGATGACACGCGGAAATGTTCGCGCCCATGAAAAAAAGAAGCGGGGGCTTAAAAATTTGGTATCACGCTAGTTGACAATAAAACATCTCAGCCTCTCTTGCTGAAAAAAAAAAAAAAGATATCTCAGTCTCAAAAAAACCTCCCAAGTCTTCAATCATTTCTCTCCTCTCCTCTACAAATCTCCATCCTCCTTTGCAAGTCTCTCTCTCTTCTGTGCTAATCACCCCTCTCAAAATTGCATCCGAAGAATCCCCACGCCACCAAACTAGCCCTCTCTAACTGCTGCAATCTCTAACGTACCAACCAAATCGAAGAACCCTAATTCCAAACCAACAGATCGATTTAAAAGTTGAAATGAAGCTGAGGTTTCTGATGTCGATGTCGTGATTTGCAGATAAGTAGGAGTCATTTTTAGCTTTGACTCGAGTGATGGTGGGGCCATAGCCATAATGTCCAGTCGAGAGATTTTTTGTGACTGGCGGCTTCAGATCCGGAGTCGACCCATCATATTGGCAAGGCTGCTGAGAAAGCATTGCCATAATTCAATTTGGTTTGATTCTGTTCTCATGATTTCGTCTATAATTTTTTGTTAGCATATTAATTTGGGGATTAACTTGTCAAGGTAAGAGAATATGAAATTGGGGATTAGGGTTTATGTTTCTTAAATTGAATTCTATGTTATTGCTGATTGTTGTGTATGTTTAAGCTTACTTTGGAGATAACATGACGACAAGCACCGCAGAGGCATAATACCCGACTGAAAAGAAGTCAAGATGGTCCGAATCCTTTGGATTACTGATCAAGGAACGAAGAGGCAGGCGGAGACTCCCTGGTCGACTCAAAGGCCAAAGGTTAATTCAATGTAGGTAAATTGATCATCAACAAGGTATAGGTAACAAGCAAATCAGATCAAACAAAAAAGACAACAACCCAACAACCATTAAGAGAAGAACTATAAACTAAACAAAAACAGAGAGAATAAGCATTCAATATCGACAATAATGGAAAGTAAACATCAACACAACAATGTGCAATAATAAAGTACCTCTGAAATCTTGATTTAAACAACGCAACGAACAACCCTTAGGAACAAAGCATCACAAAAATGTGTAGATGCATATTATTTTAAAATCACAAACTATATATAAAGAGAAAGATAGACAATCAAGCATGCATAGAGTAAATCATGGGATAGAATACTAAAATCATTAGTAATTGACTTCAGTTAAGAGTCATTAAGGAGAAAACTTTTTAATTAATTCAAAAGTCAATTGAAAATTGATGTTATAATTATAAATTTACAACTAAAATTTAGGATAAGGGTATTCTAGGTATAGTAAAATTTGTAGGGCTGACTAATCAAATCTAAAAAGGAAACAAATCTAGGTGGCATTGGGTCGAGGGATTAAATCCAGCAAAAATAAACTACTTAGATTTTTATTAAAAAAATAGAAAATGGCAAGCCCTTTTTCCTAATTTCTCCAAAATTAAATAAATAAATGAGGTCATAAAAGACCACCCAAGCAAGGCTAAGCGAGGCCAGCCAAGCGAGGCCAGCCAAGCGAGGCCAAATGGGGTCAGCCAAGCGAGGCCAAGCAAAACTAAAGGAGGTCACCCAAGCGAGGCCAAAGGAGACCACGCAAACGACGTACCACACATTTTATTTGATATCTTGTAATCAAGATATAGTTAGTTTATTCCTTATTCATTCGATACACAATGAATAAGACATCTAGGATTAAAGTCCTTAAGATTCTCCAATTATTTATTCCTTTCTTGTATGATAAGTTATCGATTCATAATAGTAAACTTAATGTATAGTACGTCCATATTAATCTTACAAAAATCACCACCGGATAATAATAAATCAATCAATTTCTGTGGAAAATTTTAGCCATTTTGGCATGGAATAAGTTAAAAGAATGTGGGTCATATCAATGGATATAATGTTTGAACCAACTAAAGTGGAATAAGTCGATGCATACATATTGTATACTGCGCACGCAAGTGACGCAACTATCTTAATACACCCCATAAGTGAATAATCTCTTAGAATTGGTCTATACATACAAGCTTGATCAATTCACAAAATCAAATCAGCTACTTATTATATACGATCGAAGAGATATTGATTAAAATTAACAAGTAGGTAATTTCCCTCTATATAAACTCAGACTCCTTGATATTCAAAAACTCATTCACAAGCAATTCAGTAATTCACAAAAACTTGCCATGGCTACTCTTCGATCTTTCCTAGTCTGTTATATAGTTGTAGCCGCCACTACTATTATAACACCATCGTCTGCACAACTAAGTGCTGGCTTCTACGACAAAGTGTGCCCTCAGGCACTTCCAGTCATCAGAGAAATTGTCCTACAGGCCATCACAAATGAACCGCGTATGGGAGCTTCTCTACTACGCTTGCACTTCCACGATTGCTTTGTCAACGTAAGTTTCACTTGCAATGAACACTTTATCGTAAAAATTGTATTCACCACTATTCTTGACACTATATTATCATTACATGCATGTTCATCTATATAAATACTGTTGACTATTGCAGGGTTGCGATGGATCAGTTCTCCTAGATGACACTTCGACCTTCACTGGTGAGAAGACAGCCGGCCCAAATGCGAATTCAATCCGAGGATTTGAAGTGATCGACCAGATCAAAACAGCTGTTGACACCGCTTGTTATGGTAGTGTTGTCTCATGCGCTGATATATTAGCAGTTGCAGCTCGTGATTCTGTAAACCTTGTGAGTGCATGCATTTTTCACATTATAATTTCTTTTAACAGATGGAATGGAATCCCAACAATGGAAACTTAATGTTATCTGTACGTTTTTGTGGTTCAGCTAGGAGGACCTTCGTACAATGTACTATTAGGCAGAAGGGATGCAAGAACAGCAAGCACGAATGACGCGAACAGAAACATCCCTGCCCCATTTTTCAGCTTCTCACAGCTTCTCTCAAGCTTCCAATCCCTTGGCCTTGACCTCAAAGACTTGGTAGTCCTCTCAGCTGCTCACACCATTGGACTTGCTCGCTGCGGTACCTTCAAAGACAGGATTTACAATGATACCAACATAAACGCTGAATTCGCAGCTTCAGTTAAACAAAACTGCCCACCGAGTGGTGGAGACAACAACTTAGAGCCACTCGATGCAACCACCACGAGATTCGATACGGTGTATTTTTGTTCCTTGCTGGAATCAAAGGGTCTCCTTCACTCTGATCAGGAATTGTTCAAGGGTGATGGCAGTGAAAGTGATAATCTGGTGCAGCACTACAACCAGAGCCCATCTGAATTTTGGAGCGACTTTTCGACTTCAATGATCAAGATGGGTAATATAAACCCTCTTACTGGAAATGCTGGAGAAGTAAGACTCAACTGCAGGAAGGTCAATTATTAACATAAACATATCTTAAATAACACAAACTCTTTTGAGGATCTATATATTAATATATATACATATATATCGTCTTGTTTGTTTATGATTGCCATTGTTATGTACCTAAAAAAGCAAACTAGCTCTCTTCAATAACATAATCTCTCTTTGAGACAGTTCCTATATGTAAGTACACTATATGAATGGGAATACCCTTTTTTTTTTTGTTCATTTTTAATCTGAAAGCCTAGCTCATTCAAATCTCATCAACTTATATGATGCCATGATGTTTACTGTGGTTTAGAGCATGAAATGCAGAGCTGAGCTGGAAAAATAAGTAAATCTGATCTGATGCTACAGTATATGAAATTCGTGTATATCTAGCCAAGCAAAGATTGAAAAATGGGACACGGGGATAAAGCTGTGACATATTGTTACTTACAACACACGTGAAATTAAGGTGGCAATTAAATATCTTGTTGAACCTAGCAAAAGTCTTCAAAATAAAAAAACAACATATAATTCTCATATTATACAACGTCTCTCTCATTGCCACCGTGATCTGTTATTGCGAGTGTGATATGTATACACATGTCCGATGCAGAACATTTAGGTTATTGCATATTAACGAGCTTCAATCTAGGGATCTTGATAGTGTTTGATAGCAGTTGGATTGTTAGAGCAGTTGGGGGCAGTTTCACTTGTGGATATATTAAAATTTAATTATTTCACTGGTGGATATATAGTTACAAATTTAACTGCATGTTGACAATTATTTCTGTAGTTTATTTTTAGGAGAATAGTGAATATTTTTATTTTATTTCTTACAAACATTCCAGACATATGTATTTTAGCTTACTTTTACAATCCGAGATTGTTTGGACAATGGACCTCGATATTTGTATGATGCATTTTTGTTTAAAATATACCAAAATATATGTAATGGAGAATTTTTGGATTACTCAATGATGCCACAAGAATCGCATTTATGGAAGATTATGTATATCTCTAGTGAGGTTTTACTTCTGGTATTAATAAACTTTTTTTTCAACAAAAAAAAATAGAGATCTTGATATTTACATTTATATTAGGGTCTTGTTCGTTTCGGAGTACAATAATCGAACCGTTTATGTTTCTCTATTCAAAAATCACCATTGGATATATAATAATGATAAATCAATCAATTTCTGTAGAAAAGTACGTTTTGCATTTTTGCATGGAACAAGTTAAAAGAATGTGGGTCATATCTATGGATATAATGTTAATTTGAACCAACTAATTAATTATATAAAGCTAGTGGAATAAGTCGATGCATGCCCACATGCACATTGTATACTGCAAGTCTGCAACTATCTTAGACGCCACCAGAAGTTAATCGTCTCTCAGAATTGGTCTATACATACAAGCTTGATCAATTCACAAAGTCAAATCAGCTAATTACTACATACGAAGAGATATTAATTAAAATTAACAAGTAGGCAATTAATTTCCCTCTATATAAACTCAAACTCCTTGATATTCAAAACTCATTCACCCAGCAATCGAAAAACAAAGGAAGAGAAAAAAAATTTTGCCATGGCTACACTTCGATCTTTCCTTGTCTGTATTCTAGTTGTAGCTGCCACTATTATAACACCATCGTCTGCACAACTAAGTGCTGGCTTCTACAACAAAGTGTGCCCTCAGGCACTTCCAGCCATCAGAAAAATTGTCCGGCAGGCCATCAAAAATGAACCGCGTATGGGAGCTTCTTTACTGCGCTTGCACTTCCACGATTGCTTTGTTAACGTAAGTTTAACTTGCAATGAACACTTCATCATAAAATTTGTATTCGCCACTATTCTTAACACCTATTATCATTACATGCATGTTCATGTATGTAAATACTGTTGACTATTGCAGGGTTGCGATGGATCAGTTCTGCTAGATGACACTTCGACCTTCACTGGTGAGAAGACAGCCGGCCCAAATGCGAATTCAATCCGAGGATTTGAAGTGATCGACCAGATCAAAAAAGCTGTCGACAAAGCTTGTTATGGTAGTGTTGTCTCATGCGCTGATATATTAGCAGTTGCAGCTCGTGATTCTGTAAACCTTGTGAGTGCATGCATTTTTCACATTATAATTTCTTTTAACAGATGGAATGGAATCCCAACAATGGAAACTTAATGATATTTGTGTTTGTGGTTTAGCTAGGAGGACCTTCGTACAATGTACTATTAGGCAGAAGGGATGCAAGAACAGCAAGCACGAATGACGCGAACAGAAACCTCCCTGCCCCATTTTTCAGCTTCTCACAGCTTCTCTCAAGCTTCCAATCCCATGGCCTTGACCTCAAAGACTTGGTAGTCCTCTCAGCTGCTCACACCATTGGACTTGCTCGCTGCGGTACCTTCAAAGACAGGATTTACAATGATACCAATATAAATGCCAAATTCGCAGCTTCAGCTAAACTAAACTGCCCAGTGAGTGGTGGAGATAACAACTTAAAGCCTCTTGATGCAACCACAACGAAATTTGATACGGTGTATTTTAGTTCCTTGTTGAAATCAAAGGGTCTCCTTCACTCTGATCAGGAATTGTTCAAGGGTGATGGTAGTGAAAGTGATAATCTGGTGCAGCACTACAGCAAGAGCACATCTGATTTTTGGAGCGACTTTTCGACTTCAATGATCAAGATGGGTAATATAAACCCACTTACTGGACATGCTGGAGAAGTAAGACTCAACTGCAGGAAGATCAATTAACAACATAAACATATCCTCAAAAAACTAAACTCTTTTGAGGATCTATATATATATATATATATCGTCTTGTTTGTTCATGATTCCATTGTTTTGTACCCAAAAAGCAAACTAGCTCTCTTCAATAACGTAAGTTCTCTTTGAGATGGTTCCTATATGCATGAAAGTACACTATGGATGGTAATACCTTCTTTTTTTTCCATTTTTAATCTGAAAGCCTAGCTATATTCAAATCTCATTAACTTATATGATGGTTACTGTGGTTTAGAACATGAAATGCAGAGCTGAGCTAGAAAGAGAAGTAAATCTGATCGTATAAGAAATTTTCGCGTATACCTAGCCAAGCTAAGATTGAAACATGGGAAAAGGGATAAAGCTGTGACATATTGTGACTTACAACACGTGAAATTAAGATGGCAATTAAATATCTTGTTAAACCTTAACAAAAGTCTTCAAAATAAAAATCAACAAATAATCCATTCTCATATTATACGATGTGTCTCTCATTGCCACCGCCCACCGTGATCTGTTATTGCGAGTGTGACTAGTATACACATGTTCTATGCAGAACTTTCTTCCAGGAAAGGCTTAGCTATGTTGTGTTGGTCAGAAAAGTCAAACAGGGAACCCCAATTTTATGATCTATTTAATTACCACTCCAATTTTATATCCACCGTTACCTTGGTTTGCGAGGCTTCAAGACTCGAAAAAGCCTCACGTTTTCATAAATAACGAACACCGCCAACTGGTTGAACATGGTCGACCTTGACTAGGTTTGTTTAATAAGACTGGTGCTTGCACCAACTCTTGATGTCTATTTCTGGGGAAGAAGACAAAGATGAATAGGGATATATAGAATACTCACTTCTTGTTCCTCACACAATCTGCAGAAGAAGATTTCTCACTATGACCATTTCCAAGTTGCAGTACTAATTTGAAAATGGTTAGGTGAACAACTACATTATAAGACTAAATCTTAATGAAATCCAGGTTAACAACACCGTTTACAGACCAAGTCTTACTGGGGAGTCGATGGTGAATTCAAATAGAGGATTACTGGATTAGAACCAAAATCCAATTCACATTGGATAATGTACAAACTCGAGTTTCTGATATGTTTATACATTTGACATTTCCCTTCTACTTCCCTTTCATGTGACATATTGAAAACTACAATGCACTTAACTTGTAGTTGAGATTTCGATAGGCTAGCTAACTCCAATGTCAACTGTGAATCTGTGATTCAGATGAAGAAGTAGGCAATAATAACTTGATAGAATAATTTCACAAAACTCAGTTTATCAGAAATTACATGGACTGAAACAGCTTGCTCAAACTCAAGCTTGGTGAATATTATGGATAGCTGCAGTGATGCTCTTACAATCAAACTCCATGATCTTCATCCAGTTCTCAAAGTCCCCAATTTCCTGAAACACAACCCAAAACAACTTGCTTAAAATAAAATTGAAAAAGATGGGAATTTGCGTTTTACAAAAAGAAAAAGAATTTAGAAGCCCAACCTTGATGGCAGTGTTCATGGAATGAGAGACGGTGAGCCACTGATCTGTTTGCTTTGTGAACCGGGAAATGGTGGCCGCCAATGCCCGAATTTCTTGCTCGATTCGCTTCTCGTTTATGAACGACTCTTGCACTCCACGGTTCACCGCCTCCACCATCAGCTCCGCCGCACGCGCCGCCTTCTTGATCGCGTCCTTCTTCGCCTTCTCTGCTACGATCAATCACTCCCATTAAGTAGTGACTGAGAAAACAGGGAAATTTCAATTCGGGGGTTATTGGTAATTGACTCACCTGCGCGTTCGCGGAGCTTGAGGGAGTTGTGGTGGTGGTCCTGGACCAATTGGAGCAGAGCTTCCTCTAGGCCGCCGGGTTCTGTCTCCGGCAACAAGAAGGACGACGACGATGCCACGCCGCCGTGCGCGAGTGGAAGAGAAGCTTGTGAATACATGCTCATTCGAGTCTCGACCAAAAACGGTGCCGTCGGAAAACACTTTAATGTGTTTCGATTATGGGCCGACCCGGTTCGTTTTTGGGATGGGTTCGGATCTGGAGTTAGATGGGCTCGATTGGTGATAACCCATTGATTAGTGAGAGATTTGACTTGCGATGATTGATGTGTTATGTTGAATAATTGAAGGGAGCTTTAATTTAATTTAAGCAGTCGAAAGGGATTGTTTGATAGGGATTAGGGAAGGTGGCTGCATGAAAAGTCCAAGGTCTTTGCTTGAAGTTGAAGTTGAAGCTTTTGGTAGGTCGGTTAGTTAGGGTTTAGTCCCCCTCCAATAGACGGACTTATACTTCAAACTTGTTGCAATTCTAAGCATATATATGATTCAAGCATGCAATTTACATCATATCAAACTTTTACCCGAAAAGAATCGATCGAACTCTTGTCGATAGTGTATCATGTAACAGGAGGGTAAATGCTTTGTGAAGTTATGAGTTTCGAATTTGAGCATACGATATAACACATATGTTACACGTTTAAAACATGTTAAAAACTAAAGCATCTTCAACCTTTTTTCTTCTTTTGAGTTTTAGACAGTTTGAAGTTAAGTTTTTTTAATAACGAAATAATAAATTCAATTAATTTTTTTTCTAAATTTTATGCTAGCTGGCTCATAAGAGTGATGTTGATCGATCCATTATATTGCACCTTGTCGACTCATTGCTGAAATGACCCGACTTTCAATTATAAAGCATCTTTGCCAAACTTTCAAATTAATTAGTGCATGTGACTGCATATGTTGCAATTAAATCATACACTCATCTCTAAACAGCTAGAGATCTCTATACTATATTATTATATGCATAATTAAATCATATATATGTTGGAGCAGCCTCATCTTTATCCTATATATATATTGATCGATTAGACTACGAGTAACCTTTTAAAGTTTCTTTTGAATTTTGACGCGCGTGTTCTTAGTTTTTACTCTTACTAATTAATTTAATTACTAGTAATTTCAGCAGGTTTGACAGATTTATATATATATGTGGGGTATATATATATATATATGAATTTTGTCTCATCTCAATGGATGAGCTAGCTAGATTGCATTTGGATAAACGAGAAAGATCGATTACTATATATTGACTTTATTTCTGATTGTTGTTTTGCATGGCACACCTAACTTGCATTGATAGCCATTGGATTTGAAAGTAGAGATTGATATATCTAGCTACCTAACAAGGATCGATGCTTAATTGGGTCCATTCAAAGTTTCAAACTCATATATATCTTAATCAAACCTACCTACTAATAACGGTATTACTAGTACAATAATAATATTAACTATTAAGATATACTAGCTAAAATTAATTAGTCTTTTCGATCAGTCCATTTATATCATTAATTACTGCAATGACATTTCAATTGTAAATATGCATGGTCAGTATTATCACGCTAGCTCGAAACTGATCAGATGTCAATTCGAAGGGAAACCCTTTGCCTATCATATAGGTCGAAGTACCAACTATTTTCCTATAGTACTCACCAATAATTGGCACATAAATCATACCTATATATATAGTAGCCAATATGCATGCACGTTTTCTATCGAAGATGTGCGATGTTATCTTTACATATATAAATCCATTTGTATATGCATGCATGAACACATTTTTACATTTTTTTTCCTCATATTTATGATGTTGAGTCGTGTTTACTTAGTCAATAAATCTTTGATAAATCATCATCCATCTTAGATCTAAGGGTAAAAACTAATTCCAACTTTATATTTTGTCTTTTTCACTGTTGGATCCCAACGGTGGTAGACCAAGAATTCCTTGATCAATATTTATCCAAGTGAACACTATGCACTGTAGTTATTCTAATTATGCCAATTACAGATAAAGTCATTTTTATGACTTTATTTTCTTTTTAGGCCAATTAATATTTGTATCTCTCACAAGGCCTCCTGAATTTAAAAAATTATTAATCCAAACCTAAAATTAAGCTACTGCTCCCGAACTTAAAATTTACTGTCCCAAACCAAAAACTATTATCCGAACTAAAAAACTGTTGGCCTAATGAGAAAACAAAATATAAGATGCCTTACAAAAACAAAATTAAGTTCACAAAAGTGATCGGTCTTATCTATAATTTGTTAACAAAGGACAGTTTGTAAGGGTACTCTGATCTAATGCATCTAATAATTGATCTTTTCAAATCTTTTCTAGAAGAGCACATGCCTAGTCTTCTATTAATTATGGTTTTACCATTCTAAAGGAGCCTACATAAAGAAAACGAAGGACAGAAATTAACGACTTAATATTAATGAAGCGATAGAAAAGTCTTCATACTTACTTTATAAAGCAGATTCCTTTGAAACAGAACAGGCCGGAGCAGCCTGGAAATTCTCAATTTAATTTCCCCGGTTTCCCTCATCAGCAATAATTCTTGATTAATCTACCTATGTTGAATCCTTAAACTGGTAAAGCCTTATTAATTATTGATAATTAATTTTGACACGACCTAATAACACGACTGAAATTCTCACGATTCAAAAAATAATTATTTGCGGATCAATCCACTAAGACATGTTTAATAAACGGATGAGGTTATGGTCAATCCGCCAACTCGCTAATCACCCGTTTAACCCGTTTATTTTAGTATAGTTGGTCAAAATTCAAGAAATTAAGTATTTATATGTTTGTATGATATTTTTTTCGACCTTTCGGCCTCGTTTGGTTCACGGAAAGGAAAGGAAAGGAAATCAATTCCTTTCTCTTTCCATAGGAAGGGGAAACTAAAATTCTTACTAGTTTTTCTTTCAAGTGTTTAGCAACATTAAGAAAATGAATAAAAAAATAATATATAAAATAAAAATAATATTTATAATTTCATAAATTGTTAGTTTAGTTATAAAAGTAATGTAATTTGTGCAATAAATGTAGGAAAATATGTAGGAAAAGTGATTCACTTGGGCCTCGTTTGGTTCGCGAAATTGAGTCTATGGGAAAGGAAAATAAATTTTTTCCTGTGTTTGGAATGCAAAAGGAAAGGAAATACTTTCCTGAATGAATGGAAAATAGGGGGAAATTGGTTCCTTCCCTACTCCAAAGGAAGGAGAGGAATCACTTTCCCTACATATTTTCCTGGATTTATTACACTAATTCAACAGTCATTACATTACTTCTATAACTAAAGAGAAATTCTATTAGGACCTCCAAATTTGCTCACCTGACCTCTTATACTCTTTGCACCTCCTTTTTGCTTTTAAAATACAAGATTTGCTTACTAAACCTCTTCTAAATTCCTAAAATAACCATGATGATATAATTCACATTAAATATACAAAATTACTACTATAATTCTAAATTTACTCACCACACATCCATTAATTAATTTCTAATCAACAAGAAAATGTTTTAGCATGAATTATTCTTTGTTTTTTTATATCTTTTTTTAACTATTTTTTCTCTTTTAGTTGTGCAATAAAAAAAGAGTAATAATTTATTCTTACTGTTTATTTTTTTCCTTTATTTTTTGTACCTCATGATTAAATATTTTATATATATTTTTTAATTGCTAGTTTTTTTTGTGCAAATATAATTGATAAACTTAGATTTAGGTCATAGTAGAATTTTTTTTGTTCTCTATTACCAATATGCGTTCAACAAATGATACAAATTTTTATGTCACATGATCTATCATAGTTTTAATTCTTATTAAATATATATAAATGTTTTAATGGGTATGTAGTGAAATTGGAAAATAAAAACAGATAAGGAAAACAATAAATTAAGAATGCAATCTAATATTATTGAATTGGAAACTCTATAAAAAATAAACATAATATCTTTTTGGTATAATTATTGTCCTTAATAGTCATTTTATAGGAGGTTATAAATGTCATTTAATAATTCATAATAAAGTGAGGTCAAGTGAGCAAATTTGGAGGTCCCAATAGAAACACTCATAACTAAACTAACAATTTATGAAATTATAAATATTAATTTTGTTTTATATTTTTTTTATTCCTTTCCTTAGTGTTGCCAAACACTTGAAATGAAAACTAGTAAGAATTTACTTTCCCCTTCCTATGGAAAAGAGAAATGAATTGATTTCTTTTCATTTCCTTTCCGTGAACCAAACGAGGCATTGGAGTAGGGAATGAACAAATTTTCCCCCTATTTTTCATTCTTTCAGGAAAGTATTTCATTTCTTTTGCATTCCAAACACAGGAAATTATTGACTTTCCTTTCCCATAGCCTCAATTCCGTAAATCAAAATAATATATACAAAATTTATAGTGATAATTTTGAGAAGTCATATGTCATGCATTTTAAATAGGTCAATCAAACTCTTTTGTAATGTGAAATTAATCAACTGTTATTTATATTGGCACTACTATTTTATTAAATGGGTTATGTGAGTTGGGTCGGGTAACCCGTTTAATAATTAAGTCGAATTTAAATTTGCATATTTTAACATGTTTAATACCGTGACACAACTTGAACCTCGACACAACGATGCATTGATAGCCCTACTTAAGTCATTCTGGGACGTCTACAATACTGTGGTCCATATAATTAAGAACTTGATTTTACGTTCTATCCACTGTTTTGGCAACTAGGGCTTTGTTTTATTTCGTGGAAAAAAAAAACTAAAGGAATCTGATTATCTGAAAAAGAAAAAGAAAAAAGGCAAGATATTTAATTGATCTGTCCATTGCGTGCATGGTTTCTCCACCAGAACCGTAAAAAAGAGAAGATATTGAATTGATCTCTGTCCATTAATTTCCTTGCATGGTTTTCTCCACCAGAACCCTAAAAAAGTTTTGAAGACAAACCCAAGTGGACCATGAATAATTTGACAAATTGATACGTGTTCCCCATTTGACTGTGTCCTAGCGACCTAGCCTACTTAGTTCATTTAACTTAAACGTGTTTTGGCCTTTTGGGGCATATCCTTAATAAATCAAATCAATTTCTTCAACAACTTTTAAGGAAAAATTGGACGTAAAAATCAATGGCATGCAATGTAATACTAGTCTCGAAGATTAGGTAACCTGCCGATCGATGCCAACCTCCCTTATCCTCTATATAAACTCTATTCCCAGTCCATGTTCTAAGCACACTACTAGTCTAGCTTCGACCGTTGTTGAGTTTGAAAATATTAACAATGGCTTCTTCTTATTATAAGAGTTCTTCTTTCTGTTCCATACTGGTCGTTGTCACATTGGGTGTTCTTGTGGGTTTCGCCGGAAGATCTTCAGCTCAACTCTCAACGAATTTCTATTCGAAAAGCTGCCCTAAGGTTTTCAGCGCAGTCAAGTCTGTTGTTCAGTCTGCCATCTCCAAGGAAAATCGCATGGGCGCTTCTCTCCTTCGCCTTCACTTCCATGATTGCTTTGTCAATGTAATTTCTTCTTAATTTTTCTCTAGTTATATATATGTCTGTTAATTAGGATTAATTATCTCTGTTTCTTCAAATTTTTCTGATACGCAAACTTCTTAGCTAGCCAAGTACGTACTGATCGAAACACTGATTAATGAAATGTGTTTGATTATTTTCCCGTCATGTAGAAATATATCATCTCTTATTAAAATTGATAATTACCTTAACCAATTGCATTAATTATTTTAGCCATATATGCAATTATCTGTCATATACTCGTATGTTTATTGTGAGAATATAGAGTGTTGTCCCACATCAGAGAACATAGACATTGCAAATGTATTTATAAGAATTTGAGTCTCTCTAACAATTGACAATTTGTTTTGGTTGTAACACTCAGAATACTTTATCATGGTATAAGAGTTATAGGTACATTGGAGAATAGAGATCTTGCAAATATGTTTATAAGGATTTGAGCCTCTTCAATCATTGCTAATTGGTTTTGGTTGTGACGCCCAGATTACTTCATCATGGTAACATATATAGGCGATGATAATATTTTAAATTACAGATTTGTTGCACTCTTTAGCTATTCTTGTCAAATCATGGTGTCACACTGTCACATCTACAATAATTTACGATCCATGATGAATGAACTAGCTAGAATTTATCTTTGTTCCAAACAATTACACATGAGGTGTAAATTTACTGCGGTTAATTCTAACTGAAGTTTGGTACTATATATTTGACATGCATGTATGGGTTTATCGAAAAAGGTATACTTATGTGGCTTGAAAATGAAGAAAGCAAGGCGCAGCATTGTCAACAACTCAACATCATCTTTAGCTTTTTTCCTTGGAAGAAAAAAAATGATAACATGCATGCATTAACTGCATGCATGCATGTAGACTTTTCAGCTAGCGTCATGAACAATTAGTCTTGTTGTTTAGTTATTGTAAAAGTAATTAATAACTAAGATTATGCTTAACTGATCGATGATTAACGTACAGGGTTGTGATGGGTCTATACTCCTAGACGATACATCTTCTTTCATCGGTGAGAAGACAGCAGGTCCCAACAATAATTCAGTTAGGGGATATGAAGTTATTGATAAGATAAAATCTCAGGTCGAAAAGGCATGCCCCCGCGTCGTTTCGTGTGCTGATATCGTAGCCATCGCTGCTCGAGACTCCGTTGAGATTGTGAGTTAATCATCCTAGCTAGCTACCGATCTAGTCATGCCGCTCATAACAAAATTACAGACTAATTAATCATGTATAAACAACCACAGAATAATTTATTTTAAGTTTTTTTTTTGGGTCTAATTTGTTGCAGCTTGGAGGGCCAAGTTGGGCTGTTAAGCTTGGAAGAAGAGATGCCAAGACAACCAGCCGTGGAGCTACCAGTAGTATCCCTGCTCCCACATCTAGCCTAGACACCCTAATCAATAGTTACAAAGCTCAAGGTCTCTCTACAAGAGACTTGGTCGCCTTATCCGGTAACTATATACTCTTTCGCAGAAATTTTTTCTTTGGAAACAGTCCAACACGTAATGGTGTAGACTGTAGAACAATCTACCCTGTTTGAAATCGATCTCACATTTTAATGTTTGTTATATATGTTCTCTAAAAACAAAACGTACAAGCATGTTATATTCTTCAACATACGGTCAATAATTTCAACTATTGATGATTGTTTTTGTCCGGTGGCGCTTTTGCTGGAAGTGCTTTTAATAGAAGCACATAAACTTTTTTTTTAGTGAGTTTTTTATAATAGACTAAAATCACTTCTGTAAATTTCAAGTGCTTTCTACATACGCGTTTGTCAAAATATGCATATATGGTCCAAATTATTAATTGCGTTAAAATAACAAATTGCTTTTACATGATTATTCTAGGAGCTCACACAATTGGGAAAGCAAGGTGCACAGTTTTCAGAGCTCGCATATACAGCGAGACCAACATTGATGCTTCATTTGCAAAGACCAGGCAGAACAGTTGTCCAAAGACTCCAGGCTCAGGGGACAATAACCTTGCACCTCTAGATACTCAAACTCCCAATAGTTTTGACCCTAAATACTTCCAGAACCTCATCAACAAAAAGGGTCTCCTCCACTCTGATCAAGTCTTGTTTAATGGTGGATCCACAGATTCATTGGTTAAAACATACAGCGCCAGTGCTAAGACCTTCTACTCTGACTTTGCTAAGTCAATGATCAAGATGGGAGATATTAAGCCACTCACTGGATCTAAGGGTGAGATTAGAATCAACTGTAGGAGGCCGAACTGATCATGGAGATGGAGAATGTTCCTCTATATATCATAATAAGAAACTCAAGTTGTGATTAATTAACTAGCCCGCAAGTTGCGATATATATGGTTCTTAGAGTTCGAATTTTATTAAAAGATGGAGTGTGTTTAATTGTGAAATGAAAGTTTAGCTATAGCTAATCTTTTTTATCACTTTAGAGAATAAAGCAATAAAGCAATCATGAAATACAATTTTATTGTAGAATTTTCAGCGGCAAGCACAACCACATGCATTTGGCCATGAATTTGTTACCTAACAATTGTTCATATTTTTCACATTTTGAGAAAATTTCTGCAATGTTGCTCAAAAAGATAGATCAGGTTCTCACACGTGTGAAAGTCTAACGACCTCACGTGCTCCATATTATCCAATATAAATTGTCCACATGTGTGGTTTAAAAATTCCAATATAAATTGTCCACATGTGTGCTTTAAAAATTTGCCACGCATGCGGGGCTAGTGAGAATGTGGATCTTGTTAGAGCACAAAGAAAACTAGAGATAGAGAGAATAAAGAGAATGAGAAAAATGTGATTCTCGAGTATATTCCAACTAACTGATACAAAGAAACTAAGGCGGCTTATAAAGCTCTAGTACAGCTGTAATGAGCTGGAAACAAACCAATAGAATAATTACATATATGTGGCAAGTATACACAACCAACTAACAAACTAATCTTAACAGAAGAGATAAATATTATACTTCTAACACCCTTCCTCAGCTTGATGCAACAGTCCAATCATTGAGCTACTACAAAGGTATGTGTGTTGAGGTGAGCAAAGACCTTTGGGAAGAAGTATCCTTCCTGAAGACAATACCAAAATCAAGGGTGCCCTTAACATATCTCGGAATTCTCTTCACAACCCTGAAGATGAATGTCTGTGAGGTTATGAAGAAATTGACAAACAACATTGACACTATAAGTAATATCTAGCCTTGTGAAGGTTGGATACTGCAAACAACCCACTAGACTTCGAAAAAGAGTGATATCAGATGAACTTAAAGGAGTGCCACCGTCTGCATAAAGTTTCAAACCAGACTGACACGGAGTAAGATATGTATTAACAGCATCCAATCTAGCTTTATGAACTAAATCTGTTGCATATTTATGCTGAGACAAAAATAAACTATTATGAAGATACTTGCCCAAAAAATGAAGATCCCACAAATCTTTCATATAAAACTCAGTTTGTAAAGCTGTCTTAAGTTATGCAATAAGATCCTCACAATCCCCAGTAATGATTATGTCATCGACATATAAAAGCAAGAAGACTCGATTTGAACCAGAAATCTTAATAAACAATGAGGGATCAGCATAAGAAAATTTGATCGAAGCCAATGGAAGGTAGAAAGTTAGTGAACTTGTCATGCAAGGCACGAAGAGCTTGTTTTAGACCATAGAGAGACTTCTCAAGCTTGCATACATGTGAGGGAAACTTATCATCAACAAAGCCACTTGGCTCAGACATGTATACGGTATACCTCTCCATTGAGGACTCCATGATGAAAAGTATTCTTTACATCCGTTTGATGTAACTTCCACCCTGAAGTAGCTGCCAACCCCAAAATTAGCATAATTGTTGTGTGTCTAACCACAGGAGAAAAAGTCTCCTAATAATCCACACCATATTCTTGACTAAATCCTCTTGCAACAAGATGAGCTTTATGTCTAGCAATAGAGCCATCTGCATTTTGTTTAAGCTTAAAAATTCACTTACAAGAGACAAGATTTTTAATAGGTCGTAATGGAACCAAGGTCCATGTTTTCTATTTCATCAGAGCATCATATTCTTCCTGCATAGCCGGTTTCCATTCAGAAACTTGAAGAGCAGACTTGACAGTATGAGGTTCATGAAATGCAGGATAAGAAGAAGAAGAAGAAGACATGGGAGACGTGATAGATAGAAAACACTTCTTCTTGCAAATACCTCTTTTTCCTCGAGTGAGTATAGAGCGATCATTGAGTATGGTATCTATAATACTTTCTACAGGATGAAGGATATTGGAATCTGAAATTATTACTAATGGGCCTTGATGGAGCACAATCTAACACAACTGAGATACGAATTCCAGGTTCAAATTGTATTTGGCCATTAACCAAATCAAATTGTATCTGTGTGTGAGTATTAGATTCAAAAAGCAAGTTGGAATATGAAGTAATGGACTGAGTTTGAGAAGAAGTGTCAAAATCAGTAGCACTAATAGGAGAAACAACACAGTCGAGAGTATCAGACATGGCTTTGCTTGAAAATCTCGAATAATTTATTTTTTATAAATATTCTAGTTTTCCGACTTTTGAATATCGTAAAAAATAAACGAGTCAATATTTTTCCGTTCTGTTACTTCGAGAAGTCATTGAAAATCATGATTTGAGTACAAAAAAAATTGGTGGAAAAAAAAATTGATTTTGACCAAAAATCGCGTGTTATAACCAACAGTTTTGGCTGTAAAACCATGCATGGTTTCGGCAAAAAAAATTAAATTTCTCAAAAACTCACCATTAGTAGCAAATATTTTTTAAAAGGTGTTCCAACTGACTTTGCCCGAAAATCTCAAATTGTTTATTTTCTATGAATATTCTAGTATTCCGACTTTGAAAAATCGTATAAAATAAACGAGTCGATATTTTTGCGTTCTGTCAATTTGAGAAGTCCTTGAAAATCATGATTTGAGTATGAAAATTTTTGGTGGGAAAATTAAAAAAAAAACGATTTTGGCTAAAAATTGTGTGTTATAACTTACGGTTATTGGTGAAAAACCACGATTTCGGCAAAAAAAAAAAAAATTCACCATCGGTAAAACATATTTTTAAAAGGTGTTCTAATTGACTTTTCTCGAAAATCTCTAATAGTCTATTTTTTATGAATATTCTAGTTTTCCAACTTTGAACAATCGTAAAAAATAAACGAGTCGATATTTTTGCGTTCTGTTAACTCGAAAAATCTTTGAAAATCTTGATTTGAGTATGGAAAAATTTTGGTGAGAAAATAAAAAACATGCAATTTTGGCAAAAAATTGTGTGTTGTAACCCACGGTTTTGGGTGAAAAACTATGGTTTCGGCAAAAAAAAATTTCATAAAAATTCACCATTGGTAAAACATGTTTTTTAAAAGTGTTTTTATCATATATAGTACCTAAACTATTTCTCAATTGTATATTTGGTACCTAAACTTTAATTTTTGTCACAAGTAGTACCTAAAGTTTTAAATTTTGTCACAAGTAGTACCCAAATCTTTTGATTTTATCTCTTGTAGTACTTAAGGCCATTTTTGTTACAAATATATACGTGTGAGAGCGCGTATTCTAAAAAAATGGTTAAAATTGAAAACTATAGGTCCTACTTGTGACAAATATTGAAAACTTTGGGTACTATTTGTGACAAAAATTGAAAACTTTGGGTACTACTTCTGACAAAAATTGAAATTCAGGTACCAAGTATATAATTGAAAAAAAAATTTGGTACTATATATGATAATAACTCTTTTTAAAAGGTGTTCCAACTTGTTTTGCTCCAAAATCTCGAATTGTTTATTTTCTAGCTATGAATATTCTAGTTTTCCGACTTTGAAAAACCTTAAAAAATAAATGAATCGATATTTTTATGTTCTGTCAACTTGAAAATCATGATTTGAGTATGAAAAAATTTGGTGGGAAAAAAATGCAATTTTGGCCAAAAATCGTGTGTCAAAAACCATGGTTTTGGGTGAAAAATAATGGTTTCGGCAAAAAAAAATCCTCAAAAATTCACTATTGATTGAACATTTTTTTAAAAGGTGTACAAATTAGTTTTGCTCGAAAATCTCAAATCATTTATTTTTTTTAAGGAATTTTCTACTTTTTCGACTTTGAAAAATCGTAAAAAATTAACGAACAGATATTTTTACGTTTTGTCAATTCGAAAAAGTCCTTAAAAATCATGATTTTAGTGTGGAAAGATTTTGGTGTGAAAATAAGAACATGCGATTTTCTCAAAAAAATCATGGGTTATACACGATTTTGGGTGAAAAATCATGGTTTCGACAAGAAAAATAAAAATTTCTCAAAAGTTCACTATTGGTAAAAACATGTTTTTAAAATGTATTCCAATTGACAAAACTTAAAAATCTCGAATCTTTTATTTTTTATGAATTCTTTAGTTTTCCGACTTAAAAAAACCGCATGGGCATCATAGACATCGTTAGCCTATCTAGCTTGGGCATGCATCGTTAGTTACCCTCTCTAGTATAGGCATCGTTAGTTAGCTTCACTAGCGTGGTCATCGTTGGAAGTGTTGGGTGCACCTCGGGATGTCTCGTAGTAAAACATGATTTTTCAATGGACGGAGGTATCCCGATGATATGTTTTTGAAAGTTCAAATACTTTATTGATTACTTTTGAAAGTCGGGTTCTTTTTTGTCCGGTACACCAAAGTTTAGACCTTTCTAGTGATAAAAATCCAATAGAGTTTATAAAAGTTTGGGCATCTTTAACCATTCTTACTTGATTTTAGTTGTGACATTCAAATTATTGTATCACCTTGAGTAATAGTGGAGCTAAGAATTTATACAAGAGAGGGCTAAAAGAACTTCACTCACTTCAATGTAAGTTGGTATGATGGTAATGTAGACGCAAATCAATTTTCTTATTGTCTCTATCTCAAATTAGATGGGTCATGAATTTACCTGAGTTTCGTAGCTTTGAGCCTGAGCTTATGGCTGTTGATATTATATTAATGTTGAAGCGTTAATGTTCTTTGAACAAGGTTTTAATGAGACCACATTTCTGCACTTGTGTCTTATATTTGTCATCTCAGAATTAATGGAAAGTTTAATGACTTCATTTGATAGGTTGGGCCTATCTTTTCAAAGGGATCGATACGTACCCAAGTCTTCTGGAAAAAATTCTGAATTTTTTAGCTACTTCAACATGGTTTTGTTAATTGAATCAGACACATTATAAACCTATATATTCTGATCGATATGCATCGTTGTCGAGTAAAAGTGAATTAAGTAAAACAAACAGCTAAACTTGATCTGATTGATATGCACTGGCAAACGCTAAAAGCTAAGGTCTAAACTAAAATTTAAGCCCCAAAAACTATTTTATTCTTAGTTTTAGAGTTATCCACAATTTATGTTTCCACCAATAAGGTCTAAAGTCTAAGTCAATATTAATTTTTGTATTAAATATGGGTCATTCTTTATGTACAAAGATATGTAGTCTATTGATTTAATGAAACATGTGTTGAGTCCTACATTTTAGGCTAGCCTAAATCTCTATTTAGTTTAGTAGTCAAGTTTATAATGATACTGTTGGAGCTGACTTTTGATTTGTATGACCTATATTATAATTTAACTTATTCTATATTGGTGTCGCTGCACATGCTCTCATAGGATGAGATTAATGTATGTTCACATCCAACTATTTAGAAATAGTCAATGCTACATATATAAGTCTTGCATATCTCGGTCAGAACTTATATTTGTTTAGTCCCAGTCGGAGGAAATGCTAATGTGTTATCAAATCTATGATGATGAAGATGATCGAAGTCATTTAATTTGCTTGAAACACCCTTATTAAAAAAAAAAGTGTTGTTTTCCTTGCTCTCCTATTGAAAATAAGGCAGGTCAGATTTATGGAGAGATTTTGATGTGCCTAATTCCGATAAGAACAAGCTTAGATGCGAGTACTCAAGCAACCATAATGCCTATCCAGATTCCATATCAATTCAACTTAGGTTATATCGAATGCGTATCTTGTTAGACATCTAGCATGTTAATTGGCGTATTTTATTTAATCGCATAGACATGTTTCACAATTTTACAACATATATAACATGTCAGGGCGTTTTGGAGAAGAAACGTGTTCATAATTTTTTTACCTACAAAGTGGCTACAATGTTGCGGCTCAAAGCCACACGCCAAGGAGACCTAAAACTTAATTATATAGAACGTGTAGGCATTAATCGTCACTATCATTGACTGTCCATAAATTAATATATATATATATATATATATATGTTGTTTTCAGTCAGTATAATTAATTTTTCAAGTAAGAAAGGAACATATCTTGAACTCTTGTTATAATTAAATTAATATGCTGCATAATTAATTTGACATATGCAACTTCAAGGCACAATATACACCAAATTAAACTGCATCACGGCATCAGTAATATTGGGTCAAAAAGATAACGTTGTGTAAGTGTAACACACCTATTTGGCCACTCATTTCTCCTAATATTCCTCCCCAACACCAAACATTATCTAGAAGAGAAATCCGAAAAGCATATCATCCCCATAACTCATACTTCGAAATATCTCATTGTCATGAATGATGAAGAAACATAACTACTATCTCATTGTCATGAATGATGAAGAAACATAACTACTATTGATATATCAAAACTTTCGTCGATGAGAAAACAAGAGTATAGTGATTAATCAAATTTCAAACGACAGTATAGGGATTCACAACCACCACCCAATATTTTGTCTCCCTCCAACTAGTTTTTATAAGCTTTCAGGTCCTTCGTTTTCAATGTACTATTTAAACCTAGCTAATTAAAGTCTAAGTTAAATCCCACACGTGCAATGGACAATCTTGCCAGATCGTGTGTAAACTCTAATGGAAATTGAAAATTACACCCCACAAAACCACACCAACCAAAACAAAACAATCTTCCAATATTTGTTTTGTCCAAAAAAAAATTCCAATATATTTGCAATTACATGAACTCCTGCTTTTATAGAACAGAAATACAATAAGAAAAACACTCACAAAACCCCAGTGTATATATAGTGAGCTTAATTAAGGTTGCATTTAGATAGATATATGAGAGAAAACAACGTTGGAAGAGAATTACAGTATATGATAAACGAGATTAATTAACCAAATTGTTTCTGGTAAATAACTCAAAAAAGTCCTTGTAAATGAGGCATTTGAAAGACCTTAAAACTTGGAGACATAACAAGTTGGGGATTGGAGTAATTGTTGTTAGATACTCCAAGTTTCTTCTTTATCAATTCTGATATCAATCATATATAATTTGGAAGAAGGGAACTATTTCAACTCCCATACTAAATAAATTTTCTAATCTCTATCAAACAAGATATATTATTCTTGAAGCAGGGGGAAATTAACAAACAAAAATAGGCTAATGAGTCTATCATGCATTTTAATCAAAATACGGGATATTGTCGCTTGTCAAGGAACTATAACCCGTTGTATTTGTTGAGGGTGTATATAAAGAAGAAGCTGAAGTCGAAGAAGATGAAGAAAACACAACGGAAGATGGAGGAGCAGCTGGTGGTGATGTCGAAATTGCTTGTGGTGGTGTAGCAATAGACACCATCCCAGAAGATACTAAAGCAGCAGCAGCATGATGATGAGGATGGATATGATCCCTAGAAGAAACGATCTGACTAGTTGCTTCTTTATACTTGTACCTCAAAATTTCAGACCTAACAGCACTAAGTTCTGCTTGTAAAGATTGAATTTGTTGTTGCAAGGTTGAAATTACACCCATGCATCCGTACACCGGGTCTCTCAGCCTCAGGTTTGCTTCATAAACCAGACTATTTGCAGTATCAGCTCTTTGGTTCTCTGCCACCTCCTAGAAATATGCATAAACCATATATTAATGTTCCAAAAGAAATTTCTGATTTTTTTTTTTTTTGAAGAAATGGGGTAATCAATGCTATTTCGATTCTCAGTTTGTGATCTTGCCCACCTTTTTGTACAGGATGATCTATGCAGATGGTGATTAAATGGGAGAGAAAATAGCAAAACCAAGCTAGAAATATTGGGGGTAGAAAGTAAGTTTTAGTGTACCATTAGCAACTTGGAGACATTGCTTGCACCGAAGACTTTGTGGACAGCTGAAAATTTGTGAGGTTCATGTGGGGAGAAATAGGGAGAGAAAGGACATTCTTCAGCGCATCTTCTTCTCAAGAGCTTACATGCAGCACAAGGTGTGATTGTGTTCAAAGTCGTCATCCCTGGAAGTTGACCAAATGAATTGTTCTGTCGACTCATCATTACCATTTGATCAGCTGCAGATGTGATTTGAATGTCACTTTCTCTCCTGATGATCTTCTTTCCTATAATCTCATCCAATCTTATGATCTCCCTATAAACACCAAGTAAACTTTTAGGTGGAAAATCATAATCGTACATAAACTCAAGGATTTGAACAAATACAATCCAAATCAAATAATAATTAAGAAGAGAAAGCAAGAAATTGAAAGGGGAAAATGAACAAATTAAGCTAGCTTGTCGAATAAAAATACTTCGGATCAAAAGTTCAGAACAAAATAGCTAGGTACCTGTCTCTGGACATGTATTGAGCTTGGGTGCAAAGAAAGAGGAGGAAGAGAAGAAAGAAAGATTGAGAAAGAGGAAAATAGTGCTTATAAGGCAAGGTAAGGAAAGTAGGTCAATGTTTCTTTATTATTGGGAAACAAACAAAACGAGTATGAGAAAATGGTTGATGAATCTGATATTAAATTCTATAAGTCGGTGATATATACAGATAGCATCCAAGGATTTGGTTAAGGTGTGTCCTTTTTACTATATTGGTGTCGTGAGTGTAAAGTCCCACTTCAAACGAACAATTTTCACATACTATATTACTATAGATCGTTCCATATATAATAAATGACAAAATGTTTCAAAAAAAAAAGACAAAAAAATTGTCATGAACAATAACAGAAAAAAATGTTATCGTGGGGTGGGGGCAAACTTCATAAGTAATCTTAATTAACCAAGCTCCACTTACAAGCCGATTAATGTGTGAGGGCTAAATTATAGAAAAATTCTTGATCGACCAAGAGTAAAAGTGTATACCTGATATGCTGATTAAAATATTCAAGCGTCATATATTCCAGATAGATTAACAACCAAAGTTCACCAACAAATATATAGAGAACCTCTCGAGTCTCGATTGTATAAATAATACCTCGAATTTGCAACTACAAGGCTAAGCTAGCGCTTTTATAGTGCACAGTCGGTATTCCCGTGCTACTGCAAAAAACACAATTGGTAAAGTAAATCTTACGGCCATAAACAAAAAAGTAAATCATATTACGAAAACGGAAAAAAGAAATCTAATGATATAAACGAAAAAGTAAATCTTATGACATAAACAGAAAAGTAAATCTAATGGCATATACAAAATAATAAATCTAGATGCGCAATCAATAAATATGTATAATGACACGAAAAGAAAGTACGTAAAACTTAACGGGCATAAATAAGAAAATAAATCTAATCCATTTTTTAGAAATAGGAAATATCAATTAATGATTTCATACAAAAGAGGAGCCCCATGACAACTTAGCAAACCCACCGACTACTAGGAATATACTGAAAAGCCTGTATAGCATGAGATAGCCCGCTTTATGTTCTTAAATTGTTTTTTTTTTTTGGAGTAGGGGTCTTCTTGGCTCCTAGATTTGTATTACTCATGATTTTCATGTAAACCCTTACTTCCCATATCTCCCCAACTTGTGGTGTACAATTTAATAGTATGAGCGTGAGGTTGAGCCTCTCAGCTTGATTGAGTTTTTTTTTTTTTAAGTAAAAGGTAAAAATAAAAAGAGGTAACAAAAGAGAAAAAACAAAAAAAGACTCAAAGCCTAAAATTACATATGATGAACATTCTTACTATATTGCAAGGCGCACGGATAGTGCTGCGAAAGATCAGACTTTGAATCTTCATATCTCCTAGCTATGGCAATTGGTTGGGGCCTATATGAAGAACTAGGGAGAAGAACAAACTCGTGGAGTGAAGCTTAAGAAATATAAACAAAATAATTAGTAAAAGATTACGACACAAGCCAGAAAATTACTTTCCATTAATTAAGAGCTTCAAGATGGTATCGATCAAGAGCATGCTACGAAATGCCGGACTTAGGCTACATATATCCTAGCTCGATCTGGCATCTAGTTAGTACTTATGATACACCATGCCACCTCGAAACTTGCGACGTAAAGAACTATGGAGAAGAACAAACTCATTGCAACCAAACTTGAAGGTGGGCTTCTAACATCTTAAAACTAATTGTTCTGTAAATTGGTATTCAAGATTCTCTAAATTGAATGCCCTTCCGTAGGTGTCCGTCAACGGACGATACCTTGACTCTCTCATTCCTCACTAAATTACAGTGCTTGGACTGTTTAATTTGAGCAGAAACATATATCTTCTTTTGTTTCAAAGCCGTTTAATGATAAAAGCAGGTCTTTGCGTTGGCTGTTCATGTCAAAACTTGTGTTACCTAACTCTTTTCGTAGTTAGACCTGTATATTATGTTAAGAAATAGTGGGGAAAATAGATTTTTTTTTTAAATACTTATTGCCCATATACGTAATTTAGGCATGAATATGAACATATATATATATATATATCTGTTGTTTGTCAAGCTCGCACGTTTTACAAAAGAAAGAGTACGAACTAGTATATGTAGTGCAAATGTTATTGTCTCAATTTTTGGTGCATATATGGGTGGGCCGTGACAACGTGTGCATGTGAAACCTTGCAGTAATTGACTTTTGAAAGAGGCTGTCATCAGACTCAACCGCTGTTTGATCGATCGAAGTCTCGAAGATGATGATTTCTAGCTGCATCCGGCCGGTCGACGGTTTTCAATTCCTTCGGATGATGATTTCTCAAACTCAAGGACTTTGTTTGGTACATATATATAGTCATATAGATTTCATAAGAACTTAGAATTACTATGTCTATGCCCTAAACACAAAACATATCCAACAAGAATACGCAGTGCATGCGTCAACAAACTAATGGTAGTTCAAAACATTTATATATATATATATGTGGGATGAAAACCTAACATTTTTATAGGTGAAAAAGGAATGAAAACCTAGCTAACATTATATGGGAGGATCTTATTTTAAGTAATTAAAGGGCGATCTGACATGATTAGGAAAAAGAAAGATTTAAAAGTCTTCTTGTTTGACCCGTAGTTGAAGGCAAACAACTCGCACCCTTGTTTTACCCTAATATATCCAGCTTTAACATTTCTCTTATTAATTAATCTTGCTTCTGCACAACATGATCATGAACACCTCAAGATCCTAACACACAATTACCATTATAATAAAGGGGTACGTGTTACGTACTGTTGCAGACAATCACAATTTAAGTTGGCGACAAATTAAAATAATTAATTATTTAGAGCCTCTGATGGAACTATGAAACTGCACGACCTAGCTAGCTAAAATTAAGGACCAACCTGCAGTGTTTAGACTTGGCTTTTATGTAGGTGGATCTTAATGGAGTTGTACGTAGCTAGCTAGAAATTCATGATTTTCTGGAGGCTTACTATTTTACAGGTAATAGGTATTCCTACAATCACAATGAGATCGATCGAGTACGATCATTTACTCTAAAATCTAAACCCTAATACCTTAATTAATTTGCTATCCACATGAATTTGGGCTGAGATTTGTGACATGGTATATACCATGGATATAGAGCAAAATATGGGTTTGACACATGCAATAACACATTTGATGAAACTTCTTTAATTATATATTAGTTATTAGGGATCCAAGAAGCTAGTTTTAGAGGAGTCTTCTACTTAATAATGCATTTTGAGCATGAAATTTCTCAATCAGAATAATATATCCTGACCTAAAAATTAAAACAACTTTTAAAAGGTCCAGTGCCACATAAAGTTTTGATCATGTCTAAATTTTAGAGCTGATCATCAATTAAATATATATCATAATTGCATGCGTGCGTAAACTAATCTGAGCTTTGTAGTTTGTACCAGAAAAAAAAAATCTGAGGTAAGCTAGTTTTTATAAAGGAAGTTGATCGACTAAGATTGTGGGCATCGTTTATTTATATATATACACGAATATTTGAAAGTGAGAAAGCATTCATCTCTTGCGTGTTAACTAAGGCAAATTGATCGATATTGTACATCAATTCTTGGCTTTATGTTAAATATTTAATTATTTATGTACGTACGCATGAATATCCAAGCACTAGAATAGAAAGAAATTGAAGGTGTTAAGACTTAAGAGCTAGCATCAATACAGGAAAATTGACATGCATTCATTTGACATTTTGACTAATATTCAAAGCATCAATCTGGTAACTAAGCTAATTGGTCGTACATATATAATGCAAACATATATGTTTCTGCTAAACCAAAACCAAAAGCTTTCCCTCGACTAATCGATCTTCGAAGTTCAAAGTACTCCCCCAACTTACTGATGAAATTACCTAAGCAATACCTTGAGCAAGTATGAATAGCAACCTGAAGTAGTCGAAGCGCTTGAACCATAGCCATTCTCATGCGGACACAGCATCCCTGAATCAAATTCCAATTGTACTCTTGGGTTCGACATTGTTCGACCCCGTGCACAGTGTTTTGTCACCGGTGTACTCACTGGAGAAGAGGGCACGGAGTAATAAGCTGTTGAAGATGCTGACGATGATGATGACCTTGAATTTGATGGAGAAGAAGAAGAAGATGCCGGTGATGATGGGGTTGATGATTTTCTTGATTGCGGCTTAGGGAAGATATTGGGTAAAAGTAGGGATTTTGAGTACTTGGATTTCCTTTTAGGCCTTTTGGTGGAATTTGTAGTGTAAAAGTAAGAAGGTGGGGGTGTGAGAGGAGGCAGATTAAGGGTTTGGTGGAACTTGGATTTCGGAGTACCTGGTTGAGATTCCCAATTGAATGGAACTGAAACTGATGCAGAGGCTCTTCCATTGTAGTTATCATCAAGTGATGATGACAAGTTAGCCATGTACACTTCCTTTGTGATCGGTTGCTTAGAGATCGAAGTTGTTGTTGTACTTAATTGGTCTGCTGTATTTGGAGGCGCTTTTAACTCTTGGTTCAAATAAATCAAATGACTAACCAATAAACACATGCATGTCGATCCGCTAGATTGAAGGAACGGATTTTGGGGACTTCAACTTTCTACATGTGGTCTCTAACATGATTTGGGTACTACTTAGATTTATTGGCTTCAATTCCTTTATATAAAATAGGGGGTTTCTATTTTCTACTGAAGTTTATTGTTAGTGGGAAATAAAAATGAAATCCCAGTGACATAGTATTGAACAGGATCATGACTTGCCAACTAACACCCTTCAATTTAGAATACATTTGGCATTTTGGCATGCACAATATTTAGCTTCTAAGAATGATTGTGATGTTTCTAAGCAATTTGAATCAATCAAACCCCAAACGTCACGTACGCCTCTAGAATCCATGTAAATTAACCCTAGCTTTTGGGTTTAATGGTTTATAGCGAACTAAAGTACTAAACATTATATGAATATATGATATATATACACACATATTATTATATATATGCAGATGTTTTACTTTACTGTTCTCCATAGCTCTGTTAGTACTTTCCCATTTTCTGTTCTCCATTTCAAAATAAATATAAATTAATATTTTATGACTTAAATATGAATAAATAAATAAAAAATATTATGCCGCTAACTTTTCAACAAACTATTAGATGAAATAATTCGAATTATATATGTAGATTACTTTTTTCATATTATATACGTTCCATATTTTACTAACTATGATCCATACATATTCATAATTTTGATGCTCCTTTTAAATTTTTAATAGTATATTATGCAGATTTAGGTTTGCAGCCTAGTTACTAAGGCAAATTATCACTAATAGAATGAATATAGCTATTGCATTTGCGCACGTACTTACGTAAGTTGCAGTACCAGAACTGCAGAATGAATAATATAGAAATGTCTACTATTATATATATATAGCTTGAGCTTTGAGGTCAGATTCATGCAGCAGGTGCCATGTGAATCACCGAATTGTTTTAATTCTGAGTCAATTATACAATTGAGATTAATTATTAAGAAGGTAGGGGTTAATTATGTTGGGTGGCTTTTAAAGAACCTATGAGACATATTTCCTGCAATTATTGCCTTAAGAGCGGCGACTAAGGCGATCCTTGGCCGACTTAACAGTATTATTCTTATCGAGATCAATTTGGCCACAGAACCAAAATATACAAAAGCATATTAGTACGTCAACCTTTGCCAAAAATATTTAACTAATTAAACCAATTGACATATATTTATGATTTGCATGAAGTTATTGTTTATATGAGTTATGTTCACCTATTCAATAAATTTTTTATTCAGTCATGCTCAACTATCTTGAATTTAAATTCAGTGGTTGGAGAACAATGTAACAAATAAATTCATTTCAACTGTCTAATTATTTTTCACCCTTAAATTTATATTCAAACATAGTTAAGCACAACTGAGTAAGAAATCTGTTGAGTAGGTGAACATTACTATTGTTTACATATATCTATATATCTCTTATTAAAAAAGCAAAAAAAGGGGGATAGAATGGTTACCTATAGGTTATTGGAGTTGGCATTATGGGGGAACAACGCGAGTCATGGCACCTCATTTGGTTATTTTTTTTATGTGGCCAAATTGTTCAGCTTTTGTTTAGCTCAAATAATTAATTCTCTACTCAATTGTTTTGGTCTTGATATATATGGTGTCATTATTATGGTGTTATTCATGATGACTATATGTTTTATTTTCAGTGATTTCTTGTTGCCAATCGAATGGTGAACTGCCTTTGTACATGATCTGATAGTTTTTGGGCATGGTATGTAAGAGGGTGAAATAGTTCTTCTGGACGTTGGCTGCGAGGATGGATAATAACTCTTAGGATCATTGGTCTTTAAGTAGTCTATGAAAAATAGTGATATTTGTGGTTAGAGTTTGGATCTTATTGATTCATGATCTATATGCATGTAACCGTTGGTTCTCTATTACTAATTTTTCGATCTTATCTGGTTAGAGTCATAGCAAATTTACGTAGTCATTCCTATGGTTGTAATCTTATTATTTAAGAAATAAAAATTCTTTCTTCTAAGAAAAAAAAACAAACCGGTTAAAAACAACTTTTCTTTTGTAAAGGCATAATGGTACAACGTACAACAAAAAATAATTTTTTGTTGAAAATAATTGCATGTCTATGGTTAAAAAAAGAAGCTAAAATATATGTTAAAAGCCAATTGGCTCGTACGCTCGTGGTGCATGCTAAGAGCATTTTTAACAGACTTTCTATTTTAGCTCCTTAGGTATTTTAGAGAGCATGTTTAGTTTTTCAACTATTTTAGTAACTGCACCAGCCTCCTAAGTGGCTCTCTAAAACATTATGTTTCAAACAAAACTCTCATTCCATTAATTAAACTAACTAATTAATTTAGTTATTAGTTCAACTATTTTATATTTCGGAGAATTCTACTATACTGGGTTGTTTACCATACAACCATTTTTTTGAATATTTTAGATCCTTAGATTAGTAATATATTTAACGGTTAAGAATATTCAAAATTTGGGTAACCGGTTTACCCCTTAGCCTTTCCTAATTTTTTAATTTTTTATTATTATGTTATTCAATACATAGCTGCAATTAATTTCTTTAATATCTCTCCATGTTTTTTGTAATTTTTATTTGATTAGGTTTCCTTTTTAATTTGGTGTCTGAATAGGATTCTTGAAGCATTAAATCTTAATCCTTAATTAAGGTTGCGCAATCAGCCAATCGTTATAATACATCTACAAAAATGTACAAAATTTTGGCGAGAATAACCCGGAGGATAAGAACTAGAGATAATTTGAGCAGATTTTTCTGATTTGGTGAGATTCTATGGTTCTTGAAATATGAGATTTAATGATAATTGGTTAAAAACATAGCCATACTCCACAAACCCATCCACATTCATTCAACTACGAACACCGACACTAACACGACACAAATGCAACCAATAGAAAAATTTCTAAATTTTATTTTAGATTTGCACAAAGGAAATAATTACTTTTTCATTGTTGGAAATTAAAATTCTTAAGTTTATTTAAACAAGGAAAGATGAAAGAATTTGTTTATTTTGAAAAGGAAAGTAAAAATTGTCAATTTTAATAGTACTGTATTTTAAAAGAAAATTAAATCAAAGATGGAAAATTGGGAGTATTGTTTCAAAAATTTCGAATTAACGAGAAAGAGAAAGGAAAATATTCATGGATTTGAGTAGAACAGATCCCCTATTTTCTATTTATCGAAAACTTGAGTTTCTCCAAACAGAGGAAAGTAATGACTTTTCTTTCCGTATTCCTAGAATCCATGAACCAAACATGGCCTCAGTTCTTAGTAAGATTTATTTTGAGCCACAACCATTGGTGTAATAATGTGTTCCATTTTGTAGCCGAGGTCCTCTTTAAAGTAAATATCATCGCCTCATAAGATATTTGTATGAATATAGAGTTTACACAAATGACAATAATTTTGTTCAATAATGGTAATTTAGATTCTATTTGTCGTAATTGCATCACCTACGACTACTTATTACAAGTTTGTGAACCAATTTACAAATGTGACAACAATTGTGTTATTATACTGGTAATTTTTTTATTTAAACCAAAAGCACATGTCTTTAGTTGCGTAATAAGGTTCTCTTTTATGTAACTAGAGACTTATCTTGTGTAATTCTCATCATCGATGAAATAATTACTTCTCCGTCGATGCATTTTACCACAAACCACAATAATTAATGTAAAAGTGGTAACTTGTATTCTATATATAGTAATTACTTCATGTACGACCTATGAATACTATTTAGAGAACCAATTTACAGATGCGACGATAAATATGTTATCATAATAGTAAAGCTCTTTATTTGAACCAAAAACACAAAAGTCTTCAGTAGTGTAATGAGGTCTTATCTTGTGTAATTGGAATACTATATTGTGTAAATTTCGTCATCAATGAAATAATTACTTTTTTTCCGATGCATTTTATCACAAACTATAACAATTAATGTAAAAGTTGTAATTTTGTTCTCTTTGTAGTAAGTACTCCACCTAAGACTCATATATAACATTATGAACAAATCTAAAATTGTGACAACGAATGTGTTGTGATAGTGGTAACTTCAATATTTTCTACATCAATAAGATGATTACGTCTCTGAGTATGTATTTTACCACAAATCACGACAATTGGTGTATGAAATGGTAATTTTTGTTCTATTTGTGGTAATTACTTCACCTACAACCTCATTTACAACACTATGAACCATTTTATAAATATGACAACAATTGTATAGTGAATATGGTAAAATTTCATATTAGACCAAAATATATGTAAGTCCTCGGCGTTGTAATAAAGTTCTCTATTCGATAATTAAGGTTCTATATTTGATAAATAGAGGTCCAACTATGATACTTACATGTTTGACAATATTATTACCATACCTACAATAACTTTGGTCATAAGTAGTAATTTTAGTCCTACCAGATGTAATTTATTTTATTTACAATATTTGTTACCCTTTGTAAATGAAATTCATTTGAAACAACAAAATGTTGTTAATGTGATAAATGTCATTTTTTAAAGACACATGCAAACTTTGAGTGGGAACCTGTAACCAATCAATAGGTTTCCACGATATTAACTATTAAAAATTAAAATATTAAAAAGAGGAGACAACACCGGACCAAGACCCTTTCATAGTTTAACTTTGTTCAAAAGAAGAAGAAAAATAGCTCAAATGTTTATCTTTTGGGTTTTTTATTTAAATTTGAGTGAGAACTCAAAATTTTATAAATAATTGAGATAATTTTTTTGTCTTAAAAAAAAAAGACATGAAAACGATATCCTTTAGAATCTTATCAAATATTTTTTCCCTATTAAATAGTGTACGATTCTCATTTTTAAATGAATTAATAAATCAAATTATAAATTTAAATGGTGTATTGACTATAGACATCAAAATTGTGTTCCATTGCTGCATTGAAAAACTGAAGACCAAAGACAATTCTAATAAATAATAAATTATAAAATTGACCTAACAAATTAGCAATTGCCCTTAATTGATTGGTGCAATATTTATGGCAAGCCACCTAAAGAGTAAGAGTGGTGGGTCTCTTTTGTGTTTTCACCATTTATAAAATAAATTACTTATTTTTGTAAAAAAAAAATGTTGTTCTAATTTGATATTGGAGTTTTTTTGTGTCTAATTCTTCCTCACTCTATCCTCCTCTACTCCACGTTTCGTTTGTTTAATGTGTGAGCTCGAAGTGTCTGAACTGAATTTGCTACCTATTTTTGGACATCAAACCGACTATGTGCTTATCATGTCACCCATATTTTAATACAAGACTATTTCGAGTCATCCTCAATACCTTTTATCTCCAAGACTCCATCTAAATAAAATTAAATAAAAACAAAAAGCCGCTAAAGGAAAATAAATAATAATATGATAATCCCAAGATAAGGTTTGAGGTTGGTAACATAGAGTTCGATTAGTATGACACATTGACACCTATTTTATATCTTAATTTCATTTCCTTCCAAAAGAAAAAACAATGTTAACCATTTACGTGCATGCTAGCAAATTAAATCAAAAAATTGGCGGGCTGAGGTCAACTTCAACCTCAGTTCTAGAGGAGCGCAATCGGCGGTTGAGAACTTGAAACCTAAAGTTGTTGCCCTCATGAGAGCAATGACCTAGTTATCAATAAGTAGAATCGACCCTAATATATGTCAACCCCTCAACACAAGCATAACAAAATCAACGTTTCAAAGACCCCACAAAGTATCCTTTCTTTGTCCTCCTTCGTGCCAAACTTGAAAACAAAATAAAAAATAAACATGCTCATTTCCTGGATTGAAAACCTTCGGTCTACAAAAAAGTACAAAATTAATTATTTTCATTTATTAGCTATCTTCTTTCATCTTGCAAATGGTGGGACGATTCCAGCGCTTCACTTATTAACATAAATCGACCTAATTCGTAAACCAAGGCTAGTAAGGAGGCAAGAATTGCAAACATATTGTCAACTATTTTCAAGGAAGAGAATGGAAGTGCTAAGACGTGTAAATCCTAACCCAATGGGAATCGCCCGACATCACATACGAATGTCATTGTAGCACACTCCCAAAAAGTGGTGGATAATATGTCATACCCACCATTCTTAAAGCTTCTATTCCTGGTTCCTACATAACAAAACATCCTCGCAGGGAAATGGAATCTCATACCTACCATTCTCAAGAGTTTTTCCCTCCTTGATAGCCGTTGATGTAATTCAAATCTTACCGTGGGCAGGCATACACTGGAACTCGAACTCGAACTTTCTCCCGCTCTGGGCTATTGGGCTCGAATGTCAAGGTTAGGCCCACAGTTTTGGTAGCCGTCCAGGTAATAAATTATAAAGGAAAACCCAAAGCTTTATTTAGGTAGTTTTACTCGAAGCAAAATTTTACTTTAATATTTTGAATTTGCGACCTCCAATTCTTGGTTCGGCCTTTCGTTTTGGGGATCCACAGCTACCGGAGTTTCTTTCTTCTGCCTGAAGGTAAATTTTTTTTTTCTCTTCTCAATTTTGCGTAATTCAAATTTTTGATTCTAGAAACTATACCCGCTTAATGATGATCAACGTCAAAGAGAAGAATTAATTACTAGTTTTTCTTTGAGATTTGCTGCCTTGTACGGTTTTCTGGTTCATCTGCTTAATCGCTAGGGTTGTGATTTTCTCTAATCAAGAAAAAAATTGAATTCTGAAGATGTATGTGATGTTTGAATTAGAGCTAATTTTGATCAGTATGAGTTACAAAGGGTTGCTTTCGTTTCACGGAAAAAGTGAGAAAGGTCGGTGCTTTTTTGTGTTTTAATGGTGGTTCTGTTTGTGATTTTTCAGGGTTGATAGGCTTTAAACCACATATTGGTGCTGAATTGTCAGTATTGTGTTGGAGAACATTGAGGTAGTGCTTTTTGTGCATAATTTTAGCATTCTCTTGGAAGTATAAAAACCAGGGAATGCTGAAAAATGTGCCTGACCTGTCCGAACTCCGCCTCACAACTCCATGAGGTTGTAGCTTCAACAGAGCTACCCTTCTTTGTTCTTGCTGATATAAATTACAGTAGGTTTACTCTTGATACCCAACAGCAGATTGAGCCCACAAGCAGGTATGCCATGCCGGTTGTGTTGATGCATGACCATTGCGAAGACGGTTGAGCTTCTTATATTGTCATAAACTCCTGCTTTTTTGTAAGATTATATAGATAGTGTTTGCAGGAGCAAGTTGTGTGTTTGTTGTTTACAAGGTGTGGAAGCTTGAAATGGAGAACAAATCTTATATATTGATGCAAAGGTACGAGTTAGGGAGACAACTGGGTAAAGGAACTTTTGCCAAGGTTTACTATGCAAGGAGCTTGATAACGAATCAGGCTGTGGCCATCAAGGTTGTTGACAAAGAGAAGATTGTGAAGGTAGGGCTGATGGATCAGATAAAGCGGGAGATATCTATTATGAGGATGGTTAGACACCCTAATATTATACACCTTTATGAGGTCTTGGCCACCAAAACTAAGATTTATTTTGTCATTGAATATGCTAAAGGCGGCGAGCTATTTAACAAGGTGGCGAAAGGAAAGCTGAAGGAGGACATTGCACGGAAGTATTTCCAGCAGCTGATTAATGCACTTGATTTCTGTCATAGTAGGGGCGTTTATCACCGGGATATAAAGCCAGAGAACTTATTGCTAGATGAGAACGATAACCTGAAGATCTCTGATTTTGGGTTAAGTGCCCTTGCTGAAAGCAAGCGCCAAGACGGTTTGCTTCATACCACTTGTGGTACTCCTGCCTATGTTGCTCCTGAAGTTATTAATCGGAAAGGCTATGATGGTGTGAAAGCTGATGTTTGGTCTTGTGGGGTGGTCTTGTATGTCTTATTGGCTGGTTATCTCCCATTTCATGATTCAAATTTGATGGAGATGTACAGGAAGATTGGGAAAGCAGAATTCAGATGCCCTAATTGGTTCTCACCGGAAGCACGTAGGCTTTTGTGCAAGATGTTGGATCCAAATCCCAATACTAGAATTTCCTTGGCCAAAGTTAGGGAAAGTTCTTGGTTCAAAAGAGCATCAAAATCTAAAGAGAAAGTGGCGGCTCCGGCAAGAACAGAAGCTTTGGGTCCCTGTGAGAATAATGTGGCAGCTCAGGCAAAGCAAGAGCCGGGAAGACTTTCAAACATGAATGCTTTTGATATTATATCCCTTTCTGATGGGTTTGATCTGTCTGGCTTGTTTGAAAAAAATTCTCTAAATAAGGAAGCAAGATTCACTTCAAGAGAGTCCGCTACAGTCATCATCTCCAAGCTAGAAGAAATGGCTAAGCATCTGAAGCTGAAAGTGAATAAGAAGGATCATGGATTGTTGAAAATGGATGGACTTTCAGAAGGCAGAAAGGGGATTTTGTCCATTGATGCAGAGATATTTGAGATCACTCCGACTTTTCATTTAGTAGAAGTCAAGAAATCAAATGGAGACACATTAGAATACCAGAAGATGTTGGAGGACATAAGGCCTGCTCTGCGAGATATCGTCTGGGTTTGGCAAGGTGAGCAAGAGCAAACGCCGCAGGAGCAGCAGCAACAAGAACAACAAGAACTGCAGCAGCGGCCACAACAACTGCTGCAGAATGGGCCACAATTTTAACAGCAAATGGCCATTTTTCGTGTCGTATATTCTAATTGTTTGTATATTTCAGTCTCCTAAGCTATTAACTTTGTGTCTTTCCTATCAAGTGTCATGCCTGTTGTAATAAAGTTGTTCATACATATGCATGGCTACAAAGATTATATCAAATATAGAATCTCCTTTTCGATTTGCTTCAACATACTCCACTCGGTTCTCTTCTTTTTGTGACTACAGTTTGATATCTTTTACACCACCCTTTGATTTAAATTTTCTAAAAAGATCACAGATGTTCCAACTTCCAAGTACAACCTCTGTAGAAAATTAAAATTTCAAGTTATCATGTACCCAGATTAAAAGAAATGGTCTCAAGAACCAAACACATTACAAATACTTCAATATATTAGATTTACTTTGTAAAATGTATTCATCAAATAACTGTTCTGACAAAGTCGGACTCTGAATTTTATTTATTTCTAACAACTACAAGTTGCGAGTCTTCTGCACATTATTTAAGAAGAAAATTTCATGAACAATTTGGTGATGACACGAGCATTTTCTTATCTTAAATTTGAGGTTTCTACCGTCTCTAATTGCCAATGCAAAAAATGTAGGTGGGATATTTTGCTCTTTCCTTGAAAAAATAAAAAATAAAATATGTTGACAGATTAAACAAAATCTCGGCAAATATTTCAAACCTTGGTCTCTAGTGATGACATGTGTCCACCTCTGTGCCGATACACTAGTGCAGATATACACATCAACTATTTATTTCCTGAGGCTAGTCTGAGTGCACATGTTGGTCCTTCTGTGGTTCTATGACTTCTATCTACATGACCTTCAAAAGCATGAAAAATGCTCCCCTACCCACATTTCAATTGCGTCTACTTATTGATCCTTGCCGACTTTAGTAACCACCAACTAAGGTTTATATGATAAGTTCTGCAGTATTTTAACCAGCTAACATTCATCCTCTTCAATAGTTTATCTAGGTAATATTGAACTCAAAGCAGAGTATGATTTTGACTTGCTGTTGAGTTCTGACATTCACATACAGCATGGTAACTCAAAGGGCTGTGCATGCCTCAAAACCTCTCATAATTACCAGGCTTGGAGTAAGTAAGAAAGTGAAACCAACACAAAATAACTAATAGTCTCGGTGCTCCTCAAACGTTCAGACCTAGACCAAAGAAGAAAAAGAAAAATTCACTCCCAGTCAAATCAATTTTATTCAACCTTCAAATGAGTGTTGAAAGTCGGGTGGTTTTACCACAATTATTTCAAGAACTCAAACATGAAGTAGAACAGAACATAACAGAACATAACATAACAACACACCACCATCTTCCAAACTCATATTTCGTCTACATAGATCATGTAAGATGAGACATTCAATAACAGAATATGAATAAGAACAAGTAGAGAAGAAGAAGAAGAAAAAAGTTTATTCCATTGAAAAATTCAGACCAGAGTGCTGACAATATTAGGTTGCTCACTGATTACAAGTTACAACACATGCCATCAGGCAAAGATGACAATAACTCATCTAAATTTTTTGATCAAACAACATGATCGTCAAGCAAACTTGCTTGCTTCCACAATTATTTGTAATAAACATGTCTGTCTCTCTATAATTGGATGAAATTGGGAGACTTAGTCAAGTCAATAATCTGAGGGTAAGCAGTAGCAACTCTACTTTTCTTGCCAAATATACCATTTCTACATAGCGGAGATGGAGTTATCAAATCCACAACCTCAGAATCACAAGGCCTGAGATAACTGTTGCTGGGTGACCGTTCATCGTCTGCAACTATTATAGTTGGCAATTGGTCCCTTGCAGGTTGATCCAACTCGACACTACTGTCATCAAACAACCCTATATTATTACTTGCTTCTCTGTCAAATGAGGTAGTGACATTTGGATGTGGCATTCTCACTGGTGATGTGATAAATGCATATTCCCCTGTGATATCTTCTTCTACTTCTTTATTGCATCCATAAACTTGGCTAGATGTATTGCCAGTACCCATTTCCTGGTCATCCGCTGAATTGTGAACCATAAAATCATCAAATGTTTCTTCCTGTAATATACCACTGTTTATAGCTTCATCAGATTCCTTTTCATTATATGACTCATCTTGTCGTGCTTCTTCATTGCCTACATATACTTCATTAATTCTACAGCCAGAACCATTCTGCTGATCATCTGCTGAATTATGGATTATAGAATCTGATAATGCTTCTTCCTCTAATGTACTGGTATTCATAGCTTCATCACACTCCTTTTCCTTATACCACTCATCTTCATTATCAGAAACATCATCTGATATACAGGAAGGTAGCTCATCCATGGGGCAAATTTTGACCTTCATCTGTTCTGGGAGGCGAGGACAACCAGCAGCATGCTTGGTATATTCGGTTGAAAAAAAGTTCACAGTGAGGTTCAAGCTGATGACATACAAACACAAATTTCACTAACTTTTGGTAACAGCAAAAACATGTGTATCCATTAACACTCTGTCACAAATCACAAGGAAAATAATAAGAAGATAAGATGATACCTCTGCCAAGGCGGTAGGGTGAGCATTGTGTATGCAAGTTTGATCTTATTGGCAAATCCTCCAAGGGTTTTAAAGTTTGCTGCGGCCTTCCTAACTGCCTTTGATACATACGGGTTCTGCCAGGCCCATTCAAACTGCAAAGGAAATATGAAAGTCCCAAATTTCAATCAATATCAATGCTCACAGAACTTTAATCGATTCCAAAATTGGTGCTAACTCAATCAGGGTCTCAATCAAATTGGACCAAATTGATTCCAGAATTGGTGCCAACTCAATCTGGGTCCGAATGAAACTGGACTTAACAGTTAACATAACTAAATAAAAATATAATCTTTGATATACACAAACCCCAATTCGGGTTCATAGCATAATAAAATCATAAACTTTGAGGGTCTTGCATCTAATTGGTCCCAATTTCTCAAATTGAAAACATAAACTTCTCATCCAAAGCAACACATACATAAGCACTTATATAGAGAAAGAACAAAGTGAAGAGACCTGGAGAGCTGAAGTGTTGGTTGGAAAACCATAGATGCATAAGGCCATCTCCCATGGCCGCTTCTTCTTTGTTCTCCAAGCACCCCTCCCAATTTCGCCATTGTGCTGTCTTATTCGCCGCCGCGGATTCACTGTGAATCTGCAATTGGGCTCACTAATTAATTCAATTTCTAAAATAAAGTCTCCAAATTTAATGAAACTGAAACGAAATCAAAACCAAGATTGATTTAAAAATCATTCTGGAATAGAAATTTGAAACAAGAAAATAAAGAATTGGGGAAATCGGATCGGACCCAATATAGGTGTGGCCCCTATAACGGGGGCAGCGTGACGTCAGCAGATAGCAAGCGAAGAATCGACCTCCTTCTGCTTCTTCCGCCGTTAGGGTTTCGGGGTTTTCTGATCCCGTCTTTCTTCTCTGCCTCATCTCTCTTTCAATTTTCACATGTACAGTATACCAGTAAAAAGGGATAAATACAATTCGACCGTTGGCTTTTATTATTTAAAATGGACGTTTCAGATTCGGTTTGGCTTTTCTAAGGTCAAGATCTATGCGGTGACGCTTGTGGGTTGTGGCAACAAAGTCTTTGCCGCGTGTCCTCCTGTATTTGCTAATCGATCGTGACACGTTACCAAAGGGTCAAAGAAAAAATTTCAAGGACACAAGTTTAGAAGAATTTTCTTTTAGCCCTCTTTTCTTCTCATTCCTTTTTAAGCCCCCCAAGTTTAGAAGAATTGTCTTTTGGCCCTATTTAACGCTTACACTTGGACACTTGGTACACAGTTCTATACTAATAATGGAAGTGCCCGTAAAAATTTAACAGCAATTTAACGGTCTGATGACTAAAATTGAAAATTTTGAAGGACCAAAAAAGCTAAAGATACAAAACGGATTTTCAACCCCATTCTGCCTTGGGTTTTACGGAATAGGTTTTGAGTTCTTTGTTCAGGATGAACGGCGTACCACAGATTCAGCATTCGAATGCAACTTCCCAAATTTAAGGCATTAGCAAAGAGGAAACTTTCACCTAGAAGTCAATTCTATCTTTCCTCGAGAGAACAATGAGAGAGTTTTGATGTCATTTTATTCGCTTTTCCGAGTTCATCGACATCCTGTCAACAGGTACAGAAACCATGATATGCAGATTCACTGACTAACCAAAAGCGATATATAGCTTGGGTGTGAAAGGTGCGTTAAACGAAGATATAAAATATCAGGTGAGAAACTAGAAAGGAAGCACAAATGTAGGAAACACTTCACTCTCTATGTAGGTATAGACAGTTGACCAATTTAAAGGAATCTCCAACAAAATACGCTGGCTCCTCAATCCTCATTTTCTAGACTTGGAATGAAACGTACAAACACCACTATCAGGTAGATCATGAGTTTACTGCAAATGCACAAATCCACCTTTCAATTTGTTCATGCTTTAGGGATTTCTGTAATCCTAAAGCATTTGCACTCACATGGATATCTGTAGTCCTAAAGCATGTAAAATTGAAAGTTGGATTTAGTTCATTTTCTTGAAATGCATGAAATCTGACATCAACGAACTACCCTAGTCCTAAAGCTTGGCCACACACTTCACAATTTATGGGTTCAAAGCTACATAAATGAATGTAATCGAGATTGAAGCAGAGATCATGCAAGGACAAGAAATGGGGAGAAAAAGGTTATCAAAGAATAGAAATTATAACTGTACTTTGAGAGATGGTCTCAATTCAATTGCTACTGCTTCATGAAGATTGAAATTTTTAATTTTTTTTTAATCAGGAAAGATTGAAAATTTCACAGAACTATGGGAACAAGAGGGGGATAGAGCAAGGAGTATTTACTACGTGCAGTTACCACTCCAGAAAATGGTCATCATCTCACTAATATTATGCATACTTAGAAACAGCATTAACACTGCAATCTAAAAACCATCTGAGCCAGTATGAATTAGAACCGTGGACCAAATATTGTAGCAACTAAGAATCCATGTCTGATTTGACAAAAAAAAAATTCCATGTCTGGATTACATCTTAAATTGCAGTCACATGAATGACATCACAACACTCTTGACAGATGCCATAACAAATACCAACTATGAAGATGATGCTTATGAAGTCCAGTACAACTAAGCCTCATAGGCTGCGTGTGGTATGCATTAGTGTGTGCACATGTTTGATAGAGATTTCGTATATGGGGATTCTAATGCCAAAGCCCATGAACCAGAATTACAGCAGCCAAGGCAATTCCATTATATCCCTAACCAAGATAAAGATAGAAAACTCCTCAACAGAGGCAATTCAATTCTAAAGTACATTTCATAAAGGGTCACACTTGATAACATTTCTGAAAAATCCAAGTCATAGAGGTGATCTCATTATAAACAACACTGCCTTTCTATAAACAATATGAATGAGCCGAAGTATAAGATATAAAATCAGCCAAAGCTTGTGAGCCTTAGCTTATATAGCATAGTTAAGAGAACCACACCACACTCAATAGTTAGATACAGAAACCAGATAATGGACATAGCAACAACATTACAACTTACAAAGACAATGGACATTGATGAATGGTAATTACAGCTACAGAACCAACCATTCCCTAACAGCATAGAACAATGGATTTTCAATTGGGTCTCTAAAATTACACATATTATCGAATGAGCTTTCAATATTATACGCCACCATAGTAGTTAACCCCAAACCTGAACATGTGTAACTATTCACAGACATCAATCAGAAGGCTTTGGGGAAGATGATGAGACCAAATTCCTCCATAGGTAGCGTCCACTGGCCATGTCCACAAAGGTCCAGAACCCTGATTCCATGGCAGAGCGAACCTGCAAGCACAGAAATACCCAAAAATGTTATAAACCCAAAAGAGAAAGATGGAATTTTTTTAAGTGAAAACGAAATGGGTACCTTGGAAAATCGATTAGGGGAGTTTTCGGGGTCGTGGTGGGTCTCATCGTCGGCGGGGTCCAATTGGGGAGGCTCGGATTTGAGGTTTCTAAGGATGAAGAAGCCGGCGAGAGTGGCTGAAAGGAAGACGAGAATGAATCTCAGAGGACACATTTCTTTTCTCAATCTCTCAGACAGAGGCAGAGAGAGTCTGAGAGAGAGACGATTGAGAAATGTGGGGGTTCTGATAAAAGAGGGAGAAGCAGGAAGGGTGCAGTTGAAGAAGGGTCAATTTTGGTTAGGGAATCAGGTCATTGACTAACATGAATTCAAGTGGGTTTGATTTGTAATTTTGGGTGCATGCGATAATGCTATTTGACCTACCTCATCCACACATGTCTCAATACCACGTGAAATTTCACTTCTTTTTTTTAACTATACTAATAATATGTTTTTTTTTCTTTCTAATATATTGATAGGAGGGTTAAAATGACTCAAATGATTAGAATTTATAACTCGGGAGTGTTCATTCCACCATTTCTTAACACTTCCGCTGTGACAAGAAAAAAAAATTATATTTAGTTCAGTTATTTTTTTTCTTATATTTAGTTCAGAGTTATTTTTTCTTGTTCAGTGATTCAATTCATTTCGCTGTAACAAGAAAAAAAATTATATTTAGTTTATACTGCAATTTTATTCTTAACCGATGGAAGACAAAGTCATTTTGTAAAAACCACGATTGAATATATCGTACAGGGAGATTCTCTAGTGAGGACCCCTTAAATGAGGACCATTTGAGGACTTTTTGATTAATGGTTGTGATATCTATTTTTCGATCACATCTCAAGAAATCAACCATTCAATGTTAAGATATTCATGAGTAGATCACTTATACAAATTTTCAACAAAATTTGAAATTGTTAAGGTACCAAACTAGGGAAAGTTCTATGAAGACCTCTTAAATGAGGACCACTTGAACTTTCTAGTAGACATCTTTTTATTACATTTTGACAAATCAACCGTTCAATATTTAGATATTTATGAGTAGATCACTTCTATAATTTTTCAATGAAATCTAAAATCGTTAGGTCATCTATAATTGTGATTTACCATTTATGAATATGAATGGTTCAAAATTGATAGATTTGGTTCGTTCATTTATTTGGTCTAGTTTGGTACCTTAACGATTTCAAATTTTGTTGAAAATTTGTATAAGTGATCTACTCATGAATATCTTAACATTGAACGGTTGATTTCTCGAGATGTGATCGAAAAATAGATATCACAACCATTAATCAAAAAGTCTTCAAATGGTCCTCATTTAAGAGGTCATCACTAGAGAATCTCCCACCAAACTAGACCAAATAAATGAACGAACCAAATCTGTCAATTTTGAACCATTCATATTTATAAATGGTAAATCACAATTATAGATGACCTAACAATTTTAGATTTCATTGAAAATTTATAGAAGTGATCTACTCATAAATATCTAAATATTGAACGGTTGATTTGTCAAAATGTAATAAAAAAATATGTCTACTAGAAAAGTCAAGTTGTCCTCATTTAAGAGGTCCTCACTAGAGAACTTCCCTATATGTACATACTAAAAATTCAAATTAGAAACATGTGAAAGTAACGTGCCAATATTATGAAAGGAATGAGAGGAATATGAACATGCTCAAAAATTCAAAATTAGCTTTCCTTTTTTCCCTATAATTTTGGATGTACCAATTGGAAACGAATTTTTCAGTGTATAATATATACGTGTGTACAGAGTCTTGTCTTGTGACCTAACCGCGTCCACCTACCATAGACTATGTCAAACAAAATTATGAAAGGTGGTGGCTCTCTGTATGTATCCAAGGGATAAAGTTATATAATAAAAAGTCCACCATGGTGCAATTGGCATTGGATGCCACTATTTTTCTCAGATCCAATGCAAGTCTTTCAACCACTCAACCAAGAGTAGGTCTTTCTTTCCATTTTTATTTTGATTGAAATGCTATCATAACTCTTTTTAAATGATTGATGAACCAATAACTTTCCCTCAACATGACCACTCAGTATCATGGTAAGCACATATTAGGCTAATTACAGGTCAGTCTCATAATAGATAATAGATCAGTGTCAAAGGCACAACATGAAAACGAATCAGCCATCCTTTTTATGAGTTTGAGTTCAGCTTACTCAGAACATGCCAAGCCAAAACAATCGCGAAGCTGTTGCCTGAAAGGAACAGATGTAAAACTTCATCAACTAGTTCAGAAGAAAACCAAAATGTTGAGAACGTGGGATAGAACAAGTACATAACCACCTGATGTCTAAAATTATTGAGAAGAAAAAAATTTAGATGCGCCCTGCATATTCCAAGATGAAAGGACTAACCTGACTACGTATTAGATTTTGGCTACTCGAGCAATTTTTGCTAGCACTGTTCGTAAACTTCGTATACCAGCTCCAGTTCTCGAGCTCATCATCATCTGAAAAAGGAATCAAAATCCAAAGTGATTACGTTATTGCTAACATGATGTACACAAACTGTGTGTTTGTGACTATCAGCAGGTCACATAAATAGACGGCATACCACAGGTTGGACTACAGACTTATTTGCCTTGAGGCTCTGCAATATGAACATTTGTATTAAAAATGTTAGTCTAAACCAGAGAAAATGCTACTTTAGCTTTTATTTAATAGATTTCCATTTCATATGAGTAAAACTTACCTCTTCAATTTGCATTGCACGGCGTGCTACATCAATTGGGAAAACTGCATCTGACTTCGTTAATAATATCTGATACTTTGTTTGAGATCTGTAAATCAAGTAATGAAAGTCATCAAACCGAGTACAAGCCATATAATTCCAATATGCACATATACAAGCATATGCAAACATGTGTGTATTAGTGTATGTGCACACGCACGACATGAAGAAAATAGAGGGGTCTGTATTATCTTCTACCACATACACAGTGCCACAAATAAGGTAATCCCCACACGCATCAAATTTAACAGTTTTACAAGATTGTCTACTTGTAACTTGTACCTTTCCATCAGGTCAATGAGTTCACGATCCCTTGGCTTCATTCCCCATTTTGTATCAATAAGTAAGCACACTCGTTTTAGACCAACTCTTGTGGAAACAAACTCCTTCACCTACATAGTTAGAAGCATCCAAGCAAATACATTAGCACATATTACAATAAGATAATTGAATTTACTCATGCTCATACAGGAACAGAAAGTGCAGCTAATATGCTAAAAATGTGACTAATTTATAAATGTCGCTCCAGAAAAGAAAAGGAAAATTTGAAGTTGTATACTCACAAGCTCCTCCCAAGCATCCTTAACCTCTTCTTTAGCATAAGCAAAACCATATCCAGGCAAATCAACCAAACAGAGTTTTGATCCAAGATTGAAGAAATTAATACTCTGCAAAAGAAGCGCAGTTGTCATCAACAAGCTGAAAAGCTACGACCAAAAAAAGGAAGGAAAAAAAAAACTGAAATGCTGCTGAAATCACGGCAACAAAGTCTATTTATAACCTGAGTAAGACCAGGCTTATCTGATGTCCGTGCAACACCCCAATTTCTGGTAAGTGCATTAAGTAGTGATGATTTCCCAACATTTGACCTTCCTAAAAAATGGAAGCGAATGGTATCACTTATTATCTCATTTAAAAAGATAATAACTGAAAAATTAAACAGTAACTTCCTAATTCCAATAGTCTGAAGCGACCTGCATATTACAAACTAATGAGGAACATCAAATCCATCAAAAGTTAACAATCACAAGCATACAAATCAACTCTCTCTGATAGGAAAGAAAGATGTTCATTTACACAACATTATTATTCCTTGGGCTAGGTATAAAACTAACTGACCTGACTATAAAAGACTGGTAATAATGTGCTTAATGAAAAAAATTACTATGAAATCACTGACTCAACTTTTCTAGGATAAAAGTATAACGACTTGTTCAATAAGTGAAAGATGTTATATACCAATCGACAATGGAAAACGGCATACTCAAGACTTATGAACTCATAAATCACATCAGAAAGTAACTACGGGTAATGAATAAAAGGCAATAGTAAGGTTTCAGTGAAAAAAGACAAACGAACCAGCAAATGCAATCTCCGGAAGATCAGGAGGTGGAAATGATGATGAAACTTTTGCAGCGGCAAAAAATGTCAATTTACTCCTAAATATCTGCAAAAAGTAGTTATTAATAACAATGGTTTCATATAAGACGGTAAAGAGAGGCTCCAAACATGAGGATGTCTATCTAGAGTTGCATTACATACATTTTCCTCAATCCGCTCTCTTTCGGAGCTGGTAGAGAAAGGAGTATTATCCAATGGGGCAGAAAGCTCAGTGTTGTAGCCTGCCCTCCTCAGCTCAATCAAGCGTCTACGGCCCAACAACTACAAATAATAAATAAATCATATTACATGAATTGAACAGAGAGAATATAGAGCACAAACATTGGAAGACCTGCATTTAAAAACAAATAATCAATATCATACATCCAAAACATCAAAAGACCTGTCATACAAATTACATTATCTTCGACATAGGAGAGGATAGACGGACTTGGTTGGATTGCACGAAATTGTGCATTCTTTGATATCTCAGCTTTTTCCTCAACATCATTTTCCTTCTCCTTTAATGTTTCTGCCAAAAAAAAAGGTGTAAGAATAATGAAAATCTACTTTCAGTTTAGAAATGTATTGCTTACCAAAGATTAAAATAATACGTATATATAGAAAGAGTTAAGCAAATAAAAATAGAAATTAAGAACAGACAACACATATATTTCAGAAAAGATGCACACACAATATTGATAAAAACTGACCATTCATAGCAATACTATCATCAAGTCGTTTATTTGAAATGTCATGTGGATCTAGTCGCATTCGCTTCTTCTTCTTCGGCTGACCATCTATCACCTCTGCTCCTTCATCCGAGATATTCTTGTCCCGTACTTTTTTCTTCACAGAATTTGGAAGAGATATATTTGGGGATTTTCTTAAGTCTGGTTTTATTTGATTATGATTCTTCAGTGAAGCACGCCGACCATCATCAGTTTTAACAGATTCCATCTCATCAGCATCCTTAACTTTGGTTTTATTGGAACGTTTCTCACTTCTAACATTAGGGGAGAAACGTTTAGTTTTAGAAGCAGTGTTCTCTAATCCATCAGAACCCCATGTAGAGCGAGGATGTGAAGGAGATCTACTGCTATTCTTTTCATTACCAAAATTATCAGCCTCCTTAACCTTCATTTCATTGGAAACTTTTGCACTTCTAACCTTCGGAGAAAAACGTTTAGTTTCAGAAACATTCTCTAATCCATCAGAACCCCACTTAGGACGGGGACGTGAAGAAAATCTACTATTGTTCTTTTCATTTCCGAAGTTATTATAAACTTTTGCAGTTCTATCCTTTGTAGAAAACCGTTTAGTTTCAGAAGAACTCTCTGATCCATTAGAACCCCACTTGTAACGAGGACGTGAAGGAGATCTACTGTAGTTCTTCTCATTAATATAACCATACTTCAATTGATTCTGTCCTTTTTTAGATAAAACCTTCCTATAAGGTGCCTCTGCATTACTGTTAGCCTCCCAAGCTGCATCTCGATCAACATAGATTCTCTTCCTTCTATCAAAAACTCCCCGACTCCCTTCTTCAGCAGTATGAAATTTCTTATCTCTTACACTTGATTTATAGTTCTCTCTTTTACCCTTTTCACTCTCATTGACAGTATCTTCAGCCTTCTTTCTTCCACTATTAGAAAACTTGGAATTTCCAACTGCTATTTTGAGTTTCTTATTGAACTTAAACCTTAATTTTTCCTCTGCAGACATTCTCTAATCACTAGGACTATTTTAAAACCCTGAAATCTAGAAAATAGCAATCTCCCCTACCAATAACTTAAAGATTCTGAAGACAACAGTCACAACTCACAAAGAAAATCTTCGTCCTGCATACACTTCAGACCCCCGGCTGAAGATATTGAAATTCAAGCAGATGTTTGAATCCCACCTATAAAATATACGGGATGAGAAAGAATACATTGCATTTGCATTTGCATTAGCATTATCATTTTAAAAACCACAAGTACATTTGTTTGGAATGATATAACAACAAAAGAAAAGAAACTAACATCATACTGAAAACCTCCAGCCAACTGACCCCAATACAACTACTGGGCAAAGCGGAAATTAAAAACTTAAGCATCACCACAGATAAATTTAAGCATAAATTCTCAGAAAGTAGATATAAGAATCTGATCTTCAAAGATTTTTGTCAAAATAACAGTTCTTTGCAATCAAACAAAGGCGCTGTTTGTTTCTACGGATTGAGATTACATTGGCTCCTTCCAATGCCAAATCCACAGTTTGGGAGAAGTTACTGGCATTTTATCCATACAAATGTTCTCAACATAAGCATCCTTATAGACCAATTTTAGCTCAAATTCTCACAGAATATATTCTTTTTCTTTAAAATACAGTCATTTGCAATCAAGCAAAGTCCTTCCAATGCCGAATCAACAGTTTAGATGACGTTAATGGCATTTGATTCCATACCAAATGCACCCAACATCTCATATCGCTAAGAGCTTAAGATAAGGAATTTCAAAAAGAACAGATTTTGTTTGGCACTTACCGGAACTCCTCCTTTGAACCTCAACGGCGACCACCGTAAGCACGAAGCCTCTCAAAGAAACTGTTACCAGAGCAAGCCCTCGTACTGCTCCACAAACCCTAATTGTAAACCCCGAATTGTACCACTACGTCAGCAATCAGCGCCAGTTCAGTTATTGCAAAACCAAGTCTTTAAACCCTAAACCCTGACAATAAAATGGAAAATGGAAAATGGAAATGTCTTCCCCGTCGTATACTCGTATAAGAATATAATTAGATAAAAATCATTTATAAATATGTGATGAAAAATAATTTATATTTAAGAGTAAAAATGGGCTCACAGACCTAAATGCCCCCGTTTATTTTATTTAATGGACTGGACATCCTTTTTAGATTTCTAGGCTTTTTGCATAGCCCTTATCATGAAGAATTTGATTTGGAATTGGTCTCGGTATTAGCTGAAATTTTTTTTCAAAATGACTGTCACATATGTCATTTACTATGATTGGACCACATACGCCACGTGACATATACGATCATTTACTATGATTGGACCACATATGTCAATAGTTGATAAACATGAGGGGAAAAAAATGTAGTTCAATCACAATAGGTAGTCACATCACCACATAGCGTGACAGTCACACTTAAAAGTTTCTTACATAACAAATTTACAGATGTTAGGAAATATTGAATGAGAATGCAAATAACTCGACCACAAAAGGATAATATACGAGGAAATAGATGAAAATAGAACACCAAAAATTTAATGTGATTCGGCGAAATACCTACATCTATGGAGCAGCACGATCAAACTTCTTCCACTATATGAAATAATGGTTACAACAAGACATAAATGGGACTTCTTCAAGTTATAACACTAACACATGTGAATGAACAACACTTCAAGTTATAACACTAACACATGTGAAGGAACAACACTTTCTTTACTAACCCACACTCTCACTCTCTTTAACTTTGAGTGGGAAGTGAGATCTCCAATTGTGAGGGCTAAAATTAACTATGGCTAAAATTTTAGCCCCCTAAAATTCACTATTTTATCCAAATAGTGTATGGGCCGAATTTAACCATCTTCAACCGGTTGGGGGCCAAATTATAGCCCTTCAATATTTCATTAGTCATTTCACATGCACTGAGCCCTGCCTCAAGTGATTTATGGGCTGCTAAAAGTGCTAAATGAAGCGTAATCCTTGACCTATATAGCCCTTCAAAAAAAAAATTATTTTGGCTTAGCCCTCCATTGGAGATGGCCAAGTGCTATTTTGTGCTATTTTCAAGCCTTTAGCCCCTCATTAGAGATGGCCTAAACATTAAGAAAAACACTTGTTACATAAGATTCCCAAATGAGTACTTACTTCTCCTCATCATATACGCATCGCGTTTATACATATTAATGCATAAAAACTGAAGAATATCAAGAGCTAAAGAAGCTCAACGGGTCAGCCAATTACACTCATGGGCTGGAACCATCCAATACCAAATCCTTTCTAGCTAGATGATCGAATAGCTAGGATTTGTACAGTGCTATATTTTTGAATTTGAATTCGGCTGGAATTTGTGATTAGTAATATTTTTGAATTAAGGCTTGAATGCTTGATATAAGTATATATGATTGTGTAACTACGTGGTTAAACAAACAATATACTCTTATAATTGCATAGAGACTAAACTTGTTGCGGTCAATCATACTAATAATGCAGCGGATCCTATTAGGACTATGTAAAACTGGCCTTTATTTTGATTTTAATTGTCTTTAATTAAATTTATTTCAACAATCAACATGCAAGCAAAGTTTGGACAAGAACGAGACAGAGGACAGATATAACGTACAGGTTGTAATTAACATGCATATCCATTTCACAGTAGCGTATAAAGCTTCATCTTTCTTTTTCTTCATATTTTTTTGTTGGTGTTGCAAGCTAGCTTCAGCCGGAGAAATTATTGGGTGGTCCGGGACCACCACGTGTCCATGGTCCCTGGCCACCTGATTGGTCAATCATAATAAAATAAGAAGAAATATTATATAAAATATTAATTTATATATATAATATTAATTAATGGACCAATATGATGCATCCGGACCACCATAAAGGTATGGTCCGGGTACAACCAATAATTTCTCAGTCAGCCGAACTCAATTGTATCAGTTCATCCTTCAATGAATCCTTTTCTTTGTATCATTGCCTGTACGTAATTGCTGGTTGAATGATTCCATTTTCTGGGTTGGATGAATAATGAAGTCATGATACTGCTATGTATATATATAAAAATGTCACTGCAAATAAAAAATGTCACTGCAAATAAAAAATGCCCATGTTTTGCTCGTACCAGCCTGGACAAAGTAACTGTTTCAAATCATTGACCACAATATAGTTGGCTTGATTTGGAGTACTACTGCATGTGTATTTTAATCATTTTGTTTCCTAAATAAAGGGAACCTAACAATCAATCTCATTCATTACTTATTATATAATCATTTTGTATGCTTAATGGAGGTTAGACCATTCAATAAAAATTAGGTAACTGGTCCATATATAATTCATCTTCAATCCCTCTCAACCCACCCTGTGAACAGCAACATACCCTTTGTTTCACACTGAGGAAGAGTGGAAGACAATGTCAATGAGGGAGACTACTAGCTTTAGCCTCACAAGCTAAGCTACGTCAGGTGGATCTAGCAACCATCATACTTGTTGGAGATCATTGGGCCCTGTGATAGGGATATGTATGCAACCAGAGTTCATAGTTTTCGGATCTCTGTATTAATACCGGGAATGTTCGATCAATTGCTATTGTTTTGCTTTATATCGATAACACCTGTAAAGAGACAAAGATTTTGGTACATAAATCTTGGCCGGAGACGGCGGAACAACCCCATATGTCTCGAAGTATTATTATTAAAGATGAAGAACAATTGAACAAAAAGATGAACAAATTCAAATATAATTAGTAATTGAAGATGAAGAACAATGAATACAATAGTTATACAAGAGTCAGAGTTGAGAGTTTTAATCCAACCCTTCATTCTCTCTTACACAAAACTCTCTCTACATTGTAGTCTCTACGACTATCTTTTGCTAATACCATATTTTTCCCAGATTACAAAATCGACTAGTAGTAATCTTTATTTCAAGCACAACAAATACAATCACAAAAGTATCACAGTTTTCTTAATAATCGTTATTACCAAAACCAAAACCAGAACCAGTTTTCCAAATCACAATCAGCACTCAATCAACTGTACAGACGAAGAAGAAGAAGAAGCAATGGATGATTCATCTTCCTCGTCTTCGCGGCCCAAAACCAGCCGAGGCCTGAGCTTCTTCCACGTGTCCCTGAAAGGCCCAGTATCTCCGCCAGTTCTCTTGGCCTCCACAACAACCAGACTCTCCGTTAACCGGAACACCTCGACCCCGATCGCCAAATTACCATTCTGCCCTCCCATCTCCAGCCCCCAATTCTTCTTCTTCCACACCCTTAACTTCTCGTCCTTGGCGAACTCCTCGACTCTCCCCACCATGGTCTCCACCGACTCGGACGACACGAATCGCTCCGATTCCTCGATCGGGTTGGTCGATTCGAAGAACCCGGAAAGATCCAAACCCGCCGAGAACGAAATGATATCGAACGCGTTCAAGCTCGTCACTTCTTTCTGCTCCTCCTCGGCTTTATCGTAATCCTCGTCGTGGAATTGAATCTCCTTGTACTCGCCTCCTTTTCTGAACCACGGGTCGTTCAAGACTTCATCGACGGTGATCCGGGTCATCGGGTTGGTGTCCATGACCCGACCCAAGAACCGCTTCAGATCCGCCGACATCCATTTCGGGCACCGGAACTCCCCCTTGTAAATCTTCTTGTACATGGCCATCAAATTCGGGTCGTTGAACGGCAAATACCCGGCGTTCAAAACATAGAGGATGACGCCGCACGACCACATATCCACCTTGGCTCCGTCGTAGCCTTTCTTGGTCAGAATCTCCGGCGCCACGTAGGCCGGAGTCCCACAAAGCGTGTGCAGGAGCCCGTCGGGTCGGATCTGACCCGTGAGCGCGCTGAGGCCGAAGTCGGAAACCTTCAGGTTGCCATTCTCGTCCACCAACAGGTTCTCGGGTTTGAGGTCGCGGTGGTAGACTCCCCTAGAGTGGCAGTAGCCGACGGCGGAGATGAGCTGCTGGAAGTATTTGCGGCTGAGATTCTCGGAGAAGCGGCCCTTGGAGACTCTGGCGAAGAGCTCGCCGCCTTTGACGAACTCCATGACGAAGTAGATCTTGGTCTTGGAGGCGAGGACCTCGTAGAGCTTGACAATGTTGGGGTGGCGGAGGCGGCGCATGATCGAAATCTCGCGCTTCACGTTGGAAACGAGGTTGGTGCCGTTGAGCTTCTTCTTGTTGATGACCTTGATGGCCACGCTCTGCCCGGTGAACACATTGCGCGCGTGGTAGACTTTCGCGAACGCGCCGCAACCCAATAGCTTTCCCTGCTCGTATTTTCCGAACAGGGCATTCTCGGGGATTCGAAGCAGTGCTGCTTCTTGCTGTTCGATCTCTGGCATAGTCGAACCAGAGACCGAACCCGGTGCGGCTGCTCCGATCAGATTCGATGACGAAGAAAGTATGAATAATTGGATAGAGCTAGATCGAGCCGGATAAAATTAATTTTGGGATTTCAGACGAAGCAGGGGAAATTAAGAGGTTGGAATTGGAGAGATTTACGGGAAGCTTCGTTTTGAGAACGTTGAGTTGTCTGTTTGTGGGTTTTAAATGGAAGAAGATGACTTGACAATTTTGGCGTCTTTCTATACGCGGGACAGAATAATAATCAGAATATACTAAAAATAATTTGCAAACCCAAAAGCAGAAATATAATTTAAAATAGGAAAAGACGGTTTTTGATTGGGTTAAAAAAATAAATAAATATATTTGTTCAAAAGAAAAAAAAAATTTGAACTAATCTTCCACATGAGGTTTGAAACGATGAAAGAGACGGGGGTTGAAAATATCTGAGATGGTTGGTTGCAGATTATGACACGTGGTGGCTGGAAGGTGCCGTCCGGCCGCCATTCTGCGGTGACCGTTCTCGGGAACTTGTAAAAGAGTTTTAGGTATTCAATCATTTTGTCACGTTTATTAATTAATAAGTTAATATAGCCAACGCAACACTTTGGTAGTTTGGTGTACTTGCCGGTCTTACCGGACCCTCTTGGAGATATGGAGTGGATTCGGTAAATGTAGTTTGATTTGAGGTTAAAATTGTCTAAACAAGATTATCAACGGTATAATTCTTCTATTTACAGCACAATGTTATCTCATTTGAACATTTTCTACAATGGAGTAAAGCACTAAATATCCACAATTGTAGACGAGCTATGCAATGGCAACCTGCTGAGACTAAGAAAACTTTGATGACTTGGTGGGATAATCAAATTAGAGTGGTTCAATGAATGTAGATTGACTTGAGGCTAGACGTTGCATCTCCAAGATTACCAACAATCAACGGTATGATTTGTAAATTTATCAAAAAAGTGATTCAACGAATGTAAATTAATTTAAAATTAAAGATTGTATGAACATGATTATCATCGGTCATCGGTATGATTTGTAAACTTATTAAATTAGAATGAATCGGTTATTATAAGTTAATTTTTAAATTAAAGGTCACATTCACATAGTTACCGACGGCCAATAATATGATTAATTATAGCATTACAAAAAAATTACAGTGTACTTACCCTATTGCAGTTGTAGTGTACATAGGTCGTAGTGTACTTACCTCTATGTACAAGGCCTATATAACGTCTATGTTACCCCATACTTGAATCTTACCCTATCTCGATTTACAAAGAGAAGTAAAGATGGTAGACAACTAGACACCAATATGGAATTTTTGGTCTTTTTTGGTAAATATTATGAATGGTGGTTTATTTAGTGATGGGCTGATGGCCAATTGTGTTGAATAGTCACCACAATAATGATTAATTTGAAACTCCTTTTTATTCGAATTGGTGGTAAAGGATAAACATGTGTTGATGTGAGTCTTGGGTGTCTTGTGCCCATGCCCTATATATATTGTGTCCAAGTCTGTGTACTCTAAACCACAAACATGATGTATGGATGTGACATTAGATAAGTGAGATTACTAGATTAGTGCTATAATATGACATATTAATGCAAAAATAGATATTAGGAGTTCTCTCTAATGAGGATTTTTAAACTCACCGTTTAATGACTTGTATGTTAAAAGTCCAACTTTTAATTTAAAAGTTTTCATGAAGTTATTATTATAAAATTCGCATTAGAGTTGATTCTCCAAATATATCATGATTTATGAATAAATGTTTTTGTGTCTTATTTTTGGTGAATATTTTGATAGTGGTTTATGTGGTGTTGGGTCATTTGTGTTGATTAGTTTATAAAGGACTCTTCTTGGTTCTCATTTGAATTGATGGTAAGGAGAACCATATCCAATAACCCATGTGTTTAGACTTTAGACCATGATGTGAATGTTGGGTGTTTTGTATCCATACCCTATTTTCTGCAAATATGTGTACACTATTCCATGCATGATGTGAGTCTTGGAGTGAGATTAATGCTTATCATGAAATGATAAGTAACTTGAATTATCACCATGAGTGATGTAATTACACAGAGAAAGTGTAGGAATTACATGCGTGAAAATGAGATTTACGAAAAACGTACTGAAAGTTAAAATTTGAGAGTTGACGGTTTATAATTTTATTTATTTTTGTTAAATAAAAAATTTTCAAAAAGAAACAAAACACAAGGTAAAATTAAATCATCAAATAAGATTATAAACCGAAGGAGTATCCAAAATATATAGATAAACTTGAGAGAGCGAAACCTAGAAACCACATTAGTAATGAAGCTTCTTGTCAATCAATATATGTGACTAATATGATGATCACATGACCAGTCCCGGAGAAGCAAAGCTCGACAAGCTTCAATTACAATGACAAGCGGGTAATCAAACATCTTTAATAGGGACATAACAACAACTGAATTAGAGCATGCATTTTTATACTTTTTTTTTTATCTTGAAAATGCATTTTTAAACAATTTGATGAACTCTTTGATTTTCCCCTTTTGTAAAAGTTGAGAACGTTGGCATACAAAAAATGACTTGTGGAAAACAGACCCTTCGCTCTGGGTTTTCTCTCGACACGTTGAGAGTCGGTGGCGATTACTTCCGCCCTTCATGGGCAATTTTCCCTGGGCTCTGTCCCAGATCCGAGGCTTTTTGCCTCTCTCTTCGGTTAGTTTCCCTTTGTGTTGGTTTTCGTTTCTTTCTCTGTTTCGTTATGGTCCTAGCTTCCCACTTCCTTCTCAGTCAAGCTCTCCTTCTTCCTCTCCATCTTTCTCATCCTTTCTCTCCTTCCTATCTTATTTTCTTTTCCATTCTCCTTCACCCTTCTCTGTTTCAGATCCATTTTATCCATCTTAGCCTGCTTATTTATACCATAGCTCACACTGATATACCCTCATCCTCAATCACTGCCACTGCTTCTGCTCTTTGGAGCAGAGCCCTTACCGGCGTTTGCCTGACTTTTTTCCAACGGCAGTTATCTCCGATATCTGCTACAACTTCATCTCCATGTTTCCTTAGTCCTTTCCAGTGGTTGTTTACTCCGGCCAGTTCAGTGACCGTCGGAGGGATGAATTAGGTACTCCTCAGTGTTGATTTTTGGTCTTGTTTGCTTGCTCTGTTGGCTGGATCTGCTGTGTGCTTGGACGGTGCCGTCTTCCTTTGCAAGCGGCGTCCTCTGTTGTGTTGGTTTGGCTTTTTGGGCTTGCTGTTGGACCGGGCTTTAGCTTTGTTTGTGTTTTGTTTCTTGTTGTTTTCTTTTTCTATGTATTTTAGCCCTTCTTGGGCTTGGTTGTACTTTATTTTTATTTAATGAAAGTTGTTTGGCCAAAAAAAAAAATGACTTGTGGATCCATGTGTTATGAATTCATGCTAACGTTGCATGTTTGATAAAGAAGATTGATGGGGGTATGGAATAGGGTTTAAATATTACTTTATCAATTTGAATTGTATAGCACAAAAAATGTAGGATACAACTTCCATAGTTCCATGTCTTTTTACAATATATCTTAAACCTTAAAACACTCGATTCAAAGCGTTGTCTCTAAGTATATCTTGTGCCGCTCTTCTTCCTGAAACCAAAGCTCCGTCAAATGTGGCACTAGTCACATGATCGCCGCACACATAAACACCCGACTTGACTCGAAAATCTCTCTTGGAATCAAGTGGCGGAGATTGATTCGGTTGTGCAAATTTGATTCGATATGTTCTCAAATGCTTCCATGATCGTACCATTGATCCTCCAAACCAATCTGAGAGCTCCTGGACAACCTGAATCGTCAAATCATCATCGATCACGCTCTCACAATCTCCGACAAGCGATACCGACACTAAAGCCTTGTTCGGTGGCCCATAAGACGGAGCCACATTCGTTGCAAAGAACATATTATTCACAATGCCCTTACCTGAACCGTTGAGAAACAAAACCGGGTCTTTAACCGGAATATTGGCCCGGTCCGCCGTGAAGTACAAACAGACAGTACTTCGAGCGGGTTTCCTTTGGACCGGTTCATATGCCTTTCCCGCCAAAAGCTTATCCGCTTCTGGTTGTTCAACTGCCACTATCACTCCAAGCTCGCTACTCAATACCTCTCCACTCTCCAACCTCACAGACGGTGCCTCCCCATCGAAATCAATCGAAAGGACGTTCGAATTGAAGAGGATCGAATCCGACGGCAATTTTGCCGCCAATTGTTTAGGAATGGCGCCAATGCCTTTGGACGGAAGAGTGTTGTCGCCTAAAGCAAGACACTTGAAGATGAAATCGAACAATCTGGAAGTGGTCTCGAGCTCCTTATCGAAGAAAACTCCCCCGAAAAACGGCTGAAAGAATCGGCCGATAATCGAATCCGAAAACCCGGCTTTCCTCAACAGCTCCATCGTGGAGACCTCCCCAGAAGCGAATATCTCCTCATCGGATCTGGTCAACACCCGGAGTCTCGTCAATCCGATAAGCAATTTATCGGAAATTGATCCAATTGGGTTGGTTAAGGACTTGATGGAGTCCCAGAAATTGCGTAGAGGATCGGCTACGGTGTGGAACTGACCATCGCAGTAAATGCGAGCGCCGGAGTAGAATCGTTGAAGATCGAGGGCTTGGTAGTCGAGAAGCTTCTGAGCTTCGGGGTATGCCGTGATGAAGATTTGGAATCCGCGGTCGAGAAGAAAGCCGTCAACGACGTCAGTTCGGACGCGGCCGCCGACGTCGTCGGAAGCTTCGAGAAGGAGGAAGGGGATGTTTTGGGAGTTGAGGTGGGTGGCTGCGGCTAGGCCGGCGAGGCCAGCGCCTATGATGAGCACACGTGGTTTTGGGGTTGTTTTGGATTGGGATTTGGGGGGAGTGAGATTTGGGTACTGTAGAGATGATTGGGGTTTGAATCTGAAGCGGAGGAGGGTGGGGTTTGAGGAACAGGGATGAGGAAGAGGAAGAGTGAGGAGTTTCATCGGGGAAGAAGGATGAGATTTGTTTGGCTGATGGGAAATTTTGATTTGGTGCATGCAATTGCAAATTAATGTGGGACATGGCTTATCTAGTGAGCATGGGTGGAAGGATACGGTTGCGAACACCTGCAGCCATTCCCTTTGTTTGATTTCGTTTTTGTTTTCCTTTCTTTCTTTCTGTCTGGCTAATTAGACTCCATTTTTGGTTCCGTAATACATTAAGTGATCAGCTCAGAGATTTTAATTTTGTGTCGAGAAATATAGTAGTGTTTCATCCTGCTAAAAAAAAAAAAAAACTCATGCTTAACAACATGCAACAATAATTAGCCAAAAAAAAAAACAACATGCAACAATTGTTAAAGGATTTCGAGCACAACAAACTGACATGCAAACACAATCTCTAAATAATTTAATAAAAACTGATCATCAAATAATCAAATATTACAATTATTTCACATAATCAAAGTTTATCATCATCATTTCACATAATCGATCATCATCATCATTTTACCTAATCATAATCATCCTCATCATTCGCATACACATTTAATAATTAGTTCAAATATTTAGCAATTTTTAGATCCTAAATTTCCAAAACATTTGCTCCTTAAAATTCTCTCCGCTGAAATGCCTCAACCACATTCAGAGATATTTCCTACCAAGAAACCAACCAAAATTGTTAGATAATTATCAGTAAACTGTAAACCAATACATAATTTTTTTATATTGCATGCAAGAATTTAAACCATAACATGAATTAAACAGAATCTAAAGGAAGCATATTTCACCTTTTTCATGTGCTGCATGCACAAAATAAACTCTGACTGATCGAACACTAGAACAACCACTGCACCAACTTCGAAGAATTAGGGTTTCGAAATTGGGGGTTTTCAGAATTACAAGTAGTCTTGGTTTCGTGTTTATGGGTTTCAAATTGAAGCTAATGCATGATGTAAAGGTTGGGTTTGATGATTTAAGTCAAGAATTAATATAGATCGAGTGACTGGATTTTAAGGAATCAAAATTTCAAAAATTGATTCACTGATGGATTTGTTGGATCAGAGAGTGATTAGGGTACAAAGATTTGATTTATGTGCATAGATTGAGCTAAAAGCCTAAAACGGACGAAAATTGAACAGATCTGAAGTTGGTTTTCAGAATTAGAGAGAGAGAGAGTTTAGGGTTGTGAGAGATTTCTCGAAAAATGAACGGTGAATATTATTTTAGAATTTTTAATTTTATTTTCAAGGGTCTAAATTTTGCCACGCATATAAAAATTGAAATAAAAAATAAACATTAAATATATATATATATATATATATATATCGATTTGGTATTACCGAACCTACATGATTGGTGTACCGTTACTGAATTGATCACCGATCTTCAATTCCACACAACCAAATCAATCATTTGGTTATTGGAGATTTTGGTTTTAGTTTTGGCTAAATTGGTCGGTTTGCAGTCAGTTTCGGCATTTTCATAAAAAAAAAAAAAAAACTAGCCCTAAGCATATGGCAAGTATGGGGTTTTAATACGCCAAGTAAATGAATTTTTTTTTAAAAAAACTTCCACTCAAGTAACGTACAACTTTTCTAAAAAAAAAAGTAACGTACAAAGAGTTGAAAAAAAAATATCATTAAAATGATTGCACACCGTCCACATAATTAGCTCCTTTCACATTTGACAAATGGCTAGGAAAGGTTTCTACATTTGACAGCGATGCAAGATTATCTAAATAACAAATGGTAGTCCTATAAAAACAAAAAACAAAACAAAAATGTTGAAAGGTAGCTGCTCTAATATTTACAGAACATTAGTTATAAACTTATAAGTTATGACTAAATCTATAAAGAATAGTGCTAGCTTTTACTTCTGAAATTAATATGGTGTTCGGAAAATTGGTTGGAATTGTAGGTTACTAAGTTATATACTTATATCTCATGCAACACATCTGATCTTCAATGGGCTCCCTCAGGCCTCGTTTGGTTCATGGAAAGGAAAGTAAATGAAATCAATTCCTTTCCCTTTCCATAGGCATGAGAAATTCAAATTCTCTTCAACTTTCCTTTCAATTGTTTGGCAACGTTAGGAAAATAATCGGAATATATCTTTTTGTTTCCATTGCAATGTTTGGTTTGTACAAGGAAAAGGAAATAAAAATATATCAATTTTCCGATAATATCCTCATTTTTGTTTAACACGAGATAAAGAAAAAAAAATTTTTGGAGCAACTAATGCAACAACTTAAACAATTTTAAGGATTTTGTGGATAAAATTGGAAATAACAATTGTTAACAAGGATAATTTAGTCCTAAATTTTCGTAATAAATGCTGGAAAGTGGAAGGGAAAATGATTCCTTTGGGTTGTGGAGGGAACCATTTTCCCCCATATTTTCCTTTCCTTAGGGAAAAAGTTTCCTTTCCCTTGGCACCCCAAACACAAGAAAGCATTGAATTTCTTTTACTTTCCTTTCCCATGGCCTAAAATCCGTGAACCAAACGAGGCCTCGGTCCTCTGCCAATAAATATTAGCAAAATCTTTGTGTGGTCATTTCATGACAGATAATTAAGGCGGCTATAACATCTAAACATCGATCTGAGTTCCTCATTGTGCTTCACATGGTAGTATGGTACGTATTAAAAAAAAAAACGTATAATATATTGAACATAATCAGAGCTGCGTCACTTGTATCATTATTGGTTGGTCTGCATTTCCCTGACACTGTGACACATATAATTATATAAACACACAATATTCCAGCTAACCGGCCAAAACAATTCGAAAAAAAAAATGATCGAATCAGTTCCTACTCAAATGGAGCACGGATGTTCATACACCACAGTCACAGTAGAGAAGATATGTAGTATCGTAAATTTCAAGCTGAAGATGCGTGAGATGTACTTCTTCTGGAAGACGCTGTTTGAGGATGTCTTTAAGCGCTACAAGCTCACTGGCATTGTTACCGGCAGCGAGCCTTGTCCCGATCCATTCTTGAACGATAAGAATGTCAATCCCGCCTTCGATATTTGGCACGAGAAGGATCAGAAGATCATAACATGGATCAAATCGACTCTTTCTGAAGACGTGGTGCTCCCACTAGTCACAGCCGGAGTCATCCCTTCAAATTCGTCTCGCGAGCTTTGGCTTGGCCTCGAGAAGAGATTTGCAGTCGCGGGGGTGTCACCCGAGTACAGGAGAAGTCTGGCCGCGGCCGCCTTGGCAACCACCGACGTTTGTGACGCACATCCGGCTCTGTTGGAGAGTGGAGATTTACGCCTTTTGGCTCCAATTTTTCAAAGATTTGGAAAATGGCGCGCATTTTCGGGGCGAGTTGTGACCCTAAAGGTTTTCGAGGACAACACTTTGGTGATCGAGGCTCTGTCGAGAAAAGGGGAGGGGAGGGTTTTGGTTGTGGACGGCGGAGGAAGCATGAACCGTGCCGTCACCGGAGGGATGCTGGCCAAGTGTGCCGAGATTATGGGGTGGGCTGGGATTGTGGTGAATGGGTGCGTTAGGGATGTGGATGAGATCAACGAGTGTGAGATTGGGGTGAGAGCTTTGGCTACTTGTCCGGTGAGACCAATTAAAAGTAAAGATGGGAGTGGCCAAAAGCATGTTGATGTCAACATTGGAGGAAAATGGATTCGTGATGGGGAATGGTTGTATGCAGATAGCGATGGCATCCTTGTCTCCACGTCTCAATTGTCTCTTTGATGGTTTCGGTCAATCAACATAGATCGATGGTTGTACCAGTAAGGTTGGTATCAGTGTGCATCTCTTTTTCTTATTATGATGTGAACCCAAATAATTTGTCATGGTTCTGCCTTATGGTCCCGACCCAAATCAAGTGAAAGCCCATTGCTTTCTTTAGTTTTGTTTTTGTTTTTAATCTTTAGGCTCTGATTATGAATGAGCAAATGTTCAATAACTTAGAAATATCTTCTCAATTTTTCGGCCGGTCCAATATTAGACCACATATATAGAAGTCTCGCTCTAATTCCATAATACAAAAGCCCCAAAGTTTAAGTAGGAATGAGGCGGGCAAGAACACTAGCTTATCCCCCTACCGTCTCTTCCCCCCTATTTCATTGTTTTATTGTGAAATAACCGTTGGGCCTTCTTCAGATTCGTTTCATTAACTTGTTTCATGATTTAGTTGCTTAATTTGGAAGATTTTGTTTGGTCCCATTCCTTGCACTCTTTTCTTCTTATTTGTTTGTTTGTTGTTTCAATGGAGTGGTAGGTAGTACTCTTTTCTTCTACCTCATGTTGGGTTATAAGGTTTAACTTCCATTATAAAATCACTCGAAACATCACTCACATGCTATGCAAAATGTTCTATATAAGCGGACATTACATAAAGTATGATAATCTGATATAAGCGGACAACACTCCTGAAAATGCTCCCAACTTGATTAATTGGTTGGATAATCTGATTTCTTTTTTTCTTTTTTTGGTGGAAGATAATCTGATTTCTTTGGGCAATGATAAGCATTTATTTTCCCATATTTTACTCATTTGTTGGCAAATTTGGGATTCACGAAACAATTGAATTTTTAAGCAGGTTATTCCTCACCCTTCTAAAGTGATGCATGTTGCTTACTCCATTGGTTGTGATTTTTGGAATGGCAATCCTCCTCAGTTTCATAAGATTGATGATATATCTCCAATTAAATGGAAACCTCCTGACTCAAGTTTTACTAAATTAAACTTTGATGGTTTGGTATCTCGTCCTACTGGTGCTGCCATTGGTTTTATAATTCGGGATGATGTTGGCAACCCTCTCATTGTGGGTGCAAAAAAATCTTATTCACTTAATGTTCCGGTTACTGAAGCTCTTGCTATGCGTGAAGGGCTTTCTACTGCTCTTCAAAAAGGTCTTACGAAGATACAAGTTGAGGGTGATTCTAAATTGGTTATCGACTGTGTTCGCGGATGTATTCCTATTCCTTGGCGGCTCAAAAGTCTGGTGTTGGATGTGCTTTCTCTTGCCAAGCAATTTGAGGCTATCTCTTGCTCTCATATATACCGTGAAGCTAACTTTGCAGCTGATTCAGTGGCTTCTCTTGACTATTCTTATCAAGATTTGAAGCTCTGGTTCAACGGATTACCATTTCAAGTCATTCAAGCCCATAATTTTGATTTATTCAATTCTGGTTGTATTAGAGGCTTTAGGTTGTAATTTCTTTTTTCTTATAAAAATAAAATAAAGTATGATGTGTAAGTTTTGAGAAATCAATAAAATGAAAATTGAGATAATTATTTTTGTACTAAACTTGTTTAAAACATACATATACCAACTATCAATAAAATCTACTGTTCACCCATTTTTATTGACCACAATAAAAAAATTTTAGGAACAATAATTTTTATTGTGGTCAATAAAAATGGGTGAACAATAGATTTTATTGACCACAATAAAAATTTCAAAATATTTCTGTCTCTGATGGACAAATGGTTACTGTAGCAAACTCCATGGGCAAAAAGTTGTCACGTTTGGACGTATGAGGTATTTGCCTAAATATTTATTGCATCCTAGTGACTGTCTATAGCGCAGTTGGAGATGATGAAGTTATTTGTTGGAAAAAACTGATCGACTACCTTTGGGAAGTTCTCTAGTGAGGACCTCTTAAATGAGGACCACTTGATGACTTTTCTAGTAGACATACTTTTTTATTACATTTTGACAAATCAACCGTTCAATATTTAGATATTTATGAGTAGATCACTGCTATAAATTTTCAATGAAATCTAAAATCGTTAGGTCATATATAATTGTGATTTACCATTTATGAATATGAATGGTTCAAAATTGACAGATTTGGTTCGTTCATTTATTTGGTCTAGTTCCTTAATGATGAGGACCATTTGAGGACTTTTTGATTAATGGTTGTGATATCTATTTTTCGATCACATCTCGAGAAATCAACCGTTCAATGTTAAGATATTCATGAGTAGATCACTTCTACAAATTTTCAACAAAATTTGAAATCGTTAAGGTACCAAACTATACCAAATAAATGAACGAACCAAATCTGTCAATTTTGAACCATTCATATTCATAAATGGTAAATCACAATTATAGATGACCTAACGAGTTTAGATTTCATTGAAAATTTGTATAAGTGATCTACTCATAAATATCTAAATATTGAACGGTTGATTTGTTGAGATGCAATAAAAAAGTAGGTCTAATTGAAAAGTAGTGTTATATATACAGTTATATTTCTGAACTATAATGTACTGTTATATTATACTGTTATATATAATACTCTAGAGAATCTCCCATGCATATATACTGTTATATTTCTGAACTTCATCTATTTACTAATTTGATATTTATAGGGTGGCTAGCTGTATGGTGCAACGGACTTCAAGTAAGACCCCGTTCGATCTAAGCCCTTAATTAATTCTGATCTGGAAAGCTAAATCATGTTTGATGTCACTTAGCATTGGAGGAACATGGCCGGCCGGATTAATTAGCGATGGGGATTGGTTGTACGGAAATAGAAGGATGTATTTGATTTGATATTGATATGAATCAATTAACATTAGATTAGACTACATGGCGGGCAGATTTTTATTTATTATTTTATTTTTGCAAATTAAATAAAATGCTATTATGTTGTTTTATTTTTTCCATATGTGATTGCAATCAACTAACAACTAAAATGGTATTGTCAGATCTATTAACAGATCATTGACCAAAAAAAAAGATCTATTAACAGATCTGATAGTTCATATTGGTATATAATAATTTTCTTTTGAATAAAAATTTGATAGAAGAGAGTGATGGCATCGAAATGGGTCAATCTGATATGGATGAATATTTTGAGTTTGAAGTCTGATGAAGGAACAAGAAGAGAAAGCATAGTTTATATAGATGTGTTGTTATTAACACATTATAAAATGTTAATAACACATTCTTCTTTGGAGACTAAATAAAGATCGAGAGATAGAAGATATGAGTGTGCTATTAACACTTTACGGAAGAAAAAGAGGAAAATAGATTAGGCACGACGTGTTCCAGCTCATATTGGCAGGTCTCGGGTTTGAAATTTTGTCAAAAACCCAATCCGGCCCTGCCCATTGACAACAGTTGATCGGCAAAATCATCCTGATTCAATTACTTGTTGAACTAGAGCAATAATGATTCTGATTCCGAGAGGTTTGGCTTTCTCAAATTCAATGTTTTCAGCCCATTATAATAATAGCAATGTCAGAAGTGGTGGCGGAAAACATTGGGATGGGAGAATGGGAGTGGGGTTTCCATGTCCAACGACAGCGCTATCCAGTCGCCACCAACATTGCCAGTATCGGCTATTTTATAGCCACCGCTGTGGCCGGCCCAACAGGATATATGTCCTCGAAATAATCAACAATCGAAGAAAAACGTACACGGTACACCTATATATAAAAGAACCACCAACGGGCCCTTAAAATTCCACCATAACGAACTTCAATTACAAATCGAGACATTAACATTCACCTTGATAAATCCCTTCGGTGGAGTCTAGGTCTCCAATTGACAGCCAAGAAACTAGCTAGCTAGGAGCATCGATCTGGACATAAAGGAGAGACGCCGAGTGTTGATTTTCTCAATGAGGAGAATATAAAAATTCGTTCATTTCATGTATGTGATTTACAATTTACACAACTATATAAAACACACAATCACAACTACTCTATCCTATAAGCCTAGTTAGTTAATTCGCGTATAATACGCGAATTATACGCGTACGTACGTATTAAACGTATAAAACGTCCGTATTCCGTATTAAACCCAAAAATTCGAAAAAATTCGCGTTTTTTTAACTTCACCGAATTATTCGGCAATCCGAATTATTCGGGTGAAAAAAACGGCAGAATTTTTTGGGGAAAACCCTTGAAATATACAGGAGAAGAAGAACCCAGGGGGAGAGAGAAAGAAAAGAAAAAGTAGTACTGCAGAAAGAAGAAAGAGGAAGACGAACAAGAAGAAAAAGAAAAAAAAGGAGCCCGTGGGTGATAGAAAGAGAGGACAGAGGAAGAAGAAGAAAAAAAAAAGAAGAAGAAGAGAGGAGCCTGTGGGTGAGTGAGAGGGAGATAAGAAAGAGGAAGAAGAAGAAGAAGAAAAGAAAAAAAGGAGGAGCCCGTGGTGAGAGAAAGAGAGGTCAGAGAGAGATAAGAAAGAGGAAAAAGAAGAAGAAAGGACAAAAGAAAAGGAGCACGTGGGTGAGGGGGAGTAGGAGATAAGAAAGAAAAAAAATAAGAAAATAAAAGAATAGAATAGTTGTACGTGAGTAGTTACTTGATTTTTTTTTAAAAAATATGTTTTAAAAGTCATTATTTATTATATATAAGTATTATAATTGACATAAATTAATATATGTATGTCCGTATTTTTCCGTTCGTATTTTTCACTACATCCCGTTTTAAACACGTACGTACCGAATTTTATAATTTGCCGTTTCCGTATTTTATGGCCGAATTTTTAAAAGTATTTTTAACTAAAAGTTCCCGAATTATACGCGTACGTATTTTTTTACGTTTAATTCCCGTCCCGTATATTACTAACTATGCCTATAAGTCAACACACAATAACTCCTAACAAGCATTAACTCTTAACCAACAACAATAACTCATAACCAACTCCTAACCATACTTAATACAAAGACTTGAATCTGGACCAACACATATCCCAACAAAACAACTCACAATCCAAAGGAGAGAACAAGAAGTAGAACTGAAGGAGAACAGCTGGAAGACCTCGTCCAGACACTCACACACCGTCCGGACGCTTGAAGGCAAAACTGGGAACAACGACAAATTTGTCCGGACGCCAAGTCCCCCGTCCGGACGCCAAATGGCACGAAAACTTCCAGTAGCTCAAAATGGCCAATCCGTCTGGACGCCAAGTCCCCCGTCCAAACGCCAAAGATGCATGAAAAACTCCAGTAGTTTAAGACGCTAAATCCGTCCGGACGGGTACGTCTGAACGCCATATGCTTCCAATCCTCCCCCTCAAGAAAATGGGAGTGATCGATGAAGACCTTGAACTTGACTCCAGGAAAATAAATGATCTCAGTCAGATATGCTTCTAATTTACGTAAACAAGTCGAATTTCAATGAACCTAACAAGTAATTTCATAGTCACATAGGCACAAGCTATTATTTTGAAGAAATATATATAGGCAAAAAACCACACTTTGGTCACTCAAGTTTGACATCATCGGTCACTTTGGTCACTGCTGTTAAATCCAGGGGCAGATCTTAGTGGTAGCTAACCTAGCTAAAGCTGGGCAAAATTTTTTTTTATTTTTTTTTATAGTATGTAGAGCACACTTGATTTTTTGAATAATTATTAATACCTTACTAATTCATTCACGTGGGCTTTGTTCTTTGAACTCTCTCACATGTATTAGACAATTAATAATTTAATATCTTATCAAAAGCCTATTAATTAGACTATCCTTATTCTATCAAAAGCCTATTAGACTATTCCTATTCTATCAAAACTCATAAGCCTATTAGTATTCTATCAAAACTCAAAAACTTCGGTAACAAAACTTCTACTTCCCATGTTCCTTACTTCCTTTCAAAATTAAGCAACACTGAGAGAGTGAGTACCTGGGAGAGGCACACGCACTGATTACTGTAGCAGTTTCAAGGTATTTCTCAATTTTTTATTTGTCTCCCCCTTTCAAGTTTCAACTTCTCTCTTTGAGCAATTTATATGTTTGATGTTTCAGTTTTCAGTTTTGTTTGTTTAGTCCAATAGTCCATGATCTATTGATCCATTTGTTTGCAATGTGAGGCAAGTCCTCCATTTCGGTTTTTTAAGTTTTTCTCAATGCTTAATGAAATTTTTTTAGCTCACCTAAAATTTGAACTCTAGCTCTGCCCCTGGTTAATTCTACCGTTAAAACTATGTAAACCACAAGCCCATGGAGGCGCCGCCATATGGAGGCGCCACCATAAACCACCTCCAACCGCCACAAAGTTTATATCAAAATGAAGATGACAACCCAAGGATCAACTTTTATAACTACATCGAGGGTCGATTCAAAGTATATTGGACGGAATCGGGCTTGAAAGCTTTGGAATCCAAAATTTCAAAGCTTAATTCATGAATTTTGGTTTGATGTCATTGTGATCCACCACCATGGAGAGGTTCCTGGGATTGAGAGGAATAAAACCCATATCTTTTCTGGTCACGGCGTGGCGGGAATAGCCGCCGAAAATCGGGTCGATTTTGCCGCCGATCGGGTCATTTTTTCGACCCTTTTACGCACACGTTGTGGCTCGAATTGAGCCACAAGACCACCACGGGGGGCTAGGCGAGGTGGAGGCGAGCCAAAATCCGGTGGTCCTGCCGCCGGAGGTGGCCGGAGGAAGAAAATGGGTCCGGGTCGGGTTCGGGGTTCTTTGGAAAAAATTCTAGAAGTTTCCGTATTTTTTTTTTGTTAGTTTGTTTTTAAAAAATTCTTATAGTTAAATTTTTTTGTTTTATTGGTGATTTGACAAAAATGCCCTCAATTTTAACGGTGCCTAACGATAAATTTAACGGCAGTGACTAAAGTGACAGACGATTGTCAAACTTGAGTGACCAAAGTGTCATTTTGAAAGCTTGAAGTGGCCAAAGTGTCTAAAACGCTAAACATGAGTGACTAAAAGTGGTATTTTGCCATATATATATATATATATATATATATATATATATATGTGGAGGACAATTAATTAAGAACATAGGCATATTTTGCCATATATATATATATATATGTGGAGGACAATTAATTAAGAACATAGGTATATATATATATATATATATGTGGAGGACAATTAATTAAGAACATAGGCATATATGCATGGTTGATGGTTCAGCAAAGGTACGTAGAACGGAAAAAGAAAACATGTAATTACCCAAAACACTTCATTAAGATCATTCTACCTGTACAAACAAAAGATAATAAGCAATCAAAGGATGAGCGGTACGTATTTTGTCTTCTTTTTTCCTTTGAATTTGGCCCCATAACTCAACAAAAAGATTCAAACCACAAGAATCTCAACAAAGATCGAGAAACAACATATATTAAGAACACTTCTGGTCCCTAGCCAGACTGAAGGAACGTTCGGCCAAAAGGAGCTCAAACAGTTGGGATGGGAAAAAACAAGGAGAGTCAATTACAGCACAAGAAACTAGAATTCATTCTCGTGGATGATTTCACAATTGAATTACATATGGGTCCTGTGGATAAAATAACTGATCAACATTCCACAAGTGTCCACATCTCTGAGTACAAGACTGATAGCGTGTCCATCTACCGCAAACTATCATGCCTGAAAATTCAGTATCCTTTCCTATTGCCGGACTTGCAATCGACGATGAGGGACTTAAAAATCAATGCCAGATTTCCCAAACTTAGGGAAGCAGAATCGTCCTGCATAATGACCCATTCTTCAAGTGCTACATTGAAGGTATCCAATATTAACTTATTAGAACATCTGGTGCGAATGATGCAATAGAAAGCTCCATCTATATAGGTCACGTCCTTGACATGACCATAAAGCGAAGTTTTATGAATAGTACTCCATCTGTTATCTTTGAAGTTACTTGCGCTTATAGTGCAAACTACTAAACTAGGGTTTCAGTAGTGCAGACAAGGACGGCAAAGAAGACACAATCCTGAGAAGTCGGAGGCCTTGTGAAGGTTGCAATGCTTACAAAAAAATTCCATCTTTTTGTTTTTGTTTTTTTTTTCCACATATAATGGAGGTAGTTCTATAATTTTGTCAAGAAACGGATTATAAAAAAAAAAGAATTTCTTACTCTTTGTATCTGAATCTGAAAAGAGCAACCAACCATGTTTTGAAGCATGAAGTTTGGCTTGGGAAATGAGGTTTCTCACTTCTGCTCGTATCGCGTTTCTAATAGTGCATGTGAATGCGTTGCGATATTAGGGGCTAGTTTGAGATTGCTGTGACTTAAAAAAAAATCGCTTTAAAAAAAATCAACTGTGAATTAAAGCAGCTTTTAGAAGTAACATTTGGGTTGCTTCTATAATCTGCTTCCACTGACCCGTAATTTTTAATTAAAATTGTTTTTTACTAATTTACCAAATATTTTAAGACCTTAAATTGTACGAAAAAACTGATTTTTTTAAAAGCGAAGCTGTACCAAACTAGCCCTAGATCAAGGAACTCTACTTCACCAGGATTACAATCAGGCATGACTGACGAAAAGTCGAACGACGTCGTTCATCTGTAACAGCCTACACACGGCACCAAATTGAATAAAATCTAAATATGTGAAACATCTAGTGGAAGATCAGACCATGAATCGTTTTGGATCCTTCTTATTTTGTTGTTCGATCGCTTCCTCTTCATCCTTCTTCTTTTGCTTGCTCGCGCCATCACTATCCTTCTCTTCTGTAGGGTTTGGACTTCTGAGAAATGGAGAGTCGGCAGCATATGTAATATTAATTGTTTGAGGGAGAGAAACATCCCCAGATAGATTTATCTTGGGTTTGGTCGTTAGCTAAACTGTTCGAGAAAATTTGTAATGAAGGTGACGCTTAAGGCCCATTAATATTATTCCAGGGAAGCCCGATAGTTTTCCATTTATTAACACTTACTTCTTTAATCCAATGCAAATCCAACCATATATGAGTGAGGCCTTTTAAGGAAGCACCGACTACCTATGACTATCCCTTTCCATCCACAAAAGATTGATACTTTCACTACTGCAATTCTCCAAAAGGCCATATAAGATTAAGGCCTCAAATCTTTTCTTCAGATTTCACAATTGTTTTCAACCACACGCGATTGATCAATTTGATTAGGTTGGCGTGGGCGAGTTTATTTAACACTTACGTCTTGGATTTTTTTTGATCTTTTCTAGGCTCATTGAATAAATGAGCGTAGTGGTTTCAATGAGTAGTACTTGTTGAGTTCCTTAGTTCTGTCAAATTTGTTTACAAACCTAGGAGTTTAATGTATATGCTTTTATGGGATTATCAATTATTTATTTTTTTATTTTAAAAAACTAAGATTTTTTCCTCTTATCTCTATAATTTTGCGTGCGCTTAAAGTACCCCTTTAACCTAAACTTTTGATTGAAGGTTTGAAACACATTTTAACTTTTTGTAACGTACAGTTTAGTTTTTCATGCTGGTAAGCTGTGACCTGTTGTAAAACCAACATCGTTGAAATTATGGGTTCAAATCTCACTGATAAGTAGAGATGAGAGGGTGGGGATAAAAAACATTCAATTTACCATTATGGATAATAAGTAGGTGAAATAATCTTTTAAAATATAGGTAATTTAATTACATATAAGGTCACACTTTTGTGACTTTATTTTACCTTATGAGGGAACAAAATAGGGTGACTTAAAAATAATTAAGGACACTTTTGTGACTATATATATATATATATGGATCCTTTACACAAATTTAAATCCCTATATATAATTCCTTTTTCTGATTAATAACAACGAGCAAGCATCAACCATCTGGAAAATTAAGTAGACTTTGTAGCTCAAACAAATTATTATGAAGCATGCATGTGTATCACCATAAATCATATTCATGGCATGTACAACTTGTTGCCACATTTGCACCTCCACGCTTCAGGGTAGTACTCTGCGGTCACCGGAGTTCCGGGCGGCACGGGCACATGAACTGGCTTGCACGGCTTGCATCTACCGCACTTGGACGTACATCGAGGCGGGGACGATCCGGGCCCGCTCAAGTACCTCCTTGCCAAGCTCAAAGGCATCATCACCACCTTCTCCCTATGCTGCAGCTGATCCCCAAACTTCTGTCCATACATACCACAAGTTAATAATTTCTCAATTATTAGCAATTATTTTTCTAATAATGTGACCGTGGCTGAATGGCCCTCCGTACAGGTAGCTGCATAATGCTAACGTGCGCCCCCAGAACAATGTTCACGGGGAGGACTCAGAGAGAGAGAGAGAGAGAGGCTATATAGAACATGGTTTTTAGCGGCTTAAGCGCTGAGCGCCGCAGGCGCAAGTTACTGAGATTGCATTAGATTTATCACAAAAGGACAGCGAAACAGAAAAGGGTTTGTGAGAAAACGACGACGCAGAGGAGAAAAACAACATGTATCTAATTAAGCTAAGCTGTGTGTGTTAAATCCACTTTTTACTTTGCAGATATTGGACCACAAGTAACAGGACCACTCCTCTAGTCTGTGCTGCTAGTGATGATGATTGTGGATGAACAATCATTCATATATATGTGCTTCTGTTTTTGTCTTTGAAACTTATATAAGGTCATTAATTGGTCAAAGTTAGAGACTTGTTGCAAGGTTATATACATAATGTCTCATGTGAAATAAAGAAATCAAGAAGCATTAATAATGGTTCATACCTACCTGACAATTTGACCAGAAAAAAACCACCACAAAAATTTGACCACAAAAAAGAACAAGAAGAAAAACCCACCTGAAAATTTATATCAGCCTTAGCAGTACTTAAGGGATAGCTGCAATCTGCATTTAAAAAATGGGGGTTGGATGAATATTAATTCAGGGAAAACATAGTTCATTTACAGTAGCAAAACCAATATTCTAAATTTGATTGGAATTTTTTTTTCGCAATTTCATGAAGGTGATGGGAAATTAGAAAAGAACGATTGTTTACCTGAAGTACATATAGTAGTAGTAGTACTAGCAGAAGTAGAGCTGATGATGATGAATAGTAGTGCAAAGATTGAGAAGAATAAGAAAAGGGAGGTGGGCTTGTTGATAAACCAGCTGCTTAGTACTCTCTTTCTCTTCCGCTCCATGAACAACAAGAAAGGATAGTCAATACAAGTAAGTACCCAAATGACTATGAAAGTCTGACCCTTTTTTGAGATTCAGCTGGGTTCCAATGGAACAATTGTCATGCCAAATCAATACCTTACATCTCAGCTCCTCACCCCTCTTTATGTACTGGTTTCTGTGAGTGGGGGGGTGGTTGTGGTGGAGGTGGAAAAAAAGTGGGTATGACAGAAATTACAGAGGGGGAGAGAGAGATATATGGGGTTGAAAAATAGAATTAAAGGGTGGAATATATCCTAAGCTTTGCCATGTTTGGGTCTAGGATTCTCTTGCAGGCTTTTGCCCACTGTCTTTCAACAATTTCCAAACCCAGAAATACAAAAATAACCACTCCTCTGCTACCTTCTGCACCACTACCCCCTCCTAATTTTTGCACTCACTCACTCTTTTTTCAAACCCTTCTTTTGACTCTATCCCCCTTGTTTTCTATTGGCTCCCCCATTATGGATATATATTTCCATTTCTTACCAAAATATCTTACTGCACAATCACTGGATTACATTAATTTGAAACTTATGTGTGAAGTTTAGTGAATAATGTGTGATTTGGACACCCATCGAGGCATTGAATGTGTTTAATTAAGGTTTGGTGTTTACCCATTGAATGAGTTATGCTGGGTTAGTATATAAAGCGGTTTAGAGACACTATCCTAATGTTAAGAAGGATTGATTGATCATGACCCTTTTGATTGCAAAGCATTATTAAACAATTAACACCAACCAACTATCTTAATTTCAGGGCTTAATATTAGATAGATTAACTTGGAATAGTTAGGTTGGGTTGTAATTCACATTTCCATTTGGACTTTGGGGAAATTAAAAGTAGTACATACTACTGCCCGTTGGGGATGAAAGATTTGTCCATGCTGCGCGCACTGTATATCTATGCCTGTTACCAATCCAGTGCTAGTCTATCTGCTGTGGAACAATCCCAAGCCGTTAATCTGTGACCCTTCTCTGCCACCACAGATGAAATCTGATCCAATGGCTGCCCAGTGGACCCCTCCTAATCAATGAAAACATTGTAGATTCCACAGGCAATCAGGTGTGGACAAATTGCTCAAACAGAGAGAAGCTAGAAATTGGTGAATGTCTGGTTTTGGAGGTAAGGTAATTTTTGGCAATGCCCTACTACGTACTACTGATGAGCAAGTACTTTGGAAAACAAACAGCTTTTGCTCCTTGCATGAGACATTACACCAAGTGCTTCATTGCAGGATGAGAAAGCTATGTTAGCTGAATTTGATAATTTACTGGGCCTATAAGGAAAAAAAGTTAAATTTTCCATTTGCAAGCTACATCCCTCACCTCTCTTATGGAATTATATGATGGCATGGAATAACCTTAGGTTCTTGGGGAGATAGTGATATGACCAAGTCTGTGTTTTTCTTTTCCCTAACATACATTGAAAATAGACAGTGACCCTATCCCACTATTACCAAACCAACCTTCCCATTCTACAAAACATCAAGATTTTTGATCCATACGAGTGTTATATACACCACAAGTAAGGCTATTTGTACACACTTGATTGCATTATTACATGATGTGCCACAATTAACGTGATAGTGCAATGTCAATTAGTAGATATATATCATCATATTAATTTATTTAATTGATACGACAGTATGACACTATCACTTAGCTATCACGTACAATCAGATGAAACACAAATAATTGAAAGTCTTCAAATAACTTATACAAGTAGTCATGTACATAATAAAGTATGAGAATATTCTGTGTTAAAGAAGAAAATTAATTAACTCATGCCAATGGTCACATCAACCACTAATATCGATCATAGCGGTTCATAAGTTGTGTGTACGAATAACACTTTAAGATGGAATTGGGGTTTCGAAAAGTGATACGATTCTTGTGCTGTGAAGTATAAAGTGATACGATTCTTGTGCTGTGAAGTATAAGACACTTAAAAAACACATATACAGAAGGCATGTTGGACTTTTCGATCTTGCTCTTTATTTGTCCATAGCAATGAATAATTAAGTAGTCTATTGCATGCAAGCGTGGGCATGGAGAGAGATGCATGTGGAAATCGAAAAGGAAAACTAGTACCTCTCTGAAAATTTGCAAACTGTGTTCTTGTTTCTATGCTCTTGTTCTGGTTCCTTAGGCCTCTGATTCCTTTGCTTTCTTGGCTTAACTCTTCCTAGCTAGCTAGTAGAAACCATGCAAGTCATTTTCTCACCACAGTCCCACTTACTCGTATGTGTTTCAAAAATTGGGAGGCAAAATTGACCTTATCCCACCATGGCCCATGGGTTTAGGGTTTGAAAGAGATCTGGCAAATGTATATACATAAGTTAATATATTTTGACAAAGCTGACAGCCTTAATATTATTTGATTTTGACATGCAGATAGGACTTGCTCAGTCACTTTGAACTAACTAATCATATTCAGTCCTCCTGTGTGTATAGTATGTATCATATATATATATATATACGTACTATTAGATTTCATCAATTCCTGATGAAATCCATGTCATAAACATTTCAAATATCAGTTGCTGGGCATGACAGTGGGGCCGGTATTTAACTTCTTAATTAGAAACCCAGCAGCAAAATGACTAGCTAGCTAGGAAATTAGAAATGTTAATTTCATCACAACAGAGTGTGATTTATATCTACGATGGAGCTGCACACACAAATTAAAGGGTTGCATGTAAATATGTAATAGGAAAAAACCTCCATATGGTACCTGAACTATCACCAAATGCAATTTTTGGTACCTGAATTTTCATAAAGAACCTGGTGGTACCTGAACTATTGTTCCGTTAGCCATTATAGTACCTACCGTTAAATATTCCGTTAAGTGCTGACGTGGCAAGTTTATTTATCTAGTTAAAACTTGATTTTTTTTTATTTCTCATTTTTGTGAGTTAACTTCAAGTTTATTTTCTTAGTTAAATATTATTAATATTTTTTTATTTTATTTTTTTAACTATATCCTTTCATTTTTTAAATATTTTCTTAAGCTTAGTTTATACAATTACTTTTTTGGTGTATTTGTATTTTATAAATATTTGTGAACTTTATATATTAAGTTTACAAAATACTAGTGGTTTATTGTTAGCTCAGTGTTAACTAAGAAAATAAACTTGAAGTTAACACACAAAAATTAGAAATAAAACAAAAATCAAGTTTTAAATAGATAATAAACATAATAATAATTTACACAAATTCATTGTAAAATACAAAGTTCACAAATTATTTTGCGTTTTAAGAATCTATTCAAAATAACTCACAAGTATTTATAAAATAAAAATACACAAAAAAAATAATTGTATAAACTAAGCTTAAGAAAATATTAAAAAAATGAAAGAAAATAGTTAAAAATAAAAAATAAAAAAATAATAAAAAATAAAATATATATATATAAATATTAAAAATAATGACTAGGCATGCCGTAGCACTTAACGGAATATTTAACGGTATGTACTATAATGGGCTTTTGAACAATAGTTCGATCATCCACATTTTTTTTAAAATTCGCTTTGCCTAATTTCAAATTACATGCATGCCCTAATCTTAGTCATTTTTCCCATATGTAATATGTAAGCGCAGAATAGCTAGTGATGCCAAAACGATAGAGTAGCACCTTGTCTATTGCAAAATAGGACCACTAAGCATGCCAAAACATTGTGGCAATAAAAAGTATGCCAAAATTTAGCTGGTCTTATCGCAGACAATAAAAAAATATGGAGTATGATGCATCTTTTAGCCTGGTATTGTGACCCTAATTAAATTTGATGGAATAGGAATATCTAAGAAGAGATGGACAGGTAGGTTTCATACTCGAATCAAGGACGGGTCCCCTACAGTAGTCTTGTTTCTCATTTTACCATCGTTTTCACAAGCTTTGGCTTCATTCATGTCTAAAAAATATTGAGGATTTTCACAAGTGTGTTGTTTTGCTTCTTGTTTCTCTCCCTCTTTCTCAGATTGTACTTACTTGCTGTCCCTTTTAAGCATACATTTACCAACTCATCTACATCTACTCAAGTACTCAGCTCAGAGCCTCAGAGCCTCAGATCCTTCACGTGATTATGCCAATTCTTCACCCTATTATATATATCAACCAAATGCTAACTTCTCGATCTTCTAGTCACAGTCTACATGCACTTTACAGGATTCTAAAACAAAGCCATCGTTCCAACAAGTTTGCCTTTAAAAACAATCTCTTATCTTTCAATTAGGTTTAGGGTTTGGCGTCTTTAATTGTTAGAATGTAAGCTAGAATGACAGGAAATCTGACAACTCAATAGATTTTTGCAGTGGTGGGAACCCAATTATTTTTCTCACGAGTCTTCTGCATATATGTTAACTCACTTTGTTTCTTGAGTTGTACGTCATTATTAATTGCCTTTATTTTAATTTTTTTGTCTCAATGTTAACTCATCTCTTGCTGTTTCATTAGTCATCATCGTTTTTTTTTCTTTTTTCAAACAATTCATCGAATATCTTTTCGTAACTGTGTCGTACTCATTTCACTTTTCACCATATCTTATCTCCTTAAATTTTTGGGTTCTTCACCCATAAGGACAAAATTGAACAAATATTTACCATTAAGGACAAGAAAAAAACAGCGGCTCCCTCCCGGCCCATTAATTGACTAATTTACGTTTTTGAATTATATATTTCACAAAAATTACGAAACTGCCATTGACAGACTTTATAATTTTTATTGACCTCAATAATTTTTTTTAAGAAATCTATACTTTCCGTGGTATGAGGAAAAAAACAAAGGAACATCACTTTTGTGTATTTTATTGACTTCAATAAAATTTTATTGAGGTCAATAAAATTTTATAAGATCAACGAAATTTTAGTTTCTAGGTCTCAATTAGCAAAGAACAAAGGAACATCACCTTTGTGTATTTTATTGACCTCAATAAATTTTTATTGAGGTTAATAAACTATTTTATTGAAGTTGATAACGATAACATCAGTGCAGCAACAATGGTGTATCAGTCCCAATTTTATTGACCTCAATAACCAAAATTATTGAGATCAATAAAAAAAAAATATTGACCACAATAAAATAGCAGATATGTTGATCCGGTCGAGACCCGCGAATATGCAACTCGACCCGACTTTTTCTCAGCCGTTTAGCCACCTCTCGGTGGCGCATGGGTGCCGATCTCTTCAGATCGACGGCGCGAAGAGAACCTCGACCACGGATTCTCAATCCGAAGTTGGAAGACGGCGATTCGAAGGAAAAAAATATTTTCAGATTTTGGCCGGTTCTACGACGTTTTCCGGCGAGCCGATCATTGTTGTTGACGAAGTAGGTATGAAACTCGACTCTCTTGTTGAGCTCTACGTGTTTTTAAGGTTTGATTCGACATTTGATCGATGTTTGTGGAAGTTGGAATTTGAACATGATGATTTGTTTGTAGTGCAGCTCGACCATGATGAACAAAAGGCAAAAATGTCTGAAAAAAAATATAATAGATAAGGTTTTGCATATTTTGTCTTTGTTGGGAGTGAAAGAGATCCAATTGAAACTTGGTTGAAATTATTTAAAATCTATCAAACTTGAAGGGAAATATGTAGTATAAATGAGGACCTATTGGTTATTTACCTTAAATTTTTAAACTGCCTTCTGATACATTAATTGTGCCCCTCTATTAAAGATATAGCAAAACTCATCAAAATGAGAGTGTATATATACATATATATATCTATACACACATTAATTCTCAAATATATTCAGCAAAATTCAGCGACTACTATCACGTACAAGTATTAAACTATTAACCCAAGAATTCCATAATAATAAGTCGGGTTCAAATACGTGATCCAAGCCCAACGCTCCATTGACCCACAATCTGCCTTTTTGACGGCTGAGATTCAATCTGGGAATCCAATCACAGCAGAAAAATTCATAGCTCCCTCGGAATGCGTGACGCTCTGACACACAAGTGAACAGAAACCCGCGTGCGGTCACTGATTTTTTAAACTTTTCGGCCTCCGCGTCCCGCGTGTGCGCTTCTTTCTCAATTTAATAAAAAAGAAAAAACGAATTTAGCAAAAAAAAAAAAAAACAAAGAAGCAAGAATTTCAAAATGGTGGCAGGAGGGTTCGCTACCAATACAGTAGAGATTCCCGGTTCGGTTTAGCACATTTTCCCATGAAATAAACAATACATGATTTCTCGAACCCTCACGTTTCTCGAAACACCGCGTTTTTTGTAATTTGGATTTGTCATGAATGAATGAATTATGAAATCAACAAAATGATGTTATTCAGACCAAAAAAAAAACAAAATGATGTTATATTATTCCCCAAACCAACCATACCCTCCAAAGCCTGAACCCTTTCTACTCGGTTCTGAGAGGTAGCCGAAGCTCTCAAACGCCGTCGTTTAGCTCGTGAAGTTGCTACTCTGTAAGTTGCTCTGCTACTTGTGCTGCTCTAGGATCGATTTTCTTGCTATCTGGCTTGTGGGTTTTGTGAAAGTTTGTTCCTTTTTGGGCTTTAGTCTCTGGAGCTTCTTCAATACATGATTCAGTTGAAATTTTGGTTTCTGGTTTTAGTTTGATTTCAAGTTCTACACTTTCTAGGTTCTGAGGATTCATTGATAGCTCAAAAACCCTTTGCATTTGTTTTGGGGTTTTTGCTTTATAGTTTTATATAATACTAGTGCTAGTCTTATATTATTGGGTGTTTCTTACCCAGGAATTGTGGTTCTTGTTTTGGGGTTTCATGGATTTGCTGAGCTCACATTGAGCCCACTAATATCAGAGTGGTATCTTATTTAGTGGAAGCCAAAACGCAGTGGGTGCTATTGTTATTAGATTTTCAGCATCAGTTCTGAGGGTTTTGAGGAATGGAATTAGCTGGGACCAAACCCCTTAAACCCTCCTCAAACATATCTGATATTGTCTCCATGTTTGCCAAAGTTTGCAAATTGAGATCCATTGGTGTGCACCAACCCAACAACAGCAATAATGCCCCTTCCGGTGGAGATGGCAGCGATGTGACTGAGGACACCGAGTGTGGTGGGGTGAAAATCCATCCCCAACCTCTTGAAGTTGCAAGAGAAAGCAAAATGTGTGGTTATGAGGAGATATCCAAGTTGTTTGACATTGTTTCGACTCTGAAGTTAGCTTATGTTCAGCTTCAGGAAGCTCATATACCCTATAACCCGAAAAAGATTATAGCTGCAGATGAGCGTTTTATGGCTGAGCTTGAAGCGCTATGCAAGATGAAGCGTGCATATAAGGAGAAGCAATTTGTTAAGCTGAAGTCTGATTCCTCTCGCTCGGATATCCTGAGGAAGAAAGTTGAATTGAATGAGAAGCTGCTAGAAGAGTTGAAGTTGCAAATGGAAGTTAACAATTCTGAGATAATCTGCCTGCAAAAAGAGCTCAGGGATATGGATTTGGCGAATGTGGCACTGGCTGAGAAGGTAAGGCAGATAAATTTGCTAAGGAGGAATGCAAGGGTTTGGACCATTACAAGATTTCAGGATGCTTTCAAAGCTGCGTCGAAATCCATTCATGATTTTGCAAAGCCTTTAATTGGCTTGATGAAAGCTTCAGGCTGGGATTTGGATCTGGCGGCAAAGGCAATAGAAACAGAAGCTGCTTATTCAAAAAGGTCCCACAAGAAGTATGCATTTGAAGCTTACATTGCAAGGAGAATGTTTTATGGGATATCACTGAAATGTTATAATGTGGATGGTGTTATGAGATATGATGATCCCATCGATGCCTTGATTGAGAAACCAGATTCGGATTTTGCCCGATATTGTGGAGAAAAGTATCTGCAAGTTGTTCATCCAATGATGGAAACATGGTTCTTTGGGAATCTGGATCACAGGACGCTTATATTGAGTGGCAAGCATCCAAGAACTTCATTCTACCAAATATTTGCAAGAATGGCAAGGTGGGTTTGGGTTTTACACGGCATTGCACCTTTGATAGATTCTGAAGCAAAGATATTTGCTGTCAAAAGAGGGAGCAAGTTCTCAGATGTTTATATGGAGTCGGTGATGGAGGATGGAGAGGACTCAGCGATCTTGGATGAAGGACAAGTCGAGTTTATGGTCATGCCTGGATTTAGAATTCTAGAGACATTAGTGAGGTCTCGTGTGTATCTTGCAAAATGAAAATTGTAATCCTCACTTGGTAATGTTCACTGACTCAGTGACTGACTGGTAATTCAACTGAACCTAACTTTCTTTTGTTATGAAAATGTTAATAGTTATCAACTTAATTAGCCTCAAAGCTTGTCTATAACCCCCAATTTTCATGTTTTGACATATCCTACATAGATACGCCGCACTTAAGGATCTGGTTAATTGCTTTCTGAACTGTAAATAGCTAACTACTTGAAAAGTTCTATATCTGCTACTTTCATTTCCATGTGTTTGTACTTCTTTGTGAAATATAATCAACTTGGAAACTCAATGCTTGTTAATGATTTGTTCTAATTTTGTGTTCAAATCTCTTGGTTTTCTATTCCCAGCTTTTCCACCTGCTAAGAAAATCAATATTAGGCCTTTTTGAAATGTACCCTAGTTAGTATTGGGAAATAGGATTGTATCGTCCAATGGAGTAATGGGCTCCTTCAGAAGTTTTTGTGCCTAGTAAAGAAGCATGATAACAGGAAATTACGAATCATTGTTGCATTTATATCACATATTACAAAAGAATTATGGCTTCAGATCAAAAAACAAAAGAATTAAGCCTCTGTATGTAGACAGCGGACTGACTTGGCATATAGAAAAAAGGAGTTCAATTGGAGAATCACTATGAACTACAACTTTCATCACTGTCAGGCGAAAACAAGTCCTTGCAAAGCTCTCCATAGAATCTGCTAACCAAATCAATGAAAACAGGGCATTTCAGGTTCTTCCAGCAATACAGAAGCTCTTCCACATCCGTCAAGTCCCTCACTTTCCCTTCTTCAACAATCATCTCCACCAAATAGTTCTCGAAACTCCTGCACGCATCTTGCACCTCTTCGTGACCCGAATCTACTGTTTTTTCAGCCATTGCCTTCACATAAGCTGGTGTAACTGGTGAGGCATGAATCATCTCGCCACCACCTTTCTCGGAGAAACTCTTGACCGCTGCTAGTCTTTCCATTCCTTTTGGCTTCCTCAGCGAACGGAAAGCTGACCGGAATAATGCAGTTATTTTATTCTTCTTTGGAGCTTTTTTAACCTTTGTGTAATCAGGAGGAACCTGATGGGTTCTTATAAAGAAGGGTTTTTTGAGCTTGAATCTGAAGATTCCAAAAAGTTTTGTGCATGGGTTGAGTACCTTGGATTTCAAGGATGATTTCAACCTCATGTTTGATGAGTATGATTGAAGGAATTGAAGGAATGGAGAAGGATGGTGAGGTCTATTAATTTTCTTTCAGCACCAAGTGGTATGTGCTTTTGAGCTTTTTGTTTGTTGCAACAACGGTTGGTGTAACAAGGGGAGAGAGAATGTTGTTTGTTCAGTCTAAAGGGGGAGAGATGAAGGGAGACTTTGTAGTTTTTTCCTAGGGTGCTAATGGTAGTGGGGTACTGGGGTTCACGTCTTGGGTGAAGTTAGTGGCATACCATGAAATTGAAAAACTCCTAAGCTTTCAGCGTGACGAACAACAATAAGAGCATTTTTGTGACTCGGTTGACTAAAAACACAATGGACAATTGGTGGCCAGAGTAGTCTCATTGTCGAGATGAAGAAAACAGTATTGGTTTGGCGTCAAACAATGGTCAGACGACGAAGTTCTGACCCGGCCAAGCCGCAATCTTTGGAGACTTGATTTGTTGTCATTGTTGATCGATTGTAGTACGTTACCACATGAGTATTGTATTGTATGTTTGTTGATCTCTTCCTACATGCAATCTATATATTAGATATTGTGGAATAACTCAATATGATATTTCATTGAATGAAGCGCACATACGACATTTGAGATGAAGAATGATGAGTTTTTACGACTATTCGACCTTGATTGCATAATTTTTGGATGAAAGCATATATGAATATTTCCTCCTCTGTAAAATAAAATTTTATGTCGGGTGTAAGACAAAATTTCGGTGAAGTTTTTTTTATTTCTGTTATTTATGTCTAAATATTATGGAAATTTCGAATTTCACAAAAATTTGTCGAAAATTTCGGGAAATTCTTGATGGAAGTAACATAAGCATATGAATTTCATTTCTGTACATTAATGTTACAGAAGTAACAGTTCGTCACTACAAATATTCCTAAATTTTTTTCTTAATTTTAATTTGACAAAAAAAAAACACTTTCGAGACTTGAAAGGTCTCGCGTTGGGTTTCATTGAGACTTTAAAATAAATTTTGAACACTCGCGCAAACCGGTCTAGAGAATTAAAATGATGTAATTTTTTTAAGGAAATTACTAAAAACTGTTATAACACACAGTTTTTTGGTCAAAATTGCATGATCTTGTTTTCTTACCAAAACTTTTCTATCCCCAAATCATGGTTTTTAATTGACGGAACACAAAAATTTCAACCCATTTTTTTTATGGAACACAAAAAAAAGGGTCAAAATTTGTTTGTTCCGTCAATTGAAACACATTTTAAAAATTAAGCTTTACCAATGGTGAAATAATGGTATAGGAAATTTTTTAAAAAAATAGTGTTGACAAGGTTTATTTGTTCAATTTTTAATTTAAAAAGTGTTTATTTAGAACAACTTGTAGCGACGAACTGTTCGTCGCTAAAAGTGTTCCAAAATTATTTTCTTAATTTTAATTTGACAAAATAATAAAGAAACACTTTCGAGGGTTTGTAAGGTGTTGCGTTGGGTTTCATTGACACTCTAAAATACTTTTCAACACTTGCACAAACTGGCCTTGAGAATTTCAAACATGCAAATTTTTAAGGAAATCACCCAAAACTGTGAACTATAACACATAGTTTTTTGGCTAAAAATGCATGTTCTTATTTTCTCATCAACAAAATGTCGCCCCTAAATCATGATTTTTAAGCATTTCTCAACCTGACAAAACTCAAACAATCTCGACTCATTTTTTTTTTACAATTTTATAAAGTTGAAACAAAATAAAATTCATTAAATTAAGTTTTACCAATGATAAGATAATGACACATGCAAATTTCAAGAAAAAATGGTGTTGACAAGGTTTATTTGTTCAAATTATAATTAAAAAAATATTTATTTTGAACTACTTGTAGGGACGAACAGTTCGTCATTACAATTGTTCCTAAATTTTTTCTTAAGTTTAACTTGACGAAATAAAAAAGAAACACTTTCGGTGCTTGTCAGGTCTCGCCTTGAATTTCATTGAGACTCTAAAATACTTTTGAACGTTTGCACAAACAGATCACGAGAATTTCAAAGATGCAAATTTTTAAGGAAATCACCTAAAACTGTGGTTTATAACACGAATTTTTGGCCAAAATGGGATGATCTTATTTTCTCACCAAAGTTTTCCCATCCTCAAATCATGGTTTTTAAACACTTTTCAAATTGATAGAACGCAAAAATTTATACTGTTTTTTTTACGATTTTTCATAGTCGAAATATAAGAGAATTTGTAAAAACAAAAAAAAAAGGTTGAGATTTTCTAGTTATGTCAATTGGGACACCTAAAAATTAAGGTTTACCAATGGTGAGAAAATCACGCCAGTAAATTTCAAGAAAAGATGGCGTTGACAATGTTTATTTGTTCAATTCTAATTAAAAAATGGTTGTCGCTACATATAAGTGTTCCTAAACTTTATAATAATTTTAATTTAACCAAATGAAAGAGAAGTACTTTCAGTATCAGTCAGGTCTCGCGTTGGGCTTCATTAAGACTCTATAATACTTTTGGACACTCGCGCAAACCAACTTCAAGAATTTCAAAGATGCAAATTTTCAAGCAAATCATCCAAAACTGTAGACTATAGCACACAATTTTTTTGGCCAAAATGGTATGATCTTATTTTTTCATCAAAATATTCCTACACTCAAATCATGGTTTATAATCACTTCTCAAACTGACGTAGAGATTTTCTTGTTCACTCAATTGGAACACCTTCTAAAAATCAAGCTGTACCGATGGTGTGATAATAACACTGACAAATTTCAAGAAAAAATGGTGTTGACCAGGTCTAATTAAAAAAAAGTGTTTATTTTGAACAACCTGTAGCGACGAACATATATCGCTATATGTGTTCCTAAATATTTTTCTTAATTTTAATTTGACAAAATAGAAAAGAAGCACTCCCGAGGCTTGTAAGGTCTCGCGTTGGGTTTCATTGAGACTCTAAAATACTTTTGAAACTCGCCCAAACCGAGCTAGAGAATTTTAAAGATGCAAAATTTTAAGGAAATCACTCAAAATTGTGGACTATAGCACATGTTTTTTTTGGCAAAAAACGCATGATCTTATTTTCTCACTAAATTTTTTTCACTTCCAAATCATGATTTTTAAACACTTCTAAAACTGACGAAACACAAAATCATGGAACTTAGAAGTGTTTAAAAATCATGATTTAATCTTACTAAATTTAATCATGACCTATTATCGTACAAAATCTTCTCACTAAATTTTCTAAAACCCGATTTTTTTTCTTTTTACGAGTTATAAAGTTGGAACACAAGAAAATTCTAAAAGATATAAAAAAAAAAGAAAAAAAAAGTGAATTTCTAGCTCCATCAATTAGAACATTTTCTAAAAATAAAGGTTTCCTAACGGTGAGATAATGAGACAGACAAATTTTGAGGAAAAATTGTGTTAACTAATAAGTTTATTTGTTCAAATTCTAATAATCTAATTTAAATTTTTTATTTATTTATTTTGATCAACCAGTACTATGAATGAAGTTTCTCTGTTGGGAATTGATTTTTGGCCGCGGAAACATTTTCCAAATGTCATTGTCGACTCATTGATGAGTTTCAAGAACATTATTGTGGCACGACAATCATTAATAGGTTTTGACATTAACTTTATAACATTATTCGGTTAATTGTCTTGTCACACCATGCTTTTATGAAAACTAATTTTTCTCTTTCTATATTTTTTATATATATGTGCTAACTGCTAAGTGAAATCTCCCAAGCTTATTGGAAACAATCCCATAATTATTGTCACACCATGGTTTTATGTCGAAATATTAAAAATAATAAATAAAATAGGGAACAGATTTGTGAAAGTTAGTTAGAACATCTTCAAAATGTATTAGATGAGTTTTAGTAAATATATTGTCATGGCACGAAACTCCTTGTGACGTACTCGAAAATTTGTACAATAATAGGTCATGAAACTTACTTGGAACTTGATGCTTTTTGTGTCAATAAGTGTTGGTATAGTCTTCAAAAATCACATTTGTTAATTTGTTGAAATAATCTTGGATGGTGTAGAGGAAAATGCATGGGCCTCAAACTCATGGGAACCAATCTTGAATGACATATGCCTTTGCATATTAGGAAAAGGTTTAATGTCATTGTCCAAGTCTTGATGGAGGCCAACAAATGTTCTTCTAGTGCAAATGTCACTTGTCACAAACTCTCTTTGTTCCTCGACCATTCTTTTCTGGATGATATTAATTATTCTCGATCTCCTGCCTCCTGGTGTAACATCTCAATCTCTCATATGTTCATCTTCAGAACATTTACTCTTCAACCACCTAGTTGGATTTAGAGAACACCAGCTGTATATATGGAATGGAAGTTTGGAAGCCATCATCTCTGTACGTTATCTCGGAATTTGAGGTTGAGTTTCAATCTATGGTTGCATTAATCAATCAATCCTAATAATTTATTAGAAGGCAGCTTTCTGTCTTAATCTTAATAAGTCAGCCGCACAGAGCCATAGTTTGTTTGTTTGTTTTAGTAATTGCCTAATTGGCCTAGCTAGGATCCCTTAAACTTTAGGACGGTAGTTAAAGATGTCACTAAAGCATGAACAAAAATGAAATTATATACGTACAGGCCACTTATGATATATCATTTTTATGTGTAGTCAATCAATTAAAGTATATTGTCTCTACGCACCGACCTTTTTTTAGTTGTACGTAATTTAATTTTCAATTAATCTTTCAGATTATCGGATCATTATATTCGTGTTAAAGTTTTGTGTTTAAAAAAGTAAGTTTTATTGATTATAATGACATTGATATCCATTCTAGCTACCTAGGTAATTCTCATAACGTTGCCATTATTAGAAGATTCCAGCTCACTGGTGAAAGGAATGAAGTCATGGAACAATCCAGAGATGAGAGATGCCGAAACATGTGGTGTTAGAGCTCATCCTCATGAAAGACAGATCTCTACTCTGGTGTTCGATCTTTCAACGACTTATCTTCCATAGCAACATTCGGAATCTTAATGCTCGTAACAATTTTGGAAAAAATAAGCCTAATTTCGTTACCCGTCTTGTTTTTTCTTTTTGAGAGAAATAGACAAAAGTTTTATTCAATGAAAATTGAAGATTACAAAGTTAAGATGCATGAAAACATCGATTAAGAAAGCAAGAAACATAGTAAGATGCACAAGTACATCTAATAAGGAAAACCAGAACATATCTAGAGACAAGATGTCATCGAAACGATACACTGCGTTTATCATTGCAGTGATAATGGTAACAAGGCTAGGTAACCAGCGGTAGTATGGATAGTAGTCCTCCCACCTAGAGCGTAGCAAAGCAAACGTACTCTACTTGACTAGAACCAAGTACACGAAACCCAACACCAAGAACAGTAATGAACTAGTATCCAGAGTCCAAAGGACAAGACACTTCCAATTCCAACTGTATATACGACCCGGATCCCAGATCCGGATTCGGCACCCACCTGGATCCCAAACTCGAAACCCTGAGCAACCCAAACCTCCGAACTGCCATGAAAAGGCACTATGACCCCATCCTTGTTGAGAAAAAGCAAACCCAATTAATGTCCATGCTCCCCCATTAGTTTCCGTAAGATGAACAAACTCAGGCACCATCCCTTACCAGAACTCGTCGGCATGAGAATTACTCAAACTTGGATGTTTCACCCTACCTAAGCAAAAGCCAATCTGAGATGAAGCCGATCGGATTGACCACACGCCACCACCAGATCTAGTGGACATGGTTGAAGGAGAACACAAGTCAAAAAACATCAACGGCGACAAGAAGAAAAGCTGTCGTATCACCTAACCACATTGCTGTGTGCAGCCCTCCTTCGTCAGCCGGCCAACTCAAAGCTCCGATAGGAACTTCAACCGCCCTCGTTTGGGATGCAAACCACCAACATGCGGATCCACCCGTCTTGTTTTTAGTTATAACTTTAGTCTATATTTTTTCTCTTCCTAAAAGAAGGACAAAAAAAAAACTTTATGACAAATTCAAGGGTCACTTTTCACCTTTTTGTTTTGTTATTGAACGAAAATTCTTGTATACACCGAAGTATATATTTATTTTGATGTTCTTAGCCGTTGGATCGGCAAATTCCTCATCCAACCACACATACCTCCTGCATGCACACCGTTGGATCTCTCACATTTGCATGTCAGCCGTTGGATCGCCCAAGTACATATGTACTTTGGTGTGTGCAAAACTCTCTCGTTATTGAATCCCTTCATGAACTATGAATTTGTAGACAAATGATTTCCCAGCTCTGCCACAAGAACAGGTGGGGCTTGTGGAAATCAAGGCACTTGGAAAAGTCATGGAATATCATCATTTCTGAAGCATGGATTTATGGCGGAAAAAACAGCACTTAATAGACAAATGGGTCTTGGTTGTTGCTAAAAATCATGATTAATGCAAGATGCTTTAGGTTAACAAAAGGAGGAGGATCCACATAGATAAGAGCTTTCAAATCCTTCAAGGGACAACAACACATATAAAGCATCAAATAAATCAAGGCATCAGGTTCTAATAAGCTTCATTAGTTCTGGCACAGCTAATCTCATGTCATATGTAGTATTATACAAAACAAAATGGAACCCTTCAAGCTTAAGTTGGGACTAAACAATCACAAATATTTTTCCTTCGTAACAACTTTACCATGCAGTTTTGATTCTATTGGAAACTCATTTTACAATCTTCATTTGAAAAGGGGTAACCTAATACTATTGAATGTTTCCTATATTTACTTTGTTTTTAACTATTAAAGTTTGGGAAAGAAGAAAACAAAAAAAGCAAATGGAGAGAAAAAATCTATTGATCTCAATCCTTCACTACTCTGCAGAAGTTGTGGTTAGAAATTTGAAGGAATTACTTAGCAGTACTAAACGAACTAGATTATATATGCCAATATATGCAAAACAAAGCAATTAATTAGCCTCATTGGCTTTATTTATGTTGGGGAAAATAATGAAGAACTTTCAATGCACAATTTTACATACTAGTGGACCCCAACTCCAACCTTCTATAGACCAAAACTTTATTTCTGGCTCTTTTAATTCTTTGTTTCAGGCTTTCAGCACTCCTACTCATTTTTACTCATAAGAGTGAGAGATTGAGTTTGAGAGAGTTTGAGATACTAAATGTGCCCTTGTTGATGGGCAATTTCAGGTTCAGATTGTCAGATATGATACCAAACGCCTGGTTTTACAAGCTCAAAGATATGAGCAAAACCAGAAAACACAACACTACTACTTCTCATCACTCTTCCATGAAAAAACCAACCTCAACATCTCCACCACAAAAAACCCATCTTTCACAAAAAAGATACTCCTACTACTTGAAAACAGAACAACAACCCAACAGAAATGAAAAGTTCTACAACTCACCTATACACCTCAAAGCCTCAGATACACATTTTCCAGAACAACCCAGAAGGTCATCAACCAGAAGAAGCAAAAGAAAAGCCGTTTACAAGCCTTCTCCTAAAAAATCTGTCATCTCTTCTTCTGTTTCCTCAGGCCATTGTAGCTGTCATGCCTCAATTCCTCAGTCTCCAGACTACTTTGGCTCATCTTCAAGTGAGAGCAATTCTACTGAAACTCAAGACTTTCATGAATTGATTCCATCCGAGTTCGAAAGCGACCAATTGGGTGCTTCTGAGTTTGGCTCTTATAACTGCAGAGTTAGTTCTTCAACTTCTGATACAATCATTGACATGAAAAATGAAGGCCCAACCAAGAAGCTTGAAGGGTTTGACATGATCTCAGAGTTGGAGCTTCCTCCTATATTGACAAAGCCCATGAAGTTTGATGATCATAGTAAGGCTAATGAGTCCACCAAGTTCAGAAAAAGTACTTCATCTGAATTGAAGGAAACTAAAGGACACCGGTCTCTTTCTGTCAAGATTGTCAAGGAAGAAAGAAGCATTAGTAGGACACAAAAGGACCAAAAGACAACAACTCCTTTGATTCGAAAATCGTCTGCTACTTCAACCGGTATAAGACTTCGGGTCAACTCTCCAAGACTTGCAAGCAAGAAACTTCATCAGCCCTTTGTTGCAAGAAAAAGTGTGTCAAAGAATAGAGGCATTTCTGAGAGCTTTGCAGTTGTGAAGTCCTCACTTGACCCACAGAGAGACTTCAGGGACTCAATGATGGAGATGATTGTGGAGAACAACATCAAGGAATCAAAGGATTTGGAAGACCTTCTTGCTTGTTATCTTTCACTCAACTCAAGGGAATACCATGATCTCATTGTCAAGGTTTTCGAGCAAATCTGGTTCGATATGGCTCACATCAAAATCTCAAACTCTTAGCTTATCAAATTTGAATGCATATATCTCTATAATTTCATAAGTTAGTTATGATGACTACTTTCCTTTCTCAATTCTGGGTTTATCTTATATGTCTCTAGAAAGGCTGCATGTCTTGTTTTTCTGCTCTGTTGGGCATTTAAACATACATCTTATGAGCAATCAAGTATAAATTTTGAGTTTTTGACTATTGTTTTGTTGATTGAGCGTACTATATATGAAAAACAAATGAATCAGAACTGAATTTGAACCAAGTGTTTATACATTCTAAAGGCTGAAAATGAGCAGCATGAAAAATGGCATTAGGTACAAGTTTTATGCATGCATTCCTGTTTGAGCTAGGCTTCATGGTTTGGTTTCTTATCTGTATAATTTTAAGAAAAGAGTATTGTTCCTCCAATTTTGTTTCTGGAAACAAGCCCATTAGTACTAGACAGTAACTGGTAGTTTAAAGCCAACAAATGAACAAATTGGAACCTGTAGAGGGTACAGAAGCCATAGGAAAGTTTTGTCAGATAACCAAGCTAGTCCTGCACTAATGCTACAAGCAATGTGCACTAACGCTACAAATGTTTTCGTTGCGTTTAGTGCAACGTAGTTTTGGACATAAGCAAAACCAGAACAAAAAAAAATTGAAGACGTACGTAGACTTGTTAATTAGTTATGATCGGCGGGATTTTTTAATAAAACAAGTTTAGAAGTAAATCCGAACTAAAACATCTCCATTTTACAAGAAATGAATCTCACTAATTTGGGATTATGCTCCCGCCATAACGTAACGTAATAATATATAGAAGTGAATGTTGCGTATAGTGAATAACTTTCGTTAAGCTCATGAAAAGGCTAGCTTGACCTCTAAAAAATAATATGAGAGTAAATTCCTTCTATAGTACCTGACGGCTTGACGCATTGCTACTTAGACGTACAGTTTGCTATCTAGTCAATAAAAGAGGGCTAGGTACCAAATTGTCCATAGAAGAAATTTTCCGATAATATGAATTCCCCCATTAAATTGTCCTAGGTGCTAGTATTTATGATATTTTTGTTAGTTCTGAAAGCTTAATCTAATGAGCGCTATTTGTTAATTTCTTTAGTTTGTGTCAGTATTGGGTGCAATTCTAGAAAATTAATGTATATGTCGTTCTAGCTTCTGATATATTTGATATCTTATGATTCTAAAATAAAAATAAAAAATTAAGGCATTAAGCTGTAGCATTATGAGCTAATAAGGTATATGAAAAGTAACATCATTCCAAAACGTAAGCAAATTTAGCATCCTTCGTGTGATCTTAATCTGTAAGGCATGTAGTGTACCATGTTACTTACAGTTGTTTGCAAACCAAATGAGCTATGTTGTTGGTTTTACACTTTTACTAGAAAAAGTCCCAAAGATCCAAACAAACCTTTACGTGAAATGAAATCAAAATTGGCCACCAGATTGTATATTACAAATATTATAAATTCATTGTAAAAAAGGCTAAATTTCACTAAAGAATAAACGGTTTGCAACTACAATTTTTATAACAGCAGTAACAACAAACATATTTTGCTAGACTGTTAATAACTATTTAGCATCCTCCACCCCTCAAGAAGCACCCCATCTACCACATTATACTCTGCTCAAGTGAGTTTATGTAGGAAACAAGTGTAATATACACTCGGTCAGTCTTTGAAGGGTTTTTTTTTAGGTACATTAATGCATAAAATCAAGTCGAAATTGCTGTACGTCACTAGTAGGAGCTAATGATACAGTGCCATTACATAAAGTTGATGTACAACTAAAAAGATAGAACGAAATCTCAAGCATGCTCCATCAGTGATTGTGCTTCCAATCCTCTCACTTTAACGAGTCGTTAGAATGGCATGGCCTTATTTCTCACCTACTCATCATTAGAAGATTTGGAATGGTAATTTTGTGAAAGCATGCATATATTGTACATATACATAACTGGCCTGCCATTCATTTGAACCAATATAATCCAATCCATCAAACCTCACAAGAAAATGTGCATGCAGGATTCCCGGCTATAGACCCTTTCAGACATTTCATATGTCAACAAGACTAGAGCCTATAGATAACGCAAATTAGCAAAACTTATTCATCAAGAATTTTTCTTGAAATTCCTCTCAATAATTCAACTATTCGAGTACTCAGTACTACGTACAGCTTCAAGTGAAGTCTTCTCTGCAAGTTCGCATTCAAACAAAGCACACGAGTGAAGAAGACAAACATCTTCAAATGTACACACATGGAGTCTCACATCAAACCAGCTTTCTACAAACTTGCTAGTATGTCATGTCCATCATTTGATTGATTGATTCTCACTTGATCATCTTTATGATGCAAATGGCACATTGAAGAATGCGGTTTTTATTTATTTATTAATTTATAATGAAGAATGCGGTTTTTTAAGTGTGGGCGTTTTTTAAATTAGAAATGAAAATAAGGCGCACGATCTAAAATACAGTAAGTTGTTTTCACATTGCGCCTTGTTTTCCAAATCATGTTCATTCATCCTCAAAGAAAAGGAAGGCAAACTTCGCAAACTTGCTTTAGTTATTTGATAAATAAAACTAGATACATGGTTGAGAACAATTTGGAATTCTATGAAAAGTAGCCTCACTTAAGCACTCAAATTAGGGTAAAATGTTACTTTTCACCAAGTTCGGATTTTTTGAACGATAAATATGAAAACCCTGGACCTGAAGGATGCAAAATGCAATTAGTCCTTCATTTCATGGCAAGCAGCCAAGCACTAAAAGAGATGGGGCATCATGACAAGTAAGAACTAAACAACCATAGCCAGTTTACTCTGACAGAAACATTATGTAGGCATAATTACAATCGTTTATTCTTTGGCCTAAGCATAATAATTACAATCAATTGAACCTATATTTCTTTACGATATGTAAATAACCGGATTCTTGTAGTGGTCGACATGGCTCCCCACTTTTGGGTCCATCTGTACAAGCAGCTCCTCTCGCTGACTTCACTATTTATCAGAAATGTAAATTATCTAATGCCATTGACCCTTCTCATTTATTGTGGAACTTGCAAGCAGCACCTGATGATGGCTTTGACAGCTTTGTTGAAACCTCACAAGGTGCATGAAATCCGATATTTTCCACGGCTCCGACTGTCTTGAACAAACGCCTCCTATTCACTTCTTCCACCAAAGACCGGTGTAGTAATTGACTTCGTACGTCTACTAGTGACCTATTCCTCATCAAAATACGGCTATCCATGGTCCTTTTATCAATTGAACCAGATGCTAGTAAACCTTTGCATTTAGCCAAAGACTTCCCAGCATTGCGGTTTTCTTCAGGACAAAACCTTGTGGACTTGTGACATTTTGATATGGGGTGTTTGTCTCCTCCAGCAGGGCTCATATTGTTCTCATGCTCACTGCCAGAGACGAAATGTACGTTGGAATATGCTCCTGAATGGGAAGAGCTCTGAGAGCTGATCTCATCGAATAAATCATCTGCAACAGTACAACATTGCAACTTATGATTCAAATTGTTAAGATAGGCTAGCTTCACTCCTGTAAGACTGTAATAAATCTAGCAGGAAAATATCTACCAGGCCTATAGAAATTCAATGTCAGAAATGCATCACACATGTATGAAGATCATGAGTATGACGTGACATTGGTCAATAGGCCTGCACTTTTCCACCCATACTAATGTTCTACTGCAGTGCTCTAACCACAGGCCACTTTCGAATCCCAAAGTTAACTATGTCAGGGTTTGAACATATACTTATTTACTCCCAAAATCAGCCTCGCCTGGAAAGGCAATGCATTCATGCTGGCCTCTGTAGGTTATTACTAACAGCCATCACATGGCATTATGTGTTGAATGACTGCTGGAATTTCCATGGACCTATATGATGATGTTATTTAAGGTTGAAGTTAGGTTGGTAAGTGTCTTGACCTGGTGCTAGACTTGCAATGAACCCTATCTTCGTCAGGGGTCATTATACACAATGGAACAGGGTTAAAACTAAAGCCATTGATCTCCAATGGATTTCAACGAGATAAACATCAAGAAAAATATTTCCACTAGGCATTGCCTCAAGGCAAGAATAGAATATAGAAAGAACAGAAAAGTCATAACCTTGGGCATGGAAAGGTCTTAACAAAGTTAATAGATGGAAGTCACAGGAAAATTAACTTAAAATTCTATGAGGCATACCTTGGAGCTGATCACAACCATTTGTCATTACATTAATCCCATGAGAACTCATCAAGCCTGAGAACGACGACTGGGACGAAGAGCAGGAAGAGAAATAATGAAAGGGATAATGAGGTCCATCATCATCTTCTTGATAATTAAATGTATGGTATGCTTCAGTCCTCAAATCTGGTACCAGAGCAGATATCTCACCTTCAATCATATTCGCAATTTCAAATGGCTCCCAATCAATGATCTCAAGTTCCTTCACCATTTCGGTTGCAACATCAATAGGAGTGTCATTTAATATGTCAAAAGGAAAATATATGTTCCTTTGAGAACCTGCATAAACAAACAGTAAAAAAAACTTTTTTAAATTTGAATCTCTTGATGTTTGCTTCAATTACGGCAATGTCCAAAAAAAGTTAGAAGAGTACCATCCTGATCAGCAACCTGAACTCTAAGAAAGATGGTATCATCTTCAGGATTCAACTTTCCTGTGATTGTCATGTGAGTCCTGGTTGGAACATCACTCAATTGTAGTTTCTCCATTTCTTTGGCATTTAAAAATGGCTTTGGATGCCCGAGCTTTCCCAAAAGCAATGGTTCGCCTTTATCGCACTCGAGAAATGGATCACTCAATAATTCTTTTGCCGATAATCTCTCTGAAGCATTTACCAAGCACTTTGCAACAAACTGTTGTGCTTCCAAGTCTTGAATCCGGTAGAATGCTCCTGGAAGCTTCCCCTGAACAAATACAGTGGCAGGAGGTAAGGTTCTTGTTCACTGATATCAATTAATCATAATATCAACTTCATCTTACCGATGTCACTTTCTTGTAGATTTGTGCAGGGTTGACACATTCACCATATGGGTATTCAGACGTAAGCATCTCTAAAACACACATGCCAAATGAGTAGACATCAACTAGTTCATTGTAATCTTCCTCGTATAGCTCTGGTGCCATGAACTCTGGAGTGCCTAAGTTTATGAAGATAATCTACTTAAAAATGGAAGAAATAAGTGCCAGCATTTATGTGCTAATGATCGGTAAAGGAGTACCTATAACACTGTGAGCACAGTGGGAACCACGGAGAATTGCTGCAAGCCCTAAATCACCAATTTTGACTTGCCCTCGATGTCCATTGACAAAGATGTTGTCGCACTTGAGATCTCTATGAATTACTGGAGGATCATTGCCATGCAAATAAACAAGACCACGAAGGATCTGGCGTGCCCAGTTCTTAATGGCACGGATGTCTACCCGCGGGTATTTCTTTCTATACCTGTAATATGGAAGACAGAGTAGGTTATTTAGACTTTGGCATCCAATGAATTGAATTAGGAATTACTTATCATGCTTGAAAATTGGTATCTAGATGTTAGTCACATTTCTTAATCAAAAAGGAAAATTTTTATTTTCCTTTTTTTTTTTTTTTTTGGGTGGTGGGGTAGATATTTTCGTTCTTTCATGTATAAACAGGATTCTGCTGATTATGTCGTCCTCATTACCCAAAAAATTTATGATGATGACTTTTGAAAAGGCAGAGGCTACGTTAGGGTCTATTGCCACATGTTCCCCTTCTTGGCCTAGTCCCAAGGATATGCAAGTTAAGAGTCTAAAGGAGTTGGCAATATTATAGTGGGAAAGAAAATTACTCTCTTAGCGTCCCTGAAGTGAACATTTCGGTAATGAAGTTAAAAGTTTTGTGATCAACATCGATCCACGAGGTGTAGAACCGAATGATGGAGTCATGATTGAGGGTGCTGAGGAGGTGAACCTCTGAGTAGAGCCGTTGCAAGTCCTCTGGTGAGCGAAGCACTTCGTTGAATTTCACCTGATTCCAAGCCACCTCCATCCCAAGAAGCTCATCAATTGCCTTGTACACTGTTTTCATTGCTCCTTTGCCAAGAACTTCTTCAAACTAATAATGACAAGAAAAATACATTTTATTTATTTACTTATATGAAGCAGAACAAACCAATTTACCCATCAATCAACTTAGGTAGTAACCAGACTCTTGATCATTACATCCAATGACTATTGCGTTGTAAAAACAACTGAATGCATAAATTGTTACCCATGAGTCCATGACTATTACAATTACTAATATTATGAAGATATGGCTAATTATTATTGATTGCTTACATGCTGGTCTAAAATGAATCTGGAAATTTTAATTCTTTCAAGTCCACGCAAGAAATTAGTGCAATTAATTCCACTACTGCATAAGCAACCGACTGTTGCAACATCAGGTAAATGCTCAGCACTGAGATTAGTTAAAACTTAAGAATACTAATCATGGCATGATAGGATAATATAACTAGCCCAGTAGCCCCCAACATAACTTTACAATCATACCACCAAATTGAAAAAGAATAAAAATAAAAATAGCAGCAAGGTTCTCAGATAAGCCAAGCAAGCCTTTTGCTTTTACTACTAAACAAATGATGCACAACACTAAATAATGATAATCTGTTCCTCAGTGTGGTCAATTCCCCAAAAGCACCATTAAAAGAAGTCCAGAGAGCTCAGAGCAAATGGAATCAAATACTATAAAGAGAAAAATATGGCATCTTGTATTAAATTAACAATCTTTCTTTAATTGAGCAAAACTAATGGCCAATGGTTCGCATAAAGGTAAAGGACAACTACTCGTACACAGATACAATACTTCAATGGTGGAATAGACAGTGACTAACCCAATACAAAAAAGATTGACCAAACAAGCTCTTGGATCCTCTAAAATCATCTATTGTTGTTGCGCACACGTAGTTTGTTTGTTGTATACAAAGCTCTTTCTAGCTACGTACACACTCTGTCTATATACGTACTTATATGTATTTATGTACATACATGATACATATATACATAAAATATGATCTAAAAGTGTATCACAGTACATATAATATGATATAGAACCAGCTAGGACAAAGTCTTGGACGTGCTTCCAAAACTATGATCATCATTTCCATGGTTGGTTTGAGCTAGTATTCAACCATTTAACAGTCTAAGAATAATAAAGCATCAAACTTTTGGTCAATAAAGAACACAAAGTATCATTAATTCATGATAAAGCTAAGTTCTGGCACCAGGGTAACTTTCTGTGAGTCTAAGACTCGAAGTTTGATCAGTTTCTATAACGAAAAGCAAACTAATTGCAGAGAATGAATCCATGAATGAAATGAAGGAGAGGTGTTAACATGCATACCCGACCATAGCGACCAGTAGGATCCATTTCAACGTAGCCAGAGTTTTCTGCCCGGTTCATGTTCGACGAAATGCCTCTAAGAAATATATGAAGGAACGAAGAGAAAGTAGTGTCTCAAAAATTAGAGGGAAGTTTAGAAAATGAAAGTAGAATCAAAAGGGTGTGTGGAGGAATGAAAATCAAATCCGAGGCTTTCCCTCGTGGTTTTCGTAGGAGAAGACACCAAATAAGAGCCAGAAGAGCCTCGAGTAGTCAATCCTCAGCATAATCCAACCCATTCCCACTACCACAGCGCGTGAGACCCACTCGTAGCCCTCAGCAACCATTTGGGTTGGGTTTTTAACTAGTGGAATCAAATTCAGCTGAAAAGGTGCGTGGAATTTGGAGGGATTGGGTGACAGGATGGGCAGTTTGGGGAATTCAAGTTGAGGAGGAAGAGATTGTGGTTGATGGGGTACGGAACTGGAAGAATCTGTGGCTGCACATTTTTGGAGAGAGAGAGAGAGAGAGAGAGAGAGAATCCAAGTTTTTGAAATGACTTGTTGGACTAGTAGTTGTTGTTGTGGGAGTGAGGGAGAAATTAAGAAGGAGAGGACCACCGGAGTCTAAATATAGAGAGGGGGCGAGTAGACGGAGCTGACGTGAGAGTGGTCCCTACGTGACGGAGGAGCTGCTGGGATTTGCAAGCAAGTTTTGGCTTTGGGGTTATTTGGGGATTTTAATATGGGATTTGGGTTTTACAATTTTGCACGTACCATGAATTGGGTTTTGTTGGTTGATTATGACTTGTGAGCTCTTTTTTTTTTTTTTTTTTTTTGGCAAGGAAACAACTTTCATTAATTAAAAGTAAAGTACAACCCAAGCCCAAGAAGGGCTAGAAAACACAGAAATAGAAAACAACAAGAAACAAAACTAAAGCCCATCCAACAACAAGCCCAAAACGCCAAACCAACGCAACGGAGGACGCCGCTTGCGAAGAAGACGGCACCGTCCAAGCACACAGCAGATCCAGCCATAAGAGCAAGCAAACAAGACCAAAAACCAACACCGAGTACCCGATTCATCCCTCCGACGTCACGGAGCCGGCGGGAGTAAACAACCACTGGAAAGGACCAAGGAAACATGGAGATGAAGTTGTAGCGGTACCGAAGGGAACTGCCGGTGGATAAAGTCGGCAAACGCCGGTAAAGGCACTGCTCCAAAGAAGCGAGAACCGTGACGATGATTGAGGATGAGGGTAGATCGGTGCGAGCTATGGTATAAATAGGCATGCTAAGATGGATAAAACGGATCCGAAACGAGAGAAGGGGGAGGAGAACGGAAAAGAAAATAAGACAGGAAGGAGAGAAAGGGTGAGAAATATGGAGAGGAAGAAGGAGAGCTTGACAGAGAAGGAAGTGGGAAGCTAGGACCATAGCAAAACAGAGAAAGAAACCAACACAAAGGGAAACTAGCCGAGGAGAGAGGCAAGAAGCCTCAGATCTGGGACAGAGCCCAGGGAAAGCTGCCCATGAAGGGCGGAAGGTTTCGCCACCGACTCTCAACTTGAGAGAGAGAGAGAGAAGTTTTCGATCACCAAAGTCCTAAGAACTGACTTGTGAGCTCTTGAGAATTCATTTGGACAAAGTGCTTTTGTTAGTAGCTAGCAAAAATTGAGGATATGTTTGTGAATGATTTTGTAAGAAGAGCGTTTGCTCTGATGATATTTTTGTTAGAAGCATATAAAATTATCGTATAAAAACGCAAATTTGATTAACTTGTATGAAAAGTCTTGTATATTTTTAGAAGTATTTAGTATTTACTCCTTAAGGCGCGTGCGGCACATGAACATTAATCTAATATCATTTGGTTGTCGAATCGGTGGAAAACAGAATATCGGAATCCCTCTGTACTAAAAATAGTGATTGTTCAGTGAAACAAAGTGCGGAGCTCTGCAAACGAAATGATTTTCACATTGCCAAAGCAACAAAGCACTCCAAAAATATCTTCCTACATAGATGTGTTAATTAAAAAGAAGTTGAAAGCAAATATAATTAGTCCATAATCTAATGCAAGTTATACAACCAATCATATTGATGCATGTTGAATACGGGATATGGATTAGGGTTTGTGGGTTCTTCCACTTAAGGGCAACTATCTCATTCTCCCAACTATTTAGTAGTGGGTTGACAAATCAATCAATCAATCAATCATCTTTTCTCATGCATTTTCATTTTCATTTTCATTTTCACAAGGGCCCCTCCCACTTTCACCTATTTTATTCTTATCCTCTCTTTGTCAATCCTCCTTCTTTAATCAGCATATCTAAGATTAGCCTCCACATTAATTATTAATTGCCTCTGTTTGTCTCAGATGATTCACTAAGCAAATGAAGCCTGTGCAAGATTCATAACCAGAAAAAGGAAAATACAAGTTTATATAGTAGAGAATACCAGCCACCATGCATACACACGTACCAACGAAACTTAACCCATTAAAAATCTGAAAACCTAGTATATTTGCATTTGGAGGACCATCTCAGACGGACTCGGATCCTCTCCTCACCAAGAGGAGAGAGATTGCCTCACCAAGAGATCTTAGCCCTTATCTGGATAGGAAAAGTGCAAGAGATGCTGTACATTTGGAAAATAAGAAATAGATGGGGGTGAAGAGGGACTCAATCCATCTCAGACAGGTGAGGATGGTGTAGGTGAAGTAACCAAGAACAATACTATCTAAATTAATTAAACAAATTTATAATTAATGAAAGTCAGCATCTATAGATAATGAGTAACATATTGGAAAAACATGTGTATATCATTTCATTTTGGATGTATTTGCTGTGTTCAACTTCAAATTGACAAGTTCTAAAGTATTGCACCACGAAAAACAAAAATAGTCAACATAATAATCGATTATTTCAAATATGACTGGTTAAGGTACGTAGACTGTAGACGTAAGGAAGTTGGAGTGTTGGACCCATTTTTTATATTCTTTTGCCGAAGCAATGATATATTATCCTACAATTGATAGCTCATCTAACACAAACATGAAGGCAGAAACAAATTACAAGGGCAGACCAACTGAAAACACATATACCCGAATGAAAGAAATAAAAAAAGTTTTCTTCTGGATTTCATCAAAAACAAAAAAGGGTCGGAATCAAGAAAAAATAATTGGTATTTGCACCAGCCGGGAATCGAACCCGGGTCTGTACCGTGGCAGGGTACTATTCTACCACTAGACCACTGGTGCTTGTTGGTATTGTTCCTTGTTAATAAGTATTTTATCAGAAACAATATTAGGAATATTTTTCGTCATACAAAACCACAATAGTGTTGCTGGAGGGAAGAAATGAAACTGTTAGCTTGTCTTAATAGTTGAGTTGGGTCATTCTACTCATAGCTTGAAGATGTGGTCTCATTGTCTTCTTCCCCTTTCAATGTGCTCAGCGTTCCAGCTTGAACAGCTCGGTGGGAGTTGTGTTGGATGTTTCTCTTTGTAGTTGTTTGTTTGTGTTGTTGTCTGTTCATAAAAATAAAACACAGTTGAGTTGGGTCATCCAATTTCATTTCGGCCAAAAAGGAGGGGGATTCAAAAGTTGGCACCAAGTGTGGAGTCTGGATGCTCTCTGAAAAATGGAGCTACAACCCCAAGTCTGGTCCTCAGAGATGCTTTATTCGGATTTTTTTCGGTAATGTCGAGCACAGAGTTCTTATCTGGTTCACAGCCTGCGTAGCAGGCTCGCAGCATGACTTGAACAGTATTTTGGACTGAAAGAAACTATGAAATTCAATTCAACCGAAGCTATATAATTGTTACATCTATGTATTTCATCCTCCTGTGTGTACAAACAATGTCTAAACCGAAAAGATTCCTAACAAATGCTTCTCAGTACTGTGTTTAGAACAACTACAAACTTTGGGAGGGAATACAAACTATGGGAGGCAAACTTCACCTCCTATATACATTCCACCCAACCCAACGAAACCACACAGATTGTGTAGAAATGGGAAACGAAAAACAAACCCTGAATGTACAAATTAACTGTGTATTCTACATTGAAGAAACAACAACAAAGGAGGACCCCAACGAGAGTGGGGGTGGGGGACGATTTCTTCCCAGAAGCTCAGTCTAGTGAGTTAGCACCTAGAGTTATCATTATCTTCATTATTGAATGCATATTCCGTCCTTCAAAGGCAGCCGAGGGGTGAGCGGGGGAAAATCATCTTCATCCTTCAGATGGAATGCCTGCTCTTCCATCCTGAAGATTAACAGCAAGATAGGTTTTAGCTTTATAGTAAATTAATTAAACATACCTATAAACAGTCGCCATTGTTCAGGAAAACTTATAAATTTGCCAAATTCAACCACCTTTCCTCATTGACTCCTGATAACTGTAAACTGTGCACTTCTGGCATGGGTACTTCTTCCCATGATTGAGGGGAGGAGGATCTAGACTCAGGCATCTCCTGATTGGAAAAACCATTGTCATGGAAAGGCTCCCATATTGAAAGCTGAGGTGGACGGTAATCTGATGTTGCAGAGTTTGCAGTACTTAGAGCTGGGTATTCGACTTCTGAAAGCTCATGGTTGCCTTCTCCAGGTGAGATCGACTCTTGAGGGGCTGCAGGGAAGCCATAACTAAAAGTGTGTCTCTGAAATGGAGCATAAGTTCCGGCTGCCTCTTTCCTTCCCCTTCCAGCCCAGTGTCTATCCTTGTAGGGACGATAATTCTGAAAAGACTGTAAGAAGATAACCATGAGATTATAAGAGCCATAACAACTGGACTGTCCTCCATAAATGACTTGATATAAAACCAAAACCCCACATATAAAGCCCACAAATACAAAGATTACAGTATCTAGCCCAAAAAAAAAATATATCTATAGAAAACAAAATACACTACCGCATTGGGGATGTACGTCCCTGTTCCTCGTGGCTTCGTCTTCTCTTCCCTGAATGGAGGAACGGATAAACTGGACCCATTTGCATGATACGCATGTGTTCCCCAAGCAACACCATTTATGTTAGTTCGAGAATTAATATTCTGCTGGGACTCTAGGGATTCACAGGTAACTTCCCATGGATTGTCTTTCCATTGCTGAGGTGACAAGGGAGGACTGGGCAATAGAGGAGGTGATGTAGCACACCTGTGGCCAAGCGGACTATATTGCAGGTTCAAACAGTGACTGTCAAAATCTTCACCAAGCTCCAACAGGGCATTATTTTGCACATTAGTCTGGTGTTTAGTTTCATGCCTATCCAAAGTGTTTGCAAAAAACTTGTTAAGTTCATCTGAAATTCTTTCTGCTGGTAACAAGAGAATCCAGCCTAGCTTGCGAGCTCCATATTTAAAAGCACTGCATATTCGATAGAAGCTACCTGCAGAAAACACATAAAAAATTACCATGTGACAGGACACTCACCAGAAAGCAGAAAGACTGGCTATCCAGCTATTAGTTACGGTACTCCAGTAAAGTTCCATGTGTGAACAGGGGCATACCTCTATTGACACTACGGCCAAGGTTGTTGTTCTCTTTTAGTGGATCGATTATATTAAGATGCTTCAAGGGAAAAGCTCGCAAATTTGTCTCACACCCCTTTGATGGAACAGAAAACATGTCTACACAGTTTCTAATAAATTCTTCACTTAACAGTACATCATCCCCTCCATTATCTGGTACTTCAGCTTCAGAGAGAGAGGAAACTTAGAGACCAGAACAATACAAAGAGAGCCATCCAGCATTACAGGTACAAAAGGATATCTCTTACCCACTATATCAGGCAGGGAGGATTTGCATACTGGTCCATTTAAACTTACACAATAGTTCTCCCAATCAAATTTGCTGAAGTAATCCAAAAATCTGTAGAGGACCTACAAACCGGAAACACAATTAAGTGCTTGAACTTATGTATGCATTTGAAAATATAGGACACATAATTGATTTTTTCAAGTACTCACCGTTAAAGGGCCATCTAGAGAAGAATGAAAAAGATGGAAAATATATAGGACTAATGTTTCCAAAGCATATGTTGAGATCAAACCATGATGGGCACCAAGAATACGACTCTCATAGTAGCACCAGGCTTTTATCAGAATAATGCTACGTTTGAAAAGATGATCTCTGCCAATATAGTGATCAACCTGCAAACCAAGCAAAATGAAAAATGTGACCCAAATACCAAACGAAACCTCACTGAACTTTTCATGCCAGTCATAGAAGACATAGGATTATTGTGACAAGACTGGAATCACCTGACTGACCCATTTTTATGCAACATAACAAGACCAATCATAGCTCTAAATCACAATTTGAATTGATCATACCTTTTCAAGAAAGCGTAGAGTACAAAGTCCTCCTAACTGATTGAAGGATATATCTACAATCAGATTTTGCACAATGCATTTTACAAGCTTAACCTGCAACCAAAACCCCCAAACTTAAAACTACGTAAGCACACAAATGGAATTTATGAACAAATGTAAAAACTAAGCAAGCTATGATATGTCCATCGACTTAGGGGCATCATCAATCAACATGAAACATGATGTAAGACACTAAAAACTAAAATCTGAAGCACATACAAAACGATGGTGTTCAATTAGTATATAAATAAGCTTACTTACCGATGGAGAAATCTATTTTTAATTTTAGAAAAGGATACAAGATGTGTGAATATTGATTCAATGAACCAACATAACCCAATTAAGACGATGTTGAAAGTAGCAAAGCTAAAAAAAAATATTGAAAACATCAAGCAGAGCAACTTCATTTGTGGATCGACTTACTCATATCTATTTTATTCTACATTACCGAAGATGTCAAATTTCATAAAATTTCTCAGAGTGAAAAACATCAATCTAACAATTTTCCCTGATACACATTCTCAGAGGAAGAGAAGCTGAAGTATTCTAGGAAATAAAAAATTAGAGAGACAGAGAGAGAGGTATTGTATAGTAATGCAAAGTTGCAAACAACAGGAAAATGTGAGACATAAATTATATAGGGATATTTACATGCAAGACTCCAACTCTAGTCCTATATGGAATTGAAAAATGTTTTCAACTGAAGAAAAAAAAATGTGAGATATGAATTATATAGTGATATGCATAACTCCAACTCTAACTCTGGATTGCAAACAAAACAAAAATGAGAGATATGAATTATATAGTGATACTGATACCTACATGCAAGACTCCAACGCTAATCCTATATGGAGTTGAAGAGATGGATGATTCCAAGAAAATAATTAAGGAATCAAAGTGAGAAAAACCTCAGCATCAATGCGATGGACATCCTTCACATGATACTGAGCAGCTTCATTATTCTCTTCCCCCTTCAAAACGGTATGAACATGAGTTACAAAGACATCCTCAAGGGGTGCACTGCCGGCGAAAACCGTCAAGTCTATATCTCCATCAGGAAGATACGTTTTCAACGGAACTGACCCATAAGGAAAAACCTGTGAGATTAACAATACAAAAATTGAAGGCTTAACTTATATGCAAATCAATGTCATGGGAAAAAAATTCTGAAACAACATTAGCTCTCAAATAAAATGATCTAGAAAACAGTATTGCTTCGTATTCCCTACATTGCATAGCTAACTAGGAATTTGAACAGAAAAACCCTAAAATAAAATAATTAAAGAAACCCATCAGCATTGCTTAAGACAATATGGTTCAACCTATCAAGTGCAGGCCTCTATATAATTTTCCATTTGAACAGTATAATGACGTTTAAATATGCAAAGAACAAAAATTTATGATCCAAATTAACACCCAGTGAAGTGTATAGGTAGTACTGCAAGACTACACTAATAGCTCGTTTACCAAACACTGAAAATAAGCTACAAATCCATTACAAGCAACCAACACTAGCCACGATTGAAAAACCGGTAGAGAAAGAAATGATTTTGACGTAATTACCTGACACCCCACGTTACAAGTGATGAGACTCTGTACATATTGGATTATATCCTTCCTCTTCCGGTGAGTCACCGTCGTGGGCTGAATCTTTGAGACTATGTCGTGGGTGGCCCGCTCGGCTCCGGCCCAAGACTCAGGCCCAATGGACGAGGGATCGGGATTGGTCGGCGGCAATGGCGGCGAGGAAGGGCAGGGGCGAAATTCCGGCAATACGACGCGGTTGGGCTCCGGCGAACAGACCTGAGTCATGATGGACAATGGGGAAAAAGGAAGAATCTTGAAGAGGGATTGGATTCTGAAACGACGTCGTAACGGTTAACGGAGGTGGTGGAGAGCCATTATCAGAGATGGAGAGAGGATCGGAAAAATGAAGACGGGTCTGTTTGTGGGTGGTTTTTTTGTTTTTTGTTTTTCCTGGAAAAACCTTTTAAAACCCCCCAGTCCCCAACCAAGACCCAAAAAACGCAAAGCGGCAAAAAATCCTTCTCTCCGAGTCCGAAACGTTTCGCGTTTCTTTCTTCTGTTGCTTTCTGTTTCAGTTCCTTGTTTTCTTTCTCTCTCCTCTCTCTCTCTCAACGTCACGCGACACACGTCTGCCGCAAACCGACGCGACGCATTGCAATTGCGCGCGCGCGAGGCACCAATATGCGGCAATGCAGCGCCAGACACCGCAACAGAACCCACTGTGACGTTCGTAAACAAAACAAAAAAAAACTCGACGTCGTCGTTTCGCTTGTCTTAAACCCTCCTCCTCCTCCTCCTCTCCAATGTCTTCATTCTTATCTCATTGGGGTTTTTATCCATTTGCCGATGGATGTTTTTCTCCTCTCTTTTTACTGCTGATTTAGTAATATGGTTATCGCATTATCTTTCTTACCAAACCATGTTTTGGCAAGAATATATTCATTTTAGGACATATCATCAATTTATGATTATCAACCACTCATGCATTTAATTCGATTAATTTTTTCACGTGATGTTTACGTACGTGAGAGAGTCATTATTATTCAATATTCATTGATGTGAATAAATTTTTGAATATCAATGACCAACAATTCCTCGTGAAAATAGACTATACTTGTTTTAATTTTTAATGTGTTATGTTATTATAATTTCTCATAAATTCAGTTTTTTTTTGTAATATAATTCAGTTATTAATCGATGTGGTAGGTGACATTACAACACCTTTTGCTGTTGTGAAAATATAACAACACACATATATATATTATATTTATTTTATTACTAGTATGATCGCACCCAATATGACAATATATTTTGCTTTTATGAAAAATATGACAACATCTTAATTGCTAGAAATAAATGAAAAATCAAAACATTGACTATAAGAAGATTGATTTCTATTTTTCTTTTGTATTTATTATTTACTACTTTTTTGGGTCAACTAATAATTTATTACTTTTAGACTGTCTTTTTCAAAATTACTCATTCGAAAATATTGCCAAAACAAGACGTAATAAACCAAAGAAAAATGAGTGAAACACTCTTCTCAACAAAAGTTCCGTAATATTCTTGAATTTTTGGACATCTTGAGATATGAATTGATTGATCTAATCAAACGGCTCACGTCTATAAGAGTTTGTGTACTCTTGAGCACAAAAACACTACTCTTTCCCAACATTCCTTGTTTGGCGATGATCTATATCCTCACGAAAGCAGAAAAAAAAGTGATGATTATTATATTATCCGTGGATTTGGATGCAGTGCACATGGTTCATTGAATATTCAGCGAGTTGAGCATCATGACTTTTGACCTTTTGAAAGCTTTGATCATCTCATATTGCAATTTTAGAGACGCAACACATGTTTGCCAAGCAAAACCTGGCATCCAATTCCTCTGCCACAAAGACTTTGTCCATCTGAGCTTTGTGTCTATCCATCTAACTATTTCTGAATCAATTACCCGCACATTGTGTTGTTCATTTGTTTCCATGCAGAATTATCTATCTCCTAGCTACAACAATCCAAACGTTACGTCTGTATTTGGCCTGGCTTGGCTGCCTTACCATGATTCCAAGTACAAACAAACACCTAATTTCAACCGTGCCTACCAGAAATTCTGCTGAAAAGTAGTCGAAAGTGGAAACTGAATGCATCTTAACAGAAAATAAATGGTTATAGATGTTCCTATTCGAAACTTAAGGTTTATGCACGTATAGCTAGGGATAACGAGATTCGAATTTGTAACCTCTATTTAAAGTGGAGGAATTTAAGTGGATTCAAAATTCGAACCTCATTTGTAGAGATGAACGAATGTTCTCAACTAATAGAATTCCAATCAAACCGCTTTTTCTTTTATAAACTTTCTATAGCATTCCAATCACGTAAAATCTGGACCAGGGAAAATAAAATTAGTCTTAATCAACAAGAAGGTAAGCAGTTTGGTTCCCTGAAGAAGGGTAAGCAAAAGGAGATCAAAACAAAAGGTAACAAATCAAGACAGTCAAACATCCAGATCAAGGATGCTGATGCTCTTTGGTACAATCAATACACACGAAACCATCACACAATATGATGAAAACCAAAGAGAATTTCATTTCATGTGTATAGAAAAAAAAAGTCTTGTTGAAACACCTGCTACCTTTTCAATTACCTTAGCAAAACATGACTCCATGCACAGAACCACTAAAATAAAATGGCACTATTACACAGGTCATAATCAGAGCCTAAGACACATTTAAAAATAAAATGGTAATAATGCAGGGCAACAGCCAAAATAAATAGCCTCAGAACTAATCATACTCAACAATAGAGCCACAGAAGCAGTGTCTTTTCATGGACGAGCAGTTGCCACTCCAGCCGCAGGGCGTGGAGCCTGACCAGGTCCACCAGGTGCACCAGGCCTAGGCTGATCCTCCTGACACGCACAAAACAAAATGGAAAGGTTTACCATATGAACATGAATGGGGAAAACCAACGCATAAATAATTTTTACTAGTAGAACTTGTTTTCTCTGCACTAAAAGTGATTGTAGAAATAATAGCTCTCATCCGAATGAGAAGTTTTCTTTTGCAATCCGTTTCACACCATTCTCAAGTCACATAATATTATCAATGAAAAGTTATATCAAACAATAGTCTAAAACAAACTAATTTACATCAAATTCTGCTTTCATGAAAAAACCATCAAGCAACACAGGGAAAATGCATTCGTATTCGGGAGAGGGGCAGATATGCTTGTAAGGAAACTAAATTGTAGTTTGAAAATATGCACACCACAAATGCATCAGCATATAGGCAAATAAAACACCCGAATGCAAAATTAAAATCGTATTCAAAAATTTTATGAGGGAAAACTAGTCTTGACAGTAAATAAGAAAAATTTATGAACTGCTTGTATTAGATTACAAATTCAAACAAAAACCATCTGTCCAGCATTTTCAAGCTCTTTGAATTCAATAAGAAAAAAAAATACAAGGATAAAAAAACCAAAAAATGTCCAAGTACATATTGCCAAATATGAAACCTCCACTCCTCAACTTCTTCACTATAATGATGAGAACAGGAGGAGGAAAATGGCATACTAAGTTTCACTGTAAGAACTTACAAAGCATGCACCAAGCAACAAGATGACTAGTACTAGAGGGAACAAATCTTAGCAAATATGATAACTTCCACCCCAAGTCATTTGTCCTGAAAAAGTAACTACCCACTCTCTCTTGCTAAATCTATCAAAAATATTATATGCAAGTATTGACAGTAGCCAGAAATGAGAGAAGGCATATGAAACAGTCTTGAACCTTGGATTTGACCAAGTACTGTATATGAACCTCTTTTAAAAAAACCATCAGGTTTGTTGCCCATAAAAGTATTAAGCTATTACTCATCAATTAAAAAAAATAACAATGTATGACACTTTACTTGCTTAAACTAAATTGCTTATAGGCCAGGGCCAAATAAAAAGCAGAAAAATCTTAGAACATACTCGGCGCCTGAATCGCTGAGGGGGTTCACGGTTTCTCCTGTTCTCCCTAGAACGAACCCTCACAACGTGAGAGTGGATAGCACAGGAAACACAGTATTGCATCTTTGCATAAAGCTTAGGAAGAGTGTAGCCTGCAACAAGCATTGCCAGTTAACATTATCAGCAAACTCATCATATAAAGCACCAAAGATGTACACTTTTATCAAACAAAAATAACAAAACAGTAAAAGAGAAGAAATTACCATCATAAACACATGCCTCCTGGACATCCCTAACAGCAGCTTGCTCAACAATGTTCCTCACCAGAAACCTCTTGATGGCTTTGTCCTTTTCCACACAAACCCGAATACAAAATTAACCCTAAAACTAATTTAGGAAACCAAACCCGCCCTAAATTAAGTAAAGCTACACAATTCATAAGATAATTCAAGCTTCTACTTCTTAAACATGAAAGCAATAGTGAAAGCACCTTAGGGCAGCATTTGCCGCAGTTGGAGCAGCGAATGAACTTCACATGGCCACGCCCATGCTTGTTGCGCCCGCCATTTCTTCTCTTAAAAGTCTGCAAACGAAGACCAGTGAGGATGGTGATGATTCAATTGAACCTAATTTAACTGAGTTAAAGCGAATGTAGTGAGGCAAATTGGGATATAGAGAATGTCAGAATGAGGGAGGCACAAGCTTTACCATGGTGACTGAACCCTAAGCCGTCTTTATCTCAGCTTCTGCTGCAAACGCTTCGGCGGCCTTTCAGGGTTTCTTGCATACATTGACTGATTGATTGACGGACGATATATATGCTTTTTTTTTACACTAGGGTTTTGCAAGGTTTTGACCGTTTTGTGATCCATGGGCGGGTCCGCTAAAATCCATTTTGTTTTGTTAGAATAAATAAAAATGATTTTATTATCTACATGGTCTAAACTTTGGTATATTTGACAGAAAAGTACTCAATTTTCAAAAATGATCAATAAAATACATGAACTTTCAAGAATACATCATCGAGAATTCGAGATACATTCTTTTATTTTCCGTTATTTAACTGTTAATTATGAGGCTATATTAGTCATTTGACATATCTCAACTTTCAAAAGTGATCAATAAGATACCTGAACTTCTATAAACACAACATCGGGATACCTCCTTCAATCTTTCGTCATAACTCATTTAAATGACGAGGTGCATGTTCTTACTTCCAACAATCACCAAAAACCTAGGGTTATAACACATGATTTTTGGGTCAAAATTGCATGTTCTTATTTTCACACCAAAATATTTTCACACTCAAATCATGATTCTTAAGAACTTTTTGAGTTGAAAAATTAGAAAATTCATAAAAATAAAAATAAACGATTCGAGATTTTCTAGCAAAGTCAGTTGGAACACCTTTTAAAAACCATGTTTTACCAATGGTGAAGTTTTGTCATAAGCAAAGTTAAAGGGAAAACCGAAAAAGGAGGTTGGCAAGGTTTTGGTATGCCAGGGCATACCGTGGTACCTCTAAACGTGTCAAACCGTGTCAACCTCTTTTTTCCTTCAACATTGTTTCATTTGTTTGTAACAAAACTTCATCAATGTTAAAAAATAATTTTAAAAGTTTTTCAACTGATTTTGCTAAAAAAACTCGAGTTGTTTATGAGTTATGATTTTTCAAAATCGGAAAACTTAAAAAATTATAATTGACAAACGAGTTGAGATTTTCAAGCAAAGTCAGTTAATACATTTTTAAACAATAATGTTTTATCAATGATAAAGTTTTGACACATGTAAAGTTGAAAGAAAAAGTGCAGTTCACAAAAATGAATTCCGAAGTGCCCCAGACACTTCAAACCATGTCCATGCTTGCGTGTCTAACTAACGATGTCCATACTAGCAAGGCTAATAAACAATGTCATCCTAGGGATGCTAACACACTTATAACACACGATTTTTGGGCCAAAATCATATGTTTTTATTTTTACACCAAAATTTACCTCACAATCAAATTATGATTTTTAAGGACTTCTCGATTTGACAGAACACAAAAATATCTAATGGTTTATTTTTTACGATTTTGCAAAGTCGCAAAACTAGAAAATTCATAAAAAAAATAAAAGATTCGAAATTTTCTAGTTCTGTAAATTGGAACACGTTTTAAAAAATATGTTTTACCGATGGTGAAGTTTTGAGAAAAATTTAATTTTTTAGCCCAAACCATGGTTTTCACAAAAAACCATGAGTTATAACACACGATTTTTTAGCCAAAATCACATGATATAAATTTCACACCATAATCTACCTATACTCAAATTATAATTTTTAAGGACTTCTCGAGTTGACATAACACAAAAATATCAACTTTTTTATATTTTATGATTATCCAAAATCGGAAAACTAAAAAATAAAATAAAAAAACAATTCAAGATTTTCAAGTTTTGTCAATTGGAACGCCTTTTAAAAAATATATTTTACTGATAGTGAAATTTTGACAAATTTTTATTTTTTTTCCCAAAACCATAGTTTTTCACCGAAAACCTAACACACAATTTTTGCGCCAAAATCACATGTTCTTATTTTCACACCAAATTTACCCATAATCAAATTATGTTTTTTAAAGACTTCACGAGTTAACATAACACAATAATAAAGAATCGTTAATTTTTTACGATTTTCCAAAGTCAGAAAACTAGAAAATTCATTAAAAATAAAACGATTAGAAATTTTCGAGTTTTGTCAATTGAAACGTCTTTTAAAAAACATGTTTTCCAGTAGTAAAGTTTTGAAATTTTTTTTTTTGCCAAAACCATAGTTTTTCACCCAAAACCGTGAGTTATAACACACGATTTTTGGACTAAAATCATGTATTCTTATTTTCACACCAAACTCTATCCACAATTAAATTATGATTTTTAAGGACTTCTCGAGTTAACATAACACAAAAATATGGACTCGTTCATTTTTTATGATTTTCGAATTTAGAAAAACTAGAAAATTCAGAAAAAAATAAGCAATACGAGATTTTTGAGTTCTACCAATTGGAAAACCTTTTTAAAAAACATATTTTACCAATGGTGAAGTTTTAAGAAATTTTTTTTTGTCGAACCATGTTTTTTCACCCAAAATCGTGGGTTATAACACAATTTTTGCGCTAATCACATATTTTTATTTTCACATAAAATTTATACATAATCAAATTATGTTTTTTTAATGATTTCTCGAGTTCACAAAATACAAAAATATCCACTCGTTTATTTTTTACTGTTTTCCTAAGTTGAAAAACTTGAAAATTCATAAAAAAAAATGAACGATTCAAGATTTTCGAGTTTTGTCAATTGGAATACTTTTTAAAAACCATGTTTTACTAGTAGTGAAGTTTTTAGAAATTTTTTTTTTGTCGAAACCATGGTTTTTCACCCAACAATGCGGGTTATAACACATGGTTTTTAAGCCAAAATCACATGTTCTTATTTTCGTACTAAAATCTTCCAACACTCAAATTATGTTTTTTGAGGACTTCTGGAGTTGACAGAACAAAAAAAAAATCGACTCGTTTATTTTTTTACAATACTAGAAAATTCATGAAAAATAAACGATTCGAGACTTTCTTACAAAACCAGTTGGACCACCTTTTTAAAATTATGTCTTACGAATGGTGAAGTTTTGGCATTGGCAAAGTTAAAAGGAAAAGGGGGTTAGCAAGGTTTGGCATGTCGTGACACCTCCAAACGTGCAAAACCATGCCAAACTCATTTTTCCTTCAATTTTGTTTGTGGCAAAACTTCACTAGTGTTAAAAAAATTAATTTTAAAGTTTTTCCAACTAATTTTGCTCGAAAAGCTCGAGTCATTTGTGAGTTATGATTTTTCAAAGTCGGAAAGCTTAAAAAATGTAACGAACAAACGAGTCAATTTTTTCGAGAAAAGTTAGTCGGCACACTTTATAAAAATCATGTTTTACCAATGGTGAAGTTTTGACACTAGTGAAGTTGAAGAAAAAAGTGCAGTTTAGAAGGAGACATTCCTAGGTACCCTTGACACTTCTAACGATGTCCATGCTAGCGAGGGTAACTAACGATGCCCATGCTAGCGATGGTAACTAACGATGCATGCCATGCTCGCGAGGCTAACAATGCATATGTCCATGCTAAGAAGTCCCATGATGCCCATGCGATTTTTAAAGTCGAAAAAAAAAAACTAGAAAACACATAAATAATAAACTATTCAATAATTTCGAGTTCTGTCAATTGAAACACCATTTAAAAAATATATTTTACCAATGGTGAAGTTTTGAGAATATTTTTTTTACCAAAACCATAGTTTTTCACCCAAAACTGTGGGTTATAACACACGATTTTTGGGCCAAAATCACATGTTCTTATTTTTGCACTAAATCTATCCACACTCAAATTATGATTTTTAAAGACTTCTCAAGTCGATAGAACACAAAAGTATTAACTCGTTTATTTTTTACGATTTTCCAAAGTCGGAAAACTAGAAAATTCATAAAAAAAATAAACGATTCGAGATTTTCGAGTTATGTCAATTGGAACAAGGAGACATCCCGAGGTACCCCCGACCTTTCCAACAATGATTATGCTAGCGACGTTAACTAACGATACTCATGCTAGCTAAGGTAGCTAATGATGCAGTTCACATGCAAGGGAGACTAACGATGCATATGTTCATGCTAAGAATGCCGACGATTCTAATGTGATTTTTCAAAGTTGGAAAACAAGAAAATTCATGAAAAATAAACGATCCGAGATTTTTCGATTTCTGTCAATTGAAATAACTTTTTAAAAAACATGTTTTACTAGTGCTGAAGGTTTGAGAAATTTTTATTTGTTTTGCCGGAGGCTAATGAGAATGAGGAACACAACCTCAACATTACATCTCCCACATTTCTATTTACTCTCTACTTTCTAGCAAAGTAAGTTTCTAGTTTATAACACTTAAATATATTTAATAATTACACAAAACAACTAAAAAGAAATGTTTTAAATTAACAAAAATAATAGAAAGTCTCATCTCGCTCTCTATATTTAGAAGTCATATAGCTACCAAAATAGCTGAAAAACTAAACATGCTCTAAAGAGCTAAGATAGAGAGTCCGCTAAACATGTTCTTAGACATTTAGTTGATAGTGAATGCATTTCAGCATTATTTTTCATTTTTAAGTTTGAAGCCCTCACTCTTCAGCAGGAGTATCGTTCTAGGGTTAATGCTAGCACAAGCAGTATAGGGGTATAAGGCATTATGTGTCTTCTTTTCTAGGATTGGCTTTGGTGTATGTGTATCCTTTATCAATAACTTTCCTCTCAAATAATAGCTAGGATAGAGCTTGTTGCTAAGGAACCAAAATGTAGAGACTCTAGAGGTTGCTCTAAGCTTGTTGCTTACTATAGAAATATATTATCATAAGCCTTCAATGCTTCATAACGATGGTTTTTTCTCTAATCCTTACAGCTAGGCAAACTGCAAAGGCATAAAAATTGAACATCAGGGCCCATTCACCGTGTTCACTATATGAAACTAGTTGGTAGAAAGTTGAAACCAACCAGAAACAACAACAATTATGCATACTTTCTAGTATTTGGGTACAGTATATAATCTGACGTACCAAATTCTGGTATGAATCCCAATTGCTAAACCTGATTCATACAAGTTAATAACCAAAACTGCTATATAAACTGCATTTCTTTGACACTGAACTTCTACAATAGAAATTATAAACCCAACCAATACCACAGAGAGAACCTTTGCCAGCAACATCTTCATCGCTGGAGCAGCTTTTCCCACTACTTTTTATCTAGCATGAACGAACTAAGAGAAACTGCAAAGGCTTTAAGCATGCAGGTCCTTGTTCAAATTCCATTCAGGAACTTTTGGACCAACACCATCCTCCCCTAGCATCCCAGTTCCATTTTCCACGCCTAATAATGGATCTGCTTCACTTTCTTTTGTCTGAAATCATTTAGCGGATAGATGCAATTAGCAAAGCATTTCCACACGATATATCCAAAAGTACTACAGAATGGAAGAAGTAAATGGAAGTAAAAAAAAGAATAACCAAAAAAGATGAGAGAGACCTCCTATCATAATTTTGTGCCTGTGAATAAGAGTATTATGTAAACACCTGGATGAGATATGGAAACAATGGAGCTACCTGCAGGGGCAACTGTTGAGATGCTTCAATAGCCTTCCGCTGGCTCTCATGATTGAAATAATAAGAATAGAGTACCATCCCAAGTACAGCAATTAATATCCCTAAGATGTTGTGCCAGCTAAATGGATCGCGAAGGAGAGTGTAGCCAAATGCCAAAACAAGGCATGTCTTCAAATGTCCAAGGACCTGATAAGTTACTGCAGACGTCTTTCCAATAACCAAAAATGTACTGAAGTTTACAGAGACAGATATCAGGCAGGATAGAACAATGAAGAACTGCAACATAGACAATATTATGATTACTATCAGAAATCAAAGATACACACAAAAAATGGCAGGAAAGGGCGGTGGCCAGACTGCCATTTGGAGTTGTTGATCGAATTCTCACCAGCACTTGCGGGGTATATGCAAAGGCAAAAACATTTTGATTAGTCAGAAGTCCATCTAGAAATGGACCAATGATAAACAAAGTTATTGCCTGATACGGACAAGACTGATACAGAAGTTGGGTTGAAGAGACTTTGAACTTCTTCTGGATGGTATTGGTCATCTGAGTAGCTGTTAAGGTCTAAACAATACATATGCATATTCTAATTCCATACAAAAGCAAGTAAATTGAGCTTTAAGCATAAAAACATGCCACAGAGCATCCAATGAGATAGAAAAGTTAAGTCCAGCATAGGATACAATCTGAGCAACACAGGTTGTAAGAACTGCCAGCAGGGACAAAAAGGAACCCAGGGCATTGAGCTGAAGATCAGTCACTGTTGCAACCCCAACACCCAAAAGAAGGATGGTGAGTGAAAACTGGATACTTCGGCTGTTATAACATTAGAGTGTCAGACCCCAGTATACAGTTGTAACAGATTGAAATTCGGTTACATGGTACACTAAAAGTCTAAAACAAAGTATAACGACACAGGTAAACGGTGAAAGGATACAAAACTTGCAGAATCTGTATAAGGTATAAACTGATATACTACTCCAAATTTCTCGCATTACAGAATGAAGTTTGATAAAGACTGACCTGAATTTCTTCCTAAAGAAAAGGGTCTCCAAAAGAACAGTACACGGAATGATCGCCAGTTTTGTCATCTACCATAGAAAATAAGACTCATAAGCTGATAATTTCATATAGAATTAAGAACTATGTAAAGAATAAACTATGTAATATCATTAGGTTAAGAGGTAAACAATCGAAGCGAAAAACAGGATTACATTGAGCATAAGTTGAGTGAGGCATGAAAAAGTATTAGAAACTTACCTGGTAGAAACCAACAGAATTGAAACCCAGGCTGAGATTCAGAAGTCCAATAGAGATTCCATTTAAAATTCCAAAACTCATTACAGAACTAGCATCAAAAGGCTTGTGCTCAAACCATTTCATCCATAATGCTATGTGAAGAGAACAAAATGTGACCAGAAGATGCCAGCTTGTCAAAGTAGTAGCTGCGTATCCCAGATAGAGAATTAGTTTATTATTCAATATTGACAAAGCAAAAGTCAGACACTAACATATGTGATTTTGACGTTAATTTAAAAAAACTATATAAGTATGAGAAGAAAATAACTAAAACATTTCAGGCTTTCCAGATAAAACCAACAAAAGCAGAGCAAAATTTCTGTGCTAGCATTTGTGATTTTTCACCACTATATAACATTTCAACCAGTGTTTGATTGATTAAAACAAAAAGAAAAAACAATTGAATATTGCTTATTTGATTGAGACGATCAAATCTAACAGGAATCGTTTGTTGTAATACATGCTTTTTTAAATGAAGCAGATTAGGAAATGTATGACATGAGACTGGCATCTTGAGTACTAGTCCTTTGTGATTATATCATGAAGAGTTGCACAAAAGGAAAATCAAATTCCAATGCATTGCTAGACATTTGGTATGCTACAATCTTAACAACAAGAATGAGACTATAATTTTATTTGGTAGAATATGGATTGATATCACCAACCCTGAGGTACCCATCAATTGGACTTGTTTTCTTTCCACCAACATGGCTATACTTGTCAATACTTCATTACTCACACATCAACATAATTATACATTCATCATCAAGGTAACCACATTCGCGTCCAAAAGTAACTAGAGCACATTCTTTGCTAAAATTATATAGATTCAAAGAAAAGAGACTTCTGCCTACATTTATTATTTAGAGCTATCTTGAAACAAGCAATGTGCAGGGGAAGAATTTCAACTTGTGAGTAAAGCTAAGCACCGATTTTTACCACAACTGCAACAACCGAAAGACTGCACAGCAACATCTTATGTCATAGTTCATATTAAGCATTTCCATTACTCACCAAAAGTAAAACCAAGTGTGCTAATTAGGGCCTTGTTGCAAATCACAATCGACACGGAAGACACCACCGACAAACTCAGAGCCCCAATGGTTCCCAGCTGGAACTTCTGGCTCTCTCCCATTTCCACACTCTTGTTAAGTCTTGCTCAATTCACAGTCCAAAAGCTTTATATGGATCTAGCATTTCCACACGCCACAATTTTTGTCAAATTTCAAATACCAACACAAATGACTATACACAGAGCTACGCCCAATTAAGCATTGAATTCATACCTCATTATTGCAATATCTCAGAATTTGAGTGATTTAAACGCAAAGCAGCAGCTCAACTGCAACAATGGCAAACACGCAAAACCAAAAATGTAAGAATTCAAATCTAATGCGGCCACATCATCACCAAGATTAGCACCATTTCAAGATTCCAAGAACCCTAGATCTGCCACTTCATGAGAAACATCAAATCACAAAGCGAAAGAGAGCAAGAGAGAGACTTACCGAACAAAAAAGCGCAAGCGAAAGCTGAAAACTTTACGGAAGAAGACGATCAATGACGAAAGTGTTTGTGCTCGTTTAGTGTGGCGGCATTGATAGGCGAGCATCAGAGCCCGGCCTCTAGAATCACTACCATGTTCTTCGCTGATAATCAAATGGAAATTCGCCGAGTGAAATTTGTATTTTCCAAAAATACGAAAATGAAAAATTTTTTTTTGGCGGATTTTGTTGACTTTATGATTCGGGGATGAAAAAGCGGGACTCTTATTACACCGCATCAGCACGTGTATTTATATTGTGGGAAAGGGGGCCCCACATAGTGTATATTACCTAATTAGCGTAATCCTCAAGTGATTACTTTACCAAATTTACCCAAATTTACAAAACCACAAAGGTCTTTGGATATTGGGCCTATTGGGCCTATTGGCTGGTGATCCAATACACAGAGGAATTGAGCTCTTGTTGCCGACATGTCTTGCACTAGTCCTACCTTTATTCATCCTCAAAGTAATTAGTTCCCAAAACATAAACTAGCCTCTGCTAAATTAGTACCCAGTAACTAAATTCCTGTTTGGAATGGGCAGGGGAGAATTTAGAGAACAGTGCACCGTTTCAAATATTTATTAAGAAGTTAAAAGTAAATTTCACGTCTTATATATTTGCAAGATTATGAGAGCGAAATGTTCATAAAAATGTTTCACATAGCCAGATTGAAAAGAGGCAAGATATAAACTGCGACTGTGCAAGAATAAACTTCTTGAATTCGCCACCAACAGTAGGTCTTGAATTCGAGTCTTCCAATCCATTTCTCACTGTTACATCTTTGGTTTTAGAACATGACATGCAATTTACTGACAAATTCAATTGTTGGAGTAAATAGTGTACATCTTAAAAAGATAATTATTTGTATAAATATATCTTTAAGAATACAATTGAGAAACAAGTAATAACTCGAATGAGGTAAACTACCAATTCCCATAAATCTCAATGCGAAAGGCTCTGCGGGTACTGTTTAGCTCACCTCAGCAAACCTTTTTTAAAACTAGGGTATACTCTCACTTTTACAAATTCTTTTACCAATAATATTCAACTGGAAATCTAGAACTGACCCCCTTGGTATGTCTGACCAAACTGCCAATTACCAGGCGCCACGTTGTAGCTTGTCACGGTTCTACCGTCACTGGTGGTGACTTGGAAGGAGAGGCTTTGGCCGTTGAGATATGAGTTGCTCTGCCAGTTTTGGCCCCAGTTTCTTGACATGGATTGCCAACCTGTTCTTGACCCTTTGATCGAAACCGAATGGACGTCCCCTGCTCCGGCGACGTTGGTGATCAGAACCAAGTTGAAGTAGGAGTGCCCATTGATGGTGAACCTTATTCCTCCTTTCTTCACACATGGTACTCTGTAGAAACCAACACAACCATCTTCAATCAGTTATACTTCTAAACATGCCCGGCCTCATATAATTTGCGACATAGCTGACATGTTATAGTGTCACTATCACACGGTTAATTTTATCAATAAATTTAAATAAATTTTTTTTTTTAAATTTTCATTGCGTTTGGTAGAATATGACAAAAGTGTTTTTGCGGTTATAGAAGCACTTAGGTAACAAAAGCACTAACCACTTAACTCTACTAAACTTGGGATTAATTATAAGGAAGAGAAAGTATACTAGTCATGCAAGTCCTACCTTCTGAAGGCAACAGGCACAATTCCGGCGCGGTACTGTGCGATTTGCAAGAAAGCAGGCTCTGCCAAATCGAAGTGCTGGAGGGGAGGATTGCACCAACCGCCATTGTCGTTGGCCTGTGCAAAGTTAGGAGGGCAGAAGTTGGTAGCAGTGACAATGATGCGCCCAGGGCGGCACCACCTCGGGTCATTGTCACACATCATTTCATAGCAAGAGCCACAACTCAAGCCATCGTTGAATAGAGCTGTGCTCAATGCTGCAGTGTTGGTTCCATACCCTTGGCTATACAAGTTCCCATATCCACATGCTCCTCCTGCAGAAAAAAAAAAATCCAAAATCAAAATCAAAACCCAATTAAAAAACTAAATACATTCGAGAATGATAGACGGTCTGATAACATAACATGTTGTCTTGGAGTTTATATAGACTCACCCATTGTGCCTGAGGCATCCCCGCCACCGTAGAAAGTGGCGTGTGCGCTGTTCCAGCCACCATAATCAGCAAAAGTAGAGTGAAAATGGAGGTTGAAGAGAACGAGAAGAGCTAGAGGAGCTAAAGATAATGCCGGAGCTGCCATTTTGTGGCTTTTTGTTGGTGATGATGAATTGGAAAGGGGGAAAAGAGAGAACCTTTGATGGTCAGAACAGGTGTTGTTGTTTTGATTTGTGGTGTTAAAGTGCACGAGGGGTGCCCTCTATTTATAAGGAAACTAAAGTGAGTCTGCAACAGCAACTTTGCACACAGTATGCCAAAAACTATGATGAAGTGATTGAGAAAAATCTGTTCTCTTTAATTTCCTTGTTTTAATTTCAGATAATAATTAAAGAAGAGGAAGAACTGATTGGAAAATCAAGTGCACATGCATTGGTTCTGGTTGGGGTTACCAACTGCTAGGCCAGTGGGCCAAACTTCTTCACATGCATTTCTCACCGATTGAATTTTTTTTCCCTTTAAATATTTTTGATTTAGGTATATAGGAAAATCGACATCAATGGCAGAGCTGGATTCGAAAGTTTTCATTTTATTGAAGATCGGAAGAAACTCAAACACTAATTTGTTTTCTTTTAAGTTATATGAGACAATTCTTCGGACATCTTATTGTAGTAGATCTCTTTGTACGTACGTTTGTAAAAGTCGTATACTTCTTGCCTTTGTTTAAGTCGTTTTGAGGTATTTCAACAAACTTTACGTACCCTCATTTCTAAAGAAAAATACAAACACATTGAACCGCGATTGTCTTTACTGGCGCCTTCTTGATTCGTCATTGGGTATTTGGGTATAACCATTAGTTTGGAGTCAATTAGAAAGCTGAAAACGCACTTGTATTTGTTGGATTAATGGTAGGGTCTTAACAGATAAGAGTATCTTTGCACATGGCATAGACGATTTTGCTGAATTAAAACATGGATTATAGCTAAATAATAAGGGATAAAGGGCTTTGCTTGATAATACATGCACCAAAATTGCAAGCATTTGGCAAATTTCTAAAACTAAAACAAGGTTTCCAAATCTGATCTGAAATTAAAGCGCCCCACCCCATTATTTCGTATCTGTGCCTTTCGAAATGGGAAGTGCATGTGTTATGTTTGATCACAAATCCAACTTCATTTGCCCCACATATCTCTTCTAATAGTAATGTACGTATCACTAATCAATTAAGGCAATGAAACTCCTGCGTCTGAGTTGATTTTTTGGTTTCATTTTCTAGCTTTCTAAATTTGGATCATTCTTTGACTTCACAGCCTTCAGTTTCTGATCTAACAGAATTGATTAATTGACAAGAAGCAACTGTCTCCATATATTCATGATCGAATTAATGATTATATTCCCGTTAATTCATCCATCTTAGTTTTCATCATAATTAATTGGAACAATTAATGTGTTCGATGAATAAATGCCCTCAAAGAGCTAGGGTCGATCAAGTACATAAAGAATGCCTCAGTTGTGGCCTTACTCGAAGCATAAGCTAAGACTCCACTTAATAAATCATTCTCATTAAATACGAGTGAAGTGTTCGATGATATACCTCAAAGATGTTAAACAACCGGCTGGTTGTATTGAAGAGTAAAATATTTGGTAAAAATTTCCGAACAAGTTTACTCTGTGGTTTTATATGTATACGTGGGCATGCATATATGGGATACATCAGGAAGTAGATGTCTGCTATTTGTTGGGAGTTTGGTCACATGGTTGGTCGATTTACATTGAATATATACAGATATGAGAAGGCTGATGCTTCATATCTAGTTTTGGACCCGGCCGGCCGCCCAATAAATATGTCATGTATGTACCTGCAAACTTAACCTAATGTTAATTAAAGCTAGTTTGGGATTGCGGTGCTTATTATTTCTAATCTTTACACACTCGGCAGGAGTAGGGTTTGGCTCAATCCATTTTCGAGAGCTTGTCCTTCAGCAACTAATTAATCCATCTCATCCGAGAAGCCTAACTTCTCAGAACCCACTAGCTAGCTAGCAGCGGTTTTCTCATTGTTTTTGACAGATCCAACGAACTGTAGCTTAAAAAATTGAATGATCCACTCTAGTTCTTTTGTGCTCTTGAAGAGCTTAACTCGAGCCATTTTTATCACGAAATAAACCTATAGCAGCGGCTTTCTCATTGTTTTTGATAGAACCATTGAAGTTTAGCTTAATAAAATAATGACCGGGAGTAGTTTTTTTATGATTAATTATATAAAACATTAAAGTTTGCTAATCGTACCTAGCTAGCATGAGTAATCTGTAACAAATATAAATGTGGATAATGTTAATTACAAATATAATATATATATATATATATATATATATATGCTTTCTTATAAGTTCGATCTGGTATATACACTTTGTGTCTTGTTCTTCTGTCTCCAATTTTTCATTTCAAAATATCACTAACATACAGAAACCAATTACAGGTGTCATCACACTGATCACAGTCTAGTATACTATTAGAGTCCGCTAATCTGATCTTACCTAAAGAATTAACTAAGACTTAGCACAGAAACACTAATACTAACAAGCTTAAATGAGAATGAATATATTAACCAAAATTAACAATATATATATATATTTACCTATATAATCATCATAGTTAACTATCTTTAAATTGTAATGTTTGGAACGACAAGGTAGTAGTGCAGCCTTGTCATATACGTGAGCAAATTGCAAATTATTAACAAATTATTTATTCTGGCAATGGTTTATATACTCCCATCTACCGCCGACCAAGAGGCCTCTTAATATAAAGTGAAAATAGTAGCATGCAGGACATATCGACCTAGCTACCAATTAAGCTGCTAGCAGTTGTAAATTGCAGAGGGAACAATTAATGGAATCACAGTTTCTGTTTATCAATGTCCTTCTCTAAAGATCGAATCCCTATTGTTGTTTCTGATTACATTTCTCATCACAAATGTGGTCGGGTTAATCCAATTTGTACAAGTGGATACTAAAAATTCAATCGTTAACATGGTTTTACACATAAAAGTTGTGTGACTCGATACAAGTTAAGAATGTCAAAAGAATAACATTCGTATGAAAAAATAAAAAAACAAGACAATCTATAATACATAAAAAGTAATATATTACGTACTCGCATAGTGACATGCACAACAATCTATGGTTGTATATATTGAAGTTGTGTAGCTCGATACAAATTAAGATGATTCACAATCTACATACTTCAGAAATACGTGGTTGCTTACTAATATATACAGCCAAGGGATTTCGAGTTAAAACCTCATACTTGAATAGCTCCACTCATGACCGGCCCGATCGAGATTTCATGAACTTGGAGCGTGAACGGAAAAAAAAAAATTGATGCTCCCCTCTGTGTACATTTTACGTTTTACGTTCCCTTATAAGTTGTACTCATGGATTTAATAGCAACCAATAATGTCGTGCAAATAGAGATTCTCTGCTTTTGCTGTCGGTGCATTTGGATTTGTTTTCTGCAAGCTTTTCACTTGTGTTGGTTGTTTTAATCATATGCCCAGACAAATTTATTACTCTTTCTGCAACCCTTCCTTGTGGTTGAGTAGTATCTATTTCTGCTAGCTACTTTGGAGTTTGGACTAGCTTGCACATAAAAGAAGTATATGGAAAACTTTATTATTTGTGAGAGATGTCTGAGGTTGGAGATCTATATCATATATTTACATGTATGTCCTATTATCCCAGAGGCACATGGAAAGTGTTCATGCACCATTTTTCATCTATATCTTTGAATAGTGTTTTGTAATTTGTAATCTAGGAAGAATTGAAGTTGAGGAAGCATCTTAAACCATCGTTTTTGTCCCATGTCAAAACCTGACTCCCTTGGCTTCAATTTATATTATAATTCTTGTTCTTGTCCTCTCCTGGGGAGAATATTTGAGTTGGGTTTGGGTCTTTTATTTAATTTAAGTAATGGTAGAATGCAGGAGCAATCTTTAATGCAGATTGTCTTATGATCTTGATTCTAAAACCGTATTTTTCCAGGATCTTGATTCTCAAAGCTTTTATGCAATTTTTGCATGCAAGTTCTTCTCAAACATTGCCACTATTATTTGGCAAGTCTAATAAGATCGACTTCTGGATTTTTCATTACAACCCTTTTGTTTGATTAGATTTTCTGATTTCTGATTAATATTTAAGTATTTATACTCTGCTATTTAACTTTAGAAAGAACTGCACCAACACCACCGTCACCACACATGGCTGAGCGCCTGAGCCTTAATTAGCTGAATAACAATAATAATAATACCCCACAGAAGGAATCTAGGAGAAGGGATTTGAGCAATTTTAGCCATACAACATACCTTTTTTTTTGTGCCAATATTTTCAATTATATATATTTTTTGAGCAAATGGTTGGGTGGGAACAGGATTTGTGGCCTTGGAGATTGGATAAGCCAAAATTGACTAGGGTTTAGGGAGGGGGCAGAAGGATTTGAATATCTTTTCTAGTTAGTTAGGAGTCTTTGAAAGTAAGTGTCCTTCACAAGGGCTTGTCGATGAGTTTCTTGGTAAGAGAATAGACCTCCCTATGCAAATCTTAAGCTACTGTTTTCTAGTAGGAGAAAATAAGAACATGGTATTAAATCAGAGCCCACAAAGAACCCTACATTAGCTCATATGGAGATGCATCACAATCACCAAATCAAAACCCTACCATGTGCATTTCAAATGAAATTAAACTTCAGATATTTGGGCCCAATTTGATCCTCATAGGATATTATGAGAGGGTCAATATTTACCTGAGGTCTTTTCCACAAGAAAACCAATATACATCTGACTATCTGAGGTCAAATCATATCACATCAAGGAGATTAACCTGCACTGCTCAGACCAAAAGAAAAATAACCAGCATTATGATTTCACTTAAAAATCGAATGAATCAATATAATTTTACACGAATGTGTCTACAATCCCACACTACAATGGTAAATGAATTTGATTTCCACTTTCATCTTCCTGGTAGGTTATAATAAACCCACATAAAACCTGGTAAACAATAAGACTCAAATGTTTCTAACGGTTCAATTTCCATCAAATATTCAGAAACCGTCTGTAATACTAGGATAGAACTCAGATGACATCTTAAAGGCTGCAAGGTCTTTAATGACTTTTACAGACTCCGGTTGTGCTTCAGCCTCTTTCAAGTCCGTGTTGCAACCCCAAACACGAATTGCAAGTCTGCGACACTTGGGAGATGATTGTTGCAAATATGTTTTGTACCAGTTGATGACATCCTCCTTCTGAATGCTTTTGAGTTCTTCTGCTTCCTTTTTTGCATAGTCAAACATATACCTGTAGATCAACATTTATTTGAATGAGTGTCAAAGCACAAGCATTAGAGAGCTCAAGGGGATAGAGTCTAGACCAAGCACTGTAGCAAGCAGAAAGGATATATACAGTACCTTTTATCGGTAATCTGATTCCAAAATCGATTGGATTCATATGTGAGGGATGGATCTTTCTCCAATAACTTGGCCATTAGCCCAGCTCTATAATTCTCAAAGGAATCATCATCCAGTCCTTGCTGCAAATGACAGCATATTTTCGATATCAGAAATTCCAACAATCATGAAATGTTTTGAGAATTCTCACGAAGAAAACAATATAACTTAAATCATGTATAACACAATATAATCAGATCCAAGAAATTGTCCCATAAACTAGAAATGCCTTTGTATATATTTCATTATGGAACCTCAAATTGCGAGATCCCATAGGCATGTCACCTTGTTTTAAAATAATAAGTGTATACATAGTATACCACAATTATAAAGCTCATGAAATGTACTTATGAAACGTTAATAAAAAGGATCGGGGAAAACCTTAAAATGTATTAAGTGTATTATAATTATCTTTTTCCTATTAAGGGGGACAAAGTCCCTTCAGTAGCAGTATTAAAGAGGAACTTTGAATACTTACCAACAACTCTTCCAGACCATTTATAAAGTTGTCAACTCTCCCTTGCAAGTAGATTGGGTTGTATTCAGACGACTGAACATAAAAACAAAATCCAAAAACAGCGGAAGTTACCCGTGGGCCACACTGAACAGTATAGCCAAGCTGCTCCTTCGTCCTATTTCCAGAAATACAAGTACAATTATGAGTATACGTGAAAATATAAATCATCCAGCTGCCCAAAAAAAAATGTATATATCTTCACATTCAGTTTCTTTAGCTAGCCAGTATGTTTGCAAAACTTTCAGCCCGAACAAATCACCTTAGCTGATTGAAAAGTGGTTCCTCTACGATTTCATCAAAAAGATCTATCAATGCTCTCAATCTGGTCGACCCCATCCCCACTTCCCTCTCAATTTGAAAATACAGCTGCAATGTAAAATCAAAACCGAAGTGAGGTCCACATATGAGACAAAGAAGGTAAATTTATATAGGGAAAACAAAAAATTAACACTTTTGTTTACCTCAATCACTGAGTTTGTTTCAGACTTATTCTTCACACTGGCATCTCTAATGAGGTTAGCAGAAGAAGGAAGACAAATACAGTGTTCTTTATGCCTCAGTTCAATAGGAAGTGGTTGTACGGCAAAATTTGTTTTAAATATATCTGAAAGGCTAATTGCTTCTTTTTCTGACAAATTTCCATGACAAAGGCCTTCAATGTATAGCTGTGCATATTGAGGAGAGAGTAAGTTGAAATAATTATATCTTTTCTACAGAAAGCTACAATATGTAATCACTTGACGTTGCATCTGACAGCCACTCTCCAGTTCCTCCACTTTTCATACCAGTCTCTACTCATCAAGTTACACATGAAACCGGAAGAAAAGGAAGTCAAGAAGCCTAGAGTATTTGTGTGTAGTATACCTGAGAACAAAGCTCGGGGATGAATGACTTCATATCAGAAACAGACAATCCATTTAAAACATGCAACTTGTCATCCACATCATAGAAGCTCTGGAACAAAGCTTGCAGTCTCAAGTATGAAGAGTGACTCAGAGGCTTCATATTGGTGTTCTTTAACTTCCGCTCCATATTTTCTTTAATAACCTGTTACGTGTAACTTTGTCATAAACAAGCCAGAAACCAGCAAGGTATTCTCATCTATATGCATGGTCAAACTTAAAACAATATATAGAGTGGAGAGTGAAGATGAATGGATCCACCAGCATACCATATAACGATCAGAAGTTGGCATGAAATTTTTGGTTGTTGTCAAAATTTTTGACAACAGAGCTGGAAGCTTATCATTGAAACCGTAGACCTTCAGCTCCAGATTGTCATTCGACACAGATACAGAAGTTTCCAGCTTGGCAACACTGGCCTGCCCACAGAGAATAAAGGATCCTATCATGTCTTAATTCTAATATCATCTTTGCTATGAAAAACAAGTTAATGGGAACAAACTGACAAACTAAATTCAGTGCACCCTTAATAGAGCTCAGTAAACGTTTCTTTAGACTTTAGTGCTCAAAACTAGCTAAGCAAGGCTGGGGAATGGGGAACTCTACCATTACAAATTATAATGAAGATCAAAGTAAGAGGATCAAAGTAAGAGGGTTGTCAAGAACCTTAAAACTTCTGAGAATGGAGAGAGAACACTTTTTTTTTTTTGAGAAAGAAACTGAGATCTTATTAGCAACAAAAAGCCATAGAATTTTGAGAAGAAGTCTTCAAGACAAACTAAAAGAACTCACGACTCATGACTAACAGGAGCAACAAAAACTACAAGAAAAAACCAAAACTATTAAGACACTACAGCTTTCCAATCTAACATAAGGCTGAAAGGGAGTAGTTTTTAAACTCAAGGGTGACTGATGCCCAAAGGGCAGATCAAAAACTAATTCGATACCAAAGTACTTCTACACACAACCCGGAAAAATCATTACAAATTCTCCTGTTCCGCTCCATCCAAATAGCCCAAAAAAGAGCCAACATTGTACACCTCCAGAGGGTTTTTGCCTTCTTGCCTCTTCCACCACAACTGAAACAAATACTTATCTGATTTATAGTTCTGATTTATCTTTGTCTGGATGTTACCTACACCCGGTTTCCGGTTTTCAAGTCTCTGCTATAAGTTTACTATAACATCCAAGTCCCTCTAGTGCACAAACTTGGATGTTGACTATCAAAACTGATTGAAATGCAAGTGGTGTTCCAAAAAAGCATTAAGCATCAGCCATTGAAACTAAACCACAAAGTCACTAGTCAATAAGAGATGAGACACTTACCTGATATATAATCTCATTCAGCTCATCTTTAAGAAGGTGTACATATAGTTCAGTCAAAACAGAACTCTTTACATTATCAAATCCACCCTTTAGAATGATGCGGAAGTATGTATTTGCCCGTGGGAGTTTAAAAGTACTATCGAGCTTGTACCAGAGCTTCACCAATGGCTCATCCAGTATACATCTCGGAGAAGATGCATTTGTAGGATCAAGACCATCAGAACGGATGGAAAAATCACTAGGAATGAACTCATTTTTTTCGGGGAGATGCAATGAAACATCAATTTCTGGAGGATCCTTCCAGAAATCTATCAAAGATGGAGATATATCTTCCTCAGTATAATGTGAACCAAACCAAGGCTCGCACTGGAAATCTGAAACAGTTACAGCAAATACAAGGAAATGTTAGTCTACAAATTTGTTTCACTTTCGAAAATAAATGCTGAAGGCACAAACTAACATATAAAGCGACACAGAGAAATCATGGTCCATTCTGATTCAGAAATAATAAAAATATAAGGGAAAACACGAAAAGACCATCTTTGAGACACTTCCTAGTTCCTACAGTGATGCAATATAAAATAAGATCTGAGAACAACAAAACCGTAAGATGGATAAGAATCATCCTTCTTTTTCTTTTTGACATATAAGGGAATAAAATCTTACCTTCTGACTTAAATGAGGGCTTTGATACCACATCAATCCTCATGTTTTCTGGTCTAAGGAAATCAAGAACATATTTGATCAATTCCTCATCCCAGATCTCGTATGCATAGTACCCATAAATAACATGTTCTGCTGCATATAGTAGTAAATTTCCTGCAACATATTGAAGTTTTGACATTAGTTAACAAGACATGAATATAGATATCCTAAAGTACATTTTATGAGCAGTCATACTTTCAGGTAAAATATTTCTTAAGGAAAATAACAAAAGAAACCTGCAAGTTCTGAGGCGTAATCATCCTGTGGCTGTTCCTCTGCAAATCTAAATTCCATGTTCCCGGTATCCTGCAGTTCCCTAAATATCCATTCTTGTGGGGACACTTGATGCAATAACTTTATGTATTGATACACCAGGCCAATTATTTCGAAAATCTGCAAGATAAGCAACACAGATGGAAATTATGAAGTAGTCAAGATGGAGCAAATTTCGCTTCACTAGATATGTTCAACAGAATTGCACTAACTGATGTTTTACCAGTAACCATGCATGTAGAGAAAAATTAAGGCAAGCATCTATGAAACCATTAATTTATCCAAAATTTTCTAGGATAGCAATTCCATAAACTAAGTTTTATTCCCATGATAATAGAAAAACTCAGAAATGGAATAATAAAAGTTATTCTTCTACCTCAACCCCAAAAAAGGAAAGAAACAAAAAAAAAAAGCTAATTGTTCTACCAAAAGATTCTTAAAGCTAAAATAGAGATGCTACCTTATCCAATCCAGAGTCAGTGAGGTGAATGTCCATGCGAAAGACATAAGCCACAGAAGATCGATGCATCCCATCATCCCCAACACCAGCAGACAGAGATGTCACCCACCCTCTAACTTTGAGGTAGAAATGCAAACTTCCCTTGCCCTCTGCAAAACACAATACTTAGTGCTCAGAATTAAAGCTCAATCTATCACTGCAGCTGGACAACAAATGAATGCAAGCACACAAAAGCAACAAAATCTAATGCAGGACAGATGCCAGCCAAAAGAAAGGTGAAAGGAAAGAAGCATTCAAGCTCCTTTCGTTGGATCTAAGCTAACTGGATCTTGCTATCAAATTTTCAGAGACATCTACTTCAAGAAGTCATAAGACTCATAACTGCTGCCTTTTCCTTAAAAAGGAAAGTCAATTTCAAAACTTCACATTCTTTTATTGAATATAAACACTTTATGCTCTGCAGAGGAACAATGAATAAAACAGAGCTGATAATAAATGACCTTACCATGCCCAAGGAGATGAGATAAATAATCTTCTGCTTTCTTCAAATAATCTTGACGAAGACATGGAAATGTCCATGTTAAGTGGAGTATATGAACATCTTTAACAGCTTCTAGCCTGTAAATTTTCCCAGCTTTCCAAATAGGACCTTCTGCCTTGAACTCCAGATTTACTTGGGGACCTTTTGTGACGTTACCAAACAATTCCAAAACCCAATGCTCAAGTACATCAAGAGATTCTGAATCAATTAAAATATCACAATGAACATATATTTTGATTTCCAGAAGCATTAAAAAGCAGCAGTCATATGTCAATGTAATCAAAACTACAAGCAACAATGGTTCAATCTCCAATAGCATAAAAAATCCCATAGTCCTTTTTAATGAATCATTTTAACCAATAACTATTGCCAAAACACTATTATTACTAACAGCCCAAGGCCTCATCCAAAAGCGCTAGTGAAACTATTTTGGCTTCATAGGCCACAAAGTCTAGATCTCTCCAGCACATTGCCTATTTGGAATTCAGTGTATCAGAATTATCACCAAGAAAACCATTACTGACAAACACACAATTACATCCAAAAGTGACAGTGAAACTATTTTCAGCTTCATAGGCCAAAAAGTCTAGATCTCTCCAGCACATTGCCTATTTGAAATTCGGGGTATCAGAATTATCACCAAGAAAATCATTACTGACAAACAGACAATGTGTAATTGTGTGCTCCAACATCCAACTTCTGGTCCTCTACAAGTTCCCAGAATCAAATATGATCATCCAAAATAGAAACCCAGGTAGATAAGTATATCCATCTAACATTTGTAATCTGATTGAAATTTACCAAGACAAATTCAAATTCTGCCGCTACTTGCATAATTGCATTCAGGCACAACATATGTGGTACACAATACCACAAAAGAACCTTTTGTTCAACTTTTAAAAGTTAAAGGTAGAAACAAAAACCATAAAAAAAAACATAAAAAGAAAAGGAAATGAAAACTTTCACCTCCGCCGATGACCACTAGCTTCATCAATCCACCATGGTAATAATCTCTGTATAATTTCAGTATTTGTTCCCGCAAGTTGATCCCCTTTTCCATGGCATCAACCAAGCTCTTCTTATTTCCTTTTCATGCAAACACAAATAGAATCGGGTGCATAATTGATAAAATCTTAATCAAAAAGAAAAGGAAAGAAAAAAAGTAAGATATAAGGGATTTAAGTTTTTACCCCATGCGAATCTATTAAATGGGTGACCAGGTGAGGCTGTATGGCATTGAAGTTGTTCAAGGCGGCAAGCATCGTTTTGCAGAGCCTGGTTAAACTCTGAATTCCATTTTGTTTAACGACATAGAATACCATTCAGCCATAAGAAACTTGTATGCTGCACTACTGTAAGCAGAATCTGGACATTTCTTAAAGGAAAAATTGAAATCAATAAACTCAGATAAGAGTGGCATGCACCTGAATCTACAGCCTGCACCTCCCTCTCCATGGCTTCAATTTTCACAAGAGGTGACACAAAGAACTGAGAAAATCTGATATAACAAAGAGCCCCAATAAATAGAAATCAAGTTGCTGAAATAGAATTGAAAATTACATTATTGAAGACAGCGGGTAACAGACATGGTACTTGCTAAATATATTGCTACAGTAACATATACAACCATATGAGTGTATATACAAATATATATTTGATTATAATTCATTGAAATGATATGACACACGAGATGCTGGGGGACCACAAAGAATTACTGATCTGCAAAGGAAACCTCACTTCCATCCCAAAGTTTTCCTTACTATATGGAGCATATAAATATAAAAAGGAAAAGAAGTGCAAGAAAAGTAGCATAAACTTTTACACTGCAGTTCCTATTGTCAATTCACACTGCAAGAAAAGCATCACTAACACATATATTTCATTATTTCCCAACTTCAAATGCTCATATCAATGAGTGAGACAAAGCTAAGCCTCAATATCAATGCAGGAAGCATCACCAAAATCTAAAACCATAATTTACCGATCACAAAGATCATCAATACCAAGAAATTCAGTTATTAACATTGAGCACTTGAAGATCTCAGTATTTACCTTGTCAATGCACCCTTAAGAAACTCTCGTTTCACTTCAAAATGGTAGCAAGTATGCTCTGCTTCTGTGTATGCATTTGACGACCCTCCATGCTTGGACAAGTAACTATCATACTAACAAAGAAAAAGTCAGAACAAGTGATGACCACCACATAGCAGTGTATCACAGTCTTCTCCATATCAACTTGCATGCAAGCTTAAAAGGTTTTATCAAGTAAATGCAATTAGTTCAAAAATTATTTTTCCATTTAACCAAGGAACAGAAAAGAAGATACAAACTATCACATATCTACAATAATGCTGCAACAGAATCCAATCCCCCAAGGTAATTGTCAAACAACTAAGATGATTCATAAGTCACACTACTATAACCTTGTCACCCAAAACATCATTCAATCTTTTCAGGGCATAATAAATTGAACACAACGGGAGTTCTTTCCTAATCAAGTGAGAATGACATGAAAATCCATCTTTTAATCTCCTAAACACTAAAATTTAGTTAAAGAAATGACAACATTTAGTTAATTGTTACATGCAGCCTGACACATAGGCTAGTAAGTTTCCAGCAAAGGAACAACCAAGTCCTCCTCCACATGTATACATAAAAAGGCAAGCTGATGATGTTGCTAAATGACAGGTAAAAATAATTCTTGGTTTTTCATGTAGTAACCTCCATTAAGTATATGATGCAGCTAAATCATTGCCATGAGCTCTCAGTAAATCTCAATTTATGATAAAGAACACAAAGGAACATATGCATTCCCAAAGATTTACAAATCAAAACCAACTTAACTGGCAAAAAGAAAATACTCGATGGACAAACATACCTCGTTTTCATCTGGAAACTCTGTACTCCCCATAAAGAGCATGTGTTCTGCACCCACAACATTCAATGCGTAAGTAAGTCTGCACATCAAAAATTCAAGCCACGCTTTGGTGAAGCATATGTGCATGTGTAACACAAACCTAGGAAATGCGCAAGCCCCTGTGCCTCGGGAGGGTCAGAGAAGCTTCCTATTCCTACGCACATTGCTGCTGCTGCCTGCAAAGACGACCAATCAAGGTCACTGATCCAATGAAACAAAATGCTTGTAACTGGACTTAGTAATCATCATTCTGAGAATTATATAGATCCGATATCCTTGTCATTCTCAATAATTATACTTGGAAATAAGATAACCAATAACACAGCAAAAATTTCATCCAAACAAGCATTATACATGAGAGGTTCCACTTGACCATATTAGCTCAACAAACTTAACATTTGTGTGAAAATTGTACTAAAGCTACAAACTTTTTTATTGCTGATACAATATAAGAAAAAAGAATGATGGTGGAATCTCAAGCAGTGATATTTAAGTTCCTGTGATTGGGTATCAGTCATACAGCCATAAAGTCACATTCTTTTCCTACCTCTAAGTATTTTCATCAATGTAACACTGATTTTATCAAGTTTCAACAACTGGGTTTTCACTAAAAAAAAATTTCACAATACCAACCTTCTTAGTCTGAGAAGCACCTCCCTTTTTCTTTTTCAGTTCAGCTTCTTCTCCTTCTCCATCTTCATCATCATTTTCTTCGTCATCGTCATCATCTTCATCATCCTCATCATCCTCTCCTTCACTATCTTCGTCTTCATCGTCTTCGTCCTCTTCATCGTCTTCGTCCTCTTCTTCTTCATCAGCTTCACTCTGCACAATGGCCTTGGAGAGTTCGGATTCCCCTTGTGGGTAAATCTCAGGATCGTGAACTAGCAATGCAGTGAGGCCATTGTCGAGCTTAATTAATCGGTACAATCTTCTATCGTACGGAGACTTTATTACGAAATCGTCCGATGAGGAAGTACAGCGAACCATCAAGAGTATGTATTTGAAGCACCTCTCTAGTTTCTATGGTTTTCTCTGTGTCTCGCGCAGCCAGGGGTCCCCTTAAAGTTTCAAACAACTCGGAAGAGCAGAACATTCTTGGTGTGCTTCAAGTACTAAGATATGCCCTTTTTTTGGGCCTGGCCTATCTTCTAGTTTGGTCCATATAGCCCAATACAAAATTTAGGTCCCCTAGAAAGAAAACTACCGACCGTTCAAGTTTTAGGTCTGACGTGGTAGAAATTATTAAGTACTTAATTTGGATCAAATGTATGAGCAAACCAAATCTGCCTAATATGAACCGTTAATTGTTGTAACCTACGATTATGAATGCCCAAACAATTTCCAACTTAGCTCATTTTTACAAACAATTTATAGAGACCTAAAACTTGAATAGTCAGACTACTGAAATGAGATTACAAAGTGGTTCTCACAAACACACCCTTAAAATGACCCAAAAAAAAAAGAATCCCGTAGTGGGAGGGCTATATATATATATATATGATGAACCTCTAAAGACCCATTCTAATATCAATTATGCAGATATCACTTCCGCTAGTTCTTGGTATGATGAGGGTGAAGCTCCTTTAGACTACGAGATTTTTATGTCTGTCCCCAAGACTCATCCTAAGAATTTGAAAAGTAATCAAATTCAAACGGCTAAGCTGGATCGTTATCCCAAACGAGTTCGAACGCCTACTGTGCGCCTCAACATCTGATTTGTTTGGCTTCGCTTTTTTATCTTGGTTTGGTTTAGCCTGTTTTTTTTTTATGTGGGTTTTGGTTTATTGTCCCCCCACATAGTTTTGTACTTTTTTCTTTCAATAAATTCTCCTTTTCAAAAAAAAAAAAATGTATATGTAATGTAATAAGGCATATTGTGAGTTCAGGAAAAATTGTTGACAAATAAGGTACTTTTTTGTTTGTTTTGGAGTTAGAGGAGGGCAAAATGCCAAGAAAAACAAAAGCAGAAAAAAATCTTTAAGACAGATTCAATCGGAAGGAGAATGAATTGGTATGGTAACAAATCATTCACATTAACTCATATGGAATTGAAATAGAAATGCAGATGTATTTCATTGGTATATTGTTGACTAATTCTCATAAATCATGATTAAAACTAGTCTAATTACTAAATTATAGTAAAATTGGGGTTATTGTAAATTTTTGTAACCAAGCTGAGCAAACATCTTTCTGATAACAAAAGAGAATCACGTACCGATAACACAGCAAAATTTTATGGAAGGGCAGTTGACATTATGACCATAAAATCTCAAGAAACTCTATCATTATTTTGTGTCAGAATTTCAACGAAAATTACATATATACTATTTCACTGGAAGTAGAATATTGTAAGAAAAACAATGACGTGAACGAAATGATAAGGTAAAAAACCAAGCAGTGATCTTGAAGTTGCAGTGATATGGTATCAGTCATGCAGACATAAATTCTTATTATTTTCCTAACTAGATGGATTTTAATCAATTTATGCCGATTTATCAAGTTTCTCCAACTGGGTTTTTCCATAAATAAATAAATAAAAACTTCAATACAAATCACAAACCAACCTTCTTATCATGAGAAGCACCTCTCTTTTTCTTATTTTCCAGTTCAACTCCTCTGCCTTTCTGCTTCTTCATCTTCTTCATAGCCTCTTCATCCTCTCCTTCACCATCTTTCCCCTCCTCTTCTTCTTCTTCTTCAATGTGTTGGGGTGCTCCTTCGGGGTAAATGTCGGTATCGTGAACCAGCTAGCAAAGTAGCAATGCAGTGAGGCCATTCTCGAGCTGAAGTAATCTGTACAGTCGTCCATCATTCGAATTAAGACTTTATCCGATGAGAAAATGCAGCGAGCCATGATGAGAAGAGAGGTGCATGTGGAACTATAAACTCGGCTACGTACTTACGTAGGGAAGGATCTCTCAAAAAAAGGTATACCCTTTAATTTTATTTATTTAACTTTTATTTCCGCTTATGAAATGGTTAAAAACCTAGAGCACTTGTTTGCTGGTGTATTATATCGGACGCTTGAACTAGGAGTTATGAAGATCCAATTAAAGTTATAAATTTTGCCACTTTTCCGCGTGCATGTTTCTGTTACTGAAACTAGTTTGTATTACATTACCTGATTCAGGCCTTGATTGTTTCTAATGGTTCAAATTCTACTAAATATTCAGAAACAATACATAATTTTTCAACAGCCATTAGGATAGAACTTAGATGACAAATTAAAGGCTGCAAGGTCTTCAATGACTTGCTCGAACTCCGGTCGTGCTTCAGCCTCTTTGAAGTCAGTGTTGCAACCCCAAACACGAATGGCAAGTCTTCGACGCTTGGGAGATGATTGTTGCATATACGTTTTGTAAAAGTTGATAACATCCTCCTTCTCAAGGCTTTTGACCTCTTCGGCTACCTTTTTATTAATGTCAAACATATACCTGCATGTAGATCAACATTTATTGGAACACAAGCATTAGAAAGCTCAAGGTATTATAATCAAGACCAACCACTATTGCAGGAAGAAAGGATATGTACAGTACGTACTTGTTGGTAATCTCATGCCAAAACCGATCGGTTTCCTCAATGAGGGACTGATCTTTCAGCAATAAGTTTTCCATTAGCCCACCTCTGTAACTCTCAAAGGAATCATCATCTTTCTGCAAATGCCAACATATTTTCGATGGATGACATAAATTTCAGTGCAGAAACAATAATTAATGTTGTTGTGAGAGTGCATGATTAAGAAAACTATGCTACTTAAACCATATATTATATTGAAGTAGACATGCATAACCAATAAAATCAGATCCGGCCAAGAAAACTTCCCACAAACTAGCTAGACATGTGTTGGAGTGGATACATATTAGTACACATGCAGTTATAAAGCTTCTGACATGCATGTTGATCCAAAAATTGGAGAAGACCTAAAAATTGGTATTATTATTAATTGTTCTTATTATTTGCTATGAAGGTGGGCCAAAGGTCCTTAAACTATGATTATTTTAGAAGGAAGTAACCTTGAATGCTTACCAAAAACTCTTCCAGACCATTTACAAAGTTATCAATTCTCTCTTGCAAGTAGATTGGGTTGTACTCAGAAGACTGAACATTGAAACAAAAGCCAAAAACACGCCATGTTATCTCCCAGTAACACCCAACAGAATAGCCCAGCTGCTCCTTCGTCCTGTTAAATTCCAGAATTACATGAACTTATAACTAAATACATGCAGATTATTTAGCCAGTTAGAATGCAAGCAATACTCTCAGCCTCAAACAAATCACCTTAGCTGATCGAAAAATGGTTCCCATACAATATCATTAAAAAGACTTATCAAGGCTCTCAATCTGGTGGACTCAATCCCCACTTCTGGCTCGATTTGAAAATACAGCTGCAATGTGAAACCAAAACCAAAGGGAGATCAACATACAAGACAAAACTACACAGAAGGTATAATATACATGGTAACCAAAAAATAAATAACAATAATAATAATCGATTTTGATTACCACAATCACAGAGTTTGTTTCAGACTTATTCTTCACTCTGGCATCTCTAATGAGGTTAGCAAAAGGAGGAAGACAAATACAATGGTTTTTGTGCCTCAGTTCGATTGGAAGTGGATGTACGGAAAACTTTGTTTTCAATATATTTGAAAGACTAATTGCTTCTTCTTCTAACAAGTTTCCATGACAAAAGCCTTCAATGAAAACCTGTGCATAGAGAGGAAAGAGTAAGTTGAAACAATATTTATAGTTTTCAGAAACAAACTCTATAGTATAGTCATTTGATTTCACGTTTGACAGCCACTCTCCAATGCTTTACTATCCTTTTCGTCTACTTATCAAGTTACACATAAAAGTGGACGAAAAGGAAGTCTAAATCCTTAGGCATATATATGTGTGTAGTATACCTGGGACCAAAGCTCAGGAATAAATGACTTCATATCAGAAACAGACAATCCGTTTAAAACATGCAACTCCTCATCTACATCATAGGCAATCTGGTACAAAACTTGCCGTCTCAAGTATGCACCGTGACTTTGAGGATTCATATTACTGTTCTTTAACTCTCGCTCCTTACTTTCTTTAATAACCTGTTACGTGTTACTTTGTCATAAACAGGCCAGAAACCAGCAAGGTATTCTCATGTATATGCATATAATCAAACTTAAACAAGAGTACAAGACAAGAGTGGAGTGCAGACATGAATGACTACATCAGCGTACCTTGAAACGATCATAATTTGGCAAGAAACTTTTGATTTTTGTCAAAATTCTTGACAGAAGAGCTGGAAGTTTATCATTGAAACCATGGAACTGCAAGTACAGAGTGTCATTAAACCCAGATACAGAAGTTCCCAGCAAGGCAGTCCTGGCCTGCACGCAGAGAATATAGGTTCTTGATGTATTTCTAAAGCATTTTTTCTAAGAAAAAGAACTTCACTAAGGCACCAAGCCACTGAGAATAAAATCAATGACCAATATTGATCAACAAATTACTAATTTTGTTGGGAGACACTAACAGTATAAATCATATTTTACCACTGAGTTACTAAATGTTGAGAAGATTACAACGAGGGAGTTTGTTGAGAAATTTAAAACTGTGAAGCCAGTCCTAGAATGATTTGGAGAAGAAAACACATTTGTAGTTCATGATGATAAGTAACAGCAGATATTTTGTCTGGAAGTAGCGTACGTACACAAGTTTTTCAGTCTAATATATGCCACTATAGTATCCAAGTCCCTCTGGTGAACAAACTTGGATGCAGAAAGATTCAAAATTTATCTAAATACCAAGCGGTGTTCCAAAGAAACACATTTAACATCAGCCATCTACACTGAACCACAAAATCACTAGTTATAAGAAACGAGACATGCACTAACCTGATAGATAATCTCATTCAGCTCATCCCAAAGAAGGTCGATATATAGTCCAGTCAAAAGAAAACTCTTCAGATTATCAGCTGCACCCTTCAGTTTGATGCAGAAGTATGCACTTACCCGTGGAACTTTAAATGTACGGTCGAGCTTGTACCACAACTTTAATAATGGTTCATCCAGTATGCATCTTGGATGAGTTGTATTTGCAATATTGAGACATGACACATCAGAACGGATGGAAAAATCACAAGGAATGAACTCATTCTTTTCCGGGAGATGAAATGAAGCATCAATCTCTGGAGGATCTTTCCACAAATTCATCAAAGACTGAGATACATCTTCCACAGTATAATGTGACCCAAACCAAGGCTCGCGCTGAAAATCTGAAATAGTTTATGTCAATAAAAGGAATTGTTAGTGCTAGATCAGATAATTACTGTAACACATTGAATGGGGACATTAAGAAATTGATCAGAAATAATCAGAATATAAGAGCTAGCACCGAAATACAGAATAGATACAATTTTTACAACAATCAGTACCAAAAAAATCATTCAGAACAAGAAAACAATTAGGTGGAGCAAGATGGACAAAGAAGCATTCTTCTTCCTTTGACATAAAATTTACCTTCGGACATAGTTGAAGACTTTGATATCACGTCAATTCTCATGTTTTCTGGTCTGAAGAAACCAATAACATATTCTAACAGTTCCTCATCCCAAGTCTCTAGCAAATAGTCCCCATAAATAACATGCTCTGCTGGATAACGTAGTAAATTTCCTGCAATACAGAAATTTAATTTGACAATAGTTGACAAGAAACAAATGTAGATATCTTAAGACACATCTATGAGCATTGGTAACAGGTAAAAAAGATGTGCACCTTTAATAACAAAAGAAACCTCCAAGTTCTATAGCATAACCATCCTGGGGCTGCTCCTCTAAATATCTAAATGCCATGTTCAACTTATCCTGGAGTTCCCAAAATATCCATTCTTGCGGCAATACTTGACGCAATAATTTAATGTATTGATACACAAATCCAATTATTTCGAAAACCTGCAAGATAAGCATCACATACAGCAAATCAGAAGTGATAAAAATGGAGCAAATTTCGCTTCATTAGATATGTTCAACAGTAACTGATACTTTCCAGAAACCATGCAGAGTTGAATTAAGGTAAGCATCTACTAGATCATTATGTTCTCCAAAACTTTCTGGGAAAGGAAATTCTAAACTAAGACTCATAAATGGGAAATGGAATAGTCAGAGTCAATCTTCTGCCAAAAGATTGATAAAATAGAAATACTACCTTCTCCAATCCAGAGTTGGTGAGGTATATGTCCATGCTAAACACATAAGCCACAGAATAGCGGTCCACCGAAGCACTTAGAGTTGTTACCAACCCTCTAGCTTTGAGGTAGAAATGCAAACCTCCCCTGCACTCTAGAAAATAAAAAACCTAGTGCTCAGAATTAAATTAAGCACAGTCTAGCCTGCCGAAGAACATAGAGGGACTAAACCCATTGTAAAATTCAATATACAAGACATGCAAAAATAACAAATTTAAATGCGCTCAGAAAGGTGATGGATGATGGCATTCCGAGGAAAATAAGAATATAGACAAAAAGTGGCAGAGGACATAAGCATTCAAGCTCCATTTTATCAAATTGTGTGCTCTGCAGAGGTAATCATCAACATATAACTCCCTAATATCGAATCAACTTACGATGAGCAAGGAGATGACGTAAATAAAATTCTGGGCTTTTCAAGTAGTGTTGATCAAGACATGGAAGTGTCCATGCTAACTGGAGTATATGATCATCTTGAACAGCCTCTAGCCTGTAAACTTTTCCAGCATCCCAAATAGGACCTTCTGCCTTGAACTCCATATTTACTTGGGGACCTGTTTTGACATCTCCATACAATTCCAAAACCCACTGCTCAAGTACATTAAGAGATTCTGCAAGAATTAGAACCATTTCAATCAATATAGATTTTATTATTCAGCAGCATTGGAAGCAGAATTATATGTTGATATTCTTCAAAACTACAAGCTAGCTATCAACTATGGCACCACTACAACATTATAACATTCAATTTCTTACAGCATCGAAAAATTCATCTCTACTATTACAGCATTATTTTCACCAATATCTTAGCCAAAAAATTATATCACAACCACAAACACCACTCCAGACAAAAATTTAATGTCCAATTATAATTTTTGAAACAAAACAAAATTCAATTTAATGTGTACTTTTTTACTCCAATATAAACCTCTACCAATTCACTGTAACCAATATGTATCAAGAAAAGAGAAACTCCAAGTAGATAAGTATATCCTTTTAAGCTGTAAATTTATTGGAATCAACCAAGATAAATTGAAATTCTTTCATCTCTTGCATTCAAGCCGACCTTCTATTGTGCACGATACAACTATATGTTAATCTTATTTTCTTGGTCACCGAATCTGTTTATGAACCCCAAAAAGTAATGGTATAAACAAAATAGAAAAGAAAATAAATAAATAAATAAATAAAAAGGATTGAAACTGTCACCTCCACCAATGACAACTAGCTTCATTAATCCACCATGGTAATAATCTCTGTACAATTTCAGTATTTGTTCGCGCAAGTCAATCCCTTCTTCCTTTGCATCATTCAAGCTCTTCTTATTTCCTTCCATACATACATAATATAAAATGTAGTTTCACACTAAATAGAATATTAAAATGTAGTTTCATATTAAATAGCATAAAAAGGAAAGAGAAAAGGGAAAACACAGTAGATTCAAGTCCTACCCCAAGAGAATTTATTAAATGGGTGACCAGGTGAGGATGTATGGCATTGAAGTTGTTTAAGGCGGCAAAAATCATTTTGCAGAATCCTGTTAAACTCTGCATTCCATTGAAATACAGAATATCGAATACAATTCAGCATTAAGGAATTTTTATGTTGCAGTACTAGAAGCAAATTCTGGGACATTTTTGAAGGAAAAACTGCAAGCAATAAATTCAGAACGACTGGCATGCACCTGAATCTATAGCTTGTAACTCTCGCTCCATGCCTTCACTTTTCATTAGAGGTGAAACAAAGAACTGAGAAAATCTGATAAAGAGGCCAAATAAATATAAAACAAAGTTGCAGAAATAGAACTTAAATTGGGAGAACAAAAACTATAAATTGAGAAAAATAAAATGCTCCTGGCCAAATATAGTTCTATATGAACATATGCGGAATCATTTTGCCATATATATGATATTGAAAAATGTGTACATAGACTTTATTATATAATTAAATGAAATAATTATAACAAGCAAGATGCTGAAGGACCAAACAGAACACATTGATCTGAAACGCAAACTTAACTTCAATCCCAATATTTTTCTGATACAGTTGGTGTCCCCACAACCCTTAATCTATGCAGCATATAAGTATATAAAACAGTAAGAGAAAATGATCAAAACTATGAAAACCACACAAATTTCATTATTTCTCATTTCCAAATGCTCATATCAATGAGTGTGACAAAGATAAGATTCAATGTCAAATTGTCAATGCAGGAAGCATCACCAAAAACTAAAACCATACTTCACGGACCAAAAATATCTCCAATACCAAGGACTTCAGTTGTTAATGTACATTCGGCGGATGAAGAGCAGAGGATTTACCTTGTCAAGGCACCCTTAAGAAACTCCCTCACTTCAAAATGATAGCAAGTATGCTCTTCAAATGTGTATGCATTTGATGACCCTCCATGCTTGAGTAAGTAACTTTTGTACTAAAAAACGGCAGAGCCAAAACAAGTGATTACGTAGCAGTGAATACACATTCTTCCGATTAACTTGATTGAAAGCTTAAAGAATAATTTTATAGAGTAAAAGCAATTTTAGAAATCATTTACCACTAACCAATGATGCAAACACAAGCATTTCCACAAGGCCATAGAAAATCACTTCTATCTTGTCAGGTCATAATAAATTGAATATACAGCGAATTATATATTTTGTCATATTAGAATAGCATGAAACCCAGTTTTCAAGCTCCTAAACACTAAAAATGCATCCTGATACATCTTTGGGCATATTGGCAGAGAAAGAACAAGCAAGTCCTCCCCTCGTATATATGTAGAAAAAGCAATTAAGCTGATGATGCATGTTGTCATGATAAAAATATATTTTGATATGTCATGTTGTCACTCTCCTTAATTTTTTCCATGAACTTACTCTCAATAAACCTCATTTATGGTGAAGAAAACATGCAAGCATACCTCGTTTTCAACTGGAAACTGCGTACTCCCCATGAAGAGCATGTGTTCTGCAAAACATTCAATATGTAAGTAATGTCTGCATATCAAAAAATTCAGTCTCCCTATAAAGAAAGGTAAGCGCATCGCATGTGTGCCACAAACCAAGAAAGTGTGCAAGCCCCTGTGCTTCCAAAGGGTCAGAGAAGCTGCCTATTCCAACGCACATTGCTGCTGCTGCCTGCAAAGACAATCAAACATTATTATTTATCCAATTTAATCAACGCATGTAGCCGAGTTGAGTTAATAATTTAATCGCATTCTGACGATCGATCAAGTAGATTATACATTTTACCTTCTTAGTCTCAGACTCAGAGGCAGCACCTCCGTTTTCCTTAGTTTTGAGTTTGGCTGCTTCATCTTCTTCACAGCTGGGTGGCCCTTGTGGGTATATCTCAGGATCATGAATGAGCAATGCAGTGAGGCCATTTTCAAGCTCAGTTAATCTGTACAGTCGTTTGTCATTAGGAGACTTTATTACAATATCATCCGAGGAGAAAGTGGAGCGACCCATCAGACCCAAAAGACAGACCAGAGCTAATTTAGTCTCACAAATATGTAAAATGAGAAGTCTCTGTCTTTAATTCTCACACCGTCTCACTCTCTCTTTCACACAATAATTTCATGTGCAGAGTACACACCCCATCACAAGTTCATGACTGACCACCAAATTTCATAAAGATTTGCTGCACTACCTAACCATTTGTCATTTTACTACCAGAGATTCACACATAAAATGTCGCTATTCCACTACTGTACTTCATATGTTTATGTCTTAGGGAGCACAATTTTTATATTTTCTAACTCAGAAGTTTTTTTTTTTCTCTCTTTTGGGGGCGGGGGAGGAGGACAGAAGTTCGATGGAGTTTGAAGGACTGGCACAACTTAAAGGTTAATTAACAAATTCGGTGACCATGAAAATAAAATTCGGTGATCACGGTTTCATCGATCAAAATATTGCATTGAGATGCATGCTAAGTAAATTTGAGGTCTGAAATAAATTTCATTAGCTCATCATGTAAAGAATGGAAGAAGACATTTCAAGCATGGTCTCAAATAGTCAAGTAGTTAACTGAGGTCTAGTTTTATGTTATTTTAAAGAGGTTTTTCAATTCAAGTCCAATTTTTTATATAAAAATTAGATGTAGTCCAAGCCTATTTTTTTGTTAATTGAGGTCCATTTACTATTTTTATTCGTCAATTTTTGCCCCTATAACTAAATAGGGAAACAATTCAAAATTCACTAATTAAAGCATAATTTTAGCTCAATTTTAAATTTAAATTTTAAATTTAAATTTTCAAATATTTAGAATCTACACAAATCATTGTTAAACAATTCTTTACCATATAAAACTAAATGAGTTAGCATAAAATCAATATGTATCTAAGACGCAGGTCAAGAAACATAAAAAACTCTACGATATCAAATAACTTAATATACCTACACTAGATGGTAGAAATGATAAAAAAAAAATTAGGTAGAAATGATAAAAAAAAATATTACTTCCATTGAATATCTATATAGTAGATATATATTACAAATGTAATTTTTTATATATTTATTTAAAAGAAAAAAAGTACATCAAAAAAGGGGGACATAGACTTTACCCCTTAAGAACAAACAACATAACCATATAAATCTCAACAAACAAACTAGCAGAAGCGAAAGTTAGGAAGACGCAACCAATCATGATTGCAAAGGGAGAGAACAAAATCTGGTGGCAAGTCCCACCATATCAAACCTAGAGAATGAATGTCATGATTTGCCAAAGCATCTGCAACACGGTTACCCTCACGAAAAATATGAGAAGAACGAAACTGCATTTGAGAAATTCGGTACAGGCAATTTTTCCACTCTACACTTAACTTCCAAGGCACCAAATTAGGAGAGCGAATGAAATTAAGAACAAGCTCTGAATCTACTTCCAACCAAATGTGTTTCCAATCCCTAACCCAAGCTAGTTCAATAGCTTGGATCACAGCCATATTACAAATGTATACTTGTATAGTAGGTAGTAAATTACTAAATTTACCTAGACATATTAAGCAGGAAAAAAAAAAACAAAGATCATATCACCAATCTAAACAAAAGGTACAAAATAAATTAAGCAATATGTACATATAGATTCGTATCTAATTAAAAAGTAAAAAAAATATAAGAGAGAAACATATATAACCTCACATAGAGATATATATAAACTTGAATATACCTCTTTGCAAGATTGTATGATTCATGATTATACATATAAATATACCTACATTATAGGGTAGAAAAGGATTAAAAAAAATTCAAACAATATTACTTCGATTGAATATCTTTATAGTAGGTATTAAATAATATTTTATTTACCTAGATCATATCGCCAATCTTCTTCTAATATTTAACCTACAAATATGATATATGAATGTGAAAAAAAATCCAATTAATTCTATGATAAAAGTTGACTAACACCACGATTGATTCTATATTAAAAGAAATAATAGAGGAGAAGCCACATCAACAACATAGGTATGAGAGAAAATATGGTCATGGAAGAAGAAAGAAATGAAGAGATAGTATTGAAAAAAAGATGGCCATGAAAGAAGAAAGAAAGGAAGAGATAGTGTTGAAAAAAAGACGGCCATGGAAGATGAAGGAGATGAAGAAATAGATGATTAATTCAATCTGAAGAAGTTGGAAATGTTGAGATGTTAGGTTGTTCAAAACAATATATAAGGAATTTATATAAATTAATGCACTAATAATTAATTAATTTTGAATAAAAAAGAATAAATTTAGGAAACCTTGTTTAGAAAATATAATAAATTCATTTATTTTATAACATTTTGTTTCACTTTAATTAATTATGTTAATTAGGATGACAATCTATCACCATTTATTACAAAAGGTATAATAAGAACGTAAAATAACAAAATTAGTTAGATAAAATTGAAACGAAAAAAAATCATATGTGGCATGTGAGTTACTGGACCACAATTAGAAAAAAAAAATTGTCTTGATTGCATTCAAAATAAAACATGATTTATGGACTACAATCAAATTTTTTCTATTTTAAAATGACTATTTATTTATTTTTATTTTTTTTGGGCAAAGAATAATTTATTGAAAGAAAAAGAATACAATTAAGAGGGGGGAACAAGAAGCCAAAACCCCTTAGTGAAAAGAAACAACAATTTTTTTTTTGAAATAAAAAAGAAACAACAATTGACAAGGCAAAACCAAACCTATTCAATATAACCATAGTCAAATGAATCAAAGATTGAGATGCTTGGTAGGCATTTAAAATGACTATTTATTCATTCAATCCGAAATGAAAAAAAAAACATACTACAAATGATGAATATTGGGTTTATTGGTGGAAAGGGGAAACTAAAATTGTCAATTTGACGAACTACAAATTAATATAAAATTGTCAATATGCTTATTAATTGGTCTTTTGTATTTTTGAATTGATATACGATGAAGAATACGTTTCTACTAGTGTGTATGAGAAGTATGTAATCTCTAGTATGCTCCCCAAGCACTTGAAGCTGCAAACAAAAATACTAGACAATGATCAAATTATAAATTAATATCAGTCAGAAGCTAGAAACATGCCTTTTGATTAATTAATATCAGTCAAAAACATGCCTTGAAAATCCATAATGAAACATACTTGGGACTCTACAAACAAACATATGGTTTATAAAATTGCACTGTTCTGATACCATGATCCTATTTACATATTGGTTTACATATTGACTCTACAAACAAACATATTGGTTTACAAAATTGCACTGTTTTGATACCATGATCTTATTTACAACTTTCTATATCTACTCATTTAGTGATCCTATTTACAGGAGTTTGGCAAAAGGTCTTACTCCAACCTGCCAACTCTAGATGTTGAACACAAAATCAAGAAAGAAGTGAGACATGTCAAAGAATATTTGACTGCTGCTTCCTTAGATCTACTCGAATTTCATATTGAGGAAGAAACAAGGATGAACATTAGACTCTCAATCCAGCAGATGATTAAGAAGTGCCCAGAAATAGATAACCCCGATTCTGTATTCAAATTCCTCAAGACTAAGGGTGTAATGCTGGATGTTGACTGGCCAGAAAACCATGACAAACCTATTAAGGTGAGTATTCCAATCACATTCAATGATGTATGATGTGGGAAGTACCTAAGTACCCTTTTTATTTTTTGTTGATTAGGAAGATGTCGGGAAAGAACAAACGAAAGACACATAAACATAACAAAAAAAACAACCAACTTTGTCAATTCTAGACGTGGAGCATAAGATGAAAAAAGATGTCAGACTTGCATTACAATCTCTGTCTCTGGTTGCTTCTTGCTTGGAACTTGTAAAGTTCCACTACATGAAAAAAAAAAAAACGGGAAAGAAGTCTCACTCTCCATACAACACAGTGTTAAGCGATGCTCAAACCTCATTAGTTACTTTTCTCGTCATCCTGAAAATATATATACAACTGAATCAGAAAATCAGCTAATTTCATTAGGATATATCCTTTCATTATCACCAAAACAAATCCCAACAATGGTGAACATAAAAATTCAAGTATACATCCAAGAGAAAACCAAATATAGAAATCAAATATACTATTCATGAAAAAGTTTGGAGCATAATCATAATCATATATAACCACCGTTTTTCCCACCCTACACATTATTTGTCTTCAACGTTAAATCATCTTAATTCCACACAAAAAAAAATTAATTTTGAACCAAGAAAGAAAGGGCTTCGATTAACATCCATATGTTTACGTAATTGATCGAGTATAAGCTAATATGTCCAAAATTTAACAAAATATTAAATATTTGTTTGAACAAATTACCAAAACAGTTTGTTAATAATATTTGATCAAGAGAGTTTATTCCTCCCTTCATCTAACTGATTACCAAATTAAAACTCAAACCATCATAAAAATCTCCACCACATCTTTGCTGATTTCTTTAATTCCTCACCAATTTCTGCTCCATGAACATTTTGTAGTGTTGACAAAAAAAAAACGTTTTTCTTATTTTGTAGTATTCTACAAAAAAAAAACCCTTTTTTTCTTAGTATTAATCTAATCCCACCCTACACATTCTTTTTCTTCAACATTAAACCATCTTAATTCCACATAAAAAATTAATTTCAAATTTTTTTTGCAAATTTCTATACCTGATAAATTTAATGATCTTATCTTGCCATTTACGGGAGGTTGGTAAGATATTATACTCTAATTTGCCAATTCTAGACATGGAGCATAAGATGAAAAAAGAGCTCAAATGAAAAAAGATGTCAGACTTGCACCACAATCTCTCTCTTTGGTTGCTTCGTGCTTGGAACTTGTAGAGCTCCACTACATAAAAAAAGCCGGGAAGGAAGTCTCACTCTCCATACAACACAATATTAAGCAATGTCTGAACCTCATTGGATACTTTTCTCGTCATCCTGAAAATATCTATACAACTCAATCAGAAAATCAGCTAATTTCATTAAGATATATCCTTTCATTATTACCAAAATAGATCAATCAATTATCCAACAATGGTGAACATAAAATTTCAAGTATACATCCAAGAGAAAACCAACCCTCCTCCCTAGATTAAAAAAAAATTATATAAATCAAATATACTATTCATGAAAAAGTTTGGAGCATAATCATAATCATATATAACCACCGTCTTTCTCACCCTACACATTCTTTTTCTTCAATATTAAATCATCTTAATTCCACACACACAAAAAAATCAAGTTCAAACCAAGAAAGACCCTAAAAGAGCTTCAATTAACATCCATATGTTTACGTAATTGAGCATAAGCTAATATGTCCAAAATTTAACAAAATATTAAATTTTTGTTTGAACAAATTACCAAACCAGTTTATCAATAATATTTGATCAAGAGAGTTTACTCCTCCATCCATCTAATGGATTACCAAATTAAATCCCAAACCATCATAAAATTCTCCACCACGGCTTTGCTGATTTCTTTAATTCCTCACCAATTTCTGCTCCATGAACATTTTATAGTGTCAACCAAAAAAAAAACGTTTTCTCTCATTTTGCAGTGTTCGACAAAAAAAAAATTATTTCTCAGTATTAAGAGCATCTCCAACAGAGTAGCTAAAATAAGACTTTAGTAATATTATAGCTATTTTGTATAAAAAATCAGCTCCAGCAAAGTAGCTAAACTAAAGTTAAATTTAACTTTTGGTTAAACTGATAGCTAAATTTAGCTAGAAATTCTAAATAGCTAAACCAACACCTATATTTCTCTCTCCTCTTTTCTCTTCTTTTTCTCTATGTGTCAATGTATTATTTGATGAAAGTTTTTATATAACTAATAAATAGCTAGTGTTGTTAGAGTGAAATTGTTAAATGACTAGCTAAATCTTATTTTTATAGGTATTTTAACTTTAGAAATGGGTATCATTGTTGAAGATGTTCTAATCTAATCTCACCCTCCACATTCTTTTTCTTCAACATTAAATCATCTTAATTCTACAAAAAAAAATTCGAACCAAGGAAGACCCTAAAAGGGCTTCAATTAACATCCATATGCTTAGGTAATTGAGCATAAAGCTAATTTGCCCAAAATTTAACAGAATATTAAAAATTTATTTGAACAAATTACCAAAACAGTTTGTCAATAATATTTGATCAAGAGAGTTTATTCCTCTATCCATCTAACTATCAAACTGATTACCAAATTAAAACTCAAACCATCATAAAAATCTCCACCACAACTTTGTTGATTTCTTTAATTCCTCACCAATTTCTGCTCCATGAACATTTTGTGTTAGGCACAATTAATATTTATAAGAACATATATGTAAATTCAGCCAAATACCAAAATCAAATCTATCCTAAATCACTCAAAACAAATTCAAGGGGTACCTAGCTACATGTTCACGAATTTTCCACCAGTGGAGGAGCTACATAGTGGCTTGGGGGGCTTAAGCCCTACCAAGATTTGGTGGAAATTTTTTTTACCTATATATAGTTTCCAAAAATCTATTGAAGTTAGAGCCTTTAAACAAGATTGAGAGATTAAATCTCTCAATCCAATTGATTAAAAGGAATTGAAGTAAAGAGAGAGCAGAAGAAAAGTTGCAGAAGAAGAGAAAGAAGAAGAACAACAAGAAGAAGAAGGAGGACATAGTCGAGGGTGGGTGGAAAGAAAGAGAGAGAAAAGAGTGCACGTGGGTGTGTTGAATGGCTTGTTTAAAAAAAAAATTGCTCAATTGTTTAAATAAAAAAGGGAATTGAATGACTTAATTACAGGTTTGTTTAAAAAAAAATCCCAGTCTCACCTCTCGACTCTCTCCAAGTCTCTACTCTCTAGTAATCCAGACATCTAGTCTTCGATCTCTAATCTCTATGGCTCCATGTTGTTCAGCTCTTGCAATTTTGATTTGATGTCTCTCTATCACTCTCTCTGCTGAATGACTTAATTAGATTTTGTGTGTAATTACCTTATTGCTTTAATATATGATTCAGTATTTTTAGTTCAATTTGGATGTTGTAGCTACTGCAGTACTTCTTAATGCCTACAGCTGAATTATAAATAAATTTGGGGCTTAGCAGCTTTCGCTACTGCCTATTGCTAATTGGTCAAGAATAAGAAAAAAATTTCTTTGAATATTAGCCCAGCCAGAATTTTGATCCTGGCTCCGCCCCTGTTTTCCACACACCATGTTCATCCAGGGGCCTACATGACCTAATTAACATTTGGAGTTTTGATAACATCAACCATGTTTGCTACTGATATTGATGATGATGATCTTCTGATTCCCAGCTTTCCAAGCACAAACAGAACATCCGTCGTCATTGATCATTCACTTTGGCCGTTACGTCTCGTGCATATCATCTTCTTCTTCTTTTTTTTGAAAATAGGAGCATATCATCTTCTTATTTTTTTTTGAAAGAAATCTTAGATTGAATTAGAAACATCAAGAACAAGTCTACATCGAGGGGGACGTAATACCAAGACCTCGAGTACGGAAATCATATAATCAACAAGAGCATCCTCAATAATAGAGGGTGTCTCATTTAAATACCACTTATCCATACTAGGACAACTAGCAATGTGTGTCAAAAGATTGATCACACGATTTGCTACCCAATAACAACTGTCTATCGAAGAAAAGCAACCTACGCATAGGCATAATAAACTGGTTAAAAGCTCGACTTCTTCGCAACGCAGCCACCTGACACCATATAAAAGTTTAAAAAACATGCTTTTCATTCTAACACTGGGAGGCAACATCCATTTAACAATAGAACGCCTCCTCATAATGAGAGACAAAGCACAAAGAGCCAGACATAGGGACCAAAACCCACTAAGCCTTAAACCACGCAGATAGGCACCACTAGGGTAGATTAAACAACTAAGAAGTAAACCTAGGAAAACATAAAAATTAAGGCTATTGGCAGACAAGCCGTAGCACATGGAATGTCTCGAGGTCCAGACCCCAAGACCACCCCAGCGTGCAAACCAGCACCAGTTCACCACCAGCACCACCTCCGTCGGACCACCGCTGTCGGAACAGACCCACCCCAACTGGTCTGCGCCCATGGCATGGTGAAAACCCCAAAACGAACAATGGCTTCTAAAACGCAAACAGAAAAGGTAAACAAAAACACAAAACAACCGCAACAACAAATAAAATGGGAGGTAAACTCCATAGAAAAAGAGATTGGCTCCCAGGAGCTCCGATCCACCAAAAAGAACGTCCCAATGACGCACCAGCACCGACTTGAACCAAGAACCACCGACTACGCCGCATGATCGCACCATGACAACTTTATCAACAACCGCATCAAAACGCCACGTCCTGTCCGACCCACCAAAGACACGGACCACATCACCAGATCCGCCCCTGCCGATGACGATCCCACTCGGATAGAAGACCGAAACGAAACGAAAACCAAGAGGGAGCCCGACGAGTACCAATCGGCCCGACCTCGAACCAACCAGAGACCCCCTCACCGCCAAACCGAGCCACGAGCTCGCAACACCGGTCAACACCACGTCGATCCACACTAACGTCACCCCATTAAACGACCGCCACTCAAATAAAGCAACTCCGTCAAGACTTCGGGACGCCGGCAAAGCCAAAGTGGATCCAAACTGCGAGCCTCCCTCCAGCACTGCTCCACTCGTCTCCCTGGACGATAAACGAAACCTCCCCCTGACACCTCTAGCCACCATGCCCTCCCAGACCGGAGCACAGCGACTGGGAAGTCGGAGGCTCACGGCTGGGAGGAGCACGGGGCACCCCTTGGGTTTCTCTCAGGCGCGTGAGGCGTGTTCTCTCTTTCTTAGTTGGATTACTTTAGATTTGCATATCATCTTCTTATATATAAAGCAAAATAGGTTAAATTTTTGAAATACCTTTCCTTAATTAAATTTAATCTTAATCTATCAATATAAGAGCATCTCCAACAGTTTCTCTAAAAAATCTTTATAATAGGGACTCAAAAGTTAAAATCTCTATAATTTTTCTTCCGTAGTTCCAACAGTTTCTCTATCATATTCTTTATAATTTATTATTTACAATTAAATATGGTATTATTTTTAAATTTAAAAAGTATAATCAAATAATTAATGATGAAAATGAATATATTTGGAAAGAGGAAAGAGAAGAGGGTAAAAATTTCCAAAAAGATGTTTCCCTATAATTTTAGAGTTTGCTGTAAATATAGAGATTTTTATTTTCTCTCTCATCACTTTAGAGATAAGTATAGGGAAACTGTTGGAGCAAAAAAATGCTCAATTTTCCCTAAACTAGAGAAAAAACAAATTATAGGGAAGCTGTTAGAGATGCTCTAAAAAGAATAGTTGAGTTTGATTAAATTTTTAAAAACTCAACAAATGCTTCTTTATACTTTTTTATTTAAGAAAAACATAAATTTTCTTAATAATGATGAACGATGTCGTTGTACATCAAGGGGGACGTAAAGCCTGAATCTTGTGCACAATAACAAAGATCTCAGTACAAAAAATCTTCAATAATAGAAGGTGTCCCACCAATCCAAAATTCATCTAAATTAGACATATTAGCAATGTATGTCAAACGATGGGCCACAACATTAGTTTAGCAAAAGACATGATTAGACCAAATAGAAGGGATAGCAAGGAGGTACTCCTTGCAATCCTCCACTATACGTCCAAACTCAAACAAATCCACATTAGAGCATGCAGGAGCAGAAATTAAAGAAGCACAATCACTATCCAAATCAAGCATTAGCTCCTTTATACTTATATCATCTAAAATATAATAAAATTTCATATATCAAAAACAAAACAGAAAATTACAAAATCAAGAAATACAAATAACTTGCCTCCCGAGGCAAGTCAACTAATTACCCCTTGAGGTTACTTAATTTTATTTCAGCCCATTTACCGACCTTTTATTAACTGCTAAATTACAATTTAGACCATAAATTTCATCCTATTTCTTTCTTCTTCTTTTTTATTATACATTTTCTTGAGGTAAGCTAATGATACATTTTCTTTCTTCTTTTTTTCATTGAAAGCATCCTATTTCTAAAAATGAGTAACACAACGCAAATTTTTGTAGCTTTACGATTAAGAACTTTGTGTTGAATACCTCATCGTGCTCACTCCTACGCCGGCCTATTTTTTTCGTTAGTTATAGGAGGCGGTTTTTACGTCTCTTTCAACATCTTTCACACTTAAAAAAAAAACTCTCTTTTAAACACATCCATACTTAAAACTCCAAGCCCATTAGCCCAGTGTACATTGTGCCAGCATAAAAGAAAAGGAAGCTAGGTTCCCTGGGATTGACCATGTACGTGGTGCTCGATCCTATAGAGATCTATTACACACCTCGATCATCACATTTTTCTAGCTTCCAATTCAGTCTATTTCTCTTCAACTAGCTTTCGATCGAGTCACTCTAATATTAGGTCGAATCCTGCAATCAAGAACTCTAAAAATTAATTACGTAATAGAAATGAAATTTCAATTAATTTGTCTTGTTAATTATATTTTTGCTCTATTCGATCTCCATCAAGTTTCTTATTAAAATTGATCGAGGGTTATCGATGATAAAACTCAATACCACTACAAAAACACTCATGGATTTGTAACACAAGGGTGAAGAGGTTTCCCTTAAATTAATGGCGAGCTAGCTAGCAAAATCAAGATAGACAAGTACGTTGAGAAGCTAGCTAGATGCGGCCTTAAGTAATAACGACATTGATTTAACATCACTTCAATTCATCTAGCTAGAGATCGATATGGAAACTAAGCTTGTGGAAAAAATGGTTTTTCATTTGTCCTTTTGCAATTCTACAAATTTGTGTCCCAATCACAGTTCTTCAGTCAAGAACGGAACCCTAGGCTCTTCCAAAAGAAAGCTCAATCTGGACCCTTTGAATTTTCTTCCCAAGATTGCCTTAAGCCATTAGTATACGAAAATTTGAATGTTCTAGCAGCCCCATGACCAAATTGTAACACACAATCAGATAGACCCAGATTTTTTTTTTAGGTCTTTGTCTCATAATGGTTTATCTCTATATAAAGGCCATAAACATGTGTACATGTTTCTTGCTCAAACCCAAATCAAATAAAAAGATTACTGACTCACTAAGAAATAGCAGCTATGGCCAGATTTGAAGTCTTTGGTGTGGCAGTATTCATGGTGTTACTGCTATCCATGTTGATGGCTACTCCATATGTCACTAATGCAACCATAACTTGCGGTGAGGTGACAACTCTACTCACTCCTTGCATTCCATTTGGAGTGTTTGGAGTGATTGTGCCACCGGATTGTTGCGCGGGGATCAAAGGGCTCAATGCTGCACAAAACTCGACAGAGGATCGAAGGACTGCGTGTACTTGCATTCAAGAAGGAGCTGCTAGGATCCCTGGGATTGATTATGATCGCATAAACATGCTCGGCGATCTTTGTGGCTCTCCTTGTCCCTACAAAGTTTACCCTTCTACTAATTGCTCTCAGTAAGTCTTTAATTTATAAATCGAGTTCGTAAGTTTCTCTTGCGAGCTAGACAATTTGAGATGTCATGTACGTAGTCAGATTATCATACTGAATCATTAATAGGTAAAATGTTTATTAGTTAAATGTGTAGTAGGTCGAAGTTGAACAAATATGGCAGATAGATATACTTGAAAAGAGAATGTTACCCTTCATGTAGAATATATATATACATATGTATATATATATATATATGTGTGTATATATATAGGGAAAAACCTTCATATGGTACTTGGACTATCACCAAATGCAATTTTTGGTACCTGAATTTTCATAAAGAACCTGGTGGTACCTGAACTATTGTTCCGTTAGCCATTATAGTACCTACCGTTAAATATTCCGTTAAGTGTTGACGTGGCATGCCTAGTCATTATTTTTAATATTTTTTTATATTTTTTATATATTTTTTATTTTTATTTATTTTTTTATTTTTATTTTTATTTTTTAACTATTTTCTTTCATTTTTTTTAATATTTTCTTAAGCTTAGTTTATACAATTATTTTTTTTGTGTATTTTTATTTTATAAATACTTGTGAGTTATTTTGAATAGATTCTTAAAAAGCAAAATAATTTGTGAACTTTGTATTTTACAATGAATTTGTGTAAATTATTATTATGTTTATTATCTATTTAAAACTTAATTTTTGTTTTATTTCTAATTTTTGTGTGTTAACTTCAAGTTTATTTTCTTAGTTAACACTGAGCTAACAATAAACCACTAGTATTTTGTAAACTTAATATATAAAGTTCACAAATATTTATAAAATACAAATACACCAAAAAAGTAATTGTATAAACTAAGCTTAAGAAAATATTTAAAAAATGAAAGGATATAGTTAAAAAATAAAATAAAAAGATATAAAAAATATTTAACTAAGAAAATAAACTTGAAGTTAACTCACAAGAATGAGAAATAAAACAAAAATCAAGTTTTAACTAGATAATAAACACAATAATAATTTACACAAATTCATTGTAAAATAAAAAGTTCACAAATTGTTTTGCGTTTTAAGAATTTATTCAAAATAACTCACAAGTATTTATAAAATAAAAATACACAAAAAAATAATTGTATAAACTAAGCTTAAGAAAATATTAAAAAAATGAAAGAAAATAGTTAAAAAATAAAAATAAAAAATAAAATAAAAAATATAAAAAAATATTAAAAATAATGACTAGGCATGTCACGTCAGCACTTAACGGAATATTTAACGGTAGGTACTATAATGACTAACGGAACAATAGTTCAGGTACCACCAGGTTCTTTATGAAAATTCAGGTACTAAAAATTGCATTTGGTGATAGTCCAGGTACCATATGGAGGTTTTTCCCATATATATATACAGGCCTTCTACAATAAGGAGGTCCTTATTTATTAAGTTAAGGAGTTTTGATCTCAACCGTTAAAGCAAATCATTTAAAACAGACCCCACAGTTGGATCCCACGGTTTGTTTTCATCTGACGGCTGAGATCAAAACTCCTTAACATAACAAGTTAAGGACCTCCTTATATATATGTGTATATATATATATTTGTTTTTTAAGTGTTAATTCTGAATTATGTATGCTAATTGTGTGTGCGTGGATTCTATTTGTTTACAGGGTAAGCTGAATCTATTGAAGGCACTCTCTTAGTGCGACTAGGAGAATAAGAATAAAGCTTTCGGGAAGACTATTCCTCATATATACCTAGAGAATTAAGTCTCATCTGTTTGTAGCACAATGCTTTTGTGGTATTTTGGGGATCCTAATTCACTAATTGTGTGTGGATTAAATGTAATATATATATTATGATCAATTGAATAGAGAATAAAACGTTCCCCTATTACATACTAGAGTGGTTGATTCTATGTGCAAACTCTACCAATTGGATGCTGTAGCATACATCCAAATAACTATTACCCCCAACGGAAGTTTTACCTGAGACAGGAAAAGAAAATAACAGCATCATATATTGTTCTGGAGTTTAAATATATTAACGCAACGACAACGATATTATATAGTCAACAAATTTAGTAAATGCAGCAATATTTTCAAAAGATAAAACGCCTCCATTTAACTTATGCAATATATGGACTCTGGAGGATATGAGAAAGTGACTGCCAGATGAGGCATTATAAGACACCATGTCACCATCTAATCACTTGATTAGAGGCGTGATTAATGCTCATAGAGACTTAGAGAGGCATAGGAGTGATTACTTTTCTTTGCTAAACTCTATTGGCCTATACATAGAGAGACAGATGGGCACTAGTCTCCCTCATGTAGTCATGTCCCTTTTTTCATTTGACAAAGCACATGCACCCCACACGACCAATTACAGAAGACAGAGTAGCCAAACATTATGCCAAAACTGATAGGACCACATTACCCAATCATTCTTGGAAAATATAGAACATGATTCTACCAAGGAGCAAGAGTTCAACAAAGCAGTTCACAATGAACCAGAAAGGTTTCTCTGTAATGTCAGCCACAGCTTTTGGTCCATCATCTAACATATCAAATAGTGTATGGCATTCCAAACTTGAAGAATTCAATCAACTATCAAGCAGTCATAGTTTCTGAAAAATTGAACCATATAAGGTTGACTATGAACAAAGAAAAGGAAGAGGATTTGTATTTCTTGGATAGAGCACAGCTAAATGCAGACAATCCATGAGATAAAACGATCACAGTAGTGCACAAAGTTTGTACAAAGGTTTTAAATGAAATGAGATACAAAGGAAGGGAATGCTGTAATAACAGCATTCCCATATCCATGGGAATGACCTTTCATTCCCAGATATAGCACCCCCCTCTAAACAAAAAAATCAGTATTGAACAAAGGACTGATGAAAAAGGGTGCTTCCCCTTTTTGGGGAATAGCCCTAAGAATAAACAATTAAAAGTTGAAACAAAATGGAATAAATAATGAAATAAATATTGAGCAGGTTCTCTAAATGATTGGACGTCAATCTATGAACAATCTACCAGACGGCAAACCAGGGACTAAGTCAGCAGGTCAGAAACTCAGCGGCAAGTTTGAGTTAAAAAGTGGTACTACTCTCACTTGCAGAAAGCGAGGGGCCTTCAGACTTCACGATAGATGGTATTTTGTTACTGATGTCAAGCCCCTGTAACTGACCAACAGGGCCGTTCTGCATAATATCTGAAAGAGAATGAGAGTTTGACTGATGAAGATGGTGAGTTGGCATACTAGACTGGGAATGATTGAATGCTGGCAACTGCATGTTATGGTGACCAGCCTGTCCTGGTTGCTGTTGTTGCTGTTGTGTAATTGGAAAATAAGCCGATTGGTTGTTGTTGTACGGCATCTGGTGCATTCCCAAGTTAAATGATTCCGAATGGCTCATCATCTCCCCTGTGGCAACCTTGAGCCTCTCAACCTCCTTTTTCAGTGCCTCGTTTAGAGCTGCATGAGGAAGTCCAAACAAAATCAATCCATTTTACTTTAGAGATGATAAAGAAATGAAATGTTTCTGAAAGTAATGTATCATATACAAGAGGCATGTTGCTTACCATCTCGCAATTGAGCTTGTTGCTCCATAGCTTGTAACCGAAGCTTAAGCTCTGTGTTTTCAGTACTCAGACCTGTTGTGTCCCTCTATACAAGATAAAAAAAAAAAAAAGACATGGTTAACAACCCAACAAAGGCTTGTAATATTTTGATCGATGAAACACTTTCTCTGGCTATAATATCATTTATAACACAGAGTGATAGTGTAGGATCACAATCCAAGACAAATGACCGAAATGAGATTTATCATTTGCTATTCTAATGCACTGATTTCAAAGCAGGACGCACATATAGACACAGTTAAACAAAGCTTAAATACACCAACCTGGAATAATGTGAGTTGGGCAGAAAGAGTGGTTGCTTCTGTTTGAAGGGTCTGAACTTTGCGCTCAAGTTCTTGTATGTAGCGGGCCTTCCTCTCTTTTGAGCGAGCAGCAGATTGCCGATTTGCAAGAATCCTGTATACAATCAAACTGTGAGAAGATGCTCATGCTCCAGAATACCCTAAGCAGACAAGGAAAATAGTTCAAGAAGTTCTTAACATACAAGTCTTGACAAGGGTTCAGGTACTTTGTTTAAAAACATCCAAAGTTACAAAGTCAGTATCTAAATGGTTTGCTCATCGGTGTGTGTGTGAAAAAGAGGGAAAGGGGGAGTGTTCCATTCATACAATCTCACACAGGATATGGTTATTCCTGCATACATCTCCTGCTTGCAGAAGCAATGGTATGGAAACAACATATTGTTTAGGAACGAGGACAGGAACACTATGACCCATATGAATGAACCTCAAACTATGAAAATGGTGGGAATTTGATTCCACAGATCCACCACACATTTGCTATAGATGTCATTAAATACAAACTTAGTACTGTAGAATTGTAGTAAACACACAACCCCAATGCATATTAGAGGTAAGCCACTCAATCACCTCCTCGGAAGTCGGAACTACCACCGGATGAGTAAAATTTCATTTGAGTGGGTACATTGTATGTCAATTTCAAATAATAGCTTACAACATAAGTCTTGCAGTGCATTCAAGCAAGGACAAGGCATTTGATGACGAAAATTCAAGAACAGCCAGCAATGAATTCAATCAGGGGTGTGGCGTTTTATAATTCCTCAAATCCAATGCAATGACAAAGTTAGCATTCAAAATATCCTTTTTCACGTCAAAGAAAGAAAAGCTAAAAGTGGTGACCTTTTGGCGCGCTTGGGATCAAGAGTCCAGAGCTCAGCGAGCTTATCAGGAGGCATTGCCTTTTTGGCTTCCATTACCTCTCCAAACACACCTGTCGACGTGGACGACGCATCCACCGAGCTACTATGCCGGTGCCTCGACGGCCTCTTCTCTCCGACGCCGCCGTTGCCGTTGTCATTGGGCCCATCATCGCCGCCCTGAAGCTTGTCGAGGTCGATGTACGTGGAGAAGAGATCCTCCTCCGATCCCAGCTCCTCCGTGGAAGATCCGCCGCCGTTGAACGGATCCGGGCCGGACAGATCCATCAAGTCCTCCGGCAACCGAAAGCTGACCTCCGAGTGGGCCCTCCTGTGGGCCCCACTAGCTCCTCCTCCTCCTCCTTCCCTGATGAAGGGGTTGTTTGAAATGGAACTGCCCAGCATTCTAGAGGAGGACGAGGACGAGGACGATGACGTGGCAGCGCTGGTGGTGAATGGAGCGACGCGATTATCGGAGGTCACATTCACAGCAGGAGAAGGACAAGGAGAAGAAGAAGGAGCTGATGCTCCACCAGCATTGGCATTGTTGCTGCTGACAATGCCTCTGGGAATTGGGTTGATGATGAAATTAGGGTTAGGGTTGGGATTGGAATTGGGATTGGGATTGGGATTGGAATTGGGTTGTGGATCTTGGTGCATTTGCGTCGTTGGTTCTTCTTCTTGTGTTGTGGTGGTGTGTGTGGACATTGTGATTGTGTGTCCCTCCCTCCCATACCATGTGTTTCGCTTCCTTTGTCACGAGGCCACGAGGGATTATTATTCCACAGTTTCCACTCGCTTCTATTTTTTTTTTAGGCCGACTATTCTTTTCTATCTTCAAACAGCTTTTTTATTAATTCATATCTTTTTGCAAGGAAAATTATCAAAAATTCTTAAGTACTCCGGAGTATCGGTGCTCCACCCTGTTGGATAAATCTTATCCGTTAGATTTTTTTTGTCAACCTTGACCCTTCAATCTTAGCCCTTCAAAAAGTGGAACATTGATACTACAGATCACTATAAACGTTGCCGAAAATTATATTTGTAATACCCTAAAAAGATTTGTCTATCATTTTTTTTTAAGAAATGTCTTGTGTTAGTTGAATATCATCCAACTTTGGGGTTCATTGAAAAAACATCAAATTCATTATTTAATTTTATCAATATTGGAACAATTTTCAAAAAAAATTGGAAACAAGTATCGATGTTCCAAATGACATTTGATATTTTCTTCAATATTTTTCATAAATATAAATTACCAATATCTACTGATGGGCGATAGTGATATATAGAATCTTGGATGTATCTTCGTAAATATTGAAGAAAATGTCATTTCTAATTTTTTTAAAAAAAATAATTATAGCAAAAGTGATAGTTTACTATTTAATTTTATCGATATCTTAGGAAATGTCTCGTCGAAATCTCAAAGTGTAACAATCAAGTACAAAATAACTATGATTATTTTGTAGATATGTAGTCGTCTCTCTATCCCAAAGTGTAACTTGTGTAATGTAGAAAAAAAAACACATATTTTGTACATAGATTTCGTTTCAGTGTCACTTTTAATATATATTTTTTTAATCTTTTAACATTAATTATGTTGAAGATTGGAGAATATTACATATAAAAAAATTGACAAAAAAAAATGTACAACATAACTTATAAGTTTTACTACTAATTATACTGAGATTTTTTGGTATAAACTTCATATCTAATAGGTGGTAAAGTTAACGATTGGTGTTGTTACATTAAGTAATAGGTCACGCTTGTCAATGTTTACCAAATTCAACATATGGCTCCATTTTAATGGAATGTTACATTAAATTACTTATGATGAAATCCACAAATTTAGTTTCCTCAATCCTTTTCTAGAAGCCAAATAGAGAAATCACATTCTCTCTTAGTCACCATTCAAATCACTACATAAGGGTTCTAATTAATTAGACTTGGCAAAAGGGTTAACAACCCGGCCGTTAACTCGCCATGTTAGCTTTATGGGTTGTTAGCGGAATATATAGGGGGTGACCCTTTAGTAAATGGGTGAGTTTATGTTAACCTGCATAACCCATTTTTCACCCGAGATTAATTTGATTTTTTTTAAAAAAATTGCTATCTAATTTTTTTTTGCTAATTGTTGGCTTTGTTGTTGCGTTGCAAGCTAGTTAATTTGTTTTTGAATTCTCTTTTTACTTCGATCCTTAGATCATATTATTATGGGTTTAGAGAGAGTTTGTTGGGTAATTCGCTATTGTGTGCAGTTGGATCATTGGACATAGACTCATTCTCATATCTGGCCCCTGTTTTGCAATCGCTTCTTGGTTAGATGTGGTACCTATGGCGGTGTTGCTTCGATCAATTCATGGTGATAATCATGATGTAGGTTTATGGGTTCTTTTAGAATTTTTGTTGTTTTGAGTTATTGTATGGGATTGACTAGGGTTCACAGTGGAGTTTGGTGATGTTACATATTTACTAGTTATTTTTGCGGAGTCTTTGATGTAATATTGAAATATAATTTATCTAATTAAATTGGTTTGGAGTGTAACATTTGTACCTTTCATGGAAGATTTTGCTGTTATCGTTCACGTACTTCTGTTATTCCAAAGCATATATATATATATATACACTCAATTATTATCAAGCTAATTATATAATCATGGCATTAGTCACCGATAATCATATATATTTAATTATTTATCAAGTTGTAGGCTTGTGTGTTATCGTTTACTTTTGTTGGTACGCACATTACAATATTTCCTATCACTTTCAATTTTATAGTCATCATCTCCTCATTTTCAGTTTCTTAATTATCATTAATTTTTAAGTTTTGTGCCGGCCATGATTGAGCATATATTCATTCAGTTCGATCGCTTTGTCACTTTGTAAAGGATAGCTAATTCTATGGCTTTCATTGCAGTAATTGCAGTCACTTTGATTGTAGCTTTCTTGTTTTGGAAGATTCTGTTGAAGGGTCGCCTAGAGAAGGAAAATCTCCCAGGAGGGTCTCTGGGGTATCCCATAATAGGAGAGACATTTAGTTTTCTTCAAGCACAGAAGCAAGATCGAGGTCCTCAATGGCTGGAAGAAAGAACAACAAAACATGGGCCAGTATTCAAAACGTGTTTGATGGGTTCTCCCACTGTGGTTGTTATAGGTCAGCCAGGGAACAAGTTTGTATTTGGTGCTGAAGATGATGTTCTTGCTGCCAAACAACCCCCCACCTTGTTAGCCATTGGTGGAAAGCAAAGTATATTTGAACTTACAGGATCGAGGTAATTATTGAGCCCTAGATCGACCTCTTTGATGTCTCCGAAACCTACTTCTGTTTGCCGGACGGTTTGGCATGTTAATTATATATTAATTGCATGTTAAAGCTGTAGCGGATTTTTGTCTGTTAAATTGATATTTGATTTGCAACACAATATGCATGTCAGACGATTTGACATGTTATATTGTTAGAGCATCTCCAACGACCCATTTTAAAATAAATTTAAAATATAGTTAAATTTAAGGTAAAAGCTAGCTCCAACAGATTAACTAAGCAAAAGTTAAATTTAACTTTTGTTAAATTCTCTACCTATATTTAGCTAGACAAGAGAGAGAAAATAGGTAGAAGTTAAATACTCCAACAACTATATTTTTTAGTTTTCAACGTTCTTTTTTCAATATAACTTACAAATAACTACAACTAATGGAGCAGAAGTCAAAAAAATACTAGTTATATTTAACTTTTAGCTAATTTAGCTAAAAATAATAGGTTTACTATTGGAGATGCTCTTAAATTGTCAATTTTGAAACTAATTAGACAGAAAAGTGGCGGTATTTAATTAGTAATGAATATTTTTCCATGCATGGGAGCAAAAACTAACATAGTTATAGCGCGTTTCCTCATATATATATTAGGAGTAAATTCGTGTCACTACTCTATACTTTAGGGGTCTAATCAGTTCAGTCCTTAATTTTTTAATTTTATCAGTTCAATCCCTGAACTCTTAATTCTCATCAAATAGGTCAATTTATGACAAATAAAAATGGCACGTGTCGACTCATAATAAGTGACACACATCCTAAATTAATGGATCTATTTGATGAGAATTAAAAGTACAAGGACTGAACGGATGAAATTAAAAGTTTAGGGATTGAACTAGCCCTAAAGTACAGGATAGTAACAAGAATTTAATCATAGATATTATTATCCATATATTGTACAACCTCTTTGAGACATTTTTACGAACACGTACTTACTCTCATAACCTTGTAGAGCAAGTCAGATGAACATCAATTGGGTACGTAGTTGCGCACCTAAGCTCAATCTATTGAATTTTTTCACAAGCGGATTATATATATATATATATATATATATATATATGTGTGTCAAATTGATAGTGAAACAACATAACGTTGCAAATATATATAGTTTTTTTTACAATTACCCTAATTACTTTTTTGACTGAAAATAATTACATTTTTGGTTCAATATGTGAGGTTAATTTCTATATATTGTGCAGCTATAGATTGGTAAAGGGAGCAATGGTGAGCTTCTTGAAGCCTGAAAGTCTTCAGAACTACATCAAACAGATGGACGAATTGATCAAGACCATGTTACTAAGAGAAACAGAAAACAAAGACACCATAAAAGCTGTGGTCACCATGAAGAAACTTACATTTAACATAGCATCAAGCATCCTTTTTGGTATCAAGGATGAGAACACTAGAGAGGTTTTGTTTGATGACTTTTCTTTAGCCTTCAAAGCAGTTTGGTCTCTTCCTGTTAATCTCCCTGGCACTGTTTACTGGAGAGGCCTACGAGCTAGGGCAAGAATTGTTGATTCCATTTTGCCTGTACTTAAGGAGAGACGGGAGGAGCTTTCAAAGGGGAAGTTAACCCCTACAAGTGATGTGTTCTCTAGCTTGCTAGCATTAAGAGATGAAAACCAAGAACCAGTTTCTGATGATCTGATTATGGATAATTATGTCACCTTGATGATAGCCAGCCATGACACATCAGCCATTCTTCTTAGCCTTATGATATGGAAGTTGTCCACAGACTCTGAGATCTACAAGAAAGTTTTACAAGGTATATAAAGTAGTTGTTAATTGACTTTTACACACACACACACACATATATATGTCCTTTCTGCTTAGAGTAATCTTAGATTCACTACATTCTTCGTTGTAGGATCGAGATAATATTATGTGACGGATACAGTCAATTTAATTATTAATTACATATATGCATGCAGTTGTTAATAGATGCATCATCTGCCGCATCATGTGATCAGTTAATATGGTCAAAAATATAGTCATCTGCCACATAATGAAATCAATTGTATATGATCGTTTTGCTAGCTACGAACAATCTTAGATCGAGGACGATAGTTTCTACTATATACATGCATGTTATATTAAATTATTAATTGTCGCGCATAATGTGTGGTAAATCAAACTTTAGAAAACATGAATGTTTTGCTTATGCGCGACCATTTTCTGTCCCATTTAAGTGTCAATATATATGTTTCATGCATGACATATTGCTTGTAGAACAAATGGACATTATAAGTAAGAGAGAGGGAGCAGAAGATAGGCTAACATGGCAGGAGATACAAAAAATGAAATACACATGGAGAGTTGCACAAGAGTTGATGAGGATGATCCCTCCTGTGTTTGGAAGCTTCAGAAAAACACTCAAAGACACTCAATATGGTGGCTATGACATTCCCAAAGGATGGCAGGTAATTAACACAACTGATTCTGATCATCATCATCATCTCAAAGTGATTACAAATTAGACTAGTTAAAAGTCCTAATTTCTTATTAACCAATAAGCGACAACTGGTTGAAGTCATGGCTTGATTCATTTGATTGGTCTTCTACGAGGAATTGAGTGTTGCAAAATGTTATATATACATGCGATACCCTCAAATACTCGATATATTTTAATCTAATTAATGCAAGGAAAAAAAAAATTTGAGCGTATTAATCTTCGCTTTTGCCATTGTCTCTTGTAGTTCATGGTATATATATGCACCCATATTGTTTGAAAAACAAATTTACATGTATGCTTATACATATGCAGGTGTTTTGGGTGGCCTATGGGACTCACATGAACAAAGAAATATTTGACAAACCCACCGAGTTTGATCCATCAAGATTTGAAAACTCAGCAAAGCCAATTCCTCCCTATGCTTATATTCCATTTGGAGGTGGCCTTCACACTTGCATAGGAAACGAGTTTGCTAGAGTTGAAGTCCTCACTACCATCCACAATCTGGTGACAATGTTTGAGTGGTCACAGGTGTACCCCGAGGAAAAGATAACCCGTCAACCAATGCCATATCCATCCATGGGTCTCCCAATCAAGATCAAACCAAGAATTTCTTAATTTCTATAGGTTAATCGGAGTTTGATCCTTGTGGACTTATTGATTTGTGGACTTGATTCTAATTATGCTGCCATTAGAATAAAATTAATGATTCGAACCATTTGGTTTAGATAGTAAGTTGGTAACGTCTATTTTTCTTTATCAAAAAAGTGAAGAGATTTAAATTTGAGACATCTATCAATATTTTGTTAAAGAGAAATGTCTTATCCACTAGACCAAATGTTAGTTAACGATACATTTAATTTTTTTATTAAAAAGCTGTCTTTGTAAAATATTTACTAAATCGAAAATCTTTAGGGTAACAGTTACCTAAAAATCAAATAAATAGAGTACAAAATCTTTAGGATAAAGATTACCTAAATCAAATAAATATGAGCACATACCATCATATGGCATATGCCCATTGGACAGATTAAAAAAAAAAAAAGTTGAACAGAAAAAGCAGCAAAATATCGCACGGGTCATTATCGTATACAAGTAAACCCGTTTCAAAGTCGCGATGAGTCAATAACACTCGCTCTCTCTAAAAAGCAAAAGCCCAGCGCAGTGTGAGTGAAAATCGAACTTCGGAGACCCATCAGCTACAATCCCAGGTTTTGCTGCTCAATTTTCTTGTACAGTACACTCTTATCTGCGACTTGGTGTGGGTATTGTTTTTCTTGAGCGATTTAGTATGCATGATATAGCTTGATGATTTGTGCCTCTGATTGAGAATTTTGCAATGATTCTTCGATTTCTAATTTGGGTATTGTCTTCTACTCGTAAAGCAATAATATTTATCTTTAATCTGAAAATTTTGGTGAAGTAGTTGCGTTAAAGATACTTACTTGAAGTATGATCAGTTTAGTTCTACCTCCCACTAGTAATATGACTTTAATGAGTTTTAATTTGGTAAACAAACATATATGTTAGTTACGCACCGCGAAAGAAAAAGGAAAAAGAATTGTTTACTTCTTAGGTGGGTAGTTGATTGTTATGAATTCTCTCATATTCGTATGAGAATTGCAATCCTATAGTATTCTTTTGAAGATTGCATCTTCAGGTGTTGTTGTATGTTGAGTGTAGCAATCCATTTTTAACAGCAATATGATTTTGTTTACTTCGTATTGAATGTTAAAACTGGACTGTGGCTTGTGATTTTGGATGGATTGTAGAGTATGTAATCGGAGAGGGAGAGGGTTTCTTTTCGGCTGCATCTTTGTTATCTCACAGGCATGTTCTTTTAAAGCTTGTGGGGTTATATTGGTGAGGTTCTAGTCCTGCCGTTTCCTTCCTCCTTTGATTGATCAATTGTAGGGCTTTTGTAATATTTTGGTGGTGACTGAAATAAATAGAAAGCTCTTTTAGAAGTTCAATTTCTACAATTTTCATGGTACATTTTGGTACAGTTTGGAGATGAACAAGTAGAACTGCCATTTTTGGTTGATTAAGAAGAACTGCCATTCATTGTTGCGTGAAGTAATTTTTAGTTTTAGGGAAGTTATGTTAATTTATAAGGTCGAAGCATTCTCATATGGTTTTGCTTCTCTTTTCAATACTAATGTTGGTGCAAATACCTCACATGCTTATATATTTATCTTGCTGTGCAGCCCAGAATGACCATCAGCATTGTAGACCATGAATTACCATACGACAGCCACAATCTCTACGATGTATCATTTTACAATGATCAAATCCACACTCTAGTCACTCACAGCGCACCCATGGTGGAATCCTGGCTCTCTGAAATCAACCCCATAATCAATGAAAACCCAATCATAGGCCTGGACGTGGAATGGCGTCCAAACCAGAGCCGCTCCATTGAAAACCCCATTGCCACCTTGCAGCTTTGTGTGGGCCATCGTTGCCTCATCTACCAACTCATCCACACCCAAAACATCCCACAATCACTCTTTGACTTTCTTGCGAATCGCAGTTACAAATTTGTGGGTGCTGGGATTGAGAATGATGTGGAGAAGCTCCTTCTCGACTATGAGTTGAAGGTGACCAATGCGGTTGATCTTGGGGTCTTGGCAGCGACTAGATTGGGTAAGAGGGATTTGAAAAATGCTGGGTTGAAGGGTTTGGCAAGAGAGGTGCTCGGGAAGGAGATCGAGAAGCCTAAGAAGGTGACAATGAGTAGGTGGGACAGTGAGTGGCTCACCTGTAATCAGGTTCAGTATGCTTGTCTCGATGCTTTTCTTTCCTCTGAGATTGGAAGGCGTTTAAATGCTGCGGCTTGATTGCCAATGGATGGTTTCTGAAATCTGGTCAGCAGGAAGTCTCTTATTGAAATGTTTAAAAGAATTTATTGAATGTTTTTCTTTATTTTCGATTTTATAAATCTGTAAGCATAACTTTTAGGATTAGCATGCTGGTGTATTTAAGCCGACATTCAGGAGTGGATATTATGAAAAACCTTTCCTGTTCATGACATGTTATAATTACACTTTTGAGCTTGTTAAGTTATGTGAGTGCTATCAAATATCAGTGTGCTTTTATTTCTTGCCAATATTCTTTCTTTTGGCCAGTAAGCATGTTCTTATATCTAAAGGCGATTTCTATAATGCACCTTTGTGAACATTTGATGTGATGCAAAATGCATAGCATCAACGAATCGAATCGTGGTATCTCCCTTGAATTTGAAGTTATGTGCAATTCCCAGATATATTCTAAAGATGGCTCTAGAGATTTTAGAATCTACCTTGTGTTTTAGGTTAGAATCATACACAAAATATCCCAAGTTTCACCATCCCATAAGATGTGTTATACAAAAATGAGATATATATATATATATATAATGGATTATGATTGACCGAAATCCAAAAACAAACCATTTTGACAAATGTTGAAATACTTGAGGAATTCTTAAACACCAAGAAAGAGAATAATAAGGGTGCAGGGTAAATAAATTTGGTTTCTCTAGAAGGGGAGATGGTGGTGGTGAGTGGGAGAATAAGGAGAGAATGATGAACTGGTGACAAATGAATGTGGGCCAGGACTACTAGGAGGAATATGGGCCCTGATTGGGGTCCTTGGAGTTCTTGGAGTAACTGGGCTTTTTGATCTGGGTGTTCCCATGGTGCTGCGACCGTAAGGCCCATTTCCACCATTCCTTCTGGGTCCTTTCTCGGCCCACTTGAGCTCTGCTTGCTTCACCTGACTAGGGTACCTTGAAAAACATCCAACCTTTCCTGCTCTTTGTATGTACCTATAATGATGCAATTACATAAACACCCATGTTTAGATGCTGTTATTTTATGAATAAATAGTAAAATAAAGTAAAACAAACATCTGGTTGTGGAGGTGCTTCTTGTACTTTTGATTAGTGCCAAGTATAAGAATCAAGGACGGCATACCAAACTAATGCATTTTTTTTAATAATCCTTGTTAGACCAAAGCATGTTTATAATTAAGTTACTATCATTCTGATTAGACTAAATTGGCGTTTATGATTGCCGGCCTTTGGTAATCTTTAATTTTCATCTTTGATTATTTTAGAATTAAGGACCAAGAACCTCTGAGATATCCAATGTAGTGTGTTTAACCACCATTGAGAGTTCTTGTTGCATCTATGATATGCTTTATGCTAACAGAATAATAATGCTAAAGAGATCGTATTTACGGAAACTACAGCAAGTGATCGAAGTGTTCTTTAACAATTGGTCATGATAATTGATGTAACAAACAGAGCTTCGAACCAAATTATTGGACAAAGTGTAATGTGATATGTGATCCTTCTCGTACAATTTTGTTTTGAACATAAAGCAAATGAGATATGCGAGTTCGTAGCGTGTTCCTGATAAATGATTTGACATATGCTTCTAATAAAAACGCTTCAGCAAATGTGTTCAAATTAAGCATACCTTTGGCTGAATCGCCTCCCTAAACACTCGACGCATTTTCTACCTTCTGTCATTTCTCCCATCCCTACCATCACACAATGCCTGCAATACACTCTTCCACAAACCTACACATGCACAAACAACAATACGATCATGATCTCATTTCCACATATCCAACATTAAAAAGCACAGATAGATACCCTTTTCAGTGATTAGACTAAAACGTAATCTTAAATTCTAAATTTCCTAATCAATCAAGCACCAAATATTTGAGAAAATGCCAATATGCAATTTAAGCTGTGTTCTTTTGAATATTTACCAGGCAGCGATGGCGGAAAATATAGATGTAGGTGCTACAAATGGTGCAGATATTGGAGTGGGGAACCCCAGGCCTTCTTCTTCCATCTCTATCTTGCTGGTGCATAGCATTCGAAGCCATGCTTACGCTGTTCACATCATGATGATCATAAGTAGTACTAGCCATGCTTATGCTACTCATTTCCACACCTCCATGACCACTCATCATATGATGATTAAGATTATGGCCTTGGTGACCACCATGATGATCACCACCACCGTATCGATGGCCACCCGGAGCTGCATGGCCGCGGTGGCTGTTGGCGTCGAGGTGGTGGTGATTGTTCTGGTGAGGAAGGTGATGGTTATAGGGGTCAACAACATCGTCATTGATGCGGTGGTTGTTCTTGGATGCTTGCAAGGCTCTGTTGAAATCGAGGCTGGGAAGTTTGGCCAGGGATTTCGAGGACTTGAGTTCGGAAATGGGCTCCAAAGTGTGAGTGGGTTTTCTCTTATCTGCAGTTGTGCTTATACTGAGGTCTGCAAAGTCTTGGAAAGTGAGGTTCACAGAGTCATCTGGTATGCCTTCATACATATCTTCAAGCTCCTTTCTTGCCTTTGCCAATGTTGCCTTGTCTCCCATTGTTACTCCTCAGCTGTATGATTGTTTCTTACAGAGAAGAAAGAGAGATGATGTTTTAAGTCAATGGTTGAAACAAGGCAGATTATAAGTTCTTTGTTGAAAGAAGCTAGGTAGACAATTATGGGTTTAATAAGGTTGTGTTAAAAGCAAAGACAGTAACAAAAGGACAAGTGGATAGGCCGGTCATGGCAATTCTTTGAACATCATTCTTTCCTCCCATAGTGAAACAAGAGGGATTTACGGATTGTGATTCATTAAAGAAGCAGCAAAACAAATTTGGAATGGTTTGGTCCTCAGTTTGACATGTCAAGTCTGAATCTCTACTATTGTTTTTTATGTTGATATTATGATTATCTTCATAAAAAACTACGTTTATTTCAAGATTGTATTCATTTTTTTTATTTAGACTCACTAATTAAATCTAAAATGCTTAACCCCAATTTTAAATCAATGTGGTCATTTTGAACACAAACACAATATTAGAATAGACTGGAAAACCTCATCGAACGTCCTTATATGACGGAGGCATTGACCCTTGTAGACCAATGAGATTAATTTACACAAGACCTCCCTCAAGTTTAAGTTTTATATTGGGGGCAAATGAAATTAAAAATTCATGGCAAAGGCTGACGAAGATGCCATGAAATAGATGTAGATAGGATCAACCCGGCCAAGAATCAAACAGATCTGTGGCCGGACCATTTAAGTAGTAGTAATTAGTTGTCTGCTGGGGTCAAAACATTGGTTTTGCACTCTTGCTTGGTCATTAGGACCAATTCTTAATAGGATGTTAAGATAAACCTGTCAACATAACCTGTAATATTAACACGAATCTAATTAAACAAGAATGGCCGATTATTGCACATGGACAAAATTTACAGATGGAGCCCTATTTTCAAAATCCCATGTATATTTTGACTCGATCGGATTGAGACTCTTCTTAACTAGTTGAACTAATCAAGAGTATCCAATTCCCGTAATGGTTCACTCTGACTTGGAGGCCAAGGCAATTCACAATACAAAATGGCTGATGAGCCGAAAAAAGAAATGAAATTACATTCTGTGGTTGTGTAGAAGTAGAGATGTATGAAACTATCCACTTTGCTATTCTTAGACAAGAAACAAAGGGAGAGTTTGGACTGTTTCAGTCTAAATCGGGCTCACGGTAGACCTTATCACCTATACTCGTGCAGTCCCATGCTACAGATGATAAGCAAGCTTCATTAGGCAGGCGTCTCTCATTGTCACCATTAGCTTGTGTACTGCTGAGTGAACAAGAAGCAAGGCCAGCTTGGTCTTCGCACATCATGTTTCTGAGGCAATTTTCGTTTGTGTAGTTCTCTAATGGTCGGGCGGCAGAGGTGGCTTTAGCAAGCCTCAACAGATCTGGAAGTGTGGGTTTCCTAAACAGACTAAAGGGTTCGCAATTCAGGTCAATTTGTCTCGCACTAGAACTTTCAGTGGCATCAGCTTGAGTTCTGCTCTGGCTGCTGCTGGCTCCATTCTCCGATGAGTGATTCATTTGCAATGCAGCATCTCCTGATGTGGTGCCATTCATTTCTGATTCATCCTTGCGGTTGCTATTGTCCCTCAGGGAATTCTCTGATGAGTGATTCATATGCAAAGCAGCATCTCCTGATGTGGTGCCATTCCTTTCCGATTCATCCTTGCGGTTGTCATTCTCCCTCTGGGAATTCTCAGCTTCACGTTCTGATTGACGCTTCTGATTCTTCCGCTGCATCATGGTTTTAAAGCGTCGTTTCACAGTCATACACACATTGCATGTGCAAGTTGACTTGTGCTTGCCCTTTCCACTTGGGGGTTGAATACACACTATGCAACTACAACCAGGGCGGTGACGGGGATGTTTGGTGGTGGCTCCAACTGGTTGTTCACCTGAGTTGGACACATTATCTCCCAGAATAGCAGCACTAGCCAGGGCATCTAAGCCAGAAGGTTCATGTTCTTCAGCTTCCTTCTTCTCTATGATTTTTCGTCTCTTCTTCAAACCTGGGCAAAATGTAAGGACACTGAAAAGGATCAGGGAGTAATAGAGTGATGTTAAAGATCATATCATATGATATATAACATATGTTGACAGCAAGCAATCTGATCAGTTATGAGGTTTCTCCCACAGGCAATAAACTCCTTAAAATCAGAGAAACAAGAACATGTGAGAAACTTCATCAACAGAGCAGATAATAATAAAACTTCATCCACAGAAGATAATGCAAGCAACACAAACATATGCACAGAATTACTTCAGCACACAAACATGAAACATCCAAATCAAATATAAATGAACTACAGCCTTTCCCCAATCCAATCCCCTCAAGTGTACCCAAGTAAAACCTATATCTGTATCCATGGACCTATACTTTGACGGATATACTGTATTGCGTCTGCTAAGTGGACTGTATAAGAAAGACCAACCAAAAAAAATAAAATTATTATATATCTTAAAAAAAAAAACATTTAAAAGCAACAACCTACTTTATATCCAAGGACCACCTTCTTAACAAAATGAGCTGTGGAACTTCTTTTAAAACTTAGAATAAGAAACGAACAGTAAGGTTTAAGTTTGACCTTTAAGAGATACAAATGAACTTAGAAGATTATCCAATTGCTTCGGGCTTATCTCTTCTGGTGCAGAACACGAGCACCTGTGAGGATATAAAAGAATCACACTCAATCTTTCATCTCATGGACAGAAGACTAAAGAATAAAGTTGAACCTGCTCGAATCCCAAGAATTTTCTGAGCACGTCCACTTTGGAGGAAGAAGAACGTCGACAGGCAACTTCCGCCACTTGGAGCAATCATCACACTGAGCCCATTGTTCCTGTCTCCTGGAATTAGTGGGAGATATTCAGCAAAATAGTTGTTTTTCATAACACATGCATAAAAATTAGTCCTCAACCTACAGTACAATGGGCCACCCTATGTGCCAACAAGGTCTATGGACCTGACAAAGGTTAAAAACGAATTTAAAGGGTTTTGAAGATGCTGTAGCAGATGGCTGGCAAGGAATGTAATTCTCTTTTCGCTAAACAACAAGGTAACATAACATAATGTTATAATTCACAAATACTTACTTAGATGGCCCGGCAGTGAATATAGATCTCTTTCCAAAAACTGGGGGCTCCTAGAAGAAACAAACAGACATTTATTAAATAACTCCCTCAGACCTTGATGAAAGTTGAACTTTTAGCACACAGAATCCGTTAAAGCATCTAACATTCATAAATTCATATAAGGACACTGATAATAACATACTTACATCATACTCTTCAAATTCATGATCCTCAATAGTGACAATGCTTGGTTTGACACTAGGGGGTGGACGAAGCAAGTCCTGTGCTTCTTCCCATGTCAGCCTCAGCTCCAGAACATCTTCACTATGCATGAGCAACCTCTTACTTTTTGGCCCAATGTTCCGGGTCCTCTTTTTCTCAGAATTCGACACTGTCTGCAGCAAATCCTCCCTTGTTCTGTGACCATTGTTCTCACTGTTATGCATATACATATCCCACTCAGCCAAATGATGTTCTGATGAATTTAGGTGAGGATCCATGCTTCCTTTATTCATATGGAAAAGACTAGAGTCACCACTTCCTGTAGCCAGATTATCAACAGCACTGGAAAAGGAAGTTTCCCCAGGAGTATCATTTGGAAGGATAGAAGTTTGGGGCCCCTGATTATTTAACAATTGTGCATCAATGTCAGTTCCATCAAAACAAAAGAACAAAATGCTGTCTGAAAGAAACAGGAAGCAGAATTTGATGCAATTTGTAACTATGCTTGACCTGCATATTTACAGATTGTGATGCCTTTCGAAACCCTATGACAAGTTTGTTTCCAGGATCTATCCGACTGAATGTCACTGCACAAAGAAACAAATTACAATCTGGACTTCCGCTGAGAATATGTGGACTTTTATATTAGCCATAATACAATGAGGCATACCAGTATCACCAGCTTGCAGTCGCATAGACTGTATGCAAGGCGTCACACCTTCCAAAACATACATCCTGCTATTATTATTTGGCCAAAATCTGAACTGAAACGTCCATTCATTCCCCTTCACATCTTGAATCCTTAGAGGAAGGCCTTCTGATTGAGAAATAGGAGGAAAATATGCCTGCATTCACTTCTAGTTCATACAGGTGTGGCAAGGAGGAAAGATACATAAAAGAGAAGGGGACAAGGGAATAGGGTAAAGAAGTTCCCCACGTGACCTTCCCAAAAAGAATGAAAGACATAATCTCGAATGTGTACACTCTTAAAGGAAGCTAACTAGTTATATTTACCTCAGCACATGCTTTTGGGAGAACCAAGCGACCAATTCGACCGGCATCACTGGCACTCAGCACTTTCTCAAACAGTGGCACAATAGTAGAATTCAAACTTTAAAACAATGTAAGGTAAACACTAACTTCAAATTGATAGATAAATAAAGCATAATTTAGCAAAAAAAAACCTTTTTTAAAGACAAATATCAATTTAGAATAAAAAACAATTATGGATACGCTCCAGATAACTTCTGCAGCTCTTGGTCAGTAATCCGCGGCCAGTATCGGGGAAGTAACTGATTCTTCCCTCGTCCTTCAGCAGGTGGTCTGGCAACGCGTGCACCTTTATTTGTCTCTGAACTCATAGGAAGGGCAGGTTTCAATGGTCTGGGCAAAATAGGACGAGGTTTTTGCACCTGTTGGAAGGAAGAAGGTGTCTTACTCTGTTCTCTTCTATCCACGTGCCCCCCAGAAAAGGGTTGTGTGAAATTTGGAGTCGCAGATGGGGCTCCCAAAGACATACTCAAAGATGGCTGAGAGGATGGTTTACTCATATGGTTGACCTCTAACATTGTTCTGCCATTGTCTGGTTGGGAATATGTTAACAATCCAATAGACGACTGGGTGGCACTAAAAAATCCTGGGCTAATTTCTCCTATTTGATGATGAATGACTTCTTGTCCTTTGGTTTGTCCAAAGGATTCATTTTTATCATCTCTCTGAGGTCGAGGCAAAAGATTGGATTCAAGAAATGCACTTTCATCACCTCTCGGAGATTGAGGCAAAAGGTTGGATTCATTAGCCTCCATGATTTTGCATAATTGCAAAAGTTTTCCCTCATCAACAGTACCGCACAATTGCAAAAATTTTCCCTCATCAACGGTATCACCAACAGTTCTATATTCAACAGAAGTGGATGTCCGATCACCGACATTACTTAATGTCAGTCCACCAAAACCATTCAGGACATCATTACTCTGGATCTGCACAAAATAAAATAAGAACCCATAAAACCCTATGGTACGTCTCATTCTGTGGTGTGGGTGTGTGTGTGTGTGTGTGTGTGTGAGAGAGAGAGAGAGATAGATTGTAACTGACAAAAACCAGCTGCTTACATATCAAAGAGAGATAAGAATATAACTAATGATTACTATTGGGAGACTAAGAGTTTATATTTTGATAAAAATAAAATAAAATAAAACAGAAGGAACGTCAACCATAATATCTTGGATTGGCCATCTATAGCATAAGTTTGAAGTGGAGTAGGTGAAAACAGAAGAATCAACGCTACAAATTTACAGCCAAAAAAAAAAAACATTTTCCTTTTTCTTCACTGAATTGATGCGTCAATTTATTTTCTGATTACTGAAGTTAAATATCGATGATGGAAGCTAAAGAGTTTAAAGAAAATCCATTATTCAGTGGATATGAAGATAATAGTTATAAAAGTGGAGTAGGAGAAGATAGAAGAATCAATGCAACAAATTTACAGCCAGTACCGAAAAAAAATACATTTCCCTTTTACTTCATTGAATAGATGCGTCAATTCATGTTCTGATTACTGAAGTTAAATATCAATGATGGAAGCTAAAACAAGAGTTTAAAGAAAATCCATAATTCAGTGCACATCAAGATAGTAATTATAAAATCGGCATAAATTAACAAAACCTGAATTTGTTCATACCACACGAGGTTGAGAACTGTTTGCACAGCCAACACACCCTACACCCCCGTAATCCAGGCACTCATACAATGACCTAGAGGCTACACATCCACAATGGAGAGGCTGCAGAAAATTAAAGAAATAACAAAATAGAGTAAGAGAGAGAAAGAGATGGGGGGGGGGGGGGATTCTTAAAAATTGATCAAACTGCCAGTTAACCTTGTGGCACGAACTGCAGTCTCTCCAACCCGTTTCCCCTAAATGAAACGTATCACAGAAAACTAACTTCTCATATGCAGCTCTGCATTACACACAGTGCAATGTCAGCAACAAGAGATATATTTGGAAACCAAACCGGGAAGCATAGATAGAAACATAATGTGTTCTATGAACAACTTAACCATAGTGAAATGACATGTCTAAAAAACAAATGAAATTTATTGTCCATAGCATGAAACACAAATCAGAGTAGCTATAGATTTTCACTAGCACGAGTAAATACATAGTCGAAGTATTAGGCATAAGAATGACAATTCAACATAACAGCAAAACACAGAAATACAAAATATAGATGATGAGAAAATCTAAGTAAATAGCTTGCCTAATAGTATGGGTTGAAACAAACAAATCAAATAATGCTAATTATTTCCACCCCATTAACATAAGTAATATAAAATTCATAATACTGTAATGTCTGAGAAAGCAGCCTATGATAGAAAATATAAGCACCCCTACCACACTAAGCTGAATATTGGGTTCTCCACAGACTAGATGATATAATTTGGGCCACAACACCCCACTAATTCCACTACCGAGATTCAGCAACTTGAGTGTTGTGGGAAATATAAACTGGTCGGACTATAAGGATATCAGAACCTCTAGCAGTATTTATCATAATTAAAGGTTCTCCCTGGTAATCAATAGATTGACATATTTTCTTGTTCCTACCTTTGCCATTTAGATCAATTAAATTAAAAATTGGTAGCAGTAGGCTTTTAGTAATACAATGAGAATTAAAATCATATTCCACAACTTGATCATCCACAATACTGCTAAAATGACCAGCAACAGACTCAGACAATTAAACTTGTCAACACAAATAGAAGCAGCTAGCTCATGAACAAAGGCAACCGGTCCTAACCCAAACACAATAAAATAAAGATCTCAACCTTAATTACTGCCTCTCCTAAACCCAGAATACACATAAAACCTAACGTGAAGAAACAAAACCCATATCCCATAATGCCCTCCCAACCGCAGAATAGCTCAAAAATTAGAACTTTAGCTGAAAAATAAGAACTTTGAAAGCATAAAGCTAAAACAGGACCAAATCTTTACCCGCACTTGTAGCAGAGATGGGCGAATCCACCAGATCGCAAAGGCCAGCCATTCTTCCATTCATGAGTATTGCTCGTCCCACACGAAACATTCATGCAAATCTTGGACGCCATTGCCCCAAATTCAACCCCTAGCCAAACAAACGGAGCAATCAAAACCAAATCCCTAAAACCCCTTTTCACTAAAACCACAAATTAAACCCAAAAAAACCCAGGCATTGAACGCAGCCAAAAAAACATATAATAATCGATAAACCCAATTAGCAAAAATCAAAACCAACCTTGTGTTTTCCCAATCTGCAAAACCCAAATCCCGAAAGCGACTAGTCATTCAAATACTGAACACACAGTGATGAGCTCAATGGTTCTGAGAGTAGTGACGAAGAAGAAACGAGTCAAACTCAGTGGTTTAAGAACGTAACGGCGAGTTGGGTTTTTGTGGGTTTGTGGGTAAGACCAAGAAAACGTGTATTTTGTATACGAAAGAGGGCGAGGGCGAGAGAGAGAGAGAGTTTAGAGAGAGAAATTAGAGAGAGAGTGCATGCAAAGCAACAGATGCATAAAATGCATGCACGACACTTGAAGACACACCGCTTAACAAGTCGTCTCCTTTTTTACTCTCAACTCCCACCACTGTATACTTCTTCTTCCTAATTAGGACACTGATAGCGTGACCCGACGGTTTCGTTGTGGCTTGGGTCACTGACCTCTATGACCTGTCAATTGGATTGTTGAAGAAGAGGACTGGAGGAGAGAGAGACTGTGATCGCCTCACCGGGGGTTGCATGTAACTTTGCGTGACCTGTCGTGGCTGTCCTGTTATGATTGATGTATCTTATATTTATTGAGATGTGTCATGCAACGTGGGGATTCGGAAAGGTACACATCTAAACCTTCTGGCATTTTAGGGGCCGACTTTAAGAATTACGTGCATAATAAGGATAAATCACTTTAAGATCCAAACCAAAATCATGTGGTATTGATTGAAGTGATTGATTTGTTGCGAAAGATGAGATTGTTGAAGGTATTCGGGGTTTAATGGTGGGCTCTTATTATATTTTATACACCGAAAATATGTAGCACAGTCACTCCCATGTTGCAAGTGATTGTTTGATGAATTGATTCAGCTCATTCGTTTAACTAGCCGTTGTTTTCCAAACCAGTGTTTCTCTAATTTTAAAATGTTTACTATGTAACGTCACGTGACAAAGTAACGATCACACTGAAAAATTCAATGTATTAAGCACATAATCAATATATATGTCTCCATAATCAACGTATTGTTTTCTCTTTCTTTTTATAACTCTCTCTCCAATCTCCATGTATCTTTAATCTTTTGCTACATACAATTATATCAAAATGTGCTTCGAAAGGATCAATTAGGTTTAATGGCCTCTAGAAAAAGAATGACAGCTACCAAGAAAAAATGCGAATTGATTATAGGGTGAAGTGAGTACTAACCACTAACTAACTATACTTCAATGGAGTCTAGGCTTAAAGGAACCGGAGTCTAGGCTTAAAGGAACCGTCACCATTTTTGGCTATCAGAGAGACCAATTAGACCTGAGCATAAGGGCAGTCCTTTTGGCATTGCCATCCATTATATGTGCAATACCAGGCTTTACACTGAATCTCTCACTTAAGTTTACTTTCAAATAGGATTCAATCTGAAAATGATCACAGCTATTGGGACCTCCAAGCATTCCATTCAAACCTATTCCCCATCCAACTGAATCTTCAGAGTCATCAGACACAGTCACAGCCCATTCCAAATGCCTGGGATTCGATTTCTTCATCTCAATCCAACCCCCGATCTTTGTGGTCTCGTCAAGTTCTGATTCCAACATCAGAGCAACGGATCCAGTGGCTGAAGCGCTTCCTTGTGAGTTTGTTCCCAGGGGTGAAGCAGATGATCCAGCCATTGTCTCGGGGGATCGATATGTATGGTGTTCCAAACTGCCTAATGGAATGGCAAGAGCTCCATGAGCAACACGTTCACTTGATATTTTAGGCATTCGGTGAAGACCCAGAAGCGAGAGCTTGGTGTTTCCGGGAAGTTGACAGACGATTTGCCCAAAAGTGCTCAGGCAGTGCCCAACTCTACCAGAACCCACTTTCATTCCCAGTCCTGAAACAGACTGAGCCAGTGAAGCAACAACCACATTTGCATTTTTCACCACTATGCCAATTGAACTGCCATTGTGCTGATTTAGAAGAGGTGGTCCGAATGATGATCGATCAGTTAGGCCCTTACCCTGCCAGGAAATAAAAAATCTGATTTACTGAAGAGACTGATGGACAGCAGTAAAATTCAATCAGAAATACACAAGGCCAGAATATGTTAATTAGAGCTAAAACAAAACAGTTGTTACGATCGAATGTGCAGCATGCCTAATAATGTAATTGACATTACTCATAAGAAAACTAAAACCAAACATGATTGCCCCAGTTAAAAGCATAAAATGAAACTCTTACTCAATGACATAGGGTAACCCTAACAGAAAATTCTACTCTCTTTTAATCTACTATTTACAGCCTCTTACGTCTTCGAAGTTAAAAGGCACAATCATTAGGTTGACATCTATTTCATGAATTATGACATTATTGTTATGTTGAATAAGCACCTGGACACCACTCCAACATCATCATTAGGCATCTAGGCTGACATCTCTCTCATGAATCATGACCTTAATGCTATGAAATTAGCACCTGAACACCATTCCAAAATCCATGAGTGCATACAGTTCTTACCAAATCGAAAACTAAACAAATACACGAAAACAATCCAGACCACCATTGACATCAATGCAAAGCAAATGATACCTGATGGGAAGGACTAGTGAGAACCGCAACATCCCTGCACTGAGCTCCCACTGGAATTGCAATGGCAGATAACCAATTGTTCACATTCGCCATATAGGACACTTTAGCTAGAGAAACTGGACATTCTGAAACATCATTCCTGTGCTTTTGACTGGCCACAAACTCAGTCACAAGAGCATCATTCTCCCTCACCGCAGTTTCAAAACTAAACCTAGAATCAATCCCAGTTCTAATTCCTGCTCTACTAAGAGCATCAGAGCTTTGATGAGCCTCATCATCATTATGATGGTTCCATAAGAAACCCCCCAAGAAATCAACCTCCCCCCTTAAAAGGGTATTGGCTCCTTGAAATGGGCTTCCCTTGGAAGGCCCAAATAACGAAACCATTCTCTCAACCCTGTCTTGTCTATCTCTCAGTCTCATCAAATCTGAAAACGTTTCTCTTTGCAGCCGCTTCAGTATTTCAATCTGGAAAATCATATCATGCAAAAAGTTCGTCACTTTTGAAAAAGTTTGCAACTTTTGAGGTCTCGTCACAATTACAGAGCCCCAATTTGAAGCCTATTCTAGGGTAGCAGAGAATTTGGGGCAAAATCAAAATTAGAGAATTACCGGATTTCTGCTGGGTGAAGATTTTGCACGGCGATGGATGAGCTTGTCGAAAAACTCTTGGGTCGATTTCGTGAGACCTCCAATGGTCTCCATTTCAGAGAGCAAAAGGGCGTCTTTGGATTTCAAAATTGAGACGAGAGAGCGGCAAAGATTGATCCAACGGATTCCCTCTCACTCTTTTCTTCTGTTGTTCATTGCAATTTCAGCTTCCGGCCCCAGCAAAACGGTGCGTTTCGAGATCCGTCAAGCCCAACCCACATTGGCGAAAAGATTTTTAATTGATTTATCAAATTAATTCAACAAGATTCTTTTTTTATTTTCTTATCAAGGCAACGAGATTCTAAATACAGCTTATTTCATATTTAAGATTTTATCTCTAGTACTTGGTAGTAGATAATTAACATAAAAGATACAGGCGATGGAACACAATCAGCTTGGATTGAGTTTTGACTTGTTCATCAAGCTAGCCTGGATTACTTACTCTTTTATTTCCTTACTTAATTAAACAATTTTTATTTTTTAAATGTTATGAGGGACTAAAAGATAATGACTCTCTCTCTCTCTCATGGTGATCCTTGTAGATCGATCCCATCGATCCTAGGATTTACAGTGAATATTATTCTTGGTTTTGTTTTACTTAAGAATACGTGTACGTTGCTGACGTATTTAACTATTTTTATAAACTAATTTTAACTATCATAAATCTCAGAATGATTTTATTTTATTTTTCATAGAAATAAATCTGGGAGGATCGATATCTGAATGGATTACCACAATGGAAGATCGCCACCCTCTTCCGACGCTAATGTATATATGTTCATATTAAAGCAAAGATAATAACATATCACAAACACCTAAAAATATGACGGAATATCGGTGCCACTTTGATTCCCTGCCTAATTCTCTGTCCCTTGTTTGGCTATATATGCTCGACAACACTTTTTTGCATGTTCTGCAATAGAATTCCTCCAACTCCTTTGTTGTGTTCTTGATTTGCTCTCTGGTTGTTAATTTGGTTTCTCTGAGAGATTTGAGAATGGCTGCAGTACCGTTACTGGGGTTAGATAGTGATCTAAAACCACATGTTTTGGCTGTTGATGATAGTGTCTTGGACCGCAAAATTATTGAAAGGTTGCTCACCAACTCTTCATGCAAAGGTATATACTACTCTTTTCACTTTTCACTTTTCACTTACTCGTCTTCCTTCGCACCTAGGATAAAGGATTAGGGACTAGAAGTGCGCTTCTCACATCGATTAGGAGTGTGCTTTTTCCTCTAGTTTTCATGTTTGAGTTGTGAATGAGTCTCATTCACTTTCTGCACTACTTATAATATCCAATGTAATGTTTTTTTTTTCAAACAAAATATAAAAAAAATACCCTTCTTCCTCCAAAGTTCAAACTATTTTAGTATTTTATATGTACGTATTATATTTTTTTCTTGCATGCATGTAGGAATATCTGCATTAATAAAAGCAACCCTTCTACTCTCTTTTTTTAACGAAATTATATACTGGTGGTATGCCATGTCACCACCAAGCTGTTAAATATGCCTCCATTGTTGGTTCTTCTTAATGCTACATATAATTTTGATCTTTGCCATATTATGTTCTAGAAGATTTTCGGACTAATAGTAGGGTTTCTCTTATATATGGCAGTGACTACAGCAGAGAACGCACATGGAGCATTGGAGCTGTTGGGTTTGGCAGATGGGCAACAGAACTTTACCAACACCGTAAGTGGCGGCTACTTCAACTCTGAATTTTTGTCAGTCACTCTGGGATTCAATCAATTTATGTACTGATCTGCTTGCAGGTTTCGGATGTTAACATGATTATCACTGATTACTGCATGCCTGGAATGACAGGGTATGAGCTACTGAAAAAAATCAAGGTACTGTAACACTTTTGGTTCATGATGAAGATATACTCTCTTCGATTAGTAACTAGTCATCTAACCCTAAACTAATCCCCCTCTAAACAGGAATCACCAACAGCAAAGGAGATACCCGTAGTTGTTGTATCATCTGAGAACATACAGACTCGAATTGAAAAGTATGTTACTTGCACTAGAAATATAATCCTAATTTAGTCTTCCTCTTTTTTCTTTTCTAAAAGTTTGAAGAAATTTAGCAGTTCCATGGATCCCCTAAATTTCTTGACCTGAATAGGTGCCTTGAGGAAGGAGCTGAAGAGTTCTTGCTGAAGCCTCTCCGGCAATCAGATGTTAAAAGATTGAAATGCCATCTAACTAAGGATGGAAAGCCTACTGATGAGGGGATGCTCTGTGTGGGAAGATGATTCGTCTTCCCTATAAAGTCAAAGATTATACAAGAAAAAGATTGCAGAAAGCTAACAGTCATACCTATTAATACTTCACACCAACTTGATACATTGTAACCCGTTTTTGATTTGTTCGAAATCCTATTATCATTAGATGATTCAGTTTCTTTATTTATTTTGTTCTCACATACAATAGATAGAATTCAAGCTTACTTTGTGCCTTCTGCTCCTTTTTGTTACTTTTATAACAAATATTAGATAGCATTTCCAGTAACACAGCAAGTTCTAAATTACTGCAGCTTTACTAGAATCTGACGGCAGTTACTAATTCACCTATTGTTTACACAAATCATATGATATTAACAAGGAGTATCCTTACATCCATTTTGACGTGCCAAAGATGCTATATCTTCCTTATGCCGTTCTGTGCAGCTGCGTCCTTCAATACCTTCTGCACACAAAGAAACTGAAGAACATAGCTCTGTAGCATCATAACCTGACTGGATGAGTTGACAAATTCACTTTGTTGTTTACTTTCTTTCTTTCTTTCCTGAGGAGGCTCAGGATCTTCCGTTTCTGTATTAACAACTGAATGAAGCATATTAGTGTACACAAAGTTGACAACCTAACAAACATTTCCCAGACAACCTAACAATTACATACCTTTATTCCAACTTCGGCATGGAAGAGGAATTTCAGAGTGATGGTGATCTCTGGCCACAATAGAAATCTCTTAGTTCCAAATATATAGTTATAAGGCTAGGAGTGGTTGAACAAAACATAATAACTTGAGGGAGTTTTTCTATGTTTGTGCAACATACTCTTTTTCATCTACTGTGATGTGAAATTTATGTGGAGTCTTCAGGGACGATGATGCCTCCTCTGCATGGTCAAGGCATTGTTATTTTTATACTTTCCTCTTTTAGTCCTGAATCTGCATCTTTTGCTTTCTTGCATTCACTGTTCATATTCTTTGATCTTAAAGCACTTGTCGCATCTTCATTTTCTGTGAACAAGTTGTTCAGAATAGAATTTTCTTCCTCCTGCCTAGAGTTTTCTTTGGGCTGAAATTTTGCTTTTCCTTCCTCGGCATTGCTGAATCTTTCTTGTGCTGACAATTCAGGAGATGGTGTCTGGCCATGAGAAAATGGAAAAAAATCTGGTCTTGTAGGTCCAAGCCCAATCTTAGAGGTTACAGGAGAGTCATGAAATGCAAATTTCTGAGAGATAAAAGTGCCTGAAGGTGAACTTGCAACTGGTTCACAGTGTTTGGAAGATCTGGCATCCACATGTACTTCTGGGGAATCAAATGCACTGAAAGGATCTTGGGACAAAGGCTTAGAGCCTGCCGATGGACAGTTTGTCTCTGAATTTTGATGGAAAGAACTGGAACCTGAATTTATATCAACCGACATGTATCGTTCCTCAGACCACCAATTGCTGTTTGGGGTTGGCTTTTCCTGGAAAGGAGTGTTTGAGTGGTGGGATGGTTTAAACTTTGATGATTTTGACATATTTGTACATTTCCCTGGTCCATGTGCAATATTCTCCGGTTGGCAAAAATCCCCTCTTCTGTCTTGTGTCCTTTTCGGAGAAGTTATGTCCACATGATATTTATATTCAGGGTCGGCATATGAATTGCCATGCCTTCTCTTGCTGTGTTTTCTGGCTGACGTTGGTAGTGAATCATCAGTTGCGTTGACCATCACTAACATTAAATGATGGAGAAAAAAGCAGTTTCAGTTAATAAAAGAAGATCATCAAGTTGGCAATAACAGATACTAATTTGGAATTATCTAATGTTTTTAAGCAATAGATATACCTGCACTTGATGAGCATGACTCTTCACTGCCAAAAGACACAGAAGGTAATGATACATATGATTCAACCATAGCCACTTAATCAATGTGAAATAACAGAAAGTAATAGCCACTTAATACCTCAGCAGGCTCACATTGTCCCTATCATATTCAGTCGCAAAGCAAGACCAATCTGGTCGGCTGGCTACACCTCCAAAATCAAAATTCCTTCCTACCGTATGCTGTCTGTATATCACCAAGACACAACTCTTGAGTGTGTGTACATTAACGATAGAAAGCTAGCTCAGTCTGTAGGCATACCTTGCCCCATTGGAAATCATAAAATCAAGATCATCCTCTGATACTTGGTGCTTTGAGTATGAAGTTGACTCTGATTAGAGAAACGAGAAGAACATCAAAAAAGCCATAGATAAAGCAAACAATTCCATTCTTTATAGAAATAAGATATCATAAATTTTAGCTTAATCATTAAGGTCACAAGTTAATCCTATCATGCAATGCAGATAGAACAGTTAAAAACGGTTTGAGATAAAAAAAAATGAATAAATGATGCTTTCTTGAACCCAATAATAATATTTTTATTGGCAAACATACAACAGCTAAGAATTTTTCAGGCTTTGTTCAATTGAGAGTTTGAGACAGAGAGCACCTAAGATGTTGAAGTTGTCTGTTATGCTTGAAGGAAACCTGTACAGATGCCACACAAATTAGCAAGAAGATACAGTATAATATATTTAAACTAGAAAAAGAGAAAGGTAACCATTTGATAAACACCTCGTTGGGGAAAAGGGTTCTTCAAAAGCGAAATGTGGCATCCCATACTCTCTGTGCATCAAATTATCAACAGATCTACGGTTCACTTCACTTGGCCAGTTCTTCAATGATAAATCATGTTCCCATTCATTAAAAGAGCTTTCCCCACCTGGTATATATATATATAATAACAAGTCATATCAGCCTATATTTGACACCTTTTAAGAGGAAATTAATAACCAGAAGTAAAATATAATGAAGACATTTGTTTACCATCCCATGTGTCTTTGCTGCTGTTTTCAATATTGTCAAAGATTCTTCTGCCACCATAATAGGTTTCAAATTTACCATCATGACCATCATGTTGAGTGCAGTTTCTGAAAGTGGAGAATTTCTTCTTTGGATCACCGAATGAATCCATTAAATCCACAGAGAACTCTAAACCATTGCTACTTAGGGGCATATTGACATCTTGCATTACTGTGTCCTGTATTTAGCAATATATTATTAAGCCTCTATGTCACAATCATAGGTGACAAAAAAAAATGTAAAAACATTGCAGCTTTACAGCCCGCAGCATATTTAGTTTAGTGAAAGGAGGAGACTTCACAACTAATTGGATGATATTGAAAGCAGCAGAAGAAGATTAAATATATTGAAGCAGCATGAACCATTCTATATACCAAAAGATTCTACAAAATGTTCATGAGTCAAGCCCTCTGCTAGTGTCTCTCAATGAAGTTTACATGTGAGGCTCCAACACAGCCATAAATCCTTTTCTGCCAACGTCTTTTACCACATCCCTTGCCACTCTTCCTCAAGTTGACAAAGAAAACCTTGTAAAGTTATTCCTCACAGCCAACGCCTTCACACATCTAAGCTTTTATTACAGTAGAATCAGAAACTTAATCTACATCCTACTTCAGACAGGACATGCTGCATTACACAAGTTTAGGGAAAAATGAAAGTCAAACTCAAGATGGAGTTAGGTGAACTATATATAATATAAGGTATTGGCTTGTATGGCGGTTGAGAGTTATTCATAACCACAGTCCTAGGATTTTAAGCTTTAGGAACGTTACTACTCTGGAATCTGGATCCCCAAATTTAGTGGTCCTTCATTCTTGATGCACTTTGTAGGGAAGAATCACTAATGTACTGAGGTCTACAATTTTCAAATGACATACACAATCCAGCATATTCCTAGAAGATACTAATTTATTCTCAAAGACATAAAAGATAGCAATTAGCCTTTTCAACAAGAAAACTTTTTAAGGAACATGTAAAAAGGGATTCTGAAAGGATCAATATATAGGAAGAGATATATCTATCATATCCAACAAGCAACTTAGATTTAAATTTCATTGCCTAGGTGAAATTACACAGTAAGAATTATCAGGACTCTCACCACTTCAATTTCAATATCATCCAGACGCTTCTGGTTCTTGAATGAGTTTACTTTCCTTGCACCGTGCAATGGTGAGGAGCAATCATAGGAGAAGGTCCTATAATCATAACAAATTTAACCATCGTACAGATATAGTTAGAATCTTCTTTTCGAATCTAGAGTTAGTTCGAATCTAGAGATACTAACATTTCTGTTAGTATTTAAGTCGAAGCTTTCCATGAAATAGGTGGAGGCCATTTCATGGAAAATAAGAAATGCTTCAATACTAGAAGTGTAGTGATCTGGGATGCAAGTTGCAACAACCTTAGCTTCTCATAAGTTATATTATTTCTTTAAAAAGATTTATAACAAACAAAAAAAGGCATTAGCTGACCAAACAATGGTTAGAAATAGTTACCTTCCAGCCTGTTTCGGTGAATGGACTGGTGTTTCCATTCCCACTTTTCCCAAACCTGATAGGTAAGAATGAGCAGTCAAGAAGTTTATCAACATTAGAATGAAAAGTTAGTAGATCTGATGGACCCAAAAGCCTCACTAACAGAAGTGGAAGCTACATCATGTCAATTGTTTGACAACAAATCATAGAAACACATTCATTTCTTTTCTTTTCTTTGACAAATAAAGCATAGCAAGCTATGACAGCTTCTGAACTAAGAATGATGCATGTAAAGCTAACATGAGAAGTCAAAACAGCTGCCTTGCTATTGATGGGACCTAACCTTTACCTATCCTAATCCCAACCCGTTTTCCATCCCTCATCACTGGGTCTATCCCCAGAGATTCTTTGCTACTTGTCCCCAAGACAAGCATTGCTAATTTCTGGACCAAATTATGACTTCCTCCATTTTCTAGCTTATAAATTGTTCATCTTTCTTCCAGAGATTTGACAGAGCATTAAACCTTCCATTTAAGTCGAGCTTTCAGTCATAAATTAAAAAGGAAACCACAAACTTTGAGCAGCCTGATGGTGGACAGTAATTTGTGTTGTATAGATGAGTAAGAAATAAAAATTGGAACTGAGTTGAACTGACAGAATCATACCTTCGACTGAAAATGCAACATGAGCTTCATGGACTGGACTTCCTTCTACATAGTCATCCAATCCATCATCGCCAAAAAAATCAAGTACACAAGACTCTGAAACTGAAGGGAACAAGTCTGTAGAAGAAACGTACTCAGAGGTATATATGACGACCTATAATGACAAGGAAGGAAATGACTTTCAACACACTATGACCAAAGTTCCATGACAACCAACTTCACTCTTTTGGTAAAACAAAAGAAAATCTAAGACTGTGTTCGATAGATTTCTACTTACGCTGCTCAACTGCTGTCCTCGAGTCATGTGGCTTAGAATACATTTCATCGGAAGACTTTCTATGATTATTGGGAGCACTAGAGATAGCCCTGGTATGAAATATACATCAGCTCTCCACAGGAAAGGATGAAGTAGCAAAGCAATCACTAATACCAACTATGCTCACAATGTAAAAATTTCCATCAATCTACCAATTAAACCGACCATTTTCTATACAGACTATATGTGACTGATGGTCTAAAATCAATTTGACCCTTGGCATGCGTTCATTTAGTCGGTACAAGGAAAAACTAGGCTTTGCGTGAGTTTACTAAAATATGAGTGTCATGGGTGGGATGATAATCCAAAACAAGTACAAACATGCACAGACACGTTACTCACTTTTTAGGAGATGCAACCTCCAGATGGAAGCCTGATTTGTCTCCTACTTCAGCATATAACAGATAATTTGTTAAAACAGATTGTATCCACTTACTATGTACAGAAGCAAAGGGTCAGATAACAGAAACTAGGCGGACAGAGTGGAGGCGTGAAAGTTAAGAAGATGAAGTAGAAAGCATACTTGCTTTGTTTAATTCAACAGAGGTGGGAGGAGCAACCATCTTTGAATAAATTGTTTGTGGATCCTCTGAGAGATCATACTTCATTCTTGAAGAATTGACTTCTATATCTTCCCTTCCTTAGATGTTGTAAAAGTAAGAAATGGAGGAAAAGAATAACGAAGAAACTTTGTTAAAAAATCCATTGGAGGAAAGGATAAAGAGAAAGATAAAATGATTGTGTCAGAAAACAAAATAGAAAAACTTATTGGTTTATTTCAAGAAGTAAAGTTGTGCGGAAAAGTCAAGACTTGTTAGTCACAATATCGTAGCTAAAGATTGAAGTTCAACCAATTTTAGTTGCAGTGCCATAACACTGCTCCATCCTCAAACTTAGGACTTCTGAGTTCTGAGTCCTTGACAATCTTATAAGTTTCAAGAAGTATCTACATCATAGATCAACAGATAATGTATCTGATCCCCACTTAAATGCAACTCAGTATGATTCACATTATCCCATAATTTGAACTCTCAGCAACTCTCAACATAACAGCAGCGAAATTAAAAAATGCAACTTTCGGAATTTTGTTAAAAGCTTACCATTGGGGCTAGCAGATTTCTGTTCTTGGGAAACCTTCGACAAGTTCAGTAAACTGAGAATATCCAATGACTGATGTTCTTTGTCATGTTTCCCAGCTGTTTGTATACCATATGCATAGCTCTCTATCCCATTTGTTTGCTGCTGATGCTGTTGCTGTCGCCTTCTTTGTTCAAAGTATTGTTTTTGCCTTCACAAAGAGCCTTGTCAGAACATGTACTACTAAATCTCTACGATATATAAGCTTTAACCATCAGTTCCATAGTTCAGCAGCATTACTCTTCCAGGAACGGAAATTTACTTAAAGTGCACCAAATATGTATATCTATCAATGGCAAACTTTCGCAAGATAACCATTTGGCTTTATTCTAATATACTAATTATACCTCTGTTCTGTAAATTTGCTTTTCACTGTGTGATGAAAAAACAAAACTTGTACTGATAAAGACAGGGAAAGCACAAATAAAAAATACCTGTTCAGTGTAGACTTCCTAGACTGAAGAGTCCCAAGTGAAACCAAGACGTATCATGTACAAAACAAATATTAACATGTCAGAACATTATATCAGTATCATTTTTTCTAAATCAGCCTACGCTAGAGATAATTGAAAATTAGAGCATGTAGCACAATCTAACATGCACATTTTAGATAAATATTGTAGATGGAAGCTGTCGCACATAACATATCTTTCCTTTTACTATCATTGAAACATGGAAGTAGATAAATGAGATACTGATTAAAACGAAGAATTGCAAAGTTTTCAAAAACTCCAGGCTTATAAACTCGAAATCTAATGAAGTCACAACCAGTTCATATGATAACTGTAAGTTGAAATGACACTTACCGTATTCACTTTCCTCCTTGATCCTCCCATCCATTGCAACATTATTGAAGATGAAATCTGAAATTTCACTCTAAGGGATTAAAATCATCAATTTCTTAAGCATCACTCATTCATGTGTGGAAAGTTCCAAATTGCTCGATTTCAAAAACGAAAAGGAAAACAGTAATCGTGAAAAAATTGAGTCGATCAACGACTAAAACGCACACAAAATAGAGAAACCTAAGAACTTGGACATGAAATCTGAGAGAGAACGCTTACTAATTCGAGCTAAGGTTGAATCCCGAAGCTCTTCCTAGCTTCCGAAGTTTCTCAAGCTTAAAAACCTAGAATCGAGAAAGAGGGAGAGAAACTGAGAGAGAAAAGTTGAAAATTGAATTAGAGCTACAATCCAAACACACTCGCTCAGACGCTCATCAATTTCGTTGTGCAATTTGTTCTTCGCAGAAAATCAATCACCTGAAAAATTAGGAACTGCTTGCAGAGCACCGACTCAGTGATTCGGTACTACTTGTCCGTTGAATCGGAGGCTTCGTTTTTTGATCTGGAGAGAGAATGAAGGCGGCGATGATGATGAGGACGGTGGCGATGACGATACGTAGAGAAGTAGCAGGGCGAGTGCGAAATAGCGTGGAGTGGTTTTGCGATTCAGATTGAACATGGGGATATGAAGAAGAAGAAGAAGAAGAAGAAGAAGAAGAAGAAGAAGAGCAAGCGCTTTTGCAATTTTTGTTTCGCTCCGCTTCATATAGTTTTGGTATATTTAAGAAATTAATTTGGCGCGTTTATCAGTGAATAACGGATATCATGAGAGTTTGACCCGAGCCCAAACCCGTTTAACAGGGCTTCAGCCTAATATGTTTGGTATTGTACATAGCCAAGGACCAATGAAGAAGAGTGAGGTTTTAACTTTTAAGGGCTTAACTTTTTATTTAACAAAAATAAAAGGGGAATTGTCATAAACAGTATCCGAACTTAAGGTGTACATCATTTTAGTACTTTACATTTAAAAATTATCACATTAGTACCAGACTTTTGAAACTCATTATCACTTTGGTACTCATCGTCAATAACTCTGTTTAAAACATGCAAACATGATGAAATTGAAAGTGCATGAACTAACATGATCTTTGGTATAAAGTTCAAAGAGGTAAACTGAATTTGAACTTTTTTTTTCTTTTTTTTATCATGAATTTTTCACCATGTAAATAGTTAGTGTTGGGCCTTTGGCCAAGTCTAATGTATCCCAGATTCCCAGAACGTCGGTAACTACCCAAATACTATGCCTGAAAAAAAGGGGTCAAAAACCCGAACTCAAGGGCATTTCTGTTATATTAGACAAATGACGACGGTGCTTTCGTAATTTACCGACCCTTAAACCCTATCAGTCCTCTCCAATCGCGCCTATAAATAAAGGACTAGAAGAAACACTTCCTCGCAGCCGAGAATTGTTGGGCAACTGTTTATCTTCTTCTTCGTTACATATATGTGTACGGGCTCTTGTTTTTGTTGTTTCTAATATTCCAAATCATGGGATTCAATACAATACAATAACATGTAATTAGAGTCTTCTGGTTTCGTTTGTAATTATAGTTTAGGGTTTTAGATCTGTGCACAATAAGCCGATGCTCTGGATGATTCAAAGGAAGGAAGCATGGTTATGTGCACAGAAATTGAACTTACGGGTCCGCATGTCTGCCCTCTCTGATATTTACTCTGATTTGAGGGCCTGGTTACGACCCACATCTTTTTCATTCGTGTTTTCCTTCCCATCTCTGCTTGTGATTTTTATGCCTGTTTTCTGTTTTACCAGTTTCCCTTTGAGCTTTACTTGTGTACACAACTAAAGCTTTAATGGAAGCTGTAACATTCAAGCTCTTAAATTCATTGTGTTCAAGGAATTTCAAGTAAAATCTGGGTTAAGCTTATGAGGACTGAAGGCATTTTATTTTATATGTATCGACAGAACCATGAACTTTCGGTTATTGTTCAGGGTAAATGGTAAGAAAGACTAACGAAACCAATTCAAGCAAAACTGAACAATAAGAGGGGTTAGAATTGGAACCCATGAAAGCCTTTTCCCCAACATCAAACAAAACTACCATACATAATTAAGAACAAATCGCCCAATTGGTTCCAACCATTGCCAGCTTTGACCATAATCTGTGTCATGGTGGGTTTGGTCTTAGCAAGGCTAGGGTAGCATTGCTCATGTCAATAGCAGCAGCACAAGAGTTGGATGAATTAATCCATAAGCCCTGCTATCTTTGAGTCATTCAGCCATGATGCCTACCCTCTAGTTTCCTTCGGAAGACCTTGATTATGCTTTCCCAACGGAGCCATCACCGGGTTCTGTCACTGTTCATTCAAAACAGTAGTTTTTATTGAGTACTCAATAGAAAAAATGTCACTTCTATTGAGTACTCAATAGGAATATTGTCCGCTACAGTGATTTTTTCAAATATTTTTGGGGTTGTTGGGCAAAGATTATTGTAGTTGGGATCAGTGGGAAATATGTATCCACTGTTTGGGGCTATTGGGAAAGGACCCTTGCAAACCGTACAACAGTTTTGTTGAATGACGCATTTCAATAATGTTCTAAGGCAGGGCTAGGGGCGTTGAACTCCTCTCAATAAGGCTTTCAATGTCTAGTAAGTGTATCGGAAAATAGTTGAATGTCCGGCTAAAAGTATAGTGGTTTTTGAGTTGTGTATGCTCATACATGAAGCATTGGAGAAAAAGGTAGGTATATAGTTGAAAAGCTCGAGGAGATTAAGAGAATGAAACCAGTTTCATGTGATTTGGAAGCTAGACGACCAAGATTTTGATTGGAGAAAGTTTACCTTGATCTTGACCGTCAAAAATTGAGCCCTCATTTAAACGGGCATAGAATAATTTTCGAATGTTTGGCCAGGAAGCATTGAGCACAAATCCATGTTGAAGTTATGAAATGGGCACGAGAAGCCCTTCTAAACCATACTTCAATGGATGACAGCAATCATGATAAACTACTTGTATGCATGAATCTAAACCTTATCAACACTTGGGGGTTGGTGGTAAGCTGATATAGTTTAAACTTTTAATTAAGTTGTTAGGGTAGGTGATCGAGCAAATAGAATGTGACATACACATGGTTTATATATACACGGCTCAAATTCAACCACAAGGAGGGTTTGGTACCATACAATTACAAACATGTGGCTATAAAATTGAAATTAGAGTTTTATGTCAAACTCGCTTTTAAATATATATATATATATATACTATATTTTAAGAGAAGAGGTGTTGAATTTTTTTACACAAATACATTTTATATATTAAATGAGAAATTCTCTAGTGATGACCAAACAATGAGAATTTGTTGAAAACTTTCAAATTCAACCGTTGGATGAGCTTTTAATGAGTTTTTTAAATATCAACTAACATTTAAAATATTCATCTACCGGTTGAGTTTGAAAGTTCTCAACAAGTCCTATATTAAATTACTTAGCATACTACATTAACAAAAAATGATATAAAAAATTATATCACAAATAACAGAAAATAAAGAAAAAAATATAGTTGTTTAACCATCCACATTCTCTAAGTAATTACCTCCACTCTCATACTCATTGGGTGTGTGAATAATTCTAGTGTTTTATAAAAGAATCTCCAACAAATTTTTTTAAAGTTTAAACAGTAATTTTATATAATAATAAAAAACAAAATTTACGTTTTTATTACCTAGTCCAATACTGAGAAAGAGGGAAAAGATAGTGTCAAAAGCTTACATTTTTGGGTTACTTCAAGCCATGAAAGCATAAGGGAATGAAGTCTTATTGCAAAGTCTTAAAAACCATTCATTAATTGAAGTTCATAGATTTACATTTTCACAACCCACATGACATAACATATTCATCCACTTTTGTCTCACATATTCAAAATCTGCCCCACACATATCACATCTCTTAATTATGTCCTTGGCTTCATGACTATGGTGGAATGCTTCAAGATGTGCAGACTAAATTGTCCACCTTTCTCTGTCGTGTCAAGCTGAGTCTGTCCTGGAGGAGGCAAGAGCTCAAAGTTCTGCACCAAACGTCCCAAAGTAATCCCGAGAATCGGAAGTGCTAAAATAATCCCGGGACAACTCCTCCTCCCAACACCAAACGGAAGGTACCTGAAGTCATTACCATTGGCCTCAACTTTGGACTCTTCTTCCAAAAACCTCTCGGGCCTGAACTCCTCAGGCTTCTTCCAGTGTGCAGGGTTGTTTGCAAGCCACCAAGCATTGACCAAGATCTTGCTCTCAGCTGGAATGTCAAAGCCACCGAGCTTTGCGTCGTGGAGATTCATGTGTGGGACGAGGAGAGGGATTGCCATGCGAAGCCTTAGAGTCTCTTTCACCACGGCTTGGAGGTACGGAAGTTTTTGAATTTCGGGCTCCGTGATTTGAACACCACGGCCAAGAACAGTGTCGAGCTCATCCCTCATCTTCTTCTGGATTTCAGGGTGGTTCACAAGCTCGGCAATTCCCCACTCGATTGACCATAGTGTGGTTTCAATTGCTGTTCACAATATTTGTAGTCCATTAGTTGTTTGAAAATATTATCAGTCTAATAACATAACATTACAAATAAACGATTGTCGATACAGTTAAAAATTCGAGAAAGAGACTAGTTTACGAAGAGGACATTTTCATGATGACCACCATGTGATTGGTATGTCTATGTGGCGGGGGTTGGTAAGAAGAAAGCGTGTGTATAAAATATGAAGTGGATAAGTGGTTTACCATGATCGCACGGAACCGCAGTAGAAGAGTTGACACGATAAGGTTAACCTAATCTTGAAAATGAAACATATCATAGTGATAAGGAAGCCCCCAATAAAAATGCTAGCATATACTGTTTGCCTAAAAAGCCACATGTAGTTCACCCTATGCACCTAATTAATTTGAAAAGAAAGTGCCTTCATCAACACAACTTCAAACCTACAAGGGTTCATGATGGGGACTTCGAGCTTTTGCCTTTTCTACTCTGATTCCATAATTGAAAACAAAAATAGATCGATCAAACGATATATTGATTGAAAATTAGTAACTGTTTCAGAAAGCTTATCCTGAAAATTCTAGTTTTTTTTATTAAACGATATTTTTTTTTGTAAGGAATTGATATATATTTATAAGGAATTGATAGTTTTTATTTTGTCAAAGAAATTGATATATAGTTTTTTTTTTGATAAGGAATTGATATATAGTTTGATACCTGCAATTCTTTATATTTTGGTTCACACAATAATATCACTGATAGAAGCCACCTAATTTGTAGGCTTGCAAAATTGCAGTTATAAATGGTCTCACGCTCATAGGATTTTGACTTTTCATACAAATACTTCTATGCAAATTTCTATAAAAAAAAAGGGTAATCTTTGTGCTTATTATTGAGAATTGATGTAGCTGTTATAAACCTTATAAGGTCATGTTTTATCATAAAGAGCTAATATCAATCTTTGTCAAACTATTCTTAGGTTCAATTGTCATTTCTATATCTAGTTGCCAAACAAACAGACACAGAGATGGCAAATCAGTATAGTTAGATTGGGGCGACCGTGTGTCTGCTAGGCTGTTTAACAGAAAATTATTACGTGCATTTGCTGAATTATGTTAATAGTGTATCTTTTTACGATGTGTCAACATAAACACATAATAAGAAAAATTTACGAATTATAGTTCAAAATTTGAAGGAGTGGGGCCCACTTACCGGCAACGTTAATGTTCTCGACGATGTAAAGAACGTTGTCCTCGTTGATCTCTCCTTTCTGCTGAGCGTCCAAGATGTGGTCAATGGCACACTTCAACCCTTCGTTAGTTGTGGCTTGTGTGCTTGAAAGTTTCCTGTTAAACAATTAAGAAACATAAAAAGCTATAAGAATCTCATTGTATACTCTTAATTATATTGTTGGATGTGGAACCAATATTCTGCAAAAATTAAAAACTTTCACAAGCAAAATTAGAAAGTCAAACAACAAAATTTCCATGACACCAACAAAGAAAATTATTTAGAATGGTCTTGCCCTAATATAGAACAAAACAGGAATCTTCTATACAATAAAGAAATGTTAAATCTCATTACAGCTCTAAATTAAAAAGTTTATAATAATTTACTTTTTATACATAGGAGCTTATTATGATAATGACACATGAGTGAAGTAATAATACACAAATCCGTAATTTTTTTCTCAGTTATGTGAGTAATAATACAACAGCTATTTATTACGTAATACCATGTTTTGTGTAGTTTTTACTTTTTAACTTTTGTGTATACGTGGCATCGAAATATCAGAAGGTTCAGAATATTAATACGGGTCCACGATATGAAATCCATGATTATTAGCCGCTGAAAGACGTCATGTTTAATTAGCCCAAAAGAAACGTCAGCTTAAAACTCAGAAACTGAAAGAGACCCGTACCAAAAACGAAACCGGAAGAGATGAACAACAACACCCCGAAAGATCGAAATGAATGAATAGAAAAGTCAAAAGGAATCAAAAAAAAAAAACCTAGAAAAGGAAATAAAAAAAAAGCCATAATTACGAAAACGAACCACTTACTTTCTCTCATCAACGAAATAGTCCTTGAACAGCTGAATCCTCTTCTCCTTCACTTCCTTACAGATCTTCAAGTAACCCCTCAAGAAAGGTCTGAGCACCGGAATGAAATCGCCGTAGTTGTACTCGAAGCTCTGCGCCAATCGGCTCCTCTCTCCGTTCAAACCCTTCAATTTCACGAACAACGGGTCGTCCTCGCTCTCGAACCTTCTATCGAACATGATCCTGTACATGTTGTTGTACATCATAAGCTGCAGCCGCCTACGTAGCACCATCCCATTGGTCGCCGCCTCCGGGTGCTTTTTCACGTCCTCCACCACCGCCGCGGCCTCCGATTCCCATCCGTAACGGTACTGCTGGACCACCTTGTTCGTGAAGAACGGGACCGTCATGATCCGCCGCATTTTACGCCAGTGCTCGCCGTAGACGGTGAACACCATGTCCTGTCCTTTTCCGGTGAAGATGTCGAAGACTACGTTTCGGGTCCTCGACCCGAACTCGACTCCCTGCGTGTGGAGGACCTCCTTGGCGAGGTCCGGCGATGACACGACGACGAGGTTGCGCTGCCCCATACGGAGCATGAACACTTCGCCGAATTTCTTGGCCATTTCGGTCAGATTGCGGTGGTTCAGGTCGTCGCCGACCTGGAGCCAGTTGCCGAAAACGGGGACGGGTATCGGACCCGGGGGGAGCTTGAATTTCTTGCCGCGGAGTTTGGATACGGTTATGGCGACGACGACGGCTGCGAAGAGCCCCAAGAGGGTCTTCTCCAGGAGGAGGAGATCCATGGCGGTGGGTGCAGATTAGCAGATAGCGAAAGAAATGGTGTGGTTTGTGTGAGTGAGCTTGTTTGGTGTTGTTATGGGGGGTTTTATAGAGAGGGACGGGTTTAGGTGGGTTGTGTGGTGAAGTGGTGATTGTTGGGGTGGGTGGAGCCGTAAAGGCGATGGACATGGGGGGCTTGACGGCGTTAGTTGTAACTAACGGAATTGAGGGAGTAGGTGAAGCGGGAGAAGGGGGGGGTAGGTGGATGAGAGATTGTCAACTTGTCCAGGTTTGTTTTATGGGATGTGGAGCCTGTAGAATTCTCTATGCGGGTGAAACCAGTGGACTTTTGACACGTCAGCAGCAGTGGTGGTGAGGAACTGAGGACTGAGGAGAAGATGCAGTGGTTGCATTTTGTATGTGTCGTGGTTGCTTCAGGATCGTTATGAACTTGCATGATGCTCGTCTGGCCACCCATATATATGATTACTTCTTTGCTTGAATATAATAATACCATCAAAATCATTGTGACGTGAATTGTGAGGTCGGTTTTTTTTTATATATATAAAGTTATTCTCATGTATATATCCCTATATGGCTATATGTATTTGTGAAACAATACATAATTTTTTGAATTATGAATTTGTACTTTGAAAAGAAAAGAAAAGTAACAAACAAACATCAGTATAATAATAACCTTTCTAGTACACTATAACGTATAACTCATGTAACATGCATGGAATCACTATAACTTATGTAACATGAGATATATATGTGAAATTCCATGTGAGGAATTAAGGACCAACTTGCTATGCAAATACTTATGGACGACCGACCTCGATCTATAGAGATAGTAGTGTAGTGCCCGTGAGGAAAATGGTAAAAAGAATCATCTTCATTTGAATATTCAACATAAAATTTCAATCCACACTTCCACACCTATCCGTGCAGATTTACACTTCACATAGTTAAGGTATTAATATCGCGGGTTAAAGGGGTGTTAATTTCACTTCCCAAACAAATATTAATAAATAAAAAGAAATAACTTGTCTAGATTTTTTTTTTTGAAAAAGGAAAAATTTATTCAAAAAACATTATATACGATTACAATCGTAGGAAATAACATCCAAGCTAGATAGAATCTGGAGCATGAAAAAACCATTCAGAATGGGTGTCCATATCAAATCCAAAACTTGCTAATCTATGAGCTACTGAGTTTGAATTCCTATAGGCATGAGAGAGAGAGATCATTGAAGAAGCAGAAAGCAACCCCTTAATATCCTCAATCAGATTACCCAAAGAAGACAAATCCTCATCGGCAGTTGATAAAGCTTGAACAGCTAGTAAACAAAAAAAAAACTCATTATTATATGAGAAGAATAATAACCTTAATAACTCATTAAATAACCTTAATGATAACACAAAAAATCCTTCTTAATTAAGAACGTCGTTTTCTGAAATAATTCATATAGGCAACAGTTTGCCATAGCTATTAACTGTGACATTCTTGGATTCGATCATTGGCTTGAGTCTTTACTTGTCGTTTTGGCATGAAATATAATTATTATCCATGATATTAACTATGACTCTTGATCTCTAGTAATTTATCCCTAATGAAGCAGTAGCATCCTAGCCGATCAAACAGTTAGAACAAATTTAAATAATATATTTATTTCCTAAGTGTTTTACATGTATATATGTCATTACAGCTACATGCAGAATAGTGATTCAATTTGTCACTGTGGTCTAGCTTCATTGATATTATGTATTTGTTTTATTATAATAGTTCATTATTATATCGCTTGAAATAGACTTGATCGCTAGGGTTTTCTCGACTGTTAAGAACCTCGTCAAGAAAGTTTGAGAAATTAATGTTGCGAAAATGTTGATGAAGAATTAGTACGGAATATATAAGTCCTTTCTCGAATGTAGGCTCTTCGTTTTGATTGAAAGAAAACAAAGGAAGCAAAGTCGTTTTTGGTTTTGAGAACGATGTTGAACTTCTTGATCATAAATTAACTAATATTCTGAATACGTACAACTACTTTTTTTGGGTTTTGGAAAATTTAAATAATATATTTATTTCCTAATATTCTCGAATGTAGGATACGTACAACTACTTGGTCCTCTGACTTGGGAGGAATCCATTTGTCTCAATATTAGGATTTCTTATTGCACAAGTTTTTTTTTAAACAAAAAACAAAATCAACTCAAGTTTTTATTCTCATATTTTCTAAAAATAAAAGAGGAATATATGTAGCAAAAACCTAACCCCATTAGATTCCTCAATAGCGCATATGTGCGCATCAAATTCAGTAGCACTTTCTTGTGCTATCCTCATAGCCTATGACTTCATTCTATATATTGCATCGTACAAATCCTAGCGTCAGCAACGATAGCTGGTGCGGCTTTCTATAGTGAGGATGGTCTTGGCCTCTCTCACTCACAAGGACGGCTTTGTCCGTCATACAATTTTCAAGTCTTTGGTGGTTATGCTCCTGTAGGACGTCTCGTGGGCTTTCAAAGATGGTTGACACCTCGTTTAAATATGGTTTTCTGTTTGTCATTGCCGGTTCTGTTAGGTGTCAATCAAATCCAAGGATTCAAGGTCTGGAATCCAAATGAGTTTTGGATGCTCGATTTTGGTGGCTCAACAGTTTTAGTGTTCCAAGTCGGCGATCTTAATTAGTATGTACTGGTGGAGCACTGCTAAAGTTTAACCTAAATCAAATTTGGTTATTTGATTTTGGCCGTTTTAATTTCTTGTTTAAGAATAAGCATGATCAGTTGTGCAAGTTTCGACTGTGAATTTACTTTCTTTTTTCATGGGGTTCTCCTTGAGCTACATTGGATTTATTGGTCTCAATGGCAATACTTGCTAGAATTTTTCTGTTAGTTGTTAACAACAGTGATGCACGGTGTATGTATTGTTCTAGGTTTCGAATCATCGATTATAGTTCTAGGTTTAAACTCATCGATTATGCCACTTGTGTGATCTGTACTGCTCTTTTTTATGATGCACATATTAAAGGATTGTAATTTTTTATTGATTAATAAAGTTTCTGCTATTTTCGAAAAGAGGAATATATGTTCTTAGTAATTTAGATTGCTAATTTTTCTCTCTCGAAAGAACAATATTCTATTGTCCAAATTAATTTGTACACACTCCACTTTATTTATTTATTTACATAAAGTTTGCATTTGAGTTTAATACATAATCAAATCAAACTGCTCATTTTCTAAATTATCATTTAAAGATCATTTTTACAAACAAAAGAAAATAAATATAATTGAGGTAATTAATTTACTGATCTATTTTTTTTATAAAGAAATTATCAGATATCATTAATATCAGAATGACACATACATTAATTTCATATGACTTGCACCCGGGACCTGAAAACCAAGAACCTAGCAAACTAATAAGTAAACATTCATTGAAAACCCGGTAGTTCGTTTATTAAAAACGAGCCTACTAAAATGAAATACATCATGAAATAATAACCTAACTAGAGAGAAATCAACAATCTAAGCACTCAATTGTGGCACAGTCGAAAACTCATAGATCAAAATTTTAACAACATACGTCATTAGAGTATGCAAAAACTAAGGAACACAACTCACACCTTTTCCTTGCCCTTAACAGTAGGGCAAGAAGAGACCAATGCAGTAACATGATAGGTAAGACGGAGAGGTTCCAAAGTTGTCTTCTTCTCAACCTTTCCCTTCCTATTCCTAGCACCCACTGGCCGACCTCATTTATGCTTCACTGGTAAGTCCTCAGCCTCCCCAATTCCCACTGAGACAATGAAGCCCAAAGCAGACGCCTAGCCTCCAAAGAAAAACGACGAATGTTTAAGGCTATTTTCAACTAATTGATCATCAACTAATTATAGGTAAATTGATCATCAATTAATTATGGAACATGGAAGGTGATGTAGTTATGTTTACCCAATATTTAATTTACATATAATTTGTTAATGATCAACTTACCTACACTTAATTGATGATCAATATACCTACAACTAATTGATCATCAAATAGACTATATTATTGAAGGAAACTCCCAAGAAGAATGGTTAAATTTTTGAACCACCAACAATGCCCTTGGTTAAAATTAAAATAATAATTTTAGAAGAACAAAAATGTCAAAATAAAAAAATAAAACAGTTAGTTTTAATAAAATAAAAGGTAAATAAAAAACAAAAAGAACATGTGTGGAGCACATGGCCAGAGGCTAGTTATAGGTAAATTGATCATCAATTAGTTTTAGGTAAATTGATCATCAATTAATTATAAGTAAATGATCATCAATTTACCTTACAACTATTTCAAATAGCTTACAATTTGCTTACTCCATTACAAAAATTGTAGTAAAACAATTTACCTAGTCGATCTTAACCACAACACACAACCGGCCATTACCTACTGGATTACTCACCAACTATTTTACCAACTGTTTATATGAAAAAAAATGTACCTATTACGTTTATGAATGATTTTTCTACTATTTTTTTAACAATCTACTTGTCATTTTTTAATTACAAAGAAAATTTGAATAATAAAATTTATTATAAGAATTTATACATTATAGATTTGTAATAATGGAATTTTGAATCATAACATAAAATTAATTATAGGAATTTAAATTGAATGTTAATTTGTATTAAATGACTTTTGATTAAGACTGAGCCAGTAAATAAGTTGAAAAAATATGGTACAAAGATTTCTTATGTGGTATTTGCAATTTAATTTTGGAATAAATAAATCTAATAATTACAAAATTAAAGAATTAAATCCTATAATTTAAAAGTACTAGGTAGATCGTGATTAATTTGTGAACATAGAGCCCGTTTCAGCATTGTAATTTGTCATTTTCCCTATACCCTTACCGATTAAGTTGCTCTTTCAAAGTATTATATATATAGACCCAAAAATACTTTTTTATATGAGGACAACCAACTAAATAACAAAAAAAGAGTTAACGATTTTTTATTATATAAAAATTTATAAAAATCCACCTACTTCAAAATATTTTTTTTTTTTTCTTCCTCGTTTTTTTTTTTTTTTTAAAATAAATAATATAAGTGATAAAAAGAGGATAATTATGCAAATTTATATTGATGTGTACGTCTCTAAACTATTAACTACATTATCTAGACAGTGAGTAGCATGAGATATCCATTCTATTCTTTCCTCTAATTTATCCTCTCCCCTCCACCAAAAGGAAAACAATATTTTCTCTTAAATATAATATAGATACTATTTGGATGAATAATGAATTTTGGAGGATTACAATTTTAGTTTAGTGTCAATTTTAACCCAACCCAAATCGAGATGGCCTTACCACCTTCTTATGGTAAAATTGGCCTATGTGTTAGCCAAAATATAAACCTAAATTATCAAATGGATATCTAGTGGGTTGATACTTGATAGGATTGGTTGGAAATGGGTGTACAACTGTACATAATGGTTACCCACATTAATCATTGATTTAGCTTATTAATAAATCATCATTTTTAAAAATAGGGTTTTCCACAAATAAAAAAAAACAATTTGCAGAATAGAAAATAAACAAACAGAATATTTTGAGGGGAATTCAACAATATATTAAAACACACGAAAAGAAAAAGAAGAAGAAGCTAGCTAGATGGGTACAACAAATGAACGTAATTCTGACTTTGGGTGGACCTTTTCCAAATCTACGGCCAACGAAGCTCTCTCACCTACTACCACTGAAAGCGATGTGGCGCGAATGGGCAAAACCCACATTCTAATATATCCACACCGCCACCACGCCTTGATCCCCCATTCGCAATTAAGCTACCTCCATTCCCACTTTCCAGTCACCAAATCGTCCACGTCACGTCGTCACCCTTAGGTCATGCAACCACATCACCTTTTATTTACTTAATTAATTATCTACTATTTTTGAGTGATTGCGACCTAAATGCTACAACTCATACAGAGCCTCCAAGAAAGAGTACCGGGTATAGATGATCAGCCGGCTAGCTTTGTCTAGAATTCTCTAGATGCCGAATTGCCGATGATCGGGGGAGTCCCACCAAATTCGATGGTTGTAGATTTATACCTTCTCGTAGAATTTTGAATTTAATTCTCGAGTTTTGAGTTTTAAGTTATGTTTGTTCTACAAAATAATTAACTAACCATCTCGAAAATGAATTCGAAAAATTGGAAGACTGTGTGGGTTGTTTTGAGAAGGCAATTTTCAGAGTATATATGGTCTTGGTGCAGACCGGGCACTTTAGAGATATCTTAGTTAATATGTGAACGACTAGAAAGTTCATCAAGATGTCTCAAATATGGAGGTGGGACAACAAAGCTCTCTTTGACCTTTTATTCTTTTATCAAACAATGTTATATAATCCAGCTAGGAATGATTCAAGTGGAGGGCATGGTATGAATCACTAGAGCTAGAATCCTCATTATTCTTAAATCTTAATATTAATTTATTGATTCAAGTTCTATAATTATGTATTTGATGCGAGACAGTTTCATCACTTTTTTTTAGTAACACGAGCACATGGCATTCGAATGCAGTTAATTTGTAACATGTTTCCAACACTACTTGAATGCCAAAAGTCATAGAACGATGCTAAATCCAAATACTGTGATAAACACATCTTTGCAAAAGGATTAGAAAATCTCAAGAGAACATTTTGTGTTAAATGTAAAGGCTTGAATATGACGAAAGAACATGATGTTGTCAAGTTCGAATTCACTCTCTACCAAAATAAAGAAAGAAAACATAAAGGTAAATAAAATGTTGGGTTAGGCTTCATCCCCCAATATAAAGACAAAATAATAAACTCAACATAAATATTTTAACCTCAATTGGTTTTTTGGTTAGGGTTTGAGGGTTTTTGTCTTATTGTGGTGCCATTTTTATGGTGTTATTCCACCGTGTGTTTTAATTTTGGTGCCTCCTTTATTATCAATGTTTCGGTTAATTGCCTGCACATGTGGTTTGACAATTTTGAGACATGATGTGAAAGAGGATAAACTTGTTTGTCTTGATGTTGGTTATAAGGTCGTATTGTGACATTCGGGATTGGTTGACTATCAGTAGCCAGAAGAAAATGATGATCATTGTGGTTACAATTTAGGCCTAATGAACTCATGCTATATGTACAGTAACCGTTGGTTTTATATTTGAAATATGAGTAGTTTCTTTCATCCGTTTAGAATAGTTGCGAATTTACGTAATCATTCCCCTAATTGTAATTTTTTAAATTATTGAATGAAGTTTTTGTTTTCTAAAAACAAAACTACAATTTAAACGGTTAGTCGTTAAGTGATGGTCAAATTCATAGAGGTACGGAATTGTTTCAGTTTCAATTTAAGGATAATAGGTGCTTTTATCTTTGATTTATTTATGTGGGGTAATTGGCCCATAAACATGGGCTAGAACATGAGCCCGCAGAGACCCAAAGACGGGCCCATACCTCCCTGAGGCGTAAGTTGGGAAAAGTTTGAAAACATATAAAAGATTTGTGATCCCTTCGGCTTGAGATTGGCCAAGCACGAACCTCTCGTTTTCCTTTTACTGTGTTGACACTCACTCACAGTCGCCGCATAAATCCTCTCTCTGTTTCTCTCTCCCATTCTGTGAAACTTCTCGTCAAAGCAAAGCGAAACGATGTCGTATGTGCCTCCGCACCTGAGAAACTCGAGCTCAACTACCACCACCACCACAACCAGCACGACCACCACCAGAACCTCATCCGGAACCCTAGACACTGATCGGAGCAAGCTCTCTTACTCCTCTAACTCTCACTTCAACAACGACAACTCATCCGCTGCTTCATTCTCCTCATTCTCGCAGTCCAATGTCTCTCGCTGGAGTTCCGGCACTATCTCGTCGGCGAACAGAGCTGTCGCCGTGCCGGACGCCGTTGTCCCTCAGTGGAAGCCCTCCGAACGGGTCCTCCGAATGAAGCCTGAGCAGGTTAGAATGAATCCTTATCCGACTTCCTTTGCGTTTTAGTTTGACTTCTTGTTGCAGTTTTGGCTTTCGTATTTGAATGGCTGAATTCATTAGCTTAGGGTTTTACATTTTCTATCTCCATTGGTCTTTATTATCATTCTCAGTCTATTTATATAATCATCATAATCATCATCGTGTATTTTGTGGGAGGATTTTATCTTGTCGCAAACTCTCAGTTTATCATAAGCGCTATGAAATAAACATATTGTTCGTCATATATATTTTTGTTATCTTCCAATTGATGCTCGTCATTGTGAGTGACGCTCATAGTTATGCATATTTGCTCCTAGGTGGAGTTTGATAAGTGGAATTTGTAAACTGGATGGTTGTTCTGATTGTCATGATGTGACGCCAACTTGTGCAGATTGAAGAGGTGTGTTTGCGGCTTAATTTGGATGTTTCTGTTAGTCCGGACTCTGCTCCTGCCCCGCCACCAATTGAGTCTTTTACAGATATGGTGAATCTTCGTGTCTCCTAAATGAGATTTATCCTTCAGTTTTGTTTGACCTAGTTATTAGTTGTTTGTTACCCCCCTAAATGAAGTCACAAAGTTATTGGTTCTGCTATTTCAGTGTTTGCACCCTAGCATTATGAAGGATATAGCATTTCATGGATACACTATGCCAACACCGATTCAGGCTCAAGCCATGCCAATTGCCCTCAGTGGACGGGATTTATTAGGCTGTGCTGAAACTGGTAGTGGTAAAACTGCTGCATTCGCCATTCCTATGATACAGGTCCGAGGTCATCATATATGATATTCTTGTGTCTGCACTATTTTCATTCTATTTGGATGCTGACTGGATGTGTGTCCTACTAAGTGGTTTTGTTTTACATTATGTTATAATTTATTTTAATGCGCAGCATTGTTTGGCTCAACCTCCCATTCAGCGCGGTGATGGACCACTAGCATTGGTATTAGCCCCGACCAGAGAGCTTGCACAACAAATAGAGGAAGAGGTAGTATACCTGCGCTTAAGCTTAATGATGGTGATTGTGAGCTTTTAGGTGTTGCTTTGGAATTCGTTTCTTTATACTTGTCTTCAGGTGCTAAGTTACTATTTTTACTTTTACAGGTCAAGGCTTTTAGTAAATCTCTCGAGTCCTTCAAGACTGCAATTGTTGTGGGTGGAACCAACATAGCTGAGCAGGTGACTGATTTTGCATAATTGTTTCATATTCTAATTTTCTATAATTGTTTGCTATTGTAGCTGCTGTATGAGAAGGAAAACTCATTAGTGATTATCTTGTCTTATTGTTTTTTTTTCCTTTTTAATTCCGTCTAGGTGTGTGTTAGGACTCGGAATGAATGCTTCCCTTGTATTATAGATTTTGAACATTTTCTCCCTAATGCCTGCCCCCCCCCCCCCCAATTCCCTTGCTTTCTCCTATAGAAAGACTGAGAGATGCCTCTGTCTCTGTTTTGTTCTTTTTTATTTGGGTTTAGGTTTTACGGAACACATTATTTTCTCTTAGTTTCTGCTAACATCACCTTGTTTGGCTGTGACTTTGCCACTGGATGAAATGACAGAGGTCTGAGCTTCGAGCAGGAGTTAATATTGTGGTTGCTACTCCTGGAAGATTTATAGATCATTTGCAACAAGGGAACACTTCTGTATCTAGAATTTCATTTGTTGTTCTGGATGAAGCTGACAGAATGCTTGACATGGGTTTTGAACCGCAGATTAGAGAGGTATGTTCTCTCTTTCCACCTAATATGTATTTATTTTTATTATTTTCCTTAATTTATACCATTACCATCACTGTGGCTTGCTTTTTGCTTCATTTTTAAGTTCTTGAGCTCATAGTGTTCGCGTCTAAGTGTCTAACCATATCATCATTTTATTTTTATGAGTATTTCTTTCCTTTAATAATTGCCAAGCTCAAAACAGCAAGTATGGGACTCAATGGATGTCTATTTGTGACTCGTGAGAAGTGAAACTTCATTAAAAAAAATGGGAAGTAGGAAGAGGGAAAATATATTCGAAAAATACAGACAGCAGGATTAAACCTAGTGCATTCACAATCATCCTTGGTGGTATATAGACTCACACATGATCTTTGTGTCATCTGTTTTTTCTTTTTTTCAAAGTTCTGTACAATGTTGTATGCCCTTTACATATCTGTACTTTACAAAACTATTCATAGTTATACAAGCTGCATAATATAATATACTGATTAAGCAATTCTGCAAAAATTGAACGAGTTGTCTGATACATATATATGGCTCGATACTCTACTACCTGCATCTGAGGGATGCATAACCCCCCTCCCTAAATATGGATTAATTGTATATTAGTAAGGATGAATCTTCTTGAGTCTAGAACGCAGTCATCTGATTCCCTGTTAACTTCTGGAAGGATTCTTTACATCTTTTTCATGCTATTCAGGTGATGCGGAACCTTTCTGAAAAGCATCAAACTTTGCTGTTTAGTGCTACTATGCCTGAAGAGATTGAAGGGTTAGCCCAGGTAAGATTTTTCGCTAGTTTCCTTGTTTTACGAGCATTTGTGAGTCATACAACCACAATAAGATATGGAAAGGCAATCACGAGTACAAGTTTTATTTTAATGAATTAATAGTCATGTATATGCCCTAGCTGGCTCTGAAATCTAAGTGCCATGTGATACCAAGTATTTATAAAATTTGTGCCCATGTGAATAAATTTCTATAAACTATACTGCTTCCACACGAGCAAAGTTTCACCATGTAGATTCCTTTTAGGAAATATTGCCTCATACAACTTTTACTCTTTCAAAAAAAAAAAATATATATATATATAATTGCTGCCCCACCTTATTTTTTTGCCAAAGTTTTAAACACAGAAAGCCTTTCAGTGGAGTCTTTTTTTTAGGCCACAAGTCTTTAGGCCATAAGGGAGATGACTCCTTTGTTCAAGCTGGATATTATATGTAATTTCTTCATTTTGATAAGGTAAAAAAATTTGAATTTACTATTAAAAATTCTAAAGCATAATTCATATAAACCGATTAAGGGTAAGCCATCAATGTGGTTTATTGAAATAATCAGCCTTCCCGTTTTACAATTTTATTTGTTTCTACAGGTAATTTTCGTGTATGTTTGCACTTTTCACTATATGAGAACCTATCCCTTTCCCAGAGATACATGACCTATCTGCACTTGTTTTCTGCTACATTTAACTTCATATTGTTTTTTCTGTCCACTTTTATTTTATCATTCATTTGAAATAATGTGATCAATATAATTTGCTTCTTAAAAAACAAAAATAGATAAATAAACATAAATAAACTTCATATTGTTTCATGCTCTGGAACAAGCAGCAAGTCTTGAACATATCAACAACCACCACTGCATTCTTCTCTATTACTGCAAAAGCAGCAATATGTCAAATTTTAGAATGGTTTCGTAGTACTTCATTTTCTAATATGGATATTGTGCTATCTTCACTCTACTTGGATAATTCTGTCATCGAGAATTTTGACAAAGACTTATCCGGCCTTCTTTCCTCCAACTGCAGGAATACTTAACTAACCCAGTGCAAGTGAAGGTGGGAAAAGTGAGTAGCCCTACAGCAAACGTCACTCAGAGTTTGGAGAAAGTTTCTGAGAGTGAGAAGGTAGGTTCGCACCAGCACAAGAATAATTTATCTTTATTTTTTTATCTTCTGGGTGTGAGGTGGGGTAGAGGGCGGGTATAGGGATTGTCTTGGCTTTTAGCTCCACTCAGTGAGTCGCTTTCATTCTGCTTTGCATTTAAAATTTTTTATACAATACAATTTAAAATATTAGGTGCTTGCAAAACAATTAGTCGGATGTCGCGTTGTTATTAGTTGCTTTTCTTGGTTGCATTTCTTCTCCTAGACAAGCTCAATTATTTGCGATATGCACTTAGCTTTGGAAGCAGGGATCTCCTCCACTATGTAAATTGAAGAAGGTGGTGTTTGAAAAGTTGTAGCTAGACATGTGTGGAGAGTTGTATTATGTATTGTTTAGTTGAAAATCCCTTTTCTTGTGTATTTCTGTACTTAGTACTCTTATATTGGACAAACATATTCCAAAATAAGCTTTTGTTCAGCTATTATGTAGTTTCAGTTTTGTCTACCCTTTGGTTCTGAGTTGTTTTGCCTCATATTAACTCTATGATGGTGTTTTGTCTGTGTAGACTGATCGGCTTCTGGGTTTGCTCGTAGAGACGTCATCTCGAGCTGAAAAAGCTGGACATCCCTTTCCCTTAACTATTGTATTTGTTGAGAGGAAGGTATATAATGCTCCATGCCCTACCATCACTTGACCTCATATTTTCAAATTATAGTTTACGGTGTCATGGCTATAAGCAATTTGTTTAGTCTGATATGGCTATACATAATTGAGAAACAAGTTGTTCAGTTATTTTTCTTGCCTCACATCTTAGTCTCTATAAGCCAGCTGAGTCATTTATGAGTTGTCTTAAAGGTGAGCATCATGGCTAACAAGGCAGCTGCAGGTCAATTTTTGAGTGTACATTTTCAATGAACTGGTCCAGATCTTGCATTCAAAGTATATTTTTTGAATTAATGTGAATAATAGAAAGAAGTTCAAGTACGACTTGATGGAGAAAATATCTTCTGTTTAAAAGTATTTTGAAGCTGAGTTCTCTAAAATAGTAATGTGAATTTTCTCCTGTTTCATAGCGTTGGATGCTATCATGATGATTTTAGATTTTATATGCTTGCTTGGGGCAATTGGCAAAAGTACTTTTAAGTCTTGTGTGACTTGATTTTCCTTGTATACTTGTAAACTTTTAACATTGAGTTTGGGTCTGCATGTAGACACGATGTGATGAAGTTGCTGAAGCTTTGGTAGCACAAGGGTTGCATGCAGTTGCTCTTCATGGTGGACGCACTCAGACTGAAAGAGAGGCTGCTCTGCGTGAATTTAGAAAAGGCACCACCAACATTTTGGTTCGTCATCCAAGTTGCTAGAGAGAATTGATACTAGTGTATTGATTCCTTTTTTTTCTTTTTTTTGCTGTCCTGTTAATGTTAGTTTCATTTGAGTCTGCTTGAATACAGGGGAGCTTTTAAATATCCATTAGTCATTATCTAATTTACACCTTGCATTCAGGTTGCCACTGATGTTGCATCTCGTGGTTTGGACGTCTCAGGAGTTGCTCATGTTATCAATTTGGATCTTCCAAAGGTATATGTGTTTGCAAATGAAAGTCTCTTGGTCGAGTTATATCTGAAATCGAGTAGCTCAACATAGAGGGCTATCTGAAATGGGGAAATTCTAATCTCTGAGTTTCATTTCCACCAATTCCGAATTGGATAGGTGGTGATCTTTGGTATTTAAATAGCTCACAATCAAATCTTAGCTTGTGATCATAAACCTTATTGTTATCATGTGATAGCATTCCCCTAGCCTGGTCTTTTCAGTCGCTATTAATTTTGTTGTGAAATAGCAAACCTGAAGCTTCAGTTATGGCTACCTCAATATAGAGCATGGAAGATTATGTACACCGGATTGGAAGGACAGGAAGAGCAGGCTCAATGGGACAAGCTACTTCCTTTTACACTGATCGTGACATGGTACTTTCTTTTCTACTTTCTCTTGATTTGTATCTTTCCTCCCTTCGATTTAAAGCGTACAGATCACTCAAAAATAGCAAAATATAACTTTGATTCTTCATTATTGATGAAACACTGTAGTTCCTTGTGGCGAATATAAAGAAAGCAATAGCTGATGTTGGATCTGGGAATGCTCTGGCTTTTGCTACCGGGAAGGTACATATTTTTAGCTATTTATGAACGGTTATTTTGTGGCATTATGCTTGCATCTGGCTCTCTTTTCTCATTTAAGCTAATTTGGTTAGAAAAAATAAAACTTTATTTTTATTTTTTATGCATGTGTAAATCATTAAGATATTTGCTATTGAATATTAGACTGCAAGAAGGAAAGAGAGGGAGGCAGCTGCTGCTCACAAGCAAGCTAAGGTTTCTTTATCCAAGTCCTCAAGTCCCACATCAATAAACATTGAGGACAAGTATAAGTTCATGGTTTCTGACCCGGACAATCAAACGGAGGGTGCAGCAGATAGTGCTTGGGACGATTAATGCAGTTCACCATCAGTGCAATCAAGATTCATTCTTAGGTCCCCAAGATGTTGAGGTTAGTAAAAAGTAGGTTTAGATGTTCTCTCTCTCTCTCTCTCTCTCATAGATGTGCACATGCATATCTTGCAACTTTGCTACAATTTACTAGGGGAGTTGAGATCCACACCCCCTAGTAAATCCCTCTTTTATGTTGAAGTCACTGAAGCAAAAGGTTTTAAAATACTAAAAGGGAAAGAATGAGTGTGGATTTCACTCTCCTTTACTATGCAAGGAAAATGCGTCTCTGTGCTGTTTATGTGTGCTCATTTACAACTTTGCTACAATTTACCGATCTAAGGAAAATTAATTTTCTCTATATATGTGCCTGTGCTGTTTATGCATGCTTATCCTGCAACTATGCTACATTTTACTGATCTAAGGAAAATTCATCATTCATCTTTAGGCATGTTGCTTCTAAATGGGGGCTTGGACTGCAAGTTGAAGACGATTAGTTCCTTGTAAGTTGTTGGCTTCTCAGAGCTGTTGTTTTACATCGTCGATGTATCTAGTACCTTTACTAAGGACTAACTTAGTTGATACTTCTAGAGATGGTAGGGTTGGCTCGTAGGGTTTTGCATTGTATATCTTAAAAATGGAAGTTTACTTGGGATGTTAGTAGTGCAATGAAATATTTGGCCCGCTAATGGGTTCGTTAAAAGCATATGATTTCACAGTTTCACATCACTATCCTGTGCCTTGCATGAATTGCTTTTGACTATGTGCCTAGCATGAGTTTAATTTGAAGTGATCCGTAATCTGTAATTATGAGAAAGTTTTCACCATATCAACCCATGTAATTACTATTTCGTGATGTATCATCATGACCTGCTTGTTATGTTTTTTTGTCCCACAATGGTTATCATAGTTAATTGTATTTATTATAATAGATTAACTATGATTAACGTGATAAGTGGGCGGTAGTGGTAGTTTATTTTCTTCACAAAATATGTAGTTTAGTGAGTGGTGGAAGAGGATGCTAGGCTTTTCTGGTACAAGATTATATGAAAAGGGCGATATGTGACAGCAGCAAGAATTCATGTGCTATTGACATGTTATAGAGGTGACATGATTTTTCTACAGTATTAAGTTTGTTTTGACCTTGTTTATGCATATATGTGTTGAGGTTGTGTGTGATCTTGTTGGTAATCAAGCGAAAATTCTTGTATACACCAAAGTGTATATTCACTTTGGTGTTCTTAGCCGTTGGATCGGCAAATTCTTCATCCAACCATTCATACTCCCTGCATGCACACCGTTGGATCTTCCATTTTTACATGTTAGCCGTTGGATCACCGAAGTACATATGTACTTTGGTGTGTGCAAGACTCTCGTAATCAAGAATGTTAAACAAAAGAGTCCCGTATTGAAAAAAAAAAATGGAACACACAAGTGGTGGTTCACTAGTGAGATGCCATCGAAGCCTTTTAGATGTAACCGCACACCTAAAGATATTGTTGGCTTGAGAAAACCCGAGTATGTGAACCTATGTGATTACAATGGGCACAATAACAGTCACGTAATACAACTACTAATGGGGGATTTCGCTAATAACAGTTGGATTACTATCATTTATGTCGTTGGACTCTCAGAAAACAAAACACGAGAGGCCAAAATCTATTTGATATAGAAGTTAGGGTTAACATGAAAAGAAGAAAAAGAATTGATAGCCTTAGTGACAGCTTGACGTCTAAAAATATCTTTGTAAATAGTTTTCTATAAATTTTAAGATTGTTGAGTCAAATACTGTCTACTTATATAAATCAAAAGCTTATACTTTAAACCAAATGAATTATTTTTTTAGGAGAAATAAATATATTCCTACAACCAAGCAAGGTCAATGCCAAAATTATTTTGATCAAGAAATTATTAATTACATTACGAAATAGGAAAAACAAATTAAGAAAAGTATTTTTGAAAAGGAATAATCTTGTTTGTCTTTTTTTTTTGTTGGGAAGTGAATAATCATTATAATCTTGTTTGTCTAAAACCCTTCCAAATCTCCCTGTTTGTCTTTTCCTTGCACAAGAGACGGGACCAAATAGAAAATTAGAAATTAATAGCAGGTCAATCTGGGTCGGGTCACGCCCACCCGATTTTCCTTGAGCACACGCAGAGCTGATGATACTACTAGTAGTAGTGTAGTGTAGCTAGTACTAGTATCAAAACCCTTCCAAAACTCATCGACTCCACTATTCCTTCCGCCGCTCTCTCTACTGGATCAAAGTGCAAACGTGAGTGGGCACCGCTTCATCCCAAGATCGAACAAAGGTAACCAGTAATTTAATTAATTACTGATCTTCTCCCATTAATTATTGTCCTCTCAAATTTCAAAATCAATATGAATTCTTCCTAATTTGGAGTCGATTTGGGGCTCTGTGGTTAGGGTTTCCGACATGAGGAGCAACCAGCCGCCGCAGTGTGAGGATCTTCCGGTCGTCGTGTCCGATCCTGACATTGAGAAGCAGGTGTCGCCTCTCACACTCCCAAACGGTGTCGTTTCAGAAACACCCAATGCCACCGCCACCGCCACCGCCACTGCTAGTGTATGTACTCGATCTCTACCTTTTTTGCTGTAGCCTTTGCCATTCAAGCCGTGGTTTAATATTCAATGGGATCTTACAACAGCATAATTAGCTCACTTTGTTTTTTCTTTAAAAATTATTATTGTATAATAGAAGAGACTAAGTAATGTTTATATTATTTTAAAATATATGTTGAGATTTTAAGTCATTTTAATACAAGTGGATATATTTTTTGTTTGAATTGGAAGCCGTTCAGTATCCAAAAACCCTAGTACTGCTTATCTATTTTTCGCAATCGCATCGGCCATGGAAACACGACTTTTGACCTTTTGTTTTATATATAATTAAGGAGATGATTAGGCATTATGACTCTAAACAGGTTTGAGATTTTTACATATATAGCATAGCAAGAATTGTTCTACCAAATGACTATAGTAATTGGTGTGATGATTTTGCTTATCCTTTTCTTTGTTGCAGCGCCGTGTGCTCACATTTTGTTGGGCATACTTGATCCTTTTGCTTTGTCTACTGGTATTTGGGGTAGTAGCTACTAGCATTTCCATCCCTGCGCTGCAGTTTTACATTATCTATGGTATGTTTGTACCTTGTTAATATGTGAGTCACCTTTCACGCTATAGTATTAGGTGTTTTGGAGATACTGAAAGTTCTACCTTAAATACAGGTGTGCTTGTGGTTATTGCCTTTGGAAGTGCACTGGGACTTAGTGTGTCATGCTGCCGTGCAATGCAAGTTGTGGAGAGAGCAAACAAAAGTGCCAAGAATGTGCCTCTTGGCAACCATTCTGGTGTTTAGGTAAGCTTGTAACTACTAATTAGTAACTAGAGGTAGGAGTAGAACTTTATTGGATCTGTATCATGTTCAGATCATTTTTTATTTTGTGGGGGGCACTGGTGCTGATTAGTGATTACCTCATACCAAGTGTACTCTGGGTCTATACCATTCCTCAGGTCCTGCATTGACTGTTGTTATTCAACACTTACATCTAGCATTGGTCTAAATATATTCTATTGAATTTAAATTTTTCTTAGCTATGTGAACCTTGAAGCTTTACTCTATTTTTTCTTTGGGCAAAAGTCATGATTTGTGTTGTGATCACAAGTTCTTTCATCTGTAGGCATGTTGCTTCTAATTAGGGGCTTGGACTGCAAGTTGGAGACGATTACTTCCTGGCTTCTCAGAGCTGTTGTTTTCCATCGTTGATGTACCTAGTGCCTGTACAAAGGACTAACTTAGTTGATACTTTTAATGGAAGTTTACTTCGGATGATTGTAGTAGTACAATGAAATATTTGGCCTGATAATGGGTTCGTTAAAGGCTGATGTTCTTATGTTTCACAGTTTCACACCACTGTCCTCTGCCTTGCATGATTTTTTTTGCTATGTCTTACATGGGTTTAGGGAAAGTTCATGATTTAACAGATCACTTCAAAATCTACTCAGTTCCCAATCTTGTGGTTTGGCTACAAGCCCCAAATTTATGTTTAACGTGAAATTTCTGTAATCATATGGTTCTTATGTTGTTAGAATGTTTTATCTTCTTTTCGTTTTTTGATCGCCTAATAAATAATTCATAGAAGTTGGTATACTTCAGAGATAAAATGGAGAATCAATCAAATTCGGCCGAATAATCACTCATTGAGTTGCCACATTACGTATCAAAGGCATGCGTGAGTAGCTATTTGATGCGTCACATTATTACAAATTCCAAGCAGAGGAATTGTTTGACGTGTCACACTGTTACAAATTCGAATCAAAAGAATTGAGTTGAAACAGGTGAAGAGAAAACATTTGAGAGGAAGTTAAAAAGAGAAAAAGTTCAAGTTTTTTGACAAAATTAGAAAGAAAAAGAAATATATATATTTTGTTCTAGAATACGAACTGTCGTACGATTCCGTTGGCCAAACACGACCAATCGTTTTCAAACTCGTGCCAATAAAAACCTCGTCAAAGTGACCCCGCGAGGCTAGTCACCAAATTTTGTGTTTCTATCATTTCAAATCCGAAAATGGCAGGTGGAATTGCATCTGGATCGAGCCGTCTCTCGAAGCTGCTGAGGCCACCATCCACCGACGTCAAGGCCGCCGCCATGTGGGGCGTCGCCGCCGGCACCGGCGCTCTTTGGTTCGTCCAGGTTTCAACTTCTCTCCCAATTTCACTTCAAATAAGAAAATTTGAGATAATTATGTAGAAATCTAGAATTGGGTTCTTCTGGGCTACAGCTGAAATTTCTTTGTTGCTTGTTTTTGGATCATGAACAGCCGTTTGATTGGTTGAAGAAGACATTTCTGGAGAAGCCAGAGACCCAAGAGCAGTGATTTATGCTTTGCTGGTTTCAATTCAGAGGAGGAGATTCCTTCTGTTTCCAATAATTGCTTGCTTTTATTTCTAGTTTGTTTGTAGCTCTCTTGTTGGAGCTTAGAAATGTTGCAAGGACTTGAATCACTCTGTTTATTATTGAGTATTTCTTTCAATGGCCTGTATTATCTTTCACTTGCTACATAGTTATCATTGGAAGAGGGCTAATTAGTTGTTTGGTATCTGTGTACTAGTTGGTTCTTGGATATCTTTCTTCTCTCTGTTGATGAGCATCATCGTGATCTTGATGATGAGATTTCAGCAGCTATCCAAAATTCAATGACAAAGTGGATCCTTTTCAAGGTTTTCTTTCTTAATTCTTACACATTGATGTATAGGACCTAAAAATGCTTGATTATCTGTTTTGTATTTTCTCTCATGTTCAAGTCCCTAACTGCAAGATCTCAGTTTGTATTGAATTTCATGTGTTGAGACTTGAGATTATGGAGTGACATTTTGGTTAAAGATTTTTGGGAAGCCTTTGAATAGAATCTCTACTAATGAAAAACAGAGACATTCCGACATCTACATGAAAATTATATAAAATCATATTGTTTTTTACACTTGGTTATGGAAATGAAATGGAGAAGATTGAATTATAGCTTAGTTAGTTACTCTCACTTTTATTCAAACAAGGCGAGGAAGAGATGGAAGCAAGGTTAAAGTCCGTGAAGTGGCTTTATAATTTATGTATGCTATACATGTCATATGCAAGCGCCTGTAGCTCAGTGGATAGAGCGTCTGTTTCCTAAGCAGAAAGTCATAGGTTCGACCCCTATCTGGCGCGGTACTGATGTTTTTTTATGTTACTCTTTCTTTTCTTTTCTGTTTTTTCCTCTTTTTTTAATTTAACCCTTTGCTTGATATATACAACTCTCATTGGGGTTCTTTTTTATGTTACTTTTTTTTTAAATATATATAAATGTTACTTCTCTCATTGGACATCTGAAATTTCTATAGGAATGTGTGTTCTATATAAGTCGCAAAAACACAAATCAATTGTGCCACTCCAAGTAAAACCCAAACACCAGACTCAACAAAATTAGTACACAAATTTTCTGCCCTGTCAACCACTCTTAAGGGCGACCTGGTGACTCAAATGGTCCCAAGATTGGACCCTCATGCAATATGTACTCTATACAAACCTCACATCAATACAACCATGAGAAGGAAGCCACCCAAAAAATTACATATAATCCAAACCAAGATCACATAAGTTTTGCTCAAGACGCCAAAACCGGAACTCTCTTTGTCTTGTGTCCCATGCAAGCCTGTCGAAGCCTGTGATAACCGTTCCTATAATGTTCGAGTGAGAAGCACAACTGCCTTATAGCTTCCCTTTTTTCTTCTGCTCCTTCTAAAATCATGACCCTTTGCCTCTGAATCTCCTCCTCGAGTTCCTTTGCTCTTGCTGTCAGCTCATCCACCATTTTCCACGCCCCTTCAGCCCCAGAAACAAGTTCCCCTTGCTCCTTGTGCAACTGCTGCAACTGAATGTCCATCTCATTGATCTTATCATCTCTACAACTCACTTCTGCTTTAAGTGTTACAACTTTTGTACTAAGCTCCTCTCCTTCTGCTTTCATAGCATCAAGGGCCTTATTTAAATTCCCGATGTGATTGCTTATCTCAAGGATTTCTGCATTTAACTGCTCAATTTCACCAGTAAGTCTTTCTTCCATTTCGTTTTTCCCAGCCTTAATCGTTCTGATTTCATCCTCCATAGAACGTCCTCGAGACTCCCAGTCTCTAATCTGCTCCTCCAGTTGTGTCCGTTCTGTATACAGTCTAGATATTTCGGTCTTTACCTGTGACTTCTCTGGGAATATCTTCTCCTCAGCATCAGATACTGCTATTTTCAAATCCATGACCTCATGATCCCGGTCTGATAAACTAGTTTTTAATCTTGCAATTCGTTCCTGCAGCTTGGAAACCTCTCTTTTCTCTGTGTTAAGCTTTTTTTTCCACGTAGCAATGTCCTTGTTAGCAGATTCAAGCTGATCCTGCAACTGATGGATTTTCTCAGAGGCTTTATTACTCTCTTGTTCATGATTCAAACGTGAGGCTTTATTACTCTCAAGTTCTTGTCTCAAACTTGCAATCTCTTTCTCTGAATGCTGAAGCCTATCTTTTGTGGTTTTCAGCTCTTCCACCAATGCCTCAATCTTGTTATCCGGGTCTTGAACTTCTTCCGACCTAGGTATCTCTGATGTTTCATTTACCTCCATGTCCGGCTCACCCTCATGCCTCTTGACCTCTCTATGCTCTGATGATTCAAGACCGGCCTCAGAGGCATTACCGTTTTCCAACAATTTATATCTTCTGAGCTCAATGTTCAACCTAGAGATCTGTGCCTTTGAGTCCTGTAATTTTTCATTCGCAATCGTCAGCTCTTGCTCATATTCTGCAATTTTTGCAAAATATTCCTCCGAATCTTCATTTTTAGACCCCCTCAATGGACTATCTGCATTCTCTTCCTGTTGCAGCCGGAGCTTCTCCTTCACTTCACGAAGCTCGATTTCTAAGTCAATCATCTTCCTATGCTGCCCTTGATCACCACCATTTGCCAAAACACCTGAGTAATTGTTGACTGAAGAATCATCGTCATCAGATGCTGGCTCAGAATCCGTTAATGAAGGTGATTCTTCCCCTTCTTTCTGGTAATTATCCGAGCTGTTTCCACCGGGGCCAAGGAAGAAATCAAACCCAGCAGCACGAGGGCCTGATTTACGACGACTCAGCCTTTGAGATTGGAGATCAGGAGAGGACCATGCAGATGGCAGTTCTGAACCAATATCAGAAATGCATGAGCTCATGGATTGGAGATCCGAGGTTACATTCTTCCGTAGCTCTCCTGTTACATGATCATAACGTTCGGCTAGAGACCGGTACAAGCGATAAAACTCTTCCACATGAGCAATCAATTCAGGTCTCTTTTGATAATACATGTCAGCCTTTTTAGCAAATGAATCCCCATCTTCTTCAACCAGCTTCAACATCCGTTTGATGCACCGGTCCATCTCTGAGGTTAAGGACCGTTTTGTCATTTTCTTGATAGGCATTTTTGGTGAGAAAAATGACTACAACAATCAAATATTTAAAACTTCGACAAAAAAAAATCTGAAACCTAGAGAAATTTAAACATGCAAATTTTGGAAAATTAACTTCCTCCACCAGTTGGTCAGGGGGTGAATAATGCCTACCACCATTTAGATTAGGAGCAGAAGCTAAAATTATACAACAGTAGCTTATTTTTACACACTTTAACCTTGCCCCCATTTAGAATGTGAAACAAGAAATCTTATCTGCTATTGACTTAATATCCACATCTCAGGTTAGAGGCAACAAATGTTGTTAAAACACGACAACAGATGTCTCTTCACAACAACAAAACTTTAAGTGAGATTTGGGTATGCCGGACAAGAAGAGGAAAATGGAAAAGAGATGGCACTACGTGAATATAGTAAAACAATTCTTACTTGTCCCAGACTTTACTGCTAATCACTCAAAAGACTCAAAGCCAAATATAATTCATCAGTTATCAAATATTTAGTCAGGTAAAGTTGGATACAATTTTGCAGGCAGTTTCTGTTAATTAATATATGGATAACATTTTTCGTTTTTTATGAGAAAAGCTATTTATATATCTAAACACATAATTTATTATGTTGATCGATCATCTCTTTTCTATGCCTTTATCACAATTAATAATTTTTCCTACATACACTTACAAAAAAAAAGACCGAAAGAGGTGTTTGCTGCTCACCCTCGAGATTCTCTGCAAGCCACTTAGAGTTTTTGGGATTGATGTGACTGTCCCACCACCAGGAATGTGAATTTTTTGATTCCAACCTCTTCATACTCTTATTCGACCGAACCTGGCATGTAAGCAAAGACATGTTATTTAGATATTTCGATGCAAAAACCAAATAAAGGAGGAAGAAGCAAGATCCTAACAGGAGAATTAATCATTCAACCCAATCTTTAGTAATGCTAGAAATATCAGGTCCAAACTTGATCAAAAATTAACAGGTACCACCATCCTACTCACCGACCAAACTCATTTTTTTTAACATAAACGTAAGAATGTAAGATGTTGCAAGGTTGATCTCTCAAAGCCTCCGACAAAAATACAAGTCGAAAAAGAAGATTATTTATCACACATTGTACTGAATTTCATCTGTTCATATCTTACCAAGGGTGTAGCCATTTGCTAATATGGTAGAAACTCCGAGTTGATACTTATGATACAGTCACCTATTCACCTGTATCCAAAATGCCACAAACAAATCAGTTTTTCTGATACATTCTTTTGGTTTCACTTTCCCTATAAACTAAATCAAAATGTGAACCAACAATTATTTCATTGCCTCAGTAAACCTCGCATCATTAGTATTCACATTCATTGCATAACATCCACAATATCATTTCTAACGTTCATGCTGTAAAAGAGTAAAAATATCAATTACCATGAATAGCAATTTAAGTGTACAATATTTACTCATTTTGCCAAAATGTGTTTATGGGCCCAAATTGAATCGACGAGCCCACATTTCAGAAAGAGCGTGAGTGCACGCGCAAAGCAGGGTTTTAAGAACCGCGGGAATTGAGTGTACAACTGTCTGAACGACAGCTCCACCCTCCATTCCAATGAAGTAACAACGTGGTAGATGAAGTGACTCATTTTTCATTATTGAAAATTAATAATTACTCAATAATATATACCCAAAAAAAGAAGAAAATTAAAAATATTTATGCTTCAGCAGAAAGTCCTGTTTCTGAAAATTAGAATTTGCAATTCAAACGAGTTGAATTTATGTGTCTGTGAATAGAGAATCTCAGAACTCATCAAAATCACAGAAAGGAGTAATCTTTATAAGCAAAATCGAATACCCAGAAAGAAAACTTACAGAAGGGCCTTTGAGCTTTGTTATTGAAGACTGCAGAGAAGCAGAGAGAGAGATCCCAGTTGTTGAAGAACACAGAGAGAAATTGAGAAACTGGGTTTCTATTCAAGATGGGAAAGAATTCAAAGAAAGACGACCTTTGGGCTCGATCTGGAATAGTGTGGAAGCAATATAGAATTCAAGTCAAGAATGCTCTCTCTTTCTCATTTTGTGTTTTTATATACGACAAGAAAAAGCACAGTGGAATACTGGAATGTGGATGTCATCTTCCCAAGCACTATTAATTGACCAAGTTTCAAGAGGCAGGCACAAACCATGTGAGGGGTTTGTCACGTTTGAGCAATACTATTGCTTTGGGATATAATATTAATAGCTGCCGTCCAATTTTCATTTTCTTATTTATATAATTATTTTCTAGTTGACATAGGCATATCATATGGTTCAAATCCCTATCCTCACCGATATTTCTTCTATGTGACGTCACCGGCCAGAGACCTGCAATGAAAATAGAACAAATGTATGGTATGGTGTGATCACAATCACAAAATTAAATTTGTTGGTCCATGTCCATCTGTTACTTTTATTCGTATTGACTCTAATTTATTTGGTTAATGCTCATAATAAGGCACTTGCATATGAGGATGCCGATTGAGTTGGGGGCACACCAATGTAATACACCTTGTAACATAAATTAGACATAAATTAGTACCTATGAAATTTGAAAATTATTTTTGCTTTTTTTTTTCCTTCATTGCACATTCGTCCCACATCGTCACTCAACCTAACCGCCACACCCCGCCACTCACACTAGCAAAGTTGCTCATCTCAATATCAACCTACTCATTTGTTTGATTTATTTCATGAGTTGTGATATTATTCTTTACCCCCCCCCCCCCTCCCTCCCCCCCCCCCCTCTCTCTCTCTCTCTCCCCCTCCCCTACCCCCGCCCACCCCCCCTCCCGAAACCCCCCCCCCCGTTGGGGGAGCCCAGTTGAAAGAGTGGAGAGGGGGGCTGGGATGCGACCCCGCGACCATTCCCCCTCGCTCCCCCCCCCCCCCCCCCCCCCCCCCCCCCCCCTCTCTCCCTCCCCCCCCCCCCCCCCGCCCCCGGGGGTGGGGGTGGGGGGGGGGAGGGGGGGGTTTGTGTTGGGGGGGGGGGGGGTGGTGGGGGGGGGGGGGAGAGAGAGAAGAAAAGAGAGGGGGGGGGAAAAAAAGAAAAAAGAAGAAGTTTTTTTTTTTATATTTTACCAATTATTTTCCCTTAATTTTAACGGAAAACTAATGGGGTCCTTTTGACGGGATGTTTTGGCCTGTCTTCCCCACCTTTTTTATTTTTTTAATTAGGAGATTTAGTTTCTCATTGTGATTAGATAAATATAATGTATTAGTTTCCTAACTGTAAATGGATATGTAACACTATATTGGGGAGACGAATTAATAAAGCATCAAGAAAAGAGTGAACTTGTGCTCTGATCGAATAGCTATGGATGAGGAAGAGAAAAGAGTCCGTCGTTGCGACACAACGAGTTCGAACTGGTCTGACCTCCACGTAGAGCTATTAGAGTTGATCCTGAGAAGGCTTGCTCTCGTTGACATGACTCGCTTCAGACTCGTTTCTCCATCCTGGTATACTGCCCCAAAATCTTATATCTCCGGCTCGGTTTACAAACCCTTGCTGCCACAAACCCCATGGCTCATGCTCCATCGAGAACACGACGATGCTGATGCTGGCCACTTCTTTAGCCTCTCAGAGAAAAAGGTTTACACCTTCAAGAACCTGTTTCAAGGCTTCGGGGAAGCCGAAAGGGGTCTGGTGGATTCGTCACATGGGTGGCTGGTGATGTGGAACTCCAAGGCATTCAGAGTACATCGATCTTTTCAACCCTATCTCTAGGGTTAGAGTTAAACTCCCACCTCTAGGGGGGTCTGTGCCTTGGGTTACAAAAGTTGTCCTTTCCTCGGACCCGTCTCGCAGCAACGTACAAGTTTTACGTTGTGGTAAAATACCGTAAATACGTAAATAAACGATGCTCTAGACTAGCATATATTCCACAAGCATGGTGATGGTGGAGACAACACATGGACTGACTTTGACTGTGAATCGAAAAGATATTATGATGAGATTATATTCCACAAAAACCTTCTATTTGTCTTGTGCTTGGGCGACTCAAAATCAATTGAAGTTTGGGACTTCGGGGGAACCTATCCCATCAGAACCATGGAATTCCAACCTCCGGAAAGGGGCATACAACAGCCCAGTTACCACTGTTATTTGGTGGAATCACTGGGTGAGATTTTGTTGGTGGAGAAACTCCTGAATCTAGTTTCCCGTCGATTCTACTATGATATCCTTAAGTTAAAAGTGAATGATCACAACAAGTGGGAGAAGGTGGAAAGTTTGCAAGGGCGGGCTTTAGTTTTGAGTGAATACAGTACAGCAGCGATGTCATTATCCACTGTGGATTTCCCAAAACTTGAAGCAAACTCAATTTACGAAGCACAAGAAGGTATTTTTCTTATAGGTGGTCGTCATCAGCTCTCTTTAAAAGTAGAAGCATACAATTTGGAAGAAAAAGGTTTTAAGTCGTATTATGTGGATAAGAGCATTATGCAATTTCCGCTCTTTTGGATTGTTCCCAATCCATGTGAGGTATATATATATACAACACGTTTTATTATATATATAGTTTTAAAATTAGTATAACATGTTTTAATTACTAACCAACTTATAACTATTAAACTCGCCTACACTTCTCATTCATAGAATTTTCATCCAAGTTTCATTTGACTCTATCAATGTGATGTTTTTTTAAAAGTACTCACTACACTTTTGTTGTACTTCCACACTTTCATTTCTTTCTCTAATTTTGTAATACAAAAATTAGGTATGTGATTACTCAAAAATATTGTATAACTAAATATTTTAGTCTTTCCACTCCTAATTAATCATAAAATAATTAACATGTATTAACTCAAATTTAAGAATTGTTGTTTGTCAGCAACTTAACATATACATACTAATGTATCCTCAATCGATCACTACAAATCATTATGGAATGAAGTTTGTTTAATATTTTTTTTAATTACAGTTGATCGATAAGATCTCATAAATTTTCATTTAAAATTTTCATGTTTTTCTCAAAATTTTCATCGTTTCTTTTGAATATTTAATTACTGAAATCTATATTTTCTTGATATTTCCGTCGAAATTTCTATTTTCCGGACCGTTAATATTTTCTCGAAATCCGATATTTTAGTCTTGGTTTTCATCATACAGGATGACTAACGAAATGGTGGCGAGACTGACATATGAAAAAACTAATTTTATTTAAATAACTTCAAATTTTGTTATTTAAATTATGAAACTAAATAAAAAATTATTTTTCTTAAAAATAATGAAATAAGACTAACACACTCCGGCCTGCTCATGACCATTTGATCTTTAGGATTAATAATTCTATTGAAAAAAAAAAACTAGAATCAATGGATTGTATACTTTGATCTAAAATTATTCCTTGAGATTAGCTTTAGGCCGGAAGTGAAAAATCTTAATGCTAATTTCATTTTTTGCAACTCTTAATTTATTTAAAGAGTGGCGTGGCATGCATCTCCCAATATCATTTGTTGAGATAGTTGATAGCCATCGATCTAGTACTAGTAGTAGATGAGGTGGATCACTAAGACATATATATAACTGATAGATGATACGTACATATATCAGAAACCTCTATCGATCAGAAACCAATTCGAACTAGAAGAGGTTTCTAATGTGAGGACTGATTTAAAATATTTAAATATAATTTTACTCTGCATATAGTTATATACTTTGATCAGAATTTCAAAATCAATTACATATATATAAGGAATAAATACACTTTTAGTCCCTAAACTTTAACTCATTCGACACTTTTGTCTCTGAACTTTGAAATATATCACTTTGGTCCCTGAACTTTGACATTTACTATCACTTTCGTCATGACCAAAGTTTTCACCGAATAAACCTCCGATTCCGGCCAAATTGAACGACACCACATAATGGGTTTTGAAGCCCTCCTTGAGGCGAGTTCAACGTCACTAATCTCGCCTCAAACCGTTACCGGACGGTGGAGAATTTTAGAATTTAAGTTTCGGTCACCACCGACTTTCGGGACAAATTCGAGCCATTTTAGGCCGAATCGAGCTTAGTCCTAGTTATAAAAGTTACTCCTCTCATCCTTGCGAACATTTTGGCATAGGTTTTGCATCATTTTTTTTTGTCGGGACGAAAGTGATAGTCGGTGTTAAAGTTCAGGGACGAAAGTGATATATTTCAAAGTTCAGGGATGAAAGTGTCGAACGAGTCAAAGTTGAGGGACTAAAGGTAATTTTTTTCCATATATATATTTATAATTTTTGGTGAATTAATATTAAGCTTACTGATCTTCCGCAAACCCTAGCTATACGCTAGCTAGCTTTTTGCGTGCGTGGTCCGATCAATAGCTATGGCCGAGGAAGACAAAGTCGTCGTCCGTTGTGATTGTAACACAACGATCAGACCGGACTGGTCTGACCTCCAATTAGAGCTATTACAGTTGATCTTGAAAAGGCTTGCTCTCGTTGACATGACTCGCTTCAAACTCGTTTCTACATCCTGGTATGCCGCCGCAAAATCTTATATCTCCGGCCCGGCTTACAAACCCTTGCTGCCTCAAACTCCATGGCTCATGCTCCCTCAAGAACGCGGTGATGTTGATGCTGGCCGCTTCTTTAGCCTCTCAGAGAAAAAGGTTTACACCTTCAAGAATCTGTTTCAAGGCTTCGGTAAAGCCGAAAGTTGTCTGGTGGGTTCGTCACATGGATGGCTGGTGATGTGGGACTTTAGCGCATTGAGATTACACCTTTTTAACCCTATCTCTAGGGTTAGAATTAAACTCCCATCACTAAGCAGGTTTGGGTTTCCCAATCCTAAGCCTAACAAAGTTATCCTTTCCACGGACCCGTCTCGCAACAAGAAGTTTTACGTTGTGGGGAAGTTTTACGTTGTGGTAACATACGGAAAAAGACTAGAGACAAGACTAGAGACGAGACTAGCATTCCATAAGCATGGTGATGATGGAGACAACACTACTTGGACTGACTTGGACAGTGTACATAAATATGATGAGATTATTTTCAACAACAGCCATTTATTTGCCTTGTCCTTGGGAGACTCCAAATCAATTTTAGTTTGGGACTTTGGGGGAAACTATCCCATCAGAACCATGGAATTCCAACCTCCGGAGAGGGAGGTAGAACAACCTCGTTATGCCCTTTATTTGGTGGAATCACTAGGTGACCTTTTGTTGGTGGAGAAACTCAAGAATGGGGTTTCAGGTCCATTCTACTATGATGTCCATAAGTTAATCGTCACTGCCAACAAGGTGGAATGTTTGAAGGTGGAATGTTTGCAAAAGCGGGCTTTAGTTTTGAGTGAAAAGCAATCAGCATCAATGTCATTATCCACTGTGAATTTCCCAGAACTTGAAGCAAACTCAATTTACGTAGCCCGATTACATTATTCTTTTGTAAGTGCTCCTCATGAACCATGTTCAGAAGTAGAAGCATACAAGATGGAAAGTAAACGTTTTAAGCCGTATTATAGGTCCCAAGTGGTTAAACGCAATTTTCATTCACCACTCCTTTGGATTGTTCCTAATCCATGTCAGGTATAGGACACATCAATTCATTCAGATCATATTAAAACTATTACAATATTTCCAAGTGATAGAATGACTAGTTTTGAATCCGATCATGTAGTACACATATCAATTTTGCAACTATTGTATTGTTCTAGTACGTGATGATAATTAAGATATATGCGTATCTGATGATGAAGACCTGCAGTCATGGGCTCCAACATAGCATGCAAGATATCAGAGAATGCATGGATATGGTCTCCCCTGATGTGTTCTCCACTTCTCCTTAATTGCTTTTAGTCTAATTTCTTTGGCTCTAGTTTACCTTTGATATGTTTCTTTGTACTTGTTTCTAGTTTCTTATTTACCTATAAAATAAATTAAAAATAAAATAAAAACTTTTGGTGTGATTTATTTGTTTCGTCCCCGGATAATTTTATTTGATGAAAACGGAATAATCATCTTGTATCATGCTCGCTTTTCTCAGACTTGCATGCTTTGTGGCGTGTGCTCTCTTTTCTGAGAGGCTCACATCTTCTTTGGGTCCCCATGGCCATGGTTTTGTCACCTCCGGATCCGAAGAGTTTCTATAACAGAGAACCTGAGAATTAACCCGCGGGTGCAAAAAAAGATCAAACATTCTTCGAATGATAAAATACTTCATCAAAAAGAGATAAACATAGGATTTTAATTCAAACCTGGACAGTCATTGAGAGTGCTCAAATTGCGAATGCGGTGTTGGACGTTGGCTCATGGATCACTACAACAATATATAAAAAGTCAATCAATAAACCACACAGCCAAACTTGCTAGGGTCAAACAGTGTATGCATGAAAATTTATTCAATGAAATTGATTGCTTATACTTTATACTAATATGCATTCAGGACAGAACTGCAAACAGTAATACAACACCTTTCATGTAAAGTTCTGCTGAAAGAGATTATGGATTCCTTGCTTTTTAAATGCATCAGCTAAAATTCACCTTTGATGGACATTAAGTTTACTTGTACAGATGCAGACACCAAAAACCGTCTACAATCTGTTATAGAGGAAAACAGAATCTTCCCAGTAACAGCTTACAAATCCGAACTGACTTGAAGACTCCCTTCCCATGAAAACATGAAACATTTCTAAATACTCAAACTAGAGAACAAGGCCACAAAATATGTACTAACCCAAATTGACATAATATAACATTATAATGCTATAGATCATTATAATATAACATTATAATGCTATAGATCATTATAATATAACATTATAATGAAATACGTACAAAATTCCTATTCTACTAATATGCATTATTTGTGCTGTTTCGTTGACCGAACTTGCTTACTGCCTTAGTTCTGACTTCTGAGCAATCAAAATACAGGCTTAAAATATAAAAGAATCGAGTTCTACTGGATTCTCACACATCTTTGAAGAAACAACCGCCAGTGTACTCTCCATTGTCCTGCAAAACCGATCAAAATGTAAGGAACTAAGGATATAGAATTTGCCTTCATTATATTATCATGATGTAATGAACCCAGAAGTATGAGAATCAAATACATCCTAGGATGTAGTAAATCAAACATACTGATACCCTCAAACTTTGATTGCAATGTTCTGGAAATCCGAAGTATAAAGAACACAATTCAGAAAATACATGTATCAAACCAAAGACCACAGAGAGAGACCATTTACACTCATTTATCTATATTTAATAAAAACATATTTTTACTATTCATTAATATCAATAACACATATAATACAATAAACCTTCCTTAGAAACAGAATCCAATAAAATTTTATTTAATTTTTTTACTTGATCACTCTAGATCATCAGTCCAAAAATATTATTTGATATTAGATAGCAAATTTTTTTCAATCCTCGATCGAGCCTCCTAATCATCAGATCCTTTAAAAAATATTTTTGAAAAAATACTAAATTTATCACTCTACCATCAAATACAAAAATATTAATTAAACTCAATTTATAATTAATTTATATATCATTTAAAAATTAATTAATTTGATATCTATGATTAAGGACTATAGATCATCAACAATAAAATCAAAATAGAAAAAAATTCCCAATCAATTTTTATTCTTATAATACCAAACACATCTTCTTAAACAATTAATATATTTTTCAACCATTGTAACAAAAAAATAAATATTTAATAAAATAAAAAGAGAACAACAAACAGAGATATGTATAACATCTCCCACAAGATCCAACTCTACAACTACACATCATTCAACTTCAACATAATAACAAACATATAAAATAAAAGACTACCAAACTAAGAAACAGATCAATACAATTACAACTACAGAGAACATTTTTACAACATCAAAAACCTGCCAACATATAAATTTCCAAGGACATTTATCAAACAGATCATTCTAATTAAAACCCAAAATTCAAAATCAATATATTTATCTAACAATAAAATAACACAACAACATTAAGAATATAATAACAATTCATTTAACCAACTAAAAAAAAAATTTTAACATAACCACATTCAATTTTACTAAACACATCCCCAACTAACATCTCTATCAAACCAAAACCACTAATATACTCCCATCACCTTAATCTCATAATCCACTAATTCCACCACACATAGATAAACACTCTATCACACATAATCTATTCTCACATTCCTCGTTTCCATCCCAAAAAATTTTTTCAAAACAATATACCAATTACACTATAAATATACAATATCAATAACTAATCACTCTTTTACTTACTACTAATAACAAAACCTCCTTTGCACATATAATCCAACTGAACCTGAGAATAAGTTATTCAGTTAAACTTCCATGCTAATGATAAAAAACGAGTTGAAAAAGGGATTAAAGAAAATTTATCTTCATATTTCCATCCCAACTCTTTGGGCCAAGGACACGTCGAATCTGGATTTCCAGATCACCCGAATTTCAAACAGAATCACCACTTTCGAAACTGGAAGGGAAATACACAAAATCCTATTCTACTATATCCATATTTGTGTGGTGTTGGCGCTCCCTTGTTCTGACTTCTGACCAAACAAAAACGCTAAAATATAAAAGAACGAGTCTACTGGATCTCACACACTTTGAAGAAACAACCAGGACTCTCCATTGTCCTGCAAAACCGACAAAAGAAGGAACAAGGAAAGCAACCTCATTACGGAACCCGAAGGAAGGGGGAACAACCCGCGTCGACGAAAAGAACACAACAGAAAAAGACAAACCAAAGACACACAGAGAGAGCCAGACCATGTAAACCCTGGTTTTGTAATTTTCCTTGAGAACGAGGTGGGTTCGCCTATGGCTGTCCAGGCAGAAGCGGCAGAGGAAGTACTGGGAGGTCCACGAAATGTTGCAACATAGAGTCCAGCTGCCATTTGGAAGAAAAAAATACCAAGAACAAGTTGCTGCGGTGCAGAAAAAATCAGGTTAAAATGTAGAGTAACCCAATTAGCTTTTTTATTTATTTTTTATCTAAGGAAGAGAGAATAAGAGAGAGAGAAATGAAAGTGTTCTTTGAAGTAGAATGTTGTGGACATGAAAGCATCAAGAATCAAATTTAAGAACAATTATATATCAAACCAAAAGCATTAACAGTCGGAACAAAACTAAGATACATTTCTATGGATTTTCTCAAATTTTTTATCACAACGGTATGGAAATCAACAGGGCTCCATAATTCAATATCAAACTAAGAGGTTCTTGATTCAAAATTTCCTAAAGCCAGCCATACCAAGAATTGTGAAGGGTGTAGTGGTGACAAGCAAATACTAAACAAACGTAGAACAGAACAAATGTACAGAGAGAAACAGAGAGAGAGAGAGCAAACAATGTATGGCGGCAAAGGAAATCTGTACAGCAAATAATGTATGGCGGAAGAGGTACTGTTCTTGATCGAAGGATGGAGATTGTTGCTGAGGGAAGAACTCCGGCCAAAAAAACCTTGCTTCTCGCTTCTGTGAATAAATCTTTAATTGTAAAAGAATCCAAATTTTTTACTCAGGATGAATTATAGTTAGGAGGGAATGAGTTATTTGAAGCAGCTTATATATACTCAGTGGGGAAGTTCGTTTGGGAAGTTCGTTTCAACAAACAAAATTTTAAGTTGTCAGGTATAAAAAGTGCCGTGGAGAAAAAAAAAAAAACAAGCAGAGACTCACTGATGCATTTGGTCTAACACCTTGTGGGCACTGAAACCAAGCTTCCCACTTTGTATGTCGCCGCTGCCCCTACCCGGTGAACCCAGAAAGCTCGCAAGTTTTTTCTCTCTGTATTGTTCTTCCACGTTCTTTATTCTTCCCCTCTTAGAATCAGCCATCTGTGCCTTGTTTGGGTTGCGAGCCTAAACCCTGAAGTGTTGATATTCAGCTAACCATATATGCATGGCCTGCAACGTACGTCTCAACCCCGGGGCCACCCAAACTTCAAATTAAGCTCGATTTTGAAGGACTTGCACAATGCAATCGGAATCGACAGCAGGAGACTACCAGGCACCCATGACGTGAGTCTCAACAGAGTTAACTCAGGCGACCTTTGGATCAATCTTATGAGAGGATCGCAAGAGACTATTTATATACATTGATAAATTGCCTCCACATCCTGTATTTATTCCCTATGACTCTCCCATGTACGTACATAGCAAACCCGGCTGTGATTATAACACCGAAACCTTCTGAATATATTGTACATATATGCGAAACTGTGTGCTCGGAATCTTGGTTGCCGACAAACTTGTTTGAATGTAATTATAGGCAGGGATCAGGGATATATATAGCATATATATATATATATATATGTTAGGTAATCAATGTTTAGCTAAATACAATCATAATTAACTTGGAAGCAATATTTGGCTATTTGCATTGAATATTAAGATGAATCAAATTGACATACTGTACATATTTTGGGACTTTAGTGACAGTTTTGTCTGACAAGAACCAGTGTTGGATCATCTTAATTGCATAGTCACATTTTCTGCACAAAATCGAGGCCGATTCTCTTCGATCTGTATAGTGTATACACATAGGAATGGCCTCCATGGCTAGCTAGAGCCATAAGACCTGCGATTTCTTCATCCACAGAGATCCTCAGAACGTTAAGTTTGTGAAGGAGGACTCATTGTCAAGCTAACCCAGCATACAATTGCCATTGTCATCTTCTTTCAATGAGCATCCTCCGAGTCAATGGGTGGTCTCGCATTGCAGTTGAAGGAAATTAATTGTGTCGATCTGCAGTGCAAAGATTGTACTGGCACGCACGAATGCATCAAATGGGTATGTGAAAGTATTGCTCCTGACGTACGTCCTTTTTTTTTTTTTTTCCCCCCCCCCCCCCCCCCCCCCTTCCCTCCCCTTTTTTATTTTTTTTGGTTTCAAAAAAAAAAATTTATAATTTTTATTTTGAGTGAAAAAGATTTTCTTCTTTTTTTTTTTTTAATATTTGGAGAAAAAAAGGCACAACATTTCATTTAGCCGGGGTACCAAAAATTATCGGGCCGGCCCTGCGTACGTCCCATGCATTCAGATCTGAGATATTTTATTGGGAAATTTGATATCATACTGGCTGCAACAATTCAAAAAAGTTTCGATACTTTTGGAGATCAAACCAAGGCATTCATCATGATATTGAAAAAATTGATGGAAGATGCATCAAAGTAATTATCTTTAGATATATAACATATTTTGACCTAGTTGATTAGTTCGGAGGATGCAAATTTCTTTATTATTCATATATTGATATATGAATTATTGAATTTGGATGGACATCTAGATTGTTGACATAGTTAATTGATATATTGTCATCTAGTACTAGTAGTAGATTGATGAGGCGGATCACTAAGAGATATAAGAAACTTGTTCGAATTGTTGTAATCTTTCACAAAAACTGTTCAGAAACCTAGATGCATCTATGTGATAGAATCCATAATACATATATCAGAAATTAACCTCCACCAGAAACCAATTCGCAATAGAAGAGGTTTCTGAAGTGAGGACGGATTTATCACCCATTTAAATATTGTAATGCATATACTGTATATAGTTATATACTTTGAACAGGATTTCAAAATCAATTACATATATATATATATATATATATTTGTAATTTCTGGTGAATTAATATTACTGATCATATAAGCTAGCTTTCGTCAAAGAAGTAGCTAGCTAGGAAAACTGTCAGGCCAATCTTCCGCAAACCCTAGCTTTGTGCGTGCGTGCTCCGATCACTAGCTATGGCCGAGGAAGACAAAGTCGTCGTCCGTTGTGATTGTAACACAACGATGAGACCAAACTGGTCTGACCTCCAATTAGAGCTATTACAGTTGATCTTGAACAGGCTTGCCCTCGTTGACATCGCTCGCTTTAAACTTGTTTCTTCTTCTTGGTATGCAGCTGCCAAATCTTATATCTCCGGCCCGATTTACAAACCCTTGCTGCCTCAAACTCCATGGCTCATGCTCCCTCGAGAACGCGGTGATGTTGATGCTGGCCGCTTCTTTAGCCTCTCAGAGAAAAAGGTTTACACTTTCAAGAACCTGTTTCAAGGATTTGCTGGTGAAGAGGAAAGGTGTCTGGTGGGTTCGTCACATGGGTGGCTTGTGATGTGGGACTTAAAAGCATTGAGAGTACACCTTTTTAACCCTATCTCTGGGGTTAGAATTAAACTCCCACCACTAGGGTTTGGGCCCATGCCTAGGGTTTGCAAAGTTATCCTTTCCTCGGACCCGTCTCTCAACAAGAAGTTTTACGTTGTGGCAATCTACGTAAAAAGACTAGAGACAAAACTAGCATTCCATAAGCATGGTGATGATGGAGACAACACTACTTGGACTGACTTGGACAGTGTACCTAAAAGATACGATAGGATTATTTTTCAAAACGGCCTTTTATTTGCATTGTCCTTGGGAGAGGGCTCAAAATCAATTTTAGTTTGGGACTTCCGGGGACCCTATCCCTGCAGATCTATGGAATTCCAACCTCCAGAGAGGGAGGTAGGACAAACTAGTTTTGCCCTTTATTTGGTGGAATCACTCGGTGAGTTTTTGTTGGTGGAGAAACTCAGGAATCTGGATTCAGGTCTATTCTACTATGATGTCCATAAGTTAAACTTCACTCCCAACAGGGTGGAATGTTTGAAGGTGAAATGTTTGCAAAACCGGGCCTTAGTTTTGAGTGAAAACGAATCAGCATCAATGTCATTATGCACTCTGGATTTTCCAGAACTTGAAGCAAACTCAATTTACGTAGCCCAAGAATATTGTTCTATTGTAAGTACTAATTCTTTTGATCTATATTCAAAAGTAGAAGCATACAATTTGGAAAGTAGAGGTTTTAAGTCGTATTTTACATCCCAAGTGGAGAGACGCATTTTGTATTCGCTACTCATTTGGATTGTTCCTAATCCATGTCAGGTATAGGACACATCAATTCATTCAGATCATATTGAAACTACTACGATGAATTGTGGTTTAAACCCAGTGTTCATTTCGTCGTGTTGCAGATAAACTTGTCCTATTGTTCGGTCATGTTCAGCTAACCAATAAGTAGCATGAAATTTAAATGTTTGTTAAGAAATAAACTCTAGCATGATCTTGCATTTAACTCTGCTAGTGAGGGACCGTTTCATTGTAACAAGCTAACAATTGCAGACTCGTTAGCTCCGGCTTTAAGAGCTTCTCTCCCAGCTTCCAGGAACCTCTTAAACAGCATCCTCTGCAGAACTGTTGGCTTCCCAGACGTTTGCCTTTCACCAATATATGGGTAAGTGTTGAGCACATGATCACCGTTAAGCTGGGAAGCAAGTTGGATCAGTTCAACTTGAAACTCTGAGAGCCACACATCTTCTTTGGGTCCCCATGGTTTCGTCGCCTCCGGAAGAGTTTCTATAACAGAGAATCTGAGGATTAACCCACGGGTGCTAAAAAAGATGAAACATCCTTCGAATGATAAAATGCTTCATCAAAAAGAGATAAACATAGGATTTTAATTCAAACCTGGACAGTTCTGCGAATGTGGTGTTGGACGTTGGCCGTTGGCTCATGGATCACTACAACAAAATATGAAAAGTCGATCTATAAACCACACAGCCAAACTTGCTAGGGTCAAACAGTGTATGCATGAAAAATTATTCAATGAAATTGATTGCTTATACTTTATACTGATATGCATTCAGGACAGAACTGCAAACAGTAATACAACACCTTTCATGTAAAGTTTGCTGCGTGAACCAAAATGTTTGAAAGAGATTATGGACACTATATGCATTATCGGATTCCCTGCTTTCAAAATCCATCAGCTAAAAATTGCACCATTGATGGACATTAAGTATATTTGTACAGATGCAGACACCAAAAACCGTCTACAGTCTGCTATAGACTTATAGTAGAAAACAGAATCTTCCCAGTAACAGCTTACAAATCCAAACCGACTCAAAGACTCCCTTCCCATGAACACAATATGAAAACGTTTCTTAATACTCAAACTAGAGAACAAGGCCACAAAAGATGTATGAACCCAAATTGACATAATATAACATTATAATGCTATAGATCAAATCTCAGTTGTTGTGACTATTAGGTGCCTAGTCAGCACAAGAAGCTCACAGCCAACTCTAGTAGGCTAGTAGCCATATGAAAACATCAAAACAATATTGCAAACTTAATTTCAGCTGCAAAAAATAAAACCAGACAAGGCCAATACAGGTTACCAAATTCCAACCAAACCATCTAACAGAGTAGAACTTCATTATTTTCCTCTAATCATGTAGAACAAAATTTCACCAATTATGCATCTTCCTAGAGTGAGGGCCAACTAAACCGAACATAAGAACTTGGTACGGGTTGTGATGAAAATACATCAACATAAGACCTATATTCACAATTTCTTATGGAAATGCAAATGCACTTATAGTGAGGACCAACTTACCAAGGACAATTACTGTCAAAAGTTTTGATCTTTGGAGGACAAAAATCCAGAATGAAAGAAAAATTAGAGTCCCAGAAATAAAGGATCCAGATATGAATCATCAAATCATATTAATTGAGAACCATGTAAGCACCAAACTCATTCAGAAGTCATAGATATAGTCGCAAAAGTCATTTTATGAACCACCATATTTCATTTCATTTCTACCAACTTACAGAGATAAACTGAAAATACAGAATTACTAGTTAAAAACCCTAACCCTAAGCACACAGAGCCAGCCCAAATGAATCCCATCAGTAGCAACCCAGAGCGTTCAAGAGCTTGTGAACTTGGTGACGGCCTTAGTCCCCTCAGAAACGGCGTGCTTGGCAAGCTCACCGGGAAGCACGAGCCTCACCGCAGTCTGGATCTCCCGGGAAGTAATCGTCGGCTTCTTGTTGTACCGGGCGAGCCTGGAGGACTCCTGAGCGAGCTTCTCGAAGATGTCGTTGATGAAGCTGTTCATGATGCCCATGGCCTTGCTCGAGATTCCGATGTCCGGGTGCACCTGCTTCAGGACCTTGAAGATGTAGATCTTGTACGTCTCCACGCTCTTCTTGGTTCTCTTCTTCTTCTTGTCTCCGGCGGCCGTTCCGGCTTCCTTTGGGAGCTTCTTTCCGGCCTTGGGCTTCTTCTCCGCCGGAGCTTTCTCAGCGACGGTGGACTTCTTCTCCTCCGCCGGCTTCTTCTCCGCGGGCTTCTTCTCGGCTTTGGGCGCCATTGGATTTGAGAGAGAGTCTGAGATTGAATGAAATTGAGGGTTTGGGAATTCGATTTGGGGATTTTTGGGATTCTTCTCGGTACTGACTACCTAGTAGGATGAGCTTTTATACATGTGGGAGGTCACGTTCTATTGGCTAATGAGATTTCACGCGGATCGCTGAATTGGGTATAGAGTGGCCGTTGGATTGGTCTTTGGAAAGTTTTAGAATTGACGGTTGAGATTAGATATTCGAGCGGATTGGCAGTCGTTCGGTGCGGATCGATGACATCATCTAGGTTGTGGTCAAAAGTTTTTGTGTAGAGTCAATTAGTCAAATGCCCTTAAGAATATGGGATTAATTGGTTTCATGATCCCATTTCTAACTTACAATACTAACTGTAAAACTACGTAGGTTAATTGTGTAGATACAACAGGGTAGAGAACTTTTAAATGATCCAGTTAATTGAATAAGTGCAATAGGGCAGAAAAACTAAAGATACTCAAACAAGTGAAAATTTTAGGGTTTAGGCAGAGACGAACCAATATCTGTAACTTGAGGGGTCGAGACATAAAATAATAGTATATGAAGTTTATTTATTTTTCAAACAACAAAATATTAAATTTAAATTTTCAGCGTAATAAAAAGTTCAAATAAATCATAATACTGTAGAATGAACAAAGAATGATCTAAAAAAGTAAAAAGTCACAATACCTCTTGACTATATATTGAGAAATGATCTAAAAAATTTCGAGAAAGGAATTGATTTCCTTTCTTTTCCTTTCCGTGAACCAAACGAGACCCTAGTCCTAGGTATGCACACTACCTAGAGAAATTTGTGATTGCATATTAAAATGGAATCTGTTTCATTTAAAATTTGATATTACTGGGTTTATCTAAGATTGCAAATTATGCAAGAGAAGAACAAAATCCAGATAGTTTAAGTTTGATATGGTGGTAATAATTTCCTCACTTTCTCTAGAGGGATTTGAACATACCAACCATTAGGACAGATCCAAGGTCTTAAATATCGACATTATCGCCGAAATTTCGGCGAAACTTTCGTTTTTTGGCATCTCCGATATTTTTTTCACATCCCAACTTAATTTCGGCCGAAACTTTGGATATTTCGCAAATTTGGGGAAATTTGGGGAAATTTCCGAAACTTTCTTGATATCGGCAAGCAACGCGGAAGAGAGAAGAGAAAGAGAGACTAGGGGAGAGGAGAGATCGGAGATCGAGAGAGAGAGAGAGAGAGAGAGAGAGAGAGAGAGAGAGAGAGAGAGAGAGAGAGAGAGAGAGAGAGAGAGGGGGTTGAGAGAGATCGATCGGGGAAGAGAAGAGAGAGAGAGGGAGTGGGTAGAGACAGGAGAGAGGGGAATAGAAGAGAGATTGGGAAGAGAAGAGAGGGGTCGGGAAAGAGAGAGAGAGAGACTATTTGCCAAAAAAAGAGAGAGACTGACTGCTTTTTTTCTATTCTTTTTGCAATCCATCCATCTTATAAATGATTATCAATCAATCTAGCCATATGATTAATAAGCTACTTCAAAAAAATATATACCATTTGATCAAAAAAAAAATATATATATATATATATACCTATATGATTTTCAATTGAATCTTTTTTTCCTTGTATTTATATATATAAATAAACAAACATATTTATGAAAATTTCACATTCATATAACTAATTTTAAAATTTAATAATTATTAAATTTGCTAAAAGAGTTAAGCGGCCTAGTTAGGCTCTAGAGAAAAATGTAAATACCTCCTCATGCAAAAAGGTTTTCTAGACAATTACCAAAAAATTTCGAGAGTTCACAGATTCACACTAAGCCAATATATGAAAAATTACATGGAGAATGTATCATTGAATGTGTTTCTGCCGTTTCCCGATGGCTCGGGAGGAACGGGTCAGAGACCTTCGGTAGCCACAATCACACACAAAGGACATAAAGACAAGATTTATAGTGGTTCACCTGGCTCAATGCGAGTCCTAGGCTACGTCCACTCTAGGGGTTTCACTATGGTGAATAATCGTTACAAGTGTTTGGCAGGTACCAAGAGGGGGTACCGGTAAGGTACTTAGTCCTGAGAGGGTCCTTGGTACCGAGAGGGTACTTGGTACCGAGAGGGTACTTGGTACCGAGATGGACTCGAGGTACCGAGAGTTTGACTCCCAATGTAGAGGCTGGTGTGTCAGCTTGTCCTTCTAGGTGAGGGAGGAGTCCCTTTTATAAGTAAGGGACCTCCTCTCATCTTACATTTCTCCAATGTGGGACTCAAAGTCCCTTGTGATATTCTATGGTGGGGAGCTCCCTTATAGATGTGGGACTTCCTCACCTTACATTTGCCTATCATTCCTTGTCTTCCTCTAGCTTGACCATGACATACACCGCGTCGGTGATATGGTAGCAACAAAATGACTATTCTTCGTAATACATTTAGGCCTCTGCATAGAGAGATGATAAAGACAGTGACAATATTAAACCTTATAGATCCTCTTTGTGGTTCTAACGTACTCATGTAATTCACTATGCAATGTATGTCAAATTTCAAGAACTGATAGCAACTCAGCGTATACTAATGCATCTTACATTACTACAACTCATTAGGTAATAATGTTTGTTCAACATTTTCCTTTTAAAATAGAGTAGATAATTAATCAAATAAATATCTTCTAAAGTTTCATTTAAAATTTCCATGTTTTTCCTCAAATTTCCGTAATTTCTTTCTAACATTTACCGATATCGAAATTTCCTCGATACTCGATATTTTGGTCATTGGACAGATCGAGGAGTATATACACGGCAAGTTATTGCAGATGATAATGGCTATATATTGAGCCTAAACCTCGATAACTAGACAAGATTGAACGATTTTGGCCCATTAATCAAGAAAGATCAACAATGTCCCACTAGAAAAAATTCGTTCATGTACACCGGCCAATACGAGCAAGTCGATGAGCGCTGGCTAACATATGCATGCAATTTGTGATTCATTATGCTTTGCAGTTTGAAGCACTTCATGGTTAAACAATTAATCCGAAGCACTTCATGGTTAAACAATCCAAAGCACTAGCATGTAATTTTTGATAGTACGGAAACAAGTAAATACCCTACCATGCCAAACATTGCCAATCCCCTCTGCCCTTTAATTTTGTTCGTGTCAAAACTTCACCATTGGAAAGACATGATTTTTAAAAAGTGTTCCAACTGACTTTGCTCTAAAATTTAGAGTCGTTTTTTATTTATATAAATTTTCTAGTTTTCTAACTTTGGAAAATCGTACAAAATAAATAAGTCGATATTTTTGCGTTTTGTTAACTCGAGAAATCTTTAAAAATCATGATTTGAGTATGAGAAGATTTCTCAAAACTTCACCACTAGTAAAACATGTTTTTTAAAAGGTGTTCCAATTGACAGAACTCGAAAATTTCGGATCGTTTATTTTTTTATGAATTTTGTAGTTTTCCGATTTTGAAAAATCGCATGGGAATCGTGGGCATCATTGGCATGGGCAAACATCGTTAGTTAGCTTCTCTAGCATGAGCATCGTTAGTTAGCCTTGCTAGCATGGTCATCGCTGGAAGTGTCAGGGGCACATCGGGATGCCTCCTTGTGAGTTACACATTTTCCTACAACTTTACCATTGTCAAAACTTTATCATTGGTAAAACATAATTTTAAAAAAGTGTGCCAACTGACTTTGCTAAAAAAAAACCAACTCGTTTTTTAGTTATGATTTTTTAAGTTTTTCGATTTTGAAAAATCATAACTCACAAACGACTCAAGTTTTTCGAGCAAAGTCAATTGGAAAAACTTTTAAAAATCATTTTTTAGAATTGGTGAAATTTTGTCACGGATAAAGTTGAAGGGAAAAGGGGGTTGACACGTTTGGAGGTGCCATGACATGCTCTGACATGGCAAACCTTGCCAACCTCATTTTCCCTTTTACTTTACCCATGCCAAAACTTCAACATTGGGGTAAGACATGATTTTTAAAATGGGTGAACATGTCCGTTCACCCACCCCCTACTTAACATAGTTTCACTTTATAATTTCATAATCCGACCGTTCATATCATAAATTATCCTTTATAGATCACGTATGCAAAAAATCAATCGAATCAAAGATCGTTTGATCACTCAAATAAATGAAACAAATGAACGATTTTGACAATAATTACTACTATTATGATGACCGTCTATTTATTTTATATGAATGAATGACCAAAGATATCTTATTCGATTGATTTTTTTGCAAAGGTGATCTATGAAGGATAATTTATGACATGAACGGTTGGATTATGAAATTATGGAGTCCAACTATGTTCAGTAGAGGGGTACGTGGGTGAACGGACAGGTTCACCTAGGGAGTGAACTTAAGAATTATCCTTTTTAAAAGGTGTTATAATTAACTTTGCTCGAAAATCTCGAATCGTTTATTTTTTATAAAATTTTTAGTTTTCTGACTTTGGAAAATCGTAAAAAAATAAATGAGTTGATATTTTTTGCATTCTATCAACTCAAGAAGTCTTTAAAAATCATGATTTCAATGTGTGAAGATTTTGTGCGAAATATAGGAGTATATCATTCTATGATACCACAACACCACGTACGTAACGCTTTGACAGCAAGAATTAATACGCAAGAAGAATGAGTATAAAACGAGAGTGAATATATACTAGAAGGGAAAAGTTATATCGGACTCTTTGGTTGTATCAGCTCCGACATAAATTCCAAAACTAAGCTAGTTAGTTGTCTCATCGTCCCTTGAAATTCACAACATGTATGCTTTATTAATATTCCTTGGTTTTACCACAGCTTCTTCATATATCCTCAGCATATACTAAAAGCGACATGATGATAATATGAAACTATTGGCTCTAGCTGTATGGTCCTTTTGATCTCCACTCCTATCTAGTGCATGCATAAAAATCAATCCCTAGCTTTTTAAAGGTTATAAATGCTTCAAAAGTGCAGAAACCTTCTCTTTAAACTTACCCAAATTACTTTAAGGAAGAAGAGGGCAGAATTTCTCTCAAGGGAGATGGAAAAGTGCAAGAGTAACTTTGGTGGAAGAACTGGGTACTTGGTTTGGTTGTCTTTGGGTGTTCTCCTTCTACTTCAAGTTCAGTATGCTCATGCCGGAGAAAGTATGCTAGCTAGTTCTTCATCTATTTCTTGCTTCCTCATATTGTGTACAAAGCAGGATTGATTGATTATTTCTGTTGATTATTATGTTAATTTGGCCTTTTAGATAAAGAAGACCCTACAGATAATGTAAATCTAGCCCCATTCCGGGCTTGGAGAAGTGCTTATTACTGCTTGCAGAAAAAAGTAAGAGTTCCAACATACACATATGTATTATACATGCATGTTGATCGATATATATATATATTCTTTGGTCAAATATTTGGCATGTTATGTTATCAGATCATCATTTCTTGCATCACACGTTAAAACACTTATCCATCTTATCAATATCCAAAGTGACGGTCTCACAAAATGAGTATACAATATATGTTTTTCGTAGCACACTTTCGTTGCTCACAAAGTCTCAATTTTATCCTTGTTATAAGGCACCCGCTAATTGCGCGTCATTTGAGAACGTTTCGCTCACAGACAAAGGAATACTGGACGTGTTCCCGAATGAGATAACAGCATACTGCAGTTCAGCATCCGGTTGTGCACAACACGTCTTGGATGTGCTTAAATGCATCCACCTTTGCAAAAGAGACTTCTGGTTTGCCAACAAGGCCAATGTATCATTCCTCAATCAAACCATTCATGATGGATGCTCCAATAAAACTAAAAGTACGTACTCCTTTTTTATCCATCTCCTATGAAGTATCAGACAGTTTCGCATGCATGTAATGTTGTTAATCTCAATGCATACGTATTTAGATTCCCTAACTGTCGGATATCTGATACGAGATCGATCATTACCCTATGAGTAGGATATATGAATATATATGATACGATCGATGGTTTTGATGTGTTGAAAATGCAGCTATTTCGACACTGGGTTGGAAAAGCAGTGGAATGAAGCTTCACCAGAAGATGTACATACCATTTGTTGCATCACTATCAACCTTGGCCTTCATAGCCACCTTCAACATGTGAAACCTTTTGCTCCTGCGCACTGTGAGAATCTGTGATAATTGGGACAGCGCGCAAACGATCGAGTATTTGATGGGCAACCATCTTAGAGTTCTACATATTGAAATATCAATAAGGTCAATAGTTTTATAATCAAACTGAATGCATGTCAGATCATACTCTTAATTTTTGTTTGCACCTATTTCAGTTCTTGTAATATTTTGTACTAGTCGTGATTATATATGTAACAAAAAGTAGCATTATCGCAGCATGTAAAGGCTCTTTCGGCTTTCGACACATTCTCCAGATATTCCAAGTACATTTGAACGTTAGAATGTAGCACTGCTTATTGATTAGATGTAGAGTTTATCACCCAATAGTAAGAATCGTGCAATTAATTGATTTCAGCGTGGTTTGCTCAAAGAATAGATATTGACCCCAACTATATATCATGTGTTCCATCACCAAGAGTTACTTGTGTATCATAGGAAAGGGGGGAAACACTGCGCGCTTCAACCCAAGATGAACGTACTCATGTTGCCACCACCCTAATTGGAGCACTCACTATTCCACCATGAGATAGAAAAGACTTTCAAGTTATAGTGCCCAAAAGGTTACAAGTTACAACACATGATTCATCCGAAATTAAGGTAGAGGATCTCTTAATTTGTCCCAAAAAGAAGAAGAAAGGTAGAGAATCTCAACCCTTCCCACTCCCCGAAATCGAGGAATGACAATCCAATTGAGACAGAAGAGTGCAGAACGTACAAAGCTAAAATATTCCTAAACGTACAGCAGATAACTGATCGGCAGCGAAAGCTTGTTAAAGGTGTGTAAGAAGACAGTACGTTGTGCAACAAAAGATAAACTCCCCAAAATCGTCTTCTACTTCTCAATTAATTTCCGAACGGACCAGAACAAAATTAACCAATAATAGTAGTACGTGAACCATATTAGTAAACCACGAGTCCTGAATAGAGAAAGACAGGAGGCCGATGATCATGACCCAGCATTTCTTCGCCCAACACGAGCAAGAAAACCAGCTTTAATTGGAGCAACCGATCGTCCAGAACCACACTGCAATAATACAAATAGTCACTATATATAATTTACAGATACAAACAGGAATATCTAACAGACCAACTACTAAAATCAGCTAGCAAACTAATATATAGCCTGGTTTATAACTGTTACCTTCTCGCATCTGAGAAAGAAGAGGCGATTCTCCTTAGAAAGTATAGTGTCAGGACTCTTGCACCCAATGCAAATGACATATTCGTCTGAAAAATAAAAAAGAGAAGAGGCATAAGCTAGCACAAATGAGAGATCGAATAGGAACAAGCATGAAAGCGCATACACAAGCTAGAGCTAGCGTACAGTCAAAACTCCCAACCATGAATAAGCAATAAGGAAACTTGCAGCTAGGACACTCCCCATTGGGACCATTCCATGCACGTTAAGAACTGTAATAAAAGCTAAATCAAACCACAAGACGATCGAGGTACTCACTGACATATCGCCGTAGTATTCCTTCGAAGTTCTTGGGTGCAAATCTTCCCTTTACAACTAACCTCTGCTGACCATCAAGGGATCCACTTGTCCCCAGTTCGGCCAGTAAAAAGGTCATGACATGATCCGGCTGCCTATGCATCCTGTAATTTTAACATTGAGGGATTCAGAACCATATATATAATTAAGTATTTCATTCCTTTTCACAAAGTGAATGAAATCAAACAACAACTTCAGAAAGAATAAAAAAAATCCAGGAAGATAGTAAATTAATATTTTTGGTTACGCATCACCCTGTACGTACATACCAATCCCTACAGACCACAAACGCTCCTTCACATATATTGAACTGTTATAAGCACCTTTGATAATGAAAACACAAGGCATCCAAAAAAAATTACAGGGCACATGCATGTAATGACTTTGAAAGTTAACATATATGCTGGAGCTTTAAAGAACATAACATATAAACAAAGAAACAAGTGATTCAACAAATATATCCACATATATATATACATGCTCAGCTTAATTATCAGAAAAAATTACACATTAATTTCAATAACATTCGCATGAATTTCTATATACAATATGCATTCCTTTGTGTGATGATGCAAAGAAAAAAAAACAAAAAAAAAACACAGATATATAAAAAGCCTCAAATCCAACTCGACTTCCGTAATCCTCTTGTTAATTAACGGTAAATAATTACAGAAGTCCATAAAAATTGAAAAACTTAGATACTCAAATAAACAGCCAAACAGAATCAACTTAACAAGAAAAAAGCATGTTAACACCACATAGAGTTCCTTTTCATAGATGACCAACAATCAACAGTAATAATATGACATGCTTGCATAAACAACAAGGTAGAGTGAGAAGGCGTCGGTATGGAAAAGAAATGCATCAGGATCCAAGATAAAAACATTGGTTCTGGTTCATGATCGAGACAAGGGAACAAAAACCTACGTCTTACACAGGTCCATGAAATTCACAAAGACGGTTTTCTTTGTACCCTCACGAAGTACTTGTGGGGGCCTCATAACCGTCCTACGCCTATCACCAGCCAGCTCAGGATTATTCTCCCGAAGAATGTTAAACACCCTACCAAGATCGAAGCTGCAGGAAATGTATATATAGGAAAAATGAACTATATATAAAGTCATAGAACAATCACAGTGGAGACTGGAGAGAGTTATAGTACAATACTACAATGATATAACATACAGACCTCCTCATAATGGTAGTCACGATCGCTCCCTTCCCATGGATATGAGGCCCCTAATACAATTCCTTCTCCTTCTTCATTCTCACCAGTCCGCTCTAAAATGCCAAAAATATAAACTCTCAGACACTTATTTTGAAAACATCGAAGTTTGAGGCAACTTATGAACTCATTAGACAAGCGTTAAAGCACAATCTGTTACCATCCAAATCTTCCCTTGTTTCACCATTCTCTTCATTCAACATACTGGATTCAACCTATAATCACGTACATTAACAATCAAAGCCAATTTCTAGGAGAAAAATTCTGCTTATAGCTAGGCAGTGGAAAAACTTGGCAACTTACTGTCTTCTTCTTCTTCTTTTTCAAACCCGAAAATGCAGTCTCTGGTCCATCAGAAACTGCAAGGAGCAAAGGGATTAAGTCCCCCCAAAAGGTGATGAATGTATAGCATAGTTGGAAAGAAAACACCACAGGATAATCAATGGCTACCCGCCAGGTTTTCTGTTTTCTCAGCCAACTTGTCCACATAATTGTTTTTAGATTCCGAAATTACAACCTTCTTCTTTTTCTTCTTTTTTGTACGATCAAAGGTGGCAATCTGCAGAAATTAATGAAAGACAATTCAGAAGACTTAGCTGTAGTCATGAGTCTCGACTCTCGAGACATGGCTAACAATTAACCACCTAATTAAATTTAGCAACTTTTTTTTCATTAGGTTTTTATACATGTGTTATGATTAGATAGCATCGCTTTATGATTAGCTACCACCGCAGACATTTTCACATGATTCCAAGGTGAAAGTTTCCTTTAAAACAACTATCTAACTTCCATGAGGCTATCATTCTTTTGAGATTCAAACCATAAATTAGGTCTCAAAGCGAAAATCATGATCAGATCAAAGACTCAAATTAAAAATCTACCCTGAAGAAAACCACTACAAAATTTATCTATCTATATATATATATATATACACATCTCGATCAAATACTTACGTGAAACTTAATGTAACCACATACATCTAAACAAACTCTTAACCAGGCAAATCCACCATAAGATAGCAAAACAAAGAGGAAAAGAAGCAAAGAGAACTAGAACTTAGCTCAGGACGGAACCTCCTCCTTCACATCATTCTGGTTCTCGTCTGCCATGTTTGCTGCCAACCACATGAGATTAAATCAAACTATCACTTGTATAAAAGTTGAAGAAAAATACAAAGCAAAACCCTAGACAATGTAGATGCGAAATCGAACGAATAAAGTGGAAGCCCTAGAACGAACAAAGACCTTGGGATTATAGAGAGTGACTTACATTGTTGAAAGAACGCTTTCCCTCTTCCTCTCTGACTCCGACTGTGCTTTGCTTGATCCTTTCGCTCTATCTTTTTGGTGCTCTGCAAATTATAACGGTTTTGCTATTTATACTCCTTATTTTTCGAATTCGTTTGGGTTAGTTCGTTGGTACTTATAGAAGCATGCACATTGGACTTCTCTAGTTCTTTTCTTGTCCTTCACGCACAAGCAATGGGCTTTTTCTGCTTTGGACTTTTGGCATGCTAGCCCTTTGAACTGTCGGTTCCGATGATTGGATGCCAAGTGCTAGATTATAGCCTAAAAATCACAATTAATTTCTCATCTCAAATGACATGTTATATATGCTATAAAGAGTTGAGGGGCTAAATGTAGCCTACATTTCGAGATGTTCCCAATGATTTTTTGTTGTCGTCTACCACTGTTCATCAGTTGGTCCCGTTATTGACAAAATGAATGGCTCAGATTTCTTGCCAATAAACCTTTAAACTTTAATCTACCTTGAAGCCCTGCTGCTTCATATTGCTGGACTTACCTGGTGAAGCTTGCAGAGGAGAGAAAAGTTATATCCCCGAACAGTTAGAGACGGATAAATTATAACCATTACTGTTTGGATGAATAATAATTTTAGGGGGGGGGGGAGGGGGGGGGGGGATTTGAGCCGGAGGTTATTGGGGAGAGATTTTAGCCGGTTTGCCTCATTAAAGATGGCCTTATGTTTATCACACATTACTTTTGACTTGAATTGACAAGTTTTTTCGTATCTTTTGGCTATGGTGTGAGGTGATCATGTATGAGGTTTATATCATGTTGCTTTTGTGATCGACAAATATCATCATATAGATAAGGAACACAAACAATAGTTTAATGAATGACAAATTTATTTATTAAAATAACATGTAAAACATGCTTCGCAATTAATTAATTACGAGATTAAATTAGTGAAAGACAAGACACTATTGAGCTTGATGCATCGATTATTTTGATCGAAAAGTAGAATGGGAAAGTTCTTACTTCTTACTTGATCATCCAACTTCTTAGTCTCTTTTAATTGATTCGAGGTCAAAGCATTGTTTTCATGCTTTTCCCAACAGCATTTCACCATCCAATTTGGCTCTACTTGGAAATTTCTCCCCTAAGCATTTCATTGTTTGAGATTGAAAAGACTTGAATGGGATCGATATTGGTCGTCTTTGTCTTGTCCATAGTGGGGAATAGAGCTCTTGTTTTTTTTCCACAAAACCAAGCAATCTTGGAAAAGTCATAAGTCATTGATTCATGAACTTGTGCTTTTCTTCACTTCGCAGAACCTTCCACCTCTTATTTCGATTACCTTTTGATTCTTCCAAGCAAAATATAACACACAAAATATTGTGTGTGGTTGGGAGTTTGAAATCAAAATCCATAAAATTAATGGTTTGCAAAGAAGGAATTAAGTTTCCATAAAACCATGTCATGCATGATGTTTTGATCAAGTAATGAACTCAAGTTTTAAAGCGCTCCGGAGTATTGAAACTTCGAAAATTTGAGTTGTTAGATTAATTAATTATATATATAATGTACTTCACACATTAAACAAATTAAAAAATCCGCCACCATTAATTAATCAATATACTGAATTACAACATTATAAAACCAAGATATAAGAATATTAGTCAACATCAAAGTATTCAATAATGGCACTATGTTGTGGCATACATGGTTGATGGTTCTAATAATACCCATTTTTTATATAATGTTTGAAACCAGCTATATGCTTGTTTAGAAGCTTGTTTTTCCTTGTGGGTATCTATGCGTATCTTAATTGTTCAAGTAGCTCATTGTTCTCTCAAAGTTTTAAGATGGCACACCAACTACTCGACAAAATGCCTAACAAAAAACTAAAATAGTAAAAACAAAAACGTTCATTTGGAAACATCATCATCCACTTCATGCTTGTTATTAATTTTGAGAGAGCAGCTCATAAATTTGGTTGAATTTAAAGCACTTATAGATGCCCCCCCCCCCCACCCCCCCCCCCCCCCCCCCCCCCACCCCCCCCCCCCCCATTTCAAAACCAAAGGCCCACTTTTTTTTCTTTTTCATAACTTTTTCCCCCCCCCCCCACCCCACACCCCCCCACCCCCCCCCCCAATAAAAAAGGGGAAAAAAAGGGGAGGAAACCCCCCCCCCCTTGGGGGGGGGGGGACCGAACCCTTATAGATGAACCCCATCCCACTCTTTACTCCTCGAGAAATATCATGCACCACATAAATATATAATGCAACTTCTTGATGGCAATGGCTTGCACAGTTGCTTGCATCTCTTTGGTTGCTCTCGATCTTATCTATAGGCGAGTGGACCTTCACGGAAATCTGCATCACCCTCTCAAAAAATCTCTGGCTTTGCCTTTATATATTTGTCACTCAGGACTTGGTCACCACTCTTTCGTCACTTTTTTGGGTAGACAGTATAAGTGTGGAATCTCAATCCATGGTTTTCAACTTTTCATAGACATTCCAAGATAATCATCTTCCTAGCTCGCATATATAGTCACTTTCTTCATTAATCGGCGCATATGGTTTGTTAAATATATATGACATATTTTGGGAATGAGGTGTACGTAAAAGTTACACATTAGTTTGATACGCTAATTCGAAATTTGTTTAGATTTCTTTCTAGGTAAATCGTTAAATATTTTACCTTGATATTTTAAAAGGAAACAAAACATACAATTTGTTACGTGTAATGAAACTAATTTATCCACCAACACCTTCGACTTTGCCGATTGTCAGTTGAATAATGAAACAATACAAAAGATAGCTAAATTTGTCGAGTATATACAAAAAATATGTTAAATTTGTCGTCATTTGAGTGATATGACCCAAAGTAATACATAATTATATATAATCGGCCGTGAAAAAAAGAGAGAGACTTTTTATGATTCTTCGAGTACACTCTACTTTATATATTTGAAAATATTTTGAAAGAATATACAAATGTAAATTTGAAGAAGTTGGATATTTTTAATATATGGTGACGTCTGAACTAATGAAGTGGCACCTATATTCCACATTTGGCATGATTTTGAATATAAAAAAATCCTAAAGAAGATATGAATGAATAAAAAAAAAATGTAATTTTACTAATTAGTGGGAGGGAGGCGGCTATGGGTCATAGGCTCGTGGATGGGCCACATTGGGCTTTTGTTGCTTTCATATCTGTTTGGTCACCAACCCATGGGACCCACCCAATCTCTCTCCTCTTTTCCCTCCAAATTTTCGATTCTCCTCTAGAGAGAGAGAGAGGCTCTCCCGCTCAAATCCCATTCCCAATTTCCATTTATTCATATTCCAAATCCCACTTGGCTCGCAGCCGCCGGTAGCTACCTTTATTTACCGGTTTATTTGAGACTCCATTAAATCCTAATCGATGCATTTTAGGCTATTTATTAGCCATTGCCAAAATTTTGGGACCCATATATATTAGCCCCTCTTCTCTTCATGCATTCCCGATTAGGGAATGAGTTACCTGCAAGATCCAATTGGATTCTTGATGAATATTCTTCATTCCTAAATCTTATGTGGAATACCAAAGTTCTTATGTGGAATTTTCTTCATTCCTAAATTGTTAGATTTGACTATTTTAGAAGTATACAATAAGCAACATAAGTTTTTAAGCACGGTAGACTGAAAGAATATTGTCATAACGAAAAATTGTAACTCCAATGGTTGAGGACATTTCCTCTTATACATTTTATCAACTCTACTTTAAGCCTCCCCCCCCCCCGTGCGACTGCAAAAACATTAGGGACGATATTTGATTCATAGGGCTAGAGTTCACTCATGTAATAGCTCCCCCCTCATTCCCCTCGAAAAATTTCTTGTCAAGGTTTGATTCATATACAATAGTTCGAGTCTCCGATCCACTCCCCATTCCGACAAGCTCCTATGCACGCCTTCCCAATATACAAATAAGTTAGCTCTCATCACTCTCGAGCTTTTTTGTTCTATGAATTTAGTTCTTGGGAGTTGAGACTTCTTGCAATCTTAATTTGTGTTGTGTTTATTTGTACAGGCAGTATAATAGTATAATTTTATTAATTGAAATTGAATATTGACCGATTGAAACCATTAAATCAATTGATGTATTATTGTAGGTTTGCATTTACTACTCATATATATGGCTTTGGACAAAAAAAAAAATTGCCCTTTGAACAAATAAATTGAACATATAAACTTAACCTCCTCAAGTTTCCAATCCTAGTTTCGTCCCTGAAAATGATGTTGCATTATGATGGTATGCGGCCTAATCTACACCGCATTGGCACTAATCTTATCAAGTTATCATCCTAAATTCTTTCTTTCGATGGAACTAATTGCGATCTCACTTAACCGAAAAAGACAAGTAACAATTTCAAATAACAATTAGAAAATTTTCTAACAAGATATTGACCTTTTTATAATATTTGATGGAGACTACCAAAACCAACGAATGACTAATTGCCATCTCTGAAGACTCTGAATCTTGAAAGCTGTCCCTTTTGAACACGTGTATCAACTGTTGATGCCTTTATTAACGCTCATCACCGAGGCACCGAGGAAGTAGAAGATTCATTCATTCCATAATAATTTCCATTCTAAGCAACAAATTAATAATAATAAATAAAAAACAGGCAAATCTAGACAAAACCTTATTCTATTTTATTATATAGACCGAAATAAATATTTACAATAATCATTATTATGTATGCCCCTTTTGCTTTTCAACACTAGGCGTGGTGTCCAAGGAATCAAGCACACCAGGCATTTATAATTTTTACCCACTCCCCCCGACTTTCCAAACCTTCTTTTTTCTTCTATTTGACAATATCAATAATAAATAATAATTTTTGTCATATTTAATTTAGTAACTAATTACAATTCCACCGCCATAATTTTATAAAGTACAAAACTTGTCGCAAAATCGCCGATTATATTGAAACCGGCATTACTCGTACTAGTTATACTCATTACTAATCACACTCCGTGGTTTGACCCGGAAGGGCATTTTCGGAATTTCGTTACACACTAAGCTTCCATATCCCACTATCCCAGCCCCCCATACTTTGACAACGTCACATTTCTCGGCTCCCACCGTAACAGCAAAATTACTCGGCACTCCCTGGCGTCCACCATTTGTGTGGCAGCGGACACGTGGAATGCACTGCTTCATTTAGGACATGACGTCGACCAGGAAATCGTTGACGTCAAACTCGCCGAACTCATCGTGGTTAAAGTTGTTGTTCGCCGGGACCATCATATCGGGCAGGCTCAGCAACGGCACGTCGATGTCGAACCCGAAGGCGTGAACGTCACAGTAACGGAAGCCGTCAAACGGGGTCGGATCTTCGTAACGGAGAACCGACGTGGGAGATGACGCCGGTTCTTCATTGGGGGGCGAGTCACACGTGGTAGAGCCGAAGCTTCTGTCCTCCTCCTCATGGGTGGTGGGGACCTCAGCAGCGGCGGTCTTCTCCGTTACAACGGCGTTAGGAAAGTTGGTGACGGCGTCAGGACCTCTGAGCTTCAGGGCAGCTCTGTCGTATATGATGGCAGCTTCCTCGGCGGTGTTGAAGGTCCCGAGCCAGAGCCGCTTCCGTTGGGTCGGGTCACGGATCTCGGCGGCCCAGCGACCCCAAGGCCTCCTCCGGACTCCCCTGAAATGCTTCTTCCGGGTCGGGTCCGATTTCGGGTCGGGTCTTTTGGCGGGTTGGTCTTTCTTGAAAGGAGGAGTAGAAGAAGGTGAAGCTGCTGGCTCCAAATTGATCTCTTTGACATGTCGTTTGACTCTCCGCACGGCGGTGGGCTCGTCATCGTCGCTATCGGAATCGGTGGCGTCCGGGTCGGTGAGTATGATCCGAACCCGCTTCTGTAGCATCCTTGGAGGTTGGCTTTGGGTATTTTCGTGAACAAACTTGCTCATGGAGATGATGTGCTCTGAGAATTTAGCCATGGATCAGGGGATTTAGGGGTAGAAGAAACAAAATTGAAGAGATGGGTTTGTTCATATATAAGCAAGAGTGAGCTGTACTAGTCTGGGTAGTAGTGATCGAGTGAGAGACTCGAGAGAGAGAAGAAGGGGACCTGCAAAGAGAGGCCAAAACCCTTACCCCCTTTGCAGGTTCGGAAGAAGAAAACGGAGAGAAACGGAGAGGGTGGAGGGTATATATAGTGGCATACCGGCATGGATACAAGTGTACTGTGTCCCATTTTTCTCTATAAAAAATTGAGAATATCTATCTAACCTTTTTTTTTTTAAAAGTAAAAAAACTATTAAAAAAATATATTGGTTCCTAGAGAGTCGTGAGTGACTGTGTGGAGCGGGTCATGGATGGGTCATGAGTCATGTCGGGAGTGTAAAGCGGGAAAACCTGCAACCAGCTGGCTCTGTCAACGTGTCAGTAGCGCTCTCCATCCCACTTGACTCTTCCCATCCCAGAATTCTTTTACCACGATCCTAATCTTTCATCCTAATTGTCTCGTTTAACTTTAACGTATTCATGTGTTGGATGAAATGTTTCAAATATCATAAGAGATTCTTAACGCACACTATTTGTTTGATAAAATAGCTAAAACAAACTCATAGATTCGTGATGATATACACCGGCAAGTTACTTGCTTTACATAACGCACACTATTTGCTTGATAAATGTCACAAAGAGTTTTATAGATCGCCACGGTGTTATATTAATTGCCAGCTTATGCATGTTTGTCTCCTCTGTCTTTGTGGATGTGAGATTTACGTAGCTCTTTCCTCCGAGCTGTCTCTGGGGAAACACCCATTTTTACTCTCTTTTGGACTCTCTTATCAGCCTAGCTAGGAATTTGGGAGGCCTGTTTACTTGCTATTACTGTCACAGCTTCTGTAGCACAGTAGACTTTGAATTGGGCACACCAGCAAAATGGTTCCCAGTTTCCACATATCAGTGCATGCCAGGCAATATCATCCACACATATGAATCAAAGTGGACCCAATTTTAATCTGCTTGACCACTTCTAGTGCAATTTTCATACATCTCACTGTTATTGCTGTAGTGCATTATTTAAATAAAAGAGGTGGGATTTAGTCAAAACACTTTAAAATTAAAATAAAACCCCCCAATGAAAAAAAAATGTTGAAAAGTTGCGGGAGTTGGTTCATGCTTGGAGAAGAAGCAAAGGACCAAATTCATATCAGGCGTCGCAACGTGAGCAATTATGTAGTGGAGTTGGGGAGGGAAAAAAAGGACTAGAGAGTGGTCACAATCTAAGTTGCTTGTGGATCAAGTGACAAGTTTGATCGAGGAGGTGATTCACCTCTCTTTATTAATAATGGGTGGGTGATTCGGTGATTCCAGCAATTTCTAATGACGGCTTACTCTGACGTACCTCCTTTTATTATTGCAAGGATCTGCAATTATGCATGCTACAAAAGGATTCCAGATTCCAGATCAACATGGATTTTTAACAAATTATCTTACACTTAATTTCATATTTTTGTCACTTTGACGAGTTTTAACCGTCATCAATAAGTCTATAAAGTTACATTTTAACATCCATAAGTATCCGATCTCTCTTAAAATTTTACAGTGTTTAAAGCGTGAACAACTTCTTCAGTAAATTATCAATTTACAGAGATGTGGAATTGTTACAATAATTTAGTATTCAGATTATTAGGTACTAAACTCAAAAGGACAATGAGTAAAATGAAAACACTCCAAACAAAATCAACGGATCAAGTATGAAGGAGAAGCACGCATGAGACCACGTGAATTTGGACATGAAAATTCAAAAACAGCGCACATCATTCATGCGAAACCTTACCATTCCCTCCTCCACTCCACAATGATGAGTATTGTCAATTGGTGTGACGTTTCCTCATCAAATTTCACACGTTCTTGCTGCACTTTGCAACACCCCAATCAATAACGAAAATTTGGACATCAAACTTCAATTCTTGCACAAAACCCACATTCTTCGAAGGAAGAAAAAATTGAAACCCATTTATACAGATTCGAAGAAACGAGAACAAAATGGAGACCAAGGCGTCCCTTCGCTGCGTTTGGGAGACGGAAACCTAAGAATTCCAAGTTGTACGGCGTAATGTTAGGCACACTTCAACCAAGAATTCCACCACATCAATCTGAAAACAAATTCAACGCAGGAACCTTTGACCCAGCTCGAATCTAGAAATCAAGCGAGAGCAATCAAAGCATTATTTCTTAATCATACCAGATCAACAAACAAACCATTCATTTAATAACTAACACGGCAAAGATACAATACAGTTTTTTTCCCATCTCCAAATGCCTTCAAATGAATATTCACAAATTGAGAACCAAGTTCCTTGATCAATTAAGACGAATAAATTTCCAATATTTTCAATGTTTAACTTTAAAGGAGATGGAATCATGCATTTGCAACGTTTTACAAATGCTGGGAATTTTTGTTGTTTTCAGCCCATGGCATACTTTTGTGTCCAGCTGCGAGCAGTGGCTTCATACTTGGCCCTGTCAGTCTTGTACATGTGTGCAATTTCAGGGACAAGAGGGTCATCAGGGTTGGGGTCTGTCAACAGAGAGCATATGGATAACAGCACCTGAAACACAAGTTCATTTTAATGAGCATGACTATTCCATTGAAAATAGACAGTATGAACGAAAATCACAGAAAATAAAATATCCTCCATATCAAAACAAGTTGTACATTCTTCTCCCTGCATTTACCAGACCACAAGGATGTAGTTAACTCCATCCCAAACCATGTTACTTGCTAGGCGTTAAACATACCCATCATTAAATTTCATGAGTATGACACCAGACATGGCGTCGGCCAGTTGCACGATGCAACAAAACATGGAGTGGGAACTAGGATTTTTGGGATGAAGTTAATAAGACATATCCTTCTAATCCAGTCAAGGGACTGACGTCAGATTAGTACACACACATGAAAGACCACTTCTGACAAGGAGGAAACAGTTGTACAAACCTTGGAAATGGTTAGTGCTGGGCTCCATTGTTCTTTAAGAATATCAAGACATATGCTTCCATTGCTATTGATGTTTGGATGGAATACCTTGGTCCTAAATGCAACCTGAAATGTTCACTCGAGTTAGCATTCAAAATTCTGAAATATTCCCAAACAAATGCAATAAAAGATGAAACTATCACAACAAGCCCAAAACATTACAGCATTAAACTCGGCACACAATGGCCTGTACAAGCTACATCTCAAGATGAACAAAAAAAAAACATAGCACACCAAACCAAAACGTTAAATTAAGCACTCACTATCGAAGTATCAATCAGATAAAGTTGCAAGAATCAGCTTTTCGTTATACAATTGTACAAGCATTCTACGGAAATTGTAAGGCAACCATCTACAGATCTGGCAAAAGGAAGACCGAATCATACTTCAATTAGAAATAAATCCATGCCACTTCGTTAAAATTAGAAACCCATACCCTCAATACCAATTATTGATTCAATACAACCATCTACAGATCTGGCAAAAGGAAGACCGAATCATACTTCAATTAGAAATAAATCCATCCCTTCGTTAAAATTAGAAACCCATACCCTCAATACCAATTATTGATTCAATACTAATAATCCAATCAGAGCTGATATACAGGTACCATATTTTGGTGGGTATTCTTCATTCTTTAAATAACTTACCTCATGAATTTACTAGAGCCAACAACCATGACATCCAGTGACCAATACAATGTTCTTAACAAAAAAAGCAAGCTAAGGGGGAAATCAGCATGTAAACATAAAAGACAGTTTCCACTGGAATCATAAACAACTCTGTCTACCTCCTCCTCCCAATCCCTCTCCAACACAACCCAAAAGAGGGGGACAAGCAAAACATTTCCTTCTTACAAGGTCGTACATGTGATTCAAATTAGATTTACACCATCATGAACGGCAACTATCAAAATTCCAAAAACAAGTCCTCTTCAATCAATCAATTATGACACACAAAACTCATGATTCACTTATTGTATTGTATAGAGGAATTGAACAGCTACAAATTTATAGAAACATAAGAGGAAACGATCTTTTTTAGTTAAAGGGAGGGAAAAGTTAACAACCTTTGGAGGCTTGAATGGATAATCCGGAGGGAAGTGAATTGAAACTAGAAAAACCCCACCTGCATATGGGCTATCAGCAGGTCCCATAATTGTCGCTTGCCAATGGAACATGTCCTCGGCCACAGGACCTATAATCCATAAAAATAACACCAGATAAGTACTTCTATGTCATACATTCCCATTGTTTAGGTAATTATGCTCGTGATTATCATTTGGTTTCCAGAGTTTTGTATCTAATTCGCAATCCATGTCTATGTCCGAATGCAAGTCTCAATTTTAGCACTTGTGGCAGTGTATATTTGAAGATAAACAGTGACATCTACCAATTATAAACAGTGACAAGTAGCAGAGCTCTGCTCCCAATTGGCCCATCCACAACTATGGAAATCATCTTTACTTCATAATTAATAATACAAAGCGTATGACTAGTTCCTCTTTAATGGGTGAAAAGGGCCATGTCTATGCTTAACATCTTGACCTAAAAGGGGTACAAAGCCTCAAAATTAACCAGTTAATTAGCTGCAATCGGTATCTTCTACATGCCCAAGTCAATTTTATATATGGTGCTACACAGGAAATCAGGGTTTGAGATTAATACCAGCACTGCAAGAGGTAGGCGGGTCCTTCTGCAAATCCTTGAGCTCCTTCAAGATGCGTTTCGACGCCATGGCAACACGTAATCCCAAACCTAAAAACCCAGAAAAATACCCAAATCAAAATCAGATCTTCAGACCCAAACAAACCCACCCAAATATTCGAATCGAATTCGCGCAATTACAAACCCCGATCCGAGATCCACACCCACCAGCAAATTAAATTAAATTAATCGAAGGATGAATCGGAAAGAAAAACACCTCAATTGGATTCGGAGGCACCAAAAGGATTGACACAGTCAGAGAGATTCACAAAGATAAAAATTCTGCAATTAATGGTATTTTTATATGAAAAAGATAAGAAAACACGGCGCAAGCCAAAGACTTGCTTCTAGAATTTTCTATCTTTAATATTCCAACTTGGCGTAGGATCTACGTCCTTATTACAGCGCTACCTCCTTAACCCACCTTGTTTATTTTTTCCCATCCAGTCCTTGGATTTTTTTTTTCATTTAGGATTTCTCAGACGCTTTAGGAAGTTACAAATTTTAAGGATTAAATTTGGTTTATCACCCTGATTTATAGTTCAAAAATTATGTTAGTCTATGCTCTTTGAATTTCATCAGCAACACTCTTCATTAGCAACACCCATGTACTTAGTATTTACCAATTTCATCAATCTAGTCAAATTCGTCAAGTTTAACTGTTAAGTGTTAATGTGGCTCAAAGTGAGACTCACATTTTAATGACGTGGCGATGACATATATTTGAACTACGTCAACACTTAATGTTCAAAATTCACGAAATAGACTAGACTCATCAAATTGGTAAGTATAAGGGTATTGTTGATGAAATTAAAACACCAGAGACTGACATGATTTTTGGTCTAAAGTTCATGGTGGTAAATTGAATTTAGTCCAAATTCTAATTTGGTCCCTCGTGGCCAGACCTAGCCGTCGGCTCAATTTTTTTAGTACGAGCCGCTAACCGCACCGATGTTTTCGGTTTTCTATTTTTCAAAACTGAAATCGGATCAACAATTAGGTTAACCGGCATATTGGTTCGGTTCGGTAAGTTTTGTTTTTTTTTTCCTTTTTTTTTTTCCAGTTTGGTACAATTTGGTTTACTTTGTCAGTTTTCGGTTTCAAAAAGGCCACCCCTACCAACCGTTACTCTTTATATTTTGAGAATGATTAATCTTTGTGACTCTCTAAAAGTAGCTCATAATTTAACTTCTAACTATTTTTTTTATATAAATTTGATTAAAAAAAATGGGGTGCACCATTCTCTTAGTAGTACGGCCATTTGGAGTTTGGAAAAACAATCAACTTTTTGTTCAAAAAAAAGAAAGGAAAAACAATTAACTCTGACTTGTGAGTGAATGAAGAAGCTTGTAGTATTCCGAAATCGGGAGCTATTTCGGATGGCTACAACTTGATATCTCACTGGTAACAGATCAAAGGACGACGGAGAAACAACAATCGGCCGTTCATTGCAATCCTCTCACAATTTTCTTCCGAAGAATCTCTAATGCATGACCAAAGCTAGCTGCAGAATATAACTCAGTCTAGCTGCTATAGGTAAAGAAAAGGAACAAGTTAAGCAAGTAATATTGAGATCTTTCATTTATAATTTTGAAGAACGTACTATTTCAACACTAATTAAAAATTAAGATCGATGAGAGCATAAAACCAATGAAGCTAGCAAAGAAAGAGGCACAAAGAAAGAAGGCAAAAATGTTAACATAGCTAGATTCTTATATATGCGATGGATCATAGCTAGGATGGATTGTATCTCGCTCCCTCGGAGACAATGCTAGACCTTATATATGAGACAGATGTTACATTCATAACTTAGGATTTGAAAATCCTATAAATACACTTGGCATTGTTCCCGAAATCCACTTCCTTTTGCTTGCAATCACATGCTGCTATGATGGGAATCTGATTCATCATAACCCCTCCGATTGGGAAACTAATACTTCCGACCAAGGACAGTTTCAGATTCACTTCATGGTTTTTAATGTCGAGACTCAGCTGCTCTGCATCGTCTTTATCAACCCCAGCTCGGTTAACCGCAATGGTTGCATTCAATGATTTTGTGGATTTGTGTGCCTGAGTAAAGGAACGAAACTCGGTCCTGCCCAGATCGACATGAGCAGCAGAAGCACTCAGTTTGAGGTCCCCGAATTTGAGCTCGGTTTTCTCGTTCTTGTTCCAAAACTCCACTAGCAAATCTACTTTTCCCTTCACACTCGCCTGCTGCTGCTTGTGGGTGGCAAAGTCCATCCTCGTGGCGTTGAACCTCCGGACGCGGACTTCCGGTAGGTAAGAATGGAAGATGGAGATGAATACGAAACCAACGATGAGGGCGAGGAGGACGAATGCAAAAACGAACAAGCATCCCCATGCACAGCATGCATAGGCACGTGGATGGAAACGTTTCGGGCGCTCTCCGTCTAAATCCGGTGGGAGGAGGATGGTTTGATCGGCCTTGTTGCTTGGAGTGGAAGTTTCCGAGAAGGCCACATGGCGTGCGCTGCCCCTGCTGCTCCGCTTTGACTGGCTGTGCCCGGGAGGTGGTGGCAAAGATCCCAACTGATCTTCTGCCATTATTTGATGATCGATCGATCAGCAGTACCTCCTAGCCTTTAGGGAGGAGGAGTACTACAGAAAACGATAATGTGACGCAATTGATCAGCTTAATTTCAATCTCATAGGTTTCAGATGGACAATAGGTTTCTTAGCTGGGGAAATCTAGGACCACAATCTATATACAGTAAATAAAACTAGGCATTGCAAATTTGCAATGTAAACTAAACAATACCAGGGGTTCATACACATTCTGTTATGGCTAGGCTTGTATTGTAGCACACACCAAATATAGCTCCCTACTTTGAAGGACCCAAGAGAATCATGTCCGTAAAATTTATGGGACGAGTCTCTCATCTATGTGATATTCCTTTCATAAGATCCATGCGGAATATACGTGAAATCCTCTGTTATATGATAAGACTCGCATGCATATTTGTCAAAGATAAGTCAGGAAAGTCGAGAAAGCTCTTGAACCAATGAAAATGATCAATTAATTCATTATGCTAAAATGCATATTACAACAAATCATGAAAGAAAGAGAAACCCAAACTATCTAGGAAAATCGCACAATTGGATTGATTCCCACTCTAAAAAGCCATACATGGAATTGAAACATGCTTGTAAAACCACAGGAGGCATGTACATATATAGAAAATGTTCTATTATGCTTCCCCAATCAGATGAATGTAGATATGAATTTACTGAAGCGATAACTGGAAACAGCAACAAGCTAGTTTTAGAGGTCAGGAGTCTGCACGTTTGATTTATTCTCTTCAGAAGATTGCCGGTTCTCTGAGTCGGATTGCCGGATGTCTTCAATCATTCTAACAACTTCTTCCATGTTAGGTCGCATGTCCGGCACTTTTGCCACACACGCCATTGCAATTTGCAACATTTGCACCATTTCTTCTTCAATATTTTGGTACCTCATCAGCTCAACGTCAAAAACCTCAGCAGTCCATTCCTCCCTGACAACGGACTGGACCCACCTTGGGAGATCAACCATGTCATCACGCCCCGGTGACTGGAGAGGAGCTTTTCCGGTCAGCATCTCTAGGAGGACGACGCCAAAGCTATACACATCTGATTTGTGAGAGTGCTTACGGGTTTCAATCACTTCTGGAGCACGATAGCCTGCACTCCGAGCAGTGGCAGGAACATTCATAAGAGGAGTCAAGCCAACATCAGAGATGCACCCCTCAAGATTTTGGTTGAGAAGGACATTTGTGGACCTGATATTTCCATGAGTAAATTTTGGACCCCCCACAGAATGGATGTGGGCGATTCCCCTCGCAGTTCCAAGGGAAATTTTTATTCTGGAATCCCAATCTAATGGAGTTCTTCCCCCTCCCCTGTTTCCTGTCATAAGAAAAATATGGGTTTTAGTGTGGTGTAGATGACAATGCTTCAACAGAGCTGAATTCTATATAAAAGCGAGTATGACAAGGTTGCTCAAATAGACTATTTATTGAATTTGGCAAGAAGAATTAGAAGTCCTTACTAAAATACATAAAGTGCCTACCAAAAGGAAAAGAACAATTAAAAGTAGCAAAGCTTCTTTGTCTCACTCAATTTACAACCACACATCCTAATCTCAAGAAAGGAAAAGATACTTCATTAAGTAAAATGGGAATATTTTATCAGGCATCTCAGACAAACATTCTAAAACCACCAGGTGGCAAAGAATAATATATCCATGAAAACTAATATGCATCAATTGTAACAATAGCTCCTGATAAATACATATGAGCAGCAAGCATGTGATTATAACACTCTGAAATCCTAACATAAAAAACATAAACATGACAACATAGAACATCTACTCGACTGGGTGCACAATGTAGTATACCGTTCAAGTGTTAAATTACATTGCAATTCTTTGTTTGAAAAGTTATGTTTTCCTACATGTAAGCTACAGCGATTATGATGCTCTACTGCATGTTTACCTGCATTGTCTTCTAGATATGCAGATAAAGTTCGCAGTTAACGTATTGCAATCTGTGTTTATTTTTATGTGTCCAGACACCCAGAGGAATGACCACATTATAAATCATAAAGTCCAACCCACGAAAGAGAAAGACAAAAAGACATAAATAAATACGGAGTATTGATCATACCATGCAAAAAAGCTGATAAGCTGCCATTAGAGATATAGTCATAAACCAGAAGCTTCTCGTCCTTTGAGTAATAATAAGCACGGAGTGGCACAACATTTGTGTGTTGTCCAACTCTTCCCACAATCTCCATTTGCTGTTCAAAATCCTTCTTCCCAACAACCACTTCCTTTAGCCTTTTGACTACAACTGTTGTTGCCTCCTCTAAGACAGCCTTGTACGCTGTACCGTAACTCCCTTTTCCCAACACTTCAGCTGAAGCCCTCAACAAATCATCAAGATCAAAATTGTATGAACAACCTTCAAAGAATACTAGTTTGTTCTTTTCAGGTTCTTGCACCCCACTCCCAAACTCCTCTTTGGGCTTCTCACTCCTCCCACCACTAGGAGCCTTCCCTTTCATTACATTAGTTCCTCCATTGTCTTTTTTCTTTAAACAGCAGAGAACTATAATGAGGCATAACAGCAACAGTAGCACAGACCCTCCAGCTGCTATAGCAATGATAGCTCCCATTTTCAGCTTCAGTTTGGAGCTTTTATGAGGAACTGATGGCGGTGCAAAGGAGGTAGGAGGTGGTGGGGGAAGTACGAGGGAGCAAGCTTTAAGAGGTCCTCCACACAAAAGTGAGTTTCCCACAAAGGATGAATTAGGGAACACTTGAAGGGATGATGGGATAGAGCCATTAAGATGGTTGTAGCTTAAATTCAAACGCTTGAGCTTAGGTAGGTTGAGATCAGGTATGGGTCCAGAAAGGGTGTTGTTCTGGAGGTTCAGCGCTGTGAGTTGTGTCAAATTACGCATCATTTGCGGAATGTTGCCTGTGAAAGAATTATATGATAGATCCAACACAATGAGTTGAAGTGGAAAGGAAGCAGGAATATCACCAGAGAAGTTGTTGCGCTGGACATATAGGTATTGGAGCATAGGAAGGGAGGTAATATCAGATGGAAGGCTACCACTGAGGAGGTTGGATCTAAGGCTGAGAGCCTTCAGGGCATCTAGCTTACCCAGGGTGTTTGATGGAATAGAGCCTATGAGTCCAACTCCTGGGAGCCGGACAGAGATCACCCGGGTTCCATTTGGACTGCAAATGATGCCAACCCAGGAGGAGCAGACTGGGGTAGCAGGGTCCCAAGTAAGGTTACGGCGATGGGGAATGGCATTAGCAAAGTCAAGAAGGGCTTGCTTATCAGAATTTAGGTCAGAGAAAACCGGGGGAAGAAGACTGAAAATGACAAAAAAGAAAGGAAGAACTGAAAAGGGACATGACTTCATTATTGTTTTGAGACTAGAGTCTATGAAAGGGATCAACTAGATATTTCAAAATGTATCTGCAGGGCTCATGATCTCCTGGTTCAGCATGAAAACCACAAAACAAGATTAGGTGGTCAATAATGAAAGCTTTCATATATTAAGGTAAAGTGACAAAACATTTTCCATTTGATAATAACAGCAAAGCAGAGGAAAGGAAACAATGAAATCAAATTATGAAATGTCAATTCACAGTTTCATTAATGCTAAATTGCAAATTTGAATTCAGCAGAAGAAAATTGTTCCTTTTTCCTTAATGAGAGAAGTATGTATAGGTACATATTAGGAGTTCAAATTAGTATCATACGCAAGTGGGTGAGAAAGGTAAAGGACCCTCTTATAAACTATTTGTACAAGCTAATTCCTTATACAACAAGATTAAATGAGCAGAATTGTGCACAATTGATAGCTTAGAGTTGTTTAACAACCACAAATGGAGAACTGAAACAAGTGAATTCACCAAATTAAACCTAACCTAAACATTACACGAAAGTGGGTTTGTTCTAAAAGTATGCACATTCGTGTGGGTTTGTTCTAAAAGTATGCACATTGACCAAATTGAACACAAGTATTTAGCAAAAATGAATGAAAATGAGAAACCATTAATGGGTTTAAACTTTAGAACACATATAAGTAGCAGAGCTACAAATTAAAGCATTCATGCAAGGATAAACATTCTAACTTCTAAGTTCCAAATTCCCAATACTGTCAGAATCCAAAACACTCTTAACAATGGCAGAAATTACAAGTCAGATCTGTAAGCAATCAACAAAAGGTGAAGATGGTAACCTGCACTTTGCAGCCAAGAATGCAGAAACAGCTGAGCAGCCTGAGTTGAATAGCTCCATGGTTGAAATGGGAAGCTTCAGATCCAGACATTAGAGATTTCTTTCAAGGTTAGCACTTAGCTGAAATGTGGGTACTTGGAAGAAACCAACGGGGAGCAAAAAGTCCGAGTCTTTCTGAGGATTTGGTGGGAATTAAGCTGGATTTTAATAGTTGGGGAGTAGCCAGTTTGCAACTTTGAGCAGGAAACGTATTTCAATTTTATTTTATTTTCTTACTGAGTAACAAGTTACAAAGAAAGAGAGTTTGTTTTGGAGACGGAAAAAGATATTTTTGGGTTTGAATTGTTAAAGAGGAAAAAGGAGAAGAGAAAGGGAAAGAAAGAAGATGAATGAGTGAATAAAAATTGGGATAAAGGAGGTGAAGTCTACAGTCTTCACTGGCCTTTCTATTTGTGTTTGCCAGCCAAGTGAGCCTCACTCTTCTACTCACAGAGACAGCACAACTAGCTCAAAAGTACAAGTATTTTTCTGCAAAGGTTGAAAGACCAACATTTTTCTTGTTACATATATATAGTATACAACTATCTACCATCTATACAGTAAATTTGGTATATAATTTGGACATAGTGTATAATGTTTTTCTTGTCAATATAATTATAATCGTCTAAGTTGTCCAAAGTTTAATTTGTCCTCACTCATTATAATATTTTAAAAATACTAGTGTTAACATAATCAAATTTTATAATCTAACGATACAATATGTCGGACATTTAAGAAAGAAAACGTTTTTTAGGCAAGTTCATTACTGTCTGAGTTTAACAGTCTAACAATACAACATGTTCAAACAATAAAAATATTTTATAAACCTCTTATTTTACAGCTCATTTTCTCTGACAATATGTATACATATTACTATATACTAGGGGTGAAATTAGTTTTCCTTCAAGAATTACATAATGTTTTGATAAATTGTCTTGAGGAATAAATAAACTATGTACTATATACACCTGAAGTTTATTTGAGAAATTCTTCATTTTACTATCATAAAGAAAAATTCTTAGATCCGTCAATATTAATAGAATACTATACAAAAATTGAAGCCGAAAAAGTAGATGGTGTTTAATTTCAACATTCAATATTCAAATTCCCATATTGGCAGGCCAACCTGCATGAGTGGCAGCAGCAGCTCCGCCTTCTTTTGCTTCATCATATGTCCTAGTGGGGGAAGTGGGAACGGGTCCTTTTTAGTCAATGAGGTTTCCTGCTGCAGACTTCATCAGCTTAGAGGGTTTTCAAATTATTTTGAATCACATATACAATTCAATTCATACCATTTCAATGTCAAGCTTCAATATTAGTACCATTTCTACTACTTCACAAGACATAAAATTGAAACCTTCCCAGTAACCCAATTTTTCAATTACAATTGGGGTGTGGGGTGAGGACTTAAATAAGTTTAGCTATATTGCCATCTGGTGGGGTGTGTCAAGTGTTTCATACTGAGGCTGAAATGGGTCAATTTAGAGGAGATATGACCAGAGGTTACAGTCTAATGAGACACAAGATCTCGAATAATATACTCTTGAGCTGTGGGTAGAGAACAATCTTTGATGACACACCTTGATCCAACCACTCCCCATCTTTTCTATTTTATTACCAACCACCCTCAACCTACCATTATTATGTTTAGATCTCATGCATAATTTGCATGCTCATCTTCTAACCCATGCCAAGTAGAAAAATTCCAAACAAAAATAAATAATAAATAATTAATATCACATGATAGCAGGTACTATACCTTCTCCAAATAGGAAATTAAAAAAGAGGGCAGTAAGAATTTGTCAACTCTAAGTCTCTAGAAGAACAAATAATTGCCTAATTGCCTAGGAAATTTCTAGAAATAGTCCCAATTAATTGTTAGTAATATAACTACTGAAGGGGAGTTTAGCATTATTCGAGGGGTTAGAGTAGTATTGGAGAGAGTATGAGAATTACTCAATAGAGGCTTGAAAGTTATGTTTCAAATATTATTGTCTAAATCAGTTCGAGTCAAATCGAAATTTAGCTTTACTTTGCAGTGACATTAATTTATGCTTGCCTTTTAGTCTTTGGTCTGTGTTTCCTTCACTTTTGTCAGCCAAAACTTCTAGTGTGGTGTCATATTCCCCTTCCATGATTAAATGATTTAAATTGTAGCTGCATAGTTAAAATGTTCTCAACAATTTGTACCTAAAAAAAATAAAATTCTTAACAATTCATAGTTAAGGAAACTATGAATGAGAAGTTTTAACCTGTGTCATCATGATGTCTCAGTAGAAACATATTGGCCTCAAAAGATTCATGATTAAACATTCATGTTACGCATGAGTTGGCTATGGCAGAAGAATTTCCTTGACCTAAAAAATTGAATTTTCTACTTCAAAAACAGATTTTGGGTCATCCCTAGGAAAGTAGGAATCAAAATTGTAGCTTGGAAAGCTACATTAGCAGTCTGACTCTGTTATGCCCCAGTTTGTATTTATTATGTTAAAGTTGGTTTTATTTGGAATATTCAAAGCTGTATATAATGCATCTAAATTACTAAAACGAACACAATAGAATAGACAAAGTAACATGATTTAATATTTATTTATGGATCAAGTCATTGTTTTAGTTTATTGTTTATGCACCAGTCTCAGGCCCTATTCATTCTCACAGATGGGCAGAGAAGTACCATTGAATGTTTTAATAGCTAATTGTAAAATTAATGTAAATCATATGAAACATTGAAGCTTTCATAACATGTTTGGATTTCTGGTGGACAAAGAAAATGATTGATCATGGGAAATAGTTTGATGGCTTTCAAAGTAAAGGGTCTGCTCTGACTTGAACTGGGTTCTTTCCTTTTTCAGATTTTTGACTCAATTTCTGCTTCTAATTTGAACTGTTTACACTTCACAGTAGAATACTAGAATTTGTGTGTGTGTGTGTGTGAGAGAGAGAGAGAGAGAGAGAGAATCAAATAAAGGAGCTGCAGCATGCATGCAATCAATGGTCAAGCTCGGATCTCTATGAGGCCACAGACCACAGAAGGGCCATGACTGAGAGTGAGAGCTTACTTACTCATGAGTGTGGTGTGCCAACATAGGGTCCCCATTTGATATAAGTTATATAACAAACTCATATTGAATTGAATATAATCTTTGTTGTTGTTTTTCTGTTTTCTCATAAAAAAAGATATTATCCGTACGAGAAATATAAGAATTTTTTTTTATAGAAAATGTCATTTTTGGTCACTCAACTTTGGGGTTTTAGATATTTTCATCACTGAAGTTTTCAAAATGTCACTTTGAAAACTTCAGTGATGAAAGTGTCTAAAGTCCCAAAGTTGAGTTACCAAAAATGACATTTTGTTTTTTTTTTATAGAAAGAATAAATAAAGAAAATTCTTGATAATAATTATTCAATATGGTAAAATGAGATAACAAGAAATTTGAAGTGATGAGAAACAGAATTTAAGGAAAAATTCAAGAAATATAGGAGGAATGAAATGAACTACTACTAATCTACTACTACTTGGTGACATCTTGTTCTCATTTCTTTGTAAACTCTCTTTCATATCTGAGGCAAACTAACACCTCATGGAGGGGACCTTATTGATTTAGTATGAGTTCTCACTTGACACTTGACAGCATCTTCTTAGTATTAATTCTAAGCACATGGATCCATAAATTAGGTAGTATAGTAGAGCATAGGATCTAGGATTACTGGGTAATGTAGAAGGACTTGAATAGACCTTTGGCTCTATATGGCTATCTGCAATACTGATTAAGAGTTGGTACTGCCACTTGATTATATCATCTTCTAGCTCAAAATAGGATTCCCTCTTAAAAACTGATCACTACATGACAACCAATTTGACTTGGATTCTCTTCTCCCATTTGAACTCGGAGTGGATCAACCATTACATGAACTTAGTTTAAATACCGATTGCGCGACAATGTTTCCTTACTATTTGTTCGATCGGCTCTGAACCTCTTCCAGGTGACCAGATCTAAATGTGTTTTCCCCTCGCATCAAAAGTAAAAATTGAAACTTCTTCGGACGCAAATTTAGAGAACAAAATCGATTGGCCCTTTGCTGCAGAAAAAAGAAAAACAAGGCAGGAAAACACAAGGCAACAACTTCCTAACCAATTGTACCCTTGTTGTGCCAAGCCAACAAACCTCTATTGTCTTGGAGCATCATAAGCATCTACATTCAACAGGGCCCTGCCCTACTTTCAGATCACCCTTCTTTGTTTAGAAAGTAACATTTCTCCTACCTCTCAATGAAATGAATAATCCCTCTAATGCTGCGAATCTTTTGTGCTTCCAGTTAACATGAAGTGTTTCATAAATTTGACACATGCGGTGAAAGAAGAAGAGAGAATAGCCAGTAACAAGCTAGAAAACTGTACTATCACAATAAACAACAGTATAGTTACACTCGACAGCTCAAGACCATACATAACAATGTTAAATTTAAAAAGCCATCCAGTAAGCTGTAATGGCAAAGAAGCCATATCTCAAGATGCAACATTGCAACTAGAAGATTTAACAGAGCCTCTTCAGCAACTCTAGCGTCGAAGTATATGAGCTTTCCAGCACCCGATCATTTGTAGAATTCAAAGTCGGTATCAGGCTTCTTCACATTGGTTTGGTAACCCTTCTCAAAGTCCTTTGGGAGTATGACATATCGGTTCTTGCGAACTGCGTGCATTCCGGCTTCTTGACATATAGCTGTAATCTGTAGGAAATAAGAATCCATCCAGTTATATTAGTTACCAAACAACCGAAAACAATGATGCAGTATCAAATGCTGCAAAATTTCCGATTCATCCCAGATTTATGAACTTTAAACAAAACAATACTGTAAACATTATTTGTACGTCAATACTATTTCAGCACTTTAGCCCAACCCCAAACATCATAAGAGAACAAGATTCAACTTTTATAGCAGAACCAAAACAAGAGAATATCACCGTTCTGACAGAAAATCATGACTCACCTCAGCAGCGCTGATTTTATCTGGCCGAGATACATAATCTTCCAAGTCTACCTCATCACTCAAGTTCATTTTAGCAGTGCAAACCTGCAGGATAAGCAAGCAACTTGAGATTAGATTACTTGCAATAGCTTGGTAAAAGTTCCCAAGAGTAAACATGATTGTAAAGACTAAAGAGAAAAACTAATTTCATCTTAAGCATAAGTCACAAACACTAGAAACTCTGTGGGCGAGACACAGGGCTACATGGATAAACTGATAGATATTGGGTGCAGGTCTGAGGTGTCCAACTACTTCACCGTCCACAACCAAGATATGGGGAGTTGAGGCCAAGTTTTACAAATGAGGGTGCATAGGGGGAAGTAATGCCTCAGAAATTTTATAGCTGACAAGAAGAAATGCCTCACAGCTCACAAATACTATCTACCAAAAGAAATCATTCATGGAAAGATGCATAGATGGGTTTCACTTACCTGAAAAACAAGTCTTTTCTGTCGCCTATCAGGCAGAGGAAATTCAATCTTCCGGTCGAGCCTTCCAGGACGCAGAAGTGCAGGATCCAGAGTGTCTGCACGATTAGTAGCCATTATGACTTTAACGTTTACAGTCTGGTCGAACCCATCCATCTGCAAAAGATATTAATTCCTAATTAACTTAAGAGCTGGCAAGAAATAAAAGAAAACGGTGCAGAAACTTGCTGTCACGGAAATATTTTCTCCAATTACAAAGGGATGCATTTGCATAACTAAGTTCAAATAGATATACACTTATATCTAATCAAAAGTCCTACTCTTTAAGATAAAAATTTCCTGGACCTACGGACCTACCTGATTGAGGAGCTCCATTAGGATTCGCTGAACTTCTCTATCAGCTCCAGTTTGAGCATCAAACCTTGCAGTAGCAATAGCATCCACCTCATCAATAAAGATGATGGCAGGTGCATTCTCCTTGGCAAGACGGAAAACATCACGAACCATTCGCGGACCCTTGACAAAGAAAACAAAAATATAATAAGAATTAGTATTGCTTTTAATTCCAGTCGATGAATATCAACTCAGAGAGAAGGAGGCAATGGAGGGGGAAAACCAAGAGAGAATATACAATTGAAATCTCCCTACACTGGCCTCACAGTACTCGTTCCAAAAATGAAAAACATAAATAATAAAGTAGCCTGCCTAAGTAAGATAAAAAGAAAAGTTTAAAAGATTATCCTACCTCACCCAAATACTTCTGAACAAATTCAGAACCAACAACTCTAATGAAGGCAGCAGTTGTATGGTGAGCAACAGCCTTAGCTAGCATGGTTTTACCAGTTCCAGGTGGGCCATAGAGCAATACACCACGTGGAGGATCTATTCCAATCTGTTTGTACAAGTCATGGTGAGTAAGTGGAAGTTCCACTGCTTCACGGATTTCTTGCTTCTGAATGTCGCATCCTCCAATATCCTAGCACAGGAGTTAAACATAGAACATGATAAATCAATATTAGTAATAAACAACCTAAATCGTACTTTAGCTCAATGGAGGAAAAAGAGCAAGCAGATGAATCACAGATGCAAACATTTTCAAACGTCCAACTTTGAGACATTGGTACAGCAAAACCAATAGGAATTGCTTCTACACAGGGACTTGGACTGGTTTGGTTGGGTTGGGTTCTTAGTAAATTGGGAACTGAAATGAACCAAACTAAGATTTCGTTATCTGAACTACAGCTATGCAAATCTATGTACTTCACTACCACAGTTCTTTGATTTAACTTTCCATTTATATTTTCAGAATTATCTTATAATCATATATTGAAAAATCAAATGCATATGGTAACAAGAAAAGTGTCAACCTTAACACTCATACTTGACCAAGGGGAAGACTTTTGAGCAAAACTCAAAACTAAACTAAGAGAACAAACTCTCCCTCAGTAACAATTATGCTTAAATAAGAGAACGTTTTACAGAATAGCTTAGCTAATGCTTTTTTACTTTCAATTTTCACTAGATATACAAGCAAATAGAAAACCCTAAATTTCACTCCAATCCCTAATCCAATTTCACCTATTTCAGAAAAATAAGACCTATTTCCCAAAATAAGAAAAGGATTGAGCATAACTTACATTATAGGTGACGTCGGGCTTCTCCGACTGGCTGAGAAGCGAGATACTGGAGTCGGCCTCCGGCGGGAGAACATCCACTAGGGCATTGGAGTGGCGGTGCAAGGCCACCGAGGCCGACGGCTTAAGATGCTCTCGATTAATAGTACTGAGAATCCTCACATAGTAATTAGAGCCGGTAGTGGAGCCCACAATGCCGTGGTTTTCGTCCACCATCTCCATGAACTGTCCGATCACGAGCGGCACCGACTGGATCCTCTTGACCTCTTCCTGGGACCGGAGGAGCTCGCGCTTCAGATTCTTCTGCTCGTCTTTGACGTACTCCTCCTTGATGTCGATGAACTCGTTCTGGCGCTGCAGAGACTTGAGGCGGCTGTAGAGATCCTCGTCGTCGTTTGGGTCGGTAAACCCTAGGTCCGATCTAAGAGAGGGCAGCGAAGCCGGTGGCTCCGGCAAGGTTTTCGGGTCCAGCACCATCGCAGATGCCATTGTTAATTGCAGATTTTGGTGGTGGCGCTCAGGCTGAGAATAAGTGGAGAGAAATTAGAGTAGGCAACAAGAAAGCTATATTCATTGTGGACTTTATAGTTGCTCCACCGCCTCTTTTTGAATCCCGAATGTAACTCACAATCTGACTTTGCCCAGTTTGCCATGGGCAGCTCAGTGGCTATTCTGGGCTTTTGAGTTGAGCCCAAATTGTCTTAATGGATTACTGGCCTGGCCCATTTGTTTTTGTTTTCTCTTTATTGCCGCCGAGTGCTTTAGACCTTATGGGTTAAGGACCAAATGTTATAACTTATAAGTTCTTCGAGTTAGCCCAAGTGGAGAGAAAATGAGAGAGTTGAACAATAATTTTTGAATTAGATTGGGTTTGGTCCGATTTCCTCCGATATAACAAAACAAATAATAATTACTTGCGTAGCTCATTCTCAAAATACATACTCGGCAAGCTGTCAATTAATACTCAATATCACGGCTAGAGAATGAGCTAGGCATGTAATTGGCCACTTGACTCACCAGAAATACGTAGTTGGAATGACATGTTTTTAGAATACTTTAATTATTTGATGAGTTATATTGATCTAAATACGTACGAATAAACTTTTCATGCTTATGTTATATTGTTCCACAATAAAAGAACAAACTTAGACTAAAGTTTAATGTTTGATCAAGAGTGCTTTAAATTTAAGATAACAAATCTCAATAGCAAAAGAAATTATATCCCCAACACAAACCTTAAAAGGACTTAATGATTAAGATAATGACAAATGAAAACCTTATTCTTCTAACTAGCTAGGCTTGATTAATGTTCTGCAGGTTCTTGTGCTCTTCCTTGATGTGCTTCTCCTGTATGTCGATCAACTCCAGTTGGCACTGCAGAGACTTGAGGACTGATTCTAAAACATCAGAGGACTGAGTATGTAGCTTGCTAAACCCTAGGTTCAGTCCCATGGAGGGTAGCAAGGCTGATGGCTCCGGCACGGATTTCGGGTCCAACACTATGGCTGAGGTTGCCATCGTCAGTCGTAGATTTTGATCACTTTTGCTACGATTTTTTTGGTATTTCTCATGAAGAGAACACAAGATTAGATAGAAAGATAAAGAGAAGTTAGCTAGCGTGAGCAACAAGAAAGTGATAACTTCGATTTTAAGGGTTACTGGCCTGGCCCATTTTTTAATTTCAAATAGAAAAATGATTGTGGCTTAGGTAGATATGAATTAGGTATTTGAGTTTCACTTTATTGCTTTGAAATTTGAATGCTCTATAATGCTCAATTTGATTTTTATGAGCAAAGTTCTTTACTTAGAGCATGTTTAGCTTTTCAGCTATTTTAGCAGCTGCACCAGCCTCCTAAGTGACTTTCTATTTTAACTTTTAGTTATATGACTCTTAAATATAGAGATATAGAGAGCCAAATGAGGCTCTCTATTATTTTTGTTCATTTAAAACATTCCTTTTTAATTATTTTGTATAATTATTAAATCTATTTAAAATCTTTTTTATTTATTAAAATAATAATTTAAATTTAGTACTAACTAAAGTAGAGAGTATCGGTGCAAATGCTCTTAGGATAAATGTTTGTTCCGAAATATATCACTGCCCTTGAATGATTCTTCAAGTTTATTATTAAGTCTATAGTCAATTAAGGAGTTTAAATCTAGTCATTCAAAATCATAACGTAGAGACTTCAATTATGTTCTGACTTGACAATTTGACATTAATGTGTGTATGGAAAATTTCTCTACTTGTCTTTATGGAGAATTTTAAGAATAGCCAAAACAATGAGGGATTTAAGTCCCTAATTAAGTCTTCATCAAGTTCTACATGCCAAATTCCACACACCCTTGATGCCCTTAACATAAGTATACATCCATATTTGAGAGTTGAGACACATGCATGTAGTTTATATATATTTGTAACTACACAAATTGAGCAAGAGTTCTCCAAAATTAAGATAACAAATCTCAATAAGCAACAAAGAAAAAAAATTAATCACCATCACAAAGCCCTCCACAAAGTGCAAACATGTACATTTACTAGAAGCAACTCTAATTAATGCTTAAAAGAAGTTTGATTAAGAGATGGAAAACCTTCTTCTTCTAGGCTTGGTAACGTCGACACAATCATCAATGTTGGAAGTGTCCTTAGACCCATTTTTGAAGGGATTCAACTTCCCCAATTTCTTGGACACAGACGAGAAAAACGTCGGCCTTTTTGGCCCACCGCCTTTCCCAGACGACGTCGTTGCTGCACTTACACTTGCACCACTTCCAGTTCCACCCTTTTGCATGTCCGAAATGTACATCTTCATCTTCAACAGCTCTGTCCGCAGCGTCTCGTTCTCCTTGGCCAACGACACGTCGGCCTGCACCTGATTTCTGGTGGATGCAGCGTCCGTTTGCATGTCGTTCTCGTCTTCGCCGCTCCTCAGCTTGAGCTGGTCGTAGTAGAGCGCGTGTAGTACAATCTGTACGGGCAAACGCTTGTTTTGTGAAGCGTGCAATCTGGCTTCGTACGACAACTTCAATGCATCCATTACACTGCAAACTTTCTCCCTCTCAATCTCATCAAGGTTTGGATGAGCCTGCACGCGCGTACATCATTCATTAATTCGACTCTAATTGTAAAACATGTTCATCTTCAAGTGTCTCAAATAACTAGCTATTACCTTCAAGTAAATATCAACGGCACGGTAAAGATCGTCGTCGACTTTGCGCGCGCCTTTGGGGACGAGGACGGCGATTCCGTTAAACTTGGAAATGCTAAGCTCGGTACACGTGGCAATTTCACCGAGATAGGCATCCACAGTCTTGGCCACTCTGAGCATCGCCGCGGAACACACCTCCCTGAAATCTCCCGCGTTAAAAACCGCCACGCTTTTCTCACCCTCCATGAACCCGGAGATAATCCTCCTCACGCTCTCCAGATCGAACAGCCTCTCGCCGTCGTAGGTGAACGACAAGACCAGCAGGTCGTCGACGGTCACGTGCTCCAGGATCGCCGAGATCCGCTTCTCCAGCTCGTTCTTGGCGGCCGTCGAGGCCTTGACGAAGATCGCCGATCTCAGGAGGCAGCAGAGGAAGTTGATCGGCATAGCGCCTTTCTCGGAAGGCAGGAGAGCCACTATGGACTGCAGAAGCTCCCGCTGCCGGATTCTGACGTCGGAGTCGTCGGAAGTTAAGGCCTTACTGCCGGCGCCGGAGTGGTCCCGGACCAGATCCCGGAGCCATCCCTCGGCGTATGTAACGATTGCGCTCGATACCGTCCTAGATTTCAAACCGCGTTGCTTCATCGCCTTGATTACTCTGCCGAAGAATTCAATGTCCAAGATTGATAGGTCCTCCGTCCACCAATTCGTTGGCGAACGGCTCGGAAAGTTCACCTCGATTGTAACCTATAAACAATATGATTAATTAGTTTTAGTTATATAATGAATTTATTCAATGTTAATAACTAGCTAGACTTAATTAGCTTGTAAAATTTATACCTTGGAAGTGACTACTTCTACACATCTCTGAACGATTTTGAGGTCTTCGGCTATGGGAGTGAGGTCTTTCACACGATTTGAGGACGAGAATGGCGCCGGAGAGGCTGGACAAGGCGACTTGCGTGAGGAAATCCTCTGTACGGCCGGTGAGGTTGCTTTCGCAGTATTTATCAGTCATTTGCAGATACTCTGCAGCGCACCGGAGAGCAGCGACGTTGTGGACTGTGATTTCGAAGTTGACTCCGTAACAGAACTTGGCTGCCTTCTCGAACGTCTCCGGTCCTCCCGGAATGTCGGAGAGATTGATTCGGGTCAAGTCCGGCTCGTCCGATTCCAATATCAGTTGCCTTATCTTGTTGCTCTTGGCCACTAGCATAAACTGTGACATCCAAGTAACTTAAGCATCAATTACACTACGTACAACGCACTCAAACATAAGAACCAGATCAACACAATTAAACTATCGAGCTAGACTCAAACTCGAACTCGATTTCATTACCTTGTGTAAAGAGAAATTGGCTTCGCCAACTTCAACTACTACATCTGCAGGGATATCCTGAGAGAAAATCCTGTAAAAAGCACAAGATCATCATGAGAATTGAACTTCTGGACTCTACATACAAATTAAAGAAACATTCGTGTGTATATATATTGCTTTGTTATACCATTGGCCAGTTCGCTCCATGGCTATGGAAAGTCTACTGTTGTTTTGGGCAAGGGAGGCCATGGGAGAGAGAGTTTGGGAGGAGAGGAGAAGGCCAGGAGTACTGGTGTGTGAGGAGAATAGCGGGTCAGGTTTGTGTTACATAAAGAGTTTTATTTACCATAACCATAAGGATTTTGTGATAAGATAATTGACATTATCTATGTTGTATAGCGACTAGCTTGACCTTTTTTTCTTTTTTAAGGTAGTTTAAACTTTAAACTGTACTTTGATTTCTATTTTCATGGAACGTTGTCACCATTCCTTACTTATTTACACTATAATACAAAATAAAAGCCGATAAGGATAAGCCATTATAGATTTATACAATATGAAAAATATCATAAATCCTTGAATTATCTCTAACCAGTAACCATAATATAACTATAAAGTGGGCATTCGATATCAAAGACCGGAAAGTTTAGTGTATCTTGAGGTGTCTTTTTCACTGAACCCAACGGTGAAAATATCTAAGGTATGGAATACACCGAATTGATATAATTGTTAATTAATTAAAAGACCTTGTATCAATTACATGCATGCATGTTACCTAACTGAAATAAAGTGAGAAGATTAATTAGTAAAGTGCAGGAATCACATGTGTAAATGTTCACCTAACTTTGAAATATCAAAAGTTTCGATGAATCTAACCCCTTGTGAACATCATCACGCGCTCTTTTTTGTTCCAACATAATTGCTCTTTAAAGTTGAAGAAGGTATTGTTCGATCATAACTAGAGTTTATTTCGTCCTCGAGTAGTACATGTCAAGCTATTCCCTTTCTTGCAAAAGGTTTCTATATATTTTGTTACCTATTTTCAAAAAATTTGTTTGATTTTAAACGTTATTGTGCTAGTATTAATTAATTTGTAATGTCATTAATATAAGTCAAACTTATGTAGGTAGGGATCCCTTTCGATCTCTTAAACTCAATATGAAGTTTTATACCTATTCATGGCTGAACCATGATTTTGTATTGACTTCTCGGATAAGTCTTTCAATTCCTCTGCTTTTTAATACGTGAATCTTATCTCATTTTAATACATATCATAATAGAGCGATCAAGATAATGTAATCGATATATAATAAATAAGGAAGTCACACAACAAAACTAACATATGACATTCTCGTATTTTAAGAAAATGATACCAAAATACACAGTAGCCCGTCAAATTATGGACAAATATGGTTGACCCTTTAAATCAAAACTCTCGATTACAAGGCTATTACAGGAGGAACTTAACTATATTAAACTTGGTTAATTAGATGGTTTTGATCTAGTGTCGGTCGGCCAAGTGATCAAGTTATAAAAAGAATGTTTTCTTTTTTTGGCAAAAAAAAAAGGATGTTATGCGTTGGGTCGTGATTGGTGGGCTTTTAGGGCAAGTCTGTGCCACTCGTGAAACAAGTGGCTAGGCCTTCTTTACCCAGCTACGACTCCGCAAAAAGCAATGGACTGCTTCGTGCCACGTCATCACGAAGTGGAACTTTGTACTCCTCGAGACGGCCCACTCGCAAAAACAGATGACATGTTGGCCGTGAAGACGACAGGCAGGATAACGAGGTGGGACCCCACAGGATTTAATCTGTTCCAAACCCGTCCAATTGTGGATTGACGCGTGGTCTTTGCTGTACACGTGGAAAAAACCGGTGCCCGCCAATTTAAGGGTCCGGTCTAGGGTTACGTACAGTAAGTTTGGTTTGGATAGATGATCGAACTCATACAACACTCCTTTTCTCAAAAAAAAAAAAAAAAACTCATACAACACTTTTTATGTCTGCACGGCACATGTGCATGACCGTGCTTATATGGTGGATCTAGTTGTTCATAGATTTCGACCCCCAGAAAAAAAAAAAAATCGGTGGTATAGATGCTTTTATTTAAAGTTTGTGATTATGCGTTGATGTTGTGTTTATGTTCAATAAGATTCATCTATCATTGAATTTAGAGGATAATGCTTTAGAGTTTAATATTTTCAAAAGAGTGAATATACGCTAGTTTTTTTTTAAAATTTATTTTTAAATTAATGTCAACTTATTTATGGATCAACAGAATTGATTAACACACGTACGTGAAATACATATAAAAAATGTCACATTTTTAGATATAACTATAAAATTAATATTAAAATATTATCAAAATTTAAAAGTAACAAAATCACATTAATTTCTAACATGTCATGTACGCACGAATGTTATATATAATGTCGTATAGCAGTTCCTAAGGAATATATAAGTTTGCTAGGTTTTGAATTAATGCGACTAGAGGACCAATATATAATTATTTTTCTTTTTACTCTCTAGTAGTACGTACATATGCAACTCGATCGCAGTTTTAGAAATTGCGGATCAAACCCAATTATCTAAAATCTGATAAATAAGTTATAACAATAATCATATCAAAGTATCAAAGTAGTATCATCTCGAATTACATAAATTAGGATGCACTTTTGATTCTAACATAAAACCCCACGCAAGATACTTAAGGAGACAAAATCCCACACGAAATGATTGACGTCCAACCACTTTGATAGGGCACGATGAGAATTCGATAGAGCTAATTTCATTTGTACGTATACGTAGGTTTAGGGTGAAGTTTAATTTTGAACAAATGCAGTATGAACTATGGATTAGATCGGTGATCAAAGCTTAAAGTGACGCTGAAGTTGATGGTTTGGGCAATGCATGTGGAAGCAGACGGTCTATTATTGTGGGAATTTGTAGGCTGAGCGCAACTTGTGGTGGAAAAAAAAAGAGAGAGGTTGGTCCCTTCTCGTCTGGTTGCTGGAACCAAATTGTGGACAGGAATAAAACCCCAGTAGCATCTTTTTAAGAAAACAAAATGTCGAGGTCGAGGCACGTCCATTATTTAGGAAGGTAGGTCATCATTGACGCTCGACCCTTAAGTAGCAATTGCCATCTTCACCACAGTGAACTGTTCAAGCACATGTATAACTGTCAATGATGTTCATTGTTTCCATTTAACACTTTTTCATAGAAAGTGTTTCTAAATAAAAGCACTTTTATTAGAAGCGCTTTCATTTGGAAACCAAATGTTTCATTTGAAGAAAACTTAATTTGTTTCCTTAAAGCAACCACTATCGCCTTTATTAATATTCCTAGAATTAACATGAGAGGCACTAATTTAAGAAGCGACAAACTGTAGAGGAGAAATTTTTCCATGTGATGGTCACACCACCTCATAATGCCAGGTGCTGTGACGCCCCAATAATATAATTACACGTGGAGTCCTATGTGTTTAGTAGCTTAACGTTTTTTTGTTGCCGTCTACTCTATGTTTTTTTTTTGAAAGGATATTTTTAAAGAGGGCCCAACCGGGTTAAACTTCTTCTTCCTTTTAATTCTCAAAAAATCTCTACAAGCGTCGTCTTCCCCCTACCCATCAAACTAAGTCGGCCTATTTCTGCAGATCAATTGGTCTACCCATCAAACCATTGTGGAATCACTTGGGTATTTCCAAGTATTAATCGAGTTATGTGCTTAAAATTGGAAGAGCACCATGGTAAGATAGCTACTGATGAAATGAAGATTTTCAGACACAATGTTCCAACCAATATTCAGAATCACAAATATCCAATTCTTGCTGAGAATATCAAGGTTGAATCTTTTCCCAGTTAACCATAAAATGAATGCCTTCAACAGCAAGTACAAAGAAATTGAAACCAATAAGAAAAAATTATCAAAATTTACTTTAAAAGAAATCAAAGTGTAACAATTTAATTGAAAATCAAAGTAGTTCTTCGACATTAACAATGAAGAAATCTTAACAACAAACCTTCACAAACCCAAACCTCACCCTTCTTAAAAAAAAAAAAAAATAAGCCCTCACTCGCTCACCTTTAAAAAACAAGCACCTTAACCTAAACCAATAAATTCCCAGTATTCAAAGGCTAAAAGTCCATCACTCCAGCACCTCGGAAACGACGTGTTTGTGAACAACGACGGCGTAAATTGGATCCTCCAACCCGTTTGATGGGAGTAGAGACCCATATTGAAAAACCAGTCGATCCAACTCACTGAGATTAGAGCTCGATTTTGATGGATTTGAGATTTGTGTTGAGAAACTTGAAATGATTTCAGATCTCACACCTTATGATTCTCAAGATCCACAGTTCCACACCGATTTGAGGACCTTCGAATCGATATATCATATATAATAAAGGTATTCACTGCAACATGAAACGACTAAGTGCTGCAATTCTGGCGATTATGAATCTGAATTTCTGAAATCAATACATATCGGCTGAAGAAGATAGTACAAAATGGTGCTCAGGCGGTAGAAAAACGTTAAGCTACTAGACACATAGGACTCCACGTGTAATTATATTATTGGGGCGTCACAACACCTGGCATTATGAGGTGGTGTGACCGTCACATGGACAAATTTCTCACTGTAGAGACCCCTTCACCCACAACTCAAGTGCTAGAGGCCCTACACACATCCTTAGAATTCGAATTGGTTTCAAGAAGATTGTTAACCACAATCTGCATGAGCCAAGAAGACCCATTTGCGAACCACTGAAAATGCTCACTACTTCGAGCTACAACCTATGCAATTTCATGAGCTGCTTTATTTGCATCTAGGGGAACATGCAAGAGATGAGTAATCTCCATCAATCGCATAAGCCCTTTGATTTCTTCTATAACCACACCCTCAACATCCACACACACTTCCACATCATTAATCATTTGAACAGCTGACAAGCAATCAGATTCTATAACCACCGAAAACATCCTCCTCTCCACAACATTCGCCAAAGCAAGCTTAATTGCAACGAGTTCAACTGCATAATTTAAGTCCATTTAAAACATGTACAGGATCGAACAGCTCATGAGGCTTCTTCATTTCGCAAATCTAGCTAATTCTTTTTGGTCCGGCCAGCCATTAGATGATACATATTTAGGGACCATTATTTATTGCTCTTTTCTTCTTCCCCTCTCCCCCAACCCTAATTTTTTGCATTAATATTTTATTTTGTTATATGATGAACGTATTACTAAAAATACACAACCATTATCTTCCTATCATATGATTGGTATATCCAACATGTCACGTTTGCTCGATTAAATACCATCTCCTCCTTCTCTATTGATTGTTTGAGTAATATTTACAATCATATCCTATAAACCACTTTTAATCATGATTTCTATATTCACAAACAATGCTATAATATATATTTATAAAATATTTGTGTTAAGTAATGTCAAGAAAAATGCATGCATGAGATACTCACAAATATTTAGTTTAGTACATAAATCTCATATTTGTAAGCGAGAAGTATTGAATTCGAATTTTGTGTTCATTTACCAATTAATAATAATAAAAAGTAGAAAAATTAAATAAAATTGGCTGCTCGCGGATAAGCAACACTATCTGTCCTTTTCTATTCTCCATTAATTACTTGTTGTATCATGTGCTTCACTCACAGGAATTGCTTTGGAGGAAGGTGACGAGAAGGGATCTGGTCGACACCGTAGGCCGTTGGGGGATGGTTGATGGCTAGCTAGTCGTGAAGGGGCCGGTTGTGTTGAAAATAAAATATAAAATAGGGAAAAAATCACCTTTAGTCCCTGAACTATGATCCATTCGACACTTTCATCCCTGAAGTTTGAAATATATCACTTTAGTCCCTGAACTTTAACATTTTATATCACTTTCGTCCCTGCCGAGGGTTTTCATCGAATACACCTCTGATTCCGGCCAAATCGGAGGACAACACCTATTGGGCTTTGAAGCCCTCCTTGAGGCGAGTTCAACGCCACCAATCTCGCCTCAAACCGTCGCCGTACGGAGGAGAATTTTACGATTAAAGTTCCGGCCACCATAAGCTTTCGGGCTAAATTCGACCAATTTTAGGCCGAATCGAGCTTAGCCCCAGTTATAAAAGTTACTCCTCTCACCCTTGCGAACATTTTGGCATAGGTTTTGCACCATTTTGTTCCGGTCAGGGACGAAAGTGATAGTTGGTGTTGAAGTTCAGGGACGAAAGTGATATATTTCAAATTTCAGGGACGAAAGTGTCGAACGAGTTATAGTTCAGGGACTAAAGTTATAATTATCCCTATAAAATATAAAGAAAATAGTGACAGTCTGACAGATGTCACTCTGTCAATGGGCGCTCACTTAGTAAGCTGCAATAGTGAATAGTTGCTTACGAGTGGGTTTTACTGGGTATCTTTAGGAAAGCGAAGATTGTTGAGAAACAACTCAAACAAGTGATGGGTTCTTGGAAGAAGGAGAAAATGAAGATCAGTCAAAGATAGAAGTGAACTTTTACTGTGGGAAAGTAGAGAGTGAAGGAGAAAAAGCTTCATGGGAAGTTGAAGTAATTTAATTGATGTGAATGATTAAAGAAAGAAACCCAAAAACAAAGAATTAGGATAACCTAAGAGCATCTCCAACAGAGTAGCTAAAATGAACTTTTAGCAATATTTAACTAGATTTTGAAGAAAATTCAACTCCAACAGAGTAGCCAAAATAAAGTTATATTTAACTTTTTGTTAAAAGGCTAGCTATATTTAGCTAGTGAACAATGAATAGCTAAATATTTTTATGTCTTTCTCTCTCCTAAATTGTCAACGTGTAAATTTCTGAAAAAATAAAATATTATAAATTAGCTATAATTGCTAGCCTTATTGGAGCAGAATTCTAAAACAAGTAGCTATATCTCCAATTTTTAGCCATTTTAGATCAAATTTCACTTCATACTGTTGGAGATACTCTACCCCACTAGACTAGTACTATTTTCTTACATGTAATTAAGCTTTTATGGGTACGGAGTTAAGGATGCATATGTGTATAACTGTATATCATCTTTAATTATAAGAGAATGTGGATGTTGTTACACATTAGAGAAAAGAGACATTGCAAATATACTTATAAGGATTTAAGTTTTTCCAACTATTGCTAATTGGTTTTGGTTGTGACGCCCATATTACTTCATCATAGTATCAAAGCTGCAGGTTCGTCCACGTGTGAAGTCAAGTGGTCACACACGTACGTGCTCCCATATTGGAGAAAAGAGACATTGCAAATATGTTTATAATAATTTGAGTCTCTCCAACTATTGTCAATTGGTTTTGGTTATGACGCCCAAATTACTTCATCAATACTCCACATTCTCACAAATTATATGGTAATAAACTTTAAGCCTCAAACCTTACTAGATAAAGATGAAGAGGTCAGAGGACACAGGTAATGGCGCAAACCCTTTTTAGGCCATTTTAGTTTGGACAATTCTCAGGTTCACCCCACGGGTGAACCTCTATATTCACCCTCTCCAAACTCAACCAATGAACAACTGACACCTATATTTCTATTAAAATAATTAGACAAATTCTATTTGGGCTGCTCTTGACGTTAACGTCTCCCGTTTCCCACTTTTCTTAAAATCCCTTTACCTGCATGCAATTAAATAATCGTGGCATGCTTGATGGTTCTCAAAAGAAAGAACAAGAAACATAAAGATTCTTTTGGCCAGACAAAACTTCATGAAAGGAAAGAGAGCAACAACAGTGCTTGAGAAGAAACACATCAGCACAACCACAAAGGAAGAGAGAAAATAACAACAAGAAAAGGGCTAAGGAGACAACAGAAGCCCAAACAATTATGAGAAATCATCGGGAGTAATCACAGCATCAAGCAATTGTGTGAAAGAAAGTTTATCTTGAAAATGCATATCTGCGTCACAAGCTGATAATTGGGTACTCGAATCAACTTGAGCTGATGGTGGAAGCGTTGGAACTTCATCTTCAATTTCCTGAAAAGAAATTTGTCTTTTTGCTTGAGCTTTTCTTATTGGAGATGTTGAGTCATATGATTCAGCTCGAGCTATATTTTTTTTCCCTTCCAGAACCCCCTTAAATCTTCCATAACCACCACTACCACGAGGTCGTCCAACTGTAGCTTTTCTTTTCACTCCACATGCTTTTGGCATTTCACCAAGTACATCATCATGACCTTCTGAAGTATTCTCTTTCCCACATGTATTGTCTTTCAAAAGTTTTTTCTTCTTCTCTTCTAAGTTCTTAAGCAACTCAATAGAATGCTCATGTGCATATTTTGTTAGCTCCTCATGCTCAGCTGCAACAGATGCAACTTCACGATAATTACGACATAAATGGCTGTAATGCTTTCCAATAGATTCCTTAGGATTGGCGCTGGTCTTGGCTGCTTGATAATTAATGATGCTTCTTGCCTTGGCTTCTTTGCTCCATCGATTCAATATATAAGAAGATGAGATTCTTCTCACATTCTTCTTATCCAACACTTTCAATGCATGACGGCATAAGATCCCAACAAAGCTAAACTTCATGCAACTACAAGTTATTGTTTGCACTAAAGCATCAAATTTAACCAGATGCTCTCGAGCAATGTCACGATAAGACACTTTGTACTCATATTTCATATCAGACTTGCTAACTTTATTAACAACATAATCACCAATACTTGTGTATTATTGCTGGAAGAGTTTAAATTTTTTTGGGGTATACACCTCCTCTGCATGTTGCAACATCTCAACATTACCATATCACACAGGAGAGGTTTGCATCATTTTGAAATCAGCAATCAATTCCTCATATCGTCGATCTGCCAAAACTCTCTCATAGTGTTCAAAGAAGCGCAAAAGATCATGACTAGGCTTCAAGTATTTTTTCACAGTACTATTCATACTTTCACTACGCTGTGTACTCATCATGTCTGCAGTGAAAGTATGTCGCCTATAAACTAATGCCCATTTTTCTTTCACATCAAACAATTTCTTTAACCATTTATTGTCCATGAGGTTATGCTTTTCAAGCATCTCATTCCATGCTAGTAGCCAATCATCTTCCTCCTCGTAGTCATATACACACTTTCCAAAATCATGAGAAAATTGTTGTGATCCGTGAAATACATGGCTTAACTGCTTTGCAGCATTCTGATAAATATGCCAAACACAGAGCCGATGATGAGTTTGAGGAAAAACTTCTGATATTCCACTAGCCATAGCTGCAGATTGGTCTGTAAGTATAATTTTTGGTTGCTTTCCAGACATTGCTTCAAGAAAAGTCTCAAAAAACCACTTAAAAGACTCAATGGTTTCATCATATAACAAAGCTGCACCAAATATAACAGTTTGCTTATGATGATTAACCCCAACAAATGGGGCAAATGGCCTACCATAATCATTTGTTCGATAAGTTGTGTCGAAACACAAAACATCTCCAAAAAGACCATAATCACTTATTGCACGTTCATCTGCCCAAAAGATATTTGTGATCATGTCATCCTCATCAAGTTGCATTGAGTAAAAATAAGATGAGTTATCTACACTCATCTTTTGATGATATTGCAATATAGCTCCTGCATCTCCCTTTTCCATTTTGGTTCTCCGCTTTCTATGTATGTAATTTCGATAGTCTTTATCCATAAAACTAAGATTCTGTCGTCCCCCAACTTCTCTACTCATCAATTCCACAGTTGCTTTTACTGAAATTCCTGACATGTCAACATCATCAGCATGTTCTCTTTGAGCTTGAGACATACACCGATTTATCTTCAACATATGTTTCATCGGTGTTTTAATTAACTCATGATTATGAGTTTGCTCAAGTGACACGATCTTAAATTTTCCATTGTTTTGAAGACGACAATTCATGTGAGCTTTGCAACCGACCCTTGTGATTGGTACAGAATAAGATGGTTCACAGTTTCTGTCAATTTTTCGCTTACCTTGCTTTGAGCAACAATAAAATAACTTTACAACCAAACCATTCTTGTTTCCTCACATTGAAACCTTTTTTTCCACCATAATTGGCATAAGCTTTGTACGCACTCTCATCAGAACTAAACTCCATTCCAATGCATAGTTCTTCTGTTTTGTCTTTCCTTTAATTTGATTTCAAAGAACAACCATTACTTTTTGAAAGAAAATCCTCCTTACCTTGCATATAACCTTCATCCTGACCTGACAAATAAACTCCATCCTCACTTGACAAGTCAACTTCGTCCTCACCTTGCAAACTGATGACTTCATCTTCACCTTGCAGACTGTTGACTTCATCCTCACCTTGCAAATTGATGACTTCATCCTCACCTTGCAAACTAGCTTCGTCCTCCTTTTGCAAAACAATACCATAATTAATGAACGACTCGCTTCTTAACATTGTACAATTTGTATTCTTCGGAACCTACAATTTACATATTAATACATTAGACATTTAGAACAGACTTTATCAAAACATCAATCACCTACAACAAATAATTAAATAGACAAGCTAGCCAACAAATTCATCCAAGCCATATATATATATCGAAAATTATTCCCTGCACGTTCTGTGCATATGCACGGAACATCTCAACCGTCAATCTCAACCACCCATGCATCTCAGCCGTCCATGTAAAAGTATCAAAATAGGAAATTACGATTTTACCCTTATTTTGCTCTACGTGCATATGCACGGAACGTGCAGAATACCTTTCGATATATATATATATATATATATATATAAATAATACGGTCCTTCATTCCATTAAGCTAAAATGCGAACATTGTATCTCACCAATTGACAACATAACTCAATCATCGGTTAACGTTTAGATTTATTTTCAAAAATCATCCTTGCAAAAAATCAGCCGAATCGGAGATTGTTTGGTTGTGTCCGCTATATAGTTTTATAGACAAATACGGTCCTCATACGGTTGCGATGAATATGGTAATCAAATGGCTAAATAATTTCCGATTTATTTTTTTTTATATCAAAATGATCCTTGAATGATGACCTAAAATATAGACGGTTTTGATTAATAGTTTGCACTCGCAATTGAGATGTTCGCATTTTAGTTTCAATGCGGACTCGCGGAATGAGGCGTATTATATATATATATATATATATATATATATATATATATATGTAATTTGTGAAACCTGAGAGCTGCAGTTGGTATTGGGCATGTGGCTATTTCATGAACCTGAGAATTTCAACCAGGCATGCAATGAAGGTTTGGACTTTGGATGGAGTTTAAGCCTTTAAGGACCAGAGTACTTTAATTAATTTAATTAATATAAATTGTAACCAGACAAGCAATGAAGGCATATTTATTAAACAATAAACTTTATCAAATAGTGCGTAGAGGTCACGATTATTTAATTGCATACGGGTAAAGGGATTTTAAGAAAAGTGGAAAACGGGAGACGTTAACGTCAAGAGCAGCCCAAATAGAATTTGTCTAATTATTTTAATAGAAATATAGGTGTCAGTTGTTCATTGGCTGAGTTTGGAGAGGGTGAATATAGAGGTTCACCCGCGGGGTGAACCTGAGAATTGTCCTTTTAGTTTATCAGAAAGCTATCTGCTAACGTACCCTTTGGTGCAGAGAATCCAAATCCAACTTTTAATAATACTAATGGTAGCAACTAACAACCAGTTGTGCTTTCCATTTTCTATTTTTTGCTTTTGGGTGGATAGGGATTAGAGGAGTATCAATGTATCATCCTAATGAAAAAGTATCTGAGATCGATGAATCAGATGACAAGAATCTATCTGAAAGTAAAGTGCGATCGATAGAGCTCTATCACGGAAGCACTAAACCCCGACAATAATATTACTCGTGTACTTTGATCAATTTATATAGACTCAAAGATGATAATGATATATGATATCGTTGGCTTTCAACATGCATCCGGCAACTGCATTAGAGTCAAAAGATGAGGTGAGAAATTGATCAAGAACCAAATACTAATATTAATTCCTTGTTCAGCTATACGAGTTCTATTAACTGTATATACGTACCTCTTTTTTTCTTTTTACTTTATAAACATCCTTGTAATCGTCTACATGCATGCATAGTAGAGTCAAGCACATGTCTGTTCAAGGCAAGTAGTACACGGACCTTTATATGATTAAGGAAGAACCCTAGCTAGTATAACTGACAGTGTTACAGCTTTGCTAGCTCATTCTTAATTGTTATAATTTCTATCTTTCTCTAAAAGCAATCGATCTACTTTGGTTTGTCTAATAGCTAGCTAGCCATTGTGGACTCTAAATATTTTGAAATAATATGTTGAACACTTTGCATTAGTCTCATTGGATGGATCTAGTTCTTTAGCTTACATTCTGAATAGTACGTACGTATAAATTAACTGTGGGGTTAGAAGAAGCGTAGCAAGTTCGATGAGGAGCACGTTGGGATATTTTATGTCGACTCAAATTTCAACGCTATTCTTATACAACAATATCCTTCTTTCTTTAGTTTTTTTATTCCGTTGAAGATTCTCGTTTAGTATTGTTGACTTTCTGGTTAATTATTTCTTTCTTCATAAACCGAGTTCTGCACCTTCTGGTTTTTCCAGTTCGATCGTATCAACATGGTGATGGTGGTCTGTGGAGAAGAGAGCCAGAAGCCACACGTGGCCTTGCTAACAAGCCCAGGCATAGGTCACGTGACTCCTATGCTAGAGTTAGCCAAACGACTGGTCGACGTTGACCACGGCTTCCAGGTGAGCTTCCTCGCCATCACCACCGACGCACCACCCGCCCAGCTTCAGCTCCTAAACAACAACCCCACCCTCCCTTCAGATCTCCACGTCATCCACCTCCCTCATGTTGACGTGGCCTGCGGGGACCACGTCTCAATCCGTCTCGTTCACATTGTCCGAGAGAGCCTTCGTTCACTGCCCTCGGTGCTAACAACCTTACACTCTCACAAACCGCCGCTAAAAGCTCTGATCGTCGATCCCTTTTGCATGGAAGCCCTCGAAATCGCCGCCGATCACTCTGTTCCGACATACCTTTTCCTGACGGCCTCGGCTTCCTTTCTGGCGTTGACCATCTACTTCCCTACGGTCCACGCGGAGGTCGAGGGAGATTATGGTAAAATCGGAGAGCGTGTTTTTCTCCCAGGGTGCAAGCCCTTGTGGGTTGACGATCTTCTCCCTGATGTCTTGATGCCAGAAGTCTTGCCTCTGTGCAACCGCATCCCGCTAGTCAAGGGCATTCTCGTCAACACATGGGAAGAGCTCGAGCCAGTCGCGCTAAGTGCATTTAGAAACCACTCTTTCTATGTCAATCTTCCGACGCCAACGGTTCATCCCATCGGACCGTTGACCAAGAACGAAGATGCTGGCGTGGAATCCTCGGAGTTGCTGACGTGGCTGGACAAGCAGCCTCGTGATTCGGTTGTTTACGTGTCTTTTGGCAGCGGAGGGACTTTGTCGGCGGAACAGATGACCGAGTTGGCTCGCGGGTTGGAGCAGAGCGCAAAACGATTCCTCTGGGTGGCGAGACCTCCTAAAGCCAATGATGCATCCGGAAGCTTCTTCGAAGCTGGTAGTGACGGTGCCCTTACAGCGTCATATCTGCCAGATGGATTTTTGGAGAGGACGCAAGGGGCGGGGCTCGTGACGATGTCGTGGGCCCCGCAAGTGGCCATACTGAGCCACACCTCGGTATGTGGTTTTGTGACGCATTGCGGGTGGAACTCTGTGATGGAGAGCGTGGTTCACGGGGTGGTGATGGTGGCGTGGCCGCTGTACGCGGAGCAGAAGATGAATGCGAGGGCGTTGGTGGAGATGGGAGTGGCGGTGAGGCCGGAGGTGGGGGAGGAGGGAGTTGTGGGGAGGAAGGAAGTAGAGAGGGTGGTGAGGATGGTGGTGGAAGGCGAGGAAGGGAAGGAGATGAGGAGGAGGGTGAGGGAGGTTCAGGGAAATGCGGTGGAGGCTTTGGGCCGTGGCGGGTCGTCTAGTGAGTGTCTGAATCGATTGGGGAAGGAGTGGAGGGCGAGTTGAATTGTGGGACGTAAATGTACGTAGTACTGTAGTTTTTGTGATGCATGCGCAGTACGTAATATTTCATGATAACGATAATAAAGATCAATAACGATAATAAGGAACAAATGCCATGCATGTGCCTTGATATCAAGGGGAGTGTTTGGTTTTTGGTTTTACTTAATTATCCTCGCGTTATATTTGGGTTTAGAATTGCTTACGAGCTAGCTTCAGATTAAGTCTAAGAATTTTGACTGTAAACTAACAACTTATGTCAAGCAACAATTTATCTCTTTCAACATTGCTACCTAATGTATCGATCGGATATACAAAGTACTAAGTTTTCTAATTAAGGAACAAATGTCATATGGGCTGATAAATTGAAACCCAATTTGAACTTGTTTCTTCATATGCCCACATGGCCCATTTTTATCTTTACTTTTTTTTAGGTTTTACGGCAAAACCTAACCAAACTATTTTTTTTTTCAAACGACCAAATTTGCTTATGTTTAGAACTTTTAATTTTTTGCCAAAAAAAAAATTATAAAACAAATACTATAATATAATCTAGGAGAATTCTACAATACTGTGATGCATGTCATACCCCCACTTACAAATAATCAACAAAATTTGATGTCATTATGGTAACGAGAGTTATTTTTTGTGTAATCTTAGTTATGTTAGAGGTAATTACTTCATCTACGATATTGTTACAAGTTTGTGAAAAATTGTTGTCAAAATTGTAATTTTGATTCAATTTTATGTAAATAGTGTAAAACGAATGCGATAATTTTGTTGTTATTGTAGTAATTTTGGTTCAATTCGATGTAATTTTTTGTTCAAAAAATTCGTAAATGGGGGTATGACATACATCACCGTACCATAGTCTACCCCATATAATCTACACTTAAAATTCAATCTTTGATAAATTAAAAAAAAATACTAAATGAAGTAGAGAACGACTTTAATCTAACATCGGCAAGAGAAGGAAGTGCGTCCGCCAATAACTTTTCATCTCTTTAAGTTTTAGGAAGGACATTGACCAAGCTGAAGAATATCTTGGACTAGATTCTCGATCTTCCAAACAATGGAACTGCGGCTGAAAATTTTGAGAGTCAATCGCCTTGAACATAAAAAGACTTGATGCATATATTACTTTTATCATTACACTCACCACCAAAATTATTCATTACTTCATCTTTTTATTTCTTTAAAATCTTCATATTTTCATTTCCGTACAAATCGCACGTTTTGTTTATGCATGTGTGTGCTGCATTTTCTTTTAAAAGCCATTGTAGTTGCTTCTCAACCCCAAAACACTTCTATGTGACTGGGTTGCCAAACCACATTGTATTAGTATAAAGGCATAATTGCCAAAATGCCCCATGAACTTGGTCATAATTGTCAATTTGCACCATGAACTTGCAATTGCGTCAATTTACCCCCTGAACTTAGTAAAAATAGTCAATTTGCACCATGAACTTCAAATTGCACCAATTTACCCCCTGAACTTGGTAAAATTGTCAATTTGCCCCCTGAACTTGGCAAAAATTGTCAATTTGCACCTCATACGTCAATTTTTACTTTTTTCATCCAATTTACGTGAGGAGTATTTTGGTCATTTTATAATATATATTTTGAGAAAAACACAAATATACATAAAAAATACATTAAAAATGTGAATTTTTAGAGTTTAGGTGAATTCTTAAAAATTACATTAAAAAGTTAGATTTTTAATTCCTTTTAATGTAATTTTTATGTATATTTGTGTTTTTAATATAATTTTTACCTCGAATGGTGTTGGGTCCTGTTCTTGTGCGGGTTGTAGGCTGTGGGTGGAGGGATGGATTTTGGTCGGTGGTATTTTGGGGCTGGGTTGTTCGACTGGAGAGGTTTCGATGTGGCTTTTTGATAGGGGAACGATGGGACTTGGGGTTAGGCGAGATTGGCAATGGTTTTGTTGCAGATCCTGGTACTTGGCGTTGCAGCTTGATTGGCTGCGAATTAGATTTCGGCAGCGGAGCGTGGTGTTGGTCCGGCCTGGACCAATCGGGAAGAAGGGGGTGGGCGGCGTCATGTGTTGAGTTTCTGCACCAAAATGGATTTAGGAGGATGGTTGACAGGTGTGGTTGGTGTTTAGATGGTGGTTGTTCTCATCATCAATGGCCTTATCGAAATTGGAGGTGGATGGGTTTTCCTCGATCACAGTTGTCCTTGGGTATTGAGGTCGAGGTCTTAACTTCCATCTTCACGGCGAGTGTTATCAGGCGGCTGAAGTCGGCGATTTGGGTGAGGTTGACGGGCCATGGCAGCTTATTATGTTTGTTTAGGGTTTTATTTTGTGGTTTTCGGCTAGGTCAAATAAGTCTATACTCTTTTGAGCTAGGGTTAGGTTTTAAAGTTGTGCCATGGTTATGGCGGTTTTCTCGAGGACTAATTCATCCAAATTCGGTATACTTTCGTTGTCAATATGCTGATATACGATCCTTGCACATGGTCTGGTACGTTTTGAAGCGCGGTGTAGAAGAGGGTGTTGTCGTTCGAGCTGTTGTCTATGAGGTGTTATCGAGACTCTTGAGATTATTCTTCATCAGTAGCCTGCGTAGGCGATTCCTGTGGTTCGAGGTTGGGCCTTTTTGGCTCATTTGGATTGTTTTTAACAATCTCCATGTAACCAATATGATTTCTAAGGTTGTGCGTGATTCTTTCACTACTCGAGTTGTGGGTAGGGGAGATATCACATCTTGTCACTCCCATATTCAGTAATTTTTCTATTATTGAATAAAGGTTCTCTTTTACTCAAAAAAAAAAATTCTCTAATGAGGACCAAACAATGAGTGTGTTATTTTTCTATGTTTAGCTTGCAACAATTACTTCCCGCAAAATCGTTTAATTACTTAAATTTATTGATATAAATTATCCATGAGCAATGACGTACAATCAATGCAACATACTTCTCATATGTAAAAGCCGGCCATACAAGTACCTGTCAAGTTAATTAATTATTAGTTTCAAAATCAAAATCAGACTAATTACTTGAAAGCTACTCATAATCACACTATGTTGAAATTTCTACCTGATTTAAGAAAGATGCTGATCGATGAAAAATATGGTTGGGTACTTGGGTTGTTTACATTGAATTGCTGCACAAGAGTCAAAAATATGAGGTGAGATTTTTAGATTATAATATTCCTTGTTCTGAAGGAGAGAGAGAGAGAGAGAGAGAGAGAGAGAGAGAGAGAGAGAGAGAGAGAGAGAGAGAGAGAGAGAGAGAGAGAGAGAGGTTTAACTCCTTCTTATGCTTTCTCTTTGCAAGTAATTAAAGTCAAGCATATGTTTAATACTATAATTAACACCGTTTTAATTAGCTCAGCTACTTTTTTGCATCTATCAGTTTATGAGGCTCATTATTATTGTAAGGATTGAGAAGTAGTGACTTTTCTAGTTTTCTTCTTTGTGGGCGAAAAAAGAAGCTTTAGAAGTATCTTGCCTTGATTTTGAGGATCTTGCTCTGAAATTTTGTCTCCATTTCTTAATTTGCACACCCTTCATATATTAATTCCCTTAGCATGTATATTCCTTTAATTTTTAAGCTTATTTTAAACATTTTTACAAACATCTTACTCTTATATGATTAAAAAAAATAAAATAAACACACACATATATAGCTCATAACAGCTTTTAGTGGTGCTAAAAATAATTAAATTTGAGGAAGAATGTACAATTGTCTTTATTGGCACTCTAACTTGAGATTTGTGAAATGATGAAGTCGATGATCGAGATTTCTAAAATCAAATTAGCGAATTTGAATGGCGTCTACTTTATATGCTTATATCTAAACAGCATGGTATTCGCTTTCAGTGCCATTTGGTCATTAACTGCTGATGAACAAGATTATGACATGCAGAAATTATCAAACCATGCTTATTGACTCACTAATTATGTGTTCCCACTTAATTGCCACCTACATGTGGATTACTAGTCTAATTAATTAAGTGCTTAACCATATTCACAAGTAATTAATTAAACTATAAATCAAATGGAGTGTATAGCACACTATTGAATATATGAACCCTAGCTAGCTTGCCTAGTTTTGTACTTAATTCGGCTTAATTTATGAAAATAAATTGGACGGACCCTCCCGCTCATTGGGTAGTTGGCAGTTGGCAGTTTGGCACCATTTTCTCAGACGTCAGCTCCGATCGATGCCTCCACTATAAACAATTACAAGCTCTATCTCAAGTGCCAACAACCTCCAAAGTCCAAACAAACACAAAGTCAAGCCAAATACCATTCAAGAACCCATTTCTCTTTTATATTCTTTATCTAATTTTCTGCTTCCTACAATTCGTAAAAATAAAAAAAGTGTAAAAGAAAATGATGGGTATCACCAGAATCACCATTATTATCATCATCGATCACCTATGCAGCATTAGTTATGGAGACCTGGTCAGATATATACCAAACACAAGGTCCCTTTTCTCATTTTTCATCTTGTTTTTCTTTGTCTCATGGTTGGTAAATTCAACCCAATAAGCTTATCTCTCTGCATCATTATAAAGTTCAAGACTTTAATTTTGTGACTTTTGTCCTCTAAGTAAGGATATTGCCAATTAGTTTTGTCTCTTATATTTCTATTACTTGCTGGCAATTGGGTTTCTTTCTGTCTGGCATATGGTTTTTCTTTTCTTGTTTTGATTCCCATTTTTGTTTTTAAGTGGTTGGTGCTTATTGACTAGTCTGGGAATTCAGCTCATTTCCAGTGTTGCAGCTCTGCCTTTTTCTTTATCTGGGTTGCACTCTAATTCAATTTGCAAATTTTTTTTTGTCATGCTTGCTGCTATGTCAGGGGGACTATTCAAAATTTGCATGAGTTTCTGCAGTTGAGCTATAAAAGGTGTGTCAGAATTTTAATGATATTTACATTGTGGGGATGTATCAATCTAGAGCTTGGACCTATGTGGCCGTTTTGGCCGTGTGCTTGTGCTGGTCTTCACTACAAGCTGGAGCACAAGACCAGCCTATAACCGACCCGGTAGAAGGTGATTTTACTTATGTTTTAATGCAGCTTTGCTATTCTGATATTCCTTAATTTCTTCAGGAATTCATGTTATTGTTGTGCGAGTTAGTTCTAGAAGTTTTCCAATCAGGAGTATGAGTTGCTTTATGTGCTTCCAGGGTAGCTTCAATTGATAAATGAAGTTACCTGTTTCAACTTTCAAGTTTACTTTCTTCTGGAGGGTTGGTGTTTATATCCAATTCCAATAAATACAATTTTGAGGTGTATTACATGTTTCAACTTTCAAGTATAAACTTTTGAGGTGTATTGATTCTTACGCGTTTATATTTCAATGACAATTTGTGATTTGACTCATTCATGATGTATAGAATGGTGACATTAACTTGTTATGTTTAGGATATCCTTTTTTGTGTTAATGAAGTCGTGATTACCGTTTGTGTTATATCTCAGTGAGGGCGTTGAAAGCCATTAAGAAAAGTTTGATTGATCCCAACAACAATCTGAGCAATTGGAATCGAGGGGATCCATGTACAGAAAACTGGAATGGAGTTTTGTGCTTCAACAGATCATTAGATGATGGATATCTTCATGTTCAAGAATTGTATGATTTCTAATTCTTATCTGTACCTTGCACCATTATTGACTGAATGACGATATCCCCTTTCACCTTTGTTTCTTTCTTTCCACCTTTCTGGTGATAGTCCTTTCACTATGGAAGAAGTCATTGAACATATTTGTAACTACTATAAGCTCAAAATAATATCGCAATGAAGTAAAACATCTACCAATTTGATATTTTCTTTTGTCCCAAAAATATATCGTTAGTCATCTAGGGATCAGGGACTTAATTAGTGTATCATGCCTGGAATTATCTTGTGTTCACCAGAAAACATGTTATACAATTAAGCTTCAAGTAAATTCCCTATACTGACTTGTTCACCTTCTTGACTGCAGGCAACTACTAAATATGAATCTATCAGGAACTTTATCACCAGAGCTTGGCCGCTTATCTTATATGATAATATTGTAAGGTTCTCTTACACTAGTAATAGGAAAAATGAAACTCCTGTCTTGTTTTAAATTCTTTTTGGAAAAGAAAGAAGTCTGATTTCTTGGATAACCTTTTCTCTTAATACTACTCTCCTCCCATGGTGAATGATTTTCTCTTCCCTCTGATGCATATTCCTCCGTCTATTTTACCATAGGGATTTTATGTGGAACGACATAAGTGGAAGTATACCCAAGGAGATAGGCAACATTACATCTTTGGAACTTTTGTAAGTTACTCGTTTTATTTCCCTGGCAGCGTTTTGGGTAGATTAGATAATGGGTCAACATTGGCACCCCGGATTATTCTTTGGATTCTTTTATGTCAATACCATTCATAAACACATATACGCTTAGAAGTTTAAGGTTATCTAGGTTTTTCATTTTATGAGGTAGTCCCTATATTTGAGTTGCTTGATCAAAATATTCCTGAATTGTTGGTGATTTATTATTTGTTAAGCTACTTAAGTTTTCATTCTACTTCTAACATTCTGTGTTTCCAGGCTCCTGAATGGAAACCAATTATCAGGTCCCTTGCCTGAAGAGCTTGGTAATCTTACGAACTTGGACAGAATACAAATCGACCAGAACCAAATTTCAGGATCATTACCTAAATCATTTGCTAATTTGGACAAAACAAAGCACTTGTGAGGGTCTTTGTGATGCTGTTGTATCTGAGAATGATAATATTACTTTCCATTCGATGTACATCTCTCTTTCTTCCGTTTCACATTCTTTTCCCCCTTTTGAGCAGTCACATGAACAACAATTCAATTAGCGGGCAAATTCCACCTGAGCTTGCCAGATTACCGAATCTTGTCCATTTGTAAGTAGGATACTGGCTATTTTTATGTGCTTAATTTTGTCCATTAACTGAACTGAGTGAGACCAATCTGAATCTTCAACTTGGTTAATTGGCATTATTGTATCCTCTTCATTTGTCTTTCCGTATTATGGTCATTTTATATTAAATAAATGAATCTGACACTATGCAGTCTTCTTGACAACAACAACTTATCTGGGTATCTTCCACCAGATTTATCAGAGCTGCCGAAGTTATTAATACTGTATGTCTTACTTCATAATCCACCTTAATTATGTATCTTTCATATATCCTTACCTTTAATTTCTTGTTATGTGGGTAATACTTGTTCATCATTGCCTTTGATTTTTTTGGTTAATAATTTTCTAGACTTTCCTTTCTACAATGTAATACTACATATGTAATCCCATGTCAAGTTTCTTAGTCCTGTCATCTTCTTTATTTTGCAGTCAACTTGACAACAACAACTTCGATGGGAGTACAATTCCAGCTTCTTATGGCAACATGTCTAAACTGTTGAAGTTGTAAGTGCAACTTCTGATTCTATGTCTGTAAGTAGGTTTCAAGGTAGTGCAGGCTAGGTGCTAGCATCTCCTTTTCTTTTTACTTAAGATATAATTTTGTGCAATTACTGATCTTTAAATTGCAGAATTAAAATGTTATAAAAATGTATTACCTGGGTAAGAATAGCAAGAGATAGCGAGAAGGTATTATTTTTTTCGGTAAGCGTTCACAAAGTTTTCAACATTTGCACAGAGAACATCTATGCTAGTAGTAGCTAAAGCAGACATAAAGTTGCTCAACTCATATGGGTGGTATTACTGCATCATAGGGTTGTGGAGTATATTAGTATTTCTCATAAAAACACGAATCTCAATGATTGTCCCTTCGTGTGATGTTTACATCTGATTGAATGAAAAGAAAAAGTATGCACTAAAACATTAAACATGAGGATCATATTCAATTGAATCTTTGTATTTTGGTTGTTTCTGTCAGGAGTCTCAGGAACTGCAACTTACAAGGACCTATTCCTGATTTGAGTAGAATACCAAACCTTGGATATTTGTAAGTTTATTCAACAGGTTTCCTTTATACTCCATTCTTTATAATGATTTTATGGCTTTTCAAATTTTCAGTAGAATATCTTATTTATATTAGTATTTAATTATTTATTGATGCAAACTTTCAGAGATCTAAGTAGGAATCAGCTAAATGGATCCATACCTCTGGGTAAACTTTCGGATGAAATCACAACGATGTAAGACTCTATCTATCTTGCATATGCTTCCCTTTGGTATTTAACTATTTATCATAAAGTGAATGTTAATTATTGGGCAATCATATCATTGATTCTTAAGGGATTGCATTGATTTTTAATATTAACTTATGAACCATGTCCACAGCAATTTATCCAACAACAATCTTACTGGAAGCATTCCTGTCAACTTTTCGGGTCTTCCTCAGCTTCAAAGATTGTGAGCAATTTCAACTGCTCTTTCCTTATTTTGTAGTCATTGATGGTTCAGTGATATTGTTGTTTAATCTTATTTAGCTAAATCTAAGGCTTCCACCTTACTTTGTCAATAGTAAGAATTTGGAGCTATGTTACTTATGATTCTATTAAATGCTATACCAGTTCCAATAATACAAAGTATGCAAGGAAATTAAGTGAGAATTTATTCCGTATGGCAGGTCCATTGCAAACAATTCACTGAATGGCAGTGTTCCAGCAACCCTTTGGAATGATACGACACTCAATGCAACAGAAAGACTAATCTTGTAAGAACTGTGAGAAAATATTTACTCTGTTGGTTAAGAGTGAGCTGGGTTGTGTGTGTGTGAATTTAGTCAATTTACACTCTCTAGCATTTACAGCTTGTTTTTGTTTATCGTTGATTTGAATTCCTTTGCTGATCGAAGAATGTAATTTAACCGTTCTTTGCTTGACTTCAATTTTAAGTATCTTCTCAAAATTTCCTAAGAGTTGGTGTGTGGTTTCTGATATTGTAGGGAGTTGCAGAACAATAAGCTTACAAATATATCTGGCAGCACTGAAATCCCACAAAATGTCACTGTCTGGTTTGCTTCTGAACTTGGTTTCTGTATACATTATTATGATTAAGTGCAAGTTATATTGTTCTTATACTCATATTTAGCTTCTGTAATTACATGCTTTGATAAACTTACGTATCTGCTCAGTAAGAAATCTGGATGTGCTCTTTTAGTTATAATTTCATAATATGCAGTACTGTGTACCAGTAATTTGATCACTTACTATTTTGATTATTATTGTTCAGGCTTCAGGGAAATCCAGTTTGCTCAAATGTTAACCTAGATAATTTCTGTGGATCTGAAATTGATGATGAAAATGACAGTGAGAGTTCAACCAACTCCACTGCTAGCTGTCCAAGTCAAGCATGCCCACCCCCTTATGAATATCTTCCTGTAGTTTGTTTCTGTGCTGCTCCTCTACCTATTGAATATCGGTTGAAAAGTCCTGGATTCTCAGATTTTCGCCCTTACAAAAGTACATTTGAGGAGTATCTTACATCTGGTCTCAACTTAAGTCTTAATCAGCTGGACATTACTTCATTTGTATGGGAAAAGGGACCTCGACTGAAAATATCACTGAAGCTTTTCCCTGCATATGATGTTGCTAATCCCAATATTGCCCATACTTTCAATATGAGTGAAGTCAAAAGAATCATTGGCAAGTTCACATCATGGAACATTCCCGATATGGATTTATTTGGACCTTATGAGCTTCTTCAGATCACTCTATTGTATCCTTATAAGAACGGTACGTTTCAAAACCTTTTTGTTTTTTTTGGTCAGACTCGATGCTTATTTGACAGATATGTATATGTAAATATATATATATATATATGTATTTAATTATATGTGTGGGTGGGTGGGTAGGTATACATATATGTCCTTTAGGTGAATTTTTATTTGTGGTTGATGCTCATTGTTCTTATTGATGTCACAGTGACTGCCCCCTCTAAGAAGTCTGGTGTAAGCAAGGGTGCTCTGGCTGGTATAATAGTAGGAACTTTTGCTGGTGCTGTTACATTATCTGCAATTGTGTGTCTTTTTATAATGAGAAGGCATAAGAGGAACCACCGTGCAATTTCAAGAAGACGTCGTAGTGAGTATCTTAGTGTCATAAAGAGAAATGCTATTTGTTTAAATAATCATTTCCCAAGAAAATCCAATTTGAATCTGACAATGATTGTGACCTCAGTTCTTCCCCTCTGGTCCAGTGGCTGGACTAATCTATGACTTTTCTTTATTCAGTAAATTAAATTGTAATTGAGATTTTTTTTGGGTGATTCAAATTATATATGCTTTAACCACACCTCAATGTTGATAGGAACCATGACATGTATATAAAATTTCTTTCTGTATATACCGTGTTTGTCTTCTAGGATTGTACTGATGAACAAGAAGATGGATCTGTATTTCATAAAATTGTAACAAGATTGGGAAGGCACAACAGCTCTTGGTCTAAAATCTAAATAATTTTCTTTTTAACATTGTGCAGAATCGAAGAGTTCCGTAAAAATTGATGGTGTTAAGGATTTCACTTATGGAGAAATGGCCACTGCTACAAACAATTTTAACAGCTCTGCTCAAATTGGCCAAGGAGGTTATGGAAAGGTTTATAAAGGCACTCTGGCTAATGGCACGGTTGTGGCCATAAAACGTGCACAAGAGGGATCATTACAGGGTGAGAAGGAGTTTCTAACAGAAATAGAATTGTTGTCACCCTTACATCATAGGAATCTAGTCTCCTTAGTTGGATATTGTGACGACGAAGGGGAACAGGTACTTGTGATTATCCTTTTTTTTTTATGTAATTGTGCTACATTTTCTTCAGAAATACTTCATTCCAGATATAAAAAGAAATCTATGGATGTTTTTGACTGTCAAGTTCCATCTGTAACTTGGTCAATATTAAAGCACATCTAGGAAATAATTTCCATCAACATTAGGAAGCAACAATGTTTGGCACTTTCTTTGCTCTTCTTGCTGTTTTTTGCTATAGAAGAACCAACATTTTCATTTTGGAAAAGATTCACCGTGTATTGATTTTGTACATGCAGATGCTGGTTTACGAGTTCATGTCCCATGGCACTCTAAGGGATCACCTTTCTGGTAAACTAATAACAGTTATCTTCTCATTATGCCTTTCCTCTTTTGCTTCATCTGAATGCTACTTAATGTTTTACTTGGAACTTGTGATAAAGCATTTTAGTGTTGAATCTTAACATGAAATGAAACTTTCAAGTCACATGACATGCTGTAACATATAATTGATACTTGGTATAGCAGTTAGGTCTAAAGAACCTCTGGGATTTGAAATGAGATTGAGAATTGCCTTGGGATCAGCCAGGGGGATCCTCTACCTACATACGGAAGCCAACCCTCCGATATTCCATCGAGATATCAAGGCCAGCAACATATTATTGGACTCTAAGTTTGTTGCAAAGGTTGCTGATTTTGGACTTTCCCGACTTGCCCCAGTACCTGATCTTGAAGGGACTACGCCTGCTCATGTATCCACAGTAGTGAAGGGGACGCCGGTAAGACTCTAAAATTGTACTTGCCTAATTAAATGTAACGAAGTCAGAAGTCTCTTTAGAGGATGATAAGGAAGGTGCCTGCTCTCTCTTATTCTCTGTATTGATTTTGCAGGGTTATCTTGATCCGGAGTACTTCTTAACCCATAAACTAACAGACAAGAGTGATGTTTATAGCCTCGGTGTTGTGTTTCTGGAGCTCTTAACAGGAATGCAGCCAATCTCACATGGAAAAAACATTGTTCGAGAGGTAACTACTTCGATAAGTATATATTTATACAAATATATATATATATATATATATTTATGCAAATCATATTATATGTAATAAACAACGTAATGTAATCCACTTATAATGTTATTCTAAGTCCACAGTTTTCTTCCAATTTAGGTAAATATTGCATTCCAATCTGGTATGATCTTCTCAGTAATAGATGGGCGAATGGGGTCTTATCCTTCCGACTGTGTGGAAAAGTTCTTGAGTTTAGCCCTCAAGTGTTGCCAAGATGAGACTGATGCCAGACCCTCAATGGCAGAGGTGGTTAGAGAACTCGAAAATATATGGTTTATGATGCCGGAGTCGGAAAGCAAAATAACAGAATCAGTGAGCAGTGATAGTACTGGAAAGGCAGTGAGTGATCCACCATCTTCATCCAATGCAGGGAAGAATCCTTATGTTTCTTCAGATGTCTCTGGCAGTGACCTTGTCAGTGGAGTCATACCTACAATCACACCAAGATAGGAACCCACCATAGGAACTTTTATCTCTTTTGTACTGGAAAATTATAATCTGATTTACATTTTTGTATCCTGATGTACAGCCTTTCTTGTTACAATTGGTTTTGTAAGGATGATAGTTAGAGGGGGTATGTAGTACATTGTTTTATTGTAAGACTAGTACACTTGACAATTAAAACCAATTGCATGCTCAGAATGCAGTTTTGTTACTTGGTTGCCATTTTTTCCTAAACTTTGACCAGGCTTATCTGCATATTCTGAAGACTTGGTCAATGGTCTTCTCTGCTCTGCACACATCCTCATTGGGAGATACCTTAATTTGATATAAGATGACGTGTGCAAGACATTCTGAACTTGAGAAGTAATTTTCAGTTCATCTCCAGACTTGACAATATAGTTTATTAATATATGTCTTGTGTATATCAAGATGTCTTCTTTTCTATTAGATATTTGATCTACCATTTTGCAAATTGAAAGAGATTTGGAGCTTTGCTGATTAAGGAAGTTGTTCTGCCTTGGCTAGCTCCTGATTAAGAAGCTAGCTACCTTTAATATGGTTTTAATTAATGTCGTTTCTGTTGGGGAATAATACCCCAATTTACAGGGATTGCTTTACTTGGTAAATGCAAGCCTCTTTTTCAATGGACTTTGCTAATATGTTACACTGATACAGTTTAGGATTTTAGGATTTTGCTAAATAACTTGATACAGTTTTAGGATTTTCGCTTGCTGGGGCTGATCCAAAGGGAAAATTCTAACATACATGCATGTATGCTATGCATCCGCAGTCTTAACTTTGGATTAGCATACGTTGTAGCTGCGGTCAATGACATAATATCATCTAACGATTCTGCATAGGGATGTATTACATGCATAGATGTATATTACGATCAATAAGCAATCCTTGACTTAAAAAATCGAAGGAACTACGCACAGATTCACTTCAAAATAAACTCGACTCAAGTCTGAGGTCTTATAAATCAATACACGACTTCACTTTTCTAATGTATGTTGGATGTCAGTCAAACCAGTTTTTTCATCGAGTACGTAATGATCAATTTATTGTTTCCTTGATTCTGCTGGCTGCGGAAGTCTCATGCAACTTATAAAACAAACTAAGAACCTTTTGCTTTTCTTGCTTTAATTGGAATATCACTTGCAATGTGCAATGTTAACTTGTGCTTTTCTTAACTTGTACATGTCGGAGACAAAGAATCGAAGGAATGAAATTCGTTTCGAATTCGGCTTAATTTGCTTGGGCGAATCCAAAGAATGCTTACTAAAAAAGTAAGCATTTGATTTGGTTAGTTTAAATGTACAGAATTCTGATTTGCGCGCATGCAGCTCATACAGTTTATACATACATTGAACACGTACGTACCGATTGTTGAGAGATGGATAACCATGAAATCGCACATTTCAGTCACGAGCATCCATTGGTGTTCAAGGACTTGGAGGAGAAAGATTATGCAGCAGCAGGTCCAGGACTCATTGGTTGCAGTATGTGTGCGGATCCAGTAGAGATTGGCCCAAGCTACAGTTGCAACCAATGTTCGAACTTCATTGTCCATAAATCATGTGCGGATCTACCCCGTGAGTTCTTACAACACCCTGTGCATTGCGAGCACCCACTTATTCTCAGCAGACCAGTTCACTCATTTAAACGACCGTCTCTTCGACCTCAATGTGAGGCCTGCCAATGTGGTTACTTCGATCCCAACACCTTCATTTACTCTTGTTCACAATGTTCCTTTAGGCTTCACCTGAAATGTTGTTTCAATTTGCTTGCCATTATTGCACACGAAAATCACAAACACAAATTCACCGTTAACTGGAAGACAATGAGCAGATGTGATGTGTGTTGCACAGACGGGGCCTGGTACATGTGTAGCATCTGCCAGATGACCGTCCATAAGGAATGCGCTTCACTAGAATCTGACGTCAAAATAACCGCACACCATCACCCTCTCAAGCTCAACTGGCTCTTTGAAGGCAATAGGCCCATGGATGAGTACCATTGTAAAATCTGCTACAAGCGGATGCCCTACTACACATCATCAACCCCCTATCCAGGTGGTGCTGCTTATACTTGTCAAACTTGCAGTTATGTTGCCCATACTAGTTGCGCCAACCAGCATCGACAGCACATGCCGCGGCTGGAAGACAACATAGACTCATGCAAGACCATGGTGGATGATGACTCCAAAACCCTCATGTCGACACCAATTGTTGAGCTGCAGCAAGAGCAGATGACAATTAAGCACTTCAGTCATGATCAACATTCATTAACCCTGCAGGTGATGACTGAATCTGAATCTAATTTCCGCTGCGATGGTTGCATGGGATCCATCAGTACCGGTGATGCCTTTTATAGCTGTGCAGCATCGCCAGAAGAAGAAGAAGAAGAAGAGTCCTTGTGTCCACGTCGTTTCTTTCTCCACAAACGCTGTGCTCAGTTACCTAGACAAGTGCTTCACCCACTTCATCCGCACGAGCTTACACTCCTCGATCTCCAGGGTACCTAATTCTATTGACGGGGTGTTTGAGTGTCATGTGTGCCAGATGTTAAGTCAGGGCTTCGCCTACACTTGTAGTGCATGCGACATCTACCTTGACCTTCAATGCAGCACAATGCTGCTATCATTGGACTCTGTTAAACTCACACATGACGCTCATCCAGACCACCCCCTCTTCTTCAACGCTGAAGCAAGGGTAAGTGGTTGCCACGGTTGTCATATATATATATATATAATAGCAGATTCTTTTTCAGCTGTATCGACTGCAACTTCAATTTGTGCATTGCATGTGTTAAACTGCCTCTTACCACAAGGCACAGATACGACATTCATCCTCTCAAGCTCACCTGTACTAGTACTGAATACAGGTGGAGGTGGAATACCAAAGGCGGTGATCAATATTATTGTGAAATATGTGAAGGAAAACGAAATCCATATGATGTGTTCTACTACTGCACAGATTGTGATTTTGACTGCCATCCTCATTGCGTCCTGGGAACGTCCTATCCTCAAATAAAATTAGGGGGCACTTACAAGCTGCATGATGATCATGTTCACCCACACCCGGTCACTCTTGTTGAAAAGAGAAAGAGCCCCATTCGTAATGATAAGAGAAACAACATTCTTCCTTGTCAGGTGTGCCGGAAACCTTGTGAAGGATTAACCTATGTATGTAAACAGTGTAATATAAATATTCACCGGGATTGCGCGCTCTCCGAGTAAGACCTGAATTATTCCGGCCATCTCCAAATTAGGCTCTCTCTGTCGACTCTGATCATCAACTTATTGTACGTACTATTTGCATTCTACTTATATATTGAGAATTAATATATCCATCTTCATTTTCACATTACATTGTACGTACGGACCCTCGATCTTTTGTACGTGGTTTATGCCAGCTATAGCATTATTGCCGGCCATTTCTTTAGCTTCGATCGAGTTCTGCTTTCCACACGCATGCTGCAGGTACGTGGATATCGATTATCAGTAGCAACATTAACTCACATGAATTGGTCATAACTTGACTCAGCAAGGGTCTTCAATCTTCTATTAGATTGTCTCGGCTTAACTAACTTATCATTATCGTGAAACTCAAATCAAATGTCATAAACAAACTCATATATAAAACCCTTATCGATCCAAATAACTTGATTAAGATTAGTAATATGATCGACTTAGCATTAACCTGATTATTAGGAACCCTAATAATCAACTATTTTTGCAGCATTATACTTTTCGACCATATTCGATTCTTTTTTTCCTTTTATCACTTTTTTATGTTTTTCAGTTTTTAATTTTGTATTTCTCAATTGATGAAATGCAATATCAACTCCACATGACAATATTCAGCGATAAATTAGACAAAAAAAAACACCTTACCATGACAATATTTAGTTTATTCGTCTAATTTTTAACTTTTAAGGTAACATTTAATCTTTATACTCCACGTGACAATATTCAGCAATAAAAGGCAATCGGTAATAATTCGTAAAAATTACTTGTCAGTTGTCACATGAAGTAGAAAGTTACAAGGACGACACGTAAAAAAGACTTTTATGGAGAATCCAATTCCGAATTGTCTTTTGGGTCTCATTTTTAATGCCCATACAGATATGATTTGGGCCGAAACCATGGACCAAGCAACATTAGAATATGACGCAAGCCCATACGCACAACCTAATAAGCGCGTAGGGCACCAGACTCAGCTGGCGGTACTATATATACATCGCAAACCCACCAGTTTGTTCTTCAACCTCAATCTCTCAAAATCTAGGGTTTTGAGAAGAGAACCAAATCCGCCGCCATGGGACGCAGACCAGCCAGGTGCTACCGCCAGATCAAGAACAAGCCCTACCCCAAGTCCCGCTTCTGCCGCGGTGTGCCCGACCCCAAGATCCGAATCTACGACGTCGGGATGAAGAAGAAGGGCGTCGACGAGTTCCCCTTCTGCGTCCACCTCGTCTCTTGGGAGAAGGAAAACGTCTCCAGCGAGGCTCTCGAGGCGGCGCGTATCGCCTGCAACAAGTACATGGCCAAGTTCGCCGGCAAGGACGCGTTCCATCTCCGCGTTAGGGTTCACCCCTTCCATGTTCTCCGAATCAACAAGATGCTTTCTTGCGCCGGCGCCGATAGGCTTCAGACCGGTATGAGGGGTGCCTTTGGAAAGCCTCTCGGGACTTGCGCTAGGGTTGATATTGGCCAAGTGCTTCTCTCTGTGAGGTGCAAGGACAGCAACAAGAACAATGCTTGTGAGGCTCTCAGGAGGGCTAAGTTCAAGTTTCCTGGTCGTCAAAAGATCATTGAGAGCAGGAAGTGGTATGTTATTTACTGTAATTTTGTATTCAAATATAGCATGTGAAGGATTAAATTTGTGATTGTTAATTAGTGAAATGTCTGGTTTTGATTGTGGATTGTATAACCTAGTGTATGCAGGATTGAACCCTAAAAGCCCAAAATTTATTTGTTCGTTTTGGTTATTGTGAGCTAAGCCGTTGATTGATCAAATGATTGGTTTGATTTATGTATTGTAAAGCCTAAGCAGGATCATGAAGTGAAGTTGTAGAATTAAACCCATTAAGTGCACATTTTGTCCCTTTAATTTGTGTTATCTATTGGCAGATTAGTTTCATAATGTTGCGGTCTTGATTGATGATACGATAATGTAACTAAGCTCTTGATAACCCATAAAGTTAACCATGTAGAATTAAACACATAAACTGATCATTTGTAGCTTGTGTATATTCGTTTCGGTTTTGGATGATGTTCATGTAATCCACATTCCACACTGAGGACTTGGTTTTCCTCCTTTGCATTCCTTTGTACATTGATTCGGCATAAATTCAACATGTGTTCAACCCGTTAAGTGAACATTTGTGCCTAGTTTGTTTTGGTGTTTTGTATTGTTTGTTCATGGTTCTGTGGAATTATATCTTATGCTGCAACTTTGTTAATTTTCAGGGGATTTACCAAGTTCAACCGAGTTGACTATGTAAGATTGAAGTCAGAGGCCCGTATTCTTCCTGATGGTGTCAATGCCAAGGTTGGTTATTAATTTATTGCTCCGTGAAATCTGTGTTCATATGGTTCTTTTAATCTCAATATACGAATTAACAATTCATATGTGGTTATTGCAGCTCTTGGGATGCCACGGATCTTTGGCGTTGCGTAAACCTGGGGAAGCTTTCATCGACGCTGCTGCTTAGAATATCTTGTCTAGGAATTGAATTCGTGTAATCCAATTTCTGTTTGTGCTTTAATTTTCGTACTCTAAAGTTTCATCTACTTTAAATTTGCATTTGTATTTTAATGACGGAAGTTTATGTCTTTCATTTGGTACACAAGTTTTGGGAAACGTATTCCTCAATTAGTATTTTGTTTAAACTTCCTGCTGATGTTTTGTTAATTTTCTTTCTTTTTATGTTATCAGAGAGCTGTTTATTCTGAAGCTATTGTTCTCTTTCAAAGTTCGCTACTATATTCTAATGGCTGGCCAATGACCATTGTTACATATGGCTAATTGTCAATTCTGCACCGGTAGTAGATTCTGTGCAGCACGTATACATTGAAACAAACCAGGATGACATAATAGCTGGATAAATATTCTCACATTAGATTAGGCTAATAATAATGGTGAGTCGAAATACTAGAATGTTGTGATCAAGAACTCTAAGCACAGAAATATTCCCCTTTGTTTTAAGGTGATATATCACCGAATGCAGAATCAAGAGTTTCAGGGGTTGTCAAAACTTGTGAAGCATTCTTTGTTACAACTTCACTTTCTATCTTCTCTTTCTAAGTCTATAAGGTAGTACAACTTCACTTTTTGGGCTCTCTGATAGAAGCTCTGTGGGAGTTTTTAAGTCAATTATCTCAGGAGTGGTAGCTCTCTGGAACCTTTGTTTCTGATCAGATTCTGGTTTAGGCTTCTTGGCTGCCTTTGATGGCTTTCCGGCACTCTTTACTTTGTCCTTCTTGCAATGTTCTCGACTTATCACCTTAACTATGTGGATCTGCAGATATAAAATATAATCAATGTTTTCCATTTAAGGAAGTCTGAAGTGTGAAGGAACAATGCATATACTCGGAGCAATGGCGAACCAAAAAAGAAGGGATAGATCCAGACAGAAGTCCACATCATTATACTAAGATTTACAGCAGTGATATCAATCGGAATTTATAGCTCCAGAATAAGCTGAAACAGAAAACTTGTAAAACATGCAAATGCAAATTGCAGATGAAAGGTTTAAATTTCTCAAAAGGATAGTACAAAAAAATCAAAATGTGAAGGGTAACCCAAACCTTTTCCTAGTGTAAACCAGTTCTAAAGGGATCTTGCATCAAGTGATATCAATTCCATCTTAGCTCACTTTAAGGTACATATGTAGCAAATGCAATGACATTAAAAGACATTGAATGAGAATTCTGTCAAAGAATCAGTATATGAGATTTGTCTCATCCATTAGCTTGACCTAAAAATAACAAAGTAGAAATAATATACATGAAAGACAATGAACAGGCAACTAGAAGTCTGGAATCAAATCTATATTGTGAGCTTATTTAAGGTTCATGATACTTGAACTACCTAAGAATTCAAGTTTATGAAGGTACATACAAGTGCTTTTACACAAGTAACTGATCAAGGCATGCCTTCAAAGCTTTAACCATACAATTTTCCTAACATATTGATATCAATAACTCACCCCAATGCATCATTTCTGGATTTCGATTTTAGACTATAAGCTATATGGTACAGTATATTGTATGTAAAAGTGTAGTTATTATGCTTGTATATAGTCTACCTTAAACCTTGTGGGTTCAACCAATTCGAACACAAGTGCATCACCATCATCCAACTTGTGTTCCAATGCAAACGCTCTCCAACCGCCACTAAGACCAGTTCTCCTGGCAATGTATTTAGAATCATATGCATTGCCATCTTCATCCTCCAGTACCAGTTCAGAGTCCAAGTTTGGGAGGTGATCCTCACAGAATTTAGTTGGAAGACCCTTGTAATCAGAACAGAATTTGTAAACAAGTAGATTAGCAAATCAAGATATAATAAACGAAACCAACCATCAATAAGCTAAACCAAACATCTGCCAAAAAAAAAAAAACATCTGCCACAACATGAATGACATTGGCATTATAAACTAAACCAACCATCCATAAGCTAAAAACACAACTTCATTGCAACTCACCAACCAAAAACAGCTATAAACATGAGAGCGAACCATCGATTTGACAAAAGATGGATTTTCGGATTGCAGATTCTCCTGAAGCTCCTCTGCAGCTTTATAAGCAGCACTCCTTTCTTCATAAGAAGCCATTCTGCATTCCTCTAAGGGCCTTGCAAGGTAGCTGTAATTTTGTTTCGAAACATCACTACTAACATCTATAAAAGAGACACAATGAAGCAACATGAATTTCACTGCAAAAAAAAACAACTATTTCTACCTTCCAAATGAAGATGAACTTGACCTTAACCTCTTCCGAGTTGGAAGGCCTATGTCAACCTGTATTGGAAAGCAAAACAAAATTTTTGTAAGATGATTTTAGACTGCATTAGACATTGGAAATGGGTCAATTCTTGATAAGTCATTACAGGTGCCACTACACATTTATAGAAGAGTAACTAAATATGTGCATCACTTACCTCATCAACATATGATTGAATTGGGTTTCGTTGACGAGAAGATCGTCTTGGCTCTACTTCGAAAGAAGTGTTCTTTGGTTTGGGTCTTGAAACTCTTTGCTGCAACACAATGATATTAGCAACAAAAAAATGACCAAGTATTGAAACCCACAACTAGGAATTGGAAACAAGTTTGGGTTTAACCTGGGGTTTCTTCTCAGAAGCTGTGAGGTCAGACAGAGTTTTTGAAACCTCAGTGATTCCCAAATCCTACATTAATCGGAGTTAAAGACTCAAACTTTTTCGAGCAGAAAATAGATATGAAAGACTAGGAATTGGGGATTGGAGGCAAAGACCTGAAATTTCTTCTTGTTTTGTTCAAGGCGTTTGTTACGAGCTTCTTCGTAAGCGGAAGCGGCTACCATTTTTGTAAGAACTGGATTCACCCAACAACGAAAAACTAAGATGGTGAGAAAACCAGAGGTGATGAATATGTCGAGAGGCTAAACGAAGTGGGCGGGCTGCTGCTCTATGAACAGTGTACATGCGCCGTTTGAATTTCAAATTCACATTACCTAAGTCAAAACGGTGTCGCTTCATCTCAAGGAATGTGCTTTTATTCTTTTTGGGGGAATGAGGTAGTTTTTCTATTTATTTTTTTCGATAGGAGAGGTAGTTTTTCTATTGAGTGTTGGAATTAATATTTACTATTTTATTTTGACCCCAACTCCACAGGAAAGGAAATTTCAAACCAATCCCATCCATTTGTGTCGAGTCTATGCGTACATAATCATGTTATACAACACAAACATGATATGAATATTAAGCATGTTATGTGATACGTTCAACTCATTTACTAATCTGTTGAAACTAAAAATAAATAAATCATAAACCCAATTACAGCGAGGCCCGTTTTGGGAAAGGAAAATAACTCATTTGCTAATTAGGTTAGGTCTAACGCAATATGGTTATTTGTTGAAACTAGAAAAAGAAATCACAAACCCAATTACAATGAGGCCCGTTTCGGCAAAGAAAAATATTGATGCATTGAAACAAAAGAAAAAATAATACGAAAAGAGAAGCACGATGCTTCTAGGAGGAAAGAGATTTGCACCACAAATTTGAAGTTCCTAACAAGTTTATTGTTGGTTAACTTCTAGCTTTGTTAAAATTCTACAACAAAGCAATTATAAAGAAGATAAAACAATTGTACAAATTAATAAACCGGGATGGGGTGGTCTTCACATCAAGAAAATGAGAAGAAGGGGGGGGGGGGGGTGTGGGGGGGGGGGGGGGGGGCCCCCCCCCCCCCCCCCCCCTTTCCCCCCCCCCCCCCCCCTTTTTTTTGAGCTCTCCCCCCCCCCCCCCCCTCCCTAAAAAAAAAAAAAAAATGAGAAGAATAGTCCAACAACAACTCAAGCTGCCAAAGGTCTACGACTGGTTTGATCCCGCAACCGGTACATAAGCAATCTAGCAACCCACTAGATGCAACAATAACTCCAAAAAGAATCCTTGACTCCACAAGTCAAATTTAATCAGTCTCAAATTGAATCTCTGACTCCACCGGTCAAATCCACCCAAACACTAAGAAAAACAAATTCATCAAAAATAACCCAAACCAAGTTCATGGGGTTTAAACCCTCACAAATGTCATAAACACAAATCCAAAATAAATGGCTGAACTACCAATTTAATTTTCAAATGCTTGGAACTATATGTGGTTTGATCCCTCAAGGGTATGTAGGCAATCTCATAATCTAGATCCAACCTCATCCTATAAAAATTTGAAGGTGCAATTAATGGTGACACCCGTAGCATGCCGAGACATCTCAAACCTTGACAAACCACTTTTTCTTGAAATTAGTCTGTGTCATAATCTGATCATTGATAAAACTTGATTTTTATAAGGTGTTCCAATTGACGGAACTAGAAAATCTCGTTTTTACTAATTCTCTTGTATTTTGAGTTTGAAACATCATAAAAAAGAAAAAAAAATCGGGTCGAAATTTTTGTGTTCCCTTAATTTGAGAAGAAGTGATTAAAAATTATGTTTTGAGGGTGATAAGATTTTGGTGATAAGAATATATGATTTTGGTCAAAAACTGTGTGCTATAAGTCCACAGTTTGGGTGAGAAAGCAAGGCTTCAATTTTTTTTTTATAACTTTTTTTTGGGGCCTGTCTTCATCGTGTTAGAGCATCGTTCTTGAGTGACACCGTGTGATTGGACACAATTAGTCTCATTTGCAAGGGCATCGTTGGCCTCACTTGTATGACCATCTTTCATAATGCTTGCAAGGTCACTATTACTCTCGCCTGCATGGTCATAGTTAGCCTAACTTGTAATGCCATGGTTAGCCTTGCTTGCATAGGCAACATTAACCTTATGACGTTTTTATGCCACAAAAAAGGTTTTTTAGTGCTCCAAATTGAACTTATATATTTTAAGCACAATAAGTGGTATTTTGGAATATGCACTATTTTTATAAACTTAAAATGTGATTCAACTTTAACCACTAAGCACTGTAATTGATGTCATAACAAATAGACTTAAGGGTGTTGAAGGGTCAAAATAGTCAAACAAATTGGTCTTGAAAAATCATAGCTCACATCAACTCGAGGGCTGTTCAAGTAAAGTAAGTTGGAAAAGCTTTTAAAATTATTTTTTAACATTGGTGAAGTTTTGTCAAGGACAAAGTTGAAGAGAAAATGGGGTTGGCACGGTTTGGCAAGTTTGGAGATGCCATGGCATGACTTGGCATCCCAAACCTTGCCAACCTCCGTGTCCCTTTAACTTTGCTTGTGCCAAAAACTTCACCATTGGTAAGACAAGATTTTTAAAATGTGTTTTAACTAACTTTGCTTGAAAATCCGAATAGTTTGTGAGTTGTGTTTTTTTAAGTTTTCCGACTTTGAAAATTCATAACTTATAAACGACTTAAGCTTTTCGAGCAAAGTTAGTTGAAAAAGTTTTAAAAATTATTTTTGAATATTGGTGAAGTTTTATCACGGATGAAGTTGCAGGAAAAAAGGGGTTGACATGGTTTGACACCTTTGGCATTCCAAACCTTGCCAACTTCCTTTTTCCTTTAACTTTGATCATGCCAAAACTGCACCATTGGTAAGACGTAATTTTTAAAAGGTGTTCCAACTGACTCTGCTCGAAAATCTCGAATCGTTTATTTTTTAAAATATTTCTATTTTTCCGACTTTAGAAAACAGTAAAAAATTTAGTGTGAGAATATTTGAAATTCCGGTTGCATTCCCTTTTTCCTACAACTACATATACTCTCCCACTCCCTATTCCTTCAAAAATAACACTCACCTACCCACATATATTACAAACCCAAACATAAAATACAATAAAACATAAATATAATAATAAATAATACCCCCCCCATACCAGACACCCAACCCACCACCCCCCATAACCATTCCCCTCCCTCCTAAACCCACCCCCCCCACCCAAAAAATTTACATAACCAAATATAACACAAAAACTATCAACTCCCATTTAATAAAACAAAAAAAATTATTATAAAAATCCTTCCACACCTTACACACATATTTTAATCTCCCATCCACAAAACCCATTCCCAAACAAAAAATATCTTAAAAATATTTTTACAAAAATTATTTCTAAACTAAATATTTCACTCCTAATAACAAAAAAAACATAAATCTAAAACCTCAAACAAAATCAACAAAACATAATCAAACCATCTCAACAACTACCATATTCTAACCCTACAACTAATACAATAAAATAATACAAAAATTTTCAAATAATAAATACAAATATTTTCTAAACCCCATTCGACAAAACCCAAAAAAACACAAAAAAAACTAAAAAAAGAAAACCACCCACAAGGAAACAAAAAAAAAAACCACAAAACCCCCCCCCCAAACCCCCCAACCCCCAACGGGGAAAAAAAAAAAGACCAAACAGCACAACAAAAACGAAAAAAACAAAGAACCCCCCCACCCCACCCACCAAAAGCCCAAAGGGACCCACACAAACCCAAAAAAAACCCCCCCCGGGGCCCCAAGGGCCCAAAAACAAAACCAAAACCAAACAAAAAACAAACCCCCACACGCCCCCAACCCCACCCCAAAACACCAAAAAACAACAACCCCACCAAACCCACCCAACAAAAGAAAGGACCCCCCCCCAAAAAAACCCCCCCCAACCCCCCCCCCCCCCCCCCAACGAATTGAATTTTCTTCCGCACACAAAGATAAAATAACACCACCCCCCCCCCCCCCCCACCCAAAACCCACACCCGCCCCCCCCGAACCCCCCCGCCCCGACCCCCCCAAAACCCCCCCCCCCCCAAACAACAAACCCCCCCCCGCCCCCCCCCCCCCCCCCCAAACAAGACCCGAACAAACAACACCACGCCCCAAGCCCCCCGGAAAACGACACCCCCCCCCAACGAAACTAAAAAACCCCAAAACGAGCCCCAAGCCGACGCCGCGAAAGGACACCCACCCACCCAACCCGGGCAAAGAAAAAATATTTTGGCCTTACAATATTTTGATGTGAAAATAAAAACATGCGCTTTTGGCCAAAAAATCGTGTGTTATACCTACAGTTTTGAGTGAAAAAAATGGTTTCGGCAAAAAAAATAAACATTTCTCAAAATTTTACCATTGGTAAAACATATTTTTTAAAAGGTGTTCCAATTGACATAACTTAAAAATCTCGAATTTTCTAGTTTTTCGACTTGAAATCGCTTGGACATCGTGGACATCCTTAGCATGGGCATGCATCGTTAGTTAGCATCGCTAGCATGAGCATCATTAAAATTGTCTGGGGCACTTCGAGATTCCTCCTTATAAACTGCACTTTTCCTTCAAGTTTACTAGTGTCAAAACTGTACCATTGGTGAAACATTATTTTTAAAAGGTGTGTCAAGTGTTAACTGTCTTTGCTTGAAAAACCCGATTCATTTGTGAGTTATGATTTTTTAAGTTTTCCGACTTTGTAAATTCATAGCTCAAAAACGACTTGAGCTTTTCGAGCGAAGTTAGTTGAAAAAGTTTTACAAATTTATTTTTTAGCATTGGTGAAGTTTTGTCATAACAAAGTTGCAGAGAAAAAAGTGTTAGCATGGTTTGGCACGTTTGTAGGTGCCCTGACATGCCCTTGAATGCCAAACCTTGCCAACCATCTTTTTTCTTTAACTTTGATCATGCCAAAACTTCACCATTGATAAGACGTAAATTTTTAAAGGTGTTCCAACTAACTTTGCTCGTAAATCTCGAATCGTTTATTTTTTATGAATTTTCTAAATTTCAGAATTTGGAAAATCGTAAAAAATAAACAAGTCGATCATTTTTTATTTTTTCAACTCGAGAAGTCCTTAAAATTCATGATTTTGTGTGGGAATATTTTGATACGAAATTAAGAACATGCGATTTTGACCAAAAAATTGTGTGTTATAACCCCACGGTTTTTGTTTAAAAACCAAAGTTTTGGCAATAAAAATAAAAATTTCTCAAAACTTTACCACTGGTAAAACATATTTTTTAAAAGGTGTTCCAATTGACAAAACTCGAAAATCTCGGATCATTTACTTTTTATGAAAATTTCTAGTTTTCTGACTTTGAAAAATCGCATTGGAATCGTGGGAATCCTTAGCATGGGCATAAACATCGTTAGCCTCTCTAGCATGAGCATGCATCGTTAGGTACCCTATCTAGGATGGGCACCGTTGGTTAGCCTCAATTCCTAACCAACAAATAATGTGATATGTTGTTTGGAATAGTTAAAACTTATTAAATCAACAATAAAGGTATAGTTCTCACTTCCTAATAAGGTGAGGTGAAAATCTTATTCTTATTATGTTATTTTTAATTTTAAAAAAATCAATAACAACATCACCTTTTGGTGTTTAAAAGTCAAAACATATTTCGGTTATAAAGTATTTATTGTATTGTCCCTTGATAATAAATTGTAGATAATTTCAGGCAGTTCTATATATTTTTTTTAACAAAATTCGGATGCTATAGCTCACGGATTTTTGGTTGTTTCTTTATGTCTAAAAAAAACAATCTCTAACCTTCATTTGTTTGTCACATCTTATTTATATTTTTAATAGGATTCATTAATTAACGCTTATGAAATAAAATATTTCATTGAATAAGAGGAATTTTTTTAATAAAAAATAATTAAAATTCAAAAACACTTTTTCTGACGAACAATTCGTCTGGAAAAGTTGTTCTTTAAAAAAAATTCGGAAACACATTTTCCGACGAACAATTCGTCAGGAAAGGTTGTACTTTTAAAAAATTCGCAAACATCTTTCCCGACGAAATAGTCGTCGAGAAATGTTGTTCTTTAAAAAAACTAGGAAACACCTTTCCCGACGAATAATTCGTCGGTAAAAGTTATTTTTATTATATATATATATAATTTTTTTTATTTCTTTCTTCAATTTAGCTTTATAAAACATATAACGGTGTAACCTTATGATGCTCAAAACATCATCGAACTCATTATCACGGAATTATAAAGTATTTCTTCTCTCAAGCGCGAAATGTAAAAAGTTTCTGAAGGAGTTATTTTTCATCAAAATGTGTGTGCAATAGCTCACATGTTTTACCATTTCTTCAGTTCTTCATTTTTTTTTAAAGGACTTTCCAACCTTGATTTGCTTGCCATATTTTTTTAGGCGAAATGACAATTTTTTTTCTTACCTTACCACAATTTTGCGAAGTTTACGTGACACATACTAAAATGAAGAAAAATTGCTTGCTACACTAATTTGAAATATTTGAAAAACTTCCAGAAATTCAACCAAGAGGAGTGCTACAATCTCATTGAAACTAAACGCATGATTTTTTTTTATGTGCAAGTTTTTTTTATACAATCCTATTGAACTTATCTAGAGAATATTCACCATCTCAGTTATTATATAAACTAACAGAGGATTAACAATAAGCTTAACTGATTGTCTAACTTCATATCATATTGTTGATGATCCAATGAATTGATCACATCTGTCCAAGCTCACTTCAGCTTCACCAAAGCTATAATCTTAACATATCCAATTTGAAGGTGAACGGAAGAAATATATAATGAACACATGGAATTTTGCACATAATTTCAAATACAATTATAAATTACACTAAAATTGTAGGATTTGCCAATTGAACCCAACAAGGTAAATTTTGACACTACGTACGTTCTCATACTGCAAATATTTTAACTAAATAATTCAATACATATTGTTAGTTTCTTCCAATATTTCAGTTTCATTGCAAAAGCTAATTTTGTGGTTTTGGTAAGTCTCTTGTTGGTATATATTTGTGGACTATATTTACAAATATGATATATCAGGTGGCAAAGACCAAATGGAGAAAAAGTGCACAAATCGGGTCTAAATATAATCTCACGTCCAAAATTCACAATTGAGAGCATAACAAAGAAACATCAAACAATAATGCCAGTATCCGAATTTTCATTAGATTAAATGAATGTATTAAGCTATACTGCAATGGGCAGATAAGCCATTAGGAATTTAAACCATTATTCTCTAAGCTAGCACTAAACTCATTCAAGGTCTAGCAATACCCAAAAAATTGTCAATTTAACTGGTACAAGTCAAGACAAGAACTGGAATTCCCAGTACCATGGCTCAACATTGCAGTACAAGTTTGACAGAAGCCAAAATCCAAAAAGTGAAAAAACTAACTTATTTGCAAGAGGAACAGAAAAAGATTTAGTTCTTCTGGCAATTTCAACAGCTGCTTGATTGAAAACATGACTTCAGAACCTGTGCTCCAACTTCTCCTTCTCCTGGTAGCTCTGGACATACCTGCATACAATTCAAGATTCAGCATAACCATGAAAGATCATATCGAGTAGAATAAAATTCGAGTAGAATAAAATTGTGAGGCAAAGGAAATGGGAGAGTTTGACAGCAACAGATAAGCAGTTGAAAAACAACAACAAAAATTAAGAAGAGGGCAGTCATGAATAGGTCCCGACTTTGCAATGTCCTAATCTATAACTGAACAACAAGATCTCCAGGTGCGCATAGAGTCGCAAATTTAGAACTTGTTTTAATACACAACCGTTTGGGCAGCTGGAGACTTGTTGTTCATAAATACAGTAGAGTTATGCATACGGTTTATTCAGCTTCTAAATTTGCACTCTATGTGCAGTAGCAAAAAGATGCTATTACTTCCATTGTCTGACTTCTTTCATTATAAAGTCATATGCATTCGGCGTGGTTTATTCAAGAACACACAAAACGCTGATAGTTTTGAGCTATAAAATCATAACATCTGATACACAGGACAAAAACAAATTATGGCCTTTGTGAAAAGGCCATAAATCCATATCCATCAGGCTCAACCCTGGTTAATAAACAGTCTCAGATGCAGTGAACATGTCACATAATCAACTAATTACGGACAACCAAGACAAAAGAATGTGAATCACCAATGCATGGTCAACAGTCGTAACAAAAATCAAAAGCAGACACCTTTTATTCCTTTCTAACCTCCTCAAACACCAATTCAAACGCAAACCCTGTAATCAAAATCATTAAAGCAATCGCGAAATCTTCAAAGCAGTCGTGATTGGTGAATTGGGTATCGACAGTTTCGTGAGACATGATTTACGGAAAGGAAAAACGTACAATAAATCAAGCTAAAGTCGAACAATTTCCCTGTATACGGAATCAAGAAAAAGAAAGAAGAAGAGGTGAGGAGCATTACGAATAGGTGCCGACGAGTGGTCCGAGGAGGAAGGTGGCGCTGAGCCAGTTCTCGGAGATCTTGTGGTGGATCTTGGACGGCAGATCTTTCCAGAGACCGGGCATCACCTTCTGCTGAAATGGAGAGAGAGCGTAAACCACCGCCTTCATCCTCACCGGTTGCTTCCCCATCTTCGTCTCTGCGATTATGAGTCCGTTCCAAATGAACAAGAGTCGTCTAATTCTTGGGTTATATATATACATACTGAGCAAGCCCAAAAGCCGAAACGCTGCGTTTCATAATGTGGGCTTATTTTTTGTTTTTAATCTTTTAATCCTTTTTTTTTAATGGTGAAGTGATAACAGTTCTTTTTTTCTCTTCACACCTTCTTTATTTCTTTTTGTTTCTCCTTAAAAAAAATCATAGAAGGTGTGTAAAATTTAAGTTTTGAAAACTTATCAAATTTGTTTTTAAAAATTAGTTACATTAAAGGGAATTTAACTCGTGACCTAACATGGTGTTGAATTTAATGCATTTTTAATCGTTTCTTTTCATGTTTGTCAACCACAACCTACTAATAAACTTTAGGGATGCCTTGAATCCACGGAAATACTCGTCTTTATAAATAGGACATGAAATGATGTAGCATAAGTATTTATTAACCGAGCTTATGTGAACTTTACGCACAAATTCTTTTACCAAAATTACTAACCGAGTCATAAGTCATAACACAATCTATCATTAGAACTCTAGAAGCCATATAAATATTGAATAGTATGATTATGTATTATTCAATAATCAATATTCATATGGCTTCTAGAGTTCTTTGATTTTATTCTCTTAAGAAAATGACCACATATATAGTTGACGTTTGAACTGTTGGTACGTACATCCCTTGCCATTAATAGAAGACGTCAAAGGTGTGTAACACTGTAACTACCGGTACATTAATGTCCGCGTATAATTTGTACTTCCCACTAGATCAGTTATCTGCATATTTTCTAGATTAAGATTTTCCTTTTTGTTTTGTGTGCTGGTGCTTCTGCAAGTGCAATTATCCTATGGGAATTGGCCCACCAGCAGCCTCATCATGTCGGCCATCCGACATTATTATTTTAAATATGAGGGGTCGTTGCAGCTGCTGTCACTTCTTCTCTCAAATTCACCGGATTTGACTTTCCGAATTCAGCTTTGGTGACTAAGAAAGCTAGCCGCCATTTCCCAAAGCTCTCTTTTTCTGTCTGTGTTTGTTTACGAGTTTCACAAAGAGAAAAGGGAAGATCATATTCAATCCCAATAGTCTATTGAGGAAACGAAGATCAAATTCATGTCAGAGGTGGTGTGGTTTTGGTATGCTGCCTGCAGCATCTTCATCTTTGGGTTTGCTGCACAAGCTCAACCCACCACAGATCCTTCTGAAGGTGATTCATTCTATCTCTCACTTAATATTGTAGTTTTATGTCTACTAATACAAATTCAAACTTTTTTTGTTTTCTTGAGTAGCAAAAAGATCAAGACTTTGTGGGTAAAAGTTATCGTCTTTGATTTGTTAGCAGAGGTTATTGTTTGTATGTGGGATTAGTGGTGTATTTACCATTGAAATGTTGTCATGGGTGAAAAAAAATAAATATGTTGGGCAAAATGGTGGGTGTTTGCCCTTGTGCTTTGCAGAGGCCTAGAGGGGTTAAGTTTATTTATTTATGTCTAGCTGCTTAACTAGGTTCTTGCAATGTGCTTGGTGCACTCTCTCCTTGCCTTCGAGATCAGCCCATTATGTTGTTTCACTCGTCTAATCCTCTGTTGCTTTGTAATTTGGGGTGCAGTGAGAGCTTTGAATTCAATCTTTCAGAAATGGAATATTAAGGCCGATACGAAGCAATGGAACACAACCGGTGACCCATGCAGTGGACGTGCGGTAGATGACAAGGATGACACCGGATATTTCTATGACGCATATGATTACAATCCCTTCATCAAATGCAACTGTTCTTATGATACAAACTCCACTTGCCACATTACCCAACTGTAATTATGTCTCATCCTCTATTGTTGTTTCTACTCAAATGCTGCCGCTCTCAAGAATTTCACTTTATCTATGATGTCACAACTTGCATTATTTTCGTCTGTAATTTGCATTTGCAGGAAAGTTTCTACTTTGGATATTGTTGCTCCAATTCCAGAAGAGCTCTATACTTTGACTTTCCTTCAATATCTGTATGCCTTTTAAACTCTTGTACATTATTCGTACCTATTACGTACCCAAGTTGTTACTAATTATCTCCATTTCTTCTTTATAGGAATGTGGAAAAAAATTACTTGACAGGACCTCTCTCTGCATCGGTTGGAAATCTAACCAGCATTACATACTTGTAAGCTGATCTGAATTTTATTTAAAGAGCTAGCATATTCCTCATACAGAATGGTATTTATACTTGTACTTATATTTTAACTTCTAGGAACTTGGGCCACAACGATTTATCAGGCGAACTACCAAAGGAACTTGCAAAACTCACCAATTTGACATTTTTGTAAGTTCTCTAATTTTGAAGCTTCAGACAAGACAATCTGATATTTTCAATGTTATGTTTTCTCATTTTAGATTACTATCACTGACATGGATTGTTAAATGAACATATTCAGAAAAGAGAACATACACATATACGTAAATATACATAGTTATATACATTGTTCTTATTTGTTTGTGTATCGATCAGGTGGAAACACGAGAGCTTGATGGATTTGCTTCTTTTTTAAATTCAAGCATGCATGTAAACCATATTGCTTGATTCAAGCAAGTAACTATTCTAGACCAGAAAAGCATGTAACTGTCCACTGTAGTCATGTACCTGCTTGTACTTAATCTTGATTATCTAAACCTTTAAAGGTCCAACATTTCCATGTTTTTTAGCTGATTACTTGGCAATTTTGTAGGGGTATTGGGACACTCAACCTTTCTGGTTCTCTGCCACCTGAGATAGGGTATATGACAACAATACAAAAGATGTAAGTCTCATATATATGCTGTTCATTTCCTTTCCCTTTACAAAAAATGCATTTAGATATCAATACATATATCTATGATAATTCATGCATTGTTGTTTACTTTGGCATGCAGTTTCATTGATAATTCTGGACTCAGTGGTGAGATTCCATCAACATTTGCTAATCTAACAAACTTGATAACATTGTAAGTAAGAACCTTACATATGAATTGTAATAATAGTGGTCGAGTTATTATTTGATTATGCATGAGAGATTATCTTTGTTTGTTGCAGTTGGGCAACAGACACAAACCTCACTGGCAGGATACCGGACTTCATAGGAGATTGGACCAAGCTTACGACCTTGTAAGATACTCTAAATAAATACTCTCTCTCTCTCTCTCTCTTCTTAATATATATATATATAATTCCATTCAGTTTAGTTGCATTGGAATGATAATAGGTTCATCGTTTAGTTAGGCTTCATGTTTAAGCATTTAAGCTCAATGATATCTGAGAAAAATTAATCTCCTATATAGTCCATTAATAATTAGCTGAATGTTTTGTTAGGAGGTTTCAGGGAAACTCTTTTGAAGGTTCCATACCATCTGCACTGTCCAAACTGACTCTTTTGACCGAGCTGTGAGTATCTACCTAGTCTACTTGTCACTTTTTGTTTATTTGTGCATGTCTATAAATTTTACCATCTCCTGTGTGATGTAATTATAGGCGAATTACTGATTTAACGATTGCCAATGACAACTCTTCTCTTGGATTTATCAAGAATATGACATCTCTAGAAGTCTTGTAAGGCAAATCTTTCTCTACATTTGAATTTATTAGAACATTTGATATGATTATATCTCTATTTTACTTTCGTGTTTGTTTTCTTTCTGAAATCTATTGTGACAGCTTGGTTTCACATCCTGCAGAATGCTGAGGAATAACAATATATTTGATTCAATTCCTTCCAATATTGGAGATTACAAAAAATTGGTTCACCTGTAAGCTTTCCTTTGTGATTGATGGTCATACATGCTGAGCAAATTTCCCAACCTGAAACACATTTTCTTATGTACTCAAGAGTACCAATACCATATATTGTTCTCTAACATAATGCAATGATTTACATAAGGCTAACTGATGATGATCTGGTTTGTAGTTAAGTTTACCAGCTTTGGGTGTTTTATAATAAATAAATGTTACTACTAGCTGCTTTTGACAAGCATTTACCTGCATTATTGTTCCTTTTCTCCTTCAGGGATTTGAGCTTCAACAATTTGAATGGACAAATACCAGCCTTGCTATTTAATATGAATGTGCTCGCCATCCTGTAATATATCATTCATGCCTCGTAGTTGCTTTATATTCCTCCAGAATGTGCTCTTCATACTGAGGCATATATTTCTGTCTTCATAAATAGGTTTCTTGGAAACAATAAGTTGAATGGTAGCCTTCCTGAGTCTAAAAGCTCATCTCTTCTCGTTGTGTAAGTATTTCAGCATATTTTCTTTAAATATCGTTCATTGTAATGCAATCAAACTGGAGTTTTCTATTAAAATTGTTTTCTATTTAATATATCAAGTAATCTCTGTGTTGATGATGCGGGTAAGAGTGAAATCCTTTGATCCTCTTAAAAAAAAAATGTGTTGATGAAAAGGATACATTTGATCTGTCTTTATTTGAATGGTACATTATTGGTTTCCTTTTGATTTTCTGAATACCACCACCTTTTCTTTTCTAGTTAAATTTTGTATTTTTTGAGCAATCTTGATACCAGATGCTAAAGTTTTTGGGCTGATGATTTATACTAAATGCTTAGAACTAAGTAAATAACTCCACAGAAGTACAGATTTATTTTCAGTAGTCAAATATAAGTAATTAACAGATTTGTCTCTCCACTAGAATAATCGTAACTGGGCCACTTGATCACATTATGAGGAAGGAAATAGTAAGCAGCAATGATGAGTTACAGTTAAAAGCCTATAATAGTATAATTCATCCCAAAAAGAGACTTGCATTTATTTAATCATTTTATAGAAGGCTTGCATTTATTTATTCATGTAGATTTATATATATATTTTTTTGGAATAGTTCTTCCTTTATGATTGATTGGAGCTTACTCTTGGTCCTTCTGTGTATTGTCTGTCTGCAAGAGTATGTAGATTCAAGTTATTATGGTGCAAAATCATATATCACAGTATATATATGACTTGAAATATAACTTGATATTATGACACTGTTCTGTTATATTAATTGTATGAACTATGTGTTTAACATTTTTGTTTGAAATGAATGCAGAGATTTGTCTTACAATAATCTAGTCGGGCAGAGCTTTCCTACTTGGGTCAGCGACCAAAATTTAGAGCTGTATGTCTTAAACATTCCACTTCACATTAGCTGCTATATTCTGTTTGCTATGTTTTGTTCCCTTTTGGTTAAAAGGTTTCTAGTTTGACAACTTTGCTTACTTTCGTATGTTACACTCTGCTAGTTTGATAGACATTTTTTTTTCCCACCAGAACAGATATTTTTTTTTCTTCTACAGATGGGCTTGCATTATGTAATATAAGATGATATTAACATTCAGAATTTGTTGGGTGTATTTTGCAGTAACTTAGTTGCCAACAACTTCAGCATAGACAGTTCAGACAGCAGGTGATTCCTTGCATCTGAGCTCTATTATTTTTATTGTAACATCTGTCTCTAAGGCTTGGGTCCCTAGTTAAGTCTCCAGTTGGGTCAATTGTTACTCAGGATCCCACTGTTAATCCACTGGTCAATCTTACATCAATATCAGAATGCCGATCTAAATTTAACGTGGATTGGGATTTTTTGGATTATGGTTTGGAAGAAGTTGATAAGAGGCTGTGATAATCTAGTGGGAGACAGATAGGAAACTTTCGAGCTTAAAGGGGATTTCTTAAGGATATCCATCTTCTCGATTTTTACTTACAGTGGCATTTGATTCATTGTGCAAAGGTTGTTGAGAGAGCAGGGATAGGCAGTTGGTGGAGGTCTTGCTTGGTGGTAGGGAGGGATAGAGGGAGGTCTCTCACTTGCAACTTTCATGTAAGGCATTACTCCTTGAGGGAGTAAAAAAATTTGGAGGTGAGAAATGGGGCTTAGTTTTGGAGAGATGTGCTATGTTGGCAATGTCCTGGGTTATATGGATGGAAAGGAAAACCGAAAACGGGGGTTAGTGAGGGGTGAAGTGGTAGAACAGTTATGATTAATGTTTGTTATCCAACAAATGACTGCTATATTTCTTATTTAAGTGCTTGGTTATTTCCATTTCTATTTCAGTAATCTACCTTCAGGGTTGAATTGCCTTCAAAGGGGCTTTCCTTGCCACCGTGATAGTCCAATTTGTAAGTACAGTTCAAACCTCATATGATGTAACATGCCAAGTTAAAATGCCTTTCTGAACATTCTATGACGTGGTACTTCTTTTATATCTTTGCACAGATTATAACTTCATGATCAATTGCGGTGGTCCTCAGATTAAGATATCCAATGGAACTGAGTACGAGAAGGACAGTGAGCCCCTTGGTCCAGCAACATATTATGTGACTGACACAAACAGATGGGGAGTTAGCAATGTCGGTCTTAAAACAGAGTTTGTGGGTAATAATTCTTCATTTTTTGCTCTCCTCCATAACGAGGTTTAAAATTTAAATAGCTATACCAAGGAATTTACATGAGCTAAGCTATCATGTACCTTCAATCATATTAGTTGTCTAAAGTCAACTACGACAGAATATTCTAATTTAGACTCTAAATTTTTAATTAAACATTCTCATTAATCACGCCAAGATTGTGCATAGATGTCTCGAATGCCAAACTTGTCTAGTGAAGAATGGAAAGTCCTATTTCGCACTACCTTTGCCTGTTGATCATCTGGCATCATGTATGAAATGAAAATCTGTCCTCACTCAAGCTTCTAATTTAAACTTAATTCTTGTTAATCAATCATGCCAACAGCTGCATCATATTTGACTGGGACCAACAATCCGAAGTATACAATTTCCACTTCATCACCTATAGGAAATACTTTAGACTCTACACTATTTCAGACTGCAAGGATTTCTGCTTCGTCACTTAGATACTATGGCCTGGGTCTTGAGAATGGAAACTACACCGTGAAGCTTGAATTTGCAGAACAAGCTATCCTAGATGCTGCTACAAGGAAAAGTCTTGGAAGACGTGTGTTTGATATTTATATCCAGGTCTGTGTCATCTCAAATTATTATTATTATTATTTTAATAAAACTCTGGGAAAGATGCACTTTAAAATCTGATGGATATTTAGCATAACTGAATAAGCATAGAGAATAACAGCAGCACGATTCTGGTCTCATCTATTGCCTTTAACCATCACATAAATCTTATTTATGCCCAAAAGCATCACACATATATCAGCACTTCAGCAGCAAAATCTTATTTCTAGATCTTTTGTGTTCCTCATCTATCTGTTTTCAGGACGTTCGAGTTCTTAAAGATTTTGATCTACGAAAGGAGACAAATAGAACTTCTTTGGTAGCTATTGAAAAGGTATACAACGCTCAGGTGGTTTCAGAGAACTACCTTGAAATTCATTTCTTCTGGGCTGGAAAGGGGACTTGCTGCATACCAGACGAGGGTACTTATGGACCTCTTATTTCAGCCATCAGCGCTACACCTGGTAAAGTATATGACAATTAATGTGGCAACTAAACTCGGACCAATTTATTAGTTTCTGATGCTTTCTTTTACAATGTGGCTCCATGCTGTTGACTAAAGAGCTTTAACTTCTACAGAATTCAAACCTACTGTCAGTAACAAGCTGCCAACTGGTAAGAAGAATAGGACTGGGCTGATTGTGGGAATTGTTGTTGGTGGTGGAGTTTTAATTCTGGTGGTGCTTTTCTATATTGTTCAAAGAAGAAAAAGGCAAAACACCGATGATGACTATGATGAAGGTAAACTGTTAACGATAGTTTGACCTCTCAAAAGGCAAGATGAACTTCCATATTGTTTTAGCCATAGATGGAATCTTCTTATTTTGTCGTTTTTATTTATTGGAACTAGGACTTTTTATGTAACTTGCAAGAAAAGCCTATAAGAGTATAAGCTATTAAAGCAGATGCATACTTGATATTTAATTGAAGAAACAGAAAAATAAAGCAAACTGATTGTGAAAAAAACATGCTAACAGATATAACCGTTGTGATGAATTTGCAGAGCTGTTAGGAATAGATCTTGGACCTCTCACTTTCAGTTTTTCTGAACTGAAGGCAGCTACGAATGATTTTAGTCCAGATAATAAGCTTGGAGAGGGAGGATTTGGGCCTGTCTTCAAAGTAAGTTACTATTCTAATTAATGACATGCCAATGCCTTGATGTTTCCTGCTTGATACAAGTGTACAACTGCTACATATTGTATATCTACTACATGTGCCTGAATGACATCTTGAAACACCACCCTTTTTGTTTCCTTTTTGTTTTCTTTTCAAATAGACTTTATAAAATTGTTTCCCCATGCCCCTATTATCCCTATGTATATGTATATGTATATGTATATGTATTTTATGTATGTATTGTATGTATTGTTGTATATGTATATGTATATGTATATGTATATGTATATGTATATGTATATGTATATGTATATGTATATGTATATGTATATGTATGTGTATATATATATATATATATATATGTATGTATGATCCCCATTTATGACATGAACCATAAAAGTTAGTGCAAGAGTAGCAAGAACACTTCTGCAACGTAGCAACTGAGTCTATTTTGGACATCGGACATATGCACTTCGGTGATGAGTTATTAAATTAGCTGAACTTTGATGGATTATGTTATTAATCCAGGGCACCCTAAACGATGGAAGAGTAATTGCTGTAAAGCAATTGTCTGCATCATCTCACCAAGGAAAGAACCAGTTTGTAACTGAGATTGCCACTATATCTTCTGTGCGACACAATAACCTAGTAAATTTGTATGGATTCTGCACTGAGGGAGTTAAACGGCTCCTTGTCTATGAGTATCTGGAGAACAAGAGTCTTGATCAAGCATTATTTGGTATGAGATTTATCAATTTATTACTGCTAGCTATATGTATAATATAAATATCATATAGATTTATACTTATGACTTGTATGAAGCAGGAAAAAGAACCTTGCATCTTGACTGGCCAACACGTTTTGATATATGCATGGGCGTAGCTAGAGGTTTAACTTATCTTCATGAAGAATCAAGGCTTCGAATTGTACACAGAGATGTGAAGGCAAGTAATATTCTGCTCGACTCTAATCTCGTCGCCAAAATATCAGATTTTGGTTTGGCCAAGCATTATGATGATAAAAAGACCCATATGAGTACTCGGGTTGCGGGAACAATGTAAGATCTTGAAAAATGTTGTCACCTTATTTTTCTTTTCAAATACTTGTAGTTTCTCATTTTCTTTCACTCAAATATGTTGGCTCGGTAACAAGTAGTGCACATAAATGTCAATGATGCAGTGGGTATCTTGCACCGGAATATGCCATGCGTGGACACCTAACCGAGAAGACCGATGTGTTTGCCTTTGGTGTTGTCGTTCTAGAAATTGTCAGTGGTAGGCCAAATTCTGACCCGAGTTTGGAAGGTGATATGATTTATCTTCTTGAGTTGGTAAGAACTTTATTGTTGTCCATCCCCCCAAGTGCTTTTCAGATTTTTACTTTGATATGTTCATTGTGTCATGTTTCATTCTACCCTACACATTCTGCTAGAATAGAGCACCTCTTCAGACTTAGGTTCACCACAATACACCTTTTAGTTATCTTCAGCATAGCATTGTTTCATTTTTCATAATACTTTTGTGTTCTTCCTCCTTAGGCTTGGAACTTGCATGAAAACAGACGTGAAGTTGATCTAGTGGACTCTAGATTATCTGAATTCAATGAGGTAGAAGTAAGACGAATAATCAACATAGGACTCTTGTGCACTCAATCATCACCAATGCTACGACCACCGATGTCTCGTGTGGTCGGAATGCTTTCAGGAGATATTGAAGTGACACCTGCTACTTCAAAGCCTGGTTATTTGACAGACTGGAAATTTGATGATGTAACTACTATTACCAGCCAAACGAAATTTGGTGATGGAAGTAGTGCCACCAGTCTTCCAACCGATATGTCAACTAGAGGAACTGAGTTCAGCTTTTACAACTCATCGGCGGGTACAAGCGTGGTGGGGGATGCAAGGCAGTCATCTTCAAATGTCACTCTTCCCATACTACAACAATAGAAATGGTGATGGTAGGTGAGAATTTTGAAAGAACTGAATAACTGGTACACCCTAGAGATTGATTTTATTTATTTATTCTTGGGAGAGGGAGGAGCGAGTATAAGCACACAACTTTTGATTCTTGATCATGTATGTATTTGCAGCAATTGAACCTATAGGTAATGAAACAGAGTACTCCAAAAATGTCTTCCTTCAAATTCCACCAAATCTTCATATTGGGAAAAAGAAATATAAGCACTTAGAAACAAATGGGAAATGTGGCATTGTCTACCACGTTGTGCCATGCCTGTTTTGTAAGCAGTGTATATTTATAATTGTCTATTTATTATTTGGTCCTACAGATGCTGTTTAGGGGCCTGAGCCATTTGATCACTAGCTTCTCCTCAAGTCCGGCTCTGTATTCATACAGAGAATTCTAGGCATATCTTGAAAACAGATCACTTTTGTTGTAATTCTGAGCAGTCCTCAATTCCATTAAGGGCATATCCTATATTAGACCGGAAACTTCAACTTTCATTTCAACTGAGAGACTAGCTTGCCAGTAAAAGCCATACATCTTCTATAACTTGGAACCTGACTCAGGAAGCAGCTAACAACTAAATTTTGAGAGACTACTTGTTTCTCTATATACAATATAAACTAGCTCTGAATTAATGTTTACAATTGTGTAATCTCCGCTCTACCCTAAACCTAGCTTGAAGGGAAAATAGCCTCCATTAAAAATATAGGCGAAAGGGCTGCTAATCACAGATAGTTGCAATAGTCACCTTTATGAAATCGATGGCGAGTATTGGTCTTCTTCGTTGTATTGGTAGTGTTCTTCATTATGAGCTAACTAGTTCGATAGCTAGTTTTACATGATTAATATTGGCCCTATGGCACTGTAACATTTGACCGAGACATAGTTTCTCTTCGTGAAATCAAATAATCAAATGCAAATGATATATACAAACATAAATTTACCTGTTCATCAACTACACTTTGCAACGTGACAGAGATGTCTATGAAGAATTAAGCCTGGAAACAATTGCTCTAATAAAGAGAGCTAGCTCGGCTCTTAGGCCTTGGGCAACCCCTGCTTCACTTTGAGCTGACTAGTGCTTCCAAAGCTAGTTTGTTTTCCATGATTAATATTGACCCTCCAGCACTGTAACTTTGGACCAACTGAATAGCTAAACTACCATTATTGTAAAGAATACTGGAGAACTAGGCAACAATCTTTTGAAGCTATAAGCATTTTTCTTTACAATAGTAGTGCAAAGTTTCTATGTTTATTTAGTGTCTTTTACAGTTCATCATGACACCAACTGCCAAAATTCCTTGCGAGCATAAGTTACCTGTTCATCATCTAAACTTTGCAATGGACCAAGTCAGAACAGGTTCGTGCCATTGAACATACGAGCATTAACTTATTATCACTAAGCATATAACAGCTAAACGTTGGATGTACAACTTTCATGGAGTTGTTCATCTAGTTCTCACCAGTCACCACACAAGCACAAAAAAAAATATAAAAAAAATAAAGAGAAAAGCCAGTACCGACATTATTTTTGTTAATTAACACACCCCAAATATCAATCTATACACCCTTTGTTTGTCTTCATTGTATAATTGTTTACAACAACTATGATTTAATGACGAATTCTCAAAACAATTTTTGTACTAATATCAAATTTTGTCAAAAAATAAAAGGAAAGACAGTTGTACCGTCTTGCGTCCCAGTTCCAAAACAGAAAGATAAATCAGCTTTGATCCCTCGTGATAATAATAGCTGATTTGGGTGTGTTTATAATAACTTATTTAGCTACAAAAGAACAAGAGAGCAAACCCCTCGGTCCTTCAAGGAACTAAACTGATTCAAGGATGAACTAGGTCGCGGTTCTTTTTCAACAGTTTTTAAAGCAGCTTTAGCGTCTGGTAATCCAAAATGCATTGCTGTCAAAGAATTGACATAATTCAAGATGACTATTCAAAGCCCAAGTGAGCTCAATTGGAAGAACAAATCTCAGAGCTCTAGTCCAACTACTAGGATTTTATGACGAGGGGCAACACCGGCTTCTTGTATACAAGTTTATGAGCAATGGCTCTTGAGCAAACCTTCCTCTTTGGATGACAACAAGTATAGTGGAGGACGGACCAAGAGGAGATCATCAAGTTAAGTGAACTGTCACAGGCCAGTTTTGGCACGCTTCATCCCACTCGAAGTGAAAGGGGAGACACTCCCATATGGTTGAGGACTTTCTTCTCTTAAATTGGATTTTAGCATAGCAAGTTCTCTCAACTGCTCCCTCTTGTAGTGATCTTGTGACTCGTCCTGAAATGAAAAACAAGATTTGAGACTTACAATGACAGCTAGAAGGTGCTTTTATGTCAATTAGCTTCAAACCTGGAAGTCCAAACAGCACATTAACAGATATAACACACCCTCATAACACTTTTTGTGAAACTCATCTAATACCATTTCCTCTGGACAGCTACATATTGTATGTTGAGGAAAGGAGAAATCAGTTTCATAAACAATACTTGTAAACACAGATCTTTCATGGTCGAAAGGCAACAGTATATGTAATGAAAAAGAGACAAGTAAGAAAAGACACCATAGGTTTGAGAAGATAGTATATGTAATGAAAAAGAGACAAGTAAGAAAAGATACCATAGGTTTGAGAAGTTCTTCTATAATTTGCTTCGCCTGTCTCAACCGCATGTCAACAATATTAGCAGGTAATTCAGCCTCGATTATAATGTGCAGTGGATCATTCAGATGTTCATAACCTGGTCTACCCCTCAAAGACTCCTCCTTCAGTGAGAAAGCAAGAAATACATGTCAAGAGACTTGAGCAATAGATGGCAGGATAAATGAAAACAACACAAGAAAAAGATAAATTGAGTTAAAAAATCAAGAAAACTTCAAATGGGGAGTAAAAACACACATGGAATGCAATTCTACCTACCTTGTCTATATCTCTTATTGAACATTTTCCTCTTATATACACACGACAACCTGTAGAAGCTTCCACGCGCTTTAGTGAATTGCCTCTAGGACCCAGAAGCCGGCCCACAAAATTGAACTACAAATATAGACGTTTTAGTACCACAGCAAGTGGGAAACATTTTCAACTCTTAATCAATTCAAAACAAACAAAAAATTGCTTCGTAGTATTATTTTGACACACACACACATGTATATATATATATATATAAAATAACAGAGACGGAGAGAATCTTTAATAGCATCCTGCATCCTTAAGAAGATCTTATGTAACGGACATGCACTGTGAACAAGATGCATTAAGCATCAATGCTTCTTCACCCGTCCATATCTGATCTAACAGTTGGCAACAAAAAATGTCCTTATTTTAAGAACCATATAAAAAAATAACATACACAAACAGACCCCAATACCATGTGTTCTTTAAGCAATCTCATATAATGCAGTCACAGAGTTATGCGCATGGCTTACATTTGGAAAGCTATCAACTGGGATATCTAACCGCAGTATCCTCTTCACAATGTAGGAACTTGGGCTTGATGGTGCCACTTGCCACTCCATATTCATCCCTTGTGGACCACCTAATCTCTGTAACATATTGGAATTAAGCCTTTAGAAGTGTAACCAAAGCCAAAATATGAAATAGGATCAAGATAAAAGAATGATGAGGAAATGGAGCACAGAGATACTGATAAAATAGAAACTGAGGAGGGGACTCATGGATGCATACATTTAATATAATGAGTATCCACTATTCTCAAGCAAAATAAATTAGCACGAGCAAGCACGGAACTTTAACCATATTATAAAGCTGAAACTTTCATTATTTACCATATAATATGGATCTAAAGGTATATGTTGCCCGTGGACTTATGGACACCCCTGCATTAACCACACTTTGACTATGTCCTGGATCAAAATGAATTCAAAGTTGAGAAACCACCTAATTGAAATAGATGAATTTGGAAAATGTCAGTGGATAACTGACCCAGGAAGAAATAATGTCGTACACTGATACATAAGAGAGGTTTGACGGTCTTCAAGTTCACAGAAAGTAAGCAACCTTGCCTCTCAATCACTGGACAGAAGAATACCATAATCAACTTCCAAGGTCCCAAAACTGTAATAGCCATTTTAATCCCACTCCAAGCAAGACTCCAACTCTTCCGAGTCAGTACAATCCTACTGGGTATCTCGTGGGATCTGATTATGCTTTCTTGTTGAATTCCACCATGTACGAGTATCTTAATCAGTTATTTTTACTGTGCCATGCTTTGCGTACAAACTAAGCATGTAGGCATAGGTATAAATACAAACAACTCTAGCAGAAACATCATTTAGGCATACACATTTCAATTAATTCATGCAGGGAACAACAAGAAAAACAATTAATACACTATCGCGGTATGGATAAGGAGAAATGCAAGACTCGAAATGCAAACTAAGGGTTGCTATAGTTTGGGAAACATAATTGCAAGTACTTACATCGTGAGGCCGGCCATTCCATCCACCAAGGCCTGACCCTCTATAATTTGGCATTATGTCTGAACCAATAGGGCTAGGGCTTCCACGTTGCAGTCTGTCAAAGTCACTAAACCCTTGGTTGGGCATCATTCCAGAAACCCGTAATATCTCTGTCAAATCAGAAGAGTAGGAAAGTTCAGTAATTGCATTCTCGACATTTAGTTTCTGAAGTTCAACAAATCACTATGCCCAACAGAGAACGCATGAAATGGAGTGATTAGTGATGACATGAAACGAAAGAGAACATAACATAAAGAGCATGCCAACTCCCATATTGTGAAAAAGTAAGTCCTGCTTTCTGAGGACATTAGCTGAAACCACTCACCTCAGTTTGAGGTAAATAAGTCGTTTGCAACACTAGGTTGAGTGACAAAAGTTTTGCAGACCATACCCAGTAGTATTTCAAAGACCAAACAACTAATCTAGCTAGGCAGGGCATAGAAATCTACTTTCTTTTCTCCTTTATCAACAAGTTTTGATCTTTTCAGATGACTTTCTTAATTCATCAATTACCCAATATTCATATGCACATGTAACCTGAATTGGGTTCCTAAAACAAGTAGCAGATTATGGTTTTGGGAATCCCTAACCCTAATCATAACAGTGGGGAACCCTTAAAATCAAACATGGGTATTGAAGTAAAAAGGTAAGAAAAAGAAGAAGCCACCTTGATTCAAGAGTCGGCCACATATGGGTACGACTTGCGCGAAAGGTCCAAGCTTTTGGTGCTCGGCCAAGAGCTCAGTCAAGTACTGACTATCCACGTCAGGTGGGGTTCTGAGGTGCGGCGAGAGCGCTCTCGCCGGTGAGAAATTCTGAGCATACGAGCCTGACATTGAAGCCCAATGGACGATTGAGCTCAAAGGGTGTGGTTTGCTTTACTGGGTAGCAAAGCAATTGTGGGCAAGTGGGGTTTAGAACTAATTGGGGGCAGGGTTTTAATGGTTTCTGAGTCGATGGGGATGACAGTTTCAGATTTCGAGCTGCTCTTTCTTTCTCTGTTGTCGTTGCTGTAAGATTTTAAGATTGACACCTCACGGTGAGACTGACAGCGCCGATCCCGTGACGCGCTTGAAGGAGGGCGTGTGATACGCTCCCAATCATAGGTCATAGAAATGTGGGACCCGTCCGCCGCAGGTGGCCCCAGATCCGCCATGTGAATTGTCACGCGTCCTTGAGCAGGTGGGCCTGCCCTTCCCTCCGTCTTTGAATATTCGCATCATTTTAGTCTACGGACTCTCCTTCTCTCTCATCACTCCCTACATCTTCAATTACCAACTTTGCTTTGATTTTTTTTACTGCTCGTCTAAACTTGTTTTTCTACAAGTAGAATTGTATTCATGATTTACCCTAAATGCTATCTCACCTATTTTTTTACCAAATGTTAAGCACTCATATGTTATATGTTATATTGCTTATCAGAGTTGACCAGAGAGACAGTAATTGATGAAAGAAAGTTGTACGGCATATTAATGTATCAATATATTAAATAGATTTGTTTGATGTAAAGGCAGACATTAGTAGATTAGCTTAGTTTGATCTCAATAGTTTATCTCTGCATTGAACTAATTTATTTGATGTATCAGTATATTAATGTACCGTAAACAAACTCATTGATGGATCCATAAAAAGATATTGTTTTAAATTTGAGTTAATTTTCGGCCGAAAAAAAAAGGTTTGAGTTGATCTAATTCATCTATATCTTACATTTTTTTTGTTTGGTCAAATATGTATCTTACATTTGAGTATACATATTACAGATTGTTCACCATTCATATAAAAGAAAGCTCTAGAAAGTAAAACTCGTTTTGAATATAAGCGTGCCATCAAGGTCCCCTATGAATTATAATGACGTTCCAAAATGGTCTTAATCCAACTATCGGAATGATAAGTCGTCTTCTTCTACTTGTGAACATTAGAAGTTACTTAATTTAGTCGGTTGCTCTTTGAACCACAACATTGAATTTGGATACTTCTGAGGTCATAGTTCATGATTTGATAGCCGATACTTTGACTAGGGTTCTCAACAATGTAAAACTTCACTGTCCACGACAATGATGCATATGAATAATGAATCTTGTTAGGACTATTTTATCTGAACACTTCTACCATATTCCGATTATATGACCTACATATCGGTAAAAAATTTATACTTAAAAAAAGAGTAAAATCTACAATATTTTGATTTTTTAAAAAAGGAAAAACAAAATTGTAGGTAGAATTTTCGGTTTCGTTCACTACATTGGTCTTCTTTTTCTTTAATGTTTTGTGTACCTTATAAGTTGTATGATAGGCTGTGAATGATATAATGAGCTGTGTTTGGTATAACTACCTCATACATCAAATTTGTGTAGTTACATAATAATTTACATTACAAAATGAGCAAGGGTTTTGCAAGATGCTCATGATTTTAATAATTTTGGGAGGTTCCCACTTCCCAAATGGTGACATGGTCTGTTTTCATCCCCACATTGTTGTCTCTGTTGCAACGTGCTGTGCCATCTACTTTCTATAGCACACCTTGGACCTTAGAGGAATCCTATGCTTCATTCTCAACCATGTTTTCTAGCTCTAATCTAATTATGAGTTTGGTTAAAACAAAATTAGGGCAATATATGTTCATTATAAGTTGGCCGCACAGAATGAAATTTTCTCTCTTTAGCTAGCTGTCCAAAAAATTTGGACATCACATCTCTAGATCGTCTTGAAGTCGCTTATTTAATTCGAAGAACAAAACATTAATTATATACATACCGATAATCTAATAACATCTTAGACTCAGACAAGAAGATGGCAACTTACTTTTGGTATGATTTGATGAAAGGAAAATTAGGTATTTTTGGAAGTGAATTATTGGTAGGAAGGGGTACATTGTTGTCGACAAGTGGTTGTAAGGTTTTCCACCAGAATATGAAACCAAATAACCAGTGCCATACGAAACCTTCGGACATGCTTCAAGTGATTTATAAATGCTTTAGTAAAATGTCACATGGAGGGAGAGTGATGCTAATGTGTTAGAGCCTTAGAGGATTTGGTTTGTTGATTCAAAAATGAAAAATCAAAACCACAAGGACCAAAACCTTTCATTTCATGTGATGAAACCCTAAGGTTTATAGAGCGTTCAATTTTCAGATATACACATGTGAAGGGGATGAGGCTGTCTGGTTTCCTTTGATTAATTTTCTTCACTGTTGGTAGTCAAAATACAACCAATGTCTATACCATCATCAAACAAGATAAGGAAAATCCATCCGTCTGAACCTGTTCCGTATTCGGCTGAGACTTGAGTCTGTTTGGGTTCGAGATGCCAAATTGTCAAGATGCAACAAAAGTTTCAACTCCCAAGCACAGTAAATTAACATTGTAGGTTAAACATGATAAGAAGCTATGTAGCTGAAGCCTCGCTGGAGATGAAGTATTACATCAAATACCAGCCATACCCTTGGGAGGACTGATAATAAGTTGCAAAAAGCATATTACAAACAAGAAATCATATTGCTACAACTTCAAGCCTTTGTATAGTACAGAACATATCCCTTGGAAATCAAAGAGAAACAGTTTTAGTGTCCTTTAGTACCCTGCAATCAAAGGGTAGGACTTTGGGAGACCCCCCGTGCTTCAGAGGGAGGTGAATAATGAGAAGGGATGACCTGAGTCAATTAAAAATTATGTCAAAAATTCATCCAGAGGGAAGTGATGAGGGACAAGATATAGGTAGGGCAATGGGGATTGATGATAGACTCGAAACTAGAGGGTACCTTGGTGGGATAAACTTCAGTAACTTCTTCAGTTCCCTCATCCAAGTATATAACATCCTGCATAGTGAGCTGGTGATATTCTACAATCTCCCTTAAGAAGCGATTTTCACGTGCATAAACTGAATTTTCATGTGCCAGTCTTGCCTTTTCTGCCAAAAGTGTTTCCAATTGAAGCCGTATCTGGAATGGAAATTAATATTGGCATCAGCATCATCTCAAACTCCTATCATTATGCATATAGAAAGATGCATTATATATTAACATTGCAATATATCAGGGTGATAACTTTACAGCACAAACCATTCGAAATGTCTTACAAATAATATATAAATAACATAAGGCAAAAAAAAAAGACGGTAAACCATATCCTCATTTTCAACGGTCTCAAACAGGAATTAGAAAAAGAAAAAGGAAATGCAAAAGTGGATACCAAATCATCGTCTTCAGGGCTTTCTCCCCTTTCACGATTCTCCCGCAGGATTTTGGTTTCTTCCTCCAGCTGAGCACATCGCTCCTTTGCAAAAGCAAGGTCTGCTTTGACAGTTTTCAACTCCCGAAGAAGAAGTTTTGCTTTGGCAGCCATTGCCATTGCAACCTGCAGTTCAAACAAAAGGCATATCAGGTATCTTAATACAAGTAAAACATAAGCATCAAACAATAATAATTGAAGGTATTGCTGAAACAACTCGCCCATTTTCATACCCTTTTCTCCCTAATACTTGTTTCATCTATTTCCTATGGTTTCCTACTCTCATAATAAGGATACACTGGTAAGCTAAGCCTATGGTTCAAAACATACTAGACATGCACCTAAGAGAAAATGGAGCAGAGAAGTCATTCAAGACTTTCCCATCCATGTTGTGCTAACTATATTAATAAAAATGCATAACAGCTTCCATGCACTTGATAGAAGATAACGAGGTTACATCATATTAAAACAAAAGTCCAAGATTTTTCATATTTTATCCATAAATAAAACAATTCCAACAACCCACACATAGGAACTTCTACTATATCAACCAGTGACACAAAGTTGCCACCTTACGTCGCGAGATGCCTTCAATTGAAGTTCAAGGTCAGCTAGCGACTGATATTCTGATTTTGGTGCCTGATTTTGCGGCTTCTTCCTGATATGCTTTCGAGTTTCTTGAATGATGTCTGCAGTACCTTTCTCAACAATCGTACGACCCTCCTGTCAAAAAGTGAAACAGAAATAGTGCGTTTATGATCAAATATGTAGAAGTATCAATTATTCATTTCTTTCCCGCGGTAAGGAGGCAACTAGGCATAACATATCAGAAAGATTCATATACAATGAGTGACTGCACACACAATCACACACAGTCATTGTCTTCATTGTACTAGCCTTATAAACAAACTCGGATAATTTTACGATGTTTCAGCGATCGAATGAACAGCCTTATGAGAAAACCATTTACACATCAAAGGTCATTAGAACATTGATTTGCAATAGCGTACCTCTAAGGCACTCCCAATGGTGCCACTGATATAATTAAGGGATGATGTAAATGCACCCAATCCCTTCTGTAATGTGGGATTTTCAGTCTTTCCACGGCTTTCAACTGATTGGTTTGGATCCAGATACTGCAAATAGGTCGTAGCAGTAAGTCCACATATGAACAAAAAGTTAGAAAATGAAGCAGAAAGTAAATGTAGTTAGAAAATGACAAGTAATATGTTTGAAGAGAAGGGAGGTCTCACCTTACCCCTTGTTGGTATAGGGGGCGCATCCACCCTTGTTCTTCCAGGAGAATCATATGTTTGAGCTACATTATCATCGTCGTCATCGAGAATGGCTTTGGCTTTTCTAGCAAGAGCACTCCAAAACCCATGTTTGGATTCATTCAAATTTTTCATTGATGTATACTCATGTGGCTACATATACAACAAAGAAATGCTGTTGGAACTTGAAAGTAGCAACAAAAGTAAGTAATGGGTACTCAAAACTAGAGCAATGTGGCACACATTTCATGAATGGAAGACTATTAATATTCAGTCAAAACAAAGAACAAACCTGGGTGGGAGAGGGAAGAGAAGTTGCAGTTGTGGTGGGGTTGGATTTTGAATATTGAGGAGCCGAAGGGGAGAGAGAAGAAGCAGATTGAGCACCGCGAGCAGAATAAGCAGAGGAGAGAGAGGAGTCCCGATGCGCCGAAGACGCTCTTATGGCTTTGGCGGCAAGCGAATCGTCGGCGGACGAAGACGGTGGCGGAGGCAGTGGGTTTCGATTTCGGGATTCTTCTCCTTCTTCAAATCGAAATCCTGGGCCCGACGATACCTGCTGCTTCCTCCTATAAGCCATTTCCCCTCCCTTATCTGCTGCTCAATTCAATTGCAAAACCCTAAAGACCACCGGGAATTCTGCCCTCCGCTACTCGCTCTCATTCAAAACGCGTCGTTTTGCTCCCGAACAGAGTAGTCTCTGCGAGCGCGTTGAAATTACACGAAATGGAATATCAAAAGCCCTAATTTCAAACCTCCCACAGTCACAGAGATGCGATCCCCCACCGACTTTCAGGCCTTCTTCTTCTTCTTCTTCTTCTGTCGTCACTTGTCACCTTCGGGATTGAGTTTCTGTCTCCGCGTCGTCAACGCCTACCGTACTGTTAACTAAAATAAGAACGCCCCGTTTTAATTTGGGCCGGCATTTAATTTCGGGTATGGGCCTTTCCAAACCTTCATGCCAACCAGGCGACGGGTCGGGTTTGGGATCCTCATTCTCATTTCCTCCTCACTTTTTTAAGGACTCGACTCTTTTTTGGGAGGCAACAGTCGCAAAATTAAAGAACAAACTTACAAGCCAACAAGAAGAAGTGAAAAGAAGTATTCACTTCTTCTCAAATTTATACTAAGGGTGACTTCATTAAAACTTTTCTCGAATAAAACTCAGTTGGACAAAACTCCAAACTTCCCATCGTCGAACGGAAAAATTCTTGCTAGGAATGAGAAAAATCTACATAAATTAAGAGAAATTCAGTTTCAAATTAGGGAATCAGTTTTCTAAAATCGCATAGTGAGTGGCAATGACAATGTAATTCACATACTCAAGCTTGTTCCAACTCTATATTGTGATTATTGTCACCAAGGATAATGGGAAAACAACAAAATGGTTTCAATTAAGGTTATTGTCATCTGCGTATCAAGATAATTTGTAATCCATTAGTGGCTATGTTGACTCGCGTCTATGAAATTGATTTTGTCACTCATAACTATCATCGTTTAGATCTTCAATCTCCAGATTTGTTATATCTCTGCTTGTGTAATATAGCCAAATCCAATGAATTTTCCATATTCATTTTGATTCTATTTGTGATCGATTAATGGTATATAGTATCCATATAGGTACAAAATATAGAAGATATGCAATCTTGGGACAAGATGTGTGGTAAATTGTTCTATATAATTTCTTGCAGTTTATGGTTTATGACTTTGACTTGATTGTTTCATGAAAAATGGTTTCAAATCTTTTTAGCAGAGAAGTAAAACAAAAAATAATTCTCTATTTCACTCTATATCAATCATCAATCCTTTATCTTTGCTCTGTTAATGATCGTCTAGCTACTTCTCCCTAGTAGCTTATCTACTTCTGTGGCTATACCTTTATGGGAAATGACATCAACTTCCTGTATCTTCTCATAGCTCATGTGGGTAGTCCAAATGAACTATCTTTGAAGCAGTCAAAAATATAACATTGCAATCCAATTCTAAAGAGAAATTGTGTCCATATTAATTCGAAAGGTAAAACAGGGACATCATTCCCAAATTCCACTGGTTTCGATTTGCAACTAGGAATAAATAACCATCCATTGATGTTCTTACTTATTTTTCTTTTAGCGGAACCCTTCTGCTTTTATTGAAGTTCAGTTTCAAAAGAAACTAGCTAGGTCATTGTGAAAAATGGTAAAGAGCATGATGCATGGCTAGCTAAGTAATGTTAATCAAGTGGAAGACGATTCAAAACTCATAATTGATTGTATTTTTAACAAATACTTAGTTCCATGGCGGCTTAAAGTTCTTGTTGAAGATATTAAGCTCATTGCATCTCATTTTCAAGATATCCAATTTACTCATATTTTTCGAAAAACAAACTTCATTGCGGATGTCATTGCGAATTTGGGTCACTCTAATCTATCTTGTAGTCTTTGGGAACTACAACTTCAACTTTCGGTTTTCCCGGCCTTCAATTTTGATTCCTTAAACTCCGGTTGTTGTAGAGGGTTTAGTTTGTAACTTAATTTTTCTTATATAAAAAAAAAATTATATATATATATAATACTATAATTCTCAGTTTTATGTTGCACATTATAATGTTTTATTGGTTTATATGCTCATATGAGAGAAGAGACAAAAGTAGGTTATTATTAGAAACAGAGGCAATTTACCACTAATGAAAGTCCCAAACTTCATTAGTTTAATTATTTATTTATTTTTGTTTGCTTTTGTGATGATTTTTGGTGTGGTTATAAATAGAAAAATATATAATTGAAACGAAAGATTATAGATACATGTTGATAAAAGTTTTTTTTTTCTTATGTATGGTATAGTAACATCATCATGGTTGATTCACAACAAGAAAATTTCACAAAGAACTGAAAGAAGGGGATTTATGAATCATGGACCAAAAGAAAGTGATTTATTGTTAAAACTCATGGTTCATGCTGCCACTGAAAGATAGCGCGATGGTAGTGGCTTTCTAAAAAGCAAATAGTAGAAGAATGTCAAACTGAATATTCCATAAGATGTGAAGACTAATTATTTGAGTCATGTTGTTTCTTTGTTAGGAATGCCTAATGTGATATATGGTTATAAAAATTATATATTTGGTTTATTGGGGTGTTTTGACAACTATTAGATGACTTGTTATTTTACTTATATGTTGAAATTAAATATCAGACTTCTTTTAATTTATCTTTATATTAAAAAATAATGATATTCTTATTAGAGAAGCTTTGATTAAAGTAGTATTTAATATTGTAATTACCGCATTATGTGGTGTGAAATTGTGAATGTGTTACACGAAAATGTGGGCTCTTACTCAAGGTGTGTGGTAGATGATGTTCCATCCTAAAGTACTTTGGAAGTTGTATCATGTGCTTCACACAACCTATGTCAGCTACTTAGTTTGGAAGGAGTTCATGGAGGAGCAATCCTTATTTTTTATGGATCAATTTTAGTACATAGTAATGAAATCAAGTAAATGAGTAATTATTATGTAGTCTCTTGAATCACGTACCTGTGATATTGCTAAGTAAATGAGTAAATGAATTATTATTACGTAGTCTTGACTAAAAGAATTGTAGCTTGGATAATGTTATGCAAAATCAGCTCGAACGAAAACCGGTCATTTTCTAAGTAGGGATAACATGTATGGTAAGTACTATATTTGAACTTCTCAAAAAAAAAAAGTACTAGATTTGAAAATATTAGGCATAAATTGTCAAAATATATATTAGTCATATTCATAAAGCTAGCCTATGAATCCACAACTGTTTTGCCGGTGCAAACACACAAAAAAAGGTTAATACCGATAATGGTATCTGAAGTATCATCATATGGACCAATTGATACATGAAGTATCAAAATGGACAATTTGGTACCTATAGTTCTCCTCCGTTACCCAATTTGGTACTTCTGTCAAAAATTCCATTAAGTTGGTCCAATTATAAGGGTAATTTCATCTTTTTACTATTATATATTTCTAAAACCCATCTATTAAGTTACAATTTTTTTATGTTATTAGTAACACACCTTTTTGTATTTTTTTATTATTTTTTTTATTATACAAATAATTCATAAATCTCTTATATTGTTTAGAAAAATTATATTTAAAAAAACAAATGTGAGTTAATAATAATTTAGGGTGTGTTAATAATAATTCTTTTTTTAGGACAATATTATGTCTTTTGGAGGGAAAGTACGAAATTACCCTTGTAATTTGACTAACTTAACAGAAATTTTGATGGAAGTACCAAATTGGGTGACGGATGAAAACTATAGGTACCAAATTGTCCATTTTGATACTTCAGGTACCAATTGGTCCAAACTATGATACTTCATGTATTATTATGGGTATTAACCAAAAAAATAAACATAAACACTCAGTACAATCCCACAGTGTCCCATTACATGTATGATTTCAAAATGGACATGATCAAACTATGAAAGGAGGCAATAATTATGATGAGTTTGAATGTTTATTTGTTGGAATGGTGTGAATGATATATGAAAATAGTAGGTAAAGAGGCTGGCATGGATACCCTTTTCCAGACAAGCAAACATGGGGTGGCTCTGACGGCGGTGGCTAGCTCCATTATTTTTGGTTGGAAAATGATAAGGAAAAGAGACTGAGAATATTCATTGAATTAATGAATTGTGGTTTGAACTTTGAAACATGGTGTTGGTGTATACTTGTACACATCGAAAACATAAGCACACAGAAATGCTGGGTTTGCTTGGTGCCTTTGGAATCTCTCAGTCTCTTTTTAGAGGACTACTTCAGAACATGATGAGACAGCCATATATTCTCTCATCAGCGAATCCTGGACAAGGGTCTCCGGCCGGCCCCCATCAAACTTTACACTAGGAATCTAATTGCTTGCAAGCAAAGAATATATGGCTGTGCAATTTGGGAAGTTAACTAGGATAATTACATGCATGTGTGAACTCTTAATTTGTTTATTTGTTTCTTTCTTTGAAAATATGTGTAAACGAATTGACTCGAATTATAGCTCAAGCGAATTCCAAATTTGACGTTGGTAGAAGCATTTTGAATTTCTTTTTTCGGATCTGAATCATCTTCTAACCTAACTTCTCTCTTACCTTACTTAAACTTTTAATCTCAGTCATCTATTCAAAATCTTAAAAGTCAATATTAATCCACATCATCATAATGAGTATTTAATAATTACATGGATTGAGTATTGAGAAATTTTATTCACACATGACTAAATACTAGATGCACATCTCATTATTAATACACCACCTATTAACTTTATTGAAACACAATTTATTAGATACACAACCCTAAACTTTCTAAACTACCCTAATTTTAAAATTTAAATACACAACTTATTTACTAAATACATATTCCACATCCTTTTTCTAAGTACATAGACAACGTCTGTTTCAAAAAAAAAAGATTCAAACAACATTGAGAATAACACAACATTGTAGAAATTATTGATAGCTAATGAATTCATGATCATGGTTGTGATACTGCCCTATCCTCTTCTTGTCATTGCTCCTCATATCAAACAACAAATCCTAAAATCTAAATTTTGTAGTAGATCAAATTCAATCAAACATGAAGAAGTCATACCTCGCTTAAGGGTTGAGAAACACTAATAGAATCCATTACGTTGTTTTCTGATATTATTTGGAACTTTGGAAGTTCATCTATGAGTGTGACCAACTGTTTCTGATTAGGGTTTTCAATCTTTACCCACGTCGTTCTTGTAGAGGAGAAGAAAATTCTAACGCGAGATTGTTTATTTCAACTATGTTTCTTTAGTTTTAATATATAAATGTCTATTTTGGTAAGTTTACGTACCCACAAAGTCTTATGTAAATAATAGGAAAAAATGGGTGTGTATCTAGTATATAGAGGTGTGTGAATAAAGTTTCTCTTGAGTATTTAATAGCCATGTGCAACCACCACCGGTGGTCGAGTTGGTAAGAGCCTCCAGGTGTGGTACCCCACACCCGGGTTCGAATCATGCCGATTGCGAATTAGAGTTAAATCTCAATTAATTATGTAGTGACCAAGGGGAGGAAACGTTTTGACAAGATTCCCGACTGCGGATTAATCATTGGGTATAGGAAGCATTTGGGATGCCGTGAGAGTTCTAAAAAAAAACATGTGCTGAAAAGTGCAATTTTGAATATTTAATAACCATGTGTTGAGGTGTATTAATCTTGACCTTTAAAATTCTTAATTGATGACTGAGATTAAAAACTTAGGTAGGTTATGAGAAAAAGTAGGTTAGGAGAGGATCCAAAATCCGTGTCAATTCCATTAATGATTTATTAAATGAGCTTCAAATTGAAAAGAAGATAAACAAGTTAGTATACGGAGCTTCTATAAGGACTTATAAGCAATAACAAAAGTTTGACTTTCGCTCTTTCTTCTCTCAATAAAAAAAAAAGAGAAACAATCTTCTACTACCATATATCTTTCTTAAAAAAAAAATCATATTACCATATATCGATTAAAAGAGAAAAAATAATGTTTGAGAGATTATGAGTATGACTCGTCTCTCCTTTAATGGAGAAAACACATTTTGGCCTCATTTGGTTCGCGGAATTGAGGCCATGGGAAAGGAAACTCAATATTTTTCAGTGTTTGGAATGCTAAAGGAAAGGAAATACTTTCCTGGAGGAAGGGAAAATAGGGGGGAAATTGGTTCATTCCCTATTCCAAGGGAATCACTTTCCCTACTTATTTTCATGCATTTATTGCACCGATTTAACATTAATTACATCACTTTTACAACTAAAATAATAATTTTTGAAATTATAAATATTAATTTTGTTTATTATATTATTATTTTTTGATTATTTTCCTTAGTGTTGCCAAACACTTGAAAAGAAAGTTAGTGAGAATTTTTAGTTTCCCCTTCCTATGGAAAGAGAAAGGAATTGATTTCATTTTCTTTCCTTTCCGTGAACCAAACGTGGCATTTAGGTAAACGAGACTTGAGTTACGTGTAATGACTTTAATGAAAAATGTTTTATATCAATAATCAAAGTTTGACCCTTTATCCTTTTATTTCCTTCGATATAAAAAACGTGAAATAATATGTTTTTTCTCAACTAGAAAATAAAATAAGCTTTTATCTAAAAATTTATGTTTCTATTGAGATCAAAATTTTTTTTTTATCAAAAAGATATTTGTCTTTACTAAAATTCAGCAAACAGTACAATAACAATATGCCCCGAAGGGTCGTAAGAAAAACCATTACATAGAGTACACCACTAGGACACACTCTAAGTACACTCACCTTTTTGGATTAAGCTCATATTACAAAGAAAACCTATAGACCCCGCAAAAAAATCAAACTACGAAGCCCGGATAACTTTTGCGACATCCTCTTAAACAAAAGAAGAGGCTGAAATCGAAATTTATTAGTTAGTCTAATGATATTTGTCTTCATAATGGTAGATTAAACCCCCAAGTATATATTTTCTCCCCATTAAAAAATAAATTTTTTTAGTTTCTAATAAACGATTTGATTTCTTCTTTCTTATTTTGTATGAGAGACTCAAATTTTAAATCTCATAACAAAATATTACATTAACAACCCATTGTTAAACACATTATATACGTAGTATATGGTTATTTATCTACAACCAGTAATCAATTTATCATATATGAAGGAGAAAGCCAACTAGCATTTAGTATGGTGGCAAGACATTTTTCTCCAACAAAGTGAAGGTAAAGTTTCCAAGCAGATCAGAGGAGAAACCAAGATTTAATGTTGCTAGTTGCCTAGCTCACCTAGTGAGCAACAATAAATGGGTGAATGAGAAAGAATGTACAACCCAAGAATTTCACAAATGTACTATGGCGAAAAATGTATGATTCGTTGCGTTGAGGCGGTTTCCACAAAATTGAAATTAATTATGATACCGAAGTCAATGGTTCAATATGGTTTTATGCACTGATTTTGTTGATTGTATGCGTCTTTATTCAATTACATTGTGACCTATTAGATGCGATTGGATCAATTTTGCGATGTCTCAGTGCTGCTTGAAATTCCCCCGTCATTCCGGTGCCATTTTATACATAAGGCTTTAATAAGTAATCGGTTAGTTCATAGAGTGAAATTAAGAAGTTCTAATCGAATATTGATTTTTAAAAACGAAAATTAAAGAGAACTAAAAAATCGTATTCTACGCTCCGTTCTTGAGATCAGATCAGAGATAGATCTTCGTACACTCTCCCATTCACGACATAAATGCTGTATTATAGGGAGGGATGGAGTGTAAAGGGGTAAATACGTAGTTTCCCAAATCTACGATGAGTATGAGAGCCTGCCTTTCTCCGCCAGACTTATGTATGACCCTCAAACCCTATATATAGCACTACTACTCTCCCCTAAATATTCTCAGAAGAGGAAGAAGAGGTAGATAGACGACCTAGAGATTAGTGCACCACAACAGTACACTGTAGACTACTGCCACAAGTCTGAAAGAGAGAGACTCAGACGGTCAAAGAAACCCCACCCACCTCATGATGCATGAGCTGGATCGACCATCGATCATATAATTAACCATCTCTCTCTCTCTCTCTCTCTCTCTCTCTCTCTCTCTCTTGTTTCTCTGAGCCTCTTGGTGTTATTATCCATGTTGAATGAGTGTAAATACAGCATTCAATTTATTCTGGCTCGGGGGGTCATAACTCTCAAAAGCTCCTGAAAACTCACCTGCGGAAAAAGAAAGAGAAAACCCACTTTTATTATTTATTTTTGTTGCTTTCTTTCAAGTAACACCACAGCTTTGCCAGATTTGTGTTAAGTGGTAGAGATGAGATCAGAGATAGATCTTCAATCGCTTTCTCTATCCCTGATTCTCATAGAAGACAATGACACTCTAGCTAGCCTCTTTAATACAAAACCTTCTATCTCCTTGATTTAGTTTTTGTTTCAGGGCAAGACTCTTTAATTTATTTTTATTTTTCCTAATTAATTTTTAATTGCCGTCTTGCTTTTTAATTAGTTATTTCTGGGTTTTGTCAGTGCCGACTGATTGTGGTTGAATTAGCACAGATTTACCTACATTTTTTCCTGACGTTGTAAGGAGCTAGGTTTCTACTCTGGAGGTTCTACTATTAGTAAGTCTCAAAGTCTCATTCCATGTCCATATGATATGTGTGTTTGGTTCATTTTTAGCAAAGTTGTACTTCTCGATCTCTATTAACTTATTTAATTGTTTACTTAGGGTTAGGGTTCATGCAAGAATTGCTCTTTACACTGAGAACATGATTTTGATATTGTTAACTTTTCCACTGGAAACAGAGGTATAGAGACAGAAATCAAGTCTTGGACAGCCGGAATTGACACCGTTTTCTGGTAATTTGTAAGATTTCTATACCTTTCTATTCATACCACGAAATTGTAAGAATTACTACTCCCAACCAAGAACTAATATGTAATAGAGATAGATTTCAGTAACAACTAGAAACGGAGTACTATTCTTGAACATGAAATTTAAATGTTAGTGATCTCTAGATGTATAAATTCCAACCAACCAATCACTATATTCATCGATACTACGAGAGATTGAGTGTCTATAATCACATTCTATGTCTAATCTACATTGTTATTATTTTTATTCAATTTGAGTTAAGGAAATCTTAGCAATTTTTGGTATGCATGGTTGCATCATAAGGAAAAGTTACTGGCCGGGATTTAAATTGCATCATGTAAATTGTTATTTTGTTATCAATTAGCTAGTTAATAGCGAGAAAGAAGAGTGGCCGGGATTGAAATTGCACCATGTAAATTGTTATTTTGTTACCAATTAGCTAATTATAACGAAAAGGGAGAGAAATCGAGTCTTCTTTCTTGTTATCTTGTTAATTCCCATTTCCCAACCCCCCCTCCTTTTGAATTAGTATCATAAATGTACGACATGCATGTTTGTTTCCATTTTTCCTTTTGAATGATATGTTTGTTTCATGGAGCTAGCAACATATATTGTTGGAGTAATTTGTATTTATTATGTTTTAATTCTTGCTTCTTAAAGATAGTGTAAGAGAGCTTTCTTCAGTCCACTCATGGAAGGGCAAAGGGTTGGATTAGCTGCCGACTCATTCATTCAAACACGGTAGAGTAAATGGAAGGAATTTCTACCGCGAATGTGTGAATGATTCGGGAGATAAATCTCATCATTTTCTTCTCTGTGCTTGGACTGAAGGGAGCTCCCTTTTACTGTCTTCTAATTAATTTTGTTACATATCTATGTTTTCATGATAATTAAGTATGTTCAAGTCTGCAGTACAAAATGCAAAAAATGATTGGGGGCTGTGGAGTGAGATCAGGTAGTAGGGTCATTCTCTAACCAAAGGGTGTTTCACTGTTCAGTGCTATTCACTCGTACTTCACCAGTTCACTATTCAGTACTATTTAGTCATACTACACCCTCTTTTTTTTTTGGTCTGATACTATACCCTCATCATCTCTATATTTTTGTTCCTTGCTCATTAGAGAATGAAGGACACACATATATGGTTACTTGGTTAGTTCAGTAACAACCAGAGATTTGAACGACATGTTCGCCTGAGAAAGCAAACTTTTGCGAGTGAAGTGAAGTCTCCCTGCAGGCTTAAAAGAGCTAAACTCCATTGATGCTTTACATGTTAAACATGGAGGCTTGGTTGGCTGCTTTTCTACTTGTCTTTATTCTTTTGGCAGCGCATATTATTATATATAATACACTAGTATAGTAATTAATTTGAGGTAGCTAGGCATTGGTAATTTGATTGAAGATGTTAGATATGGAGCCCGTGCGTTTTGGCATGACTGTCTCTGTGGGGCTAGCTAAAGCTAAACGGCAGTCTCTCAGAGAACTCAGAAGCAGAAGCAGAGGTTGGAACTTGTAGCTAACAGCTTCACCTATGCTTGCTTCATTGGCATTAGTGTCGTCAGCCCTATTTGTGTAAATATTAAACCTATATCGCATATTCACATACGATTCACATACTAACTTCACAGTTTACTTGAGAAGTTCTGGAGTCTATTTTAACTTTTTTCGCATTTATCAGAAAAAAAAAAGTATCCATAGCTACCTTTCTCTTTTAGACCTTTTCCAGCTAAACCTACCTCATTTTCTTAATTGTTTATTAGATGAATAAATGCTTTATTTTTATTTTTATTTTTTTACAGACTAGTTTTAAAGAGAATTTCTAAAAATGAACGGTTTCAATAAGAGATCGAAGAACCCTGCGGGCCTGCAGGATGAGAAAGGTAGCATACCATCCTTCAACAAAAATGTGATTTCTTAATTAGCATTACTTTTGCACAAACTTGCAAAAGTGACCATTTTCTCCACTAGGTTTGGTTTGTGTTTTGAATTTTATGGTTCGGCAGATTTTTTTTCTACTTTTATCCCTTTTAAAATGATCTGAAGTGTATTTAAATAAGCAGTTCATTGGTTATCGATAATGGAAGTACAAATGAAGTGGCTTTTTAATTGTATTTTTCGAGTAATGGGTCTCTCTTACTTCATGTCTTTGATTAGCACTCTATTTTATAGTAAGGTTAATATTCTTTCCATAAGTGGGGGTTTGGTTTTGGTTTTTAGCTGGCTCAATTCATGTTGCCACGTTTCTAATCCCATATTTTACTACTATATGCATGATGAGAACTCCTAGATGACAAATAACACCTAAGATAAAGCCACCAAATGTTTCTTGTAATACAAAGATCTCGATCCTAAAAACTTTGTACTTTGTAGTGTGAGTGTGTTGGATTAAAGGAATTTGATGCTTCCCTTTTTCCACGAGAGATCAAGGGATTGTTTGTGATTATTTATGTACAAGTCTTTTGAGAAAGCACTTGACAGGCACTAAATGACATTTAAATTACTCAAAAAACACTTTCTCAAGCACTTGATAGGCAAAGTACATAACTGCATAGAGGAAAAATACAATTGGGACGGCAAATGTGTATTTCCAACCCCGGAAAGGAAACAAAGTAGCACATTGTATTGCAAAATTTGCTCTTATGTAAGTTCGTTTTTCTCTTGTATTGAACTATGGCCGGAATGGCTAATGGAGTAGTCGACTTATGACGACTCAAAATTTCGTAACCTTTATTTTCATTAATGCATGATTATCTGCTAAAAATACGAAAAAAGAGAGGAAAATACATGGTTAAACATGTGCCAATGAAAACCCTAGCAATGAAACACACTTGTTGAGCAACTCTCTTGGCGGAAGGTTCACCTGGTCGAGCCGGTTGGTCTCTTTCTCGACAGGTTTGGGTTTGATTTGTCCAAGCTTCTGGCCGACACCTTCTTCGTGCTTCAAATCTTACTTAGCCGTGGTGTTTCGTCCCTAACGCTTTGACTATGCTAAAAGTGCCAAGTATAAAAATGGCAATCGACAGTATCGAGTGTGAAATTGAAAATGAAAGTAGTCCACCAGCCAGTTATCATATCTAGATAAGTGGAGTTGATATAAGTTAGTCATAGTTTTATTTACGTAATTTGAAAGTAATCTCCAGGATTCCCTATTTCTCTGCTTCACTGCCTGTGTTGTTTAATCATTAATGGGTACTTGTTCATTGTTCTTGGACGCTTAAGTATCTGCTAAGTACTAGTCATCGAAGTAAGGAGCCAGCCATCTTCAGGATTAACCGGCTTTCCCTAGGACCAAGTGCTTTTTGTCTACTTTTTCCAAATGCCCTCTTTGAGATTTTTTTGTTGGGGGTAAAAACCTCTCTCAGATAGTGCCTTACTGCCTTTTGATGTGTTGCATTATAGCAATGGAAAGTTACATTTACTCTATTAAATTTGTTTAACAAATTATGTTCACTAAATGATGTGTGTTTAATTTTTAAGATAAAAATTATATGAACTTCGCGTGTAATTAGTTAATTACAAAGCTAGGTAAAATTTTTTGAGAGAGTTCAGATCTCCTCGAACTATCATCCCATGCGTTCTTCATTCTTTGCGTTGACGTTTAAGGGTTGGGTTCCTTTGTCTCTCCTTTCATTTTATTGCTAACATGTCAGTTAAGGCTCAAATGTGGTACACAAATTTGGAATTTCAAACATCAATTTAGTACACAAACTTGGAATCTCATACATTTTCCTTTTAAAAAAAAAAATATTTGTGTTGAACTTTCGATCATAAGAACTGTAGATATTTGAGTCGTCTACTTTAGCCCATTTTCGATCCAATCATTGTCACTAAGATGTGTAGTGTTTGCATTTGTACTCCTTCCTTTTCAATAAAATTTCACAACACTAAAGAAAAAAAAAACTACTTACCCTCGTGGAAGGTAGACTAGATGAACAGAAATAGAGACATTCTACATTAGAACCTACAATTTCTCTCAAATGGTACAAGGCATGTTTTAAATTATTGACAAGCACAAGCATGTACCATATGTGATGGACTCATAGACATACTGTATCGTCTAATTTATTCCATTGGTGATTGTTCAAACTTCAAAGACTCCCTCTAGCTAGCTTTTATTTTTGGTAAAAAAGACTAATTCTTCACAACAAATTAGACTCGCTCTAATTCTTAATAAAGTCTACCTCTAAAGCTCAATTCACAGCCAGAGATTATTTATTAGGAATACAACAACTCAGTCACAGCTGAAGAGCCAAGTTAGGCTGCTGAGTATCTACCAGCAGCAAGGACAGCAAAGATTGACCAAGACCAATAGGCTCCTTTTGGTACCATTGAGTACTGGTAGTAGCTCTTTCATTGGTAGAACTAATTGCATTGTACCACTCGGGCATTACTCCCTCATCTACAGGCTGTTGTTCACCCTTCCCCAGATATTGATAATTACCCTCATCAAGCTGCTGCTCTTTCCTCAGAAATGTGCTGTTCCCCATTTGATAATTACTGTCATCAAGCTGTTGTTCTTTGCTTATAAATGCACTGTTCCACCATTGGTGATTACCCTCATCAAGCTGCTGCTCTGTCCTCAAAAATGTACTCTTCCCCAATTGAAAAGAGCCCTCATCAAGCTGTTGTCCTTTGCTCATAAAGGTACTGTTCCCCAGTTTAAAATTACCCTCATCAAGCAGTTGTTCTTTGCTTATAAATGTACTATTCCCCATTTGAAAATTACCCTCATCAAGCAGTTCTGTCCTCAAGAGAGTACTATTCCCCAGTTGAAAATTAGCTTCAAGTTGGTCTGCCCTCATAAATGTGCTATTCCCGAGTTGAAAATTCCCCTCATCAAGCTGTTTCTCCTTCCTCAAACATGTACTCTTCCCCAACTGAAAGTTAACCTCATCAAGCTGTTGCTCTTTCCTAACAAATGTACCATTCCCCATCAGAAAGTTACCCCCATCAAGCTGTTGTTCTTTCCTAAAAAATGTACTGCTCCCCCATTGGAAATTACTCTCATCAAACAGTGGTTCCTTTCTCATTGATGTACTGTTCCCCACTTGACAATTATCCTCACCAAGCTGCTGTTCTTTTCTCATAAATGTACTACTACCCAAAAGATAATTTCCCTCATGAAGATGTTGTTCTTTGCTCAGAAATGTACTCTTCTCCCATTGATAAGTACCCTCACTAAGCATTTCTAGAAAGCTACATCTTTCTTGTAGATCTTGCTCTGTACTGGGTTGGCTCCATTGAAGCTGCTGACCTGTCTCTGCAGATTTAGCTGCATTGTTGTTGTTGAGTTGTAAGCCAGAGCCATACCAGGAGGTTGATGCCTCACTCAAACTTGATAACTTTGCAGATGGCGAACGCAACGAAGATGATGATGATGGCTTCAAATAGGTACTTCTTCCGGCCATGATCTCGAGTAAACTTGATTGGTTGGATGATCCTGTACTAAACAACTGAGCTGGTTGAAGCTGCTGGTTTTCCTGGCTACTAGTATTTGCCAACATATTCACAGCCCAAGACAGTATTCCGTTGTTTGAAGTCCCAGTACTACTAGACAACTGAGCTTGCTGAAGCTGCTGCTGGTTTTCTAGGGGGTTAGGCTTGCCCAACATGTCCACAGCCCTGAACTTCATGCCGCTGCTTGAAGTCCCAGGACTACTGAAATCTCTAACAACACGGATATATGACTCCAACCGAACCTTGCTGTTTTGGTTTTGATCATGAGCTCTGGCTTCTGTGTCACCACTCCCTTGGAGTTCCATGTTTTGATTTAGATCAACAACCATTTTCCCCTTGTCACGATAGTTCGGAACCATGCTTAACTGGGATGTGCCAGGATGGTTCATGTTTCTATTGGAAGCACCGTCATTGATATGTATACCACCATTGCTGGTTCTTGCATATCCTTGAGCAGAAGCATCACCAATGAAATATGAAGCATTTGAATCACTGTTGGGTAAGTTACATAGGGAACTACGATGCATTCGACCATTGTTATCACCAAGAAGACCTCCAGGTACCTCTGGTGCTGGCAAAGCTAGGACTGGTTGTGCAGGAGCCACGTAATTTTGGGTCTGTATTGGAGGAGTTACTTGAGGCTGGCAATCCAGAGTTTGGATGAGAGGTTGTGCCAACTTACTTTCGGCTAGCATTTGAGCTGTTGGGCCCAAATTTTTAACAAACTGCATCAGACTTTCTTCATATCCAGAATCACCATCATCAACCTACAAAAGAGATAGCATGGAGATAGGTAAGAAATTTAAATGCTACTATGGTTACTAGGGTGGGTAATGGAGAAGTTAAAAGAAACAACAAAGATGGAACAAAGTGCATGTTAAATGAACTGTTTTTTTCCTTCACTGTAAGAAATTTTTTTGGTTGGTTATAATAAAATTAGAAAAAATAGGATTCACTCTTTAACTGGAGAGATTGACTCATTATGGTATGCAAAATTTGATAGACTAAGTTTTTGTGTAAGTACCATAATTAACTTACATGAAGAAGTAATTTTGCAGCATTATAGACAATTGTTAATAGGGATGCATCCTCATCGGAAAGCCTATAAGTTTGACGCCTCTCCATTTCTATTAAGTTCGAGTTCCTACCATTTCTCATTCCTGGGAAAAGCAAAAGAGAAAAAAAAAAAATTAGCATCCTTTGTCTTACATGGATGTTTGAAGATGAAAATTCATCCAAATAGTCTAGTTATCTTCTAATCAACAGTCTAGCCATTGCAATAAGTTCAATAATAAGTTAATAACATGTGTTGCAAGTAATCAGCATTCCTCAAAGGCATGATGAGTCGATGGTAATGACAACCAAATCACTTGTATCCTTTAAACATCATAATTTACAGTCCAACATATTGAAAGATATCTTAAGAAAAGTGTTTCTAGCTCAAAAATTATATCTCTTACCAGGAGAGTTTTCATTAGATGAGCCTGCTTGACTTTTTCTTCTGATATATGAGCCACGTGAGGAACTCGGTCTGCCTACTGGTCTAGGAACCCTTGTGTGTAAATCTCTGCCTTCATTTTGGGGCTTCCTACCAGGGCCTCTTCTTGTCAGTAAGAATTGTAACTGAAATTGTTCTGGATCAGCTCTCAAAGATTGGAAAAGCTGCTGTGCTAGCTCTTGTATAGCTCGAGCCTGAAAAGCATTAATATCTTAGCATTGACTAATAAAACTGAAGATCATGTTGCTAGTTTATGTATACAAAGAATGTACAATTCAACCAGGTATGAAGTAGCTGACCTCCTTGTAAAATACGGTGGTTGATGAATTGAAGTGCATTGCATTGGTGGATATTAGATTCACATCATACTGTTAAATTTAAAGGAATGGCAAATCAGTTTATTATTGTTTGAGGAATATATGCAAATAAAAGTCTGTTTGGGAGCGAACCTCAAATTGTTCCAAGCTTGTATAGTTTCCTTCCAGAAGTTTTGCCCTTATGGTGCCAAAATCCATTGGCTCTTTAATAATTCTGTAGTAGGTCCAAACCTTTGAAAGCAAGACATAGATCAATATTTTGGATTAGAGAGGAACAAAACATATGCAAATGAGATTTTAGAAACCTAGTATGACTAACCTCTTGAGGGTCAACAGGCTTTGCAAATATATTATATGTGTCCCTCCTATATTAAGCAAAGTGATTAAGATAAGAAACCATGTTCCATGTTAAAAAATCCAAATTCTTAAATTTCTAGTAATTCATGGCATTGTATGTGCACCTTTGCAGTGTATCAAGGATAAACTCAAGTATGCGAGTTTCTGGATCCTCCTGTATATATGACAGATATGCTGCTTGATCTAATTAATATAAACAATAACTTAGTTACCACATTCAGAAATCTTAATGAGTCGGGTGCTACAAGTTACAACTACAAGAATTTAATTCAAATCTATGTTAAGTAACAAGCTCACCATCGTAGATCGAATAATCTTCATCTTTTGGGTCTTCAGTATCCTGCATACAATAGAAATGATAAACAGAAGATCATTCATGAGAAACTAGAGTTTCATTTAAGAGTAAGGAAGGGACAGAAGGACCTGTAGAGATGATAGACCAACATCTTCAAGTCTTTTTCGCTTGCGGCCCCTCTTGCCGCTAGAAGTTGCTCTTTTAACATGAGTCTGGTTCTCACTGGTAATGTTGTCACTTGATTTGGTGCATGCCTTGTTCCTCTTTTCCTCCTCTAATGCCGAGATTCGGGCACTCTTCCTTCTCCCTGTCTCAGCTGTCGACATTTACACCCCTGTATACTATATACATTTTGATTTCAAGGCATCAGCCTTTGGTAACAAGTTTTTCTATATTACTGTATCTAACATTGACTATATAGCAGAAGTATAAAAAAGAGAAAGAAAGTGAAAAAAACACCTGACTTGATCCTGAATTAAAGTTCAAAAACCAAAAGAACTATACTCTTATGTCTTTCTAAACATCTAAATGAGCTGAATGAAAGTAATACAGGAACAACAAATAAAATTTAGCAAATCTGCAGATGCATGCACAAAATTCAGGCGTAACGGATGAAATTAAATCTCATCACTAGTGCATCTTACTAACTCTTCCAGTTTTACTACCAAAACAAGAAGGTATCAAAGCTGACCATATTTCCATTTCTTCATTATGCAATAATGAGCACAACCTCCTTTCTGGATTAAATACTTCTTATGGACCTAACCAAATCGCCTTCTCTATTTTGGTAAAAGAAAAACATTTCCTTTGCTAACAAAACTTATAATTTTACCCCTTTTTTGTTTTCAGTTTTTTTAATCAATATTCAATTCTTCTCTTTGAGGATCCGGTGCTAACATTACAAAGAGAAGGCTATTGAGGATTTGAGACTGAAGTTCACACAAGGTAAACAAGATGTTAGAAGAGAGCAAACAGATGTTAAAAAAACATCGTATGAATGTAGCTTTCAAAAAACTGATTCGGTAAAGAATGAAAGAGATAAATTGGATCAAAGAAGAGGGAAAAAACCATAGAAGAGAGCTTTCTGGTAAGCAGATAAATGCAGCAGTTCACATAGAAGCAAAAGGGAAAGCAAGAGAAATTACCAAATGATCACTTCTCTTGTCAACAAGTAGGAAATATGAAAGCACAACACCACCCTAGAACTCTTTAAATCAGCAAAATTTTCACATCTCCAATTCAAGGATCTCAATCAAATTTATAATGGCCTTCAAGGTAACACTCTTAAGAGTAAAGTTATGTGCTTTTCTGCAAATAAATTCATGTCAGACACTCGTCGACGAGGCGTTACATGCAACAATCAATTTGACAACTGTACAACGATTAATTTCTCCATCGAAAAAGTGCTCGTAACTTCCTAATTCGTTCGATTAGCACGATTCTAATGCATTTCGCATTGTCGTGATCGATACGACCAAAATAAATGGTAAGCAAGCTGAGTTTTATTCAACTACCACAGTAAAGAGTCATTCACCTAAAGCTAGATAAAAATTGAGCACATGTAAGTAGAAATCAATAAACATAGATTACCAAAAGAATACACTGAGTTGCACATTGTGCATCCATAGATAAAACTAAAAGCACAAAGCAAATTTACTTGAAACAAATAGTACAGAAGTGATACAATGGAAAGTATGTTTTCCTGCTTAACGAATTGCAAAAATTAAAAGAGAAACATTCAATCCTCATCAAATTGTTGCATAAACTGATAAAAGTGAGGAATGGAATTTTTACATGAGGATTGAATGTTCCTGCTTAACATAGATTACCAAACTGTTGCAGCAGGATACAGTTAAGACACTTCTTTGGCTATCAATGTGCTACTTTACAGAATTGCTTCCACTGATTGTAGGCTGCTCCAGGCATAGTTTCGCAAAGCTGATGTGGCTTGTGTATTCTAATTAAGTATACAAATTTGGATTCTGTTCTCATTCAAATCCAAAGATTCCTCCCAACATTGTCCAAGTAGCAACTCTTCAACAATTTCTCAGCCTATGAACATTGTGTTTAACATTTATGTCTACCTACCTCATCACCGGAGAATGTGCCTTGGAACTTGAAGACATGTGAAAGGGAACTGAGAATAGTCAAAATGATTTTTATGGCGAAAAGCACCTGCCATGCATCAATTCTTCCTGTGAGCGCCCCAGAGAACATTGCTTGCTCCAAAGTGCGTTTAATATATCTATAAACTGAATGTCAAAGGTGGCTAAGCAAATACCATAATACAGACAGATAGCACCTTTGTATGCCACTCATTCTTATTTTGGAAGAGGGAGAGATGTGGAGGAATGGGTCAACATTGTGTCCCTGTTTTGATGGTGGCATCAAGTGCATCAATTGTGTTATTTTGCTGTCCCCAAAGCTGTGCATATCTTCCTGCCTTGGATAAGAGAACATCATGGGGTCCCTGATCAACCACTTGCCCATTCTCCAGAACTATTATCTGAGATTTCATTTGGAAAGACACAAGGAGTAAGATATTGCAGCATAAAAAGGAAATAGGAAAACATAGAGTAGTTGGGTACAGGTAGCACATCAAAGGATTGTATAAGGGTTGCCCAATAAACAACATACTTAAGAACTTAGAGTTCAATAGATGCTCTCTCTCTCCCCCTACCCCTCTCCCTCTCTACAAATCATATGGTCTAGTAAACAAGACAATTTATCAATTTCACCCAAGAGCAACTAATACAGTGCTCTTTGCCTAGAACCCAAGTTAAGTATGAATGTAGAAAGTAGTAAATGATATTCAGGCTGAAAAAAAAGGTATTGTAGCAAAACCATTAAAAAGTGCAGGAGAGGCAACTAGGAGGTGGAAGAATGGTTACCTCATCGCACTGCATTGCAGTAGTCAGCCTATGAGCAATGAAAACTGAAGTTCGGTTGGTTGCCAAGGACTTCAATGCACTTAATATTTCCGCTTCCGTGGTGCTATCTAGTGCACTTGTAGCTTCATCACATAAACTGTGCATTTTAAATAAAAGGTAAATAATGGTTTCGATAATCTACCTTCTCCTTGAAGGAGATGACTAGATGAGAATAGCGTATCTTCGTTTTATACCAAAAAGATTTAATTCATTAAAGAGTTAACATGTTCAACTTCAACATCATATACAGATACAAAATTACAGACCACATAAATATACAGAAAAAAACCGATGAAGGAATAGAATGATTACAGAATTAGAGGTGCTTTCAAGAATGCACGAGCCAGTGCCACACGCTGCTTCTCCCCACCACTTAACTGTGCAGAATAATCACCATATCATTCAGAATTCAATAGTGCACTGAAAACAATTAACGGTTACCTATTCATTTTTCTATTTCTCACTCGATTATAACTAATTATTAGATTATAAGACAGTACAAAGCATTCTCTTTGCAGGCGTAGATGTGCAATTCTACATGAGTCTCACTAAATCCCATCAACTACATCGTTTACTCAGATTACATGTTCAAAAACCCTAGGACCCTAACTCAAGCCTGACCCTCATAGAGGAACATCTAGCATATTACTAATGAAAACATATTAATTAGTGAAAACCATCAGCCTCTCACCTTGAGCCCTCGTTCCCCCACTTCAGTAGAATATCTATCGGGGAAGTTCATAATAGTGTCATGTATTGCTGCATGTCGAGCAGCTTCATACACCTAAACAAATAGAGATATTAGGCCAGGAAAATATCCTGGTAAATTCGACACTGCACAATATGCTTTGCAAATTATTAAAAATAAAAGTGACACTCATTCATAATACCCATACCTCTTCTTTTGTTGCTGAAAGACGGCCATAATGAATGTTGTGGTATATTGTATCATTGAAAAGTACCTGTTCATGAAGCACCGGTTCCTGTGTTATTATGTTACTACTTACAACCAGCAAGATCCGCATAGCCACCAATGAAGTTGTAGTAGTTACAATCAAACAAAAAACAAGCATGAAGTGTCTTATTTGAACTTACTGTATCTTGCGGCACAACACCGATAGACTTTCGCAAACTCTCTAGTGTCACATCTCGAATATCTTGACCATCTATCTTTATCTGTCAAAGACAAACATGTTTATTGTTTTTTATGGGAAAAATGTCAATACGAATAGTTTATGCTAAGTTGGGGTGGGAAATAAGGAAATGAAAATGGTTTTCACTGTATAACAATGACCAGCATTTCAGGAGTATCCAATAGTATATTAAAAAAGGAATTAGAAGTTAAAGAGCTATTTATTATGCGCAAGTAGCATTTTTACAGCAAGCATCCTGGAAGGGGGGTTGAATAGGACTTGACCAATTTTTCTTTTCCATGATCCAATTTATTTGTCCTTGACCTCTTTTCTTCAAGGTTAATCCTCTTTAACTTAATCCTCAGTTTGTATCTATAATTTAAGCTCCTAACTCAATCATTAATCCTTATTTGGTTAGTGGATCACTAACTTTCTTTAGCAATATTTATATTATTCCATTTCATTATATATTACACTGTAAAAATTCAGCAAGTCATGTCTAGGTGTGTGTGTGTGCGCGCACGTCTTTTGTAACTTCCTTTCTATTCCATTGTGGATATCATTTTTCTGCAATCATTAATATTGACTCTAAAAATTCAGCAGGTAACGCTCGCCCAATAACTATTACTTATGACCCTTTTCTGTTCATTGTCAAGTAAACCTTTCCTTAAGTACCTTAAGTACCATGTAAAATGTTTCATTTAATTATTTCATTGCTCTGTCAATCAATTGCCAGAGGTTTATTTTCATTTTAAGCACAACTACACCAAGTTGTTTTTTTTCCTGATACTATACAGATTAAAAATTTAATTCAGAATAAACATGTTTGAAGCTGACTAATAAATCCATTGCAAGTCTTATGTTAGTATGAACATCATCATTACCATCATAACAGATTGATTGGAAATTGGCAAGTGGAATAAGCAAAGCAAAACAATCAAGTGATTACCAATCATGACTTGAACAATATCAGAATTAGACTCCATTTGTAGGATAACATCAAATACTTTTATAAAATTAGCCATATTGTACCAATAAAAAGAATTACGGAAACCACAATTAATTTTCTTACACTTCCGGAATGGGTGTCAAAAAATCTGAACAGCAATCTGAGAATGGTTGACTTTCCTGCAAATAGATACCAATTATATATGTTCATCAAATTGCAAGACAAACAAGCATATATGCTGCATTCATAAAATTAACAAACTACCCAAAAAAAAAAAATACATATGCATGGCTTGACTTGCTTATCCTATTAACTGCAAATACACCTATACAAGAAATGATTTTCATGACCGAAGGAACTTTGAATCAAAATAAGATTTCAAAACGCATTGAAGAAACTTGACAAGGCCAAGCCTTACCACTGCCGCTGGTTCCAACAATAGCCACACTCTTTCCAGCGGGTACTACAAATGATATCCCATCAAGAATCTTTCTTTCTGGTAAGTAACTGTATAAATGGATAACAAATGCAGAGGATCAGCAATGAACAATGTAATAAGACACTAGCTACAGGAATATCACAGTTTATAGATTCTAATTTAAATCTGTCAAATATGGATCACACCTATGGTCCAAGAAACCTTTTCCACCATCATGCTAACTATGTTGACAACAATAGAAAGGTTTAAGTCATTGAGGTGCAGAGAAGCAAACAAAAAAAGTCCTTGTAACTCAAATCTCTTCCATGGAAAGTAAATAAAGCTTTAATCAAGAGAACATATCCAGGGGTGGGTGATGGAGGGGATGACTCTTTGTCTCCCCTCCATGATCTATTCTCTGTTCATTCATCTCTCTTTCAGTAGCTCATCTCCAAAAGTTTTACTTTTAGTTGTTCTTCCCCCACATCCGCTGACTACTATCCAATCATAGTCCATAGAAACCAACACATTGGTCTATAGGCTTATTTCTAAGGCACAAAATGCTCCAACCACGCTATAAAACGATACAAAGAGAAGAATCAACCACCTGAAATGTACGTTGTCAAACTGAATGCTCCCCCCGCTTAGCTGCAGAGGCTTTGAATACTCTTTGTCACTAATTTCAGCCCTTTCCTACAGTAACCAGAAGTAGATATTAAATCAAGTGGAAGGGTGCCAAAAACGATAATCTTTTTCAACCTTAAAAGAGTAATAAGGACAAATAAGTAGATATTATGAGATGAGTGGAGTATGTACTAGCTACTTGTTTCTTCATTCAAGAAAAAAATTAAAAGAGCAAAGATTTTGTCAATTTTAAGAAAAGATTAGAGAATATGTCATCGTGAATATGTGAATAAAAGACTACGACCAATATTAGTCCCTAGATTTTCTAGTAAGCGAAAATTAGAGTCTTTCAAGCAATGCGAAAGAGATTAGTAACAAGAAACAAACCATAGATCAACCAAATTGCAAGACCACTGTAATGAAGTTTCTTTGGTTACCTCCAGTAACTGAAACATGGATTTCATGTCAACAAGGCTCTGTATGGTCTCACGATAAACACTACCAAGGAAATTGAGTGGAAGTGACAGCTGGAATAGAAGCCCATTCACCATGACCTGAATTTTGAATTCATTCATAACTTGTATGATCATCATTGAATCACTTTTGCAAATATATGGGAAAAAAAAAGTGAGATATCCAGACAAATTACCAAATCACCAACTGTCATACTGCCATTCATAATACCATTTGAACACAACACCATAGCCGTTGACAAAGCCGTGCTGAATATGACACTTTGACCAAAGTTCAGAAAAGCAAGACTACGTTGCGTTTTTAAGGCAGCATCTTCATACCCTGAAAGATAGAATCACCACAAGCAACATAAGCAACCTTTTGAGGGAATTAAGTGTGAATTAAATTCAAAAAGAAGAAAGAAACTGCTGTTATAGTGTCAAACTACCGCAAAGTATTTGAGGGAGAAATAAACAAGTTCAATGAAGAACTTCAAATGAAGGCATTCAATTAACATATTGGTGTTAAGTTAAAGTTGGCTTGGTAGAATGCCAGAAGAGGTTACGAATGCAAACTCATAAAGCATGAAACAGAAGGGACCATCAAGGTTCACTCAGTAAGGACTTCCTTAAGAAGTTCAAGAATAGGCTGGGAGTATGACGTGCAAATGGATATGTTATTGTTATTGAAATAGATTATAGACCAGTCAAATTTTGTTGTTGATCTGGTTCATTATTTTTATAAAGCATTTAAAACTTAGAATTCATCATGTACTTCTCTAAATAAATATGTCAAGGGAGGCCTCTTCGGATTATGAAAGCATAAGGGTTATCTGCAACTTCAGATTACTGGAAGTTAATTCATAATTTTGAACAATTTTCTGAAAGACAAGAGTACTCTAGTACAACCCCACAGTCCACAGTTTGTATCAGAGAAGCTCTGACCTCTCTCTCACTCTCTCAGCACTCACAATGCATTTTGTATAACACGTATGCATGTACATGTGGATAAATATATATACACACATTTACAAATCATCGGAAACACAAGTACAACATAAATTGGGAATCACCTCTCAACCCAAATGTGCTTTGGAAACATTGTTTGAACAAGATAGAGTACACACACGCACACACCAATGTGGCATAGAAGTTCACCACTCAAATTTATCAGCAAACAAATAGCAGCTTTTACAAGTGTGTAGCATGAGCAAATGGGTTTCATTCATATTGTATCCAGTTTAACAAATATACAAGTTCAAGATTAATCACCATACAACAAACCAGTAATTGTGATAATACCAGAACTTACTCTTTAAGTACTTGTCATATTTATCAGCTTCAAAACCTTCATTGTTGAAATATTTAACAGTCTGGTAAAAGAAAGCAGAATCAGATGATAAGAATACAGATGAAAATTTTGAAACAATAAGGAGAAAGATGGCACTAAAGCGGGTATAAAGTGAGCAGAAGCCATACAAAGTGCATCAACTTACCTCGTAATTAATAAGTGAATCAATTGCCCTTGTACTAGCATCATTATCGGCTTTATTCATGGCCTTCCTGAACTTCGTCCTCCACTATACAGACATGGAATCACATTAATTGAAACTAGTAAACAAAAAACTATCAGCAGCATCTTGACAGGTAAGAGGCTGGTGAGGAACCCTTTCCCCGATCAACTGCCTCCCTTCCTCCATCAAACAGGCAAGATTTTTTTTTTGAAAAGGAAAAAGAAAAAAAAAACAGTTTTGAACACAATACAATTAGCCAAAAATAACAATGACGATGATATTTCTTGACATATAAAACATGGCACAATGTGCAAGCGTGAAGAAACAGCACGGCCAAGAAAACATGGCCGACAAGAAAAAGAAAATGACTAACAAGACAAGTAAAAAGAAACAAGGTGCATAATCCATTCCTAAGAAACTATAAGCAATGAATTGACAAGAGATATGATACCTGTGTGACAGTCAATGTAAATGCAATATACGCAGCAACTGATAGTGATGTTATCCATGCAAAAGGTGCTCCAAATTTGTAAGCCAGTATACCTGAAACCATAGATATCTGCAAAGTACATGTCAAATCTGTTAAACTTATTCAGTAACAAGAAGCAATAGCAAGATTGTACGTGTAAAGATCCTTACCTCTAAGATGGTGGGTACAACATTGAATACCATAGACGAAAGAATAAAATTTATCGCACGGCTACCACGATCAATTATTCTGTTTAGTGCACCGGTCTCTCGACTGAAATATTAGCCAAGTGATACAAGAAATGAGAGTATGCAAGTACTAGCTCAAATTCATCATGTTAACATGTCAAACAGCCCAGAGCATACTGGTCCCTATGCAACTTCAAAAAAAAAGTTTAATCCTTATTTCTTTTGTGTGTTAAGGTAGATTGGCTACCTAAGCAATGCATTTCCTTTGTCAGGAATCATAACATAGATACTCATAGATATCAGAAATCTCCCTCCTATTCACAAACTTTCATTTCTTTGTTTGTTCTTAGTTTTCAAGGTTTTTGCCTTCTCAAAACTATTTCATACAGGAATAGATTATATTCATAAAGCAATAAGGATAAGATTAACCAGTTCAGTGCACTAATGTATACATCCTAAGCAAATATGAGAAGAAATAGATACAAAGAATATAACTAGCATGATATAGGACATACTTGAGATGATATCGAAGATCAAGGTCATGCAAATGTGAGAAAACCTGCAAAAATTTAAGATTGCATCTCAGAAAGAAGCAATTAGAATATGAAGTACCCAAATTCTAAGGGCAATACAATCACGTAACTATGACAGCAAAAATTTTGCAAGATTAAAACTTTAGGAGTGCAATACCTTCCTGGATACTGATCGGATTGTTCGCAGTGCTACCTTAGAAAACACAGCAGTCCTTAATTCTGCACAATCCAATTCGGAACGATTTTAGGAATATATATGTTATTGAAGCATGAATATCCAAAGGTATGGTATGAGCAAGCAATTACTTCATGCCTAGTACCGTTGAAAGCAGAAGCGCCAGAGCGTGCAATCCCATACCCAATCAAAACGGAAGCAGGGGTTGCAAACAGAGCTAACTGTGTGGAATTGGCGGCAGAGAAAGACGCAAGAGTACCAGCATTTCCAGTAGCAGTGGTTAACCAATCGACGGCGAGCTTGAAAAGGAATGGCACCTGAACATTGAGAACCTTAGCACCAACCAAGAAGCCCAAGGCTGTAATGACCCTGAGACGGAACTCATAGTTATCTTTCATCCACAAGTAACTCGCAAGAGTGCGGAAGATTTGGACGTCCCCCACTTGTTCGCCGGAAGTCCTCTTAGGAACTAAAGGGGTTGGATTTCTCTGGTCCGGCGCCGCCGTGGATAGCCATACCCGGCCGTCCGGCGGAGAAGGAGCGGAGGAGGTACCGAAGACGAAGGCGTTGATACGGAGAGGAATAATTCTTCTCGATGTTGTATTACAAGTTTGGGGAAGAAGAATGGGGTTTCCATGGAAGCTGCTTCTGGTTCTGGTTGTTATGCTGGAAATTGAGCAATTGGGGACGGAGTGAGAGAGAAGATTGCGGCTTTGATGGGGTTGTTGAGCGCGGAAGAGAAGCCCGGTCACTCTGTACAACCTCGATGCGGTTGCACCGAGCATTTTGATCTTCTTCGACCCAATGAGCTTTTCACACACGAAACTGAAAACCCTAATTACTAACTTCAAATTCCTTGTAAACCCTAATTACTAACTTCAAATTCCTTGTGCTTTTATACGGAGAGGGAAGGATGTATCAAGACAGTGATAAGGGAAATGGGGGTTTCAATCATTTGATTCTGTCAAAGTGCTTATATAGTTATGGAATAGGAGGACCATATGGTCAATATGACTACTGCTATGTTGTGCGACTGGAAGCCATGCATACGAATTTCATCAAATACGTCTTTCCAAATTAAAATTCTTCATATACATATACGATGCAATCTGAACCGTCCAAATCGGATCAGTACACGCCCTATACTGAAAACTCTTCGCTTTCCAAACTGCTTACTCACTTTGCCATAGTTACGTTCAGTAAATTTCAAAAAAAGCAGATTAGATTCATAGAAGCATCCACGTGGAGTTGTGATTTCTTATCTTGTTTGTCCACCATTCAACTCCCAACGTTTAGTATTGGTATTGTTTTTTGGGCAACCTTTATCTAATTTCCATTTCATTCCCTCCAATGGCTCCTACACACTATCACTATTGCCACATAAAAGCAACAGAATGGCAGCAGCTGCGAATTGCTTCAAGCATGGAACAGTTCCAGTCTCGGCCAACCTTCAGCACAAGCAGCAACCACCAAGAAACAACTGCGTCGTAAATATGGGGGGAGACAGAAACATGATGCTGATGGGTGGACATGGCAAAGCATCCAAGAGGAGTGGGATGATAACGTGCGTTGGGAGAGAGATAGGAGACTTCATAGGAGGGGATTTGGTGAGATTTGATTTGGGCCAGTGGCTTTCCGATGTGGAAGAGCACAAGGCCCTCGCCGTCTACTCACCCCACGAGGGAGGCTACGAGGGCCGCTATCTTAACCGCCTCACATACCAGGGTTACTATTTCCTGGACCTCAGTGCCCGAGGCCTTGGTGATCCCGAGACCACCCTCACCAAGGTCCATCCGGTTTGCCCGGTGAGTGAGTTCAGATATAGCATATATCATGTTATGTTAAAAAAACTATCTATTCTCCTTACTCGATATATTGTTGGAAAGTAGGCACATCTAGGGAAGCAGCCAATAGCAAGATGGTACTTTCCACCAGAGGTTGATTACAGGCTTGCTGCGCTGCCTCCAAAAGCCAAAGGCCTTGTGGTCTGGATTATTGAAGCAAAGGTGCTGAAATGACCTAACCTTTCACTTCATTAAGCATTTCAACTATGACAATCAAAGAGGAAGCATAATATGATTTAAAACGAACCAATGTACTTCTGCACAGGTTCTGTCAAAGGCAGAATTGCAGTTTCTTGCTCTGCTTCCCACCCTCCGCCCCAAAGTCAGGGTCATTGCCGAGTGCGGAAACTGGTACACTCCAATGTCTTTTCCTGCATTTCCGAGTTACATAAAGAAACAACTAAATCTGTTACGTCGTGCCTAGATTTCTATAGCAGAGAGCCAGAGATCATTCTCACAATCAAGTCGAAAATCAATGTATTTGCAGGAGAAGATTCGTGTGGAAGCCACTCAAAGAAATTTCAGGACTAACTGCGAATGAGGAATGAAAACAGGAGTAAAGACAGCACACAGAAGAATTCAAGTCACTCATCCTGACGACCTCTAAGCTTTTACTTCACTGTGGAAGCATTTCTATGGAACGAGAAATAGGCTAGAAATTTCACCATCATAATTGTTTAGCAGTGCTGCATTCTTCCTGATTTCATGTCAAAGTACAGACCTAAACAAGTGTAATTAATCCATTTTTATTTGAATGACAATTTTGACGATGTAATGCATCACTCCATTGCATGACATATGCCCATTTCTCCAGAATCAAATAAGCATAAACTTAGCTCTAAAGCTGTGTTAAAAACTTAAAATGCACTGATGATATATACTTATGTTACCCCATGATCAAGAATCATATAAATATGGAAAGATTGGATTCAGAAAACATACATAAGGGGATCAGACCAATGCTAAAGATACTATTTGTTTCTGGGCTTACCTACTTTACAGTGCACTGAACGTAGATTTGAAATTGTGCAACTTCAGTCTCATTTAAGCTATTAGTTTCTTACGAGAGGGGGATTCGGGACTGTACAAGTTAGAACCTAAATTTTCCTCTTTCCACGTCTTCCTATGTTTCCTATGTCTAAATCTACTAGCCTTGATGTCGAATGAGCAGGTAACGGAGCAGACAGGCCAACAGATTCTGGAATGTCAAGATTGACGCTCATGGATGGGCCCAGGGTTGAACGATTACTGTTAACCTCATGAAATTGCTGGACTTCAATCTTTACTGTGTCAATCTGCAAGTTATACAAGACCAATAACCAGTAAGTGCTCAAAATATCAATCACTGTCCAAAGATGAACAAAGAGTTAAGTGCCCTCACTAGTTCAAGGTGGTGAATGGAGGAAAGTGCATCTACAAGTTTCTGTTGCAAAGCATCCATCCTATTCTTCTGAAACTCAACATTTTCCATTTCACTTCCCTTCTCGCCTAATTCTTGATATAAAGCTACAAGAAATATAGCATATATCAAACAATAACTCCAATGAAATAAAGCTGACAGTTCAAATCAACTCAATTGAGTCAGTCATCAATGAAATGCAACATACTTTAGTTCCTTACTAATATGCAGAATGAAGAATCAAAAGGAGTACAATTTACTTGACAATTTTATGGTCATTCTTGTTGGATAAAATGCACAGTACCGAGCACAGTGAAGAAATAAGATAACATCATATATTAGTGCAAGCCCAGAAAAAGCATAGATTTGACGAGTCTCATCGGTGCATGCATAACATACTACCGGTAGGACTCTCTGTTGCCCTCAGAATGAAACCAAATGGCCTGTTATAAATATGAAAATTCTAACAGGGACATATATACCTGTCAAAACAGAGAGCACCCATATCTGAGTGGGGATATCAGAAAGCTTCTTTGCCAATGTTAAGGATGATCTCAAGATCTCTCTTGCTTGTCCAGCGTCATGCAGTGCCAGTGCCAAACTCCCAAGGATTGTCAAATACTGTGAAACAAGTTGAAGGTTCCCCAACTGATTATGAGTCATTTGCAAACCTTTGGCGAGTCGATTTCTGCATCACATGGATATATTAGGATAGAGGAGAGAGGAGAGAGGGAAATTCATATTTAAACAACTAGTACTATATAGTTGACATGACTAGCTGCAACTACGAATTATTTACAGAATCTTCCCATCAAACCTCCAAGAACTGAAACAAAAGATTAAGGAAAAAGCAGAGCTCGGAGGGCTCAGTATAAAAAGTGAAGTAATCATTACAGTAGCACTTATCCCTTGTATTAGTTTGTACTTTGTGCACATGATATATTTTATCAGTTTATTACCCTTATGCCTCCATGACGGCAAAACCCAGGTTGGATGCAATAAGTCAGTACTTATCACTTAAAGAGTTCAAAGGATTTCCAAAGGTCACATTCTAGAGACCTAGTGCACTGCTTCCATGGCATTTGAATAAGTGAATTAATTGTCTCGACACAGAAGTCACGTAAAGTTGTATCTTCACTTAGAAAGATTTTTCATATCAAAGGGAGAAAAAAAAAACACACACACACACATACATAGATGGTTATCTCCATATCACAGTCATATGTTAATTTCTTTGAGCTTTACAACAATCTTAATTATAAACTAACAGTGGAAGAAGATGATATGCTTAGCTTCTACCTTGCTTCTTGTAGATCTTGTTGCTTCATTAATAAAAGACCGTAGGCAAAAAGGCAACTGGTTTTCTCTCGAACTCCAACAAATGAATCCATCATTCTGTAAACTGGTCCAATCAAGTCAAGTGCCTGCATCCAAATTTCAGTTCATGAGTTCAGTGATAAGAAATAATACAAGGACAAAAAGACGGAAAATATAAAAAACCAAATTACAATAGTATACAAAAGAAACATGCTTGCAATAACCAGAAACTTTACCTGTGTAGATGATTCAGAATCACCAATGCATATGTAGGAGACAGCGGCATATATTTGGCAAAGCGCTTGCATCGATTTGCTCTCTGTGAGCTGCTTATGCAAAACACATAAAACTAGTTTAGATGCCATAGAAAATTACATTCATATGCCTTTCCTTTTGTTTTACCTTTTGATAAACAGTATGAAATCTAGTATACATGATGGTGAACACAAATTAGCACATTGGTCCTGCATGATGAAAACAAGCAGACCTGCAATTGGGCCTGTGATATAGCATCACTTCTAAAATAATAGCAATTCAAGAAGCAGTTACCTTTACAGCTTCGATGAAATGAAAAGCTGCCTCACTAAAACAACCAACAGAATGAGCATACTGCCCCCTGAGCATTTCAATGATGCTCTCACATGTCAATAAGATTGTTGGAAAGCGTATAAACCAATTTTTCATCTGCACTAATGCCTGCAAGATATAATTGGGGTACCTTTAGCGATAGAGAGGTAGGAACATAACATTGCAAATAATCAGATGCCAGCTTAAATAATAACCAAGATACAACTATATATGTGTGAAACATATATATGTCCCTTGCGAAAAATGGCAGAGAATACAATCCTCATCAAATAAAGATAATGAAAAATCATATAAATTCATGCTGGGAGATTTGGTAAGTAGCTTTCTTCTTGGGTGAGCAAAACAATTCCAGGGTGAATTCAATTGCCTAGGTGCAAGTGCAGAGTAATTGCTTTAAGCATGTAGATCAAGATACTTCCTACTAGTTGCATTGAGCTGTCCAACACAATGAATACGTCCATTTGGCGTATCGTGTGGTTTACACCATGGCTAACACAGTAACTACATGATATAACTAGGCTTGACAAAGATAGAGCAAGGGAGAAAACTATGTTCAGTTCAAGTAAGCTACATTAATTAGGATAACCCAGTATTTGATCACTTAACTATACTCATTACATTAGCTTGAGATTTATACTATACTCAACAATGGCTGACATAGGACATATAAAACTACTCTCTTTTTTTTAAGAGAATATAAAACTGTCATCTATACCAAGCTGATAGATCACAAGAGAGATAGACACACATGTCATTATAGAAGAACATATAAACATACCAATACTGAGACATGCCACCTACCTCTTGTGCTTCTACAAATTCAGATCGTGTCAAATCCATAGCTACTTTGTTTTCAAGGAACTGCATGAGTAGCATTAAATACACACCAGCCATCCAGATGGCAGAGTGCTGCAAATTCACTTCTGCTCAAAAGAAAAATTAAGAAATGCTGTTTTAGTAATAGTATGACCAGAAATAGAAATAGTGAAACTATGGTTTTATAGGAATCTCAAAAGTGAATCTCACCTCTCACACCATCAGTTATTCCAAGCTTCAAAAGCTCCTCTGAGAAGGGAGAAAATAAAATGAATAAGAAAATGTTAAAATTTAAGTTAACACCGTGCAGGATGACTAATATCTCTTTTTTCTTCTCCTAAAAAATACAATAACAAGAGCATAGACAGCACTATCACCATCATTCATATTTCATAGCATGTATCATCTTCCTCCACCCCTCCCAAAAAGAAAACGAAGAAGAGAACAAAGAAACAACCTTCGATGGTATGCATTCCGGATTGAATACGCTTTCCACAATCCTTAAAATTTCCTTTTGGACGACTCAATACAACCACCATAAGATCAACAAGAGCATAGACTGCACTTTTTGGTACCCATTCCCCATCAATGGGAGGTGGTGCTAGCTCAAGCTTATCTCCATCAGTGCGTCTCATATTTCCAAAATAAGCTGGTTCCAAAGTTCCCTTGCTAGTCGAAGTCAATGCAGTAAAAGAGGAAAGCTGGTGTTGTATCTGAGACTGTTTTTCAGACAACGCTAACCTCTCCCTGTGGTGTAGATCAGACCGGGAGAGACTCTCAGTTAAGGCATCAAATTCCTTTGTTAGCTGTTGCACATGCTGCGTTTTCTTCAAATCGGCCTTCATGGCAGCATCCAATCTTTCTACATGTGGTGCAGCATTCTTGTAGTCACATATTCGAAGTCGATAAAATAATGTGCAGTAGTTCATTATAGAAGAGTAAGCCAAGACATTGTTGTCTCTTCATGGGCGTAAGAAAGCAAAAACAAGGCAAAAGTAAAACAAACAAGCATTCTTAGAATCATGGAAAACATATAATCAGAAGAAGTAGTGTACAAAACTAATGAATACGCACACATACTTTATGTGGGTCAAGGAACTCCCAGACCTCATCGCATCTGGCAACAGCTCGCTCTACTGAATTCTCATCATCCCAGTGCATGAGATGCACATGCAGCATACAAGTTGCAAAGAACATCTGGTGTATCAAGAGAAAATGAGTAAATCAAACTACAAGTATTCTTCTCTTGCCACTTTGCCAGAGAGCTCGACATCCAACAAATCCAAATCCAACTATGATCAATGAGTTTGTTTTCAGTTTCTAAGGCCTAAATTTGACTTTAAAAACTGCAGTGATAGCCGTAAAGTCAAGTTCGTATCGAAGCTAATTGATTAGTGACGAAGGCAAAATTACGTAATTGAGTAGTGAGTTCTATACCTGCAACTCAGGATAACCTATATGGGTAGCGCAAACATAGCCGGCGTCCAATGCCGCAATTGAACTCTGATAGTCTCCTTCAATGATGAGAGCATTCGCAAGCTGAGAATTGAAGTTGCAAGACCATAACTTCACTGCAAGACTTAACAATCCCAACAACACCACCGTTAATACGAAAATCAAACTTGAAAACTCGAACAATAACAGCAGCAGAAGCAATCAATTACAGTAAAATTAGGGGAACTGGGAGGTAACGTACTCGTAGCCAGTAGAAGCAGTGAGGTCTAGGGCCTTGTGGAGGACCTGTTTCTGAGGAACGATGGAGCCGACGAGATGGTAACACTGGCTGAGAAGACTGTAAGCTCTGCACTTCAAGTCGAAGCAGGAAGGGATGGACTTGAGCAGCAACTGCGCGCGTTCCAAGTGAGCCTTGGCGTGGTTGACGTTGTGGGAGTGCTTAAGGAGAAGAGTAGCGATTCGGAGACGAGTCTTGACCTCGACGACGGGGAAAAACGACACGTCGCTTTGGCATATGGCTTCCAGGCACTTGACGGCTTTTCCGATCTCTCCGTTCTTCTCCTGGTAGTCCGCCAAGCCCCACAGCCCTTCCGCCACCGCTTCCATCCCTCTTCCTCACTCTAATTTTTGAATTAAATTAATTTCATTTCAGACTCGGAGCGGAGCCTCCGGAATTGCTAAAGCCGAGACTTTTGGGAGGGAAGAAGAAGGCACAGACACACAGTGAAAAAGAAAGAACGACCATGTCCAGCCTTTCAATCATCAAACGACAAAGCCATCGTCGTTTCGAAACTTCTTCCATACTACGCATTGTGTGCCCATTTTCCCATAGAAATTAGAGAAATTTCTAGTTTAAAAAGAGAGGGAAATACTGATTTATCAATTTTGTTTACAAAATAATGTCATGATAAACATGTTCGTGTTTTTTTTTTCTGAGGAAGAAATAAACATGTTCATTTAGATATAAATTAGAAGAAAATCACACACTATGTGTGTGTATTTATTAAATAAAAAATAAAAAATTATGCAGTAAACGTGAAGTAATAAATTGAATTTTTATTTATTTATTTATTTTTATGATGTAGAAGGTAAGAGTGTGAGAGTGGGTAGTTTTTAGAAGTGATTTTTATTTTATTTTTATTAATTATTTGTGTTTTGACCTTATTATCTTTCATTGTGTGTGTGTTAAGAAATAAACATGTTCGTTTAGATATAAACTAGAAGGAAACCTCTCCTTTTCTTTTGGTAATGAAAGACTGAATTGAATGAGCCGTCATGAGAACTTTGCTCTCTCCTAAACCTAGCCGTCATGGTTTTGGTTTTCAGCGTCGGTGCTCGTCGCCGACAACAACTACAGGCTTCGTCATCGCTTTGGCTAGTGTGCGTCTCCTCCAGCGTTCGCGCTTCCCTACGTCGCTCTGGCGGCATCATCTCCACTTGGCTGGTGGGTTGCAATCTGGTTTATTCAGTTCCTCCATGTCTAGTGCTATAAGGTTCGAAGCTAATCAGAATGGAGGTACTGCTCCTCTGCTTTCTTCGGTGCTGATCTCAGCAGGTGGCGGCGGCTGCGCTGTCTGGGGGAGGATGGAGGAGAGTGGCCTCTGGCTGGGTGGGTTCTTTGGCGGCTCAGGCGGTCGAACCAGAGAGCGGCGTCCTCTTCAACAAAGTTTGGGCTGTTTGTGTTTGACTTTGTTTTGGTTCTGGGTGAGGCACTTGTGCCTTATTCTGGGTCTAAACTTGTTTGATACATAGGTCCTCGGGGCTTACAACTGCGAATTCTTCGTATGGTCAGTTAAACTAGGATTTTTGACTACTCTACAATTGCGTAGCCTTGGTAGTTAAAGATCTATAGAATAACGTTTAATTGCTTCTTCGAGGTTTTTGCCTCTGTAGGCTCGTTGAATAAACGAGTTTAATTGTTTTTCAATGAGTGGTATTTGTTAGAGTCCTTAGTTGTACGTCCGTCGGATTGGTTGCAAGCCTAGGATTTTGATGTATATGCCTTTTCGGCTTTGATAATATGTGACTTTATCTCGTTTCTCAAAAAAAAAAAAAAATACTAGAAGGAAATCACACACTATGAGTGTGTATTTTTTTAAAAAAATAAAAAATTATGCAGCAAACGTGAAGTCATAAACTGAATTTTTTTTATTTATTTATTTTTATGATGTAAAAGTTAAGAGTGTGAGAGTGGGTAGTTTTTAGAAATATTTTTTTGTTATAAACTGGAAACTTACTTTGCTAGAAAGTAGAGCACAAATAGAAATATGGAAGATGGAATGTTGAGGTTACTTCCTCATTCTCATTAGCCTCTTTATATAGTGATAGAGTTTACATAGTAGGGGTATCAACTAATGAGTAATAGCATACAAAGCCTTCAAGTAATTATGTAATATCCCATTTTTTTCGTAAATAATCTCTTTAAGTGAGAAAATAATTATTTGTGAAATTTTACTATTTGGCGTATTTTGTATATTATATTTTTTGTATTTGTATTTTGTCGTGTATTTATTTTGTATTAATTATTTGTATTTTATACTATATAATAGTATAAATACATAGCGGCAAAATTTGATTGGTCCACATGGCAAGCAGCCATTGGAACAACAATCAAGGTGAGTCAGCATTTCTGGTGAATCATCGCCACGTGTCGCGATGTGATTAAACGATCGATTGACTTTTTATTCGTTTCGTTTTTAGAGAAACTTCCTTCACGAAAGTTGTAGAATTCGTCGATACGACTTCGTGGGCATAAAGTGTGCGTAAATCGGAGTTCGTATGAGGAAGATATGAATTTTTGAAATTCGAGTTACTATTTTCGGTTTTTTTTTTCTATAAATAAAAAAAAATCAATTTCAGAATTTTAGAAAATATTTTCGGAAATTAGAGAAAATCTGACGACCCGCGAATACCCCCGACCCGACCCGACATTTCCCGGCGATCAAGACGTCTTACGGCGACGACCGGGCCACAGACTGGTGCGCCACCATCCGGCCGTCCTCCCTTACCGATCATCCACCGTCGAAGGTCACCGGAAACCCGATATCGGATGGCGGCAGTTCTAACGTTTTCCAACCCGGTCCGATCTCTTTATTCCGGCCACGGCGACACACCGCACGACTTGGGTTTTGTTCCTCTCCGTCCCAGAAACCTCCTAGTACCCGTGGATCATCAAGAAGACCAGCGTATACGGCGGATTGAAGCTTGGAAGTTTTTGGGCAGACCGTACTTTCGACGGCGATAACGTCCGATCCAGCCATCAACTCACTTCGAGGCAAGTTTTAAAATTGCTTATTGTGATGTGTTCTACAAGTTCACCGTTTGGATTAGCCTAATTTTGAGTTTGAGCAGGCGGCGCGTGGAGGTTTAGCCACCGCCTGTGGCGGCGCGTCCGATCATTCCAAAAGTAGTTTTTTGCTCCGTTGGGCTTAGTTCGTCGATACGAACAAGTTTTATGTTTACAGATTGTTAAGCTTCAGTCGTTTAACTGTTGTTTAAATTTACTAAAGTTAAGGATCGTTCGATCCGTGATAATCCGACCGTCGGATCGTCACCATTTTTGGATATCATGCTAAGTTGCTAGAACTGAACATACTGTTAATTTTTATGTTCGGGTGGGACCCACTTGGTGAATAGTGAACGTGGGACCCGTTGATGAATGGTGATGTGGGCCCCACATTGACCAATAGTTGACTTTTGGTCAAACCTTTTCGGTTATGGTTTACGATGTTCTAAGTTGTTTTGTGATTCAATAGGCGTGTTCAGAGCTTTCTAGCTGAGCAGACATGTTGATTACATGGTTCAGTGTTGATATTGGATTCATCTGGAATTTCGAAGGTGAGTAAACTCACGATTGATATTGGTGAACGTAATCCACGTAATTACGTTATTAGTTGAATTATTTCTTTGAAAATGAGAATGAATCTCTCTCTCATTTATTTAGTTTTAATTTAGGTTATTGTATTTTTTGTATTGTTTGATAAGTTTGTGAAAGAGTTGTGTTGTTAAATGAGATGCAATATTTTGTGAAATTAAATCATAATATTATATTGGTGATTGATATGATTGAAAATATTTCAAATCATAATAACTGTATTTTGATGAGACAGTTTTGGGTCCAGTACTCCAGTGTGGCCTCCTTAGATGTTTTGATTAGGGTTTCGGATCCTGTGGTATGAATTTGGGCAAGCGTCCCAATGCGGTTAGAGCTCTAGTCTGTCTACCTATACTTTCTGTCATGGGGTAACATGTGACATAGTGTGTATTTTCTAAAAGATGTCTCAAGAGTATTCATTCTTTTATTGTCCAGATTGGACATTGTTTTATTGATTGATGATTTTGTACAAGCATTTCATATATCATTGGAATTAATGTTGTGACGATTTGTGGAATTACTTAATTTAATTATTAAGTTGAGATAGAAAAATTGTTATCTCTTATGTGTGTGCGTTGTGTTTACTCATACAAACTTTCAAAAGCTTACCGGATTCGTTGTTTCAACCCGGTACACTATTCAATGGTGTAGGGGTTAATCCTGCAGGTAATCAGAACTGAAGCTGAAGCTTCCTTGCTGTTTGTTATCGTTGTTTGTGTTTGTTGAACTTTCCGCTGTGTAATAAGCTCTGTTGGATCACATACTTATTATTTTGAAGTTTTCAAGTATAATATGTATTGTGGTATAATGTAATAAGTGACTCTAAAGAACGAGTCTATATTTACATTAGTAGGTTCGGTGTGTTTTGTTGTTGGAATAAAAGGAAAAAAATTCCAAGTGTTTTGTCACGCTCCAAATTCTCACAAAATGGAATAACAATTTTAGCTATTAAACAATACCAATTTGGGACGCGATGCTTGGAATCTCACAAATAAAACGTATAGGAAATTTTTTTTTTCCCTTTAACAACAACACTTCACTCCCATTCCAAGCCACAATGTAAATGTTGACTCAATAAATTGAGTCAATTATTACAATCCACAAATTTACATAATAAAATGTCATACCACAATATTAAGTAAATTTCTCCTCAGAGTTTATTTATCAGCGGAAGTCTAAACAAATAAACATAAGTAGCTGGTAACTCATCATCATAAGACCAACTACAACGAAGTCCTCTACTTCACTCTTCGTTCCTTTCACCTGCAAGATTAGCCGCTACACCATTGAATAGTGCACCGGGTATAAACACACCCGGTAAGCTTATAAAGCTTGTATGAGTAAATCAACTATCTTACTCCAATTAATTTTCAAATATCAAACACATGCATTTATTTAGCATCATGCATAATATCACAATTATACATTCAATAATCACTCACAATCATTTCAATTTATTTTAGAAATGCACAAACCACTTTATTTCTATTTGATTATAGAAATTCTCAATATGTCACACTTGGACAAATGAGGCGAGAATACCCATCTCCTTTACAATCAACACTACTATATACCGGTGTGGCAATAGTACTATGGCAACAAACTAGAGCTCTAACCTCAAAATTCAATCACAACTGATCGAATATTCAATCACAACTGATTGAATGCCATTGGAATTGTCCAACGATTCAATTCCAGGAATTGTCCAACGAATCAATTCCAAATTAAAGGTGACAAGTTTTCATGCCCCTATCTACCCACGGTAACACATCAATAAATTCTGATTTTTCACAAACAAAAATCACAATTGTTTTCCAACAAAAACAATTAAATCAAACACACATAGCCACAACTATCAATTTGTGATCATTCAAAAATGAAAATCACCCAAACATCTTTAAATCATAAATAATGATTTTTCTTCATAAATCTCAGTTTTTAAAACATTTAAAATTAAAACTTGTTTTACTTACCCACATGAACCGTAGTTGATCTGGTTCGTGATTTAAAATATTTATTTAAATACAAAATTAAAACCAACGTTTTAATTACTGAGATTTACGTCATCACAATAATCACATAATTAATTCCGAGATTTACTCACCTTAAAATCCCGCTGCGTCTTCTTAATAAGAACCAAGAATCGACTAGCAAATCAAAGGCGATTCGCTCCAAATAAAATAATACCTATGAACATGCAATAATCCTTTTTAGCATATCATAGTTTTCGATTCTCAACCCTAAAATCCAAAACACTTCCATAAATTCTCGAATGCCTCTCAGACATCGGAAAACACAATTTCGAGACAATTTGACAAAAGTCAACTATCGGTCAACTCTTAGTCAACCCTAGGTCAACGTGGGTCCCACGTCAACTATTCATCCAACAACTCCAAACGATGATCCGAGTCCATACTAACGTTCAGAACTAACAACCTAACATCATATTCAAATTTGGTGACGATCCAACGGTCGGATCGTCTCAGATCGTAAATCGTACAATCCGATTTAGGGTTGAATTTGACATCGATCAAAACACCGAATTTCAAAAACCCGTCAACATGAGAGTTGTTCAAAACATTAAAGCATGCATAACGGAGCAAAGAACTGCTCCTGGAAAGGCCGGACGCGCCGCCACGCGCCGCCCAAAGTGACTGCGCGTGTGGTCCACGCGCCGCAGGTCAACGATCTCCGATGATCGTGAAATTTTAACAGCAGCTAGATTACAACATTCCCAACAAGTTTTGTAACTACCTGAAAGTCCAATTCGGATTGGATCGTGGCGAATTTGAGCTCGAAAGAAATTGGGGCCGATTTAGCCCTAGAATTTCAATCCTTCGATTCTCCTTGCACGGGCCAAATTGATGAAATCCACCACCATGAATCGAAAGCTAGGACTGAGAGGAGCAAAACCCGACAAGCTTTTTGCCCGGAGGTGGCAGGAATCGACGCCGGCGATCGGTAGAATTTTCACCGAATTTGGTGGCTTTAGATCCGGCGATCGACGCCGTGTCTTGGCCGGACAGTGGCAGAGAAAGGACCGCGAGGTGGTTCCGGTCCGGTCTGGGTGCGGGTCGTCGCCGGTGGGTGGCCGGAGGGGTGAGTTCCAGTCGGGTCGGGTCGAAGGGCAAACGGGTCTGTGTCGCACTTAGGGAGAGAATTAACCGGGTGTTTGGTTAATTAGGGATTATGGTGAATAGTAATCCCCTAATCCTCCTATATTGAAAAATTATCAAACTTTGATCGTCCATAACTTCTTCATACGATGTCCGTTTTCGGTAAACCAAATTCCTACGAACTCGGTTTAACGTGCTCTACAAATTTCATGAAGGAAGTTTTCTAAAATTCCTAACCCATCAAAAGTCAACTATTTTGACTCCCCGAAATTTATACTTTTCAAAATAAATTTCGTTTAACGACCAAACCAACGCTTAAAGGTCAAACACGAACACTCAGTACAATTTCATAACTTTTTAAGAAATAAATTGTACAATTTTTTCGGGGTATTACATTCTACCCTCCTTAAAGAAATTTCGTCCCGAAATTTTAGGTAAAGCACTAGTCAAACAAATGAGGATATTTCGTTCTCATGGCTGACTCCAATTCCCAAGATGCATCACCTTCATCATGATGACTCCACAGCACTTTGACCAAATCTACACTCTTCGAACGAAGTTCCTTTGTAGACCTTTCTAAGATACGCACAGGTTCAACCTCGTAAGTAGTATCCACATTCACCTTGATGGTATCTTGATCTATCACATGAGCTTCATTCCCAACATACTTCCTCAACATGGACACATGGAAGACATTATGAACACCTGATAAGTTCAGAGGTAAGGCAAGTCTATATGCCAAATCTCCAACTCTTTCCAAAATCTCAAAGGGTCCAATGAATCTTGGTGACAGCTTCTTCTTTTTCTTACCAAATCTCACCACCCCCTTCATAGGTGAAACTTTCAGAAACACATGATCTCCAACTGCAAACTCTACATGTCTCCTCTTCAGATCAGCATAACTCTTCTGTCTACTTTGTGCCGTCCGAATTCTATCTCTAATAATAGAGATCTTCTCAGTAGTTTCATGTACAATGTCGGGCCCCAAGAGTTCACTATCTCCAACTTCAGCCCAACAAACAGGAGATCTACATGGTCTACCATAAAGAGCCTCATATGGTGCCATACCAATGCTGGAATGATAACTATTGTTGTAGGAGAATTCAATCAATGGCAGATGATCCTCCCAACTTCCCTTGAAGTCCAAGATACATGCCCTCAACATGTCTTCCATCACCTGATTCACCCTTTCTGTCTGTCCATCAGTCTGAGGATGAAAGGCTGTACTCATATCCAAGGTAGTTCCCATGGCTTTCTGGAAACCACTCCAAAACTTCGAAGTGAAACGTGCATCTCTGTCTGACACAATAGATACAGGAACACCATGAAGTCTCACCACTTCATTCACATAAAGCTTCCCCAAGGCTTCCACAGAATTCTTCATAGACACTGGTAGAAAGTGTGCAGATTTAGTTAGCCGGTCCACAACTACCCAAATGGCATCATGACCTGTCTTGCTCTTAGGCAATCCAGTCACAAAGTCCATGCTAATGTTCTCCCACTTCCATTCTGGAATAGACAGAGGTTTCAACATTCCAGCTGGTCTCTGATGTTCAGCTTTCACCCGTTGACAAGTAAGGCAACTTGCCACAAACTCGGCTATATCTCTCTTCATTCCATTCCAATAAAATTGCCTCTTCAAATCTTTATACATCTTAGTGCTGCCAGGGTGTATAGCATAACGAGAACGATGAGCTGCATCCAAGATTTCATTCTTCAATTCAATACACTCTAGAATGCACAATCTCTTCCTGAATCTCAATCCACCATCATCTCCCACTGACCATTCTGATGGACCTTCAACTAATGGCGTGTTAGACAACTCTTCTACCTTTTCACATGACCACTCCTCTTGCAATTGTCGTTCCACAATTCGTGTGATCAAAGACGAGTGAATGGTCAAACTACCACAGAAGCCATCTGTTTCAACAGTCTTTGACACAAAATCAAACTCTGATGCAGTCTCAAGCATGATCCATTCCTGAACCATTAGTGTAGCAACAATACCTCTGGGTTGTCTGCTCAACGCATCAGCTACCACATTAGCTTTTCCTGGATGGTATTCCAAAGTGAAGTCATAATCCTTAATCAATTCCATCCACCTTCTTTGCCTCATGTTCAACTCCTTCTGTGAGAACAAATACTTCAAACTCTTATGGTCAGAAAAGAGTTCAAACTTCTCACCATACAAGTAGTGTCTCCAAATCTTCAAGGCAAAGACAATAGTGGCTAACTCAAGATCATGAGTAGGGTAATTCTTCTCATGTACCTTCAATTGTCGAGAAGCATAAGCCACAACCTTTCCATGTTGCATCAACACACAACCTAACCCTTGATGAGATGCATCACTGTAAATGACCAATCCACCTCCTTCTGAAGGAATTGTCAACACTGGAGATGTAGTCAATCTGGTCTTCAACTCATTGAATGACTTCTCACAATCAGCAGTCCACACAAAAGGCACATCTTTCCTAGTCAACTTCATCAGGATAGATGCAATACTGGAGAAATCCTGAATGAATCTCCGGTAATATCCAGCCAAACCAAGAAAACTTCGAATCTCAGTAACTGTAGTCGGCTGTTTCCAATTCATCACTGCTTCAACCTTTGAAGGATCCACAGACACTCCATCTTTAGACACAACATGCCCAAGGAATTTTACTTCTTCCTTCCAGAAGTCACACTTCTCAAATTTGGCATAAAGCTTGTTGTCTCTTAGAGTCTGAAGCACAATCCTCAAATGGTTCTCATATTCTCCTTTTGACTTTGAGTAAATCAAAATATCATCCACAAATACCACAACAAATTTATCCAAATATGGACTGAATACTCTATTCATTAAGTCCATAAAAACAGCAGGTGCATTGGTTAATTCCATATAGGCTCTTCAGGGGCTCTAATAACTTCGCGAAAGTTAAAATACGTTGCAACATTATTATATTTCGAATTCGATATCTTAGTCTAGTCATAGTGCTCATTGAGGCAATTTAGTCACTTTGACTATAATAAAATGAGTACACATGAACTTTAGACTAATTTCTTCCATAAGTGATCTTCAGGCTCTCTCAGTCATTCATGGGCTTGCCTTTGGCAATATGAATCTTTCAAGGATTTAATTAAGCAATAAGCTTATACTGACATTTTGTCATTTGGGGATTGTCTTTTGACAATGCGCTTTTACATTCATAGGTAAATCACTTCTGGCGATATACAATTTTCACATAAAAGCATTTAGATATCTCCTTAACAACAACAACAACATGTCATAAGTCTCACGTTAATATAATAGCTATATATGAAACTGTACCTATAGAAAAGTTGTGGCTGGTATAAGGAAAGATATAAACAGATATTGTGTCATAGTGATTTCTCTTCAACTTCTTCACTTTAGTAAACACCCATTTGTAATTGTAGGGTTAATAAGGTTCAAATGCTTCATCACGTTTCCAATATTCAATTGAATTGGAATTGCCTCTTTCCAAATTTGGCCAATAAGATACATGCCAACATTCATAATGAAACGTAGTTTAATTCAATACACAGCCCTTGATGATTTTGGTAGCTACCATAAATAAAATATCATCGATGATCAATTAGAGATCTCACACATTCATTTGCATGCATTAGCTACTTATAGTAAGCATATTGATATTGGGTACCCATGTCACGCCCCGGACCCGATGTCGGTGGATTTTAAGCACCGAAATTGCGAATCCGAGGTGTGAGCGTAGAAAAGTAAAATAAAGATAAAACAAAACCGAATACTTTTTAGAAATCGTAGAAAATAACAAAATCTTTACAAAGAGAATTCACGTCGTCTTCTACGTTCTAATCCACTCTCGTCTCTAACCCTTTCCGAAACTCGTAAGTCGTACCTGTAAAACAACCTATTGTAGGGGTGAGCTTTCGACCTCGCTGCTCAGTAGGGACAAACCTTTTAGTTTATTCTTATAGTGTTGCAACCAAGTTATAAAACAATAAATTAAAGTACAATAAAATCAAACCACAATCATATTAATGCATGAATGTCAAATGAACTTCACTTATCTACCCGTTAGTCCATATAACTCCACAAGCAGAGCCTACACGTCCCATACCGTGTATTTTACCAACCGGGGGTGGCCCTGAAAGTTTCATTATATGATCTAACACCCAGTAACAATTCCACATTTCTTTTGAGTAGTCCTCTTGTCTTTTCCTCCCTGTCGCCAGTCCCGAATTACCTTTATGCAATTTATGCATCTTCGGCTGACATGAGATCTGGTACCTGCCGAGAGTAAGACTCAACTACACAAAAAGTACTTTTCTCTCAATCTCAATCTCAATCAATATTTCTTTCTGACCATTCAGGTCCTTCTCCATCCTCACAATTCCTCACCATGCATCATGCATGATAGCTCTTTAATTCATAACATAGAAATTAAATAACATATGCTTTCATAACATAAAATCAAACATCGTGCTAAATCATCAGTTAATGAAAGCAATAACATCCAATAGGTAATTCAACCAACATCAAACAATTCCCAAATTATTAAATTACTTAACAATATAAAGATAAGGTTTCCCGAGATCCCCTACCTGTATTCTCAAGCTTTGACACCAATTATGCTCAACGTTGATACCACCGCAACTCGCATTTCGATTAACTAAACTTCAGCGACTATATCATTCGTCTCGAATCCCATTCGCCAATATTCATCGAATCTCAATTCCGTATCCTTTATCAACTCACTTCGAATTCATTCGACCAATTATTCCAAAATAATAATCGACTAGTCGTTCGTTCCGCATTCCATCTCTCATTGGGTGTAAACCCTTAAAATTACTAAGGACACCCATAGTCTCACTTCCCATTTCTTTCGGAGTTGTCCTTAAAATTACTAAGAACACCCAAATTCCTAGTTCTCATTTTCACCGTAGTCTTCCGAACTAATTTCCAAGTCAATCTCCGCTTCTATTTTATTCCACTCCAAATATTTAACTTCTATTAAAATAGCCCAATACATCTACACTTCACATATTCCATACTTCCTCAGATCAAACACAATTTCCACAATAGCTTCACAATTCGAATGCTGACAACTACTCCACTTCATACCTTCAAACATCTAATTGAATACTGCAGTTTTTTTCCAGAAATTCCTGTAGCATATCAGTAACTTTGGAAATTCCTAACTAAATGTAGAAAAATCCTTTTTAAGAGATTCCAACTCTGAAATAATTTTTGAAATGTTAACTACAACTTTCATGAAGACACTACCTTCAAATTCCCAAAGGAAAAGTACAGTTTTTAATGCAAAGTCAGCTGGGTCAGAAATCCAGAAATGCAAAATCGGCAGTGCAGTCCTGTGACTTTGTAAATTCATAACTAAATGCAGAAAAATCATCCTTAGGCGATTCCAATTCTGAAATAGTCGTTGGGATGTCTGCTACAAATTCTCAGAAGGAAACAACTTCCAAATATGAACACAGAAGTTCAGTAATTAACAAAAACGCTGCTGGGCCAGAAACTGGGAACACAATTCCAGATTGCAAGTCCAAGCTTTCTACCTTGAGTTTAACCAAGTAATACTTCACCAAAAACTACAAAATTAAACTGTAATTGAAGCTTTATGTTCTAACTTTACAAACACAGATTGAAGGAATTGATCCAATATCAGAAAAGAACCAAAGTTATCCCAAACTACAACTAATTCCAGCAAACCCGTACAGGCCATAAACACCAAAACTCCAATTCTCCAAAACTGAACCAAAACCGAATTCCAATTATACCAATGTGTAGAACTCGACGAGAGGACTAAGTTTGATACCTCAATCGAAGGAATACATCGCCGGAGTCGCCGGAAAACGTAAAAACTCGCCGGAGCAGTAGGAACTTCTCCTCTTCGATTCTCTCTCCACAAACAACAATTTAGAAATCTGAGAACATGGATGAACTCGCCTCACTTAGACGAAGCTAAGATACCAGATTTAGTCGCCTTCGTGGCCGGAATCGGAAAACACCATCGGAGCTGCCACTTCTTCTCTCCTCCGTTTCTCTCTCGTCCGGCGTTGTCGTGACAAGCCGTGACCACCTTTGATCTCGCCGTCTTGAGGGGAAGAGAAAGGGACCGGTTTCACGCCGTGAAACGGTCGGAGGAGGAAGATGGGTTTGGTGGTGTCGCGATAGAGGAGAGGGAAGCGGTCGCGGGAACCTTCTGGGCTTTCCCAAGGCTGATCCAACCTTTAAATCAAAACCAACGGTTCAGATCAATCGGTGGATTGATCAACGGTTGAGATCTGATCATGATTAGATCAACGGTCAGATTTGCACCGATTTAAATATCCTTAATTTTCAAACTTCCAAAGACTAAAACAAATAGCTCGGGTATCCGAAAAATTCCACGAAAATTACTACGAACTCGTAGTAACGTGTACTTTCTAATTATGACCTCAAAAATAAAATTTGTCCAACTTTAAAATTCGAGATCTCACAATCCAACCTCCTTAAAAGAATTTCGTCCTCGAAATTCACTGAATAGTACTTAGGTGCAGAATTCTTCAATAGCTATACCTCAAGGTTGTTTATTACTATTCCGATATCCACAAGCGACAACCAAAAATATTGTGTCAGTCAAGATCTTCATTCTGACACTGAATTCACAAACAATAACAAGTACTTAACTGTATACAACATACAAAGCACAAAACTTATCTGAAATAATCATTCAGAGAGACCATATGTTGTTCCACAATCATTGTATCACTTTAAATCATATTCTTGTATCAAAATATTTCTCCATATTTCCACATAATGTCTGAAGGTAACATGTTTCCATTTCTGTTACCAACACGTCACTTGAAATATTCGTAAACTGAACTACTGAATAATTGATACACTAACACGTTTCAAAATAACTTTCCCCAGCTCTCTTCTTTCTTTTCCTTACTTTTACTTCCTCTTCTATTTTCCTATTCTTTCTTTCTCTTGCCTTCTTCGTCTTTTGTACCTTTGTCTCCTTTTTTTTTAGTCCATTAGTGTATCAATTAATGGTCGCTTTACTTTCGTACTTCACATTCAAACTGCTAATATGTGTCAGTCCTCATATTCTTTCTTTCGACTCGACACACGTCTTAATCCCAAAGTTAACAACTCACTTTTCCTTTGAGCACTCCACACCACATTATGAATGTGAAATCCTTAAACACATTCGAGAAAACAATATATACTCTATACTTCTTTTCCAATCACCTTAAATAGCAACAACCAAGTTGTTTCCGATCCTGAATTGCCTTGGGTTTCACAAATTCTACGTACTCAATATTTTGTTCACCAAGATAATCACCACTCATCCAATTAAGCTTCCAACTACCAATATCAAGTCTCATTGATCAAATATCCAATCTAGCACATGCAACTGACTTATCTTCAAAATGACACATTTCTCCGACTAAATCTCTTTATAGTAACACGTACTCGTTTTTCCAATGTTTCATGCATTTCTATCACATGATGATTGTTCTGTACCCAACCTTCTGATTTCAACTCAAGCTATGCAAGCCTTATACTTTAGTGATCAAGTTAATCTACACATATGAACACCAATGTGCGACAACTGTAGTTTCACTATTCTAAATCAACTTATGCAGAAATGATCCAAATAGAAGTTTCCTTCTAATCTCAGCAATTATGTGTCTAAAGTATAATTCAACATAATTGAGATTCCTTCTTAGAATTTCAATCAAACTCAGAAATGACTGAGAAATATCAAGAATCGTCAGTGTGCATAACAACCATGCAGAGGTCAAGCAAACTCCAATATAACAATTTTTCCAACTTAAATCTCATCTCAGTTTCCACTGATTTACATCATTCCTTGTACTCCTTTGTTATGTCTCGAACATCAATACCATCCATTGAAGTATCATACTAATATCGACGAATCCATTCCTCGTTTACTTATGTCAATTAGAGTCGGAACTCTGTCATCCATTCAAGTACTCAGAGCAAACCGGGGATTAGAAAACCAGGATCTGTGACGGTTTAGTATTATTAGACAATAAGTTAGAATTGCTCTAAGGTGTTAAGGGATTGAGATCCGATAGTTTTTGTTAAGTGATCGAGAGGCGACAATTTTGTTACAAAAATGGGATTTCCGATTCTCAATATGTTTGGGTTTTATACAATTATGATTTTGCTTTCAAATGATATTATCTATTTTATCATGTTCCTTATGATTTTGAAATGTTTCCATCGTTTTGGTTTGAACAAGCTTGTTGATCATTTTACTTATCTATCCAAAGGAAGTCTAGGGTTGGATGGCATTTTCTATTGCAACCACTCTAGTCCAATACCATATTTGAGATATTTACCTTTTACTACAAAAGCGTTAAAGAATTCTTGAAGTTTTCAGCTGCACCTGAGAGCTCGATTCTTGTATCTTAGGTTAAGATCGTCACCTGTGCAGTTAGGTGTAAATCTTTTTCGAAGATAGCGCTTCTATCTATTTATTTTAAATTCCGTAAATTTTCCTACTCTTGAACTAATTTTTTTTTATTATTTTTGTTCCTTGACAATTTTATGAAGTTATTCTATTTTCAAAAGACTTCAAAGGAATTTCCTTGTTTATTTATAAATGTTTTACTCAATTTGAGAGGTTTGTTTTATCTTGAGGATCATTAGAGTTCTATCGCTTAGTTACGTTCGTTAAGTGCTTTTTACTCAGCGAAAGAAAGGATGCGATACGTTTCGTTTTGTTTTCATTTCATGATCAAAGGGTGTTACGCATAAGTAGGAAATATTACTTTGTTCACAGATTAGATAATCGGAACAACATGTGGATCAAGGACTTAGTATGTTTCGCAGTGGGCTGAATGACAGAGTTCCGACTCTAATTGACATAAGTAAACGAGGAATGGATTCGTCGATATTAGTATGATACTTCAATGGATGGTATTGATGTTCGAGACATAACAAAGGAGTACAAGGAATGATGTAAATCACTGGAAACTGAGATGAGATTTAAGTTGGAAAAATTGTTATATTGGAGTTTGCTTGACCTCTGCATGGTTGTTATGCACACTGGCGATTCTTGATATTTCTCAGTCATTTCTGAGTTTGATTGAAATTCTAAGAAGGAATCTCAATTATGTTGAATTATACTTTAGACACATAATTGCTGAGATTAGAAGGAAACTTCTATTTGGATCATTTCTGCATAAGTTGATTTAGAATAGTGAAACTACAGTTGTCGCACATTGGTGTTCATATGTGTAGATTAACTTGATCACTAAAGTATAAGGCTTGCATAGCTTGAGTTGAAATCAGAAGGTTGGGTACAGAACAATCATCATGTGATAGAAATGCATGAAACATTGGAAAAACGAGTACGTGTTACTATAAAGAGATTTAGTCGGAGAAATGTGTCATTTTGAAGATAAGTCAGTTGCATGTGCTAGATTGGATATTTGATCAATGAGACTTGATATTGGTAGTTGGAAGCTTAATTGGATGAGTGGTGATTACTTTGGTGAACAAAAATATTGAGTATGTAGAATTTGTGAAACTCAAGGAAATTTAAGATCGGAAAGAACTTGCTTGTTGCTATTTTTTTTAGTGATTGGAACAGAAATTTAGAGTATATTTTCTTGAATGTGTTTAAGGATTTCACATTTGTGATTATGGATTGAAATGATCAAAGAAAAAAAAGAAGAAGCAAGGTATGAGTCTAAGAGAAAGTGTTCGACTATGATGTTTAGACAAACTCAACAACTTTGGAAGGATATGAGATAGATCGATGAATCAGATATCATAGGCATATCAAACGTTATGTGGGATAAGGAATGATTTTGAGTTTAAAGATGTTTATATGATTGAAAGATTGTTTGTAATCCTAGATCACCAGGATTGGAAAGTTGTGCAGAATTGTTATGATTTAAAAGCAGTTTGAAAGGAGATATATGAATTCATGTTGTGTAATTAAAATGAATTGTTACACGTTGAAATGTGAAGAAGTGGTTGTAGAGAATATTTCTCGAGAATGATTTTGTAGGTATAAGAGACGAAGATGAAGAAGGCAAGAGAAAGAAAGAATAGGAAAATAGAGGAGGAAGTGAAAGTAAGGAAAAGAAAGAAGAGAGCTGGGGAAAGTCATTTTGAAACGTATTAGTGTATCAGTTATTCAGTATTTCAGTTTACGAATATTTCAAGTGACGTGCTGGCATGGTAACAGAAATGGAAACCTGTTACCCTAAGACATTATGTAGAAATATGGAGAAATATTCCGATACAGGGATATGATTTAAAGTGGCAACGACATATAGTATTGGTATAACAGTATATGGTCTCAATTATAGTTTCATGTGCATTTGAGTTTTACATTTGCTTTTTGATCAACTACTTTGAGTATCACTGAAACTGCTCTCGATACAAGATATTGATGCATATTCTTCAAAGGAAAGTATTGTGGGAAGAACAAAAAGAGATTTCGCTATCCGTATTCATATAGTTACGATGTTCGACTCAGATTAGAACTCCATTGATCATCGGATTTCCCTCAATGTTCTGAAGTGATATGCTCACAAATTAATTAGTGGAAATTGTGAAACTAATATTTTGCATTACCGTAATTTGTGGAAGTGCAGACAGCAGTGAAGGGAGATTGTGAAACAGTTTTGAAGAATTCTACTTCATATTACTTGTAAGGGAATTTCGAGGACGAAATTCTTTTAAGGAGGTTGGATTGTGAGATCCGGAATTTTTTAAAGTTGAACAAATTTTATTTTTGAAGTCACAATTAGAAAGTAGACGTCGTTATGAGTTCATAGGAATTTTCGTGAAATTTTCCGGAGACCCGAGCTAGTTTTAACTATTTATAGAAGTTTGAAATTATTTTAAAATTAGGATTTTAGATGAGGTGCGATCTAGACCGTTAGATCTCTGCACCCTTAAATCTAAGTCGTTGGTTTAAGTCGGCTACCTATTTAATTAAGAGGCGGTACAGTGAAAGCCCAGAACTCTTCAGGCCTCACCCGACCGTTTCTCTCCACCGTGAAGCTCCAAACCCATCTTTTCCGTCCGGCTACCTCACAACGAGAAAAGTATCTCATCTCCTTCGCCTTGACATGGCGAGGCCAACGACGGTCTTAGCTAGTTCAGACGACGCCGGACGAGAGAGAAACGACGGAGAGAAAGAGTGGCAGCGCCGATCGGGTTTTCCGATTCGGGCCACGACGGCGAACAAAACCGGTACCAATAGCTTCGCCTGGTTGAGGCGAGCTTGTCTATGGCTCCAGCTTGTTGAATCGTCAACGGACGAGAGAGAATCGAAGAGGGAAAGCCGGCTCTGCTCCGATGGGTTTCGGTGATTCCGGCGACGATTGCAGGCGAGACTGGTAGCAGTAGCTTCGTCTCAAGGAGATGATCATGAGGGTGTTCTTAGATTTTGAAATCGATAAAGGGAGAGAGAGAATCGAAGCTCCAAAGGTTTATGGTTTTCCGGCGGGTTTCCTTGATTTTCCGGCGTTTCCGGCCATGAACGGCGACAAGTTTGGTATCAAACATCTTCCCCTGGTCGTGCTTTACATGTTTGTGTCCTTGGTTATCAATTTTGGTTGAGTTTTGGAAAATTTGCATTTTGGGGTTAATGGCCTGCACGGGTTCATTGGAGGCAATGATGATTTTGGTCACCTTTGATTCATTTTGTTCATATCAGAACTCTTAGGATACAATTTTGTTGTTAGTTATGCTTGTATTTCAGGAAAATGAGTACTTGGGTGTTTGGTTAGACTTCAGGTAGAAGAGAGAGGTTTTGCAATCTGAAATCTGTTTTCCCAATTTCTGACCCAGCAATGGTTTTATTAAAAACTGTACTGTTATGTTCGTATTTTGAAGTAGTTTCCTTCTGAGGATTTGAAGTAGACATCTCAACGACTATTTGAGAGTTGAAATATCTTAAAAACGATTTTTCTGTATTTAGTTGTGAATTTACAAAGTTGCTGGTCTGCACTGCCGATTTGCTTTTCTGGATTTCTGACCCAGCAAACCTGTTGTTAAAAACTGTACTTTTCCTTTCTTAATTTGAAGGTAGTGTCTTCATGAAAGTTGTAGTTAACATTTCAAAAATTATTTCAGAGTTGGAATCTCTTAAAAAGGATTTTTCTACATTTAGTTAGGAATTTCCAAAGTTACTGGTATGCTACAGGAATTTCTGGAAAAAAACTGCAGTATTCAATTAGATGTTTGAAGGTATGAAGTGGAGTAGTTGTCAGCATTCGAATTGTGAAGCTATTGTGGAAATTGTGTTTGATCTGAGGAAGTATGGAATATGTGAAGTGGAGATGTATTGGGCTATTTTAATAGAAGTTAAATATTTGGAGTGGAATAAAATAGAAGCGGAGATTGACTTGGAAATTAGTTCGGAAGACTACGGTGAAAATGAGAACTAGGAATTTGGGTGTTCTTAGTAATTTTAAGGACAACTCCGAAAGAAATGGGAAGTGAGACTATGGGTGTCCTTAGTCATTTTAAGGGTTTACACCCAATGAGAGATGGAATGCGGAACGAACGACTAGTCGATTATTATTTTGGAATAATTGGTCGAATGAATTCGAAGTGAGTTGATAAAGGATACGGAATTGAGATTCGATGAATATTGGCGAATGGGATTCGAGACGAATGATATAGTCGCTGAAGTTTAGTTAATCGAAATGCGAGTTGCGGTGGTATCAACGTTGAGCATAATTGGTGTCAAAGCTTGAGAATACAGGTAGGGATTTCGGGAAACCTTCTCTTTATATTGTTAAGTAATTTAATAAATTGGAAATTGTTTGATGTTGGTTGAATTATCTGTTGAGTGTTATTGTTTTTATTAATCGGTGAATTAGCACGATATATAATTTTATGATTCGAAGGCATGTGTTATTTAATTTTTGTATTATGATTTAAGGAACTATCATGCATGATGCATGGTGAGGTATTGTGAGGATGGAAAAAGACCTGAATGGTCAGAAAGAATATTGATGAGATTGAGATTGAAAGAAAAGTACTCTTTGTATAGTTGAGTTAAATTCCTATCAGGGACCAGAGAATGTCAGCCCACCGTGCACAAAACAGGGAGTGAAATCCTTTCAATTGCGATTGATAAAACGATCTTATAGGGCATATTGACACTGGCGAAGCAAGGAATTATAACAAGATGACTAACAAAAGAGGTAGTATAGTTTGAAGTATGAGGAGTAATGAGTCAGCATTACGTACATGCATTGTACTTTTAATTTATTACACTTTGTTTTGTTGTTTAACAACTTGGTTGCAACATTATAAAATTAAACTAAAAGGTTTGTCCCTACTGAGCAGCGAGGACGAAAGCTCACCCCTACAATAGGTTGTTTTACAGGTACGACTTACGAGTTTCGAAAATGGTTAGAGACGAGAGTGGATTAGAGCTTAGCAGAAGGCGACTTTTCTCGTTGTAAAAGTTTTGTAAATTTATTTTAAATAGTTTCAGAAAAGTATTTGGTTTTGTATTATTTTATTTTACTTTTTAACGCTCACTCCTCGGCTTCGAATTTCGGTGCTTAAAATCCACCGACATCGGGTCCGGGGCGTGACAACCCATGCCTCTTCTAGGGCATCTATTGTCTCTTCCAGGACAATCATACCTCATAGATAAGTTATTTCGAGAATGTAGATCTTTTTACTCATAACCTCATGCTGTGTGTTATAGGCTTGTATGATCTCCTCTTCTAGGGAGCTTAAAACTTTGAACCTAGTGGATATGTTCCACATGAATTCACGCCGTTGTGTCAATGACATTAGTTACTCATCCCCCTAACGGCGGGAAGATTGTTTTATTTGACCATTTACAGAATATGCTTGTAAAGATAATGGATTTCAGATATCCATTGGTGGGTGACGAGCCCAAACCAATTTTGGGCAAAAATAATGTGTCACTTTCTCAATTTGATCATAATTGGTTGAGTCTATTTCTTAAAAACAAAATGATACATATATGGTGGATAAAAATCTCACACCAAGTCACGTCGTTCTTCTGGAACGATATTTACTCCCCCTAACTATCTCATTAAGGTGACAGTTCACGAATTGTCCGAGAAGAAATGATTATCACGAGCAAATTTGCAATCACAATTATATGACAAAATAATTTGACTCAACAATAAATGTCATCGAAGATTGCCAATGATCTTATGCAAAAGTAGTGGATCCAAAATGACTCAACCATGCCAAAGGAATATATTATTGGCTCAATGAAACTTCTGGTTCATGATACGGTGTACTTTAGCATACTTATTGCTGTATGGTGGAAATTATCTTCACCAATATACATTCGTTAATGCAAAAGTTTTTCATATTGGTAACATAATATGAGCTCTTCAGGAGCCATCAATCAAGATCTGCAGCTCTTGACATAATTGTTACCATAGCTTTTAGTAGGCGTTGAAAAATTTCAGCAATTGCAATAGATTATATCCATAATTGCATTTTATGTAAAAACAAATATATATATATATATATATATATATATATATATGCGGATATGCCAATATTTTGTATCATGAATATCCTTAAGTCACATCCAAACCTTAATTTCTTACTCAATTATATATGACACTTCAGGGTCTTGAATTATTAATATATATCCAAAACTTCTGGTTTGGCGTTTGATAAAGGCTGGGAAGATATCCAATTTATTTATGAACTTCAGGTTCATTTCAAATCTATTTGGAACTTCTGGCCAAAATGATAAACTCGAATTTCGAGTTTGGGACTGCAAATCCATAAGAGTAAAAATAACTTAACATTATTTTATGGAGAACTTCAGGTTCTTTTATAATGTGTTCATAGTCCAATGGAATAATAGGAATGAGGATTATATCCCTCCTTGAATTTTAGATATTACTCAAAGTTTTAGGTTTGAGTCTACACAATTAGGAACTTCAAGTCCTAAGGGTGGAGTGAACTGTTGGTCCACATTTAATTATGCTCATAAAATAAATATAAAACAATAATAAACATTCATATAATGTGTAAAAAATAATAATAATAAGAATAATTCACTCGAACTTCAAGTTCGAAGCGGACATAAAATCAAATAAAGGATTATGTATAAATCATATGTGTACTTCGGGTCTGAGATTACACTTTTAGAACTACAGGTTCTAAATTTTGGTGCGATGAACTTCGGGTTCAAACTTTTGGTGCTCGAAACTTCAGGCTCGGGAAAACCACAGTGAAACTTCAGGTTTACCTTTTTTTTATTAGAAAAATAATTATATTTCGTACTCAGAGCTTCGGGCTCAAGAATTTAATATTAGAACTTCAAGTTCTAAAATTTAGTATTTTGAACTATGGGTTCAAAAATATTTTGTATTCGAGACTTCGGACTCGGGATAACTATAGTGAAACTTCTGGTTCACTGTATATTATAAAGAATTATACAATATACACATATATGTAAATAAAACATAAAGTATATAAGATAACCTTGAGCATAAATATGATTGTTTCAACTAATCAATGAAATAATTAGTGAGTTATTGAAACCAAAAATGAAACGTCATATTAAACACCCACTACAAGGCATTCAATTATAGGGTAATGACCATCAATATGATGAATAGTTTAATTGGAAGGTAAAACAATTCATGTATTCCATATGCATGTCGATCATGTATTACCTTGGCAAGACGTCTATATGCATATACATATGCAAATCGATATAGTTTTTCAGCCAATATGAAATGAAAAGTATGAAAGTGCATCATCAAAAGATAATAATAGTCATCGTATTCAACACAATTGAACAAGAAAAAATAACAAGATTGTTACATAATCGTTAGTATAGATATATAAACATAGTCATAGAAAACTCATAGATCGTGAGTATTGGTCGAAAGCAACAAAATTGCACCATATAACTCATGGATCATCATCGAGTTTAAGATGAAAAGAAGATATAAGAGACAAGCGTGCTGATAACGTGTTATAAACTGGAAACTTATTTTGCTAGAAAGTAGAGCATAAATAGAAATATGGAAAATGGAATATTGAGGTTACTTCCTCATTCTCATTAGCCTCTTTATATAGTGATAGAGTTTACATAGTAGGGGTATCAATTAATGAGTAATTGCATACAAGGTCTCCAAGTAATTACGTGGACAACCACATAAGTAATATTATTTACAACATTTTTATTTTTTTATTATTAATTATTTATGTTTTGACCTTGTTATCCTTCACTATGTGTGTGTTAAGAAATAAACATGTTTGTTTAGATATAAACTATAAGGAAACCACGCACTATGTGTGTGTATTTATTAAAAAAATAAAAAAATTATGCAGCAAACGTGAAGTAATAAATTAAATTTATTTATTTTTATGATGTGGAAGTTAAGAGTGTGAGAGTGAGTAGTTTTTAGAAGTGTTTTTTATTTTTTTATTAATTATTTATATTTTGACCTTGTTATCCTTCATGATTAAAATAAATATATGATTATTTAATTTTTAAAGGGTATTAAAGTAAAAAAAAAATAGTTATGGTTGTCGGTTGACAATATGAGTTTTCTTAATATATAGTATAGATGATGTCCAAATAGCAAAGTATGGATAATAAAAAATTTCCACCAATTATTTATTAGATAAATGTATTCATTTATATGTATTTATTACTTTCATTCTCTTTATCCGGAAAAAAGATTTTTGTGTCAATGGATATAATAATTTCATTTCTAATATGTGGTATTGTGTTTGCACCAAAATTATTTGAATTGATAAGCGTGGTGTTAGACGATTATTTCTTACGGGTATAGAATATTTTTTTCTTAGTTTGTAATATTTTATTAAAGCACGTGGATCAATTGTAATTTAATGAGTGAAGATTGGTAATTTTTTTCGGTTGCTTGGCCACAGATCTTGGGAAAAAAACTTAAGGAGCTTGATGTTGTATGATTTTGGTTTTGGCAAGGTAATCTCTTCAACCTTTAAGTTCGTATCCTTTACTAAAATATGAAAGCCCAAATCCCAAATTTTATTAACTGCATGCATGTATTAATGATTTAATGGCAGATTTAGTGTTTAACTAACATATTTGTTTGTCTATTTCGTAGAAAATGTCATTTTGTTGGTGATTGATACTAGCGTGAGAGAGCAACGAGTTTAGGAGCATACGTTTTTGGAATTTGGAGCAAGCGTATGAGATATTAATAAATGATGGATTGTGATGCATGAATATTGAATCTGATGATGTGATAATGACCATGCTCTGTAATGATAAATTGTGATGAACATGGTTGGCTCAGAGCGTGTATGATGGTGCAACAACGCCAGGCTTCTGATTTTCGGAGGCCACCAATTATCTAATACGTTTAAGAATATAATTTATTTTTAAAGAACTATAGAATAGCCAATTGATATTTCAGTCTATAGATGGTTAAAGTGCCAAGCAACGGTTCCGACCCGAATCGCCCAAATGCCGATCTTCTAGCTCTGGTCCACGTTGAGCCACCATACCACGTAGGTTTTGAAACCCGTCTCACCCAGTTACAACGTCACCAATCTCTCCTCTAAAAAATCTTGATCTGTTTATTTTTTACGATTTTTTATTTTTTTATTTTGAAAAAAAAAAAAAATATTTTCCGTGACAAAAAAATTTTGAAATTTTTTTCTTGAAAATAGGTTACATTATTCTTAGTGTTCATACGAAAAATCACAATTTTTATACCTTATATGAATGTTTTATGGCCCAACTCATTCTAGTGGTTGTGCTCTTGCTTTCGCTCTTTCTTAGTGACCAAGCCCATGCCTTCGCCCATTCTTGTGGTCAAGCCAATGCAAATGCATGTGTCCATTCCATTGTTCTTGTCCATCAGTTTAGGGTTAAGGGCAAGTACTCCATGTCCCAATCTGTATCATTGTCATGCTCGTACCCTTAACTATGTCTATGTAAACGAGGGTACCTGTGTCCAATTTTGGAGGTCCAACCACAAGGTATCGCCCAACAACGATGTTCTAATACCATGGAGACCAACTCCAAAACTTTCTCTAAAAAATATAAATTATAAGACGTTAGTTTATCACCAAAAACTATGGGCTAGAGGCGTATAACTCACGATTTTTAGTTAAAATTGCATAAATGAACTGTTTTTGTTATTTTTTCTTTCTTTTTTGGCAAGTTATCTACTTTGGCCCTAAGCACCCTAAATTACGGACAAAGCTCAATATTTTATTACCTTTTAATTAGTTATGAAACTTGTTTTACTATATTTCTTCATACGTACAGAATACTAAAATATATAGTTTATTTCTTTTATTCGAAATCATAACTAGTGAGGGCCGCCTTATTTAAATTTTTACACCAGGCCTCTGAAATATATCTCATAACCGACCTTGGTGATGAATATGATGATGAATATAATGCTGAATATGATAATGAATCTGATGATGTAAAATGATGTATATGATGAATCCATGCTGATGATGTGATAATGAATATGCTCAGCAATGATAAATATGCTCATAATGTGAATGATGATGAATAATTGAATATAATGCTCATGTATTGTTGTGAATGTGATGAATAGCATGATGAATAAATGCTGATGAATATGCTCTATAAGGATGAATATGATGATGCTCATGATGATGGATAATGAATATAATGCTCATGATGATGAATATAATGTTGTGATGAATGATGATGTGATGAATAATTAACATGATGAATATAATGTTGTGATGAATGTTTTTTGAAAGAAATAATGGCATGTGTGGCTACGTTCAAACTTTGATTAATTAATGAAACTACAAAATACGAGAGGAGAATATGGTGTCTAAATTCCATATTAAAATAAGCATCGTAAGAACTTCTGCAATAATAACATGAGTCTCCATTAAAACTATGTATTCTAATATGCTCCAATTAAAAAGAGTTCACATACCAACACTTTGAGCAACGTCATTTGCATTACAACAGTGACATACCGGAAAGACAAAGCTGATACATAGCCATAATAAAATAATAAAATCAATTTTCTCACTATATTGCCAACCAGAATTAAGTCTGGCGACACTTCATTTCACACTAGAAGATTGCGCTCATTTATCATGCGAAGAGATCGTCTCCTCACTAGGCTAGACCAAGCACACTGAATGTGCAAACCAAGACTAATCTCACCTGGTCCTACCGAAAATTGGTAGGGAATTATTGAAAACATTAAACGAAAAATGTAAATAACAATTATAAATTAAAAGAAAATAAATAGCAGCCAAAACCAGGCCCAAAACCTGACCAGACGCTAAAGGCCCAACTCAGACAAAGCCACACCAACACCCAACCCGACCCATGCCCAGCACCACCACAACCATCGTCGCAGTCGTCGCACCGCCACCATGGCCGCCCCGAACCATCGCACCCAACCAGATCGGAGCTGAAGAAGTTCCCACCCAAATTGGATCGAGCATGCTTACCACTAACCTCCGCCCACCCAGAAAACTCTGCCCCCAGCCCCACTATCACCACCACACTATGACGTCGGCCACGGGAAGATCTCCAGATAAAATTATATAGGCTAGTAATAGTGAAGTACAACTAAACTCCAGACAGCATGGAACCCTACTCTGTTTGTAACAGTAACTAAGTTAATAATTACACAATGAAAACAAAATCACTCCTATCTTATTTTTCCAGCAAAATACGAATTACTGCTCATTTAAGGGAAATGATCCCATCCTCACAGCTTCTTCACCAAAAGATCGACGCCATTTTCCGGCTCTATAATCAATCTTTGAGTAGGTCCGTGACTGTAATTCGGTGAAAGTGAGAATGAGAAATTTGTGAGTAAGAGAGCCATCACAACCTTGAGTTCGATCGTGGCCAAGTTCTGTCCAAGACACACTCGAGGTCCAAGCCCGAACGGCATGTACAAGTAGGGAAGCTTGCAAGCACCTGTGATCCCATTTGCAAATCTATCCGGCTTGAATTCGTAGGCGTCAGATCCCCATATTTCTGGATCAGCGTGTAGTGTTGCCACAGAGGTCCAAATATTGACACCCTTTGGAACATGAATGTCTCCAAATGTCATGTCCTTGAATGCCTCCCTTGACATAATGGTAACCGGGGGGTAGAGCCTCAATCCTTCATGAATCACCATTGTTAGCTGCAAATTAAGAAATTCAAGTTTATGGTCACTGATTAGACATGTCCAAGCCAAACAGTCTGGCATGTTGTATTGTCATGTTAACTAAATGTATCACATTGACCGAGAGTCTGACAACATAAAATGCGAGATAAATAGATATATATATATATATCCTAGTTAACTTATGCTACCTGTTTCATCTTGCGCAGCATATCAGCATCTGGAGCACGGCCCTGGCAAACTTGAAGGACCTCGGCTCTAACGCGTTCTTGCCATTCTTGATTCGAAGCCAACAGCATGAGGCACCATGCGGTAGAAGTTGCTGTGGTTTCATATCCAGCCAAGTATATGTTCTTGCAGTTATCAACAATGAAGCTGTCTGCTGCATTTTGACTGAGATCACTACTGGCTTTTGCACCCTCAAGAACCATTTGCAATAAGTCTTTCTCGAACCCAGCTGCCTGTCTCTCCTTCACTAATTGCAGTATCAAACTCGCAACCTCCTTTTCTAATGCCCAAGCTTCCCTATTGCTCTTTGTGGGAAGGTGTCTGCATCAAATTATTATATATGACACCAATTTAGACCCTGTACTTAAAATGTAATTTTACAAGCATATTTTTTCCATTGATTTGCGCAAGTGTTGGCGAATCTCTCTCCTGAAATTTGACGCATCTCAATAAGAAAACCTCATTAATACTACTAATACTCACCTTATTCCAGGAATTCCAGTCGCAAAGACTTTCCTCGCCATGGCCTCCTGGAGTTGCCTTATTTTGTCAAATATCTGTACCCCTTTGGTATAGCTGCTCCCAAAACAAGCCCTGGAGATAACATCACCAGAGAATCTTCTCAAATCGTAGTCGATTTTGATGTCTGCAACTCCTTTGCCTGCCTCAATTTTACTGTTCCATAAGTCCACCAGAGTATTTGAAGACTCTGAAATTAAGTTGATCATTCCCTGCAGGATTCAACACAAGTACGTATTTCATTAATTAATTCCAGTTAAACTAGAATTTACAGTCGCATGAATTTTACTTATTGAGTTATTTCTTACCTTGACCTTCTCCAGATATAGTTCAGGAGCTATGACTTTGCGCTGATGAGCCCATGAGGCACCATTAGAGGTCAAAATACCTTGACCAAGCAAAGGACCGTACTCTTTGAATTGATACGTGGGTTTGCCCAAGTCCAAGGACGTGCAAGTTGTGATCTCCCTCACTGCTTCTGGTTTGTTCAGATATAGTATTTGCGCGGTGCCAAGACCAAACACAAACACATCACCTGCATACATGAAAATGGCACCCAAATCGAAATCAGACACAAAAAATGGTACTTTTATGAGAGTTCATTTTTACTCAACTAGTTAAGTCGTGAGGATCACACATCCTTAGAAAATTGACACATATTAAAATTTTAATTAATATTAATCCATGGTTAACATTTATTATTATTTTTTATTTAAATCTTTATTTCTTTCAATGAGGAGAGAGAATCTATTTTCTAATTAATTGCAAATTCTTCATTATACACAACATCAAATAAAAAGAAATTAAATATAAATTCTATTTAATTATGGCCAATGAATCTGGAAACAAGTAAAAGAAAGAGGAAACAAATCCTATTTAATTCTATGGCTGATGAATCCGAAAAAAAAAGGAAAACAAATTAAATGATTTATTAGTTTTGCATATAAAAATAAAAAACAACCCATAAACAAGTTTTTGAAAGTAAAAAAACAACACAAAGAAGTGGAAGCATAAACAAAAAACTATTTAATTATTTAATTTGGTATCAATTAGTTTTCGGGTTCATCAGCCTAAAATTAAACAGGATTTGATTTTTTTTCCCTTGTTTCTGTGTTAATCAACCATAAAATTAAATATGATTATATTTCATATTTATTTTTGTTTGGTGTTAGTGTATAATATTAATGACGAGTTTGTAATTAATTAAAAAGAGAGATTCTCTCTCATCGAAAGAAACAAATATTTAAATAAAAAGATAATATTTAAAAATAAATAAATATAAAAGTTAATCATAGGTTAACATTAATTAAATTTTTTATAGGTGTCAAACACCTAAAAGGGTGTGACGCTCACACCTTAACTAGATGGTGTGAGCAAAAATAACCTCCTTTTATGATGTATAGAAAAATGAACTTTTTTTATGCCATTTTCTCGAATATGTAATAAAAATTGATATGAAAGTGCCATTTTCGGAAAGTTTCAAATTTTTCGGGGCAACTTTTGGCTTTCCTTTTTGAAAAAAAAAAAAGAAGAAAAAAAAAACAGAGAAAGAAATAAAAATACAATTTTAATGGGCTTCTATCTCATATCTGGTAAGATAAGAACATAAAATGATAAGTAGGCCGGCATGATAGCATAGTGTTTGAGTAAATACCAAATTGCTTCCTCCACTTGTCAAAGAAAGGGAAGATCGTTGCAGCCAAGTTGTGAGAGGTGGGTGGTTCACTGCTGGGAGCCTTAGCGATGCGGCCGCCGAGAGTCTTCTTGATCTCCGTGATATTCCCCTTAAACAAATCCTGCGGAGGTCCGCTGATGCCTTGCATGGCCAGCAGGGCTCTCAGCCTCTTCGGCTCCGCCACGAGCTCGTTATACAACCGCACCAGCAAACCCACAAACCCAATCAACGCCACCGTCGACACCAACATTTTCGCATCGAATCGGAGGAGCTCCATATATATATATATATATATATATATGAACACCCACAACTCGATCTGTAAAGGAATGGACTAGCTACCTAGCTTTCTCGATGGTTTCTAGTTTTGGTACGTTGGCGATGATGTTTAAGCTTAACAAGAATGGCGTATATAAAGGGTAAGAGCGGAGTTCGAGGTGTCCATTGGGTGATCACATGCGCCAAGTGACACTCAAATAGTAGAATCGTGACTACGTGGTTTTAGACAGAAGAAAGTATGGGTTTTGCGGCATTTGCATGAGTTAATTTGCACGAGTTCGAAATCTGTCGAATATAGTAGCTAGGGAACCACTCACCGGGTAATTATCAAAAATGTCCTCTGAAAGGACATTAAATTTTTGTACAAAAAAATAAAAGCTTTGTGGCCCACAAAGCCAATTAGTGGAGAATGATTAGTGGAGAATGACGGGCCGAATAATTAAACCCTTGTCCTCTTATACTTTGTCTCGTCCATGGTATTTTTGTGTTCCAAAAATAATCCAAAATAGCATACAATGAATTTTAAAACAGAATCAGACTTTTATAATAATAATAACTAATAAGGATGTCATTTTTTTAGAAAAGCATTACGATCTCATCACAAAAAAGTATCGTTTTTGTTGAAATTTTGAAGAAAACTTATTCATTTCAAACATCAATCTCCAACAAACTAGTAAAAATCAACATTTAAAAAAAAATATTTGACTAATTTTTTTTAAAGCAGAAATTATCTCTAACAAAAACCAGTCAAAACAAAGTGAAATTTTTACTTTTCGAAAAAGACTTGGCGATATTTCGCTAGTGAGCAACATTTAGCCAAAAAAAATTCAATTTTCTCTCTCCTATATTCTTTTTTATTTGTCAATGTGTAAATTCCTAAACCCTAAAATATTTCACATTAGTTATAATAAATAGGTATCCTTGTTGGTACAAAACTCTAAAACAAGAAGCTCCATTTCATTTCCTTAACTATTTTTCACTCAAATATGTCAAAAATACCCCCACTGTATAGGTTTGATAGTTTGGTATTGTTAAAAAAAAAAAGGTTTGATAGTTTGGTCGACTTAATTGGGACATTTAGTGATTTAGATGGTCTCTTATTCAATGTCGGTTTAAGAAAAGGACTAGACCCGCCAAAGAGCATTCTTGAATATATGAGATTTTAGCCTTCAAAAAAAAAAAACCAGATGCGGCACTAGTAGTGTGTGATTATCACGTTTGGAATTTCCATAATGCCAAGTGCCAACTGTCAAGTACAGCACTTCTCTAAATTATTGTTCTGGTTAGGTAGAAAATTTAATTTGAGAATGAACTATCACGAAGTTTGTTCATGTATGGGAAGTTCTATATTGCTGATCTTGGGATGGCCCGTTCATCGATTTTCAATAATACCGACAGTTTAATTCTGGCCACTTAAAAACAGGGTAGGAAGCAGCAGTTCTAGAAGCGCCAAGACATCCCATGTGATATTGTGATATTGTTGATCTTGTACTCGAAGGCCGTGCTTGTCTCCCGCAACTAGTGGCAAATTCAAGAAATTTGTAAAAATACTCCACATTTTGACTCTTGAAATAATTAATTATTGTCCCACCTTTTTTGAAACTAATGAAAAACACCCATATTGGGTAGTAAAATGACTTGCATGTCCATCTGTTTTTTTTCTCCTCATTCAGTCCGGTCGTTTTCATCAGGTCATTCACTCATTCTCCCTTTTATTTTATTTATTTTCTCCTCTCCCCGGTCACCATCTTCTCACCTCTCCACCTTCTCAAGCCACCGAGTAGCTCTCCCAGCTACCTTCTATTCTTGTCCCTCCCCCATGCCACCTCTCTAATTAGTTTCAACAAACACACACTCTTCTCCTCTTTCACCCTCCGGTTCTTTCTTCAATTATCTAAGCCCCTTCTTCTTCCCCCAGTTAACAAACCACCACAACAGCCTTGTATGGTTGTTGTGCCCACCACCAAAACAATCCCTAAACCCTTGTCTGGCTATTGTGCAACGGAAATGGGTATTCAACCCTAATGGGATAAATTCGGAGGATATCGAGTAACGAAAACGAGAATCCTCAGTATTTGATTTATCATATTAGATACGAGGGGATGATATTTTGATCCCTATTTCCATCCTCATTCCCACCCAATAAGAATTATTTAAGGCAAAATGTCACTTCTGGTCACTGAACTTTGAGATTTTAGACACTTTGGTCACTCAAGTTTCCAAAATGTCACTTTAGTCACTCAAGTTTGAGACCGTCTGTCACTTTGGTCACTACCGTTAAATATACCGTTATGAGCCGTTAAAATTGAGGACATTTTTGTCAAATCACCAATAAAAAATATATTTTAACTATAAGAATTTAAAAACAAATTTGAAAAAAAAAACACAAAAAAATTGTCATAAAAAAATCCGGAAAATTACGGAAACTTCCAGATTTTTTTCCAAAGAACCCCGAACCCGACCCGTTTATCATGGACCCGACCCGGACCCATTTTCTTCCTCCGGCCACCTCCGTGCGCGGGACCACCCGATTTCTCGCTCCCCTACACCTCGCCTAGCTCCCCTTTGTAGTCTTTTGGCTCGATTCATGCCACAAAGTGTGCATCAAAGGGCCGAAAAAAAGACCCGGATCGGCAGCGCCGGATCCCGAGTGGCGGCGGCGATTCCGGCCATGCCGTGACCGAAAATTATATGGGTTTTGTTCCTCTCATTCCCAGAAACCTCTCCATGGTGTTGGATCACAACCAAAACTTCACGAATTAAGCTTTGAAGTTTTGGATTACCAAAGGTTTCGAGCCCGATTCCGGCCAATATACTTTGAATCTCACCTCCATGTAGTTACAAAAGTTGATCCTTGAGTTTCCCTCTTCATTTTGATATAAACTTTGTGGCAGTTGGAGGCGGTTTACGGCGGCGGCCTTGATGGGCTCATGGTTGCTGATTTGACCGAAATGCCCTCGCAAAAATTTGTTATTTACAGAAATTTAACGGAAAAAATATCCGAGTGACCAAAGTGACATACGCGGTCAAACTTGAGTGACCAAAGTGACATTTTGGAAACTTCAGTGATGAAAGTGTCTAAACCCTCAAAGTTCAGTGACCAAAAGTGATTTTTTGCCATTATTTAAAAAATATATGTAATAATTATTATTTCCATTCTCAAAATTCTAATAATTAGCTTGAAAAAGCAAGAGAGAGAGAGAGAGAATTTAGCAGCTAGGTAATTTATTTTCTTTCTCTTGCTTTTTCAGTACTACTCAATCTTGTGTTCTGACTTCTGATCTTCTCAATGGTATGATAGTTACTGTAGCTGTTACTACGGTCCCTCCATCCACAGATGCCACCAATTTGGTCTCGTAAGAGACTATGGCCTTCTCAATCTTGTGTTTATATGCTATTGTAACCCAAACTGGCGATTGATCTCAACATTGGCTGAAGTAAATAAATTAATGGAGGGATATTAATACAGATATTCAAATCTCAACAGATAAATCTAAAACTTGAGTTCAAGTGGTTTTAACACCTGAATATGTAGTTTGCCTTCTTGAAGGAGATTAGTAACGGTATTACTATCATATGAAGTGGTTTTAATATATATCATCATCACTCTTTACTAATATGAAACCAACTTCCTCCTCATCTAGCTTCTCTGATCAACTCGAGTTTTAGCTTTGCTGGAATTCAAGAAGGGGCTTCTACACACATATTGCAGAAAACAATACAGAATGTGAAGCCCCACGATTCCTACCGGCAACAAGACTCTTCTTTGTTGCCTCATATTTAAAATATATATATATATATATATATATATATATATATATATATATATATATATATTGACATACCAGCAATTAGCAAGAGTTGACATACAACAAATCTTGACAAGACCATTTGTTTTACAACGGTGACATACCAGAAAAACAAAACTGATACATAACCATATTAAAATAATAAAATTATTTTTCCCACTATGTTGCCAACCAGAACTAAATCAAATACTTCGTTTCATCATGACATTAGGAGGTTGTGCCCATTTAATCATGCGAACGAATTGTTCCCTCACTAGGCCAGACCAGGCACTGATGTAGAACGCTTGGCGGAGATGATCGAAGAACAGATGGACCGAAGCAAAGGCAAAACCGGTATTGTTCAAAATTGGCGTTCTAGCTCTAAATAACTATTATAATATATTTCCGAGAAGGGAATCGCGAGACGAAGAAAACATTGGGCTCTGACTTGATGTATGTCTTTTTTCGAGCATCCGAGGTCATCTTGGGCCTCAAAACAACATTTTAGTATTTTTAGTTATTTTCGGGAAGTTTTTAGTTTTTGCTATTTTATTTTTAATTAAACCCGTGAGCTTGATTAGGCCTATTGTTAACGCTCTAGGGTTTTTTTTCACATTTAAGTAACGTTAAACGGCTGCTAGACCTATATATTTTCTTATCAAATTATCAATAAACGAGAAGCTTTTTTCAAAACTCTTTGGTGGATTCCAGATTATCTTTTTAGGGTTCATCGCTTGTGAACTTTAATTACTTAAGCTGCGTCAAGCACACTGAGTGCGCTAACCGAGACTAAACCTACCTAACCCTACCGAAAATTGGTAGGGAATTATTGAAAACAATAAACTAAAATGTAAATAACAATTATAAATTAAAAGAAAATAAATAGCAGCCCAATCCAGGCCCAAAACCTGACCTGAGGCTAAAGGCCCAGCCTAGACAAAGCCAGCACCACCACCACCACCGTCGCAGGATCACTGCTGTCGTTCCAGCCCAATTCAATAATTACCTTCGTTCTTTTTATACGAAAAAAAAAAGATCTTTGTGTCAACTGACATAGTAATTTTTATATGGACCAATTATCTATAAGGTCATTTACATAACCTATATTATTCAAAAAGCCACATAATATTTTTATTCCTCATAAAGCCATCAAAATATTACAAATTTTAATATTTACAAAAATGTCACCGTGTTTTTTTCTTCTCATTATTTACAAAAATACCACTGCCTACAAAAAGCTACTACATTGATCTTTGAGAATAGCTTTATTGTTCTTTGACAGTAACTTTATTGTTCTTCGACAATAGTTTTCTTGTTCTTCGACAGTAACTTTACTATTCTTTGAGAGTACATTTCTTGTTCATCGCCAGTAGTTTTATTGTTCTTTGGTATTACTTATCTTATTCTTTGATAGTAGTTTTATTATTCTTTGACAGTAGTTTTATTGTTCTTCGACAATAACTTTATTATTCTTTGGGAGTACATTTCTTGTTACTCGTCAGTAACTTCATTGTTCTTTGACAATAGCTTTTTTGTCTCTAGTAGTAATTTTTCGTAATAATGAGAAAAAAATGCGGTGACATTTTTGTAAATATTGATGCGGTGGTATTTTTGTAAATATTGGTGGCTTTATGAGGGATAAAAATATTTGGTGGCTTAAAAAAAAAACAAGATCACCAAAAGTGACCTTATCAGTAATTTTTTATTTTTATATCTAATACGTGGTATTATGTTTCTACTACAATTGCTTGAATTGATAAGTGCGGTGTTAGACGATTATTTCTTAGGGGTACAAATTTTTTTTCTTAGTTTGTCATTTTTGATAAAGATGGAAATAATTAAGCAAAGTGACGTAAAAGTATATAGGCTAGTAATGGTGAAGTACAACTAAACTCTAGACAGCATGGAACCCAACTCTGTTTGTAACAGTAATTAAGTTAATAATTATACAAGGAAAACAAAACACTCCTATCTTATTTTTCCAGCAAAATACCAAATTACTGCTCATCTAAGGGAAATGATCCCATCCTCACAGCTTCTTCACCAAAAGATCGACGCCATTTTCCGGCTCTATAACCAATCTTTGAGTAGGTCCGTGACTGTAATTCGGTGAAAGTGAGAATGAGAAGTTGGTGACTATGAGAGCTATGACAACCTTGAGTTCGATCATGGCCAAGTTCTGTCCAAGACACACTCGAGGTCCAAGCCCGAACGGCATGTACAAGTAGGGAAGCTTGCAAGCACCTGTGATCCCATTTGCAAATCTATCTGGCTTGAATTCGTAGGCATCAGGTCCCCATATTTCTGGATCAGTGTGTAGTGTTGCCACAGAGGTCCAAACATTGACACCCTTTGGAACATGAATGTCTCCAAATGTCATGTCCTTGAATGCCTCCCTTGACATAACGGTAACCGGGGGATAGAGCCTCAATCCTTCATGAATCACCATTGTCAGCTGCAAATTAAGAAATTTAAGTTTATGGTAACTGATTAGACATGTTCAAGTAGCTTCAAACTGAAGAAAACTCTCTTGCCAAATAGTCTGGCACGTTATGTTGTCATGTTAATTAACTAAACGTATCACATTGATTGAGAGTCTAGCAACATAAAATGCAAGATATGTATATCCTAGTCAACTAATGATACCTGTTTCATCTTGCGAAGCATATCAGCATCTGGAGCACGGCCCTGGCATACTTGAAGGACCTCGGCTCTAACGCGTTCTTGCCATTCTTGATTCGAAGCCAACAGCATGAGGCACCATGTGGCAGAAGTTGCTGTGGTTTCATACCCAGCCAAGTATATGTTCTTGCAGTTATCAACAATGAAGCTGTCTGCTGCATTTTGACTGAGATCACTGGCTTTTGCACCATCAAGAACCATTTGCAACAAGTCTTTCTCGAACCCAGCTGCCTGTCTCTCCTTCACTAATTGCAGTATCAAACTCGCAACCTCCTTTTCTAATGCCCAAGCTTCCCTATTGCTCTTTGTGGGAAGGTGTCTGCATCAAATTATTATATATGACACCAATTTAGACCGTGTACTTTTTTTTTGTTGGCAAAACAATTTAGACCATGTACTTAAAATGTAATTTTACAAGCATATTTTTTCCATTGATTTGAACAAGTGTTGGCGAATCTCTCTCCAGAAATTTGACCCATCTCAATAAGAAAACCTCATTAATACTACTAATGCTCACCTTATTCCAGGAATTCCAGTCGCAAATACTTTCCTCCCCATGGCCTCCTGGAGTTGCCTTATTTTGTCAAATATCTGTACCCCTTTGGTATAGCTGCTCCCAAAACAAGCCCTGGAGATAACATCACCAGAGAATCTTCTCATATCGTAGTCGATTTTGATGTCTGCAACTCCTTTGCCTGCCTCAATTTTACTGTTCCACAAGTCCACCAGAGTATTTGAAGACTCTGTAATTAAGTTGATCATTCCCTGCAGGATTCAACAGAAGTACAAATTTCATTAATTAATTGATTACCAGTTAAACTAGAATTTACAGTCACATGAATTTTACTTATTTCTTACCTTGACCTTCTCCATGTAAAGTTCAGGAGCCATGACTTTGCGCTGATGAGCCCATGAGGCACCATTGGAGGTCAAAATACCTTGACCAAGCAAAGGACCGCGCTCTTTGAATTGATACGTGGGTTTGCCCAGGTCCAAGGATGTGCAAGTTGTGATCTCCCGCACTGCTTCTGGTTTGTTCACATATAGTATTTGCGTGGTGCCAAGACCAAACACAAACACATCACCTGCACACAAGTTTCAAACTATATATGAAAAAAAAAAAAGAAAAAAAAAACAATTTTAATGGGCTTCTATCACATCTGGTAAGATAAGAACATAAAATGAAATGATAATTAGGTATGATAAGCATAGTGTTTGAGTAAATACCAAACTGCTTCCTCCATTTGTCAAAGAAAGGGAAGATCGTTGCAGCCAAGTTGTGGGAGGTGGGTGGTTCACTTCTGGGAGACTTAGCAATGCTGCCGCCGTGTGTCTTCTTGATCTCCTTGATATTCCCCAGAAGCAAAGCCTGTGGAGGTCCACTGATGCCTTGCTTGGCCAACAGGGCTCTCAGCCTCTTCGGCTCCGCCACGAGCCCGTTATACAACCGCACCAGCAATCCCACAAACCCAATCAACGCCACCGTCGACACCAACATTTTCGCATCGAATCGGAGGAGCTCCATATATGAACACGTGCCCACAACTCTATAAAGGAATATTGGTCTGGCTAGCTTGCTCGATGGTTTCGAGTTTTGGTTTATTAGTGGGCGATGATGTTGAAGCTTGACGAGAATACATGGCGTATATGTAGGGGTAAGAGGGGAGATGGAGGTGTCCAATGGGTGACATAAGCTGACAGTCAAAGTAGAATCATACCTTTGTCAAAAAAAAAAAGTAGAATCATACGTGGTGTTAGACAGAAGAAAGTATATATGAGGCTATGAGCATGAGTTCATTTGCAAAATGCATATATGTTCGAAATGAGGAATATTAGTGAACTATTTGCCAAAAACAAAGGAATACTAGTAGTGAGCTAATTAGGTGATTAATTTATGGGTACGGGACAGTTAAAATTTGGGATCTTAATTATTAAAGATGTCCTCTGAAACGACATTAAATTTTTGTACAAATAAAAAAAGCTTTGTGGAGAATGACAAGCCAAATAGTATTTGTCAATTTGTGTACGTACATATTTTTTACCTAGTCCTATAATACTGTCTAGCCCACGGTATTTTTGTTTTCCAAAAATAATCAAAATAGCATTCAATGAATTTTAAAACAGAATTAGACTTTTATAATAATAATAATACAAAAGTATTACCATCTCATCACAAAAAGTATTATTTTTTTGAAATTTTACTTTTTGAAAAAGACTTGGCTATATTTCGCTAGTAAAAGTAATTATCTAGCCAAAACTTTTTCAATTTTCTCTCTCCTTCATTCTTTTCTATTTGTCGATGTAAATTCCTAAACCCTAAAATATTTCACATTAGTTATAACAAATAGGTATTATTGTTGGAACAAAACCTTAAAACAAGAAACTATATTTCATTTTCTTAACTATTTTTTACTCAAATATGTCAAAAATGCCCCCACTATATAGGTTTGATAGTTTGGTCGACTTAATTGTGCCCTTCAAAAATGCACCCACCCACAGACCCACTGTATAGGTTTGATAGTTTGGTCGACTTAGTTGTGACCTTTTACCTTTAGATGGTCCATTCCACAGTCTTATTCAATGTGGGTCTATGGAAAATACTAGACCCTGCAAAGAGCATTATTGAATCAATATATGAGACTTCAGCCTAAAAAAAAAAAAACAGATGTGACACTAGTGTGCGTGACTATCACGTTTGGAATTTCTATACAAAGTGCTGCAAGTGCCAAGTGTCAAGTCCAGCACTTCTCTATATTATTGCTCTGGTTTAGGTAGAAAATTTAATTTGAAATATGAATTTTGTCCGTGGATGGAAAGTTCTTATTGCTAATCTTGGCATGGCCGTTCATCGATTTTCAATAATACAGACGGTTTAATTCTGGCCACTTAAAAAATGGGGTAGGAAGCGGGCACTAGTTCTAGAAGCGCCTAGACACCATGTGATCCATTTGCCAAAAAAATAAAAAGACAAATCTCATGTCATGTTGTACTCAAAGGCCGTGCCGCCGTGTTATATGACAGTGGATTACAAAAACTAGATATTGGTAACTCGATCGGATTGTGTTGGCCTGATAAACTAAAGAGACTTTTTTTTAAGTAATCCGGCCAGTTGCTAAGCCTGTGACAACAAACACCAAATTGGATTGAGAGTACAACTAATTCCACACCTAAAAGTAGATATGGACCGGCACAACTATAGCGGTGAAGAGTGAGAAGTGATAGAGAAATCCAGTTTGCATTTTCCACCCCTAAAAATAGATATGGACCGGTACAACTACAGCGGTTACGTGGGAAAGGATAGAGGAATCACGTTTGCATTTTTCATCTGTTCATTAGGGTTATAGCTCACCCTTTTTTTTTCTTTCTCTAACGAGGGATTAATTGATCCATAGATTTTGTGTGTGGCTCTGTTGAAGTCAAATATTAGCTTTAGGGTTTTATAGCATATATATGGGGAACTAGCTAGTATATATTACTCTCTCTTTGTCTGTTTGAAGCTAGCTTTGGGTTAGTAATGGTCAAAATTGGCAGACTCAACACACTGCAAATCCCCACAAGGATAACTGCATGTACTGTCAGAATTTATCACAAAAATCAACGGTGTGATGCAATTCCAACCTGGAGTGGACAGATTTGCATAACATTGAGATTGTCAAAAATAAATGCTTATTGCTGCAACTCCAGCCTTGATGCCATACCATGCCAAATCCTCAGTCCTATAAGATATAAGATATTGGTCAGAGTGTCTGACTCAGTCGAGCATCAGAATCACCAATGTTGGATGCCAATGCTGTATTTTGGCAGATACCCAAAAGGTTAAAACCGTTAAATATATATGCTACCCAGCTTGTACTCTTGTGGTAATATTTCAAATTTTAACATATCTCTAGTTCTACTTTGCATGCCTATATTATTTCCTCATGAACAACAATTACTGCACATTGACAGTAATTAAGAGTTGTTTATATAACCTATAGTGTTATGTCCTTTTGATATTATAGATTCAGCCGCGGTTTTTATAATCATCTTTTACATGTAGGCTAGGTAGTAAATTTGTTACACTTGCATTACTCTCTTTGCCCCCCCCCCCCCCCCCCCTTTTTTTAGAAGGGCCCTAGCCGCCCTCCAACTTTCATTAATGAAACAACCGAATACAAGAGGAGGAGACACAATGCCTAAACCCCAAATTACAATACGCATCTAGAGAATGGCGTTATAGGAAAATGCCCTATAGAAAGAGTCTCTACTAAACTTATACATATATTCTAACATGCACTAATTAACATGGGTTGCACAACTGGCAACTTCCTCCGCTTTAAATATTGGCAGCATACAGGAAAGATCATGCCAAAACAGAGCCATAAATCACCAATTAGCGCAACTTTCTCACTATGCACGCCTCTTATTTCCTCAATATATTTTGTTAATCCTTGTATAGAGCATTTTCCTTGAGTGGTGACTAGGCTTGAAAGCAAAATTTGCCTAAAGCCGGTGGAAAAATGATATTCCCCTACCCATCTTTTGGACCTTTGAATGGCGCCTTTGTTTGTATAATATCACAACCTTATTCACTACGAAAGCAACAACAATCACTTACCGTTTTCAAAAATTCAAGGCAGTATTTTAATACCAAGAAGAGAGGATCGTCCAACTTATTCTTTCGGAGCTGACATAACTTGTAAGCAAGTCATTATAATAGCGACATTATAAGTCTCTGAATTTGTATTTGTGTGGTGGGATGTGCCTCCACCATTTCTTTTAGTGCATTATAATAGTGACGTTATAGGTCTTCTTCAATTTCGTTTTGGTGAAAGAAAAAATAAATGAATGTGTAGTGAGTGAATTAGAGGTATAATGAGTAATTTATTATTTTTTACTTGAATTGTATAACTAAGGTTATTTTGGGAAATCAAAAAGAGGTCTAGTGAGCAATTGGTTTTATTTAAAAGCAAAAAGGAGGTGAAGAGAGTATGAGAGGTCAGGTGAGGAAATTTGGAGATTCCAATAGAACCACTCTTTGTACTTTGGGAGGTTTTAGTTTTGGTTTCCCTCCTATATATTGTTCTTTTTTTTTAATAAAGTAAAATTATAGTATATGTTAACGTATCTCATACGTACAATTACCACTTTTAGGACTTAATTACGCAAACGAGAACCTATTTACTCTAATAAAGACCATGTTTACCTTAACGAGGGCTATTTCATAGTTGCCTCATGAGTTGTCGAAGTGGTAATATATGTCTCAAGTCGTAAAATATTAAAATTACAACTTTTAGGACTTAATTACTAAAACGAGAACTTAATATATTTACTCTAATGGGGACATTATTTACCTTAACAAAAACTTTCTCTCCTCATTATGTATGAGAAATATTAACATACCATAACCTTACTCTTGTGTTGGAAGATTATATTATTTATTTAAATATTTTTTTCTAGAAAAAGAAACTTCCATTCATTAATTTAAAAGATTACATATATATATATGTGGGAATGACTATATAAGTTCACAACGACTCCAATGGGGGTCTTTGTCTTACGACCCATGCAAAAGGGTTGTCTCAAAGATTTTGCTTTGCGTACTCTTGTAGCCGAGTTTGGTGGCGACTGCTCCAGAACTCATCTTTTCGATGAGTATTTTGTTTATCATGGTTCCATCGAATATGTTAGTGGTTTTGCTGCTGGAGGTGTTGGTGCTTGATGACTGCGATGACTAGTAATTTGTGGTTGACGGCGGTTGCTAGTCGTTAAACATAGCTGTTAAGGTTTTCTTTGGATTAAGGGGCCTGGGTAGTTTATGCTTGGGTTGAGCTTTTGAGCTTGCTATTATTTAAGTCTAGTATTGCGACCCTGGTGGATTTATTTTAAAAGTCTAGGACCTGGTCACTCGGGTCGAAACAATTTTCGAACCTAGGCCAAAGACTTGCAGGTTGGCTTAGACATAGCAAGGTTACGGGTCTATGGTGCATGCTTGTTCATAAATATTAGTAAAGGGATGAGGGAATTATTTCTCTTCTAGGTGGATTATCTTGTTGGTTTTACCTAACTTTTCTAAAAGCTATTGTCGATGAATCAAATCCTGAAAATACAAAATTTAATTTCTCGCTTTCATTTTTCAAAATAGTTATCGACAAATTGTTCTGCAAAACATTACCGGACATACCCTTAATGATTTAGAATTTTGGTTCAATTTAGATGTTGTAGCTATTGTAGTACCGTCGAGATTCAACAAAAAAAAACTTTGAAAATTAGCCCAGCAGAATTTCATCCTAACTTCGCTCTTGCTAAGTGGCCTAATGAGGAAAAAAAAATTTGATAGCTTAGAAAATACCATGGTCACCAAAAGTGACCTTATCTATAATTTATTATATTAAAATTATATTTATTTTAATAGTTAATTGTTTATGGGACAATTCTACAATACTGGGATGTATGTTATACCTCCACTTACAAATAATCAACAAAATTTGATGTCATTATGGTAACGAGAGTCTTTTTTTGTGTAATCTTAGTTCTGTTAGAGGTATCTTTTAATCAAATATTTCATTAATTTAATTTAGCGATTTATTCAAAATTTAATATAAATTTCAAATTTCTTGACTAAATTTGAATACAAATTTTTTTTAGTTTAGAGAAATATTTAATTTTATTTCTAGTGGAATCATAAAATCACAGAGGAGAGAGAATCTGAGAGAGAGAGAGAGAGGTCGAGAAATGAAGAACCAGAGAGAGAGAAGTTCATGAAACATGGAAACGTGTGGTTGGTTGTGTCGGAGTGGGTGAATGTGTAACTTAATTATTAATTAAGCTAGCTTTGTTCTGAAGTCTGACCCAAAAGTCAAGACAAAAGTATCCTATATATTGATTAATATATGACATGGGTAGTTGATACTTGGCTTATATATTTATATTTATATATCAATAAATGCATTGATTACAGTATATAATTATATATATTGACTATAAATAAGTAAATAATAGGAAATTAATATAAAACTTCATAAACTAAAATAAAATAAAAAAAAAACCCCCGGGAGCCCCGCCGGGGGGCGCCGACATGGTTAGAGGTAATTACTTCATCTACGATCTTGTTATAAGTTTGTGAACAATTTGTTGTCAGAGTTATAATTTTGGTTCAATTTTATGTAAATAGTGTAAAACGAATGTGGTAATTTTGTTGTTATTGTAGTAATTTTGGTTTAATTTGATGTAATTGTTGGTTCAAAAAAGTCGTAAATGGGGGTATGACATACATCACCGTAACATAGCTTATCCCTTGTTTATGATTAACTCTGCTATAAAAAAAAAGAGTGCGCAATCAAATAATTGTTTAATTTGATTAAATATTACTGTTGCTACCATTTCATATATGTACCGGTAGAGGTGGCAAATGGGCCGCTAGGCCCGAGCCCGACACGTTAAGAAGCGGCCCGGCCCGAGCCCGTTATATTATGGGCCGAAGCCCGGCCCGTTTATAATATAACAATTATTAAATAAGATTATATCCTATTTTTATTGATTTTATCTATTTTTTTAAGTTATGCACATAACGTTTTAATTAATTTACTACTTTGAACAATTATTTTTTATTACTACTAAATTAGTTTCAAGTTTATAAGGAATAATATCTCAATTTTTTTAAAAATATAATGATTTATAATGATATTATTTTAGGTTGAAATCAAAAAGATGAATTTCAAAAAAAATATAGATAGTATTGTTTGTATGAATTTTGTGTAGTATTTATGTTAATTATATTAATTTTATCTCAAAATAAAACTAGTTTTCGTTTCTTTATGAGTCGGGCCGGGCCCGGCCCGAGCTTGTTATTGGCCCGGCACGAGCACGGCACGCTATGTACTTGGGTCTTGGGCCGGGCCGGGCCGGGCTTAATATTTTAGTATATGGGCCGGCCCGAGCCCGGCCTAATAAAAAATGGGCCGATACGGGCCGGCCCATAGCCCGATTAAATGGGCCGGCCGGCCGGCCCGTTTCGCCACCTCTATGTACGGGATAGGCCCCGTGCGGGGCCCGAAGTAGCCCACCATCACCGGGAGCAGCCTGCCTCCGAACCCCATCGCACATAATCGGTCTACTGACTTGGTAGGGATCCCCTACCGAGTATACTGCCCTGGCACCACCCCAGCGGCAGAATAAGCCCCAGGCCGCAGTCAAAGCCCTGGCAGTACCCCAACGGTACCGGTAAGACCAGGCCGGGTGTACCGACAACAAGCATCCTCCCCGGCTGCGCATGGACGTCTCTTGACCAGGTACCGAGAGTGGCCAGCCCCACAGGTACCAGCACGGCCACCTGGCACACGTTCTTGTCCACTACTTCACAGATCGTACTAAGTCGCATACCCATGCTGCACTAGGCGCCGCCATCCCTCGATGTGCACATCGAGGTAGTGGACCAGGGAATATTCCTCGTATCAGGGGATGTCCCCCACGCCAGGGATGCTTGTCTCCGACCTCACCTCATATATAAGGAGTCCTCACTCCTTATTCAGGTACGTTCTCTCCGAATCCCTAATACACTGCTCTTAGAACCTACCGGTACTAACTTGAGCATCGGAGGGCCTTCGGTCGGTACACACCGACCCCCCGATCAATCTTGTGCTTTCAAGTACCCAAACACGACACTACCGGGAAACGGCAGAAACAATTACAATTAGATCCATTTTCCCAACAGGTAGTGCATGCATTTTATAATTTTCCCAACAACGTACTAGTGCATTTTATAATTGAAAAATAACTTTTGTTTTAGGCTTGTAGCTCTCACCTTCACCCGTAAATTTCCCCATGTACAACAATGGTGTCTTTATATGACAATAGGACAATAGCAGATTATATTCATTTTCTTAAAAGAATAAAAATTGAAAGCTTAGGCTGTGTTAATAGTAATTATCTATATTTATATTGTGCATGTAAACGATTAGGTGATGTCACTGTGGTCTGTGGAGACATCTTTGTTTATAACCAGGTTGACTGGCCGCTTAATTTGTACTTCTTCTGTTACCAAAGAAGAACTGGACGTGTACCAAGCAGATCGATCAAGAAAACCGGGTAACACTGTGACGTGATTGTGAGGCCGCCTGAGTCAATAGTATTTGTTATATATGCCTAATAATGCAGCAGGCATCTTTGATCTTTGACATCTTTGATTTATGAAGGAGAAGAAGATTGCATGGTGTTCTTCGGTTCTTGTTGATGATATCGTCTGCTTAATTAGACTGCATGACTGGTGCAGTGTTTTGTGTTTATATATGATCGAATTATATAAACGTTGACTGTATGAGATAGTGATCGATCAGAAGCACAAGGCTAGGGTAGACAAGGACTAGATGATCGACTTCAAGCCCAGTTACGCCAAGTATCGAAGCTCGAACGAAACTCGACCTGGCTTAAAGTTCGGGTATTAATGAAACTATAGAATACAATAGAAGCACCGGCGGACGCAGCGTATGCCTACGGAGGGCTTAAGCCCCACTGACTTGTTTTCCCCAATGTAGTTGATTAATGAATATTTTAAAGTCAAACAGATTATAATGGTTTAATTAAGATTTAAGCTCACAGAGAGCTGCTCTGACAATGGATTAAATCATTAAAATAAGAAAAACTATCATTTCGCCCTCACCACATGCCTAATATCTAAAAGTATTCAATATAATTATATAATTGATGAAGTTTTTATTTTTTTTGAAAAAAAGAATCTAGAGAGCTGCGATCCAGAGACAAACTCACCATTTTTAGCTTTAAAAAAGCCCAAATACAATATTTTTGAAGTATTCAACATGAAAAACCCCATTACCCAAAAAAAAATATATTTCCGCCCCAGTAAGTAGAAATCATGCATCTGCCACTGAATAGAAAAACATGGTGTCTAAACCCCAAATCCATAGTATCGATCCAACTCCAGATTTACAAGGGTTCGTAGCAAATTATTTTATTAAAAATAAAAATGAGGTGTATAGAGTATGAGAGATTAGGCGAGAAAATTTAGAGGTCCCGAAAGAAACTTTCATAAAAAAATGGGAAAAAGGAAGTACAAAGTTCATGTTATTCAAATCTCAAACTAGTACAAACAACTAAACTATAGACAGCTGCACGGAGCCAAACTCTGTTTCTAACTTTGTATATTGAAAGAACTGATAATAATTTGAAAAGTGATTGAATAATACAATTGAGAACATGATTTTTTTTCCTTGGACACCAGTTACACATAAAAAGACTTCACTGGAACAACTTTGACACAACTAAGGAAATAAAACAGCAACAAACTTATCCATTACTGAACAACTTAATGTCTTAATCTACTAAGACTCGTAAAGACTTGGTCGACTAGCAGCAAAGTCCCCAAAGAATAGGACAGCCAAGACTCATTCAAAAAAATAAAACACACATTAATTCAAAAACTAACTTTAACATTGCACGTAGAAGTAAGAAGTTATATTACACGTGGAAATATTAACCTCTTCTCCTTTCTTATTTTGGAGCAGAATATATTACTAAGCTTGTTTTCTCCGCAAGAAAATCAAATAACCACAACCCTTGTTTTCTCCTTTCTTGTTTATCGGCAATCTCTCTTGGCTGATCGAAGAAGTATTGATCGACCATGGCATTGAACAATGAAGAGAAGCGCGCTAGCCTCACATGCATCACTGACTCATATGTATATTTTTATATAGGGGATTGTTAATAACACACCCATATGTGTTATTAACACACCATTCTCTCTCTTTCTCTCTCTACACACTCTAGAGAGAGAAAGAGAGAGGAGGGTGTGTTAATAACACACATGGGTGTGTTATTAACAACTTCCTTTATATATAGCTCTAACTTTCTAAACCCTAACTCGAAAATTGCACTTCCCATTACTTCTAGAAACTGTATATTGAAATGCAACATGCAAACCACACTAGCAATTATTTAGTCTGCGCGAGTCTCATGCACATTCCTTTTTTAATTAGTTAACTTATAATTATTCAGATTCAATTTTCCATGTTTATAATTAGTTGAACAAATAAAATCTTATTTAATCATAAACTATAGTTGAGCTTGTTTTTTTTTATTAGAAAAATTAATTATAAAGCAAATTCTCTACAATAATCCGAATCAAAGAAGTCGAAATTAAAAATTTGAAGAACAGAAAGAGGTAGACTATTCTTTCAAATATATATATGATGTTGAGAAAATGAGTGTTCAATGTTAACCAAAACATCTACAGTGAAATTGGCTTCACATGGAACATGAGAAAACTTGATATCATCAAATTGAGCAGCTAATAGGTTGACGTACGTAGTTGATAATTACTTTGAGATGCGAAAAAATAGAGTATTTTGATGACACCTACATACAGTCTATAATCAATTTTGAATCTCCTAGCCTTCCCCTAATTGAGCACGTTGCATGAAGATTTTCATACTATAAAATGTAAGGCTATGGTGTGAAAGATTCTCTAATTATTGTAATGAGAGTGACTGGGTGAGCTAGCCAGCTAAGGAGAAATTATTCAGTGCTCCGGGACCATGGCCACATGGTGCTCTCCGACCAATGAAAAAATAGCATTAAGTAATATTTAATATAAGGAAACCACTAGAAAATATATTAAATATTAATTGGACCAATAGAGATGATCCGGACAACCAAATTTTCATGGTCCCGGACCATTGAATAAATTCTCCCAGCTGAGAAATTATTCAATGGTCCGGGAAGGAGCTAATACTTGATGCGTACATGAATAAGAAGCTAATACTCGAAACACCATCAGAACAATCATGGCTATTAAATGAGGTTCCAGAAATAATTGCAGCTATAGAAACATGTAAAGAGAGGTTCATTGCACTTCAACTAGACTAGCCCAATCCGACATAAGTATATGTTTAATCCTCAAACTTATATATATATAGAATAATTTACTTTATATCAGTAACTTGTATTAGCAACAAAATTTTAATAGTTATTGGAGATTGAGAGTAATATATTATACTATAATACTATATATATTAGTTAGTCACTTATTGAGGGGTAATTGCATAAGCATAAAATATGTCATTTACGTACTATAAAAAGGTCATTCAGGTGAAAAGATACTAGATATACAGATCATGTTTCAACTCTCTGAGGAAAATATAAGCTGTGCTTCAATTATAGCAAAGGCAAATTCATAGCCCATCTGTACAAGGTGTCATATCACTCTTGGATGTTCCCAAAATAGGAGAAATACATTGATAAGAGAAGTAAATATAATAAGTATTCATATCTAAAATATAAGCAGAAACAAGCTGACCAAGTAGTACAAGAGCAGAGAAAAAATGCAAGAACAAAGTCTGACCAAGTCCTTCCTAGTCCCTAGTAATCCTAACACAATTTGCTTTTCTTTTAATGAGATATCAAAAACAGAGGCATTCATATTTGCTATTGATGGCACCTATATTCCAGCAATGGTAAAAGGTCGCTAAGTAAGCAGCTATCGTAATCGTCATGGAATTCAATCCCAAAATGTCTTGGCAGCTTGCAACTTCGATTTGGAATTCATATACGTGCTTAGTGGGTGGGAAGGTTCAGCACATGATTCAAAAGTGCTAAATGATGCATTATCAAGGAGAAATGGACTTGAAGTGCCTCAAGGTAATTAATTTTATTTCTTTCTTTATTTCTCTTTTTATCATGTTGATTTCTATGAGCTTAATTTTGTGTGTATGACATGCTAATTAAAATGTATTGCATTTTCAGGAAAATATTTTCTGGTGGATTGTGGATTTGCTAATCGACGTCAATTCTTAGCTCCATTACGAGGTGTTCGATATCATCTCAAAGATTTTGGTGGTCAAGGTCGCCACCCCCGAAATGCAAGTGAGTTGTTCAATCTTCGTCATTCGTCGTTGAGGAATGTGATTGAGAGGATATTTGGTATCTTTAAATCGCGGTTCACAATTTTCAAAATCGCGCCTCCATTCCCATATGAGACACAAGCAGAGCTAGTGTTAGCTTGTGCTGGACTACACAACTTTCTTCGCAAAGAGTGTCGTTCTGATGAATTTCCTCCTGAACCAGAAATTGATTCATCATCTTCATCATATCTAGACATGGAAGAGGAAAATCTTGAACTACTTTCTCAAACTCAACAACGACAAAGAGCGGAAGCTAATGCTTGGAGACTTGGCATTGCTGAAGCTATGTGGGCGAGACCACGAAATGATGATAATGGAAATCAAGAGGATAACAATGAAGATCAAGACAATGACAGTGAAAATAATGAGGAACAAAGGGATGAAGAGAATCAAGAGGGTTATGATGATAATGAGGTTGGAATGGAGGACTATGCTTTTTTATAATGTTATTTTTTAAATTGTCTTTGCATTTTGGGTAATGTGTTCTTTTGGTTGCCTTTACATTTTCAGCTGAGAAATTATTCAGTGGTCCGGGACCATGGCCACGTGGTGCTCCCCGACCAATGAAAAAATAGCATTAAGTAATATTTAATATAAGGGAACCACTAGCAAATATATTAAATATTAATTGGACCAATAGAGAGATCCGAACAAATTTCAGGTCCCGACCAGAATAAACTCCCGCGAGAATTATCGGGGTCCGGACCACACGGGGCTCCCGACCAATGAAAAAATAGCATTAAGTAATATTTAATATAAGGGAACCACTAGAAAATATATTAAATATTAATTGGACCAATAGAGATGATCGGACCACCAAATTTTCATGGTCCCGGACCATTGAATAATTCTCCCAGTGAGAATTATTCGGGTCGGGACCGGCACGTGGTGCTCCGACCAATGAAAAAATAGCATTAAGAAATATTTAATATAAGGGAACCACTAGAAAATATATTAAATATTAATTGGACCAATAGAGATGATCCGGACACCAATTTTCATGGTCCCGACCATTGAATAAATTCTCCCAGGAGAAATTATTCAGTGGTCCGGACCATGGCACGTGGGCTCCCGACCAATGAAAAAATAGCATTAAGTAATATTTAATATAAGGGAACCACTAGAAAATATATTAAATATTAATTGGACCAATAGAGATGATCCGGACCACCAAATTTTCATGGTCCCGGACCATTGAATAAATTCTCCCAGCTGAGAAATTATTCAGTGGTCCGGGACCATGGCCACGTGGTGCTCCCCGACCAATGAAAAAATAGCATTAAGTAATATTTAATATAAGGGAACCACTAGAAAATATATTAAATATTAATTGGACCAATAGAGATGATCCGGACCACCAAATTTTCATGGTCCCGGACCATTGAATAAATTCTCCCAGCTGAGAAATTATTCAGTGGTCCGGGACCATGACCACGTGGTGCTCCCCGACCAATGAAAAAATAGCATTAAGTAATATTTAATATAAGGGAACCACTAGAAAATATATTAAATATTAATTGGACCAATAGAGATGATCCGGACCACCAAATTTTCATGGTCCCGGACCGTTGAATAAATTGTCTCAGCTGAGAAATTATTCAGTGAATCATGTATTATAGATATACTTAATTAAGTTGTATTTTAGGAAATAAGCTAATGGTGTATATAAAATTAACACACGTACTTTTGCGGGCGGGTATAATATCTCAGTAATCAATCTTACTCATGATCATGATGCAGAGGTAACACATCAAGACAAATCCATCATGCAAATTGACTAAAAAAACAAGTGAAATCGAAGAAGGAAAATTTCAAACTCGAAAACTTTGATGTCAAATCATTACACCAACTATTTTGGATAAAATGCGTGTGATATATTTGTGATACGTACAGACATAATATTAGTCATTTACCATATATTATGGTCTTAATTTATGAAACTTCTGTAATGACAAAAGGGTATGGATCGTATGTGAATTGGTAAAGGTTAGGAAACAATCTCTTTTCCCTTTATATACAGTATAAATTATCAATATCATACTAGCTCATAAACACCAAAGCAGATGATATGGAGCCAAACTCTGTTTGTATATTGAAAGAACTGAGAACACTTCGAAAAGTTATTGGATAATACGACTGGCAACTTTATTTTATTCCTTGGACTTCACTTGAACAACTTTGACACAAACTAAGAAAATAAAACAGCGACAAATTAACTTATCTACTACTGAACAACTTAATCTACTAAGACTCGTAAAGACTTGGTCGACTAGCAGCAAATTCCCTAACGAATAGGACAGCCAAGACTCGTTCTAAAAATAAAACAGACATTCAAAAACTAACTTTAACATTGTAGAAGTAAGAAGTTATATTACACGTACGTGGAAATTAACCTCTTCTCCTTTCTTATTTTGGAGCAGAATATATTACTAAGCCACTCACAGCTTCTTCATCAAGAGTTCAACTCCATGTTCTGGTTCAAGAACCAATGTAAGACAGGGTTTGTGGATGTACTTGGAAGACAGTGAGAAGGAGAACTTGGAGAGGATGAGAGACAAAATAATCCTGAGTTCAGCCATAGCGAAGTTCTGTCCAATACACACTCGGGTTCCGATCCCAAAAGGCATGTACACGCTGGGAAACTTGCAAGCTCCGGAGACCCCATTGGCAAATCGATCTGGGTTGAACTTGTAGGCATCCGGTCCCCATAGTTTTGGATCGGTGTGAAGGGTTACCATATTGAGCCAAATATTGACACCCTTTGGAACAGTAAGGTTTCCAAATTTCAAGTCCTGAAGAGCCTCCCTAGACACCACTGTGGTTGGGGGATATAGGCGCAACGTTTCATGAATCACCATTGTTAGCTGCACATTTAAAATTAATTTTGGACTGAAATCATCACCAAACCTCTAAAAATCATTTGGTAGTATTTCAATAATTCAAATCTAGGTCCATCGTGGACTTAGATACGCATTCACATTAATTTGTACCGACATATTATATATTGGTGAGCAAATTTGACAATCGTAGCATATTTGTTAACTATGTGTGTTGATTGACAAGCGAATGAAATTACCTGTTTCATCTTATTAAGCATATCAGCATCTGGATTTTGGCCCTGGCAAACTTGAAGTACCTCCGCTCTCACACGTTCTTGCCAATCTTGATTCGCAGCCAACAGCATGAGACACCATGTGGCAGTAAGTGATGAGGTTTCATATCCAGCCAAGTAAATGTTTTTGCAGTTGTCGACAATGAAGCGGTCTGTTTCCTCTCGGCTAAAGTCACTGTCTTTAGCCCCTTCAATAATCATTTGCAATAGGTCTTTATTGTGCCCAGCGTGTCTCTCCTTCGCTACCCGCAGTATCAAATTTGCAGCGTCCTTCCCGATTTGCCACCCTTCTCTATTGTTCTTTGTGGGAAGGTGTCTGCATCATATAAAAAATATCAACCAAGACTATATATGCAGCAACATCCAATCTTTTTTCGAGTAATATATGGTACATGTAACACATTCACTGACCACGCGAATCCTAGTTATTATCCGAGAGATGTGCACTTAAATATGAAAGAAAAGGTTTTAGATATTCAGTACCTCAATCCAGGAATTCCAGTCAACCAAATTTTCTTGGCCATGGATTCCTGCAGTTCCCTTATTTTACCCCATATCTGTACCCCTTTGGTATAGCTGCTTCCAAAAAAAGCCTTTGAGATAACATCACAAGAGAACCTTCTCAAATCGGCGTCGACATTTATGTCTGCAGCTCCTCGGCCTGCCTCAATTTTACTGTCCCATGAGTTTACCAGAGTATTTGTAGCCTCTGTAATTATGTTGATCATTGGCTGCAGGAGAAATTAATCACCATAAATAGTTACTATTTTACCAAATTAACAAGGCAATATATAATTCAGATCAAACTAAACTACCAGACTCTCTTAGGCATTAACACAAATACATCATATACCTTGACTTTCTCCATGTATAGTTCAGGAGCAATGATTTTTCTCTGTTTAGACCATAAGGCGCCATTTGCGGTTAAAACACCAAGACCGAGTAAGGGACCGTGATCTTTACTTTGATGACTAGGCTTCCCCAAGTCCCAGGATGTGCATGTGGTAATCTCCTTCACTAGCTGAGGTTCAGTAACATATAGTATTTGTGTGTTGCCAAGTGCAAACGCAAACACTTCACCTGTACATCGATCATTACGAACTTCGTTTTAGAACATCGAAACAAAAAAACAACACTACTCTTCCCCTTAAAGGTAAGGAGCATAATAGTGTTCCATACAACTTGAGATGTTATCTTGTAGACGAAAGAACATAGCTTGCCTCCTTATAAGTAGGAGAATCGCATCTTAAACAACTAATTAGCATGGACTACTGATTACCCAAACAATGATAACTGAATAGTAGGTTACTCAGATATGGTAAACAACCGGTGGATAACTCCGGCATGGCTTTGATAGCATGTTAAATATCAGCCACTTACTAGCTAGCTTATATGTTTCGTATTATTATGTCACTTTTCAATTGTTCAACATCAAGTTATTTCAAACAATCAGACATGTTACATTGCTAAACTGTCAGCACAAATCATTAAGAGACAAATTTTGATAAATACACAATGTAATTAAGAATCCAAAAACATAATATGTCACATATCCAGAAAGAACATAGAAACAAAAAATATACCAGTGTTCCAAACATTCTGACGTGTTAAGTTGTCAACAATCTAGATAATTGAGCAGGCAAGTTTTGATTAAATGTAGGATCTGACTTCAGATATATATGCAGTTAGAGATGATGAACATATATACAGCTACATGTATTAATTAGGTCTTGTGTATATACCATATTGCTTCGTCCAGTGCTCGAAAATGGGGAAGAGAACAGGATAACAGTTGTGGATGGTGGGGGTTTCGCTTCTCGGAGCCTTAGCAATGCTGCTCGGACGAGCCTCCCTTATCTCCCTGCTATTTCCCAGAAGAAAAGCCGGTGAGGGACCGCTGATACCTTGCTTGGTTAGGAGAGACCGCACCCTCTTCGGCTTCACCACAACCCTATTATACAGACGTACTAATATCCCTATAACTCCAAGCACAGCAAGGGACATTAACATTTTTGCATCAAGCTGAAGAAGCTCCATACTTTCCCGATACTTTAAAGGGAAGTCTTCTTGTTGATGATCTTCTAGCTCAATGAGTGCCATATATATACACATAGCAGTACTACGTGGAGGTAATTTTTTTTTGGCCAAAATAATTCTTTGATTTAACTAAATATTTACTATTAGATCCATTTTCCCAACAGTTAGCTAGTGCATTTTGTAGCTTTTATATTGATCCTTCCAAAACACATGTATATTAAAAAAAATCTGCCACAAACTAAATAAATTATAAGGGAAATATTGAGTCATATATATATATATATATATGCCACATGCGAAGTTTTCTTTTTCTATCAAGTATGAGTTACCCTTGCTGGCTTGTAGGTACTAGGTAGTACTTGAAAAATGTGGTTCGATCATTAATTTAGCATTATTTGTCAAAAATATGTATATGTATGTATATATATATATATATATATATATCTGTCTCATTCAACCAAAAATTAAAGCTTCCAAATTAAATGGCAGGAAAAAAAAAAGTACTTGAAAATAAAATATTAGAAATTTGATGGTCATACTCATATATATATATATATATATATATATATATATATATATATATATATATCCATTTCGCAGCTATTGATTTTCTTTATAAAAAAATATACATGAGCCTATACATGAGCCTCACATGCACTGACTGATGTATATTTATATGTATACCGATCTCAACTAGGAAGAATCCACCACAAGAAAATTAAATAATCCAAACCAATGCAACAACCCTTGCTTTCTCCTTTCTTGTTCATCGGCAATCTCTTTTGGCTGAAGGAGTATTGATCGACCATGGCATTGAACAATGAAGAGAACCGAACAGCACGCTAGCCTCACATGCATCAGTGACTCATATGTATATTTTTATATATAGCTCTAACTTTCTAAACCCTAGCTCGAAAATTACACTCCCCATTACTTCTAGAAACTATATATTGAAATGGCACATGCAAACCATACTAGCAATTATTTAGTCTGCGCGAGTCTCATGCACATTCCTTTTTTAATTAGTTAACTTATTCATATTAGATTTTCCATGTTTATAATTAGTTGAACAAATAAAATCTTATTCAATCATAAACTATATATAGTTGAACTATTTTTTTTATAAGAAAAATTAATTATAAAGCAAATCCTCTATAATAATCCGAATCAAAAAAGTCGAAATTAAAAGTTTGAAGAACTGAAAGAGGTAGACTATTCTTCCAAATATGATGCTGAGGGAAGGAGTGTTCAATGTTAGCCAAAACATCTGCAGTGAAATTTGCTTCACAAGAAACATGAGAAAACTTGATATCATCAAATTGAGCAGCTAACCGGTTGATGTCGTTGATAATTACTTTGAGGCACGAAGAACTAGAACATTTGGTTGACACGTACAGTTTATAATCAATTTTGAATCTCCTTCCCCTAATTGAGCACGTTGCATGCAGATTTTCATACTATAAAATGTAAGGCTATGGTGTGAAAGATTCTCTAATTATTGTACTGAGAGTGACTGGGTGAGCTAGCCAGCTAATTATGCCGTGAATCATGTATTATAGATATACTTAAGTTGTATTTTAGGGAATAAACTAATGGTGTATATAAAATTAACACACTTTTGCGGGCGGGTATAATATCTCAATCATCGATCTTACTCATGAATCATGATGTAGAGGTAAACACATCAAGACAAATCCATCATGCAAATCGACTAATAAAAAATAAGTAAAACCGAAGAAGGAAGATTTCAAACTCGGAACCTTCTATTTTATAATCGTAATAATATGTTAAACAACTCTTAGTTAGATTCTTTCCTTTCATCATGTATTCAGAGAAGCAAACTCTATAGCTGATATTTTAGCTTTCTTAGGGCATTCTGCTTTTCCTTTCCTTGTTTGGCATAATCAGTTGTCCCTGTCTTCCAATTTGATCAATGTGGGGGGTGGTTACTTTAGGGAGTTTTGCTTGTAATTTCTTTTTTCTTCATTGAAAAAAAAAAACTCTTAATCAGATCTCAAAAATAACTATTTAATAATGCTGCAGCCTAGAGAGTTAACCAACGGTGCATGTACGCATGTTCAACTAATAAAAATCATAAAAGTTATTAGTTAAAATAATGTAATCGTCATTATTTGGAAATACAAGTGATATATCAAATTGCGAAAATAAGTTGGATAATTTTATATATATGTATATAAAGGTTACTTTGTGTTGATCCTTGTAAGAAAGTGTATCTAGATTCATGATTAGATCGATCGAGACTGATAAATATTGTCAAACTTAAAGTTATTACTATCATATATGCCAAAATTTGGCCGATTAAGATAAAGTTTGACCAACCAATCGTTAAACGATGATATTTAGAGTTTATTAAAAAAAAGTAATTGAATGACGAAAAATAAGTTGGACAATAATGTGATTTTCGACTGATTGATAGCTTGCCAATAAGCCAAAACATTAAGCCATCACAAATAACCCCCCCCCAAAAAAAAAAAAAAATTTTTTTTTTAAAAAAACAATTCCCCTCTCCCCCCCCAACCCTATAAATAATAAATAAGGGGGGATTAATTTTTTTAATTTATTAAATAATTTTTTTTTTTTAATTTTTTTTTTTTTATATATATTTTTTTTTTAATTAAAAAACTTAAATTTTTTTTTTTTTTTTAATATAATTATATATAAATTTTTTTTTGAAAAATTTAAAAGGGGGCGGACCCTCTGGTCCCTTAATGGCTCCACCCCTGATCACAATCATCGAACATATTGTTCACCTTCCATATGAACGTGTGTCATGCGTCAATAGTTGACATATACCTTGTGGTTCTCATGTCGCATATATAAACAAATTCTACCGTATGTGCTTCACCAAGATTTAGATTTTTAGATTGATTGTTGTTAGTTAATTTTTTTATATTTTTCTTTTTCACTAACATTATAGATGAAATTTTTATAATTGAATAATATAATTACCACTTACTATTTAAGTAACAAGTTATAAATTTTTAATTCTCAAATTACATCTATGGCTAATATATATATATATATATATATATATATATATATATCATGTCACATAACATGGAGGACTCATACATTAAATGCATTGCAGAATTTCTGCACAAATTAGGGTTACTCGCTCATACTTAATAGAAACCTTGAAAAGGAAAAAGAAAAGGAAACTTCGCATTTGACATATATATACATATATATATATATATACATGTGGCAGATTTTTGTAATATACAGGTGTTTTGTATGGATCAATAAATTTTAACAAATTACTCATAAGGTCACTTTGGGTGGTCTTATTCTTCAAAATGCCACAGTAGCTTTGTTTTTTAAATAAGGTCACTCAGTAGCTTTAACCCTTTGTATCAGACATTAATTTTTTTCAAAATTACGATTCATGCCACTGACGTTTTATTGTATTTGGACAATAGCTTTATTGTCACTGGACAGTAGTTTTATTGTCGTTAGACAGTAGCTTTACTGTCGTTGGACAGTAACTTTATTGTTTTTGGACAGTAGCTGTAGTGTTCTTTGACAGTAGCTTTAGTGTGCTTGGACAATAGCTTTATTGTCGTTGGACAATAGCTTTATTGTCATTGGACAGTAGCTTTATTGTTGTTGGACAATAGCTTAGTTGTTTTTGGATAGTAGTTTTAGTGTTATTTGACAGAAGCTTTAGTGTGCTTTGACAGTAGCTTTATTGTCGTTCGACAGTAGCTTTATTGTCGTTGGACAGTAGCTTTATTGTCGTTGGACAGTAGCTTTATTGTCGTTAGACAGTAGCTTTATTGTTGTATTTGTATGCAGTGGCATTTTTGTAAATAATAGCAAAAAAAAAATGCGGTAGCATTTTTGTAAATATTGATGCGGTGACATTTTTGTAAATATTGGTGGCCTTATTTGGGTAAAAAATGTTTGGTGGCTTTTTGAAGCATAAAGCCACCCAAAATGACCTTATGGGTAATTGGCTCAATAAATTTCTCTGATTTAGCTAGCTGCCAACCAATTGAAATGATATAGAAAAGGAAATGCCAAACAGAACACACCACACATATCAATTTAAAATTTGAGATATTCTACCTACCATTGAATTTAAATTTATATATATATTTCAATAACAAAGTGTCAATCACAAGTGCAGATCGACATGCCCTCAAATTACACATATTGTTTGATCGGTGCGACAACAATGGATTTTCTGCTCTTGCAGTTAACCGTAGTAGAGAAAGACTACATATATATGTAAAGACCAAAATATATGTAAGTCTATTTACTTTTCTTAAAAAAAAAAAAAAATTGGGCAAAAGCGAACTACTGCTGGCCTACCAATCCTACCATGCAACCCATCTGTTGCAAAATATTGGCCAAAGCACTCAGTTTTTTTATAGAGGAAAATAGTACTTTCATCACTCAGTTATGATATGAGAAATTAGGATGAATCCAAAGTAACTTGCATTGAGAAGAAAGTTAGGTTAAGATCGAGACCCTTGTACACTGGTAGGTCTTAGCTTGCACATGGAAAATTTTAGGTAGCTAGGAGTGGTGGTGAGGGTGAGACCAACAACATGGAAAATTTAGGTAAGATGCACAATACTGTATCTGTGTTTGTTTTCTTGTTTAGCTAAAAAATCGACTAAATCTCTTGCATTTGATCGGCATCGATCACTATAATTTGAACAAAATATATAATGTGCTATATATTTGTAAATTTGTCCTATTGTCAGATAAAAGACACCATTGTTTCACCCCTTCGACAGTTGCAGGTGAGAGCTACTAGCCTAGCTAGAACCCTAAAATAAAAGTAATTTTTCAATTTATAAAATGCACTAGTTGTTGGGAAAATTATAAAATGCACTAGCTGACTAGCTGTTGGGAAAATGAATCTTATAGTAATATGTAATCAAATCAAATAATTATTTGATTGTACACTTAATCATAACCTTTTTTATTTTAGCCAAATCCCTCCACGTAGTACTGCTATGTGTGTGTATATATACGGCACTTGATCATTGAGCTAGAAGATCATCAACAAGAAGACTTCCCTTTAAAGTATTGGGAAAGTATGGAGCTTCTTCAGCTTGATGCAAAAATGTTAATGTCCCTTGCTGTGCTTGGAGTTCTAGGGATATTAATAGATCTATATAATAGGCTTGTGGTGAAGCCGAAGAGGCTGCGGTCCCTCCTAACAAAGCAAGGTATCAGCGGTCCCTTGCCGGATTTTCTTCTGGGAAATAGCAAGGAGATCAGGAAGGCTCGTCCGAGCACCATTGCTAAGGCTCCGACAAGCGAACCCCCCACCTACCACAACTGTGCTGCAGTTCTCTTCCCCGTTTTTGAGCAGTGGAGGAAGCAATATGGTATATACACAATACCTAATACATGTAGCCATACATATGCATGTTCATCATCTCAAACTGCGTACATATATATCTGAATTCAGATCCTACATTTAATCAAAACTTGCCTGCTCAATTATCTAGATTATTGACAACTTAACATGTTCTTGTTTGGAACACTCTAGTATTCTTTTGTTTATATGTTCTTTCTGGATATCTGACATATTGCATGTGTATTTATCAAAATTTGTGTGCTGACAATTTAGCAAGGTAACATGTCTGATTGTTTGAAATACCTTGATGTTGAGCAATTGAAAAGTGGCATAATAATATGAAACATACAAGCTACTAAGTGGCCGACTACCTAGGTATTTTGAGATTATACCCCACAACGATCCAGTGGTAGGGTTATTTTTAGCATGCTATCAAAGCCGTGCCGGAGTTATCCGCCGGTTGTTTACCATATCTGAGGCACGTACCTACTATTCAGTTATTAGTGTTTGGGTAATGAGTAGTCCATGCTAGTTAGTTGTTTAAGATGCGATTCTCCTACTTATAAGGAGGCAAGCGTCTGCAACATAACATCTCAAATTGTATGGAACACTATGATGCTCCTTACCTTTAACAGAACAAGTAGTGTTTTTTTTTTTTCCGATTCTCTAAAACGAAGTTCGTAATGATCGATGTACGTACAGGTGAAGTGTTTGTGTTTGCACTTGGCCACACACAGATACTATATGTTAACGAACTTAAGGCAGTCAAGGAGATTACCACATGCACATCCTGGGACTTCGGGAGGCCTAGTTATCAACGTAAAGAGCACGGTGCCTTACTTGGTCATGGTATTTTAACCTCAAATGGCGCCTCATGGGCTCATCAGAGAAAAATAATTGCTCCCGAACTATACATGGAGAAGGTTAAGGTATATGATGAGTTGTGTTAATGCCCAAGAATCTGGTAGTTAGTTTGATATGAATTATTGCCTTGTTAATTTGGTAGTGAAGAAAGAAAATAGTAACTATATATGGTGTTTAATTTCTCCTGCAGGGAATGATCAACTTAATTACAGAGTCTGCAAATACTCTGGTAATCTCATGGAACAGTAAAATTGAGGCAGGCCGAGGAGTTGCAGACATAAAAATCGACAGCGATTTGAGAAGCTTCTCTGGTGATGTTATCTCAAGGGCTTGTTTTGGAAGCAGCTATACCAAAGGGGTGCAGATATTTGCTAAACTAAGGCAACTCCAGGATTCCATGGCCAAGAAAGTTTGGTTGACTGGAATTCCTGGATTGAGGTATTGAATATATAAAAACTTTTCTTTCATATTTAACGTGCATACTCTCAGATAATAAGTAGGATTCGATCACGTGGTCAGTGAATGTGTACGTTACATATATATGTATTGACGTAATGCCCAAGATTAGATTGCTTAATGGTTAAGTTTACACTTGCTGATCACCTATTTGCCAGCTAATCATCTCAGCTAGTAAGTTAACAGACTTGTACACGTGTCAGCATCCTGTAGCTTCATTTCTTATATAAGTAGCGTTAGTTAGAGACTAAGTGATTCATTCTGTACGTTCTAGAAAGATCAATGAAACAATTTTCTTCTTCTCTCTAAAGCTTTCAATATATATGTACCATTGCGATAAAACATTGGATAATCTTAGTTACTTTCTTATTTGATGCAGACACCTTCCCACAAAGAGCAATAGGGAATCATGGGCATTGGAGAAGGAGGCTGCAACTTTGATACTGCAGGTAGTGAAGGAGAGACAGGCTGCGGGGTACGAGAAAGACCTATTGCAAATGATTGTTGAAGGGGCTAGAAATAGCAACCTTAGCCAAGAGGCAACTGACCGCTTCATTGTCGATAACTGCAAAAACATTTACTTGGCTGGATATGATACCACAGCAGTTTCTGCCACATGGTGTCTCGTGCTGTTGGCTTCGAATCAAGAATGGCAAGAACGTGTGAGAGCGGAGGTACTTCAAGTTTGCCAGGGCCGAATTCCAGATACTGATATGCTTCTTAAGATGAAACAGGTAATTTCATTCACTTGTCATCAATCAACACACATAGTTAACAAATATGCTAGGATTGTCAAATTTGTTCACCAATCATTTGTCGGTACAAAATGTGAAGGGATATTTGGATAAACATCTTTTCCACTTTTATTTTCTAATATATTATTTTCGGTTATTAGATTTAGTCCAATATTAAATTTGAGATGCCACATAAGATATTTTACTGCCATAATTTTTCAATTATTTACAAACTATGCCACAATCAGAAATATTTAAATACAAAATCAACATTTAATTTAAATCCCTATAATTAAGCTTAGAATTCAAATTTTAGTTATTACTAATCTATAATAAATGAGAATAAATTCGTATAATAAATTTTATCAGTCAAATTTTCATTACCTTAATTAATTATTGATAGAATAATCGAAAAAGTACAAGTAAATTACTAAGTTTTAAAATTGTTAATGTAACTAAAAAATGTATACAAAATATATTACTAATTAAGTTTTTCATAAAGAGGTAAATTATTCATAAAGGCAATAGATAAATATTTGATTCAAAAAGTCTGTAAATTGTTTATTTAAAAAAAAGTAGGTAAATTGTTCATAAAATAGTAGGTACGTACATTATAAACAAAATAGTAATATATAAATTAGTCATAAAAAATACTATGAAAGAGTAGGTAAATTGTTCATTCTAAAAAAAATAGGTAAATTATTCATAAAATAATAGGTACGTACATTATAAAAAAAAAGTAAAATATATAAATTAGTCATAAAAAAGACTAGGTAAATTATTTATAAAAGAGCAGGTAAATTACTAAAAAAAATAGATAAATTGTTCATAAAAAAAAGTAGGTAAATTAACAACAATATTGTTAAATATAGGCCGATATACATGAATGATTGGTAGAGAATCATAGTAAGGAAGAACATGTCGATTATGATCGTTAACAAATTATCAACCAAACAACAATAACAAAAAAAGGAAGATATAATACCTCATGACTATTGGAACCAAAAGAATGAGGAAGACATATAAAATCTTGAGACTCTAAACTCTAAACATCTCCCTAATCCTCATTTCTTAAAATGAATTATCATCGATCTCCATTTTCTTAAGAAACAATGGTGAGAAAAATTGTTATGGTTGTTTGTGAAAAGAAATTTAAATAAAATGGTAATATAGTGACAAAATATTAGGAAATTATTATTTGCCTTAAAATATTCATGCAATATTAATTAGGTTAAAGGGAGAATCAAGATGCAAAATAGAGGGAGGAAAAAAAATCTTACCATTTTGAGAAGTCAATGATAGTTTAAAGTTGAAGATTAGGTTAAAGGGTATTGTTGGCATCTCGAAAAATAGAAGGCTGACTCATTGTTCTCAAAATGGAAAAAAGATTAGTTGGCATATAGTCAATGGATTAAATCCATCAATAAAAATTTACTTGGTTTTTAATTAAAATTTGAAAAGTGGCAAGGAGTTTTTTCTAATTTCTCCAAATGGGAATGCACGTAAGTCCATGATGGATCTAGATTTGAATAAATGAAATACTACCATGTCATTTAGTGAACAAATTTTAGTAAATAAATTAAGTAATACTCTATATACACATATACTCAAAGTTTTTAGAAGTTTGATGATGATGATTTTCGGTCCAAAATTTTAAATGTGCAGCTAACAATGGTGATTCATGAATCGATGCGCCTATATCCCCCAACCACAGTGGTGTCTAGGGAGGCTCTTAAGGACTTGAAATTTGGAGACATTAATGTTCCAAAGGGAATCAATATTTGGCTCAACATGGTAACCCTTCACACCGATCCAGAACTATGGGGACCGGATGCCTACAGGTTCAACCCAGATCGATTTGCCAATGGGATCTCCGGCGCTTGCAAATTTCCCTACTTGTACATGCCTTTTGGGGTCGGACCCCGAGTGTGTCTTGGACAGAACTTGGCAATGGTTGAACTGAAGGTTCTTATGGCTCTCATGCTCTCCAACTTCTCCTTCTCACTATCTCCCAAGTACATCCACAAACCTTGTCTTACAATTGTTATTGAACCAGAATACGGAGCCCATCTTGTCGTGAAGAAGTTGTGAGTGGCTTAGTATCATAGGGCATGTTTGAAGTCGCTTCTTAGAAAGCATTTTTTTGTTAATAGCGCTTCACGAAGCAGTGTTTTGAGAATTAACACTTTCAGTCTAAAGCAATTTCATGTTTGTCAAAAAAAAAATAAATAAAGGCGCTTTGATGCATTGTAGATGTGCTTTTGATTTTATAAGTGTTTGGTGTTAGCATAAATGCCACCCTCAAGTATAAGAGGCACAAGTTATAGTACAGAGATTTAGAAGTAAGGGTTGTCGTTCCCAAAAAATTGGCAAATCCCACCTCAAGTTTAGAGTTATCGAAAGGAAAGTAATAATTAATTCACAAATGTACAATTATGATCTCAAGTTCACAAGGAAACCTAAAATCATGATGAATATGTGCAATATATGATGTGTAGTGAAATGGTTGGGTTTTTGATTGTTTGGTGATTTACTTACTTAAACAAAATGCAAACAAATATGCAAAAGTTAAATTAAACTAAAGATGTGATGGATGGAAGTTAGGGCTAAGGCATTCACCATTAGCCTCCCTTGCATGCATTGATGTTTCAAAATAAAAATATGCTACTCCAATTAACCAATTACCTCATTGCATCCGGGTAAGACTACAATGGCCTAAACTCCTTTTATGGTATTAATTCTAAACCGGTTAAGTCTAGAATTAACTATCTAGGAACAAGTTCAATTACCAGTTAAGTATCAATTCCTTGTCCTAGATGCAAAGGGCTTTGAGTTTAGATAATCATGCAAGCAAACCAATCATAATTCTAGGTGATTTTAACTCACAATCCTACATGCACACATATTGTGTTTTCATGCTTTAACATTTAAAGGGTATCAATCTCTAAACATTATATCATGACATATCAAAAACACATACTTAAAGTGATAAAGTCTAAACATATGCATTTAACTCTTGAACTAGCATGTAGGTATGTTAATGAAGTTTGCATATATTATCATCCATACATCAATTCATTACAAGATTGGCTAGGGCTTTCAACCCTAGCCCCAACAATAGACTACTCACTCATGAACATAGAAACTAACAACAATTCCATTATGAACATCAAGGAAAAACAAAGAGTAAGAGTTTAGAGAAAACTAGTTGAAGCTTGACAAAGATGCTAGCTTTACTTTGAATGCTCCTTCTTCTTTCTCCTTGGAACTCCCTTGAAGATGATGTGAATGGTGATGGAAGTGGTGGATTGATATAGAATGTGATATTAACTTGAATAACTTGAGTGATGGAAATTGAGTTTTTGTGGTGATTCTCTTCTAAGATGGTGTGAAAATAAATAGAGAGAGTCCCTCTATTTATAGGCATCAAGAAACATATTTAAATACAAGTGGAAAGAAGAGATAAGGTGATTGAAAAATCTGAAAAGAATGAAGATAAAATTATAGATAGATTATGTCTAAAGGGGAGGAAGAGATCAAATTATTTTCATAAAAGAAAACTTATTTTTTCTCTAGTGGAAGAATTTTAAGCTTATGGACAAGGAAGGGATAAGGTGATTGAAGATGGAAGAGATAAGATGATATTAATAAATTTGTAAGTGGGAGGCAGAAACAAGAAGGAAATAGGAGTGATTAAGTTCTTAAATCAGATTGAAATCCTAATCATCGAGCATGACATTGTTGATAATTGTGGCTCTTGCAATAGGAGTTGTTCAGAAACATAGACTAAATTTGAGACTCAAATTGAAAGCCTTCCCGATATTGGATTCTTGCTCATAACCACTCTATGGAAAGCTCTTGATGTCTTCTTTCTAACTATAGTGATTTGTAATTTTTCAATTCTGGATGAATAAGTTATGACCAAAACAGTACTGCTGACTCAGTCTTGTACTGGAACCACATGTGGTTGCACTTTTAATTCACAATGGGCATCTTAGAAGTATTCAAATATTATTCAAATATTCATGGAGATACTTCAAGATGTTAACAACCATTTTCAGTTGGAATCTCTTCAACTTCTCTTCTGATGAATATTTGGTGAATATTCTCGATCGGAAGCTAAATATAGTTCCAGCATTTCCTAGATACGCTAGGAAACACTCCAACATGCTCCATTTGCCTCATTTTCTTTTCAACTCTTGAAAACACCTATGAAACATAAAACCAATATAAATAGCTTGAATATATACTGAACTAGCAAATAAAATATAGAGAATTCGTATATAAATGTCCCATATAAATATGCTCCATCAAATACCCCCACACTTAAACCTTGCTTCTCCTCTGGCCCGTGGCCTGTTCTGGTTCTTTTCTTCCTCTTGCTTTTGGTTTGTTCCTTCTTCTCTCTTCTTCTTCATCTTTCATTTCTTTTCATTTCTGGTCTCTCTCTGGAGCAAGAGAGGAGGAGCTCAAAGGAGCTGTGCCGGTGGCGGTGCACGGAGATTGCACGGCAGAGGAAGGGAGGCGCGGGTTTGGCGGCGTCGCGGCGTCGATAGCTAGGTGTGGTGGCGTCTGGAGCTCAGTATGAGATCTGGCGGTGCAAAGATGAGCACTGGCTTGAATTTCTGGGCAGAAGGCGACTTGGTGAGTAGAGGACGACGCCGATCTGGGTTCTGAGGTTGGAGGCACACTGAGGAGCTGAACAGAGGCACGGGGCGCCAGAAGTGAAGGCGCGGGCCTGGGCTGGCGGCGACGACAACGGCATCTGGGCTCGTCGGTGGCAGAGGAGAAGCACGACGGTGTTTGATGGGCTCATAGGAGATTGGGTTTGACGCGGCAGCGGAGCTGAGGAGCTCAACTTGATCTGGGGTTTGAGCAGAGGAGGATTCCCAGCACGACCTCAAGGCTCGGTGGCGCTGGGTTTGTTTGGCTCGGCGCTAGAGGCGAGGAGGTGAACAAAGACGATGTCGTGGGTGCCCACAGAGGTTGAATGGATATATAGGAATCAAAATCTGGCGAATAACTCATGCTATGATCTTCTACATCCTAGGTCTTCCCGTTCCTTCATCTGGCTTATGTTCTTCATATAGCATTCAGACCGAATGACTCTATGACATTACGTTGATACTTCCACATATTATGGGTAACGTAGGAGACATCTCTATTTTTCCCCCGGTGAATCCTTAGAATTACCACTGCTTAGCTTTCAACTCGCCCCTGACCATCAAATGAAATGTGAATAACCCACCCTCCTCTCTTTTAAACAAGGGGCGCTTTTGTAGGTGCTGAAACAATTTTGTCTTCTCCATATTACTATATCTCTAGATGGGTCTGGGTTGCATCAATTGATTGCAGCGGTGGCTGATTGAACAGAGATCACGGGTTCGGCGGTGGAGCTGAGAAGCTTGATATTAGCTTGAGTGAAGCCATGGGTGCAGTGAGTAATTGGGAGGTGTCGTGATTGATTGAACTGTGATTGCAGGTGAGATGCTGATTGTGAAGGTTGGTTGTGATGATTGCAGATGAACACCATGGTAGCAGTCTAACAGTGATGGGTTGTGGTTGTGAATTGTGGTTATCTTGAGCATGGGCTCAAGATTGGGAGGGTTGCCATGGCTATGATGGTGTTTGTGTCCGTGAGGGCTTCTGGAATTGATTGTGACGAGGTGAGGATTGATTTGCAGGTGAGGATGGTTTCTAATTGCAGAGATTCAGTCCTTAAGAAGCCGAGAAAAGGTGAAACGGGTGACTGCAAGTCAAGTCAAGGCAGGGTAGCATGAAGTCAAGGAGCCCGTGAAGTGGTGTCTAGCATCCAAGGTGAAGCTGCCGGCAAAGGTGGTGTTGGGCTTCTTGGCAGGTACTGCATAGTCAAAAAGAAAAGGGTTAAAAAAATAAATTATTAATAAATTATTAATTAATTAAAAGAAATAAATACATAAATAAATTTGAAAAAATAAAATGGAGGTTTTGAAATGTGATTTGCCACTTCGAGTGGTGGTTGCGCCGCCGTATGTGGTGGTTCGCCGATAAAATTATCGGGATTCAAAATATTTTTCGAAATTTTCGTACAAGTCTGTAATCCACTTTCGAGAAATGATCAGTGTCATTTCAACAATGAAAAGTCACGGTTGACTTTTCGGGATTGCGCTGAAAACCTTCAAAATGCACTTTTTTGTGCAAATTAGCAATTTCTTTATATTTTCCCTGTTTACACAAAAACACACATTAAACAGACAACTAAGCTTTCAGAATAACTTAATCCAAGTTATTAAAATACTTTGTGTACGTATTTTACGCACACATCACCCGTTGGCCCGCCAAATATTTATACATATTAATAAAATAATTTGTATTCTATGTTAGAAAAATTCAAAATATATCCAACGGTTATAAAAATACATTTGTGGTTACCTGTTTACCCGTTAGTAGGTAATGTTAAATGCAATATTAATGAAAAATTATTGTTAAAAAAAATTAGTGTTAAATGAAAAATTAATGACAAAAATTAATGCTAAATAAAAAATTAATGTCAAATGTAAAATCAAAAAGGAAAAAAACCTTAAATCTCTAAAACCACACAACAATAAGGAATCCGGAGGTAATAACAAGTGCAAGTTATACATTTCAATAAGGAAGTCATGCAAACATTATGCCAGAAACCATTTAATGATTTACTAACTGCAAACAATATATTATATCAAGTTTTGAAATTATTCAACTTTCACAAATCTTTAACCAACCCCTGTGACATTTCCAAAGTAGGGGAAGATGAGATTACAGTATCAATAGAAAGTAAACAAAATGTTTGAAACAATAGCTATTCACAAGCCCACTGGCCAATACAAATGGCTTAGAATTTCAAATTCACGAGAATTGAATAATATATGCTCAAGTACAGCAAATTCCTTATATTCAAATGATTTTATCGGCCATAACATTGACCTTAATATCTTTCAAATTTTAAATGACTAGAGCCTACACTTGTTTGTGCACTCTTGGATGTAGAGAACTACCTAATGGTTGATAGATTTTTTGATTGTCTCATATTAAATATACCTTGAACACTACCCATAAATCAAAGTTAATTAGGTCTATACATCCATGATTCTACGAGAATATGACTCCAATATGCTTCACTAACATTCACCATAAAATTAATTAGTCTTTAGATAAGTTTTGGTCTGAGATGTCACAACAAGTCCGACATCGATACGTTACCAGACGGTGGAAAAACTGGCGGGGTCACGTTAGGGTTGCGCGAATAGCTTGAAAGTTCCGAGTTCATAATATAGACTTAAAATTATTTTAATTTGGACAGTCTAGGTCAGTCAGTCTTGGTATGAACGGTCAAGATCTCATTGCTTGGAATTTATTTTTTCTAAATAATTTTTTTTATTTCTTCACTATAATTTTGTCATGATTCATGACAGTCGAGCCCTTAATAGTATAATGAAATTCTCTATTACGTAACCATTGTCCTTCTAAGTTAATTACTTGTTTAAGATCCATTTTACATGCTTTCACAATAATTGAGGTAAAAAGTGGTAATTTAGATTATATTTATATTTGTGTTAATGTTTCACTATTACAAGTTTAAAAACCATTTTACATGCTTTGAAGACAATTGAGGTGAAAAGTGGTAAACTAAGTTCTATTTGTGTTAATATTTCACTATTACAAGTTTGAGAACTATTTTACATGTTTTTATGACAATTGAGGTTAAAAGTGTAATCTAAGTTCTACTTGTATTAATGTTTCACTATTATAAGTTTAAAAATTATTTTACATATTTTCATGACAATTGAGGTGAAAATTGGTAATCTAAGTTCTATTTATGTTCATGTTTTACTATTACAAGTTTAATAACCATTTTACATGTTTTGACGACAATTGAGGTGAAAAGTGGCAATCTAGGGTTTAAGGTTTAGGGTTTGGGGTTTAGGGTTTAGAATTTAGGATTTTGTGTTAATGCTTCACTATTACAAGTTTGAAAATCATATTACATAATTTTACGACAATTGAAATAAAAAGTGGTAATCTAAGTTCTATTTATGTTAATACTTCACTATTACAAGTTTGACTCTTTAAGAATAATTTTACATGATTTTACGACAATTGAGGTACAAAGTGGTAATTTAAGATAAATTTTCATATTACACATAAAATGGTCCAAATCTTTAATCTTATAATATGGTTCTTCATTGTGCAACTATAGTCATTTCTTTTGTAAATATCATCATCAATGAGAAACTTTATTTGTTAAAAGTATATTTTACAAGAAATCACAACCAATAAAGTGATTAGTTGTAATTTTAGTTTTATTTCATGTAATAATTATATTTATAACCTCTATTACAAGTTTGTGAACGATTTACATATAAAAGAACATTTGTGACGTTATTGTCGTAAAAATTATTTTTAAAATATGACATGTGTCATAATTTGAATGGATAACTTGTTGACATGTGTAACAGGTTTCAATCATTAAATTACTTTAATAGATCTGATTTTAAAAAATAATGTCCGTATGGGGGTAGGCTATGGTACAGTGATGTATGCCATACCCCCATTTATGACTTTTTTGAACCAAAAATCACATCAAATTGAACAAAAATTACATCAAATTGAACCAAAATTACTACAATAACAACAAAGTTACCACATTCGTTTTACACTATTTATATAAAATTGAACCAAAATTACAATTTTGACAACAAACTGTTCACAAACTTGTAACAAGATCGTAGATTAAGTAATTACCTCTAACAAAACTAAGATTACACAAAAAAAAACTCTTGTTACCATAATGACATCAAATTTTGTTGATTATTTGTAAGTGGAGGTATGACATACATCCCAGTATTTTAGAATTATCCGTATGGTAAACGTCAGCATACCACAGTCTCTCTCTTTTGGCTTAAGTTTTAATTAAAAACGGGCAGTCGAGCACCTTAGTAGTCTTCAAAAATTCTGAAAATATTCATAGACAAACTTTAAGATGTTAGCCGCTATTTTCAATTGAAATTATGTCAACTTCTATTTAGTTAATATTTGGTAAATATTCATATTTTATCACTCGGAAGCTAAAAATGCTGAATTATCCAAATTTCTTCACAAAAATAAATAATAAATAAATAAAATAATATAAAATTATGAACATATCATCGATTCTATGTCATTTTATTTTATTTTATATGTGTTGCATTAATAGTTATTAAATTTTAAAGATCAATTGATTATTCCTAATATCACCTAATCCTATATTTTTATCAAATAAAAAATAAAATAATTAATCCCGGCCAGGCCTGGTAAAATATAGGCTGCCCGTTAAAGCCCAGTCCTGCCTGGCCCAGCCTGCTTCATATGGTCATGTGTGGGGTTTTAAATTTCGATTAAAGCCCAGCCCACTCTAAATGGGCTTGGGTTGGCCCGTTGACGAGCTCTATTTCCTAAAAAGGCACTTTTTTTTGTAGCTAGGCACAATAACCGGTACATGTGTCTCATCAATTGCTCCGATACAATCTTTAAAAATGGTAAACATCAAGCATCATTTTTTATCTTTCTTGAAAGTCTCCTGAATTGTGAATTACTTGGACTAATAATCTTCTTTAACATGCGAGACACAACATCTAATGATAATCCAAGCTACCTCGACGCATTCTCTCCTAGGTATTGAAATATATCTCTTGTCGTCCTATTTCTCTCCTCATAATCTAATATGTAAAGAAATATTGCTAATGCATCAACAAGTGGTACATCTTTTCTTTCTTCAAATCCTATGTCTTTGTAACTGTCTCTAATTGTTCTTTGAACACATGTTTCTCCATTCTAAATTGTTCATATCACCTTTTCTCATGGCCATGTAAAACTTGCATTGCCCATTTATATCTAGTATGAGAAAAGTTCTGCACGGTTCTTTGCCAATATATTTAATTAAGCTATTGAGACACAAATACCACACAACATATAGCTACCAATTTATGAAATTCATCATCACTCATATGCAGAAGTGTTTGTATCATCACTGTCACTATTCCTTCATAAACCGATACATCAGAAAGGTAATCCGAGGATCAAGCCAAAGGAAAAAATATCCTTCTAAATGGTCCCTTATAGATGACCTCTTCTTATAGATGGTCCCTTCCATATATTAAATCGTAAATCGTAATGGCCAATATCAATGTAGGTGTAAGGAAAATACTAGAGGGTCTAATGAACATTCTTGAATGAAAATGTAACCTATATATAAAATAAAATTAAAATAAAAAACGATGTAACATGTACAGGTTTGATAGTTTGGTAGTTTGATTTTCATCCCCATGCACCGTATATTTTCTTCGTTGGAAAAATGATGGCTAGTGAGCTACCACTCTGAGGTCGAGAATTGTTTACGGCTCCAATGCACCGACACTCCAAAATGGTGCCGACTGCCGAGTCACATGTCTGACACGCTCCGACACTCCGACATGCTCCTACACTCCGATACGTTCCGACACTTTCCGACACTCCTCCAACACATGTCGAGGTTGTGTCGGTTGACTTTGACTTTCTGATACTTTGGTCGACACTGCAACGACATTCGTATTGTCATAATCGACACTCTTTTGACATGTGTTCGGATATTTTTTTATTTAAAAATATTTTTTAGTATATAATTGCAATTTTTTAAATCTTAACTGGCCTAATCCAAAGCTATCTACCATCCAAATGCTAGATTTCAAATTACTTGGACAACCTTGTTCATCCTCTTGTTGTGAAAAAATTTGGGGCACATATAGTTTCATACATTCTTTGAGAAGGAATAAGATAACACCACAAAGGGCGGAAAATTTGGTGTTTGTCCATACAAATTTTTGTCTTTTATTGAGGAAGAACCGAATATACAATGAAAGTGTGTCTCAAATGTGAGATGTCGGAGCAGATGAATTTGATTCTATGGATGATGGTAGTGTTTGGCATGCTTGAGATTGCTAATCTTTTTCTTTATGAGCCAACATTGGAGGCTCACATACTTTCTTCTGGTGATAAAAATGAAGGTTGAAGCAATGCTACCGAGTGATGAATGAAATGAATCATATATGTGAATAATTTTTCTATGGCCGTTTTGTTGGTATTTCAATTTATTGCATGTTATTTTGTAGATTTTTGAAGTATTTTGTATTTAAATAATTTTTTCATATTATTATTTTTAAATATTATATATATTATTTTAATTGTCGTGTCAACAACGTGTCGTGTCTTATTTTTTTAATTTTTCCATATCGCCGTGTCGTGTCATGTCGTATCGCCGAATCCGTGTTTGTGTCGGTGTTTCCTAAATTTACAATAAACTCTCTCCAAAAAGTGTTTTTTACAAATGGGTGATCGAACACTGGGCTGCACAGAATATTCAACTAACATTCGCTTAACTTGCAGGCGCTAACCAATTTTTGCTAAACCAGACCCCATGGGTTTGCCCCCTGTATGTTTGAAAGTTTGGTCGACTTGATTAATTGGGACCCCTCTCCTATGGATGGTCGACCCTTCATTAATTCAAATTCAAGAAGGAAAAAAAAATGGTTCCTTCGAAGTTCCAATCGTAAGAGAAGGAACAGTACGTGAAGACAATATCAATGTGGGTCTAAGGAAAATACTAGTGTCCAATCACTCCAATGAAAAACAAAAAACAGATTGATATTGACTTCACGTTAAAAAAACACTTTTGAAGTACAATGTAACGTTAAAAACAAAAAACAGATGGAACATGTGCAAATTTGGTAGTTCGATCGACTTAATTAATTGGGACCCCTCCTATAGATGGCCCCTTCAATTATTTCAAATTCAAACAAAAAAATGATCCCTTCCCATTCCAATAATAAGAAAAGGATGTGCCAACTGCTATTCTTTTTTAAAGTGAATATTTTCATTCAATAAATCGCAACAATTATAGCATTTAAAGAATATATATCAACACATACATTAATAAAGACATATAACAACAAAATTAACATTCTTAGTCGAAGACAATATCTTGAATCATGATATGAAATTTTAATCTGAAAAAAAACAAATAAACAAACAGATGTGATTATCACGTTTGGATTTTCTATCTATCCCATGAAATATACTTAGTTTGTCCATGGATGGACTCGTTTGTACAGATGCGACCTAGCTACCTGAGATTGAGAAGACCTCAGGTTGACCGGCTGCTTTGCACTTGTTCTGTTACCAAAAAAAATTAAAAATAGAAGACCTAGCACAAAAAAGAGAAGGAGAAGAAGGGGGGGAGTGTGGGGGGGGGGGGGCGCCCGCCAACGAAGAGAGTTTTTTTTTGGCTCAACTCCTCAACCCAGGCGCTTTTTTTTTTTTTTTTATTTTTTTTTTTTTTAGGGAGGGAAGGAGGGTAAATAGAATGTTTTTTTTTCTTGGTTTTTGGGGGGGGGGGATATTATTTTTTTAGACCGCCTGGGGGGGGTGGAAGAATTTTTATTTTAAAAAAAAACAAAGGGTTCCCCCCCAAGGTTCGCCCACGGAGGGTGACTGTGTATGAGATAACGACAAGCACAAGGCTAGGGCCAACCTGGTCAAGGCACAAGAAAAATACCAAGTATAAATCAAAAGGGCCTTGCTGGGTTAGGAATTCACAAATTAATCATATATATATTGACATGTTTATTCCTGGCCACTTAAAAGATGCCAAAGATCAAAGATGCCTGCTGCGTTAGAAACAGGTATAAAAATCAAACGATTTGGTTAGAAATAGACTCAATGACGTCAAATATTAGGTTTAGGGTTTTATAGCATATATATGTCTGTACCTTCCAAACTTCAATATAGGCCGGGAAATTCTCACATACCCCGAGCGTGCCATGTTCGGACACATGGCATGCCTTTACACCCTTGGATTCTCATTCTACCTCACCTACCCCCTGCAGATGCAGCTCACTTCCCCCGAGTACCTTGTGCCCCGTGCACTGAAGGTGAACCCATATTATTCATGTAATAATAGTATTACTCCGTCTTTATCTGTTTTACGCTTTGAATCTTTGGGTTAGTAATGGTCAAAATTGGCAGACTCAGCACACTGCAATATAACTAACCACAAGGATAGCAGTCACAAAATCAAAGGCCTGCTGCAGAACATTGGGATTGTCAATAATAATTGCTGCAACTCCTTCATGCCATACCAAATCGTCAATCCTGTCTAGAGTCTAGACTAGAAGGTATAGTTAAGACTAGAAAATGTGCCCGCGCTTTGCTGCGGATATTGAATTGGAAGCATGAAACCATGTTAACTTAGAAGGTATTGAATGTAGCAAAATCCGCAAGACATTTTGAAGCAATTGATTATAATGTCTATACACATTCATGTTTTAATGTAAAATTTGTTTGTAATACAAAGAGACGTGCCACCTCAGTTTAAATTTTAATACCAAATTGCAAGTCCTTACTATTAAAAGTTTATGATACATGTGATTTGAAGATGGAAACAAAGAACACAAAATCACTCCAATCCCAATCGAATTATGCGGTAAAAGTCGGTCGATATACAATAGACTCGATGCTTTTCAACTCTCTCCATTCTCGAATTCCTTCATACATGATAAGACAATTCAGTTCATATATAAATTAGCTCTATAGACAAAAAAAAATCAAGGGCATTACTACACTTACCTTGAGCTTGAAATTTGAATGTTACACAGAAGGCAACATAAATTTGAATGTTACACAGAAGGTACTCTGCCTAAAGCAGCAAAAGGTGAAGGCTATGAGAACCAAATTTAGGAGTTTGAAGTCTTAAATAACCATCAATGAATTGTCAAACAAAAAAAAATACGGATTTGAGAAAAGATACCACCACCATTACCTTGGTTTACAGCAATAACCTCCTCCTTGCTTAGAATTTCGTATGTTTCTGCAGTCATGTTTGTTACATCACAGCTAATCAAAAGAGGGGCAGGAAAATGGAAATTTGGAATTTGAGTATGTGAATTAAAGAAAGTAAACTAATATGGGTCAATGACACAAAAGTTTATGTGTATCATGTCTCATGCTGCACTTTGTGCAAGCTTGAATTGAATAAGGTTCAATTACAACCACTGGCGAACAATCAGACTGGGTAGTATGGTGAGAAACTAATATTGAAGATTAGTAAAATATTATGTAATGCTATGTAATATCATGCTAATAGTTCCGTCATTCATGTCCTAAACTACGACTTGTAAAACCAACTGCTATACGAAACTTGATTAGTAAAATATTTGCTTAATTAATACAAATAAACCAAGACCAACACCTTTGAAAACTTCATATTTAAGTTCTTCCAAGAACTACACCTCAAATAATAAATATGTGTCCAGTCATACAATTCACAATCAAATTGATCCAAGGAAGTAGAACTGCCACTGAAACAGTATTTCGCTTTAACTTTTGAAACCGCTGAATTCTGGTCTAGAAAAATGATCAGAATCATACATGTGAAAAAGACAATTTGGACAAATGCAAAAGATCATCCTCAAAAATAACCAAAAAGAAAATTTGACAAACAAATTTTTACATGGCAATAGAAATAATATACTTTTTACATGGCAAACAAATTACTAATAGCAGACCTTCATACAAATCACATCTATTCATTTGAATGAATAAGCAAATTTGTAGACCAAAAAAATATTATTGCTGATAGCAGACAAACAATAGCAAACAATAGAATGAAAGACTAAGAATAAAAATATCACCAAATGAGTAAAAGTCAGTACACTTTTCTTGCTTGTTGGAGAGTTGGACAAAATGGAATAAAAAGAAGAATAAATTATTTTCACTTGGTCACACTAACCAACCCATATTTCATATTGTAGCCTTATTCTTACTACATTAACCAAACTAATGTATTCGTATATATGTAGACCAGAACTTTCACAGTGCCTTTGTTCAACCATCATATATTACTTTCCAACTGTTACTATTGAAACAGAATCAAAGAATAACTACACTAACCCTTGTTCATGTTAAGTGATCCATCATACCTACTGTTGCCTAACAAAATTTCCAGCAGAACTAAATTAGTAAACTACAGATAAGGATATGTGATTGAATATTGGGGTAGCTATAGATAAGGAAATGCGGTTATCTTTGTATACATACCAGCCCTCCCAAACAAAAGAAAATGGGAGAAAGAAAGGAAGATAGATTTATTATTTATATAGAGAATCAGAGCCCTCTAAATACCGCATAATGACAAATAGATACGTTTCCTTCAGCAATAAAATCTTCAAAGGTTTTCTATATAGATGAGATGAAAAGATATTACATCTAAGCTGAAACCAAAACCAGCCTCATAATTTGATTCATCTAGTAGAAAATTTATTTAAAAATAATTATTAGAAATAACAAAAATGAAGAGACTAACCAAGAAATTCTGAAATTGTGATATATGAAAGCTCAAGACTCCCAATAAATCACTTCGGTCCACTGCTTTTCACTCTTCGCCAATTCCTCACTTCTGAAAAACACAACCAATTACACAGAATTAAATCCAGAAAATGGAAACAATAAATCAAATTAACTCAATTCCAGGCAGATCAAATTCAGAACAGTATTCATCACAATTAACCATAAATCGATCAATGAAAAGAACCCCGAAATCCCAAAACAAAGAAAACCCAACAATAAACCCTAACGAAATAACAAAAGGTTAATAGAAACAAATGAAACCAATACTACAACAAATTCATAGGTACATACATACACCAAAAGAAAAGAAATTACATGGGTATGAAGCGAACCACCCACGAGTAAAACTGTTAATTTAAAAAGAAAGGCCGAATCGAGGATGAGAAGGATGGTGGTTAGATTAAGATTTCAAAAGAGTTCGATAGAGACAGAGACTTCCGATAGAGAGAGAGAGAGGCGGGGGGAAAAGCTCGCGGTGAAGCCTGTAGAAGGTTTTATTCGGCTGGTGGCAGAATTGTAACTTAACAAACAATGAAGGATAAAATGGTCATTTCTTATGGGCACGTCTCGAAAACGGCACCAGGAGAATTAGTAGTATAAATATTGTCATATTGGTCTGAATCAGTGTCAAGCATCTGACTCACCAATATTGGATGCCAATAATTAATGCTGGGGTTTTTTTTTGGGTAAATACCCAAATTAAAAGGCTAAATATGCTTATACTTTTGTGGTAATATTTCAAATTTTAACATGTCTCTCTCTTCTCTACTATGCCTATGTTATTTGTTCCTCATATGAACATCAATTATTGCACATTAACAGTAATTATGTAATCGTTGATATAACCTGTTATGTATCAAAGTAGTGGTTTGACACTAAAATTATCTCATAGAGATCCTTGCTCCCCTAACATACGTGTATGTAAACTAACGCCAAGAGTAAAAATAATTGTTATGTCTTAGAAAAAAGTATTCAAATGGTACCTAAATTATGACCTAATGCAAATTTTGTTACATGAATTTTCAAAACTAATGTTTCGTTAGTCATTTATTTGGTACCTCCGTATACGTACCTTTCTATTAAAAATAGGAGTAAAATCGCCAACCAAGCTTTTATTCAACCAACTTCTAAAAAAAAAACTTTTTTTGATTATGAGCATTAATTTACACACACATGCACGCACGTATCCTAGAAGTCGAACCGAGGATCTCTTCTAAAACAACTTTGGTGTCAAACCACTAAACCAACCACCTTGAAAAAAAAAATCAACTAATATATTATAGTTAAACCAATGACACACTGACAGGTTATTTCCATTTTTATTAAAATAAATATATTTTTAAATTTTTAAATTTTTAATTTTTGTTTGAAAATTAACTAATTAAGAAAAAAAGAAGGGAAAAAATGGTGGTCGGCAAATCTACCGCCACCATTTCGCACACAAACTGCCGAGTTCAGACATTTTTGGAAGGGGGCGAAGTGAAGAAGAGAGCTTTGATTTAGAGGTAGGAAATGGAGAAGAATTGGAGAGAGGAAGAGAAGGAATCGAGCTCTCGGAAATTAAAGAAACTGCCATTGAATTGGAAATTTGTGGCTATATATGTATGTTTCTCTTTCGTGTTTGCCATAGAGGGTGAGAGAACATAACAACAAGATTATATATTAATAGTTGTGGTTAAATGCATCCTAAGTAAGAGCTCATTACACCCCATAATTGATTTTTCAACTATATATACATGTTTTTCCCTCTCTTTCCTTTCTATACCCCATAACTAACCCCTTTTTTCTTCTCTTCTCTCATTTCTCTTCTTTCATGGTTAACAGACATTTATGAACTGTTCTGCAACTCATGAATCTAACTCTAAGAAACTAGTTTTGGGGGATATGTAGATAAATGACTAAATTCTTGTTACTAGCTACCTTGTATTTTAAGGGTATAATCAATTCAGTCCTTGATCTTTTAATTTCATCAATTCAGTCCATGCACTCTTAATTCTCATCAAATATGTCAATTTATGATAAATAAAAATGTCGGCACATATTAAGTAACACGTATACTAAATGGATCTATTTTATGAGAATTAAGAGCATGAACTTAACTGATGAAATTAAAGTACATGATAGTAACAAGAATTTAGTCCTTAGATAAATCTCTCTGACACGTTTATTTTATGAGATCTAATCCATTGACTTTTTAATTGTTAGATTTAATCTAGTGTTAAATTGCAGATGCCACATAAAAAATCTTTCTACCAGATTTTTAACAGACTTTGCTTAATACAAATGAACATTCAATTTAAATTCCTATAATTAAGTTTAAAAGTCTTTCTACCTTATTTATGGTTCAAAATTTCATTATTATATATCTATAATGTATACAAATTCTTTCAATCAATTTTTTTTTATAATTAAAAAAAATAGATTGTTAAGAAAAATAGTAGAACAATCATTCATACCATAATAGGTAAATTTTCCATAAAAACAATAGGCAAATAAAGTAGTACGTTAGTGAGTAATCAATTAAGTAGATACACTGTTGTGTGTTGTGGTTAAGATCAAGTAGATAAACTATTTTATACAAATTTTGTAATGGAGTAAGAAATTGATGATCATTTACCTATATTATTTAATTGATGATTAATTTAGCTACAGCTAATTGATCATCAATTTATCTATAATTAGTTTATGATCAATTAGTGATACCGAAAATCACAACGGAAGAATTTGCTACTGAGGGAGGACTTGCTACTGACAAAATCTTTGCTACTGGTGAGATGTTGTTACTGAGGATTTGTTGTGGAGGAATTACCACTGTGGAAACAAATCCTCACCGAAGAGAAAAATGAGAGATAAAAGCAAACCCGCCACTCCAAAGAATCCACCAAAAATATAAGGGTTACGAAACTCACCACTCTAAGGAATCCACCTAAAATATAAAAGTTGGATAAATTGGGAGATTGTTCTTAAAAAATTGGGTAAAAGTTATAAATGGTCCATGTGGTTTGGGGTGATGTTCAACATTAACCTTGTGGTTTCAAAATGTTTAATGTAACTCTTGTGGTTTGCAAAATTAATCAATATTGGTCCATATGCTAATTTCGGCAAAAAATTCAACAATTAAAATTCATGTGTAGGTGATTCATAAGGATAAATTTATCATTTTAATTAGAAAACAAACTCTTTTCAAGTATTTCTTATTTAATTTAATTTTTGATACTATTTTAATTGATGAAAATTTTGCTATAAATAACATTTTGGACCAATATTGATCATTATTGCAAACCACAAGGGTGATATTAAACATTTTCAAACCCCAAGGTTAATGTTGAACATCACCTCAAACCACAAGGACCATTTGTAACATTTACCTAAAAATTTGATTGTTTTAATAATATTCAAAAAATCCCTTACAATTGAGAATTCAGCTTCCTTTTATAGGAGAAGGAAGGGTAATTGAGGAGTCTAAGACTCATTATTCACAAATGATAATAAAGAGTAACTTATTTTTAGCATGCCTATTTTAGCCTTGATTGCAGCTTCACCAATGTTCTTGATTCAATAGACATAGAACTCCTCACCAGCACTAGTAACTGTACGTTGTCATTATTTCTTCAAGTCCAGGTTCAGAGTCTTCAGAGTCACACTTTGTGTCAATTAGCTTTAGGTAAATTGATGATTAATTAGTTGTAGGTAAATTGATCATCAACTAATTATAGATAAATGAAATATTGGATAAACATAACTACATCACCTCTAGCTCTCTCCTACAAGTAACAAGAAAACGTGATCAAACAAAAAAGCCATCAACCCAACAACAATTAAAAGAAGAACTACAAATTAAACAAAACAAAATTGAATAAGCATTCAAATATCGATAATAATAGAAAATAAGCATCAACACAAGATCGTGTAGTTGTATTTTCTTTATGCTAACAATCTACAATATTAAAGTACCTCTAAAATCTTCATTTAAAAAAATGCAAATAACGCTCCTTAACAACGAAACAATCCAAAAAAAGTGTAGATGAATATTATTTTTAACATCGTGCATTAGTATATTTTTTTTATGCTAAAAATCTACAATAGTAAAGTACCTCTAAAATCTTCATTTAAACGATATATCATTAGCAACAAAGCAGTCCCAAAAAATGTAGATGAATAATATTTTAAAATCACAAATTATATAAAGAGAAATACATACAATTAAGCATAGAATAAATCATAGGATATAATAATAAAATTATTAGTGATTGACAATAGTTAAGAGTCATTATGGAGAAATTTTTTAATTCAAAAGTCAATTTAAAATTGATATTATAAATTTACAACAAAAATTTAGGATAAATGTGACAAAAGAAAATATAATTTATAAGTGGGTGACTTACTCCCAATTGTACCGAGACCTTTTATGATAAAACCAAACACCTAATAGGTGGTTAAGTTAAGACAATATTGATGCAGTAGTGGGTCATGAGTCACACTTGATACTGTTTAACAGATAATGTTAATCAAGTGTCATAAGTCAAATAAGATAACTTTCGTATTAGGTTGCCACCTGGAGATGACTTCAATGATACTACATTTCATCCCATCACTAGGAAATGGCGACCATTTAGTACGTAATAACTCGCTAGTCGTCACCGTGTTAGGACAGACAAGACTCACATAGTTCAATTTTTGTTTTGTTTTATTTTAATTTGATAATTATTATTTTTTTCAATATTTATTTTGACAATGAATGAAATGACTTTTTTTTTTCTTCATGTCCTTATCCTCAGATATTCAAACAAATGACACTTAGATGCTACATAAGTAATTTAATAGAAAAGTAGACGAAAGTATGTTTCGACCTTTGTAAATGACTGTACAAAGGACTAAAGACACTTAATGTTAGCTCTATAAAGTCATTTACAAAGGATACCCAATGATAGCTCTATAAAGTCATTTACAAAGGACACCCAATGATAGCTCTATAAATGCATTATGCAGCTTAGACCTTTGTACGGTTGGTATGCTGCTCATAGAAGGCTATCTCCAATGGGAGGGCTAAAGTCCTAAAAATAGTATAAAACAGCCCTTGGCCATCTCCAATGGAGGACTATGTCAAAAAAAAAATTTGAGGGGCTATATAGGTCAAGGGTTAGGCTTCATTTAGCCTTTATAGCAGCTCATATAAGCCCTTGCTGCGAGGTCCACTGCATGTGAAATGAAGAAGAGGAGAAAGAAATAGCCCCCAGTTGGAAATAGTTAAATTATATCTCATGCTATTTGGATAAACAATGATTGTTTGGATGCTAAATTATAGCCTAGGGTCAATTTTAACCATTTTATTTCATTGCATGTGAAATGAAGAAGAGGAGAAAGAAATAGCCCCCGGTTGGAGATAGTTAAATTATAGTCCATGCTATTTGGATAAACAATATTGTTTGGGTGCTAAATTATAGGTCAATTTTAACCCCTCCCCATTGGAGATGACCAAGCACCTATTAGTGCTATTACCACCATTTCTATATTTAGTGTTCATGCTACATCGCAGGGCCGGCCCTGAGATTATCGAGGCCCCGGGCGAAATTATAATTTGGGCCCTAAATAGACATGTGTCCTTTAGTTCAACTGCTAAAATTCTGAATTGTTTTTTAGAGGTTTGGAAGCTAAATTACTGATTTAAAACCTAGATTATTAGATGAGGAAACATGATACAAAAATTGAGACATAGAGCCAAAACCTCATATAATAAGGATTACATTGAATTTTATGGCTAAACTTTCTTTTTGTACAAAATTTCCTAACTATTTTCATCTCCGCATACATTCCTTCTAGCCGTTTGAAGAAAAAAAAACACAAAGCTCGTTCTCTGCAAAATACATTCTACCTGCAAAGAAAATTATATCAATATGGGATTATAGTTTTTTTGTTTATCATCATAAGAGAAGCCTACTGTTATTTACAACTTTACAAGTTTGTTAGATGTATAAAATCTATCGAAAAATTATGGGAGCTAACAAAACCATATAATATATGGCCGGTCTTTAACAAATAAATGCATAGGAAGTTCATAAACTATAAAGAAACTTATACTATCATATACTAACATATAAACAATAAAGAAAATTATAGGATCATAAACTCAAGAATATAAACTATAAAGAATTTTAACAAATCAATAGATGGCTTCTAAAGGTATTAACAAATTTGCGGATCATAAACTACAGAGAAAATACAACAATACACTTAATCGGCACAATCATATCATATACAGGAAATGGAATTTTCAGCTATGGTGGTCCTCCACTATTAACAATACAACACAATCCTAATACTTGTGTTGATGACTTTGTGCAAATCAAAATACATTTCTTCAACCCCTACAGAGGAATGAGAGAGATAATTATACCTTCCCTTTCCCATAATATTTTCTTGTCTATTTCATTATCCTCTCAAGTTGTTGCACATCCAAGCCTCCAAGAGATCTGCAGACTGCAGTCAAATTATTACACAATGAGACAATGAATTGATAAAGGAACTCTACCCGTAAAGAAAATTGATGAAAATCACAAACCCAAAACTGAAAACTGAAGAAAAAGCTATCCCTTTCTCGGCTTTTTGCTCTCCCTTCAAACTTCAAACAATCAAATGAGAGAGTTGTCCAGGACTCCAGCCTTCACTGCATCAACCAACAAGGCGACAACAAAATTTGGCATATGAATCATAATTGATTCCTGACCAAACACAACGAAAATATCAGCAGAAACCAACAATAAGAAATCAAATTAATTTACAGCAACATATATATAGAACCAATGCAATCAAGAATTCAAGATTTTGGAGAAAAACTCTGGAAGACAGCCACAAGATGAGCCGAAGAGGTAGAGACAGGAATATAGGAAGTGAGGAAGAGGGGGTTTTTTTATGGAGAATCTGGAAGACACGAAGAGATAGAGACAGTGCGATTCGCACGCGATAGTGGCATACCTGCTATCGAGATAGTGCGATTGCAGCGATTTGAGGCTGGACATTTTTTTCTTATTGTTTTATACAGTATACAAAATATATATATATAACGTATTATATATAAAAAATTTGGGCCCCTTGAATTTTTGGGCCCCGGGCCGTCGCCCAGTCTGCCCACTGGCAGGGCCGGGCCTGCTACATCGTCACATATCCCTTTCAAGGTACGTATAGTGTAATACAACGTACAGTTTCTGTATCAAGGTTTATACTATTCGATCTTGTTATTTATTTAGTATGGACGTATCTCGATTTATCTGATTTTCTTCGAAATAGTAGTGACCATTAACTTCAATAATGAGCATAAACTACAAATTAAGATGACCAATCTAAGAACAATTGTTGTCTATGCCTTCTAAAATAGTCATACAGCTAGCAATTACAAATCCTCTTACTAAGCTCCAAAATCGTCTTTCAATGACAATAAGGTCTCATGCACTACCCTTTAGCTTCAAATTGTTGCAGATCGAAGATTGGCCCCTAACATTGAAAACAATAATTGCATTTGCGCAAAAATTTATTGAAACTTTTTTCCTCATAAATTCCTCATCAGTTTAAGTCAATTTCCCGAAGATCGACAACATTGTTCAATCATTCGACTTCTTTCTAGCTATGTCGTTGTAACGTTGTTTTCCTTGTCATGAGGATTGTCTGATTCGCCTCCCCATTTCCTTATTCTGTCTTCTGCTATAGAAGCCTGCATTAATTCATGACACATTAATGTCTCAGTTTATGGTGTATCCTTCACTAGATTGAAGATTTATTTAACTTCTTGTGAGTTGTACAAGCATTTGAAATGGAAATTATGTTCTATCCCTTTACCTCTCTGTTCCAGTTGGTCCTATAAACCATGGTGAAAAGGACACCAGTCTGAATGATTGTCCCTATCAGCATTCCACTCCAAATTCCCTGCAAAAATGATCCAATACATTCAGCCAGTAAACTTTTGGTCTTGACTATATATCCACTTAAAATATTGGGCAGAGCTAGACAGATCGAGAGAGACTTACCTCGACACCCCAGTCAAAATAGTACCCAAAGAGTAAGCCCAAGGGTACCCCAACTATATAGTAACACGCTATGTTTACATAGGCCACAACAGCTTGCCATCCTGCTCCGATTGCAACCCCAGACAGTACAGGTTGAACGTTGTTGATCACAATGCAGGTTGCCAGCAAAGGCGTGAGCTGCATTACGAGCGCCTGGACTTCCGAATCGCTTGAAAACAAGGCCGGATATTGGTTTCGGGTGATGATGAGGATAAGGGAGATTATAACCCCGACACAAAAGGAAGTTATCACGGCCACTACTAGCGCGAACTTTGCTGTTCTTGGGTGTCCTCCTCCTAGTTCATTCGACACTCTCACACTGCAAAGTGTTAGATCAATTTCGTTTCAGATTGAACAGTTTGTATGCTGTGATTAGGAAGTTTAGAAGTGATTTTGGGTATTGACTGACCTTATTGCTGCATTCATGCCAAGAGATACCATGACTGTAAATCCCAATATGTTCATGCTGCAAATTCAGGAGGGCATGTACCCAAATGTTTCTCGATTAATCCAAGGGTATTCTATAGTCTACAATCAGTCTTGAGTCTTGACAGTAGGGTACTCACCAAAAAATTGTCTTTAAAGTTGTACCAAAAAATGTAGCAGAAGAATTGCTAAAAAAAAAATGTAGCAGAGGAAGAGAGTACTCACCATATGGATAGGCCATCCACAGAAACCTGTGCATTCTGTAGGTATCCGGCAAACAGAATTAATGCCATAAAATACCACACTTCCAAACTGCACAAGATTGGACAAAACAAAAATCAAGAACTCTGTTTTGATTCCATGTGACGTTGTCACTGATTTTCACCAACAATTAAACAATCAACACTAGGTTTTGTTAGTTAGGCACTTTATAAAAATGTACTTCTATTTTCTGTTCAAATAAATAATTAACTAGAATTGGCCATACACCCTATGGGTGTGAAAGTGAGTAATTTTTTTTTTACATAAAAAATAGTGGGCAGTTTTTTTATTGTAAATTCTTTTATTTTTTACATTTTCATCGCTTACGGTTGACATTTATATAAAGTTATTTAATATTTCAAGGTTATTAAAGTAATAAAATTCAGTTATGGTTGACAAAATCTATTTTCTTAAATATAGTATATAATAACTTTAAATAACTTTAAAATTATTAATTACAAATTTAAAATAATAAAATTTTAAATAAATGACAAAAAAAATAAATAAAATTTTGGGCATCTGGGACGACAATGACAAAGTAATACTGTAATACATTACTAAAGACTATGTGATTGCCAATTTGATCATATTCGAATCATCAATATAAATTAATGCCTTTGACACTCCACGTACATTACCAATTAAAGACTTGATGAGAAAAATACTAAAATAGTGCTAAATCCTATCAAAGTAAATGAAGTTGCAGAACTTGTGGTTGGGGACTTACCAGAGCATGACTGCTGAAGCAAGAGACAACTTGATAAAACCCCAAAGATTCTGGAAGGCCTTCCAAGAGAACCCAGTCCACGCCCGACCACAAGTCCCGGAAACAATATAACCCAGCTGCGTCACCACTATGATCCACCACGACAAGTTCAGCACCACCGCCGCACCCACCAGTCCCCACCCAAGCTCCAAGATCAGAAGCCAACTCAACAACGTGTGCACAATCAGCACCGCCGCCGCGATCGCCGCGATCACTATGATCTTACTCTGCGACTGCAGGAACTTGGTTATCGGAAAGTTGAACGCGTACGCGAACAGCTGCGGGATCATATAGAGTGCGAAGACCCCCGCCGCCTTGGATATCTCCTCCGTCTGCCCTATCCCATACAGAATCTGCTGAGCAAATATGTAAATAAAGCTCAACACGACGCCGGTTCCGCAGAGGATCACCCACGACCTCTGCATGTAGATTCCTAACATGTCCAGCTGTCCTGCCCCGAACGCTTGCCCGCATAGCGTTTCGAGCGCACTCCCCATTCCAAGCTTCAATCACAATGCATGTTAAAATTCAAATTAGTACTATCATCAAAATCAGTGTCTCAACGTACGTACAGTCTGATATGCTATGTCGTAACACTATTGATCAAGCTATAACTAAAATTAATATTTCTTATTTAAGTACATTGCTCTGATTGAATAAAAGAGGAATACCAAAATGCCGAACGAGAATCCGGCGATGACAGAGTTTTCAACGGAGAAGGCGGCGAGGTCAAGAGTGCCGACCTGGCCGATGAAGATTTGAGTGACGGCGCCGAGAGAGTACTGGCATAGGGCAGTGAAGATGGCGGGACCGGCAAGATACCAGAGCTTCTTCGATTCTCGGTTGAACTCTCGGAAAAAGTCGCGGACGCCATTGATGGGTGGGATGTCGTCGGAGTCGGGGTTGAAGGTGCTGCCAGAAATGGAGGAAGGGTTTGCAGGCGCAGGGAGGGACTCTAGGTGGTTATGCACGTGATTTTGTGAAGCTGGCAGCACCTCGTCTCTCGGCGACAGAAGTGGCTGCCTATTGTCCGCCATTGGATCGGGTTAAGTTCTTACTTCAAGTTTTGGAAATGGATGGCGGAGGGAGATTGGTACATATATGCGAATTAAGTATGGAATTGTATTTAGTTCTATAATTAAATTAAATGAAAAATGAAACAAATATTCATGTGAAGATCAATTTGGGCATCGGGTAAAATATACAACAACAATAGGTCAAATAGAAGTAATAAATTATACTTTTATTTAATTTGTGAGTTACCAAACGGCCCCAAAAATATTCACACGTAAAACCCGCATGCAATTAGGGCTTTATTATATGCGATTGAACGTGTACCAAACGGCTCCAAGAAGGTCCATGTACACATGCCATTATTTTCTCGCATGAGCTAGGTTGTGATCAAGGCCTTTGTTTGGTACCGTACCTTCCATTCTTGTTTCAAGTGAGACCAAAAAAAAAAAAAGTAAGACGTCGACGTTTCTCTACTAATTATTCCTTTGACCCGTAGGTCTAAAAGTATGGAAAACTGGAAAACTTTTTCCATCAGTCTCACTACAAAGGGCCCCACTACAAAAAAACGGAGACCAACCGTTGGTCTATTATGTCATTACCATAAAGCAACCTCTCTCTCTCTCTCTCTCTCTCTCTCTCTCTCTCTCTCTCTCTCTCTCTCTCTCTCTCTCTCTCTCTCTCTCTCTCTCTCCCCTTAGAAGGAAACCCCAAGTCGTAAACCCACTTCCAAAAAAAAAAAAAATACCCTACCCTACCTGGGGGGGGGGATGGGACTATATAATGGAGCTAACAAATTAAGGTAGATAGGGACTATTATGCTATTTTCACAAAAAAAAAAAAAAAGGTAGATAGGGACTATATAAATGGATTGGGTATCGAGGATACATCCTTTCACAAAATTTTCAGAAATTTTACAATTCTTTTTCATCTATGTGATTTTCATGAAACAAAAGTTCAATGTTTTGAAAATAATAATAATAATAATAATAATAATAATATACAAATTAACAATTGCTCTTGGTAGATGGATGCATTTGCTCTTACTATAGGTTCCAATTATAGGAAAATAAAAAATAACTAGCTTTAATTTTTAATTTTGGAATGATTATTCCAATTTTTTAGAGAAATGGACAAATTTTATTGAATCTCAATAAAGATTACAATTCGAGGATTCAACAAAGTATCAAACATTAATAAAAGGAAAAGTAAAACAAGAAACACAAGTGCACATGAAAATAAAATTAACCAGAAAATGACTAGAAGCCTGATTTCATCGAATTGATACATTGCATAAGTCAACCTTGTAGTGAGAAAAGTAAAATAGCTAGTAACTGATGGTGGTATGTGGTGTCACGCAAATCCAATGCAAAAATGGATGAAAAAAAATAATCTGATGCCAGAGTTGGGAAGTCCTCCCACCTAGATCATATCCACTCTACTGAACCAAAACCCCAATATCCAAATCCATTTGTGAAGACATCACCCACCAGCCTGGATCCCAAACCCGTGCTCAATTAGACAAATCTCGAGGTACCACTTTGCAACATCCTGACCTGGGAATGAATTTTTTAATTTTTCTTCTCAAATGAAGGTGTGAATTAGCTCTTAATCACAGAAATGGACAAATTTTATTGAATCTCAATAAAGATTACAATTCGAGGATTCAACAAAGTATCAAACAATTTTATTGTGGCTATGTTTTGTTAGAGTTTAGACTTTAATATATGTAATATTATGGTGTCAATCGATTTAATCGTAAGTAAGTTGAGTATTACATTCATTTTCCTCAAAAATAAGAAGGAAAAAAAAACGGAAAGTGTGTGTGTTGATTTTTAGGTTGGGTTAAAATATATTAATTGTGTATATTTATATTGTATAAACAATTACGGTGATGTACTGATATCCCTGTGGAGAGATGCCAGGTTGACTGGCCGCTTTGCACTTCTTATGTTTCCAAAGAAGAACTGGGCATGCTTGTGTAGCAGATGGAGAAACTGGGCAACAATGTCACGTCATTGTGAGGCCTTCTAAGCGAATAAGTCAGTTTAATATATTTGTGATGCCTAACCACAAGTCCAGTTACCCCAACACGGCCAATGGCTACAACATTTGTTCCTAACTTGAACCAATCTCAACAAGGAAATAATCCACCACAAGAAAATTAAATAACCCAAACAACCAACCTTCTTTTCTTCTTAATTTCCTGGTCATCGAGGGACGGCTGAAGAAAAGCGAACAGCTAGCCTCACATGCACTGACTCCCCATTACTGCTAGGGTTCTAGTCTTCTAGAAAGTAGAAACTATTGTCGGCTAGCTCTATATATTGAAACGATGCCCACATGCAAAACCATATTTATTTTTTTGATAGAGACATGCAAACCATCTTTATTTCGATAGAGACATGCAAACCATCTTTATTTACAATTATTTAGTCCGCGCGAGTCTCATGCAGACTGGATTTTCCGTGTTTAGTTGAACAAATAAAAATCTTATTCATTCACAAAATCTTAGTTTAGCCAGTTGCGTCAGATTTCATTTTTAGTTTACGCTGATTTTCGATAGGAGCCAAACATTTAACATTAGTAGTTGAGCTGCAAATTGTATTTTTATTTAACTTCAACCCATCTGCTGCAAAATATTCCCCAAAACTCTTTAAGTTATGATATGATCGAGACATAGAGAAGAATCCAAAGTAGCTTACATTGAGAGGAAATTTAGGTTAAGAGACCATATACCGGTAGATCTTGCACATGGGAAAAGTTAGGTGGTGAACTAGTGAGAGTGTGAGACAAACCCTAGTTTAGATGCACAATATATAATTCTGTGTACCTGTTTTTTTTTTCATGTTTATTTACAAAATCGAGTAAATCTTTCCACTCACAGTACGTACCTTAATCTTTCACAAAACAGATATGACGTGTTTTTGTAAATTATTGGACGCCGTAGACCTTCCGCATGCATGGGACAGGTGAGAGCTACAAGCCTAAAATGTAAAATGCACCAGCTGTTGGGAATTGGGATAAAGAATTTAGAAGTAAGGAGAGGCTGAAATAGTGAAATGAAACCAGATTGATATGAATCTTGGACGGCGTTTGGGTCAGCGCCGTTAAGTTTTTTTTTTTGTTTATCGATCTTGTTGGATCCTCTACCAAATAAAATCAATTCATTTTCTCTTAACCAGCATGAAAGTGTGATCTATTCTCGGAGACTACAACTACCCAGCTAGTTGTGATCTATTCACTGCAAATATATCATTGTCTTCTCGCCAGAATTTTGAATCTACATAATTCATGAGCTCTCTCTGTTAGCAGCGTGTTAAATAATGCCACAGATGAAAGGCAGGTCCACACCGGTTTTGGTGCATTCTAGATTTCTAGTCTTTATAATTATATTTCATATTTAATCAAATCAAAGAATTATTTGATTGGACACTAATTAAATCATAAAATGTTTTTTATATTTTGGCCAAAAAAAAAAAAACCTCAGTTGTACTGCTATGTGTGTGTATATATATGGCACTCATTGAGCTAGAAGATCATCAACAAGAAGCCTTCCCTCTAAAGTGTTCAGAAAGTATGGAGCTTCTTCAGCTTGATGCAAAAATGTTAATGTCCCTTGCTGTAATTGGAGTTATAGGGATATTAGTACATCTGTATAATAGGCTTGTTGTGAAGCCGAAGAGGCTGCGGTCTCTCCTAACCAAGCAAGGTATCAGCGGTCCCTCGCCGGCTTTTCTTCTGGGAAATACCAAGGACATACAGAAGGCTCGTCCGAGCAACAATATTGCTAAGGCTCCGACAAGCGAAGTCCCCAACTACCACAACTGTTTTCCTCTTCTCTTCCCCATTTTTGAGCAGTGGAGGAAGCAATATGGTATATACACAATACCTAATACATGTAGCTATATATATGTTCATCATCTCCAACTACATATATATATATATATATATATATCTAAAATTCTAAATTCAGATCCCACATTTAATCAAAACTTGCCTGCCCAAATTATCTAGATTGTTGACAACTTAACATGTCTGAGTCACCTAATATTCAGTTATATCCGTGTTTGGGAAATCAGTTGTCCATGCTAGTTAGTTGTTTAAGATGTGATTCTCCAACTTATAAGGAGGCAAGCGATGTTCTTTCGTCTGCAACATAACATCTCAAGTTGTATGGAACACTATGATGCTCCTTACCTTTAAGGGGACACGTAGTGTTATTTTTTTGTTTCGATGTTCTAAAACGAAGTTCGTAATGATCGATGTACAGGTGAAGTATATGTGTTTGCACTTGGCAACACACAAATACTACATGTTACTGATCCTCAGACAGTGAAGGAGATTACCACATGCACATCCTGGGACTTGGGGAAGCCTAGTCATCAAAGTAAAGATCACGGTCCCTTACTTGGTCTTGGTGTTTTAACCGCAAATGGCGCCTTATGGGCTAAACAGAGAAAAATCATTGCTCCTGAACTGTACATGGAGAAAGTCAGGGTATGTATATGTTGTATTAGTGTTAATGCCTAAGAGTAGTTTGATATGAATTATTGCCTTGTTAATTTGGTAAAATAGCAACTATTTATGGTGATTAATTTCTCCTGCAGGCAATGATCAACTTAATTACAGAGGCTACAAATACTCTGGTAAACTCATGGGACAGTAAAATTGAGGCAGGCCGAGGAGCTGCAGACATAAATATCGACGCCGATTTGAGAAGGTTCTCTTGTGATGTTATCTCAAGGGCTTTTTTTGGAAGCAGCTATACCAAAGGGGTGCAGATATGGGGTAAAATAAGGGAACTGCAGGAATCAATGGCCAAGAAAATTTGGTTGACTGGAATTCCTGGATTGAGGTACTGCATATATATATAAAACCTTTTCCTTCATATTTAACTTGCACATCTCTCGGATAATAACTAGGATTCGAGTGGTCAGTGAAAGGTGTTACATGTACCATATATTACTCGATGATGTTGCTGCATTTATAGTCTTGGTTGATATATTTTAATATGATGCAGACACATTCCCACAAAGAACAATAGAGAAGGGTGGCAAATCGGGAAGGACGCTGCAAATTTGATACTGCGGGTAGCGAAGGAGAGACACGCTGGGCACAATAAAGACCTATTGCAAATGATTATTGAAGGGGCTAAAGACAGTGACTTTAGCCGAGAGGAAACAGACCGCTTCATTGTCGACAACTGCAAAAACATTTACTTGGCTGGATATGAAACCTCATCACTTACTGCCACATGGTGTCTCATGCTGTTGGCTGCGAATCCAGATTGGCAAGAACGTGTGAGAGCGGAGGTACTTCAAATTTGCCAGGGCCAAAATCCAGATGCTGATATGCTTAATAAGATGAAACAGGTAATTTCATTCGCTTGTCAATCAACACACATAGTTAACAAATATGCTAGGATTGTCAAATTTGTTCACCAATATATAATATGTCGGTACAAATTAATGTGAATGCGTATCTAGGTCCACGATGGACCTAGATTCGAATAATTGAAATACTACCAAATGATTTTTAGAGGTTTGGTGATGATTTCAGTCCAAAATTAATTTTAATTGTGCAGCTAACAATGGTGATTCATGAAACGTTGCGCCTATATCCCCCAACCACAGTGGTGTCTAGGGAGGCTCTTCAGGACTTGAAATTTGGAAACCTTACTGTTCCAAAGGGTGTCAATATTTGGCTCAATATGGTAACCCTTCACACCGATCCAAAACTATGGGGACCGGATGCCTACCAGTTCAACCCAGATCGATTTGCCAATGGGGTCTCCGGAGCTTGCAAGTTTCCCAGTGTGTACATGCCGTTTGGGATCGGAACCCGAGTGTGTATTGGACAAAACTTTGCTATGGCTGAACTCAGGATTATTTTGTCTCTCATCCTCTCCAAGTTCTCCTTCTCACTGTCTTCCAAGTACATCCACAAGCCCTGTCTTACATTGGTTCTTGAACCAGAACATGGAGTTGAACTCTTGATGAAGAAGCTGTGAGTAGCTTAGTAATATTTTCTGCTCCAAAATAAGAAAGGAGAAGAGGTTAATTTCCACGTGTAATATAACTTCTTACTTCTACAATGTTAAAGTCAGTTTTAATTTGAATGTCTGTTTATTTTTAGAACGAGTCTTGGCTGTCCTATTCCTTGGGAATTTGCTGCTAGTCGACCAAGTCTTTACGAGTTTTAGTAGATTAAGACTTAATCATTAAGTTGTTCAGTAGTGGATAAGTTAATAGTCGCTGTTTTATTTTCTTAGTTTGTGTCAAAATTGTTCAGTGAAGTCCAAGGAATAAAATACAGTTGTCAGTCGTATTATTCAATAACTTTTCGAAGTGTTCTCAGTTCTTTCAATATATATACCAACAGAGTTTGGCTCCATGCAGCTGTCTATAGGCCCAGTTTGGCATTGCTTCCTGGGGTGCTTTTGGGACCAAAACTGCTTCTGAGCATAGACCAAGGTGTTTGGTAAACTCCTTTAAAAGTGCTTTTGGCCTTTTTTGCTTCTCCCAACAGCAGGTTTTGAGAAGCTACAAATTGTAGCTTTTAAAGTTGCTTCTGCGGAACCAATATAGAGAACACGGAGAGTTTAATGAATTTTATTAAACTGCCCATTTTGTCCTACATCTTTTCTAAAATTTACAGTAAAATCTAAACCCTATTTCTCATATCCTTCGTGCTCTATGTTCTTGGCTACCTCCATTGTTCTTCTGCTTCGTTCTCTGCGGTGTATTGGTATCTTCGCAAGCAGTTCTTCATGGTCTCAAATCCAGACCAGAAAAAATAGAAAATTAAAATCAGAATCCCTTCTTCAATTTAAACAAAAATCCCAATACAACGAGCTGGATGAGGGCTAATTCAATTGGGAAGTTTTGGAGGGTGATTGAGGAGATGAGGGCAGCGGGCCATGAGCTGGGTTTGGATACTTCAATTAAGGATTCGAGGTAGTTTCAGAAGAGCAAGATGATGGAGGATGGTCTGGGTATTGATAATTGGAAGTACATGGTCTGGGCATTGATTGGTTTTTCAACGTGTATTGATATTTGGAAGTAAATCGTCTGGGTATTGATTGGTTTATGAATTGGTATTGAGATTTTGTTGGAATTCTTCATTCATCTGGGTTTGGGACTTTTGGTTTGCTTTGAGAAGGGAAGGGGATTGGTTTCTGGGTTTGTTCATGTTCGAAGAATATTTTTGCTTTGATTTGTTTGTTTTTTTTTTCTCAACATTAGAAGAGGAAGAAGAAGGAAAAAAAAAACCTTTGAAGGGTAAATATTTAGCATTCATGTCTATTTTGGTAATTATATACAGTCACAGCACTTTTCAATGATAGTTTACCGAACACTCTAAAACTGTTTTTCGTATCCACAACACTTCTAAATTCAGTTTACCAAACACTCAGCTGATTCTACCAACAACAATTTCAAAAGCAATTTTCCTCACTGCAATTTCAAAAGCAATTCCCCCAACAACACAACAATGCCAAACTAGGCCATAGTTTAGTTGTTTATACTTTATACTAGTCTTTTTTTATAATCAACCATACATGTCAAAAATTATATCGATAAGAAATAAACTATTATAAGTATGAAAATACAATACGCACATAAGCCATAGACTATAGAGAGCCTACTCATAACAGAAAATCACAACAGACAGGTTGGACATAACTTCCCGTTCCAAACGGAGCTGGAACATATACTTTTCTGAGATTTGAATAACATGAACTTCCTACTTCTTTTTCCCCATTTATTTATATGTATTAAGGGTAAATGGGTAATTTACCAAAGTCTTGTAGTTAGCTTCATTCTCTGATAAGTCAGCGTTGTTCCAATACCCCATTCTTCTTCGTTTGCTCTCAAGAATTAGCATAGCTATCATGGTATCAGAGCCAGGTTGATCAGGGACCTCAATTCGTCTACGAGTTCCGATTCGGTAACTCCACTTTGTTCATCAGATTTATTGCAGTATTATACAAATCAAGCTTAATAACCCTCAATTGCATTCTTTGAGTTAGATACAATTCAAGATGAAATCTATTTCATATAGCAGCTGGTTTTCTTCTTAATCATTTCGGAATAGTTTGTTCTATACTCGATAACTCGATTCCTACTAAAGTACAAGTTCTCTGCATATTAGTCAAGTTGTTGTTCTTGATCTGGCTCTGTTTGCAACCCTAGAAATTGGGGATATTAGTTCAATTCTTGGAATCTTTACATCAGCTACGCTTATCATCGTTCACTTTTCGTCAAATCTTCGCTCAATTTCCTTGCTTCAATGGTTTGTTGGACTAGGTCGCAATCTTGCAGTGTCGTCTTGTTCTTGCAGAATTACTACTATCTTGAAGAAATTTCATCTTAATGAGATATTGGAAATTCAAAGTTGTTATTTTCTTGTTTGGATATAAGTGGAACACAGTTGGTATTGAAAATTGAAGGTTGTTATTTTCTTGTGTGGATATAAGTGGAACATTGTTGGAGAGTTGTTATTGGAGAGTTGTTCGTTTTGAAGTTGCTGAAGAGTTGTTTACGTACTAATTAACTGAATTAGTTTGTTTACGGAATTTATGCGTTACTGCTTCAGTTGAAGATTTGGAAGTTAGTTCATTACATATTTCTACTTTTGGTTTCTTGTGAAGAAGTATCTGGTACTAGCTCTTGTAACTGTGTATCTTGGAAGTTTGCTTTTTTGGATTCAAGTTTATCATCACTGTTCTTACAATCATGCATACCAATCAATTGGACAATTATCTCCTTTCCAACTTCTGCAATCTCATCATTATACAATTAGATGATAGAAATTAGTAGTCAAATTACCGTCACTTAGAGATTTATGTTAGAGTCAATGTTGGTAGGGTGTGATCAAATACACCCCCCCCATAAATAAAATAAATTTAATTATTTACGGCGTTCATTTGCCTAGATGCCATAAAATATTTACGGCGTACATTGAGAACGCCATAAATATAATATTGGCACACCGTAGACCTGAAATTATAAGGCAGCTCTGAGACCAAAATCCCAGCAAACACAAACCATGTAATTAATTTGTCTCGTCCTGTCTCCAACCTCCGTCTCTTGGGAGAATACCATACCCGAATAGAGAAGTGCGGCTGCAAGAATGAGAGTGATTGATAGTCCAATTTGAAGCCAACAGCTTGGGCGTTCCGATTAACGGAGGCGAGGTGGCCCGCCACTGCCGAATTGCTGGAGATCTATGTGTCAGCTTATTTTGTTCTAGTGAAGATCTATGTGTCAGATTGTTGTCAATTGAAGGGTTCATGGTTGAATTCCTTTTGGTATGAGATTGCAGTTGATGGTTGAATTCCTTTTGTGTATTTACTTTGATCGGTGCATATTTAGAGCATAACTGTAAGTAGTGGGTACTCAAAACTAAACTTGTAATACCCTTATCAAAGCATGTGTTGTAGTTTACAGTTTATTGCACAGTATACAAAGGAATTTGAGGCTCAGATTCCACAAGCACATTACAATTACAGTTTATAGTTAGCCATTAGCTTAATTAACTATTTTGAGTAGGTTGACTCTAGTGTGTGCTTAATTTCTTGACCTTCTAGAGGCCTGAGTGCTTATTGGGGAGAGAAGATAGTCTGGAAGAGATTGTATATCCACCTCAGTTGAGCTTCCTAGGTCTCTTCCCATTTTTCTATTTATCCTAGTAACTAGGTCATGTGGTTTCAAATGATTCATTTGCTTGTTTTATTTTATTTTATAAGTTCAATATCATGTCTTTAATTTTGTTATTGATTTTCTGGCTACCATTAATTCTTTTTCTGATTTGGTTTGTCATTTTCTGGACCATAATTTAGACGGGTTGCAGTTACCTTTATCCGATAACTCATAAGGAAATCAATATCTGCCTTTAGAAGCTGTTATGACTCTCTGATTTATTTATTTTTAAATATTTTATCATCAAAGTAGGCTTATTTTTCTTATTCCATTTCAGATATGTAAATGATGGGAGGCCCTTTTGGGAATATATAATCTGTTCCTCTACTGGTTGTTCAGATTCTCAGTACTTTGAAGAACTTTATAACTACTATACTACTAACAAGGTTGGTTGACCTTTGTGTTATGATAACCAATTTCTCAATAATTATGTAGAAGGTATATTTTTTGTGATATCTCTGTGCCTGTTTTTCCCGTAGGCTTGGCAGTTGGCACCTCTATGATCCTGATGCCAAGAAAGTATGTGAAGCTCTAAGAAAAGCAGGTGTGAAAGTAGCTGTTGTGTCAAATTTTGATACCCGATTAAGACCACTTTTGCAGGCTCTAAATTATGAACATTGGTTTGATGCAGTAGCAGTGTCAGCAGAAGTAAGATTGCTTACCTGCAGAATGCATGTGACTTGCTTTCTCTCTCTCTCTCTCTCTCTCTCTCTCTCTCTCTCTCTCTCTCTCTCACACACACACACACACACACACACACACAAAATAATTAAGGGTTCCTTTATTGTTTACAGATGCATGATTTTTCAGTGCTAAATGAATGTATGAGTGGCTGTAATTTTGGCCAAAAAAAATAGGGTACGGTTAATTGTGAACTGAACTAGGGTTAATTATCAATGTAACCACACATATCACCATCAAAGCTCAATGATATGATTATAATTTCCTATCCCCACCGACTTTGGTCGATAAAAAATAGTTGGGGAAACTTAAAAGAATGTAGTAGTAGTAGTAGCAGTAATGTGAACCAACTTGTACTAGTACTGGGATTGACCTTTTGCTTTTGTTTTTCTTTAATTGGTAACTGTCAAATGTTCTATTTGTCTGCTTTCTTTTTTACTCATTTAGTAGTTAGTACTAGGCTTGTTTCTTAACCCAGAATGTAAAAAAGATCAAATAGGTGTTGGTTTCAATGATTGTGTATGATACTGTGATTCATTTAGGGTTTTGTAACTTCCTTTTGTTTTTCACAGTATGTAAATACACACATGCAGTATGCTCCTCTTAAAACTAATCTTTTGTTAAAGCTTACCTTCTTGTTTTTCAGTACATGAAATTGGTAATTTTTTGAGATACACAACCCACAAAACTGCAAAGCATACCTTATTCAAAAAACTATTCAGGCAGTACTGCCAATTAAGATTTAGATAAAAGAGCAGCACAAGTTAGATGAAGCATCAACAACAAGATTAGTCTCCCAAAAATAAAATTAGCCGAAATATCAACCGTAGTCATAATGCCAAGCTTATATTGCACAAGGTCTGACCACAGGGAATGTACATATATGAGACAGTCATACTAGTTGTTTTGAACAACGAATTAAAGATCATATACACAAGTAACACAATCCAATCATCAAAGAAATAATACAAGTTAATAGAAAAATGAGATACCATTATTAAAACAATACGAAAACAAGTCCAACTAGAAAGATGGGGTTTTGGTTGGATGTCTCTTTCTATTTTTTTTTTTTTAAATTGAACTTACATTAATGTTTTGTAGATGGTTGTTGAAATCTAACTCTATAGGCCACTAAGTTTATTTAGCTCTTCTATGTTAATGAAGAGGAACTTTCTTTTGTCTTTGTAGAATTAATTCCAGTAAACTAACTTTGAGTTTTTATTGTCAGATTGAAAAGAAATGTATGATCTTTCATTCGGTTTTATTTTCTTTTTGGTGGTTTTGGATGCTGACTCATATTCCTGATCTGTATTCTAAATATTGCAAGCTAATGGGCTTTATTGCAGTCTCCATGATCTCCTTGGTTGGTTAATGATTTACTTGTTGATCAATTAATGATAGGATTAGTTGTGTCTGCAGGAATTGAATTTGCTGAGCAAAGATACCAATGTTTTCAATTTGTTCCGTCCAGTTCTTGTGAAGCAGTATTTGGCAGAGGCCAGGGTCAATGTGCGCAAGAGAATTGAATACATTTCTGCAGAACTGTATGTTTCTCTTCCTGTTTCATTTTTCATTTGCTTTCATCTTCTGGTATGTAGTCAATTGTTGGAATCGTTGCACCAGTTTAGCTTATCATTATGAATTTTCGAGTTAGGGACTATTAATAGTATTAAGAAACCGCACATGTTACAGAATTTCCCATCATCCAAATACATGATATGTTGCCTGTAGAAATTTAAATTTATAGACTTGTAGTGATTACTTTCTTTCATCTATTATGTTGGACATGCTAACTATTGTGAATTTGTTGATACGAAGAAAAGCACCTTCTTGGTGTTTTATGTGTGCCAATTATTATTATTATTATTATTATTATTAGCATAGCTGCATGTGATTCATGTTGACGTAAACTTAACTATTTTAAGTTTGGTCCAGACTTAAATTCTGGTCTAAGCAAATTGGCTTGTTTTACATTATCTGGTCTAAAAAGGAAAAAAAAGAAGAACAGGTTTTTCTCTTGCTCTAGCTAAGATATACATACTATAGATCTAATCTAGATTGGATTCTGTTTATCTTTGGCCAAAGCATTCGTGCTAAAATTGATGACATTAATCTGTTTTATTATTAGAAAGGGTCATCTTAATTTATACTTTATTGTATTTTAGGCCATACATATTGTCAGAAATTTCTTGAGATGAAATGGGATATAGGCCTCCTAGGTCGATGGAAATATGTGCTTGTTATAATGCAGTTGCTAGCTTCGTGCTTACATAAGCCACTGAATATATATTTGAGAGTTTTGACTTCTGGATCAAAATCATGTTGCCTCATTACCGAAAGTAAAGAAATGGCTCCATTTAACAATACTTGTTATAATCTAAATCTGTGAAGTTTATTTAGCTTTATCTATTTATCAAATTTTTAAAAAGGCTTTGATCAAGGGTCAATACCAGCAATGATGCATGCATCTTTTATTACGCTCGTAATGATTTTCTAAGCAATTGACAGATGATTAAGTAGCAACGGAAGAAAGCCTCATTCAAATCACGATGAACATGCATCACTGATAGATCGATCACCATCTCCTTCTTCCAATTGCTCTGCCATTTCAGTAATTACCCACAAGAGGATCTTATTTGAATTGCAGGCTGGGTGTGTTTGATTATCCCTATGAAATTTGTTGAACAAGGATTTATTTAATAACATATATTGCTACATTGTGGCTAGAATTTAGGTTTGGCAATATGATGGATAGTTTTTATGAAATGTTTATTTTCGTTGGTTTACTTTACTTGTGGTTGCTTCATTGTGATTTGTAAACAAACAGGAACAGAATAGACTGAACGTAGATAATAGGGAAGAGAAAAAAGAACAACCTATTATGGCGTGTTTTTATTTTTCATGAATCACATTACGGCGTGCATTTGTAACATATGACACTCCCAGCACGTTGTAATATGCACGCCCTAAATATTATTCACTGTGTGCCTATGCAAGCCATAAAACATATTAACGGCGTGCATTTGTATCATTTACCGCTTGTAAATGTATGCCTTAAAAGCCTATTGACGGCGTGTATGCCTTAAAATCTATTAATGGCGTGCATCAGTGTTCATTGACGGCATGCAACATGTCGTGAATTTATTTAAGGGTTTGGCGGAAGGATATTTTGGCATGCTTTTGCTAATGCACGCCGTAAATTTGAAAATCTTTTACGGCGCAGTTAATGAATGCGTGTTTATGTACGCTGTAAATGAGCAATTTTTCTGTAGTTAAATGACTAATATTATGTCCGTACATATCATAAACATATCACATACATGTCTTTTATCCAAAGCAGTTAGTGTAATGATTTGGCACCAAATCTATTCATGAAAAAACGATCAGATCTTAAGTTAAAATTCACATGCATCTTGTTTACCACGTAGGAGAAGAAGACATTGCACTCCATCTGTTTTGATTGACATAATGAGTAGGTTACAGAAAACTCAGTAATTAATCTTCATTAATGTCATCACATAATTATCACATGTGTTATTTTCATTGGAATAATCCCTTTTTTCGAACTTTGGACCTAATTTCCAATCTCTACTAGGAAGAATAATCCACCATGCATTACAAAATTTTCAATTAGGAAAATAACCCAAACCAACACTTTCTTCTTCATGGCGTTGATCAATGAAGAAAACCCAACAGTCTTCCCTGCTAACGGCCTAAAACGTACTGCATGTGGATTTGGCATGTATATTTTTATAGCTCTAAGTTATGACTGAGGATGTGGCATGTGGATTTATCATAAAATTATAATTATTTTATCCTAGTCCCCATTATTTCTCGACACTATGATGGCAAATTTTTTTTTTTGGTTACAAAGAAGCCTAAAGGGCCAAAAATAGAAAAGAACTAAGTAAAACTAGAGCTATGCAATACCATTAATCTATAGCATGACTAACTTCAGCAATGTCATCAAGCAAGTTTTGCAAAATATGAGCAGGAGGGTGCCTGTGTGCCTAAGGAAAGTAGTTACTGTTGGGCTGTTGATACTATCCTTAGCCTGCAAGTCGATCAGCAGCATAGTTTCTTTCCCTGTGAATATGGTAACTACGATGGCTCAATTACCACAACATAGAAATGTCACATGCAACATATTCTTTTAATTTACATTTGTATGCGCGAGATGTGAGAATGTGGAGTGTTGTTCTACATTTGAGTCTCTCTAATCATTGCCAATTGGTTTTGATTTTGATGCCCAAATGATTTCATTATGGTAGTAGAGCTGCAGGTTCGCTCACGTGTGAAGTCAACTGGCCACACGTGCTCCACATCACCCAATATAAGTTATCCATGTATTTGACTTGAAAATTCGTCACACATGCGGGAGCATGTGAAAATGTGAAGTGTTGTCCCACATTGGAGAAAATGGACCTTGCAAATATGTTTATAAGGATTTGAGTCTCTTCAACCATTGTCAATTGATTTTGGTTGTGAAGCTTATATTACTTCATTACGAGACTCATTAAGCCTGTGGATAAAGGGTAAACTTGGAGACTCAAAGACAAAAATGTGAATAGGAGTGTAGAATGTAAATAATTGCAAACCCTAGCCTGAACTCTTGTCTCCCTTTGATTTCTTTAATAATTAAATTTTATGTGATTTGGTTGAGTCTAAATTAAGTAGAAAAATAGATTTTCAGCGGCTAGTGAGTAGGATTATTACGTAGATTTATGACAAATTTTTGAGTAATTAGATAAGGGCACACTCCCCTATTTAATTAACAACCACACTCCATCCCTCCAATTTTAAGCGTTTTACTGACTGACCTTATTTAACCGCCTCTAAGTCTGAGCAACTTAACTTATTCTCCCGACCATCACCTTATTTTATGAAAAAAAATTCTATGAGCGATTTATTGGTCAAAAAAATAGTTTTTTATGTTTATATTAATTTTCTATTAGTGAAAAATTTCTCCTTATTTTGCCTCTCTCTCTCTCTCCACTCACTTATGCGCATAAGTTGTTCTGTTGTTGATAAACATACAGAGTCCTGCTCACATGAAGGATAGTTTTTTAGGAACAAGTCAATCTGACGGCTGAGATTAAATGCAAAGATTAAAATTATAACAATTTAAAATTGTACATTTAATCTCAACCGTCAAATTGATTGTCCCTCAGTCCCTCAAAAAACTGGTGAGGAGAAGGACGATCAAAGCGCATTCAAGGATTGCATAGATGAGAATAATTAATACTTTAAGAGTCCTCTTGTTGTTCCTACACGCGCAACATGGTCGCAAATAAGAGAGAAAAATATTAGGTTGATTGGTGTGCTATACCTATCAGTCTATAGCCATCCAATATTCTTTTCCTTCCAATTCAAATTATAGTAGCACCAAACTGAAAATTATGATCATTTGATGGCTTGCAGCTATGTCTATAGCCGGATGAAAATTCGCTGCACCATACTATTATATGGGTTCACCAAATCAACAATTTGCACGTACCTACTCTTCTCGATTTGATCTACAGGTAAGTAATAGAACTGCCGGTTGTAAGAAAAATTAATGCTACGTACCGAAACTTGTGTACGTTTTTGTCAGTTTGTGTAATAAATTTTGTACATTCATGCATTTCGATCATTTCATTTCTTACTGATCGATTTGAATCACGACCATCGGCGGTTATATATATTAAAGCGCTACCATCAAGTCATCAACGGTTGAACACAAACCTCAGCTATCTATCTATCTTTTCCTCCGATTCCTTGAGACAATTAATCAAGCTAAGATGAGCTCAGTGCTAGCTTCTCTATGCATTGTTCTTGCAATTTACCTCGGCATAGTCCATATCGCTGAGGCCAATACCTCATTCTCCACTGTGGTTGCCACCAGTGACACATACAGAGACTTCATAACCACCCTACGAAGCAACCTCACAGCCAAAGGAACCATAATGTATGACATACCGGTTCTCAGAGAGTCCGTGCCAGACTCGGAGCCGTATGAGCGTTTCGTTCTGGTTGATCTCTCCAACACTAATGACACCATCACCGTTGCAGTAGATGTGGTCACTCTTCAGGTGGCGGGCTTTAGCATTGGTGAATATTCCTACTTTCTGGCAGACGCTCACCCCGCAGCTCTGAACTATTTATTCAATGACACGACGCCGCTTCCAAAGCTTCGCTTTGGCGGAACCTTTTCTGACCTCGAGTTAGCCGCAAATCAATCGAGGGAGGAAATCACTAAAGGAATCATCCCTCTACAGGAAGCCATCACCACATTAATCGACACTACAACCGACCGTGCGTCCAAAGCCGCATCTCTGATTGTGATCATTGAAATGGTAGTAGAAGCTGCCAAGTTCAAATGGATTGAGCAAAGATTCCGTGACTGCATACAAATAAAGTGCGACCTCATAACAGGCCCTACAATGCTGATCCTAGAGGAAAAATGGTCGGATCTGTCCTTTGAGATCCAAAGTTCATACAACGGACTTTTTCGGACCACCATTGAGCTGGTAGACCGCACCCTTGAACCTTGGCCGGTGACCAGCGCTTGGTCAAATGTCGCCGTCGGCGTCTCCATACAGCTCTTCCAGTGCTCCCCTAAGAGCATCCTGAGGATGCCTGTTGATCAGCCCGATTTGTACGACAGTACAATGTGTACCCCCGTAGCTTCCACCACACGCATCAGTGGTGCAAATGCGCTGTGTGTGGACGTGAAGAACGGCAACGGCAGCGACGGGAACGCCGTCCAACTATGGCAATGTGGAGAGCAGAGCAGTCAAAGATGGACGTTCGAAACCGATGGGACGATTCACTCATTGGGAAAATGCTTGGCTATCAATGATGGTTCAAATTATGTTATCATAACCAACTGTACAACGGCGAATTCGAGCGCAACCAAGTGGGCATTGTCTAGTGACGGCACCATCTCCAACCCTTCGTCGGGACTGGTTCTCACAGCCCCGACATCCGCAGTGGGCACCAACCTGACGGTTGAGACCAATGCCGTTACCCCTTTGCAGGGTTGGACAGCGGGAGAAAATGTGAACTCCAGGGTGTGTATCATCAAAGGGTACGGAAATGAATGTTGGACGGCCGTTAGTGGATCTATTGTAGGGCTCCAAGGCTGCGTTGTATCAAAAAATGACGAGCAATATTGGGCCTTCTACAATGATGGCACCATTCGATTGGATAGCGACCGCAGCCTATGTGTGAATTCCGAAGGCCATGAATCTGGGGCGATCATCACCCTTGTTCAATGCATAGGTAATTGGAGCGGCCAGCGGTGGGTGTTCAAGGCTGACGGGACAGTCCTAAACCCTTATACTAATCTTGTGATTGATGGCATTGAACAGTTCGTTCTGTCCAAATCCAATGGGAGTATTACCCAACAGTTTCTGCCCTACTTCTAATTAAGTGGCAGCTCCATGCCAACTAAATATAGCATGATGTACTCGATCTATGAGGTACTATATATCATGTTAATTAATTAGTTTAGTTCTTTCTAATATGTACTTCTGTCGGTTACTTATCAAACTCCAAATTTTTCGAAAGTTAGTTCGTAATTCTGATGTGAGGTCCACAAAACATGACCTGCATTGGCTGAGGTCATGCTACAGTACAGCCACTATTTAAATAACCCAACCACCACCCTTGTTTTTTTCTTTTTGAGAGATTGCCTGAAGAATTAAGTATTGACCATGGAATTGAACAAAGAAGAAAACCGAACAGCCTCACATTGACTCATATATATATTTTTATATATAGCTCTAATTTTCTAAACCCTACACTCCCCATTACTTTTAGAAACTATTGTTGGCTGGCTCTATTGAAATGCGACATGCAAACCATACTTGCAAATTTGCAATTATCTGCGCGAGCCTCATGCAGCAGATTCCTTTTTTTGTTAACACAGGGGACCTGCCTGGGCTAGCTAGGGGTCCCTCGGGTTTCTAAAAGTCAGATGCAAGTTTATATACTTATTCATTGGCAGCAATAAAGGCAATTCAAGTGCCAATACACTATTTGAACATATATATTTGATTTATTAATTTATTTACAAATAAAATTAAACTTAAAATTTAATTAATTACTTAAATTATAAATTAGATTAATTTATACAATATTTAATTTTCATAAATAATATAATATATTTTTATATTAATAGAGTGAATAAGTATTTATAGAACAAATTTAGGAATTTTTTGAATTTTTCTGATTTATTTAAAAAGAAAAATAAATAAATATATACATAACCGTTGTAAACTCATATCCACCATTGATTTCAATTTTGTCAAATCTAAACCACACAATTTCTAACCGTTGCTTTTAAAAAAAAATATTAATAAAAGAAAGAAAGATTGCAGGTGACCATTGGAGCCTCCCAAATGGGTGGGGACCAGCTCTTGGTCGATCAATCGGCTTGCCAAGGATTGGCAATTGAATTGCCCGACTTGATGGGGCCCATGAATTGCCTGACCCATTCAAAGCCGGTGCATTGATTAATTATCATGAATTGACATTTTGGCTGACCAATTGGTCAACCGGTGCATTTGCTCTAACTACACTACTAGCCGACTGAATGACTGATGTAAGATTGTTAACATATATGCCTATAATTTGTAAGATTAATTATTTCATATTAATAAGCGTAAGGGTGTGAAAGATTCTCTAATTATTGTGGTAGAACTGCATGTTTCGGCTTCAGTAAATATTTTCGAATATCCCATATTTTTGGTGAAGGTAAGCGGATGTTTTTGCCAATTAATCTAGATACGTTTAGTTAACACTTAACAGTCGACCAAATAGTGTACAAGTAAGAAAAAGATTCTTGTCAAGCCAGCCAAATTTAACAGAAATGCATATAGGTATAAATTCAGTTGGGTACGGTTCATTTTAATCACGGTCAGTATGAACTTTGAACATAGCTAGCCTACTGCATGCGTCCGTTCTGGTGTGTAGACTGATCGATGCAGGTTAAGAAAATAATGCATTATCATTTTTTTTTGGGGCTAGATTATCATTGGGTTATAACTTAATGCATTATTTTTTTTATGCCATTTTGGAAGCTTTTTTTGGTTGAATGAGACATATATATTATATGTTTTTTTACAATAATACTAAATGAACCACTTTTTTTAAATACTACCTATAAGTCAGCTAGGTTGCCTCATACTTGATAGAAATCTTAGAAAGGAAAAAGAAAAAGAAAATCTTTCTATGTGGCATATATGACTCCGTTTTGATGATTATTCTCAAAAGGGCAGCTATCATAGTAAGTGTGTAACACTTTTTCAATAGGGTAAAATTTTCAAATGGTATTTAAATTATCACGAAATGTACTTTTTTAGTGTCAAAAAATATTTTGAGAGTCTAGTGGTATGTGAACTATCTTTCCATTACACTTTAGGTACCAAAAAAATATCTAGTCTTGCCATCAGATATAGCTACTGCCATTGCATACATGACGGTTACCACCAGGGGCGGATCTAGTAAGGAGGCTAGTGGAGCTATAGCCCCCCCCCCCCCCCCCCCCCCCAAATTTTTTTTTTTTGGTAATTTATTAATTAGTATAGGGCTGTTAGTGTAATAGCCCCCCCCCCCCCGAGAAAAAAGAAAAGAAAAGAAGGTTAGTCCGATAGAGTGTTAGTGTCTCACTCCTTCCCGTCCTCAGTCTTCAGTGGTCATTCCCTCATAGTCAGACCCTCAAGCCTGACGCCTCCACACTCTTCCAGTAGTCCAAACCCTCCAATAGCCCATCCAGAAAAAAAAAATGGTTTCCCTCCTTAGCCCTCACTTCCTCTATCCAGCTTTGTATTCCTCCAGGTGAGAGTTAGCTACTTTAGTACTTTTTTTGTGTAATTGTGTTTTTCAATTTTCATTGTTTATTTTTGATATCCCTCCAGGTGAGGTTTGCTTAATCTGATGAATGTTTTATGAGATTTGCTTAATGGTTGTTGCTACCATATCACCGACGCGGTGTATGTCATGGTCAAGCTAGAGGAAGACAAGGAATGATAGGCAAATGTAAGGTGAGGGAGTCCCACATCTATAAGGGAGCTCCCCACCATAGAATATCACAAGGGACTTTGAGTCCCACATTGGAGAAATGTAAGAGGAGAGGAGATCCCTTACTTATAAAAGGGACTCCTCCCTCACTTAGAAGGACACGTTGACTTCAGCCTCTACATTGGGAGCCAAGGTCCTGGTACCTCGAGTCCCTCTCGGTACCAAGTACCCTCTCGGTACTAAGTGTCTTACCGGTACCTCGAGTCCATCTCGGTACCAAGTATCCTCTCGGTACTAAGTGTCTTATCGGTACCTCGAGTCCATCTCGGTACCAAGGACCCTCTCAGGACTAAGTACCTTACCGGTACCCCCTCTCGGTACCTGCCAAACACTTGTAATGATTATTCACCATAGTGAAACCCCCAAAGTGGACGTAGCCTAGGACTCGCATTGAGCCAGGTGAACCACTATAAATCTTGTCTCTATGTCTTTGTGTGTGATTGTGGCTACCGAAGGTCTCTGACCCGTTACTCCCGACCCATCGGGAAATGGCAGAAACAATGGCTAAAAAAAATGATTCTATAGAAGTTAGCCCCCCTCCATTTTTGAATTCTAGATCCGCCACTGGTTACCACAAGATCCTCTTTCCATCAATAAACCCATCTTCAAGGTTTAGACCATCTGCCATGGTAAGGCAAATACCTAAATATGGGAATTGACATGCTCCCATGGTAAGCTAAGTCCCACTATCCATAAGCCAAATATAGCTTTCATAGAATTGGTAAGCCATATATAGCTTACACAAACCGTAAGCCAAATCCAACTTTTTTATATTATATTATATTTTTTTTCACTTTTTCCATTCTAACTTCATTAAACAATCTTATAATTTCATTTGTATTCATAATATTTTTAACTATTAATATCTTTTCTTCTCAAAATTTATATATTTTAATTTTGTTAATAATAAAAATTACACCATTGCGAAGATCTCAACGACATCTTTCATTTGAGCCTAATATTGTTTACATATGATCAAAATAATTTTAATACATAATTTGACTTTTATTAAAATTTGGCTTAGTGTTATAGCTTATGGTGGGAGTGGTTTAGGGATTGGAAGACATATTTTTAGAATATGCTAAGTTGGTAAGCTATATTGAAAGACAAATTTGTCTTACCATGGCAGATGGTCTTAGGACATCTGCCACCATAGGGTATTTGCCAAACTTATTTAGCCTATGGAAAATAGAATATTCCTGAGAATATTCTCATTTAACCTATCCTTATATTATATAGTTGTCATGGTAGGCTATAATGATAAACAATTTTTCAAACTCATTAGAGATACAAACAAAAAAAGGGGTAGGGGCCAGCATTTGGCCTATGCATGCTTTCGGATGCCACATTTGGCCTATGAAAATTTGCAAGACTAAATTTGTTTTTGAGAGTTTGCGTTTTAGCCTATGGTGGGAGGGGATGGTAGGCTATAATTTGGATTATATCCTACCATGGCAGATGCTCTTATCTCCTATTTCAAGGAACATAGCTGCTCCCATTTCAAGGCTCACTTTCGATTAGTAAAGATAAGAATTCGAAATTGAATTCGAATTTAAGTGGGCTCAAGTCTCATGATTTGTGCTGACAGTTTAATTAGCAATATGACATGTCTGATTGTTTGAAATACAGTGATATATATTCAACAATTGAAAAGTGACATAATAATATGAAACATATACCATATTGATTTAGTGGTAGCTAGGGGCTATTTTCAACATGAGCGCTATCAAAGCCATGCCGGAGTTATCCACCTGTTGTTTACCATATTTGAGGCACCTACCATTCAGTTGGAGACATTATCGGTGTTTGGGTAATTAGTAGTCCATGCTAGTTTGTTGTTTAATTAAGATGTGATTTTCCTGCTTATAAGGAGGCAGCGATGTTCTTGCTTTCGTCTGTTTAAAAGAAGGAGTGTCATAGTATTCCATACAACTTGAGAAGTATTTTAGCAACATAACAATATAACATTTCAAGTTGTATGGAACACTATGATGCTCCTTCTTTTAAGGGCAACTCCAATGGGGAGTGCCAAACCTATTTTCAGCTCAAATTTTGGCATTTGGCATCTCCAATGGTGCAAAAATCTGGTGCCAAACTCAGTCTGGTGCCAAGCTATGTGCCAAACTCAGTCCAAGACTGAGCCCAAGTGCCAAAAATTCAACTGGGCCCTATGACATGTGGGACTAGAAGAGAATATTTAATGTTGAGTAGTGAAGAGGAAGAGAGAAACGTGTGGCATGGTAAGTATGCTAGACGCGCTAAAGCCCTGAGGGAAGAAAGAAGAGACGCGCAACACGCGCGAGTCACACCGTTTCCAGCAACAAACACTGGGCCCTGCCTAGTCAGAAAAACGCCGCAATCAAGCAATGGTCATGAACATCGAACGGTCATGATTCATCCATTCAAAATAGACGGCCCTTGTTTGGCCAAATTTTGTTTATTAAAAAAAGAATTCTAACAATAATATATTGATCTGAACGGTCCAGATTTGTTTGAACTTAATTTTGAATGGTGTGTATTTAATTTTAATCTAAATTATTGATCCTAAACTAGAAAAAAACAAAAAAAATACCAAAAATTATTTTTAAAAAATATACCCATTGCAAAAGTGTGTTTCAAGGGTATTCATATTTTTTTATAAATACCAACTCATTTCTCCATAATTTTTCATAATTTATCCTTATATTATTTAATTAATTTTTATAATTTAAAATACATTATTAGAAAGTATTAATTATTATTATACTAATATAATATGATCCAAATATAAAATTATATTATAGGATTTGGCATTTGACATTCACCATTGGAGATGGCAAAATTGGTATGTGAATAGTGCATATTTTGAGTGCCAAATATAGGTTTGGCACTTGATTTGGCACTCATCATTGGAGTTGCCCTAAGTGACCGAGCTAGTAGTGTTGTTTTTTAATTTCAATGTTCTCAAACGAAGTTCCTAATGATGTACAGGTGAAGTGTTTGTGTTTGCACTTGGGAACACGCAAATACTCTATGTTAACAAACCTAAGGCAGTGAAGGTGCTAGATTACGGATTACCACATGCACATCCTGGGACTTGGGGAAGCCTAGTCATCAAAATAAAGAGCGCGCGGTCCCTTACTTGGTCATGGTATTTTAACCTCAAATGGCGCCTCATGGGCTCATCAAAGAAAAATCATTGCTCCTGAACTATGCATGGAGAAGGTCAAGGTATATGATTTGTTTGTGTTAATGCCTAAGAGAGTCTGGTAGTTTAATTAGCTTGATATGTATGAATATTATTGCCTTGTTAATTTGGTAGTGAAGCAGGAAAATATTAACTATATACGGTGATTAATTTCTCCTGCAGGAATTCAGTAAAATAGAGGCAGGCCGAGGAGTTGCAGACATAAATATCGACAGCAATTTGAGAAGCTTCTCTGGTGATGTTATCTCAAGGGCTTGTTTTGGAAGCAGCTATACCGAAGGGATAGAGATATTTGATAAACAAAGGCAACTCCAGGACGTACGCCATGGCCAAGAAAGTTTTCTAGACTGGAATTCCTGGACTGAAGTACTGAATATATACAACCTTAATTAATTTTGTTTCATATTTATAAATGCACATCTCTCAGATAATAAGTAGGATTCGCGTGGTCAGTGAATTGTTACATGTACCATTATTCGATAAAAGATTGGATATGTTGCTGCATATATAATAATCTTAATTCGTTGCTTTCTTATATCATGCAGGCACCTTCCCACAAAGAGCAATAGGGAAGCATGGGCATTCGAGAAGGAATTAAGAAACTTTGATACTGCGGGTAGTGAAGGAGAGATGGGCGGCTGGGTACGAGAAAGACCTATTACAAATGATTGTTGAAGGGGCTGAAAGCAGTGACCTTAGCCAAGAGGCAACTGACCGCTTCATTGTGGATAACTGCAAAAACATTTACTGGCTGGATATGAAACCACAGCAATTTCTGCCACATGGTGTCTAGTGCTATTGGCTTCCAATCAAGAATGGCAAGAGCGTGGGAGAGCAGAGGTACGGTACTTCAAGTTATCCAGGGCTGAATTCTATATGCTGATATGCTTCTTAAGATGAAACAGGCTATTTTTCTTCTTGTCAATCAACAGATATATATATATATAGTTAATTAACAAATATGTTAGGATCGTCAAATTTGGTCACCAATAATATGCCGGTACAAATGCGATTGCGTAAGGTCCATAATGAACTTAGATTTGAATAAATGAAATACGTACTACCACCGTATCTTCTGGTGAACAAATTTTGGTGAATTAATGAAGTAAATAGTACTCTATATATACATATGTACTCAAAGTTTTAGAAGTTTGGAAAATGTGTGTTCTTGTCATTACACATGCATATGTACTCAAATTTTGGTGAATAAAGTAAGTAGTACTCTATAGGGTTTTTATCATCCATGGTGCCTGTACTTTCGCTCACCAGACTAATAGATGCCCAAACTTCAAAAACGATCACAGAGGTGCCCAGACTTTTAAAACGAAGACTTTGAGGTGCCTCCGTTAAAAGTCTGTCAAACTTCCGTTAATTGAAAGGGTAAACATGTCATTTCTCACGACTTTTTTTGTAAAATGACCTTCCAGGCCTTGATTACATGGTCAAAGCCAATATTCTTTCCCTCCTTTTCCATCCCATTTTCCCTCCCAAATTGGATGAAATTTCCCTCGTTTTCAGTACCATTTCTCTCCAAATTGATTTACCCAACGTCTTAATACTCTTCTCTGCTGGTATCAAATTGAATAAAAAGACAAAACTAGAAAGAAAAAAAATGAGGACGTAAGAAACATAACGAAAGTAACATCCAAAATCCATAACAACATCCATAAAACATCACTTCACTAGTCATAATACCAACTTAGCATACCATCTTAATCTTAAGAATTCATAGACCTAAATCAAATGAAGGCTGAAATAGACAAAATAAAGCAAAAGCAATTTGTGGTGTGAGATGCAAAAGTAGTCTATTTAAACAAAAGCAGCCTTCAGATCACTAGAGTGGTGTTAATTCCATACCCAATCATCCGACACTTGACTAGGCTGGGATGTGTTCTGAGATGCATATTGCATGGTTTGTGACATCTGCTCTTGCCTAGGCTGTGATAGAGGCTGTTGCACAGGCCTAGATGTTGAAGCTTGGGCGGTCTCCTTTTTTTTTCCTTCCTCAACTTTCCTCTGTCTTGATTTGTTCCTAGAACAAATAACTTGGTCCTTTGTATTTCTTTGTCTCTTGGGAGCAGGTGCTTTCTTATTCTACATTAACACCAAGATTCAAGAGTTTATATAAGAATGTTATTTTAACATTTTCAATATAGCAACATATGAAAAAAAGAACTTAAAAAAAGTAGCTTGCAATAATAAATCAACCTGGGACTTTTGCATTCTCTTTGTTCCTACATTTGTTTGAGTATCACCTCCAACCTGTAAGGGCAACTCCAATGCATAGCCATATACCTAAACTCAAAACCTATATTTGAGTATAGGTTTGGGGGCATCTCCAATGCTAAATCTTATACCCAAACTCAAAACTTATATTTAGGCTTCTCCAATGCTAAATCATATACCTAAACTCAAACATATATAATTAATATTTTGTTATATTTGTTTTTAAATAACAGAAATGTTGATTAACCAGGACCGTCCAAGGAAAAAACGGACGAATCCTCACCGTTAATTTGATGACCGTTGGAGGTGACATGTCCTTGTCTGACTTGTGGGCCGCATCACTGTCTCCCACGTGACAGCTTCTGCTGCACCTCCCACCCGCGCGTCCGGTGCGTGCAGCTTGACTACTCTCTTCCTCCCCACGCGTCTACGTCACTTGCCTCTTCCAGTTTGCCTCAAAGCCTTCCCTTCTCAATTATCTCTCCTCCACTTGCACTTGCCCAACCCGATGCATATAGATCCCAAAACTCATAATTGATCTGAGTTTGGGTTTAGGGATGAGTATGGGGCTCCAAAAAACTGAGTTTAGCTCTGAAATTTTTGCCCCATTGGAGATGAAAAATCCCAAATACTGACCTATATATGGGTTTGACTCTCCCCCATTGGACTTGCCCTAACGACAACTTCAAGTTAAATATTGTAATGTAAATTGAAACGCATCAGTGAAGATAAACAACAATGAAAAAAAAATTGCTGACAACCTGACTGCTGCTAGCTACAACCTTGTTTTTAAGACAACCCCTCAAGTTATGGCCTTTCTTTCCACAAGTAGTGCAAGTCATCTTAACATACTGAGACCTACTCATTTTTGCAGTGTTTGGGGCTGGTGGAGCCATTTTCTCTCCAGCTTCTTTGATTCTCTTCATCTTAGGCCTTCCAGCTTGCCTCTTGTATGGGGGGGTGCAATTGGGTAATCAATTTGTTCCCAATCATTCTCACCAGCAATTGGGTTGATTATGGGACTGTATGCATCAATGTACTTTGCCTGTGACAACATTTCATCCACATATAGAGCAGTCTTGCTTCTTGGCAAAAATTGCACAAATAGCATGCACACATGGTATTCCACTTAACTGCCATCTCCTACATGTGCAAGTGTGTGCCTCCAGATCAACAACATGTTTGCTTCCATACATGCCACCCACCACTTGGTATTTGTACTCCCCTGCAACATAGGCCCTATAATCAGATGTCCTTTAACCAATCTTATCCAATATCTTGGCTATTCTAGGGCCTACATGATCCCTCCATCTCATTCCAGCTACCCTCCTGCTAGCCATCCTAACCATCGTGTCCATCCTGATTCCATCTAGCATTGTGATAATGGGCTTCCCCCTGAACTTCAATATAGTAGCATTCCAACTCTCACAAAGATTGTTCAGTAAGATGTCAGATTTTACATTAGTCCTGAAATGTGATCTTGTCCAATGCTCTGGGAACTTGTCCTCAAACCATTTGTAAGCATCAGTTGATTGTCTCTTCAGATTCTCCATATGCCTATTATACCATATCAGGGTTGAAGATCTTGCAGCATTCCACACAGTTTGCTTCAGTCCTACCCCAAGATGTGCACCTTTAAAATTATTATACATGTGCCTAACACAGTGCCTGTGTTCAGCATTTGGCACCAGCTCCTGAATTGCTATACTCAAACCCTTTTGTTTGTCTGTGATGAAAGTGTAGCTAAACCCATTATCAATTTGCAAATCCCAAATAAGATATTCCAAAAACCACCTCCAAGTCTCAGTGTTTTCAACTTCAGCTACTGCATAGGCAATAGGGGACATGCCATTATTGGCATCAATCCCAACTGCAGCCAACAACTGCCCTGGATGTTGATAGGAGCATTTATATGCGACTTGTACGTTATGAATCTCTATATTTTCTTAGCTAATTTCTCATTTATTTGTGTTATTTATTTAAGTTTTCATGTTTTGTAGGATTTTGAAGCAATATAATAAAATTGAGTCAAAACAAGAAAAAGAAGCGAAAATGGCAAAGGAGGATTGAAAGGTGACTGCAATCCTGAAGCAGATCGAGCGGAATAGCCAACTTTGAGGAATAAACTGTACTGATCCAGAATGAACTAAAGAATGTGCCTTATATGGATGGAAAGCTATGGATGTCTACTTTCCAAATAATTTTACGGTTCATGAAGATATATTTTCTGGAGAGAAATATTCAGATTTGAATAGACAAAGGTCAATCTGCCAGAAATCAGCAATTCTTCCTACAATAAGCCGACTTTGGAAGGCTGCCGTTTTTGATCCAGTGGGAACTATGTGGGTTTCGAACTCTCCAATTCAAGCCCTATGAGTCTAGTTTCCAATGCTTCCAGTCTCATCTGAAAAGCTATTGTAATGAGAGAGATAGCCCAATGTGAATAGTCGGAGGTCAAATCACAAAGAAATCAGCTTCTTTAGGATTCTTGTCTTTTCTCTTGAATCCTTCTTTCATTCAAATTTCAAATTTCAAATTTCCTACTCATTTAGGATTCCAGCTACTCTCCATCTGATTTTGAATTATCTTTCTTTTCATTTTTATTATTTTTCTTTTTCTTATTTTAATATTTTTCTCCTCACCTTTGTCCCCTCTTCCTCCCTATAAATACCACACTCCCTTCTTCATTTTCTTCACACCAAAGAGGTGAGACAAACTCCCTCTTTCTCATTAATTTCTCCATCTTGCTACTTCTTCTTATGTTTATGTTTATGTTTAAGTTTATGTTTATGTAATTGATAACCACCTTTATGGAGGGTTTTACATTTATGTTATATGTTGTTATTATTAATTTGTGTAATTAAATACCACCTTTATGGAGGGTTCTATGTTCTTGTTTATAAGTATGTGTAACTAATTTTCTTAGTTAGGGGCTGCTTTGAAGCCCCATCCATGATTGCAAACATGTTGTGACATTCAAATTAATTTCTTTTATCTATGGATGAGAACCCTGTTACTAAATATGTCATTGATGAATTCCTTATATGTTTACTTTGGATGCATACTTAGTGAGCATGTTAGGAGTTTTATAGCTATGAATATGTGATGCATGCTTCTTGTTAAATAAGATTCCTCACATGTTTTAGAGTGGCACTTGTTAATTACGGTTAACATGTAACTTGGTTCCTAAGATAAGCAAGACAACACCAGTACTTGTGATGCTTTGTGATGACTCAAACCCTTTTAAAACTTAATGATTTCTACTTGTTAAATCTAGTAAGGCGTCCTTCTAGGTTACTCGTTAGGAAATACGTTAAGGGTAGAGCGTCTCTCTCTTAACATGCAAAGTAAGAAAGTGGTAATAGGTTATGTTCAAGCATACCGAGCTAACCTGGGCATCTTCATCCAAAAATAAAAGAGTTAAATTGGAACACAATGTGTGAGCATGATTTTTGGTGGTGGATAACAGTTTCCCTAACTATTTTCTCTCATTGATATTTTTCTCAATTTATCTTTTATTAGCTTATGTTCTCTGTATTTCCGGATTTTATTAAAATATCAAATCAACTCCAAAAATTCTGAAATTTTGTATGCGTCTTCATTAGTGTGTCTATAGTTTATTTTCATAATTTTCTGTTTTGTGTTAGTCTGTCTAACATTCATATCTTCCTGTTTAGGTCAGTATTAAGTCGTTATAGTATAGAGTCTTGTTTAGTCTGCAGTTAAGTCTCATTCCCTTGCGGGAACGATCCCTACTTTCCATACTACATTCGACAATTATATCCATAGTAGGGTTTATCTTGAGGTTATTTTTGTGCATCTTTTTGTTGTGCGAAAATAACATATCAGATGTTGCCCTTTGATATGGCATCCATCTAACCCGATAATTGGTCTACACCCCTTCAACCAACCTTGCTTACATGCCGCCAAACATATATAGATCCTATGAAACCTCCTGACAACTCCATCCATGGTAGTTTTGATCTCTACAGTAGAACCAGGATTGCTTCTAAGTAATTCTTTTCTATAAGATGCAAGCTGGTTATATTGTTGCAGATAATGCCCCTCATTCTTTGTCTTTGCTGCCTTTGTTGCTCTATACACAGTTTGTACATACACATTTAATTTCCATTTCTTCTGAATATGGTTCAGTACACCACTTCTAGACCATTCGGGATCCACCATCAAGTCTGGTGCAACTTCCTGAGCAATTCTGTCAGCAGTTAGGTGAGGTAGTCTCTGAACGGGGTGGCATTTGTGACTCATTCTGAGAGTTTTAATGTACATGGTAGGATCAGCTTTATCAATCGTACTTGCATATAAGTAGAAGGGGCACCCCTCTTGACACTTGACCTGTATTTTTTGCGGGAAGTTCTTATCGAACCACAATCCCCTTTGGTATGTTAAGGAGTACTCCCTTATTGCCTCCTTCAATACCTCTGAGTTTGCAAATGATTGTTCAACACAAAAGTTTGGATTCTTCAGGTCAACATCTCTGTTCCAAGCTTTGCACTTCGGTCCCCTTCTTTCTCTTTTGGGAATTGGATTCCCCTGCTCATCCTCTTCAGTTTCGGATCCACTCAAGCTTTCCAATTCATCTGTGTTATCCTCATCATCAGAAATTAACCCCTTAAAACCCATTTCCTCAAATTCCTCAACTCCATTTGGATTATCCACATGTTGAACAAAGTCGCTATCATCATCAGCTTCTTGTTGGTCATAATCACTATCAACATAGAAATCTGAATCACCACTTGAATCATCATCATCTCCACCAACAGACTTCATCTTTTTCTTGCCCTTAAACCTAGTGTCGTACTTGGAATTTGAAGGTTTTCTTGCTTTTTGTCTTCCAACATGTTGGTCATCGTCTGTATCTACAAGCTTCCCCTTTGCCTTTTCAATCCTGGTTGCCTCCGTTATTTTCACAACTTCTGCAACGTCTTCATTGATATTCTGCACTTCTTTGTCTTGTTGCAATGTATCAGCATGTGCAATCTCATCAATGACTTTTTGTGCACTTACATTTTCCACTTCATTGCAATGACCGGTCTGCCCTTCGCTAACATCTTATTTATATCAGAGTCTTGAAATAAAAAGTCACCACCAGATACCCCATTAGCTGCTGCAGTTTCTGACAAATACAATACGTAAGTTGTTGTAGTCTCTTCATTAACTCCAACACCACCAGCTATTGTATTCAATTGCCTACCAACCATGTTTGCATCCTCATCAATACTCCTCCTCTCCATAGGTCCAACATCATTCAGTGGATTTTGCCACTCAACTGGTTTTGAAATCAAATCATCTAATTCAGCATCTCTCTTCTTTCTTTTTCCCCCACCAGTTATATACATAGAAATTTGTCTCTTCTTAGCAGGCAACATCTTCATCATTTTGATTACATCTGCATCACTCTTTAAAGCAACCCAACCTTGACCACATAATGTCCCAGGTAACTTAAAGCAATAAGAGATAGGCTTCTCTCTGTAACCTAAATCCCATGCTATATTGTTAATCTCTACCCAAGAAATCTTATTCGGGTCAAGACCATCAAGGTACAACTTCCCACCTAAACTGTTGAACCTAGCAATCTTATATTTCTTTGATTCACCAGGCATATGTGCAAAAAAGTCACCATGATAGATCTCCAAAGTATAGCAATCATTGTTAGCTGTAGTAAAAAAAAAACACATCAAACACTAGTATGTAGACATTGTCACATAAATCCAGGAAAAAAAATTAATTAAAATTATTCAACTACCCAGGGAGTTTGAGACAAATTTTGTCACCTACCTGTCAACTATTAGTGAGTCTCTTGTCTTTACATCAATTCATTCATAAACAAAGTACTAATAAATAAACCATACCAAACGCATGTGACTTCAATCAAAGAGAAAAATATGCATTAAAAATGACCACATAAAGCTATAAAAGCCATAGATTGATAGATGTCATAACCCAGTTATGCTACTGATTATTGAATCCCTTTACTAAAGAAGACAAGGAAATGAGGGTCTTACCAAAAGCAGGTCGTGGTCCACAAACCCTAAAGGACCTCCACATTTCAGTCATCATTCACCTTTGTAAGGAGATTCGTTCTCCTTTACACTTTTACACAAAGTAGAATCAATCGTTTGAATCAATCGGAGCTTTGTCAGGTGAGAAAGACCAAGTTTGGGAATCTCAACATTTACTGTGTGCGCGGCACAACGGTTTGGGAGGGATTCACATACAGATTTAGGGTTAAATGGAAGCAAAATGTCCATTTTGCCCTTTACTATGGGGGCAAGTGTGTTCCACGCGCTCTTAATTAACGGAAGTTTGACAGACTTTTAACGGAGGCACCTCAAAGTCTTCGTTTTAAAAGTCTGGGCACCTCTGTGATCGTTTTTGAAGTTTGGGCATCTATTAGTCTGGTGAGCGAAAGTACAGGCACCATGGGTGATAAAAACCCTACTCTATATATATGTACATGCATTAAAGATTAACGAAAGTGATCGAAGGAAAATGCATGTATGATGTTCTTGTTAGCTAGTCATATCATCTGCTTGGATTGCTTGGTACACATGTTCCAGAGTCATTGATGTGAACCATGTTCGCCAGTGTTGATTTGCTTGATGTGAAGATCAGAATGCACGAATCTTGTTGAGCAAAAACGATCGGAGCCAAGGATTGGGGTCAGAAGAAGCAAACGAGGATTGTGTGTTTTCTTGATTTCTTATTGGATTTCTAAGAATTGAAAACGGAAAAAGAGACTAACGAAAGCGGAAGAGCAATGGATCTGGCGTGAGTCATGGTAGGCTCTGATACCATGCTGAAATACAAAGAAGAATGTGAAAGAAGCAAAGAAACTGAGAGAAGAGAGGAAGAGTAAACAGAAAAGGCTAGGGAGAGCAGGAGACGAGTTCAGTAATGGGTTACATTGTGATTTCTGGATCATTCTCCTAGTACAACAATAGCCTATTTATAGCCATACTGCTAATTACACAAATACCCTTAGTATAACATAATCCTAACATGAAGTTATTAATTTGAACAAGTACGTCTTGGTCTTCCTAGTTGCGTCGTGTACTTAGTTGACTCCTATTTTTTAGCTTTCTTCCTTAGAAACGACAATTTTTATCCTAACGCGTGCAGACATCTTTAACATCTTCATTAATGAAGGTGATCGAAGGAAAATGCATTCATGGTGTTCTTCTTAGCTAGTCATATCATCTACTTGGACTGCTTGGTCGTTGCACATGTTAGAAGTTATTTATTTGAACATGTCTTGGTCTTCCTAGTACTCCAATATTGGAGAAGTGTTGAGTCGTGGACTTAGTTGACTCCTATTTCTCAGTTTTTTTTTAAAGAAAAAAGTCAAAAACAATAATTTTTATCCACACCTTATCATCCGCTTAGACTGCTTAGTCGTTGCACATGTTAAAAGTCTGTTATTTGAACAAATGTTGGTCTTCCTAAGACTCCAATACCGGAGAAGTGTTGCATCGTGTACATAGTTGACTCTTATTCCCATTTTTTCTATATATATATTTTTGAGTTTTTATCACAAATGATACCTGAACTTTACGTTAATTATATACATAGTATCTGAACTTCACTTTTGATCATAACCAGTACCCGAACTTTTTGTTTTCATCTAAAATGGTACCTGAACTTTTCGTTTTCATCCTAAATGGTACCTAAAGTCAATTTTCAGTAAAAAATAAAATAAAATTAAAGTGAGAAAAAAAAACTACAATTTTTTATTTTTATTTTCTTTTCAATTTTTGACAGTAGGATGTAGTTTTTTTAAATATTTTTAAGATTTTTTAACGGTAGATTGACGATAGGTATCATTTAGGATAAAAACAAAAAGTTCAGGTACCATTTGTGATAAAAACCCTATATTTTTTTAAGAAAAATAAAATTTTTTATCCCCACCCCACATATCCTTAGATGTTAATGATAATTGAACTTGTGATTTTTACGATGTAGATTTTTTTCAATGAACAATATACTACAGCTCACCGATATTTTCTAGCTTAGTTTGATTCTTGCTTTGCTATTTAGATTGTAATCAATTCTTTGAAATATCAAGTTGAATTTCAGTTCTTAATTATAGTCTTTGTGTCTTCAAGTTTATTTCCTTCAATTGCATCAGCACAGTTAATTTTTAAGAATATAACATTGATAATTTATACTGCATATAAAGAGAAGAGAGATTATTAATTTCGTAGCCTTTACCAAAGACCTATATATGATACCCTTTTATCATTAGAAAAATTTCATAACTTTATTAAGACCATTCACTACTAGAATTTTCCACATATACACCACTTCAAAAACATCGGTTGGAATTTCACCTGATGTAAAATATTATTTATTGCATCGGTTGGAACATTACTGATTTCTACGAGAATTATTAACATCGGTCCTTAAAATAATCGATTTCTCAAATTTTTTTTTAAAATTTGAGACAACACGGAAATCTTAAAAACTGGGAGCGCGTAATTTTAGTAAGTACCGGCGCCAAACACTTAGACTTTTCTCTATTAAACTAGACACTTAGTTTTTTTTTCAGCTCTAAAGCCATTGACCCCTTATTGACTCTCTATCAATCTTAACACATAGTTTTTTTTCTCAGCCCCAACCCACACTCGTTCCAGAAACTGATCGAGTCGCCCCAACATCTTCTTCTCCGACCCTGCCTCATCTCTAGCAGCTGACTCTCTCCTCCGCCTCCTCATCTCTCGCCGTCTCCTCTTCCCTCCCTTCCTTGCTCGAGTACGTTTCCCACCTCGATCTTCTTTAGAATTTTTCTTTTGGTTGTTGTTGTTTTCTGCCTTTGTTTTCAGCCCTAAACCTGTCAACCCCAAATTTTCAGCCCTAAACCCATCGACTTAAGCTCGTCGACTTTCTCCGGTCTCCAAAACTCCACAGCCCCCAACGAAAAATCTTCTTCCCCGACCACACTATCGAGAAAATCGATTTCTCCATAATCCTTCGTCTTTATCTCCGTCTTCTCCGACCACAACCGGACCCGTCAATCTCGACTCTTCCGCTTCTTCTCTAGCAGCGTCGTCTGTCTTCAGGTTGAGAGGAGGAGAAGTTTCAGATTTCGATTCGTGTAGTGACGACCCATAGGAGGAAGATTATCCTCGGCTGTGCTGCCTGGGTTTTTGGTTCTGAGTTTGCATTTGATTTGCGGTTTTTCATCTTTTTGTTTTGGGTAATTGAATTTTTTTTCTAGGTTTGTTCTTCCTTTCTGGGTAGTTATATTATTTGAGTAAGACTATAGTATATATGTTAACATTTCGCATATAAGATATAGAAAGAAAGTTCTTGTTAAGGTAAATAAGGTATTTATTAGAGTAAATTAAGTACTTGTTTAACTAATTAAGTTTTAAAAGTAGTAATTATAATATTTTACGACTTTGGGACACATATTACCACTTTGACAACTCATGTGATAACTACGAAAAAGCCCCCGTTAAGGTAAATATGGTTCTCATTAGAGTAAATAGGTTATTATTTGAGTAATTAAGTCCTAAAATTGATAATTATACGTATGAGATATGTTAACATATACTAAAAAAAAATTATATATAATAAAATAGTAAATGACCAATTAATTACGTACGTACGTATCACATAAATATCACACGCCCCTTGTTTATTACTGGTCATTAGTAATTCATAAGATTTCGTTGTTGATTATCGATCACATTTAACTTATACACACCTACGTACTTTTGGAGGGAGATCGACCACCCATTTCGGGGAGAAGAAGACAGTACTGCACTCTATATATCCGGCCATCTTGATTGACAGAATTAATAGGTTTATACTTTATAGCAAACTGAGTGATTAATCTTAATTTGGAAATTAATCTTCATCCATAAGTCTAAGGAAAATGTGTCATCAAATCATTGTCACGTACGTGTTATTTTCATTGGAATAATGTAGCTTTGACTGTCCATAAGTGCGGTCAGGATTGGAATAATCCTGCTAGCCATCACAGTACGTGGCCATAAATGTTCTAGCTATTCTGACCTAATCCACCATTAAAACATTCTCAATTACGAAGGAAAATAAGCCAAACCAACACTCAATTTAGATCTCTTTCGACCAAATTTTTAATTGTTGACATAAGGAATGTGTAAGATTATTTCATATTAAAATTTAAGAAGAAGTTTGATTCACTTGGGTCATACTAATTTTTATGTACATAAGAAACAATTATGACGTCTAACTGTATTTCTACATACTGTATTATGACGTCTAACTGTATTTCTACATAATTATTCAAAACAAAACAAAAAACTGTATGTCTACATACCATACGTACGTGATACTGACCAGAGGCAACGCTAGCTAGCGTACATACGTTCTGGTGCATACCATACGCTGATCCAGGTAGTCATGATGTTTATTTTTATTTATATCATAATTTTTAATAATTATGCCAAGATTTTTTTTTAATAATAATAATTTCAAAATTGAGAGGAAATACTAGGAGCTTCTCTAGTGAGTACCACTTCAATGAGTATAACTTGAATACTATTCGATTAGACCTATTTTTTTATTACATCTCGACAAATCAACCGTTCAATATTTAAATATTTATGAGTAGATCACTTCTACAAATTTTCAATGAAATCGGAAGTCGTTAAGTCATCTATATTTGTGATTTACCATTTATGAATATGAATGGTTCAAAATTGACAGATTTGGTTCGTTCATTTATTTGGTCTAGTTCGGTACCTTAATGATTTCAAATTTTGTTGAAAATTTGTAGAAGTGATCTACTCATGAATATCTTAACACTGAACGGTTGATTTGTCGAGATGTAATCGAAAAATAGATATCACAACCATTAATCAAAATGGTACTCAAATGGTACTCATTTAAGTGGTCCTCACTAGATGACTCCCCAGGAAATACTAAAATTCCTATTAGCTAAACAATCATTAATGTTAACGTACATTTTCAACACCATATACATATATATGTATTGATGATTATGTTTTTCAACACCATTAGGTCTTATTGTTAACAAACCATCAACTAGAATAAGGTAATTAATACTTTTGAGTTTTGACCAAGAATAAATTGTAGAAGCCCACGTAACTTAATCACTCGGGTCTTCGATCATGATTAATTAGTGGCGTCCCACTCAATGTGAATAGTAACGTCGTCCCTTGATTTCGACCAGATCAAATTTAAGCCGCCTGTAAGAAATCAGCTAGAGGTCTAAATTGTGCAGCGTACTGCGTACTGCGTACGTAAGCAGTAAGCAGTAAGCAGTAAGCAGTAAGCAGTAAGCAGTAAGCAGTAAGCAGTAAGCAGCGTACTGCGTACGTCCATGTAGACTCTTACCTAGCCTGGGCCGCCATGCCGGTCAGGATGGGATGTGCTATTAATTTTCTTTATTCATTTCATGAAGATATTTGTGCAGACCACATACGTAGTACTGCTATATATATATATATATATATACAGCACTAATTCAGCTTGAAGATCAACAACAAGAACACTTCCTTTTAAAGTTTAGGTGATAAACTATGGAGCTTCTTTACTTTGATGCAAAAATGTTAATGTCCCTTGCTGTGCTTGGAGTCATAGGGTTACTAGTGAGTCTGTACAATGGGCTTGTGGTGAAGCCGAAGCGGCTGCGTTCCCTGCTAACCAAGCAAGGCATCAGCGGTCCCCCGCCGGCTTTTCTTCTCCGAAATATCATGGACATTAAGAAGGCTCGTCCAAGCAGCATTGCTAAGGCTCCGACAAGCGAACCCCCCACCACCCACAACTGCGCTGCTGTTCTCTTCCCCTTTTTTGAGACGTGGAGGAAGCAATATGGTAAATACATATATAATAAATACCTAATACTGCATGTAGCTATATATACATGATTACATGTTCATCATCGATCTCTTACTAAATAAATATCTAAATTTAGATCCTATTAGTATAAAAGCGTGATATATTTTTTTTTGGACAATGAGTATAAAAGCGTGATTTTCTCTTTGATAATTATAGTCGTAGTATCATTCCCTTATTCTCTCCTTTGTCTTCTTCAGTTCCCTTCATCTTCTTCGAATACTAAAACACCATTGTTAAAATTCTATCATGCATGGTATCAGAGTCCATGGAGGCCTGAACCTATTTCCCTTCGAATCTAATTCTTCCGCTGTTCTTCGATTCCATTTACCTTCAAAATTACCTAAGAAACCAAGAACACACAAATCAACCAAACAAAAATCCATATATGTTATGTACTTATCTATAACATGTTATTGTTTGGAACATTGCTTAGTGGATATGTACAAGTTCTGCTTCTGGGTTGTCCTTTTAGATAATCCATCTCAATCAAAATCTGTGTGCTTAGTAAAATGTAAGTTAATTGCTAGTTGAATAACACAACACAGATTGTTTAATTTGGACACGTTGGTATTCTTTTTTTTTTCTATGTTCTTCTAGATACTTTTTATAAAAAATTACTGAAAAGGTGACATTGTTCTATTTTAAACCACCAAATATTTTTATCACTCATAAAACCACCAATATTTACAAAAATACCACCGTATCAATATTTATAAAAATGCCACCGCATTTTTTTCTCATTATTTACAAAAATGTTAACTGGATACGAAAAACTACTACTAGAGACAAGAAAACTACTGTCAAAGAACAATAAAGCTACTGACGAGGAACAAGGAATGTACTCCTAAAAATAATAAAACTATTATCGAAGAACAATAAAACTACTGTCAAAGAACAATAAAACTATTGTCAAATAATAATAAAAGTACTACAAAAGAACAATAAAACTACCGATGAGGAACAAGAAATGTACTCCCAAAGAATAATAAAGCTACTGTCAAAGAACAAGAAAACTATTATCGAAGAACAATAAAGCTACTATCAAAGATCAATGTAGTTGTTTTTTGTAGGCGGTGATATTTTTGTAAATAATGAGAAGAAAAAAAATGCGGTGATATTTTTGTAAATATTAAAATTTGTAATATTTTGGTGGTTTTATGAGGAATAAATATATTAGATAGTTTTTTTAAGAATATAGATTATGTAAATGACTTTATGGATAATTGGCCCTATTTTTTATTCTTAATTTACAATTGACAGTTAGTAACATCCATATCTGCTATAATCAAGTAACTAACACTGTAGAGGTCATATGTTCAAAACCATGTCAGACATAACACATCATGTCCCGCTGTTTACTATATGTGCGACACATACTAATAATCGGTGTTTAAGGAGCCAAGTAGTATTTTAGTGTTCTAGGTCTTTTTTTCTTTTTTCCGATCTACGAAAACACAGTGATCGAGTAATTATTGATTTACAGGTGAAGTGTTTGCGTTTGCACTTGGCAACACACAAATACTATATGTGAACAAGCCTGATGCCGTGTAAATAACATTATTTACAAAAATGTTAACTGGATACGAAAAACTACTACTAGAGACAAGAAAACTACTGTCAAAGAACAATAAAGCTACTGACGAGGAACAAGGAATGTACTCCTAAAAATAATAAAACTATTATCGAAGAACAATAAAACTACTGTCAAAGAACAATAAAACTATTGTCAAATAATAATAAAAGTACTACAAAAGAACAATAAAACTACCGATGAGGAACAAGAAATGTACTCCCAAAGAATAATAAAGCTACTGTCAAAGAACAAGAAAACTATTATCGAAGAACAATAAAGCTACTATCAAAGATCAATGTAGTTGTTTTTTGTAGGCGGTGATATTTTTGTAAATAATGAGAAGAAAAAAAATGCGGTGATATTTTTGTAAATATTAAAATTTGTAATATTTTGGTGGTTTTATGAGGAATCCAAATATATTAGATAGTTTTTTTAAGAATATAGATTATGTAAATGACTTTATGGATAATTGGCCCTATTTTTTATTCTTAATTTACAATTGACAGTTAGTAACATCCATATCTGCTATAATCAAGTAACTAACACTGTAGAGGTCATATGTTCAAAACCATGTCAGACATAACACATCATGTCCCGCTGTTTACTATATGTGCGACACATACTAATAATCGGTGTTTAAGGAGCCAAGTAGTATTTTAGTGTTCTAGGTCTTTTTTTCTTTTTTCCGATCTACGAAAACACAGTGATCGAGTAATTATTGATTTACAGGTGAAGTGTTTGCGTTTGCACTTGGCAACACACAAATACTATATGTGAACAAGCCTGATGCCGTGAAGGAGATTACCACATGCACATCCTGGGACTTGGGGAAGCCTAGTTAATTATCAATATAAAGAGCGTGGTCCATTACTAGGTCATGGTATTCTAACCTCAAATGGTGCCTCCTGGGCTCATCAGAGAAAGATCATTGCTCCTGAACTATACTTGCAGAAGGTTAAGGTATTAATCTCCACCATGCATATAAAATGTTTGTGTTTATGCCTGATACACTGGTAGTTTAGTTCAATATAATTGTTGGCTTGTTTGGTAGGGAAGTAGGATCAGATTTAATTATGGTGATTAATTTCTCTGTAGGGAATGATCAACTTAATTACAGAGTCTACAATTACTCTGGTGAACTCATGGAACAGTAAAGTTGAGGCAGAGGGAGGAGTTGCAGACATTAAAATTGACCACTATATGAGAAGTTTCTCTGGTGATGTCATCTCAAGGGCTTGTTTTGGAAGCAACTATTCGAAAGGGGAAGAGATATTTCAGAAACTAACAGATCTCCAGGAGGCTATGGCCAGAAAAATTTTCATGACTGGAATTCCTGGACTGAGGTACTTATTTTTATTTTTTTTAATCAAAAGTAGGCAATATTAGATTATTAGCGCCATGCCGCCATGATATACCGGCTGCCCACCGCCTCGCCCTCTTTTTATTAATAAAATAAACAAAATACAAGTCAAGAGACTGACATAAACCTTACAAGAAATACAAGAAAGGTTACAGAGAAAAAGAATATGTTACATGTAACATTACTCTATATAAAATCGGATATTGCTGCATAATATCTTAGTTAATTGCTATCTTGTTTAATGCAGACACCTTCCCACAAAGAGCAATAGGGAAGCTTGGGCATTAGGGAAGGAGGCTGCAACTTTGATACTGCAGTTAGTGAAGGAGAGACAGGCTGCGGGGTACGAGAAAGACCTATTGCAAATGATTCTTGAGGGTGCTAAAAACAGTGACCTTAGCCAAGAGGCAACAGACCGCTTCATTGTCGATAACTGCAAAAACATTTACTTGGCTGGATATGAAACCACAGCAGTTACTGCCACATGGTGCCTCATGTTGTTGGCTTTGAATCAAGAATGGCAAGAACGGGTCAGGGAGGAGGTACTTCAAGTTTGCCAGGGCCGAATTCCAGATGCTGATATGCTCCTTAAGATGAAACAGGTATACTTATTCGGTTATCAGCAAACACACTTATAGTCAGTATTAGTCACCAAATTTGATTACCAAATGATGTGTTAGACTAGTACATCCACATATATATCACTCTCTTACGTGTTAGAAGTAAACGAGGTTCAAAGTAAAGCTCATATATATTTGAATAAACAAAACACTGCACACCATTTGGCAAACAAAATTTGGTAAACAAATCTAGTGAACAAAGCAATTCTGCATAGTTAATTATCTCTTTTTAGAGCTTTTACTCACGAATGTTGGAATGTGCAGCTAACAATGGTGATTCATGAATCATTGCGCCTTTATCCCCCAAACACTGTGGTGTCAAGGGAGGCTCTCAAGGACTTAAAATTTGGAGACGTTCATGTGCCAAAGGGTGTCAATGTTTGGACCAATGTAGTAACCCTGCACACCGATCCTGAAATATGGGGACCGGATGCCTACACGTTCAACCCAAATCGATTTGCCAATGGGATCTCTGGTGCTTGCAAGCTTCCCTTCTTGTACATGCCATTTGGGATAGGACCGCGAGTGTGTCTTGGACAGAACTTCGCAATGGTTGAACTTAAGGTTCTGATAGCTCTCATTCTCTCCAACTTCTCCTTCTCACAGTCTGCCAGTTACATCCACAAGCCTTGTCTTAAATTGGTTATTGAACCAGAACACGGAGTAGATCTCTTGGTGAAGAAGCTTTGAGTATCTTAGTAATATATTCTGCTGCTAAATAAGAAGGGAGAAGAGGTTGCTGATGTGTTAGCAAATCATTGTTCATCGTCTATTTCTACGAACACCTAAACTATACGCAGAGATTACTTCTACAAACACCAAAACTACACAGGTTTCACCCAAAAAAAAAGGAGGAGAAGAGGTTAATTTCCACGTGTATATAAACATCTTACTTCTACAAAGAGTTTGGTTCCCTGCTGTGTATAGTTTAGGTGTTTACTTGTTTAAAGCTCTACTTTTACATTGTTAATTTGTTCCCGTATTGTATTGATAGCCTGATAGGTTCAATATTTGAATAATATGAAGTTGGTACTTCCTTTTCCCCGTCTATTTTAACACATGAACCATTGGACATCTTCATCTGTTTGAAAATTGAAATATACCAGCTAGTTTGCCATAATCATAGATTGCAGAGTTATTCCTACATTGTTTTTGAGGAGAAATCCATTTAGGTCTTGAAAGTAAGGCAAGAGTTGATTTCTATAAAATAGTTGCAATATATGTTTTTCAGATTGTTGTTAACTATGTTAACATGGAGTATAATCTAAATCGAGAACATTGTAAATCACATCTCTAATAAAGCGAGATACATTTGTGTAAATTGTAATGCCAACAATGTGGTTGATTAATGTGGTCTATATAGTGAAAATTGATAAATTTTCGGATCGTATAGGTAGAACATATTTGTAGAGGTGAATCGTACTTCTCTTAATAATGTGGTCCAAAATGTAGCCAATCATACGTAAATACATTTGAGAGACATGTGGTGGACAAACAAGGTGTTGTGTAAGGAAGCATAGGAAGCACCACACCGAAATGATCAAAACCTTCCTAAATTTGGGATTCAGATTTGAGAAAGAAAGAAAGTAGGGAGTGATGAATGATGAAAGGTGGTTTGATGTGATTGTAGCTATATAGAAACATTAAGCATACATAAAATGCTAGATCCCGTGGATGTGGATATTGCTGATTCTGATTTCCTCAAGAACGAATGTGATGGTTATGAATCTTCCGACTCTGAGATTGATAATTACTGCATGGCTTTCACTTGTAAGAATCGCTTGTTTGGTCGCCAGAAGCCTCTTCATGTGGTCCTCGGCGGCGGATTATGTACGTAATTAATTGTAATCATTCTGATTAATGCTGCAGATCTCATCGTCCTGTTTATGATCCCCTTTTCCCATATTTTCTTTTCAGCTGCTGATATAATACTCTGGAGAAATAAGCAGATCTCAGCCTATGTTTCTATGGGTGCAACAGTTATATGGCTTCTATTTGAGAAGATAGGTTATCATTTTCTTACATTTGTTTGCCATGCTACAATAATTTTTATGGTAGCAATGTTCCTTTGGTCCAATCTAGCCTCCTACATCAGTATGTAAGCTCCTTAACTTTCCTTTAATTAAATCTTTCATTGGGGTTTCCTATCTGTCTCTGTTCTTATTCCCGGACAGTTTCCTCAGGACGGCAACCGAAATTCCGGAGATTAAAGTCCCACAACACCTGTTTGTGAGGACTGCTGTTTGCTTGACGGGTTTATATAACGGTGCATTGAGAACATTCGGGCACGTAGCTTTTGGAAGAGACTCAAGAGCTTTCCTCTCGGTACCGACTCCTTCTTCTAGGGTTTGTCTGTTGAAGGAAATAATAGCATCTCAATTGAATTTTGCAATCTTGACATGAGAAACTCATTTGCAGGCGGTTGCACTTTTGTGGGTTCTTTCTGTTTTCGGAAGATGGTACAGTTTCTTGAGTTTCCTTTACATAGGTCGGTATCAGTCATTGCACATTGATTTTGGGTTGGATGCTACAACGTAATCTTAACGAGTATTTGATTAAGTCTCTGTTGTTGTTTACCAAATCATTCTTCTTGTTTGGTGCAGTGTTTGTGTTACTGATGACAGTGCCAGTACTCTATGAGAGTCTTGAGGATAGTGTGGACATCTTTGCAGAGAAAGCACTGAATGAAATACAGAAGCAGTATGCAGTGTTGGATGACAAGGTTCTCCAAAAACTCAAGAAGAGAGTAATTTCTTACAAGAATAGTAAGCAACAATAATCATTTCCCAGAAAAATACTTGGTAGTTTAGCACTGTCTCCCTATTCTTGAGGTTCTGATGGACCCTGGTCTCTTCATAGAGTTGGTTCGGTTCCTATTTCATTCGTGCTCGTTTTGTTACCTCAAATTTTCTGATCAAGGCAGTAATGAAGATGTAGCAAAATCTATGGTGCTTCCTATCTGTTACACTACGGGGTACCAATCAAGTAATCCTTCATCATCCTTGTATCGTTTCAATTTTGGTTTCTGATGCAAATGAACCTAGAGAGCTATTAGCATAACTCATGCATTAATGTGCAAAGGAATAGTGCTACCATAAAAGTGTGTATTTCATCTAAGCTGTTACTGTGAGATTGTGGAGTATGCCTGATTCCATCAGTTACCTTTCTTCACACATTTATAGCTAACAATCAGAAGAAAAAGCTACCTCTCTTCAAGAATTCATAGCCAACTACGAGAATGTATATTACCTGAGGTGCTAACCTCTCAAAACTACTCATTAACTACATGCATCAACTTCGATTCTAGTTACTATAGATGACCAAATCCATGTAGATTGAATTAAAACAACAAGGCGAAAAGAAAGAAGCGCTTTACACTTTGGCCTCCTCTTTCGATCCGGGGGGCAAGAAGGGCCCCCACCACCCAGATTCATACTTGGGGTATGGTGCTACCCATTTATTTGGCTTCTCGAACTCAATATTTGTTGGACTGGAGGCTAATGCTTCTTCTACACTATCAGCTTCAAAACTTTCTGATAGAACTCGGTCCAATCTCAGCTTCATAAACCTGCAGCCATACAACATGATCAGATTCAGAGACATGTATGTGGTTCATAAAGAGAGCCAGTGCAATTCATTGTAGGAGTCACAACTTTCATATTTCTACATATGCATAAACTTACGAAGACTTTCTTACATCATCAATGTCAACATCATGTCATGTAATGTCTTAAGCTGAGAAGGAACATGTACTCACATCAGTTAGCATAATAACCGTGCAACTTACACTTAAAATCGTTTAGAATGTGATATCGATCACCACAAATCATGGACATTAGCTTTATATATATAATCCACTCCCTGACAGCTTAACTTTTTAGTGTTTATGGTTGTCTAAAATGGTATTGAACCTAACAAAAGCTTGATTCGAGGCAATCAACAAAATAAAACATTGCTCCTTCATGCAACATATTAAGCATTTGGATTCTAACGGTTCTCAAACAATAGGTTTTATAATAATGATCAAGTCTAGATTCTTAGCATCAACTTCTCATAAAATAGAAGTGGACACTGATAATATTGATTCTGCTTCAACACTAAAAGGTCAAGCCTTCGGATTCTAATGGGCGTCTTCAAATGGGTTTTATAATAGTAATCAAGTTTAGATCTTAGCAATTAGCACATCAACTTCTTATAACAGAATTGGGACAATGATACTTGCACAATCGAATCACAAACAAAACATATGTAGCTTGCAACCATGATAAGAATGAAACAACAAATCGAAAATAAGTAAGCAATCGAAAGCTCTAGTGAAGTAGAGGAATTACGTAATCCAAGGACCATTGGTGGAAACCAGAGCAACAGCAGGCCTCCCAAGTCTCCTAGTAATGTTAGGGAACTTATCCAAGAACTTGGGCTCGATCACAAGCCAAAAGTCCTGCTCTTGGTTCCTCTCTTTAAACAATCGAAGCCGCTCGAACAGTTGCTCCTGGAAATGCTCCTCGTCATCAAGCATGAACTTGGCATTTGCCACAACGAAGTAGTACTTGCTCAATTTCTGCTGAATTGGCATCGGGGAAAAAAAATTGAAAATTTACAAATGGGTACTTGACTAATCCGATCAGAAAGCCAAAGGGTAGCGAAAGAACTAACCTTTTCGGCGGAATCGGAGGAGTTGAGCTGGTCGGAATCGACGGCGGCGACGGCTGTACGGACGGAGGAGGACTTGGTTATGGTTGGTGAAGGGGAAGTGAAGGAGAAGAAGAGGTTGCAGCTGCAATTAGCTGACAATGGAAGTGCTAGAGATTTGGGTTTCGGGTTTCCGGTCTGGGTTTGGGCCGTCACCTTCAACTTTACGCCGGGAGCAGCCCAGCATCTCTGACTGAGAGTTGCTGCCATTTCTCTTTCTCCTTGTTTGTCCTCCTTTCTGCTTAGTGCTCGATGTAATAAACGCAGGCAGCCACCTTATCTAGATATCTACATTTTATCTTTTCAATTATATAAAATATCTATATTTATACAATTTTGGCTGAGCATGAACTTTTTAGGTTTCTTTTATTATATTTATTTATAACAATCTATAGCAACGAATAGTTCGTTATTAAAAGTATTTATAAGTTTTTTTTTTCAATTTTAATTAAAAGAAAAAAAACACTTCAAAATCTTGTAAGGTCTCGAGTTGGGTTTTACTGAAATTTTAAAATATTTATAGACATTCACGCAAATCGATCTCGAGAATTTCAAAGATACAATTTTTTAATAAAATTACTAAAAAACTGTGGACTATAGCACACATTCTTTTTTGGCAAAAATTACATAATCTTATTTTCTCACTGAAATTTTTCAACCCTCAAATCATGATTTTTAAACATTTCTCAAACTAACATAATGCAAAAATTTTGACCCAATTTTTTTTAATGATTATCCAAAGTTGGAATACAAAAAAATTCGTCAAACAAAAAAAAGTTTAGAGATTTTCTAGTTTTGTCAATTGAAATACATTTATATCTTCTAAAAATCAAGTTTTTCCAATAGTAACATTATGACACAGGCAAATTTCAAGAAAAAATCGTGTTGACAAAATTTATTGGTTCAAAATCTAATTTTAAAAAGTTTATTTTGAACAACTTGTAGAGATAGTTCGTCGCTACAAGTGTTCTTACATTTTTTTTTTGAAAAACAAAAAAATATGGTTGGATGCGTGCATCCAGACTCTCTCTAATTTATATATTCGAAAGTGTAATTCCATGATTTGAACCATTGATCTTATAAAGCAACCTTTATTATAGATCAATTATGTACAATTATAAAAAAAAATCAAAATAAGTCGTTATGTTATGTGATTGGACAACAATTGTAATTGATGTATAGCAAACATTTTTCATCCAAAAAGGAACCTAAGAAATTATCGAGACTCCGTACACCCTCAAAACAATGCATTAATTTTTTTCCGACTCTCTCGTAAGCAGAAATTGAAATTAAATGAACAATAAAATAAATAAAAAATGGGGCATGCGGCATGCCTTTTGCTGAGGAAATATTTGTTGGCAAAGGTGTTTCATTAATATATATATATATATATATATATATTATAAACTTTTTATATACTATCAAAGGAATTCCATTTTCGTGCCTTGGTCGACTCTCTCGTGCCCAAAAATTATGTGTAGGAATTAAATTGGATGTCAAAAATTGAGGAGAAGCCAGTTGTGGCATGGTTTTTATTTGATCTGATGACAATTCCTTTGTTATATGCTTATAGCAAACATTTTTTTATGGCAAATATTGTTCATCGGAAAAGGGGACCTAAGAATCTATGAGACATTAAACACCGACCATACAAACCGCGTCAAGTTTTTTAACCATTTTGTAAGAAAAATTCTTAAATTATCAACAAATAAATAAAAAATTGGGGCATATCTCTTGTCGAAAAAATGTTCGTTGGCGAGGGTTTTGCGCTTACATTTTCATTCCTTGGAAATTTTATCAAAAATGTTGGATTTTCGAGTTTTGGTCAGTCCTCTTGAGCTCAAAAATGAGGTGTAGTAACCAATTAAATATCGAAAATTAAAGAAAATCAATAAAGGATCTCTCTTCTGAGATCTTGGCTGCACCAACCACCTTTAGATATTTTCGTGGTTATGACTTGTATCAAAACACTTGCATCCATTTGGTTCGGCAAATATGAGAGAATACGTATAGTTGGAGGGTGCAAACTGTCAATAGCCCATAGTTAAAAGGCTGAGGAACCCAGAAAAGAGGAAGTGCTTTATGCCACTCTCGAGGGTGGCTTCCAGAGTTGGGTTTCTCATTTCACGTTCATCTACAAGCAGAGGCATCACTACTCCTTTGTTCTCCACCACCTCCACCAAGGTAAATCTTATTCCAACTGTTCCTTGTTATTGTTGTCTCTGTATTTGATCCAATTTGATTTGGGTCTTTTTTTGCTGCAAAATCAACACAGATGGCTTTGGAGTCCTATACATTTGGGTCGTACAAAATCGACAGCAGGGAGGTGTTTTACAGCACTAATCTATCGTATGCCCTGGTCAACTTGCGCCCTGCTCTTCCTGGTACCTTTCTTACTCTTACACTTATTAGAACGTAGAAATAAGTATAAAAAGTTGCAAACTTGATGACCCATTTCCCTCTTTTCTCTGCAGGTCATATCCTTTTCTTTTTGTTCTGAGTTGAAATGGTGTTTTGGGTCCAGTCAAGGCATTATTTTGCTTATGAAAGTTGGGAAATTTCGCTCTTTTAGTGCCTTTTTGTTGCTTGTAAAGAATGGATATGAGTAAAACTACTTGATTGATTGCATATCCACCATCAAAGAAAAGTGTTCTTCATTCTTAAAGAAAAGTGCTTCTCTGGTTTAAATTTGGGTTCAAAATGGTTTTCTTTTGACACTTAAATGCAAGCAGATAGTGAACTGGTAGTTCCAATATTCACGCTTCAAAGTGCATCTTTTCCTTTAGAGGGGCAGAGTCTGTTCAACAGGATCCATATGTGTGCGTATCTGCATATTGGAAACATGATCATGCATCGTATGTATTCATATTGTTGCACTAGCATGCCTATCTGTTCCGCGGTATTTGGATTAATCCTCTTTTGCGTGCATGTAAATTATACCAATTTTATGTAGAACCATTTACTTAAATTGGTAAGTTGTTCAAGTGTTTGACTTGACTCCATGTACATGTGCTTGTCTGCCCAAGGCGTGAAGTGAAGCGCTTTGTTGATCTCACTGTTGATGAGACCAGTGATCTTTGGATCACAGCTCAAAAGGTTGGCAGTCGGCTTGAGAGCTACCACAAAGCATCATCTCTCACACTTACAATTCAAGTAAGCACCCAAGCCCTTTAGATTTGTTTAAAAGATTTTGTTGTTCTTCTGTTTGATCAGGTTTTTAGTTGGTTATTTTACTCTGTATAACTGTTACTGACATCATTTGTTGAATAAGCGAACACTCGATGCCTTATACGCATAATCTGGTTCCTTTTATTAACACAAAATATTTGAGGGATTGGATCATCAAAATGCTTAATGCGTCATTGTCACTAATGCTATTTTATTAGTCTAAGGGTGCATGTAGATTACAACTCTAGATATCGGTTACTTTAAGTCAAATCTTATTGTGATCATCTTAAAAAAAAAATGTAATCACACTTCAAAATTTTCTGCAAGCTCTTAGGTTTCTGCTCTCTTTCATGTCATTAAGCAATTTATCTTTGAAACGATTGTTTGAGACAGAAGGTGCTGCCTGGTATTCAGGGGGAACAATTTTGCACTATTGAAACTTGAGAGACGTTCATTGTGTTCATGCTCGTATATTAGCCTCTGAAACTCTGTGACTGCATAGTATAGTGGGTTGGTGCCCTGTGAAGCTAACTGCATCATTGTTGTTTGAACCTTAGGATGGACCCGAAGCAGGACAGACTGTTCCCCATGTTCATATCCATATCCTTCCACGGAAAGGTGGTGACTTTGAGAAGAACGATGAGATTTATGATGCAGTAAGTTTGGGGAATCTCTTACGGTTTTAATCAGCACTTCCTAATTCTATAATATTTATGATGCAGTCTTGAGTATTTGCTTTTATATCAATGGTATAGCTTGATGAAAAGGAGAAGGAATTAAAGCAGAAGCTTGACTTGGATAAGGAAAGGAAGGACAGAAGCCTTGAGGAAATGGCACAAGAAGCAGAGGAATACAGAAAGCTTTTCTTGTAGAATGCAGATGTGATGTTCCTACTCTAACTTGTGCTGCCCAATATTCACTCCGAATTTCGAATTTACCTTCAGTGTGCTTGTGTGGTTAAGTAGGATCTATTTAGATTAAATCAGTTGCTTTCATGATCAAAAGAGAAACCGGTTTTTCCTCATTTCTTTGTTTACCGAATGAAGATAAAATGGCTGCCGTTATCTGTTCGTTCTCTTGTTAGACAGACGATTTAGCTTGAGAACACAAAAAAAAATAGACAGACAACTTGGCTAGTATTTTATGTTGTTGAATGTCGATCAGTTGATTTTACCTAATGAACATCAATGATTTCATTGACAATCTAGTTTGATAAGACAAACTTATCTACATTTGGTGTTTCCTAAATTTTTAGTTCATCATCTTTTAGGCCTGGGATTTGGAAACAATGCAAACTAAGATGCACAACTCATTGAGAATCCCATAAAAGTAATCTAAGAAGATGTAATGAAATAAGTGGACCGATAGTTGATATTTGTTTCTAACAACCAATAGATTGAAAAAAAAAATCTATGCAATTGAATTATGATAAAAATATAAATTGAGATGGTATATATTCGCAGAAATTCTCTAAAATCTCAGAAGAAAATAATGTTTCAAAACAGAAAAAAAAAAGAAAAAAAAAAGAAGAAGAGAAAGATCATCGTGGGTCTTAGCATATTGCAAGCCCAAATCGAAACGGGCCGTGTGTACAGATACTACCCACTAGAAATGGCGGGAGAAGTTGCCATTTTACTGGTAATTTCACAATTAATTAATATTGACGATATTACATTTACATACATAAACCCTCAAAACCTCAAACGCCAAACCTCAAAGTCTCAAAGCGTCTCCCAAGTCCCTCCAAATCCCAAAATTCCACTCACGGTCTCAAATAGAAGAGCCTAAAATCACACAATGCAGTCTATGCAGGCCATTCTCAAGGTGACGAAATAATCTTCTTCTTTTTCACAAATTAAAGTTTCGATTTTTAGTTTGATTATTTTCTGGGTAAAGTAAATTAACTCTCACTTTCTTCATTTCCTGTTTTGGGTATAGCAATATTTTGGGTTTTCTTCATTTCGGCCATATCAAGAGGAAGTGATTGAGAAAATCATAGCTGGAAAGGACTCTTTGATTGTCATGGCCACTGGAAGTGGCAAGTCTTTGTGGCAAGTTCCCTCTAAATTTAATTTCCATTCTTTGAAATATTGGGTTCATATCATATGCAAATTCAAAAGCTTGAAAGCGGTTTAATTTGTTTACAGCTATCAAGTGCCTCCTTTGGTTGTTGGAAAGACTGGTGTGGTTGTGAGCCCTCTTATATCCTTAATGCAAGATCAGGTGAACTAATCTTCTTGTTGTTGTTAATTAATGCTTAATGATTTTGAACATAAACATAAATGTCTTTGAAACAGACACAAATTGCATGTCATTGATATTTTTTTTTAAATTTTTTGATTTAAAGGTAATGTCTTTGAAACAAAGAGGAATCAGAGCCGAGTATATGGGCAGTAGTCAAACTGACAGCACTGTTCAGAGCAGAGCTGAGAGCGGTCAATTTGATATCTTGTACATGACCCCTGAAAAGGCATGTGTGATTCCTGTCAGGTATTTTTTTTCATACACTTCAGCACTTGTACATGTGTGTATTACAGTTTACCAACATAAAGAAGAGGGCTGTTATTTAAGAGGCTAGGACTACTGAAATTGGGACTATAATTCTCATGACTTTACATGAAAATTTATGTCCATAATGGACATTTTAGTGATAGATGGAAGTAGTCTAGGTCGTATAACGATGTCCAATCATATTCTGTTTTACATTATATTTTTCAAAAATCATGTTCTGTTTATTTACTTATAGAAGTTGGTATCATGTTATACGTCTTCTTTGCAGCTTCTGGTCAAAATTGCTAAGGGCTGGGATCTGCTTGTTTGCTGTTGATGAAGCGCATTGCATATCGGAGTGGGGCCATGATTTCAGGTTATTTCTATCTACTGGTTTTCATTTAACTAAGTCAATGGCTTGATTTTCGTAGTCTTAGATTTTGAACATTTGGGCCTCTGGTCCGTAAAAATTTATTCTCTTGGCATCATTCTTAGTTGTTCGACTGCATTGTCATCCTGGTGTTATAATGCCAAACCTGTCTTGCTAGGAAATCGATGAGTTAACTTACGTTGAATTTGTTGTTACTGATGCTACTTTAGTTTTCAGCTAAAGTTTCTTTTTCTTTTGGGGGGTGGCTCAAGGGTAGTTTCTTGTTTCCAAACTTACTATTTTTATGCATATCACAAGATTGTGTTTTTGGTCATCTCCAAGAGCTCCATGTGTTGACTTTGTTCCTTGTATATTTATCGTTTTGCTGTTGTCATCCTCTGAGGATTTCTCTTTGTGGACTCCACAGGGTGGAATACAAGCAGTTAGACAAGTTACGTGGCATTCTTGTCGGTGTTCCATTTATTGGCTTAACTGCAACTGCTACTAAAAAGTAGGTTTCTCTCACTTCGGATCTTCTTATTAGCTGTTGCTCGTCTATTCGAGTATCGCTTCATTTTGCTTAATGTCCTCAAAATTCAACCAATAAAATCAACACTTTATATTGCCTTGGAAAGATTAGATATATTATTTCAGAAAGCCCTTGGGAACTTCACTTAGAGGTTGTATAGATTGTTCCTCTACTAATTACTTGACCCTTTGACAATCTTTCGTAACGTAATATATGCTGTTTATCTGTTCAATGAGTACGGATAATTCTGGACTAGACACTCTTTACTATTCACATTAGTTTGTGTTCAAGTTTTATTTTGGGTTATTCTTTTCTATAAGACATTCTTTACTATCTTACTCCAATGATCATTCTTTTCTTATATTTATTATTCCAGGGTTCGAATGGACATTGTTAATTCCTTGAAGATGGAAAACCCATATGTTAAAATAGGCTCATTTGATCGAGGAAATCTGTTCTATGGTGTCAAGTCATTCAATAGGAGTCAATCATTTGTTGAGGAGCTGGTTCAAGAAGTTTCTAAATTTGTACGCACAGATGGTTCAACTATCATTTACTGCACAACAATTAAAGATGTTGACCAGGTGCATTACTTATCTGCCTAATGATATGATTGACTTATGTAATCCAATATGGGACAGCTGTATCCTGAAACATTCTCCAAGAGTCCAAGAGTCCAAGGTTCCTTAATATGCTATTATTCAAGATTGCAACCTTATGACTGAGCATGAATTCAACTCCTCAAGAGAAAGTAACAGTTGCATCTTTTTCTGTATTAGACATTAATTCAGTTTAACTTTCAACATATACAAAAAAGTCAAGATGATGGTGGTATTTAGGAATACAGCTTAGTTGAATTAGTTTTAGGGAACTCAATTTCTCTTTAGTAAACCTTATGCGCCATGGAACTTCAAAATTTACCATGTACCTATTTTGTTTATGCAAAGTTTACCAAGTACCTATTTTATACAAAAGTTTACCAAGTACCTATTTGTAACAATGCGACCTGGTCAAAGTATAGTATGGGATAGCACGTGTACCTGATAGGGTGTTCCTAACACAAGAAAGTGATATTAAGTTGTTAACTTCACGGTCAAGGATGTTTTTGTTATACATGCCTGTTCTGCATGAATTAATTAAAACAGTGAATTTTCCTCATAATAAGGCTTTGCCAAATAACTTGGTTTTGATTTTTATTTGAATCCAAAATTTCCAACATTTTGTAGCTAAAGAACTAACACCTTTAAACAGATTATTGTTAGGCATCTTTTAGTCATGCTCTGGTAGGTTTTGTCAGTGCCTTGTTTTATTCCTATGTATTTTGTTAAAGAACGTATTTTTAAATTTCTTGTAAGTGTTTTTTATGACCTTATTGTACTAGGTATTCAATTCACTGAAGGTGGTAGGCATTAAGGCTGGAATCTATCATGGTCAAATGAATAATAAAGCTCGTGCCGAATCCCATAGGTTCTCACCTCTAATCCATGTTTATTCTGTGCTATCAATGCAATTGTTGAGCACTACACCCTTCCCATATTTACCCTTGCATTGCATTATACTCCGACGTGATTCTTGTTAGCCTCACTGAGCTTATTATTGATTTTTCATAGATTATTTATAAGAGATGAACTAGATGTCATGGTTGCTACAATTGCTTTTGGCATGGGTATTGATAAGCCAAACATAAGACAAGTAATTCACTATGGCTGCCCGAAGAGTTTGGAGTCTTATTACCAGGAAAGTGGACGATGTGGTAGAGATGGTATGGCTTCTGTCTGCTGGCTCTATTACACAAGAAGCGACTTCGCAAAAGCTGATTTTTATGCTGGAGAGTGTCAAACAGTAAGTGTCCTTGCAATTTCTGGTGAGGGGAAGATTTTATTTTTTAGGTTTGCCAATGTTTTTATAATGCAATATATGAGCAAGATATGTTACTAAAATTTCCCCATAGTTATTTACCCTGTAGTTGTAATGAGGCAGCCCAATTTGCTTTGACTTAAAAATTTGTATCAGTTGCTTATTTAGAAGGAGGAAGGGGATAGTTGGCTCTTTCCTAGTGTCCAAGTAGATGTAAGTTCCATTACAATAAGAAGGCCTGTTGCCTCATGAGTTTTGTGGGCTTCTATTCACCAGGAAAGTCAACGAAGAGCTGTTGTAGAGTCGTTGATGGCAGCACAACAGTATTGCTTATCAACAACTTGCAGAAGGAAGTTCTTGCTTGGTCACTTTGGGGAAATTCTTCCATCTGATAAATGTGGTCTGTGTCTGATTTTACCATTAGATTGCCTTGTTCAACTCTCCTTTAATATTTGTGTTTGACTTCCGTTGTACATTCACGTGCTTTAGTATTATCTGCCTAGTTTACTTACTGCTAGCTTTTGATACTAGGTCTTTAAATTAAAATATTATAATGAAAAAGAATTGTTTAGAGCGTTAGCATCATACCGTATGCATTAGTGTTCCTCTGCAAATAATCTATCAACTTAAAATGTAACGAATTATTCTGTTGTTGATTATATCGTCTTTGTAGGTAATTGTGATAACTGTATTTCCTCAAAGAAGGAGAGGGACATGTCTAGAGAAGCATTTCTTCTAATGGCCTGCATTCAATCATGTCGGGGTAAATGGGGTCTGAATATGCCTGTAGATATTCTTCGTGGCTCTCGGGTAAGTTTTTATGTATCTTGAAACACAAGTATGCCTTGTTTATCATTTACACTGGTAAGTACTTAATTCTGGCTTTTGGTTGGCTTTTGTATCACGTACTTTTACCGTCTTAAATTGGTAGGTAAAAGGATATAAACAGAAGAAAGTTTAAAGTATATTTTATATAACCAAGGATTTTCTCGTGTTCAATAAGAATTGGCACAGTTTTATACAGTTTTCTATCTTTTAAGCTCTGTTACATAGAGCTCCTGCTCTTGAAGTTCTTGTTTAAGGTTTTATCCTTTTTCAATTGATGCCTTTTTCAACTTTTATGTGGTTATGTTCTTTCACTGTGGCATACAGGCAAAAAAGATTCTTGATGCCCAATATGACAAGCTTCCACTGCATGGACTTGGGAAAGACTATTCAGCAAATTGGTGGAAAGCACTTGCTTACCAATTAATCTCTTCTGGTATAGTAGGGAAGCGTTTTGAATTTATAGTGAACTGTAATTAATGCACAACAAAATTCTTATCAATTCTTAACATTCTATTAGCTGAGCTTAGGGGTGGCAAAAGTGCCCATTGGGCATCCATGACCATCAACTGCTTTCTCTCCTTCCTCTCTTCCGCCCATAGGGATGAGGAAATTGGGAGATTGATGGTAACTGGCGGGTGCCTGCTGTGCATTTTTGCCATCTCTAGCTGGGTTCATTGCTTCCACTCCCAGTATTATATTTGACTCTTTAATACTGGAGGCATATGAATGCTTTATAAGAAATCTGTCTTGAACTATTGAGGCGTATAATGTTTGATGAATACGACTATTTGAGTGTTATGTGTATCCTGCCTAGAGTTGTCGCTTGTCATGAGCTATACAAAGTGTGGAACTACTATAAAGTTCAGATTGTGGTTATGCTTGCCAGTTTCTGTTTTTTGCTGTGACCTATATTTTTCATTCTTACATCCTGTTTCATATCCAATTTGATAAATTTAAGCAGAAAATTATGATTTGATGAGTTATATTGTCATTCAGTTGAAAACATAGCACATTTGGTTTTACTTTTACCCCATACAATGAAGGGTTTTGGATGTATGACTGACATGTTTTGTAACTTGATGCCTCAAGTCATGTCAAACACTTAAATAAGAGGCAACAAAAGGTGGGCGCTTTCCTCTTTTTCCATTCAATGATCCCATGAGGTGACAGTTCCACATCCCTTTAACTTATATTGAAAAAATAATGTTTTAACTTGGAAAGGTTGTAATTTAGCTTTTTCTAGGATATATATATATATATATACATATTGATTTGATTCTCTCTGTATTGTGGAGTTGTAAAATGTGCAAGCTGCATATCAAGTTACAACTTACATGTGATATGACAATTAAAACAAGAGCAAACATTTTGTATGAGGAAAAACGATCAGGAAGGAAGGCTGAAAAATAGGCAGTTTTGCTTAACAATTACATGGGTGCAATTATAATTTCACCTGATTTATATGTTAATGGTTCATACGATAGTTCAATTTTTGCCCTAAATAAACTTTGTCCAAGGTTATGTTTGTTTTTCTGCTTATGGTAACTGCTCCTTGTTCTCATTTAAATAATGCAATGCTAAGCGGTCAGTTTAAGTTAATTGCTACTTAATACAGGTTATTTGACGGAGACAGTATCTGATATATACAGAACTGTAAGGTACATTATTCATTTATTTTTCCGAAATTTTACAATGAATCTTTTCCAAATATTTCTTCTTTATGCATATTAGATACCATCGGAAATGACCCTTCTCTGTGATAATAATAAATTTTTGCTTTTTTCTTAAATTTGTTTCATAAAACCTCAAAATGAAAACATTTGTTTTCCATGCACCAGTGTCAGTCAGAAAGGGGAGCAATTTCTAAGTTCTGCTGGACCTGATCATCAACCACCTCTAGTGTTGCCAGTGACCAGTGAAATGGTAGATGATGAGGATAATAATACATCAGGCAAAGTTGGAGAACTTAAAAGTTTGTCTACTCTGGAATGTGAAGGATTTTCGGAGGTTAGTAACTTAAGCGTATTTTGTTCATTCATCTCAACTATTCAATCTTTTCATCCTTGTATGTTCTTACCAATGAGTGAGATAGAGTCTGTTTGTGTGTGAAAAGGTTGCAATTTGGGTTCTTTTTCATTTCACAGCCCTGCCCTCCTTTTCTAGTTATCTTTTAGTTTTCTACTATTAACTATCAGTTGTTTTACCATAGCATAAAACGAATGTCATAACTATAGGTCATTTTGGAAGGCAAAAAGTTACAATTAGTTACCAATAACTTGTTCCATCTCTTTTTCTTGTCAAATGGAGCAAATCACCCCCTTTGTTTCCTGTATATTCTTTCCTTTTATTCAGCTTCCTTTAAAAAGTTGCCTGCCAAAGTTGACTGGACTAATGAGACTACTTTGTACTTGAAAGTGGAACTGTTATGGTTGATCTCTGGCATATTGATAAAATTTGTCTAGTCCTTATTTCACATGTTTCTTTTGCATCTCTCCCTTCTATCATTTGGTCATTCTTAATTATTTCTTTTTTTGTACATTTGTGTTTTCTCAGGCTGAGAAACAACTGTATCACTCACTTCTTGAAGAGAGAAGGAAGCTTGCAAGAAGCCTTGGAACTGCTCCGTAGGAAATTTTTTCTTTTAACCATATTGTCTATACCACCGATCCAAAATAGTTTTATTCAATAATTTTGTTTACAAAGGAATATATATATATATAATATTTTAAATCAAACATTGAAACTGATCCATAGTTTCCTCTTTGCAGATATGCTATTTGTGGTGATCAAGCAATCAAAAAAATTGCTTTAACAAGACCATCTACCAAAGCAAGGTTAGCTAACATCGATGGCGTCAACCAGGTATGTCTAGTAGGGGGTCCACAATCATGCTCTCTGTATATATAACTCTCCCCAGTACAATGGCTAATTATGTCTCAACTGCGATTCCTGACTTCCCAAATTTTGATACATTAAAAATAAATGCCTCACATGCATTGTTTTATATGATTTTTCCTGCTTTTTAACGTTTCTTAAAAACTATGAAGGCTGAATGCCAAACTTTATTTGTAGCACCTTGTAGTGACACACGGAAATCATTTTCTACAAATCATTCGGCATCTATCACAAGGACTAAACCTTTCGTTGGATGGAGAGGCACCCATACAAACTGCTATTACGAGAAAAGTATGTCCAGTACCTAACCAACAAAGAAAGTTGACACCTGCAAAGGTTGAAGCTTGGAGAATGTGGCATGAAGATGGCCTCTCAATTCAGAAAGTTGCTGTATGCTTTTCAATATTTACTATGCTTTACTTATCTTGGTATCATGTTTCGGTTCTTACATGACTTACTTTAATCTTAGAATTTCCCTGGTAGAGCTGCTCCTATTAAAGAGCAGACTGTTCAAGAATATCTGATAGACGCTGCTCAAGAAGGACTTGCAATTGATTGGGTCAGATTATGCAATGAGGTTGGACTGACACAAACAGTTTCCTCACACATTCAGTGCGCCATTTCAAAAGTTGGCTCTAGAGAAAAGTTAAAGCCTATCAAAGACGAATTACCAGAAGATGTGAGCTTTAAAACTTCTGCCTTATTTTGGTAGTTTCAGATTAGTAGTGATTAATGTGCTGTGTGTGCGGATGTTTGCATGTTTGGTTATGTACTTCAATTTATTTTTATGTGATTCCAGTTTTAATTTTCATCTGATTGAAAATGCTTCACAATGCCAGATAAGTTATGGACACATCAAGACTTTCCTGGCAATGGAAAAGTGTGGGATATCGCTGGATGGGACTCCACCTAACTACCACAATGCAGGAAAAGCTGATCAACTTCTGAACAAGGAAACTGAATTGTCTCCGAGTTCCATCCATACATCCCCCTTGGAAGAACCTCATGAAATTAAAACCTTGGGCCAAAATTCAATGGAGGAAACAGCTTCCATTCCCTTCACCGGAGGACAAGGATTAAAGCTACCCGAAGTACATTTTGATGATTTACTCTCAAAGAAGCGCCAAAAACTTGGTAGTTCCGAGGAAGAAAGTAAAATTACACTGAAGGCAACCGAGAATTCCGTACTCGATTGGCTTAATACCAAAAATGGAGTGAGTCTACTGTAGAAAGCTATATTGTCCTCAATTTTTGTTAAGATGGCAATGTTTTTAAAAAGTGTGGATGCTTTGCAGGTTACTCTCTCTGAGATTTTGGAGCACTTCGATGGATCTGAAGAAGAATCTGTCATCGAACTCCTGACTTGCCTTGAAAGTGAATTTATGATATACAGAAAGAACAATATGTATATGATTCTGTAATTTTATAGAAGTTGTCGAATTGCTGAAATTGGATTTCATGTTGATTACTTGATTTAGTGTTGATGAGGAATGTATTTCAAAGATGTCAAAAGGTAGCCGTCTCTCTTTTGTTTTATTCTTTTCTTTCATATGTTGCAAATTGGACTTGAACACATACTTGGGAGTCAAAAGAAGCGTGGTATTCAAGCTCACATTTAACAACCAACTCAAAGCGCTTATATAAGTATGTATTTTTTTGTTACATCGGAGGGGATCAAACCCTGACCGGACCCTCCCTCACAACTTGGCTTAACCCAAGGTCCTATACAAGTAAGTTTTAGAATAGACGTAGTGGTGGAGCCGTGTGTTACCAATGAAATGAACGCACTGCACAATGCCTGGTACCAAGTCACCAAGTATGAATGGCATGCCACCGTTCTACCAACATGTGTGATCAAATAGTCTTGGCAGGAGAGCCAAGATGTAGATGTAGTAGGCAAAAGTAGAAAAGAGTCCAACATTTCTATGAACTTTCTTATTTTTAAGTTCTATGCAGGAAAAGTAGAAAACTAAACATAACCGACAGATAAGAACTGGTTCCTTTATATTCACATTTGCTTTCTAAAGGGCACTACTAAAAGTACCATTTATCACAATGAACATCCCACAATTTCAAGTAATAGTAATTGAACAAGTAAAATGACTGGTGGATGAACAGGTAAAATCATGGCAGATTTGAATGTATCTACAATTTTAAACCGATCACTTTTCTACCTACATGATTGCACCTCTATCTCGGGCAATTTGGTAGTTCATTCCACTCAATTTGGCATTCTTCATGTTGGCATTTTGAAGATTTGCTTCACTCAACTTAACATCTGTTAAATCCGCATTCTGCACGTTTGCATTTGTCAAGTCGGCCTTCAAGAACGAAGAGTTTTTGAACTCAGCACCATCAGACAGGCATCATTAAATGACACCCCATGGAGCTTGGCTCGATTGAAGATAGAACGCTCACAGTTTGCACCATTAAATGTAGACTGCGTAGCCTCCACGCCCCAAAGATTGGCATATTAGGTTAACTAGATCTGATTTTCCAGATTGAACAGAGGGAGGCGGAAACTGATAGTGTGAAGTGGGTACATCTGAATGTAGGAGGCAAGAAGTTCACTACCACCATCGATACTTTGATTCGTTGTGAGCCATGTTCAATACTCACAGCTATGTTTAGCGGTAAATACAAGTTAAAAGAGGAGAAGGGTTACGTAGTGATAGATAGAGATGGGTCCTACTTTGCTTATATACTTAAATGGCGAAGAGATGGAATAGTTCTCATACTAGAACATGATCGCTACCCAGAACTTCTAGTAGAAGCTGAATTCTATCAACTGGAGGGTTTGAAGAGTGCTATTCCGGTTTACTAGAAAAGAGGTTATCGAACTCATTCAAACCCTCCAGTTGATAGAATTCAGTTTCTACTAGAAGACTGACTTATCTAGAAAAGAGGTTATCGAACTCATTATGTCTGGGAAGAAAATGTTTATAGGTTTTAATCTGTCGGGTGTTGATCGGTCCAAGCTGGACTTAGCAGATGCAGACTTCAGCCGAGCGTGTCTGCATAACGCATCTTTTGATGGTACAATTCTTACTAAGGCTAAGCTGGAAAACTGTGATGCCCAGAGTACCTCATTCGTTGGTGCATTGTTGAAAGGAAGTAACTTGTCCGAGGGAAATTATTCTGGTGCATTCGTTTCTGCTAATTTGCACATGTGCGATATAACAAGTGCTAATCTTTCAGCACTTGATAAGCACTTGTCATATCGCACATGTGCAAATTAGTAGAAACGAATGCACCGGAATAATTTCCCTCGGACAAGTTACTTCCTTTCAACAATGCACCAACGAATGAGGTACCCTGGGCATCACAGTTCTCCAGCTTAGCCTTAGTAAGAATTGTACCATCAAAAGATGCGTTCTGCAGACACGCTCCGCTAAAGTCTGCATCTGCTAAGTCCAGCTTGGACCGATCAACACCCGACAGATTAAAACCTATAAACATTTTCTTCCCAGAGATAATGAGTTCGATAACCTTTTTTCTAGATAAGTCAGTCTTCTAGTAGAACCTGAATTCTATCAACCGGAGGGTTTGAATGAGTTCGATAACCTCTTTTCTAGTAAACCAGAATAGCACTCTTCAAACCCTCTAGTTGATAGAATTCAGCTTCTACTAGAAGTTCTGGGTAGCGACCATGTTCTAGTATGTGAACTATTTCATCTCTTCGCCACACTTAAGTATATAAGCAAAGTAGGACCCATCTCTATCTATCACTACGTAACTCTTCTCCTCCTTTAACTTGTATTTACCGCTAAACACAGCTGCGAGCATTGAACATGACTCACAACGAATCAAAGTATGGATGGTGGTAGTGAACTTCTTGCCTCCTACATTCAGATGTACCCACTTCGCACTATCAATTTCCGCTTCCCTCTGTTCAATCTGGAAAATCAGATCTAGTTAACCTAATATGATTTTTTTATAGATAATAAGTTTAATTCTTTAAGGATTCAACATGCAGTTTAGGCTCTCAAAACATAAAAATTTACAGTAAAAACACACAAAAGCAGTCAAGCACCATATGAAGATGCTAAGTTAGAGAGAGAGAGAGAGAGAGAGAGAGAGAGAGAGAGAGATGAGAGAGAGAGTTTTTGGCTTTGTTTCAAAAAAGTAACCAAAGGTACAAGATTTTCTAAACAAACCAAGTAAAAAGTGTTCTTCACCTTTTTGGCATGCAAAGACTAAGGAAACACGGATCACAGAGAGAGAGAGAGAGAGAGAGAGAGAGAGAGAGAGAGAGAGAGAGAGAGAGAGAGAGAGAGAGAGAGAGAGAGAGAGAGGTGTTACTGACTTTGTCAAGTCCGCAGCAGTAGTCTTGTACAGGTACTCCTGCATCTGCATTTTCCAGTATGTGGCTTCCATCATTAAAGCAGACCTTTTCCCTGCACAGAGTACAAAATTGCAATATCAACTTTACTCATACTCATTTTGGACTTGCATTTTCAAGACAAATCTTCCGCTTTGATATAGTTCGCCGACCTTCTCTCTAGGCACTTGAATCTGAAATAAGCAATACAGTTTCGAACCGGGATACAATCCAACCACTTAAGCTGATAACAAGTATAAGAGTAATTGATTTTACATATTTCACCCCTAGCCGCGCACGGAAGCCAAGACAATGGATATATTGCCCTCTCCAATCTCTATCAATTACAATGTCTCCAGGCAGCACGTTCCTACTGCATTTCAAATATGTAAAACATCAAAAGTTCTGAAATTCTGTAGGTGCTATAGGAACAAAATTCGTACTAAGTTGTGTCATTTATGCTATTTTAACCAACTGTGCTATTGCCTCTAGCCAAAACTTACAGATTCTGAAATACACAGAAGCCGTTGTACAATCCTTCCTACAAAATAAATGGATAAAAATGTAAGCATACAGAATTTAACTCAGGGCCAGCCCTAGAAATTATAGTGCCCCGTCCAAAAATATATAGAATATGAAGCCATTTTCAAGAAACACCCCTACATAGGTAACCAACGAAAAAAATGAAGCACCCAAAGACAAAGGCAGAAAAGAACCCAACACAGGAGTAAGAAACCAGCGATTTGAAAGAGAAACTCAAAAAAAAAAATGAAGCACCTAAATGAAAACTCAAGCTGATGATATAAGACTAATCTGCTGCAAATTGGTAAATAAATCAGACTAGAAGAACATAAATCATTAATAATTAAACACTAGACAATGAATGGGCCAACCCTTTAGCAGAAAAGAAATAGTGGGCCAATCAAGTAATATGGATGATGATAAAGACCATTTGCTTTTGCTGAATTCATATGATTTCATCCGGTGCCCCTTACAATTCTTTCTGACTCAGCTTCTATATAAGAACTGAATGAATTCTCACAATTCACTAGTGTAGTGCAAATCAAGGTATCAAGAACCGAATAGAAATCTACGCATGCGTAACCGTCAAGAATCCAATTGTATCAAATCCTACACATATATCAAAATTTGACTAGAATGTCTACAAAGAACAAAAGGGATGTTACTGACCCTGTAAAGCTTTCCGCAATAATCTTCCTCCAGAACCAAGGGGGTGTGGCATGAGCGCTTGCTGCACATCCAGTACTTTGCTGTTCCATCAAATATCACCGGAAAAGGTTTCGCCATTGGATGAACACTTCAAGAAAACGGGGCTACTTCAGCGCGTGTACTCACAACTCGGAAATCAATGGAGCAAAGTGCTTACTTTCACCTGGGCATTGTTTCGAACACCGGACTTTCCAATCAGGACGGCGTCGTTCTGCTGCCATGGCTCTAAGACCGTCGATTCCATTACCGACCCAGCTAGTCCTCTCCTCGTCTTCGTATGCTGCCGCCATTGAGAGCGTTCGATGAGTATTCAGAACATTTGTGTCTAGGGATTTGCGAATGCTACGTTTTTAGCTGCTCACTCTGCGTTTAGTTCAGCCACCTTAAATATTTGGGACGAAGAGGTAAATATCTATCTGAGGGAAACTGTGAAAATACACAGTTTCTTTTTCCTTTTTTTCTTTTTTACGAACAAAATAAAAATTACAAGAAAAAACTCTAACAGTGAAAAAGAAAATTCTAACATATATCTGAATACTATGCATTTTTTTTAATACAAAATATAATTGTCATTCAAAATGTGAAAATTATATATTTCAAAAATGCAATTGTCATTTCAAAGGGGGAAGTGAAATTGGCACTTCCCAATTTACATTCTACACTCTCTCACTCACACTTTTGTCTTTTAGTTTCCAAGTTTGCCCTCTATCCCTTTCAAGATGCAACTCATGTGCTCTCTCCCAGTCTCCAGCACCTCCAGCCCAAAAAAAAACAGGTTATACGACTCCCTTGATTCCCTTTCCCAGTTCCCACTTTCGCAGCCCTCTTCTTCCCTTCTTTTTGGGCCAGTGGCGATCCTTGTTCTTCCTCCTTCATTCTTCCCCTCAACATCATTCAAGAGCGGGCAAAATCGGTGGAGCTTTCTCCCTTCATGGTGAAGTGAGATGCAGTAGAGCATCCCATTCTTGGTGATGGGTCATTCATCGAGGAAGCTTCTTGGTGATGGCTAAATATGGATGAGTACCTTGTTCTTTGACTTCTTTTGGAGATGAAGATAGAAGACTATATTTGTGATTGTCGAATTGGGTATTTGGTTTGAATTTATCAAGATTTGAGTTTTTTTTTTGGTCAATTGAGTTATGGAAAGGGTGTGCAACGAGGAGGTGATAGAGGTTATGTTGGTATTTTGGGGGTGTGAGGACATTGGATATGATGGAATGGAGGCAAAACTGAGCTTGAAAGAGTTGCAGTTTGAATTTGTTGCTGTTTTTATTTTTCTTTTTTGGCGCAAGGGAATTGATTGTTGCCATTGTTGATTAAAGGGCTTGATGAATTGGTGAGTGAGGAGGTGCTGGGGAGTGGGAGAGAACAGACGAGTTGCACCTTGTAAGGGATAAAGGGTAAACTTGGAAACTCAAAAAGCAAAAGTGTGAGTAGGAGTGGAATGTAAATTGGGACTCCCCAATTTCACTCCCATTTCAAAAAATGCAATTGTCATTCCGAAAATGCAATTGTCATTCCAAAATACAATTGCATTTCAAAGTTATCAGTTTTATCTTTTTGAACGGCAATTGCATTTCAAAAATGCAATTGCATTTCAAAAAAAAAAGTTGCATACTATACAGATTTGTATGTTAGACTCATCCCAGTGAAAATGCATCTACTACATGTATATTTTTCCTAAAACATCGGGTTCAGAAAGACCCGTCTTGAATGGAGCGGATTTAGGAATGGAAAATTACACCATCGAATTGGGTTAAGAACTTCGGATTTACAATAATATTATTTACATTTTTTATAGAAACAAATAATTCATATATTATCAAAGCCAGATCATGGATTCGAGTCATCATGGGGGTAGGAGTGAAATCTTTTGATCAAATCTGACGGTCAGGCAAACCAAGGAACTCAATAAGTGTCCCTCATTGAAACCATTAATCTTGATTATTGAACGAGTATACAAAAATTAAAATCTCGAATAAAAACTAATGGCTACGATAGAGATCTCTCAATCGCTAATGCACTCTATTGTGGTGCAATCAAAAAATCTTAGATCAACTCTTTTATGAAACAATCGTTGTAGGCATAAAACCAAAAAACTAAAACTAGAGTTTCTCTTGTCCCTCAACACATGGCAAAGAAAAGAAGTTGGGAAGTAGAGTTATTCTGTTGTTTGCAAGCTATACAATAAACAGACTCGATCCCAAGTCTAAGAACCCAGGACACCTCCTTTTAGCCCAATCCGGAGAAGAATCTTAAATCAGCCCCAACACATTGAACCAAAACATTACTAAATTGAGAACTTCACCCCTATAGATAAAAACATTAACAGTATCCCGTACGGACTAAATGTTGATTACTGATAAAGTGTTGATCACCAGTGTATTCGTCTGATGTCAAAACGTAGCTGTTTCTGTTTAATTCTTTGGTTAGTTGAGCAATGGGTAATAGAAGAAGATTTGATGAAGTCAGCATTAAGCAGTATGATTAATAAGAATACATTGGATGCAACTAAGTAGGAGAAGCAGTATCCATGGCATTTTTCCTAGTTGAAGTAGGAGCTGCATGAAATGAATTATCATGACAAAGAATTGAAAGGTAAGATCAGAAGCAACTGTTAAAATCAAATTCTGGGCCCTACCTAGACAAAAACAAGAGAGGCCAGATTTGTAACCAACATAAAGCTGAGTTTAACCTCCGGCCGTTTCCCAGCTCTCAACCAAAATGTAAAATTGTGTAGTGTATTAATCTCTATGTAAAGCATCGTCCAGCTCCACTTCCACGCCTACCCGATTCTTGATTGAGGTGCTGGCATGTAGAGTTGTATTGTATTTTCTCTGTATCTCCTTGAATCTCTCAACATCAAAGTTCCGCTTCTTGATAAGTTTCCTCTGCTTCCTGAGAAAAAGCCTCTTCATCAAGTCTTGGTAAGTCGGATCTCTTGAAGTAATCAAAAAGTAGGCATAGCCTATGCCTATGCAAGTCGTTGTGGTGAAATATGCAAGTGGCTCCACTACGTCCCATGAGAAATCCCAATATGTCATTCGGAAAAAGAGGCCGACCTGTGCTGCAATCATTCCCAGGCCGCCCCAGAGAACACGCCGGACATGCCTGTGTGCCGAGATATCAATTTCTTCTTTCTTCTCCTGCAGCTTCTTTAACTCTTCCCACACGGGGTCATTATCAGGAGTCAGAGCAAGAGGTACTGCTCTTCTAACCAGATCCACAACCTGAACATTCAACAATGCAAAGAAGTTGTATGAGTCAACATAATCAAACACACATGAATAGATACAGTTGACTTTGGGAAAATCTCATAACCAGCTCAAAATCTTAATTGTTAATTCTTATCTTTTAGAGAATACTAATCCAATTGCTCCAAAAAAAAAAAAAACTAAACCACAACGTGGCATGCATAAATGATGCAAACCAACAAAGTTATGACTGAATGCTGCATTTGACTGGTAGAAGTTGGTATTTCCTTATGAGCTAGAAACACATAGGAAGTGACTAGAAAAATCGTTGATGGTGAGGTAAAGAAGATAGGCAGTAGCAGCGTAGATACAATTTGTTAATCTTTAACAAAAAAAGAAGGTACAATCACTTTTCAGAGAATGTTAATGAGTAACAGGCAAATGGTGGTCAGCAGGAATAAAATGTGGGTATCCTGTAGCCTTGAGGGGAGCAGAGAACAAATCAGACGATGCTATTTCTCATCCAAAACCAAATGCTAAACAAACCAAACAGGACAAGTCCTATATCTTTAAAATTTGAATCTCTGATCATATAAATCTAGTAATCTACCAAACTATTAACACAAAAATCCAAATTCACCATGACAAATGAAGAACATAAGAAGCTAAAAGGATCTAGATTTTAACCCAAAAGTAGTATCAAAATAGAATGTTGCATTTGGATTGGAGGATTTAGAAGAGATTTGGATTTGGATACGGATTCAGAGTAAAAACCTTCGATTTATTTATTTTTTGATGAATTTATATCACTCGTCCAAATTTGCAAGTCCAAATGCAACCTTAGTTTGCGAGCTGGATGTTATTAGTGCACTACGTATTTGGAAATTTCCAGAATCCATATCAACAGTCAATTGATTGGAAGAACTAGAAAACTTTATCATCACACACCTAAGATATGACCAAGAAGCAAAAGAAATAACAGGTTGCTGGGCCCTACCCTAGTTTTGAAGCAGACCAACAAAGTAACCCCTTTTTGTATTATCATAGTTTGTTTAAGTTTTTTCAGGGCACAAATAAGACCTAACAAGAAACAAGACACAGTAGCCTATTCTGTATCTCCTCCCACAGTTTGAAGTTATCAAAGTGCACATCCACGCAATAATTTTAATCAATTTTCTTCTTCTAAAAGGATGAAACACATAAGTCCCGTGATCATAGCACCAAAATTCAAAGCAGTAGAAAACTAAAAAGGAGAGGGAATAACAATGGGAGAGGGACCAGCCAAAGGGGCCAAGAGGCAAAGGCATCAATGTTTCTTAATCCCAAAAGGGCCGGTGAGAAAAAAGCATAACATTCTCATAGACTCATAAAAAAGAAAGCAATTATAGTGCAAATTCTATCCCTATAAGTTTAAGTGACAAGAACCAAAAACAAGAAGTTAGAAGGAGGCATACCCTATCAGGATGAAGAAGGACCTTGTCCCTGAAGAGAATGATGACTCCAGCCTCATCAAGTACTCTAGCAAAAGCAGCAGCCTCCTCTTGCGATCGGGCCACACCAATGCTCTGACACGCCTCAAGCAGCTCAGAATAAGGAATGGCTTCTTTCCCTTCTGTCCCAAGCTTGGTCTTCAAAGCCTCCACATTCACAAGCCTCATCAGCCTCTTTGCCTCTCCAAAACTTATGGGCATTCCTCCCCCAATTCCTTTATTGTTGATTTCACCACCTCCATTGATATCACCAATAGATGAAAAAGCCCTTCTGTGTAAAATTGCAGGAAAAGTCAACAATCCGCATTCTCCATCGTTCTCAAAACGTCTCAATCCCAACACAGCACATGGGTTTGGGCTGCTGGGTTTTCCATGGTGCACCAAATCCTTGAGCAAAAAACTGGTTGTTCTCCACCCACTCCTCCACATATTGACCAAAGATCAAAACTTTACTATCTGGGTCACTCTCCAAACACCTATTTATCACTACCCATCTATCTATTCATCTGTGAATTTGGATTTGGGATTTTAGGATTTTGACTTGTGCATCAAAAAAAAGGAAAGAAAGCAAGAAACTTTGAGCAATGGGGATCACAATACAAAGACTAGTTTGATAATAAAGAGGGTGGAGGAGGAAACCAAGGCAAAATTCACTGTAGTTTACAAGGCAACGAAGCAAAGCCGGAGCGCCAACTCCGTTGGTTCATATGTTTCTGACCCTTCAAAGAAGAAGACCTCAGAATTGTTGTGGGTTTTTTTTTTTTTTTTTTGGGGTTTTAAATATAGTATGGGCCCTTCTAATTCAAGTTTCAACTAACAGCCTCGGCCTCCCACACACACCAAACACCATATAGACACTGAATTTTTTGACTTTCGACTCTTCCTTTACCCTAAATACAAATCAAAATATCAAATAATGGGGTCGAGGGGATGATGATGATGCAGATATGGAAAGTCGGTCACTTTATGCATCAGCAATTAATTGCATACTTGGCATCACGCGTCTCGACTGCGTTATCCACTCACCAAGTTCGTGTCTTTGTCCTTTCCTTTTATGGGTTTGAGTCACCGAGTCACTGCTTTTATTACCTTCTTTTTTTTTTTTTTTTTTTTTACAAAAAAAAAAAAAACCTTCTTTTCTCTGACGAGGCGTTTGTAGGAAACTCCTCGGCACTTTCTCATCGACTTTCGTTTTTTAGCTTTAACCTCTTCCCCTTTCTCACCACTTCCCCACTATCATCGACTTCGTTTTCACTTTTACTATACGCACTTCTCCCATTTACTTAAGTGAACCCACTAAAAGACAAAGGGTAAGGAATCAAAAAAGGTTTGTGGTACACTGGTTGGTTTGATTCCTTGATACATTTGATTTTGATTCTTTGGTTTGTGGTGCATTGTTGATTTGATTCCTTGATAAATACCGATTATTGTTTGGAGGTTACAAAGATTGACATGATTCTATGTAACATCCACACTAAAATCTGAAAGGCACACTCGATTTTCTAGCTTTCGATATTCATTTCTGAGTTTTCAAGAATGACTCTTCAGCTCAATTTATTTTGTTCGAGACTCTTCTTTCCTCTATTTCAAGTTAGTAAACATGATATCATAAAAGAGGATTCATCATACATCCAACATCAAGGATTATTCTCTTGATCTCTTCTCTTGAAAACTCACATCCATGCATTCCACTTTTGTTCCATTAAAAAGTTAAAAACCAGCCTTGCGATTTCCAGTGAAAGTTGTAAAGAAGTTTATGTACCATCAGATTCAGATGTCACTCAAACGCTGATTGCAACCCATGAAAAAATTAACAATAATTATCCACAACTACTGGTTGTTGTATTCACCTATCATATTCAATCAAGAAACGAGAAGGGAAAGGGGCATACAACTAATAATGTACACTGGGTAAGTCAAATTCCCATCTTTCAAATATACTAGGATCATTGATTGTGTATGGTCTTGTGTGTGGCCTTTGAAACAGTTTTGATCAAACCTTTAGCAATCTTCCAAAACCAAAACAGATTCATTAGTGCCAACACAGGAGGTATCAGGAGCAAGCTGTAAAAGCCCAGAGGGAAAATTGTCTTAACCTGAAACAATGCAGAGGTTCAAACATTTGAGAGGTTAGAAGCTTAATTTGTCCTCTTACCAAGAAAGATGGATAGACAAGAGTAATGTATCAAGCTATTTCAATTTACAGGAGAGCCATGTACAGGATCAACTCACTTGATCAAAATGGAAAAACATGTGGACGAAAAAGTACATGAACAAAAGAATCCTTGCAACCTGAAGGCAAAGAAATAAATCGTGTTAAACTGAACCAATTATGAAAGTTGGAGCAATGAAGTAAATTACAACACATTTTCAACGCGGTAAAATCTACTACAGAACTATAAGAAGCTAACTGGTCCATCACTACCATTGGTTGTAAGAGATTCAATGGCCATAAAAAGAAAGATTTAATGCTCTTTATCTTATAAGATGTGTACGCATGTACACATATCCATGTTTTTGTATGCTATCATATACGTATTGGCAACTAAAAGAAAACTGCAGTTAAGTATGTTAGACATTACCAGCCAACCCAGGAACAATGCTACACCATTGCAGACGTACAGGTTAGAGTTCCTCTTACCAGCAATATCCAAATACCTGATTATGCAAATACAATAGTAATGCAAAAATGATTACCAAGAGAACTGAACAAACTCAGGAATATATAAATGCTAAACTCACCATCTTAGGTTTACGAAAGGAGTTGTGCTCTCAGAGAACAGAACCATTAGTATGTAAATCTGCCCTTCACCACTTACAAGGGAAAGGAAGATCGAGAACATAGATAGTCCATGGTGTAAAACCTAAAAAGAAAATGAATAAGATGAACATAATTGTACCAGATTATATGGACTTTTACTTGCATTAATAAAAAATTTCAAAAAAAAAATCCCAATACCCAGAACTTGATTCAACAACTAGGATTCAAGTGATGCATTAACATGTGGGATTTTCCCAAACTTCACCAAAATGACCAAATTATTTTCGACCAAGCAATTTTGTTTAGATTTGAGGAAAATGCACTATAAGAGATAGTAGTGCAGAAATTATAATTCAGCATTATACTTCAACCAATGTACTTACATACTCCAGTCCCCCTAAAGCTGGAAAATGCCAAAAAATCATTGCTATGTCTGACAGAAAATAACCAATGGAGATCTGCAAGAGTACCCAATTATAGAAATAAAAATAGTTACAACAATAAGAGGAGCCTGCATATAATAAAAACTGAAAACATGTCCCAAGTTCTTTACAGAACAATAAGTGAATCAACATAGTTTGGGACCTAGTCTCAACAAAAACAAGAAAAAAATGAAGAAAGAAGAGCCTCTTATTAGTTTTATGACACACTCATGGGACATTGGTTATAAGTAGACTAGCTCAAACCAAACAAATCAAAGTAATTGAATAGGGTTTAGAAATACTGTGAAGGAAACATCTCATGAAGCTGGTGAGGGTAGATGCAGACACAAAAGGTCAGTAATGTAAAACAACACATTTAGCATTCCATGACACTACCATTATCAGAAGTATACATTACCCATTGCTGCACATTCACTAGGTTTTAGAATCATAAGCAAACAGTAAACTTTGGCTAGACATAAACATATTTTAGAAATTAAACCATGAATGGTAAGCTTTTCCCACATCCACTTACCCCCAATGTTGTATCTGACAAAGTAGATCTTCGACTAATGATTAGCTCATCACTATAATCCTCATGAAAAGTATCTGATAACAGTATAAGGTAAAAAGATGCAACTGCTACGGCAATAGCATGAACAGTTGAGAACCCCCTGTACAGAAAGAAAAAGGGAACACTTAAGTTCATAAAGAATATCAGAAAACTCGATCTCAGTGATGTAAAAGACCATGCACATATGTATCTGTGTCATGCAGAAGATATTTACCGGTTGTTCCATTCAACTTTTTCTGCTTTGCTGAGTTTCTGATATCCCTCGCTATGAAGACTAATAAGACCTGTTAATTTGTAAACCTTCAAGAGCAGAATTTAATCAAGTTCAAAAATACAAGGTAAGAGAGATGCATGATGCATTCTTACTTCCATTCAGGAATAACTAGGAGGGAAAAGAAGGGGGGAGAGGTAGTTAAAGCAGACAGAACAGATCAGAATAACTTCTTCAGCGATATGACAAAATGATCTTGGAAAAAGAACCTAGTTTTGGAGCCATGAAAACAGAACGACTGGAATTAATCTATCTCTCAATGATTCAATGAATACTTGTGAATTTCTATCCAAACTCGTACCAAAGTTTGTTTTTATTTAACTTTCCATTCCCTAAATGGAAACCACAAGTGAGTATTCAGGTCCACATTACATGTATTAAAGGCTACAATTTCAAAATCTTATATGATCTCCAAAAGGACACCAAATTTTACATTTAAGTAGCCAAGACAATAATACTACGAATTTATCAAAAAAGCTTTCTCTCTATACAGCGCATAGGTCATTGTATCTTTGCTATATTCCAAATTTCCAACATCACCCAAATATACAAGTTAGGTCTGAGAATACTAGTGAGTGTTGGGGTACCAACATAGTGACTGCATTTTATATTTATCACTAAAGGGGTCTCATCAGTGAGCCACATATAAATTTGAAGGGTCATCATAGAAAACTGAAACCCACATCACTCTACTTTTGACTATTCAAGAACATGATTTATCAACTGATAACCAAGTGGCTTAAAGTAATTTTCTTTCTACAGTAAACACTAACTTACAGATTCAAACCAGGAAAAAACACTAGCTAAGAGATTGGTACTTACAATTTTGCAGAGAATCATGCCAACAAGGGCAGAAGCCAGCCAGTGAAATTCTTTGTTAGGGCTCACATAGCCATTGATGGATATTAAACCAAGAGGATATGCAAATCCCACCATACTACCTTGTTGGATTAAACCGTTGAACTCTGCCAAAGATATAGCTCGAGATCGAAAACTCTTCCGAAACACACAATCAAATGCAGGTAAAGTCCTTTTCTTGATTAAAAAAAAAAAACTATTTGCCTCTAAAGCTTTAAACTTTCAAAAGAATGGAAGCAAATAAGCCTCAAAAACCAGCTTTACATTAACAAACAATTCAAAGGGTATAAGCACTTAACACTTTAAGAGCAGCAAAATCTCCTTCTGGTTGTTCCAGATAGAAGAAAAGAGGAAGAACCCACCAGTCAAACATAGACGACGGCAAAAAATATCAGCCACAATAATATAAGTAAAGATTCAAAGAAAACAAAAAAAGTCATAATCTTTATTGACTAAGGATTGAAGGGTACCAGATACTAGCTCAAGTCTTTGAGTGCTGTGAAGAGCTGAGCTTTATGGTGTATTGGATTTGGGTTTGCTGTTGTCTGTGTAATTCTCTATGTTTATGGAATTTTCTTCACTATTTTTAAAATTGTACGGTTTCGTGGCTGTAATGGGTTTTGATTCTTTGGAATAAAAAAAAGAAATTCTAGTTTAAAACGGTATTTGTTTTGGCCAATTTTATAGTTTTTTTTGGACAATTTTATAGTGTAAACAAGTTAAAAAGAACCTTTGGCATTTTGCCTATGGATGCATACCCTTCTTTGGACAGTTTAGAAGCCAATTGAGTGTTCACGTTTTTACTCGAGGGCTTTATTACATTGATTGCTATATTTATCAATTTATGACATACTTGTCTCTTCAACTGTGACGATAAATTCTCGGGATGCCTTAAATGATCATTATATGTCCTTCTCAAAATAAAAAGTTGTTCTTCAATTTTCTCAAAATAGTTTCATCTACTTTTAATTTCTACCGATTAAATTTATTTAATGATAATTTCTCTTCATAAAATTACGTGAGGTTTCAAATTTGAATCCTAACATAGAAAAAAGATTTTGACTTTTCCTCTTAAAAAAAATCATGTTAAATAATCCAGTTCAGCTCACATAGAAATTAAGCTAAAAATGGTACAATGATTTTTTTTTTCGTGTTCAATAAAATTTTACATTTTATCTTCAAAGAAAAAGGTATAATGTGATTGCCTCAAAGCTCAAAGTTATGCAAAAATAGTATAATGCTTTTTCTTCATGTACCAATAAAATTTTGACGTTTTCTCTTCAAAGAGAAGAATGATATGTTATTTAACCAGCTCAACTCAGATCAGAGCTGTGCAAAAATGTATAATGATACTACACCACCCCCCCCTCCCCTTAATCCATCCAAAAAATTTCCTTTCCGTTCCTAGAATCCATGAACCATACATGGCCTTAGTTCTATAACTTCTGAAAAGTAACCATTTGGGTCATCTCCCCCTAAAAGTCATTTATTTCATGAGAAATGTTATTCAACTAACCTATACTCCCAACCGTCTCACATGAAATAGATTTCACATTAAATGGACTGATGTTTCTAAGTTGGAATAAAGGAGCAATGATCTGAACTTCATAGCACCTTCCTTTTTAATGAGGATGTAGGAGTAAACACACCAACAACAGCTCTGACACTAGCTTTACCAGCATATGCTTACCGCATCCGGGAATTGGAAGTTATGGTTTTTAACATGTATATGAAATACCAAACATCCCGAAGAATGAAAAATTTAGGCAAAAGAAGATTTAAGCAAACATATTATTAACTTGATAGTCCACAAGTTGGTAGTTCACTTGATAGGTTGTAGACATTGGGAAATACAGAAACATTCAACAGGAGAAGCACAAAGCATACGATATATACAAGCACTCTGGCTTATTACTGCTTGTCATTCCACCATGTCAGCTAAACGGCATATCGCCATCTTCTTTGTCATCATCATCTAGTAACCGCCTTGAATAAAAGCATTCAAGCGGTCGAGCTCCTCCCGATGCTCACTCACCACAGCACGAACCACATCACCAATGGACACCATACCGATCATTCCCCTGTCGTCTATAACTGGAATGTGCCTGATTCGGTTATCTGCCCAGAAAAACAAACGAGTTTCAATCTCAGACATTAGCTTCCTTGAATCCAAGGAAAGATTGGCAAGTTAGAAAATACAAATACAAGAAGCAGCTTATGATACCCGTCATCAGCTGCATTGCCCGCAGAACTTTGGTGTCAGGGTTGACGGTGATAAGCTTGTTCTGCAGCCACCAGCATTTCCATCAGAAGTAGTTAAACATTCATGAAGAAAAATGTAATTTAAGGTTAATATATGTAAACTCTTAGTACGCACGAGTTAGGATGGAGCTTTTAACAAGTTATACCTCCTCAGTCATGATATCCCCAACCTTCGTTGACTTGGATGATCTTCCCTGCACAATGATCTTCCTGAGATAATCTGAAGATTATTCACAAACAAAAAATACAATTAGTTGAGGAGAACCCAATTGTATCTTCCAATCATCATTAGTACAGCATGTACAGCCAATAATGAATTTCTTCTACATTTAGAAATAAACATGCAAATTCAGGAACATTTCTCGTTGGTACGAAGAATAGAAGATAGTACCTATCTTTCAACCAAGACTCTAGTTGATCCTACAAAACCCTTTAATTCTAAGTTTCAAGCATACCTTTTTGCGTCAGCTAATAAACTTTGTTCAAAATGATCATTTAGTAATCAAGGCCCATTACAACCAAACAAAGTGATTATTCCTAAATAACTTTCCTGAGTGGTTGCCCAAGTGCCCTTTTCTTCCGGCATGGTTTCCTATAAGTGCTCTGTAAATTTTCTGTTCAATTTTAGCTTATTGTTCAGCAACAAGTGCAGATTATGAACTCATACATCATACTCCGTGCTTTTCTTGAACCTTGGTAACTTATTAATTTGTTTCTATGTTCAAGACTAAGGCTCTGACTCAGCTGAGATAAGAAATTCAAAGTGACCTACAGCCATTATTGCCCAAAATTTTCTCGGAGAAACAATTAAAGATTCTAAACAAGTTTACTGCCTACTTGTTCTTCCCAACAAATTTACATTAGACTATACTTAAGGTTAAGACAAGACAACAGTCCCAACTTCGGATTAGAAGACCCTAAGATTGGCCCAAAAAAAAAAGAGGACCCTTATCATAATCTCCAACAAGAATAGCAATGTGTACTGAAGCCTAAATGTAAAAGTACCTCTCTCTGTTATGATTCCTGCAATAGATTTTTGCTCTCCAGGTTTCACAACCACCAAGGCTCCAACATTGTGCTGGGTCATCTGCAAAGGAAATGATCAATTTAGTATGCTCCATGCCACAGCTCTTCAAATCATTGCAAAGTTACGAACTTTCGCAAAGCTCAGATATGCTTACCGACTTAACAGCATCATAAACAGAGTCGTCCGTGGTGCACCACAGCCAGGAACCATCAGCGCCTTTACCTTTTGAGTTCAATATGTCTGCAATTCTAGTGCTTTCAAAACCATGCTCTTCTATGCGGGCAGACACAGCAGACTCAAAGCGTGAAAACACAGCAGGCTGAATTAGGGGATTCACAACACGAACGTGTCGCAAAACTGCATTTTTCACAAAGTTCCCATGTGATGAAAAAGCTTTAAGTGCTCCTTGCATTCTTACCTGTTTGAAGAGATAGATTATAGTTCATGAACACCGAGTATTAATTTCCCTCAACACATGAAACATCTCTCTTTCACAAAAGACAAAATAATACGCCTTCAATAGATATCTTAAGTCTTAACCAAATACCAATAAAAAAAAGATGGATCATTTACCTCTAATTCCACTTCATACTAGTTTTCGAGTTTTGATTAATTTGCTCACTGGAGTCTTTCCATTTACTCTTTAACCAGTACCGCTTTCCTATTTGGGTTGGTTTTACTAGTGAAATGATCTTACAGATTCTGGGCCCTGCATCCTATACACAAACTAGATCTGACAGTTTCTTGGAAGCCAATTTTCCCTACAATTCATTTAACACAGAATTGGGTCTAGCAAACTCATACTACAATAAGCACTTTCTTTATCTACTAATCTACCAAGAACTTTAGAGTTGCTCAATCTGGAATTTGTTTTTTCTTTTTTTGCTATAAAGTTTCTTCTTATTGTACTCAATCTATGACGGTTATGGATGATCAAAGTAAGCTGAACTCTTCTAAATTCAGGTGAAAGAAAAAAAAGTCAAAACCAAGACTTTTAAAAAAGTCTAGAAATCTGAAGACAGTCAAAAGCTTCAAGAAAAATTGATACTTGACCCCTATATCAACCACAACTCCCATACTCAGCCACTTCACAACCCAAAAATTCAAACTTTACATTTAAAAGTTAAAACATAAAAAAATGAAAACATACAATCAAAGATGTGAATTGATCGATCGAGCACAATCAAGTTGAAAGAAGTTCTGCATCAAAGTCGTAGAACCACAATAAGTAACAGAGAATGATTAATCTAGAACCATCTGAAAATCATATAAGCATCTGATTCGAATAAGAAGAAGGTGTGCGAGACTGAGTCACAGAGAGAGAGAGAGAGAGAGAGAGAGAGAGATTACCTGCGCAGAAATTTTCGGCTTCTGGATAGAGATGGACCAGTCAAGACCTAATCTTGACGTCTTATGTTGTTATGTGTTGTACTGATGTGTCAAACGCCGCGCTTTGTAATGGATAAGAAAAACCGTTTGCCAACGTTTTCCCGTGAAATCAGTCATAAAAAAGGCGCGGACTTCACGGTTTTTTCCTTCGTTTTTTCAAAAGATTCCTTTGGAACGACGTAGTTTCGTCTAGTTGTGGAGTTTTTTGGGCAATGGGCCTTTTTTTTTTTGGACAATGAAGTTTGGGCCGAGAGGAGACAGTCTTGACCTCCTATCCAAGTCCCGTTGAACCACATATAAGGCCACGATGATTAGCCCAACTTTCAATCTGAAGACTGACGGTTAGTGGGAGTGAAAGACTCCGCTGGTTCTTTAATCCCCAACATTCGAAGTAAGGACCCACATGCATCAGACCAAGAACATAACTGATCATTTTAGCTCTCTAAAAATTACCGCGTTAGCGTACCAATCCCATGAGCCAAATTTGGATGAATGATCTGCAGGCATCAGGTCGAGAACACAACTGGTCATTTTAATGAGGGACATTTAGTTCTCTAGAAATTACCGCTACCCAATTTCTCACCAATGAGGGACATTTAGTTGGTAGTGGGATTCGAGCTTGGGTGGGTGTACCACTAAAGCCAACTCTTTGCCAATCATACCAACCCTCATTGGCTGACTTTTGTTTTTATTAAAGTGCATAAACCCTAAATCCATAATATTTTTCTGGATTAGATTTTCTTATCTACCAAATTAGTTGGAATCATTCATAAAAAAAAAAAAAGTTTACAACATGCTAGAAAAAATAAAGAAAATAGTTGATGTCATTTATTTTTGTGGATTAGATTTCTTACATTTTTTTAAGATACCTAATTCCCATAATTTTATTAAATATTCAATCCCTCAATTAATGCTTTTTATTCTCTACTGTTGAGAGTTGACCGTATCTTTGTGCAAAATAGCGAAATTGCACTTGAAAATAGTTAGTCAGGTGTTCACTTCCATAGTTCCTTTTTTTTTGTGAGAAACTTCCATAGTTACATACTTACATTGTATGATGATCTCCATTTTTTGGAATAAATAAATAAATAAATGTGTTCAAAAAGGTGGTGAGGTCACCTACCCGAACTAATCCTATTTTACTATTTCATGTTTAAAAAGATACATCAAAGAGAAATCTTATAGGTGTTGGGGGGAGGAATTATTGGGGCCATTTTTATTCCTATATTAATTAGTTATGCTTATGAGTAGTGACGTGGGTTCATTAACAATATATTTTTCAATGTGATTGTCACATTGTCACATGGCATGACTTTATATTGTGATTGGTTGTTTAGAAAATAAATGGCCAATAGTTGATACACTAGAGATCAAAAAATAAAATATGTGGTCTAATCACAATATATATAAAGTCACACCATGTGGTAATGTGACGGTCACATGCAAAAATTTCTCGTTCATTAACAATGAATAATCGTTGAAAATAAGATTGAGTGAATGAGAAATAACTCAAAGAATTTAGAGTCGTTGTTGGGAGTGAAAATTAAAACAATATTTATAGTTGTCATATTTATAGAAGATACCTTAACAAGTTTGTCAATCTTCTTCCATGTAATATGTAATGTATAGCTTTTCATATTCAAAATAGGAAAGTAATCTATAGCTTTTAGGTACTTTACTAATTTGATATTAACAGATTAACCACATCAAAATGCCAGATGCATGATGTATCAATTAGAGTATATCCAACACCTTACCTACTTCATAGATCCTATGTCATTTTTGTAACATGAGTGCTGCTTAAAACCCACTCCAGCACATTAAGCATCTACTTAACATGTTTGAAGTTCACTTTTTTGTTTGCTTAATTTAGCTAGCTAGAGGAGAAGCTACTTACTACTATTTTATCTTTCTATATCTCTCTTTTGTCTTCCTTTTATCCAAAAAAAAAACTCTTTTTTTGTTGTCTCAATGTGCCTTTTGCTTATGTTAGATTGTTAGGAAAAAATGTTCAAATTAAATTACATAGAAAGAAAAATCATTGTTGGAACAAAACTTTGAAAACAATTAATCTACATTTATTTTCAGATTATTTTGTCATTATAGTTAACGAAAAGAAGATTTGAAAATGTGCATCGTCGGGAAAGCTGGTCCATGAGTCTCTAATCGTACCACAACTGCGCGCTCGACGGTTTGAATTTTCTTTATTTAGGGTAGTTTTTATTTGATGTATTTCATCCTTGTAGGCTCGTTTTGAATAAACGAGCAAACAAAACATAATGAGCGGCACTATTTAGTTTTCTAGCTTGTCTGGCCTTCAAAGTTATGGATATGAGCCTAGAAGATTGATGTATGATGCCATTTTTTTGTCATGATTAATGATTAATATAATCTAATTATCTTAAAAAAAAAAATTTGAAAATGTACTTTAAATATACGGTAAAAACTATCGGAAAAATTCTCCTAACACTCCTGTTGGTCATACTCCAAACAAAGAAACAAAACTAACTATGACTAACACCTGAACCAGGAGACTCTAGGTCCCCTAGAAGCTGGAGTGCTGGACAACAAGGTTAGGATGATGTTCCAACATTGTGTTCCCTATAAACCTAAGACACAGCATTGCAAAGAACACCAATAAAAAACCACAAAACAAGACAATGCTCCAAGTCTTAGTCTGTCTTCTATTTCCATACCTAATCCACTGCCACTAAAAACCATTTTGCAAAAACATAGCCTAAACTATTCAGTTGTCATGGACTTGACAATAAGACCACTTCCTACAATGCATAGTTTCGATGCCATTTTGCAAAAACACATGTCAACAGTAAACTACAACAGTAAAAAATGAGAATAATAGTAGCTACTAGCTAGCTCATAGATAATCCTAACTACCTAGAGTGGTTTTTCCCCTCCTAATTTTTGTTTTAATTTTAAGGGTGTGCTTGGTACCAACAATTAAACCTGTCTTTCTCGTGCTGGTCACATGAAGCAACCGGTTATTAAATGTTAGGCAATGGACCAGTCACCAGTGGTAGCAGATAGAAATATTTATATTTATACCTACAATTTTATTTATTTCCCTGTTTTGTTCTTTCCTAAGGTGAAATAAACAAATTGAATGTAAAAAGACCCATCTTTGGAATTAGAATAGAAAGAAAGGTTGAAACTTTGAAGAAGGGTCAAGAAGGAGAAGCGTGAGAGTAAAAATATCAATGAAACTTCATTACTGTCATTTATACTGTTTGGTTTGACGTTTAAATTATCTGGGTCTAGGCCAAAGTTTACAACTTTGCTCCCCTTTTTGAATCTGTGAGATTCTTCACAAGGTTTTTGGTTGCTTTGGATCCGATTTGGCAATTGGGTATTTGGTATAGTATCGAATAGAATCGAATAATCAAAATGGGTTCATGCTGTTCTACCAATTCCAAAGGAATGGGGAAGAGGATTGATACTCTGGAGCTCAGCACTGTGGAGGAGGATGGTTCTTCTTCTCCAAAGAGCTCAAAGAGATGGATTACGAGGAAGAAAACAAGAGGTGAAAAAGTGGGTGATAGAGATGTGGGGCATCAGATTGAGATTCCGGGCAGGTTGATTAGCAATGGGGGCAGCAAAGTTGCTTGCTTGTATACTCAGCAGGGCAAGAAGGGAACCAATCAAGACGCCATGCTTGTTTGGGAGGTTAGTGACTTGGTCCTTGCCTTTTCTAGCTTTGATTGATGTTGTTTGCTTTGTTTATCATCAGCAATACTAAATTGTTTGACTTTGATCTGGCCCCAATTTCAAAACTCATTTCTGCAACTCTTACTATTTATGTGGTGTTGAGTAGATAAATGGAGGTTTGTAGAGCCAATAAGGAAACTTGAAAATAGAATTTGGGAAATGTGGTTGACTTGGAGTGGATTTTTGTAGTGAAGGGTTTTATTGAAATGGAGAAACAGAAGAGTGGATCATGTAGTTGCTTCACTTGCGCAGTTGCTTGGTCAATTTCTTTTGTGCTATTTTATTCTGGGTTTACTTATTCTGAGTTAGATAAGTATATTTTCAAACTGGTTCTACTGCAACATGTACTCCACAATGTTCACACTACAGAGCAAAGATTGCTAATCCATTTCCAGCATGTATGTACACCGTATTTTTATTGCAGATTAACTACTCTTTAGTACTGCAAGGAACTGTATTCATCTTGCCACACCTATGTACATTGAGTAGGGTATGGCTAACTGAGATTCTGAAGGCATGAAATATTTGGAATACAATTTTTTCCTGTTGACAAAACAATACAAATTGCAGAGCATATTCAGGCTAATAAATCAGTCCGTATGTGAATCTGTATATCTTTAGTTACTTTGATTCGAGTCTTGGAATTTATTATGTTTACAGCATATCAAAAATCATTCAATTAGTGGTCAAATTGCATGCATTTTGAAATGTTTTCCTTATTCTTCTTTCTTTTGCATCAATATGTGATGATTTGGTTATAATGTTTGTATGATAGGATTTCAGTTCGAGAAGTGATACAGTTTTTTGTGGGGTATTTGATGGCCATGGTCCATTTGGTCATATGGTTGCCAAGAAAGTTCGGGACTCTCTTCCACTTATACTATGTACTCAGTGGAAAGCTAATTCAGATGGTGACCTGAGCAACCTCAGTAAGACTGAAAACGCACATGGAAATTCTAATTTTGAAGAACCGGCATCTCCAAGCATCGATGATGAATGGCGCGAGTCAATGGAGGTTCCGGAAAATGAAAATCTCCCTGACATGTATGCACCACTAAAAAAGTCATTCTTAAAGGCTTTCAAATTAATGGATAAGGAATTAAAATTGCATCCCACAATTGATTGCTTCTGCAGTGGGACAACAGCTGTTACATTGATAAAGCAGGTGATCATTCATAACATCCTCAAATGATTTTCTGTCATACACATAATCATTGATATTTGTAAACATGTATGCATTTGGATGTGTGATTGTACTTGTCTGTCTGTTTGTGTACGTGCATATACAAACAACATAACAAACCTGCAAACACACACACAAACACACACGCAGGTTTGTTATGTTGTTTGTATATGCATGTACACATTCAGATGATATAAATGATAGTTGAAAAACTTTGAAGTTTTGAAGATACTGTAAGGCTATGGAGAACTTGGTTCTTTAAAGTTTAAACACATATCAGGTTGGTGGTGATAACTTAAGAGCCTCACACCACCCCCATAATAAATAAATACAATGTTGGAAATTTGGTTTACCATTTCATCAGTCAGACTGTCAAATAAAATGATAAATTGTGGAAAATAATTGTGAAAATGCTTTGTATAAACATCAGTCTGTTGTCATACCTTTCGAGATTATAGAATTCTATAAAAAAGTTTTCTTTCTTATAATTCATTTTTTCCTCATATGGTATAAGAGTTCTGGTTTGTGGGAAAGTAGTTTTTTTTTCCCACTATTATGGCTGCCTAGAAGCTGAAATCAAGTCATCCCTGCTCTGTTCATCTTTTGTTCACAACTTTCTTTTTAATAGGCATTCTTTATATCATAATGGCATTGCTTGGAGTGATTCAAAGTGCTATAGTAGAAGGTGATACAATACATGCACAAGATGATGAAATTTCCGACGAGCATTGCAACTAATTTGTAATGTTTTTTTTTTCAGGGTCAGAATCTTGTACTTGGAAATGTTGGGGATTCGAGAGCTGTGCTGGCAACAAGAGACAAAGACAACTCTTTGATTGCTGTACAATTGACAGTAGACTTAAAGCCTGATCTTCCTAGTATATTTCTCTCTGTCTCTCAGCACACACAACAGATGTTATGTAGAACTGCTGGTTTAGAAGAATGTTGATGAATATCTATTGTCTGTTCTGTAATTAGGGGAAGCTGCTAGGATTCATCAATGCAAAGGAAGGGTATTTGCATTGCAGGATGAACCAGAGGTTGCTCGTGTTTGGTTGCCTAATAATGATTCTCCTGGTTTAGCAATGGCTAGAGCCTTTGGGGACTTCTGTCTAAAGGATTTTGGTTTAATTTCTGTCCCAGATGTTTACTACCGCCAGCTTAAGGAAAAAGATGAATTCATTATACTTGCCACCGATGGGGTAACTTATTTTTCTTTCCTTTATATATTTGGGTTTCTTGCCATTTAAAACAGATACTTAAGCTGTACATCATGCAGGTTTGGGATGTCCTTTCAAATAAGGAAGCAGTCGAAATTGTGGCTTCTGCCCCTAGTCACACAACAGCAGCCAGGGCTCTTGTAGACTGTGCCGTTAGAGCTTGGAGGCTTAAATATCCTACGTCCAAGAATGATGATTGTGCTGTTGTATGCCTTTTTTTAGAACAGTTATCTGTAGCTGATGAGGTTGCAACGGAGAGTGAAGTGACAAAGAATAACGAAGAGGGAATGGACAGGATGGCAATTACAGACGCTAACACCAAGGATTTAGATATTGGTGATTCTCATTCCATTGCTCTTGAGCATTCAGGTAGTGATTTAGAAATCAGTGATTCTCATTCCATTGCTCTTGAGCATTCGGGTACTGTACGAAGCTCCGAGGAGATTGTGCCTGTATCCGAGTCAACAGAGCAAAAGCTTCCTACAAAGTTGGAGGGCCAGTCTAAAAGAAGTCTAGCAGAGTGCATTTCAACGGATGAAGATTGGTCAGCACTGGAAGGCGTTACCCGGGTTAATAGTTTGTTAAGTCTTCCAAGATTGTTATCCGGTGACAAAAGATCTCCCAGTTGGAGAAAGAAGTGGCTATGAAACATTTAAGGCTTTCATTCCATTTCACTCTCAGGAAAAATATCTTACATGATACCTGTGTGCACTCCAAATTTTGTTTCTGCAATAAACACAATGTTCTAGTTCACTGCCAAGCCAGAAAAGAATCTGGAGGTTTCAATTTGCCAGATACAGTTTCACAGGTATCACACCATTCCTAGATATACCAGTTAAGAAGCCTCTATTTTGTTAAATATAGTGAGTGGCCCTGCAGATTATGTTGGTGAATGTGTATTGTCCTTTGGAATATGGATGAACAACTATGTAGTCTAGTGAAATTGAGCTGCCGTTTTGTGTTGTTTTTCACTGTGTAATTTCTTTATAGACATGTGAGTTCTAAATACACTCGATAAAATTTGATTTATTTGGTAGGGGAAGATTGTTAATGGCATTAACACCCTTGGTGCAATGCTCTTCACAGTAGTGTGCAGCTTGCTATTGACGGTTGACATGTTCAACACTATGATAAAATATTCTCATATGATAGTTTGCAAGTTAAAGATAGTGCAGTAGAAGTGAACAAAATTTATTGTACGACCTTTCGTTCTATCCTTTGTTTATTACTGTTTGGTGTTGTGTCCGAAAGTTATAAGAAGGAAGATTCCTCTGCAGGTTCGAGCATGATATCTACTATTTTCATTGGTCCTTGAAAGGCATGCACCTTTAACAAAGCATATTGGCATGAAATTGTATTAGAAACCTGAATGTGAATTCCTTTACGTGACAATGTGTAGAAGACAATGGAAGAAGAAATAGAGTGTACACAAGGTTTCATCTATGTTTGCTTTCCATTGCATATATCTGGGAATGAAAGTTGGGAGGGAAAAAGAGAACAGAGGGTGCAAAGCAATTATGAAATATCACTTTGTCTTGTGGGAGCAGACAAAGGATCTAATTGATTTCCACACTGATTTCCACATAGAGCAAGAGGGTGGTACAGGGATAGCAAGGTAGTGTTTCTATCTTCGGCCTGCATATTAAATACTTGTTGTTTGCTAGTGATTTGTTTCTAACTTAGATGCCTTTTCACCTCAGCTGGCATTTCATGCTGCATAGCATATGAAAGGTTGGGCCCTGCAAAATGAATAACTAGGTGAATCAATTGATTGATCGATCAGAAATGTACTATTGCTTAATAGTTTTAACATGTTACGATATCATGCTAATCGATCATGAATCAGACTAATTCTTCTTATGTAATCGTGTGGTCTAGATTAATGTCTCAAACAAACTGTACTGATCAACTAATTCTAGGCTTAGTGGCTGCTCTATAGGGTTTGTGTGCAACAAAGTTTTTCCATTAGTATGTATATTGTCTAGATGAAAATAAAGTATTTGATCAAATATCTCAAAGAAGCTAAACTCACGTGATATGATTTATAAACTCTATGAATTAGGAAACTTTTAGATCCATTGGTAATTAGAATGTACGTTCAATGAAGTACTCAGGGTTTGTGAACTGTTGTTGCTGGTGTTTCAACACATTTGAGCACTGTTGCAGGGGCAGATTCAGGTGCTCCAGCTTAGAATGGTAGTCGCTTATGCTAAGACAGAGGAAAATTAGGAAAGCAGACATTTAACCGCACGTGCTAAGGGTACGTACGTGTAGGGCCAGATGTACATGTTATTGGGACAGAAAGAGTTGAAAGGATTGCTTGTGTAAAATCATTGATCATTTCTGAATCTGTGCCCCTGGCACCTTTGATACTGCTGCTGACAGCAAATATAAGTGCATAGATGGCCTTCCAGCAAGTAAGTTTGAGCATTGATTGCATCACTCAGACCTATGGGCCGGAAAAAGATTTAGCAGAGCTTTTTAATGTGTGGGGGTTTTCTCCTTTTGGCTTCTATATACAAACTACTACCCTTGGTAAAAAAGCTAATAGGAAATGAGCCGTATTTTACACAATTGCAAATCAACAAAGCAAATGAAGAATGGAGATCCAAAATTTCGAACACATGATCGACCCTATTTAGACATAGCACTTTTCTTGGAAGCACTCTAGTTATAAAAGTTTCTTTTTCTTGTGAAAAGCACAACTTTCTCGAAAAAAAAAAACGCATTTAGAAACACTTGTTGAGTAAGCGCTTTACATCAAGTGCTCTATAAAAAAATACTAAAAAGTAACTCCATAATTCATATAGATTTTGAACGATCTCTGCTAAAACTACTCATAGAAAACAGATCAGATCAGCACACAGAAATGATCCCATGAAAATATGATGCTATATATATATTTTTTCAATTCCTAGCTACTAGCTTGTTTGTTCTCTTATATATCCTGGGTATTTATAGGAGTATAGGACTACTATTGATGGTGAATAATAGTGAAATGAAAACTGAAAAGGCAGCTAGCGATAGCCACATGTGGGTACATGGCATGATGATGCAGATGATCCAGCGAATCCAACAAAGAAAGACAAACAAGGGGAAATTAACCAGGTGTCAGCTAGCAATATATACATTGATTGAGCCAAAAATCTGGGTTAACCTAACTTGCATGCTTTCTTTGCCTTTGCCTTTCCTTTGCACATACAATTTTGCAGAACTAGTGCTGCGCTGTTAGCAGAGGCAGCATGTGTAAAAGTAAACATATCTATATTATTCCACCCATTCATTCATAAAGGCTTTGCGTGTAAATCTGACCCAAAGAGAAAAAAAGTGATGAGCAAACTGCTCCTACCTATCTAGCTATATAGCTACCTTTGCCCTAAAATTCCATTTCCTTCTACCTCTCCTTTACTACTTCATTGCTCATAAATGCTTAGCTTCTTCATTTTCTTCTTCTTCTTTTTTTTCATTTTCCTTTTTCATTTTCTATGTATTCATGAATTATGCATTTGGTTTGCAGATACTGGTAAATTTATGCATTTGGCACTATTGATTTCACATCCAAGACCTGTTTTATTTTTCATTTGCAGAATCATCAACAGTCTCATCCATATGCATATGTACTAGCTTGTCTCTACATTTTTCTTCATAATAGTTTTCAATTAATTCATGCAGTGTATTATATCCTGACTTCCCATTAGCATAAACAGAATCAACTCGGATTTCTAATGATGAAAGTGATTCAGCTTTGCAATTAATTCAAGTGGTGAAGGAAAATGAAGAAAATGAGTTAAAATTAGCTAGGTCAACAATTCGCCTTTTTAGTGCAACGAAATAATAAAATAAAAGTGATGAACATATATTGATCAAGGTTTAACTCCTAATGTTCACAACAACCCTCTATAGAGAAGATGACCTAGGAGTTATAATTACTTATGGTCAATTTGGTAGCAAATGTATATTGAGTCTTGAGTAAGTATATATAGCAAATATCAATCTCTAATATCCCCTTCTATTTTTTTTGCAAGTACCAAACAAAGATGAGAAAGAGGCAAAGAGCAAAACCTACCATGTAAAGATCCATTTCAAAATGTTTGGGAAATGATCCTACCATTTGCAATATTAGTGATGGTTAATACATTACTGTTGGTCAACAACTTTCCCAACAATAAAGAAAAAAAATAAATTGACGTCTCTTCTCTTGTAGACCATATGAATATCACACGAAAAATTTTGCCCGCCCTATCTTAGGGAAAACAAAAATTCTCAACTCAATTATAACTTTATAAGTGTAAAAAGTCTTAATTCAATGGCATAGAGGAGTAAATATTTCTTGGCCGTCCACAACCACATATGGAGTAGATATTAATTAGTAAAGGGCAAATAATATATAACTTTTTTTAAAAAGGAAAAAGTGAAATGTATTTCCTGTAAAACTCATTCGTACAGTCGATCTCTGACAGATGTTGGGGTAGGGGGCATGGAGATCAAGTTGCTCAACAACCTCACAAGTTTTGTACTTCAAATTTAATGCAGTATTATGGTAGTATCTTTGAAGATAAGAGTTTTTTCTATCAGCAAGCCATTAGCACTTTGGGAAATATGTCTATGTAGATCATAATGAAGCACTTGATTGAAACCAGGAGTAAATAAAGAGAGGAATATTATTGTTTTGCAATGAACCAGTGAGAGGAATAGCTTTATGTCCCTTTGATGCAGAATTGCAGATTGCATGCATATTACAAACCCAGATCTGGAAGAATTAGCTGTGTAGCTAGATAGAAAGAGGAATATATGTTCACCTCACCTTCAATATCTCAAGCCATGCTCCTATTGACAGTCCTAGCCAGTAGTCCTATTTATATATAATATAAATATCTGAGTTTGTACGTGTGTGTAATATATTATGAACCTCTTCTATAGCTAGAAAGATTCTTTTATACATTTATCAGGAAAAAACTTTATGATGGCTTAATTTTCCATTTCTCTTTCAGGGGGGGAACTAGCAATTTGCATCATCTCCACTCCCCAAATTCCAAATGGTTTCTAAACTTTATGAGAGCTTAACTCATTCAGCTACTCCCACGCATTTGGAGCACTCAGAAAATCATACATGCATGTGAGAATTTGATAGATTCAAGGTGATGATCATCAAGTAGATCAGCTAGCTAGTGTTTGAGATTAAAAAAAATTACATGGTCAGTTAAAAGTTGAAAGTAAATAATAGTGTGATATAAAATTAATTAAAATATTGTGTTTGAGGTAATTAATTATATCCATCTCTTAAAACAAAAAATATCCATAGCTAGCAGCTAGTAAGTACTTTAATAATTAGGCCATGCGTATTGCTCAAAAAGATAATTAGGTCATGTATGATATGTATTTTACTTCCCAAGTCAACGATTGATTCTCCTTTGACCAAATGCAATTCAGACAGTTTGCAACAATACAAATATATATATATGGAGCCTCCAAGCTAGTGAAAATTTCATATCAATTTAAAACTCAAAAGGCTAGGGTTATAGTTCCCAAAATCCTAATTATCTGCTAATTACTAACAGAGAATTACAATTATTTATTTGTACTCTCATATGGTGGATAATGATGCCCCACCACCATTGTTGTTCTAATACGATCTTCGATCAATAATGTTAATGTGATTATCTATAAAATTCTTTATATATATAGTTACTCCAAGTCACAGGCTAAACGCTGCAATATGGGATATTCGATATATATGATATAAAAAGAGAACTAGTACAATAATGTCACTGGATAATTAGCTTGATAATTATTTTTTTGTTTAGTAAGATCACATTGGTTTTGCACTACTAATAGGCAAGTACAAGATTTAATTAAAAACCCTAAAAGAAGAAAGATGTGTTACACAGTAACAGTACGTACTATTACTATCCTGACTACTCCTGCAAGCATTTCAGTTCTTAATTTGCCTGTTTCTGGTAGCTCCCTCGCTAGCTCATTGAAAGTTCCTCATCATCTCTAGCATCATGGATTATTTATACGCTAAAGTAAACAATATAATTAATAATAGCCCCTCCATAGATCTCATCCCTTCCACTCTCCAAAACCCTTATTGTTCAGGCCACCAGATTCTTCTAGTTTGGAATTAATTTTCTTATCCATTAATTACATTAACTTGTAGAGATCAGTTTCCCCAAATATACCTGGTATCACAGTTACTATTGCCACTGCTCTATTCTATATATGACTGCTACTTACGCCTCTCTATTTCTATCTGCACGCGTATATGTCATTGAAACCTAGCCAGCTACCTCATCAAGATCTTAATCTAAGGAGATAAATGCCCATGGGTTCATTCAATTCTCATCATCACCATCAAAGAATAGTACCTCAACAACAACAAGAACAAGATCCACAGATTCACTCAGATCTACAACTGTATAACCAGTACCAGATTGCTCAGCCGCCATTGTTAATGTCACGGGGATTGACCTCCCGGCAACTCCTCATCAGCTGCGCCGAGTTCATTTCTCAGCTCGACTTCTCCTCCGCTCGCCGCCTCATTTCCATTCTATCCTCCTCGAATTCCTCCCCTTACGGAGACTCTACCGAGAGACTAGTCCACCAGTTCGTTCGCGCCCTCTCTCTCCGCCTCCCTACAGTGGCGGCGGCAGGAGGAGGAGTTGTGAGTGTTGCCGCCGCCACTGCATCATCATCCGCCTCCACCTCTAACTCTAACTCGTTGTTAGAGGTGGAGACGGAAGTAGAAGAGGAGGAGGCGCTTCAGTCGTGCTACCTAACCCTAAACCAGATAACTCCATTCATCAGGTTCAGCCACTTGACGGCGAATCAGGCGATACTGGAAGCCATTGACTCCAGTCACCACGCCATCCATATCCTCGACTTCGACATCAAACACGGCGTGCAATGGCCGCCGTTGATGCAGGCCCTCGCCGAGAGATCCTACGGCTCAAGCTCATCCCTCCACCACCCTCCTCCCATGCTCCGGATCACCGCCACGGGTCGCGATCTCACTCTCCTCCGGCGAACAGGCGAGCGCCTCCTCCGGTTCGCTCAGTCACTCGGCCTCACCTTCCACTTCCGCCCGATCGTCCTCCTAAACGACGTCGCAATGTTCGATTACCTTAACCCGACGTCACTCGGTCTCTTCCCGGACGAAGCCCTCGCCGTCAACTGCGTCCTCTACCTCCACAGACTCCTCACGGACGACGCACGTGACCTCCACCTCTTCCTCGACAAGATCAAAGGGTTGAGTCCGAAGATAGTGACAATAGCCGAAAGAGAAGCCAATCACAACAATCCAATGTTTCTCAACCGGTTTATCGAGGCGGTGGACCACTATGGCGCCGTTTTCGACTCTTTGGAAGCCACCCTCCCACCAAATAGCAGGGAGAGGCTAGCGGTGGAGCAGGTGTGGTTCGGGAGAGAGATTGCTGACGTGGTTGCAGCGGATAATGAACAAAGACGGAGGCAGTTAAGGCACGAGAGATATGAGAATTGGGAGATGATGATGAGGAGTTCGGGGTTCTCGAATGTTCCGTTGAGTCCCTTCGCTCTTTCTCAAGCGAAGCTTCTTCTCCGGCTTCACTACCCTTCTGAGGGTTACCAGCTTCACAGCCTCAAGGACTCGTTCTTCTTAGGTTGGATGAATCGTCCCCTTTTCTCAGTTTCTTCTTGGAACTAAATAATTTGCAGCACTAGTAGTAGCTAGAAATATATATATACATATGCCATTATAGCTAGAACCCAAACTGGAATCCTAACTAAGCTACTCATCTGATTACTATATATATATGGATGGAAGAGTATATGTAATACCAAACATTGATGTGATGAATCCGGACGGCGACGTTTGCATACGAAGAAAACAGCTTCCTCATAGCCATGCTTTGCACACTGTTTTTTCTTTTAGCTAGCTAGATGGCTAGTTAGCGTCTGAAATTGATCATGATCAGTGTTGTAAGGTTTAGTACGTTTTAATTTGATTTATTTGTTTTTGTAGTTTTTATGATCACCTTTAGTGATGGGATGATCTCCTTTTAATTATTTAATTGTGTAACCAATTCATCTTCGAGCTTTTGGAAAGCAAAACAGTTAGCTGCGAAGTGGAGCTAGCATATCTAATTTCTTTGATTAATATAATAATTAATTTTTATCTGAATTTGTACTTTATTATTGAGTATCATTTTCTTCTAGAGGGCTCCTTGTATATCCCTAAAAAGCTAACTATGTGTAGGATTAGTATCCTACGTACTTAAGAAAGATTAAAGTTGTTCTTCTTTTCTTTTTAATGCAAATTATGGTTCACTTTTGGTTGAAATGACAAATACTTTAGATTTAATTAACATCTATCATGGAATACCATTACCGCCATTTCCTCTTTGTCGTAATCTTAATAAAATAAGGGCAATGTTTACCTATGGTGTATGCAAATGAAAACGATTCCTTGTTCCCCAAAATTCCTTTGTCTCCTCCAATGTCGTCGTGCTTCCAAGATTAAAAGGAGGGGGGGTACATAAGCATTCTTGTTTTTAGCATTAAGTAGCTAGCCGTATGTACCTGGTAGGCTGTCTTTTTATTTTAATTCAACTATTTATTACCCTAATTTATGCCGTTTGTCCCCTCAACAACACCATCGAAGTTCTCAAAATAGAGCGTTTCATGCTCACCTTGCCTCCTCTACCACCATACATCTCTAAACGCTCCTGCGTAGCTACCCTCCTGTCCTCTCTAAATGATCTATCTGGTTTTTAATTAAGGAACACTTAATCTCTTATTTACATGCAGTTAGGCCTCAACATGACAGAATTTCCCCTCAACATTGCCCTATCTGAGATTCTCTCTGTTTCTTTAATTATATATATGCTTCTTTTATATTATGCATATATAAAGATAAATTTGTTTATCCTGTTATGTCGTATATCAATTGATTCGGAGTCAATCTGAACCATGTAGCAGATCGATGGTATATTGTTTAAATATATATATTTCTAACATAACATGTAAAAGATGTTAGAAAAATACGACAAATTATTTGTATATCGAATGCGTAGTAATATTCAACTCTGCATCGTAAGAATTGCTGTTCATATGTGGTGGTGTTTCGTTTTTTTTTTTTTTTTTGGGTACCTCATTCGATGCTTACGATTTAGGCTTTTAGGGTTTTCAAAAGTTCAGAACTAAACTCGAAACTCTACCAATAATCAACACTAGTCACATGTCAAAATAACAATTTATCATATATATATAGAGAGTTTCTAATGATGATCTTATAATAATTAAAGACTTTGTGAGAACTTTATAATTAAAGATTTGATAAATATTTTAAAATTTAATATTATCACATGATGTCCGATATGCAAAATAATTTTAACTGCGAAGACATAGACCCAATTTACCCAATTTCAACCATGGTAGTACATCTCGATCACTTAGTACATATTGGTAAATATAGTGACCTTCCTAATTTATTATGTACAAAAACTATATCATACTCCGAGTTTCTCTACTGAGTGCATAAGTGATTAACATAACCAGTTGAAAAAGTCACAGATCACATGCTTTAGAACACGACACCGTAAAAATTCTCCTAATTATACGTCAAAATTAATGCACCATCCACTTAAACATAGCGTAGTGTTACTATATAATTAAGCTTATGATTATCTAGGGTTTGCTTAATTTGCTTGGGTGTTGACAGTGAGTGATAAGATGGTTACAAGGGCATGGCAACGCGCGCAAAGCTAGCTTAACTTGGCTTGCGTGTTGGGGCTAATATGACTGATCAATCTATCAGGGATTCAGAGCTCTAGCTTGCTAGGGTTGATGCAATGCAACATGGCGTTGACAGAGAAGAGAAGACATATGCATCCATCTTTTCCTTTACATCGATCTGATTCAGACGTAACCTTTTGGCCAGTGTGTTTTGTTTCTTTGGACGAAACCCAAACCCCTTTTCTTGCTCATTGATTAAAATTGCTAGCCAGCTCCTGATGATATACTTGGATTTAGATGCTCCTCTCTCTCATTTCATCTTCACATGCAATTAATAATGATGACAATGGCAGATAGGGATGTATTAAGATTTGGACCATCGATCATAACACTGTTTTCCAAAAAGAATCCTTGTGATTATGCCACTCCAGGGTTTTTTTTTGGCCAATATATCTAATGGATTTTAGCATGCAGGTGTCGACCCACTTGATTGATTTGTAGAAATAATAACGGCAATCTAAGCAAATTAAGTGTGATATTATTGAGAACTATACATAGATAACTTAATTGACCAAAATAAAAATAAAGAAAATTTAGTGAGTTAGCTAGGTAGTAGGTACACAGAGAGTGTGATAATATTTGAGTACGTACAATGATAATCAAATATGCATATATCGATAAATTATAATCAAGTGTATAAATAATTATTCAACATAATATCTTGTTTAGTTGCTTAACTTGTATAATAGAAGATGGCATTCCTTCAAAACAATATATATACTACAACGTTTTCACCAAAAAAATATAAATATACCCAACCTAGGTTTTTTCTTTTTTATTATCAATCAGATCGAATTAAAATGTAAGCTTTATGGCCAAAATTAGAAAGGGTAGAGTGATAGCATACATGGATGAATGGAAGGGCTACGTACGCTATTTTTTCTTTTCTTTTTTGACAATGGATGGAAGGGCTATACACAATTACGAAAGTATTAGGGTTCTGCATCCCATAAACAAAGTCATTTTTTAACAATATATATTTACAAGTATATGGTTAGTGGGTATCTTCCTTAACGTCCTGATTAACTGTTAAACACTTTCAGTTCTCAACCATGAGTAGTCCCAGTGTAGTTGCCTCGGAATAATGTAACATATCAATTATTCTATGCATATGTTAATTTCCCTTGGTTCTTCTAGGCGCATGTGTAAGTGATTCGGAGAGAGAAAGAGAGAGGAAAAAAAAAGGATAGATCAATTTGTTAAACTTCGATCACAGGCTCCAGATTCCATATATCTTCTTATATTCCATGCCGGCCATCATATCATTTTATGTTTTCAATTTCCAATGTATGAATGACCTTCTTCTTCTCACATTAAGAAAAAAAAAAGGGTCAAAAGTCAAATCATCACTAACCTCACTCTCTACTACTGAATATTATAGCTAGCTGCTCCTGGGCAAGGACTGCTTACCATTTTACAAGCATATATAATAATTTATAGTTTACTTAATTGTAGAAGATTATCATATTTTCTTCTTAAAATGAATTGGGTTTTATTTTCTTCTTCTTTAAATGTGTTTTCAGATCGATCAATATTGAACAGATGGTAAGCTTTAATTAAGCTGATATATATAACTATATATACTAGCTAATAACTACTAATAAAACACAGTATACATGTCCTTATCGCAAGAAGTACTAATGATCGATCTGTTGCAGAGATTAGAGATACGAATCAAATAAACCTAGATAGCTAGCTACTTTTCGATCGAGTAGTTACTTTCGAGTAGGCTCATGATTGCGACAGTAAAAGTAAAACCTTTCCTTCGATCTCGATTAATCTTCCTTCGATCTTCTTCTTCTTTTCCCCATCCCAAAGCGCTGTATGTAAAAAGACGCATGGATGAATGCACAAAGCCATATGATATTCCTTCTCTTCTGAGAGAGAGAGAGAGAGAGAGAGAGTTATAGTGTAGATGGTGATGAATAAATGAAGCGTGGGTATGGTAATGTATGACTGAAAGAGACGAGGATCAGCTGGAGAGAGTGACAGAGCAGATATTCTACGTCTGCAGAATATATATATATATGTAGTGGATCGTGTTAAATACATATATTAATATCACTGCACACTAGCACTGCGCAGCTATATATATATATATATATATATCTAAATTTTAAGGTCAATTGCACAGACCAGCTTTCAATTATTGGGGAGGTTTCAATTTATTTATTTTTCGCAAGAAACAAACCAACTTTGATTGAAATAACAAAGAGGATACAACAGAAACCACTATAGAAAGGCATATTTAGAGTCAAGCCCCCGACGTTTTAAAATTGTTACAGTCAAGCCAACCAACTGTTTCAGTTAAGTCAACTGTTTAATGCTCGTGTTACAACTAGCTAGGTAATCCATCTCTTGAGATAATGAACCAAAGGCGCACCATATAAAGCTACACAACATGAGCACGGTAAGTGATTACGTTTTGAACTCATGTACCCGCAAGTCATATGAATGTTTAAATTTAATTTACGAGTCCAAAGTGGTTGTCTCATTTTTCTCTCCTATGTGCCGGCCTTAACAATCAACCTAAACAAATATGTCAACATGTATTGAAGTGTTCCACTAAAGTTGGTGACATTACCATATTTTGAAGATGTACGTTTTGAACTCACCCGTGAGTTATACGATTGTCCAAAATTTTAAGGATCTAAGGCTTGGTCATCTCATTTTGGTCCCCTCAATGTAGGCCTTGACAATCAACTACAAAAAGAGTCAACATTGAAGCATTTTGCTAAGTTGGGATCCAACATTACAACATCTCAAATATCCAAGACCAAAATGAAATCAACTCCATAACTTAGGGGTTGTTTTTGAAATTGACCCCAATTTTCATTATTGAACATTGTGGAACGAGAAGAGGTAGGGTAGAGGGTACTTAAAATTAATTGTGAGGTAGCGTAGGTGGGGTTGTAGCTAATGAAATATGCCAAAAGTGCAAAGGGAAGGTGTGGATATGTGGCCGTGCGTGCACAACAAGTTAAAAGAGCAGCACAGCAGGTACGTACTGCTTTGAGTGCTTGTGGTTGGTTTCCTTCCTTCTTTATAACACAATTTGCTTTTAGTGTTCGTACTTACACTGCATGTGTATTATTATCGATCTTCAATAACGCAATCACAATGCAAAAAATGATTGATTTAATGAGAGAGACCACTCTAGCTTTGGTTTCAGCACACACGCAATGGGGGCCAAGGGAATCAATGAAAATTGAATATATAGGACATCTAATGCATCCATTTTGAGAACTAGGCTATGTAGCCTTGTAGGGTAAAGCTAGGATTGTTCATTATTGTGCACATTGATGAATGTATAGGCTTCACAAGACAAGACTCATTATAAAGGACTGATCATGAAGATGTGTTATCTTATGATTACAACACCCAAAAGTTGTTCATAGCTAGCATTTTGGGATTGCACCAAATATCTTATGTTTGCTAGCAGCTGCAAGCAGAATCTTTGCTTGAGCTATCATAAGATAGATTCGTATATATCAGTGAGTACATTACAAAGATTCTTATATACCATAAGGAGGAATGTGATGGACATGAGGGTCAACTTTCAAATACTATATGGCATATTCCATTCCATTATCAGTGATCGAGTAGTATTATAAACTCACTTTTGTAAAACGTTGCAAGTGCATGATATATATAATGTTGCATCTCCTTTTAAGTTTAACATTGAAAAAATTGGAAATTTATTTGTCTTGATTCATCATGGAACTGGGTTCTCAATTTGTGAATATTCATTTCAAGGCATTGGAGATGGAAAAAGAAAAACTCTAATGTATCTTTGCTATATATGTTAGTTATTACTTATTAAGACTAGTGAATGGTTTGTTTGTACGTTGATCTGATAGGATTAAAAAAATCTGAATGCTTTGATGGCACAATATATTGCTTGATTTCTAGCTCGATCCATACTGTTCAATTAGTACATTGAAGCAGCTGAATGGTCAAATTAAGGCTCTAGCTTCAGATTGATATGGTGGTCTCTCAAGTGTGCATTACATTACAGTATTTGAAATTTCACATTTACACATACATGTCAAATTCATTAATTGGGTGCTTTTCAATGAAGAAAAGAAAAAAAAAGAAAAGGAAAAAGAAATTTTACTGAACAATTTCTAATAACAGCTAATATAAGTAATGGACACTTGGACAATATAAGCATTTACTAGTATTGTTTATGGTGTTCTGCATAACGTAGCTAGCTTTGTAAGAGTGGATACATGAACAAAGAGTTAATTATGATCTACTTATGGATGTGATGGATGCAAAGCTACCATATATTAATCACATTTGTTATTGAACTTCAATCGAGTGGGAGATTGATCGAGAAGATATGGTTCTACAATATTACAGAGTTTCAAATAATACGTTCAGCTAAATAAAGCATTGAAAAAAGAAGGTTTTTAAAACTTGCCAGATATTAATTGAACTAGTGTTAAACAATATATTACAACTATTGCAATGTAGAAATTCTAAGCATTCTGACTCGTGAGCCGTTGATACATCTACATCAAGCAATTTCATGGTCCCAAGTATTCTAGCTACTTAATTTGTTTCTTTTTTGTTTGATCGGACCAGGTCTTACAAACCCATTGGTCCCAACAAGAGCCGGAATCAGAAGCCTCCACCGCCGAAGAAATATGACTGACAAGAACAGTGATGTCGTCGATTTTGCCTCCCGGACGATTGATTCCCGCCTTTTTAGCCGCTTTTGAAAAAGGAGTAACACCCCACTTGTCCCTGGACTTGTGCAAAGCCAAGTGAGCTATTTTCGACGCCAGCACTCGCGGTGTCGCCGTCGGGTTTGCCTCCAAAACGTGCCCAATTTCAGCCGGGAATAAATTATCGAGCAACCCATCAGTACCTAGCACTATGACATCTCCCGGTCTCGCCAGAACCCTCATCTCGTCCACCGAAGCGAGGGAATCATAGCCGAAGCCGTTGCCCAGCTGGCACGGCCTGTTGAATCCCGTTCCCCGAGTCAAAGACCGGTAACACAACCGGTTTTGTTTAAACAGCAGAAAGCCACTGTCCCCAACATTCACACAGTGCAGAACACCGTCTCTGAGAGTGACAATGCAAGCGGTGGATGATCCCAACACGAAGTTTCTAGTTTTGTTGTAAGCCTCACGCAACACGCGTCTTGGTTTGATTACGTGCTTGTTTCTGAGGACGGATTTGGCGGCGTTGATCATGAGTCTCCGGCTGTACTTTCCGGCATCCACACCTACCTTATCCCACCCACCAACCCCGTCCGCCACGCCAATGGTGTTCTGTTTTGCACAGATGAAGTGGGCGTCTTGGCCGTTGGGTTTATGTTTGGGCAAATAGAAACAGCCGCTCACCATAATCAGTTTGGGTTTCATGGGTTTGGCGCCAAATTGGTTTTTCAGCCAAGATCGAATGCATTTGAATTTCAAGGGCCAGATCGCCGGCCTCTGTACCTCGCAACATTTCATCATCTCTCAGGATCTGTATACAACTTTATTTCACAAATTACAAGTCTTGGTAATGTGAGGGGGGAACAAATGGGTCGGTCAGGAATATATAGATTGGTTTTCCTAAATGAATTGGGGAAAAGGAAATTCCTAATTGGATTTGGTACATAGAACGGTTTCCTTAATGAATTGGGGAAAATGAAATTCCTAATCGGGCTTGATATATAGAAAGGTTTCCTTAATGAATTGGGGAAAAGGAAATTGCACTACTGACCAGCTCTTAAATATTGACTATTGAGGAGGTTAAGGCGTTAAGCCCCCAACATTTTAAAATGTTAGCCAACTGTTAGTCAAGGCAACATGTTATAACTAGGCAATCCATTTGTTTAGATAATTTGAAACAACCTTGAGAAAAGAGAGGCCATATAAAGCTAGAATGAAAGAGACGGTAAGCGATTTTATTAGATCGGGATCTTCAAATATGGTTAAAACTAGACGTTGATAACTCTTAAACATATATCATATATGCAACTAAGTATTGAAAACATTATTGTACATTTTGATGGATATGTTCAAATTTTAAGGGTCCAAATAGGTTATCTCGTTTTACTCTCTGCTCAGTGCCGGCCTTGACAGTTTGACACTCAACCTATATGCATGGCTTAGTAAATGTGGTAGCTATAGAGTATATATATAGGGCTGTAACTACTAATGAAACACAGCAAGTCCTCATCACAATTTGTAATGATCGATATCTGTTGTTGCAGAGAGTAAAGTTACAAATCAAATTAACCTAGCTAGCTACCTACTTTTCAAGTAGGGATGGTAATGAAGTATTATAATATCACTGCATCGATCAATGGTGAATAACTAGCAACCTACTTACAGATCTGAAATTTCTGGTACTAGGAAAGTCACACTCAAAAAGGTTACTGGCCGGACCAGGAAACATTTTGGCCTAAGAATCTCGAAAATCAAAGTTTGGTTTTTAGTTGTATTTTGAGAATCCTGGACAAATTAGGAAAGTTCACCGATGATGTCAACATGACATGAGATGCAAAAGACAATGATGCGAGATTTAATTTTCGAGACCATATGGCCATGAAGTATATAATATCTGAGACTGAAAGAGACGACAATCAGGTGGAGAGAGTGACAAAAGCAGATATTCCGCAGAATAGTGTTAAAACACATACATTAATATCATCGCATCAATGGTAAATAACCAGTAACCTACTTATATCTGAAATTTCTGGTACTACAAATTCACAAGTCAACCTTTTGAATTCTATAGCTACATTCTGACAAAAATAACTATAGCATCTATCACAAGGGCCACCTCTATCATATGCCCTTTTTTTCATATGAAGCTATGGCTACGCTTGGTGTTATCCATGTACATAAGAAATGTTATACATTGCCAATTTATTTTTGAAGCTTCAGCTTATTCATTTTGACTCTTCCGGCTCTCCGATAATGTTACAGAAACCGGCAAACGGACTTTGCTAAAGAGCAACAAAGGATGAACCATAAATGTGGATCCGTGTTCTTTAAGCAAACAGCTTCATTACAGGAGGCTGCATATTTTGGTTTTCATTTCATTAATGGTCCCACTATCAATCCAAAAGAAATATGTATATACTATAATGGAAATTCCTTCTGGAGAATGTCTAGATTCCGAGAATCACAAGCTTCCAACAAGTCATTCCTAGAAGCACAACTGCAACAAAGACAAATAACATGTAAAACGCATATTTCAAATTTTCAAGGAATATACCAAGAGATTTTCATTTTCTTTTAATATCATACCTTAAAGAAATTCTCAAATACTGCCAACCGTTATCTGCCTTCGGATTCATGGTAAGTGCTCGGACATAATAGCGTATGGAATCCACATACATCCCCTATATGCAAAAACAAAATGGAAAATAAATAACAAGTTTATGCAACATAGTAACATGGATATCGGCAGTCAACTATAGAACTATGAACTTAATGTCATTACACAGTTCTATTCAAATTTCATAGGATTGTAAATGGAGGCCTATATCACATGTATACAGGTGTGAGGTTGGCTTTTTATTTATTTATTAGATTATTAATAATCATAACTATTTCAGTGCTATGATTTTAGTGTTTGGACTGGCTATATAAATAGGCCTTGTTATAGTTGGATTTCAGTGTTGGCATATTGAACGACTTCAACAATCCAACCACTTGCTTTCAGTCATCTCAGAATTTCACTGCCTCATCCTTTTTCTAGTAAACATTAAAGTTTGAAACCAAAGCCATTTTCATATTCATATTATTTGGATATTTCCACACTAAACTTAGGTCCCAAGGTTTGTTGGGCTCTTGTAGGCTTCTAAGATAATTGATAAAGAACAAGAATTCCACAACCACTAGTGCATGAACCCAAAGCAAGGTTGGATATAATAAGCATCTGAATTTCAAAGCGATAGTGAGCATAATTGGAGCATGGAAATAAACCTGGTTGGCGTAGCTGATACCCATATTAGCCCATGCACGAACATAGTTGGGCTTCAAATCTAGCGCCTGGACACCCAGAAATATAAATCCAAAACAAAAGTTACTTCCAAGTTTATGTTACAAAGAACTAGAGAATGTCAACTTGTCAATCATAGAAAGAACTATGGATATATATGCACAGTATTATTAAATAAAAGTGTTACTCTATGCACTATGGTTTTCTGCAAAGATATAATCCATTAGAAGAAACAACAAACCCACTGTTAAACCCAAATTTTAAAATCAACCTGTGAAATACGAACTCCGCATAATTCTCAATACTGCATTAAAAATTGTACATGTATATATATATATTTACTAAAAGCCATTCAATTGTTTCTATTGTAAACTTTTTTTAAAATATTGTAGTGTTAGTTTCTAACTCTAGCAGGACAATACAGCGGATCAAATATGCGGGAAGAAACTGGCAGGTTTCTACAATGCTAAGACTTTTGAACCTGGGTCCGAGAAATGGGTTTGGGAGATTTCCGGATATCAAAAGTAAAAAAAGTGATTCTGTACAAGCCCTCACATCATAACTGACCTGCTTCATACGATACATAAGCTACTCCAGTTCAGGACTCTTAGAAATTTTCGAAATATTAGCCCTTAAATTTGTGGAACTTGTGACTCAAACATAAGAATGGCTGCAGAAAAATTGTACAGTATTCACACAACATTGAAAAGCCAACTAGTTCAACAAGCATCTAAATATTATGTGTCCTTAACACTTGCTACACTATACTGACATAATTTCTATGTGTTTGTAGTGATTAAGGTGACCATTCCATCCTACATTCAGAATGTAAGTGTAAAATACAAAAAAGAGCCGATAATAATGAAGATTAACCCCTACAAGTTTATAATGGTTGATCACACAAATTACCTGTTGATAAGCCAATATTGCATCAGCACTCTGAACACTGTTCGCTTGTGTTGCTCCAAGCTTGTTCCAAAGAGAGTAATCCTGAGGCTTCAGTTTCAAAGCTGTCCGGAAGGACTCAATGGCTTTGTCATATTCTCTTGACAAGTTGTAAAGGACACCAAGAACTATATGCACATCAGCATCGTCAGGTGACATTTGAGCAGCTTCATTGAAAGTTCTAGCAACCTGTATGTTACCAATAAAGGTTTATTCATGCCCTACAAGTTTAACGTAAACTGGAAAAATAAAACTTTCATCCACAAATTTATCTTCTCGAGTGCCAAGTAGTCTCTCGTTAAGTGGACTGAAAAAACTATCATGGACAAAACTGCATTTTGAAAAAAAAAAAAAAAAAACCCTTGCATTGTTTTCAACCCATAAGATGTCTTAACCATTAAAACCATTTACGGATGGTGGTCACCAAGATTAACTACCCACTTAACCAGCAATTCTCTTAAAACCTCTCACTTTCTAGGTAGCTGCAACAGACTACATCCAGAATTTGGTTTGGATAATGCTGACCCAACATTCCTAGGGAATTTTGGGCATTATGGAGGAGACAATGGAACTCATTTTTTTTTCTTTCAAAATGTATACCGACTCAGATGTGCCTTTGTCGCTATTGAACATTATGGATCAAACGAACTCACCAATTTTCTCCTACAGTACTTGTTCTGCATAGATACTACATATTATACCTTGATTATTGTGAAGTTGGATAGAAACTTTTTCTACTGAATAATACTATAGAAAATGATTCTGAAGGGGAATGAAATTGATATTGATGTAGTCTAGAGACGGGAAAGCGGCACATCACCCTTTTGCACTTCCTGATAGATATAAGAAACTAGAAAATTAAACCCTATGGTTCCCTTCCCTTTGCCACTTGTTTACAAATTGAAAAACCTGACCTCAATGACTGCATGGACTGGCATTGTTCTTGAGTCTCTAGAAAAATATGTCCAGATCCACTTGTGTATCCATTTTATACATAAGCTTATAAATCCAGGAACCAAGATTTTTGAAAAAGCATTAGTTTTATCCTGGGGAACCAAAAACAATGAGAATTATAAAGGCCAATACTTACATCAGCATAGTACAAAGAATCGGACAGCTCTGGTCGGGCAAGCACTCCATACTTTGGGTGATTGCGTAGCCATCCATATAAATATTTCAAAGCAGCTGACTGCTCCAATTCTGCAATAAGTCTTATTAGTTTTCTAGGAGTCTAGAGCAGTATTTATGTTTTTCGCCTATACAGAGTTTGTTTCTAAAGATATAAACTACATTTTTCATGCAAATTATGTGCTACAGGGTTAAAGTCATTGATTCAATACAGTTACTTAAAGAGCTTAATACTAATGATGATTCAAGTGATACAAATGTTTGGTTACTACTTTACTTATCATATCCATGTGGAGAGGGAATGACTGACCATTAGTATGACTCACTCCAAGAGCAAGAAGCACTTCCAGATTAGTTGGATCGGCCTCCTGTGCACGCATCATGGCTGCAATAGCCTGCACAGATTAAATTTCAGGACATAGTCAATCTATGTATCACAAAGGGTGAAATAAATAGATGCTTTGGATAGACACAGATTGGTTGCATGAAATTAACATAATCTATGAACATTTTCTAAAGAGTTCAAATAATCGTACTGTATGGAGACCGCCTAGACTATAGGGTTGTAAGAAATATGCCAAAAGTTTATGAACACTATATAAAAGAAGGATTACCTGCTGATCATCATCATTTTCGGCATGTGCTATTCCAAGTAGCCTCCAACCTTCAGCATTGTCAGGGTTCTTGAGAACTTCAGCTTCTAAAGCAAGCACTGCTTCACTCAAAAGACCTTTGTGGAACATATCCTGGCCTTCTTTTAGTGGGTTTGGGTGACCGACATAAGGGTTCATATCAGAAAAGACATAGACGCCCCTTGAACTATCCAATCGCTGTTTGGAAGCTACTTGCTCATTTAGGAACCTATTTATCGATCAAGGCAATTAAGTTTCTTAAGGAAGAAAAAAATCAATACCAATAAAAGGGTGAGTAATAAGAGTCTCCAAGATCCTTTCATCAATGAGGATTCGAAACAACCTTAATTACTCAAAATATCTTAAAGAACACGAACAAATAAGCTGACAAGCCGATGAAGTATCTATGCAAGTTGACAATCATATCTAAATAAAAAGGAGAGCACTGAGCACGCGAAAGATACCACAAGCCCGCAAGGGAAAGAAGATTTATTAACAAAGAAAGTTGAGTCAAATAAGGATAATAGTTAATGACATCTTTCCAGCTACTAAGGAAGTTGACTTACTCATCATATGCGTTAGCCCAGCTATCAGTAGAACTGTCCCCCAATATTCCTTGACCAACCTGATTTCCAAATTCCTCGGCCCAGTCATCAACATGCAACTTAGAGAACTGATTGACCCACTGATCATCAACTGACCCATGCTGCTCTTGCTCAGAAGAAAACTCATTTGCCCACTGAGTGGCACGAGATAGCTGAAAACCATTGGTTAGGCACCAGAATTTTAAAGCAAATGTAAACTCATTGCACTAATTCAAAGTAATAAAAATGCAACTAGATCTGGTATCTTTGAACAAAAGGTTCTTATAAATCAATATCATTCTCAATTTGTGACAGCATTATTACATAAAAACAATTTATCACATAGATCAAAAGATGAAAGGGGGAAAAAAAAGAGTACGGATATAATAATTTCACATTCAGACCAGACTCCTACCTCCACCTCCCCATGCACATATTCGTTAGTCCAATTAGGACCCGCATTATACTGCTGTTGATATTCTCCTGCCCAATCCCCAGCAGTAGATGATGTGGCTTGCTTGACTTGATTATCATCAATAATAAGTTCACCACGACTCATCTTTGATACAAACTGAAGAAACCTTGATTTCTGCATGCCCCAAAGCAGATATATGAACAATAATTTAAAAAATACATCTTTTGATACAATACTAATAATATAAAGTTTTAAAAAGACAAATATGGGATCTGAGGATGTTATGAATGCACTTGAAATTTTTGTGACAAATCACGTGTAATTAGCACACCATTTGGTTACGATCTATGTCATCAGCTCACAAATGTCATGTTAACTAAGAGCCCCCAAGCAATTTTCTCGGCTTCTCACCAAACGTCCAGGGGTTAAACCATGCAAAGGTCTTAAAAAAACTGAGAGACGGCACAAGTTTTCAAGGACAGGTAAAGTGAAAACAATGAACAGCAGTTGGAGAATTTCTAAAAATTTTTAGGAGACCCTTATAAATTAGAACTGTCCTTGGAAATTCAATGCTTTAGAATTTAAAACCACTAGAGTCGAAAAAGGGTCTGAAAATGACGAAGTTCAAACAATACTCATTATTCGCTCTTTCATAGGTCAGTAACACCTTTTAACATGAAATATATTATAACCGTCATTCTTTGTTAAAATATTTCATAGATCAGTAGCCATTTGGTGTAATTAACTTATTCCTAGATCAGTAACAATCATTTGCTATTTGTTAAAGCATACTTCATATATGTAAACCCTGTGTAAGTGCTTCCATAAAAAATCTATGGTAGATCACTTGATTCAGCTTAAAAACAAAAGAAGTCAGTTACAAAGTGTCTATGCATCAGCATTGCAGGAGAGAGTATCATACTATCATGGCTTCCAAAGATCATTTGTTGGTCCAATATCCTCAAATATATATATATATATTTGCATATATATAAATATAAGTATATATCTTTTGAAATCATGGAGGCACATGTGAATATTAGAAATACCTGAAATTTTGGGTCCTCATTCTGTGCTAATGTATTTGCAAGCATACGAGTCTGCTCCATTGCAGCTAAGCTTGCCATATTTCCACCTCTCATATGATCTGCAGACATCAATTGAGACTGTTCCTGGAACCAGCAGAGAGAAGTATACGTATCAACACCAACATATGAACTGACATCGTTTCTATTTTTGGATCTATTTTATTAGAACTAGGAGTACCAAGCAGCATATACACAAAAGTTGAACTCTTCAATTCAAAGATCAACGCTCTTGAACAATAGTTTGATGCAACCTAAACTAAATTGATAAGACTAGCGTTACTAAGGTGTCAAACCTTGAAATCTTTTTCCTTATTCTTCTCTTTTTTTTCTTTTCTTTTTTAAATTTTTTTGGTTAAATATAACTTATCGGTACATCAAAAGCATACTCCACCGTGTATCATTACAACGTCAAATAACATCTTTTAGGGATCTTTTGTCTTCATCGCCAAAAAATCCCTGCTCCAATATCTAAAATCATATATATTCACTTCCCAGGAAATCTGCAAAACCAAAGGACATCTAGAGCCCTCAACTGCAGCCTAACCAATATTTGAAACATCATACAAAAGCCTAATACTTTATTTCCAACATTCTTAATCCAACCACAAAATTCCAACATCTCTGATTGCATGAATTTACTTGCTAGTATAGTTCTGCCTCACTTTATTAGGGTCAATGATTGATCAATACCACTCACAGTGTGACTGTAATACAAGCCACAATACTACTTTACCTGCTCGAATTCAGATGCCCAACCATTGGCACCATGTTGTTGCTCAAATGATTGAGCCCAGGCATTAGGATCACCACGATCTACTCTGTGTTGGCTAAATTCCGTGACCCACCCATCTGTAGCATGAGCACCAGGTTTCTGGATAGCTTGGGATTCGTTCCAATAACCCTCTAGTTCCCGGAACCTTGCAGGAAGAGGCCCTTTACTGTTGGCATCACTGTCGATATCTAGCGAGCATAGAAGTGCATTTACCTGGAAAAATAAATGGTACAAAGTTAGCCTGAAACATAGTTCAAAGAAAATAAATATATATTTCAACAGACATTCAAAATATGCATATCCATCATAGTTAAAATAAGAGGAAATAGAATAACCACAATTCGTCAGCTATCAAACAGTTAATACATGAATACAACGATGTTCATCCCTTGTTGGTTACCCTCATAAAGGGCTATTCAGATATTGAAGCAAATAAAATCAACCAAAGTAGTTATGAAGAGTGCACAATAGAAATGAGAAAGAATCAAAATTTCAAACCTGCCCATTAATAAAATCCTCACTCTTATCTGCAAAAAAGTGTCGGGCCATGATGCTGCTGCGATCACGTATGCATTGCTTGTCACCAGCAGACAATCCCAACACTGGAAGTTGAGTAGGACGGAAAGGTATTCCACCACGGCTAGTTTCAACAAAAGAGTGCAAAAAGCTTGATAGCACTCTTTGTGGTGGCCCTGCAAGACAAAATTATAACAGAAAGAGGATTTAGGAATCTATAATCCTTGATGCTGAAGATGGACACTGCTACAGATATTTGATCAGAAAGGAACACATATGCAATTGAATTATGAAAAGAAATAGACAAAAATGGTTTTTCGGTGGTAATATGCCACATTACGCCAAATGATGAAAGGTCACCCCTTATCTTATAAAAACACAGAGCATAAAGTTGGTTTGACCACCTTGTCAAATGTAATATTGCTTCATTAAGTCCATAAAAACCAAAATACGGATCAAGAAGCTGCTTTCCAAATTGAACATACTACTTGATTCTAGAAAATTGTTATCAACCCTCCCTCTCCCATACAGAACCCAACTTAATACACGTGGACAAGTGAACTCTTCGTTGGCTAAACCAGAGCTCTTATGCAGTCCCTGTTGGCATGCCAAAGATCGGGTAGCTCTCTTATCATCTTTTTTAAGTTTCCATCTTAAAAGCTTGGGTTGCTAGGTGGAGAGGTCGGTATATAAAGCTAGCTACTAGGCACTAATGCTAGAAGAAAGAAGCTTCACACACATGAAGCACTACCACAAGCCTTGAAGAGAGTATGAAATCATAAAGCACCACCACAAGCTTCACACAGACCTTTCGTCTAACAGCAACAATAGAAGTTGCAAAAAAGCTATTATTTTTCCCATGATGAACTTTAAAATTTCAAAATAATATAGCAAGTCTTGAATGCATATTGATTACTAGCTAAGAACTCTTCCACAAGAAACCGTCCTAATCTCCCAATGTTGTTTAGTGATCGTTAATTACAAAGGTAAAGCTCCTATGAAATGAAAACTTAGCTGGTTGAGAACGAAGTGTAACAATCAGTTGGAAGCTTACCATCCAAAGTTGGTTGAAGCTGAGCACCGGCGCCGCGATCATACATAAGCTGAGGGCCATGCATAGGAGGAGGCAGAGAGCCTTGTACCTCATCCCACGCATTTTCCAGCAGTCCATTGCCACCAACAGAGTTGAAGTTGCGAATAAAGTCTGAGCTCTGACGCAAAATCCAAAGCAAATTAAGTACAAAAGGTGAAAAAAGATGCGAGCTTTGAGAGAGCGAGGGAGTTGGAAGTCAAACCTGGGCTCCTGGTTGCATGTACGGCTGGTCAAACTCGGGCCCCGGCAGGTGCTGGCCATGTGCCTCCGGGTAAAACTGAGCGTCGGAAGCTGTGGGCAACGATGAAGGAAGCCCCTTCAAGTCCTGATTATCAATTGAACAGAGAACGACGCCGTTGAAGACATTGAAAACGGAATTGAGGATCAAGAGGAAGAGGAAAAGCACAGAAATTGAACCTGTCCTTTGGAAGAAGAGCTGAGGAGAGCGTTGGCGAGATTCCCGAAGGGATTAGAGGATGAAGATGAGCCTGGAACGGCGCAAGCGGCTCCGCCAGTCACCAGCTCACGCATCGCCATGCTTGATTTTCTTCTTCTTCTTCTTCAATCCACAATATACAGGCACTACAAATACCACCACTCTCTCTCTCTCTCTTTTTTCTGTGCTTTAAAAAAACAATTAAAAAAGGCGAACAATAAATAATGATAAATATAGTCGGCTCGTTGGGATTGGGAAATACGTAGCTGTTGGTTGATGGGCCTCCTCCTCTCCTCGATTGTCTTCGTCTGAGCCAAACTTATCAATGCTTTTATTTATCTCTTTTTTTTTGGTTCATCTTCTTCGGTTGAGTTGTGACGATGCTGACGTGGGTAAGTAGGTAACTGAGGTGGATGAAAACCAAAGTTAAATCAAAATTTTCATTATAACAGAGGGTGGGATTATGGTGAGACGGTTGTATCACGTGGCTTATTGAATCCTCAAGAGTTGTAAAACATATTTTTAACAATTTACGTGCAATAAGAATGAATTTGATGTAAAGTATATTACATGATCGCTTCGAGTGAATTATCTTATTATTTAAAAAAAGGCTTAAAATAGGAAAATTTTGCACTTTCATCAACTTATCTTTAGGGTTTAAAAATGGATTTAGTTAGGGTTTATCTCTAGTTTAAGGTCTAATTTTAGTTCAAAGTAGAGCTAGACCTTAAACTATTGGGTCAAAGTTGTAGCTTTGTTTTTTTTGTTGGGTTAAATAATTGTGGGCTTCTCTTGCCGAGTTGGCCCAGATTGCAATAGCGAGTCACTGGAAGTTGGAATTGAATAGAGAAATCATAAAATTGTTTATGAGCAAAAAGAAAGAGAAGCAGCAGAGTGCAGAAACAAAAGGGAAAAGCGAAAAGCATAATCCCCCAAATCGGAGAATGGCGGAGTCGTCGAGCAGTGGTCTGACGTTCAAGCTTCATCCTCTGGTCATGGTGAACATCTCGGACCACTATTCTAGGGTTAAGTCTCAGATGAACCCACCCATCACCAACACGGCGGCAACAGCACCCAGCAATGGCTCTGAAGGGGCTGAAACGGCGTCGTCTTCGTCCTCCTCCGTTCCGCCTCCCAGGGTCTTCGGCTGCGTCATCGGGGTCCAGAGGGGTCGCACCGTCGAGATCTTCAACAGCTTCGAGCTCCTTTACGATCCTGAGACACACTCCCTCGAACGTGGTTTCCTCGAGAAGAAACAAGAGCTCTGTAGGTTACCACCATTCTTTTGGTAAATTTCGTTATCTTTTTAGGGTTTCAGTGAATCGCTAACCTAGTGATTCGTTTTCAGATAAGAAGGTCTTCCCCCATTTTTACATTCTGGGATGGTACTCTACGGGGACTGATGCTCAGGAATCTGATATGACTATCCACAAAGCTGTAAGTTTATGCCTTTTCGCCATGCTTATCTTATCTGCAAGGTCACTCCTACTACGAACCCTCGATGGATTATGCCTTCAATTTTTGAAAACCTATTACCACACGCTAATGCTTTGGACTGCATTCAATTTTTTCTTAGATACATGTAATCTGTCTATGAGTAAGAAGTCGTGTTTCTTTTGCAACAGTTAATGGATATCAATGAAAGCCCTGTTTATGTTCTCCTCAATCCTTTGATCAATCCTGCTCAGAAGGACCTCCCAATCACTATTTACGAAAGTGGTATGTAACCTGCATTGTTATTGTATATCACTGTTATTGAGCTTTTTGTGGACAGTGCCAGTTTATTGAAAACCTATGCCTTTGCTGATTTTGTGATTGCCTAAGGTGAAGCATGAGCTTTATTTTGGAAGCAGTATTCATGTATTTCATTATTTTTCCTATATAATACAATGCATTTACTTTTTATGTCTGCACCGGCTGGTTGTACTTTTACTGAGCTACTATAGTGAAAATCATGTATTTTTGGTGTTGCCGGAGGATGGTCAAGTATCAGCATGCGTTCTTTTTATATAAAATTGAAGACAAGCCTACCTAGTTGAACTGCAGTGATGTGCCGTCTTGCTGTTTGAAATAAGTAGGCTATTGTTTAAGTTTCTTTGCAGATTTCTTTCTGGCAGCAAAATCACATTGACGGTGGCATGCCATCGTACCTCGGTTGCTACTAAGCCTTTTTCACAATGTTGAATGTTATTTCGTTATTTTTTCCTTTTGGTTGTTTGATTAGTAGTTTATCTCTTGCGCAGTGTCGTGCTCCCAAGTGAATTCCTTCCCAAAACAAAATTTGTGACTTTTGGGAATAATATAATTCTTTAGGGTCTCACCTTTTGTAAATGAAACAGTCTTTGAAGTTCTTTTTTCTTTTCGTATTCTAGAGTCCTATTTTATGAAAGACTTGAGTGGCTTGAACAAATTCTTTGTTTACTATCAGATTCTCCTATTTCTGTGTCTGTTTATCTTTTCACTGTCTAAACATTTTCTGGTCTATTGTGGGTGGTAACACTACAACTTCAGAGCTGCATGTCATTGATGGTGTTCCACAGCTAATTTTTGTCAGTTCAAGCTACACTATTGAGGTTAGACATATTCATTCTTATCTACCTTAAAAGTTATCTAACTATTATCAACCAGGCTAACTGAAACAATTTTTCCCTAAATTTTGGGTGCTTCAAAGACAGTAGAAGCTGAACGTATCTCAGTTGATCACGTTGCTCATCTTAAACCATCTGACGGAGGTTCAGCAGCAACTCAATGTGAGTTTCCCTCCCTCCCTCTCTCTTGTGCTACTTTTTCATTTTTCTTTTTTCTCATAGAAGATATGTAGTAAATGTTTCATTCTCTTTTTTTTTTGTACAAACTAATAAAACAACGTTTTTGTGCAGTGGCTGCTCATCTTACAGGAATCCACAGTGCCATCAAGATGCTCAATAGCAGAATTAGAGTGCTTCATCACTATCTTCTAGCTATGCAGAAAGGTACCTACATGCTTTGAGTAGAAGATGGATTAAATAAAGTGTAGATACCAATATCAGAACATAGTAAATTCTTATAGTCAAAAGAAGCAAAGGAAAAGCAGACAATAGACCCCAGGACATTGGAAACAAGTAGATGCAAAAGCCCTTAGACAGAATTCAAGTACCACCCCCCCCGGGAGCTCTTTTATATATTAGAACTGCCTCTCAACATTCATTTGTCCACTTTCGACTTGAAATTTCAAAGACATATAAAGGGAAAAAAACACAAACTATGTAGACATGCCAGCGATTTCCATAACTGCTTTTCTATCACAACATGTATTATCATTTCACCCTATGCTTTTGTATTGCCATTTTTTTTTAATGAAAAACAATATATATTCTGTGGGCCACGTAAACTGAAAGGTCTAAGGTCTAGAATTGATTAATATTTGCTCTTGTTGATTTCCATACAGGTGATATACCTTGTGAAAATTCGCTGCTAAGACAAGTATCTAGTCTTCTGAGAAGGTTGCCAGCTGTTGAATCGGGGAAATTTCAAGATGATTTTTTGATGGTGAGTGACGTTTGTTTCAAACTCTCAATTGCAATACTCACTAGTTTAGTTACCCTTGTTTATCCCCTTCAGTGTAATATTTGGCTGGTAATATTTAGGTTACCAAAAATGGTTATCATGAACGAGACTGTTGCAGACTAAGCTGCTATCTTTAGTCATCAATGGTTCTGTTGCTCACTCTTTGTTTCTTGTTTTTATAGGAATACAACGACACATTGCTGATTACATATCTAGCTGTGCTTACCAACTGCTCAAGGTATGATATATCCCTCCAAACTTTTCTATGTTGATCATTATGTTGCAAGCATAGTCCTGTAAAAAACGTTACTACCAGAAATATTATGTCAACTTAACTTTGCATGTGAGGCAACAACTTTTGTTAATACACCTAAATGAAGGTTTTTTTTTTTATACGAGGCAACAATTCATCTTGCACTAGAAAATGAATATGTCTTGACATAGGGTATAGGGTTTGATTAATAAACAAAATAGGTCCACATATAGGGGAAGTCGTAACGTTTCAATAGTTTGTTCTCTTAGAACAGTCCTGTTGAGTTTGTGCTTAAATCTAATTTATATCTGTGTTGGGAGAAACACTGAATACAATTTTATAATTCATTGATTTCATAACTTCATTACAATATCTCAACAAGTTTATTTATTTTTTCTCAGTACAATGAATGAGCTGGTCGACAAGTTCAACACTGCTTATGACAGGCATAGCCGAAGAGGTGGAGGAGGACGTACTGCTTTTTTCTGAATACTGCTTTACCATTTCTGACAGATCCATCTGGGTTCCTTGGGATCTTTTTTGGATGTTGCTGTAATGCTGTTTTAGATTTTGAGTGGATGGCTATATTGTTGAGACCTAAATGGTTCTAAAAGAAATATAAGCGTAGGTTTATCACTATTTGTCTCTCTGTCCACCCAAGTTTGGGTATGTTCTATTTACAGCGGGCGAAAACGGGGCGAGGTTGAATTAAAATACCTCTGGTTCTGAATTTGAGGACCATAGATACTTCCAGCTATGAATTTTATTTTTTTGTTTTTTGTTGGTTCAGATCATACTTGATGAATCTTTTGCAAGAAAATGTCTTCATCCAAAAAGGAAAGAGTGACGGGCCTTTTAACATTTTTTGAAAATAATGAAATAAATAAGTAAATGTAAAATCGATGAATAAGGAACCAACATAATACATTAACTTGGAATGTTCCGCAAAATCACGTCAATATATTTCTAATATGTCTGCCAGCATTTAGAGAAAACTAGAAGTGATGAAAAGCAATAGAAATGATGGGAAATACCACAATTTTACATGCTAAGATACAGAAAACACTCATAGAGAATATCAAGCTCTATGGAATTGCCATCCATCATGACATCCCATTTCACAGCCATCCAAACATATTGTCAGCCATGGTCTTTCGGTACCAATTTCACTGAGAGCTGGACATCCTTTACTATTCAAACGAGTATTCCCAATACCAAGCCAGTGCAGCCCAGGGAAGAAAGGCCTCTTCAGCAACCTAAATGAGTCAACAGACAAACCCCGGCAATTGACAAGATCAAGCCTCCGAAGTAGTTTACATTCATCTCGGTGATGTTTCCTTGTAGCTAAAGCTTCTAGGGATGAATCAGTCACAGAGGAGCAATACCTAAGACACAACTCGGTAATCTCTGTACCGGCCACAGCAATCATTTTAACTGCTTTATCTGATATTCCTGGTATGTGTCCTAAATCCAGGGATGACAATGTTTTGGCAATTGTGCCTCCTCCAAGGAACAAAAATAAAACTCCTTCATCAGTCACCCCCTTACAGTTTCTAAGACACAAATGTGTGATGGGTGGATTCCCTTTCCCAAGAACAGATAAGCCAAAATCAGAAATATCAGCTCCTGAAAGATTCAGCATGGTTAAGCTGTGAAGGGATGCAATGGGGCTGAGGCAAGAATCTGCTATGCTCCTACAGCCATACAGGTCAAGCACCTCTAGGACCCCAGAACTGGTGAGCTGCTTTACCGTTTCACAAGTTATAAGACAGCATGACAACAATTTCACCTCAACAAGGGAACATGGGAACCGAGTAAGATCAACAAAGGTCAAGTCTGACAAAAGGAAGGCGTTACGCACTTCAAATTTCTTCAAATTCTGACATGATTGTAGGATTGATGCATAGCCTGCATCACTGACTTTGGAGAACCCAAAAAGTCTAACCGACTCTAGAGTCGGGCAGTACATAGAAAGAAAAAACATGCCCATATCATCCACTCCTTTAAATGAGACTTGGCAGTTCTGTCTACTTCGTACAAGAGACAATCCCTTCAAACGAAGACGAGAGGCCAAAGCCATAAGCCCCGCGTTAGTTAAGTCATGGTTTGGCAATGGTTCCTGAATTGGTCTGTCTTCAAGATCTAGCTCTACCAAACGGTCGCAAAAGGTGACTAGGAAAATTAGGTCATCTGATATAATATCTAAGACAAGCGACAAACGCTGCAATGTGAATCCAAATGAGGATTTAGAAATAGGGATGCTGACATTAATTGTTGGTAGAAATGCGTCATTGAAACTCATGAAATGGAGTGCGTCTTGCTCAAGCACTGGCTGCAACTTGATGCTTTTGAGAGTTTGAGGCAGGAAGAATTTAAATGGCTGAAAAGGATTTGCACCTACACCTCTCCATCGAATCTTCAGAGATAAAGACTGCATGATCACAAAAGAAACAAGCTTAAGCTTTTGTTCCTTTTCTGGCCAAATTCAACATTAATATTATGGCCAATGTGGCTAACTAATGATCATAATCAACACCAAACAAAGATTTCCCATCATATTACCACTCAGGCACTGATCAATAACACGAATATGATAATCAGCCCCTAAACTACCAGCAACAGAATTAACATTAGAGCTAAAAATAATTAACCAAAATATCAAACAAAACCCATTAACATCCTTTTCCCAAAAATAATACCTCCAAGCACAAACACCCATTAAGCATTCGGTCGAGGTTGGTCTTGAATCGTTCAGGTGAGTCCTGGTCTACCAATTCTAGCACAAGCACCCTGAAAAACAAATCCACATTACACAAAAACCCAAGTAGCAATATTTGGTTATGAAAAAAATAAATAAAAGCACCTGAGATTGGGGCAAGCCTCTCCAATGGAAGCAAGAACTTGATACGACATCAAGGAACAGCACAACAAATTCAGTTCTTGGAGACGTGGGCCCAGAAACGACGAGTCGTCGTCCAGGCGGAGGCAATTAAGGGTGAGGCTATGGAGGCCTCTGCACCGACCAAGAATGCTACTCAAAATCTGGACAACCGGAGAAAACGCCTGCAAATTGGGGCTTTCTTGATTAAGTTTCAGTCAAAATCGAAAAGTAAAAGTTTGAGATAAAGATGAAGAACTTACGGAGAGATTGAGAGCGGAGAGAGAAGGAAGGGCTTGAGAGACCGAGGAGCTCATTGCTCTGCTGACGCACGCAAGAGAGCACAGGGTCTCCAGTTCCAGCTTGGGGAGGATAGCGTTTATCAATACGCATCTTGGAAACGTCTCCAAACCAATCCCCATTTCTTCTTCTTCTCTTCTGCTGCTGCTCCAAGTTCTCTAATCTTGTTACTGCTGCTCCATTTACAACTAAAGTTCAGAGTAACAGTTTGTTAATGAGTGACTCGCTTTATTTTGCGAATTTTTTTTTTATTATGACTTTGGAAAATCGGATCGAAAGTTTGAAAAGTATTTAAAACTCATGATTTGAAAGTGAAAATATTTTTGTAAAAAAATAAAAATATGTGATTTTGGCTAAAAAAATGTATGTTATAGTCCACTGTTTTTGGATAAGAAAATTTTGTGCAAATTCAAGTGAAATGCATAGCGGTAATCCAATTTGTTGAAGTTATCGATACTTACAAAATTGGATTGGATTGTGTCAGTAATTTCTTTAATTAAGACAACCAAAATTGATAACTATAAATCAAATTTTTTACAAAGCATATCAAATGATTAAGTTTATAATTTCATTGATTGTCAATTTTTTTTTTTTGGAAAAGGTTTTGGGGGGGGGGGGGGGGGGACTTTTTGGACAATAATTGATTGTCAATTATTTGTATGTCAAATGAGAATGGAAAGGAAGCTATATAGACCAAAGATTTCCCACTTGAATTGAGCAACTATACTTTTTAAAACAAAAAAAAACAAACCCCCCAAAAAACCCCCCCCACACACCACCCCCCCCCCCCCCCCCCCCCCCCCCCCCCCCAACACCAGACCCCCCCCCCACCCCCCCCCCCCAAACCAAAACCCCGGGCCCACCCAAACCACCAACCCCCCCCCCCCCCCCCCCCAACCACCCACCCCCCCCCCCCCCCCCCCCCCCCCCCCCCCCCCCCCCCCCACCCCCACAAAAAAAAAAAAAAAAAAAAACCCCCAACCAAAAACAAAAAAAAAAAGGAACCCAACAAAAAAAAAAAAAAAAAAAACAAAAAAAAAAGAAAAAAAAAAAAAAAAAAAATCAGGAGGGAGGGAAGGAGGAGGAAGGGAAGAAAAAAAGGGGGGGGGGAAAAGAGGGGGGGGGAAAAAAAAAAAAGAAAGAAAAGAAAAAAAAAAAAAAAAAAAAAAAAAAAAAAAAAAAAAAAAGAGCACCACCCCCAAGAGGAAAAAAACCCAGGAAAAATGCCCAAAAAGGGGGGGAAAAACCCCCCCCCCCCCCAAGGGTTTTGAGAGAAAACCCAGGGGGAGGGGAAAAGTTTATTGAGCAATATCTAGTCTTGAGGATGACATTGCAAAAACTAAAACTAATGTTCCCCATGTCATCCTATATATATCCTCACTATTTGTTTCACATTTGATCGAACAAAGAAATATTTGGAACCTCAAGGACAATTCTTTTTTTTAAGAAACCTCAAGGACAACATTGATGCAATCATCCATCATTATATTTGTAATATTATTAATTTATTACTAAAGAAAAAATGGGAATATTATTACAACTAGCTAGTACCAAATCTACTACTACTATTTATCTATCTAATATCTGACTGGACAAAGAAAAAAAAAGGGACAAACGAAACCCTAGCTAGTCGTCTTCCAATCCCATGCATTCACAGCTAGCAACGCTCACCCCTGATCCTCCGAGCCAGCTGCATATCTTTTGGCATGATGGTAACTCGCCTTGCGTGTATAGCGCAGAGATTGGTGTCCTCGAACAGACCCACAAGGTAAGCCTCCGAAGCCTCCTGCAATGCCAGCACTGCATGGCTCTGGAAACGCAGATCACTCTTGTAGTTCTGGGCAGTTTCACGAACAAGCCTCTGGAATGGCAGCTTCCTGATCAGGAGTTCAGTACTCTTCTGGTACTTACGGATTTCGCGAAGAGCAACAGTTCCAGGGCGGTATCTGTGGGGCTTCTTCACACCTCCAGTGGTTGGGGCGGACTTGTAAGCAATCTTGGTGGCCAGATTTTTCCTCGGAGATTTTCCTCCAGTTGACTTGCGAGCAGTTTGCTTAGTACGAGCCATGATCTCGGTCTTCCTCTTAATTTGGAACCTGTTGAATAACTTCAATTGGATGAGGGAATGGATAATCACAATAAACTAGCTTCTTGATGCATGTACAATGTATTCTTCCTCCATGTTGGAGGTATTTATAGAGAATCGATCAAATAAAAGCAAGCTAGCTAAGCTAAAACATGAAAATATAATCAAAATAGGAATTGGAAACCTAATCAATATTAAACTAGGAAACATAAAAAGTTGACGTAATTAGTTTGAATAGTAATTGACCTAATTAAAAGAAGAAGGTGGAATTCCACATTTTTTTCACTACTTTTGTTGAGATTTTATTATTGTAAGTTATTTTAATACAAGTGGATATATTTATGTTTGAATTCGAAGCCATTCATTATCCAAAAATACTACTGGTTATCTATCTCTAGCTTTGGGAATTGGGAGTGGTGATGATCCCAACTGCATCAGCCATAGAAATAACATTTTTGTTTTAGATATAAAGGGATGATTAAGCATTATGACTCAAATTAAACAGGGTTGAGATTATTACATATATAAGAGCATAGATTATTACATAGCAGAGAAATTACTGGGTAAGAATTGTTCTACCAGATTGTAGTATGTTTATGAGTACAGTAATTGGTGTGATGATTTTGCTTACGCTGTTCTTCGTTGCAGCGCCGTGTGCTCACACTTTGTTGGGCATACTTGATCATTTTGCTTTGTCTGGTGGCATTAGGGGCAATAGTGCTGTATATTTAGTTATTTACATTACCTACGGTATGCTTGTGCCTTTTTAATATGTGAGTCTCATTTCATGGTATAGTATTTGGTGTTTGGTGATATTGAAAGTTCTACCTTAAATACAGGTTTGCTTTTGGTTATTGTCTTTGGAACTGCACTGGGACTTAGCTTGGCATGTGACCATGCAATGGGACTTGTGCTGGGGGAGAACAAAAATGCCAAGAATGTGCCTCTTGGCAACCATCCTGGTCTTTAGGTAAGCTTGTAAATTCTAAATAGTAACAAGATGCAGAAGTAGAACTTTACTTTATGGGATCTGTATGATGTTCAGCTCATTTTTTGTTTTGTTGGGGGCACCGGTGCTGATTACCTCAAAATACAAAGACAATTTTTTAATTTTTTTTTTAGGCCAAGAAGAAAATTTATTAGTTGAGTTGAAATAAAGTTCCTACTTTGGGTACGTCTATACCAGGGGCGGAGCCACTATAGGACGAGGGGTGTCACGTGCCCCCCCTGAAATTTTATATATAAAAAAATTAATACATGTATATATAGTTATATATTAATTTTGGTAATTTATATATGTATATATATTGAACTGATGGATGTAAATATGGTTTAATTAATGAACATATATTTACTTCTCCATAGTTTTTGTCCGCCATGTCTTCATGCCTTAATAACTAATGCATTCATATTTTATCAAATCCCTCACTGTTTTTGATGCTATGGCAAAGTATAGCTTGGTCTCCCCTCGCGGTTCTACTATGTTCTGTAGTCCTCCCTCTCAGGTTGTTGGTATAGTTTATGATGATATTGCCGGTGCTGATCGCTTTAGATCTTTTGGTTGATTTGGTTGTGTGGTTTGTTTTCTTGTTCCTTGCTTTTGGGCTCCCTTGTCACCAAAAAAAAAATCCCTCTCTGTTTTCACTTTGTTTTTGTGAGAGCACCAAACTAGCGGACCAAATTCTCAATTCGTCTAATCATCTCCAAAGTTCAAAACAGAGGGTTTGATTAAGCCGGATTTAAACAAGGTCGATTCTTGTTTAATTAGGAGGAGATGTTTGCTTCCTTTATATTCTGAGAAATTTTAAACTCAAACAGAAATAACCACACCAACAATAACAGTCTCATAAACAAGCCAAACGGCAGTAACTAAAGAAGGAAAAAAAAAATTGCTATCGTTTCGTGCCCCCCCTGCCTACCATTCCTGGCTCCGCCACTGGTCTATACCATTCCTCAGGTCCTGCATTGACTGTTGTTATTCCAGCACATACATCTAGCATTGCACCAATTAAATACATCTAGCATTGCTCCAATTAAATATATTCCATTTTATTTTTTAATTTAAACTTTTCTTCGCTGTGTGAACCATGAAGCTTTACGTACTCTTTATTTTTTCTTTTGGCAAAACTCATGGTTTGTGTTGTGATCGTAAGTTCTTTCATCTGTAGGCATGTTGCTTCTGAATTGGGGCTTGGACGGCAAGTTGGAGACGATTAGTTCCTTGTAAGCTAGCTGTTGGCTTCTCAGAGTTGTTGTTTTACATTGTCGATGTTCCTAGTGCTTGTACACAGGACTAATTAACTTAGTTGATGATACTTTAATGGAAGTTTAATTACTTGGGATGTTTGTAGTTCAATGAAGTATTTGGCCCGATAATGGGTTCTTGGCAGGCTTATGATTTCTCAGTTTCACATCACTGCCCTGTGCCTTGCATGAATTTTTTGCTATGTGCCTAACCCAAGCTCATGATTTCACAGATCACTTCAAAATCCACCCAGTTTCCAAGCTTGTGGTTTGGCTACAACCCCCAAATTTGTTTTTAACCTAAAATTTTCTATATTTAGTTTCATTTTCTAACTTTAATATTGCTAAGATGATCCTTAAAAAAACATAAATGGCTGAATTATGAAATTATAAATTGAAAATACGTTTGTCCCTCTTTGTTTGTTTTTTTTAATAATTTCTCTTGCTTTTTTTTTTTCAAAAAAGAAAATAACTAACGAGGGATCGATGGTGAGAAATTTTTGAATGGTACGTAGGATAGGCCAAAGTTCACTACTTCACATCATTCCAACCAAATTTTTTTTTTAAAAAAAGGTTTTGTTCTTTAACATCTTCATTATTTTTATCAAATTAAGTGAATTGTTATTACTAGCTAGCTAGTTGTTTTCTCGTCAGAATCCAGGCATATAATCGATTCAATTAATAATGATTATCATAATTCTCTTGAATTTTACCAGGGCTTTCATATAAGTGTTGTGCATACGTGAATTGAGAACATGCAAAATACTAATTAACCAATTAAGTAGAGGAATATTTCAAACAACCTACTCAACTCGAATCGGCTATTGTAATGTTATTACTAATTAATTAAACGAGCAGATGGGAACAGAAACTGATACCAAATCCCATAGGATATTCACTACAGTTAGCTAGTACCAAATCTACTACTAATTAATCTGACTTGACAAAAGAAAACCAAAACCAAACGAAACACTGGTGATCATCTTCCAATCCCATGCATGTCACAGCTAGCAATTAATGCTGATCACCCCTGATCCTCCGAGCCAGCTGCATATCTTTGGGCATGATGGTAACTCGCCTTGCATGGATAGCGCAGAGATTAGTGTCCTCGAACAGACCCACAAGGAAAGCCTCCGAAGCCTCCTGCAATGCCAGCACTGCATGGCTCTGGAAACGCAGATCACTCTTGTAGTTCTGGGCAGTTTCACGAACAAGCCTCTGGAATGGCAGCTTCCTGATCAGGAGTTCAGTACTTTTCTGGTACTTACGGATTTCGCGAAGAGCAACAGTCCCAGGGCGGTATCTGTGGGGCTTCTTCACACCGCCAGTGGTTGGGGCAGACTTATAAGCAATCTTGGTGGCCAGATTCTTCCTTGGAGCTTTTCCTCCAGTTGACTTGCGAGCAGTTTGCTTAGTACGAGCCATGATCTCGATCTTCCAAGTAATTTGGAACCTGTTGAATTTGATGTACAATTTATTCTTCCTCCATGTTGGAGGTATATATACTATATAGAGAATCAAATAAAAGCAAGCTAACTAGAACGTACGCGCATGGAAATATAACCTAACTAGGAAATGAAAACATAATCAAATAGTAAGTGGAAACATATATAAAACGTTGACTCGTATAATTCATTACGGATTGGTTCTAATAGCTAGGTAATTGACCAAAGTAAAAGAAGTTTGTCTTGATGATCAATATATATTTTCCAGCAGAACCTACGTACTGTCCAGTACTTTTTGTCCTCATCGGAGAGTTTATAGTTTCTTAATGGCTTATTATATAATTTCTTACCAAGAAATATTAAAGAGTATAGAAAATACAACGTACTAAATCCTTCAAAAATGAAAAGTAAAAAGAAGAAGGAGGAAAAAAAATGGTGGAATAACAATGAATTTACTCTGATATATATATATATATATATATATATATATATATCCATAAACAAGAGTTTGAAACAAATTATGAAATCCCCTTTGCATCATGATCGAACTGATGCAATTACCTCGATCTAAAGCATTCAAGAAGAGCTATCCAACCAGTCAAGTAGTCAACCACTCATATTAAACGATAATTCAGTGCTAGTTAAGTTCAAAATTCCCCATATAGGCATATACATTTAAAGTACGTAAGAAACCATTGCACCAAGACTGGTGGATTAATTAGCATATGTCAAACGGGTCAGTTTCACATTGTATCACGTACGTATCAACCAGCGGAAATGTACGTGGTTTTTAGCTAGATTTAAGATTTTACATTTCCTTTCAACCTTTGAGTGGGATATTTGAGCTTGTGAGACATAGTAGTTTAGATCTTAATCAAACAACTAAATTTAGGATTTGACATGTTTTTGTAAATCAAAACAGTTTACTAATTAACCTCGATGACCAAGCTAGCTAGTATATATATATGCTACTCTTTGGATCTTAATTTAAGGATTACCTTTGCTTTGTTTGTTTGGATCGAAGCACTTCCAAGCAGGAAGGAATAATGGAGGTAGGGATGCTGACGGAGAGAGAGCTCTTGAGACCTTCTTAGGTTTTAAATTGGTTGCATGCAATTGGTATGAATCTCGTCTAGCAGCCAAAAGCTCCTTTATATAGCAGTTCGAAAGGATGGCTCATCTGTTGAAGCAAGTTAATCCTATTGGTCGAACCCTAAGGAACCAATCAGATTAAAACAACTACTCCAAGTAAACGAATCTTATTGGTTACGATAAGGGTCCAATGAGAAAAATACATTTGTTACATTTTAATTGGCTGCTCATAAATTACAAGATATATATCTAAATTTTTAAGCATTTTCGATCTTCTCTGCAATAACTGCATGTGAAATCACTGCTTTGCCCTCAATCTCATATAGCTACTGAGGTAAGCCGGCCTGAAGGAAGTAGTCAAGGAACATTCTGAATTCATGAATATCGGTTACAACTGGCCGGCCGGGGTGTTTGGGGTGCACAAGGTGTTGTATATATGCTCTCGATCAAGCGGAATGAGTGAGTTAGATTAGAGTCTTAGTGAACTCACCTTGGAAAAATGAAATTTTCCTGTCAATTTTATAAGGAACAGAACTGCGTACACATACTAATGCCAAGGCGTTTATGTTGGAAATGGTGGTACGTGTTGATTAGAGCCTTAGTATTCCTACGTCGGAACAAGTGAATTTGTCTTAGATATATTAGACTCATTAGAGCCTTGGATTAGAGAACTGAAGTATTGTAGTAGTCTTATTTTGAATAGAATCTGTAGTTGATTGTTTTGATCGAGCTATAATCATATGCATGTCTACGTATACGCGCGTACACTAGGTTTCAATAATTAAGAACCAAGCAAATTCAGCTACAATTAATATAAATCCTAAAGTTCAACTGAGATTCTAACATTGATAATCAAAAGGTCATTACAACTGTACGTAATACAATAAAATTGTATTCTGGATCAATCAGTTGCTAGAGTACTTTCCTAAAATCTGTAAGGGCTGGGTATATGAGCTCAAAGGCCTTATCCACGTCTTCTCTGCACTTTTCACCTGTGATCATGACAACTTTCCCCGAGACAAATATAAGAAGAGTAATCTTGGGTTCGTTCATGCGGTATCTCAGCCCCGGAAAAACCTAGCTCCGGCTCATAACTCGATACCCCGGGGTTTGCAAGAGCAAGACCGCCGAGTCTATCTGATCGGGAATTTAACATCACAGTTTGCAACAATGTTCTGAATCTTGAAATCCCTAAACTTGACTCTGAAACGTACCCATCTTCAGGATGCTTTGGGCACACTTCCTAGCTGCGAGTTCCGACAGCCGTTCGCTTTTGGCACCGGTGCACACCATCTTTCCGGTGGCGAATATCAAAACTGTCGCTTTTGGGTCTCTCACTCTCATTATCACGGAACTGAAACGCTTGGGATTGTATTCTGCATTTCGAGCTAGCGAAACGATTTGGTGGAGGTCTAACTTGCAATCCAAGTTAACCGTGGATATCACGTTTTGAATAGTGGGAACAATATTGCTCGAGGTGTGCTGCTATTCCATCATATATATTAAGAATTTCTGAGCTTTGAATTGGAAAAATGGGGATCTGGCCGATAGTTTAACGGAAATGGATCGAATGTGGTTTAATTCGTTAGGTGTAGGAGAAAATGTATTAGCTAAAATGATAAAAGATTAATATTTAGTAAGTTAGTAACCTAACAGCGGGCGGTCAGTTTTATAGACTTAAGGCTAACCAGTATTTGTGTTTTTCATCTGCGCGATGTGGGACTTTTAATGCCAATTAACCTATTGAGTATTTTTTTTTGGGGGGGGGGGGGGGAGCGCAAAAAAGAAAAAAAAAACAAATACAACAAGGAGGGGAAGGGCGCCCATAACAACCTCCTTCAAACTATCCAGCAGATTAGTAGGAGGGTTCACGAGAACATGCCAACCCAAATCCATAGAGTGACCCCAATTAATAAAACGTGTGGATAGCTGTTTCGTTTTTATATTGGGAAAAGTAGCGAGCTTTTGCTCTTGGTTTTGTTGCGGGACTCCTGGTGCCAAACTTATAAAGCAACCATGTAGAACTAGGAAATATAATCAAACTAGAAGTAGGAAACATAAAAAATTGACTCCCGAAAATGGACTTGAACAGCAATCTACCTAAAGTAAAGAATACATTCCATATCTCAATAGAACAAAATTACCAAGTTCAAAACAGAGCCACAATGAAGGAACTCGATCAACAAGGGAGGTGATACTTTCTTAATTATAGATAAACCCAACAATTAATCAATTAAGATTCCTGATCGAGCCAGGAGACATCAACTCCCTGCTGAGTGCTTTCCTCGCCAGATTCATAGACCCATTGATCCCGAAAATAGACAGTGATGAGCTTGAACTTGGGAGCTAGCCTCCGTCGACGGGAGCTTGTCGTAGGTGGCCTAGCTAGTCAAGAGCACCATATATGTTGTTGGCCTTCCATTCGCTTTCCTTTGCTCGATCCACATCTTCTTAGGAGCCAAGGCAGAGAGACTTCCTTAATCAAAGCTCCAAATCTCTATCAATTTGCAAAATGGCAGATCAAATTTGATAAATGAGCAGGGGGTACAGCCATTAGAGCATAACACAACATAAATGAGGCACATCGATCGTGTCTGACTGTTGATCGAGGTTTATGGTCTTTTTGCAGACCTAGGATTCGTATCAAAGTGATGATTGAAAATCATTTAGCCAGAATTCAATTAGCCTGTCCATTACCGTGAAATAACACTCGAATTCATTCATGCTAGCCTGACAAAAAAGGATGATGCAGTCAGACTTTTCAAGAACATATTAGAAATCAAAATTGCCGTCATTCATGGAAAATTTCATTAAGATCATAATTCAACTAGAAGTATTGCTCCTATTTTTTTATGTGCTACTAGATGACCTTGTATTACTAGAAGAACTTGCTCTTATAAAAAAAAATTGATGCCCCAGTGAATATATATGGAGGCACAGTCTAAGATAGCTTGCTACTCACCACAGTGATTCCAATCCTTCTTCCACAAGAAGTTCAGCATAAAGACAGACTGCAACTTCTGGTACCGAAGGATTGATGATTGAATGTACAGCTCACCGACAAATCGAAGATGAATTTCAATATGTGCATGAGATCAATCATCCAGCAATAAGGTAACAAATCCAAACGAAGGAAAATGAACCAAAAAACTAATCTCAATGAGGATCATATAAACCAATATACTTCTAAAACAGTGGGATCAATTGAGAATCAACAATGAACGTCAAATTGAGCATCTAAACTCCTTGACCGAGATCATACCTTGCGAGTACGTGATAATCTAGATGGTGTGCATTTGATTTCAACAGCATCAACTTGCTTGCATGAACTGCAAATTTGCAATGATGGAATCCCCACTCAAAACAAAACTAAGCTGGAGCTAGTGTCTATTTCTTCTTCTTCAAGTAACTTGGTATATGCCCTGCAGCGCCACATTTAAGCAAGGAATATAGAAAGAGCAAGACTGGAACGTCTAGGACAAATTAATCGTGTACAACTCATGGACAAAAATGAAATTGATCGTATATACACTCTCTTTCTGAACAATATTGGCCCAAATCATTTCTGGATTTACAAGTTCTAATACTCTCACCGGTTATTTTAACACCAATATATATTGGACAGTAGCGTGTACATATGGCTATGATAGGATGATTTTACAATATGAATTTCACATTCAATTTGTTTAATCTATTAGAAAATGGGACATGATTTTTAATATACTGTAAATAATAGGCACCTTAGTATAGTATAGTGGACCAGCAATCATCGATCTGATCCCATTAATGGTTTCTTCTCAATATGGTGCCCTTTTGGAGTTCTTATCAATACCTTGTTCTTGCTGATCATGGTCCAAATAGATAATTGGCAACCAAAGAGGATTTATTAAAAGATAAAAGTAGCAAAATAACAAACTCCCAGTACAATTGTCTGTAAAACTCAATCCTCTTATTGGTAGGACAATTTAACAGGTGAACTCACAATACTGATTCAAACAGACAATTCAGATGTTGAGATAAGAATGCCATCACTATCTGCATACAACCATTCCCCTTCACAGATCAAGGTTCCTGCAATGTTGATCGGAACATGCTTTTCGCCATGGCCTTTTTTGTTCGACTTCATGGGATGAGATGCCAAAGCTCTCACCCCAATATCACATCCACTGATCTCATCTACATCTCTAATGCAGCCATTTACCACAATACCAGCCCATCCCATGTTTTGAGCCAACTGTCCCAAATTCCCTCCAACCAAAGCACATCTCATGCTTCCTCCCCCATCAATAACTAAAATTCTTCCCTCGCCTCTGGTTTCGAGAAGCTCTCTAACCAAAACATTGTCCTCAAAAACCTTGAGAGTAGAAATGGGGCCTGAGAATGCTCGACATTGTCCATACATCTGGAATATTGGCGGCAGAACACGCAAGTCTCCACTTCCCAAAAGGGCTGTATTTGTATCACAAAGTTCAGCAGTTGCTAAGAAAGTCATATTTCTCCTGCAGATCAGTCTATAAATCATTAAAATGTGAGGCCACAAATAAAAAATGCCCAAGGATAACCTCAGCGGGCCTTTCAGACACTTTCTAGCATACTACTGAGAATGTAGAGGAATTTAGAGAACCACAGTGTACACACAAATACAGCACCAGCATTATGCATTAAACTGTTGTACACAATACTATATTAGTTGAATGAGGGAAAAAATGGCATTTAATTTGGCTTCTGAAATTTTTAACCTATCTTTATTATTATCTCAAGTCAGTTCTACACATTTCAAAACTATGGAAGTCAAGGGATATAGTACCTCATACATATATATACCCCTTTGTGTTTTAGATCATCTATAGGTTTCACAGTTCGCATTAAAATGTAAAAATAAATATTTTCTATGCCTCCAGCTATCAGAGCTTATGTTCCATGAACACCAACAAATATATTCACAAGAATGAATTCACGTCCTATATATGTCTGTGTGTGTGAATTATTTTTTCCTGACCTGAAGAGAGACATAGAGGAACAAATTCTTTAAGAACGCGCGTCCCTTTGCAATCATACATGAGCAGCATTCAGGTTAATTTGTAACATTCAACACTATGAGAGACCGAGTGACACAAACCACGGACTGCAGAATGAATTAAACTAATATAAAGTCAAAGACACAGACACACACACACACACACAGAAGCCTCATCTTCGATCACATGGAATCTAGACAAAGCCAATCAGGCCAAGTTCAATCCTCCTAATTGCCCAAAAATTCAAATGAGGAGCAGGATGCTAAAGAATCTTTTAGAATTGTGTTTAGGATGAAGAACTTCAAGGTGACAGAAAATCTCAATCTGCTGGGACTGAAAAGTGACTAGTTTGGTTTATCTACAAGTTTCCTAGTGCATCCTTACAAAGGCTGTCAATGATCTTGTCCTAGACAACTACATCAGTCTTACGAGCTCCTTCTTCCATCTTCCTAAGAAGTTGAATAGCTGCACTATTGATAATTTGATGCCGTAGACTTATTTGCTTAAACCCAAACATCCCAAACAGACTAAAATCCAGATGTAGAGGCGTTTCAAAACCAAATCCCTACTAATGTTTCTATTCAAAATACTCCCTTTCCCCAAAATTTTCTCAGCAACCAAACATATTACCAAAGCAAAGCATTTAGCACAGGTTTCCACGTAAGTCCTCACCATCTCCTCAGGCCAAGGCTTGGGGTCTTTCGGGAAATCCATGACAAAGAGCCACTGGTTGTAATCCCACCCTTCCTACCATACAAAGAGCCGAAAGGCCGAGATTGGATAAGGGTCCAGGACTGTGTGGACAATAGAGGAGGTGGAGGCCTGGAGTAGAGGAGAGGAAGAAGAGTGTGGAGGGTGGGGGTGGAGAGGCTGCTTAGTGTTCGGTGAAGGCGGAGAGAGCTCAGTGCCATGACTGGTTCTGTTATCTCTCTTACTCACCCAACACAACCTTAATTAGTTAACAAAAAGAAACCAGATTTACTGAAATTCACTCCACCAAGTTGATATTTACATCCATAAACTGAGCACTGCTTTGAAGCTACAAATTAAGACTAGAAGATTAATTACATTAGGATAAGATTACATCCTAGGTTGACTAATTTGATTCAATCAGAGGCTCAGAGCACATACTGACAAAGATATTTAGAACTTTAGAAGGGTACCATTTTAGAGTCATATAATATACGGTAGAGAAACCAAGATGCTAACTTTCACACACCCTCAATATGGTACTAGCATTTAGCATATATGCCCAGAAATTTAGCATATGGTACTAGCATATGAATGATATTTACATCCATATGCTGAGCACTGCTTTGAAGCTACAAAGACTTGAAAAAACAAAGACTCCTACTTTGGGCTCTTAACACCCAGAAACAAAATCAAAGCTGAAAACAAGAAATTGAAGCTTACCCAGTAAAGAACGAGGTGACTATAACCGGTGGAGAGAGCCTTGGCTTAATCAATTAATTGTGTGAATTGTGATGGGGGTTGGTATTCCTCTTCTTCTATCTCAATTAATTCTGACCAGTCTTTATTCCATTATATATATTTATTTTAAAATACAAATGGAGTCAAACACTCAAACCAGCAGCAGTTACAAGTTGACGGCTGATTATCTGGTTGAATTTTGTGCCCTGACATCTCCATAATTCGGTAACACGCGCCAAATGTCGTTGGTTCCGTTATGTTTCCTTTACAGTAAATTTCACTTTACTCCCTTCAATTATAGAATCATTTCACTTTCGTACCCAGAATATCAAAATATTGCAATTTACCCCTTATCGTTTTCTGTCTTGGATCTCACTGTATCAAAGCTCAAAAGAAAAGAAGACCACTTTTACTCTTCCGAGGCAAAAACCGATGAAGCATGTTCAAGGGTCTAGGATCAACATCAACTTATCACAACCAAGTCAACAGTCTACAGTCAACTCAATCACCAATTCGAAGTCAAGCGTAATCAGCAAGACGTAGCTGCTGAGTAGTCTAGTCAATAATTAAATTGTTAGAACAACTTGTAATACAGCTGCTAAAGCTTGTTAGAGCGAATGAAGAAAGATATCAGACATTGACATGTTCATCATGCGTGTCAAGCTCTAACAAAAATTTTAAAAATAAACATTGCGACATGCTTAATTATTTGAGGGAGGTTGTGTTTCACAAACAAATATTTGTATGTCAATCAGTCGCAGTTCATGTTTAAGAAGAGGCGCCTAAGCAATCCCGACACATTTGATTTCCTTTCTGGTCAAATACTGAAGGAGCAGAGCCAAAAATGAAGATGGGAATCTTGTTCTACTTGCTGCTTCTTCTTGTCTTTCAATTTCATCAGCTCCCGAATTCGGAATCAGCAACCACAGATTTCTCTCCATCTCAACAACAAAGCAAGGTTGACGATGTGGTGAAGTTGTTGTTGGCGTTCAAGCATTCTTCTGTTCAATATGATCCACATGGTTTCTTATCCGAATGGAAATCTGATTCTTCCATTCCCTTCTGCTCATGGAGAGGCCTCACCTGTTCTCCTCAAGGCCACGTCACCACACTCAACCTCTCCCACGCCGGTCTCATTGGAAGCCTACACCTTCCAACCCTCACAGCCTTGCCAAGTCTTCAATATCTGTATTTGCAAAACAATTCTTTCTCGACTGCTGATCTCTCCTCCAATAATACTTTATTATGTAGACTTGAAACTGTGGACTTGTCCTCCAACAACATCTCAAACCCTCTTCCAGACCAATCTTTTTTTCGGGGTTGCGATCATATTGCTTTTGTCAACCTCTCTCACAACTTCATCCCTGGAGGCAGTCTCCGTTTTAATCCTTCTCTGCTTCAGCTCGACCTCTCTGGAAACCAGATTTCTGATTCATCCTTGTTGGCTTGTCAAAACCTGAATCTTCTCAACGTTTCTCATAACAAGCTCAAGGGAATACTCAGTCTTTCTCTCTCGTCTTGCAACAATTTATCTACCCTTGACCTTTCATATAATGCATTGTCTGGGGAAATACCAACCAGCTTTCTGGCCAACGCTTCAGCATCTCTCAAGCAACAATTTTTCTGGGAACTTCTCTGCCCTGAATTTTGGGCTGTGCAACAGCCTCAGTTTGCTGAACCTATCAGGCAATACCCTCTCCGGGAAATTTTGCATCCTGCTCTTCTTTGATTAGTCTCAATCTTGGTCAGAATCAGCTCTCAGGAAATTTCCTTAGTACTGTTGTAAGTAAGCTACCAAGTTTGAGATATCTATATGTACCCTTCAACAACATAGCTGGTCCTGTGCCGCTGTCTCTTACCAATGGTACTCAGCTTCAAGTTCTCGATCTCAGTGCTAATTCCTTCACAGGGAACGTTCCTTCAGGGCTTTGCTCCTCCACTGCCCCCTCAGCTTTGGAAAAGATACTTCTAGCCAACAATTTTCTCTCCGGGACCGTGCCATCAGAACTTGGAAACTGCAAGAGCCTGAAAGCCATTGATCTGAGTTTCAACAGTTTGAGTGGTGCAATTCCTTCAGAAGTTTGGAGCTTGCCGAATCTCTCAGATTTGGTTATGTGGGCAAACAACCTCACAGGAGAAATCCCAGAAGGCATTTGTGTCAATGGAGGAAATTTAGAAACCCTGATTCTCAACAATAATCACATTACCGGAACCATTCCACAGTCCATTGGCAGCTGCACCAATATGATTTGGGTGTCACTATCTAGCAATAGGATGTGTCTCACAACAACCTCAGTGGTCCAATCCCTTCCGGAGGTCAGCTGACCACTTTCCCAGCATCAAGATATGAGAACAACTCTGGCCTTTGCGGCATACCCTTGCCAGCCTGTGGATATAAAAGACCTCCAGCACAATCCGAAGTTGTTCCTCAAAAGGAGAAGACTATAGTTTCAGGAATGGTCATTGGTTCTGCTTCGTTCACTTTTTTCTTTTTGGTGACTGTGTATCTCTCTTTGTTTTCACCCTATCTCGACCTCCCAATCCGGATTCTCCTCAAGGGTTTTTCCTGCTAGGATCTGCTAAATTTGATCCAAAAGATGCATACCATCACACTTGAGAACAAAACCAATTGCTTGAAAAAAAATTGAACATTAACCTCCCCTGTTGTTTGTCTCCCTTCCTTCTTATATTTTTTTTTTCAAGGTCTCTGTAAAAGCATCAACCTTTACCAACCCCCCACCCCCACAAAAATCTCAATCATTATCATCCGAATCGAAAAATCGCATCTTTCAGCTCTACTTGAATCTATCTTTTGTGCAATGTTAAAGTATTGGCTTTAACTTCTTAAATTCACAGTTAATCATATCCTGTGCTTAAAAAAACAGTTGAAAAATCAGGCCAGAGAAAATTCTATCACTAGCATCACAAAACAACATTTCTTTTCCCGCGAGAATACAGAAAGAATTATCAAATGACCCTAGAATCAACTAAACCAACATGCTTCTATTTCCCACTTTTTCTCAGAAACCACATACAAAATTAACAAAAGTAGAGTCTGGAACATTGAAACGAAATGATTTCAAGACGCTTAATGCAACCAGAGAGAGAAAGACAAACGCACCGTTTGAGCTAGAGCCTTCTAGGACTCCATTGAGCATTTGAGCCTCCTGCGCCGCCGTGGTGTTGGTGAAAGAGCGTTCTCTTAGTCACGGAAGAACTCAGAGAACAAGGTTGTGACATGAACTTGGAATATTCATAGCCCAAATAAGGCAAATCTTTTTTCAATTTGGATTTTACATAAAGAGGTTGCCTCACCAATAAGGCAATAATACATGTGGAAGGGTCTAAGATCAAGATCAATTCACCACAGTCAACTCAATCATCAAGTCAACAGTCTCTTCCCTTTGGTTTTGGGTGCTCAAAAGTCTTAAATCATTCTCCTCTGAATCGAAAAATCACATCTTTCAGCTCTACTTTAATTTGTGCATTGTTAAAGGATTGGTTTTTACTTCTCAAACTCACAATAAATCATATCCTTAAAACAACAGATGAAAAATGAGGCCGGAGAAAATTTTATCGCTACCAGCACAAAACACACTTCTTTTCCAGCAAGAGTACAAAAAGAAGTATCAAAGAACCTTAGAATCAACTTATCAACATGCTTCTATTTCCCACATTTTCTCAGAAACCAAAAACACCCCATACAAAATCAACAAAAGCAGAGTCTGGAAAAGAAACAATTGAAACGAAAATGCTCAAAGAAGACACTTAAAGCAACCGAGAGAGAGAAAAAAGAAGCGCACCGCTAGAGCTAGAGCCTTCTAGGACTCCATTGAGAGCTGTAATGTTCTAGTGACGGAAGAACTCAACGGCCATTTTTCCTCGACTTGTGAAAATTGACTTCAGATGTCAATCATGTCATGCTTATTTAGATTTATGGGCTGCCTTCTATGGACTCAGTCTAAATGGGTTGGGCACTACCTACTTTCAGGCCCTAAATTTGATCAGACAAAAAACCAAGAACAAACCTCAAAACGACCTAGACTCATATTATTTGTACATTGAACTATTGAAGGTGAAGCATTCCAATTTCTTCTTTTCTGGAAGTTCATGTTCCAAGTGCATCTGCTTCTACATTAATCCACTCGGAGGGTTATGTTCCGAGTTTTAATGATATTTTTACTCTTCAAAGTCCGGGTGGGACTTCCATATTCCTTCTCAAGAATAGGCAGTGATAAGGGGTTTATTGTTGCATGTCAATCTTTCTTTTCAGGTTTAAGCAATATGAGTAGAAGAAAATGTCAACTAACTTGAGCTATGAACTTCAATTTTCTCTGACAGGTTGTGTTAGTCTATAAACTTATACATAATAGTTATTAAACAATCTCCTATTTAGTCGAATTTTTTTTGTAAAAAAAATTCAAAAAAAATGAACCTAAAAGACGAATGGTTTCGAGTGTATTACGAATTTACAATTAAGTTTGTTGGAATAAAAGTGACCTCATTTAAACAAATTAATTTGATGTCCTCTCTTTAAGTGGAATCCACCGTCATTATTTGACTCCGTATAGGTTTCTTTCTTCTCTTTTTGTTTTCCCTTCTTTTGTTGGCAAGAGTATAGGCTTTTTCTTAAATCTATTGCAGAAAACAACCCCTTATATTAGACATTTAGAACATCTTAATTTAAGGGGAAAAAGGCAACAATAAGTTACTCTCATGAATTGATATCATATGACAATTAAGTCACATGAACTTGGATCTTTACGTTCATGGCCGGCCATTGCTTTCACTTATAATTTGGTCGGTTGATAATGTCAAAACTGAAAACAAAAAAGTTAGGCGAGAAAGAAAATTCATGCAATTAGGGAGAAATAGTACCCACGACTTATGTTAGCCTTTTGAATACAATTACTATCCCAAATAATTATGCATCATGATTACAAGTAAGAAATATGCATGAATCCTTCAATCTGTTGGATCATTACAAATCTTAATTTGGATAAGAACTATACTTGATTTGACCTAACCATGTGGCCAAATGTTGAAACGAGTTACTCAAAATCATCCAAAGTTAATCCGAATATATACTTAATGATTTCGCTAATGAATTAATGACAAGTTTACCATGATGAGGATACCCTAAAGATTGCCCTCATCAAAATTTTGTAATAGTTTTCAAGAAACTTCATGGGACAACATATGGAGTAAAAGAAACAAAAGCAAAAAGAGTTTAATTAAATATAATAAAAGAAGAACAAATTTAAACGTAGGTAGTTCATGGTTAATAATACATAAGTCTTTGGATAAAAACCCTAAGGTAATAACCGACCAAAAGAAGCACTAACTGCGCGTGCTGGAACTAGGCGCTTTTTTTTTCCCTCGTCTTTTTTATGACTATAATAGAATCTAATTGATAACATGAGATTTTGATCTCCATTTTGCCCGCCTATTTTGTCACGGTTTGCTAAACGCGACGTACAGGAAAATTGCACTCACGATACAATCTTCTTGTATGTCCGTTTAGCAAACCAATGTCTTGAGCCATAACTGTGATCGAAATTTGATGTGCCAGGTTTTGATGTTTTGTTGCATGGTTGTCCGAAGGCTATCTGATCCGATCAACTACATCTAGAGTTTTGATATCATCATATATTCTAGTCAAAAATGAAGTATTTATTCCGACACTAGCTAGCTAGACACCGCTAGCTTGAATCACAATAACAGAACCCTAATCATAGATTTCAAAGTATTAATTCTACAACTATCAATGGTTTCTTGTGTACGTCAGTGACTAGCAACAGCTGATTAACTTTGAACCTTGAATAGAATTCACATTGATTCATCAAGGATTGTCAACATAGATGACTAATGTGGCACAACCTATGATCAAAAGAGAAAGTGTAAAAAAACTATCCCAAGTTATTATTATTTGATCACTTGAGTCGTATCCACAAAGTTGAAAAGCTCGATCTTCTCATCATGATGAAAATGACCCTGTTTCAATTAGGAAAGGTTCAAGCAGCAAAGCTTCATTTTCTTAGTATTAAAGACAAATCCAGTAATATAAACGACATCTTTCATCGTCTTTTTAAAAGAATGCTAAAATATATAGTCTGGTCTTCAATTTCTACCCCTTTGCTTGTGAGCATGATCACTTAGTAATGATTATGTAGTTGAAGTTCACAAGGGTAGATCATCCCCTTGAGTCTGAAAAGTTTAGGCCTAGAAGAAAAAGTTTCTAAAGAGTAAGAGGCTTGCAACGCAATTAAGAAAAAGTGTTCGATTAAATGTTTCAAAAATTGAATCAATATCAATTGAAAAGCAACACAAACACAAACAAATCCGCTAATGCTAAGCATTATCATGCACTTAATGATGATTGTGTAGTTAAGGGAGAGTGTCTCTTCACAAGGCCAGGGTAGATATAAAAGGGTAGTCGTAAAGCCATTTGCGAAGGCAAGATGTTTCTTACAATGTTTAGAAAAGATCAAGACATGAACGAAAGGCAAGTTGTTATAGGGAGTGAGTGGTGAGCAAAGCAATTAGGGCAAAGTGTTCAAAAAAAATGTTCAAAAACATAGACATGGCAAACAATGCAAATTAGCTACTTCTCCGTTTTACTCTTTAAAAAAAAAATCTTGAATCAGCTACTGTTTTTCACAAGCTAAATAATTTTTTGAGACAATTCTTATTTGACAAATAATGTAAAAAGCCATAGGCATGAACAGAAAGTGTTAAAAGGAATATGAAACGCATAAAAAAAAATTAGGGCAAAAATGCAAAGTCTTTAACAAAATATCTAAAAAAAATATCAATTAATTTTGACAGACAACACAAACTAACGTGTAGACTTCTCTGTCTAAACACCTTAAAAGAAAAGTTGTTGAATCCATTACTTATTTTCACAAGCTTAATGATATTCTTAGATATTCTTATTTGCTTAATACAACTGCCGTGGCTGTGTGGAAGAAGCAAGGAATACGTGTATATATTTACAAGCTAAACAATCCCAACCAACCATCCTATTGATCCCAAAAACACGTTTTAGAATTTAAGAATCAATAACAATATCCCAAGGAAAACGCAATATACCAAAATTTATTGAAGTCAAATATATAGCTAGGAAGGTTCCACTTCCTCCCAATTGAGTCCCTACTTGAGCAGACAAAAGTCCCATGCCACCGGAAGAGTCTTTGGTCCATTAATTTGTTGCCTTACCTTCTGGTACACTCCAAGGTTTCTATTCATGTGACTGATGTTACAAATATCTAAAATTGCTTTACCACAACTTTCGAAATTCATCATATTTATCGAGCACATTTCTCATATATGGAAGCTTTTTTTGAGTGGATAGATTGTATTTTTGTAAGAGATGAGATTAACAACGTGATTAGTATCATTCTTATAGAATGAATGGTTTTTATTATTCTCCTATCAAGAGACGGGAAAGGAAGAAGAACTAGAATGTTTTTAAGAGCAAACACATTTTGTTTAATATTTATGTCTTGCATTTTGTACTTGAATTTCTTTTGTACCAGAGAAATGACATTTTCCCTCTTTATTACTTCAAATTATATTCTAAATCAAAAAATGGCTCGATAACTAGGAAAACAAGAGAATGCAACAATGCACAACAAACCGATCGATTACGTAATGAAACAACAACAAAATAAACAAAGATGACAACAAATACTTAGTCGAACGATAAACAAATAAAAGTAAAATCCTCTAACCAATCATCTACTTAAGGAAACAGTTAAATGCAGCGAAATGCAACAAACCAATCACCCACTTAGAAAGCAAGAAAAACCAAATAAAAATATATATATATATATATATGCTAAGAAAAATGGCTGCCAATAAATAAATTGATGACAAAAAAAAATTATCTTGTCGTTTATTGACCGAGCAATCCAAAGTACGAAACTTGACAAAATGACCACTCACTTACAAAAAAAATTAAACAAGATGCAAACAAAATGAAGAAATTTTCACTGTTATTTATCAACCAAATAATTCTATAAGTACCACATTCATTAAACTCTTATATTATGTAAAATAAAAAATCTAGTCATATACGTCTCTCATGTAAATGAAACTCCTTTGTATGTAAATATAATACGAGAAGTTTTATTGTCATTTTCTCATAACTACACATGAAGAGCTACCCAACAAATGGTACATATATGTTTATGAACCAAAATAGTAGATAGACAAGAATGAATAGATTTGAAGAAACCCGTGAAAAGAGCTAGTAAGTAGCTAGGAGTTGGTAACTTTGGTCCCCAATAAAAGTGTCAAATTTCACTGCCTAGCTAGCTTCTATGGCTTTTGGTATGGTGGGGAAGCCGTGGGGCAAGTGACACTTTATTTCCATGTAACCAAACTATATAATATAAAAGGAGACGACGGTCCATAAATCATCCTCCTTTTTTTCTTTCCGAAGATTCCGCTGTTTTCTAGTGATATTAATTTTTCCCAATCATATTCATACGTGTGGGTATGAATGAATAATAAGTATGACCAAATACTAATTTTGTACACATTTGGGAGAGGGGTTTTTTTTAGTAATTATTTATAGAAACAAGGGGTTTTCTTTAGTATTATTTTTGGTTTTGTTGGATTTATTTGTTGGATTGGGGTGCAAAGTGCGAATCTAGCGGGGGGTTTTTTTGGAAAACGCGGCACTCGTGTGAAAAGCGTACAGACAAAATTACAAAATGCAACCCTACGAGGCCTACAAGATTTTACCAACAGGTACACAAATTTTGGCGGAATTAGGGTTTTTGGGACTTTGAGAACAATTTTGGCCACAAGTCTATAACAAGCATATTAGGGTTTACTATATATACTATTAGGGTTTACTATTACTATGCACCTTAATTCACCATAACCATGGCCATCTTATTATAATAACTAGTAGTTGGTTTGTAAGCAAGATTTTCTTGATGTATCATAGTGGTGGTACGTGGTAGTCATATGGCTTTCTTGAGTGGAGCTAATCTAGCTACAACTACGTAGAGTTGGTTTGCTTCTTTGTAGAACTAGTCGATCCACAAGTCTATAACAAGCATATTCATCATGGCACATTTTAGAAAATGTCTTCTCGGAGGTGAATAGGTGATATAATAAAACTAAGATGCCAACTTGTTTTGATTGCTCACTTCTATTGCATGTACTTATTTCCTTAATGTTTTCTTTCTTCATCATTTAGGTATTTGAATAATTATTTGGCTCGTACTTTTAAAGAAGAAGCCGAGGAGGGCCGATTGCTTTCAATATCTGAATATCATTCGGAATCGTTTGTTATGTGGAAGAGAGAAATCTGCTATTAAGCTAAAATTAAGCTTCTAACCTATTATATATAATTATGGATGTATTTGTTTCCCTATATTACTTCCAACCAGTACAAAAATAGTACCGACCCCGCATAAAATGAAGATGAAAATTGCTAATACTAAAATTGGCACCTTATACGAAATTTCCTAAAGTTTCTTTACACTAACACATAAACAATTTATTTAGAAAACTAAAGTGGGAGAGGTCAGTAATAGTTGGCTAACTAGCTAGCCTCTCATATATAGTCTCATGTTGAGCAAGATTTAATAATTGAATCTTAGTGTGAGGAGCAGTTTTTCAGGGGCCAATCATGTATTTTAAATACTTATTACTTGCGTATCCAATGTACTGGTCTTCTCTTGTATCTCATTCAATGTACTTCCACAACTTAATTAGATCGATGTTCTTCTGTTTTGCCATTTATTAAGTTTTTAGGTCTTCTAAACACATTCCATTCATTCAGATTCAATCCCATGACGTACGGTTGATGTATATTTTATTTTCTGTTTAGTGATTTGAATATAGGAGATTCGCATGCATATATGTTGAAGACCAGATGGAAAAACTTAGTAATAAGTTATCGCAATATAAAGAGAGTTACGTACTGTAGCTACAACATACATGACCTCTTTGTGCAGCCTTGATTAATATATATATATATATATATATATAAGATGCTCTAGTGAGGACCAAACAATGAGGACTTGTTGAAGACTTTCAAACTCAACCGGTAGATGAGTATTTTAAATGTTAGTTGATATTTAAAAAATTTATTAAAAATTTATCCAACGGTTGAGTTTGAAAGTCATCAACAATTCATCATTGTTTGGTCCTCAGTAGATAATTTCTCATATATATATGTATCTCATTTGCCTTTTATATCATAAATGAGAAAAAAAATTAGGGTTTTCCTTTTGTACAACTGTACGTCTTTTCTTTTGATTGAATTATATTTTAATTTTAAGTTAGTATTTAAAATTTAAATTTCACTTAGAGTCGCACTAGTTTGAGCATTCGACAAACTTTAATTTAAGTAATTGCTCAAACCAATGCAATTCTAAGTACGATTTAAAATCCTAACATATATATTAGTTAATCGTCAAACATCTCACCTAAATTATTAACGAAACAAAATCACAAACACTTCTTTATTTTTAACTTGGGGCCACAAACAACCCTTGAAATGTTTGATTTACTCGACAATTTCATGTACAAAAGATTTGTAAAGTAGAAGCAATCCTTTCAGTCGCCCTACATCATATATACATGTTTAAAGATTCTTATGTATTCAAGTCCAAAAAATAGATTTTTATGCATCAACGAAAATAAAAGGAGGAAGAAAAATATGACATTATTGGAGACGTACGTGCGGGGTAATCCATCCAACCACCCGAGAGCTCCTCAAAATTGTCAGAGTTTTGAGTGAGACAGAGACACAAAGAGAGAGGAAAAGGAATCATATCCAAAGTTTGACTGGACCCGAAAATTGAGAAAAAAGAGATGAGGGGCACATCACTCCCCTCAATTTACTCTCTCTTCTCCACCAACTTGTCTTTGTATTCTATATTCTTGCATTTCTGTCTCACTTTAGCTTCCTCTAAAAGCCATCATCAACTCTCTCCCTCAGTCCCTCAGTCCCTCCTCCTCTCTCTAAAACCATTTTTTCTTTTTGCCCTTTTTTTTGTTTCTTGTTTTTTTTTTTTTTTCTGTTTCTCTGGGTTTTCTTCTTCCCCTTCTGATTTTGCAGACTGCAGACTTGAGAGTTGAGACTTGTGACTTGTGAGTGTCACATTCTCAGAAAACAGTTGGAAGGTCTGTGCTTTCTGTCTTCTGGGTTCTGAATATAAAGAGTCAAAGTCCCAACATAGAGAGAGAACAAAATTAAGGAAGTGAATGCTTCTATTGTGGTACTAGGTCTGAGTATCATCATTTAACGACATCTCTGAACATCGTACTCTGTCGCACTCCGAGGTATCTTCCTCTCTACTTTCCTCAACAAAAACTCTGATTGCCCATTAAGCCCCTCCACTCTGCTACTTTATCATTCATTTATATAAAATGATATAGGCATATAGCTTTCTCTTTCATTCAGGTTCATATGGGGCTATAGCTCTTAAATGTTTGTTTCTTGATGAGTTTCTTTCAAGTTTGTTGATTTCATACATGTTTGATAGTGATTTCCACCATCAAGGCACCACCAACCCATTTTATTTCTTTATTTAATTTAATTCCTTTTGGAAAATTTCAATTGCAGCTTCCGAGCAAGCCCATTTGAACAAATGGTTGTAAAGATTGAAGCTTTAATCAGCTCAGATCTGAAAGTTGAGAGCTTTGGTTCAGATGAATGAGTTGTGCAGCTCAGGTGTTTGTGAATAGTCCCCAGAAAGATTCCTTTTTTAAACTTTGAAGGAAGAAAACAGAAATGAAGAGAGAATAGATCAGAAACATGATGAGATTGTTTTGTTTACTGCTTCTGCTTCTTTTTCACTCTCTAAATTTGTCTTCAGCTGCTTCTAATGAGGATGTGGTGAAGAAGCTGTTATTGGCCTTCAAGCAATCCTCTGTTCAATTTGACCCCCAAGGTTTCTTATCTGGCTGGAAATCTGATTCTTCAACTGCTCCTTGTTTATGGAAAGGCCTGACTTGCTCATCTGATGGCCACGTCACCACCCTCGACCTCTCCAACGCCGGTCTCATTGGAAGCCTACACCTTCCGGCCATCACAGCCTTGCCAAGTCTTCAATATCTGTATTTGCAAAACAATTCATTCTCAGCTTCTGATCTTTCAGCCTCCAACACTACCTCATGTAGTCTTGAAACTGTTGACTTGTCCTCCAACAACATCACAAGCCCTCTTCCGGTTCGGTCTTTTCTTGAGGATTGTGAGCATCTGGCTTTGGTCAACCTCTCTGGCAATTCAATCCCTGGAGGGAGTCTCGGCTTTGGTGCTTCTCTGCTTCAGCTTGACATCTCTAGAAACCGAATTTCGGATTCATCTTTGTTGACTTGTAAGAATCTGAATCTGCTAAATGTTTCTGGTAACAAGCTGACCGGAAAACTGAGTGCTTCTCTCTTGTCTTGCAAGAATCTGACAACACTTGACCTTTCATACAATGCTTTGTCTGGAGAAATACCAAACACTTTCGTGGATAGTGCCTCAGGGTCTCTCAAGTATTTGGATCTTTCAAGCAACAATTTCTCAGGAAAATTCTCAAGCCTTGATTTCGGGCAGTGCAGCAGCCTCACTTTGCTGAAGCTATCACACAATAATCTTTACGGGGATGAGTTTCCTTCAAGCCTCGGTAACTGTCAGGTTTTGGAGACACTAAACCTGACTAGCAATAAGTTGCAGGAAAAAATTCCGGGTGCTTTGTTGGGAAATCTCAAGATGTTGAGGCAACTTTTTCTGGGTCGTAATCAGTTTTCGGGTGAAATTCCAGCTGAATTAGGAAAGGCTTGTAGGACACTTCAGGAGCTTGATGTTTCAGATAACAATCTTACTGGTGAATTGCCTTCAAATTTTGTGTCTTGCTCTTCATTGGTTAGTCTGAATCTTGGTCACAATCAGCTCTCAGGAAATTTCCTAAGTAATGTTGTGAGTAAGCTTCCGAGTTTGAGATATCTCTTTGTACCCTTCAACAACATAACTGGTCTTGTGCCGCTGTCTCTTACCAATTGTACTCAGCTTCAAGTGCTCGATCTCAGCGCTAATCTCTTCACAGGGAATGTTCCTTCAGGGCTTTGCTCCTCCACTGCCCCCTCAGCTTTGGAAAAGATACTTCTAGCCAACAATTTTCTCTCCGGGACCGTGCCATCAGAACTTGGAAACTGCAAGAGCCTGAAAGCTATTGATCTGAGTTTCAACAATTTGAGCGGTGCAATTCCTTCAGAAGTTTGGACCTTGCCAAATCTTTCTGACTTGGTTATGTGGGCAAACAACCTCACAGGTGAAATCCCAGAAGGCATTTGTGAAAATGGAGGAGGAAATCTAGAAACCCTGATTCTCAACAATAATCTCATTACTGGAACCATTCCACTGTCCATTGGCAGCTGCACCAATATGATTTGGGTGTCACTATCTAGCAACCGGCTTAGTGGAGAAATCCCTTCAGGTATCGGAAATCTCCTCAAACTTGCTATACTTCAGTTGGGTAACAATTCGCTCTCTGGTCAGATTCCAGCTGAGCTTGGCAAGTGTCAGAGCCTCATTTGGCTCGACTTAAACAGCAATAACCTACATGGCTCTATCCCTTCAGAGCTTGCTAACCAAGCCGGCTTGGTCATTCCTGGAATTGTTTCTGGAAAGCAGTTTGCATTTGTTAGAAATGAGGGTGGAACAGCTTGCAGGGGTGCAGGAGGACTAGTTGAGTTTGAGGGAGTCCGAGCTGAGAGACTCGAAAGTTTACCTTCGATTCATTCTTGCCCATCAACTAGAATTTACACAGGGTTGACAGTTTACACATTCACCAGCCATGGAAGCATGATCTTTCTTGATATTTCCTACAATTCCTTGTCTGGTACCATACCCGAAGACTTGGGTACACTGTCTTATTTGCAAGTCTTCAACCTAGGACACAACATGCTAGGTGGAAATATTCCGGAAAGCTTTGGAGGATTGAAAGCAGTTGGAGTCCTAGATCTCTCTCACAATAATCTTCAAGGTTATGTACCAGGATCTTTGGGGACACTCACTTTCCTGAGTGACCTTGATGTGTCTAACAACAACCTCACCGGTCCCATCCCTTCCGGAGGTCAGCTGACCACATTTCCAGCATCCAGATATGAGAACAACTCTGGCCTTTGTGGGGTACCCTTGCCATCATGCAGCTCTCAAAGACATTCAGCAGATTCGAGAGTTAGGGGAAAGAAGCCGTCTATGGCTTCAGGAATGGTCATTGGTATTGCGTTCTTTCTCTTCTGTATCCTTATACTTGCATTAGCTCTATATCGTGTGAGGAAATACCAGCAGAAGGAGCACAAGCGAGAGAAATATATTGAAAGTCTTCCAACTTCAGGTAGCAGCAGCTGGAAACTTTCCAGTGTTCCTGAGCCTCTGAGCATCAACGTAGCCACATTTGAAAAACCTTTGCGGAAGCTGACCTTCGCCCATTTACTTGAAGCCACCAATGGTTTCAGTGCAGATAGCTTGATTGGTTCTGGAGGGTTTGGTGAGGTCTACAAGGCACAATTGGGAGATGGATGTGTTGTTGCAATCAAGAAGCTTATTCAAGTCACAGGTCAAGGAGACAGAGAGTTTATGGCCGAAATGGAAACTATTGGGAAAATCAAGCACCGAAATCTGGTTCCTTTGCTGGGGTACTGCAAGATTGGAGAGGAGAGACTTCTAGTGTATGAGTACATGAAATGGGGTAGTCTGGAGAGTGTTTTTCATGACAAGTCTAAGGGAGGAGGCTCGAGGCTTGACTGGGCAGCACGAAAGAAGATTGCTATAGGTTCTGCTAGAGGTCTAGCATTCCTTCACCATAGTTGCATACCTCATATTATCCACCGGGACATGAAGTCTAGCAATGTTCTTATAGATGAAAACTTTGAGGCCAGAGTATCTGATTTTGGCATGGCAAGATTGGTCAATGCCCTCGATACTCATCTCAGCGTGAGTACCCTAGCAGGAACTCCAGGTTATGTTCCCCCCGAGTACTACCAGAGTTTTAGATGCACAACAAAAGGAGATGTCTACAGTTATGGTGTTATACTGCTAGAGCTTCTCTCAGGAAAAAGGCCTATAGACCCATCAGCGTTTGGTGATGACAACAATCTTGTTGGATGGGCAAAGCAGCTTCAAAGAGAAAAGAGATGGAATGAGATACTGGACGCTGAGTTGTTGACACAGAAATCTGGTGAGGCCGAACTATACCAGTATCTGAATATTGCCTTTGAGTGCCTAGATGACAGGCCATTCCGGCGGCCAACAATGATTCAGGTTATGGCTATGTTTAAAGAGCTTCAGGTTGATTCCGAAAGTGATATCCTGGATGGCTTTTCTCTGAAAGACACAGTTGCTGAGGAACCATGAAAAGACTTGAAATCCTGACAGTGGCTGGGGATTCAATCCTTCACATTGCGGGTTCTGTATATAATAGAACACCGAATCAGAGAGCAAAGTTGAAGAAAGGCATGGAGAGAACAAAGTAATGAAGGTCTTGTGTTAGCTCAACTGGGTAAAGTACATATTCTTTCATTTTGGAAATCATGTCTATAAAACTTCACTCAGAAGAAACTTTGTTCCTTTCCATTTTGGCTTATGTTCCTCTCACAGTTTTGCTAACTTCTGTTTTACCATTGTCCATCACAATTGGTTTGCTGTTCATAGAAAGCTGGGTCTGTGGGAACAAACATTTTGTAAAGTTGTAGCAATAGCACCATTGAGAAATTCAAATCATAATTGTGTTCTTTGCATTTCTTTTCTTCTTTTCTTAATCCAGAATGTTAGTGATCTTTCAATTTGCTTCACTGGTTCATTGATTCTGTAGTTAATTTCCATATAATTTAACCCAAAATCAAAGTCACAGTGAGCAGCTGTTATCTCACTACAGCACCTACTTGTTTCTTTCTTGAAATGCATAGGAATGTAAAATACCCAGTTAATTAACTTTCTTTCAAATAACATCTCAGTACTTGGATATTTCATGTTACAAGTTAAAATTCCATGGCATTCATTTGTTATGGTGCCTTGTTTTCATCAATTTGTTTATTGTTACCAAATAATTTGGAAAGGGCGGTAAACTTCCACAAGGAGAGGAAAAGAGTTTTCACAAACAGAAAGGGTCAAATCTTTGATGATTCCTATCATCAGTTACCATGAAAACCATAAATGTAGTACTTGGAGTTGGATGACAGTGAAGATTTGCCCAAGTTAACTCTTTGATAACATATCAGTACTAAGAATTAATAAACAGTTAGAAAATAAGTGCATAAGAAACACATGAAATTGTTAAAAGGTTTTATAAGGTGCAAGCTTGGCCTTTTTTTTTTTGGAGCAATTCCAGCTTGGCCTTTTAAGCAATGATAGAAATGTCAAGGATTGATAGGATGAATCACAGGGATTTGTTTCTCATCAATTTAATATTTGAAAGCTTCTATTGTATTACCCTAATCTTTTTTATTAACCTGTTCATCACTTCATCTCTCCAGAAAAGTAAATAAGCTTGACTTGTTTTCCAGTCATTCTTAATATATCATTAGTAGGCAACCATGACTTAGGGTTTTGAAGTTTTGGCAGTAATTTGTCTTTGGTGTTGATGTCAAACCATGTGGATTCTTTTTTCTGCTGCTGGATTGCATTACTTTAATCATGGAGCTTAATTACTTTAGGGAATCTAGTTGCTATCTAAGCATATAGTTCTTATTTTCTGGAAGATTTTGTGCAGATTTTCTTGTCGGTTCTGCTCCATAAAAATATTTCTCAATTCAAACTTTATTTTTTTTAGAGGAACTGGTTACTCGCAGTGAGACTAAAATATATAAACAGTTACTATTGTAATAGCTCAAAATTGACTTATCAGGGTCATTGTGAATCTGGGATCTCAATGTTCATCGCAAGTAAAACAGTTGCATATACTTCCTGTCAAATTACACTGAAGTTGTTCTAATTGCATTTTTAAGTTTCTTCTGCCAATTGTTTTTGTCGGCCGAGTTTGTAATTTGGAGATAGTAATGCTATAATTTTCTTGTGAGTTTTTTTTTTTAAAGAACTTAATATATCGTCTCAAATAGTCAAAGCTCTTGACAGTGAAAAATTTACTGACTCGTGCCACTTTTATTGTTATTTTTACATTTCTTTATATGAATGTTTCGTCGGCAAAAATCATGTCTCAAATTTTATTTTATTTTACTTGAGAAATCGGCTAAGTAGTATTCCTCTTTAAAAAGCCGGAAATTTGTGTTAACAAAGTGCCAGTGCTAGAGCTCAAAACAGCAGTTGGGTCTTCAAGCCCAGACGCTCCAGGTCATAGTAGTTTGACTAACTTGGGGGAGAAAATTGCCCAAAGTTGCAAGAGATTCATGATATATATATATATATAGTGTGGCCATTATTCAGTGCCACCAGAAACTAAATTCCAACATCGATCCCAAACACAGAGCTAGGTCCCCCACTGACTAATACTGTTCACTCTCTGATTAGTAGTGATGAGTACCCGATTCAGACTCAAACTCAGAGTGGCCTGACAAGAAGACAGGTTTTCTCCCCCAACTGACCAACTGACTGACTCAACTTGGTTATCTTATATTTTACTCCATCTCTAACTCTTTCTGTGGGACTGTCTTTTTCCCTACCTCTCTTCTTCCCCACTACTCAATCAATGAAAAGCCAAGTCAGTCACCTAATGCCAATATGACCTTTCTAAACCATGTGTTAGATGACTCTCATTTCTTTGCTTCTATTCATTGTTCACTATGTGCTAACTGCTAAGCTTCAGTTAACATGAGTTATATATATATATATATGTATATATTTATGGGATTAACATCAATCACGGTTGTCGATTGTCAACTGATTGATTGATATGAGTTATCTTCTGAGGTTTACATCAACCGATCAGCCATTTTGAATCATAAACTCAAATATGTTATGTTAGATAACTTATACTCTCTTCATTCATGCGACTGTAACACTTCACATGCGAGACAGCATGCACAAATTTAATGTCGTATTAACAAAAATTTGATTTAGACCGAAATATATACCTTTTTTGTGAACATTGGTTTCTAAATTTGAATACGTACTAAACGATCACTTTCTTGATATGAAATTCACATCAAGGGATTCACATGAACCACTATCGGTTGGTACCAGGTGAATGATTGAGGGTGGATGTTCAAAGTGAAGAACTGAATCCACATGGGAGGAGTGGAGAAGAGGAGTGAGTGAGTGAGGGGATTGATTTTGATAAAGAAGAAACATTGGTAACCGCAGTGTGACGAGAGAGAGAGAGAGAGAGAGAGAGAGAGTTGCAATGTGATTTATGTGAAAAAGACTTGGTCAAAGTATCTTTTTGACTCAGCCCTTTAAATTTTCTTGCTTTCTTTCTTTGCGTGTTGTGTTGTGTTGGAGTTTTGGAGTCAGTTTCTCATTCTTCCATTTGGCATATTCTTACCACTTCCAAACAAATTATTGTTCTAAACCTAGGTGCCAATTTTTGGCCCAATCCTAAACCCTTAATTATATCAATTTATCACTTAACCATATTTGTTTTGTAAATGATGGTATGATACTATTCAGAAATCCTTTTCATTTTCAGTTCTTGTTCTAGACAAGAAAGTAGAAAACAAATTGTTGGTTTTTGGTAAATTTTCGCATCGAGACATATGAATGATTGTCAATTATTGATTAATGTGAGTTTCATGGTAAATCTTGTACAATACAAACACTTTAACAAAAGATGAATCTCAAATATTTTAATTAGAGGAAGGATTTATTAGTTCGATCATCTTAATGGTTATAGGTTTTGGGGTATGATCGACTATGCATAGTTTATTTGATATATTTCGGGTTAGATAATTATTGTTGTAGCTTTGATTATTTGTTTTTCCTTTAGTTTTTTTTTTATAATTTTCATTAGTCTTTTAAAACGCATGGATAAGATATACAAGTGATAATCATTTTATTATTATTATTATTTTGTCAAAGGGAATTTAGCTAATAAGGGGAAAAATATGACTTTCAGGAGCTATTTAGTGACCTTATGAAAGGCCTGTTTTGAACAGCTTCTGAAAGGCATAAAAACGTTTTTTATATTTAGTAAAATCCCTTTTGTACGAGGAAACATTTGTCAAATGCTTTTTAAAACCAATTTTAAGTGCTTATAAAACTCACCAAGACAAATTCTATTTTTTTTTTCAAATTTTTTTTATATTTAAAATTAATTTTTTCAATTAATTCAAAAACGTTTTTGGGTCTCTGAAAAACAATATCAAACATACCCTAAACCTTTATTAGGTAAATCACTTGAGATAAACCCTAGGCTGGAGAAGAGTACCATACACCCTTACAACTTCAACTGAAGTTCAAGTCTCACAGTAAAATTTATAAAGAAGAAGGTATAACATTTTTGGTTTTGCTCAATCATCTTAAGGATTATAGGTGTCATGGCCATTAGTTCAGTTCTTTTGAGGACTTTTAGGGTTAGATGGTTATTATTATTATTGGAAGGTTTTAATTTGTTGCTTTGATTAATTTTTTATATATATTTTTTGTTATGAAACCTCATAAGAGCGAGGTAAATTTTTAGAATTTTGCTCAATCATCTAAAATTTGTTCGATTTATTCATCACTTTCATTTCAGATTCATATTCTTAGGCTCAAGTTTATGACCCAAAAATTTTCATGAAAACAACACCAATAATGTAGGTATCTTTTGGTACTATTGGGAACATGATTAAACTATCGTCATAGGAATAACTTTGTGTAAAAGTGAACGTCTTAAAACCAGACCTTAATCAAAACAGTGCACCACATTACATGGTCATATTAGTTTAGATCGAATTGGATCCTTCTACTATAATATTATTCTATATACTAACACAAGTACACAACAAACAACAGAATCAATTTAGGGATAACAGTTCATTATCAACCAATCGTTTATTTTGTTGCTACTTTAGATTGGAATCAAATCCATTAACCTATTTTTTCCCACTCTCCTTCATCATCAGATATACATTAACTAGTTAAACTTAACCATCCTTGTTCCTCTAAACACACTTTTTTATGAATTAATGAAAATTTTGTTACCAAACTAAACCCAATTAATATCACTTTTAAGGCCAACTTTGTGTAAACATGGTTCACAACCAAGTTGTTGTTTAATGAGAATAGATGACAGTCTAAATTTGTCCTTTTGGCTTGAACAAAGAATAATTTTCAGGTAACCACCGCAAATGGCCTAGTTGATTAGCGTCCAGGTTGGGAACCTCCCTACCCATGTTCGATTCATGAAACTATCAAAGTGGTCAGACACTGTGCTGCAATGCATAGTTGGAACATTTCATATACGCCGCAGATATTAATCTTTGGACTTAGAAAGCCTTTGAAATACCCTGACTAAGGTAAAAATAAAAATAATAATAATAATATATTTTTTTCAGAAGTGATCTATAAAAGATAATTTATAATATAAAAGGTTGAATTATAAATTGTAGTGTGAAAATACGTTAAACATGGGGGTGGAAGAACTAGGGAGTGGACCTGAAAATTGTTCTTGGTTTGTGTTCTAAAAAATCTTAGTAGATGGCAACCTGATTTGGTTGGAGTCAAATGTTATGTCAAATACCATATTTTACCTCCTTGATAGCTCCGAACCTCCCTATGCAATGTTGTCTTAGTTAGTTGTCCTCTTCCTAAGAAATTCACAATTATAACTTTCTTGTTGATTACATACCATCCCTTATCTTATGATCTAATCAACATAAAATGTAGAATCTTTTGAGAAACTTGTATCAACCCGCCTTTGGTTTTTAGCATTTTTTCAAGTTTAATACTTTAATTCTAACAAATTTTATCAATTTTAAGTTGTAAATTTCCGTAGGTACAAAACTCTAAAACCTTAAATGAATGTGATTTTGACCATTTTATCACATTGTTCAAACTATTTTCAAGTCTAACACACAATCATATTTAAGAGACCGACTTATACAAGGAAAAATGTGCACTTTCTCTATACGACTTGTGGCGTGATGACCAAAACCGTTGAATTTTGTTTTAATTATTATTCTTTTGGTGGAATATTCAATATTGTTTTATGATTGAAGCTAAAATTGGTAGGAAAATTATGGTGCATTAATAATAGTAATAAAATCCCAAAAAAATTACAGGAAAAAAGGGCTCAAGTGTGAATCTGTGACCATTAGCAGCAACAGGCAGTTACAACATCCCTCCCATTTGAAGGGTACTGAAACAGGTGTTTGGCAGCTAAACCCTCTGTCAACCACAGCTTTACACATATTTTCCATGATTCATTTCAATTTACAAAAAAAAATAAAAAATTATCATCATCAACAGGGTCCAATCCGGTGCCACCAATTCTCACCCTATTTCTCACATCAACTAATCATAAGTTAGTTTCAGGACTATAGTACCCCTGCATGCGGCAGCCAATTGCCAGATGGGTGAGTGTAATTGGGTGAATGCAAGAGAGACAAATGGGTGCACTACAAAAATTGGAATAAATGAGCAAAGTCTAATTCTGTGTCTGTCAAAACAAAAGAAGCAGTAATAGGAGGAAGGGAAGATGAAAATGGGTGATAGTGTAATGTAATGAGAAAAAAGCTTTGATTTTGAGCTCTCTTTCTTTCTGTCTGTTGATTGTGGTGTTACTTTTTATTCGTTGTTGTTTTCTTTCTCTTTCTTCAAAGATTCCAATCCATTTCCGGTCCACCACCATTGCAACTTCACCCTCCTCTCCTTTCTCCTTTTGCCCTTTAAGGCTTTAATTTTCTTTTGAATTTTATATATAAAAAAACTAACAACAATAAAGTATTGGTTTTGCTTTTTGTAATTTTGTCAAAGAACATCATCATATCAATATCAATTTCAATAATTTTGGGCCAAACCTGAGAGAGAAGAAGAGGGAAGAGAGAGAGAGAGAGAGAGAGAGAGAGTATTTTGAGTCATTTGATAAGGAAGGAGTTGTTAATTTTCATTTTCATTGCTACCCTTCTCTGGGATTCATCTGAATTGAACAGAAAGATAGGAAATTTGATATAAAAAAGTGATCTTGGGTCTGAGGGGTAGGGGTGGTTGGGAGGTTAGTGGGTAGTGGTGGTGGTCAAAGGAGGAGTTTTTGGTCTTTGGTCTCCTTCAACATCATCTGGGCCTTGACTCTTAATCACTCAGGTAATCATCTTTAATCATTTTTATTTTCCTTTCTCCATCCAAGTTTTGCTTTTTGCACTATTTCTATATTCTGTCTCTCAATTTTGAGGAATTCTTATGTGTCTCTGACATCAATGCCTTCCCTGCAAAAACTTGAGGTACCTCACTTTTTTATATTCTCTTCCAATAAGGGGAATGATAATTGCTGTGACCCCATTTGGCCTTCTGAGAATTCTGTAACATGGGCTTGTTTTCCTTCATTGAATGTTATGGAAATTCATAACTTTTTTCCCTTTTTGGGGATTGAGGGTGCTCAGTTTTCAGTTTTCTCATGCTTAGATCTTCATGGTTGTCAGGATCTAACAAACTGGGTCTATCTCATTCATGTTAATGAGCGAATTGTAATTCCCTTTGTTTTAATTCACCGAATTTGAAACGTTTGTCCGGTTAAAAAGATGAACCTGCCGTCTTGGTTGGAAATTTATGAGTGGCCTTATTAATCTCATTCATTACCAATTATGGACATGATTTAAGATTGTCTGTTTTCTTTTCTCCCTACTTTTTGTGTTAAATGCATCCTAAGAACAAAAATGTTGTTTTAATGTCTCCCCAATGATAATTATTCTGATAATAACTCACATCGGAATTTGATATGAAGCTCTAGGGGTGACTGCCTGTTTTCCTCATTTTGCTTTTGCTTCCTGAAAAATGCCAGCCAATGAGAAATAATAAAAAGGGACGAAGTATATGATTCTTTATTTCAAAGAAACACGTAGATGCTTATATAATTGAAAGCTAAAATTGAAAATTTGTTCTTTTTCTGCTTGTGATGTTCCTCTGGAAGCTAATAAAATTTCAAGTCAGATAGTTCATTTCTGGTATAGTGGTTTTCTGATTAAAAATTTTGTGTGCTATTTGTAAATTACGTGTTTCTAAAATGGATCTGCTTTGCTTTGCATTTATTGTAAAGCTTTCAGGTGTTTGATCTTGGTGCAACAGTTGATTATAAGCGGTCATTATATTGAGCTGGTAGCAGCAGACGGGCTTAAGATTCATGACTGGCATGGATGATAACGTTGCCATAATTGGAGACTGGGTGCCTCCAAGTCCAAGCCCAAGAGACTTCTTCTCCTCAATGTTAGTTGATGGCATTGGCTCAAGGTCATTCTTGGAATCTCCCAGCACTAATAAAGCTGAGGAGTTCTTCCTGGGAGCTCGAGAAGGAAATACCAACGGAAAGAATTTGTCACAGGGAAATGGTTCTGGTGATGAATTAACTGAAATAGGTTCATTTTCAGAGTACAAGTCTAACTCACGTGGTGGACTCGTAGAAAGGATTGCAGCCAGAGCTGGTTTTAATGCTCCGCGGTTGAATACAGAAAGCATTAGATCTTCAGACCTTTCACTTACTTCTGATGTTCGGTCTCCTTATCTGACAATACCCCCTGGCCTCAGTCCAACCACACTGCTAGACTCTCCTGTTTTCCTTTCGAATTCATTGGTAAAGTTGAATACTGAAAATATGTAGTGCCTAATTACGATTTTTCTTTTATGTATTATTTTTGCTTCTTTGTGAACATTTACCTGCATTGCCTTATGAATATAGTAACTTATGATTCCATTGAAGCCGCTAGCTAGCGTAGTTGGTAAAAGTATTGGAATCATCCCAAGACCTGGGATTTAATTTAAACATCACGAGGGTTGGGGGGTTTATGTGAACCTATAGGGTTATTTACCTCCCATTGCGTAGTCCGAGGCTCAATGCTAGCCTCTTTCCAAAAAGGAAAACTGATTCCATCAAGTTCAAGCTGAACATATAGAATATGTTCATGTGAGTAACATGGGCAGATGTTTTATGATCATTGATCTTGCATTGTAGGCATTGTTCTGAATTACACAATAATTTATGGGTAACTGAATGCAGAACGGCAGATACTCTGTATCTAGTGTTCAGGGATGTTAACCAGTTGTTACATTAGTTATTCAGTTAAGGTAGATTAGTGGTTTAACTTGGGGTCAATTCCCTTTAAATTAGGGGATTTATATTGTTTATTTTTTTCAGATGGGATTAAATCTAAACTTCCATTTATGTTGGACTGAAGTTTATCCTGCCATATATTGAATTCTTCTTTTGGATTTGATTGCAGGCACAGCCTTCACCAACAACTGGAAAATTTCCATTTATCTCTAATGGTCATGGCAGGAGTTCCACATTGCTGACAGAGGCCGCTGATAAAGCTAATTTCTTTGAGGACATGAATACTTCGTTTGCTTTCAAGCCTCTTGGGGAATCAGGCTCTTTCTTTCTTGGCCCAACAAGCAAGGTAATTTTACTGTCCATGTGTATTTTCTTTTTCAATTTTGAAGACAACTGCGACATACATGCATGCTAATTTTATTGATGTGATTAGTGATATTTAGACCACCACTGTACCACACTAAGATGGTATTTTCCCATTCTGTTCTTCATCATTTCTTTCATGAGTTCATAAAGTAATTTTTGCCTCATATTTATACTGATGAGATCAGCCACTCTACTGCAGCAATCCTTTCCCAGCATTGAGGTGTCAGTTCAGTCAGAAAACTCTTCTCAAAGTATGGAACCAACCAAAGTTCACACCCAGAATCAAAACCAGAATGCAAACAATTTTCAGCTCCAGCCTGATTTTTCTCGCACATCTACTGAAAAAGATAATGGAGCAAATACTGTCTCTACAGATCCGATGGCTTTTGATACTGTTGGTGGCAGTACTGAACATTCTCCACCCCTTGATGAACAACCAGACGAAGAAGGAGATCAAAGAGGTGGTAGTGACTCCATGGCTGCTGCTGGTGGAGGTACACCATCTGAAGATGGATATAATTGGAGAAAATATGGACAAAAACAAGTAAAAGGTAGTGAGTACCCACGAAGTTATTACAAGTGCACGCATCCAAATTGTCAGGTTAAGAAAAAGGTTGAACGATCTCATGAAGGTCATATAACAGAGATCATCTACAAGGGGGCCCATAACCACCCTAAACCCCCTCCCAATCGTAGATCAGGGGCCATTGGATCATCCAACCCACTCATTGACATGCGATCAGACGTCCTTGAACAAGGCGGACCACAGACTGGTGCTGATGGTGATCTAGTTTGGGCAAATGCACAGAAGGCAACTGGTGGAGCTCCTGATTGGAAGCATGACAACCTTGAGGTGACTTCATCAGCATCTGCGGGCCCTGACTACGGCCAGCAATCCACTTCCATGCAGGCCCAGAATGGTGCACACCTTGAATCAGGTGATGTAGTAGATGCATCATCTACCTTTTCCAATGACGAGGATGAAGATGATCGGGGAACACATGGTAGTGTTTCATTGGCTTATGATGGTGAAGGAGATGAGTCAGAGTCGAAAAGAAGGTTACTGCTCACCTCTTTTTATTCTGGTGAATGACCTCAAAAAATATCCATTGAGGTCGATATAAAAGTATCTTTGCATTATGATTTTTCAGGAAAATTGAAGCCTATGCAACAGAAATGAGTGGAGCTACCAGAGCTATTCGTGAGCCTAGAGTCGTAGTCCAGACTACCAGTGAAGTAGATATCCTTGATGATGGATATCGTTGGCGCAAGTATGGGCAGAAAGTAGTGAAAGGAAATCCAAATCCAAGGTCTCTACTTATTCTCATGATCGAATTCTTCCCTATTTCCTCTTTCTCACCATCTATGAGAATGACACAATTCTTTTCCTGCAGGAGTTACTATAAGTGCACCAATGCTGGTTGTACAGTGAGGAAGCATGTGGAGAGAGCATCCCATGACCTCAAGTCAGTCATCACCACATATGAAGGAAAGCACAATCATGATGTCCCCGCTGCTCGCAATAGTAGCCATGTCAATTCTGGGCCTTCTGGCACCATGTCTGGTCAAGTGTCTGGCTCCACTACACAAACTCATCCTCATCGGCCGGAGCCATCACAAGTTCACAATAGCATGGCAAGATTTGAAAGGCCCATGTCAATGGGTTCATTCAGCTTACCTGGAAGGCAGCAGCTGGGTCCTCCCCCGGGCTTCTCTTTCGGAATGAACCAGCCTAGCCTGGCCAATCTGGCAATGGCTGGTTTCGGTCCTGGCCAACACAAAGTCCCTGTTCTACCTGTTCATCATCCGTACTTTGCACAACAGCGCCAGGTCAGTGAAATGGGTTTCATGTTACCAAAAGGAGAACCAAAAGTAGAGCCCGGTCTAAACATGTCCAATGCTTCATCAGTATACCAACAACTTATGAGTAGGCTTCCCCTTGGACCACATATGTAGAATTTCACCCTTTTGTTTCTCTTTAATCTTTTGAGGAATGACGTATTTAATTTCTACATATTTCTATATATGGTAATATTGCTCATGATCCATGGCTCTTGACTCTTGTTTCATTCATTTATATTTTTTTCTTTTGATCAGTGAGATTCTCTTCCCAAACTGAAACTTTCGACATTTTTATATACGTGGTAAATGTTTTGGGAACATTATTTTCACTTCTCCGCAGTCTTTTGGAGTTTTTGCCCCCCACCAAATTATCAAGCTTTAGCTTAGCAGTTAGCACCATTCACGCTCCTATATCCCAAGTCTCCCAGTCACTCACACAATCTCTTCTATAAGTTTCAGAGCAATTTTCTCCTCCCATCTCCTTTTCTTTGGCAGCTGCTGTTCTTTCTCTCGTTTTCAGAACAGAGACAATCTTCTGTTGCTTGGCATTGCGTTGCGAATAGTTGGGATGTTGCTATCTCTTGACTTTCAGCAAATCATCAAACAGCTTCCGGGTGTATCTCATCCTTAACTATCTCATAGGACGAGTTGAGCCTTTCGGAAGTTGGCATGGAATTTGGGATGTCTGAGCCTCCTGTCTGCATGCAACTGCAAAGCTCAGTCTTTGAAATAATTTTCACTGTAAACTTAGCTCCTTCATAACTAAGACGGTAAACCAATTAAGAACTGTAGCACAATTAAATGAAAGCCAAGGATAAGCTATACAATATAAAAGGCTTAAAAAAAAAAGAAAAAAAAAAGGCCAGTGACTAATGTAGTAGTGCAACATAATCTAGTTAACATTCTGGTGTTACTGGCCGTCATTCACCGCCTTCCATGGCGTTGGAAGTGGAATGATATGACACACAGGTTGGTCGATGTTGAATCGTGGCTCTAATGCCAACGGTTAGTATCTTGCAACAGAAAATAGGATGCTAGAAAAATAATTAAAATGCAGGTAAAAAAAGTGGCAGGATCAATCAGCAGAAATTCCAAAAAAAAAAAAAAACCCACAGAGAAACAACAGCGCCACGGCAATGCGGTGATATTGCAGGTTGCCAATGGTGGCTCTGCTGCTCTACATTTTGCAAAATCTCCATGGACTTGGTTTTCGGCCTTGTGGGAGCTGATCATCGTCTTGCTTGGTGATCAGAGAACTTGGTTTCTGGCTTGGCATTGTGTTGCGGATAATGGTGTTGATGTTGACGTTTCCAATGGTGGCACTGCTGCTCTACTCGTCGTAAAATCTCTGTAGTTATGATGCTGATATTGTTCTCTCTCGACTCAAAGCAAATGAATCAAACCATTTACGGTCGATTGGATCTTAGAGTATGTCACAACTTATATAAAAAAGGCTAGTGTGTAATTAAGGATAAAAACATCACACAAATCTCAAAATAAGTAATAGACAGGCGTAAGAAATGAGAAATTTTTCAGTGTGACCGTCACTCCACTTGTGTCGGGGGAGAATGGTAGTCTCTTGATTGTAGGACGACAAGATAAGCAAAGTTTAAATACAAATATAACTTTGGCAAAGTCATTACAATACCTTGGATGCAACTTTGACAAAGTTATTGCAATAAAGGCAGGTTAACAACTCTAGAGCAAGCAACTCAAAGGTAAATACCGTCCGTCCTGAATGTAGGACTAGATGGAGTAATTTTGGGGTCCATCCTTCTTTTAAAAACTCCTATATTTCTGATAAAAGAGACACTACTGATATCGACTCAAAGCTACTGGTGATCAAGTCATCAAACCAAAGTGGTTTTGGACGATGGAGGTCCGAGGTGGCCGGAGAACTCCAATTTTGTTTACCTTACCTGTCCAACTGTAAAAGTCATGGAGCCGAATTGCAGTTGAATTTAATCAACAACCTAGACTCGATTAACATCATATCCATTGCAAAGTTGTAAAAAAAATAAAAACTACAAATATTGTTGAAACAAGGAAATTTAATATATAAAAAATTGCAAAAGAGCATTGGATAGAAAGAAGTGCATACTTCCAAACTGCAAAACCATCTTCACAACTTAGGTTTACAATATCACAAGAAAACTACTCAAGAAAATACATCAGCACTTAAGATTAGAAGTTGCATCCCAACACACTACACCAGCACTTCAAGAAAAAGATTGTTGTTACTGCACCACAAATCTGCAACAAAAGATAAACAGAAAGAGTACTATGTTAGTCATAGAAACTTCCTCAGCACTCAGAACTTAACTCTCCATGCTACACATAAAGAAAAATTGGAAAATGAACTATTGGACAATTCTGTTACAGCAGAAAATACAGTTGCATTACATCAGAAAATAAAACTGCATTGCATGAACAATGTTGGAAAAGAAGCAATCACTGCATAAACTATTACACAATTCTGTTACAACAGAAAATAAAACTGCATTATATCAATTCACAAACTTCACTATGTTACCAACAGTTCCACAGTTTACAAGCACTTTCAAACTACATGCACTTAGACACGCATCCTGAATAAATGACATTTAGCACAGGTACTAAACATGCAGAATCACAACCTACATTGCAGCTATAAAATCTAATGTTCAGATGTCCCCACAAAATTATTGGCATATCCACAAAAATCTATGGAAAAATAGCTTTCTCTATATAATCAACTTACCTCTTCTTTTCCTCAGCAAGAAATTGCTTCATTCCTGTCAAGTAAGACAATGCTCTCTTCATAAGAATCAATGGTGCAATATTGATATTGAGAAATCCCGAGATTCTTGAATTGTCCGCTCACAAGGTCAAGTGAAACTAACTCATTTCTAGCTTCTCCTCGATAATGATGCGGCTCATGATTAATCATCACTACTTCACCGCTCTTCCTAAAACATAATGCTTTAGGTAAACTTCGTTGTGGACCTTGTGGACGGAGAGTTATCAATTTAGTCCACGACTGTTCCACACAATACTCTTTCATTACCCATATATCAAGAAATGAATTTGTATATCCATTAGACCTCATGAACAGAGCAAGGGAATTTCCATATCCTGAAACAGACAATTGCAATCTACTTACCAAATCCCAATCCAAACTCTTTGGCAGCATTATCTCCCGAAATAACTCACTGCCCACATCAAATGCCAATATAAAAAAGTGATATGAGCTACTTGCCAAACCGCGTGCATCCCAATGAAGAGCCCCATTAACAAAAGCCTGGGGAGAGCGTGCACTTATTGAACATTGGGGATCAACAAACCTAGGATTACTCCATGAGTTTGCAGCTAGTGAATAAACCTCCACAAAAGTTTGATTCTCAGTTTGACCCTCTATAAACCCATTTTGATCCTCGACAAGCCTCACAACCTTATAGTCATTGGTAATAGCATCAAATGCGAACCCATGACAAGCATCATACCCACCAACAGTCATAAAGGTAACGCCGGGCTTGGGAAGGGTTACCAACTTTCTTATAGAAGGATTCCATATAATGAAGTTGTACCCATACCGCGATAAATCATCTGCCAGGCATACCAGCCCATTGCAAATGCCGACCACACGGAAGCTCTCATTATACATTTCCATATCAGCAATTGGAGATTGAAATCCTATCTTGCAGTAGTCATCAAAAGCATGGTTATCATAATGCAAAGAGTAATCATCTTCTTTCACGTCGTCGATGAAAGTGTTGTGGCCAAAGCTGCTGCTACTTTCACAAGAAACCTTGTGGAGTAGTAGGAGGTGAGTGCCATGGAGGTTATTCAAGTTGATTGTGCGGCTGAGATGGGCACGAATAAAGCTTGAGTTCTTAATCATGGAACTCCATGACTTGCACACTGAGGTGCATCTGACCAAAGATTTAATGGGTAGTCTAACTAAGATGTTGGTTATGACTTCCTGAGGAAGATAATCTGACATTGCTCAAAATTCAGTCAATATCTGCAATTAGCAGAGAGACAAAGTGAGACAGAGTTGTTGTTTTAATCTAGCTCCTTCCATAATAAAGTTCTAAGAATTTCGAAACTTTCTTGGTCTAGGCTACATGAAATTGATCTAAAACTAACCATGTTACTTAAAAATTGAGTCTTTCACACACCATTCTATTTCTACATGACTAAATTCTCCATCTTTTTTGTTTGCGAAACAAAAACCTAGAGAAAGAGGCATGGAATTTAGAGAGACTCACATTGGCAAGTTTCCGGTCCTGAGAACGAGTCTTCTTTTCTGAGAGTAAGGGCTTCGGCAGTTCGGCGCAAACCCTAAGGGAGAGAAGAAGAGGTAGTCTATTTATACTGTTCAAACTTATTAAAACCTAAAATCTGAGTCAGGGTTTAAGCACACTGCAAAGCGATGCTTGTTAACGGCGGTAATGGAGTTTTCGGATAAACAAAATTCTGCGCAGAATTAGTAAGTCGGATTTCTATTTAATTTGGGCTGGGTGAAGTAAAGCCCAAACAAGGGAACGAAACACTATTAAATATTGACAAAAACGTTTTTGTACGAGAAAACACTTGTAAGATACATTTATTCTTTTGTAAACTTTTATATTAATTCAAAAACATTTTTAGTGATGCACGGAGGATGATGGAGGGTAAAAGGCTAGGGTTATGTGTTTTATATTGGATAAATATCGTTCTGTTTTGCTCCTTCACTGATGTTGCATTGTTGCTCGTTGTAAACTTGGCAAACAAGTTAGGGTTTGCAAATGAATACTAGAATAGGAATGGTGGAAAAATAATACTTTATTCACAGTCTCTTCACACTAGAAATGTTATTCAATCCAAAACAATGGAGGAAAGTGAAAAGGAGAATTATTCAATCAATTGGACACACAAATTTGCTTGTGCAACTCCCTAATAATACACTTAAAATATATTTTCTAATCCCAACTCCTGATGATATATCAAAGATCAGTAACAACAATTAGGTGAGCATTAATTTCTCTTCTCTTTCATTCTTCCAATATGCTCAAATTTATGCTTGTCGAATCCACTAATTAACAAGTCTAGACCATTGGTACCAGGAAAACGTACGTCATCAAATTTTATGCTTGTCCCATCTTTTAACAAGTCTAGGCGCCCTAGGATTGCCTACCTAATAGACACCGTACCATACATATCTACAATAGACCATACAGCAAAGAAAAACAACAGAATCAGAGGCAGCCTGAGATGATATTCTCCTCTTAGCATCTCCTCATTCTCTTGCTTATTCGAGATCGAAGAACTTCTCTCCGGCGCCGCCGTTGCATAGCATTTCCAACGGCCGTGATGCTGCACTCTCCTTAGTACTTCTTCCAAATTACCAAACAGCTCTTCTCTACCACCATTTACAGCAGCTCGTCTTCCTCTTGCTTCTCTCCCTTTGGGAGCCCATCTTCGCTCTTTCGCCCTCGCTTCGAGATCAGAGAATATCTTGCCTAGCTTTGCTTGACAATGGCGGCGTTTCTGCTCTCTATCATCAGACAACTTCATTCCTGGCTCCGCGGCATCGTTATGTTGCCAATGCAGGCGATTCTGATGATTCTGTTCTTCTCTCTTGGCTCTTAGACTTGTATCAAACAGTCTCCGGGCGTTTCGGTCCTTGAGTATCTCATATGAAGACTTAAGCCTTTGGAAGTTTGCATCGGCGTCGGGATCGTCTGGCCTTTTGTCTGGGTGCAAATCCAAAGCCTTTGCTCTATATGCCTTTGAAATCTCTGTCTGCGTGAGCTTAGTGCCTTCCTCCCCAGACGGTAGACCCAGAACCTTATAATGATCTACCTTTAAGTCCATTAGATGTTATACAAACCCTAGGCACGATTTAAATGGCCGGAGAGATAGGGTTTAGGGATGTTTGCATAATCATCGGAACTGGCACGTTTTATAGTAAAAAAACAAAAGCAAATAAAATAAAATAACGAGAGAGATAATTGTTGGAGAGAGACGTGGGAGAAGTATCCAGATTTCATCCAACTCCCACGATAAGCAAAAAGAAAGTGGGTATTGCAATCACAATTAACAACCTACGTACCCATGCAGTTTATAGTGGAGGAAAAAATAATGAAATAAAGTTGAAGATCAAGCAGGGGTATGCTTTGTTTTGTTTATGTACGTGCAGTCTTAGTCTTACAAAAAAAAAGTGTAGAGTTTTGGACAAAAGAAAATTGTATTTTGCTTACTCCATCCCAAATCCATATGATAAACCAGAAATTTTACACATTATCCACAATGACGATTACTTTGAAAGAGAGATGAACAGTATGAAAAAAAAAGAAGCAAAAAAGTTCAAATCAAGTACTCTAATAAAGTTACTTTTTTCTTCGTAGATGAAGAGTTTTAATTGCTGTCTTGCTGATATGTTTGGGGTATGATACTCTTTTTTATTTTCCTTGATAAGCAGGCCACATTTGCCCTTATGGCCGGTTGTAATTAACGTAGAGCGAGAAATATATACTTGGCTCGCTCTTTGCAGAATCAAGCCAATCCAATCAGAATTTCAAGTGTGTGTTTGTTAAAATCTTCTTCTAATGACAATAGACTGATGTTTATGTATACAGTGAATTATAATCACATTCTAGCTAGCTCGTTGAGCATAAATTGCACAAATCTAAAAATATTCAAAAGAAACAACGAATATGGTATAAAAATTCTCGGGGAAGTCGGAATAACTTGATAAAAAAATTGTATCTCTTGAGCTCAAAAATGGAAATTTGAACTTCTAAGTGTCCTCGACTTGTGTGATGCTGTCTCTGTTCAAGAAAACAAACAAAACGCAGAATGATTAGAACTCAAAAGTACATATCACGTACATCTGAAATCTGTAACAAGTTGCTGACTGTTCATTACAAGTAATTCGGATCCGAAAATAACATGATTTTGGTTGCATTGTTTGTTAAGAAACAAGATTAGGATCACAATTGTAATTAGCCAGTCCAAGAGCAAGCATAGTCGAAGCCTCGAAGGGTCAATGTTTGTCATCTAAAGATCGACTTACTTGAGGTATTGAAGCGTCATATTTTTAACAACTGATGGATGCCGCAAAACGAATCTTCTCCACTTTTCCTTATCAATCCGCTCATCACGTTTTTTCTTTCTTGTATCAATCCGCTCATCATGTTTTGTATCCTGATCAGCTTCCTCAAAGGTCTGAAACCAAGTTCCAAAACATAGAAAGCAAAAACAAAATAAACTTCATGTAAGAAACCATGAACTACTCTATGTTATAACCAATTAACATATTCCTATTATCACATGGAAACATCAAAATAGGTTGAGAAAGCACCTTATCAACTATAATTTCTATCACCTCGTCTGAAAGATTCATGCCAGATTCCGCAAGGCTCATCACTACCATTTGCTTCACCTAAATATAGAAGACATCATTTTATAAAAGCCGATAGAAGCTTAATATATATTGCATGAAATCGGAGATTACCAAAACTTGACCACGAAATATAAATATTAGTATATTACCTCCTGCCTATCCATGAAGCCTTGCTGCTTGAGCTCATATACTTGAAAAGGAACTGAAATTTGACATTATTGAGGGTAATAATAAAGAACTATACTTATCAAAGAATTAAATTTGAATTTCATATTCAGATACCACACCGCAGCATAATGACGAACATCATATATTATTTTACAATCTACAGCTAGCTAGCAGATCGAAAATGTATAGATTATGAATTTCAGATACATACATTCAATCTTATCGTCGATAGGGGCATTAGGATGAAAGACAGAGAGAGCACGAGCAAACTCCTCAAAATTACCAAGTAGTCCATTGTACTTTGTGATAAACAAGTCAAATACCTGCAACAACAAGCCATAAATAAGATGGTCTGTCAATGGATTAGTATATAATCAAGATTAACAAAAGCATTATATATGACAAGTTTGATGAAGATATAATTTCTCTCACAGAAAAACGTACACGATCAGCAAAGAAGCTACTGTTTGTCTTGAATAATGCCAGTTGAAACTCCTCCTACACAATGTGCAAGTGATATCTCATATACATTTCTAAACCAATTAAATTAGTATATGTGCGCAGAAAGAATTTCCTAGCTAGGAATAAAAGTTTATATAAATAGAAAAAAAAAGAAAAGAAAAAGCAAACCTTGTTAATCAACCCATTGTCATCAATCACTGAACTGCTAATTTTCTTAAATAACTCATAAAGTGCCTCTAGTTCACTCACGCTAACTGCATCAAATATAAAATAACAAATTCAGTGGAATCAGCATCTATTGTAGTACTTAACAAGGTAGAGAATCCAATAACATACACACTGTCTCCCTTGCTAGAATTTCTGCAGGGTCAAGATCACAGCTTTCTTCATACTCCTCATCGTTCTTCTTCAGTTTCTGTTTCGTCGAATTCAAGGCCTCGGAATTGCTACTACTCAAGAACTTCTCCAACAAAACAAGCGCTTTGCATGACCAAAAAAAATTAAAAATAAAAACAAGCGCGTTGATCACTATCTTAAGTAGTTTATTCATGGACTTTGCCTTGTCAAGAGTAGCAGAAATCTCATCCAAGAGCTTAGCTTTCACAACATGCTCTTGGTCAGAATCAGAATCAGAATCATCATCACTCTCACTATGATCATCACTTTTGTATTGGTTTTCGATTTGTTCAATGGTACTGGTCTCACTATCTCGACTTTCAACCTCATCTTCTGAATCGATCTGATTCGAATTCGACGCCATTCTCTCCTAGGTCAAAGAGGTTCGTCTATTCTGATTAGAGAGGGGAGAGGAAAGGTAATACGAATCCATATAGGAAATATAGAGTTTAAATATACGAAACCATATAGGAAACGTACAGTTTAACAACCGTAATGGAAAATACTAATACGAATCCATAGAGTGGTACGTAGAGAGTCCAAATACTAATAGGAATCCAGATGGGTCTGGGAAACCCTAATAGAAAACAAGATAAAAATTGGGAAACAACACCCTTTCAGCAAAGTTATAAATACTGCCTTGAGATTATTTTTACCTTGAGTTAAAAGAGCGTTCTTTCTTTCACGGCTTTCAATTGGCTTTTAGAGGAAAACCCAGAAGCTACAATGGCGAAGCGAGAGTTTTCGAGCAGTTTGAGGAACTTGAAGTTCATGCAGAGGGCGATTCAGAGAGAGGAGATGATGAAGAAACAAGAAGAAGATGATGTCAAACCTGATGGTGGTCTTGGGGGTTTAACTTTAACCTCTGCTGCTGCTACCCAACTAAGCAAGTGTGTGGTCGTAATGGAAGGTGACCCCAAACCTGGAGCAATTAAAGGTAGGATGTCGTTTAAGGGTTTCAATCCATTAATTGAAAAACTGAATGAAGCATCAGCAAACCCTAATGGTGACCATAAAAGAAAACATTCTGAACTAATAGTCTGCAAGTACTGCAACACAAAATCCGAATAAATTGTGCAAAACAAATTATTCATCACCATATAAAGCCTTCAATAAACTGAATCAAGCATCAGCAAACCCTAATGGAAACCATAAAGTAGTGTCTAATACACAATATCCGAATAAATGGCACAAAACTAATCAAGGTTATCGGCAGCCATCACTAACTAAAAGTAGAGACTCCTTCAAGAAACCAGAGGGTAGAAATTGCTGGACTACACCATTATTAGGCGTCAAAGAGTTTAATCAAAAGAGGTTGATCATAACTAGGTGATTGCACTTAGAGTTTAATTGCTTAATTGCTTTCAGATCCCGTCATTAATTTGTATGTGTAACATTATGCTAGTGTATACATCATGTACCGATCTCATATTAGATTTAAAACATGGACAATTTTAAAAAATGAATGAAATTCTTTGATTCAACTCATGATTGTATTTTGCATCTTTCACCGTAAGTTACATCCATATGAATTGCATTTTCCATATACAGTACACATTTGCTAGGTCTGACCAAAAAGCAAAACAATTTACTTGGTTGCCCATAAGAAAATGTGGTGTCAAAAAAACCCATGACGAAATTTAAACCCTCAAATGAAGGGCCCGGGAATATATACTTCATTATCAATCTCATTTGCAAGCTAAATTCCACACATCAAAGAGCAAACCAGCCTGATACGGCTTGTCCCTTGCTTTGCTTGGAGATTTCAGCTTCCCTTTTGCAGTGGCCATCACACATTAAGGTATGGTGATAGCTCTACTGCTGTCGTCAAGATTCTCTTTTCTATGTTGATGAACTGATTTCCTGTGATTTATCTCCTCCCTGCAAACAGAACATATCATCCTAAATGAGACAATCAACTCAACAGAGACATATCGGGATGACTTCTAATTAATGGAGGGGAACTTGCATTTCGTTTCAGAAAGAAATAAGAAAAAAAAAAAAAGGGCAAGGATTCAATTACATCCGGTAAGGATCCACTTTTATGGCTTTGCCAAAAGAATAAAAAATAAAGAGAGCAATTAGATAAATAGGGATGTGAAGAGACTTTGATTCAATCAATGATGGTTTAAAAAGATGGATATACTAAGCAACTAAGACTGCGTATTCTATGACAGATTACTGTTTCTGAAGCAATCAGGTGAAGGGGAAGAATCCCAGTACAATTTAAGACCAGAAACCAGGCATCAAATATAGGAGATGAGACAAGGAATCATATTATATCCCTAACTGATAATCTAATGCAAACCTGACCTGAGACACTTCAAGATTGAATCGTAATGAAGAATAGCAACAAGTCTTCGCCTTGTTTCTTTTGGTGGTTGTCTGCCACGCTTAACCACAGGCAACTGCTTGATATCTTTGGCCTCCATTAGCTCCTTGGCCATTAATAAACCTGTGTCCGGATAACAGGTTAATATACCACGGGCTCGCCCATGATAGCTGATTTCTCGAGTACATACAGACGAAACAAGACAGGTATTTTCCTGTAAAGATTCCAAGTTTTGCATATCATTAGGAAACTATGAACTGTTGATTAGAAATCACATGCAACATATTATGACATAAAAGCAGAGTATTAGTGGACTTATGAACATAAAAATGCATATATGTCATCACATACATCCAGAGATCTAGAATCACTCTTCAATGTATCAGTAGACTTCCTTGATTGATACCGTCTAATATCACCATATGTCAATATTCCCTCCAGAAAATCTTCATCATCAACCACCAACACACAATTCTGATGATTGTCATGCATGGATTTTATTGCCTCTTTAATAGTTACGGTCAGAGAAACCTTCACATAATTCTTTGACATGGCCCGTGAAACCTAACAATAACAATTGATGAACAATTGAATAAGACAGGTTTAGAGAGAGAGACGGATGAACAATTGAATAAGAGAGAGAGAGAGAGAGAGAGAGAGACCTTTAGATTTTCCAGAAGCATTTCTTCAGTTAATTCAGAATCAGAAGTGTTTCCCATAATAGACAGTTCCAAATCATCTCCACTATCATGTTGTCTCCAAATAACTTCATCTTTCTCTTCATCAGCAGAAACAGAAGAATAAACTCTTGCTGAATTCCGTGTATCAGATGCTTCTGTTTCTTTTCCCTGGTTTACCACAGAGGGAACCCATATTGCCAATCCAACAGCCCCCTACTTGCATAAAAGATATAAAAAGTAAGCACTTAAGGCTTGAATACTTCATGACAATGTCCCCCCGCCTTCCCCCATTCAAAATTACGAAATGATTTCATCAGTGATGCACTTCAACCAAATCTAATTATTCAATCCTGTTCAAGGAATGCAACTAAATCCAGTAATTCTTGAGCTAAACAATAGAAGAATTACCATGAGAGGAAGTAATATTCGGTAATCTTTTGTCAGCTCAAACAGAAGGAGAACTGATGTCAATGGCACTGAACAAACTGAAGCCAGCGTAGCAGCCATTCCCACCTGCCGAAGTTTTAGACTATTTTAGTCATATCAATATATTATATGTACTGATATATCTTTACCATTACTACTAAAATGAGCTTTTTACAAATTATACCAGTGCATATGCCTGTGGCTGAGCAACAGCAGCATTTCCTGGAATTGCTCTATTAATCAATTCTGCAGCTGAACCCCCAAATACAGCACCAACAGCAGCCCCAATCATCAAGCTTGGTGCATAAAGGCCACCTACAAGCCCAGAACCCTTGCATAAAGCTGTTGCTACAACTTTGGCTGCTGCTAATTGAGCTAACAGCCAGATTCCAGGAGCTGAAGCAGTCTTTCCGGTATGCAGGATTTCTTCAACATTTGTGAAACCCCAGTACAGAATTCCCGGATACTTGAGAGCAATCAACCCAGCTCCTAAACCACCTAAAGCAGGGCATGCAACTGCAGGAAGGCCAAATCTTTCCTTGATAAAATCAAAAAACTTTGTGAACCAAGCAACCAAGCGAGTGAAGACTACACTTACAGCACCACATAGCATGCCCAATATAAGGTAGAGGGGTAATTCTGCGAGGCAACAACAAAATAGATTAAATAAAAAGTACTCTACAACAGATACAACCAAATCATTTTTTTGCAAACTTCAAAATTCCTTGCAAGACAACAGTTCACAAGTATAGGTGTCCTGAGTAATATACATACTAAGTTGCTCTTTGGACAATTCAATTTAATATAATAAAGAAGTAACTGACGATAAGAAAATGTGGAACCAAATACTTTGCAATGTGACTGTCTCCCACCGTCAGGTCAGTAACATAACAAAAGCATTCCAAACACACATAGACGGATGCCACTCGTGGACACAATCAAATGTTGCATATACAGATAGATTAAACATTGAGTATACATTTATTGAAGAAAAAGGCAAAAAAGAAAAAAGAAGAAGCGAGGTTTATTACCAGCAGCAGATTTCAAATCATATACAGGCACTGTAAAGGCTGATTGCGTCCCAAGTAAAACATTAGATACTGTGGATGATATAACAGAAGCCAATATAATCATTGCAGTAGTAAAAGGAGGCGAGTTTTCGGCTCTAAGAGGCCTCAGCACCGTTTCAATAGCAAAGAAACAACCAGCAACTGCCGCATTAAATCCTGAAGAGAAGAATGAAATCCTAAAACTGAGAATCTGTTCATGACATTGTTAACTGGTAAATTGAAACAGAACTATAAAGGGAAAATTTTAAATAGAGAGATTATCACCCTGTTATTGTACCAAAACTCAGTATCTATTCATGCCATTGATTAAGCCATGCAGATTACAATGATAATGATTAGAATAACGAGAAGAGTAGTCTATGTTACATTGATGAAAAAGTTCCTTTGGCATTTTACTCTAACCTGGAATGACAGTCTGAGATAGACATTAAAGAATTGCCAACTCAGTACCATCATACTTGTATATGATGATCTAAAAAACAACTGGAAACTGCAATCAATAATTTATTACTGCTACACAGAGCAACTGCCTAAGTGCATTTGCTTGATAGCTTCAGATCAATCGTAATAACACAGAACTGCTATACTTTTTGTGCTTACACTGATGTTAAATGGATGTAACAAGTCTTTCCTCTGACTCATATGCGAAATAATTGCATTTAGCATTTCCCACAGTTCTTAGGCATGAAGAACTTAAATCTTTTTTTCTTTCTTTAATAGGTAAGGAATGGATTGATTGTTGAAGGTAATACAACATCAGGTTGTTCTCGATAAAATTTTGTTAAGTATGAGTGGACAAAGAAACAAGTAAACAAAAGCAACTCATGAAATATAAGCAAACAACTACTGGACAAGAACTTCTGGCTACCTGAAGAAATTCCAGCCGCAGCACCTGCTGCAACGAGGGCAATCTTCCTTTCTCTGTTGTTTTCCATCATTAATGAGAATCCGTTGGCACATGACTTTCCAATATCTACACTAGGGCCTTCAGGACCTAAAGAACAACCAGTACCTAAAGTAATAGCAGCCTGGATGGCCTTTATTGTGGGAAAGACTCCAGCTAGTAAATCAGGGCCTTGTCCTTTAGAGGAACTGGATGGCCTTATCTGGTCCAATATTTCAAGTAAACCATGCATCATGCCAACAATAACCCCTCCAGTGACTGGTATTAACAGTATTCGATGCCAAGTATCGCCAAGTCTCTGCAGACGGAGCCATGCAGCACCTTCATTTGGAGTACCAGCCCAGGCCCATTCGTGTATAACATGTACCTAAACGAGCACTATGCTGTCAACGAATATCAATAGAATTAACTACATATTCTTATATACTCTGGAAGCTAGAGCCAAAAGCACCATACTTTTATCAGTTATTTCTAACAAAAGTAACCAAACCCATTACAGTAATTGACATCATTTCATCTCTAATCTATTATATTAGAGTCTCATTTAGAGAATGTTAAAGACAAAGGCAGTGGTGTAAAACAAGCAAAAAATTCACATTTTCAGAAACTAACAAGTTAACATTTTTAGAAAAAGTTGGAAGTTTGGCAACCACAAACCACCATCTTTCATCTGCTACTTCCAAACATAATTACCAAACCCAGATTGATTGAACTCATTTCCAAATGAACACCATCTTTGATCTACTACAATAGAGTGTGTCAAAACATCCAAGCAACAAGTACACATGGTCATATAAGTTAGAAAATTCAAAATTTAGGGAATTGAAGCTTACCCCTTTGTTAAATGCGGCAACAAAGAGACCGGTGGCGAGGCCGAGAAGGCAGCCAAGGAGAAGCAAAGCCCACTCGGGAGGGGCACTATCGGCAAGTTCATCGTTCCCATCGATTCCGGCCGACGACTCATGATGATTATGATGACTATGACGCAGCTGATCTACAGGGGATCGGTGCTCTCTAATTTCTCTCCGATTACTGTCCCCACCCCTATCCCTGTTTCCATCGAGACGCTTGAAACTATTCCGGCGACCGGAAAGCCCTCCGGCTCCATCCAAATGCTTTAGAATCAGATCCTTGAACGCTCCGACCCTTCCGCCTCCGCCTCTGCTGCTCGGACTGATACTACTTTTCCGGCTGGTGGTGGTCAGTATTCCCTGCTGAGCTTCCAAGTCGTCATCGTCGTCGTCTTCGGCCGAAACGCCGCCGTTTTCGTCTCTGGGAATAATAATGTCGTTGGAGGATCTCAGCAGATGAGTCTCATCGCTGTATTCCTCTCCTGACATCTTCTTCTTCTTCTTCTTCAATCACAAATTCTCAATCATCAAAATCAACAACCCTGAATCTCCTCCTTCTTCTTCAGCGAGTTGTTCACTGTATTCTGTTCCTCTGAGAATTACACGCGTCCACTATTTTGCTTCCAAAATTTCCCAAGTTCGTTTTTCTTTGGAATTTGCTCACGTCACTATGTGTTGGTAACCACGCTCTTTTACTTAATTTGGGATCGACGGTTCCAGTCACGTCAACCCAAACAAACACCTGAGGTTTTATTATGGGCCGGCTGGATCCCAAGGTTTTGGGCTTTCATCGCCCCGGCCCAAAATTAAAAAGAAATCGGACTTACTAAATAGACTCCATTACCGCCGTTAACAAGCATCGCTTTGCAGAGTGCTAAAACCCCGACCAAGGTTTTAGCTTTTGAGTTTGAAACAGTATAAATAGACTCTCATTTCTTCTCTCGCTTAGGGTTTGCGCCGGAGGCTTTCAGAAGTCAGAACAGAAGCCACTCGTTCTCAGACGTCGGCGGAAACTTGAAGGTAATGGAGTCTCTCTTGCTCCAATTCCAGGCCTGATTCTCTAATTTGTTTAGGAAACAAAGAAAAAGATGCAAACTTTAGGCATGTAGAAACTAAACACAATGTTGGGTGAAAGCCTTGAACTTTAAGTCACATTGTTAGTGTTTGTGCTAGTCTGAAATCATATATATATATATATATAACCTAGACGGCTAGACCAAGATAATTACTGATTTTGAAAGTCTCCAACTTTATTCTGAAATGAGATTGAAACAAAAATCCTGTCTTACTTTTTTGTCTTCTGTTTCTGCAAATTGCAGTAATTGTCAAAAAAAAACCCGAACATTGCTGCTCCATGGACAACCCGGCCCGGCCCAGAAACCCGACCTGGCGTAGAAACAGGCTAGCTGCTTCAATTGATTCTTTTTTGACTGCTCTTTACCGTGGTTTGACGCCATTTCAGACGGTGGTGATGTGTGTTTTGGTGTTTCTTATATGGGTTGAATGTGTCGCAATCTTTCTGATGCTGGTACATTCTGCTCTGTTTTGGGAGATTGTGTTCATTTGCATGGTATGAGTTGACACCTAGATCTTGGTGCATAGATTCCTCTCGTTGAAAAATGTTTAGCACAAAGCAATCTATTTTGTTGTGAGCTAGGAACTCAGTTGTGTTACCACTGTAAATAAGTCTAGCTAGTTTTAATCTCTGACTGAAATTGCATTTGGGAAACCAATGTTGCTGCACCTTCTCAATCACATTAACAGCAGTAAAAAGATAGTTTTTGGACAATTACTTTTTTTTCTTCTGTCATTTACATCCCCAAGTACTCAATCAAGGGGTCGATAAAGGCATAAGAGGTTTCTGGTCTGGAATGGTCCATAGCTAGCAATCAATAGTATTGACATGGGAAGCAAAGAGATGAAGAATTTTAAGATCTTCTAGTCTGGAATATATGCTCCATGGCTGGCAATCAAAAGCTTCCAAGGTCGTTCTTTTTTTCCTTATTTGTTGATTTCCTCTCGTCATTATGTGTTGGTAACTACGTTCTTTTACCTATAAATTTGGGACCGACACGCAGTAGGAGTCGACCAAACACCTGAAAGTAATTTCCTATTTGTCTTCCTTGATCCCCAAGAATCCTAATTAATGAAAATCAATCAAAAAACCTAACTTCACAATCAAGCAAAAGAAGGTGCATGTTAGCATGTACGTGTATACTAAAAAGGCTATAGGAAGCAATCAAAAACAGGAAATTTAAAAGGTTCCAAATAGGCTAGGAGCAGGTAAAAATATGTAGAACGAGGACTTGCCCTATTTGAAGCACTGCTTCTTCTATAAAAGAAGGTGACAGATTCATAACTTGGAAGATCGATTTACATACAATCAATCAATCGCTAGCGCTCTCTTGTACGATAAGCCATGGACCGGTCATTGATTAATTTATTTCTTATGCTGCTGGCATTCTGCTTCGTGCCAATCATCCTACTGTGTGAGTGGTGTGTGATCCAGAGGAAGAAGCTCATCCAACAACAACGTAACTGTGTCGAACAACAATGTAACTCGGTTAATGTCGAAGCACAAACAACCCAGAATGCCTAATGAAACCCGCATCGATCAGTTCGAGAGTTCAACCTAATTTTGGGAGAGAATCATGATATATGACCTTGACCAAATTACTGAGTTTTTAGTGATTTTAGATTTTCTTTTCTAATTCCCAAGTACTGATTGTAGCCTTTTGGCAAAGTCTTGTATATGAATTATTGAATAAAATTGGGAGATTTTTCTCCATGTCTGCCAACTAATTTGTATTCTCTTGATATATATAAGGAAATATCCAATATTTTTTTTTCCCCTTCAGTCTCCATAAGAGAGGTAATAAGAGATCGATCAGAAGGAGAGTTTTTGAGCAATGAGATACACACTTCTTCAAAAATTGAAAAGAAAAAAAAATTAGTGCTTGGTATTTGAGGATCTCAACGGTCATGCTCATATAGTCACACAGCTGCTTACCAGTTATACCATCTTAAAATGATGCATAATATTATCATCACCAAACACAATGATTAAGCAATAAGCAACTTCAATCTAACGTTTGTTTTTCTCTTGTAATTCAATTTTATAAGTAATTCAGTGACTATGATCTATGGATTTCAGGTTCAAATTTCATAATAGTTCTCATCTTTATTTTAGGGGAAAGAGATTTGCTGCTCACCCTAATTTTTTTTTTTTGAGAAGTTAGGGTGGGCAAATGAGCCCTGGGGCAATTGATTCTTGTTTGACTGCTCTTTACCATGGTATGACGCCATTTCAGACCTTGGTGATGACGTGATGTGTGTTTTGGTGTTTCTTATATAGACTTGTGCCACATTAGTTTAATTATGCAACTTATTTTAAAAAAAAACTTTGGATGTTTGTTTGAAGTATTTAATATTTAAGACTTGTTTTTTTTAATGTTTTTGAGCAGTTGAACTAGATGGTATGTACTATGCTGTTGAATAGTTGAAAAGTTGAACAATTGAACAATTTGAACTTTGAACTAGTTGGTAGATTAGTCTTTGGTAAGAGGAGTTGATTAGTATGAAAAAAAAAATGAAGATGCATGGAATGGATTGCAAGTTAGAATCTTGTAAATTTGCAAGTTTTTTTTTCTTCACAATTTAGGCTTTGATTTTTGGATTGTGGTCCAAAACCGAAATGGTGCCAAAGTGAAAAATGGCAAAACCGTATTGTTTCATACCGATTAAAATTTTAGTTTTGTAATCAGTATTAGGTCTATACCGACCCCATCCCATACCATGCCTGCTCCTAAGTGCAATAATATAGCAAGTCAACTGTGACATAGTAATTGGATCGTCTAGAGATGATATGACAGATCACTATCTAATGAACCTTGAAATTTTGTATTTGCCAACAAAATCAAGTTGCAAATAATCAACATTAATTGGGTCCTAGTAAAGTGGAGATTTAAGAGTAATTACGTAATTGAAATGTTAGTCTTGTTAATTTTTTCTCTATTATCAATCAATTTTCTTATTAAAATCATCAAGGCTCGATGATAAAACTCAATACTACTAAAAAAACACTCATGGATTTGTAAAATAAGACTTAAATTAATGGCGAGCGCGAGAAATCAAGATAGACAAGTTGAGAAAACACTCGTGGATTAACATCACTTCATCGGTTGCTAGAGACAGCTAGATATGTTAGCTTGTGGAAAAAAATTAAAGAAAAAACTTGTGGAAAAAAAAAGGTTTTTCATTTGTCCTTTGGCAATTCTACAAATTTGTGTCCCAATCAAAGTTCTACAATCAAGTACGTAACCCTAGCTCTTCCACAAGAAGGCTAGATCAAGACCCTTCGAATTTTCTTCCCAACATTTCCTTAAGCCAACAAAAATTTGAATTTTCTACCATGACCAAATTGCATGTAACACACAATCAAACCCAATTTTGTTTTTGTGGTCTTTATATCTCATACATAATGGTTTATCTCGAACCAATCCACTCTATATAAAGGCCATAAACATGTGTGTATCTTGCTCATACCCAAATCAAATAAAAAGATTACTCACTCACTAAGAAATAGCAGCTATATATGGCCAGATTTGAAGTCTTTGGTTTTGCAGTATTCATGGTGTTACTGGTATCCATGGTGATGACTACTCCATATGTCACTAATGCAACCATAACTTGCGGTGAGGTGACAACTCTACTCACTCCTTGCATTCCATTTGGAGTGTTTGGAGGGATTGTGCCACCGGATTGTTGCGCGGGGATCAAAGGGCTCAATGCTGCAAAAAACTCGACAGAGGATCGAAGGACTGCATGTACTTGCATTCAAGAAGGAGCTGCTAGGATCCCTGGGATTGATTATGATCGCATAAACATGCTCGGCGATCTTTGTGGCTCTCCTTGTTCCTACAAAGTTTACCCTTCTACTAATTGCTCTCAGTAAGTCTTTTATAAATAGGAGTACGTAAGCAGATAGATTATCGATCATGCATATTAAATCATTAATAGGTAAAATGCATGTTTTATTAGTTAAATGTGCCGTTGAAGTTGAAACAGTATAGCAGATAGATACTTGAAACGAGAATGTTAGCCTTCATGTAGAATATATATCTACACATTTGTTTTTAAGGGTTAATCTTGAATTATGTATAGCTATTAGCATATACTAATTAATTAATTGTGTGTGCGTGGATTCTATTTGTATACAGGGTAAGCTGATCGAATCTATTGGAGTCACTCTCTTAGTGCGACTAGGAGAAAAAGAATAAAGCTTTCGGGAAGACTATTCCTCCTACGTACCCAGAGAAGTCGATCTCATATGTTCGTAGCACAGTGCTTTTGTGGTATTTTGGGAATCATAATTGTGTACGTGTGGATTACATGTAATACATATATATTATGATAAATTGAGTAGAGAATAAATTAAATGTTCCCCTATTATATACTAGTACCTACAGTGGTTGATTTTATGTGTAAACTCTACAAAGTTGATGTAGTAGCATACGAATAAGACTACTACATCCAAATAATTATTACCCCAAAGGAAGTTTCACCATCATATATATGGATTGATGGTTCACCACATTTCGTACTGTTAAGGAGTTTAAATATTAATACTAGAAACTACCCACGCTTCATGGATGTGAAAGAAGTAACTAGTTACTAGTTGTGAAAGTGAGAAATTAGATAGAGTTTAATTTTTTTAATTAATTATTTATTTGTGTTTTGACTCTTTTATTCCTAACAATTAAATTATATACATAATTATTTAATATTTAAAGAGTTGTTCTAGTAAAAAAATTCTGTTGTGATCAACGACGTGTGATAACTACATTATTTGATCAACAAATATAATGAGTATAAGTACAACCATTGAACCTGTGCAACATTAATTTTAACTCTAGAGAGTATGAGAAAGGGACTGCCAGACGGGTCATTATAAGAGACCACCTGATTAGAGGCGTGATTAGTAATTTTCACTCTTCTTGGTCCCAACAGCCCCAACTCTCTTGGCCGAGAGAGAGAGAGAGAGAGAGAGAGCCCAGCAGATTGAGATCCCCCCCTATCTATCTCTTATTTCCCAAGACCCCATTTCGAAATAACCCCATCTCTTGACTTTTCCCAACTTCACCCCACCCCAAACACTCCCCTCCATTTAGAGAGAGAGAGAGAGAGAGAGAGAGATGATGAGAGAGAGAGGGCACCAGTCCCTCACTCATATCCCTATTTTTCATTTGACAAAGCACATGCACCCAACATGGATGACCAATTAATCATTTAACATTATGCCAAAATTGATGGGACCAGATTGCCCAATCACTCTTGGAAAATACAGAACATGATTCTGCCAAAGGAGCAGGAGTTCAACAAATAAGCAGTGGTTCAGAATAAACAAGAAAGTTTGAGTTTGATGTTATTGAATAAAGGTTTTTTTTTACTAAAAAAGAAGAAGAATGAACTAGAAAGGTTTCTCGATTCTGTCAGCCAGAGCTTTTGGTCCATCATCTAAATGAAACTTGCCCTATTTGAAGCACTGCCATAAAAGAAGGTGACAAATTCATAACTTGGAAAGTTTACATACAATCAATCAATCAATCATAGTTGTAGTTTGTTTGGTGATTATCATCCTAATGTGTGTGCAGACACACCGGATCATTCCAAGAGTTGAACCTAATTTAATTATAATTTCCTTTTTCTCATGAACTCCGGATAATTAATTTTGGGAGAGAATCGATCATGAGTACGTTTTTAGGTTTTATTCCCAAGTAAGTATTGTTGGTAGCTAGATCGTTGATAAAGCATGATCAATAACATGGCCGGAAGAGGCATGCCCTCGATCTAGCTACTAACGCTAGCACTAGACTTTTGTTCGGAGGGAGAGACCGGCATGTAGGTCTTCAATATTGAATATCCCAATTGGTGATCGACTTGGCCAGGTTAAATATATGTTTTGGCATTAGTAGTTATGGAGTGCTCATAGCTCTTGCTTATTTTGCATATGATTTTTTTAAATTGTTTTTTAGTGAACTCTCGCGGTGTCTCAAAGACTTCCTAAGCCCAAAAACTAATCCGCAGTCGGAAAATTCATACACTAAACACACTCTCATGTGTTGTAAATGTACATTTTTTGGTTAACTAGACTTGCATTGCCAGATCATTCTTCCGTTTATCGATCTCTCAGAGTTTCGAAGAATGACACAGGATGAGACTGGTTCATCGTCTTGGGTGCACCTCACTGTTGGAGCAAAAATATTCTGTACTACTATTGATACTCTCACTCAGCGCGAGCCTGAATCCATGCTTGCTGCAATGTTTAGTGGTCGTCACTCTTTGAAGCAAGAAAAGAGGTATCCGGGTATGTTTTGATCGACAGAGATGGTGATTAATTACTTTGGGTATATCCTTAATTGGTTAAGAGATATATGGGGTTGTTCCTGCTTTAGAAGCTCATAAATACAAACAACTTCTACAAGAGGCAGAACACTTTCAACTACTGGATTTGATAGATGGAATACAGATTAGTGATCGACTTAACACGTAGTCATGTACGTCATAATTAAAATGTATACAAACGAAGGAGAGAAGGTTTCGAGGTGTTGATCTTTCTGGCCTTGATCTATCGAAACTGGACTTGTCACATACAGACTTCAGACACGCTTGTTTGCGAAATGTGTCATTCTCAGGTGCAAACCTTACACATTCTATGTTTCACAATGCTGATCTTCAGAGTGCTAATTAATTTAAAACATGCCATTCTCTCACGGGCTGATTTTACAAACGCTAATCTCGAATCCGCTAAGTTGTGCGATATTGTGCATGCTGTGGATTCCACCTTTAGTTCCGCTACTTGCCGAGCTTGTGATTTCTCTAAGGCCAACTTGCGTGGAGTTTCATTTGCTGGTGCTAGCTTATATTCTGCAAATCTGAAAGGAGCATGTTTGAGAAATTGTACATTCCGCAATGCCGACTTGAGACTTGCAAATCTAGATGATGAAAATATTAGAAATGCCAATATGGAAGGGGCTAACAGCGTACTAGTAGATTCCAATACGATCGTGTTTTAATTAATTCTTGCCAGCCAGCTAGCTAGGTGCAAGTTATTTTGCTGGGCTGCAAATTGAATGTATGTCGATTAATTGGCCGGAGCTAGGGATACCGTGAGTATTATAGTTCTGTTAGTCCATATATCTGTTTTTTTTTCTTTTTTTTTTTATCAAATTCAAAGTCTTATTCTTATGAAATTTTATAAGGAGAGGAAAGTTTTTTCCCTTTTTTATGCAAGCAGTAGTACGTACACTAGTACCAAATCTGCCATTCTTCAATACATCAAAATACAAATAAATAAATTGAAGAATCGAGTTCTGACAGCAGGTTATTTATTTTAACGGATCTTTTCAAAAGTACAAAATTCGAAAGTTTTTTTAAAAAAATACGTACGTACGAGTACTATTCGCGAAGTAACTAACTAGACTATTAGACAAAAGCAAGCTAGCATCTATGAAAAAGGATGTTGTCAACTAGCATTTGTACGTCAATTTACCCTATGACTTTTTAATTTTGATACATTGCATCCCATCTTTTTCAATTTTTGCCAGTTTACCCTTCCTCCACCATGAATTTTTCGTAATTGTTGCATCCAAATATTCTATTAAGTTCACCTCACTAGCTAATTACAAAAATTATAGTACTTCCATCAAATATTTTGTTATTGCTTACATGACAACTACATATATGGCACTAATTTGGAGATTAGAGCATGAACAAAGTAGTCATTTTATTTAGATTCAACAAAGAATATGCTAGCCTAGAGGATTAAGTTTCCAGATAGGATGGCACTAAGAAAATTTCAGTCCAAAAAATCCTGCGCGGAAGTATTTAGGAGATGGGGTACGCCTTTTGCCTTGAGAGCAGTTTTTAGAAGCATATTTTTGCTCCACTCATATGATAACAGTTTATGACCGTATTAATTTGTCTCTTGAATATGTATTTGCCAATTTGAATGACCACGATCACTGTTAGAAGCTTTGTGGCCTGCCAAATGTTGATTTTGAACCACATTGATCCTGCCCAAACTAGAAAACGCATTGAACTCCATTTTTTCAGATAATACATACACTGCACGTTATACACATATCATGTCATGAAAGCAACCCTAAAATCTTCTTTTATGAGTTTGTTGTATTTTTTTTTTATACTTGTGAGTTATTTTGCATATTTTTTATTTGTGACTTTGTATTTTACCATAATTTGGTATTTTTTGTGTTTATTACCTAGTTGAAACTTTTTTTTTTCTCATTTTGAGTTAACTTCAAGTTTTTTCTTACTTTTTATTTTTTTTTTAACTATACCCTCATTTTTAAATATTTTCTTAGCTTTTTATACAATTACTTTTTGTGTATTTGTATTTTATAAATAATTGTAAACTTTATATATTCAAGCCTACACCCCACATACGCCCTAGTAGTTTAAAAAAAAAAAAAAAAAAAAAAAAAAAAAAAAAAAAAAAAAAAAAAAAAAAAAAAAAAAGAAGAAAAAAAAAAAGAGAAAAGGAAAAAAGGGCCCCGGGTTTTAGAAAACAAGAACCAAAAGCATTGGAGATAGGGCGCACCATGGGGGGTTTTTCCCTTTGATATATCATATATGGAGTTGAGGTTTTCTACGGTTCCAATATGATTCTACTTTGTGCTTATGGCATAATTGACAATTTCGATTTTTTTTTTTACTAGATTGTTGCTAACCGGAATGTGCAATTTGGTTGCCTAGAATGATGGGTGTGCTGTGATTTGGAGTGATGGCTTAAAGTAATTGGGAGGAAGAAAAGAGTGAAAATCAAATATATTTTTGGAGGGAAAATCCCAAGCCTCAATCCACACTAGGTGTCATGTGAGGGCAGAGAAGACCTTCCGGATAAAGTATTATGCGAAATGTTCCTTTTACCCTTACTGACAGTGGTATCAGACTGTCAGTAGCATAAACTACCGGTGCGATGTGAGAGTAAAGATGATATTTCAACCCGAGTATGGTACCAAAATGTCGTTTCTACCCTTATCCACCAACTATAAAAGTAGTTTTTTGACGCTCCCGGCTCCCCTCTCTTTTTGTCCTCGGAAATTAAACAGAATTTGACGGAATCGGAGGACTCAAAGAGTGCGACCACCGCAAAAGGCCACTCTGCAAATTCCAGTTCAGTCAACTTCCACAGTTGACTCCGGTAAATCTTCCCACTCTCTCTCTCTCTCTCTCTCTCTCTCATCTTCTTCCTCTTCCTAAAAAACCCGCTCTTTCTCTGTCTCCAATAGATTTTATTTTCTTCTCCAAACCTGGGTTCTCTCTGCCATTGCGTGGTTCACAATTTTAGGGTTTTTCTTTCAATTGCACTAATTTCCCCAATTCTTTGTTTTTACTTTGTAGGCGTTAAGACCGAGAATCTTGACTGAGACGAAGAAGCAGAGCTTCATCAAGAAATGGTCGCGAAGAACAAGCGAGCCCCAATTCGATGGTCAAAGAACCACTGAAACCCTAAGGTCGTCTTCTCCTTCTCATTTCACTTTTAATTTTGTATTCAATTTCAATTCTTTAAATATTTGGAGTTTGCTTGGTTAACAATGCCGGCATCGCCATTACAGCTTTCTCGAGCTCACCAGCAAAAGAAGATTAAGCCCAGAAAAACCCATTTCGGACAAAAAGGTTTCACCTTTCACAACCCAAGTGGCCGTTTTCAAGCTCATTCCAAGGTACACGCCAATTATTCCCTTTTCTCTTGCTTGGGTTTTATTCGTTTAGGAAACCTAAATTTCTGTACTTGGTTTGCTGAAAACTATGGAAAATTAGTTGTAAAAAGAATCTTGGGTCACTTCTGTGAAGTTAATTATAGACGAATAATTATAGTATCAGGTTCTAATTGCTACATTGTATGATGTCATAGCCAAGCATGAAAATGCTATGATGTGAGCATTACATTCCTGTGTGTTTGTGTGATGATGATGATCAACTAGCATTTTTTTGTTTGCCTCTCATAGATTTGAGCATACATGTGTGTGTGTGTGTCTGGTTTTGTTGTAAATAGTTAAATATTCAAAGTTATTATCTACTGTGAAAATGTGTGTCTAGGTGTTCCATCATATAGCTAGTGGTTAATTAGATGTTAATTAATTTCCAGGTTGAAAAGATGGGAGAGGAGAATCCTTGTTTGAAGTGGGTAAATTTAAACGTAGGAGGGAAAAAATTAAGTACCACAGTGGATACATTGACTCGGTATGAGCCCAATTCGATGCTTGCTGCTATGTTCAGTGGTCGATACAATTTGAAGAAGGAGAAAGGCTATGTTGTGATAGATAGGGATGGGGAGTGCTTTGGGTACATTCTGAAGTGGTTGAGGCATGGACTCCTTCCAACATTAGAGCATGATAAATACCTAGAATTGTTAAGAGAAGCTGATTACTTTCAGTTACATGATTTGAAAAAAGCAATTCTAGATGTCTTAAACAGTAGGAAGGCAGATTTAACGCGAACAGAGGTAATAAAGGGCATACAGTCCGGGGTGACAGAGTTTCGTGGTATAGATCTTCATGGCCTTGATCTCTCCAAACTGAATTTGTCGAACATAAATTTTACTGAAGCCTGTTTGCGTGAGGTTAACTTCTCAGGTGCACTTCTGATAAGTGCTAACCTTGACAAAGCTGATGCAGAGGGTGCTTTGTTCTGCGGATCATCCTTGCAGGAAAGTATCTTGACTTATGCCAATCTGTGTGGAGCTTCATTCATTGGTGCTAATCTTCAGAACTCAAAACTCAGTCGTGCTATTCTCTCAAGGACAGACTTTACCAATGCAAATCTTCAACAAGCTGAAATCTTTGAAATAGATGCTGTGGATTGCAACTTTGAGGGCGCGAATTGTGAATTGTCTAACTTCAATTGGGCTCATATCTGCAGAGGTTCATTCAATAAAACCAATTTATATGCTGCGAAAATGTATAGGGCACAGTTGACAGATTGCATATTTACTAGAGCAGACATGAGACTTGCGGATTTGGAGTATGCAGATCTTTCAAATGTGAACATCCACCAAACTGATTTTGAAGGGGCATTAATGAGAAATGCAGAGATGAGTCCAAGAAATTATGAGATGGCAAGAGCTAGAGGAGGCAGAATGTAGGACAAGTGGCTGTAGCTGGACAAGTGGCAGGGAGCTTTTTATGTATGCTAAATGTGATAAAATGTGTAATTATGTTAAATAAAAAGCTGTCTTGCATGTTAAATAGGAGGACTTGGTCACAAGAGAAGCTACAACTTAGTCGCTTAGCCTCTAGATAGAGTTAATAAATGGACATGTTGATATATGGAGATATATAATTCAATGTCAAAAGAACAACTTTTCAAGTCAGTTAAAAATAGGGGGAAAATGACCCTGTAGGTGAAAATTGATCAAGCTCTAAGTTCCAAGTTCAACCTAACTTCTACGGTATCCTTGGAAATATTCCCCTAAGAAAACTAGAAAAGCAACATCATTTTAATTATTACGTGTTGATATTACAGCCCTCTGCCTACAGAGGTGGATCAATCACATTTGGACCTCAAATCCTATTTTTCAGTTTTGTGTCATATTCTTAGAATCTTAGGTTATTGTTTTAGTCCTTCATCTTTTGGGGTAAGTGCTTCAAGGTTGACATACATGGTTCTCATTTTCTAGATTCAACCAGTATATTCATTTTACTTGTCATTTTGGGAAGTTGATGTTTGATAAAAAGTAGTTCACTTTTACAAAACAAATGTAAATCCTTGTCATTTGTACAAATGCTAATTTGTTATGTGTCCTGATGAGAAACTAGAAGTCTAAGAGATATGTACATTTACTTCAACATCTTTGGTTCTATCAAAATTTTTTTTTAACATCTTTAGTCTTTAGTCTGTAAATAATCTTCTATATAGGTTGGAATTTTAAGAAGGTTTTGTAAAGACTAAAGAGATTAAACCCTTTTATGTACTTCTTTGACTTTCTTTGTCTTCTGCCTACATGTTTAAGTGCTAGTAACCTATGAGATTCCTATTAACCAGATAAATTTTGACTCTTAGTTGTTCATAAGTATAACCATCAGTTAGATTCTCGATTTATGTACTCTAGATCAAAGATAAACCATCCAAAGATAAATGTGAAAGATTGATATTTACAATTTCCATTGGTAATAAATTTCTCAATATAAGGTTCACCTTCTTCGATTAGTTTGTGATAATGTCGTTGTTTTCATATAGGGGAGAAGTTCTCGAGTTTTACTAATGTTCTTGGTTATGTAGTATGTTTATAATGATGCTTCATGTATTATTTGTGTGGTTAAAACTTAAAACCTAGCCTCCATTTGATAACGGACAACTTCAATGGCAAAAATAAAAAAGAAGAAGCTGAGAACCAGTAGAAAGAATGACTTATTGAAGATGAAAATTTAACGATTCAAATAGGGATGGAAATCCTTGCCAAAAAAAAAAATAGGGATGGAAATAGATTGGCATCTAGTTATCCAATCACGACCCATAGTAATCAAAAGGAAGCCACACAAAAAAAATGATATATCCAATGTAGAAGTTTAGCTCACAACTGGTCACTAGATTTCCACCAACACGTTTTTGAACGGTACAAAATTGGAAATGTCTTTAATGGTTTTCATGTTTCATTTAGCTTTGTATTACCACATACTTGTGCACATACTTTTCAATTTGTTTTTGCTATATAAATTCTTTATTATACTCTCCATCGAAGACAAAAATTCAAGACAATAAAAGGGGTATTACAAAGGGTGTGTTAATTATAACAAGTTAAGGTGTGTTATTAACAACACAAAGAATTAGTTAATAACTATTATACAACAGAAAGAATTAGTTTAATAACTATTATTGCACTACTACAATACATACTAAAGGACACCATCCTTTAAGGGTGTCAATTGCCCACAATAGCCACTAATTTCATCTTTAGCCACTGTGCAGCCACCTACCTCTTTAGCCACTGTGCAGCCACCAAAAGCTATCAGTGCTCACAATTGCAGTTTCTACTGCTCTATAGAACACCAAAAGATGAACGGTGTCCGGGTTTAACAATTAAAGGAGTTTGGGAGTCGAATCATGGCTTTGTCTTTTCCCATGTCTTAGGTTGTGCCGTCAACTCCAATGGTTGGCACCATTTCATTTAAACAGTGTGAAAAGCCAATTAATACAGAGACGCCTGATGGAGAACAATGATGTGAACTATAATTGTATCAATTAACACAGAAAATACTAATAAATGGTATTTAATCATCATCAGAAATTCATGCCAGAGGAGATTTTATATATCTTGAAATGTCTCCAGTACATCATAGTTCATACATAGAGTACTAACGAGAAGCCTACTTAAACCCTAAACTATCATGACAGAGTAGAACACACACTTCACACTAATTTGTTATGTCCCTCTTCAGTCATTGATCCTTGCAGCTTCCTAGTGAAATTGACCTGTACATGCATGTAAACTAACACTTTTTCAGCTACAATAAGATGACCATGGGATGTTATACATAAGTTGACTTGCTCCTGCAATTAACTTAACATTACAGATGTGGGTTATTATAATGAACACCACTACATATAAACTATATTCAACACAATGTTATAGTCAGCTGCATTACAATCTTGTGCTTCAAATACCTTGCCTGCCCAACATAAATGATAATATCTTAAGTTTCACCAATGAAAGTATTAAAGAAACCAGTTTTCACAGTCATCACTGGTATAACTTAGCAATCCGTTAATCGATAAACAACAAAATTTCAGAGAATCTGATGCAATCAGCAGCAATAGCAACTTATAAAACCTTAGATCCTCTACCAAGGGATAAAATGAGAGGCGCAGTACCTTCACAATAATGTAATTGGAGGCCTTAGTCGATTTGTATCTCAACATCACTGCAGCAAGTTAATTACTTTTTTTCTTTACTTCTTCATTCCCAAAACCAGTGTTAAAAAGAAGAACGTCGTGTCCCCTAAAGAAATGTTAATAGTTAATCAACTATTATTACAGTCAACTAAATAACATGATGCCCGTGAAACATAATTAATGGAAGAAAAAATCTAAATCTAAATGCAGTCTACTTACGCAGAGACAGCCAGTATGGAATACTCATGGTTGGATTCCAAGCTACATATTTGACAGCTTCACCAACCTCCCAGAGTTTGAGACATCTACCAGTTTCAACCTCCCAAATACGAACAGTTCCATCCAATGAACCTGTATATACGAACCATAATGATTGATATGAGACAGACCTACAATTTCAATACCTGACTGAATGCAACAAAGAATTAAGAATGACATGCACACCGTACCTGATGCAATCCACTGCCCTGAAATTTCTGTGGAAACTGATGTAACTGCATCTTTATGACCTCTATACTCAAGATAACATTCACAAGATAAGGCTTGAGATCCTTTCGGCTTGGTATCTTGGGCTTCAGATATTCAGGATTGATATTAATCTGGAACAAGAAAAAGATAGTTTTGTAAATAATGAATCATTCTTCTCTTAGTATAATTAGAAGTTGAAACAAAGATTGAAAGATATTGCATAAGCTTCAAAAATGTAAACTAATAAGCACTACTAACTAAATCACTTATACGTTTCTTCTGAACTCTGGGGCAAAAGTATAGATCCAAACATCTTTCAAAGCACTCCTTGACAGCTTTCTCATATGCAGGGATCCTTCTAATAGATGTAAGCCTAACCAATATGAATATGGTCCAGATGTTAATTGCTGAACTATGAGAAAGAGTAGCAAATTAACATTGAATTAATGTAACCTTTTCGGTATAAACTCAGGTTAAATACAAAAAATTGAGGAAAAAGGCACTCAAATGCATTCTAGTAACTCTGCTATCTTAAAAATCGAAAGACAAAGTAAACTACAGACCTCATCTTCAGATGAATCACTTTCATCATGAAGTCCCAAACTATAACTTTCGTCCTCATTACCATGATCAATGGCTAAGCCATCATTGGCGCGGGTGTTGAGCATACCCTGTGTGGTTTATACTTACAATATCAACAGACAGTCAAAACAGAGGAATGCCCTTATAATTACATTGGATTTGACATTTGGATTGATCATATTCTATTATCTAAGATCAATTAATTAAAATCTTAAATTTACACGGTGTCAACTTGTTTGAATAAATACTGACCTTCTTCAATAATCTTTAACCCCTTTTAAAATCTAAGACCATAAATTAGAAATTTTTGAACTCTATAAATTAGATCAATCACCCCAATTTTATTCTGCGGTGAATTTCCATCTTAAATCTCATTATGGAACTTATAATAATTTTCTTTTACATCAAGACTAAGGCACCCAAACTGTTATTTTCTTTAATCTCATTATTGAACTTATAAAAATTTATCACAAAAAAAGGGGCGGACAAAGACAACGAAAAATAGCATGAAATATACACAGGCATAGATTAATCAAACTTAGGGATACCAGTGTAGGACACCCACGCATGCATCAAACATTGAATTCAGCCAGGGTTTTCCTAGATCGAAACACATGCTTCTGCATTGATAAAAGAGGTTTATGGAGAATTTCGAAGAAGAAGAAGAAGAATAAAAAAGGTGAAATTCTTACCTAGTCTGGAGATATTGGGTAGAGATAAAGTGGTTTCAAAGCCCGTTTAAGGCGCACTGGCGGCGCGTCCAGTAAATGCAACGAATCTGGAGCCTCAGGCGCAGCTGCCGGCCATCTCATTTTCGAAACCCCGGGAAGCGCGCATCGGATCGAGGAGGAGATCTAGAGTACATCAGATAATTATTAAGCATATACGACCTCCTGATGGCAATGGAGTTTAAATTTTGAGGACCATTTTGTAGTAGTGTACGATGGATGAAGAATTCTTAATTTGCAAGGAGTAGATTTATATGTTTCCTGATCCTATTTGGATTAAGGTTTCCTGATCCTATTTGGATTAAGGTATACTTTACATATTCTGGTTCTATTTGGATTAAGATTGTGCTATATATATAGCACGTACCTTTGTGAAAATTAGAAACAAAAACTAGAGAAATATCTCTTGTTCTTTGAGGTGCTTGCTTTACTTGTTAGGTCAATCATTATTTCTTCCGTGAACGCTTCCAGTTCTAAAGCAATGACAGAGGACTCTAATTCCACCTCTTTGGTTCGCCTCAACGTCGGAGGAAAAAAGTTTTGCACTTACATAGACACTTTGACTCGGCGGGAGCCTACTTCGCTCCTTGGTGTAATGTTTAGTGGACGAAACATCTTGTGTCAAGATGAGAAGGGATATGTTTTTATTGATAGGAATGGTGAATATTTTGGATACATTCTCAATTGGTTAAGAGATGATGATGTTCCTATTTTAGAAGATTTTAAGTATTCGCAACTTTTAAAGGAGGCACAATACTTTCAACTTCAAGGGTTGATTGATGGAATTCATGCTGTCTTAAACAATAAGGAGAAAAGGTTGGGTGCAGATTTAACACGTACTGATATTATCAAGTACAGGCTATACCATAATCCGACCCATGAGAGGTTAACGTTTCAAGGTGTGAATCTTTCTGGCCTTGATCTTTCTGGACTGAACCTGTCCAACATGGACTTCAGCTATGCATGTATGAGAAATGTGTGTTTTTCAAATGCAAATCTTTCGGAGTCCAAATTTTATTATGTGGATGCTCAAGGTGCCAACTTTAACAAGGCAAATTTGAAAGATTCTTCATTTTTGGGGGCAAATCTTCAAGGAGCGTCTGCAGTGGGTGCTGAATTTAACCGCTTATCAATACCTTTTCATGGTGCAGCTCATGAACCTGACCCCGTGGATCAAGTTGCATGGAATAGATGGAATAAGGACAGGGAGATCAATTTTCAAACATCTTTGCAAATAAGAGACAGAACTCTTAGAAGGTGTACGTAGTTGTGTTTTTTTTTTTCGTTACGAAATTATATTACTACGTAACAAAAACAACAACGTACCAACAATTTATTAGGTCAAATTACAACAAGAATAAACTCTAGTGGTTTAGAATGTTCAAGTCTTGTACGTAACTCCTTTTTGCAATTGTTACATCTTTTTGCAATTGTTACATCATCTATCTTTCAATTGCTCATATTCTAGAGAAATTTGGTCAAATTACAATCTATTAGGTCTCATAATGTTCTGTTAGTTTCCAAGAATGTTTGACAACATATGAAGGAATTTTGCGTATTTAAGAAATTTGTGTTCATCATGTTTCAATTGCGACTTTTAGAAATTAACATATAGGCTTCATAAGAATCATGTTAATTTAATTAGCTGGCCTCAATGCATTTGCATCATGGGAAATCCAATGTAATTAGAGAAAAGTTTCTAGTGCTCTATATTAGGGAAAATGACGCAGCGAGCAAACGTGCAAGATGATGATTGTTTGATTATTGAAGACAATACCGAACTTCACAAGTCTTAAACCTCTTGTTGAGTCTAAGAATACCCAAGAAGTTTACCACACGAACTCGTTGATTCTTCAAATGAGAATATCCATGATCGTCGGGGCGTCAATAACTAGTTGATTCCAAAGAACAATAATGAGAGCTCTATCTCTTTAAAACCTACAAAGAACAATAAACTTATAGATCACAAACCTCACCTAGAAAAATTCTAAAGAGCCCAGATCCCCAATTCAAGATAACTCCACCAATAATGGAATTTCTCCACATTGTCACTTTAAATTAAAAAATACTGGATGCTAAAATTCACAAATCACAAGAACAGAGACACAAAATCAAACCAAACATGAAACTTTGTTTTTCAAAATACCAATACTTTGTTAAATTCTCAATGGGGACGGGACTAACCAAAGCTATTTGGATTCAGCCAATGCAAAACGAAATCAAATTGCCCAAATGTGATACATGGTGATCTGTCATCATCCCCCAAGAGAACTCCTCCGTCTCTCAAATCTTCAGGTTCTCTCCCTCTTCATGAGCTACTGCTTCTTTTTCCTTCATCTTCACCAATTCGAAGAAGGTCCAAGACCCTATCTAGTTCGGAATGGAGATTGCTCGGATCCTCTGTGTTCTCACCTCGAACTCTCTCTCCCATCTGTGTTCTCACCTTCTCTCTCCTCGAAGAACTTGAAGAACCCAGATGTGTGTATATGGTTGTCTTGAGTGACTATGGGTTTGAGAGGCGAGAGAGGAGAGGGAAGATGACCTCGGAGGTACGACGAGGGTCACTAAAAAGTGAAGAGTAGTGGCCGGGCAGTGACGATGCTAGTCTACAGTGGCCAGACCTTCCGAATTGACGGCTTCGTTCTGGATTTGGGGATTGAAAAATTCAGGGTAAACTCGTGGATGAGATTGAGAAATAGGGGGTAGGTTTTCGTTTGTGTGATCCTGCGATGGTTCGATGATGATTTCTCTAGCAGATCACCGGTGAAGAGCTCCAATCGAGCTTTGGTTTCAGATGACCAAAGTTTCGGGGAGAGAGAGCTGCATTTTGTGTTTTGGGAAGAAATTACTCAAATAAGGCCGACAGAGAGAGGGGGAATAAACCCCATGGATATAATGGGTCTTTTACAGTTGAATTGGGCCCAACCGAGCTGATTTGGCGTGCCACATCAGCAACTTAAGGTCACAATTTGACGGAGATCTAACAAAGTGATCTATTGAGTGAGAATTCAAAGTACAAGGACAAATTTGATGAAATTAAAAATTCAGGGACCGAATTAATTAAACCCTAAAAGTTTAAGGTAGTAATAAGAATTTAGTCCTAATTATAACAAGTTGAGGTGTGTTAATAACAACATAAAAAATTAATTTAATAACTATTATTGGATGATGAATTCTTAGTTTGCAAGGAGTAGATTTATATGTTTCCTGATCCTATTTGGATTAAGGTATACTTTACATATTCTAGTGCTTTTTGGATTAAGATTGTGCTCTATATATATATAAGCACGCACCTTTGTGAAAATAAGAAACAAAAACTAGAGAAATATCTCTTGTTCTTTCGGGTGCTTTACTTGTTAGGTCAATTATTATTTCTTCCGTGAACGCTTCCAGTTCTAAAGCAATGACAGAGAACTCTAATTCCACCTCTTTGGTTTTCCTTAACGTCGGAGGAAAAAAGTTCTGCACTTACATGGATACTCTGACTCAGCGGGAGCCTAATTCGCTGCTTGGTGCAATGTTTAGTGGACGAAACTTCTTGTGTCAAGATGAGAAGGGATGTGTTTTTATTGACAGGAATGGTGAATATTTTGGATACATTCTCGATTGGTTAAGAGATAATGATGTTCCTACTTTAGAAGATGTTAAGTATTCACAACTTTTAAAGGAGGCACAATACTTTCAACTTCAAGGGTTGATAGATGGAATTCATGTAGTCTTAGACAATAAGAAAGAGAAAAAGTTGGGTGCAGATTTAACACGTACTGATATTATCAAGTACAAACTGTACCATGATCCGACCCATGAGAGGTTAAAGTTTCAAGGTGTGAATCTTTCTGGCCTTGATCTTTCTGGACTGAACCTGTCCAACATGGACTTCAGCTATGCATGTATGAGAAATGTGTGTTTTTCAAATGCAAATCTTTCGGAGTCCAACTTTGATTATGTGGATGCTCAAGGTGCCAACTTTAACAAGGCGAATTTGAAAGATTCTTCATTTTTAGGGGCAAATATTCAAGGAGCGTCTGCAGTAAGTGCTGAATTTAGCCACTTATCAATACCTTTTCATGGTGCAGCACATGAACCTGAGCTCATGGATCAAGTTGCATGGAATGGATGGAAAAAGGGCAGGGAAATCAATTTTCAAACCTCTATGCAAATAAGAAACAAAACTCTTAGAAGGTGTACGTAGTTGTGTTTTATTTTACTTTTTCGTTACCAAATTATATTACGGGTTGAGAGGGATATTGAATGGATGTGAGACTCAGACCTAATCCAACAAGAGCAAACGCTACTCGTTTAGAATGTTTTAGTCTTGCAACTCCTTTTTGCAATTGTTATATCATCTATCTTTCAATTGCTCATATTCTAAAGAAAATTGATCAAATTACAATCTATTAGGTCTAATAATGTTATGTTTGTTTCCAAGAATGTTTGACAACATATGAAGGAATTTTGCGTATTTAAGAAATTTTTGTTCTATCATGTTTCAATTGCGACTTTTAGAAATTAACATGTAGGCTTCATAAGAATTATGTTAATTTAATTAGCTGGCCTCAATGCATTTGCATCCTGGGAAATCCAATGTTATTAGAGAAAAGTTAATTTGTAGTGTTCTGTATTAGGGAAAAGTTTCTTAAGTAACGCATTTACACATTTCTTAAAAAAATCCAATGTCATTGTAATTAAAATGTTAGTTTTGAATTTCAAATCATCATAAGAAAATCTGAAAGAAGAGAAAGAATGGATTTTCCAAAAAGGAAAAAAATAAAAAGGGAACTGTTAGGCCTGAACTCTAGCTTAACTACTTACATATCTTGTAATTAATATTCTCGTGCATCTATGTTGAATTGTTGATGTTGTTATTGAAAAACAAAGAGCAGAGAATGAGACTCTTAGTCTTAGTCTTTCGCATACATGTATTTAATATGTTTTACCAACCTATAAACAATCAATTTTTATGTTGAACATAATTTATAAAAATATAAGTGCGATCGATATGCTATGCAAGTCACCCAATAAGATGTGAATTGAAATAGATCTTTCCCATTGCTATAATTTACAATCAATTTTTATGTGGAACAATAATTGATATCAAATATCAACCGTGCGATCGAGTTTTTAATGAGTTTTTTAAATATCAACTAACTTTAAAATGACCCAATGAAGGATGTGAAAGTCCTCAAAGAGTCATCATTGTTTGTCCTCACTAGAGTCTCTCCCATTGCTATAATTTACATTCTCAATTGTTGTATCAAGGTTTACCATCTTCATTTCGATCGTGCTATTGTGTTAATGTCACTGTTTTCCTTGTTATATATCTAACGCTTCATGTATTCATTTTCAGGCCGGAAGAACTTGCATTAATTTCAAGTTTCAAAGCAATGGCAAAACCCTTTGATTCCTCCTCTGTGGTTCGCCTCAATGTTGGAGGAAAAGAATTTTGCACTTACATGGATACTCTGACTCAGCGAGAGCCCGATTCGATGCTTGCTGCCATGTTTAGTGGACGATACACTTTGTGTCAAGATGACAAGGGATGTGTTTTTATTGATAGGAATGGTGAATATTTTGGATACATTCTCGATTGGTTAAGAGATGGCGATGTTCTTACTTTAGAAGATTCTAAGCATTCAAGACTACTAAAGGAGGCACAATACTTTCAACTTCAAGGGTTGATTGATGGAATTCAAGCTGTCTTAAACAATAAGAAGGAACAACAGTTAGGTGCAGATCTATCACGTACTGATATTATCAAGTTTTCACAGTATGAGAAAGAGCTACATGAAGCTTTGGCCGGATTATAACCAGAGGTTAAAGTTTCAAGGTGTAAATCTTTCTGGCCTTGATCTTTCTGGATTGGACCTGTCAAAGATGAACTTTAGCTACACGTGTATGAAAAATGTGTGTTTTTCAAAGGCGAATCTTTCAAACTCGTGTTTTGCATTATGTGGATGCTCAAGGTGCTAATTTTGATGGAGCAAATTTGTAAGGATCTTCGTTTATTGGGGCAAATTTACGAGGAGCTTCTACAATGGGTTGTCGTTTTACTTCTTCGCTTTTTCAAGGTGCGGCTCATGGACCTTAGCTCAAGTTGTATAGAATGGATGTAACAGGGTAGAGAGATCAATATTCAAACCTCTTTACAAATGTGGTTTTTAGACCAAGTGTCTAGAATGTGCAAGTATTGTAATGTCCTTTCTGCAATAATTGATTAACAATGCTAGTAAGCATGGCCCTAAACACAATTATTATAATTGGTTGCCTGAACTGTACTTTCTGTTTTTCCTTGTGATATTTCTTAGGCAGTGACATTTTCTAACGTGTCTCAAATATGAGTCATAATTTTACTTTTATAAATAATAAATAAGTTTTTAACTCGGAAAAACTATAGATACAAACGAAGACCCAAATACAGTTTCTTTTTTGGCAAACGACCCAAATACAGTTTGGACATTTCAACTTTTGGGCCATCTGTAACCTAAAATAGACAACTCAAAACACAAAATTCGAATCCTCCAAATGACGGTAGTGCGGGTGTGACGTATACTCAATTTCGCATTTCTATACATTTTACCTCTCTCGTTATCAACAAAACAAAAAAGATAAAACTCACCTGGTAAAAATATTATATTCACAGCAGCTCATCACAGAAAAAAAATTGACTAATAAACAAGCTTGGCTTCCATTTCATTCTAAAAGGGCAAGCAACCAAAAATGGAGGGAGCTAGGGTTCTGAGATTGAGATTTGGGAATTGATCTGCAATTGAAATTACTCCCTGAACACGAAGACGTTTGGAATTTCAATGTGTTCCGAAGTTGGAATCTTTACATGAAAATCTGGAAGAAAAGAAGGAAAGAGAGGTAATTGTTATAGGTGTTTCATGGAAAGCTGGCGGTAGGTGACAAACCCATTTGAGCTGAACTCTCAGCGATGCACTGAATTTCTGAAAGGACTGGTCTTTAATTGGATTTACGAACAAACATGCATGCCCGGCACCGCAATCCCGGAAATGGGTACCGGTCTAATTCGATGGGTATGGGAATGGGTCGGATCTCACCCGAGGGCTCACTCAGAGGCCATGGCTATTACAACAACTCCAACTCCAACTCCGAACCCCACCGCAACAACTTCAATCGCGGCGGCTTCGGCCGCACCAAATCATTCCAACCCCCGCCTCCTCCTCCGCCCCCGCCGCCTGCTCCGCCGCGAAAAGGCGACATCTTTATGGACGCCGGCCGCCTCGCCGCCGAGTACTTGGTGAGCCAGGGACTGCTGCCGCCGAGCGTGCTCTCTGCCAAGTGGCAGAAGAAGCAGCAGCAGCAGATAGAGTTTCCGGAGAGTGATCACATGCGAAATTCATCGGAGGAGGGCCGGACTTCGGCCCTTGCCCGATTGGGAAACTCGGTTTCCGAAGGAGGGTACAGAAGGGGAAGGTTTGGTGGTGGTGGTGGTGATGAGTTCACCACCAATACAAGGAACAAGGGAAGGAGGAGAAATCGGGGCGGGTATGGCTCCGATTGGGGCAGGGATTATGGGAGGAGTGGCTCCTTCTCTGATAGGCATAGTAGGGCTTCGTCTGAGGGTGAGGATGATTCTGCTTCTGCTTCTGCTTCTGCTTCTGCACGCCATGAAGAGCACAAGCTCAGTAGAGATGTTGGTAATGGGTATCAGCAAAACTCCACTGCAAGGGATTTAGCGCCGGAGAGTGAGGATGCGGTAGATTCAGAGTCGAAGTTAGACAAGGGTCAGTACCCAGATGAGGATATGAGCTTGAAGCCGACTTCTTCTGGAGCTTGGAAAGATGCTCCAAATGGTACTGATGAAGTTAATGAGGAACCCACCAAGGTGAATGATATAGAGATGACGGATAAGGACTGTGCCAACAATGTTGAAACTGAGAAACAGACTGTTGCGGAGGACTTGCCGGTTCAGATTAAAGCAGCAGAGGCTGAGGCAGAGGCTGAGGGAGATTGCATAAGTAGGAATGGCACTGATTTGTTAAAGCTATGCAAATTCGCCAAGGTGCCCACTAGAATTCGCTCGGCATTGATCACTAGGAGTTTAAAGGTTGATCCACTTCCAAGTATCCAAGAGGGAAACACGTCGTCTGACATTGGTCTGCAACTGGGAGCGTCTCAAGCTTTGGTCGAAAACAGTTCTCTTGATGTCTCCTCAGGTACCCCAGTATTAGATAAATCTCATTATGCAAATTGTGTTGACCCTGAAACTTCTAAACTCGAGTCCAATCAGTCTGTTGAAAACTTGGTAGAATCAGGTTCTGGGTTTGGTACTGAACTGAATAAATTTGCAAGGTCTCGGTCTTTACCAGATAGAGCTTTTGTGCATGAAAATGAGCAAGAATTGAGTAAGGGGCCAGCAGGGCTTAGGAGTTTTAGCTTTGTAGTTAAGGAAAGAGGTGAGAAGAGGGCTTTGGAAGACTATGATAAGCAGGTGGAAGCTAAAAAACCAAGAGAATGGCTACCGTACATGGCTGCAGAGTCAGATGATTGTTTCCAAATTTCTAACTTGAGCGAAAGGAAAACAAGTCCATTGGAGGACAACACTTCTCCTGGTGAGAAAGTGATTGTAGCTGTTGATCATGAGGGCTTGGTGGGGAATGATTCCCAGTTCCGAAAAGATGGAGCTGAAACCTGTGTCGATTATATGCAAGAAAAGCAGCTTTTTCCAAATTCATTCGACCTTAATCTCATGGAGGTTAGTGATGCACATGAGAATCGTGATAGTAATCCTGTATTAAATTACCCGGATGCCTCTGGAGTGAAGAAACAAGCAGCACCGGTTGATATTGACTTGTCAATGAGCAACTCCAATATGTCTCGTGAGAACAGTAGACGCACTGTGGATGTCAAAGAGATTGAAGTAATTGATTTAGAAAATGACTCTATTCCAGAAGACAAGGCCTTCAATAATGCAGAAAGAAAGTAAGTTTTTCCTATTAACATTCCTCTTTATGAGTTTATTGATGTAATGTTCTTTTTGAAGAATACTGAAGTCAAACGTTGCTTCCCATAACAAATAATGTAGTGAAGCCTTGATCTACTTTTGTTGTCAGTTTGGCTCTCTCCCCCCTGTAGATTTAAGTGCAGTCAGAGTGTCAATACCGCTGATAAATTTTTTGGGTGACTTTTCATGTTTCTTAGTTTCTTTGGCTGTGGTTTTAAACGTTGTTCTGATCAACAGGACTGGAACTGAATTTATACCTCTAGATGGCTTTTCTAACCAAGCACAGAATTCTAGTGATGTCCCCGATGCCCAAGATGGTTATGGGCTTATGATCTCAGAGTTGCTGGTAAATGATTTCCCTACTTGTTCTTCAGTACCGGAGGATCTTACTCCATTGCCTAACGATATTGGTCTTCCTAACACAGAGGTACTGATTGATCGCTTGAATTGAGTTGTTTGTTCAGCACATTAGTTATTTTGTCTACAATGCATATAAATGGATTGCTAAGTTATACCTGTATAAACATGCTTCTATTGCATAATTGTGCTCATTTGGTAGTTTCTCCTTGTGTGCTTTGACGGAAATATTTGCTAAATGCATGCACCATGCCGTAAACAACTGACATCTCTGTTTACTTTTCCTTATTGTTTCAGGGGACTCTTGCAGATGATGATTCAATATATATGGCTCTGGGCGAAATACCATTAAGTATGCCACAATCTTAATTCAGTGATTTTTTTTCTAATTAATTTCAAGTGTTTGGATTGCTTGTGTTTTAGAACGTTCAGAACGTGGCTTTTAGTTATTATATGCCTTGTCCAACTACCATCAAGTTGGTAGACAGATTTACCGAATTTTTATCATGTGACAGCAATTGGTCTACTGGATCTAGAATGAGTGGAAACAATAAACAATTGCTGAATTAGTACCTATCTTTCTCAGGCCTTTAAAACTGTTTCCTTACTGCTATGTAATGACTTCCAGTATGCAAATCATGGTCTGAACTTTTATGGTGTCACTTTCAATTCTTTATATGTTTTGAATGTTGTCTGCATTTATGATATGGGAATGGTAAATTGATGATGCTATATATAACCTTGAACATGCTTTGATTCAAAAGAACTTTTTGTTAAGAAGAAAGTTAGAAGGATTGTTCTGTAAATATGTTTGCTTGTGGAAGAGAACAGAGTCTGTGTGTAATTAAACTAGAAAACTTTTATTCATAGGAGGAACATTTTTGCATGCAACGATATGTATGTAGATTTATCTAATGTGGTAGGGGTACAGCTGTGGCACTAAACCGTTATGAAGTGATTTAAGCTTCATTTGAAAACTGAAACCTTGATAAGTGGTTATAGTTACTTAAAATATCAAGTTTTAATAGTGTAACCAATTAATTTCGTGTAAAAATCTTGAATGGGTCAAGGATTATATGGTTTAAGCTTCATTTGAAAACTGAAACCTTGATAAGTGGTTTTAGTTACAAAAAAAAATCAAGCTTCAGTGTAACCAAGAATTATACGGTTGGGAATCATGACCTGAAGGATTATAGATTTATAATCTAGGGCATAAGATCTTAAATGTTGAGTAGCTAGTAAAAAGTGACTTTTAAGAAAATTGAAATTAGGTTCTGATCAATTGCAGTGCAAGTTTGCAACATCTATGTAATGAAGTTCTTAATGAGTTAGCTATTATCTACAATAACCGAGAGTGAGAGGTGAGGGCTATTTACTTAAGTGTCAATACAACCTTTTTCTGATGAAGCAAAAAGGCTTGGGTTGATCTACAGACTACAGACTTAAAAATAAAACATTGAGGTGGTATGCAAATTTTGCAACTAGGAACCACTACTAATGTGTAGGTTCAAAATTTATGAAGTGTAATTGTATCATGCATTTACATTGGTGTTGTTGTGACGACTCGCACTACAATTTTTGACTTAATAGGTTAAACTTTTGTTGCTCTCTGTTCCTAAGATATTTCTCTAATTCCATTTTTGTATCTAATACTTCTTGAATTTACCTGTGTAGCATTCATGAGGCCCTGGGAGCAGCCACCCCCACAGGAGTATGAGAAGCCCTTTTGATCCAGCTAATTATAGAACTTCTCAGATGCATTATCCGGTATGCTTAGAATTGGTCATTGGAGGTCCTTTTTTCCCATCATTAGCTCGATTAAGTGGTTGCCTTCCTTTGATTTGTTTGATTTTCTTATAGAGGATGTAAGTAGATCTCTTCCTCTAGTGGGAGGTTCAAGGATGTTGTATGCTTTTAATTTTCTGGTACACTTTGTTCTCAAATGGAAACTGTAATCATGTTGACTGGCAGAAATGGTTGAAGAATCCATTTGTTACTTGTCTATCCTTGACTCCTCCTTAGCTTCATGAGTAAGATTTATACCTTGTTCTTATGTTCTTAAATGTTAGTCATATATATTGGCAGAAATTGTTGAAGAATCGATTTGCTACATGCATGTCTGTCTAAATTGACTTTGCATAAAACTGATGTTAACAGTTATCGAAGGTATGACACAGTAATAATGCATATTAAACATTCAGGATAGTCAATTTTCGCTAGTCTGGTGGTTGAACTGGTTGTTGTTTCAGTAACCCTTTTAAATCCATATACAGATAAACTAGTTCTGTTACGAATTTACATATATGGATTTGTCCACATTTTCCTGTCTTTCAGTCTTAAGAAGGAATTTCTGAGAACTTTTGAAGCATTGAACATTTGGACAACTTATTTTGAATTTTAAAGGAATGTATTTGATAATTTATCTGGTTATGAGCATATTGTGCTTCTGCATTTTGAGTTTTTGACCCTTTGTCATGTTCAACTGCTTGTATTTCCTTTTTGGCTTATAGTGGTCATTAAGAATAAAGAACAGGTCCTGCCTTGTACTCTCACTTCGTCTACTTGTTTCAAGACCCCAAATTTCATTGTGTTTTCTAGAGAAGTTTCAAGCAATCTTAATCAATTTTGAGCGATGTCATTTTCACATCCATTCCTGGTGGTTTGGAAATTGTAATTGAGTGAGGGAAGTTCCCACAACTTCTTTGGAGAAATAGTCCCCGATTGTCATCTTGATATGGAGCACATAGAGATGGAGTGCCCATTCCAATACTCATAATGCTTGCAATTCCTTAATATAGGCAACTTTTAGGCATAAATGGTATATACTGAGGTCAGTTTGGTATTGCTTTGTTTTTATAAAAATCAGCTTTTTCGTAAAATTTAAGTTCTTAAAATATTTGGTAAATTAGTAAAAAGCAGGTTGAATTGAAAATTACGGGTCAGTGTAAACAAATTATAGAAGCAACTCAAATGTTACTTCTAAAAGTTGTTTTAATTCACATTTGATTTTTTTTAAAACGGTTTTTTTTTAAGTCACAGTAATCTCAAACTAGCCATGATTCTGGCTGCAATTCATTTATATGATAAACACCATTAAATCCATAGTTTGGTATCATTGTTCATTGATAATATCAGAGATTCAGAATTCGAAGAGTTTAATTGGTCCATTCTTCCAGCAACATGCTTACATTCATGACATTGGTATTTTCAATAGTAAATAAACGCACCGTTTTGGAGAATGTAGAAAATATCTCGCCTGATTTATTGGTGCACATTAGGGGACTGCACATGTTCGACATGAAAAACGAACATGGTTGAATTGAATTTATATGATCAATCAGTCCATTACAAGTATTCAACACAACAGTAATCCAATGTGGAATTAGTGAGTTTACCTTGGTCTAGGTTGGTACTGTGTGAATTCTTTTTCTTGGTTTTGGTTGGTATTCAAAAGTGTTCCGAGTGATGAATTTGGTTTAGAGATAAACGGGTCTAGTTAAAAACACATTTTTGTTGATATAAACACGATACAACTAATAAACGGATCGAATTAGTGCTAAAACCGACTCAATTTCTGTCTCAATAACATAACCCTTCCCATGTCCAAACAGAGGATCCAAGACTCAGAATGTGAATGTTTGTTTAGTTCTTTTGAGATCATTTTTTCATGAACAAAAAAGCATGAAAATTGATTCAATAATAGCGGAGGATCAAACTATATACTTGAGCAACCACCATGTCAGGGGACATGAATTCTGGTCTCAGAGAGAGTCCAGATTTTGTACGGATATTATAGATTTGTACTCGAGTACTGTTTGTTGCTTCAGTACTCATCACTCATCACTCTGATGTAAAAGAAGGCATATACACATGCATGCATGCCCAGGCAAATATCTTTAAGGGTGGTGGACTGGGGAATAGGAACAAAACCCCTTTATGAAGCTACTGCTGTATATAATGGCAGCTGGAAATTTACCTATTACTAATTTACTAGTAAGCAAAAAGAATCCTACCGACCTCAAAGCCTAGTCTTCCTCATCCACAGAAGTGACCATTAAATCTTGAGATACATCTAGTCTTCCTCATCCACATGAAGTGACGGCATGGGTCAAATGGTCAATGGGAATCATGGTGATAACGACGACCTAGCTCAATAATATTTTTCTTTTCTTCGATACATTAATCTCAATTTTAATGTTCGAATTGTGATTGTAACTTTTAAGTTGTAAGTGTGTGACAAAATGAAACCGCTTGAGAAATTTTGATCTTGACTTCATATCATATTCCTTTGTGGAGGTACAAAATTTTACGTATTTCTCCGGTGATAAAGGTTGAGGTTAGACGATTAGGGACAAAGGTATTATAACTTAATTATTTTCTTATTACGATTTTATTCTTAACTCTGTCACTTACAAAATGCAACCATTTGCAACAATCCATGTGTAATAATAAATCGACATTGCATAAATAAATAATGTAATATTTGACTGTAAATGAAATAAACCTGGTTGGCTATTTTGAGAAATTTTGCCATGATCTGAGCATGTCATGCTCGGACATGTGGCATGCCCAGCAACCCTTGGATCAACCTCGTCTACCCCACAACCCCTCATGTGCATCCCACTATTCCCCCTCCTTTCCCCCTCCTCCTCTGGGTACTGAAGACGTACCCGGCTATTTTCACATAACTCATTTTAGAATTTTCCTAATTAAGAGAGGGAGAGAGAAACAAAAGTAGGGTTTAGGTTTTGTGGCGTTGGAGATGGATAAGAAGGGCATAATTTGGATGTCCTCGTCATGTTTCCAATGTTAGGCGTGCGTGGCTTGAACTGTTTCTTGTCATAAGGAAGAAAAAAAAAATGCATCATTACGTTAAAATACCACTTTTGATAATGACTTATTGTTCCTTTATATGCATAATAATGCAATATTGTGTATATGGTTTCCACAATTTCCAGCAACTATTCCCAAACAAAGCTTTTCTTTTCTGGCGCAGTGCACTACCTAAAGAAAAAAGAATACCTATCTTACTTTCTTTTTGCTTGTGTATTATTTTATTTACTAAGCCTTTTCATTTACTATTAACTCTCAAAGCAAAGCAATAAAAATATGTAGATTAGGGATATGCATTTATGTAAAAAAGACTGTGTTTATGTCGTGTCATTTTGTGTTTAGAGTTGTATTAACCCGTATCTCTTTTACTATGTGACAGAAGATATTCAATCAAAAAAACTATATTTGTATCATGTTGTTTCGTGTTTAGTTTTATTATTAATTCGTGTCCACAATGAACTTGTCCAAAAATTGATAATCAGCAATAATCTTGTGTTGGAGTCGTGTTTACCATGGTCTGTAAAATTAGACCAATTAGAATCGACGCATATTAGAATGTGACGTTGTACTTTATCTAGGAAGGAAGGAAGGAATGAGTATAAGTGGGCTGGCATGGGCCTGGCCTGATGTGGACTTGGAGCCTCTCGGAGCAGAGGAAATGGAGGATCCGAGTCGTCCGACAGAAAGACAACGTTAACAAATGAGCAACGTGGCCTACTTTTTTAACGTTTAAAAATGTGATTAGATAATAAAACATACACCTTTGTGTGTTGAGGGACCCACTTGATTGGCATTGACACCAACCCAACATCTCACCCCATCACTTTCGGAGTCGCTCTTTTTTTTGTTCACTCTTTACTTTAGTTATGTACCATATTTACGGTGTTGTTAATTCAATGGTTAAAACATTCATTACCTAAGATTCAGGTCATGAGTTCGAGTCATTATGGGGGTTGAAGTAAAATCCTTTGATCCTCTTAAAAAAAAGAAGTTATGTACCCATATTTGGTTATTCCCATTTCACCATTTTTTATATATAAAAAAAAGGTGGTGTTATTAACACACCCTTGTGTGTTAATAACACACCTCATTATTTTTATTTCTTTGAAAAATTTTATTAGCACTTTAAAATTTGCTCACATGACCTCTTATACTTTTTGCACTTCCTTGCTTTTAAAATACAAGATTTGCTTACTAAACCTCTTTCTAAATTCCTAAAATAGTCAGGATGATATAATTCACATTAAATATACAAAATTACTACTATAATTCTAAATTTACTCACCACACATCCATTAATTAATTTCTAATCAACAAGAAAATGTTTTAGCATGAACTATTCTTTGTTTTTTAAATTTTTTTAACCATTTTTTTTTCGCTTTTAGATGTGCAATAAAAAAAGAGTAATAATTTATTTTTACTTTTTATTTTTAGGGTGTGCATTAAAGGAATAGAGAGATAGAGATCAATGAGTGTGTTAATAACAATACCCTAAAAAAATTATGATATATTAATAATTAGTTTCATATAATGGTATACCATTGCATACAGTTTGATATGCACTAATATATTGTTGCATGGATAGTCTCCTAATCGAGCCCCTGAAATGCAAGGTCGATTTATGGTCCAATTGGTAAGCTAGAGTCCACATCCATGTCCCCGACTTGTGCAATTTTAGTTATTTAGAAGTAATATATCACTCGATAGTTAGATAATTACTATATATCATTTGGAACAACTAATAATCTTATCATCATAACACAAGATATCGAGAGCAACTAACAACATAAGATAGTTAGTTAATTGGTTGCACGTGCAGACATAAGTTAGGTGGCACGTGAGAGGGCGTGTTGGATAATGGAGATCTCATATCGGAAAAGTGACAAAATAAAATATGACTTATAAGTATATAATTTACTCTCAATTGCACCGAGACTTTTGTGATAAAACTCCATAACTAATAGATGGTTAAGTTTGGACAATATCGGTGCAGTGGTGGACCACAAACCACACTTGTTACAACAGGTGACGATTTTACGCCTTACTTAGTAAACAAAGCGTGCCTTAGTCGTCGTTGTCTACGGTAAACTGAAGAGATGACTTACTTTAGTGACCTATTATTTGAACAAAGTGACGATTAGGCCGGGTGTCACCATTAATTTGATGATTTGAACGCACTATTGGCCATAGCATCTTAGCCCTCATCATGTAATGGGTGTTCGATCATTTCCATTGTTCATCTACAGCTTGCTTAACCCTAGCTATAGCATGTGGGGGTTCTTAAAATTTTGAAATGCCTGCAGCTGGATCATCGATCACCGGTACCGGCCTGCAGATATATCTTTTGTAGCTATGCATGTAGATGCCCCCACCCCATCGATCGATCAGTACATGTTGCCGGAGCAGAACCTTTGCCGACATCTCTGAAATAGGGTTTATGGGCCCCCGGCCAACCTAACCAGTAATTGCTTCCTACCTTGCAAATTAAGAAACCAAATTTGGTTAATGCATATATGTCGACAACGAAAAATGCCAACCTATACCTAGCTATAATAAATAAATACTGGCTATATATGTTTCAAAACCAAACAAATATACCAATTTCTTAGGTACAGTACATCCATGATTCAATCCCTTCCATTATGACTACAGATGTAGACTACAATGACTCATGGAGAGAAATAATAGACAATAAATATTCGGACCCGGTTCATCTTATTAACACTTTCAAAAAATTATTTTATATTTTTGTAAATTATAAATATTAAAATTTACAGTACGTGTAAAATAGTTTTTTTTCTGGAGCTTTATTAACAGCCGCGTGATTTCGTAACTTTATTTTCAATATTCACTCTCACTCCTAGCTAGCACTCGAAATAAGAGAAAGTTAGGACTTTTATGCTTCTAATTATCCCCTTCCCTTTTCCTCATTTTTTTTCCCAAAATGTACCTCTTTCCCAATTACCTCCCAATCACCATATTGTTTTACCCTTATAATTAACTATAAACAAGACAATGCTAAACCATCTGACCTAAACAAGATCAATATTAACGTCTATCCCCTATATTGCTTTATCTGTTAAGAAAAGGCTGTGCAGTTTCAGGGAAACGATGCACCAAATATAAAGCTTAGCACTGAAGTCTGAAGAGAACAAGGGCTAAGATGAATTGGTCTTAAATTTTGGTCCTAAGCTTGTTACAATATTCTTGCTCCAACCATCTTGATGGAAATGGATTCCTCTTGTAATTATTGAATATTGATCGCAATGTGAGAGTCCCAAGTAAATAGAATTTTCCCAAGTTTATACCCAAAAGGGACAATTCACAATGTATCTGCATAATATAGAACTTTCTAAGGGGGTGAAAATGGAAACTTAATTAAGCAAAACCTCAAAGTTAATTTGTATGAATTTAGACAACTAATTATATTTAATCTATCGTATTTTGAGAGATGAGAAATAGAAATGACGAGTCAAATTCTTGTCGTGAATATACAATAATGAAATATTGAACTTTAATTACTAACGTTATGAGTTAATGAGTGAATAAAAGAGGTTGAAATTATATTTGTTGACTATCGATCGTAAGAAGTTCTCATATTACCATTCGGACACTTCCGTTTTCCACAACCTATAGTTCTTTGTAATTGATAGATCACGGACATTATTTATGAATTGGGTACCTCTCAACTTCAGACAAGTGAATAATGATGGATTCTAATACCCTCCCAACCCCACTCTTCTTCTTTTTCTTTTCTATCTTTGGATTTTTGGGTGTGTACGTAGGCTGTACAGTAATCTAGGGTTTTGACTTTATAGAACAACTAGTTTCGAGCACTGTTCAAAACTTTAAATGCACACCACTTGATTGATAAAAGATGGTTGGGAAAGTTTTAAATTAATGTGAATATACAAAGAAATCCAATACCGGAATTTTAAAACTCTAATCCAACATTGGAGGCTTGAAGCTCTTTGTAGCCAAGTGTTAAAAGGGAATACCGACATTTAGGATCCCATATGTGAGTTTATAGTTTGGCTAGATGATTTATTGGCTTTCACACAATAAGATGGTATTAAAACCCAAGTAACACTCGAAACTTGGAAAATGTGGCAAATTAATTTGGAAAAATTGAGCTAATTCATTTGGATCACGGTCAAGTTAGCGTTTGGATCATAAGATCGATTTTAATGATAGATTTTGGATAAATTAAATTTGCCGAGGTGGAGATCGTTGGGGGGAAAAAAAATCGGTTATAACCATGCATGTAAGAACAACAAGAGAACAAGCATATATGGCCGGATGTAGCTATAACTCATTTGGAGATTGAGGGTTATCATTTGGTTTACAAATTACAATGACTATCCAAAACACATTAATGTTAAGGTTTTTTCGATAGAACTCAATTATCTATTGTGGAGTAAGAACACTTACCACTACACTTAGAATTTGAAGAATCTAAAAATAAATAAGACACATTTTTCTTGTTTAAATGTTGACCAAAATAAAAAAATTTAAAGCATGCAAAAGTGGGCTATTTTTCGAATATACTCCTGTTGTCCTTTTTTTTTCTTAATAGTTTCTTGTTATCACATTTTTTCCCTTATGGCTTATTATCTAAAACACACACACACACACACTACTTTAACAGTATATTGGATTGATTTAGAGAACTGAAAATAACAATGCATTTTAATTTTAGAAATAACTTTTTTTTTAGAACGTCTCTTTAGTTCTTGTAGTTCAAACAAGAACGGCCGGAGATAATTAACTCTATAATATATATGATTATGATACTAATTTATCTCTCTTTCTTGATGACTTTAATTACGAGTTGATCATTCTTGAACCAGCTTAAATTAATTAATGCCTAATGGGTCTGTCAATGTGCCCTCTTAGTCTCTAAACAAACCCCCGTTTCATTTGTTTATATACTGCTTTCATAATTAGAATACCGAGCAACATAAGATCCACATATATATAAACAAATCCTACTCATTATAATATGGCTATAGGCAGTCAATCCAACCATGGCTAGCTTAGACCATGGAACACGTTATGGCATAGACTTGGAATATATGCAACTCACCGTACACCATACTTAATGGAATTTAAGCTATCTAATTAACTTAAATAATATGATATTGATTTATCAAAGAAATATATTATTAGTTTTTGAGCAAATGTGTAATCACATGCAGCTTTGGAATTGTGAAATTATGTCTTTAGATTTGCATCGAGAAGGGAGATTAATTGTGAGAGTTTGTGAAGAGAGAAAGATATATATTGGGTGTGACCTGAGAATGATTCAAAGAAGTTTGGAAAAAACCACGTACTGGTAATTTTTTCATTTTAAGTAGTTGATTATTTTTATTCTAATTACTTAATCTAAACATTGTTTAATTCCCAGAAATAGACTCTGTGATCTGGGGACACATCACTTGGTAGAAAATGTCTATGTTCTTGTTGTTTGCATCTTCGAGTGGATGCATGAATGATTCCACAAAAATACAGATCGATTGTTATTGTGTCAAAATTAAAAAAATAGATTTTGTTATAATTACTTTTTCTTGAGAATAATTTTAAAGGGTAATTGTCATAAATGGTACCTGAATTATAGTGTCATCTTATCGATGGTACCTGAACTTTACTTTTCGTCACAAACGGTACCTGAACTTTTCGATTTCGTCTAAAATGGTACCTGAGACCACATTCGGTTAGTTTTCCGTCAAAAAATGTCACGTGAGGGGCATGTGACTCATAAATGAACTAAAATGACAAATTTGCCCTCACTTCTTCTTCTTCTTCCTTGGTTTTTCCAGATTGAGATCACTCTTCCCCTTCTTCGTCTGTTTCTCTTCCCTCTCTCCTTCCCCTATTCTTCTTCTTCTTCCTCCTCCCTCCTTTCTTCTTCTATTCTTTCCTATGTTTTTCTCTTTACACCCACACCCCACCGCTACCATGTCTCTATGCACCCACCATCACAACCACGCCATCACGGCTCGTGGTGATGGCAGAGATGAGAGCGCGGGCCGATTGATGAATCCGAGGGGCTCGCAATGGAGGGGGCTTTGCGGTGAGAAGATCGACGGGATGCGGCCGCGAGAGAGAGCGCAAGATGGCACGGCTCGAGCGGAATCGACGGCGGTGGATGTTGGGTTGCTAGCGGCGGAGGGGGGCTCGGTGGAAGACCGTGGTAGCGGTGCTCGGTGGAAGCAAGACTTGAAATCGATGGCAGCTGGATTAGTGGGGGTTCGACGGGGACGTCGACGGCAGGGTTTGATTGCGGCGGCCTTGATGGTGAGCGTGATGATGGGGTTGTGATTGCTTGTATTGAACAATTGTGAACTGTGAATTTGTGTTGTTTGGGGTTGATTTCTTATGTTTTGAATTGAAAATTGCAGAGAGAAAGAATGAATTGGTGATTGCAGGTCGTTTGTGATGGCGCGATGGTGATTATGGCAATGATGGTGATGTGGTGCACGACAAGCGGATGGGTATGACGGGTGTAGAGAGGAGATGAGGGTGCGAGAGAGGAGAAGAAGAGGAAAGAAAGAAGAAGAAAAGAAAAAAGAAAAGAATAGAAAGAGAAGAAGGGAGATCGAGGAGAAGAGAGGGAGAAAAGAGGAGAAGGTCCTGGTCCCGGAAAAGAAAGGAGAGACAACAAAAAGAGAGGGAAGAGAGGGAAGAAGAAGAGAAAAAAAAAAAAAGGCAAATCCTGCCACCGATCGATTGGATGGCCAAGATTAACTCGTGACGAAAAATGACATTTTTAACCCTTATTTGTGAGTCACATGCCCCTCACATGACATTTTTTAACCGAAAACTAACGAAGGTCTGGGTACCATTTTAGACAAATCGAAAAGTTCGACCGTTTGTGGAAAGTAAAGTTGGGTACATCGATAGAGACACTAAATTCGCATTTAGACAATTCAATTTAAAATAGACGTCAAAGATGAAAGATATGTGGACCATCGGATACATGCAATGTCACATTTCTATTTTTTATTTACAAAAATAAATATTTTTTTTTTTTTTTAAGAAAAAAAAAGGTCAATATTCTTATATTCATTAGTAAAGAGTGATATTACACATAGTAATTCTTCACTAAATTGACACGTTGAAAAGAGATATTTACTATTATCAGTAACATGTCTTTTTTTTTTTAATACGGAAAAGACTAACTACAAGGAGAAGCCTATAGGGCATCCCGAACTAAAAATATCAAAATTGAAAGCATTAAGAGCCGAGAGAGGTAGACAACGATTCCAAATTTGACTGGAACTTAAGGTGTGACCGAGCTTTGCCAAGCTATCAGCAGTGAAGTTAGTTTCGCGTTGGATCAGTAACATGTCTTCTTTGCTAACAAAATTTTTACTTTTTATTTTTTTAATGTACAAAGTTTTGATCTCAACCTTCAGATCATATCATTTAAAACATATATGACAGGTGATGATCTGATCTGACGGCTGAGATTAAAACTCTGCAACTTAAAAAAGTAAATACCTCTTTACCTGAGAATCATTGTTATCAATAATATATATCATGAGATCAAACACTATTAAGTAATATAAATCCCAACTAAAAAATATAGAGATCTTCATAGTAGACTCGTATAACAAGCATTACTTCAAAAATGACATGAACTTTGCATCCCATAAACCAAATTCGTGGGCTCAGAACCATCATCAGTGTAGGCCAAAGCCGAAAACATGGTAGCCAAATAATGTCTAGAGATGGCAATGGGGCGGATTGGAGATGGTAATATCATCCTCATGCTAGAGTTTATTCCAGACCCCCATCCCCACTCTAATCTCCATTAATAATTATTGGGGACGACTTTGCCTTCAAACCCCTCAATCCCCTATTAATATTGTGATGCATTTTTTCCCTCTAAACCATAATATAATCAACAAGTAACAAAATTAATATATCAAATGTTCATTTTTTGAGAAGCATAAAATATCATTAATATCAAAAGCGTGAACGGCACATACATAAATTTTATAGGGGCCAAGCAAATTAGGAAACTAATTAATAAGCAACGTACGTACCCTTATTGATAACTTGATAGCTCGTTTATTGAAAAACGAAACGAGCTTACAAAAATAAAATACATTAAGATAAACTTAACATAACCAGAGAGAATCCAATCGCCTACATACTTAATTGCGGTCCAATTGAAAACTCATAGATCAAATAATCAAACGACATACGTCATCAAAGTAGGCAAAAACTAAAAAACTAAATGATCACATCTTTTTCTTACCCTTACCAATAGGGCAAGAAGGAACAGATTCAGCAACAGGATAAGTGAGACCGAGAAGAGCAACCCCACCAAACTCGAGTACATCTGGGGGCCTGCACAACCAACCAATCTTGAACAAAGGCAAGCTGATCAATCCCTGATCGGGTGCAATAGGTAGAGATGCAAATCAAAGGCAGCACAAGTTTAACTCGCTCTAGCATCCTCTCGAATCTTGACGCCAACACCAAGACGAGATGAGTTTCTCACATCCCTGCAGAATCAAAGGGACTCGACTTTGAATCCTTCGCCCAACACGCGTCCTCGAAACAAGATGCCATCGGGGCTAAGGAGGGGAGAGACGACAGTTGTCGACATTGAAGGAAATCTACAACACTGGAATTCAAGTCGAGAACGACTTGTAAATAGGAGAGTTCAAGTCGAGGAGACTTCAGACTTATAAACAGACAACACTGGAATTCAAGTCGTGAACGACTACGGTAGGTCATCGCTAGGAGACTTATAATTATATGGGTTATCTCTGATTTGCTAACATTTGGTTGTCTGTTTTTACTTATAAATAGGACACTCTAATCGCTAGGGTTTCTATATTTAGGAAGGGGATTACTGTAATTAAAGTGCCATGTTTATTGAGACTTTCCCTTTAAATTAATACATTTAAGTAATATAACTATATAAATGAATACTCACTACTCAAATTAATGGATAATGACCCATATAATTATAAGTCTTCTATTTATAAGTAAAAACCTACAACCAAATGTTAACAAATCATGGTTTAACTTAAACTTTATTACAATAATCTCATTTGTAATAAATGTAGCTTTTTGTTAGAGGTAAGAATCAAACCCAAATGAAAATTTATCTTTATGTGTTGTTGAAGATTTAAATGGTAATTATTTATCCTCTATTCATTATAGGCTTATAGCTCAATAAATTCTCTTCTTCTTTTTTTGGCAATCGCTCAATAAATTCTCTAAGCTCATCCATATCCAAAAGTTTTACAACCATATGATTTAATTTACATTCCCTAAATCTTATAATTTTGTTAAGAGAAATAACTCTGGTCCAACCTAGGTCAGACGTCTACATCCTAACTCTATCTTATTTAGATACATTATGCAGTTTAATTCCATAATTTGAACCGTTAATCTTATAAAGCAACCTTTATAGATCAATTCTACACAATTATGCAAAAATTCAACATAAACACAAATAGTTTATTCATGTCATCATCTTTAGATAAGAGATTGTTTACTCTTATTTGCCATGTCATCACCTTTATAATTCCTAACACATTATTTATGTAATTTTATTTAGATAAATCTAATTAAATTATCCAAAAAAAAAATTAAGACAGCGTGTTAAGTTAATTAACGATTTATCCCTAACAAAATCAAAATTATACAAGAGTTTCACCAACCTCACCCCAACTCTTCATACAAGATTTGCACAGAGAAATCGAGTAACAACACGGAACAACCAATAACAAATTTGCACTATAAGAAATAGGGTCCGGATTATGAGATACATTATTTGACATATAATTTTTATTCTTATTTAGAGCTTTTAGATTTAAAAGCACTCAATAGTCCAGATTAATTGTGTGTCTTATGTGGCAAATGACATAGTAGTTCGCAACAAAATAATAAATAATTTTAGATTAATTTTTTATTTTATAATGAAAAATAAAAATTCAACAACCATTGAACCACCAGCTGTGAACTTAGATCATAATCGAACTATCCATACTCTTTAGTGCCAATGACGCACAACCAAATACCCGATCGCCATTTCCAAAGGCATCTAACGAGAAACATATAACATAGGAATGAAACTCCCTATTAGAAACATAACTCAGTCAAGCCAGCAATAAATCAACAACAAAATGCAATAGGATCAACGAACGAGTCTAGCTTTCTAGGTAAAGCAATCGACCATTAAGGATAAAGAAAATTTTTCTATCAAAATGAAAACTATACTAAAAGTGAGAGAGGAACGATTAATTTCAGAACTTATATCTTACTAGCATACGTGCCCGCGCGATGCTGCGGGTTTCAAAAGCATAATTGAGATTCAACATAATTGATATACATTTCAATTAAAGCTAACATTGAAAGACTTACACAACAATACTGACTTGTGATTTTAGTTTGCAAGCTTTCTTTACTGTGAGACCCTGAAAAAATTAAAAAAATAATTTAGAATTAATCAGGATTAAGATTCGTAATCTCGATTATTATTAGAGAGTTTCGGAAATTCTTCATAATTTATTAACTCGTAAGTCCAATTTGAGGACTCGAGAATAAATTACAAGTCATGATGAGTTTGTATGAATCTTCGAGAAATTTTTCGGACAACGAAGCAATTTATTATGAATTTCGGAAGATTAAGAATTAAATAAAATATTTTAGGGGCAATTTCATCAAATCAACCTTTTTTTTTCCTCTCTATCTCTCTCTCTCTGCAACCTCGTTCGACGACTTCCGATCCTCCAAACCACTTGGGCTTTGAAGCCCTCTATCCCAGAAACCTCGTGGTGCTCTCAATTTTCAACGTCGACCGCCATACATAGAGGATCGACGCCGTTGATTTTTATGGTTTCAGAACTTCTGGCATCTATATCTCTCGATCTACTTTGAATCTCACCTTGAGGTAATTATATAATTTTATCCTTGGGTTATGCTCTACATTTTGGTGTAAACTTTGTGGTGTTTGGCGGTAATTGATGGCGGAGCACAGGGAGAGGAGAGAGAGGTGGAATGGCAGGACCGTAAATAAATAGGCAAGGAGGGACAAAATGATAATTTCTCATCCGCTTGGTTTGAGCCGACACTGTTACTAAGCCGATGAACAGTGCCAGGAGAAATTATATATAACTATACTATTATAATAAGAACACCTATTGTCAAACAAAATAGAATTTTTTTACCAAAATAACCGTAAAGTATTAAATAATCTTGGATAAAAGTCAATTGTTGGGGACAAAAAAGTAAAAAAGTAAAAAAAATAATAAAAGAATTAAAAATTAAAAAAATATCCACTACTTTTCAAAAAAAAAATTTGTTTCTCAAGAAAAAAAACTGTCACATATATGTAGCATGTGTCTACAATGCTAGTAAATTTAATTTAAACTTGAAATCTCATTTTCCAAATAAAGAAAATACTAAAGATTCCAATCCCATCAAAATTTAGAATTTTGGTGAATAAAAAGAGAATGTACTTGGTTAAATGACGACAATAATTGTGCAAAATATATAAAAACAAGAACAAGAACAACGATATTAATGATGATGTTGGAAAAAATGGGTGAGAGTAACAGATACTATAATGGTTAAAAAGTAGGGACACTATTTATGCAGAACTATACTGTTAAGACTTAAGAGTAAAGCAGAGAGGCCTTCAAGTCCAATTAAACGTAAGCAATCAGAAAATTTGCAGGCTAATGTACAAAACGGTAAATCTGATGGTAGATTTGCCTCTCTCTCTTTTTTTGTTTGTGTGTGTACGTTTGTAATAATTACAAGACAATATGGTAACATAATTTCACATTCATTATTACTTTCATCCTGCTTCCTATTCAGTTGTGTAGTGTTTTGATCATGAACCGGTTATTGTTAATTTCACTCTTTAAAGATTTTTCTTCTTCTAAGAAATATCCAAACTGGTCAATCATTTTCTTTTTTTTGTTAAATGCATTCGAAATACCCTTGAGACAAATTTTAAATTTTTGTAATTAACTAATTAATTATTCAATAACAATTAAATTATTAAACGATTATCAATTTCTTCAACTTTGACAATATTCAAATTGTAGTCTAAATTAAACATATATTTGATCATAAAATTACAATGTTAAGTGAAACTTTAACCTCAAACATGATCACTCAATGAGAGTCTTCTCTCTAGCAAAACCCTAGCCCCCATGAGATTTCTCAATAACGCATATGTACTTATCAAATCCAACAACACATTCATGTGCTATCCTCTTAGCCTCTGGCTTCTTTCTATATTGTTTATCGCGCAAATTCTAGTGCCGTCAGCAATTGCTAGTGCGGCTTCCTATGGTGATGATGGTTTTCGCCTCTCTCACTCCCAAGGACGGCTCTGTCCGTCATGCTCTTTTCAAGCCTTTGGTGGTTATGCTCCTGCAAGGTGTCTCTTGGGCTCTCAAAGATGGTTGGCATCCCGATTAGATTTGGTTTTCTGCTTGTCGTCGTTGCCAGTTCTTTTCGGTGTCAATCAAATCCAAGGATTCAAGGTCTGGGATCCGGGTGAGTTTTGGGTGCTTGGTATTGGAGGCTCAACAGCCTTGGTGTTTCCAGTCGGCGACCTTATTACTGGTGGGGCGCTGCTAAAGTTTAACCTAAGTCAGATTTGGTTGTTTAAGAATAAGCATAATCTGTTGTGCAAGTTTAGATTATGGTTTTACTTTCTTTTTTCATGGGTTCTCCTTGAGCTAGATTGGATTTATTGGTCTCAATGGCAATACTTGCTTGAATTTTTCTGTTAGTTGTTGACAACAGTGATGCACAGTGTATGTATTGTTATAGGTTTCGAATCATCGATTAGAGTTCTAGGTTTAGACTCATCGATTAGGCCACTTGTGTGGTCTGTACTGCTTCTTTTTAGGATGCCCATATTAAGGATTGTAATCCTTTATTGATTAATAAAAATTATGCTTTTTTAAAAAAAAAATTGTTAAGTGAAACTTTAAAAGTTACTAATATTTCTCGTCCCAACATAAAATGTTCCCAATTCTCTCTTTTTTCTTAAATTTTAAATTCTGGTATCAATAAATGTATTGATAAATAAGTTATATATATAAAAAAATTATATGTATGAAAATATCGAAGATTGGTAGGAATATAAGCAAATATTGGTAAATATGGGTAAATATAAGCTAGTTTTTGAGAGACAATGGGGATTATAGATCCCCCACCCCCCCCCCCCCACCCCCCCCCCCCCCCCCCCCCCCCACCCCCCCCTGAGACTTTAATGGGGGATTAATAGTTTGTCCTCACAAATGAGCACAATGTGGTTACTTTAATATATTGTATTTGTTTGTTCTCCATTTGTTTATGATCACTCGATCCCCTTGTTTTTATGTTTCTTGTTTATTTGCTTCTGGAATTTTAATAAGTTTGATCCTCTGTAATCGTATTGGTTGTTATTTCATATGCACCATTGATTGAGTGATGACGTTTTTCACTGAATCTATCACGAGTATTCACTATTCAGGAGGCGGAGTTGACTCGCCCAACCTTGGCGGATGCTGAATCACTATTTGCTTGGTAGCCGATGTTTCTGCACTTTGTCGGATTGGAGTATTCATGGTCGAGATGGTCGTTTTTCTTGTCTTGTGGTGTATCAGAGATTTCGTAGTGGAAGTTATGTTCATGCATGTTGGTCTGACTTTTTGTTATAAGTAGACTTATTTGTAGTTCTTGATTGTATCGTTCATATTACTTGTAACGATTTATTTCATATGAATGAATTTTTTATTTAATAAAAAAAATATTCATTTATGATCGAAGTTTTTTTTTCGAGCGTGATACAATTTTTCTATTTAGATTTTTTGAGTTTAGTCTAAATAAGTAGGCTCGTTTGCCCTGATAAACAAGGGCAATGCTTAATTTTCCTATCCCAAACCCCCTCTTCAACCCAAAACCCTCCCTTTGTATTTCAACCCTGGATCTAGGGAGTTTTGCCCCTGGGGAGCACTGTAGAACCTTCCGGTTACGTTGATGAGACCTCCAAAGTCTAAACGTAGAGCTTAGTGTACGTACAATTTTTTTTTTTGGTTGGTAAAAAGAAGACTGTTTGAAAATAACACTTTATTTTTTTTCTATTGTTATTATTATTATTATATACCTAAGAAAGAAGAGTTATGGGGTAAAAAATGTGATATTCATTGGTGGCGATAATTGTCAACAGGGAGAGTTTGTCGTGTAGTGGGACAAGATGGGTGTCTGATATTGGAATTTAAGAGAAAGAAAGAGAGCAAAACAGACAATTGATGGAGGAGGGCAAATGTCCATGGCCATGATTAAAATCAGGGATTTAAATAAAGGGAAATATCCAATAAAAAGAAAAATATATGACATATGAGGGGCTTGTAGGGTAGGTATAGGATAGGACAGCTTTGTATTTGTAGTTAATTGTTTTTTTGAAAGGAGAAAAGAAAAACACACACTCTTCCTCTCTCTTACTTTCTCTTTCTCTCTCTCTCTCTCTCTCTCAAAGCTCTCTCTATCTCTCTTCTTAACGCATATTCACAGATGGGAGGTGAATCGTGGTGTTTAATGGTACAAACCTGCTTTTTGGAGTGAAAGAGAACCTGATGCCCTTTTGATGTGTGAGTGGGTGGTTCTGTTTTTCTCACTACTACTCTCTTTCTCTCTCTCTTTGCTCAAGAGTATTCAGAGACCTCATCTTTTTTTGTTCTCATTTCCACTCCAAGAACTCAGACCATCATCTTTGATCTTGGGTTCGTTTTCTCTTTCTCAAACTCTCAGTCTTGTAATGGGTTTTGCCTTCGGTCTTCTTATTTTGTTGCCTTCAGCTTGAATGGAAAAAGCTAGTTCCTTTGTGATTTCATGATCTCGTTTTTCATGTGTGTTGAATTTCTGGGCATCTTCAATTATTTGACCACTGTTTAGCTTCTTATCTGGTCATGAGATTCACACTGTGTTTTGTTGTATGCAATACAAGATGTGTTTAAGGTCAGTCCACCTGTTCATAACTGCCTTTTGGGTCTCTAGCTCTCAACCTTGCAAGTCTTGATTTTCTCCTTTGCAAATCTCTTGCTTAATTGGCTGGTTTTGATTAGCTTCAAGCAAGTTTCCATGGAAAAGGGAAATTTCTTTTGGGGTTCATCGCTAGCTGTTGTAATCTACTTCAACATCTACTTTTTAATTTTTTCTCTCTTAATAGATTCGATTGATTGTACTACCGAGTTATTAGCTAGTGGATTGTTGAGTCTCAAGCCTCAATTTTGAGCCCCAATTTCTGGGTTATCCACATAAAATATCACCCCTCCATGAACTTTAGACTTGAGCAAGATAATATCTGTCTGTGTTTGTTTTTGCTTATCTTGTTCTTTACTTGTTCAATCGGGTTCTTAGTGCGTTTGATACTTGGATTTTCAAAACTGAGGCAGATGCTTTGGTTTCAGTCATCCCCATCACATAAAATAACGTTCTAAAGGGGTCTGGAATCTCCTAGTCTGCCGTCTGGGTTTTTCCCAAAACCTATGATCTCATGTATCTTCTTTTTTCATTTCTCTCTTGCAGGCTGATAGAAATGGATGAAGATTCTTGTTGGGTTGTTTAGAATTTCTTGCTGCTTTCTGTGCTAGCAGTGTGTGGTGGTGGTGGTGGTGCGTGGAGCTAGTGAAGAGTAAGGAGATTAAGAGAGAGAGAGAGGGCTGGTTTCTGGTCTATTATCATATATGCTGAAATCTAGTAAACATACTAGTAGTGGAGCTTGTGACTGTTGGGGAAACAGCACAAGAAGATCAGAGAAGGTTTTCTTCAGATGTTATCCGTTGAAAAACTTCCACCAGATCCCCCATGTCCTCCTCCACAGCTGATCAAAGAGGTAGATCTATCACAGCAAACCCTTCTTGATGAGAACAACTCACTACCCAAATTCTCCATAAGGTAATTTAATCTCTCTCCTTGCTTGTGAATAGTTGATAACCTTTCTTTCTTGGGTCTAACTGCTTCTCTTTCTCTTTGTGATCTCCAAGTTACCCCATCATCTTCTTAGAGCGTGTTGAGTCAGATCCAGAGAGATTGATGCATACATGTTGCTTGTGGCTCAGTCCAACATGGGGCCTAATAAGTCATGACACACACCCCATCTTGTCTCTATTTTTAGTGTTTGGGGGCTTTTCCTTGCTTTGGCTAATTATGATCTCCTTCACGGCTCTTAATCCCACACGGTTTCTTGATGTGTTTGTTCCTTAATTCATGCTATTAATCCACCCAACTGGATTTACTACAACCCAACTCGCTTTTCTTCCCCCAATGTTGCTTGTGATTTCATGTCACCTTCTCCACGTTCAGTTTTAATCTCAGAGCTAGCTCTAATTTACCATATCTGGATTTCTTGGATGTGTCTACAGTTATGTGTGTGGTATACTGGTCTTCCTTTTTTTAGTTCAACATACAATAAAGGGGTCTAACAGTAACCTGGTAGTTTGTTTGGACTGAGTCTAAAGGTGGCTTGGATGGGTCATATATGGCGTTAAAGCTTAGCAGCTCATTGGAATTTGACTGTTTATGGTAATAATATGATATAATTTTTGTTCTACAGAGATTATGTTTTTACTGCCCGGAGCAAGGATCTCAAGACCAACTGGCCTTTTTCTCAGAAAAATTTGCAAAGTTGTTTGAGACATGGCGTGAAGGAGGTGTTGCCACCATTTCAGAGTCTTGACTCAGTGAGGAACCAACCCCTTAAGATCAGATGTACGGTTGAAGATGAAAACCGAAGCAATCTTGATATTGCAGCGACTTCTGGGCACGTCCATCATGATCATGCGGTATTAGACTCATTCGACAATGCAGAATTGAAGGAGATAAAGCTAGCAGAAGCTTGCACAGACACTACAACAACTTCATGCAGGTCTGAAGGAGAAAATGATTTTCCATCCACAATTACAAGCATTTCTCAATCTGAAATAGAAGAGTCAGTTCCCAACAACAGGCCATCAAGCTCACCAATAGAAACTGATACTTCCTTGGAAGCTGCCTCGGTTGAAGTTGAAGCCGCAGGTCGTCCTCCAATTGTTGCCAAGAAGATCGAAAGAACAACCCGACCACCCTCGGGAAAGAAGTCCAGATTTGTAGTGAAATACAGCAGCCACTCGGAGAAAAGCTCAACAGAAGATATTGCTTCAAATTGTTCTAACATTTCGGAAGCAATGACTTCAAAAATTTGCCCTGTTTGCAAAACCTTCTCATCATCTTCTAATACCACCTTGAATGCTCATATCGATCAATGTCTTTCTGGGGAGTCAACCCCCAAGTGGACTGTGGAGGAGTCCAAGGTAACAACAAGGCATAGAATCAAGCCTAGGAAGACAAAATTGATGGTGGATATATATATTACTGCTCAACATTGCACACTAGAAGATCTTGATAGAAGAAATGGTTCAAGCTGGGCCACTACTATTTCGAGTTTTCCTACTAATGAGGATAAGGAGAAGTCTGATCAGATGCCTCATGAAGAGAAAAGGCAAAGAGTGTCCTCAGTCTATCCTGAGCCGGATGATATTGATGTTGGTGCAGTTTATGTGGATGCCAATGGCACGAAAGTTAGGATTTTATCCAAGTTTGAAGATGTACCATCTCCATCAGTTTCTAAAGTTGTAGAGCATCTTCGTCCAAGTAAACCTTCGAAAGGGGGTAAAGGAAGCAAATTCCTTTCTGCAAAAAAGAAAAAGCACCACAAGTACCTTAAACTTGCTCCTCAAAGCAAAAATGTCTTCTCCCCCAAGGCTCATACTTCCGAGGTACACTACTCTTTCTTTATATATGCTTTCCCCCTCTACTGATTTATATGTACACCTCTTCACTCTTTGACTAAAGATGTTCATCCGGACGTTCTTAAGACTACCAATTGATGCCATAAAAGTAGACAATGAATAAAGAAAAAGCATCGCTGTAATTCAGAATGACAACTGTATTGCATTCTCTCAATATGCTTGGATCCCATTGCTTTTCCTTAGGGTTTTTTTGTTGGTGTTAATACAGAAGCCACATATTTGCTAAATGCTAGAACAAACTGGTATTTGGACCTTTTTTATTTAACCTAGTTTTCTTATTTTGCATCTTTTCCATTGAATTGCAAATTTGGTGGTTTCAACTTAATAACATAATATGAATAAATTGTTTTTAACAGTTTCGTGAGGATGAAGAAAGCTATGGAGTGAAAGAAAATCGTGAGGAGAGACATCAAATGGAGAAGCAGGTCAATCCCTATAATCCCTTAGCTCTAAGACGGTGGGCATGCTCCAAACGCACAGGTGTTGGAAAGAAATTGAACAGGAAAGATGACCATCATGCTGTGAAAAGTAAATGGCATGTATCTCGTAACTTTCTGGTTGAGAGTGATCAAACGTGTTTTCCTGTGGAGGGGAATTGTGTTAGAAATTTTTCTAGAAATCCAATTTCTTCTTCTGAAAGGAGTGCAAGCATTGAGAACGAATTTTATGACTCCCAAGCCAGTGACAAGAGCGACTGCTCTCCTCAGAGAAAAAGAGCAGGAAGTCCCTTATCTGAGGCTGGTATGAGTGACAATGTTGAGAGGTCCCTTAAGCGAAATTCCCGTCACTTTAGCAAAGACTGCAATTTTGCTCATGATGGGGACTGTGAACCTATGTTCAGCAACAATACAGTTGGTACTGCTGCAAGTCCCACTGAGAGTTATGGTAGTCGTCCTTATGCTAGCCTAAGACCATCTAAGAGTCATGGTACCTCCAGATCAAATTCCATGAAGTTCCCCTCATCAAAGAAAATCACGTCGTCTGTTGGTGGTCAGTTATCTCTGACTGAAAATGATGCTGCTTTTGTTAAGAAGTCTCAAGTGCATGAAAGGTCAGAAAGAGATAAAGAGGAAGTGGACTGGGATTCTGAGGATGATCGAGGATATGATTTCATGTACAATTGTGCTGGAAAGCAGTCAAGAAGAGGAGATAATACTAATGAAGCATCTCCTCGCAGAAGCACTGTGTTAGAAATGAGAAGAAATAGAGGCTCCATAAGTTACTCTGGGAGGAGGGAACCTGTGGCCTCAGAGAGTTCCCAATTAGCACCCGAGTGTTCTGGATATGATAGGAGGACAAAGTTGGATACTTCTGTTAGAGTTGGTGATGAATTTGTGGACAAAGTTGATTGCTTTGGACTGGCTGAAAAAGAGGATCAAATCCCTGGTGATGACATTGTTACCAAAACATCTTCCTTAATCGGTGTTGGGGAGACTGTTACTAGATTTTGTAATTCAGTGGATCATGAACTTCACGTGCTGGGTCGTCGTTCCAAAGCCAAATCCAGTTGTTTTCAATATAAGGGATCTTTATCCGAAACAGAAGCACTGACAAGTCCAACTGATCCAAGTATTGATAACGAACAAGAGATGTTTTGTGCTGATGAAGTTGAAGATGGTACTCTTGGGCATAATGCGGAGGAATTGGACTCTGAAGTTGGGCAGGGAAGCTATTTTACTGAGGTTGATCCAATACCTATACCAGGACCACCAGGATCATTTTTGCCAAGTCCTAGGGATATGGGATCAGATGATTTTCAAGGGAACTCGTCATTAACCACAAGCCGAGTCCAATCATCTCAGGACCCTCTTGATTTCGTTGATGGGGATACTTCAGATTCACCAATTTCTACTACATCAACCATCTCTAATTCTACAGGCACAAACCAGGATCGGAAATTTTCTGAACCATTATCATCCACGGGTCCTCAATCTGTTCAAGAGAAGATTCAGTCTGGCCTATCATCAAGTGCAGCCAGTGATGCTTCTGTAGAAATTAACGCTGCTGAGAGAAGATTCAGTCAGGCCTATCATCAACAGATAACTGGCAATCTAGCAGAAAGTACTTTTGACAGAGAGAACTTCAGAGTCAACAAGATATCTCTTGAGAAGGGACCTCTTGGCTTCAAAAGTAACGATGATCAGCCTTGCTGTTGTCAAAGAAAGGAAAGAACTTCTCAGGGTCTAGCTTTGAATTATCAAGAATCACCGCTATTAAGGCGACGTGCAATGGCCTCGGTGATACCAGCAACCATGGGAAAGCAAATGGGTTGCAGTCCAAGCAACAGAACCAACAATGCGGAGACGAGGTCCGACATGACAGATCTGTTCTTTCTGAATGGTTGTGCAAATTCAAGTCCGGAGCAGGTGGCAATTCCTTTCACAAAGTCGCCTGCAGGTCCTGTTCCTCTCAAGGGTCCTCCAGATGGAAAAGGGAAGGTTTCAGGTCACAGTGATTGTGGTTCAGTTAGTCCATCTGGTTCTAGTTCCGTACTCAGGCTGATGGGAAAGAATTTGATGGTGGTTAACAGAGATGAAGAAGCATCACCGGTGCCACCTGGTCAGGCCCAACCACATGCCCAAATTAACCATCTCACTTCACAGTTTCCAACATTCTCATCAGGAGTTTCTCCTGGAAATCTTCCCAATCTGGTCTACTCTTCCTTTCATCATGGTTTGGCTCATGGTTCAGTAATCTTAGGCAAAGTGGAAGAATGTTTTGATGGAACACATTCGAAGAGCTTTAGAAGCTATATTAATCCGAAGATGCCACCAGTGCTTGCAAGAGGACCTCCAAGCTTGTTTCCGAAACAGCATACCGATGGTGGTTTTTCGGTATCTAAGGAATCTCACGAGTATAAAGGTGATTACCATTTTCCAATTCCGCTGCATAAGTCTGCAAGCAAACCCATGGGAGCATCTACATTTCACAAGAATGCAAGTTCTGCTTTGAGTGGCAATAAAGAAATAATCATCATTGATGATCTTGATTGTGAAGCTGATCAATTGAATGCTGTAAACTACTCTGATTGGTCGAGGGAAAGCCAGGCCGCTTCTTCTGGAATTTCTATTCCAGCAGCTCCCAGTTATAACTCAAAGCGACAGAATCCTCCTTTGTCTTGTTATCAGTCACCGGAACAACCTTCTCTACTTTGTGGATCACCAGTTTTGTACAACACAAGCTTTCATGCAGTTCCATCCAGGCGAGCCAATGCAAGTTCTGTTCGGTGGAACTGTACTCCAGATGGTTCCGGTGTGCTGCAGCGAAGTCCTTTTCATGCCACATCAACACCTTCAAGAGGTCTTCATATGAGGTCTACACTTTACAATCCTCCGAGTTTGTCGTAGTAAAAAAAAAGTCTGTGTTTGAAAATGGACATTTTCTCTCCTGGTTTGAGCACAACCACGTTTTCTTTAACCAAACTTGTACTGATCGTAAAAAAGCTCCTAGATTTACTGATTTCCGAAAACTTCTGGTAATGCCAAGAAGAGGTGGCCGGGCTGATCCAAAGATAGAGAGGGTATATAGGCTTACTGTTCCAGATGATGCTGGTTGAAACTTATGCAGCTTTTTCAGGCTAAACCCAGAAGAGTTTAGACAATGTATAAGCAATATCAAGGAATAATAATATATAGTTGACATAATAGCTTGGCTCAAAGCCTCAAAAATTGATCAATATACAGAGTCGAGCATTTCGATCTAAATGGAATAAGTGTTTATTTTGTATTTTCTTCTCTTTTATTTCATGAATTTCGCCACTACATGAATTCGTTAGGCTTCAAGATCAAGATCTGTGGTACTGGGTATTGTTTTGGATTCATGGGCGCTGCCATTGACATAGATCAAATTTTATTGAAGTAAAATTACCTGGCTAATTAATAAAAGCAAAAGTAATCTCACTAGCTGATTTTTTAGTGCCTCAACTGTAAATTAATGATCATAAATAATCACTATCAGATACTGTCATGCATGCATGGTTGCAGATGATGATCAGTGATATATAACCATGATTCTTTCTATGTTATATCTGCTGCACGTATATCAACTTAGAGAGAGAACTTAAGAAACCATATTAACTAGCTAGGAACGTACGTACGTACAACCAGAACCAAACAGCACCAAGTTTCTCATTAACACTAACTAAGCAGAGAAACGTAGATCGATGTTCTTATGATCTCCTTCGGTACGTCCTTCCTCTAATATATATATGTATAAATTGTATGTGTAGAATGTGGGTACGTACCATTGTATGAGATCGAGAGAGGCTCCCACCATTGTATGTTAGATTCTGCAGATCTAGACATTAGTACACGTACTGTATCTTTTACCTAGCTGCTAGCTAGTTACTTACATATATATATATATATATATATATTATATATATATATACTGTGTGTGTATATCTGACGTGGGGTACGTACGTACCCGTACGGTCTGACCAGTTCAAGAGAAACGTACAATAATGTTTGTTCTGGCAAGGCCACAGATCGAGATCTATGAATATTAATTGAATCACAAGAAGTGGCGAGTCTCATTCAAAGGTTAACTCGAACCCTACACTTGCCGCGCGTCTTTTGCTTTCTTCCTCTTCCATGGTAGAATTAATATACACAAGGCATCAAATATGCATGGACGCTTCTCAGATCGACCCACGAAATATAGCCGTTGGTAAAAGTATGCATTATTTGCGAAGGAAGAGTACAGCTAGATGATAGGAAATGATCGAAGGAACGGGGGAAAGAGAGCTAGGGTAGCTAGGGTCAAAGGAAGGGAACGTAGTAACGACAACATGAACTATATAAAGTCTAATATGGCCGTTGGATTCGCAATATAAAACCAAGCTAGCTAGCTAGGGATTCAACTAATAATGCACTAGTTGCCACTCCCCATTTTGCTCTACGCACTCTGCAATATATATATATATAAATGGTGGGCCATTCCTGCTTGTCTTTCTTCTTGTCGATCACTCACTTTATTCTCTTAAGCATCTGAATCTCATCTCAAAAGCATATATACTTGAACGTACGTTGAGAGTGAAATACAGATATTCATGTCGTGACTCACGATCGAGTGCCTGCTCTCTCTAGCTTTGAGACTCGCACTCATGACTCATGCATTGAACTAGCCAAGGGGGAAGTATCTATATGCTGCAGCAACTCTCGGGAATTTAATACTCGGACTAGATATATATGTACTTGTGGTATGTAAAATGGGTGTCGATTTCTTTTAAAGTTTTCATTTTCAAAGATATTCCCATCCCACATTCTTTTATGAGGTTGGAGTTCCGGCTAAAATATGTCCATGTCTTGGTAGAAGCTGGTGGAATTTCCCATCCATGATCCATCTAGAGGATGAGGTTCGAGGAGACTTGACTTGACTAGTATAGGTTTATGGGAATACTAGGGTAATTCTTTAATTTGAAACAAAGGTCTGATTTGTTTTTTTTTTTTAGAAAGAGAAAACTTTACTTTTTAATTAAATATTACGACCATAAAAATGATTATGTAAATTCCAAACAACTCCAACCAAAGAAGAGGAAATACTCATATCTCTAATATAGAACTGACAGTTACAAACACCATGAGCTAATAAAGCTCAAACTCTAACCATAAATATCATCATTTTCTCCGGGCTATAAAGAAACTAATCATCCCGAGATACAGTCCCGCAACCAACGTCAAGAAGAACCATTTCACCCTCATTGTGTCAAAAAACAGCCGGACCACGTGTAAGAGCAATTCCTCATCTGAATGACAATAAGAAGATATCGAAGTAAAAACAATTAGTCCCCATGACTAACACCAAATCCATGGCCCTACAATGAAACCAAACCCTAGCTCAATAGAGTAGGGACTTCTTAGACTAGACGAAATACCAAAAACTAAAAACCAACCAAGAAAAACTAAACAAAAATGAACAAAAAGCTTAAACAAAAAATGAACAATGATGGAACGTAAAATACTTCACAAATGACTAGCTTTCATGTCCCAAAGCAATTAACAAAGTCAACCGTGACTTTCATTTTGGAATAAAATAATGTACGAAGATTTCGGGACCCCGACAATTTGTCGGCGAACCACCACATAAGCCATCCACGTGGGAAAACCCATTTAATCTCATATTTTTTCTTTTTATAATAAATAATAACTCCACGGTCCCCTCTTGGGAAAACTTCCTTTTTTAATTGTTGGTTTGGAAAAATCGTTTTTAACTCAAACAAACTACGACGAACGCCACCAAAAATCTTACCACCATTGCCAACACACAGCCCCCCACCACCCCCACCCTCCGCTACAACCATTCGGGAGGCTAACCAGAAACCTCCCCACCCCCTCCCCCCACCGCCCTCCCAAAATCAATCCAAGAACCCACAAATCACTACCCTTTTTGTAGGCAAAGTATGACACCAAAAACCAGCCACCAACCACTCATCATGCTCGCTCCATCAACCTCCTACCCAGGGTCATCGTGCGTCGATCCAAAACCAAACCACCGAAATCGCTGGCATAACCACCCACAATCATATCGAAACCAAGCAACCACGTCGTAGACCTGAACCGTTGTTAACAACACTGATCTAGCCCTCAACTCACTAGCCACCACAACCCAGTCCACTGAGAGCCTTAACCCCAAAAGAAAAAGGATGCACGTCCGACTGCACCCACAACGTGCCAACGAGGTCAAAGGCCAGCACCGACCCGGAAGGGCAGCCAGACGAGATCGAACGAAGAAAATCGGAATAGTCAAGGGCGCGTGAAGCGCGTTCTCTCTATTAGAATTCTGTTAGGTCTGAATTGTACCAACCCGACTAATGTGAAAGAAAGATTGCTTGTATTAAAGTGAATGAATAGATACATATCATTGCATTACATACACCAAAAGCGAGTCTTGTAGTTCTAATAGTTCACGTCACAAGCCTACTTTTAACACATAAAACTCATTACAAATCATGATGAAGCTAATTTTAGAAGTAACTCCAAGTAAGTATATTATCTAAAAGAACAAATGGATAATTTCATTCACAAAAATGAAAAACCAGGTAATGTTTGTTTCCTGATTGGTCACACTTTAGCAGTAGTAACGTGTTGTACCTAGTACCAACCTATCAACGCACATGTGAAGCTGGAGTGTTGAACATTTGTTACAAGTCAAACATCCCAAAAAACCACCCAAAAATTAAAAATGTCGCAGTCGCAGTCGCAGTCGCAAACCGCCACTGCGACGTACACGAGCATACCCGTAACCATACCTGCCGCTGACGTCATTTCACGATCCATCCAGAACCTTCTTGGCGCCATCTCCCGCCGCCGTCCTTGGCCTGAGTTCGGCTCCTCCCTCGATCGACCCGACTCGTATTCCTCGGCCCTGGCCCGAATCCGCTTCAACGCCAACCACTTCCGGGTCAATTACCTTCTCCTGATCGGGGTCTGCGGCTTCCTCTCCCTCATCGGAAGCCCTGGGTTGCTTTTCGCCACGGCGGCCGTCGTGGGGCTCTGGCTGGTGATCTACTTCTTCAGGGAGGACCCACTCGTGCTGTGGGGCCACCACCTCAGCGATTGGACCGTGCTGGTGGGCCTGCTGTTGGTTTCCTTTGCTGCCATGTGGCTCAGCACTGGCTTCGGGAATGTCGTTTTGGGCCTCGCAGTTGGGCTGCTCCTCTGTGGGCTTCATGGGCTCATTAGGAATCCCGAAGGTTTGTTTCTCAATGAGAATGAAGCCGCTTCGTCCGGGTTGATCGGGCCCACCTATACACCAGTCTGATTCATTTTTCGGATTGCCAATTCGTGTCGGAAATTGTAACCCCTAATTCATATTTTTATTGGGTTTGGGTAATTGGGTTTGGTGTGCTTGTTGCGTCCTTGCGTTTTATGACTTGAAAAACAAACAACAAAGATTTCAGTTTCTGGGTGTCTGTGTGTAATGTATTGAGGTTGACTGATTTTGGTGTGCAATAATGTTTAGGGTTTAGGGTTTTTCCCTTGTAATCATTCATTTGTGGGATTCTTTTTTTCATGGAATGAAGACAATTTGATTTCATTTACTTGGGTGGTTATTTGGTTCAAACTCAAAGATTGCTTTCATTGACTTTGTTGAAGTACTACTAGCATTCTTGGATTCTTAGTCATCCAAAAGACTGATGCAAATTTCTTAACTATTATATCTGTATGCACTCAATTACACTGAGATAGAAACTCACCAGTCCTAGTCTCACCTGTCACTAGTTGGATATTGATTACCAGGTATGGACCATTGTCACTCCATACCAGACAACCTCTTATGGATTTATCTATCAACATGGGACCCTTGATTGAGCACTTAGGATGTAACTAGTAGTCATATAAGTATATAACTGTCCCAAACTACCTCATTTTTTTTACTGCTCACCGTGGTAAAAGTCACTCTGCTTCCTTATGTGCAAAATTGGTTTCTTTTGAATGCAATTTCAGTGTGCAAATTGCAAAAACCAGAGAAGAAACATTACAACTAACTAGATTGATTACAGTGGTAACAAAACTGAGTTCCTTACAACAAAGGAGATGGCTTGTGTCAAAAGTTTTGAACAAGAGGATTTCATTATTCATTATATCTTGCTCCTCATTCTAACCAACTTTGCCAAAGTTTCTTGAGCTGCCAAGGTTTGAGTATGGTTATGACCCAGCATCACTGTTCTGATACTGATGCAAGTTCTGCACAGCTCTTCACCGCTGTCGAAATGCCCGCCCCTTAGCAGCAATTTCGCTCTCGTCTCCAGCAATGTTGCCTTCAGCAGCGTCACGTCTTGCCACACATACTCGTCCACCCTCTGGTTACTTTGCAATTTGTTCTTCCAGCACAGCGAGCCGTGACACCAATCTTGTATTTGAGATACGAAAGATTTCTCTACCTCCTCGAGCACATTTGTGCACACCTTTAACAGTTCCAATGCCGAGTTACATCGGGAGAAGGTTGTGAAGGCCCTAATTGCGAGTGGGAGGGCTGTCTTCTTGATGTACAGAACCATGTCGATTGCCTTAAGTTGGACGAGAGGAGGCTCGGATTTGAACCCGAAAACAAGGAATGCAGTAGCCCATAGATGGTCTAAGTTCACCAATGAATTCCCAATTTTCCTTATACCCTGAACTGTTGCCTTGGCAGCTACTAAACCTTCTTTTCTCTTTGTGTACACCTGAGTTATGGGGTGAAACTGGATCCAGTTTCCGAATGGCTTCTTGGCTGTTCGCGCTAATCCTAACTTAACAAGAAGCAGGGCTGAGTCTTCTTCTGTGTTCTTCCATGTCTGTGGTGTGAAGCAACCAAATGTGACACTCAAGCAATTAGTCCACTTCCTGAGCCGGCTTTTAGTGGCGGGCATATTCTTAGCTGCAGTGGTAAGAAGAGTCAATGAAATAGGTGTTGGGGCAAACCAGGCACCAACAAGAAGCATTCTCGAGGCAAGAAGGTTTGTTCTCCCATTCCATTCTTGCAACACCGCGAAGCAAAAAGACAAGACTTTCATCAAGAAAGGATTGTTTTTGCAGTACTGCTCTTCGGTGATGCTTAGGAAAGGACAAGGAGATCCTTCATCAAGTTGTACTTGGTTGATAGCTTCAAATAGAGCAGAAGGCGCAATAGCTAGTTCCGAAAGCAGTGACCCAACCAACCACAGACCAAAGCTCAGCCTCCCTAGTTTCTCATCCAACTTCATCAGAAATTCCAACTCCTCGGATGGGTACTCTTTCTTTTTCCTTCCTCTAATCAAAACCATTGCATCTGATACCGGCAATGGCGGGAGCTGCATTGCGTCGAAATTCATCACCTTGGACAATCTCGATGTGATAATCACATGAGACCCTCCTGTGTTCCTTGGGATCAAGTCATGTAGATCCTTCCCTTCCCACCACTCCCTCTCTGTCTCAAGATTATCAATCACAATCAAATAAGGCATGTCCCGGAACAACTCCCTCTTCACCCTCTTAAATGCCTCAAACTCTTGCTCCTCAAAGTTTCGAATTCTCCCCCGATCCTTCTCAGGATCAGCACTCACATCCAACCCCAAACTAAGTGACAGATTCAATATGTTGTGGCGAAAATACCTAGCTTCGCCCCCAATCCACAACACCATCTTGTACCTCTGCGAATACCTGTAAGCAAACTCCAATGCAAGCTCAGTCTTCCCAATGCCCGGAACCCCATTTATGCAAATCACACTGCTCCCCAAGCTCTTGTAATTCCCACTTTTCGACTTCTTGTGCTTCGATCGCTTGAACGAGTTTCGCCCCACAACTGGTTCAATCCAAGCCTCCAAATTGGGCTCTTTGCATTTCCCCATCTCCAAATTAATGTACCTCCCTCTTGTAGTAACCACTTCACTTTCCTCATCAGCCAAGCCCTCAGATTGTCCACTAGCCTCTCCTTTAATCACAGAGCATTCCTGCTCCAAGTAATCCCCAGAAGAACCAAACAAAGCAGTCTCAATTTCCATAATCTCCTTCTCTCTCCCAACAAAATACCTATTCCTCGGAAAAGGCAGCTCATCAACAGCCTCAATCTCAGTCAAAGACACACTCTTCCTCCCAAGCTTTGCCCTTAAAACCCCGGCGGCTTTCGACACAATGCTCCTCCAGTTAGCCTCATTGGCCTCCAGCTTGAACTCACTACACTTCATCAGCCCATCAATAGCTTCCTTACACTCCTTGTCGATCGAATTGTAATTGAGCAGACCCATAATTTCACCAGGCCCAGTGTCGAAAAACAAAGGGAAGAGATTCTTCTTCTGGGCAAAGAACCTCACCTCCTCCATACTCAAATGGTTGAGAAAGCTAGAGGTAGTAACAACCACAACCCCATAAGTGACCGAGCAGATTACCCTGTCAGCAATCTCTTGGCTCTGAGTGTCCGAGTACTTAGCCCTGTCAGCAACAAAACAAGCAATGCCCTGCAGCTCGAGCTCAGATTTAAGCCATTTGCAGAAGCGAACCAGGTTCGGGTTTTGGCCGTGGAACCCAATGTACACGTCACAGCTCCTCAGCTTGGCATTTGAGTTTCTAGCAGGGGAAACAGACCCTCCTTTGGCAAAGGAAATCCGAGGGACCGGAAACGAAAACGAAATTCTCGGAGGAGCTGAAGAATCAAACTTGAGCTTCATTGGGTCTCCATCTGAATACTCATATTGGTCTGATGGGGGTGTATATGAACTGCTTGGGATATCATCTGAGTGAGTGTATGAGATTGGTGGTGAGGGTTGTTGAGTTGGGCTTTCTTGGGGTTTTGGGCTTAAGACCCTTGGAGATATGTATGGGGACTGAAGAGCTGAGACAAATGCTGAGGAAGGTGGAGAAACTAGAGAAGGAGAGTATATAGGTGATGATTCAATGGAGTTCTTTAAATTTGGAGAAGGCAAGGAACTGTCTTTACCTGTTGTTTTGGTGGTGGAAATATTTGAGGATATCTTGATGGTGAGACCATTAGATACCATGGTATCCAATTGAGGAGATTTTGATGCTTGTTCTTCATTCATGGTTGTAGAACTTGTAGCGATAGATCTATCTTTGTGTCACCTTCAATGCTTATGCTACAATGTGTTGTTTGAACATTGTGAGCATCAAGAATCAGAATAACTCGACTTTTTTTGTTTTTTTGGCTTCTAGGCTTTCTTTTTAAGCTTCAAAATATGCTGAAAGATGCAATTAGAGGGTGCTCAGAGACTGCCAGAACTCAGAAGATGAATGCAACAGTAAACTCAAACAGGAGAAATCTGCAGCCATTGATGTATATCACTGGCCATTATTGTGGGCCTCTCTCCCTCTCTCTTTTGGGTCAGAGCCTGAAATTGTTTTTATCCTGCAGATTTGACCAGGAGTGAAATCAATGATGAATTTTTTTTTCCTTCTTCTTTCATGCATTTAAGTTATGCCTGTGACTCTGTGAGGGCTGTCAAGATATTCAATCATTCAAGTTTTTGCTCAGAAATAATGGATAATAAATATCAGAATCACAAACATATGAATATAACAGTCCAAAGTGATGCAACATTTAATCAAAAAATCATTGAACTTTCTTACCTTAGCATAGGTTGAGTCGTTGAGAAGAGGCTGAGATGAAAAAGGAAGGTCCTACTATGCTGCAAAAAAATCCTCAGAAGCCCATCTCTTTGTGTTTTTCTTTCTGTGTATTGAACAAGCTGTATTGAGATGGAGGAGGAATCTAATGTATTAATGTATGGGCTGGATCTGTATGGTTTTTGAAACATTTAATAATGGTGCAAAATGCTTAAAAAGAAGTTGCAGATGAGGGTTAAATGCATAGGATTAGTATATTAATATTGCCCTAATAATCTAATAATTTGTTCTGGGGTGTGCCAATTTCTTTTTGTTTTATGTGCTGGACAGATTAATCCCCTAATTGTTAATCTAATAAACATGGGGCTCTCTCATTTGTCACAGAAGCCAAAGATTGGTCAGAAAGCACTTGGAGAAAAAGACATTGGGAGAGGAACCATAGCTCAGAACTTGTTGCCTTGTTGGTAATGGAGGTTCATGGGTTTCAAATTGAACAGATATGAAAATAATACTATTTTTTTTTTGGTACCAAAAGAGAATAAACTAAAATGTGATTTTCCCAAAAAATATATAATTGGCAATTGCAGGTTTTCTTCTCTCTGTGTGCAGTCGTCATTCGACAGAGTTTGAATATATTTGTATGGGAAATTGGACCAAAGACCAGTCCAACTGAGGACTGAGGAGGAGGACTGAAACAATTGTCATTGTAGATGGAAATTTTCAGGTAAAGAGGATTCTCCAATGACCAGAATAGTTATCTTTCTGTATATATCTTACACAAAGTACAAATATTTGGTAAATAGTCGAACTTTTTATAGACTTAATGTCACATTCTAAATCACTTCTCTAATGTAATTATATAAAAATTCTATATACCTTCTATGGTGTGAGTTTGAATGGAACATTGTTCATTACTTAATATTGAACTTTAGATGTTGCGCCATAAGCTTGGTGAAAAGTGTATGGTTATTAAACAAATTTGGCATTAGAAAAAAAAAATTAAACAAATTTGGTAGTGAGTTTGTAACTAAACATGATATTACATTGTTCGATTGTAATTAAAGTTACGTAGAGTAAATGAGTATGCTCTTTACTATATCTTTTTTTTTTGGCAAATTAGGCTCTTTATTAGTTTACTATACTTGATAATGAAGTCAAATTAAACGGGCCTCGAACCTTTGGATTAGTAGAAGACATGTGTTGAAACATTTAAAAAAATCAAAATAAAGATCTTCATACTACCCAATGTATAATTATGCTTTTAAATTTATTTTTTTTAAGTTTGGATTTTAGGATTTGGAGTTGAAATCCAAATAGTGAGTTAAGGGATTAGAATTTGAGTATTGAATTCGAGATTCTTGGTGATCCAAATTCGAGTCTTACCAAAACAATGTAATTTGGTCTACAAGCCTTTCAATCCAATATTAACCCATCTAGTAACTAGGATATTTCAAAAAGTTTATCATCAATGGCTATTGAATTTAGTTCACTCATCTAGTCCTTTAGATCCATATAATGGTCATACTAATTACTATTTTATTGAGTCATTATGAATTATACTCTGTACTCTATCTCTAGCAAACTATGATTGAATATTTAGCAAAATAGCAAGAGATAGAAGTTAGATGTATGTATAGCTCCATTAAGTCTAAACAGACTGAACCATTCTTATTATACCATGTACGTTAGACCTATATATACACAACGTGAATTGACAATTATTGATACCAAATATGATGAGTTTCCTTCATTAATTTGTTGCGGTGCTCAAATATTATTAGCAGTTATATTCATCAATGACATTAGTGTAGCTAGCAAGCTACGTGGAATCATATAGATAAATTCTATAGTTTCATGAGACCAGTACTATTTGGTTAAGTGACATTAGTCTCTTTTTTATTAGTGAGAGAGTTCGACTAATTGTGTATTTTCGATTGTTTTATAATAATAATAATAAAAACCCTATACGGCTATACCTTCATGAAAAGGAAGATCATATAACATAAAACGGTAGTCTATGATTTAATATTTTCACTTGTAAATTGTAATGCATGATCGGGCAAAGCTGGAAAGTCGTTCTGAGACAGATAAAATGTCTCAACCTGCATTTATAGCTACAGTTCTCAAATCTCAGTAGATCCCATTGAAAAGCTTCATCTCTTTTTAATAAATTACTCTACTCGATCTCTTTGGTTGGTCTTTGGCTTTTGATGAATATATTTCTCTATCTTCCCCAGTATATTAAAACCTCAAGAACTGAATTGGTAGCTAGCTTTATATGAGGATATGAGTTTGCTTATTTGATTGTCTAATAATTACATCCAAATGCAGAATGACACACTAGAGTGGGATTATTCTCTTTGCACATGCTTTTCACAATGATAAATTAGTATAATAAGAGAGCGGAGGTCCAAAATATTGAAAAAATTTTTGTTATATATATTTTTTAATATAATCTGATTTTTTTTAATTATGATTTTTCAAAGTCGGAATATAAGAAAATTTGTAACAATTTTTTTTTTGAGATTTTCTAGTTCCGTCAATTGAAACAATTTATAAAAATCAAGTTTTAGCAGAGATGAAATTATAGCAAAGGCAACGTTCGAGAAAAAATTGTGGTAACAAGGTTTGGCATGTTTTGGCTTGCCATGGCATGCCATGATACCACCATGAATGTGGTACTACTGCTCCTCCAAACATATTAAATTTGTTAAGCCCCCCCCCCCCCCCACACCCTTTTTTTTTTTTCCAATGGCATAATCTCACATTTGGTAAAATATAATTTTTGGAAGGTTTTTAATTGATGGAACTCGAAAATCTCGATTTTTTTTTTATGATTTTCAAAATTTGAAAAACAAAAAAAATTTATAAAAGTAAATCACCCAATTGAATGCTTCAAAATGCCTCCATGTTTTCGACGCTTTTCAACGTTCTAGCTGCCAACAACGTAATCATGCCTCTTACTTGGGAATAAAACCTAACGCCCCCCCCTTGAAATAATCCGGTGTGTCTGCACACACATTGAATGATAACACCAAACAAACCACTATGATTGATTGATTGATTGTATGTAAATTTTCCAAGTTATGAATTTGTCACCTTCTTTTATGGCAGTGCTCATGAAAGGTGAGATTATGGTACCAAAAAAAACAGTTCGTACATTCAAACGGGCCAAAACCATGCTCAGATCAATTTTTATTTAAATTTTACCGTACCATAATCTAACCAGTGGTAAAATATAATTTTTAGAAACCTTTTCAAGTGACGGAACTCAAAAATTTAAATTCGTTTATTTGTTTATATGATTTTTTCATTTTTATGAATTTCGAAAGTAAAAAAAAAACTTTCCGTACCAAAAAAAATTTAGTGTCGTATAAATTTTTTATTTTTTTGGAAAGAACTCATGTCCGACCTAAGTCGGACCTAATGTGTATGACCCATTTCATTTTTGTTATATTCGATAATTTATTTTCATGATATGAACCGTCCATCTTTTAAATAAGTATTTCAAGATCATGCATGCAAAAAATCATTCAAATTGAAGATCATTAACTCATTCATTTGTTGAAAGTTATCAAACAAATGAACGGTTTTAGTGAAAGTTAATATTCTCATTAATAACCGTCCATTTGTTTAATTCAATTGAATGAGTAAACGATTTCCATTTTGAATGATTTTTTGCAGGCATGATCTTGAAATGTTGATTTAAAAGATGAACGGTTAGATCATGAAAATAGATCATTCAATGTAACAAAATATAGAGGGATCAGACACATTTTCCTATTTTTTTTAATCTTATAACATTGCAATTTATAGACAGAAACAAGGAGGTCAAAATTGCTAAGTTAAACCTTTTTTTTAAGCCTTTTGCCAATAACAAATATAGTTGGGTGGATGAAATAATCAAAGAATAAGAGACCAAAATAAAACCGACCCCGTAACCAAAAAAAAAAAAAAACGGACCAAAAAAAAAGAGAGACCACAAACAAACCATGGTACAAACGAACCGACCTCGTCATGTACAGATCATAGCCAGCGGTGCCCAATGAAGTGGGTGATTGTGGGCCACCCTCGTGCATGTGGCCATGCTCATTCGCCCCCACGTTTTATTTTTATTTTCTCTTAATTACAAAAATTCTTACAACAAATTAAATATTCTTGCTTCATAATCTCATCGATATAAAACCGCAAATCCGATCACAATTTAGGGTTTCCAATGTTGTCCGAATTGATCATCACCACCCTGCATCTTCTTCTGAGCTTCATTTAATTCTAACGGTACGTACCCAATTCTCATAATCACATCTCTGCAATTCATCGGTTTCACTTTTTTTTTCTTCTTCTTCTTCTCAGAATTATATTATTGAACATTTAATCTGTCAATCATTCACTACTGTGAATTTGTTTGGTTGTGTTTTGATTTATAGTGGAAAGATCAAATTTTGATTACCAATTACATATTTGCTAGATTTGGGCCATGAGCTGGAATGATGGTTGTTCTTGTTCTCGATCTTGATCTTATTGGATTGGGACCCTGATTTTTTGTTGGTTATGGATTTGGGGAGTGAATCTGTGGATGATAATCATGTAAAGCCAGAACCAGTGTCCCATGGTGTTGAGGCCGATGATGGTGATAGTGTTGAGATTAGGATGAATGGGTCCTGTGCTAATGGGATTGGAAATGTAGCAGAGACTAGAGCTAATCATGTTGACACTGCACAGGCAGTGGATTTGACTCTTTCCGCCGGAAAATCTCCCGCTGCGAAAGGCCAAGGCTTGAGGAAGTGGAGGCGAATTCCGAGAAATATGGTAAATGATGGTGGTGGCAATTCAGTAGACGATTCTAGTAGAAAGCGAGGCATGTCCGGTCTTGAAATCCCAGTTAAGCCTCGGAATTCTCCAGTTGAGATTGATCATAATAATAGTGAGGGCTCTGTTGGATCCGTGAATATGTTAAGAAATGCGGGAGTTGCTGATGGCTTCGGAATTGGTGGTGCTAGCCCGGATTCTAGATTTGCTATTGGTCCTGCTTTTGCTGCTCGTGCAGATTCTGAGAACAGTGAGGATCGGAGTAGCAAGTCTTCCACAGCTGCCAGTGCTCCAAAGAGCAGGTATGACCTGCCTGGAGTAGTGAGCCAAGCTCGGGAAAGGAATAGGGTGAAGAATGCTAGTGCAAAGAGTTGGGGTAATTCAGCTCAATGTGCTCAACCGGGAAGGGGACGGAGTGAAAGCAGTAAGAAGCATAGAGCAGACAAGGTCAAAATCGAGAAGGAAAACTCTCATTCCAGCATGGAATCTGACTCAAGAAGCTCAAACTTTGTCTTTATGCAGGCTGCACCTCTGTCTAGTAACGGGAAGCAAAGTAGAAGGTCAATGAGTCAGGAAGGAGAAAATAGTGATGAAGCTCAAGCAAGTGAGCAACAATTCAGTGAAGAAGTTCAAACTGGTTATCGCCAAGAGAATGCGGGAGAAGTTGAAGATTTTTCTCTAGATAATTTAGTTGCAGACTTGTCGTGGGAGGGTAAGGGAGACAAAAAAAAGAAGCATGGGTCCTTTGCGGATATGGATCCTCTAGCCGAGTCTATGCTTAACTTCCAGACTGTACAAGAAGCACTCCAAAAAGGTTAGTCACCTCAAACCCTTAAATTTTTTTAATGGCAGTTCTGGTATTGCCACATTGCTTTGCTCTTAGTAGACATTGTTTTTGTAAAGTCTGTTGTTAATGTAGAGCCATCTTGCAAACTTTATAGAAATCTAAAAGTTTTCAGCAAATACAAAATTTCAATATATGTGCGTCTTTCATGGGTCTACAAGACAATTCATTGATTGATGGGTTTGCTTTGCTGTTTCATGAAAGTGATCATTCTCTTTCATTTAGTTAACAGAGTCTTTCTTCCATATTAACTATGTTTGTTTCCTGCAAAAGCTACTTTTGGAGGGGAAAATTTCTGTTATGCTGTTATCATCGCTTGGTTGCCTATGGCTTTTGTTAGGGAAATTAAGTTAATGGAATCATGTGTACTCATGCAGAGGTTCAGAAATTTGGGGAGATTGGGAAAGAACCTCTATCACGAGGTGACAATTCAGTGAAGAGTAGTGGTATGCCTGTTGACCTCTCTTCAGGTGATCCGGAAATTAATGAATCTAACTTATCTGACCAGTTGGGTTCTGAAAAGATTAGACAAACTTTTTCAAATTCCTTGGAAGCACAGATCTCGAGTTTGAAACAACATGTGAAACTTATGGAAGACAAGCTGGATGAGACTATGGCTAGGCTTGAGGTGAAGGAGTCCAGGGTTGCTGAACTGGAAGATATTATTAACATTAGCAAGTCTTTAAAAGAAGAATCAGGTAGTACCATAGAGTTACAGGAGGAACAATTTAGAGATCTAAAGGCTGAGGTTGAGAGCCTGTTCAGGCAAAAGATTGAAGCGGAGATTGAGTATATTGTAATAAAAAGAACTACGCAAACGGTGAAGTTTGCTGCAGGTGACCAAATTGCACTCGTTGAAGAGCAAGAAGCAGTGGCTGGAGAACAAGCAAGGATGCTGAACAAGCTTGGAGAAGCAGAGATTAGGGCTGCAAAGCTAAAAGAACGAACAGAGGAATTGGGAAAGTTTCGTGGAGATATTATAGGCACTGAAGAGGTTTTTACTATGCAGAAGAGGTTATGGAAGGTCAGTTCATGTTTTTTTATGCAGTTGATTTTGTTGGTCTTGGCCGTCTGGGTTTTTTTGTTGCAGTCATCCCCCCATCAAGGGGTGGTTGTACCGACCTGAGTCTGAGAGTAGTAATGCCTTTTTTCTGTGTATTCTCAACCTCTGTAGGCAAATATTTGAATGTTAAATTTTATCTTTTATATTTAGAACATTTTTTCTTATTCTGCCCTCTTCTTCCTTGATTCCTTTCTTTTGTAACATGTTTTCTTCGGGGAATGCTTTCATCCCAAAGTCATAACCTTGATACAAAGCGTATACTGTATTTACCTTCCCTTTTCCGAGTTCATTTTGTAAACTGGTTGGCTAGTTCTGATTAACATTGAATCAGCTGTAACTTATATAAAGAGGTGTTTACCCTTTTTGGTTTGATTGTGTAAAGAATTGACTGGGTGGGCAGGTGGTGATAATTGATGTAGTATGTGCTGACAAAATATGTTATTTTCATTCTTGTTGGTTTTGTTTTCTAAATGTAGTGGAAGCCTCGAAGGATAGGATGTTTGTCACTCATAAGTCATAACTTAGGCACCAAGATAACGAGAGGCTGCAAACCCTATAAATGACTTATGTGATGTGCTCCGAATTTTATAGCTTCAGAGTTTCAACTCAAGCTGATTAAACTATTCCCAATTTTCTACACACACACACACACACACACACACACATCGAAAGCATCTGGTGCGGGATGTTTTTACAAGTCTGAACCGACAGTTAAAATCAAAGAGCAAGCTTATCTTCTCTCTCTCTTTCTTTCTTTTCTTCATCTCTTGGTGTGATTTGGGATAGGAAGAGCAATAGACAGATCTGAGCAGTGTTGATGGATCTAGGCAGGAGGCGCGATGTCTCGAGTGTTGATGGATATGAGCATGTCGCGCAGTATCTATTGCTTTCAATCTCCTGTTGAATGTGACTAGGTTCTCATTACCAGTCCCTCAATTGAGGGCTGCTATTCATGGTTACAATCTTCTGTGGTTGTATCCGGGAGTGATAATAGATCTCAAACTCAAAACTCCAAAAGCCAAAGTGGAGTTAGAAGTACAATAATCACGCATACAGTGGCATTCGCAATTTTCCAAGTTGCGTTGTTCATCAGTTATACATATCCTACTCGTCACTTAAGCATCAATCTGCCAAAAATTGTAACTACATTAGGCTATTACTTAACCTTCCAACACTCCCACCCTTTTCCAATTAGAAGAAACAATCCTAGATTTGTTCTTGTTTGCGTGGGATTTCAATCCATTCTATAAATAAGGTTCATGAAACATTTTATTGCTTCCAAGTCAGACATTTAAAGTATGGTTGTCTCTTGCCAAACTTCAGCCATGCTTGTTCATGCAATATCAATTTCGTTTAAAATTTTTAGGTGGAGCTTGATACATAGTCACTGGATTGATTCTTCCATTGGTAAAGAAATTAATCACATCATTTCTTGCATACGAATTTAATTTTGTGTTCAACAATTGATTAAAGAAAATTAATAGCTGGCCCTCATGCACATATTGAATAATTACTATATATATATATTAAAAGGAAAATATCCAATAAAAAAGTGTATATTCGTCCTTGTTGGTTAAGAACCCTATATTAAAAAGATGCAATGCATGATAAGATTACAAATTTTTGTATTCATGCTTGCACTATATTAAGTTACTGGCAAAATTAAGCGTAATCAAATAAGCATGGTAAAATTATTTGTACCACATTTATTAACTTAATTTTTCATTCAACCCTTCATTGATATGTGAGATTCATCTATGCGTAAATGAATCTCATACCTATTAACATCCTAAACACATAACATTAAGCAATTAAAGCACTATTAATTTGTGATACTGATTAAATGTTTTCAGCATATAAATGCTAGAGCACTAATGGACCAACTGAATAAAGAACAATGGTAGTTCCCAAAATGAATTTCCTTATTTTCTTAGTAAGACTATTTTAAGATATGAACACAGAACACAACCACCCTTCTGTACATAATCATCCTAATCAGATTGCAGATGAAGTGAACTACAGATCTACAGAATCTCAACCTAAAGAGGGAACTATAAAAAAGAACCATGTGCATGAAACAAATTAAGTCCAAAGTTCATAAAGGGACAATAGCAAGTAAACCGATTGTGCATGGTACATTGGTACTGTTTTGGAAGTTAAGAAAATGGCGTGAGGAAGGTGGCAATGTCTTTAGTCAAATCAGTTTGTAAAGAGTAAGTTTGAGGTCACGAGAATATGTCAAAAAACAGTTGAGAGCTATGCAGCCTCTACCTACTCTCTCCTAATTACCATTTTAAACATTATGAAAAATACACATACCATAACTCAATCACTCAATACTTAAGTATACAAGTTATTTTACAAGTAAAACAGTTGCTAATACATTGCTAATGACATATTCCACCGAATTTTAGGGTTTAAAATTCATCTACACGAACAAGCGAGCTCGACTCGGATTTATCAATATAAATAACATCTTTTCATATAATAGTAAATGAGTATGTGCATGTGATTTACCATGACTCCATGAGGCAGTTGTTATTTTGATATATAGGCATTAGGCAAGCATGCAGTGTATATACACCCTTCCTATTTAAACTTAATAACTCAATCCAGACACTTTGTTTTGTTGTCATATTCTTTTGCTGACCTGGTCATAATAACTCATATCAAGGGAGAAAGATGCTAAATTAAGCTTGAAATAGTTTTGTGTAAGAGTGACCTGGAAGTTTCTTCTTGTTGATTTTGATATGGAGGAAATTCTACACCTCTATCAGTTGTGTACACTAGGAGTAGGACCTTTTCAAATTTGACACCAACTTCCCAAACTCTAACAAGTTGCTTTTGGGGACTGATTGGATTGCTTCACTTGATACTTTATGCTTTATAATTCTTTATCAGAAAACGAACGATTGAAGGCTGAACAATTAAAACGAGTGATTCTTGCAAGTTAAAGTTGATGTGTAAAAGCCCCTATGGGCAGAGAAGTCTCTTGACTTTTAGGAAAAAAAAAAAATACTCCCTATTATGGACTTCCACTACATACTTAGTGCTATGTTATTAGCCTCACACACCTATAAAATAAACCATAACCAATTGCCAACAACACACAATATCTATACAATTTGTTCATGGATAAAAATATTGCTCTACACAATAATCTCAAGGCCTTTCCACACTACAAAAGAGTATGCAAGGTTTTTGATGCTTTTAGAATCAAATTAACTAATTAAGCAATGAAATGGGCCAAGGAATTTGGTAAAATAAAGAGTAGAGAAAATGAAATTCCAAAAGAAACCCATGTATATTGTCAGATTCTTTACATCATCATGATCTATGATCTTTAAATCTTTCACAGGACCATCATGCTTTCCATGAAGAAATTTAACACAAAAGGACAAAGTACCCATTTGACCCTGTATGAGCAAACAAGAAAGAGCAAAAGGGTTTCCTATCCAAAAGTGTTTTTCACTAGACTAAAAAACAAAAAAGCCAACAGTGAACTATCAGAAACCAAAGAGGTACTATAGTCCAGCTAGCTAGCTGCTACTAAAAAGCTTGATGATCGATGATGAGCTGATTTAAGTAACTGAATTGTAAGAAGAAGTTGCGTAACCAGCTCCAGAGTAGTCTGTACCTTGTTCATACTCCATAGGTGGGAGCTCATTGAGGTCAATGTCAAGGCCTTTGCGCCCGGTCTGACTCGATTGAGCTTGATCATTTGGACCGGTCCAGTGAGACCTCATGTGACCCCCTAATGCTTGACCTGTTGGAAAAGTCTTGTTGCAGATTCTGCATTGGTGACTTTCAGCTTGATCATGATCAACTTGGGTGGCTGTGTTGGTGAGATTAGCATTTCCATTATTAGTATCTTCAGAACCAGAGTGATGATCCATCATAGAGTACTGGATGTTGTTGTTGTTCTTCAGCTTGTTGTGGCTTGACATGTGTCCTCCCAATGCTTGGTGGCTTTGGAATGTCTTGTTGCAAAGACTGCAAGTGTAAACCTTGTGAAGATGGCTTTGGTGTTGATGATCTTGACCAACAACCACTCCTTCCAAGTCTTCCAATTTCATCTTCCTTCTCTTCTTCCTCCTCATCATGTTTGCAAGCACAATGCTCTCCGAGTTTTCGCTATCCGATAACTCCTCTTCACTGTCCTCTTTCAAATCCAATCCCAGCTTCATGTAATTCCCTGACTTTTCTAGACCAAACCCACCTCCCAAATCCTCATCTTCCTCAATTTCAAGCTTCTGCTTCCTCTTCTTGGCAACACCCACATAGTCAATTACCCTTTTGTCCTTGACTTCTTGATCCTGGTTTTTGGTCATGAAATTGCTGTTAGTGGCCTCCTCAGATCCTTTTGGATTGGCTTGAGCTAACATCATCAGATCATGGACAGCTTCACTCAAATCCAACTCATCATCATCATCACAATCATCAGTCTCAGAGTTGTTTTCAGAAAGATTACTACTTTTCCTACCTCTCTTTGCAGTTTGAGACCAGCTAGGCACAATCTTGGACAGATCAGGAACCGGTTTCGGATTGGCCCCAAACCAGATTCGAGCTGTGGCAGCAGAATCAATCTGCTGATCCTCAGCTGCCTTGTGATTGTTCTGAGGCAAAGCATCAGATAGAGTTGAAGTGGAGCTGTTCTTGGCCGATTGAGGAGGCTCAATTCCCCTATAAGGCCTATCAGGGTGTGACCTCATGTGTCCATAAAGAGATTTCTTTGATGGAAAAATCTTACCGCACTCTACGCAAACAGGTTCACTACTGGAATCAGTAGTAGTAGTAGTAGCACTGAATTCAGTGGTGCTATTCTTCTTCGCAACCACGGGCTTCGAAGATTTCGAAGAGCTCTTGATCAGTCCCTTGCTCTCTTGGACATGCATTCTCATGTGACCTCCCAGAGCTTTCCCGGACTCGAACCCTTTGCGGCAGATATGACAGAATTTCGTGAATTGAGGAGTAGGGTTTTCGGGTTTTCTATTACCTTGTTCTAAAAAGGGTTCAGCCTTTGCCATCTTGAGCTTAATCAGAAGTCCTCCTCCATTGTTGTTGCTCTCAGTGACCTCGTCTTGGTGCTCGATATCCATTTGAGGAAAAAACTCAGCTCAGAAAAAAAAAGACACAAGATTGAGCTCTCTGTGTGTGTATTTTCTTTTCTGTGAGTGGCCGGGATCGATCGATGGGTTTGTGAACCGGTGGGCTGGAGAAAAAGATGGAATACAGCCCTAATTAAAGAGATAGAGATAATATAGGTAGCTTGGCTAGGAAGCAAATCCACTTAATTTGATCCTCTTCTTTTCTTATCTTCCTAAAAATCCTCCCTTTGCTCCTAAAATCAAGATGCCTCATAAGGCAATGAAAAGCACAGAGATTTTGTGCATCTAGCTAAGCAAATATATATGGATTAGCTCAAAGGACGTTGAAGGAAACAGCTAGGAAAAAAGCCAGAAGAAACTGAACACAAAACTAAACAAAACACACAGAGAAAAACAAAGAGAGGAAGATCGATAGAGACCGAGAAGAAGAAAAATAATAGAAGATGGAGGCTTTCCAAATTCTGCAGTTGGGTGTTTTAGTCTCTTTGTTTTTATATAACTGCTCTTTCTTTTTGTGAGAGAGAGTTTTTGGTTCGTGGGAAATTTACTGTCACTGCCCCCCTCTAATTCCGTTCTTTCAGAATCTCCAACTCTAATTAATAATACCAAAACAAAACCCCCCCCTCTCTCTCTCTCTCTCTCTCTCTCTCTCTCTCTCTCTCTCTCTCTCTCTCTCTCTCTCTCTCTCTCTCTCTCTATTTGATTTTTCTGAGAATTATATCGAGTGGAAATTTAACCAAGCAAGCTATTAGCTATATTTAGTGTGAAGTTGAGGTTAAGGTTAACTTAGGACTACACTCTCCCACAATCCCACTATGAGCCTATTTAGGACTACACTACGTTAGTACGTTCACACCAAATCCTTTCTAGGATTTTTTTTATTTAATTTTTTGGGATTTTGTTTTTGGAGCTACACCAAGTAATTGAATTGTACCCGAAAATTTCTCAATTTCACAAATTTTAGCTTTCAAAATCTTATAATGTAAATGTTCCGACCAATCCCAAAAATTATATTTCTTTTTTTAATTGTTACTATTGGTAAGTAGTAATTATTCTTCTTTTTCTCTCATTAAGATCAAATCTCTTTGGGATTCTTCCTACTCTAAGAATGAGAGGAAACCTTGCCATTTGAAAACTCTTGGGTTTCAAAGTGCGTGCCTATCTCTTAATTATTCTCTGGTAGAATGAAAATCTCTTAAATTCTCTTGGAAACTATTGATTGTACGTTCATTATTATCTCCCTTAATTTTGTAAATTTCATATTCACACCACTTACCATTCACCACACGTACACCACTCATCCTCACCACTCCCACCTCAAATTGTAAATAATCAGATTGAGCAAATTAAACTTCTAACCTTTTGGAGTTTATGGAAAGTTGTGGGAGACAACTTTGGAGGACCGGAATACGCTTGCACCCCATATAAGACAAATTTTTGGATGATATATGAATGAGGAGAAGAGGGAAGTAGTTCTGAAATTCAGTATGATTTTATGAGGAAAGATTTTGAACAATGCCACATCCATGGTGTTGAATTTGTTGATCCATTCCTTATGCATTATCCAAATAAAGCTCTACAAGAAAAAAATAATCTTTATATTGTAGTCAACAATATCCAGTATATATCTTGAGTTCCTCGCATTTTCCCTATCAAAACTAAACATGAGAATAAGTTATTATCGTTTGTTCTTAGGCACGAATATACCATGCCCAATTTCATTTCATACATTTATCATTTATCATCATGACTCTGTTTAATCCCAAATGTGATTTCAAATAAATATATGAAAGTTCTTTTAATGTTAGTTACTCATGTACGTGTGACCGTTGATAAATGCACGAAATTTAGTGTGAGATCTACATTAATAGATGTTTATCAATCACTCAAATGTTCACACGTACGTATGATTGACTCTAACATTTTTCTTCCTAGTTTTTCTTAAATCTTTTAATGCACTATGGTATAATGAATTAAATACTCTCAATTTTTTTTTCTTTTGGAAATTGATGGGTTGAAAATCAAGTTTTATTTTCGTATATCTAATATGTATTACTTAGATTAAGGTAATTAATGGTGCTTCAATATTAGTGATGTTGACAAAAAATATATATATCTATACTTCTTTTGAGAAAAAAAAATATATCTATACTATATTACTATTATAATGAGAAGAGGTCTTGGTGATCATAACTTCATTTTTTATGGATATATCCTTAAAATATTAAAAAACTTTAAAATAGAATTTATTAATAGGGACAACAATGTAAATACATAAAATAAAAAAATAAAATAATAACTATTCATATGTAGAAATAACTACTCACATCTTAATTAACTACCCACTAATTCTTAAGAAAAAAAAACGATTTACACATGTAGAGCATGTTATAAAAGGCTAATATAAATTAGGTGTAGGAAACTACTCAACATGAGTTATTGGTAAAAAAAAATTAAAAAAAAAACTCTGCTAGGGTTAATTAATTAGTAGAGAGCATGGCAGCGGAAAAGTCCCAAACAAGCTAGCTTCCCTCTGAGGCTAGGTTTGGGATATATGGAGAGGGATCCATCGTCAACCTCTTCTCCTAGTTCTCGCTCAATACAAGCAATGATTGTAACATGTGATTTTTTTAGATTGTTGTCCTTATTAATTAATTTTATTTCAATTTTTTTTAATATTTGGGGGATATATCTGTAAAAAAAAAAATAGTTATGATCAACAAGACCTCTTCTTCTTATAATAGTAGACTTATACAACCGCACATAAAAAACTTTGTTCTTATTTTAGAAGGATTTTGTTTCTCTAGGATTTCTATTCCCAATGACTTTAATTTTAATTTTTAACTCTTGACTCCATTTACGATTCTTTGGTCTACGTTTTAGAGAAGGAAGCCCTCTTCTTAGGGATAGAGTGGTACTTATCGAGTTTCTTGAGTGTAATCAAGCCTCTATTAAGTCTATATTGAAAAGGGTTAATCAGGACGAATGAAAAACAAACCTCGTCAACAATTTTTCTCTAGTATTGTTTACTTTTTACTAAACTAACTTGAACTATTGAAGACGTTTTTATTATGTCTTTGATTAATAGAGTAACACTGAAATTCAGACAGCAACAAAACTCCAAGTCATGCAAAATGTAAACAGCAAATGTATCGTCATGCCAACCACCTTTAATTATATTGAAGCAGCATATGGCAGCATGGTTCTTTTAAAAGAAACTAAGGTGAATTTAAGTACTGACTAATTCAAACGGTCGATCATTCATATTATCATATATTATATTTCAAACACACTTTATGTGATCATCCATACATGAGAAAATATCTCAGTGACATTAGATTCAGTCTTTCACCTAGGTGGAGAAGGGAAAAATAGAGAAAAAAGACGATAAAAGCAAAACAACAAAAAAGTGAGAAAATACCATAAAACACATGAAAAATATCTCACATAGGCCAAAATAAAAATTTCTCAAAACTTCACCATTAGTGTAACATGTTTGTTTGTTGTTTTTAAAGGTGTTCCAATTTACAGAACTCGAAAATCTCGAATAGTTTATTTATTATAAATTTTTTAGTTTTCTTACTTTGAAAAATCATATGGGCATCGTGGCATCCTTTGCATGGGCATAGATATCGTTAGCCTCGCTAACATGTGCATCGTTGCAAGTGTCGGGGGTACCTCGGGATGTCTCCTTGTGAATTGCACTTTTTCCTTCAACTTTATCGGTGTCAAAACTTCACCATTGATAAAACATGATTTTTAAAAGTTGTGCTAACTGATTTTTCTTGAAAATCTGGACTCGTATGTGAGTTATAATTTTTTAAGTTTTCGACTTTGAAAAATCATAACTCACAAACGACTCGAGTTGTTCAAGCAAAGTCAATTGGAAAAAGTTTAAAAATCAACGTTGATAAAGTTTTGTTACGGACAAAATTGAAGAAAAAAGGGATTGATATGGTTTGGCACGTTTGGAGGTGTCACGACATGTCTTGCATACCAAACCGTGCCAACCCCCATTTTTCTTTAACTTTACCCATGCCAAAACTTCACCATTGGTAAGACATGATATTTAAAAAGTGTTCTAACTGACTTTGCATGAAAATCTTGAATCGATTTTTTTTAAATGATTTTTCTAGTTTTCCGACTTTAGAAAATAGTAAAAACTAATGAGTAGATATTTTTGCGTTCTGTCAACTAGAGAAGTCCTTAAACATTATGATTTGAGTGTTGAAAGATTTTGGTAGGAAAATAAGAACATGCAATTTTGGCCAAAAATCGTGTGTATAACCCAACGTTTATGGTGAAAAACCATGGTTTTCGCAAAACATGTTTTGTAAAAGGTGTTCCAATTAATAGAACTCAAAAATCTTGAATCGTTTATTTTTTATGAATTTTCTAATTTTCCGACTTTGAAAAATTGTAAAATATAAACGATTCGATATTTTTGCGTTTTTGTCAACTCCAGAAGTCCTTAAAATTCAAGGTTTGAGTGTGAAAATAAGAACTTGCGATTTTGGCCAAAAATCGTGTGACCCATGGTTTTGCGTGAAAAACCATTTTTTCGGCAAAAAAAAATCTCAAAAATTCACCATGAATAAAATATGTTTTGTAAAACGTGTTCCAATTGTTAAAACTCGAAAATCTCAAATCGTTTATTTTTTATGAAGTTTCTAGTTTTTTCGACTTTGGAAAATCGTAAAATATAAACGAGTCGATATTTTCGCATTATGTCAACTCGAGAAGTCCTTCTAATTCATGGTTTGAGTGTGAAAATAAGAACATGCGATTTTGGCCAAAAATCGTGTGTTATAACCCACGATTTTTGGTGAAAACCATGGTTTCGGCAAAAAAAAAAATCAATAATTCACGATTGGTATACCATGTTTTATAAAAGGTGTTCTAATTGACATACTTGAAATCACGAATTGTTTATTTTTTTTTATGAATTTTGTAGTTTTCCCACTTTGAAAAATATCACAGGTATTGTGGGCATCATTTGCATGGGTATAGACATCGTTAACCTTACTAGCATGGACATACATCATTATTTAGCCTCGCTAGCATATGCATTGTTAGGTAGCCTCGCTAGCATTTGGATAGTTGGAAGTGTCGGGGGCACCTCGTGATGTCCCTTTGTGAACTGCACATTTCCCTTTCACTTTACCAGTAATAAAATTTCACCATTGGTAAATTAAACATTATTTTAAAAGGTGTGCCAATTGAATTTGCTCAAAAAGTCTGACTCGATTGTAAGTTATGATTTTTTAAGTTTTTTGAATTTGACAAATCATAACTCGATCACAAACGACTCAAACTTTTTAAGGAAAGTTAGTTGAAAATGTTTTAAAAATCAAGTTTTAACATTAGTAAGATTTTGTCACAGACAAAGGTGAAGGGAATATGAGTTGACATAGTTTTACACGTTTGGAGATACCACGACATGCACAAGCATACTAATCCTTGTCAGCCCCTTTTTCTAGTAATAAAACTTCACTATTGGTAAGATATGATTTTTAACATATGTTTCAACTTACTTTGCTTGAAAATCTCGAATCGTTTAATTTTTTTATATAAATTTTTGAGTTTTCCGACTTTAAAAAATAGTAAAAAATAAACATGTCGATATTTTTACGTTTTATTAACTAGAGAAATCCTTAAAAATCATGATTTGAGTTTGAGAAGATTTTAATGCAAAAATAAAAACATGTGATTTTGACCAAAAATCATTTGTTATACCCACAGTTTTGGGTGTAAGACCATGGTTTCGACAAAAAAAACATTTCTCAAAAATTTACCATTGATAAAAAATATTTTGTAAAAGGTGTTCCAATTGACAGAACACAAAAATTTCGAATCTTTTATTTTTTATGAATTTTCTAATTTTTTGACTTTAGAAAATTGTAAAATATAAACGACTATATATTTTTGCGTTTTGTCAACTCCAAAAATCCTTGAAAATCATGATTTGAGTGTGAGAAAATTTTGGTGCGAAAATAAAAACATGCAATTTTGGCCAAAAAATCATGTGTTATAACCACAATTTTGGGTGAAAAACTATGGTTCCGGCAAATAAAAAAAAATTCTTAAAAATTTATCATTGATAAAACATGTTTTGTTAAAGGTGTTCCAATTAACATAACTCAAAAATCTCTAATCGTTTATTTTTTATGAATTTTCTAATTTTCAGACTTTGAAAAATCGTAAAATATAAACGACTCGATATTTTGCGTTGTGTCAACTTTAGAAGTCCTTGAAAATCATGGTTTGAGTGGGAAATATTTTGGTGCGAAAATAAGAACATGCAATTTTGGCAAAAAAATCATGAGTTATAACCCACGGTTTTAGGTGAAAAACCATGGTTTCGGCAAAAAAAAAAATTAAAAAATTCTCATTGGTAAAACATGTTTTGTAAAAGGTGTTCCAATTGACAGAACTCGAAAATCTCGAATCTTTTTTTTATTTATGAATTTTCTAGTTTTCTGACTTTGGAAAATTATAAAATATAAACGATTCGACCGTTCTGTCAACTCGAGAAGTCCTTAAAAATGATGATTTGAGTGTGGAAAGATTTTAGTGTGAAAATAAGTACATACGATTTTGACCAAAAATCGTGTGTTATAACCCACGCTTTTGTGTGAAAACCCATAGTTTCGGCCAAAAACAAAAAAAAAATTCAAAAATTCGTCATTGGTAAAACATGTTTTATAAAAGGTGTTTCAATTAACAGAACTCTAAAATCTCAAATCGTTTATTTTTTTTTTATGAATTTTGTAGTTTTCCCACTTTGGAAAATAACACAGCCATCATGGGCGTCCTTTGCATGGGTATAGGCATCGTTAACCTCACTAACTTGGGCATACATCATTAGCCTCGCCAGCATTTGCATTGTTAGGTAGCCTCGCTAGCATTTGGATCGTTAGAAGTGTCGGGGGCACCTCGAGATGCCTCTTTGTGTACTACCCCTTTCTCTTCAACTTTACCAATGTCAAAACTTCACTATTGGAAAATTAAACATGATTTTAAAAGGTGTGCCAAGACTTTGCTCAAAAAGCCTACTCGATTGTAAGTTATAATTTTCTAAGTTTTTGAATTTAGAAAATTATAACTTACAAACGACTCTTACTTTTCGAGCAAAGTCAGTTGAAAATGTTTTAAAATTCAAGTTTTAATATTAGTAAGTTTTTGTCACGGACAAAGTTGAAGGGAATATGAGTTTGCATAGTTTGGCACGTTTGGAGGTGCCACGGCATGCCCAAGCATGCTAAGCTTTGCCAGCCCCTTTTGCTAGTGATAAAACTTCATCACTGGTAAAACATAATTTTTAAAAGGTGTTCCAACTGACTTTGGTTGAAAATCTGGAATCGTTTATTTTTTAATAAATTTTTGAGTTTTCCGAATTTGAAAAAATCGTAAAAAATAAACGTGTCGATATTTTTACGTTTTATCAACTTGAAAAGTTCTTAAATATCATGATTTGAGTGTGGAAAGATTTTGGTGCGAAAATAAAAATATGTGATTTTAGCCAAAACTTGTGTGTTATAACCCACAGTTTTGGTGAAAAACCATGGTTTCGGAATTTTTTTTTTAAAACTCACCATTGGTAAAACATGTTTTGTAAAAGGTGTTCCAATTGACATAACTCAAAAATCTCGAATCGTTTATTTTTTTGTGAATTTTCTAATTTTCCGATTTTGAAAAATCGTAAAATATAAACAACTCCATATTTTTACGTTTTGTCAACTCTAGAAGTCCTTAAAAACCATGGTTTGAGTGTGGGAAAATTTTGGTGCGAAAATAAGAACATGCGATTTTGGCCAAAAATCGTGTCCCACGGCTTTGGGTGAAAAACTATGGTTTCCGCAAAAAAATTAAAAAATTTCTCATTGTAAAACATTTTTTGTAAAATGTGTTCCAATTGACAGAACTCAAAAATCTCGAATCGTTTAGTTTTTTTATGAATTTTCTAGTTTTCCGACTTTGGAAAACCGTAAAATATAAACGAATGGATATTTTCGCGTTCTGTCAACTCGAAAAGTTCTTAAAAATCATGGTTATGAATGTGAGAATATTTTGGTGCAAAAATAAGAATATGCGATTTTGGCCAAAAATCGTGTGTTATAACCCATGATTTTAGGTGAAAAACCATGGTTTCAGCAAAAAAAAAATTTCTCAAAAATTCACCATTGATAAAACATGTTTGGTAAAAAATGTTTCAATTGATAGAACTCAAAAATCTCGAATTGTTTTTTTTTATAATAAATTTTCTAAGTTTCTGACTGTGAAAAATAGCACAGGCATCGTGGGCATCATTTGCATGGATATAGGCATCGTTAGCCTCGCTAGCATGTGCATGCATCGTTATTTAGTCTCGCTAGCATGAACATCGTTAGTTAGACTCGTTAGCATAGGCATCATTGGAAGTGTCGGGGGCACTTCAAAATGCCTCTTTGTAAACTTCACCTTTCTCTTTAACTTTAACAGTGTTAAAAGTTCATTATTGGTAAATTAAACATGATTTTTAAAAGGTGTTCCAATTAATTTTGCTCGAAAAGGCTGACACGATCGTAAGTTATGAATTTTTAAGTTTTCCGAATTTGAAAAATCATAACTCACAAACGACTAGTTTTTTAAGCAAAGTCAGTTGGAAAAGTTTTAAAAATCAATTTTTTACATTTGTAAAATTTTGTCATGGACAAAGTTGAAGGGAATATGGGTTGACATAGTTTTACACGTTTAGCGGTGCCACGACATTCCTTAGCATGGTAAAACTTGCCAACCCCCTTTGCCCGTGATAAAGTTTCACCATTGGTAAGACATGATTTTTAAAAGGCGTTCCAATTGACTTTGCTTGAAAATCTCAAATCGTTTATTTTTTATGAATTTTCTAATTTTCTAACTTTGAAAAATCATAAAAAATAAATGAGTTCATGAAATGCAATTTGGCTACTTAGATTCTCTACTTTGGATTGTGTGCAAAAATAGAGACCAACAAATTACTACAATAAAGGAATTGATTTTCATTCCTGAGTTTTCTTGTGTTTACTAACATGCACATGAATCGGAATGATTGTGGGTCCGAAAAAAGTAACTAAAAAAGAGAAATCTATTCCTGAATATCAGGAGTTTGATTACCAAGGGGGAAGTATGTATTAGGAATGAACTCCATCGGAATGAACTCCGATTCATTTACATTTCCATTCCAAGTAAGTAAACATGCCATAAATGGATTCGAAATCCCAAATGTTACACAAATTCAACACTTGCGTTACAAATTGAGAAAACCTAATGCTTTTTCTTTGGCAAGTGAGAAAACCTAATGCTAATTCCTACGAGTGCATACGAAGAGAAACATGTGTCTACCTAACCGATCAAATAGAGCCTCCTATTGCTGTGCTTTATACTCCATCATCTCTGTTTTATATCTCTCCTTGTCCTTGAGTCCTTTTTCCTGATACACCTGCATAGCAACAATGGAGGTGGAGTGTTATATTTGATAACAAATATTCAGAAATGGGTAACGAATCATCATATATTATATGAATAGAAAACATGATTAGCCTTGAATTAAGCAAACTAAACAATTAAACCTTAATTCGAGCTAATAAACTTTGTTTAGGGTAAATGATATACGTATGACGCTTATTATGGGCAAATGTACTTCATATTTATCATACGTAAAATTGTCTCAGAGAGCCAGTTAGAAGGGTTGAGAATCAAAACCAAAGTAAACGATAATAGAAATTTTTTTTTTTTTAAACCAAGCATTGAAAACGTCATATCTAAACCTTTGTATGTCACAAAATCAACAGGAATCCACATATAAGAAAATAAAAGGTTGAGAATATGTACTTCTGAAAACCAAGAACGTGAAACCTCTCTTTAAACCTCATATAATGTCACAAAATCATCCGAAACCCGGATATAAGAAGATAAGCTTAAAAGATGCTAAAGGTGAAAAAAGCAGGCATAAGAAAAAGATGCATCACCAATTCACTATACCTGTTTCTCAGCCTCGCTAAGATTGTTCCAGAGATACCCAATTTTCTTGCTAATGGCTCTCTCTTGGCCATAATACAAAGGCTTTAAACTGGCATAGTGCTCAGCGAAGAAGAAATTGTAGCCACTTCTGTTTGACTTGGGCCGAGAGGGATCACGTAATGCCAACCTGGATCTCTTTCTACTTCGTTCAGTAGGCATCTCAGAAAAATTCTGAGACACAGACAGAGGATGATGATATAGGATGCCATTCAGCACTTCAGACCCCAAATTCACAGTAATGACATAACCACCATCAAATTTGCGATCAATGGTTCCCATAATTGGGCAACCAAGTTGCATTACAATCGGGGTTGCTGTGCATAAGATAGAAAAAACAGAATCATATTGTAATTATTCATGACTAGTTGCTCAGAAAAACTAGATGCTACAAGTAAGATCAAAGGAATTCAAGAATAATAACAAGAATTAGAATGATTAAAGTTGAATTCCTTAAAGCAAGTCATTATTTTACTAGACAGACTGCCTAATGAAACTTCCAATGTTGTTTATCTTTCTTCATAGCAAGTAGCAGTATATATTTCAAAAGCGATGTCACACAAGCTTGATAACTAATGTCAACTTCCTTTATTCAACAATGCCAACTTCAATAAGCTACAGAAACAATAACTATACATCAATGATTCCAAGCACTCAAAATTGCAGGAAATTTGGAACCTTTCAGAGTTAGAAGTAGACACCAGAAACTTCCACAACTATTGTATAAGTATAAAATCAACACACTAATACAATTATCACATTGAGAAGGAGGTTAGTTGCACTTACCCTGACCCTGAAACCGGATGGTACCTTGCTCCGGTTCAGACCCATTGTCAGGGTTCCTGACTACAGGATCTGAAAATAAAATAACAAAACCTTATAATCATTTTAATCAACAAAAAAGAACACACTAAATTTACAAGGAGCCATGTCTTCATTTACCATGCATTGGGATTCTAATAACTTCTTTGTGGAAATAATAGACCTGCTCAAAGTCAAAGAGCAAAGACAAATAGTACTTCCGTAAGACAAATGATGCGCTAGTAATTGTTGTTGGGAAATTGAAGACCATAATCACTTCTTTCCATTGGCGATCTCTAATCACCTGCAACCAGTTTAATAGAATTTAAAGGAAATAAAACAAATCTATGGAATGACTCCAAGACAGAACTGGAAAAGTTATATGAAGATTAAAGTAGATACAACATAGGTAAATTTGGACCCTTTCAGAAGCCTTGGAAATAACTTTTGTCTTAACTGAGACTACTAATATACTAATAGGTAAAAGTCGGCCAGGCATTCACTCAGCTGTGACCACATCCCCACTCTAGCTTGATTTTCGTAAAACGCAATAAGTATAAATTATTGAGGCTATGAACCACTTTTCAGACAATAATTTTAGTTTTAGCTTCAAGAACCTTAAATATGAACAACCAGGAAGAAAGATAAATGAAAGAACCTTTTCAATGCCACCACGAGATGTGACTTCTACAAAAAGGAGATGCAGATCCAGAGCTTTTCCTCCAACAGTAGGAATCCTACACAAAAGAAGCCTTTAGCATATAAAATTTGCCAGTAAAGAATATCCACATGCACTTTCTGCGGCCATGATACTCATGAATGCTGAACCAAAAACACTTAAAGGAAAACAATTTATACAGTCAGCAGATTAGGAAAGGTTTATGGTGGGAAAAAAAAACCCATAGCACGATAATAAACAATTTATTATGTGCACCTATATCCTATCAAAAATAAAAGAGAATAATGTGCACCCATTAGACTATATCCTTGAACCTCAACCCACTTTCTCTGTGATAGCTGATATATATGTATATACATATACAGACATATGTATTTCTGGTAGACGAAGGGCAGGGGAGGAGGTAGAGTGGGGAATCAACGTCAAGCTAAGAGATTTACTAACTAGCTTCTTAAACTATTAGGTATTTACTCACACATGAATGGCAAAACCCTTGGGGATATCTCATAAATGAGTCATTTATTTTAACCAACATCCCCCTTAAAATGACAAATATGCTGTCTAAGGGCCACTCTCTTGTCAAACAACTGCAGGTTGGGTTGTTTGAACTTGGGGGAGGTGGAAGGCCTTTCCATGTAAGGGGTACGGCATGACTGTAAATGCAGGCATAAGGTTCCTCCAGGTAGGCGGTACATAAGCAATGGACTTCTTCTTGGACCTGTAGCGGCTGGGCATATTTGTTTGTAGGCGAGAACTGTACGTAAATCCCAATTCGTTAACTTTATTCGGAGACCAAAGCACAAGGAAAACGTTAATTTTTTATCTTTTCTTTTTTTCCCTTTTCTTCCTATCTGATCTTTTCTTATGTCTGCTCCCTGTCGTGGCCTCCCATTACTGGCGGGCCACTCCTGCTTCTCCACTGAGACATTTCAGATAATTTTTCCTTAGCAGAAAGCTTAACCATCGAAGTCATTTTTAAAAATTTGTGCAATACAATCCCGGTAAAGCGGTAACAAGCAAGCATAAGATGATAAACCAAGAAACTGAGAAGCATTAAACTCTCCAGGGAATTCATGCGCACAAAAAAAAAGAAATAGAAGGAAATAACCGCTGAAAGACACTGACACCGAAACAATGACATTAAACAATGCAGCAATTATTTGTTCGTTAAAGAAGGTAGGGCAATTATTTCTCCCCCAAAAAGAAACAGATTATTTTCCATAAATCCCCATATCCAGGAAACACAGTAACGGTCCCGTGTTGCATTGAGTGTGAGAGTCTCTTTGGCATAGTAATACTACGTAGATGGAAATTTTTAAGCTGAAAAGTAGATATCTGAGAAAGTTAAATCCCGATTTATTGAAGCCATTCAAGGGAAAGAAGAAATCAATGAAAACATGGGAAAATTCACTTTCTCTTCAATGAAGCCTCTCTAGTGAATGAAAATTTCAGATCTTGGAAAATAAGAAAAATCTTCCTAACAAAGGAAAAAAACATCAATATAAGTTGGTATGGCAGATAAATGGTGGAAATCATGATGCAATAAATACGGAGATTTTGATAATGTTACTGAAACCCACATCATTAACCCTAGATAAAGATCCTAAACTAGCTAAAACACTCAAACTAGCTGCACAATGCAGCTTAAAAATTTCAGAACTATGCATGCATATCGTCTAATCAATTCAAATGAAGGACATGGAAACATAGTTATGATTGAAAATCATTTAATTGAAGTATGCAATGCATTTTTGTCGATGTTGCTATTGAAACCAGCATCATTAACCCTAGATAAAGATCCTGACTTTGCTAATACACTCAAACTAGCTGTGTAATGCAGTCTAAAACTTTCAAAATGCACATGTTCACCACCGCCAATCAATTCAAATAAAAGAACGGGTAAACACAGTTGTAATTGAAAACCCATTAATTGAGGTATGCAATGCAGTTTGGTTAATGCTGTTATTGAAACAAACATCATTAACCCTAGTTAAAGATCCCAACTTTGCTAATACACTCAAACCAGCTGTGCAATGCAGTTTAAAAATTTTCAAATCTATGCATACATTCAGTCCAATCAATTCAAATGAAGGAAAGGGCACACACAGTTGTGATTGAAAACCCTAAAATTGAAGCATGCAATTGCAAAAACCCTATAATTGAAGCATGCAAAATGCAAAAACCCTACAACTACAATTTCTCAATGAGGCCAACATCTTATCACCAACAGATCAAAGCAAATCTAACCCATATAACAAAATAACAAAACAAGACATAATCAAAGCTGTGAGAGAAAACCCAGAAATTACATGAATTTGGTTCGGATGGAATTGTGAAACTCCTTGAGCTTTTCCCAGAAAAGGTCCGAGCTTTGAGCCACATCCTCATACGTGGCCGAGGCCGGAGGGTACATCTTTGGAATTGAGCCGAGGGTTGGCAGAGACCTAGTAGCATTGTGAGTGAGCACTGGTTGTTGTGGGGCTGGGACAATAGCCCAAGAAGCCTCCTTTCCTGTAATTGGTGTCGTTGGGACCTCAGACATGTTTAGTGAGAAAGAAAAGAGGGTAAAGATGGATAGGTTGGTAGATTTATTTTCTCTATTTCTATCCTGCCAGGAGATAACAAACGGATTATATTGGGACTCTGATATCTCTATAGTCTATATACCTCTACATATATAGCGAGACCCTTGTTTTGGTGTCACAGGTTTCATCGAAACATGAATTACCTATCATATCCTTCATAATCAAAATAAAAACAGATTAGTATTTTTGGAAGGTAAATGTCAAGATTAGGTGTATTGTTTTTTCTTTTCTTTTTTTGAGGAAAGATTAGGGTGTATTGTTTTCTTTCAGGGAAATAGTGTTTTATTTTCCTTTTCGTAATCTACAAAATCATTTAAAGCGACTTAATTTGATATATTTCATACATTGTTATAAAGTATTATGAAACACGATGTTACGGTATAGTTTGGCGCCTCTTATTGTGTTATTTAATTCTAACATGCAACGTAAATGCAACGTAAACACAATTATACTTGAATTACACATATTAATTAGGTTGTGGCAATTTAAACCTCACCTAGAACTTATTACTATACCTCCCAATTAATCTTTTTTTCTTCTTCTATATATTATTATTTAGTCTGCTCCCAATATCAAGAATATATATATATATAGACATCAAAGATCTACTCAAATTTGTACCACAAGTTTTCCTTCAGCATGCTCCTCGAACTACAAATTTTGTAGCTCATAGGTTAGCTAGTTATAGTTTTGATTCTAATGTTCACCTTGAGTGGTTCTCTTATGCTCCGGATTTTATTCTGGATGTCTTTTGTTACGATTGTAATCGTATATGATTTTAATACAAACTATCTTCATTTTTCCTTTGGTCTATATTTGGGTTCGGGTTTGATGAAACTGATTCTGATGAATTAATATATTGAGGTCATCATGCCTAACCGTTCCATTTTTCTACTTTCATCATCATGATCTCATGCATAACCGTTCACCTTACATCACTTATATTCCTATACTATTTGCTAGGAAAATTTTTCCTTAAATTTAAAATGATAACCTGTTAAATTACATGAACTATAGCAGTCATTAACTCATTTTTCCTACACCATTTTGTGAATCGCTAAGATCTATGGAAGTAATTAGATTCACTATCACTTGTATATATAAGAACAAAAACTTCCTATGCACCATCGATAAATCGACTAGCTAGTGGTACCTAGCTCAGATATTGTTTCTGAATTGAAACAGTAATCTGTCGACATAGAATAAGCAGCCATAGTGTAATTGATTGAATAAATTAACAATGATCTGTTAAACCATCATTGATCGACCAGAGTTTCAATTAACAGATCAAAGGAAAATGAGGCAAACTTCATGCAAGCTTTTCATGATGGAGGGAGCTATCAAAGCTTTTCATAATGGAGTGGTCGATATTCCACATGTGTTTTCATCAATTCCACATTTTTCGTTTCACTTCTTTCATCAATTCGGAAGTTGGTGAGGATTGAATATATGCCATAAACCAGAGCAGCCGATTGTAAGCGCCGATATAGGATTTAACAAGGGATTTGGGGAGGATATGAATTTTTTACAGTGATCGATGGTTTATGATGAAACTCTTGCTGATTATAGTGAATTTTGAGGCATGGGGTCTGGAAATACAATATGGCCTTGAAACTATCAAGCAGATATGAAGATCTGTTGATTCTTTTTTTGTTTTAACTATTAATTCTAGTTAGGATTCTCCTCCATTCTCTTAACAAGCCTTGTATATATTTTGTTTCTCTCTCTCTCTCTCTCTCTGTGTTTTCTCTTGTGTGCACTTTGTTTGTAATTTAGCAACTTAAAACTATCATGTATGAAGCATAATTATTCCTGTTAGTGCTGCATAATTATTCCTGCTCTAGGAGACTAGCCAATGCTGCAATTCGATTCATTCTTATTGGCCCTAACCTGTAAGACCATTTTCACTGTACCAAGTACCATGAGATTTTGCCAACATCTTGTTACTTAATTATAAAAACAAGATGTCAAATGATAATTATATATATTACATATGAAAAGATTGTAGGCATTCTAATAACAGCTAATTAGAAGCGTATTGAGGGAAGACAGGACTATAAACTTTTAAAGAGTGAAACTTCAAATGTTGAGTGTCTTGTGTTTCGTTTGTTGTTTGTATATATCGGCAGAAAAGAACACATGGAATAAACTTCTTAAATTCAAAACAAAACCAAACACAGTGAGCTAAATTGAAAAATGTAATAAGCAAAACAACACAGAAGCTCTCCAACCAGTGATTCATTAATAGGCTATACAAATTACAAGCAAGAGAAAAGAATACAACATGGTGCTTCAAAATGAAATCACATCAGTCAAAGAACTTGGGATCATAGCCATTGCTGGAGGTTGCCAAGATGTAGTAAGCCACTATGTGACCAATTGAACCCCAAGCCAGAACATCCACAATGTTGAACCCAACAGGGTCATTTGACTTGAGGAGGCTCACATACTCCTTAGCCCTGGTGTCACCAGCCTCAAAATGGGTCACTCCATTCTGCTCAGGTAAGCCTTGCTTGGCAACATTTTCCCTCTGGAAGTTGAAGAACACAAACCTACCCAAGAACAGGGATAGCCCTGTACTGAGGCTTATGACCAAAGGAGTGCTCAGCTCAGCTCTCACAACACCAGTTGATCTCTTGGTATTTGGTGCAGTGATGCTCAACTTGGTGCTTGGGGCTGCAGACCTGGTGAGGGGTCTGAGGCCTTGGAAGGAGATTTGGGTTGGTGAGAGCTGAGGCCTTGTGATGGAGGGGGAGAGGAACAAAGTGGAGGAGGAAGAAGCTGCCATTGTTGAAGGTGTGGTTATTGCAAGGTTTGGGGTTATGAGAATTATGATGCAAGTAGGAGTTGGATTGTGAAGAGATGAGATTTGTATAATAGTGCAAGGAAAGTCATATCTTCACTAGTTGTGATTGGAGTGGAGGTCGAAGAAAGGATTGGGAGGATGTGAACCAGTGAAGAAAGATTTTGGAGGATGAGTTGGCAGTCCCTTATTGGGTCCTTCTGGATCAGAGATTTTTGGCCGAATCTCTATGAGTATCAACCAAGTAAATTCAGCTCATGCCTACAAACACCAAAACAATTCCTTGTCCACACTAAGATGATTTAAAGTTTGACCATTTGAAAAGAAGCATTTTTTTTTATTCTCTTACCACAAGAAAGTCGAGGCAAGAGGAAAATAAGGTTGTAGACATTTACGATTCTCAAGTATAAGTGTATAACCATGCTTAAAAAGCTTATTATAGAGCGTCAAGAGATTGTGATGACACGAGTTGACGGTTATGCAACTGAAGAGCTTTCAATTTCAAAATTACTTGGAACATGAAACATGAAACACAACACTTAGGATCCAAGAAACCAACTAGAATGATAGGTTCTCAGCTCACATAACAAGTCTCATATTAGGATAAAATTTCTAAGGGTAAACAGACAACCCTTGCACCCTAAAGACAGTCTTTCCTATTTGTTTGGAACATTCTGGCCTTAGCCTTCTGTACATTCCTCCCTTCTACACGCTTTATGGATAATTGGGAACATCAAACAACATTACAATTACACAGTAATACTAATTTACACCTACAACCTCTTCTTCAACTGCGTCAAATATGCTACTAGGCTTCACAGTTGCAACGAAGAATCAGCAACACCAAAACACTTATTCGCAGGTTGCACATTCAACTCAAATAAGAGAATCAAGATAGGAGTAATTCCGGTGTCGTCCATACTCGAGAAGACTGCCATATGTACGATCCCACACTCCGATGAAAAGCGACTCTGTGTCTGGACTGAATGATATGCCAGAAATCTCACCAAAGAAATCAATTTCCTGCTCCTTCTCGTACCCACTTTTCACATCATAGACATGCACAAAGTCTGCTGGCTCTGCCATCATCATATACCGACCATCAGAAGTATAGCGGATTGACCGAATAGCTCCAAGGTTTCCCTTTAAAACAGCAACTGACTTCGATGGGTTTCGAACATCCCAAACCCGACAAGTTTTGTCCTGGTTCCCAGTAGCAAAGGTGATACCATCAGGATGCCATGCTGATGCAAACGAGAAATCCAAGTGCCCAGATAAATGCTTCACTGTCTGCAAGAATCTCATCCAGATCAGTAAATACAGTTCCAGGGTCCAAATGGATAAACATCACCACAAAATCAGTTTATGAAGTGAAAAGTAAATACCTTTCCCGTTTGCGAGTCCACCAACATCCCATCCGGATTGTCACCAACAATCACAAGAAGTTTACCATTGGGACTCAGAGAAGTATGCTACAGAAGAACACATAGAAGTGTATGGCAATTCAGTAAACATAGAAGTGTATGGCAACTCAGTGTAGAAAGCATTTAGTGAATAGATCTCCACATGTACAATGCACAAGTGTATGGCAGTTTAGTAAAGTTGAGTAGGAAACACTTAGTGACTAGGTCTTCCTCCACACATACAAAGTGGCCAAACATAAAACTCAGCCTTGTTGAAATGAAGTAACTTGTAAATTTACAGGGAGGAGGAAGCATTTGCAGAAATGAAAACACAACCGCCCATGAGGTGCAAGCAAATATAAATAATAACTTAACATCCAACAATGTTAACCAACAGAAATAGAATGCAGGAAGCTCACATTCACTGGCCAGGGAAAACGGAAATGCTTAGAAAGCTGAAATTTCTCCATGTCAAAGTCTCTGACTCCACAGTCATTATTTGACGCTGTAAAGTGAACTGCACCACTGAAATTCATAGAGGCTAGAACAGTTAAGCTCATGTATGTTTGGAACTAAAAATATCCAATCTCTAAAAAAAGAGCAAGCACCTGGGACTGTCATAAATCTCAACAGCATTTGTAATGGCATTATCGTCGTAAGTTGTCCTTGAACAAAAGCTAACTCCAGGCCGATCAAGATGCTGCAGGTCAGTCAGAATATATTGTCCATTAGTTCTAACAAAGGAAAAATTAAACTTAAAAAGGAATCTTCTGGGAACAGTGGAATGATGGAAAGAGTATACCGGAGGTATGCACCTGCTGAATAAGCTCATCCATGCTCAATTATCTATTCATTACTTTTCCAATGTAATAAACATAATTATTAGAAACTCACCTTACAAATAAGTTCTCCCTGGAATCCTCCAGCAACTAGCAACTTATCTTTTACTGCAAGAGTACTAACTTGAGTCTGCGTAAATCCCTCCAAGAGACTCCCAGGATGTTTCTACATGGTGAATATAAATGGATCAATTCCCAGTAAAATATTGGAATGTCAAACAAAAGTTATCTAAAAAACACTCACCTCTGATGGTGCCACGTGTCCTGCAACATTTAGAACCTCAGACCTGATGCAACTTAATGAAGACCAATGAATGACAGAAAAATTTGACATAAGGTAGACATCATGCTTTGATGTAGCCCAGACCAAGTTCCGCAACTGCATCACCAAACAAATGACAGAACTTTGGGTCAAACAAACCACATCAATAGGCTACATTACCGAAAAGCAAGCATAGCTCAAGTTAATCGCTCAGAAAACGTTTTAGAGGGATGGCTAGTTGTGAATGTTGGTTAAACAACCAACATATATAAAAACATATATCATAGCCTCTCATAAAATTTTACTATCAATGCGAGATGTATCTTTTTTAATCACTTGTTATATTTTGAGGTTGTTTAATTGCCATTGCATTTTGGTTATTCTGATTATCCTATAGTTGGCAGGGTGGTGAGGAACAACTGTATCTTGTGGGTTTTGTTGACTTGCTATATAGCAAGTGTCAGATGAATGAGGGTTAATTCATTTGGGTCAACTAAAGAATAGTTGTATGGCATGTTTGGTTAATGAGGTACAAACCGTACAATAGAATAGTTGTACGGCATGTTTGAGACAAAATTTCATCAAAGGATTCGCAATATAGGCAGAAAACTTTAGCCCAGTAATTACTAATATATGCTCCAACTCAGCACACCTGAAAATGAAGAATAGTTGATTTCACTGATCTTGCGTTACGTCTAAACTCGTAATATAAAGACCCTTTCTTGGTAATGTTGCAATCCTGTTACCAAAGAGAAGAAGATTATGATCAAAGAATTCTGGAAAATTAGATAATCAATAAAAGGTGGAAACTGTTTTTTACCTTCCCTGACCCTTCTCCGGAATTAGGGATGTTTTCATAATTCTTGTATTGTTCTAACCTAGTTTGCCGGTATTTCTCTCTAGTAATGCTAAGTCTATCCCAAGGAATACCTTGGATGTCTTTTCCTCTTCTTGCCTGAGCAGCAGTTGTATCAGCTACTTTACTATTCTGCATGAGATTGATAGAAATATCTCTAATTAGATAAGGAACTAACAACAGAGAAACAAGAAACGTTCTATGCTCATACAAAAATCCAACACTTTGAACATATGTCATATAGTACAGAATAGTAAGATATAAATATATATAGCAAGTTTCTTAAAGTTGTCATTATGTGCATATATCACGTAGAACATAAAAGCACTAACCGCGTAGTCTAATTCATCAACATCAGACTCAGAGCCAGCCAGTTCTCTTCCACGAAATTCGTCATCCATATCATCATCTACATCTTCCATCTCATATTCATCTTCCATGTAACCCGCGTAATGTGACATATTCTTCCCAACAATGCCGCAACTAGCACCAAAAAAATATTCAAGCCAGTTACTTAAAAATCAGCAAAGAAAGAAATATTATTAATCAATCTAAATTGCAAACATCAAGGTGTCAAAAGAAAGGTTTACCGGCTAACTTATTGACTACATTTCTCACGTTGTGATGTTGCTAATAGCTATCCATAAGGTAATCAGAAATAAGTTCACCACTGAATAATCAAAACATGTCTAATGGAGTAGTTTTGTCTTTATATAATGGGCGGTTATCATCCAAATATAGATTTGACTGCAAAACACAAGTCAACAATGGAATACTTTATCTATATAATGTGCATTTACCTTGACTTCTCTATATAAAGTCACTGATTGACCAAGCAGGGAAAATTCAATCTAATCTGAAACACGGACTTTGTGGACTAAGCAAAAGTCACAGTAACAAAGATACAAGTTTTTCCACATCCCATGGAAAAGAACCCCAAGAGTGATAATACTTCTCAATAAATTAAAAACAACCATCAAGCACTCAAATTAAACTTGCATCTCATCCTTGATCTATTTAAGGAACTATAAAAATATGTCAACACCATCCAAAATAGCTCAAAGGGATACATAACCGGCCAGCACCGCTGAGTTAATTCTTAATTCCAAAGATTAAGATTTTTAATGGGGCAACTTGACAAAGTCCCCAGCTTTATCATTTATTTTCATTTCCTCCCTAGACCACACATATACACCTTCCGAGCTAAGCAATCTTCTGCCATTTCTCAGCAGCACATTAACTCATGATTTTACATGGTTGGACCAACTTGATTGCAGAAAAACTTTACAATCAACGCATGCAGTAGACAATGAAATCAAGCAGAAAACCAAAACCCTAATCCGAAAAGTCAAAAAAAATCAAAAATCCCAATTAGTAATTGCACTCAGAAACCAAACAAGAAGACACACAAAATTAAACTCTCCAAAATTAGAAAAACAAAAACAAAAGGCAGGAATTCTCAAAGTGTTGGCACGGCAACGATCGAAGTTTACCCCAACCGCCGATCAAATTATGAACAATCAAAAACGAAATCGGAAAAGACAACGATTACAATAGCAAACGCAGAATCAAAATCGCAGAATACAATCCGCAGCAAAACCATAACATTCAGGTTCCAAAACGTACGCAAAATAAAAAGATCAGCCCAGATAGAACGAAGAATTCACCTTTTGTTACACTGGGAATTGAGAAGTAGCAGTTCGGATCTGCAAATCCGAAATTCGGGAACTCAAAATCCGACTGAGAAATTCAGATCCGGAGAGAGAGAGATGGAGGTTAGGGGGGTCGGAATTGGATTGTTATCTCTATCTATCCACTGGTTCTCGGATTGTTGTGCGAATGAGAAAGGTGGAAGGGGAGCCTTACGAAAAGGACGTGCTTTATTTTTGTTGTGTATGTATACGTGTATGTATACCCCTACTTTCGTATTTTTGTATATATTTTTTTTACAGTTTCTGTGTTTGGATTTTTACGAGTCGGTTACATTTTTACAGTTGGTTATATTTGTACCTTCCCCTACTTGATTTTCTATTTTCGAACTTTTATCTCTGTCGGGCCTAAATGTTGCCTAATTTCTTTCCTTCCTCATTTTGTCAATGAGAACACCATAAATACAACGAGTGTGTACAATATACAACGTAATTCTCTTATGGTAAAATTTGTACTCTAAGCATGTAAAAAGGGAGAAGAAAATGGTATTATATTCATTACATGTAACTCGTAGTAACATATTCAAGAATTTTTCTTTCTAAAGGCGAGATAGAAGAAATTCAAGCTTGGACTTGCTTAGTTGCACTTGACTTGAAGACAACCAATCAATAATTTACTTCTATACTTGGAGAGAAAAGGCAAAACATGGGGAATTGTTGAGCATTTTAATGGGAGCACATAGATTGAAGCCTAACTACATTCTTGATTGATTAGTTACATGAATGGTTTTTTTTTTCTTCTTTGAAGTAATTAAATGGTTTGAGATGTGTGTGTGTATATTCAATAATGATGAAAGTGACATGTTGTTGTCCTATAAATCACCAGCAATTTGGTTGCGAGTCATTTTCCTGTATGTTCTCTTCTGAATTATTATCTTAAAACTTGGGCTGCAAGCTAGCTTGCAACCAAATATATATGGGAGATTAATTAGGTTTTAGGTCCTCTCCGGCCAATTCAAAATATAGGATATCTTCAACTTATGAGATATCAACATATATTTTATATGTTGTATAATCCTACGGGGATCGTGTTTGTAATTTTATTTGTCCTACGGGGAACGTCCTCCCTACAAGTGAGCGGGTTGTCTAAGAAATTCCTCATTGATGATAAGAGGTGTGTTTTCTGTCTTAATAATATGGAAACAACAGTACATTTGTTCAAGGATTGCCCGGTTACGCCTAGTTTTTTGCTTCACAACCCTTTGGGTTTGAGAGCTAGGGATTACCTTGATATTGTTGGAAATATTGCTGATCTAATACTATAATTACTGATATATATATATATATATAGAAGTTATAAACACAATATAAATCTGAGAATTTAATATTTGATTCTATAAACACAATATAGAAGTATGGTTGTTCCATTTTTCTTGTTAGAAATTTAATATTTGATTCATTAAATATTAAATATTATTTGAATGGAAATAAATTTATGGGACTTGCAACTGTCAATTAACAGTTACGTAGAGATGCATCAAATTGATTATGTCTGTTGAATCAGTGGCGGAGCCAAGAATGGTAGGCAGGGGGGGCACGAAACGATAGCAATTTTTTTTTCCTTCTTTAATTGCTGCTGTTTGGCTTGTTTATGGGGTTGTTGTTGTTGGTGTGGTTATTTCTGTTTGAGTTTAAAATTTCTCAGAATATAAAGGAAGCAAACATCTCCTCCTAATCAAACAAGAATCGACGTTTAAATCTGGCTTAATCAAACCCTATATTTTCAACTTTGGAGATGATTAGACGAATTGAGAATTTGGTCTGCTAGTTTGGTGCTCTCACAAAAACAAAGTGAAAACAGAGAGGGATTTTTTCTTGGTGACAAGGGAGCCCAAAAGCAAGGAACAAGAAAACAAACTACACAACCAAATCAACCAAAAGATCTGAAGCGATCAGCACCGGCAATATCATCATAAACTATACCAGCAACCTGAGAGGGAGGACTACAGAACATAGTAGAACGGTAGAACCACGAGGGGAGACCAAGCTATACTTTGCCATAGCATCAAAAACAGTGACGGATTTGATAAAATATGAATGCATTAATTATTAAGGCATGGAGACATGGCAGACAAAAGACAAAGGCTATGGAGAAGTAAATATATACTCATTAATTAAACCATATTTACATCCATCAATTCAATATATATACGTATATAAATTACCAAAATTAATATATAACTATATATACATGTACTAATTTTTATATATATAAAATTTCAGGGGGGGCACGTGCCACCCCTCGTCCTATAGTGGCTCTGCCCCTGTGTTGAATGGTGCCTACTGAACCAAAGCAACGTTTCATTTTGAAACAATGCTTCTGTTGGCTTTAAATCAGTGGACATAAGCTTTCATGAAGAGGCATCTCACCCCTATAAATAAGTGATCAATCCCAGCATTTCATTTATTCAAATTTCTGGAAATCTCTAGTCCTCTAGAAAACTATTTCTGCATTTCATTATAGAGTTTAGAAAAAGAGAGTGATACACAATTTGAGTTCACCCATCCTCTGGATTGGAGTGCTACTTCCAGAAGACATTGTGATCGTTGTATCCTGGGAGACGTTTGCTAATCATCCTTCAAGCACCAGTGAGGAGGCAATTTCGTCTTAAGGAAATAGAAGTAACTTCTAGACTCGATCAATCTCTATAAAGTTTATTTCAATTTCTGTTCTTATAGGTTTTGCATTCTCAGATTTATATTGTGTTTATAACTTCTATATATATCAGTAATTATAGTATTAGTTCAGCATATTTCACCAACAGATATGTCTCTCACTGATTGGGTTTATGCTATTATATATGGACACGTTGTCTAAGCCTCATATTGACATCTTTATATTCTCCCTGTGGACGGAGAGGAATAAGGTGGTGTGGAAGGGTGGTGCTTGTAATCCTGTGAATATGGTTTGTTGGGCGATGCGGTTATTGGAGGAGTTTCATTGCGCTCGGTCTCGGGTGGATAGTGTTAACAAGCAAAAGAAGAAGAGGCCAACGGCTAAATGGAAGAACACCCCACGGGGTAGGCTGAAAATTAATACTGATGGGGCTTTTGACACTTCTTCAAGACAAGGGGGCGTTGGGGTGGTGGTACGTGATGATGGTGGGGAATTCATAGGTGCAATCTGTTTGCATATTGCTCATGTTGGTTCAGCAATCCAGGTGGAAGCTATGGCACTTCGTATTGCTCTTGAGTCGCTATCTAAATCCACATTTGAGAAGCATGTCAAAAGCATGGGTATGCTTAAAATTATCTGACCTCCCATGATCTCGGGACATGGGGGAGACACAGAATTGAGGGGAAGTCTGACGTCTTGCTATGCCAAATGTGAAGGGTGTGTTGTACTCTTTTTCTCTTCGACCAAGGTTATTTTTCTCTCACTGGATTTCTGTTACTTTGCAAGGTTTTTAATGAGACAACGCGATGAGCACCACCTAGACTTGACGACACAAGGGGGAGTGTTGTAGGAAACCCTACTTTATGTGTGCCTAGTCAATCTAGGAGAATATATAGTAAGGATGGAATAGAGATATGTATTGAATAAGATTCCATGTATTATATGGATTATACCATTGCATTTTTCTATATAAAGATGCACATATTCATCAATAAAGATTGATTCTATTCCAGCACTATTCTCTCTTATTTACTTTGCTCTATTCTCGTTATACTTAAACATAATTATATTAGTAATATGAAAGAAGACATATTCCTAAATATACTAGTAATAGGAAAGAAGACATATTCCTAAATAATTTTTGACCACGTACTACCCATATACAATAGGAAAGATGTCCTATTACTAAATTTAATTACCATATACAATAGGAAAGAAAATTTCAACTTCAACACGACGATCAACTCGCCCCTATTAATCAACAAGATTAAACAAGGTAGATAATTGCACATGAAAAAATGACCTCAAATTAGACAGTATTAATTTATTCAGTAAAGTTTTCACTTCACTCACCTGCAAGGATATTACAGGATAAATAAGCCACAATTACATCCAACAGATATGATGATCGATCGCCGAGACTTCGCAACATAAGATACGAAATTGATCATTTAAATATCAGAATCCTTTAAGCAAGATACTGGTGTCTTCCATACTCGAGAAGACTACCATATGTACGATCCCACACTCCGATGAAAAGCGACTCTGTGTCTGGACTGAATGATATGCCAGAAATCTCACCAAAGAAATCAATTTCCTGCTCCTTCTCGTAACCACTTTTCACATCATAGACATGCACAAAGTCTGCTGGCTCTGCCATCATCATATACTGACCATCACAAGTATAACGGATTGACCGAATAGCTCCAAGGTTGCCCTTTAAAACAGCAACTGACTTGGATAGGTTTCGAACATCCCAAACCCGACAGGTTTTGTCCTGGTTCCCAGTAGCAAAGGTGACACCATTGGGATGCCACGCTGACGCAAATGAGAAATCCAAGTGCCCACATAAAGGCATCAGAGTCTGCAACAATCTCATCAAGATCAGTAAACCTTCATTTCCAGGCTCCAAATGGATAAGCATCACCACAAGGTCAGTTCACAAAGTGTAAAGCATACCGTTCCAGTTTGAGAGTCTACCAACATTGCATCCGGATTGTCTCCAACAATCACAAGAAGTTTACCATCGGGACTCAGAGAAGTATGCTACAAAAGAGAGCATACAAATGCATGGCAGTTTAGTAAAGACGTCTAGTGTAGGAAGCATTTAGTGACTAGGTCGCCACACGTACAAAATGGTACAATGCATATGTATGGCAGTTCACAAAAGTCGAATTTAGGAAGCTGTAACTAGGTCTCCACACGTACAATGTGGCCGAACAAAAATCAACATTGGTTGAAAGGAAGTAAGGCGTTTTGTTATCTACAGTTCAAAAAGAACATTAAAAAAAAAGGCTGCCCCAAAATGACATATATCCAGTGCAGGAAGTGCAAGCAAATATGAACAATAATTTAACATCCAACAAGTTCTAAATGCAGGAAACTCACATTCACTGGCCAAGGAAAACGGAAATGCTTAGAAAGCTGAAATGTGTCCATGTCAAAGTCTCTGACTCCACAATCATTACTGGAGGCTGTGAAGTGAGATGCACCACTGTAAAATTCAAAGAGACTAGATCAGTTAAGCTCATGTTTGAAAATAGAGAAGTTCCAGCCTCTACAAAAAGAACAAGCACCTGGGACTGTCATAAATCTCAACAGCATTTGTAATGGCATTATCACTATCAGTTGTCCTTGAACAAAAGCTAACTCCAGGTCGATCAAGATGCTGCAGGCATGTCAAAGATTATGTATAGTTCATTCGTTCTTCGAAAGGAAAAAGTAAACAGTAAAAGGAAATCCATGTAGTGATGGAAAAAGTATACCAGAGGCTTACAACAGCTGAATAAGCCATCATCTGTTCTAAATTATCCATCGACAAACTTTTCTTTTTATATACTTGATATAATTATTTGTAACTCACCATGCAAATAAGTTCCCCCTGGAATCCTCCAACAACTAGCAACTTATCTTTTACTGCAAGAGTACTAACTTGAGTCTGCGTAAATCCCTCCAAGAGACTCCCGGGATGTTTCTACATGGTGAATATAAATGGATCAATTCCCAGTGAAAAATTGGAATGTCAAACAAAAGCTATCTGAAAAAAACACTCACCTCTGATGGTGCCACGTGTCCTGAAACGTCTAGAACCTCAGACTTGTTGCAACTTAATGAAGACCAATGTATGACAGAAAAATTTGACATAAGGTAGACATCATGCTGTGATGTAGCCCAGACCAAGTTCCGCAACTGCATCGATCACCAAACGAATGAAACAACTTTCAGTCAAACAAACTACATCAATAGGCTACGTACATTACCAGAAAGTAAGTAAGTAATCACCTGAAAATGAAGAATAGTTGATTTCACTGATCTTGCGCTGCGTCTAAACTCATAATATAAAGACCTCTTCTTTGTAATGTTGCAATCCTGTTAGCAAAGAGAAGAAAATCATGATCAAATTACTCGTACAAGCCAAAGTTGACACTTCCACATAACCAAAGAATTCTGAAAAATAAATAATCAATAGAAAAGTGGAAAATGGATTTTACCTTCCCCGACCCTTCTCCGGAATTAGGGATGTTTTCATAATTCTTGTATTGTTCTAACCTAGTTTGCCGGTATTTCTCTCTAGTAATGCCAAGTCTATCCCAAGGAATACCTTGGATGTCTTTTCCTCTTCTTGCTTGAGCAGCAGTTGTACCATCATCTACTTTACTATTCTGCATGAGATCGATCCATACAAGTACTTTTAGTTATCATATACAGAACTAACCACAGAGCAACATGCAAACGTTCAATGCTAATTAATACAAAAGTCTAGAAATTTGAACATATGAAAGTCAATATAGTTGGTCTATGTGTTCTCGTAGAACATAAAATTATATCACATACCGCATAGTCCAATTCATGAACATCAGACTCGGAGCTGACCATTTCTGTACCACCCACATCATCATGTACATCTTCCATTTCATCATCATGGACGACCCAACTTAATTTTATACCCGTTGACGAGAAATTGTTACATACAAACGAGTGCATTTAATGTGGTTATGCAACTTTGCAAGAGAGTTAATTGTATACAAACGAGTGTGCATGTGGACATGTGGTGCATGTTTTTGTTGAGAAATTTGGGAAAATGACATTTTTTTGGGGTATGTAATGGATTTTGCCCCTATTTTTCAAAACTAATGAAAACTACCATTTTTTTCTATAAAAATACATATATACCCTTACTACTTCTATTCTTTTTTGTTTTCCTTCTTCCCTCTCCTCCCCTTCCGGCCAGTTTTTTTCTTCTTATTTTTTCTCCCTCTCTTCTTCTTTTTTCCTCTCCTCCCCTTCCTAGCAAGCACTATGGAAGAGGCAACATCATCAACCCTAGCTTCTACGGTTCTACCTGCCATTGGGCATGGCTTCCTACGTTCTCTCCGTCACCCGGGAGAGAGAGGCGAGCCCAGGCAACCAGATCCTTCGATAAGGGGGCCAAAAAAATTACCAACACAATATAACAGAAAAAAAAATTCTTTAGGAGAAATACATTATTTTGTGGCCTATTTTAGAAGTTTAATATATATCTAATAGAAAAATAAGGAGACAAATCTCCAAGTAAAAGAAAATATAAGAAAGGGGGGGCCATATTTTATTTTAGTACTAAAATTCTATTGGTTTGAAAAAATATTCGGGGGATTGACCAAGAAAAAAATTGTTTGGGGGGGCCATGGCCCCCTTGCCCTCACTTAGTTCCCGGTGGCGACGCCGTCGTGGAATGATGTGGCGTCGTTCGTGAATGGCGGAGCAGGTGATGACCGGCGCGGAGGGGCTGAGCAGAGCATGGGCTTGGCTTGGGATCGACGGCGATGCAGAGAGGCGCGGGTAGTGGAAGTCAGCAGCGCTGGTGGTTCTGCAAATGGATCGAGCACTGACTCGATTTTTGATGCGGTGGCCGGAAGTGCAGGTTGATTGATTGATTGATCTTGTGATTGTGGAATTTGCAGGTGTAGCTGTGGCAATCCGAGAGACCCGAGGGTCGATATGGGTACGCCGGATTTGTGCAATGAGTTGGTGGTTGTGTTTGAGGGGTAGAGGTGCTGCCATGATGAAGATGGATTTTGTTGTTTTGATTTGTGATTGCAGGAGTAGTCAGTAGTGATGAAGAAAACTGTGAATGTGCTTGAAGGTGAATTGAAAGTGGACTAAGCGTGATTGCAGTGAGGAGTACAAAGAGAATTTGGGAAATTTGATTAAGGAGAAGACAAGGCTTAGGTAGCTATTGAAAGAAGGAAACAGAGGGTGAGAAAAATAAGAAGAAGAAAGAAAAAAAATGGCCGGAAGGGGAGGAGAGGAAAAGAAGAAGAAGAAGAAAGGGAAAAAATGCAGGGAGAGGAGGAGAGGGAAAAAAATGGCCGGAAGGGGAGGAGAGGGAAGTAGAAGAAGGAAAAAAAAAGAATAGAAGTAGTAAGGGTATATATGTATTTTTATAGGAAAAAAGGGTAGTTTTTATTAGTTTTCAAAAACAGGGGCAAAATCCATTACATACCCCAAAAAAGGGGCATTTTCCCAAATTTCTCGTTTTTGTTTTGGGTAAAAACCCCAAATGATCGAGTTAGACGTTACAACGAGTTCACAACTTCACATACCTACAAATATCTTTTTACCAAAAAACAGTAGATGCTGGGCATTTTCTTTATTTGGATATCAATGAAAATACTGTTTAAGGGAAACGTAAATAACAAAGAAATAGTAGAGAATACTCAGAATAGGATCAACTTTATTAATGATGAAAGGGCCTCTATATATAGAGGAATACAAGATACAATCCATATTGATGTAGGAAATATCTAATCCATATTCTAGAAGGATAACCTATACTAAGAGTCCTAGTTTGACAAGGCACACAATAATGTTTTCCTTCAACACTCCCCCTTGTGCCGGTCACAACTAGATGGTGCTTTCCATGTTGTCTCGTTAAAAACCTTGCCAAGTAACAATAAAACCCAGTGGGAAAAAATAACCTTGGTCGAAGGGAAAAAGAGTACAACGCACCCTTCACATTTGAAAGTGACATGTATGTGTCAGACTCCCCCTCAAGTCTGCACCTCCCCCTGATTCCTACAATCATGGGATCTCAGATAACTTAAGCATACCAATGCTTTTAACATGTTTTTCAAACGTGGACTTAGGCAAAGACTTAGTAAATAAATCTGCCACATTCTCCTCGAATCTAACTTGATTCACTTGAATCTTGAGGAGAGTCTGTAGTTGCTGATTATAAAAATACTTTAGGCGATATATGCTTGGTATTGTTCCCTTTAATGAAACTTTGCTTCATCATCTCGATGCAAGCAGCATTATGCTCATAAATGCAAGTAGGTTCCTCAGTGGTTGACCTCAAACCACTTATTCCTCGAATATGTGTAATAATAGACCTCAACCATACACATTAACAATTTCATGTAGAACAATTATCTCTGCATGATTCGAGGAAGTAGCAACTAACGTTTGCTTGGTGGACCTCCAAGATATCGCCGTGTTATCCAAGGTAAAGACATAACCAATTTGGGAACAACCATTATGCGGGTCAGAGAGGTACCCAGCATCAGCAAAACCAACCAAAACATCACAAGGATTTTCGTCATAGGGAGTAAGAGACGTTCTGTCCGAGGGTCGACCGGTCGACCGTCGTACCTCGACCGGTCGACCGTCGTGGTCGATGTCCATTCGGACATGGTGCCTTAGAGGTTTGAAGTTCCTTTTTCAATCCTTCTTTTCTCTCTGTAGGGATAAAACAAGCCCAAAATCGATTGTACCATTAAGGTATCGAAATATTGTCTTTATGCCACTTAATGGCGTTGCGTGGGCGCATAGCTAAATCTAGCTAACAAGTTCACAACAAAAGAGATGTATCACTGCGGCCCTTAGAATTTATTCGTCATCATCCTTTTGACGAAATTGATCATTCCTTCGATCTAGGGTCCGATTGATCATGGGAGTGCTAAATGGATGTACTTTGTCCATATTAAATCTCATTAACATATTGTGGACACAAGTCGATTGGTGGATTAATATTCCACTATCTCGATGCTCTAGCACAAGGCCTAGAAACCGAGTTTCCCAAGATCTTTCATCTCAAATTCGGATTTCAAATACGTAGCAATATCTCTCAGTTCTTCGAGAGTGCTAATTAAATTCATGTCATCAACATAGACAATAATAATTGCAAATCCAGAACTTGTTCTCTTAATAAACACACATGGGCATAAACCATTATTTATATATCCCTTCCCAATCAAGTAGTCACATAAAGTGAGCATTTTAATCTTATTGAAAACGCACTCCGTGGTTTAGAGTCACTTGATGTGGGTAATTGAAGTCCATTAGGCACCTTCATATATATCTCTGAATTTAGATCCCCATAGAGATATGTTGTAACCACATTTATAAGCTGCATGTCAAGTTATTTGTGGAAACTACCAAACTGACAAGGTAGCGGAATGTAATATCATTCCTTACGAGTGAATACGTCTTCTCGTAGTCAATCCCAGAGCGTTTGTGAGAAACCTTGCGCCACGAGGGGAGTCTTATATCTCAAGACTTCATTATTCTCTTTACGCTTTCTAACAAAGACTTATTTATGTCCAATAGGCTTTACACTTGGGGACGTTAGCACTACGTACCCAAATACCTTTTTACTTTGTTAGTGAAACTAGTTCGATTGGGATTGCATCTTTCCATTTAGGCCAATATGCTCTACGTTGATATTTTTCAACAGAGCATGGTTCGATGTCTTCGTGCTCTATAATCTCTTGAGCAATACATCATCAAATAATGTCGTCTCAAGCATGCATGCATTTATCGAGATTTTATTATTCTCTGAAATTGGTTCAATCATTGAGGCGTCCCCCAATATTGATTCATGGACATGATTAGAGATAATCTCATGAGACGGGTTTCGATATTGATGATGAATGGATTAGGCTGTGCCAAACTCACTTCCTTCCTTTGGTGAGTATCCATCGAACCAAGTGGTATCACCTTCTTCCTTTAGGGAGCCACGGCCTCAACCACACCTCCACTTTGTGTGGTTGTGACACCATTATCGGCATCATATCCCCTCTTCCTTTAGGGGATATCCAACCTTGCAGGCATGTGTGCAGCTGGTGTATTTGATCTCGTCACTTTATCAATATCAGAAAACGCATTAGGCATCGAATCTACTACGTTCTGAATATTGAGTATACTACGCACGTTACTAACCGTTGTGCGAGTTGGGGATCAAGATGAGACAGAGTGGGGACAGACCACGACAATTCCTGTCGTTTCTGTTGAACATACTCGTTCTTATCTCCCCCTAACGACGGGAAGACTGTCTCATCAAAAGTGACAATCCGCGAATTCAGCGGTAAAGAGATCACCTGCCAAGGATCAAGTAGCGGACAATAGTTGGAGATTCTTTACCAACATAAATACTTAAACGTTTCTGAGAACTCAGTTAAGTGCGCTGTGGGGGCGCATATGGCACATAAACCGTGTAATCAAATATGCGTAAAAGGTGAGACATCCGGCTCATATCCAGTTACCATCTGGTACGCATAAAACGGTTGATTAATTGGTAATGGGTCAGAAACGAGTAAGTAAAGCTGCATGCGATATTGCATAACCCCAAGCAGATAATGGGAGATTGGTGCGCATAACCAATGTCCAACCGACTATTTAAAATCTATTAATGGTGGCTTCTGCGAGACCATTTCATGTATACACATGGGGCGTAGGATATTTAACTTTAATCCAATGCAATAATCATCAAACTTCTGTGATGTAAACTCTCTAGCATTGTCAAGACATATTTGACATAATAGGATGATATGGGTGGTGAGCCCTTAAGTATATAACCGGTGCTAGAAGTTTTGCAGCATTGCGTGTAGACAATTAAGCGACATGTGACCAGTATGTCAATGCATCCACTAAAATCATAAAATATCTCAAAAGTCCGCAATATGAGTGGATGAGTCTACAAATATCTTCCTTGGATACGATGTAAGAATGGAATAATTTCTTTTATGTCCTTAGCATAGGATGGTCTCGATCCTAATTTGCTCAAGGAACAGGCTTTGCAGAATGAGTCATTGGCCTTAGAGGCGATAGAATCATAAGAGGCGATAGAAGCATAAGAGGCATCCTGATGAAGGTTCGAATCATGATTCACATCAGGGGAAAAACGGCCCGAAAAAGGCAAGGGAGCATCGACCGGTCGACGGGGGGGTCGACCGTTCGACGAAACTCCCTGGACGGGTGTCGACCGGTCGACGATTTTGACGAACAGTCGACGACGCACGAGGGATCGAGTAGTTTCACCCTGGAGGGTGGTCGACCGTTCGACGATGGGGGGTCGACCGGTCGACGTGCGTCGGACAGTAGCATCGTTGTGCTTGTTTTCAACTGTCTCATCTCTTTGAATCAACTTTTGATTCTTGCTTCTATGAGCTCGATAAAAGGGATGTCCGTGTGAGGTTTTCAATATACGGATCATCAAATCACGACATGGATGTTCCAAGCAATCGTGTCAAAGCCTATATGTGTCAGAATCCAAGAGATCATCTCTAAAATTTAGTTGGATTCAATGATACGAATAGTGGTTAAGTATAACCCACAAGATCGACACATAAGTTTTTCTAAGATGCGCTTTCTTCCGCAACCATTAGAAATAATACATAAGTATTTTTGTCCATTCTTACAATACGTTTTCCAATAATAACCGTTGACACTAATATCCTTCATTACATTGAGGAGAAATTCGAAATTCGCTCAGTACTTAGAGAAAATTCGAAAAATATGTCTATGACATAAATAAAATTTCGAAGAATACTTGCCATTCTTTGAAGAAAATTCGAAATTTATTAATCATGTGCCAACGATTACATCGAGGTCTTGTCCAGAAAATTCTAATCCTTTACATAATGTCAATTGAAATAAGGCATCAAAAGCCTTTACATAATAAACTTGGAAAAAATAATTGCAATTAAATTGAAGTCTGGAACTTCCGTAGTCTTCTCGTTACTTTGGTCGACTTTAAAATATGCAATTGTGAGATTGACGTCTGTATCATCTCTAGTATCTTCGAATGATTCTTATAAGGTGGAGTATATATAACTCATTATCAACACATGCTTCATTGGTGATCCGTTGATTGGTAAAAGATAGGTTACCAATAGCGAGGATCCGTTCGTTGGTAAAGGGCTATTGCGACGAACCGTTCGTCGGGAAAATATATTTCGGCACCATGTGCTTTTGGAGGATAGATTGGTGCTCTTGACACCTTATTGCCATGCTTTACTTTGCCGGCGTTGGCATGGCCTCCATGGCCCATGCCTCTTCCTCTTTGCCCCTTTTTACGTGGTGCAATAGTTCCCACGATTTTGTGCAACGTTGTTGCAATTTCCTTCCTTATTGGGACGATTATATGAACCAGATTGTCCATTAGAATTACGTACCCTTGACATTAGGGTTTCGTCCACTTTTGGCCATTTTTGTCATAATTTACTTTTGGAACTCTCTTTGTTCCGGCAGGCCTAATTATTATTTGTTAATCATGATCGTGTCATGTTTTCAGCTACGTTGTAGAGAATTGATAAGCTGACTGAAAATCGCTTGGCAAGATACATTAATCGATATTGTCTGTACAATATAAGTGCCGAAGCTAGGAAGGTAGAGAGAATTTTCTCTATTAATTTTGCTTCTGTAAGAGTCACCTTACAAAATTGAAGCATAACCATAATTGAAGCATATCTGAATTATATTCAGCAATAGTGAAATTACTTTATCACTTTTATCACTTGTGAAATTACTTTATCACAATAAGAAAATACCTTAGTTTCGCAGTCTAAAAAGACATCCACGAACACTAAATAAAATTTCCAAGTATTTTCGGATTAGAACAAGACCAAGATGGATATGGCCATAGCTTAAACCGTTCGATAGCTCCACGCAAGCATGACCAGATAAGAAAGAGGAATGTCGGTGGAGCAAAGCTCTCTCAATACCACTGATTCCAATCTCTCACCTAAATCACACCTACGTAGGTGAGTCTAGTAATGAATAAGCCATGACCAAAAATTGGTCGAATTCGATGCCTTTGTGAACTTACTTTATCACAAAGATTTTCTTGGATGCTCATGAAATTACTTTATCATAGCATATAATATGAATCCCCACGATTCATTGAAGCTCTTTAACTTTTACTAGAGAATGATAACTTTAGAGGTGCTCATGACTTACATATACCGCAAGCGATATAAAGCTCGATCACTCCCCTAATGCTTCTCATAACCTTTCGAAGTAGGTATAGCTTATTGTCTTTTTGCTCATAAATTTCACCATGAAAGTCCCACGCCATAAGAGGGGTCGGGATGTAGAAGAAGGGAAGTTTTTAAATCCCCGAGAAAAAAACACAACCGCATCAAAAGCAGGAACTTTTAGAAAATACTTACTTGGTTTTCTTAATCGGAGAAGAGTGCTTGGATTCTTGACTTGTGGCGTTACTGTTCACGAGTTACTGTTCACGGCGGGCACTATTCACGAGTTACTATTCACGACGGGCACTATTCACGAAAAACTGTTTTTGTGTATTTGGTTTTGTAGCTAGGGTTAGGGCTCGTGCTGATAACGTGTTTAAGGGAAACGTAAATAACAGAGAAATAGTAGAGAATACTCAGAATAGGATCAACTTTATTAATGATGAAAGGGCCTCTATATATAGAGGAATACAAGATACAATCCATATTGATGTAGGAAATATCTAATCCATATTCTAGAAGGATAACCTATACTAAGAGTCCTAGTTTGACAAGGCACACAATAATGTTTTCCTTCAACAAATACAATATTTTCTTTATTTTTCAAACTTCCGAAAATCATAAACATTAGTTGGGATAACTGAAAAAATCTCCAAAACAATCTACGGACTCATCATAATGTTTATTTCATTTCCAAGTCCTTAAATTAAAATTTCAACTAAAAGAACATTTTCTAACAAATTCCCTAGCTTCCTTAATTACTACCGGAATTTCTGAAAAGTTCTTTTAGTCTTAATTGCAATTTAAGGACTTCAAAATGAATTAGACGTTACGGCAAGTCTGTAATCTGTACAAATTTTCGAATACCCAAAATATTTTTTTATTATTTTCAAAAGTTTGAGAAATAAAGAAAATATTGTACTTTAAAAAGGGGAGTGATTTTCGCACTCCCATTTTCTCTCTCCTTGTTATTTTTGCATTCCTTCTTTATATTTTAATTTTCTGTTGTTCCCAAAATGCCCATAAAATTCTTTTCCCTCATCGACCTCACCTCTCTCTCTCTCTCTCTCTCTCTCTCTCTCTCTCTCTCTCTCTCTCTCTCTCTCTCTCTCTCTCTCTCTCTCTCTCTCTCTCTCTCTCTCTCTCTCTCTCCCCTCTCTCGTACCTATTGCAATTCTTCTTCATCTTCATCAAATCTTAGCAACCCAAAAGAAAAAGAAAAATCACCACCCAAGCCACCATGAGAAACCCCATTCGAAGCCACAGAGAACCTCTTCCGGTCCATCTGTCAAATAAACCCTTGAAACCCAAAATTAACATAGAAGAATCAAAACTCATCCACCCTCGTTCACCTCGTCCACCGATCACTCCAAATCAGCAAGCCCAGTCGAAAATATTGCAAAAGAAGAGAGATGCTCATTCGAGGGAGAGGGTTGATGTGTGAGAACTGAGGAGGCAAAGTGAGCTCTGAGAGCAGAGGTTGATCCGAGATCGACGCCAGCGCTGGGCAAGAAGAGAGGATCTGAAATGGTGGAGGCGTGGGCTTAGGAAGCCGGCGGTGGTTTGAAGACGCCGGTGGTACGTTGAGATAGCAGCCAATGAGATTCCGAGTTTATCTGGGCAAGCTCGATGTAAGCACGGAAAAAAGAGGTGGCACTGGGTGCAGCGATTAAGCACGGGAAAAAGAGGTGGCGGCGGTTAGGGGAGAGCACGGCGGAGCCTAGGCTCGGTGATATCAGTGGTGAGCTTGGCAATGGTGGTTTGGTATTTGAGTTGAGAGAGAATTGAGAGTTGGTGAGCTTGATTATTTGCAGCAAATGATGTGATGCTGTGAATTGGCAGCGGCTGAGGAGCTTGATGTCACAGCGGCACGGCTTGGGCGGTGCGGATTTGATGATGGGTGCCATGAATTGGGTGCCCAAAGTACTGTGTGCGTCGGGTTGTGAAATTGCAGGTGGTGGAGTAGGTTTGATCTTTGAAAAGAAAATTTGGAGTGTGAGTGAGAAATGGAATTTGCAGGCTGCATTGAGAGGAGAGAGAGAGAGAGAGAGAGCTCGATAAGGGATGGGAAGTTTGGTGGTATTTTGGGAACAAATAACAATTAAGATATGAAGAATTAATAAAATAATAAAGTGGAGTCCGGAAATAAAAATGAGAGATAAAAGGGGAGTGCGAAAATCACTTCCCTTTAAAAAACATGAGTTTTGGTTAAATTTTTAAAAATTCAATAATGCCCCTCCAAACATATATAATTCAAATTTGTAAAAGACAAAACAGTATATGCAGTAACTAAAATAATTATAAACGATAGGCCCACTATTTTATTTCTTTTACTTTTTGTTATCATATAATCAAAGTTAGACACTTAGACCCATTATCCACTATTTTTTTTTTCATCTACTTATAAATTATAATTAGTCACTAAATTTTATTATAAAAAAATGAATCACTACATCTTTTTTTTTTAATAAAAAAAATTAATTAGCACATGAGAAACATATTATATATATTTTTTTTTTTTTTAAGGAAGAGCCGGTGCGACAACTTCCTCATATCTTTATAAATGAGTAAATTTGACTACTAGTTTGAAATTTATTTTAGCAAGATATAAAGTTTAAAAAACTAAAAATTGTGCAAACAATCGCACGCGCGAGAGCAGCTCTTTTGCTCGTGTTAGTCGTGTAGAAAGGCTAGTATGTTTAAAGTAGGAAAGTTCTATGGTATATCAATGTATGACTACATTAACCGTAGACAAACTCTCTAAGCAACTCCCTACAATAGTGAATTAAGTAGAAATCAAGTCAAACTAGTCTACCAGTATATATATGGAGCTAGTCTACGACTATATCGAACTCGAAAATAGAACTTTGTTTATCCGGATAGGGGAGAAGTGGAGAACTATTTAATACAAGCAGTGAAGCACAAGTATTAGAGCCAGCACTGGCGGAGGCAGTGTATGTCTAGGGGGGCTTAAGCCTCCACTGACTTGTTTTTTCCAATGTAGTTGATTAATGAATAAATTAAAGTTAGACATATTATGCTTGTTTAATTAAAGTTTAAGCCCCTAGAGTTGCTTAGACGGAATGTTTTTAAATGGGACGGGTACGCGGTACGCCACGTGGCCACTGTACTTGGGCACAGTGATTGGCCAATGTGGAATAAAAAAATGATTACGGAACAAAATATTAATTGAACAAATGATAGAATATTAATGGTAACCAATCACTGTGGCATGATACATGGATAGGTGGAGTATCCGGCTCACTGAAAAATCACTCACTCAGACGATACTCGTTTAATTATATAATTGATGAAGTTTTTTTTTAAATAAAAAAAATGAGTCAAGAAAACTGCGATTCAGAGACAAACTCACCATTTTTAGCTTTTAAAAAAGTCCAAATACTATGTTTTCGAAGTATTCAACATGAAAAACCCATTAGCCCACAAAAAAAAATTCCCGCCCCCAGTATTTCAGTAAGTAGAAATTCTGCGTCTGCCACTAATTAGGGGGCTAGGAGGCTCTGCTATAAATTATGTCAGAGGCTGTCAGCTCTCCACGTGTTGAAACCCACGTCATCTCTATATATTTCAGTGTAATTTCCCTCCAAATCGGTCAGCGCCGCCAACAACTGGAGCCAGACGACTCCCCGCTTAATTCCATGAACACGACTTCGAACTTTCTGCCCAAATAATTTTCTCTCGCAAAAATCAAGAAATCAGAGACGACAAGCCGTTGTGATTATGGCGACGCTGATCAGAAAGGTGTGGGAATCGGTGTCAAGCCGCAAGTATTCGAGCTCGGAGTCGTTGTCGTCGTCATCGTCATCTTCGACTACGGCGTCGTTTCTGGGGGCGTTTGATCCGATTCCGACGGACGTGTTGATCCAAATTCTGAGACTGGTGGGACCCAAGGAAGCGGCGAGGCTGAGCGTTTTGTGCAAGGCGTGGAGGTCACTGGTCGCCGACAATGACCTCTGGATATTCTTCTTACGGACTCAGCAACCACAACAAGAGCCTTGTTGGGATTCCGTTCGGTTCTCCGAAACTCATTTGAGATCCGGTCACCCTATTCAGTATGTTCAACTTCACTCCCTCCCCGCAATATTCAATTTCCAAAATGAAAAGTTGAAACCTTTTTTCAAGTAATTTGTGTAGAAATTAATTCAATAACATATGAGATAATGATACTAGAGTTAACAAAAGTGCCACATGCATCCGTTGCTTTAGTTCCCTAACATCTCAAAATGCAATTTTTGTTGCAGACCATTCTGGGGTCAGATGCCTCAATTGCCTTTTATGTCTATTTATGGTCAAAGACTACAAGTTCCTGCTGCTATTATCATCGATGGTGAATGTTCTTAACGAGTTTACTTACTCATAATTATTATTTTTTATTTGAGAATACTTATCATCGATGGTAAATTTATCATCTACCATCTAGAAGTAGGTGTTGTACGTCTAGCTTCTACATACTTCATGCTCTCATTTGCTTCTTTTTTTTTTATGTCTTGGGAAGGTGGCTCTGGCTACTGCAAGTTCGGTTGGAGCGGATATGCTTGTCCATCGGTGCGGTCACCAACCTTTTTGGTAAAATGTTTGTTTTAGCTCATAGTTAAAAGGATTTTTATACAGTTCCAGATATGTGTTGGTTAAAATGCCACATACTTGTCAGATATGTTTCAGTTCCTCATTCACTTTTAATTTAATAAATTGGAATTTTCTTGCCACATCTCTTCTAACGTGATCTGCTGTGCAGGAATTTGGTAATGTTGAGTCTCCAATGTACTCCAGACTCTGCCACTCTTTTGGTACTATTTATAGCAGGTATGTCTTTCTATCAGTTTAATTGTCACTACTCAGATGTACTAGTCAAACAACTTCATAGTCGAACATTTTTAGCTGTTCTTCCTAATGCTATTCTCTTTTAGTCAGTTTATTGTATAAATTTTTTATCTAAGGTACACTGTTTGCTAAGTGAAATACTAGTGAGCACATTTAAAATTATTTCAACTAAAATTTAAAATTAGAAGTACATGCGAACTGAACTTATATATATACCAGTACTACCTTATTTATCTTGTGGCATGTGGGCTCTGACCCTCAAACTGTTGATGCCTTGAATGTTTGATAGCACGTACATCTCATAGGTTATTGTCTATATAGGATGCAGGTGGACCCATATTTGCAGCCTGTTGTTGTTTCTATACCAATCTGTCATTATGATGGTGAGTTTGATCTATTTTTCCTCTTGCATTGCTTGTATTATTTCTTTGTTACGATCTTGATCTTGCTATTTTTAGATCCTTCACTAGGTAAACTTTTCATCTACTTCGTGTGTGTGTGTGTTGTGTTTTTTTTTTAATATATATATTTTTTTCTCTTTCAGATACTGAATCTGCCAAAGCATCAAGACAACAGCTCAAAGAAGCCATATATAGAGTACTGTTTGACATGAATGTCCCCGCTGTTTGTGCAATTAATCAGGTTAGTTCTCTTTCCCGCTTTCTGGTTTCTCTTGGTTTTAGATTGGCAAAGTGATGTGAATTTCTAATTACTTTGAAGCACAATGAGACCAGATAATTCTTTGGTCTTTGGTTATTGTAGTTCTATTGTATTGGTCATTCTCTGCTTCTGAATTGTAGGCAAGTTTAGCTTTGTATGCAGCAAGAAGAACTTCAGGGATTGTTGTAAATATTGGCTTCCAGGTTACTTCTATTGTTCCAAGTAAGTCCTCCTAGTTTTATTCAATCTTCCTCCTGATTTCAGGTTAATAGTTTCTAAAAAGACAAATCTCATTAATACTCTGTGCTTACTTAGGGCATGTGCATAATTTTTCTTTTATAATTGTATATAATTTGTTTTGTTTCATGAATTACATCTTATTGTTAAGTTCTCTGAGTTTGTGCTCAAATGTCAGTCTAGCTCTTATAGATGTTTACCTAGCAATCTGGCCAGGGTATGTGTGACTTGTAGACTAGTTGAAGGCTGCTTGTTGCTTTAGTTCTTTACATAAACTCCAGAAGTTTCATCCACTGAACTTTTCAGTTCCAATAATTTTCTTTTATCCTTGTTTCTTTTGATGCCATTGCTGTTTTTTAGATTTCTGGTTGATGGGACTGATTGGAATTTTGTTTGTGTGAATTTCTTTTGTGTTCATAGTTTTAAATGGTAAAATAATGCGCAAGGTGGGCGTAGAAGTTGTGGGTTTGGGAGCGTTAAAGCTTACAGAGTTCCTCAAGGAGCTGATGCAGCAGAACAACATCAATTTTGAATCACTGTACACCATTCGGTCTATAAAAGAGGTATAGATGTTATCCTTTTGTGGTGCATGCTGTGTCTATTGAATAGCTATCCTCATAGAATACTGTCAGCGACTCTTCCACCAGCAGCATACAACTGTTCTTTATAATACACCATTTCTTTTTCTATTTTTTTGCTCTTTCACCTGATGTTATAGTTGTGTATGGAAACCTATTGCTGTAGTGGTAAGTAGAGAATAGAGTTGAACGTCATAGGGGAAGAATTTCAATTCATCCCATGCTTTGCCTGGTCAAGTTTTGGAAGTCAAAATTTAATGATTACACGATAATTAAAGAAAGTATATTTTAATTTCATGGACAGTGTTTCTCAACTTCAGTATAAAGACTTTTATTGAAGTTGGCTAATGCTCTGTTGGTTAAACGTCATCAGAAACTATGTTATGTTGCTGCTGACTATGAAGCTGAACTGTCAAAAAACACACAAGCCTCATTTGGAGCCGGTGGAGTAGGTTGGTTTACTATTTCGAAAGAGCGGTTTCAAACAGGAGAGATCTTATTCCAGCCACAACTTGCAGGAGTGTAAGTATGTTTTACTATGGAAGTTACAACTATCTCTCATGGTTTCTGTTCAAATTTTACTAGTTAGTTTATTGGAATGCAAAACTTTACTGAAAATTTGTGTTTAAAATTGTAATACTATGTTTAATTTATACAGGTGTACTATGGGTTTGCACCAGGCTGTTGCTCTTTGCATGGACCACTGCCATTCGGCAGAGCTAACAGATGATGATTCTTGGTTCAAGACTGTAGTCTTGGCAGGAGGCAGTGCATGTTTACCAGGACTCGCAGGTATCATTCAATTAAGGAACTGTAAAGTCCGTATCTTACTACTCCGGTGGCATTATAAATGTGAGAATATTAATATCTACATTTGTTTTTCAACATTTTTATACAGGAAGATTAGAGAAGGAATTACATGGACTTCTCCCTCCATCTGTGTCCGATGGAATCACAGTCATTCCCCCTCCATTTGGTGCAGATACTGCATGGTTTGGGGCCAAGCTAATCAGCAATGTAAGCTCAATAAACGTGTTTGCGTGTGCAATTCAAACTAGCAAAATTGCACATATTTCCATTTCCAAACATCCTTTGGAGAAACCCTTGTTTGAATCACATATAGGTTTAGTTGGTTATGAATAATTATATTATCCCTCTGGATCTTTCATAGTCGAAGTCTTTCATGCAGCACTTTTAGAACATTATCAGATATCGAGTTCTGGCTTTCTTCTTCTGAGTTGGTGTTGCAAGTTTTATGTTGTTGTTCAGTCTATTTAATACAATTGACCTGTGATAATACAGTTGAGTACATTCCCTGGACCTTGGTGCATCACAAAGAAGCAGTTCCAACAGAAGTCTGAAGTCAAGCAGTGGTGAATTCTTAATCTGGGTCATTGGGGTTATTTATTTTACCGCGTCCTTGGTCTGCAAGTGCTTGGAAGCCCAGGTTCATCTTCTTGTAACTCCCACAGAGAGCAGGAAGGGATTTTATAGAGAAGAACAGGGTGAAATATGAGGGTATTCTTTTACTGCATACATCTTTTATTTTTGAACTGATCGTCCAAGAATAAGAAATCATGAGGCTTTGCCGAGTATAATATTGTATCAAGAAAGTTTTTATATTCAAAAGGGGATTGCTATTTTCCCAGTTTCCACAGGCAGCACACAATTAAGCTCAAGCATGATCATCAAATGCAGACTTAATATTATTCTTATTTGTAAGCTACAATTGAATGCAAGTTTCAAGTTCATGGATTTCTAATAATCTATTAACCCTATCCCACATGCTGTAAATTTCTAATACCGACCATCACAAGTATAACGGATTAACCGAATAGCTAGCTCCAAGGTTTCATCCCTTTGAAACATCAACTGATTTAACTGCTGGCTCTCAACTTAACGAGTGCATTCAATTCAATGTGATTATGCAAAAGAGTTAATTGTGTACAAGAACTGAAGCACGAGCATCACGAGGCTCGATCAGCTTATAAATTATGTCAGAGGCTGTCAGCTCTCCACGTGTTTGAAACCCACGTCATATCTATTTTCTGTCGGCGCCACCAACCACTCGAGTCAGACGACTCCCAGCTTCCGTTGGTTATAACCTTCCATGAACACCACGACTTTCCTGCTCAAATAATTTTCTCAAGGAAATGAGAAACGACAAGCCGTTGTAATTATGGCGACGCTGATCAGAAAGGTGTGGGAATCGGTGTCGAGCCGCAAGTATTCGAGCTCGGAGTCGTCGTCGTCGTCATCGTCATCTTCGACTACGGCGTCGTTTCTGGGGGCGTTTGATCCGATTCCGACGGACCTGTTGATGCAAATTCTGAGGGTGGTGGGACCCAAGGAAGCGGCGAAGCTGAGCGTTGTGTGCAAGGCGTGGAGGTCACTGGTCGCCGACAATGAACTCTGGATTTTCTTCTTACGGACTCGGCAACCACAACAAGAGCCTTGTTGGGATTCCGTTCTATTCTCCGAAACTCATTTGAGATCCGGTCACCCTATTCAGTATGTTCAATTTCCAAAGTGAAAAGTTGAAGCCTTTTTTCAAGTACCCAAAAGAAAATTGTGTAGAGATTCAATAGTTGAAACTTGAGAGTGGGATTTTGATTTTGTTGGATATGATAATGATACTAGAGTTTTGATAACTTAGAGAAAGTGCCACATGCATCCGTTGCTTTAGTGATGAAAAGCTTTGTAATGATTTCCTTTTTCTCATGTTAAAGCAATGGATATGCTACTTAGTGCTTTGAATAGTGGTGGACTTTGGAGTGTAGTTCCCTAACATCTCAAAATGCAATCTTTGGTGCAGACCATTCTGGGGTCAGGTGCCCCAATTGCCCTTCACGTCTATTTATGGTCAAAGACTGCAAGTTCCTGGTGCTATTATCATCGATGGTGAATGTTCTTAACGAGTTTACTTGCTCATAATTTATTTTTTTTAATTGAGAATGCTTATCATCGATGGTAAATTTATCATTTACCATCTAGAACTAGGTGTTTGTCTAGCTTCTACACACTTCATGCTCTCATTTGCTTCTTCTTCTTTTTTATGTCTTGGGAAGGTGGTTCTGGCTACTGCAAGTTCGGTTGGAGCAAATATGCTTGTCCATCTGGGCGGTCAGCAACTTTTTTGGTGAAATGTTTATTTTAGCTCATAGTTAAAAGGATTTTTATACAGTTCCATATATATGTTGGTTAAAATGCCACATACTTGTCAGATATGTTTCAGTTCCTCATTCACTTTTTATTTAATAAATTGGAATTTTCTTGTCACGTCGCTTCTAACGCGATCTGTTGTGCAGGAATTTGGTAATGTTGAGTCTCCAATGTACTCCAGACTCCGCCACTTTTTCGGTACTATTTATAGCAGGTATGTCTTTCTATCAGTTTAATTGTCACTACTCAGATGTACTGGTCAGAAAACTTCATAGTCGAACATTTTTTGCTGTTCTTCCTAATGTTATTCTCTTTTAGTCAGTTTATTGTATAATTTTTTCATCTACGGTACACTTTTTGCTAAGTGAAATACTAGAGAGCAGATTTAAAATTATTTCATCTAAAATTTTAAATTAGAAGTACATGCGAACTGAACTTATGTATGTACTACCTTATTTATCATGAGGCATGTGGGCTCTGACCCTCAAACTGTTGATGCCTTGAATGTTTGATAGCACGTACAGCTCATATGTTATTGTCTCTATAGGATGCAGGTGAAACCAAATTTGCAGCCTGCTGTTGTTTCTATACCAATCTGTCATTATGATGGTGAGTTATTTCCTCTTTTTCTTCTAGAGTGATACCTTGCATTGCTTTTATTATTTCTTTTGTTACGATCTTGATCTTGCTCTTTTCAGATCCTTCACTAGGTAAACTTTTCATCTACTTAATGTGTGTGTGTGTGTGTGTTTTTCTCCCTTTCAGATACTGAATCTGCCAAAGCATCAAGAGAACAGCTCAAAGAAGCCATATATAGAGTACTGTTTGACATGAATGTCCCCGCTGTTTGTGCAATTAATCAGGTTAGTTCCCTTTCCCGCTTTCTGGTTTCTCTTGTTTTTAGATTCGCAAAGTGATCTGAATCACTAATTACTTTCAAGCACAATGAGACTAGGTAATTCTTTGGTCTTTGGTTATTGTAGTTCTATTGTATTGGTCATTCTCTGCTTCTGAATTGTAGGCAAGTTTAGCTTTGTATGCAGCAAGAAGAACTTCAGGGATTGTTGTAAATATTGGCTTCCAGGTTACTTGTATTGTTCCAAGTAAGTCCTCCTAGTTTTATTCAATCTTCCTCCTGATTTCAGGTTAATAGTTTCTTAAAAAACGTATCTAATTAATACTCTGTGCTTACATAAGGCATGTGCATAATTTTTCTTTTATAATTGTATATAATTTGTTTTGTTTCATGAATGACATATTATTGTTAAGTTCTCTGAGTTTGTGCTCAAATGTCAGCCTAGCTCTTATAGATGTTTACCTAGCAATCTGGCCAGGGCATGTGTGAGTTGTAGACTAGTTGAAGGCTGCTTGTTGCTTTTAGTTCTTTACATAAACTCCTGAAGTTTCATCCACTGAACTTTTTGGTTCCAATAATTTTCTTTTATCCTTGTTCTTTTGATGCCATTGCTGTATTTTACATTTCTGGTTGATGGGACTGATTGGAACTTTGTTTGTGTGTATTTCTTTTGTGTTCATAGTTTTAAATGGTAAAGTAATGCGCAAGGTGGGCATAGAAGTTGTGGGTTTGGGAGCTTTAAAGCTTACTGGGTTCCTCAGGGAACTGATGCAGCAGAACAACATCAATTTTGAATCACTGTACACCATTCGGACTATTAAAGAGGTATAGATGTTATCCTTTTGGGTGCATGCTGTATCTATTGAATAGTTATCCTCATAGAATACTGTCAGCGACTGTTCCACCAGCAGCATGCAACTGTTATAATACACCATTTCTTTTTCTATTTTGTGTGCTCATTCACCTGATGTTATAGTTGTATTTGGAAACCTATTGATGTAGTGGTAAGTAGAGAATTACCAAGTGAGTTGAACATCATAGGGGAAGAATTTCAATTCACCCCATGCTTTGCCTGGTCAAGTTTTGGAAGTCAAAATTTAAAGATTACACGAGAATTAAAGAAAGAAAGTATATTTTAATTTCATTGACAGTGTTTCTCAACTTCAGTATAAAGACTTATATTGAAGTTGGCTAATGCTCTGTTGGTTAAACGCCATCAGAAACTATGTTATGTTGCTGCTGACTATGAAGCTGAACTGTCAAAAAACACACAAGCCTCATTTGGAGCCGGTGGAGAAGGTTGGTTTACTCTCTCGAAAGAGCGGTTTCAAACAGGAGAGATCTTATTCCAGCCACGACTTGCAGGAGTGTAAGTATGTTCTACTATGGAAGTTACAATTATTACTCATGGTTTATGTTCAAATTTTACTAGTTAGTTTATTGGAATGCAAAATTTTACTGAAAATTTGTGTTTGAAATTGTAATACTATGTTTTATATAGGCGTACTATGGGTTTGCACCAGGCTGTTGCTCTTTGCATGGACCATTGCCATTTGGCAGAACTAACAGATGATGATTCTTGGTTCAAGACTGTAGTCTTGGCAGGAGGCAGTGCATGTTTACCAGGACTCGCAGGTATCATTCAATTAAGGAATGTAAAGTCCGTATCTTACTAATCCGGTGGCATTATATATGTGAGAATATTAATCTCTACATTTGTTTTTCAACATTTTTATACAGGAAGATTAGAGAAGGAATTACATGGGCTTCTCCCTCCATCTGTGTCCAATGGAATCACAGTCATTCCTCCTCCATTTGGTGCAGATACTGCATGGTTTGGAGCCAAGCAAATCAGCAATGTAAGCTCAATAAACGTGTTTGCGTGTACAATTCAAAACAGCAAAATTGCACATATTTCCATTTCCGGACATCCTTAGGAGAAACCCTTGTTTGAATAACATATAAGTGTAGTTGGTTATCAATAATTATATTATCCCTGTGGATCTTTCATAGTCGAAGGCTTTCATGCACATTTAGAACATTATCAGATATCAGAGTTCTGGCTTTCTTCGTCTGAGTTGGTGTTGCAAGTTTTATGGTGTTGTTCAGTCTATTTAATACAATTGACCTGTGATCGATAATACAGTTGAGCACATTCCCTGGTCCTTGGTGCATCACAAAGAAGCAGTTCCGACAGAAGGCTAAAGTCAAGCTGTGGTGAATTCTTAATCTGGGTCATTGGGGTTATTTATTTGACCGCTTCCTTGGCCTGTAAGTGCTATGAAGTCTAGGTTTATCTTCTAGAAACTCCCAAGGAGAGTAGGAAGGGGTTTTATAGAGAAGAACAGGGTGAAATATGGGAGTATTCTTTTACTGCATACATCTTTTATTTTTGAACTGATCGCCCAAGAATAAGAAATCATGATGCATGTATTAATGTATTAATAAATTGTAAATACCATAAGCTTATGTAATGCTTAACGAATAAATTGTATCATGAGGCTTTGCCGAGTATAATATTGTATCAAAATAGTTTCCACAGGCAGCGCACAAGCTCAAGCACATTGCATGTATAACCAGATGATGATCATCAAATGCAGACTTAATATTATTCTTATTTGTAAGCTACAATTGAATGCAAGTTTCAAGTTCATGGATTTCTAATAATCTATTAACCCTATCCCACATCCTGTAAATTTCTTTGTGCCTGCTATGATTAATAGTGCCTGCTACAAACTCATGGACTTCACCATCTATTTCGATGAAGCTCAGTCCACGAGTTGTCTCCAAGTCATTTTCGGTGATGATCTTCCTAATTTTAGTTGCATTTTCCTTTTCCCCAGCATTAGCAAACATGATCCCTGCAAGTTTATATCTGTCACCAGACATTGGCTCCAGTTCAGTCAAGTGCTTGAAAGCAAGGTTCCCTCTCCTCACGTCACTGTGCATTCTACAAGCACCAAGAAATGCACCCCATATAACCGAATTAGGCTTTTCCGGTAGTGACATGATGAGCTCTTCCGCCTCTGCCAGCCGCCCGGCACGGCCAAGAAGATCTACCATGCATCCATAATGTTCAATGGATGGTTTTATCCCATAATGGCGAACCATTTGCTCAAAATACTCGTACCCGGTTTCTACATACCCGGCATGAGAACAAGCAGATAAAATAGCTACAAAAATTACTTCATTTGGGTGAATTCCATCAACAACCATATCATCAAACAGTTGAAAACATTTTTCAGCTTGCCCATGAATGGCGAAACCAGAGATAATAGCTCCCCATGAAACTACATCTTTCTGTGGCATCTTCCTGAACACTTCATAGGCATGTTCTATGCTGCCACACTTGGCATACATGTCTATAAGAGCAGTCCCCAGAATGACAGTAATCCTAGCCCCAATTCTATCAGTATATGTATGTATCCATTTCCCTTGGTCTAGTGCTCCCAAATTGGCACAAGCACACAATGAGCTCACAAGTGCTGATTCATTTGGAGAAACTTGACAACTAATCATATTTTGAAAGATGACTAGTGCTTCCGAATACATACCATTCTTTGTGTACCCTGCTACCATTGCACTCCAAGATGCATCATCCTTTGCTACCATGTTATCAAACATTGTCCTCGCCCTTTCTACTTGACCCCGACTGAGGTACCCCGAAATCAAGGAGTTCTTGGCGAGAGTGCTCTCCTCCGAAAACCCTGCTAGAACTCGCTCTGCACAAACCAAACCGTCTGATGAACTCGAGTACATGTTTATCAGTGAGCTATGAATGTAAGTATCTGGTGCTATCCCGGCTTTAACTATCCGACCATGCACTTGTCTACCTTCGAAGAGCGCATTCACTTGGGAACATGCTTTGAGAACAAAGGTGTAAGTGTAATTGTCTGGTTTTAAGCCATCTAGTAAAAGTTTACTATAGAGCTTTAGTGCACGATATGGGTATTTACCCAGTATCAAACCTCTGATCATGGTATTGTAGGCAAACACATCAGGATTAGATATCCTATCAAAAGTTGATAATGCATGGTAAAATTTTGACACTGTGACATAGGCCTGAAGAAGCCTCCCACCATTTATTGGGCGCTCAATTAGTCCTGATACAACCAATTGAGCATGGACTTGTCTTACTTCTTGGAAGTCGCTGCACATTTGAAGCAAAACCACGGCGGTGGGCATTCTAGCCGGAATTCGGGACGAGAAGGATGGTAACTTGTTCTGGTTTGGAAGAGATGGAGGAGCAAGAGCAGCCATGTGGTGTCTCCAAATTGTTCTGCTTTGGTGTGATGAAAGAAAAAGAAAATGGTATGATTCTGCTCAAGTTTTTCATTTTGGTCACTAGTGAGTGGTGGCATCAGTCATCTAGAGCCACAGAAACAAAAGTCCAAGCAACATATGAAATGCAGATAATTGCATCTGGGCCCCCCACATCCCACAACTCCAGCTCATTTCGACACATAAATTGCAAATCAACAACTTGCAATTGCCTTCAACAATTCAACGCGTATAATGGTCACTCTTTTGCATTAAACAATATTGCAGCATATAGTAGTTGTCAAGGTGTTCCACAAAGGGAGTTTAAATATTACAAATCACAGATGGATAATCTCAGTAACTCAGTAATTAACAAGGGATGCCTACCATAATTTGAGCTCTAACGCAACTTTGGCAATATATGAAAAGCAGATGAATGAAAAAATTGTAACTCCCCCACAAGTCTTAAGAATATACTAATTGGCGGACAATGGTCAGGAGATTCATAGTAGCCGGAACAGCAACCCTAGGAAGCCAGCTGTGAGGATTAGCAGCTGGGATGGAGAGGATGTGGTATGAACCCCGTTTGTATCATCAGCCAAAGTTGATGGCGGTAACGCGGGGCATGCAAGGCCCAATTTCCCCTCGCGGCACTCGTTGGCAAAGAGTCCAGGAGGGTAGTTTCCATAGAGGTTGATGTAGCTGAACATAATCGAAGCACATTCGTTTGTCAAGTCATTCAAGACGTCTGTATAAGGGCAAGCCAATTCCTTGAAAGCAGCACAACACCGGTTAGCAGGGTACCGTGGTCCTTTGCATTGGCTGGTGATGATAGTGTAGTTCAAAAACTCAAAGTTCACTGGACAACCTGCAGATAACAGGAGACATAATCTCATGAGACTAGGTATCCTCTATTAAGATATCCAAAAAGAAAATGCAGATGCGAAGATCAAGTCTTATGCAGAATGGAACCAAAGAAAGAGCTTTAGCATGAAATAATATAAGCTCGCTTCTAGTTTCAGAACCAAATAAAAAACCTAACTGAATCATGTTTTCTTTCTATTTTGTTTCATCTTTTAGCTGTGCCTTAATGACCTCAACATGCTTGCTACTAGATCTATTGTCACATCTCTCTCAAAGGAACAAATCATAAACTCATTGTACATTTAACTATATAAGTGCCAGAGTACCATCGCCACTTTTCAATAATCACATGGAATATGGGGCTATGGGCAACCCAAATGGTATCGACGGATGCAAGGTGAGACAGTACACTTCATAATCAAGTTGCAGGAATCACTGCATCCAATGCTTGGCTTCAAATCGAAGCCTGATTTCAAGCTCCCCCTATTTTATAAAGCTTGGTACATATAGATATATGATCAACCCATAAACCATTTGCAAACATAGTACTATTCTGGGCAAGATCCCCAATTTGATTTCACTTTCATCAATTGATATCTCAAAGCCAGTTTGGCATGAATTTAACTACCAGAAACTAAAACAACAGCACAGACGAGTACTTGATTACTAAGTTGATCATCCAAAGTAAGTTTCCAATAACAGATCATCCAGCAGACAGACAATAGAAAACTTCAACGTGCTTCCATTGTCCAATACACTATAATTGAAACAAGAAATAAAAGATCAAATGGGCATTTTTCTAAAAACTAAAACATGAATTTTTACACCTTGTAGCACTTCATTTTGATTAAAGAACTAAACTTTATGATCTATGAAGAAAACAAATATATTTTGCAGAAAAGGGTGTGAAGGAAATGAAACCTTTCTTGGCCTGCAGTAGATTCCGGCCAATAGAAGCCTGAGATTCAAAGATACCATCTGCACTTGCACACAAAACAGAGAAAAGTTTAGAGCTTTCTTGAATCTAAGCTTATTTGCACCTAAACCTACTAAATATCTAGAAAAACTAAGCTAAATTGAGCAATACAATACCTGAAATGAAAGTGGGAGAAGATGAAGAAGCAGGGAGACCCAGCAAAATGAAGAAGAAGAGAGTAGCAAACCAAAAGCTGAAGGTCTGATTCAACACCATGCTTTCTGGGTTCTTGGAAAGTACAGAAAGAAACCCAAAAGAGAGAGAGATCAAGCTTGTTACTTTTTCCCTCTACCTTGTGTTCCTGCCTTTCTTTTTATTTGTTCAATTATTCATTTTCTGGACAAAATAGATAGAAAAAGGCTTGGTGCTTTAAATACACAAACTTACTTAGAGAGTTAGAGTGGTGTTTTATTTAAATGAAAAAAGAAATATGCTAAGCAACTATTATTACCTAACACTTGCAGGAACAATCGTCGTTGACTGAAAATGGAGAACAGCAAGATACGCGAAAACTGGTTAACCGCGTTAGACTTCGGCACATCTTTTTTTTTTTTTTTTTTTTTTTTTGATGGAGTGGGTCGGTCAGGAACCAAGCACTCACTAACACACACACACCATTCGGACCAAAGTCCACGAGGGTATCCCAGCAAAGCCAGACTATATCCCCCGCTCGCTGACGCACGAGCCCGAAGGTCCCTCAAATCAGCTGGCCATCTAGAGGTTTTTTTACCCAGGAATCCTCCACACCCTAAGATGTGGGGCCTTATGGCTTTTAACCCCCTAGGCTGCTGAGTGGAGGATCGAACTCTGCTGGGGAGTTCCCAGCTTGCATTCGTTTCCACCCAACCACCCCTAGTGGTTGACTTCGGCACATCTTTGATCTTTCTGTTGGCCATTTTTTCCTTTTATTAATTTTTTTTCTATAATGTTGTTTTTGAACTAGCTATAGCATAAAGCTAGGAAGATCCAAACCTAGTAAGTTAATGATGTTTCAGCGTTTCTAACTATTGTTTTTTGTCCGTGGCATTTCACCGTGAATGATGACTTCTAAAGCCTCATCTAGCTACATTGGGAGGTTGGATTAGACTTTTACCATTAAGTTTCCAAACCTAAGAAAATAAAAAAATAAATACAATTAAATTAGAAATACTAATAATCGGTGATACTAAATGGTTCATATTCGTTGATAAGTCTTAGTTCGAGTGACATAAATAAATAAGAGATGAAAATAAATTTTAAATTTAATTCTTTTTATAATTAGAAAATAACAGTTTCATTCTTATATCACAAAGATAAACCATAGTTGAGCTATGACTATGACAATTGATTAAAGAACAATCAATTCAAGCTCATGTTGCAATACACTCTTGTGGTATTTACTTCAGTCCACTAGAGGATTTAGTATAGGAGAAGTAAAGTCACTTGACCCCATGAAATTGGTGATACCTCATTCAGATTTGGGAGCAATCTGCATCTACATTTGGTTCAAAAGGCAACAAAACATATGAATAGGCACATAAACATTGTTTAATAACATCTTCATCAAAGCATTTATCTTAAGCATTTTGTTGTACACATTAGTTGCAATTTAACCATTTAGTTCAATCAGTCACTATCTTAATGCTGTTGCGCGTTAGCTCAACCTTTCCACCTAAACCCTGCTGTCACCACAAACAAAAATAATAAGTTATTAATGTTGATGATCTATGATGGTCCACTATAGTATAGATTTATAGAACCCTGTAACCAGAATCTATATTGTGCTAGTCCTCAAAACCACACTTTTTTTTTTTTTTTGAGAAGGCTCAAAACCACACTTCAAAACTAATAGAAGTGGTGAATCATATAGTTACCAAATCAGTCGGTAATGTTTTATACGCTCCACTATTTACATTCTACACTCCGTTTCTGATTGTTTTGGAGCGCAGATTCTACTCGCCCTTTTAGAAGTAGGATTCTCATACTTGGTACTACTACTTATTCAACTAGGATTCTTGTTGTTATGCTAAACTACAGCAGCATTTGATAGGTAATGCAAGTATAAATGAACTAAGTGGGCTGTCCTTGCCCTGAAAGATAATCAGAATCTCTGTTAAATTGTGATTTTCTTTATATACATGGCACTGGATCTGTTCTAAAAAGAGTAGAAAGACCTAGCAATTTTTCTCCGAAATACAGTGAAGCCGCATTGTACAAAATTTCATTCTTTTATCTTTTCATCTCTGCACTGTTCTGTTTCAACTTTCCAAAGCAGCAAAAGGTTACAGCCCATTAAAAAATAAAAATAAAAATAAAAGAGGGGTGGGGAAAGAGAAACTGTATTCCAAATTCCAAGTGCCTCTTCCCAGTCTGTATATTGCTGTAGCTGCATCATACTTCTTTACTCTGATCCACTACGAGTCATTACCTATTCAACAAAACAGTCTCTTTCGCTGCATTGAATAGATCCTCATCAGGGTCAGATTCGACTTAACAATGCCAACATGAATATACGCTCTGTGTGTGTGTGCTGCGCGCGGACACATATTTGGGATTGAATATGATGATAAAAAAGTTTTTGCAAACAAACTTACATGAAATCTGGACTCCTCTAGATTCTCCAGCAAATTAGCAATCTCAACTTGTTTTACCACTGCAGAATGCAGCACCTGTAACAACATGAAATGTAATATCATACTTCCAATTAAAGGTTTGATAAACAAAATACTAAAATCAGTCAAACATAGCATACTAGCATACTCTTTTTGTTTGCTCAAGATCATATTCAACAGACTTAATCCTGTCCAAAGATTCCATAAGCATTCGGTCCTTTTCTAAAGGAATGGCAGCAGGCTTGTTGCTGAGTTCCTCGTATACTTTTTCTAGTCTTTGAAGACGCTGTAAACATGGAAGGACACGGTTTTCTTCATTCACAGCTTCAGGTGCTGGAGAAGGAGTATCCGAGATGCTTTCCACCAAATTAGATGGGTAAACATTGTTGTTCTGCCTTCTCCAAAATTCCAATCGCAGAACATGAGAAAATGGTATTAGTCTGACCAGGAAAGATATCATCAATCTTGCCACACGAGGGAAATTCCTCTTGTCAAATTTATCCTTAACAGTGTCAAGTTGATGGTTAACTGAACTACCTGAAAATAGACATGAACTTGGGAACTGAGCCAAAAGGTAAGGTTGACAAGGAACAGTAGCTAAAAGTTTAAAATAAATGCAAGAAATAGTTATGCTTCTTTATCAATTGTTCATTTTCCATTTATTTTCTGCAAAGAGCCTTATTAATTTATTGTTAACATCTACAATTATACAACCTGTTGATCTAATATATAATTATATATAATAGAGGATGGGAAAATTGGTTGCCAAAATAAGATTATAAGAAAGACTACCTTCTGAATTTAATATTGCCTCACGAGAACCATTGTCCATACGATAATCAAGTGATTGATCCTGATCATGTCCCAGATCAATTGTAACGGCTTTCTCAACCAGAGGAAAATGATCATCACAAGTGTAGTAAGCACTTTGGTCTGATACCTTGACATATATAAAAACAGATTAATCAATAAACAAACCCACACATATGCAGTACACATATAGAACCGCTTAAAAGATTAAGAATCCCAATTTTAAAACTCACTTCTTCATCAACTGCAGCCAAAGCAGGAAGTGTAGAACTTCTTCGTCCTAATGAAGAACAAGGATCATCAATATCTGACCCCGACTCAGCAATTGATGTATCGCTTGCTCTACCCTGATTCATAAGTGAAAAAGAAAAATTATATCCATCATCTTATCTTAACCATTGCCACATCATATACTACAAATAATAATTTCAACTAACCTTCAGTGGCCGTATCTGAACATACGTATCAAATTTCTGCTGGTCATTAGACACTCTGGTTATTTGCCTCACAAATGTTGCTTCAGCATTATGCAGAAGCTACAAATGAATACCTTGGGTTAATCTTCACTAAACAATTCCATAAATATATTCAAACCATAAACCAGTAAAAAACGTTCTAAAAAGAAAAAAAACCTTCATTATCTCGATATCATTCCATGGACCTTTACTAGACTTGAGGCAGCCTCCTTCAGCTGAACATGTACATGATCCACCCAGGAAGTCGGGCAACTGACTGAAAGGAGATATATGTAAGAGTGAGATGATAGACACTGCCAAATGAATATTGCAGAGAGTATAAGGTAAACATACCTTGAATCAACTACTTCCAGTAATTTACACAAGGATTTGGGCTCCAGCACCTGGATATTCAGATAATTAATACAATATTCAAGGCTGAAGGAGGAGGAAAATGAGATACCACAGGCCTAGAGCAATAACCTTTACCTGTATCTTTACAATCGTCTTTACATCAAGAAATTTCTGTGCAGCCGGCCATAGCATCTTCTTAAAGCCAGGACCAGCATTGACAATGTACATCCGGTGTAATGTCTGTACATTGCAAAACAGTTAGACCATTACAGCACTCAAAAACCAAATATTATCCTTATTACCGAAAAACTAAAACAAATTATTCGTCTAATTCAGATACCTCAGGGTAGTAATTGGTGTCAATCTTTGTCATGGAAGCCAGAAGATTCGCAGCAGTGCGCGTGAAATTTTTCATGCCCTGTATTTCAAATAAACATCAATTTGCTGGTTAAAATTCTTCATAGTAGCAATCACAGCCAAAGAAAATACAAACTTGGAGGAAAAATAAAATACTAAAATGTAGGAATCAGCATACCAAGCCTTGCACATCCAGTATAGTTGTTGTAGAACATATCTGTCTCTTTGCAGCAATTGAACAAGCAGGGAATTTTTCCTGTAAAGCTCTCTCAAATTCTTGGACATGGTACTTTATGTATCGCTCTATGCTGGTTATTTGCATAAGCCTACTTGGATGAGCTTGTCCCAGTCTCTCTATATAAACAGGTCTCCCTTCTTTATCAACACCATGGTACCCTTGAGGGTAATACTGCAATACTTCATCGAGCTCTCCAAATTCAAAATCCTTCATGTTGATTAAAATGATAATAGGTTAGAGATAACCAAAAGACAGGAACATATAACCAAGAAGTGTTATAATTGAAAATCAAGCAAATTATCCTTCCAACATACTACAACATTCCAACCATTAGACACCTGCTATAATCTAGATGTTAATTAATTATCTGCCAAAGATGGCATTCTGCTTCAAGGACTTAATTCATGAAGTAATGTATTTACAATTAAACAAATGAAAGACAATTCCTCTTTCCTAGCACACCAAAGAATTCAAGTCTAATAAATTCTATATCTACAGCTAAACCATTAGTAACAAAAATTATCCTCATTACCTCCAAAATGGTGTCTGTTCCAAATTCTTTTCTCCATTTAAGCATTTCTTCCCACAATTGAATTGTTTTCTCAATATTGAGGTCTCTAGCTTTCAAAAATCTACATCAGGAGGGGAAAGATAACATTAAGCTATATAATTGAGATATCTGATTTGGAAAATGAACGTCAAACGGTCTATCAGGACCGCCACCTTATGCACTAAGAGATTTGACTGACCTCAACAAAGTATGGTAGTCATCATGCCTAGCAGGCAACAAGTCCTTGTCAAGGAGTATTTGACGAAATTCTTGGACAGCACGCTCCTCTGTTGCATCCCGTACATCTTCTATGGAAACTGATGGAACCCTGTAGTCGATTTTTCTTTTTCCTCTCTTCTTAAGAGAATGGGTAAACTTACTCGAAGCATTTATCGCCTTCTTCCTGAGGTTGCAAATTCTTGATCGTCTTCTCTCTTCTTCAGAATTCTCAAAATCTGATCTTCTCTCTCTAATTTCATCATGAGCTCCCCACCCTTCTAGGCCTTCAATGAACACAATGTACACAGTTAAATGTCACATGTACAACCGTGTTCTGGTTTCCCCTTCTTTTCCTTTTCTCTTTAATGCAAATAGGTAAAATAACAATCAACACCGCAAAATGCAAAATTTTCTGGAACTTCCCCAACACTAATTTTCTAATAAATCAAGCATCACATCCTGTCACATTGACTTCTGTAAAGAACAAAGTATCTTGTTGACCAGAAAACATACCTGACATCTTAATTTCAATAAGCAGAACAAAGTATCTTGAGGCGAAGGAAGATTTGTTGAGTCTCTTGACCCCAAAATTTCAGTCACAGAAGGCAAATCCACAGAAAACTCTATAACATGCATGTCACCATGTACTGTCAGAAACATAAGCAGCGACTTAGAATTCACATGTTAGACATAGTTATTTATTCATTATACAGTAGAGAAGTGAAGTGACGGACTTTATTACTGAGTAGGACAGAAATGATAAATTAACTTGAAACCGAAAACCACAAATAAACTCCCCACAAACCAAATCGGACTAAGAACCGCAATACCTAAATCTAAATCACCAAATGCTATATGTATTTGTGAATCCTGTTTGCTGCATTTGGTGAAATGAGAAAACAAAAAAACTATTGCATTGTATCATGGTACTATCACTCATGGAATTATCACAGGGAATTCATGAATTTCCAAACCCTCTAAACCTCAAAAGTGAATCACTTCTTCTTCAAAGAAAGGTCCATAGATCTGAAGCAGGTAACCCAAAATAATCCGAAATACAGACCCCTGATTTTCCTCTATCAATCTTCATAAGCAATAAGCAGATTCAAAATCTTCAAACCAAAAACAAAATCTTCAGAATCAAGAAGCAGATTACAATCTCATCATACCCAAAATCACCACCTTTCACAGATTCCACTTTCCCTGTTTCCCAGAATATCAACATAACAACACAAAAAGCAAAGAAATTTCCCAAACCAGTCCCAAAAATCTCTCACTCACTTGCTCTAATCAACAAAAAGAACTGAAAAACGAAACCCAATTAAGCAATTTCAGCTCAGGAGCTCTGAAACTGATGAAGGAGAATAGTGGCACCATTAGAGCATCTGAACCATCAAGTGCTCGCATTTAACGCTTCTTTATCCCCGAAACGCCCAATGCCGATAACCCTCGCTCGGATCACGCGCTTCCTCCACGTAAAAAATCCCAACAAAACCAAACGCACTCGAAAAAACCGAAAATTTACCCATATATTCCTATGTATTTGTATTTGAATTACAATTTCGAATAGAGGAAATGAAATTCATGATGAAATGGAGAAAAAAAAAATTTGAACCTCTGAATCAAAATCCGGGAAGATTGAGAGTCCTTTCGATTCAGGCAAAGAGAATCTATCCAGAAACAGAGGACGTAGAGAGAGAGAAAATAGAAATGGGATTTTTACGTCGGAGGCAAAAGCCGTTAGAATATTTCCCGAGAAAATAACCGGAATTTTCTCGAGAAAATGAAAAAAGCTTCAATGAACCAGGAATAGAAATGAATAGAGCTGAACAAGAGAAAGAGAGAGAGAGAGAGCGCTCTCTTCTTCTTCTTCTTTCCTCAGCAGCTGTCCTTCTGTTCCCTTTTTATTTCGATTTATTTCTTTTTGTATTTTAGTCTTTATTTTTGGGTTATTTATTATTTAAGGCCCTTTTCTTAGCTTATTTGGCACCGCTGTACCCCGAGATTTGTGTACGTGTCGTTTCCTGGTTTATTGGTTTAATTGGGGAATAATAAATCAGTTTATTTTGAGGGACTTTGCGGCAAAATTGGATTGACGGTGACGATTGGCGCTCCGATAAAGCAAAGCACGAGCGTGTTTATGCTCCTTGCTTAACTTTTTTGCTTCACGCGCCTATTTTTTATTCCAAGTGCTTTACTATTAATTTTTTGAGGAAAAACAAAAAATTATATTGCAATCTTAAAAAGATTACGATCATAAGGAAGGGGATTCTGAACAAACTTAGAAGCAGTTGTGAGTCCGACCTGATTAACTGAGAACTCATAAGTAAAATTAGCTATAGAATGAGTTACACGATTAGTTTGTTTAAATTCAAATGATATGATAACTTCAGAACGATGATTAAGCAACTTTTTGATTTCAATTAAAGTATGTCTAACTGCATATCGATCCACACGTGTATCCAAAATAACAAGCACCCCAACAGACAATCACTCACCACATTGATTAGTGGTGATTATGATTACATTTAAACATAAATTTTAACTGTTAGTTTCTTTCAAGTTAATTTTACATGAGAATTTTTCCTTGCAAGGAGAATTGGTTAAATATATACCTTGTTCTGTCAACTGTCAAGGTTCTTGGATTGTTGCAACCAAAAAAAAAATTAAGGATCTTTAGACTTTTTTGTTTAAAAAGGAAATGATGATAACATTGAGTTTATTCCATTTGATTTTGAGTTTTGGATGTGTTTGAGCTATCAACATCTATGAAGGAATGGAGGAATTTTAAGAAGGAATGAAGCCATCATTATTTTACCAAACAATTTGGACGTACTCACACACATACATACACAATTGCAACTTTTTTACTAAGCGAATTATATTTATGTGTATTTTGAGTGAATCTATATATATATATATATATATATATATATGGTTTACATATCTTCTGACCTAGCGTGCTCTGCTAGGGTTTTTGTAGTCGGCGATGCCGCCCTACCATACCTTCTGCCATCCTCTGATGGCTGCCATGCTGTCAGCTCGTCTGCCTCCTTCCTCTACTTCCTCTCTCTCATCTTTTGTAGTTCTTGTGTTTGGAATCGTTCTCATGGCGAGATTTTCTCGCTTTGGCGTCACGGCTACAGATCCGGTTCTTATTCAAGCCATGGTGGTTGGTGGTTATCTCTCGGGCGCTAGTCCTCTTGGTTGGGGGTTCTCTCGTTTGGGATCCTATTGTTTGCTGAAGCGAGGTTTTGCATCTGTTGGTGCTGGCGGGTTTCAACCGTCATGTTTTGCTGATGCGGCTGGATTTGATCTTGCCAGTGGTAGAGTGTTGATGGAGTTTCCATGGACTAGTCGACGTGGTGTCACACTGTGGGCGGCTGACATGACGGCTAGGGAAGGCGGTCTTTGTGGTGAAGGGTTGGGCTTTTGACATCGGCAACGGTGGCGGCTCCTTCTTTGCAACTATTACGGCTAGGGTTTCCTTTAGCCGGGCTTGGATTTTAGTTTCTCATTTGGGTCTTGGCTTAGGTCTTGTCTTTTGGGCTTGGGCTGTGTTGTTTTATTTTTTCTTTTGTTATCCATCTCGTTCGATGGATGACGGGGTTTCGACCTCTCTTTTTGTTTAAGGGGATGTCGCAAAGGATACCGGGACTTCGATAGACATTTGATTTTATTTTCGGGGTTTGTAGGTATTCCTTTGTAATTTGGGCTTAGATCCGAAAAGATGGGTGTACTCGGAGTGTGTCCCTGTGGTGTACTCTAAGTGATGACTTTTTTTGTCGGCCCCTCAGGGGTGGGTCATCATTGTACTGCTTGTTGAACTTGTTAATTAATGAACATCCTTTTGATCAAAAAAAACAAAATATATATATATATATATATATATATTAGTGAACTTTCACGGAATCTATATAATCTTATTTTGGCGATCCATCAAAATTAATTACAGAAAAAAAAAACCATACGTATTACATATGTATGTTTTCTACATCTATTAAATGTCTCCAAAGCATATTTCATAGATCCAAAACAAAATCTCAAAATGTGTAAATTACTTGCAAATAACAGTATAAAGTAAGTTCAAATGTATTGCTTCGAGAATTCATGTTAATTACTATATAAAGCTAAGAGACATTTACTATATTGCTTCGCCGAATTCATGTCAATTACTAAGAGTGGAATGGTAATCAATTCCAATATTAAATTTGTTGATAACTTTATATACACATTAAATTCATTTGGTGAATTTTGAACAAGATTATTTAAGGGTCTTTATTCTATTGTAATATTTATTATTAATTTTATTTATTTATTTATCACAGTACTTCTCAATTAGGGATGAACTTTTGACACCGAAGTCCTAAAATCACACCGTCGACACTGCACAAAGTACCACTCTCGATCGATGCTTGCGTGGTTCGTTTGTTGATTTGGGGAGGCCAAACCAAAAATGTAATTGTGGAAACTGAGGTTCCTTCCTCCCCTTATTATTCCTCTTGTCTTTCCTCTTTTTGCTATGATTTTGCTTTTTCCTCAATGATTTAGGCTGTTATGTTCTTCAAAAGATTTGCTTGGTCTAGTGGTCTACAATTGATGTGTCCAATCTACAAGGTTGTAAGCTTTAGCGACAACCGATATGCCTATGCTCATTACAGTGTGAAAAACATGAAAATATTACGTAATTAGTTTGTACACCGGTTATGGGGAGAACACTAACAACGTAGACTAGATCCATCCCTATTCTTAGCCATTTGACCTCTGTTCAATACGACGTTAGTTTGGCCTTGCCTCCGATCCGGTCACGTACTCTCCGGCCTTGAGGTTGTAATTTTTTCTTCTTTTTTTTCCACCTTCAAAAATGAATCAAAAGTAGCATATATATATATATATATACAATTTATTAGATGAGGTTATTAGATACACAACTAATAAGAAAACATGCAAAAAGGACGAGATTAGAAAAGTCAACTAAATTAGTTGCATAGAAGAAGGTGAACAATATTTAGGAAACAGTTCCCCACACGACCAAAATAGTAGGTTTGGCTGGTTCAATTCCCCCTATGAATTGGCACAGATTTCTCAGTCGCAGCAGTTGTAGCTCTGGCCTATTCTCCTCCTCCTCCTCCTCCTCCTCCTCATGATGATCATGCAGACGCAGGCCCCATTCCTATTCCATTATATATGTAGCTGATCATGATGGCTCAATAATTCCATGCACGCGCTCGTCTGAATAATCAAGTGGCTCAGAAATTCCCAAATAATCAATGTTTGCGTCTCTCCTCAGTCCTCATTAACTAATTAATGCCATCATTGAAATTCCAGAAGTTAAGTTGAAGGTGGTACAGTGGTATACGACGTCGTACCCGGTTATGCCTGCATGGCTCACCTAACCATTGCAGCGCTGTTATTATTCCCAGCCTCATGCATCCATCGATCACTACCATTTTTATTCACAAGGGTCTCGTGTTTTGCCAGCGCCGGCCATCAATCGAAATCACTCCAAAAGTGTTGGATATTTTAAGAGGGCGAGTGTTGTCGGCTGCCAAATTCATGTGTTTGTGGATTGAACTAAATAGTGAGCGAAATTTTTATGTTTTTTTTTTTTTCAAAATGAATATTAAATACAAAAATGAAATGAATCATCTATAAATTCCTTATGATGTTGAGTTAGTTTGTCATAGGGAATTATTCTTATTTACATAATTCACATCCGTTAATCGATGGACCAAAAATGTGTCGAGGAAGACGGTCATTTCAACTTTAATGTTCGTTCACCGATTAAATTAGTATGTAAAATGTTGGATAAGTTTTGTCTCAAATAGACTTATATAAAGCTAACTTAACAAACAAGCAAGTTTAGCTAGCTAGCTAGTATACAAACTACTGCATTGCATGCATTAGAAGAAAACTTATGGATCTACATAATTTGAATCGTGTAGTATGAAAATTCAATTTTCAATTTGATTAGTCATTTATTCATTTCATAGTTTTTGTGCGTGCAATGTAATTAACTTGTAGGTCTCAAGATCGATCAATATATATTGTGTCAATTTGTGCAACTTTCTAAATCTTCTCAATTGCCAAAAGGACGTGTAAAACTAGTTATTCAAAGGAAGTTTTGTTAATGCGTGTGGTAAAGTGCTATAATTAGGGGAAGCTAAGCCAAACCACCAATTGGAGTGAGACTCTTCATTTCGTAATCATTAGTTTAAGTGTAAGAGGCTGACACGGCAAATTCTCTCACTAATTAAGTCTTCATGCCCTTTTCTTGTTTTGTTGCCTAGCTAGCTAGTGAATGCATTTCATTCTTCGATCTCAAGGTTGCCCTTATTTGTGTAACTCAAAATTCTAATCTTATCTTAAAAACGAATAATACTCTTATTCGACTAAGAATGTTGGACCTCTGTGTCCGAATTTTTTTTTATTCGCTTATATTCGGAAGTGTAATTTTATGATTTTGAACCGTTGATATTGTAAAACAACATTTATAGATCAATTTTGCAAAAATTATTCAAATTAGGAAATCGTTAACTCATCAAATTATATCAAACAAATGTACGGTTTTGGTAAAAGCTAACAATCTCATGACGAACCGTCAATTTGTTTGTTGCAATTGCATGAATCAACGATCTATGTTTACTTTGATTTTTTGCAGAATTGATCTATAAAAATTGTTTTATAAGATTAACAATTCAAATCATGAAATTACACTTTTGAATATATGTCAATAAAAGAGAATTCGGACACAGAGGTCTATTTTAGGTCAGACAAAAGTATTTCTCAATTAAGAACTATTTGAGCACAAAAAGCTTCAAATACAAAAAAAAAACAAAAAAACTTTACGTATATGTGGTGGTACAATCAGAATTCAGGTCGATCGGTTAGGTCATGAGGGCATGACTCATCAATCATCATATTTCAATTCAATCACTTAATTGCAAGTCACTATATATAACTCATAATTCAGACCAATTAAATTAAACACAAAGTACTATACTCACTAATTAATGATTAATCAAATTAATATCCTAAAAAGGCCATGCATTTGAATAAGAATTAGAGTGATCAAATAGATCGAAAAGGAAGAAAAGCAAGGGAAAGTTGGGAATGGAATGGATAGTGCATCACGTAAAATGGAACCAGACACCACAGTCGATCCAAAAATGTATTGATTTACGAATCTTTTTGTGTCTTCTTTGTCACTCTTTCCACTAGCTACTTACTGCTCGATCTACGTCTTTGTACAAAATCTCCCTCTATATCTGAGCCATTTCAGAGACAAACTAAGCCAGCTACCCAATTGGTGAAACGAAATGGTGCTGGCTAGCTAGAGAATTTTATTTGTTGTAAATTGAAAGAAAAAAAATAGTGACCACAAATATTAAGGATCAATAGCAATCATCCACATACATAGGATATAGAGCTTCTTTTAGCTAGAAGTGAAAGGGACAAACATTTTATTAGACAACAAGCAATGTACGTTACAGCCTTGAGCATAACTGGGATGTATTAATACGATTAATAATGTTCTACTGGTATTATAGATGATCAAACAATTTTGAAATATAAGTTGACTTTAATCTCTTCGGCATATAGAGGCAGCCTTCCACCTATATATGCAACCAAATGACGGATATCCATAAGAATTAAATACAATTTTTTTTTTCGAATTATAAGGTCATTTTCAATTTCATACATACGTTTCAAATTTTGTCATTTTCATACTTCACGTTTGATTTCGCTAATGAATTCATACCTTAGAGGCATGAAATTATTAGCGGAATAACTAACAAATTGATACCTCTCATGTATGAATTTGTTAGCAAAATCAAATGTGAGATATGAAAATTACAAAATTTGATATTTGGGTATGAAATTGAAAATGACTCAATAGTTCGGAAGGTCTTTTGTAATTAATCATATCCATATTGAATTATTGAGTGTCAAAATTCTTCAGTACATACACGACATGTACATACACGATGCAATATGAGTCGTCCAAATTGGGTTAGCAAAATGAGTTAGCATTTTTTTCTAACATTTGGACGGCTGACGGAAAACCGTGTATATACATGTCATGTACTGAAGATTATCTGATCTATTACATGTGTCATGGTACATAAATTTAATGTATTAATTTCCCAAAAATAGACATGGCATGCATAGGTATAGAAACGTACTCTAGCACATTGTATGTACAAAAATTTGGCATTATTGATGACGTACTAGTGACACATTCGTGTTGTCACTCTCTATTTATACACAGTTACCTCTCCCGCACCCCAATATTTGACTTTGAGAGAGAGCAATATCGTCGATGGAGATGGGAGATTGGGGATCGATGGAGATGGAAGTTTGGGGGTAGAGTGAATACCGTTGGCACTGTATATATACTCCTCCTACTGCATGTACTCACCAGTGACTATATCACTAGCTAGTCTGTTTGGAAATTGAATTGTTAGGGTTTCATTCGTTTCGTTGCAAGTCTTGTCTCAACGTCGTCTCAGTTCTCTAGGACCTCGCGTCGGTAGAGAGGTCAGGTCAGTTTCAGAACAACAGAAGAAGCAGAGAGGAGAGCCCCAAAACCAAAAGCGTTGGCAGTTTTAGGTCACTTTCATGACCTCCCTCATATCTGTATAGGCCATGCATGCCTCTACCTCTATTGCTAGCTAAGCTTAAGGCCCCCATGGTCAAGCTCTTTGCTTTACTGCACGTCCTTTCAGTTGTCTCTTTCTGCATATACGGTACGTTGTGTTGTCTTTTAACCAGTGTCGGTATTGCAGCTATTAACCCCAGACATTCCATCGTTAGACCCTAAACCCACAAAACGACAATCAATTAGATTCCCATCAAGATTTTATTGCAGCTAGCTAGCTACAAGATATTTGCTTACAGAAAGAATCACAATTTGAATCCAATAATGAGTCTCTGATCAAATTAACCCCCTTCTTGATGATACCCTAATGTGGCCATGAAAAAGATTCAACAAGTGACAAAAGAAATCCACTCTGTGTTTTACGCCAAGCAATACGTGGAGTAACCCCAAATATAGTAGCAGCAAGAAGTGTAGGCAGGTCGGCTCATCAAGTTTCCATTGAAATGGGATCCACACAAAGAAAAACACTTGATTGATATTCGTTGGTTATTAGGGGATCTCAAAAATGTCCAAGCCGAAACATGGTTTTCAAATTAAGGTAATGCCATCGGTTTCGAATGTTTATGAATCATACTCAATAATGAGAACATTTTACACGTTGAAAGTCATTTTCTTAATAGCATTTTAAAATAAATACATTATTCGTCAATAATAGATTGTTGTGATATTGTTATTTTTGGAGGTAACCCCATATATAAAACTTTCGAAGATTGTATCATGATATAGTCATATAGAGCATATAATGTTGCGTTTTTAATCTTCAAATCTAGTGTCTAAAACAAACATGATAAAAGTTCTCTAAAAAGAAAAAAAATTAGTTTCACAAGATAAAATTTCTTTCTTTTTAGTTTCACAAAATTGCTTGCTCAAACTAGAAAGAAAGAAAGCAATCTTGTGAAACTAACCCTAAATCCAAGTAAAAACTAGCTAAAAAGAAAAGAGCTCCCGTGATTATGTTTTCTGACACCCGGCAGTTTGAGTTTTCCGGCCGGTACACTACACCATTGTTATGTCTCTGTCTACTTACAGCAGGGTCATCGTCGTCGTTGTCTTCTTGTTTCGATCAGAGAGAAAAAGAGAGATTTGAGTCAGAGATATATATTTGAATCCCTGCTGGCCTCCCTCCCATTTATTTAGTGGACTCATGAGTCGACTCATTATGGATGATGATAATGTTGATGAGGAATTGAGGACTCTATGATTTGTTATTTTGTTTTCTTTTGTTTGGTTCTTTCACTTCATTGTTTAATCATTCCCTCAATCTTCTATATTCCACATTCTTTGCTTTGCTACGGTTTCTTCCTCATTTATGTGATTTTCATATTCGACTTCTGGTCAAACAACCCATCTTCATGTCAATTATAAAACCCATTTTCATATTGAAATAATAATCTTTGTCCCTCAACAAGTATGCCCAAATTTAATTAAGAGAGATCGTAAAGGTTGAAACACTTAGGTTTTTAAATTATATATGATCACATAGACTAATAAACTTTCATTATCGATAAAAAAAAACAAGTATGTCGCGCTTATTTATACATATTTTGTTATGTCGAGGAGAAAATAATTTTTTTTTGTGGTTGGTCTAAGGATCAATTGTTTATGCATTGAGAAAGAAGATGAACAAAATAAGAATCTAATGCAGAAGATTGTCACGCTTCTCTCTCTCTCTCTGAGTCTTTTCTCTCTGAAAAGTCTTAATTAATTAACAACATCAAACAAATTAATTTGACCTCAAAATACACATTAGATTACATCTGACCAGCCGACATCAAAATCTTGCCTTACAGCTTTTGTCATGACTAGAGACCTCCTTGAACTTACAGGTCAATGCCACCACTTTGGCCACTGGATCTGTTTCCCAATTGGAAGAAAGGTAAATGCTAATGTCTAGTGTCAATTACCAAAAGAAACATCCATCTCATTCCACCATTTTACTTTTGCCCTTTCTAATCTTCTTCATGGAAATCGATGATCAAGATCTTCCATTTGGGAATATTGCAAGGATGTCACAAGTCCTACTTCATCCATATAGAAAGAAAAAGGTGATGGGTCTTATGAGAAAGTTCAAATGCTCTCTCACATTCGTCCTTTAAGAAAGCCCTTTTACGTTAGAATTTGACCTTCAGTGGGAGATTTTCAATTGAAAAGTGAGCGTCTAAACTCACTATTACATTCAGCATTGAAATCCCACCTCAACTTCGATGGTAAAAACGCTTGCCGTCTTATCTCATGCTTAAGGTTACAATTCGATTCACTCGCTTGTCCGAAATCCAAACTCTAGGGTTTCCATTGAACAAAAAAACAGTTGGAATAAAGTACCTACTTTTGTTTGTCCATATACAATGACTCCAAGATTTGCAAATGTAGGTCGATCTCAATTTCACTTCATTTAACAAAGGGAGCATACCCATGTGCCCTATGCACCGGGGAGTCTGGATTTTTCAATTGCTACAGAGGGAACCAATAAATAAAAGCAAGTGTGAGTAAATATATATGCTAGCAGAAGAGCCAAATTGCTTTGTCTTATTGATCGAGGCCAATAGTTTTCACAAAAAGGGGTCCTTGTCCTTAGAGTCCCTTCTGCCTCCTCCCCCATAACTGTGTGCCTCTCTTTCACTTTTTTGCTTTGCAAATTTTGCATGCTCCAATCTAGTAATAAAATGCATGGCTGAAAATTCAATACAATGGATCGGAGACCCATGATTTTATGGAAAATGAATAAGAGGGAGATGCCACTATAGCAAGCAATGGTGGAAAAAAAATGCCATAAATTAGGGTGGGTGGTATATATTGTCGTTTTCGTGTACATAAGGGTCCCCATTGATCTATACCATTTGGTTATGCTGCGCAGGCTTCTGTTTAATTTCACATGCTCATTAGACATTACACCATCCCAAGAATCGAGATACTCAAAATATTATTTACCGTTTTGGAACATTTGGATTTCAACCACCCTTTTGGTATTGAGTTGGTAGTAACCTTCGTTTATGCAAGTGCATTTAATTAGGTGCATCTCACATTTCTCAAACAGATGACTTCAAGTCTTCAACAGTGTGATTAGCTAATGCTGTATGAATAGTTGATTCTACTTGAAATGAAGCAAATAAAATCTTTTTACTTGCAAATTCTGAAATGAGAACGGAAGAAATGGGCCTATCGTCCAACTTTTTCATATTCTTAGGCTCTAGCTCATAAAAAATCACATCGTTAGTTGCGTTGATTGATATATTTTTATGTATGTGATAAAAATATTAGTCACTTTCGTCTTTGTTTTGACCTCGTGAATACCTGGTCAATTACAATAACCATACTACTTCTACAACTCAAACACTCATTTCGTTTGATAAAATCACAAGAAGTCACAAAAATAAAAAAAGAATAGAGAGCGTACCTTTACTGTCGAACATATTATCGCTACAGGCCATCTCCATTTTGTTTTTATCTTTTTATTTTTTCTTTAATTTATTTTTAATTTTCACGTGCTTTAGTAAATAAGTAAATAATATTGTGCACTTATTTGTTCCTACGGCTCATTTAGGGGCCCAAAATGGTCTAACGATAGCTGAAAATAGAATTTGTTTGGTAAAACTCGCAAACTCGCAAGTAATGAACAAAAAAATTAAAATGTAGGGCGCACTTAAAGCAACAAACATTTCATCGCTACAGGCCATCCCTATTTTGTGTTATTTTTTCTTTCATTTAATTTCGATTTTTGCATATGAAAGTAAATAATAGCGTTTTCTAAAAAAAGAGGTAAATAATAGTGTTTTCTAAAAAAAAAGTAAATAATAGTGTGCTCTTGTTTGTTCCTACAACTCATTGAGGAGCCGAAAATGGTCTAACACCAAGTAAAAATAGAATTTCTTCTTCATAAAACTTGCAAAAATGAAACAAAAAGAAATTAAAATGTAGAGCGCACTTGTAGCGACGAACATGTTCGTCGCTACAAGTGCGCTCTACATTTTAATTTTTTCTTTTGGTTCCATTACTTGCAAGTTTTACCAAATAAATTCTATTTCCAACTGACATTATAGGATTTCGGTCTCCTCAATGAGCTAAATGAACAAATAAATGCACACTATTATTTACTTTCATATGCAAAAGTAAAACAAAATGAGAATGACATGTAGCAACAAACATTTCGTCACTAGAAATGTGCTCTGTTGCTACCATATCCCAGCAGTGGTCTATGCCATGGTCAAGCTAGAGGAAGACAAAGAATGATAGGCAAATGTAAGGTTAGGGAGTCCCACATCTATAAGGGAGCTCCCCACCATAGAATATTATAAGGGACTTTGAGTCCCACATTGGAGAAATGTAAGAGGAGAGGAGGTCCCTTACTTATAAAAGGGACTCCTCCCTCACTTAGAAGGACACGCTGACTTCAACCCCTACATTGGGAGTCAAGCTCCTGGTACCTCGAGCCCATCTCGGTACCAAGTACCCTCTCGGTACTAAGTGTTTTACCGGTACCTCGAGTCCATCTTGGTACCCCCTCTCGGGACTAAGTAACTTACCGGTACTCCCATCTCGGTACCCCCTCTCGGGACTAAGTACCTTACCGGTACCTGACAACTCAGTACCTGCCAAACACTTGTAATTCTCATTTACTATAGTGAAACCCCTAAAGTGGATGTAGCCTTGGACTCACATTGAGCCAGGTGAACCACTATAAATCTTGTCTCTATGTCCTTTGTGTGTGATTGTGGCTACCGAAGGTCTCTGACCCGTTCCTCCCGAGCCATCGGGAAATGGCAAAAACATGCTCTACATTTTATTTTATTTTTTCATTTTTTACGAAAAGTAATTATATTTTCAGCTACCATTAGACCATTTTCAAGTCCACAATGAGTTTCAGGAACAAATAAGTGCACACTATTATTAATTTTCATACACGAAAATAGAAATTCAATGAAAGAAAAAAATTAAAAAATTAAATAAAATGGGGATGGCCTGTAGCGACGAAATGTTTGTCGCTACAAGTGCGCTCTACATTTTAATTTTTTCTTTTGGTTCCATTACTTGCAAGTTTTACCAAACAAATTCTATTTCCAACTGACATTATAGGATTTCGGTCTCCTCAATGAGCTAAATGAACAAATAAATGCACACTATTATTTACTCTCATATGCAAAAGTAAAACAAAATGAGAATGACATGTAGCAACAAACATTTTGTCACTAGAAATGTGCTCTACATTTAATTTTTTTTCTTCATTTTTTACGAAAAGTAATTATATTTTCAGCTACCATTAGACCATTTTCAAGTCCTCAATGAGTTTCAGGAACAAATAAGTGCACACTATTATTAATTTCCATAGTAGCGACAAACTGTGAAAATTTGGTGTTATCCGGTGTTATTTTTCACAAGCTATCCTCATTTTGTTTTATTTTTTCTTTCATTTAATTTCTATTTTCTCATATAGTAAATAATAGTGTGCAATTATTTTTCTTACAGCTCACTGAGGAGCCCAAAATGGTCTAACGGCAACTGGAAATAGAATTTGTTTTATAAAATTCTAAAGAAATTAAACAAAATAAAAATAAAAAGTAGAGCGCATTTGTAGCGGCGAACAGTTAGTCACTACATGGCATCCCCATTTTGTTTTATTTTTTATTTTTTATTTTATTGAATTTCTATTTTCTGCGTATGACAGTAAATAATAGTTTGCACTTATTTATTCCTACAACTCCTTAAGGTGTCCGAAATGGTCTAACAGACAGTTGGAAATAGAATCCGTTTGCTAAAACTAGCAAAAAAAAAAAAAAAATGTAGATCACACCTGTACTTCCAACATACACCTCAACTCTTTGACAAAGCAATGAACACTTCCAATCAAAATGCAAATTCTCACCAAAAGAGAAAAAAAAGAAGAAAAAAGACAAAGCTCAAAAGAATCAACAAATATTCTTTCATCAACCTAATTGAAGTCAACTAGGATGATCTTTTTTTGATTGCCTATCACAGTTTCCCAGCCGGAGCTAGACTAATCTGTTGATCGACCCGGGCAGCACACCTGGCATTGGTGGGTGAGTCTCCCAACGCTGAAATTTCCATTCACAAGGCTCGAACTCGAGACCTTGCTTAAGGGGAACAAGCTGCTATCCACTTGAACCATCGAGCGTTGGTAACTAGGATGATCTTTGACTCTTTGTATATGTTTTCTCATCGAAAAAAATAATAGAATCAAATCTTTCCCATTATTACGTCACGTACAGAATTCTACTCAGTAACTAGTTTATTTCCAAATAGGATAATACCACCTATACCTAGCTAGCTACGTGGAACTGTGGAAGTCGACACGTCAGTCCATTCCAAAACTCGTATCTTCAACCCTTTCCAGTTTCCACTCTTCGATCTTCTTTCTCTTCATTCATCTCCTTCTAATTCGGTATAATAGACATGGAGGTTACAAGGAGTAACCCAGAAAGCAGATCGAGGAGACCGGGATGAAGAGAGCAAAACCCGGAGAGAGATGGAGAGCAGAGTTAGATGGAAAAGGATGATGGTTGTGGGGATAGACAGGTGTTGGCTTCTTCCTGTTCCACGTATCTGGGTAAGCCAACACCTATGTCCAGCCAAGTATTATCCTTTATTTTTTGCAAGAACCAAAACCTAGCTACCAGCATGCAGGCCTAGATCGTCATGGAGTGGACGTGTAATACACTTGCCCTTTTTGGTTCGAGACAGAGTGTTTCCCCTCATTCAAATTATTAACCATGTTTTTCTTTTCTTACCAGGTAACTTTCCCATATATTACAGCATTCCTGAGAAAAATAGGACATTCTACACTCCTTATAAGTACATGTAATACGTAATTCAAAGCAGCTACGATGCCAGTTTGTAGTGCAGATAGTTGAAGCTCTTAAACTTAATCGTATTCGCATTCTCAACCAAAACATATGGGTTTGAAATTGGTGAACATCCTGGCAATACTTGTGCTCTCATCGTTAGCATCTACAACTACATCCCAAGCCGGTGTGTTTGATGTGACTAGTTCAATCTATGGCGGAAAGCCCCACTCTGATATTTCACAGGTACAATATTATCTAAAGCAATTATGTTGCCAAATTGCCAATATGCATATACAGGGTTTGATTGAGTTGTTATTTTTTATGTAATGCATGTCTTTAGGGTTTGGCAAACGCATGGAGAGATGCATGTGCATCAGAGTCAGCAAGTAAGGTGGTTGTTCCGAGTGGTACGTACAAGTTGAAACAAGCAACGTTCGAAGGTCCTTGCAAGGCTCCGGTTGAGGTTCAGATCCAAGGAACACTGCAGGCTCCAAAAGACCGAAGTTCAGATACTTGGGTTGCTTTTAGATCCATTGACATGCTTACCTTATCGGGTGGTGGAACTTTTGACGGCCAAGGAACACGTGGTTCGAAGGACGGTGATATCAAAGATATCAGGTTCTCCTCCGTCACAAATTCCATAATCGAGGACATAACCTCACTCGATAGCAAGAAGTTCCACATAGGTGTTTCAGATTGCACCAACGTTGTGTTCCACCACCTTACCATCACATCGGCTGCAGACAGCGCTAACACGGATGGAATCAACATTGCGAGTTCAACAAGGATCATTGTCACTCACACAAACATTGCAACCGGAGACGATTGTATTTCAGTTGGTGAAGGCACCAACCAGCTCCTAGTGACCAACGTTACCTGCGGACCAGGCCACGGCTTAAGCATTGGAAGTCTTGGATATTATCCCAATGAAAAACCTGTGGTTGGAGTCACAATCATGAACTGCACCCTTACTGGCACAACGAATGGAGTGAGAATAAAGACATGGCCTAATTCTCCTGGGGCAAGTACTGCCTCAGATATCCTCTTCGAGGATATTGTAATGGTGAATGTTGAAAATCCGATCATCATTGACCAAAACTACTGCTCCGGAGATGAGGATAGATGCAAACATCAAACTCCGTCGGAAGTTCAGATCAGTAATGTCAAGTTCAAGAACATTAGAGGCTCATCTGCAACTCTAGTTGGTGTCAACCTTGCATGTAGTTCGACTGTACCATGCCAGGATGTAGAATTGGATGACATAGATCTCACATACTATGGACACGAAGACTCTCTTACATCTCAATGTTTCAACGTCAGGGCCAGAATCACTCGTGTCGCAAAAACTCTTGCTTGTGCTAATCTACCAGGTTTACCTTTAGAAAGTTCACCTCCTCCACCACCATTGTACGATTACAATTCACCTATGATATACTCCGGCGCCCCTGATTGTAACAGTTCTTGGTGGCCAAGGCAATCGGTCATGGTGCACCTACTATTTTCAGGTCTGGGTTTGTGGCTGTTGAAAGGGTCGCCATAGGTACATTGTAGTCACGCTACACACAACTAACAGTACTTTGTTCAAGACTTTTAGTTTAATTGAATAGCAAGTTTACGCTAGATACATTTTGCTCGTGTTCTTTGCAATTAAATTGCTTTGCTAACACTCTAGTCAAAACGTTACATGACAAATTATTACGTGTATAAATTAATTTGGTCATCTAGCCCCCCTCCCCAAATGAGAGTGATCAGATAAAACTCACCCAATGTGGCTACTGTAATTCTTTCTAATACTTGCTCGGCCGGAGAGCCTACAGCACAAGCAGGTGGCGCCACGCTAAGTAGACACGCTCTACCACGAGGCAACCAAGGCTGAAAATATCCCTGCTGGGCCTACTCCACATCCTAGGAGTTAGCAGGTATGATAGTCCCAAGTTTTTACAACTAAGTAGCACTTCTGCTATTCAATCATAAAATCGATTCCTAAAAAAGCCACGGTGGCCTATCCACCCTCAAGTGGTATTACCAGGGGCTGTTGATTTAGCAATTTCTAGTCTTCATCTATCTGGGCACAAAGCAAGCTATTCTAACAAAACAACGCATATATAGCCTGTATGGCAGAGCAGACTTTTCTAATCAATTAGTGACCAATTTAAGGACATGAGGATGTGCACCTGAAATTATCCGGTGTTATATGAATTTGCTGCACTTAATCACAAAAAGGCAGTGAAACCAACGAAGTGAGTTGACTTCGAATTCAGTAGGACATTTAATGTACAGGTATGGTCCCTTTTGGGAAGTAACCACAGACCATCCCCCAAACAAACTCGTTCAAGAATCACAAATCATATTCGACAATGAGAAAGGTGAAAAGTGCAAATTGGAGTGAAAGAAGGTTGTAAAGGAAAAGGTTCATAACATACTCTAGCAAAAGACGAGGAGTGCCAATGAGAAGACCGTTCAAAATGTAATGGCTGAGCTAACCGAAATGAAAAAGTCTGGCATGGCAATGGAACTCAATGCAACATGAAGTATGTGAAGTTAAAGAAAGAACAAAGACAATTTCCAGCTTAATTTCCACCAAATTTTCAACTTTAACAACCTAATGAAATAACACTGTCTCAGCTTAATTAATGAGACTACATAAACATCCACCAGAAATAAAGAGACAATAACACAGACCCCAAGAAGAACAAACAGCTTAGACTCACTTCCACTTCTTATATCTATTTATTTACTATTATGATCATTAAGCATGATAGATTCATCAGCCGAAGAAGAGCCTCTAACCCATAGCATATTTCTGAGTCCAGGACCTAGCAGTAGTCTCATACTTCACTCTATCAGTCTTGTACATGTGAGCAATCTCAGGAACCAGAGGATCATCTGGGTTTGGATCTGTCAGCAGAGAGCATATGGAGAGCAGGACCTGCAAGAAACATTCAGTTTTTATTATAATGGCATAGGTATCAACAAAATGTAATGACACTAACGAAAATAAAAATCAATATAAAGCAAGTCAAGTGTATTGCCTTGGAAATGGTCAGTGCAGGGCTCCACTGCTCTTTGAGGATGTCAAGACAGATACTACCATTGCTATTAATGTTGGGATGGTACACTTTTGTCCGGAAAGCAACCTGCTCAATGCATGAGGAGTGTGAACAATATGGTCATTCCGAAAGAAAAATACAGCAAGACAGAAACTATCCAGTTGTGTTAAAGTCGAAGGCCTAAAACAGACTGATGAAAGTTCTAGCCAATGGTACCAATAAATGAAACTTCTTATGGCAAGGCTATATTTACCTTGGGTGGCTTGAAAGGGTAATCAGGTGGGAAGTGAATGGATACAAGGAAAACACCTCCAGCAAATGGGCTGTCGGCTGGACCCATAATTGTCGCTTGCCAATGGAACATATCCTCAGCAACAGGACCTGTAGAAAAAGAAAGCTGTAAGTTGTAACTCATTCCTATGGTAACATCTTAGTAAAGTTCAACAGAAAAACTTTAATGCCTCTTTTCTCTGCATAAACAACCAGGTTCTTACACAATCCAAATTTGATTACCTACACTATTTGATAGTTCAAATCACAAATAAATTCCAACCAGCAGTAAACAAGGTAATACTCATAACTCTGGTCAACATAAAAACCAGCTACCATACACTCAATCCTTTCAGAGTGGAATCATGAGAACTTTACATTGACAGGGCGCTAAAAGCTAATACATTTGATTCCACAAGAAACACTAATCTAACGCAAGACAATCATCAATGAGAATAAATTACACATGACAAAGCAAAAATACTAGAACTATAACTTGTGATGGTAGATGAGCATATGTAACAAATGCCAACTGAAAGAAAATTGGCGAAAGATGTGAAATTGGATGAGATAATCAAAGAAATACCGGCACTGCAGGAAGCGGGTGGGTCTTTCTGTAGGTCCTTCAACTCCTTGCTGATCCGCTTTGAAGCCATGATGAACTCCTAAACCCTAAACCAATAGGATTAAAGACAATCAAATCAGAACTAAATTCTGCATGACATATAATTGAGAGCCACAACCAACAAAAGGGAACATAGATAACAGAATGACAATTTCTTGCTATAGTCCATACTCTATACTGTGATAAAATACTAAAGTTCTGTTCATGTCCAAACCCTGTTTGGAAATGATTCTTAATAGTACTGGAGGTAAAGAGTTTTACTTTCTAGTGCTTTTACAACAAAAACAAAAATAACTTTTGCCTATGCCTGCTAAAGCCATTAGATAACCCACATATAGTAAATCGAAAGCTGCCAAAAGCTCTCCAAACACATCTTACGAGTCCATTAGACTAAACAATCCGGCTAAACCCACTATAAACACAAAATTTCGCATCAAAAGACACGATTTATCTCTGTATTACCAACCAACAAAAGAATTCGGAATTTCAATACTTGAAAAAACAGAGCATAACAAAGTTGATGAGCATAATCACAACGATCTATTCAAACACGAATCAGATATCGAAATTCATTATTTTAATCCACCTTTTCATTAAAAAAATCGTAACTTTAAAAGAAATATAAAGTACTATTCTACACAGAAACACCAATAAAACAACAATTAAGAAACTCCGAATTTCTCAGACGATTGTTCCAAAAACCAACAAGCGAGGCCGGAAAAGATGAAAAGAAATAGAGAATTGAGTGAATCGGAACGAAAAGAGGTGGAGGTGGCTCACCGGAGATTTGTGCTAGGGTTTTCTGTTTGCTGCTTTTTGAGAGGAACTCTCCGACTGAGTATCGAAGTTTGAGAGAGAAGAGGGTTTGCTTGCGTTTATATAAAAGAATGGAGTGAGGGCGTTTTCATGTGAAGCCCAATTTTGATTTGTGGCCGTGACTTCCCGCCACGTAAGCTCCTTATTCGGCACCTGCTTATTTGCCACATTTTTTTATTCTTTTTTTTTATAATTCAAAAATCAACAGACTTTGTTGATTTATTTATTTTTTCTAAAAAAGGGTTTTCAAGCTCTAGTCTCCACACTTCGGTCTTGGCTTCGGTTTGGTTTGTATGTTATCTGATTGAGTTGAAAATTTTGTTTCGCCGTCCTTTTTCTGGTTTTTAATTTTATTTTTGTTTTATGTATTTTCTTTTTCTCGTTACGCTTCTCAATTGATTGAGAATTAATTTTAACCCTAACATATTCAGTTAATAATATATAAAATGTTCGATAAAACACGTAATGAGTTTCTTTCATTCAATGATGTGTCAGTGTTTCATGAGTTCATTTTTGTGTGTTTTGAATTCACGTTTTTGTTGCCACTCCTTTACTGTTTGTTGAAACCTGTGTTTGTTTTTCTGTTTTATATGTGGACAAAAATATAAAATTATTTTCCTGTAATTATTCAATTAATAGTCCATAAAGGATGTAGATGACAATTGTTCACATGAACCTGCTCATCATAAATAAAAACTTGACAAATAAATAAACCACGAGTCTTGCTCATATGAGGGAATGTTTTATGAGACTGTAAGTCTGTAAGGGACAAATGAATCTAACGGCTCTAATTAAATGCATAGTTTTAAGTTGTTATAGTTTCAATCTTTAAATTTAATATATATGGTTGAGATTCACTTGTCTCTCACATTCCTCTAAAAATTGTTCCTAAAGTGAACACTCTTGAAAAAACCATATAGGATCGATGTATCAAATTTTTTCATACCACATCTGGATGAGCCTATGTATCAAATTCGTGAAAGAATTTTTCTATTGGAACCTTCAAATCTTCTTACTTGACATCTCATACTCTTTAATTACACTTCTCTTTTACTTTATAAATAATATGATTTGATCAACATATAGATCTCTCTTGAATTCCTAAAAGAACGTACCTTAGTTAGAACATCTCCAATGTGCTCCCTATTCTTGGAGCTGCATAGAAAATTTTTAGGGGGAAGCTAAAAAACAAATGCTCTAATTATGCTCCTTACTACGCTCCTTGATGGATACAATGAATCAAAAAAAATTCTTTATAATTTATCATCCTTACCAGTTATTTTATCTAAGAATACATTATTTAATAATTCAAAAAACATGTAAGCAAACCTAATAAAATTGTCCCTGTCGATTTGGTGGATTTGTGTTACAACTTAGACCACTGTCAAATAGCTAGGACAAGCATGAGGAGGTTGGAATCAACTAGATACTTGTAAATCATGCCAATGAATAAATGACAGCCAAGTCCACAAACTACGATGGCAAGCCCTGATCGAAGAAGCACCCAACACTGCGTATGTGCCTGTAATGAATGCAGTCGCCATTGCAATCAAGGCAATGAAGGTAAAACCCACCTGAGAGTAAATATTCTTCAGATTATTTCTCAACAGAGGTAGAATAGCCATAAAAAGGTAGGTCAAGACGGTGCCACTGGACATAATCATGGCTATTGTATTTGTTACCACAAATGCTTTGAGAGCTGCATTTCTGGTCAGAAGTGCAAAACCCTGGTTTGGTCCTTTTCTAGTATTTTTCTTGTCATCTCTCAAGAGAAAGAAAAAACCAATGAGTAAAGTTGCATTAGAAAATTTGTTGGAACCAGATTAATTGACTCATGGAGTTTAAGAAAAGATAACAAGGCCGGCCTTTGTGTCACTTCATGGGTACGTGATCATATAAATCTTAAGCCACGTACCAACTCAAATTAGCAACGAAAAGGAAAGATTAATATATATAGATGAATTTGTATGCATATATACATAGGTAGGTAGGTACCTTGATCTTTGTGGATCACTGCAACGTGCAAAGCTGTTCGACCCCTACGGCCTCTGTAAGCCGGATGTGCGCAAGTATCAAGTATATTCAAAACCAAGTTTCGGTGTCCCCTCTCAGCAGCCAAGTAAATTGGAGTCTCTCCAGCAACATTAGCAGAGTGGGAGAAGTCATCGGCAGGGTCTTCTCTTATCAATATCTTCACCACATCAAGGTGATTAAAGCGCACTGCCTCGTGCAGGGCTGTGTTACCCTCCTTGTTGGGTGCCCTCAGCATTTTCCATGCACCTTCTACTTGAATAGTTTCTCAACATCTCCGTGGCGGCGAGCTGATTTTGCAGCTTTGATAAGCGCTTCAACTATACCAGCATGCCCATTCCTCGCCGCCATGTGCAGTGCAGTGTCACCGCTAGTGTTGGGCTGCAAAAGTAGTGGTGGACACATTTCAAACAACTTATTTACCAAGTCGGTTGACCTCTGTACTTGAGACTCCGTTACGGTTGGGCTGCCTCTGTAAATTGTACTCCATGGATTTGACATCAAGATTAATGTCTTTAAAGGAAGAGTGACAAAGAAATCTGTGCTTGTTAACCTCCGTTTGGTTAAGGGTTTTTTTGCATATGCTATATAAATATGAAGGACTGTGTTCTTGGTTGGGGTCAATAGTTGATGAAGATGCTCGCCATGTTTCCAAATTGCTTCGTTTATTTGGCCTTCTGCTGCTCCCCTGTATACTTCAACATCTATTCCCTCGCTTAAACTAAAAGGCATCACGCTGGTTTCTGCATGCCCAGCCTGATCGCCGACAGTTGCCGCCGGTGCTTGAATAATCTCACAGGTCTGATCCATTTAGCCTGATATATATATATATGCCCCACATGAGTGAATCAATCAACCAACTCCGAAACATTAGTGATCATACAATTCTAGATTCCAACAAAAGAGCTTTACAACTTGAGATTACACCAGGAAAATGGTTGGTGGCTTCCATTGCCCTTTATCAGATTCCACAAAACATATTGTCTACGTTGTACAATATTGTTAGCAATAAACCAACCTTCAAGATATCTTTGGATTGAAAGGAGGCCATAATTGATCGTCAAAGATTGTGCTACATCGACATTTCATTATAGACCAACAGAGGAAAGTGTGATGTATTATTCCAAAATCCAAATTGTTAGAGCATATATAAATCATTTCCCTGTCTTTGTTTCATAATATTTTTCTTAATACTCAAAAATATTTATATTTTTAATTTTCTTAACATATATTTCTCTCCTTCTCATTCCCCCCCCCCCCCCCCCCCCCCCCCCCCCCCCCCCCTCTCTCAAACCAAAAAAAATGAGAATTAAAAATCCAGGATCACATATCCATTCATTTTGAATCGAGTAAGGAGCATTTATTTCAAATTAGTCATTTATATTTAATAATTAATTAATTCTCCCCAGGAGCAATTTTTTAAAATTTAATTATTATTTATATGAGAGATTGGAAATGGAAGTTGCGTTTTATTAAATTGCACAAATTTATTAAGGAAGAGAATGATTGAAGGTGAACATGAAATTTTAAGAAGAGAAGGGAAAAATTAATATTAAGAGATAAGAAAATAATTACAAATTAGAGATGAACAATTTCACAAAAAAAAAACAAACAAAATTAAATAATCAAAATAAAATCAATTAATATTTCTCAGCTCTTTGAATTCATTATTATAACATTTACATATATTCTCAACCTCAATAAATTTACAATAATTTTTATACCTCAATAATTTTCACCTTATGCAAGGAATGCACAAGGGAAGGTATAAGTGAGGTCTGAGGTTGTTGGAAATCAAATTTGGGACCAACAACAGCTACAATCCGTTATCGCCTCAATAAAATTTATCATAATTTTTTATGAGGCAATATTTTTTATGGACAAAAAAAGAACAAAGCGTCTCGTTTTGACTAAAAAAAATTATGAGCAAAAAACAATTAACAAAAAACCAACCCCCTTCCTCTCCCAAAAACCCAAACAACACACAACACCTTCCCAAAACACCCCACTTGTTTAGAAATACAAAAAAAACCAAAAAATAAACCAAAACCAACCCCCCACGCCCACCCCAAACCCGAATAAAACCCCGCCCCCCCCCAGCACCCCCGAACAAAACACCAAACCCAGACAGCACACCCCAAAAACACAAACCACAAGAGAAAAAGAAAACCACAAAGACCCCCCACCGAAGTACCCAACATCGAAAACAAAAAAGAAGGAAGGACTAAATAGAACCAGTAGAGCCCAAACAAACCAACAAAAAAACCGAGAGAGACAAGACAGAATAAACAAAAAAAAACCAAAACAAAAGAAGAGAGACGAGCCAGACCAACAACCAACCAGGAACCCAAACCAAAGACCGAGAGACAGAAACCGCGAGAACCCAAGACCCACAAACAAGAACAAAACAAAAACAAGAAGAACGAAACCAGGGAGAGAGGGTCCCCTCGAACACAGCCAAGGGAAGCCAAACCCCCCAACCCCACCACCACCCCCCCGCCCCGAGGGGGGCCCGGGAACGGAAAGGAAGGGGGGGGCGGGGGGAGGGGGGGACCCGCCGCGCGCCCCCCCCCCCCCCCGGACGGTGCGGGGGGGGGGGAGCTTGTTTGGTAAAATTTTTGCCATAAATAAATAGGCAAAGAAAAGTCTTAATTTTTGAAGGAATATTTACCTTTGGAAATTAGTTCCATTAATTAGGGTGTCTTGTGTTACACTCAACTGCAATGTCCTGAAGAAAAAAATATTATCGAGTAACATGGCAGAGTGATATACATGAATATCCAAGGCCACAACTAGAGTGGCCTTCGGACCCTACGAAACTTAATCAAGTCCATGGAAGAATTATAATATCTGTTTTGACGCAATTGGAATTATTGGATAATGGACTATGAACAATTCAGGAGAAATTAGTCCATGGATTATGAGCCCCACCTTACACTAAACATATGCTAAATTGCATGGAAGGCACCTTAATTTTGAAAATTACATCTGGCCCAGAAAACAAGCAACAACAATAATAATAATAAATGCATGGTTGCCACTTGTAACACAAACCAGCAATTTTTCACAGAGATGGATTTGGATGCTTCCTACGAAAGCTGGGTTGACATCACATTTCATATGATACACGTGCAGCCAATAATAAATTTTGCAGGTCTCAGCAAACATTTTTTTTATATATATATTTTTCCACCCAACAATTGTATATTGGGTTTTCAGGTTTTGCTGTATTTTTGTAAATTTGTGAAAAGTCAGCGAACGTGGTTCTTGTTGTAAATTTGAAAGCAGAAGTTGGATGGGTGGAGAGGGACGACAATACGTGGTGGGTTGAGCACAAATATTGGTTCAGAAGCCAAAGGAAACATGGAGGTGAGTAAAAAAATCCCATATAATTCTAACTTTGGCTATTTTCTTCTTTTGTTTCCAACACCAACCACCCCTATTGAAAGATTTGAGTTTTTGCTTCATGGGTCTTTGTCTTTTTGATTCTTTGTGAGGTGTTTTCCTCTGTTTATCTGGTTTGTGATTAATTTTTCAGGCACAGTACCATTTTTGATCAAGTGTACATCTGGGTGCTTCTGTTCTTGTTACAGTATAAAAGAGCCTGGGAAGTTCCGGTGTGTATCTCTTATTCAAATCATCATCTTTTTAATTTGGTCAAAGCTTGCACTTTCATTTACCTTCTCTTGTTGTTGTTGTTTCATATGTTTCTTAGTTTTTTCAATTAATTTGTTGGTTTATGAACTAAGCATAGAACAATTTACAATTCCAGTATTTTCTCAGTAATGCAAAAGAGAAAGTAGTTGTTGGTGTGACTTTTGGACCATTTGTGAGTGCAAAGGTTGTGATACAAATCAATAATTGAATCCAGATTATTGTATGTGATCTTTTATATATGTACACATTCTTGTTAACTGGTAACATGTAGATTCAATTTATACCGGTAGATATGCATCGCATAACTTTGGGGAAAAAATTCAAGTACATAACTTATGCGTAATGACATAAATTTACTCCTATTCCCATAATTAATCAGAGCTCGATCACTTACATGATTATAATTGGTTATCAGTTATACTTTACACTTCAAAAGTGAAACTTCACACTTTTAATGCAATAACATGTTAGATGGTCCCTGACATGATGCATTATTTGAGGCATCACTTTAAACTCCATCAAAGTGGGGTAATGTGATCTGTGAAGGCTGGAATTGAGGCGCACAGTTCTATAGTTATACTCATCTGTATATTTGATTCATCTGATTGGATTTGTGTGCATGTATCACTTCGTAGTTTGCTCCCTCACATTCATTTGCAGCAGTTGTTTGAATATCAATTGAAATCTTACTTTACTTCACTGGCCAGGCACATTAGTTAATCCAATCCTGCATCCCAATTATTGTCTTATTAATTGGCAATGGGGGCTGTAGTGGGAAAGGCCGAAACCGCTAGAAATGTTTCGATATCTGAAACGAAGCTGGAAGCCAAAATGGTTGAAGCTATGCAGCGAAGAGCAGCTAAAGGAAGTGTTATGAAATCATTTAACAGCATAATCTTGAAATTTCGAAAGATTGATGAGAGCTTACGAAATTGCAAGGATATTTTTCAGCAATTTGGTGTGTATCCATTTTATAATTTCCCCTTTATATTTGAATGATGTCCCAAATGGCGCAAATTTGGTGTGTAACCATTTTTCATCTTTTTCTATACAGATGAGGATTCAAATGGCGCAATCGATAAAGATGAAATGAAAAGAGCTTTCTCGAAACTGGAAGTCTCGTTTACAGAAGAGGAGATCAATGATCTCTTTGAGGCATGCGATATTAATGAGGATATGGGAATCAAGTTTAATGAGTTCATTGTTCTTATTTGCCTCGTCTTTCTTCTTAAGGATGATCAGAATCCCGGTGAAACAGTATCCAGAACACAAAACTTGATTCTATGATTCTTTTTTAAGCTACCATTTGTCTGCGAAGCAATTTACATTTTCCTATCGTTGTTCTTTTCTTTTTTCTTGTTCTCTTTGTATTCCATGACTTTGCTAGAAAGTGGATATGGGAATGCCAAAGCTGGAGGCCACCTTTGAAACATTGGTGGATGCATTTGTGTTCTTGGATAAGAACAAGGATGGTTATGTCAGCAAGAGTGAAATGGTTCAGGCCATTAATGAAACTACATCAGGAGAACGCTCCTCTGGGCGAATAGCCATGAAAAGATTTGGTTTGTTCTCTCTTTCTCTCTCTTTCTCTCTCTATCTCAAAGCAACAAATACTAACAGACTCAAATACACTAATCCAAGCATACAAATTATTGCATACCAGGTCATGCAGATCCTTTTGTAGAGATTTTTATTACCGTAAACAAGTATTGATAGAGATAGTATTCAGAGATGTTAGTATCAAGTAGCCAGTATTATTCATCTGCATGCTTATGGTGTACTCATAGGAATTACTTCAGTTCGATAAATGATCTGAAGTTAGATGTTAGAGAAAATCTCTTCATTAAACCTTCAACTTTTTTTGTTGTTGCAGAAGAGATGGACTGGGATAAAAATGGAATGGTGAACTTCAAGGAGTTTCTTTTTGCATTCACTCGATGGATTGGAATTGACGATGTTGAGGATGAGGATGAAGATTGAAGACGAAGAGAAGTTTGATAATTTTTGGCTGCTTTCTGGAGTTTCCTATTATAAAGCAAGTCAGGGAAGGTCCTGCATGTATAAAGTTTGTATACTTTTACAATAATGGCCCAGTTGATATAGAGCATGTAAAATGATATATCATTCCTTCTTTGAGATCACCATGTAAATAGTTTGAAGCATAGACCTATTCCAAATTCTCTTCTTGTTACAAATTCTTCATTTAGTTGATACTTTATGAAATGCAATTTGTTGTAGGAATTTGGGAACATTACTTTTCTCTTTCTGGTTTCTCTTTCTGGTTGACTTGTTTAGAGAAAGAGATTATCAATCTCGTGCCGTAGACATGAAGCGCCATGTGCTATACCACTTGAGCAAAACTTCAAAGGGTTCAATGACACATAATGTGACATGGAATAATAGACTTGAATAACCAAATAAACCATACGAGTTTATGCTACTCCCGGTCTGAGTGCCAAAATGTTACCGCCTGCTCCAGAACATGATAGAAATCTCGGAATGAGTAAGTTTATAACAATATCCACTTTCAAAAAGTAACAAGTTGAAAACCCAAACAGAAAAATCAGAAAGTATCCAGATTTGTAAAACTTGCCCCACTACACTGCCATGATGATTGATGTACCCTGCAATACAAGTTGGCGAAGACGCGTAAATCAATTGCCATTGAGTCAACCATACATCACCGAAGAAATTTGGATTTCTTCAAAGTTCTTCAAACTCAATGGTAACCTGTAATTTTTAGCCTTAAATCGTTGCCGAAATACAACCAAATCATGAATACTTGCAGCGAGCCAGAAGCAAAGAATAACATGAATCAACTTTGGCTAGAATATCACAAAGAATGCTATTAATAACTCTGAATACAATCTAAAATAGTACAACATACTCCAATCCAGAAAACAGTATTAGGGTAGACCATGTTCTTTGCCTCACTACTCATATACAAACCATACCTTAACTTGTTCACAGAAACCCCATGACCGTAACAAAACTGTCATCACACACTTATAATAGTTTAAGAACAGCCTAGAAGAGCTAATGCTCCGACCAAACTGTCCAGTGCGACATACAAAAGCAAACCTCCTGAAATCAAACTGTCGTTTTTCTATGCGATACGTTAACCCCTCTCGAACAGTAGGTACACACACTTCATATAGAAACAAGTTAGAACTGGCAGACAATGGCGTTGCCAGTGCCCCGATGGCGGATGGAGGATTGGCTGACACAGCAACATCTGTGGCACGAGAACCGCTGTTTACTCGCAGAAACTAACAAAGAAGCTCCAAGAGCTCTCCAAGACCCCAAATGAGAATCCACTACCCCCTGGTCTTCGCCCTCTTCATACCACCAAGACTGTTATTGAAGGGTGACACAGAACCAGACATGGGAGAACCCTCATCACGAAGTGTACCATTGAGCATTGCCAACTCTCGCAGCTGCTGTTTTTTGTAGAAATCTTGAGATTCATCCTATATGTTCATATTTAAAGGAAAAAAAGAAAAACAGCAAGAACCCAATTAATACAGACATCATGCCAAGAGATAAGTCAACAGTTTAACTGCTTGCAGGCAGAATGAACAAAATTTACTGCAGAAGAGAAAAAGAAAACCTTTTCTTTTCATAAGGGAAGAAAAAACATACCACAGGCCTGAGCAGATCTTCAAGTACCTCACGTGCTTGCAATAAACGAGCATCAACAATTTCAACTGGTAGTTCTGCCTCCACTAGTATATGAAGAGGTTCATTCAAATGTTCATACCCTGGTTTACCTCTCATCATTTCTTCCTGTAAAACAAAAATATTACAGTGAACTAACATTAGATTCTCTTAATGAGGCGTACGAGCTGAACAGAACTGAAACTTGAATTTTATTTACAACATAGAGTAACAGATCTCCACATAAGTGCCCGTCAGAATTCTTTTGCATGCATCAAGGCATCAAGTTCACTAATATGTCTACATGCAATTATATAAGAAAAGCCTGTACCCTAGCTGGATCCTTTATGCTACCACGGCCCCTGATCAGAACACGACACTCAGTAGTTGCTTCCACTCGCTTAAGAGAGTTCCCCCTCGGACCTAGCAACCGCCCTACAAAGTTATACTGAAAAACATTGAATTGTTGTTAGACAGATGAAGAGAATTACAGTCATAAATTACTAGGGATCTAGTATTTCACTATTTCATACATTAGGATACTTGTCAACGGGAATATCCACTCTGATTGTTCGCTTAACAATTAGACCAGATGAGCTACCTTGAGAACTCAGCCAATTTTGTGTTGACGAGGGCTGTAATAAACTTGACATCTGAACATTACAAATCCAAGTATGTTAAAATCTACAATAACTTATAGTAGTGTTTGTTTTTCCTTTTTGCATTACAATAACATAAGATATCGGTCCTCAAAAAACCTCTGAGATCCCAAATAATTCATTAGAAGTCATGTTGCAGCTTGAAGAATATGTAAAAACAAGCAAGACATAAACAAATAATTGAAAATGTACACCTTAGCAGACACAATGGAACTGAGACAATTGTCTGATACATATGCCTGTAAAAGACAGTGAGTTTCAAGGTCTCTACAATACCAGAACCACACATTTTTACATATAGACAAAATGGTAGACAGACTTAATAGTTGTACAACCATAACTGAGGGGTTAGTACTCCACACAAGAAATCAGAACTGCCATTATCTCCTATTGGACAAACCCTTTTTTTATCACTCTGCATTAGTAAGGGAGAAGAGATCTTATGCCATATGTAACAATTGATAAATAAGAATTTAGTTCGTCTGTGTCAAATAGAAAAGCGCAGAATAAATGGAGAACCATCTAAATAAAGTAGGATTCCAGAAGCAAAGCTAATTGGTTTTTTTTTTGGCCTCTTGATGTTAGCTTCAGACTACCTGTCACAAAGTTGCAATTAAATTGCAGGCATCTAAACAAATGTTAAAGAGTTAGCATGAGATGTAAAAGATTGTGTCAGAAATGCTTCTAAAAAACAGTAAAATTAGATGGACAATAAGGTTATGTTAAGTTAATGGTTAGTATCCGTACTTCTGATTGAAACCGTGATGCCCATCCGTTCATATCGGCACCTCCATTTGAAAACATTCCTCCAGAAGCCAGGGGGCTAGCATGGTCAAGCCCACTTTGACCTAAAACTGATGCATTCCCCAACAGTGTAGTTACACGCAATATTTCTGCTCCAAAAATGTCAATTTTCAAGAATAAGATGTACCAGTTAGCATTTGTTATAAGGTTAGCAGTCACCACAAAATGGAGAGACAACACGGATTTTTCTGAGTCAGTTAAAACCAATGCTTCCCTCAAGTAATAAATTTAACTTTAAAAGAGTACTGAGCTATCAAATTAATGATAAAAGTTAATAAAGAAAGAAAACCTATTATTTGTAACGATAGTTGTGAATTCTTTACAACCACTAAATTAATTACAAACCAGTGAAGTGAGTAACTCATACTTGAGAACTCAAGTTGTTAGAGTAAAGGAAAAATCCAGAAAAGAATACACACACAGCAGACATCGCTAGTCACCCAAGACTAAAGACCTAACCACTTAAACTTAAGAAATCAATGTCGGGTTTTACCAATCTAACAACAATGTACAAATACACAGAAAGAAAACCGCGGGGAGTGGGAGGGAAGAAGCACACATGATTCACTCTCAATTTCAGAAAAGAACTTCAGGATCAGGTATGCCTAGGAACTAGCTGCCTGAGAATTCTCATACTGAATCCCAATATTGACTACAAGGAAAAACTATAGACCAAACAGAGGTTCATACCTTTTGCGGCCGTGATCTCGTAGTCTTTATGTATCTGAAAAGGCAGGCCCCACTATAAATTCCCAATGATCATGTAATAACATCGGCATGCCATTTTATATACAATGGCCAAATCGATTATACTGTTATAATCAATGTAAAAAACACCCCAATGCCTGTTATTTCTACACTTTTCCCACTCGTGAAACCAAAAGATTCTGGTCTCAAAAATGAGTCCTGCCTCAACCACGACTTTGGGAAAAGAAGAAAAAAGAAAGTCATCTGTATTGAGAAACACAAACAACAAGGACTACAGGCGCAACCAAGTGCTAACATAGAACTCTAAGTCAGACTAAACAAAGCATCCTATATACAAGCAAGGAGGTATGTGAATGGGTACTGAATTGGAAAATGAGAATAATTCCTCCTTGATTAAAATCATGGAAGTGTGTACATACACTTACTATAATCCTAGAGATATGTCCTCATCAACATTTCCAAAATTTATCGTTCATAAAAGCCAGGAAAGGGAGGAATCACAAGAAAAATGTGTCTACCCACATGCCATATTGGAGACCCTCACAAGTCTTAAATAAACATAGAATACACACTAATGTTGGCAATGAGCTGAATCCCATTATGCTTGTTCCAAGATATTCAATATTTCAATCAACACCAATGCGGACACAACACTTGAAACAAACCGCATGACCCAAACCTAGTTCAGAGTTGGAGTTGGCTTCCCAAACCAATCACTTAAAAATGTTTTCAATATCCTTCCCCAGCAATAAAGTTGTCCTGAAGTTTTAAGATGAATCACCGTCCTTCACTGGATTCCTCACCACACAAAACAATGCCAGTTCAAGCTAAATGATAAAAGAAAACAAACTTTTGCATGCTAAACCTTGCAATCCATTTTATAGTATTAGAAAGGAGGTGCGTAAATTGACTTTAACAAATTTGACTCTTGGGAGCACTAGCATAGCATCTCTAAGACCTTACTGCGCCGTACATTTTACCAAGTTATAGTAATTGTATGTCTATTAAGTGGGTTTTGGAGTTTTGACTATCTAATGGTACTATTCTCACAGCGTTTAGTATACTAACTGTTTGTTAGCTTAGTCAAGTTATAGGAATAGATCCCTGTATAACCTGTAAAGTTACTCAAACCGTGTAGTGTGCATAGTGTTATGGATTAAGAGTTACCGGTCACAGTTAACAGTTATATCAGTGACTGAGTCTCCACATGTGAACACCTACATGCACTAGTAATAGCAGTTGTGGTAATCATTCACAAGCTGAATAGAAAGTCTGAAACTGACCTTGGTTTAACAACCTGCAACAATTAGGAAGCACAGACAGGAATGGACCGAGCTTGTGACGTTCCCCAAGCAACTCAGATAGATATCTGCAAATAGAGTGAGTAAGAATATCATCATTCTGTCAAAGCAAAAAAAAATCATACCGAAATAAAAAAACCCTATGTATGATGATAGCTAGAAACCAATCAAGCCCTTCTTTGACAAAAAATCAAGAATATTATGAAGAAATCAAGAACGTTATGAAGCTATCAGCATTAGATCAACAACATTCAGCTAAGTTAGTTAGTTAGTTAGTTAGTTAGAGGGTTCATCCAGTTAGATTCAGCTATACTTGTAGAACCAGTATTGAATAGAATTACATAACCAAACAAGTTGCTGCTATGGTTAAAATCAAACTCGAACAGACACGAGATTAGATCTCAGAGAAAACCATACTTTTCTTGCTCTGCAACGAGAGCGGAGGAGGAGGAGACGGAGCGAAGGCCGGAGAGGTGAGGCGAGAGAGGGGCCGACGGCGAGGGCGAGTACGCCATGTACCTTCCACCGCCCGATGATGTCGTCATCTCACTAGCCCAGCGTCCGATCGTCGTCGTCGTCTTGTTCCGATCGTCTCTCTCTCAGCCTGTGGACTGTGTGGAGGGGCTGGTGGGCTGGTGGGCTGGTGGGACGATCCCGATTCCCTACCAGACGATCTCTCTCTCTCTGGAATCTCAATTCGAGATGAAGCGTCGGTGGATTTCTTTTTATACCTGGTTTTAGTTTCACACTGTTTTAGTTTACTTTCACCCGCACTACAGTAACTACACAGTAACTCGTTTTTCTTGTTTTTTTTTTTTGGTTTCAAGTAACTCGTTTTTCTTGTGAGACTAGTTTTTAGAATTATACGCAAATTTAATAATAAAAACAATACATCGAAAAACTACTGTTCTTTTCTTTTTCCTTTGTGTGATTTTTATTTAATTTTAAAAGAGATTTATGTGTCATTTTATCAAAAAAAGAAAAGAAAAAGAAATTGGATGAATTCTGAAAAATTTAACAGAATGAGAAATTGGCTACATCAACAAAATCTAGGAAAAATTTGAATAAGCATATAGACTAAAATTGAGACCACCCTAGTTGTAATTGTACTTATAAAACTTCAAAGTGGAAGTTACTCATACTTGGAGTGCAAGGTACATGAACATTTAAAGGGTAATACCATAACATAACATTTTGAATCGTACGCTCAAGTGATTTTTCAAACAATTTATTATCATATACTGTAATGACATAAAATATTCTAACAGCCTAGTTCGATATAGAAATATATTAATTCAATGTATTGGTAGACTACTTCAACTTAATCTCGAATAACCGTAAGAAGATTAGTCTATCTTTAATATATCAATATTTGAATTCACCAAAGACTTCTCCGTTTGAAAAAGCCCTACAAAGAAATCTCACAAATCAACTGCTGACGGTGGTTGTTGGTTCAACTTCCATACCAATAAGAACTTGCAGTTTCACACAGGTCAAATTTTCATTGCATCTGAACCATATGATAATACAAGATTTGGAGATAGCTACGTGTAGCAATGTAGACCCGTACCTCATTGACATTTTTAACATGTACAACTTAGGGTCCTATCAATCCTTTGGCATATGTTGCTTAAAACAATGAGTTGTATCAATCTCAATATATTGCAATTATGACTTTCTTCACCAAATTTTGTTGACTAGACTTTACTGAAACTCTTAACCCATATATGCAATAATGGCATCAAATAATGCTTTTAAAAAAGAAAAAGAAAGATAACCAACTGTAAGTTGTAGAAGTTGGTATACTTTTGCCTAATTTGTGCATGACTACTCTTGTGCCAAGTTCTATCATCAATGTGTCATCAATTTTGTTATGCTTAGTACAATATTGGATCAATTAGAAAGCTATCCTCAACCTAGGTTACAAGAAAAAGTGCAGTAACTTTCTCATTTCCAGATACACATGAGAAGTTGTACATCAGATTAGTGGCAAAAGAAATATCCTCCACTTTCATAGATGTGTTGGGAAAAGATTGTTTTCAGTCCGAGTGATCACGGAAACGGACGATTTTGTTTATGCCAGGGAAAATTCTGTTGATGGGAACAATTTTGTTGATAAGGGATCTCTCATGACGATATCTGTTGAGGAAATAGAAAAATTACAGATGAGTAATAATCTTGAATTAACATTAACAAGGATATCATGATAACAAAAAATTTAGTGTTGAAACAGGGCACAAGAAGATACATGACAAACGCTGAAGTGCAGAAGCAAGCAACCCCAATGGTAAAATGAACAACAAAAGTCGCCCAGAAATTCTTCCTGTCTAGAAATATTCTCTCAGAAATAATAGTAGTTATTCCTGAAAACAACAGGACCTTCCATCCTTCGGGTAAGCATCTGTAAAAAGAAAACGAGGAAGAATCCTGTAAAAAAGAAAAATGAAAAATTAGCACATACAAGCCTACATGTCTACAAGGTTAAAACCACTCATGAAACATGCAAGAAATAATGAATGAATCATACCTGGAAATAATGCTTGATGAATGCCCCAGAGTATATTATTCTCAAAATCATATCTTTACCATGTCAAGAAACCAGAGACCTAATGAACTAAATTAAAATAGCGCACAATGCAAAATACTCTCTGATCAACAGCATTCAAACTGATGAATTCATCAATATTACTGTGTTATGAACTTGCAATTTTGTACAAACAAAAGATCATCAAGTGTTCTTTATTATTGGCTTCAGACATGTTTCGAGGCCAATTTTTCTTACTCATTGCTACACATATAACAACATAATGTTGCAGATGCTTTAATTAGAATAAAATTAACTTTTGAAAAAAGAATGCAAATGATATCACAAGAATTTCAAATAAGCAGGAGAGGAAAGGTGAGACCCAAGGTTCCATTTCAGAATGTATTTGTTTTACACTTTCTTAAATAAAGAAGAGTGAGAAGGCAGATAAACGAGAGAGAGAGAAGAAAGTAAGAAATTTCAGGAAGAAAGCAGTTAGAATACACAAAAGTAAATATAAACAAAAATCTTACCAAGGGATCAGAAAATAGCTACACAGTCTATACTTAAGAAAGGATACTTAATGAATTCGCCAAAATTAAGCCAACTGCACCAGCCGAGTTTACCAGCAGGATATTCAGTACTACATATATGATTGTTATCAGAACAGATGGAAGATTTGACCATAGGAGTTGGTTCTTCTTGGCAACTGCGTGTACAAATGCTTCAGAAGTTCCTGCATATCATAGAACAATTTCAGTTCTCGCCTGATACTTTTATGCATGGAGGTGAGGTATTTGAATTAACACCACACCACTAACGACTCTTTGAATCAAACATTTCGAAACATTAACAACATTTAAAAGGTGTACCAGTTCCAAATATAGAATTTTAGTAGATTGGTCAATAGATCTATCATGAATCTTAAGGTATTCCTTCGCTTTTAAATAAAGGAATTCATTATTCTATGGGAAAGAGACTCAAGAATATTCACATCTCATTGATTTATATCATAACTAATAACTGAATAAAAAATTCAGAAAGTCCATAAAAAGAAAAAAGAAAAACCACTGCAATCTGCTTGATCTGCCCATAACTATTTCTTTGCATTATTTGTTTTAGTGGTAGGCTAAGTAAGACAGTTGCAGAAAGGGCATGCTGATGGCCCCTGAATATTGAAAAACAAAATCTGAACATTACTCACCATTCATAGCCAAAACAATAATATAAAAGCAATAATATCCCAGGGCTGTCGATGCTTCCCCATCACTCCATTTTTGACCATACACCAATCTGATGAGAGAATAAGCATAACTCGGGCCAAACGCCATAAATATAAGACCTACAGGCCATCCAAGCAGCATGAGACTACGAAAAATAATAAAGAAGAAACAGCTGTAGAAACAATGATTGTTCCTCTTTTGATCAATGTCAAAATCAGAACCTTCCCAAAGAAATAATACTGCGTTCACCGGTATCATTTATTTAGTGGTGACAAATCCAATCAGAGTCCCATGGAAATTCCCAACCAGAAGGGAACCCTCTAATTTGATCACTAAGGAATAAAATCAAAGGTCAAAGTAAGTCTTCTCACTACCTTGATCTCATCTTTTGCAAATAACATAAATCACTGCATATCTGCATGATAAAATGAACTTTATATCTTTTACTTTTCTCAGAGATATTTTCCAGGTTATTTGAGTCCTTTGGATTTGGTTTATCACAGTTGTCATATTTGATCTAAGGACTGAGAGTCCAATAACTTGACTATTTATTAGATGGAGACTACATATATATATATATTATATTTGTGTAAAACAGAGTAAAAGGAAATGGAAATGGAAATGCACATACCTATTAACAAAACCAGCTTAAGCGCCTCTGTAAGGGTACTTCCCAACCTCTTGTCTTTATCTGGGTCGTTTCCTGTCAATTAAAGATATCAGGAGAAAACTAAAGTTTGTTAAAATTGAACCCTTCATGATGTAATGCTATTTCAATGCCACAGAACTAAATGCATTCCACTTTTAAGAGTATAAATTTGAAATTGTTAATGGAACAACGAAGCTTCCTCACATGGAAGCAAAACCAGTAATCATTTTTAGCGCAAATCACTAGAAACAAAATGCAGGTAGAAATTGACTCAAGATCAAGACAAAGCAGGTATAGCATTAAAATAACTATCATGAAACAGATGAGAGAAGTAACCTGATGCAGACCTTGCAAATGAAGCATAGGTGCTTTCTTCAAAAGGAAGAAACACTATCCTCACCACCAGGCTCCCTAAAATGTGATAAATTTAATAAACAAAAAATTCCAAATTACTGACATAATATTCTGTCAAAGTAGTCTCAGAAAAAAAAATCAGCTCTTATCATGGTGAGAAAGTGATTAACTGTACCCAAAATATCTGGACCAAGAAAATTACCTAAATTGTCCACAAATCCATATACAGCTTGGTTATAATATGTTGCCCACTGTAAAAGAACAAAATTTTGTCCTTCCTGAAGGATCAACTTCACAAAGGATTGCAATGCAAACAACTCACACATCTTTAACAGCTCCCCATCATAATTTTTCTTATTCTTTGCTCTGTGAAAGTATTGATCTATCAAGAACAGTGCATTGGTGATAACCTTAAGATTAAATTTAACAAATTTATCCTTTCGGCTGAGACTGCTAATAGTCATTTTGGATGCATTACATATAAATAGAAAAAAGATATTGGACCACAACAATGAATAATACAAAAAACTCTGATAAGTAACAAAAGAATATATAACTTGTGATAATATTTTACCCAACTACACAAATACACCCATTTGATCATTTACTATATAAATACAAACTATTTACTGGCACACATCACTTCTGTTCATCATCATAAAAAAATAATGGACAACTAGGAACAAAATATAATACCTGAAGGGGAAAAGAGCAGAACTTCTATATGGACGAAAACGGAGAAAGTAGACCCAATACCCTATGAACAAGCACAGTCCATATGCAGTTTGTGACAATGCAAATACAATCTCTTTCTCCTGCAACCAATCAAGTGGTCACTGTAGTTAGAATCTGCATCTAACTCCGAAAAACATCAACTTGGTGGGTAAAATATCATAGCAAGCTAAATAAGGACGCATGATGGAACAGGTCATAAGAGAAATAAATGCATAAAATTATAAATGAAATATATATACATAATTCCAACAAACAAAGAGATGTACTACCTGTCAGAACAGAAACAAACATGATAACTTATTACAACCATGAATAGATCATCGGAGCTTCACATGATCATCACAACCATGCCCCAAGGTCAAGAAATATAACCATCCTTAAGTAGGTGAGGTTAGGTGCATCAGTTATAATCCATCCCCCTTGATTTCCTACATTTACTTGCTCATTTTAAACTTTCTTGCCTTTTTAGATTTGAAACCCTTAATAACAGAGGTCTCCTCCAATTTGAAAATTACTAGTATTCACGTTCACCGACTTCTAGACACATATACTTCCCTCCCACTGGATTTCCTTTCCTACACCTTGCTCATTATTAATTCCTCCCTTCTCAGATATGGAATCCCAGATAACAGAGGACTCCACCAACTCAAAGTTACTAGTACTCATTCAGTGACTTCTAGCCACACGTACAGAAGTATAGAGAAGTGCTTCAACTGATAAATCTTTTACCAGGGGAAATACACCACTCCCATGGCCATTAATCCCCACAAAAAATTTCTAAAATGAAGATAGTAGATTTGTTGAAGCAAGAATACCTTTAAACATGTAATGTAGACATAGCGAGGGGCAACTAGTATTTCTGAGACAACAGTACCGGTTTCACACCAGCCCCATAACAACACTATCCAATGTGGACCATTGATCATTAATACTTTGTTGCCCAAAGAAAAAGAAAAACGATGCAGGTAAGTAATGGAAAATACTCCAAAGAAAATCCATCATGTCAAACATTGAAGTGTGATCCTAAATGGAAAACTTTTATGACTGATTTTTAACGACCCGATTCAGTCCAAACAGTACTAAAATTATGCCACTATAAGAAGTACAAATAAAATCCTGCAGATCAGAAGCAGAGAACTTTACAAGGATCTAAGCAATCTTGAACACCATGAAGAATATGACTTTACCATATATTGGGTCCTCTATAGTAGACCATGTGTGTCATGCATTAATTTTGTTTCTTCATAGCCTCTCAAATAGTCAGGTTAAAACAATAAGTATATTACAAGTTTTGTTCCATGTCCAGTAACCAATAAAGGTTCCAATAAAGAAAAGCATGACTGGCTACGGAACTTATGGACATCATCACAATTTCAGTGCATGTCAAAAAAGGGGTATCAAATAAGATTGTCACACATTGCCTGGTTGGTACGATTATGGAAATAGAGAATATGTGAGCAAACTGAATATTGTGATTAAGGATCTTACCATGTCAGCTCGCATGCCAAAGAGAATGCCTGTTGTTATGCAACGAAAAAAAGTAGCAGTTGTTTCAACTGCTAGCCTTAATTTAAGCAGAAGCAAGTTCTGAGAAAGGATATACAAGGGCTCTGCCAATAGTTCTAATATACACGCACCGCCTGCCAGATGCAAATAACTCATGTCAGTTATGCATTAATATGAAATAACGAATTCAATTGAGCAAAGTTAAACAGACTAGGATTTCCAACCATCAACAAGTCTATGCAATACCTATTTTCAAAAGTTACGGATGGACTTGTAACCAAACATATGTCATCGTCATAAACATGAGATTAGCCAAAATATCCATATACATACATGAAGTTTTCAAAAGCAAGGCAAACGCAGGCGTACCAGTAATCAAAATCCCTTGCCCATATGGATCAGAAAAGCTCAAGCCTTTCCACCAGAAGACAAAACCAGACGCTGCAGTAGTAATAATAACCCCACAGGGGGGAACCAACCAGGCAAATTTCATTATCTTTGCTATATTTTCTTCTGTTGATGTACCATCACTGTAGCATAACACATATGGATTAGAGGTCCTTGGTTAGTGCAACATAAATGCATCACTAATGAAACAAGAAATCACCTTTTCATGTCTTGTCGCAGACATGCTCGCCGGAATCCCTCTCGGCTGAGAAACAAAACGCAGTTCACAAATAGTGGAAACTGTACTCCATAGAGCTGCAGCAAAAAAGAATAAATTTTCAACAAAATAATCCTAAATCAAATGAAATCCAAAAAAATATATTCCTCAAAGCCATAACAGACATTGCATTGCTAGAGTTCTAGTGCATTATGAGGTTCGGCTATTCTCCAATTTCATTCTAAAGCAAACTAAAGGTTGCATCTTTTCATGTGGGCTATACTCAAACAAAGTGAAAACTAAAGCAGGAACTAGAAATACAGAACATCACAGAGAAACTTGTAGGCATTGTGATTTTTACCGCAAAGTCCTCTACTTTAAGGAAATTTCTGAGGATCACAGCATTGACTATAAATGGAATTCCCCTTGAACACAGCTGGGTAGCTGATGCAACAAAAAATGGAGTAAATAGTAAATACCCAATTTGCATAATGTTCTGTTTGGTAAATTGCTGAGAAAACAAGCAGATAAAAAGAGAGAAAGAAACTGACCCAATAGGTACTTAAAAGTGCGAGAGAAATCCGTCGAGCTGGTGTCACTTGGCGATTGAGATTCTGACGACGACGAAGTCTTTGACATCTCGATGGGTTCTCTCTCAGAGTTTTGAAGCAGTGAGAACGAGAGAGACCTCCGAAATGCAAAAAATTTCTAACTGCTGTAAAGATCAGCAACTGTGTTGTGTTCTCGCCACTGTTGTGGTTGATCAACTGTTGTCATTTGACTCTGTGCTCGGGCCGGGTCGACCCAATTTACACCCCAACAAAAACTTTTCTAATGTTTTTTCACAAATTATAAAACCAAAATGCCTCTTAAGTTATTAGTTATATTAACCAGTATTAAATAAACGAGCCAAGTTTCAACGAGCAAGTTGCGTTTGAGTTTAATTGAGAAATCTAGTTGTATTGTGATTAATTACTCACGAACTCACAAATTGAGTATATCAAAACTCAAATCTGACATAGTTCTTTACGGAGTAAAATTTTGATTTGGTACCTAAATTATTGTGAAATGTACTTTTTGATACCTATAATTTTTTTTTACCCAAAATGGTACATGAACTATTGCACAATTACTCAAAATGATACATACAAATTGCGCCATTACCTAAAATGGTACCTGAACTATTGCGATATTATCCAAAATGAAACATGAACTATTGTGTCATTACCCAAAATGGTATCTAATTAGATTATACTTAATTACGGAGGTACTATTTTGGGTAACAACGCAATAATTCATGTACTATTTTGGGTAAAAAAAATTATAAGTACCAAAAATTACATTTCACAATAATTCATGTACCATTTAAAATTTTTACCCTTTTTTACGAACGAAAATGCTAAATTAAGCCGGAACTCGAAACTCAATACTAACCCAAATTGTTTACAGCTCTATAAATAATACTCTTCATGGTAAAAAAATGACACGTGTGAATCATTCAGTTACGAGGGGATTCTCTTCCCGCTACTCCCACCTACTCTCACGCTTTCGCTCACTCTCTTCTAATAACGCAGAGCGGTCAATTTTGATCTGAAACTCCTGAAGTTGGTGGCGGAGATGGAGGAGACCGTACCCTTCAAGAATATGCAGAGCAGAGAGTACCACGGCCACGAGAAGAAGGTAATAATACTCTTTCGCCGACATTTCTTAATCCAATCTCAACATCCACTAAACCCTAATTTCTTTCCCCTCCGTTTTCTAACGCTCAAATTTGTTTGTTTCACTATGAAAAGGTGCATTCGGTGGCTTGGAACTGCACCGGCACGAAGCTCGCATCGGGTTCCGTGGATCAAACAGCTCGGATTTGGCACATTGAGCCTCACGGACATGTAAGCTCAGCTGCTCTAATTAATGTGTTTTTATTCCAATCAATGTAGTGAAGAAAAATGGAACAGTGTTTGTTTTATGTATGAATATGTGTTGCAGAGTAAGGCTAAGGGTGTGGAATTGAGGGGACACACGGATAGTGTGGATCAGCTGTGTTGGGACCCCAAGCATGCTGATTTGGTTGCCACTGCCTCCGGAGACAAAACTGTTCGTCTATGGGATGCTCGTAGTGAGTCATTTGATCTATCAATTCAACAACTTTTTCGGTATAGAAGTAGGAATTTGATGCTATATGTGATTATGTATCTGGGTGCTGCAGCTGGGAAGTGCGCGCAGCTAGCGGAACTTAGTGGCGAAAACATTAACATTACCTATAAACCTGATGGCACGCACATAGCGGTTGGTAATAGGGTATGTTTACTTGTGCAAAAATCTATATTTATGAGCTTGTGAATTGTTGGCTGTTGATTTGAATGTCTAATTGGTGAACTATTATTAGCTATGGATGTTTGTTGTTCATTGAAATGTAGGATGATGAAGTAACAATTTTGCTTTTTTCGTTTCCTCTTTGAAATGTAGGATGATGAACTAACAATTTTGGATGTTCGGAAATTTAAGCCAATTCACAAGAGGAAGTTCAATTATGAGGTAAACTATCAAAACAGTTTTTGTTTTTGTTTTTTGCCCGTCTATTGCAGTTCTCTATTAAGCGTAGCTTTCATAATACTAGGCTGAGAATATTTTTGAAGCTCAACGCTTGAGGAATTCAATTCTTGTGTATAATGTGCAAAGGTAACTTTAGAAACTGACTTTAAGGAGGAATGCATGTAGAACATAAATCACAAGATGGTTTATCAGCATGTGTAAGATTGATTTATCTCTCTTCTCAATTCTTTTTATTCTATAGACCCAGTTTTTTTATTGCAGGTGTGATATTAAAAATGATTTAATTTATTTTCTACAAATTGAAATATGGTTTGATATTACATGAGCAAAGCTGTATTTGATGACTAGTCCATATTGAAGCCGTAATATTACAAATTCTACCAACAAATAAATTCCATCAACGCTTTTCATTTTGTAAATCAGATCTAGTATTTATATCCCCATGTATATCTTAAAAAGATTTTGTCAGTCAATTCCACTAATTTCTTAATGTAGAACTGATGCATAGTTGTGAAAACATTGCTTGATCCTTAGACATGAATGCTTTATTCTAATCCAAGGGATTCCCCTAAGGCCTGTTTAGTCTTCATCCCTTTTAGGTTAATGAAATTGCTTGGAACACAACAAGTGATATTTTCTTCTTGACGACTGGAAATGGTGAGAACATTCTATTACAGTCAACTTTTAGTTTTCTATCTGCTGGGATAAATATTCTAATTATATTTTATTCTGGTCAGGCACCGTTGAAGTACTATCATACCCATCTCTTAAACCAGTTGACACTCTCATGGCCCATACAGCTGGTTGCTATTGCATTGCAATTGACCCACGTGGAAGGTATGCTACAAAGTTGTATTGTTTCTTCATTTATCATAGAAAGAACCTGTTTTATCTCATCTGGCTATTAACTTGCTATAATAGTTGAACTGCCTACATAAGTACAGAAGCAAGCCCACTCTCATGGATCCTATCCTAATATGTATTCATATTCAGTATTTATATTGTTCTATTTCACTTTCTTCCTCCAAAATTCTCTTGAAGATGTTACATGATGTCCTGCTTTTTACCATGCCACTTACTATATATGCTCTTTGTACCATGACAGATATTTTGCTGTTGGGAGTGCGGATTCCTTGGTCAGCTTGTGGGATATCTCAGAGATGCTTTGTGTGCGGACATTTACAAAACTTGAGTGAGTTTTACTGTGGATTAATCATTTAACGAAATTGTAATTCTGCAGTTATTGAATAACTATGGCCACTGTACCTTTTTCCTTCTTCCTAGTTTGCTGCTTAGACTTTAATTATCTGCATTCATCATTCCTGTTATGACCTCGGTTTGTACCTCTGCTCAGATCGCCTGTGAGAACAATAAGCTTCAACCACACTGGAGAGTATCTTGCTTGTGCCAGTGAAGACTGGTTTATTGATATAGTAAGTATCGTATAGATCTTACTCTGTCATCTAGCTTTCCAATTATTTATCTTATATATACAGTAGGCATGTTTTTTTTTTGTTCCCTTTTTTTGTTAACTCAAAATGTATCTAAGTCATTAAATTATACAGTCAAATGTTCAAACTGGGCGGACAGTGCATCAAATTCCATGTAGGGCTGCCATGAACAGTGTTGAATGGAATCCTAAAAGCAATCTACTCGCGTATGCTGGGGATGACAAGATCAAACCCCCAGGTGAAGGTAATTACTGTTTCTTTCCCTCAGCCTCATTCATGAACACCAGGCAAACTTGACTGATGCGATGTTTTGGTTACCTTAATTTGTTGCAGGTATCTTTAGGATATTTGGCTTCAAAAGTTCGAGCTAATGTCTAATCATTTGGTCCTGTTTTGCCATTTTCTTCTGGACTGTAAGGGGAGCACTCCTGTGCATGTGACTTGACATTTGATACTGGAAGTAGTAGTATCCGACCAGGTTTAAACTTGCTTCTAGCATGTGCAGGATGCATATCCTCTTCTCTTAGCAGGCAATAGAATTCAGAGATAGTGAGCGAGATGATCGATTTCTTATCTTTCATGTTGAATACTCATAGTCCCAGAAGGGAGCGTGTAAAACAGAATCTGAATGCAGAAAACACAATGTTCTTGCAATGTGCAAGATGAGTTTGTTCCACTTTGCAATCAATCTCTTGTTTCCAGCTACATCTCTCTCTTCAATGCTTTCATTCTCAGTATCGTTCAATTTGTAGCTTACAAGTGACTTCAGTTCGTCAAAACTACAGATGAATTGTATGTGTGGCATAACTTTTCACCCACAAGTGACGACATGCACAATAGATTCACTATAATGAAAACTATTAATCTACCTTGAGATCAGCATGAACTCCCAAGCTCGCAAGCCACAGCAAAGCATGAATTTGGTGTGCCCTCATATGAATACTTCATCTTCTTCCTTACCAAAATTCTTCTCGTTTCTTCATCAAAATTTGTCCAAAATTAAGCCAGTTGAAGTCCTAAACGATTTTATGTCCTAAACGATTTTATATTTTTAGGAGTTGTTAATAACGGATATAACTCATCCAAAATTATTATTAGCATACTGCACACCTTCTTAAATTTATTATTGCATTGAAAATATTATGAACTATTTATATAATAAAGACAAACAAATATTGTGTTAATAATCATTTGAAGTGGAGTTAATAATGGTTACCTATATTTTCCAAATTTTGGAGGAGAAGAATTAAAAGTTGATGATATAGTGGCGCATCTGAGATTTCAATATTCAAAACATTTTTTTTTTCACAATTAATAAATTGTAAAAAGTGGGTGATAGTGATAGTATATTCCACCGAGAAAAAGAAAAAAGAAATTATCTTAATTAATTGTTTCTGATCGGTCGAGATCGAGTTCCCAACTACTAAAAAGTGCCAACCCACAAACCCAAAGCGCCATGAAAAAGAGAAGGGAAGACTTCAGTGTGAGAGATGCAGACGATCTCTAAGGCCTCTTGCGCGATGGTCTCCCTCCCTTGCTCTAGGGTTCGTCCCTCTCTCTCTCTCTCTGCTTTTAGCACTTTTGTTTCTCACTTTCACTGATCCATTTATAACTTCTTTGCTTTTTTATTTCTCTGTTAAAATTGTGCTCTAATCCTGTGCAGATTTTCAGTCACAATAACCATCTTGTTCTTGCTATTTTTGAATCCTTGTGCTTTTCGATTTCAAAAACCGTTAGTTTTCTGATATGTTAGGGGAGGAGTGGGCTCTGTGTATGGCCTGGGATGAGACAGCTTTGCTTCAGAAAAGGCCTCTTGTATGGATTCATGCAACTATTGTCTACGCCATTGAAATCCTTGCGTGGAGCAGCTAGTCGATCACTTGGAGTTGCTCATTTCTGCAGTGTTGCCAAAATGTCGGCCTCATTGCAAATTGAATTGGTGAGCAGATCTCTAATGCTTTTGCATCTGAACTAACTGCGGCATGTGTGAGTCTCTAGATCAATAAACACTTTGACTATCTTCGTGGCGAAAATTTCAGTGTGTCAATGGATAGTTTTGACCCCTTTTGAGTTTATATGACTTGGCATTTGGTGATGTCATGGTCTCTGCACTATGTAGCAGTAAATTCTAGATTAAATTCGCTTGAGTGATCACATGGATGACTAGAGTAGTTATTGATACCTGTAAGGAATGCCTGGGAAAACGCTTGAAACGAGGGGTTTAAAGCTAAATTATATCTGTAAGGAATACTTTTGCCTAGCCTTTTAAATTCATACCGCACAAGATTAGAACTCAGAGTGGCATTTCAGAAAGATAAATTTGAATCCTTGTTTTTATTCCTTTCTACATCAGGGCCTTTTGCTCCTCTTCTCTCATGTGGATGTGCTTGTTATTTATTTGTTTGAGTATATGCATATACACAAGTTGCACTCATAATTTGTATGTATTCATACTTTTCGCATCATATCATTATTTAGCTGAACCAACAGTTCTTATCTCCAGACCAAGAAGAAAATACAGTTTTTATTCATGTTCATTGCTTCCAACGTGAATTTAATATTCATTTTCTTTTAAGGTACCGTGTCTTAGAGATAACTACGCATATCTTTTACATGATGTGGATACTGGCACGGTTGGTGTTGTTGATCCTTCTGAAGCTGTGCCTGTTATAGATGCTTTGAGTAGGAAAAACCGAAATCTGACATATATATTGAATACTCATCATCATCACGATCACACTGGGGGCAATGCAGAGTTAAAAGCAAGGTATGGTGCAAAGGTATGGTAACATTAGTTTTTTGCAGATTTTTTTCGGTATCATTTGCTTAGTCTTTATGATTCTTATTTAATTAATTTGTTTTAGTCTTGGTGCTCAATAGACGTACTCGAGAACAATAATCCTAATGCCAACAATTATATAAAGTCTGGTTCTTTTTGCGGAGTTGTATCTGAAAATATGTTCTGGCTTTCTGGCTTATATGACATGTAAATGACTTCGATGCCACTCTTGACCATATATATATGCCCAAGCATTACATTTGGAGTCGTTTACTTCAAAAGGGGTCATTATGTTGAGCAGTGTCATCGGTGGGAGAATACATGACATAGTGCATTAAACTGCTAAAATTGTAGATTAAAGTAACCGACTTAAAATTAATGTATCAATTTTATTCCCCAGATTTTCTTGGGGGATTAGTATCACAAATGGTACCTCAAATTTGACCTGTCAGGCAAGCTGGTACTCAAATTTTCAAACAATAAAGTGCCCAAACTATTGAAACAATTTGGTACTTACGCCAACTTCCGTGCGGAAGATGAAGAAGAAAGTATATTTACCTTGTTAAACTGCTGAACAAGGCGTAACATTCCATGTTCCAGATCTGTCTGGTGTATCCTAAGTTTCTATTTGCGGCTCTTCCGGTTCTTCGAACTTCCAAAGACCGCGATACTCCATCATCGTCTCTGAGTTCTATAAGCTGGAGGGAGTCCCTGAAGATGGAAAATGGGCAATGGGCTAAGGAATTTTTAACGGTTGTTGGCAAGTTTAATGGGCAAAAAGGCCCAGGTGAATATCTAAGAAATTGAATGTGAAGGGTGAGCACATGATACATTTTGATGGAAAAATAGATGGTAGTTAATATAGGTATAATAGTTAGGGTACCTTATTGATCGAATTGTAAGTTTGGTACCAATTTCTTGGATTGGCAGAAGATCAGGTACCATTTGTGATACTTACCCTTCTTTTTGGTGAACATCTGGCACTATGTCAAACATTAGAAATGGTATGTTACATTTGTACGGGGCCATATTGTTAAATGCTTCAGATTTGTGAAGAATCTGAATTAGAACTGCCTTGATCTTCTTTGGTCAATAGTTGCTGCAAAGTTTACATAAAAGTTTTCCTGCTAGGCTCTAGTTTTGTGCATATTTATTTATTCATTTGTTGCTTGTAGGTGATTGGTTCAGGAATAGACAGAGACAGAATTCCTGGCATTGATATTGTTTTAAACGATGGAGACAAATGGATGTTTGCAGGCCATGAGGTCCATGTTATGGGGACACCTGGTCATACCAAAGGTCATTTTTATTACTTGACTCATTCGACTAATCCATTGAACTCTCCTGCTAAATACCCCATTTCCCCATTTCGTTATTCTAAAGTATGATTATTTGTTGTTGCATTTTGCCTCTCATGGCTGCACTTGTACTTTATCGGTACAGCTTATTGTCGGTGTTTAATTAGCACTTTGACTGTAGCTCTCAAAGCAATTTGCAAGTTTCTTTCATTAGTGTTACCTGCTAGAAGCACATTGACTAGACACCTAATCCATATGTGAAATCTAATTTTTATTCCTCTTTTGGTATAATTTTGTTGTTTCTTTATGTATTGGATTTGTGTAGTTCTTGTGCATATTGGTAACATTCTGCTACCACCATTTCTTTTTTCCATTTCAGTTACTGTAAAAAATTAAACTTTTGTAAGCATTATATGCCATTTAGCTTATATGTGATCAGGGAATCACCCTGCCATTTAGCATTATATGCCATTTAGCTTATTTGTGATCAGGCTCCTTTCTCTTAAAAAATTTATTTAAAATTTTGTACAAAATGGAATTGTGGTATACAAAGATTACTAAAATCTTTGTAAATGTGCTGACCTATAATCAGAGTCCCTACATTGCAAATTGCAAATTAACTTTATAGATGAACCACCGTTCCTTGTTTGTTGATATGTAATTTATCTCTTGGTCTTAATTTGCTGCATGCAGGTCACATTAGCTTCTACTTTCCTGGATCAGGGTCAATTTTTACAGGAGATACTTTGTTCAGCCTATCATGTGGCAAGTTGTTTGAAGGAACACCTGACCAGGTAATTCTTGGCCTATGTATTATGTCCGTACCATCGTTTGATTTGTCAAACCGGTGCTCTGTTTGAGTTTGAGGAGGGAACATCCTGCAAAATACATGTCTAAAATAGACTTGATTAGTTTGCTAATCAAGAAATCAAATATTATGTATCAGCAGTAAGATTTTTTCATGATTTATCATTTGTGGAAAAATAATATATCCTAAGGTCCAAAATATTGTTGTACAGGAAAAAAATAATCATATATCTCTTTTTTACAAATATGTGGAAGTCTTGTTGGCAAAAAAATAAATAATAAATAAACAAAATAGTGGGGGCCGTTTACTTCCAGAAGATGAAAATGTTGCCCTATAGATTTGTTGCTGTAAATATTTTAAACAAAGTTTTAGTCATGTGTTGCATTTGTCTTTGATTAATTCTCGCCTTTGAGACAAAACATAAAAGCAAAGGTTTGCAAGTTAATGGGAGGTCAAAGCATGGGTCTTACTATGTTAATAGGTGAAGGTGGTCTGTACGTTCTAAACAATTCCAAGAAATGATTATCTTGTAACATTTGTTTAACTTTATATATATATATATATATATATATATATATGTATGTATGTATTTTAAGATCTTTTAATTTATGAAACAATTGATTATCTGTTACAGATGCAGTCTTCCCTTACAAAGATCGGGTCTTTGCCAGATGATACAGAAGTATACTTTGGTCATGAATATACATTGGTTAGTCATGTTACCTTTTCAGTTTTTTGTAAGCTACATAATGTTTTAAAGTTCAAAACAGGAAACTGACTTGAGGCAACCATTTGTGACAGAGTAACTCTAAGTTTGCCTTATCTATTGAACCTGAGAATGAGGCACTTCAGTCCTATGCAACCCATGTCACGCAGCTTCGCAGCAAAGGCTTGCCTACGGTAAATAAACAGACTTATCTTTTAATAGTATGGTCTTTTGAGAGAAATGTTGTAAGGTTAGATTTAGTGATCTGTGAACTGACTTTGCATCTTGTTGGAATGCCCTGCCCACACTTATTGGGCAGTGAGAACATGATAACATTCTCTTCGTAGCTGTGGCTTTCACCAGATGAGAAGTCACAGATCCCTAAATCCATCCTTTTCATAGAGCATGAAAATATCTGTTTTTATTTTGGGTTCATAGCGCAGTGGGTGCTTTATACATGTTGATGTACACATGACAATCTTCATGCTCGTATACTATTGTCATTTATTGTGATGTATCAGGTTCCAACCACATTGTTACTGGAGAAGACTTGCAATCCTTTTCTTCGCACTTTCAGTACAGAGATCCGGCAGTCATTGAATATTTCAGCCTCAGCAAGTGAGGCGGAAGCCTTGGGTGTCATACGCCAAGCAAAGGATACTTTTTGATGTTTTGTTGGGTCCTTGTTTCATTCTCTCTTTGTATAGCAGATGGAGAAAGCTCATACGTTTTGTCGAGTAAATTTATCCTACTATGCTACTGCATTCGTTGCGTTGGAAAATTTAACGCTTGCTCATTTAACATGCCCTTGCTCTTCTCATGAGATTATACATTTTCCTCATCACTTATGCGAAGAATCTCAAAATTTTAACCGTACAAAATCTTGCTCATTTTGCCCAAAGTTATACAATTTTTCGTGGCCTCAATTAGACACCGGAGCTTGCTCTTGCTCATCTCAAAATAATCATGTTTACATATTTCTCTAAAAAAATCATCACAATAGTTCAGGTAAAAAAAAAGATTCTTGTTAATTGAATATTAATTTTTAAAATCTAACAACTGGTGGTGTTTGATTATTATTTTTGTTAGCAAGAGATTCATGTTGCATAAATAAATGGAGATTTGAAAAGAAATTTAAAAATTTGATAGAGGTTTAGTAAGTAATTTTATAACTTAAAAAGTAGATAAGAAGGTGTAAAAAATATTGGAAGTAACGTGAGTAAATTTAAAAGTGTCAATAGAAAAGCTCCGGCTCAAAATCAGTCTCTTGATCTCTCACACATTTCATGCAAAACTATTTGGAGTTGGATCCCCGCCGCTCCGAAGCCCTAGCTCTGCCAGTAAGTTTTCGTTCTTCGATTGTTTTGGATTCTGCAGTAATTTAGTTGTTGGTTTCATCTTGATCGTACAAACCCTAAATTTTCTCTTCTTTTGCAATGAAACCTGACATAGAAGAATAGTACGTTTCTCATTTTAATTATTATTTTTCATTTAGGGTAATAATGAGTACATCACTAGTGAACTTAGCTTGTACGTGTTTGATTGATTAGGTTCAGGGTTGTTGTCAATGTCGGGCTCCGATCTCCCTGAAGATATTGTGGTGAAAATTCTTTGCCGGTTGCCGGTCAAATCATTGATCCGGTTCACTTGGGTGGCGTTCTATATATTGTCATTTCTGACCCTCAGTTTTTGTAAATAACTAAATACAAAGGAGGGAAACGGTACCTAGACTTTGTAATTTGTGGTTTTGGTTATGTGTCTGCCACTGAGGACTACAAGCTTGTTCTTGTAGCAATCCCCAGGGATTGAATGGACACATTTTCATGTCTACATCTTCTCACTGATGGCCAACTGTTGACAGTAGCGCGAGAGATACAACAACTCAGGTTCTTTTAGGAGGATGCCTTTGTGTAGGGACAGTATCCAAGTTTGGGCAATGACAGAGTATGCGGTGCCTGAATCTTGGGTTAAACTCTTTGGATTTAGAGAACACGATTTACCGGATGTGTTTACTTCATTAAACCACAGCTGGGGTCTAGCTGTGTTTCGTTACAGAAGGCGGTACACTTGTGATGCAATGTTTTGGCAATAATGAGTTGGTCAGGATTGAATGCTGTAAAGAAGAAAAGCCGGTCTGCAGCGGCCGATATTTGATTGAGGAGGTGCCCGGGTGTAGGAAGACCTATATTGAGGCGACTGCATGTATATGATGCCTGAAAAACTAGGAGGCAGAACGGAAATGAAGAGGGATTGCTGTGGGTGTTCTTATATGTTTTAACTATTGTAATTTGGATTCTCCACCTTTGATGCATAATTGAGTGTCAATCCTTTATGTTTCTCTCAATTTGTTTTCTGTGTTTTTATTTGTATACTTGAGGAGGCAAAACTATGAAGCATGAAGCACGTACTATTGTACGTTAGTGTTAGTGTTGGTGCTGCTGGCATGAAGACATTGCGTTACGGTTGTTCTAGCTAGAGCTTATTGCCCCATATATATTTCGAATGATTTAGGAAATAAAACGTTGCTGAAAGTTATTATGAGACGATTGTATTGCAGTGAGCTGTATGTGTAGAGAAAGCAAGAGTTCCATGCTGTAAATTGTAAATGAGAAGACTAATTGACTGAGAAGTCCATACATGTAATAAACAACTAGAAGAAAATTATGTCTTTGTTCTAATTTGCAACGACTGACTAGTTTCTAGCTACAACTCTCTCTCTAATGCTTTTATTCTCAAGTTTACAACATATTTTTTTGTTACATTGGAGAGGATCGAACTCTTGATCTAACATAATTTTCAAACCACTTAGCTTATGAAATTATACATTTTTCTCATCACCTATGCGAAGAATCTCAAAAGTTTAGATATATACAAAATCATTCTACTTTTTGGCAAAATTATCAACACTTTTACGTAAAAACCATTCCTCATCAAATGTTTTTGCCAAGAAATTTCTACTTCTCCTTGTTCTTGGCCACGTTCGGACACCGGGGTTCAAAGTTGGGTAATTTTCGATAACTTTGGTGGGTAAAAATGTAAAAGACTCACAAACCAAACCATGGGCCTCCTTTATGTAGGTGACAATCAGATTATGGATTGGGCTAGTCAATTTTGGATCCATAACTGCGCTCAGCCCAAATAATGACTTGTAAATTAGGGAGGGGATTCTCTTCCCGCTACTCACAATATACTCGCTCGCTCTCTGGAGTTTCGTAAATTTGATCTGAAACTCAAACCCTGCCGGAGATGGAGGAGGAGATCGCCCCTTTCAGGAATCTCCGTAGCAGAGAGTACCGTGGCCACGAGAAGAAGGTAATACCCTTTCTGCGACATTTGTGATCCACTAAACCCTACTTTCTTCCTCCTCCATTTTCCTTGAAGCTCAATTTTGTGGTTTCGTCTTCAAAAAGGTGCATTCGGTGGCTTGGAACTGCACCGGCACCAAGCTCGCCTCGGGTTCCGTGGATTGTACCGCTAGGGTTTGGCACATTGAGCCTCACGGATATGTAAGCTCAGCAACTCTAATAAATTCATGGTCCTTTTGATCAATATAGTGTGGAAAACTCAGTGTTTTGTATAATACATGTGTATATATCTATATAACTATATATATGTTGCAGGGTGCCGTTAAATGTGTTGAATTGGTGGGGCACAGGGGTAGTGTGGATGAGCTGTGTTGGGACCCCAAGCATGCTGATTTGGTTGCCACTGCCTCTATAGACAAAACTGTTCGTCTATGGGATGCTCGTAGTGAGTCATTTGCTTTTTTCAATTTGGTAGATATAATGCTAAGAATTTGGTTGTATGATGCTTTTTGTGATTATGTATCTGGGTTCTGCAGCTAGAAAGTGTGCGCAGCAAGCGGAACTTAGCGGCCTAAACATTAACATTGCCTATAGACCTGATGGGACACACATAGCAGTTGGTAATTCGGTATGTTAACTTGTGCGGAAAGCTTAATCGTACGAGTTTGTGAATTTTCTGGCTGTTTGTTTGATTGAATTTTGATTAGTGGGTATCATTACCTGTGGATGTTTGTTGTTCTAATGGTTTTTGCATTTTCTCCTTACAATGTAGGACAACGAATTAACAATTTTGGATGTTCGGAGATTTCAGCCAATGCACAAGAGGAAGTTCAATTATGAGGTAAACTATCCCTCGGATTGCATGTTCTACTTGAGGCTTACGTGCTTAGAGTAGGAGGCTTTTAGGAAAAAAATGATGCTTGACCTTTACCAATGCAGTTTATGTGTACAACATGCAAAGCAACTTAAAAACTGACCTTAAGAAGGAATGCATGTAGAACACAAAACACAAGATGGTTTATCATCTATTTGATGTTAATTTATCTCTCTCATCAAGTTCAAAACCCAACTTTTTTCATACTTTTGTTGTAGGTGTGATATTAGAAAGGAACAAGGTTGTTCTACATATGTGAAATATGGTCTGATATTGCATGAGAAAATCTGTATTTGATGTCTAGTCAATGTTGAAGCTGTAATATATAAACACGTACTATCAACAAATGAATTCTTTCTTTTTAATGACATCAATTCTTTTCATGTTTGTAGAAAAAGTAAATCTTGTATTTTGTGAATCATGTCCCCATGGCCCATGATGATGTCTTTAAAGTTTTTTGTGAATCAATTCCACTAATTTATGGTAGTGGAACTGATGTGTAGTTGTGAAAACGTGTGTAACTTATTTGTATTTGCATGATCCTTATACTTAAATGCTTCATCCTAATCCAAGGTTATTCCCCTAAGTCCTGTTTAGTCGCCTTCCTTTCCAGGTTAATGAGATCGCTTGGAACAAAGCAAGTGATATTCTCTTCTTGACAACGGAAAATGGTGAGAACAATTTATCACAATCAATTTCTTTTCTTTTTATCTGCTGGGAAAAATATTCTAATTATATTTTATTCTGATCAGGCACCGTTGAAGTACTATCATACCCATCTCTTCGACCACTTGACATTCTCAAGGCTCATACAGATGATTGTTATTGCATTGCAATTGACCCGTGTGGAAGGTATGCTACAAAGTTGTATTGTTTGTCATTTTCAAAGAAAAAAGCTGTTCTAATGAACTTTTATCTCACTTAGGCTATTAAGTTGCTATAATTGTTGAACTGCCCATTCTCATGGATCCCATCCTAAAGAATATTTACATACAGTATTTATGTTGTTCTAGTTTTTTCTCCCTCCACAATTCTCTTGAAGATGTCACATGATGGCCTGCTCCCTGTCACACTCTTTAATGCTCTTTTTACTATTGACAGATATTTTGCTGTTGGGAGTGCCGATTCCTTGGTCAGCCTGTGGGATATCTCGGAGATGCTCTGTGTGCGAACGTTTACAAAAATTGAGTGAGTTCTACTTGAGGTTCCCTATCATAATATCAGTTCAACTCCATTGAATAAATATGACCATTGTAAACTTTTTTCTTCTTAGTTTGTTGCATAGACTTTAATCATTTGTACCATTCCTCAGATCGGCTGTGAGGACTGTAAGCTTCAACCACACTGGAGAGTATCTTGCTTGTGGCAGTCAAGACTGTTTTATTGACATTGTAAGTATCTTATATGGTTTACATTGTTCAAAAAAACTTATATGGTTTACTCTGTCATTCATCTTTTCAAGAAGCGTATTCTCCTCTTTTGGAGGAAGTGCAACTATAAGGGTGCAGCCTGTCATTCTATTTGGATGATTCGTCTCTGTACTTGACTTATGTGTCTAAGTCGTTAAATTGCTGCTATATAAAACAGTCAAATGTTCAAACTGGGCGGACTGTGCATCAAATTCCATGTCGAGATGCCATGGACAGTGTCAAATGGAATCCTAAAAGTGATTTACTTGCGTATGCTGGAGAGGACAACCACAATCTCACTGGTGAAGGTAACATGATGTTTCTTGTTCCACCAGGCCCATTGATCACAACTCAACGGATGCAATGTTATATGGCTTAATTTGTTGCAGGTATTTTCAGGATATTTGGCTTCAAAAGTGCGGGCTAATGTCTAATCAATTGATTCTGTTCTGTGCGGCTACAATTTTACAAGGCAAACTCAACTGTTTTGTTTGCACCATCAACTCAGTAGGTTATCTAATTTTAGGATATTTGACTTTAAGCACCGTCTCTTGTGCATGTCCAAAAGAACAGTTAGTATATGGCAGCTGAAAGTTTTTATTTTGAAGAAAAAGTATTAAGGTGCAACTTCATTATATGGCAATTGTATACTCTATGTTGTAATTGAGTAGATTAATTTGACTGAGAAGTCAGCTTGAATAATAGGGATTACATCTATGAAGAGTGCACACACAAGCAGTGTCCCCCTTGATCTGATTGGAACTAGCAGATAAGCAAGCAGTGTCCCAGTGATCTATCTGACTGAAATTAGTAGTTAAGTTTGATTTCCTTTCCTCTTTCATTTCAAATTTACCGAAAGGGAGTGTATGTTGGTTGTTGGAATGAGTCTGGATAATGATCGGACCAAAGATGCTTCATCCCCCACTCCCCCTTGAAGAGATTTGAAATCATGGATGGATCTCACGGAATGGAAAGTATGGAAAGAGATACTAACAGACTTTCCATTATTGCATAGTCAACAAAAATTGTGCCAAACACTGCACAGTCTGCACTTCTTCAGGAACAAACATAATCTGATTGCAAAAAACACAATGCTGTTGCAATTGTTCTACTTTGCAATGAATCTCAATGCTTCCTTCTCAGTTGCAATATCTTTCAAGTTCACAGCCTGCATAGAACAGAATTCGTCAAAACCACAAATGAATTGTATGCACCTTTCTCTCAGATACTTGGGCAGGAAAGACCTACATTGAACACAGTTCGTCAATGTTCTCCTTAATGAATCGTATTACACCCACTCAATACCTTGAGAAAGATTAACACGAACAAGGAAACTCCCCAATCTCAGAAGCCGCTGCAGAGCATCAATTTGGAGGCAGGAAACACCAAACCTGCAAAGCAAACAAGGCAATCAGATTCCTACTCTCTCTCTCTCTCTCTCTCTCTCTCTCTCCACAACATGCACATTATATATGATAGCAAAGCTTACAAACCTGCAAAGCAAACAAGGCAGATGGTGATCAGATTCTGCGAGCACCAAGTGATTGGCTTCCACTTGATCTCGACACTCGAGCTCTTCATCCTCTTCCCACTCTGTGGCTCTTTCGACAAATCGAAGCTCGCTCCCTTCATCCTCAGCTCCTGAATGCACCTCACCAGCGCGCGATTCTCGCTCTTCTCCCTCTGCAACTGGCCCCACACCTTCCAGTACCTCCAGAGATTCACCTGCACCAGAAACACAAACACAGTCGAAGTCGAAACGGACAAAATGCTCGGAATCCACCACTTCCGGCAAGTGCCCTCTTGGGAGTTAACCGAAGAAGTGAACAAGATTGTCAAGAAAAAGGCGTGGAATATCAAGAAAAAGCAACACAATTGAAAGATTTCGCGTCTGATTAAATCCATTCTGGTCTCCCTGCGAGCGATCCGCCGGCCGAAAAGGTCTTCTTCTCTTCGCCAGAGCTTGAGAAGAAGCAAATGGCCGGGGCTCTCGGAGATTTCCATCAATGGGTGGTGTTGGATCGCCGAAATGATATTCATGGCGGACGAGAGCTTCTGTTGGTGCTCTTCGTCTACCGGGATTTCCACAATGTGGTGGGCATCTTTCATTTCAGCCATTGTTGAAAATGCAAGAATAATTAAAGTAAATGAAATGAAAAGAGAGAGAAAGAGCGAGCTTTGGCAAGTGAGTAATAGAATGCTTGGTATCGATTGCTTTTGTGAGGAAGAACAGGGAGAGGCTCTGGTATTTAAGTTTGTTGGGGATAGCCTGAGAGTGAGGCAACGGTTACTTTTTCTCCAAACGGTCCGATTCGCGAGCCATTTCTTTTATTTCTTTTTCCAACGGTCACATTTTCAGTCTCTAATGGGCCTACAAAGTACTCGCCCTAAAAACAAAATGGGCCTCACTGCTAAACAAAGACTAAACAATGTGTGAGGACATGTGTGCCCTCGTTAGCATGGACATCGTTAGTATCGCTAGTCAATGCTCTCTCGCTGTTAACAAGATTTACAAATTCTAAAAAAAAATCTGATTCAACCACAAAAGAGCCATACACACATCAATAGCAAATGTCACACCAACTTTTAAATCCAGGAGCTTCTTAACAACGACAGAAATGTTACGTACCTCCGATTTCGCCACCGGCACAATCACAAACAACCCCTTTAATTAACATCCGTCAAAATTGAACCATTATCTTGAAACCTTGTCATACATGGCTCAACGGTATGAACACAAACGACGGACCGACTAACATGGCCGGAATTGCCATTATTTATGAGCCCTACTACTGTTTGATCTGTGTACAGAAAGCTTAGGTAGAAATGAATATACTATTTACTAACTTGCCATTAAATAAGTGGACAATACAAAGACTTTGTTGGCGTCAACGTGGCGTTCACTTTGGCCGTTGAAACGGTGTGTTTGTTGAATTGTTTGTACCTGTGAATAGTCAAGCTTGTGCACTTTTGACCGGTGCATCACCCAACCCGGAAAAGGAGCACAACTTATTGAACAAGAAGGTGGTGGGATTTGTATTTCTTATAGACTTTCTTTCCAAGTTACTAAAGTGTATAATCTATTATATTTGGACTATTGAATCTTTTTTTAATAGAAAGTGTGGGAAGTTCTCTAGTGAGGACCTCTTAAATGAGGACCACTTGAGGACTTTTCTAGTAGACATACTTTTGTATTACATTTTGACAAATCAACCGTTCAATATTTAGATATTTATGAGTAGATCACTTCTATAAATTTTCAATGAAATCTAAAATCGTTAGGTCATCTATAATTGTGATTTACCATTTATGAATATGAATGGTTCAAAATTGACAGATTTGGTTCGTTCATTTATTTGGTCTAGTTTGGTACCTTAACGATTTCAAATTTTGTTGAAAATTTGTAGAAGTGATCTACTCATGAATATCTTAACATTGAACGGTTGATTTCTCGAGATGTGATCGAAAAATAGATATCACAACCATTAATCAAAAAGTCCTCAAGTGGTCCTCATTTAAGAGGTCCTCACTAGAGAAGCTCCCTAGAAAGTGTATTGTAATTCCTTTTCCTTTTAGAAGGGGGCAAAGGGCAATTGGCAAATAAAAATACATGAATGAATTTACAAATTAATAACATGAGGTTGCCGGTTGCCTAATGGCTGCTCTACCTATGTCATCAAATAAGACTTGCTCACAAAGTCACAAGTCACAACAAAGGAGAACGAGTTATCCAGTGGGTAAATTTGCAGAAATATCTTGGGTTGAAAAACCAAATTTAAAGAGATTTTAAATAAAAGTAGATGAACGACTAGAAAAGTACATGATCAAAATATCGAAAATGTTGTATTTTTTATATCAATTTTTGTGAAAATAATAGTTTCGAGAATCTTATCGATATTTTAACCATACAAGTTTCATTAGACGGTTATTTTATCTTAGATATATTTAACATTGCAACCATAATCCGGAAGTGCTAATGTGCTTCAAATAAAGTGGTAACACGATGAAGATCACATCAGCTACTTCAAAAGAGAGGCAATGTACTAGTAGCAAAGGATCGATCATTGGCCAAAAAAAAAAGTAGCAAAAAGTTTGTCCACCTTAATGTTCTTATGACTCATCTCCTACACGAAAGTCATGATAAAATACCTCCAAGTTAAAACATGTCAAAAAACGAAAGTCATTACCTCAAATACGTCGCCTGTGCCATAACTTCTCTTTGTTTTCATAAACAACTAAAAGTTGGATAATTTTTGAGTGAACCTAATAATTCACCTCCTTACAATTAACACATTTGAGTCATTTTTGATATTGTCCACTTCTGAAAAAAAAAAAACACATTTTACTTGAAATTTGCATGATCCAACCGTTTATGTATTAAAAATATAATATAGAAATTATCTATATACCATAAAAAGAAATTTAACAAATTTTTTTGGTTTTTTTTTTAGAGAAGAGCATAAATTTTATTAATTACTTTGGAATACAATCCTTAATTTGGGTATCCTAACAAGGAGCATTAACCATAAAAATGGCTTAATTGATGAGTCTAAGACTCTAATCGATTATATAAAACCTAGAACAATACATACACCGGACATTATTACTTCCGGCAAGTATTGCCATTGAGACCAATAAAAACAATCTAACTCAAGGATAATCCATGAAAAAAGAAAGTGAAACCACAAGCGAATTTGACACAAATGCTCATACTAATTCTTAAACAAAATTGAAAAACTCAAAGTATGAGAAGAGACGCCAAACCCCAAAGTATTAAGCAAATCTGGCACTACTGGAGAACTTGATCCACCTGCGACGCCAAATCCCAAAGTTTTTTGCCTCAAGATGAAACCAATCTCCTTATTTAATAAAGGAACCATAATATAGGGCCGGCGAAGAACAAAAACCCTAAGCCAACATAATAGACTCCACCTGGATCCCACACTCGAAATCCATACTGAAACTGAAAACAAGAGATTTAATATTTATTCATATATATCGATCATCAAAACAAATCTGAAGCACTATAATAAGAATTTTTAGGCTAGGTCACGGTTTCGATCACCTCCAAATCAACAATGTAACAAAAAATAAAATGTTATTTATATATATTGCTCACATAAATTGCCACAATAGAAATAAAGTGACATGGTGGTATTAAGTTATTAACCCAAGCAAGGCAGGCACTGGGATTAAGAAGCAGAGAGTCAATAAAAGTGAACAAAACAGCCGTCTCCGGTAGCCGGTCAGTCACCCCTTTCGGCCATTTCATCCTTCACCCAAGAAATTGAACGAAAGAAAATGAAAATCCAAATCTGTCTCTCTCAAAAGTTTCTTGTTAAGAAAGAAAGTCTCTCTCTCTTTGTATAAGTAGCCAACACATAGTCACTGGTTTTGAGTTTTGTTTTGCTCTCAAATCTTCTTCCTTTCTCTCAATTGGGATCAAAATTCGCACTGGAAAATCTCGTAAAGTATGCATCTTTACAATGCTTGGCTTCCCCCACCTGTGGCCGACGAGTCCAAGAAGGAGAGAGAGTCCTTCTCTCGGGTCGTCTCCTCCGTCAAGAGCTCGTACCGCCCCGATGACCCTGATTCCGTCTATTCAACTCTCAAATGGGTCTCCGTTATTGACCTGTCAGTCTTTCTCTCTTTCATTTCAATTGCTACTTTTATATACTGTTTTTGGTTGAATTCTGCTTCTTGGAAATGGGTTTTTGTTATTGTCATGTGATTGAAATTACTTGCACCATGATTCAAGATATTGCTTGGAGTTCAGTTAGTTGGTGCTATGTATTGAACCATGCTTGAAGCTGTTTATATACTTGCTATGCAGTTTCATCAAGGCAAAAAGTGAAGTATCTTTGGAAGATATAAGTGGACTGATTGAATTTGGATTGGAATTGTTTCATGTATCGCAAAATAAGCTTTACGTCCAGGTAATACTTGGTGTATCTGATTTTGTTTTTCACTCAGATTTTTCTTTTCTTCTTTTTTGATACATGCTTACTGGCATTATTTCTTGTTTCTTAAATGTGGGTTTCTTTCGTCTTGAATAGGTTAGATGGGGAAATATCCTTGTCAAGTTACTCAACAAGTATCGAAAGAAGTTGTCATTGAAGGTGAAGTGGCGCAATTTGTATGATACTCTGATTCATACACATTTCAGTAGGTGAGTCTTATATATCCACCTTCTAGTATTTTGCCTTTTACATGCATAGTTCCAAGAGTTTAGCATTGGCTTGTAACTCATAAAGTAAAAATCTATTAAAGGTGCCAAGGAGCAACCTTGGTAGTGGAAGTTTCAATAATCAATAATATAGGACTCACTATGAGTACTTTGGTTTTTGCCTCTTGAATGCCATCAAACAATGAAATACAATAAAAACACTATTGAATTCTCAAGCCTATGATTTCAAGGAAGCATAAAATAAATAATACAAATAAGTTCACATGTCTAAGTAACCTGAAAACTGTTTTGATTGCTGCATGGTTCTTGTCATTGTTTCCCTTGAAATATTTGGTTTAGTAAATACCATTATGCCATGTCACCAACTGCTCAACCAAACCACAGACAGTGTTTGGAGAACTTCATATCTTGGCATATGTTACAGGAATACAGGTCCTGAAGGCTGGAGATTGAGACAACGGCATTTTGAGGCTACTACTTCTCTTGTTCGGTCTTGCCGGAAGTTCTTTCCACCAGGCTCTGCTGTTGAGATATGGTCTGAGTTTAGGTAATTCCTAGAGGCCTTTTCCCCCTTGATTTTGTTATTGTTACTGAGATACATAAGGTCTTTTGGTTTTTCCCTCTCCATCCACCTGTAAGACTTTTGTGATTGATATTTTACCATGCCAAAAGGAATAAAGTACTAGTCTACAGGGTCCAAGTCACACTTGCAGTTTCCAGTTTCGTTTTGGTTGACTTTCAATACATCATCTCAAACAAACATTATATCATGTGTTCTTTACATAGGTAGATACACAGGGAGAGACATTTAAATAGAATCACTAGCTAGGTTATAAAAATGAAACTCTAAGTTGTTCCACTTGCTCTCTCTGTTGTTGCTTTGCATTTAACGAGACAACCATGCAGATCTTTATTGGAAAATCCATGGCATAATTCATCCTTCGAGGGATCTGGGTTTGTTAGACTGTTTCTTCCTACAAACTTGGACAACCAGGAATTCTTTACACAGTAAGGAGCTCATTATCTCTGCCATTTTTGTTCTTTATGGTTTTTGACATGACGTGTGGCACATCACCTTGTGTTGTTGGTATTGCAGTGATTGGATTAAAGAGTTAATGCACCAATGGGACTCGATACCAAATTGCCAATTTTGGAACAGTCAATGGACAGCTATTATAGCTCGTGTTGTAAAGAACTACAGATTTATTGATTGGGAGAGTTACTTGCCTACACTTTTCACTAGATTCTTAAATATGTTTGAGGTGAGTGAATCAGCCCTTCAACCAAAGCTTGAATCTGTTTAGAGTTGGGTTGTATTCCTTTTGCCTGATATCTGAGTCATGCCTTAGAGCATGCATAATTTGCTAGTTTTTGAGAATTGTCATGAAAGAAGTAGTACATGTTGGCTGATATAGTGTACCATTACATGTAATTATACTCTAACTTGGCCTGTAATAATAGCAAAGTTCATCAAACATTGTATTGGACATAATGAAGCTTTCATGTTTTTATCCTTTGTCTTAAGGTTCCTGTTGCAAATGGAAGTGGATCATATCCCTTTTCTGTGGATGTTCCCAGAAACACAAGGTTCTTGTTCTCCAATAGAACAGTAACCCCAGCAAAGGGCATTGCAAAATCAATAGTAAGATTCACACGCCATTGCTTACATTTTCAGTGTTAATGAATTGGTGCCTATATATATTTCTGCTTCCTAAGATTGTGCAATGATATATTATAACTGGAACTGCAGGTCTATCTATTAAAACCTGGTAGCTCGACACAGGAGCACTTTGAAAAATTGGTCAACCTCTTAGAACAGTTTGTATACTCTCTCAATAGTACTCTTTTTTAATTTTTCTGTTATTTTTTTCAGCAGAATGATTGTTTTGAACATCTGTTACGGCTCTTTACTAGAATTATTTTTGTAGATATTACCATCCTTCTAATGGCGGCCGCTGGACTTACTCATTGGAGCGTTTTTTACTTCATTTGGTAATTTCATTCCAGAAACGCCTACAGCATGAACAATTGTAAGAATCTGTTTGCATGGTTTCACAATTGTTCTCTATATGTTAGAATTTGTCTTGGCGCTAAATTATTTTTATTACAGGAAATTGAATAACAATAGACAGGATGAACATTATCTGGGAAGATCAGAAAGGATTTTTTTTGTTAAAGTGGTGCTGAAGTTAATTGATCGTGGTCAATATAGCAAGAATGAACATCTCTCTGAGACAGTAGCTGCAGCAACTTCAATTTTATCATATGTTGAACCTTCTCTAATCCTTCCTTTTGTTGCATCTCGCTTCCACATGGCATTGGAGACGGTTAGTCATTTTACATGTATTTTTTGTTCTAGAACTACTGAATATGGACAAGATGCGGTTTACCAAAGGCTCTGTTTTTTCAGATGGAAAATAGATTTTTAGGCAAAACTTCTGCTTTTTGCTAAACTGTAAATAGGAATTTCTTTATCAGCTATTTGGTAGTGTAGTAAAACTCAATTAAGAAAAACATTTTCTTGATTGTGTTGTACTGAAGGCTTCAACTCGACCTAAGGCTGACATTTTGACAAAAAAAAAAATCAATATATTGCTTGTTAAAGACTCCTGTTTTTTTTTATTCTTTTGACAAAACTTTTCCGTACTGGATTTTTTTTTGTTATTATAATGTTCAAACAAGCATCAGAAAAATCTTCCTGACTGAAATTTCTTTTGACAAATAGTCATCTTTTGGTATAAGATATAAAGAAATTTCTGTTCAAACAGACATCATAAGATCATAAAATCTTCCTACCTGATTTTCATGGGACTATTTTCGGCTGATAGACATAGAGCCTTGCAAAATTCACATATTCGTCTCCAGAGCTGCATCCAATTGATAGGATAACACAGTGTTTGCTTATGTAATTTCTTTCATCGAATTAATTTCTTCTTTAACAACCTTTGTGTCTAGTCAGATGACTGCCACCCACCAGTTACAAGTTGCTGTGATGTCGGTAGCATTTGTTGGACGTTCACTATTCCTCGAATCGTTATCAACGTCTACAGTAAAACCAGTTGATCTTAGTAGTGATGAATCTGGTGATGAGTTCATTGAACTTCTGATGGTTTCACTATCCAATGCACTACTTGGTATGGATGCCAATGATCCTCCTAAAACATTGGCAACAATGCAATTAATTGGTTCTATATTTTCCAATGTAAGCACATAATCTCCTAATAAACAGAGATATTATGTCTATAAGTTGTGCAGATATAGTTTTACTAACTTGCTTATTATGTTCACAGATGTCTTCATTGGATGATGAGGTATCAGTCATGCCAATGATTCGCTTTTCTGAATGGTTGGATGAGTTCTTCTGTCGCCTATTTTCCTTACTTCTACACTTGGAACCAAGCAGTGTTACGTAAGTAATGGAATTCAGTTGTCCATTTCTTCATTTGTATATTTTATTAATTAATTGATTTGGCCATACAGGATATATTCCTTTTCAAATTATATATAATCAGCGTAATTGGTTACTCTGCAGGAATGAAGGCCTACACTCATCAGCAACATCAGGAACTTTTCTGGTTGAGGATGGTCCTTACTACTATTGCATGCTTGAAATCTTGTTTGGAAGACTCTCAAAACCTCTCTACAATCAGGTTATTCAGTGTTTTGACTTAAAATACTCAGATCTATTTTAACGATTCAATATTTCATCAGATTGTTGTAAACTTTTCCTCAAATCACTGGCAGGCTTTGAAGAAGATATCCAAGTTTGTGAAGACAAATATTCTTCCAGGGGCAATTGCAGAGGTTGGACTGCTTTGTTGTGCATGTGTTTATTCAAACCCAGAAGAAGCAGTTACTCAACTGGTCGAGCCAATTTTACTGTCCGTTATTTCCTCTTTAGAAGGAACACCGTCTACAGGATTTGGAGGTAGAGGAATATGTGATACTTCAGTTTCAACCAAGGTACTTTCTCTTGTGAATGATGTTGACCATTTACTTCTGTGATCCTGGTAGAATTTTATTCTAAATTTAAATCATTTTCTTTACAGGCTAAACCGACAATTTCTCCAGCTCTTGAAACAGCAATTGATTATCAATTAAAAATATTATCAGTTGCCATAAGTTATGGTGGTCCTGCACTTCTGCGATACAAGGATCAGTTCAAAGACGCTGTTGTTTCTGCTTTTGAGTCTCCATCTTGGAAGGTCTTGTGTTGCGATGAATTTTGTTTTCTCATGATCAACAGTTTCTTGCTACACACTTTTGTTTTCTCATGTATTTCGATGACTTTTGTTTCTACATGCGATGCTCACTGAAATTGTTCAATGGTCCAAAATGATCTTTGGCAGGTCAATGGAGCTGGCGATCATCTTCTTCGGTCCCTCCTTGGATGCCTGGTTCTTTATTATCCGATTGATCAGTACAAGTATATTTATCTCTCCTTGCTAGCTACATAGTTGTGAATCTGTCCGCGGAAAAGTAGAAAATAACTTTCTTGTTTCTTAGGTGTATTTTGCATCACCCAAATGCTACTGCCTTAGAGGAATGGATCAGCTCAAAAGATTATTCAGACAATAAACCATTAGTGGGCCCGAAGTGGCATATCCCAAGTGTTGAAGAAGTTAAATTTGCAAATGAACTTTTGGACCTTCATTTCCGGTCGGCTTTAGATGATCTTTTGAGAATATGTCAAACTAAAGTACATTCTGATCCAGGTAATTTTTTTTTTCTAGTACTGATCCCTTATCCTGGATATTCATTATCCGGAGCTAGATGCATTAGAGTAAGAAGATTGATGATGGGCATTACTTTGTCAGAACAGTATCTTCATATTGATGCCACTGTATCGCATAAGTAATCATATTCATAAAAGACCACAGATGTGGGCATGCACGTGTTTGCGTCTACCTTTTGTGTATGTATGGAATGAAAGTTATATTGTCTGACACTCTGACACTATATGCAATTTTTTCACCCAGGAGACGAGAAAGAGCACTTAAAAGTGACACTTTTGCGTATAGATTCTTCATTGCAAGGTGTTTTGACTTGCTTGCCTGACTTCACCCCATCCTCCAGGAATGGAACCGTTGAACATCAAAATCATGGTTCATTTTTAATAGCTGGAGCAACAGGTTCAACCGTTGGCAGCACTAAATTGCGGGAAAAAGGCTGCTGAGATTATACATGCGGCCTGCAAGTAATGTTTACTTTTTATTGTTCCGGTAGATATAGTTCAGTTCATCTGTATGGATGTCATTGACTAAATCTTGTTTGATATTTGTGCATTGTGCAGGTATTTACTTGAGAAAAAATCAGATGACAGCATCCTCTTGGTCCTCATCATTCGTATTATGGATGCTTTAGGAAACTATGGTAATGAACATTGATTCTACATAATACCCTCACCCAAACCCCCGTTTTCAGGGTTATTATCTTACATCAGTTTGTTTCCTCGTGCAGGAAGTATGGAGTATGATGAGTGGGCCAATCACAGGCAGGCATGGAAATTGGAATCTGCTGCCATTATGGAGCCTTCAATAAATTTTATTGTTTCAGCTCACTCTAAAGGGAAGAGAAGGTGAGTGTAGTATGTTTGGATTTTAAAAATATATTAAAATTGTGGCCTCCTTGTATCACATGAACTTTGCATTTGTACTGTAGCAGTTAACCTTGATTATGTTATTCCCTACCAGGCCACGGTGGGCACTTATTGACAAGGCATTCATGCACAATACTTGGAGATCATCCCAATCATCCTATCATATATTTCGTACTAATGGGAATTTTGGTCCACCAGAACATGTGAATCTTTTGGTGGATGATCTTTTAAATCTTTCTCTGCATAGCTATGAAACCGTTCGAATGTGAGTCTCTAATAATCTTGGCCCTACTTTATATTGAACCTTCCCAAGAAATACTGCTTACTCAGTTTAGTTGCGGAAATGTAATTGCAAATGTGTGGAGATAATTTTCATAATCTATAATTTTTTATTTATTTTTTAAATGAAGCCTATTATGCCTGCATGTGTATCTCAGATGGACTAACATGCTTATAGAAGCAACACTTGACAAAGATTGATACCATTGACCGGATTACATTTTAGAACTGTATGCAACTCACAGGCCCTGAATGATGCTTCAGAAAACACTTTAATGAGGAAGATGAACTTTAATTGGCATTCTCATGTTTTATGAAGTTTGGTGATATCAATAATGAGATCTCTTCCTGACAGTATTACTTTCAAAATGTTAATGCAAATTCTGTTGATGAATAAGCCTTTCGGCCCTGATTTCTAACAGGTCTTGTCATGTGTCTTATTTCTGTAGTAGCTGTACCCATAATCCTAATTTTTTTGGTTAAAGACTTTTATATGGTTGATGATGCATGATCTAGTTAGTTATTTGTAGCATAAAATTATTTATGTTTGAAAAATCAATGAGCTCTAGAAGTCTGGTTTGGTGGTGGGGTAGCAGGGAGTTTCCTCAAAAAATGGGAGAATTCATATTTCCACATCTTTTTTTGTCTCTTCCCCTAGTGGGTTGTTTTGCCACTTTTGTTTTGGTATGTCCTTGGTTTATTTGCAACAATTAATCTTCCTTTTTCTTTTTGTCCAGTTAATGTTATTTCGAAATAGTAAATATATCCTACTCCTTGATTTTGCTTTATGACATTGTTTTTGTTAATTAATTGATGATTAGTTGTTCTACTTTGCTTTACCATATATGATTAAATTTCTTTCGTTGTGTCCAGACTTGCTGGGAAATATCTTTTAAAGATGATAAAGAGATGGCCATCTATGATTTCAAAGTGTGTTCTCTCTCTTACTGAGAACTTAAGAAACCCCAAGGCACCAGAATATGCAGTGCTAGGTTCTTGCGCAGTCCTTGCTACACAAACAGTTCTCAAGCATTTGACAATGGTAATCATCCAACAGAAACTGCTGACTAACTTCTATGAAAAGCATGAAAAATTCTGATATATTTTCTGTTCCAGGACCCAAAGTCATTCTCTTCATTTATCCTTGGAATTCTTTCAAGGTAAGGTTAATTTTCATACATGTATTTGTAGTGGATTTGGTTTAGTATTGCTGAATCTTGAACTAATTTAAACTGCATTTTGATATGGCTTTCTCCTGCTTGAAGCTCTCATCATGAATCACTGAAAACCCAGAAAGCGATCAACGAGGTAACTCCAAAAAATGATAATAGAGCCTAGGTTTGTGAGTTTTCATGTCATAGAAAATAATCTCCATCATTTTTGTCATCTCAATGCAGCTTTTTGTCAAATACAACATCCACTTTGCTGGAGTATCGAGAAGCTATTTCAAGACATCAGACAATCATGTTGATGCACCGGATTTTACAGATTTGGTTTCTCAGATCAGTTCTATGAGTTTTGATTCTATGGGCTTGCATTGGCGGTAAGATAACTAAATATTTTGGACCTTTTCCTTCTGGACTACAGAACTTTGTTGAGTCTCCTATATTGTTTAAGCTCTTGGTGTATTCCTTGAACCTAGATAGAAATGTTTGAGCGATTGATTTCCCTTTGATGCTAACATGGTTAACTTTGAATTGAAATGAACATCCCTAGAAGCTTGAATTGCCTGGAGTCTGAAGTTCATGAAGACTTTGTGTGTTTAATTTTATCTTTCATATTTTCCAGGTACAATCTGATGGCTAATAGGGTTTTATTGCTGTTGGCTATGGCATCTAGGAATGACCCAAATTCCTCCAAAATTTTGAGTGAAACTGCTGGTGGGTTCATGTTTCTTTCGACTCATGGATTTCCCCATTTACTTTGCAACGATCTTCCTGTCTGTCAAGTATAATTGTTTAAAAATGGTTCTAAATCTTTTTGATAAATCCTTTTCAGGTCACTTCTTAAAGAATTTAAAAAGTCAGCTTCCTCAGACAAGGATACTAGCTATCTCAGCTCTTAATACGCTGTTAAAAGATTCACCTTATAAATTGTCAGATGAAAAACAGAGTTTTCCCTCGGAGAATTTGCAAGGAGGTAGAAAATCGTCCCTTGAAGGAGAATTAAGTCAAATATTTCAGGAAGATGGATTTTTCAGTGAGACTTTGAATAGTCTTTCTCATGTTCATATAATTTCTGATACTGAAAGCAGTTCTAGGGGCAATCATGGGAATTCTTCTTTTCAAAGCCTAGCAGACAAATCAATCACCCGTTTTTATTTTGACTTTACCTCTTCATGGCCACGCACTCCAACTTGGATCTCTTTATTAGGAAGTGACACCTTTTACTCAAACTATGCGAGAATTTTCAAGCGGCTAATACAAGAATGTGGTATGCCTGTCCTAGTGGCACTGAAAAGTTCATTGGAGGAGTTTTCAAATGCCAAGGAGAGGTCTAAGCAGTGTGTTGCTGCTGAAGCATTCGCTGGCATATTGCATTCTGATGTTAATGGTCTCTTGGAAGCATGGGATAACTGGATGATGGTCCAGTTGCAGAATATAGTTCTAGCGCAATCAGTAGAATCAATACCTGAGTGGACAGCCTGCATACGTTATGCAGTCACTGGGAAAGGGAAGTATGGAACTAGAGTTCCTCTTTTGAGACAACCAGTACTAGATTGTCTGGCTGTACCTTTACCTCGAACAGTCACTACCACTGTAGTTGCCAAACGCTATGCTTTTCTTTCAGCCGCACTAGTAGAACTATCTCCGCAGAAAATGCCATTGGCTGAAATTCAGCTCCACTATAGACTTCTGGAGGAGCTGCTCGGTAACATGTGCCATTCATCTGCCCAAGTAAGTATGCCTCTTGAGATCTGTTTCTTTGCTAAGTGTTGCCTTCCATTATATGTTTATTAAATAAGAATAAGCTCCAATGGCAAAATGAATAAAGTAGATTTTAGCAAAACACTTAACAGTATTTTTGTCAAAAGATATTATTTGGCTGGGTTGTCTGCAGATTCTCTTATTACTAGAGGATGGTTATACCTTAGGAAGACCCAAAAATGATTCTTTTTTATATTTAATTAACTATTTACCATTGGATGTATTATGTGATTTCTTTCTGAAGAAATCCATGAAACAAAGTTTTATGTGTAGCACAATAATCAAGTATTTCTGCTTTTCAGTGTAAATACTAGATTTTTATACTCTAAAAGAATAATTGACTTCTGTTTATAAATGCAATATTGATTAACCAGTTATTTTCAAGGGGGCTTTTGGACTGTTGAAATACTCTCTGCCCCTGAGAACTCTCTTTATCTCATCTTGTTCAATTAGATACATGTGTTACTGTGTAAGGGACTCTGACATTGAGATACAGAATATAGAGTGCCTGTATAGGAGATTATAATACCATGTTATTCGTCCATCTATGTTTTGCAAAGTGATCTCTCTTGTGTGGTTTTATTCTACTAAGTCTGTATCTCTGTTTTGCATTAACCTTGACAGTTATGCAAGTTTTAATATATATGTTTTGACGATAAGTGTGTGTGGACAGGTAAGAGAAGCTATAGGTGTTACCCTTTCTGTGGTGTGCTCAAACATTCGGCTTTATGAATCATTTGATCTTGATCGTTCACATGAGAGTGCTAGCAAAGGTTTTGGCAACCAATTTAATGGGAGAAGTTGGGTTCTGGTTCTAAAAGAGCGAGCATCTGAAGTGGTAATGAACATTCAGAATACCACTCAATCTGACAATTTGGAGACCCCAGCAATCATTAATCCTGAAAATGGGCATTTAAATGGCGATTCACAAGCTGATGTCAAATGGATGGAAACGGTACTGATTTTGGAATTGTTTTAATAGTATCTTTTTCTTCATATAAAACATTAAACTGATCAATTTTTAAATTTCATGTTTTGTGAAGCTTTTCCATTTTATCATCTCATCTCTGAGGTCTGCGAGATCATCATATCTAGTGGATGTAATTGTGGGATTTCTTTATCCTGTAATATCTTTGCAGGTAAGTGAAGTAAAAACTTGATTATGAAATTCTCTAGATTATACTGCTCCTTTTGTGTGGGGGCCTTGGTGGTTAATCTTGAGTGCCTTATGGGGGTAAGTTTATCATCATGTTGAAGATATATTAGAGAAGGTGAAATATATTCATGGGATTCAGTTGGATCGCTTTAGTAAACTTAAAATTTAAAATTTGAGGACTTGAACAAGTAGTTGTTAATGGGTATATATATCACATGATCTGTTCCACTTTTCTTACAATGCCTCGAGGCTCCTTACTTAATTAGTACATTTAAATTCTCTGTTTTTCGATAAGAAAGAATGACTTAATTTTAAAAAGTCAAAACAGGTTAACAATCTACTGTGTTCTCTTGCAGTGGTGGCTGTTTGGTTGGCCATCAAATATTTAAATCTGAGTAAATGTAATTGTTCCATTTTTTTGTTGTTGTTTCTTTCTTCACAGGAAACTTCAAGTAAAGAACTGTCAACCTTGGCCAAGGCAGCTTTTGAATTGCTAAAATGGAGGCTTTTCTGGGGACCTCATCTCCAGGAGGCTGTATCTGTGATTCTTTCTTCTGCTAATGACTCTAACTGGCGAACTAGATCTGCAACGTTGACATATCTGCGGACTTTTATGTACAGGTATGGCGAACAAGTTTCACATATTATTTATTGTTGTCAGAATATAAATGAGATGTTGAGTTTTGGCATGCATATTAAGAAAGTCTTTGTTGTTACTTTTCTCAAACAGGCACACTTTCATTCTCTCAAGTGCGGAGAAACAACAAATTTGGAGAACTGTTGAAAAGTTACTTGTAGACAACCAAGTTGAGGTAAGTTTCTGGTTTGAGTGAATAATATAATTATTTATTTGATGACTTAAAATTTAGTTTGTGAGAATATTATATGTAAAGAAATTTGATTATGAGCACACATTGATATTCTAATCTTTTGACCAGTGAAGTAGAGAAAACTGAAATTCTAGTGTTTCTTAAATAATGGTCCTTGAAAAATGATTCACAAATCTTTTGGGAGTCGTTTGATTTTGTAGCTCTTGACTTTATCATTTCTCAGGTAAGAGAACATGCTGCAGCAGTTTTAGCAGGACTAACGAAGGGTGGGGATGAAGATCTAGCTAAAGAATTTCGTGATAAAGCTTTTGCAGAAGCTACTGATCTTCAGAGGAAGAGAAAGCGGAGGTATTTCCCTTGCTTTTGAAATAATCTTGTATTAGTCCTAGTAGATGTTACCTATTTTTCCTGTAATATATACTTCAATCCATGATTTCAGAAATTTGAGTTCAAGCCAACCCATAGCTGCCATTCATGGTGCTGTACTTGCTTTGGTTGCGTCTGTTCTATCAGCTCCTTATGATATGCCCAGGTATGTCATGTTCAATCCATGTACTTCAACTTTTGGCAGCTTTAAATATGGCAGCTTCAATGTTTTTATGAATGCTGCCTTTCTCTTTGTATTATTTCAATGTTTTATGTTATGTTCCATATTAGACACCATTAATATTTTGAAATAATCGTTTTAATGTCAAGCTTGATATTCTGAGTACCTAAGTTTGTGAAATTTAATATAAGCAGATTTTTGTGTCCACAAAAAGTAGTTTAATTGCTTGTGGAAGCTTGAAATTGTGAGCATTCGTTAGTTCGTGAATCTGCTTTTCTTGAAATCAGATTCAGCAACCTTACCAAATGCCTGTTATGTGCTCTTAATAAAAAGTAGGTGTAGAGTCTAGACTACGAAAAAAGCAGTATTGTACAGGGCCCTGATCACATATTGCACCTGGCATGTACACCTTATTTAATAGAAAAGACTCAAAGTCTCGGTAACTTATATTAGTGGCTCAATGCCTCTCATTTCCATTTGTTTTGTATGGAAAGGCCTACCATATTTTGTCATAATGGCAATAAGGTTTCCTGAGAATCACATTAAAATTAAGAGTATACATATTTATATTAAAGACTTTCCTCCTTTATAATCTAATAGCTGTCCATGGTTTTAGCTCTTGGTTGTATGTAATTTAAGTTTCATGAGTCTGAACTTCCACTATGGTCTCTTCTAGAGATGAGGCACCCTTCAACTAATGGACTTCAAGTGCTCACTCTCTTTATTCCATTACTTCCCCTTCCTTAATTTGTACAATCATTTTTGTTCTCGTATATTGTTCTTGTATTAAATGTTCATACTCACTATAAATTTCACTGCTTTATCAGTTGGTTGCCCGAGCATGTCACTTTACTTGCTCGTTTTGCTGGAGAACCAACACCGGTGAAATCTACAGTTACAAAAGCAGTTGCAGAATTTCGACGAACCCATGCTGATACGTGGAATATTCAGAAAGACTCGTTTACTGAAGAGCAACTCGAGGTTTATGTTTCTCCTAAACTAACCCTTATATTCATGTAAACATTCATTCTATTTTTATAACCTTTCTGTGATTGTTATACTGCAGGTTCTGGCTGATACATCTTCTTCATCTTCATATTTTGCTTGATTCACAATGTAATTCAAAGTAAAGAGAATAGATATAGTTGTACCACAGTTGATTGAGAAACAGCAATATTACCTCTCTTTTTTCTTCAATTTTTTTTTTCATAAAATCTCGTCAGTCTTGTGCCATAATTGATATGATAGCTTTATTTACATATCATTATCATTGTTTATCAATGCCAAAGAAATTTATTCTTTCCCATCTCGTCACAGTTCTATAATTTGTATTAGACTAGTGGATTCATTAGATCGTCAGATGGTAAATCCCACAAGATACTATCCGAGTTGAATATGTGTGATCCATTTCTCAACTCTTTCCCACCTTCAGACTCCTCTCCATTTTCTTCCTCAAGTTTGTCATGCAAATGGCCTTGCTGGTCTGCCGCTGTGCATGTGCTTCCCGTACACATGCTCTGGCTCCAAGGTGAACCACCCCCTTCATTTCCGAAGGTCGACAGTGCATATTGAAATCCAGACATGGGAAGCAAGGGAAAAGCACTGCAGTTCCCTGTAAGGTTTGCAGATGTTGCTCCAGTAGGATCCCAAGACTTGTGTGAATGTATGTCTGGTTCTTGCATAGCCCTTGATAGACTGATCTTGATCTTCTCAATCGTGTCATCTTTTTCTTCTTGCTTGCTGTTGATGTAAGTGGCTGTGCTGTTCCCAGGTGTTGTGTTAGAATGCTGGAACTGGAAGTCAATGCGCTTCTTTGTGAGGAGGTGGAGCATTTCATCCTTAAAACAGCCGAGTGCTGCCTCTGCAAGGTTAGCCTCATTCGGCGGTGCCAGTGTGGTTGCAATCTCGGCCATGAGGTGGGAAAAGGGTTTGTGGGTGACTGGATCTATCCCCATCCCCGACAGCTTCTTCTTCAGCTTGGTGTTCCAGTGGTTTTTCACGTCATTGTCGGTGCGACCGGGAAGTTGTGCAGCAATTAAGGACCATCTGTGACATTCAAATTAGTGATTTTTTTTTGGGGAGAAAATTCAAATTAGTGATTAGTGATCAGTAATCACAAGATATGTGCAGTGCCTAGTTTGTTACGTCACGAGTTAATTACCGGTTGCCAACAACAGAATGGAGCTTGACAATGGTTTGCTCTTCCACGTCTGAGAACTGGCCGTGTTTGAGGTCAGGACGAAGGTAGTTGGTCCAACGTAGCCTACAGCTCTTTCCACATCTTTGTAGACCTTGTAAATCATCAAATGACAAAAAGCTTTAGCCTTTAATCTTTTATCTTTAGGCCGGGTAGAGAGATATGTATGGAGAGAGTGAACGACAAGAGATGGAGAGGTTTTTACCAGCATTCTTGGGGATGAGACGCCAATTGCGAGTGCCGTGCTGGGCAATGTAGGAAGAGAGCTTGTTATCTTCTTCAGGAGTCCACTGCCCCCTTTTCACATTGTCCTTCTCACAGCATGGAATTCGACCCATATTTAAGTACCAGTCAATCTCCTTAAAAATTGCTAATAATGTAGGGAACAAGAGCACTCAGTCGAAGCAACAAAGAATAATTGAATACTCGTAGTTGCAGTGCCTGATGATCACTAGCTGATAATAAGGAGGTGAAAGCTTTTTTCTTTGATTTGGGGGTGGGGCTTTTTAAAAATAAAGAGATGAAAACAATTTTCTTGGGTTGTTTTTCTTTTGTAAACTGTGAGATTGCAGGTTACCTATACTTGTATTGTTTATATAAGGATTGTAGAAATGAGGTGCAAGTGCATGGGGTGCAAGCTAGCTTAGGGTCATGAAGAAGCATCAAAGGTGCATGATTTCATTAAAGAATTCAACGCCATTGAGCGTGTGAGACATTGGCCGGTAGATCACCCACAAGACACCTGGTCAACTCTCTCTCTCTCTCTCTCTCTCTCTCTCTCTCTCTCTCTCTCTCTCTCTCTCTCCTGTTGACTGCCTAGCTTGATCGTTTGGGTGGATTTCTGCTTTGGTCACACAAAACCAACTTCACACAGACGATCGAGGGATGAAGCAGGTCTTGTTTTTGAAGTTAAGGTTGCACGTACGGGTCACAAACACACATTTCTTTCTTCCTAGGAGGTACAACGTTCATGTTAAAGTGACTGATATGCTATGTGGTTCTCTGTCTGGGAAATGATGTGTTTCTGTATATCATATGGTACTATATATAGTGCTCTGCTACCAAGATGTTACTCTTTACCCCAGTTAAAAGTAAGCCCACATTAGCTTTATTCAGGTTTATTGACCAACTAGACAAGCAGTGCTTAATATGGACTAGGCAAGGCATGGCCTCCTGTGCCTCCATAATGTGAATCTCTTTTTATTTATTTTTTTATTAGGATTTATTTTTTTTCGACTGGGGTACGTAGGATTTTTTATAGGGCATTAGACATTTAATATTTCAATAATGGTCGAGTTAAACAGCATATTATAGTTGAACTTGAACTGGATCTTAATATCAATCCTCCCAAGATAAGTTCAAAAATGCCACATTTGACACAAATGCGGTTTTATTAGTTTTGGGGCTATTTAGGGTAGCTAAAAATGAATTTGAAGTCACAGAAAAAAAGACTTTATAGCTCTTATGTAAGAGGAGGATTTGAAAGAGAAATTAGGTTTTTTGACACTTACTTCCATGGAATTGGTAGCTAGGGAAATCTCAAGTTTTACTTCATGCATGCAGCTGAGAAACTGTGACTGGTATCTGATCAAGCACTAGGAAACATTGCATTTGCTGCATTATTGCAGAATGATTTATATTTGTATTTGTATATGAAGAAATTACATAAATCCCCTAGCTAAGTTTGGCACTTATAAGTCCCTCAACTGATCCAATAACACCCACAACGGTCACAAGAAAGCAAACAAAACTGAATGTTTGTAATACAATCCATTTTTTTGTCCATGCTCCAATTTTCTTTTGCACACAGTACATCTGTACAGGAAAATATATAGCCAAAGGCCAAAAGTTTAAGGCCCCTAACACTCCCAAAACTTGGTTAAAATAAGGAAAGAGCATTGCAATTCCGGTAGTTGACACGACATAAACAGTCCGGAAACATAGCCTGAAGGAATTCACTTGAAATCTTGGTATCATCGGGATTTTTAGGCTGTAAAAGTTGTTCACAAATGCACTGTTTGGATATTTCTTGCTAAACCATCTCTCAGCAACAGCAAATACTGGTTGACTATAGACCTGGAAGGTTAAACATGTGAAAAAAGAACACAACTACAAAAACTCCAAATGGTGATTCAAACTTGGAAATTTCAATATCATAAATTGGTAGTAGTACCTGATATCCTCCCACCAAATGAAGAACAATGCAAGCATTAGCGAAATCAATGAGCCAGTAAGGCTCGTAAAATCCAAATCCGGTCAAGAGATTCCCCGGCGTGTCATCCCCAAAGGCTGCATATCCAAAGCATCCACAGCAGAGGTAGAAGAAGGTTGTGACTAAGACGGCAACCATAGAGGCCCTCTTCATTGTTTTATTCTCCGGTGGAGGGGACTTTAAAGTATCCTAGATGGTTCAACAGATGTCACTATTCAATATCAGTTTGTAAGTGTAATTTTAATCACATTTTGTTTTTCAACAGGTTAGAAAACAAACCTGAATCTCAAGAAGAATAATAGAGTATGGATAGGCAAAAGCAATGTCCCCAAGTGCTTGGAAGGATAACCATAATTTATCAGCAACATTAGAGGTTGCAACTCCTGTCAAGCTCCCTTTAATACTCCCATTTTCTGCAATTTATAAACACATAAAAAAAGAACATCGAAGTTCCAACGATTTCTATTCATAATTTTTGCAAACTAATAGAGCATCATCGCTTTCTATTGAAGTCTGTTTTCTTCTGTAAATTGTCTAACATAATGTTGAGTTTTTCGAATGGAAGAATTACCTATTACATTGGCAAAGCCGAGGCCAAGTCCAATAAAAGAGTAGGCAAAGGACATGATTGCTGCAATAACCGAAAGCCATTGCATGTTATGGAAATCTGGTATTTGTGACACTACAATCTGGATGGCTCCAAATACCAGCATATACAGAGTATCCCCATATGTACATGAAGCCTTATGCCCTTCTTTGTGATAACAGTTCGACTTCTGAATCGCTCTAAATTAACAGAACACAAAAATAAAAATTTTCAAGCACCAATAGTAAACATAGAAAATGAGAGAGTTAAAAAGAAAAAAAAAACAAATAGGCCTCAAATTCTCAATACAAAGTGAGATAAACACAGCATGAGAACTAAAGTACCTCATACTAGTTGCAGTAGTAACAAAATAAGCAATACCAATTCCATACATGCTGAAATATAGAAGGAAACCACAAAATCAGGACTGTTTTCTACCTGAACCATCACTTAAACCAAATCAGAAGACATATCCTAAAGAAGAAGAGCGAAAAAAAAAAGGGCGGGGTTTTCGGTGTTTTTACTATTGAGATTCACTCTAACAGCCTCCATGTAAGAGTGGTTTCGAGTTCCCGTTACAGGGTCAGGAGACCAGTAACAATCTGAAAGGAGGAATGAAGAAATGTAGGTGAGAATTGCAAACGAAAGCAATGAAATTGGGCCTCCAATCCATCCAAGCTGTGCAATACTCCAAGCCAAAGATAGAACTCCAGATCCAAGAACAGCAGTAATGATATGAGCCACACAACTCCATAAGGTTCCTGATTGATCATGAGCAGCTTCCCACTAACTCAATAAATTCAAGACCAGATTTACTAATTTAGACTCAGGAAAAATGTGTGATTATTTACCGGTTCTTAGTGGATTGTCATGATCACCACAGGAAGCCCTATTGGCTAAATCAAGAGAGTTTTGAACTGCCATGCTTATTCAACTATAGTAGATTATGAAGAAGATTCAGACTATACTATAATATGAAGAAGACTACCAAACATGCATTGATGCAGCTAACCACAATGCCTTGCATGATACTTGTTTTCATTTGCCACTTCTATCCATTTATATATCACTTGTCCTTGTATCCCTGTAAAGAGATCCCTATATGGCTGTTGATTCTTCCTTATTCTATTCCATTCTCTACGTGTGTTGCCGACAGGCAAGAACAAAAGTCTACTTAAACAAAACTTTTTTAGGTCCTTTTGACACTGTCCTTTTGACACTACCAAGTGATAGAACAGTGAAATTTAGGGAAAAAGAAGCCTGTACTCAACTAAATTACTAGGCCATGGAATAAAAATTTATGGCTGCAACTGGTTTGGGAGACCTTAATTAAAACATTACAGCTAGTCATGGCTTAAATCTTTGAGATGGATGATATATAAGATCTTATTTGGTCATTTCCAATAAGAGAAGAATGGGTGTCATGTTCACCTTTCTATCCATTTTTTTCCTAAAAAGTATGATACACACCTGCAATTCTGACTCTTGCAAAGTTCAATTATATAGGCTAGTTTTTTCCTTTATATAAATCTAGCTATGCTGATCGAATTAGCATACCTTTTATTCTATACCTTGGTAAGTTGGTATGACAAAAGTACAAATTGATGAACTATTAAAGCAAAATACCCATGTGCCAAAAGCGTACATTTTTTTTTCCGGATAGATTGACTAACTAGCTAGGTCACTTTTCTTCAATAAATCATTAAATCCCTAACATAAAACCACGAAAAGGACTGAGGCCACACAAAAAAAACAGTAGCAGAGAGAGGGTTAATAAGGAAGACATACTTGACACTGCTAGCAGCTGTAATGGTATAGGCAATTCCACAGCCATACAAGCTCTCGTGAACAAATATGGCACACACTGTTTGCATCTTGTCTCCTAAAAATTCATCATACACAAGTCAAAGTTAATATTATATATGGTAATGTTATAAAAAAATTAAGGTCAGAGACTCAGAGGTAATTTGGTTAGTTATAGAGATTGGCATTAGAGGTATTAGAAATGCTAACCTAAGTATATCTTGACAGCTCCCATGTAAGATGTGTTTCGGGTCGGGGCATATGGATCCGGGTATCTGTAGCAGTCAGAGAGGAGGTTGCAGGAGACAATGGTGATTGTAGCAAAGACTATCATAAGAAATGGACCTGCAATCCACCCAAGCTGAGCCACACTCCATGCCAGGGATAACACCCCTGCCCCTATCACACCAGTTATTATATGTGCCATTGCAGTCCATATTGTCCCTGTATACACAAGAGTTCACAATATATGTGCCATTAGCCCCCAAATCTTCAAATAGATTCTGCAGGTTCAATTACAACAGCGGACCTTTTCAAGACTTATAGCCTGTTTTTAAGACTACAAAAATTTTGACCACTAGAGAAGAGTTCGAGTACTACTCGAGGGGGTTCAAAGTGGTTATATATTAATTAAAGAGTCTAAAACAGTTGATTGATTGTCTTACAGGGATCCAAATTGGGTTGTTTTTCCAAATTTCTTTCTTAATTACAATCCACGTACATTTGTGGGCAAGGCCTTTAGAAAATGAAAGAACACAGAATGTTCATTCTTTGACAACATTTCAAATTTGGAAATTGATTGAAAGCATATTAACCAAGTCCAAATTGCTGTGAAAATGAAATATAGCTAGACATGTACATTAGATTTGTGGAGATGCATAGGGAATCAAGAAGAAAAAAAAATCACAAACAAAGACCAATTAATGGTTCTTTGTATATTTACTTCCCCAACTGCCAATCAAATTCACACCCTAACCAAAAAGCTGAACTTGTATAAGCCCTCAAACAAGAAACTTATTATTTCCAGAAATTCAAACATTTTCTTTGCAAAGAAATCTAACTCAATGAAATTGGGGAAAATAAGAGAATGAGGATCATTAATTCTCTATTGGGATGTCAAAAATAAACTAAGAATTGAAAATAACTGAATGAATTCAAATTACCAGTTCTTTTGATAGTTTCACTGGGTTCACTTGTTGAGGGAAAGCTAAGGAGCAATGGTGACATTTGATCTTCTTCTGCTTCTTCACCACCCATCTTTCTCTCCCTCAAAAATATTTTTGATATAAATCTCACTTGTCAAAGATGTGGAGGCATTTATGCCAAGGAAGCTTATGATAGGCGCATATGCTGATCTAGTCAAATTGAATTGTCATGTCATGGAAAGTTAGGCACACTCTTGCTGCAACTTAACTAGTTAGCAGATATAGCAAGCCACAAAAAATGGATTGAAAGCAACAGGTAGTTGATCTGTTACTTCTGTTTATGAGAAATACTTGAAGTTCAACCAATTAGGAAGAACTGCATGTCTGACCTCTTATTGCACACATGCAGTTGTATATCTTACTTTTCTGGTAGAAATAGTTGACTAGTTGGTGCTGCACACCAAACAATAATTTCACCTATATGCACACGTACGACTGATCTCGTTGCGATAATATATTTTTCTACTCAAATGTCTCGAGTTTTTTATTGAAGGATTAAAGTTTGAGTGAATTAATGCACCGCTAACACGATCATGGTGATCGAATCTTTACACTTGATTTTGATGGAGTTGCTATTTTCTTTGATTTCTTTCAAAGTCCGGAGTCGCTATGAAATGTTCAACTTATATGCATTATTGGCAGGTGCCGTGCTTATTAACTGCTTATATTACATCACTACTAGAAAATAGGGCAAATGAGACAAATTATCCGTGTCACAATGAAGTGTTCCTAAATGACTATTTGTATCTGAAAGTGTTTTGTGCAAAAATAAATACAAATAAAATGTGTCAAAATTCATTTAGGCACAAATATGCATCTAAGAACACGTCACTGTGACATAAATAATTTGTTCTTTCAATTCGCCTTATTTTCTAGTAGTGTATGGAATTGGTTGTCTAGTTGTACAAGCAAAGGAAAAGTACAAGATATTGAAAAAGGGTTGTATGCTAACAAATAATTCGTTACCACGTACGAGCATTCACATCTCGTTGAACGCTCATAAGAAACAGAAAATACAAAACAACGTAAGAATTCCACGCAGTTGTAATGATTGAAACTAGGTGGCAAGGAAATCCCAGGGCGGAAAATTTTGAGTCGATCAGAAATATCAACATTGATAATTAAACTACCCCCCGATAGGCCCATACCAAGATTGAGAGGCCGACAATGCCACAGCGGGCAGAGAGCAAACACCTCAAAAGGATTTGAATTATATATTTTGTCACAACAACGGCCCACAACACCTGTCATCTAAAAGTCAAATTCATGTCTTCTCACTCATAAATAAAAAATTATTTATGTCATAAGACAAAGTAATCGTTGGGTACTAAAAGTCTCCAAATAGTTCTCATTTTCTTCGGTTCATATTGGATCTCTCTTCCTCCCAGACGGATCGAAATTAATTATGGGCAATGATATTTATACCCTTTTCTACTACTTGTACCCCCTTTATTGCATAATGAAAAGGGGAGTACCAAAAAAAAATTAAGGGTACAAATATCAATTCCCTTAATTATTAGTACAGTAATTAAGAGCAAAAATTTAGGAAAAAATGAACGTTTAAAATGTGTTTGTATGGGGATTAGGTAAAAGTTATTCTAAGCATTAAGAAAATGATAGGGTTGTTCCAAAAAAAAATTCCTAGTCAAAGAATTGAATCTTCTAAAATAAAATGCGTGGCTTTTAATAAAAAAAATTAATATTGCAGGGAATTTTTCTTTATTTCCTAAAAAGAAAATTAAGATAAGGGCAAGATGGGGAAATTGAGCAAGGGGGCCGGGACTAATCAGGAAGCTAATAATTTGGAAACCTTACCCTGCATGGATTTGGAAACCTAATCCTGCATGGGTTTGGAAACCTAGCCAACCCCTATAATCCTATATACACGTACCTTCTATCGCCACAATCAGTCTCGCTTATTTGTGTTCTTGAAAAACCGAGAGCCGAGAGATCGAGATCAAGAAACCGATCATCGCGCAAAAAGAATAATGTCTGCGGCAGTAGAACTGTGCGGAAGCAAGAGGTCCTTCTTCGAAGACCTCCCTCCATCTCCATCGCCGCCCTATCTCTCCAAGAGACTTCGCTGCTCTTCTTCTTCATCTTCTTTTTCTGCCGACGAGTCGACCTTTCATCACTTCTGGGCTCCTTATCTAATCTCTCAACTTCGTTCTCTCTTCCCCAACATTGATCCCCAGGTTCTCGAGAGATCATTGCAAGAATCTGGCTACGATTTCGATGCCACCGTCAAGAGCCTGAAAGATGCTTCAAATTCTGCTGAAAAAGTAGACCAGTTTCCTGTTGATGGCCCAGGATGGATTGACTTGGCTATCGGAGAGATGACGAGTGCTACTAGTGTCGATGATGCTAGGGCACGAGCGGCGAAAGTGTTGGAAGGTTTTGAGAAATCGACCAGTGCACGTGTTTGTGCCGAGATTGCTCAAACTAAATGTCAAAACGAGGAGGAGAATAATATTCTGAAAGAGCAAAAGGAATCACTGGTAGAAGAGAACAGTTTTCTCAAACGTTTTGTGTATGCACAGAATGAGCAGCATAAAGAGTATGAGGGGATAGACCAAGCACTGAAGAACCTGAAGGACTTGGTGGCTCAGCAGAAGGAGCAGTTGAGGACGCTTGAGGTTAACAACCATGGCTTGAAGTTGCATCTGATTGAGGCTTTGCAGAGCACCTACTCCAATTTCCGAGCTGGAGGTTTCAACCCTGATGTCTTTTAAGGGTTTTAATGGATGGATTAAACAAATCAAATAGGCTTTTCCATGCCTAGCCTACTGAATGTGCAATCTCTGTTATAAGAAAGGGTCATGTATTAGATTTTTGGAATCAAGCTATAGCTCCAACAAATCTGGTTTTCTTATGTAGCCAAGAAAATGGGTCCAATTTATTTGATGTAGTTTGTCAATTGTCGTATATAAAGTTGACCAATTATCTAATTTACAAACACTTATAATTAAGAAACTCATAAACGATGCCACGGTTTGACTCGCAAACTTAATTTTATCGATATAGTTAGGTCTTCCATATATCAATCGAAAGTATCATAAAAGTGACAAAGTGATTTAATTACTACAACAAACAACTCATCAACATAGAATTGATCGAACGCTCCTAAAGAAGAAATATAAGATTCAATAGTGCTTAAATGATTACAACAAGAAGAGATTGAACCTCAATTTTATTTAGGAAGAACCGAATAGCAGTATACCAAATTTGATTCAATCAACTCAAAGAATATATAAACCAATCTTTAACCTAACTAGCTAGTTAGACATGAAAACTCAAAATGCCGTACGTTGTTAGAAATATCTTTTTAAAAATAAATAAATAAGAGATTAGACGATATTTAGTTCTTCAAATATTTCTTATCCCAAAAACATGAGAACAGTATATAGAAAGACATCGACCGGCGGATGCATTATAGGCAAGTGGACCAAGCAATACAAAGAGGCTAAGGTAGAGCAAATGAAGAAGAAATAATACACACAAGAACACTAGTAGAATCACTCTCAAGCCAAATGTAGCACCAACCAAATTGAAAAGCATACTCAACCCCAAGCACTACCTAGGTTAGTTAATTAACACTGACAAATACCCTAGCTCCTACGTATGTAGTACATTAATTGGCACACTTATTCGGGAGCAAATTTGCTGGCCACCTTTACTTAGGGTGGGCATTTTTGCTGCCATGCCATGTGTCCTTTTTGCCCACCTCCCCTCTAATAACCATTGTTATTTGACAATTTTTTTATTTTAAACTCAAACCCTAAACCCCCAAACCCCTGACATTTGCCCATCTCCCTTCGCAATCACCCGAGACACTGTGCACCAGTCAACTTTGGGAGAAATACTTGGTGATGCAGCATCATCTAAATGTTCTAGATGAACTTTAAGAACATTATTAGCACATATTTTCATGAGAAATCTTATTTTTGAATCTTATCAACAGAATTTCATTGGTTGGTGACTGGCAACCAATCCCATTATTTGTAAAGACGTACTTAATTTTAAGTGTATGGGAAAGATGTGGAAATTGGCAATTAAATCCTTTGGTCTGTACCATTCCCGAAAGAACTTGGAAATCCTAGCTTAATACGTTAGGGCAAACCGACAAAGTCAAATCCTATATGGATTTGGAAACTAGCTTAGTTATACTAAGAATTCGCTGCTATTGTTCCATTTGCATCCCAGTGTTTGTTTTTAGAGCAGAACACTTACTATTTAGGCCTTCATCACTTCTGCGCTCCTCATTCATCGCTCAACTTAACTCGCTCTCTTACCCTCACCTAATGGATCTCCAGATTCTTGCGAGCGTATTGCAAGAATCCGGCTGGGATATTGATGCCACCATCAAAAGCCTGAACGAGCTTCACATAACGGAGAAAGCGAAAACCACTGAAAAACTACTACTAGATAATCATAAACCCAGTGACGTGGATGGTACTGCGGATTGGGTTGAACTGGTTATCGGAGAAATGATGACTGCTACTAGTGTGGACGACGCTAGGGCACAAGCTGCGAAAGTGTTGCAGTGTTTTCAGAAATCGATCGGTGCAAGTTTCGAGAAGGAGAATATGGTGCTCAAGCGTGCTGTGTTTGTGCTACTTCAACGGCAGAAAGAGTACGAGGGCAGAAGCCGAGAATTGAAGCATCTCAAGGAGTTGGTGGCTCAACAGCAGGAGCAGTTGAGAGCGCTTGAGGTTAACAACTACGGCTTGAATTTGCATCTCAAGCAGGCTTTGCAATGCGATTCCAATATTGTCCCTGCTACAAGTTTCAATCCTGACGTTTTTTAAGGGGTATTGTTGATGGAGTCAGGCAAATTAAACTTGTTTTTCCTTGCCTCCTGATCGACTTATGTATTAGGTATTAATTGATAACCTAGATGTGGCCAAGTTTTGGGTCCAAAGTATATATTGGATGTATTTTGTATTTCGATTCATGTAGTATATAGTTGAACCGTTCTTCCATTCATTGATTTAGTATAAATCAATTGGACCCATTAATTGCTTCAAGGATTTGGATCCAATTGATTTATTTGATATGCCTTTTCATTTTATATGTTAAGGACGCTTAATCATAATGTAGACTCATGATTGAGTTGACAAATGTGATTGAGTTGAGACAATATATACCGATGCTGCACCAATTAGTATAGTGATCAGCTACGTGGGAGAAACGTTTGTCGATCCATTCTTTAACATTAATTTCACAACCTTTGCATGCCGATTAGGCCTCCATTATCTTTCTATTTATGTTGCTTTCAGTACTTTAAGCATAATTTGATTCTAGTTAGACTGAAACGTCAAATGACAAATGAGTGCTGATCTCTATCAAAATAGTGCTAAAAGTGCAGTTTCAACCTCGAAAGTGCAATGAGGTGGCTCAACACCCCTCCTTAGAGATTAATTGTTGGTCCCGGCCTCTTGCTTAATTAACAAGGAAAATTCTAACATACAGATTTGCATACCATGCAGCTTTTTTTTAAATGCAATTGCCGTTCAAAATGTGAAAATTAGACATTTCAAAAATGTAATTGTCATTCCGAAAATGCAATTGCATTTCAAAATTATCAGTTTTACCTTTTTGAACGGCAATTGTATTTCAAAATTATCAGTTTTACCTTTTTTAACGGCAATTGCATTTTAAAAAAAACTGCATACTATGCAGATTTGTATGTTAGACGCATCCAATTAACAAATTCTCTTGACCAAGATTACTTGTTCTATCTTGGCTAGTTAATTACCATTGTTTTCTTCTTTTTTTTCATTATCTATTGGATTTCAAAGTGAATATTAAAATATTTGATCTAGGCTCTCGGCTTGATTATATGAACGATTAATCTCAATTATTTTTTTTAATTTTTTTTATGGCTACGAGCAATACGAAGGACATTGAGATTAATATTTCAAGAGGTCAAGCCTTTTAAAGATATTAAGAAAATAAAAAAACAATTAATTAATTTAAAAACGTTGAATTACTATCAAATTAAAATCATTCAATTTCTGTTATAAAAAAAATGCAATATCCGCAGCAATGTACTTAATTAATTTATTTATTTATTTCTACTCAGTTGGGTTTTTTTTTTTGACAATGAAAATTTCATTAAACCGCACAAGGCAGAGGAAAAAACACGTAAAACAAGAACAAACGTACACCAGCAAAGTCATAGTACTAGACAAGTAGACAACTACAACACAAAAAAAACTAGGACATAGACGGGCTAGGCAGACCATCATTCTTCAAGACTCGAACCAATGACGATAGAGGGCATGAAAGCCAGTCCCCTAGACAAGAGATACGAATTGTTCTGAGTATTGGCTATTGATTATTACAGAAATATAACCTTGCTCAACAAGGAATATTCTTTAATCTCGCAACCAAACAAAAAAAGGATTTAATCTCTGAGACAAAGTTAAATCCGAAACGGATATGGAAACTAGCCTAGCTTTTATATATATGCATGCATAGGTTCTCTTAATCTGAAGCTACAACAAGCTGTAAGAAAAACCAAGCTCAGTTGATTGCTTACAACATTTTTCAGCAGTACGTTGATCTAAACTCGAATCAATTCCAAACTTCTCTAATCTCTACTCCAATGGCGCCCGAGCCGGAGGACAACATCAAAGACGAGAAAAACCCTAGACCCCTCGATGAGGACGACATCGCACTCCTCAAAACCTATGGAACAGGACCCTATTCAACTCCCATAGAAAACGTGGAGAAGGAAATCAAGGACAAGGCTAAAAACGTGAACAATTTATGTGGCCTTAAGGAATCTGACACTGGCCTAGCTACTCCTACCCATTGGGATCTTGTTTCAGATGGAAAGATGATGAAGGAGGAGCGACCTCTCAAGGTGGCAAGATGCACCAAGATAATAAACCCTAATTCCGAAGATGCAAAATACGTCATCACCATTAAGCATACTGCAAAGTTTGTGGTCGGTTTGGGCAATAGGGTTTCCCCAACTGATATAGAAGAAGGCATGCGCCTGGGGGTTGACCACGAGAAGTATCAAATTCAGATTCCTTTGCCTCCGAAAATTGATCCAACTATGACGATGATGACTGTAGAGGAGAAGCCGAATGTAACATACAATGATGTTGGCGGATGCAAGGACCAAATCGAAAAGATGAGAGAGGTTGTCGAGCTACCAATGCTTCACCCTGAGAAATTCGTCAAGCTTGGGATTGACCCTCCCAAAGGTGTTCTCTGCTATGGTCCTCCAGGAACTGGGAAAACGCTTCTAGCTAGAGCCGTGGCGAATCGAACAGATGCCTGCTTCATACGTGTTATTGGAAGTGAACTCGTTCAAAAATATGTTGGAGAAGGAGCTAGACTGGTTCGAGAGCTGTTCCAGATGGCACGGACGAAGAAGGCTTGCATTGTGTTTTTCGATGAAGTTGATGCCATAGGGGGTGCAAGGTTCGATGATGGTGCAGGCGGAGACGTTGAGGTTCAGCGCACAATGCTTGAGATTGTTAACCAGCTTGATGGGTTTGATGCTAGGGGAAACATTAAAGTGTTGATGGCAACAAACAGGCCTGACACATTAGACCCGGCATTGTTGCGCCCCGGAAGATTGGATCGGAAGGTTGAGTTTGGCCTTCCTGATATGGAGAGTAGGGTGCAGATATTTAAGATCCATGCAAGGACGATGAACTGTGAACGAGATGTTCGGTTTGAGCTTCTGGCTCGGATGTGCCCTAATTCAACTGGAGCCGATATAAGAAGCGTATGCACAGAAGCTGGAATGTTTGCCATTCGTGCACGGAGGAAGACGGTGACCGAACAAGACTTCCTTGATGCCGTGAACAAAGTCGTTAAGGGGTACCAAAAATTTAGTGCCACGCCCAAGTATATGGCTTACAATTGAGCTGTGCAAGGTTGTGTTAAGGCTGATGATTTGGTTTAGTCCATGTAATTGTCTTTTTTCTTTTGCAAGTTAGTTGCATATCATCTATCCAATGCACTTAACGATTTGCGTGTAGCCCATGTAATTGTCTTTTTCTTTTGTAAGTTTCATATTATATATATATATAAAATTTTTAAAAATTTCCTATATATCATCCATCAATGTACTTAACGTTTCATACATGTTTGACGTCGACATACATGCATTAACCTTATTGAGATCCCCCCCCCCCCCCCCCCAAAACCACCAAAACCCCCTTTGAGATCAATTGATTACTGAAGCGAGAAACAATTTTACATCTTTAATTAATGACCCTGTTTACTTAATAAAAAACAATTAACACATGTTTGAGTACTGTGTATTTTTGATCGAGATCATTGTACCTTAAAAACTTAATTCTTAGGTCCGAGGACTAATTCACTCGGCACAATTGGCAAGTTGCATGCTCCTTTATTCAACTAATCTATGTTTGAATCCCCTTTCCTTTCCCATTTTTATTTTCACTTAATCTAGATTTGAATTCCCTGACTTCAAGATCATGGTACCATAAAAACTTCTTAGGTCCAAGTACTAATCCACTCGGCACAATTGGCAAGTTGCATGCTCATTTATTCAACTAATCTATGTTTGAATCTCCTTTCCTTTCTCATTTTTTTTACTTAATCTAGGTTCGAATTCCCTTACTTTTTTTTTCTTCATAAAATCTCAGGTTCGGCCTTGACAGTGTCAAAAGCCTTCCTTCTCCTGTCCAGCCACATAATGGATTGAGATTTAATTTCAATCTGTAGTTGGCAGGATTCGAACCCAGGTGGAGAGTACCTCACTTGAAGGCTCTACCAACTCGACCACAAGTGGTGGTTGTCTGAGTATCCGACTCTAGCAGTGTCAGAAGTCTTCCTTCTTCTGGTCAGCCACATAATGGATTGAGATTTAACTCCAATCCGCAGTCGACATGATTCAAACCTGGATGGAGGGTACCTCACCTGAAAGCTCTACCAACTCGACCACAAGTGATGGTTGTCTGAGTACTGTGTATTAAAAGAACATCAATTGAGCAAAGGCCAAAATCAAAAGCTATATAATCAAAAAAAACACACAAAGTATGAGCAAAAGATTAAATAAATAGCATGACAAACTAAGTCATGCTTTCGTACCCCAAAATGATAAAATTAATGCTTTTGTACCAATAGTTTTGCATGATATGTTATAATAGATTCAATTTTCAATGTTCGTTGGAAGTTTGAAATTGTTATACAATAGTAATAGATACTCTCGAACATATTTTTCAATTTTCATAAGATATTGGAGTCGACTAAATATAAGTTGGTAAATTAAATTCTTAGAGGTTGGTTAGAGTGGCCCGTAAGATTGAATCAAACATATGCTTGCTTCATTAGTGTTATTGGGAGTGAGCTTGGTCAAAAATATGTTGGAGAAAGAGTTAGCTAGCATGGTTTGAATGCTGTTCCAGATCATCAACTTAATCATCATGTATCTCAACTTAATCAATACAATATTTATAGGCTTTGTTGTGAGTTCTTATTGTGAGAGTTACGAAATTAAAGCAACATCTTGATGTACCAAAAGAAATATTATGGAAGATTTCTGGATGCACTGTAATTACTAAAAATTGAATTTTCTTGGTCTCAAAGATCATCTAGGAAAAAATAAGAGTATGAATTGTTATTTGGAAAATGCTTGGGGTCCCAAAAAATTATACCAAATATCAATATCAAATGATGTGGTAAGGCACCACATAATCATCTTAAATCTTCTTAAATCTAATAATTTACAGCATGTCCTTTAATTTTAATTTTATAATTTTAAAATATTATTATTTTTTATTAGAAAATATTATCCAACTTGAATATGTTTCAAACCTTTAAACTCTTCTTCTTCGGATGATCTCAAACAGAACCACACGATTGAGGCTGGGCATTATCTTTGATCCTTGAGTGCCTAATTTTGATTAGGTGGACACATATTATAGACCAAAGTTCCAAATTCTACTCTTTGAGAATTAAAATTGATAGTTTCTACTTAAGAAGATAATTGAAAATCTATTCATAGCAGAAAACTAACTAAAATTTTTTATTCACATATGGACAAGTACTCTTCTGTGAAGAGAGAGAGAGAGAGAGAGTAAAAGTCAACTCGGATTACAAAGAATCTCACCTCACCTTCTTTTACAATTTCTTGCTTAGTTGGAACTCACGTACAGTTATTCACAATTAACAAGGAGACCAGAAAATCATATACAGTGGATGCTCTAGGCCTCTAGCTTCCTTGGAAATTTCCACAACTGCGATTTCCAAACACTAGAACTATGGCCACGGAATTGATGAATGCGTGTGAAACTGTGGTGGGTGAGCCACGTTGTAATACTCGTCTCAACTCTCAACTGCATAGTTGAATGACTTGAATCCCAAAACCATCTCCCAAATCCTATATGGTAATTGAAGATTAATTCATTCTTCCAAATTACGATGTTTCTGTTGTATATACTATATATTAATTGAATAATGTGATTACCATATTCAAGTGCATGTCAAAGATGATATTAGCAAATGGATTTTGTTACATTGATTGATCTCAACTCTTCCAAATTACGCATACGTTTTCATTGCGTATATATATATAATTTGGCACAACATGTTAACTTTGATATGGTTACTTTCCGTATGGTTATCATTAATCAACTACAGTAACAATAATTATTTTGACAAACAAATGATAAAAGAATGTAAGAATGTATATATATATATACTTTCTAAGTAGCATACACCACTCTCTCCTCATCTTACTTGAGGCTTACCATCCAACCAAGAGCTCTGCAAAAATACCTGCTCAATAATGTTCATTGAACAAGAACTAGCAGCAGTTGGCTACAAGCATAAAAGTTGAAATCTCATATGTACAAACAGAACGATGACTCAAAGCATTTGCATATCCACCTTTGGAATCAGCGGCTTCGTTGACCATGTTTTAGTTACATTTCATCTCCATATCACCTTTCATTCTGTATGTAACCTTTCGCCAATGGACTCGACTTTCCTTCTATAGTCATCTTCAACAGCTTCCATGAATTGACTACGTTTTTAACTCTCCTTCATCTGCAAGATCACACCAATATGTCAAGAATCAAACGCACAGGGCTATACTAACAAGGTATTAATTATTCAATTTAAACAAACCCGGAGAGATTTCCCGTGTAAGAAGAGAAGTTTAATTTAGAACAGACCTGCAGAAGAAGGATCTACATGAACAAAGAAACTTGCAGCAACTATCAGATAACAGAGAATAAGCATCAACCCTTTAAAGTAATTAGAGGTTCCATCCTACAACCAAAGCACGATGATAGCAATAAGCACAAAATATTAAATATATATATATATGAACTTGTTTTAGCACTAACAAGCTGAATCAGACAGAATCGAATTCAAAGGTGATGCAACCCATTTTAAATATGTTGAAATTAAGTGCCTTTTTCTTTAATCTCAGTAATTGGAACGCATACCTGCAGTAAAAAGGCTACAACTAAGACTGTAATAAAAAGTGTTGCTGTCTCAAAAAGTTGAAAGTTCAAGTCCATAGGGCGTCCCATAATCCACCCAATAACTACACAAAAAGGAATCTGCAGTAATTGAAACAGATAGAGGTTTAGAAATTTGTATAAGCCAAACAGAAAAGCATGATTATCCATTACTTTAACTAACTGCACAATCAGCAACAGGATGATAAAATATGCAAGTTACATAAAAGATTGATTGATCTCTGTTCAAGAAATCTGGAATCAACTGCCAACACAGTTTAATTTCACAGTTTAGAAACAAGGTTTAAATTGTATGTATAAAAAGTTAAAGACAATAAGGGATCCCTTGGTGGAAGGGCCCTCAGTCGGTATGCACACCATATAGACATAAAAGAAGCTTCAAACGAGTACCCACCCCAAACATAGATATCTGCGTCGATGACCCTATTGCCACTCCCAATGAAATGTCCTGTAGAGAAACTCAAGATCATTCCAATGCAAACTAACAAAAATTAAATAAAATGTTAGAAACCTAGTGACTTACAAGCTTGTCCTTCATGGCAAACATAATAGCACTAGCATGCTCTGCAGCATTACCCACAATTGGGAGCAAGATAACACTAATAAATGAGATAGGGATTTTCCATGTTACAGATGCTCCCTACAAATCAATCGTCCAACCATAAAGCTCATTAATCATAAATATCAGCCAATCTCACAAATAGTTGCCAAACTTTCACCAGATTTTCATCACACTAAAATCTTTAAGGAAAAAAAAATTCTCGTAAACTTTTATAAATCAATCACTTGCAATCTGGAAAGCATGGCCACTAATCACATAAACTCATAGCAAAAATAATAGGTAGCAGACAGAGAATAAAAATAAAAAGAAGGGGGAAGAGAACTGTGATTTTGATTTAGTAGTATCAAAGCCCCAAGTACAGAATCTTGACTTGTACTGACCTCTATGGCATTAACTAAATATTCTGATAGGAATGAGATCCAAGCCGTCATTATTGAAAGCCAAATTATTGATTCCCATTTAGAGATTTCCGGAGACTCATCATCATCATCATCTGAGTTCTCTTCATTTTGACTCCCTTCCTGAGTTCACAGCATATTTACCACCACAAAATTCATAAGTTAATAGAGTAAACACAATCCATAAATTGAGTGATAAACCCTTTAATGATGACAATAAAGAGAAACCAACTATTTACACACAAAAAGAGAACGCTCAACTCACCTCATGTAGAGGAACATAGAGATTCTTTTGACTCTTTAACTGGAAGAAAAGATACGTGGCATATGCTAGAAGCATGATGCAACTGCTAAACCTTGAAAGTGCCAACTCTGACTTCCCAAAATGCACCTCAGTGTGAGTGTAGTGCAGAACAGCTGGAAAAAGTAGTCCCATGACTGCCATTAATAGCAAGCCTGAGTTCACAACAGCAGTTGCCTGCAGTACTTATATAGCTTCAGAAAAATTTTAAAAAAGTACAAAAACTATAAAGTATAAACACCAACATCATCTCACCACACACCACACACACAGAAAAAGAGAGGGAGAGGGAGAGAGAGAGAGAGAGAGAGAGAGAGAGGAGAGAGAGAGAGAGAGAGAGAGAGAGAGAGAGAGAGAGAGAGAGAGAGGGAAGAAGCTAATATGTTAACCTTGTTAAACACTTGTTCCTTCTCTTGAAAAACAAGCCCACCACTGAAGAATGCACATCCAAGCACCAGCAACATATTTGACAGAATAGAGCCTAATAATGACTGCTGAACAACGCGTAACATTCCATGTTTCAGTGCATAAATTGATATAATCAGTTCTGTTGCATTTCCAAAAGTAGCATTTAAAAGACCCCCAACTGCAAAGTTCCAATTCCACATATCAAAAGTTGAACCTAGAAGCAAAAACTCTTACTCACCATTATATACAACATTAGCAAGACACTAGGACAGTAATAATTGTGGGGAAAAAAAAAAACTCATGTTTCACGTGCATTGATATCAGTGTGGCACAATGCAAGCAAGACACAGGAAAATATATGTGCATGCGGCATACACCAAAAGAAAATGTCCTGTATATAGCCAGAGAAATTTACTAATAACCTTCCTGCTACATGAAACTAAATTGTCTCCAAGAAAGAAACAAAAAGACCATTTAAAAAAAAAAAAAAAAAGACAAAACAAGAACTTCCTCTTTAACAGTCACAGAAACATATTGCAGATTTCTTTTCATCTGTGGCTGTGAAGAATGAGATCAATATCCTTTCCTGATCAAGGATGCAACCTAGATAAAGTTTTATAATTTGCAGCAGTATCTCTTTTCCAATTTTTCTATTTACTTCTCCAAATTTTTCAGCAATGTAAAGCAAGTTCAACTTGCAGTAGATGTAAAAGAAACCCATATTTAGATTGCCAGCTCCAATATAGAAGTAGAACAAACCACAAAGGAATAAGAGTAGAAAGTAACCTACTCGGAATATGCGTAATACAAAAATAAAAACTTACCAGTAGGTCCGGTATAAAATGCCAGCTGCCTATACGAGCAAAATAAAGTTCACTTTAGCTACTTAACAATTCAAGTTACTGGGATGTAGTTGAAAGAGAGGGTAAAAGAACTACGTACTCAGTAGCATAACCTAAACGCTCAGCCAAAGGCGTTATACCCAACAAGGTCAAGAAAAAGACCCACCCCTGCAATTCACATCCATAAATTAAAAAAGAGATTTGAACAATGTCTGGCAATGAGCAAAGAAAGGAGAGTTGCAACTCACATTATGGCCAGTAAATATATGGACAAAAATCGCTAGAGGCCCAAAAGGCATAAGCATGTTGAGTTTATTTGAGAAAACTACAGTCCTTATACTCCTATACACAACATTCCTCCACATTTTATCACCACTAGCTTGTAAACCTCCTGAAAAGGACCCTTCCCCCGATGCTTGAATGGGCTGCGACTTTTGCGCCTCTGTCTCCGGACTAAACAGAATCTCATCTTCAATTTTATGAATCGATCCATTGTCTATTGATTCCATCTATCACAGAAAACACCAGATTATTTTAACATAGACCACTTATAGAAAGATCATTCCAATGCCTATGCCGAAAAAAACATTACATTATTGGTTCTAAGTTGCATTGCGTAAAATATATTGATGCTTAAACCTAATGATGTTATTCAAAGAGCTACAAGAAAATCAAAGAAAGAAGATAATACTCACTTCAACTGGTAACTTATAATTCATCTTATTCTATTGCGACGATTCATCCATACAAAGAAAAGGAGGACATCACTGCACGATGTTCATTTATGTAAATATCTCAAACTGAGACAATAAGGTTCGAGAATGTTCAGCCAAGCTTTTATATGAGAAAGATCGATCCAAGCTTTGATATACTGCAAAAAGCATAAGAGAAAGTTCATAAACACAATTGTATTCCACGACATATTAAAATTTCAAAACTCAAGCAGCTTTGTTCTTTCTACAATGAAAATTCCGGTTCCAATTGAGAGACTCTATTTCATCCACAGTAAGGGTCAAAAAGACTGTAACTTTGTCATTCCTAACCCGAAGTGCATCAATTGCATAATGCTATAGTTCCAGAACTCAGAACTTACAAAATGCTTGAATTGAAATTGGGTTGGAACAAAGTTTCAAAATTTAACTTGGTTTTTACAGAATTATGTAAAAATCTCTATACTGGGAAAGTGGGTATCGGTGATTCTCTGATCTGAGGAAGCAGTAACCTCGCCAATTTCAATTGGGTTATCCGAGAATCACCGGAGCTGCAACAAAGTAAACGAACAAATAGAGAAAGAAGCGAAACTCAAACACAGAACGAAAATAAAAGAGGGCTATATACTTGGCTTACCTTTGCTATAATTAGCAGAAAGAGTCCAGGTATCTTTATTTATTTTTGGGTCTTCTCCTTCTTCTTCTTCTGAGAGACTATTGAAGATTGGATCTTGCGTACACCCGAGACAGTTTTGATTAAGCACAACCTTGTCTGTGGGTACTACGTCAACATATTGTTCCCCACAAGCCCGTTGAGAAATTTACATTCCTTCATAGACGACTTGTCGTTTCATTCGTTTCTATTATGATCAAACACGTATTCTTTTGTTGATTACAATATCATTCTTAAGTCGGAACAAAGACCACCCACTTACAATGAGAAAACTAGTAAAACCGGATTATGAGGTCATGATCAAGCATATATTAGCGACACTTTGATTTTTCATATAATAGGAAAAGAGAAATCATAATGAGAATGCCAGTTTCCGAAACAATTGGTCTCCAAGACCTTAAGAGCCGATATTTAAGATAGGTGGCAATGAGTTAGTTTTTCAACCTTGTTCTTCTCATTGCAAGCTTCGATATGGCTTCATTGGCTTGTATCATCCTACACAAAGATTCTTTGCTATAACACATCTTGTTCATGAAAAATTGGACCTCTCTAATTTATGGACACATTGAATTTCGAATAAACTAATCTCATCCATTTTCTTGACCTGGAAGTGTACGTTTTAACTTTCTAACTTAAGGAAAAAATATATATATTAAATAAAAAAAGATATTGGGCATGACTTTTGTCGACAAACATATCGTCGGGAAAAGGTTGTCCGCACAATTTTTATTTTTTATTTTGATCAAACCTATTTTCATTTCTTAATGTTGGTCAAACATCATGGAATCTGAAATAAACTGTAAACACTAAATTTGACATCGAACGTTATGGCATGGCTTCAGCCTTGGATCATCCTCCAAAAAGATTGTTTGCTATAACACATTTTATTCATCAAAAGTTGACCTCTCTAATTTATGAAAAAATTGAACCCAAGTAAACCAATCTCATATAGTTTCTTAACTCGAAAGTGTATGCTTTAACTTTCTAACTTAAGCAAAAAAAAAAATTAAAAAAAATGGGCATGACGTTTGCCGACAAACAAGGCATCGGAAAAACATTGTCCGCCTAATGTTTTTATAATTACTAGCATTCCTACACACACTTTGTAAGTGTGGAAGGCGACCCTGGTGTGTGAGAGAAACATTATCAATTATTTAGTTTTCCCGCATTATTTGGTCTTTATTTTATTATAATATTTTTGAAATCAAATAATACTTGTTCCTCATATTAATTAATTAATTAATTTATTATTATGTTATTTTATTATTTTAACCTTAGTATATTTAAGTTATTAGCGAATATAAGTTAAGAATAACCAATTTTGAATTTTTTAAAATTTTCTATTTTCTAATGTTGATATATCATCATGGATCCAAAATAGACTGTAAACACTAAATTTGACTTTGAATGTTATGGCGTGACTTATATCGTTCTACAAAAGGATTATTTGTTATAATACACCTTATTCATCAAAAGATAGATCTCTCTAATTATAGAAATATTTAACACCAAAAAAACCAATCTTATAAATTTTTTTACCCGAACTGTTATTTTCTAACTTAACTTTTTATCCCTACCCTCGTTCGAGTCACGAAATTGTCAAAGTGATCAGGCACTATGCTACCAATCCTACCATAGTTGGAGCATTTCACCAATATTATAGGGATTAGTTTTTTAACCTAGGAATCCTTCTGATGACTTCTGCAGACCAACACAAAAAGTAACCGATTGTGGATAAAAGACGTAAATGAGACGCTTGTGGGAAGCAAGTAAAACTTGGAGGATTAACACAGTAATTAACTAGATTTATTAACCAAGATCTCCAAACCATTTACGTAATGAATACCCCATATAATCCAAGTTCTTGCACTTTTTTTTTGTTGATAGATATTCTTGCACATTTCTTAAGAGGAGATAATGATGAGTTTAAACCTTGATTATTACTCCTCTCAAGAGTATCCATTCATTATGGCCATATTTTAAACCTTGATTGTTGTCCCCAATTCTATACAAAGCGTGTTAATGTTCTGCATGTTCAGCTTTGCTCCAGTACAGGAGTGGAGATAGACAAAGGGTTTTGTTTTTTTGATATAACTACGTGGATTATAGTATCAATCCCACAGTTTACATGAAGACAGAAAGAACAACAAATCATAGATATATTTGTTCTCTATTTGTTTGCAGATGATTTTAGCATAAGCGACATTTACAAGTTCAAGCACCACCATGGAGCTTTGTATCTGCTTCATTCCCATGTTGCAAATATCCAGCCCAATCCTTGCCTTGTTCCTTCACTCTACCAGCCATACCACCACTGCCGCCGCCAAAACCCAGAAGTCTTTGCCCTCCGACCTCCTGATAAATCCACCCGAGCGTCGAAATGCCGGTGAGAGCCATGGTTGCAGCCGCAGCAAACCCGGTAAGCACTCCCACAAACACAAGCCCGGCGAAAAACAGAAGAGGACTGGAGAAGAACAACAGCGGCGAGCTGACAAGTAGTAGTGTCAACGACGCCAAGAAGCAGAGCCCCATCAAGCCCATAAGTGACCCTCCAACGGCTAAGCCAGTAACGGATGCCACTAGCACCACGGTGCCAGAGGCCTGCTGTCGCTGGCGACCCAAAACCAGACCCTGACCCTGACCGTGTTGTTCATGACTACCTTCCATTGATTACTTCCTCTCTAGTTTACAGCAATCTTCTTCAGCTCAGTGGTTGGTTCTGAATTGGGTAAGGGAAACTGAGATGAGGTTTTATACTGTGAAACTGAGGGCTTATGTGGCAGCTTCTTGAGTTCATGTGGACAGGTGGCGAGGTGGGTATGCAAGGCTTGACACGTTGTTAATACTGCATGGCTATGAAAGAATGCGGTTCATGTTCATCCCAACAAATGAATTCAAGAGAAAAATGGATCATATCCTTTTTGTTAAAAAAAAATTGTACGGCAAAGTCGGACACATCTAGATCGTCTTGGAAGCCTGAGTCAGAGATTTAAGAAGAGAAGGTGATGGCCTGCGCACTGTGTGATTCAGAAGGATCATTAAGGTGAACAGAGTCAAAGCTCCAGCTTGATGTGCAGTCCCAAGCTCAACAGGCACATAAGACAGAAGTGTAGATATCCCAAGAGTGACCTGAGATAGTAGCACAAGCACAAAGGAGGTTTAAACCAATCCAATCATATAACAGTGGGGTCTCACATATTTGCTACAAGAACAAAATAGTATAAACGACAAAAGGAGAGTGGAAACCATATATACCTGAAGGGCAGCCATGCTAAGAGTTGTTCTAATCAAAGATCGAACTATAGGGTGTGTTTCAAACTTCCTTGTTGACCACCACAAGGCGCCAATTGAAACTAAAGTTGCAGTGGCAAGGATGCGATGGTCAAGCTACAAACAAGGAACAACAAATTATCACAACCATACTTTCATGTGTTCAATTTCTAAGACACAACAAGGAAATGTAGAAGGGATTGGTATCTATAAGTTTCATCTAGGAGAGGCAAGCTATTACAAGATTTAGCAATTGTGTAATTTCACAAACCATAGTCACTTAAAGAAAATGAATTTCCATTTATAAGATGGCGCTGTTGTTAATGGAATCACATTTCAATGGCTTTAGAAATGACAACTAACTTTCCTTGATTGAAGCTAACCTGTCTTCCCAAAGGTAATGACTTTGGGGAAGAGAAACTTCAAACAAAACCTCTTTCACATTTCTTGTTATCACAAAATCTAGCAATGCTTGGCTACTAAAATAAGAGGCAATATTTGGTCACAGAAGTTACCTGCACAGTAGATGTATTCTCAAAGAAGTTCCTGATTAGTGGTTTCATGTCAAAAACATCCGCAGGGATCCATGTGTCTCCCATCTTTGGAAAAGTATTATAAGCGTGGCCCTGACAATTCCACATTGAAGCATATTTATAATCTTACTTAGCAAAAACCACATATGATCCATTAGTACATTACAAAAGATTAGAAGTAAAACATTTATTACATACAGCATCATTCCCGGCAACAAATGCTCCTGAGACAGCAGTAATTCCGACAAGCAAGCTTACAGGAAGAGCGAGTCTCTTTACTTTTGCTGCCCCATGAACCCAGGCAACCGATTTAGAAGGTGGTTCGGGCATCACAACAGAAAGACCGGTCCATAAGAGGCCACAGTATATGGCAAAGGCTGAAGTTAGATGAGCCGCAAGACGGTATGGGCTTACTCTTGGCTGAGCATACTCAGATGTTGGCTCCTGTGAGAGAAGCAAGGATTACAAAAAACCCAATATTTAATAAAAATCAATTCAAACCAGCACAAAAGAAACAATATCTAACCTCTAAACCACTTTTAACCATCCACCAGCCAATTAGACCCTGCCCAGCACCAAGGCCAAAGAGAGCTGAGAGTCTTAATCCAAGAGGTAAGGTGATATACCCTTTACGAAGAAAATATGAGAATGGCAATGCGAACATGATTCCCAATGCCCTTCCCCACATACGATGTGCATATTCCATCCAGTATATAAATTTGAAATTTTCAATGCTCATCCCTCGGTTTACACTGCAAGAGATGAAAAACCATGCAACATTTTAAAGATCTAGAATAACTTCAACTCCCATAAAGATGATACATAGTACTTCAACTATATAGTTAGTCAATAAGAAACACAGTGGCCCCAAAAGATAATTAACAACTATAAAAGGCTTAAATTGCAAACTAAATTACTGCTATAAACTAACCGTTTATACTCAGGGGACTGCTTGTACTTCTCAAACTCAAGCAACCAGTCCTCATCTGAGAGAGGAGGGAGGCCCCCAGTAAATTTCCAATCAGTCATTGAAAGACCTGATCGTGTTAGTCGCGTAATACCACCAAGTATCACCATACTAAATACCCAAGCAGCAGAGCCAAAAAGCCAAATGCCAACCATTTTCTGAGCACGAGGTCCTCCATTTACAAGAAGCTTCAATCCCTCCTTACTTTCCACGCCAACGGAAGTAACAGTAGACATATTTCTCATAGATGGTACGTAGTGACCCTGAAAATGGCAAAAAGGTTTCCAATTATCAACTACAAAGAACTTCTGCAGCCTTTAAGTTGTAGCAAAGCATTGTAACTACTAATTTAGATACTTTCCTAAAACAAATTGAACCAATGCAAATAGAAAAGGCAAAGGAGAGAATGGACCTTAGGCAAAGAGCGGAAGCTATTCAAGCATTGCCTTGTGATCCCGGTAGAAAGTAATCTAAAGGGCTCCTCTTTCAACACCCTAGATGGGGTGGCTCCTCTCAGACTGCACAGAGCCTTGTTATTGCCCTTCACAAACAACGCTACAACTCGGCTCCGAAACATCTCTCTTTCCTGAAACTGAGATGGAAAGTTGGGATTAGAAACAGCCTCATAGACTATTCCATTTCACAAACATCACTGAATTGATGCATTCCCCAACAAATACAGTATTTTCTATGTAAATATTCATACTTGCAATTTTGCAAAAGTGTACTGACAGAGAGCAAAATAACCATTGATTCTGTTCTGGAGGTTATGACTTATGACCAAGAGAATTTAGAAATACCCTACAGTGAGCATTAAAGCCCTCACAATTCAAACAGAAATTAACCCACTTGAAATGTACACACAACTTATACAGATTGCAATGCGAAAACAAAGATCAGGACTTTAACTATCATCACCGAGTTGCAGATATCAGAAATTCACACAGATAAATCTTCATCATTGGAAATTAGAAAGGCGGTGATTCAGTAAACAGAGAGCTTGGTGATAAAGATCAGAGCTTGATGAAAGAGTACCTGAAGATGGGCGGGGTTTAGCAGCGGTTTGGCAGTCAGTCACTGTTCTGCGGCTTTGCCTTCTTGGACTTGGAGTAGGGAAGACGACACCGTATTTATGGAGGCCCAACTCCAACTGAAACACGCGGTTGGTCTAGTTTCCACAAGTTCTACTTGCATAAAGGTTTCAACTTTGTCTTGACAAACTCAAAAGGTTTGAACTTTGAACTATTAATAGGTCATTTCTAATGAAAATTATGGTTCATTGGTTCTTACGTATTTAACAAAATGTTTGTACTAGTTTATATACAAATTTCAATGTGTGGGGGTTAAAGTGGGCAAAAAGGAGTTCTTCTAGACAAAGCAGTATTTGAAGGTACCAAAAATTAAATGATGTTTATCAAATCTCTTTGAAATTAGTAATAATAATAATCGAAGATATCAAATTTTTCTGTACAAACTTGTCTAGCATATTCTTTTAGTATATTTATCGAGAAGCTAGTACGGTAAATGCAACTTTGCAATGTTAGGTCACATATTCTCTAACAAAATTGGAGTATTAATATTCCCAATCAAGCATCAGCCTTATTGACTTTTGATAACTCCATGTTAAATATCCTTGAGGAATCTAGCCTTGCTATGCAGCAAACAATAGTAATGTTAGTGGCTCTTACTTTGATTTATTCACTCATGTAGGTTTGATAAATTTTACTTTTGAGTCTGGCTAATGCAAGCAGACCATCCCATTTGATGAGGAAACATTCAGAGAATTAGAGCATATTGCATTTCACTTTCAATTTTAATGCATACAACTACAAAAGGGATCATGCAGAGAACAATGGCAATCTGCATTTCTGTCCCAACTTATGAATACAACTACAAGCTACACCATTACCTTCTAGACCTACAGAAGCTCCTAACATAATATCCTGGTACTACAACACATGATTTGTAGTCCTCAAAGTTCAATGGTTAAGTTCCAAAGGTACAATTCTTTCTCTGGAACTCTCAATACAATGGTGAGTAAACCCGATTCAACTTCATATCCAAACTCAATTTCCTCCGAATCAACTGTTATCCTCTTGGGGCGAGCTGATGAATAGGCTCCGAATAGGCCAGACCCATGAACTTTCATGTCAACTCTGGTACTGCTCTTAGATTCATACTTCTTTATAGCTCCCCCAGAATTGAACATCTTGATTAGGCCGATGGGAGCAAATTTTACACCATCGGACAATTTCTTAGCAGGAACCACTGTGAAAACTTCATATTCTCGAGATTTCAGTGTTATTGGCATAGATGCATCCTTGGGAAGATATAACACCTCACCTGTAATTTACAATGAATTTAGTTAGGTACTCCAAATATTAATGCATAGTTGTTACTATGCAAAGTATAGGAAGCACTTTGAAATTCTAAACATACCACCAAGATGGGAATATATTACAGCATCCCCAGACCATTTTTCATCTGCAACCTTGGGCAGATAATCGACATCTTTAGCTCTAATAACCCCGGTAATGGTGCCCGGCTCTAGATCATGGATGAGGTTCTTCTTTCCATCCTTACACCACCCAGCACCCTGGCAGTTAAAGACCCCCACAACTCCAGTAAAATCGTTCAGATTCCATATCTTTAGAAGACTGCATTATAGAGACTTAGATTAGAAAAAGAGAACCAAAGCCGGAAAACATTGAGAATCAAATGTGAAGTTCTTCCAAATACCTTTTCCCATCTCGAGCAGGATCAGAAAACAAGCAATCCCTTGTTGGTCTTCCTGGAAGTTTAGCCCTCAAAATAGAGCCATCAGGAAGTACAAGCTTCTGTAGAAGATTGAAGTCATGCTGCCCAGGCTTGTCACTACATCACACACAGTACACCATTAGATGCTTGATCATTTTTATATCGGAAATTGACATATTCATAACCAAAAAACATACCTAACATAAATTGCACATCCTCCCACTGCACGAGCTGCTGCGTGATATTCAGCCATCGGGTGTAGGCTCTAACATTCGAAACAATTCCAAAATAAGAATCCAAAAACTATATAATTGAGTACTAAATAAGAACTAATATCGAAGTTTCCTAGCTTACATGAAACATATCCCAATCTGGCTGCATAAACTCTCCAAGAAAAACAGTGTTATAAGCAACTGATGCAATATGAATTGTGTGTGATGCTGGATCTCTAGGCCAGAAATCATCCGATGCCCTTATAACAGCTGTCCGCTTCGCACTAACAAATTCAAAGTTATACCAGATCATTACTATTGAGACTTCACAAAGAAGTAAATGTAATGTTGAAACAGACAAATGCGAATAGATCTTTTACCTGTATAAACCATCTGTATTGTGGCTCATACAAGAAATAATACCATTGTCAGGAAAGTTTCTAGCAATAGACGCTTCTAATGCATGATGGTATTTTCTCGCAAGTTTTACCCTTCCACCGTGGCCTGCCCCTAAAGTTTCAAGAATGTTCTGGACATCAACTTTAACTCCATCAATTCTGGCTGATGCTAGATAAGAGTGGAGCTCATCGTAGAAGTTGAAGACTTTATCAGGATTCACAAGGCCAAGGCCATTTTTGGTAATGCTATTCAAAGCATCACAAGGCTCATTGGACTCAACTCCTGGAGATGAAATAGGGTAAGCCAATTTGGAGTCGTAGTGTTCCATTTCGGAAACACCAGGCCTAACACCACCCCAGTATCCAGTTATAGCATGCCACACATAAGCGTACCTAGAAATTTCAAAACCAAACAGATTGAATCAATTCCTAATCAAAAAATATATGCGACTCACAGCCAAAAGCAGCAGATTTGAGTGGCGAAAACTCACTTCAAAGCATGTTTTTCTTTAATTTCAGTTACAATGTGGCGAAGGCCCAAAGCTGGATCCTCTACTCTGTGACCCTCTTTGCCATCTTTCTGAAATTTGTGATTCTCTTTTATATTTGTCAACCTGTTTGCAAAGCTGAAAGACAAGAAAAGAATAAATACAACAAAAATTGTAAGCAAATCAACATAATGGTGCTTAAGTAACAAGAAAATGAGTACTCTGCATTAAGTGCTCACTTTGCTGTGTTATCAGTTATGAAGCCAACACCAGTGGAATCCATACTAACTGACTGCCATCCATCGTCGATAATAACAAACTTTGGAGGGACTCCACCACTCTCTAGGCTGCAAAACAATCGCTTTTTACCATCTATGCAATGCTGAAATCAAGTATTTGAAATACTGTCTATAGTGAGAAAATCACTACCTGTCTAATCCTTGCTTAAGACCTTCAGAAGTGACATCAGTGTAGAAAGCATCCCATGTACACCAGCCAAACCAGTTCAACATGTCTGGCATCTGAAACATAAAGCATAAGGACTTTAGAAATGATGAAACAGTAAAAGTGCTTTCTTCTATGAAACAAAAGAGACGATCAATCCCCAATTTTGAAGTTTTGGGGAAGAACAATTTACCTTCTTTCGCTCACGATGATTAAATGTCTGTAAATGCTTCTCCACAGTCCTGTGTATAATTGAAAATACAAGTATTTCAATTATTAACCCCTTTCGGTAATGCTATTCAAGGCATCAATTCCTACTGCCTATTCAAGTTCAGTTTCTAGAGGAAAAAAATTATTCCGTCACAATTGAATATTTGGCCTGTGATAGAAGCAGGGTGATCAAATTCAAGATTTGTTATATACAATTGAACCTGAAAATGGTTCTGGTGAAACTGCTACTGTCCTATCCTTCTAAAACTTACAAATTGAAGATAAAAAGAACTAAAATCTTAAATTTTAACAAAACTTTAAACTGGAATTTAGACCATGAACTTTTTTTGGGTCAACTTGAAAATGAACTGGAATCAGAGAAAATACTAGCATCCATATGAGATTTAGTAATAGGTTTGAAACTTACTTCACAGTATCTGTAATGACATCAAACGGGTCTGATCCAGCCCCTACAAAAACCAAATGACTACCCTCAAATCCATCAACATCAGGATCTCCTGCAAAAACCCAAAATTTTCATCATTTCACTACCCAAAAAAGTTGCTCCAAAAAAAACCAAACTAGTGCTTCATTTTGATTTACTTTAAACTCTCATTTACCACTTTCTAGGCAGATTTCAATCTCATTAAGTTCATTCCCCTGAAGAACAGCCCTGAAATCCCCCTCAAGAATCGGCAAGAAAACGGTATACACTGCAGATTCATCCCCTCCACTTTTGATTCCTTCACCAAAATGACCACCCTCCTTTGTTTCCACAATCAAAAACTGCGTCTCAAAGGGAACATCCTGGCCAGTAGTTCCCATCCTCTGCGTCATCCACCACATCTTAAACCGAAAAACACACATAAACCGCAATCCCCTGCACCAAAACTAACTCAATTACACTCGCTCATATAGCAAATCGCACTAAAACCGACCGGAAAGTGAAAATGAAGTTTAGAACTTACTCGAGTTTGCCGATTGGAAACACTCTGCGGCTGCCCTTCTGATCAGACTCGACTCCGATGAAAGCCCCATTAGCCAATGCACCACCGGAGGCCGGAGTCACCACAATGTTGTCATGAACATCACCCAACACCTTGTTCCCCAACACCATCAAACTCCCATCTTCAACGGTTATCCCAGCCCCGACCGTCATCTTTACTCCAACAACCGCTGTGAAACTATCAAAACCCAACAACAACAACTGCTGGGTTCACGAATTATGAATCAGAGAAAATCTAGAGGGGGGTATTTATAGCCTTATAGGTATGAAACTCTTTGCGTCAAGGCGTTGTGGAATTTCGAATTTGCAATTTAGGGACTCCGTGAAACTAGGGAAAAGCCCTTCCTCCGTTCCTCGGTTAACGTAAACAAAAAATTATCTTTGTTTGGCGGGAGTGTACATTTTCTTCTTCTGATGATATTCGTTGCATGTAACCATGTCACGTGTTGAATGATTGAATCACATAATGTCATTTTTCTTTATTTTGTGACAGACGTAAAAGCAAGGTCGGTTTTGGACGTGTTTCATGGATGGCATGTGAAAATAACCACCTACCAATAAGAGAATTGTGACGAGTCAGAGTGTTTTGTTTTGCATAGGTCATGTACATGACTACATGTGATTGATTATGTTGGAGTTCACTGACAAAGACCAAGTGGCCTGTGTCAATTACTTCCTGTATTTTACTGGTCTGGGGATATGAAATTAATTTATCGTAATTGCAAAAGTGAAGGGTTTGCCGTTTCCCAACGTTTTTAGGTTTCCGAGAAAGATTTTGTTGTTTAGTGTTAGTACGTGTCTGGCACAAGATGTTCGTTTTAATCTGATATTTAATCTCACTACAAGCATGAGGAGGTAATTGATCAGCGGTCTTGATCAAGTCTGTTCATTCTATGTTGATGGATTGGAGTAGCACTAGATTGATTATTTTGTAAAAATATCTTCCTCGTAAAACTGGTTGCTAATTTGCTATTCCCGAGTAGGCGAGTACGTGACTTCCCGCCGGCGCATGCAAGGCGGCAACTGTAGTCAAGGAACAAAAAAATCTGAGCCAAATAAATTAATGGAGCAACCAAACAAGTAGGTTAGGGATTTGACTGCGCCGGCCTTATACATATCCAGATTGAATGACTGGCTACCTGGAAATACGTTGGTCTGACGTGTAAGCTACACACAGACAGCTCAGATCGTGTTTGGCTTTTTTCAGAAGCAATCAATTGCGATTGAGACGTACGTGGTCAACACATTACTAATAGAGAAACCCTATTACAAATAACAACTTATGACCTAGAATGCTCATGCATGCAAATTTTGTAGCTCATGATCTCTTATTAATGGATTTGTTAATTTGAAAAATGTATGTACAATAAAAAGTTACAATATCTAGCTTCTATGATATGTTTTACTTTATCATGTAGCAAATTTTAAATAAATCATATATATGAACATGTATCGATTAATATCTGAAATAAATTTTCGCCTTGAACGATAATGACTTCAAGATGATTCATAACTTGCTACAATTTTTCCTTGAACCTATCTATATATATATATATATATATATCTTCGTTTGAGGCTAGTGTCAGAAAGGAAACTCAGGTTATATTCATGAGACTGAAGAGTGATTCAATAGGCATAGGAAACCGACACAGTGGGCAAAACCTGCTCCGCTTTAGCCACTTCACAATGCAACCTCCGTGATAAAGATGTGAACACGGCATACGAGTTGCTTCAAAACCAACCATCATCCCCTCCAAACAAATCGAACACGTAGTCGATACTTCCACTCTCGCCCTCTCCAACTCATCGATCGCCGATTTACTTGCCGGCTCAATTACTGGTTCACCCATCCCCACAAAATCTAGCACCGAAACAACATGAAAAAAGATGTTCACCGCCATATGCAGAATCATGTAATTGGTGTGAGAGCTAGTCGCCTTTGCAGTGCCTAAAGCATCGGCTACTATCTTGTCCACCATGGAATCACAAAACTGGTCAGGGACGTCCAAGCGAGAGAGTGTCCTAGCAATGACACTCCTTGACGTGTTTTCATGCATCCATAGGTCCAGTTTGAGTCCATATTCGCTTTCGCTAAAGTACAAATAGCTGACCTCCTCCACATCTCTGGCCCTGATCTGGTCTCTGAACATAACGTTGATATCAATCAGAAACTGTGTGCACGGCAACTCTTCGTCAGGTGGTTCGATAACATCTGACAAAGATAAATTGTAAGAATGGTCAACCACGACTTCCATAAATTAATCAGTTTATCGTTGTAGTAGAAAATTAAGAAGAAAGACTTGGGCACACGAATGACTAATTCAGTATGTTTTAGTTCTTACCGAAAGGAAAACATAATATATATATATATATATACATATAACCCAAGTTCCTCCTATTAGGTTAGGAAAAGGATTCATTCTCCCACTTAAACTAGGATTACTTACCTGTCAAGAAATGTGTGTACTAATTACTTGAAGAAGAAAAATATTAAGTTCACAGACAATAGAAAAAAAAATGTTTCATTTTATTAAAAATTTAAATAGCAGTAAAAAATTTCACGATATGCCAAAGAATTTATGGGGTTTGTCACTTTGGGACGATATTTGACACAAAACAAGTCCAAACACCAAGTAACATGCACGGTTTTGCCAAACAACAAAGTTATTCTCATCATCGAGTATTTTTCATCAATTTTCCAATTGTCCAACTTTAATTCCCAACAATTGCTGAGAATCTATTCATGTGCTGATGAAAAATTAAATCGGTCAAAAAAATAATATAAAAAAAACTCATATGGTCCAACTAATTGTAACAGACTAACAGTAGTATAATTACAGGCCGATCGATCAATGGACATTATATTCAAAGGAAGCCCACGATCCTAAACACATATTTGAACGGAGAGAATAATGACCAGCCAAAGCATTCTTAGTAAAGTTATATATATGCTTCAACTGATTGATATCTCAGATATATAGTACGCAGTGTTTGTAAACATAGAAAAAGCTACTGCACAGTCTATCACACATAGTCAACTGATGCATTGACACAATCTATTGCCACCATTTCTAAATTCTAATAGCTGCACTTCGATCTCATGCACAGAATAATCTCATTAATGTCTCGTCCAGTTTGGATAGAAATGATTAGCTCGAACCTTGTAACGGCAGTAACCTATACCAGTAGACATGGAAATTCAGATATTAAGTATGAATCCAAATGAAAAGACCAGGATATACATAATCAGCTCACATCACCAATGTGCACATTACCGAATTAGATTTGTAATGATGATAATCAAGTACCATATATGCCATAAAAAATTACTAGATTTTCATTAATTGTGTTTGTAATACTTGTAACAATTTGCAGGGTTTTATCACTTTATGTGTTTGCACTTGCCCTTTTTCGTGACACTAACCCCAACTTAAAAACCCCAGCCAAAGTTCAGTGGGCCGTGTTAAAAATGTTTTTTGTTTTTTGGGCTTCGGGACTGCACTACATATATGTTCATTCAGTTCAGGTTTTCGAACTATAGGAGGCATGGCAATGGCTCTTCGCTCTGTGCTCGGGAACTTGGGGTATAAATGTATCATAAGATAGAACAGAAGTGTTATGATGGCTAGGGCTTTTGGTAGCTTAGCTATCAATAACAAGCACGACGCAGTTCCAATACCTTTTACTGGTCACTTCTTCCGTCACCCTCAAGATTATGGAAACCATGAAGACAAACAAGAGCTAACGAAGCAAAATGTACATCTCCGGCCACATACTTATTTAATTAGTATAATAACAACATGATATTGTGCTCTACTACATTGATTTCTCTGAGCAGAGATTTGATTACAATATGGATTTAGGAGGACTATAGCCTACCCGTTTTTCCGTGGAAGAGTTCAACAAGAGAATTGAAAGGTATGGAATTGATGAAATATTATGAATTTTATGGAAATTAATCTTTAGGGAAGTCTAAGTCTCTTTAGTATTTAGTTTTTTTTTTTGAAGTAATAATGCTTTGGCTTTCTCTTTAGAATGCGCAACTGTAGCTAGCTTGTGAGAGTTGTCAAGGCACAAGGGCACGTACTGCCTTCTGGTGACGATATTTTTATTGAAACGTTCGATCAAGGCAGCTGATGATGCTGCAGGTGTTGTTAAAATCTACCAGGCTAAAGTTCCGGTTAGTTGCACCGACGGAATGTGGTTGGAATGGTTTTGTCTTGTGGGCGACGATGGGAGTAATTCAACACCATTTGATCACCATCACCTAGGTAACTACTTCGGACATTCTCCATTGACAAATAAACTAGGGCTGGACATTTGATACCGAACATACCGACCGTACCGAATACCGTACCGAACCGACATGGTCAGCACTGACACAATTGGTATACCGCATATGCGGTGCGGCTTCACCGAGCCGAAATTATAGAAGCGGGCGGTTGTGGTATTTAATGGGATGACGTGCGGTACTACCGAGTGATAGCCGAGTTATATATGTTATAAATCATATGGGTAATTGCGCACCGTTGGATCTATGGATAAAGATTTTGGACCATTGGATTAAGCCCAAAAGTTTAGAAATTAACCCTAACGGGGGTCTCTTTTTCCTCATTTCCATCAGTCTTTCTCTCCATCATTTAATAAACATCAATCGTCAAGAATTTAATTAATCGAGCAATGTGAATTAACCTACAAGGCTATATGTACAATTAATCGTCAAATTTGAATCTACAGATAGCCACAAGTAATTAATACCATGCAAGCTAGAAGGAATTTTCTGAAGTGCATTAACATATTAATACATAAATGTAAATCAGCTCCATGCATGTTAGTTTACCATTACATGGAGATGCGAGTAACATATTAGAATGCACAAGAAATTAAAATTCACAAGAAATGGAAATGCGAGTCACTCCATATTTTTAGCACCTTGCACAAGTTTGCCTAATAATCTGGGTGAATTTGGAAGGGAAAAACAAAACTGTGGGAAAATATATACTAGCTAGGTGATGAAGAATGCATCTTCTCTAGCTATATATTATTATGTTTTAGATACGCTTTTTTTTTAATTTCTTATTTAGAGTCTTAATTATTTGTTGTGCCCTTGTATCCTAGAAGGGATAAGTCCACAGATGCATGAACTGGTTTGTGGTACGGTCTTTCCAAACCGCAGTTAAATTTGCTTCAAATTAAAACACATGATATGGTCACCGGAGTGCCTAAATCCACTGTTGGCTACCACCATAGAGGTTGGCCAGCACAGTCCCTTGGCTCGCAGCGCGATCACAGGCACAACCGTTTGATCCGTACTAGGTCAAATGATTCACCAGGGGGAGGCATCTTTCGATGCAAACTCCCGAAGCGAAGAGTCTTGGGCACACCTACGGACATATATACCCAAGTCCAATTAAGTGCGTGAGATACACGCGTCGTCAGTCCTCAGTTAGTGAACAACTGGTCGTCGTTCTCAGAGAGGGACACTGTCGGCGTCGGCGTTCGAGGCGGAGAGTTAGATTCGGCTCAAAGGAGGCCGATGAACCTCCTATGATGGAGGTGAGGTTGGTGAGCCACGGTGAAGCACCGATGATGGAGATCAAATGGCGGCAGATCATCCCCAGATCGGCCTCGTCTTCGCCGATCGATCCTCTCCTATTTTTCCGATTGGTCCAGATTCGTTCACCTCTCTGATTCATCATCTCGATCGGTTTCAGTCGGCCTCGTTCATCATCTCATCAGCGACGTTCTCTCCAGTTCTGATCTACCTCCTCCTTCAGTCAAGCCGGCGTTGCTTTTCTCGATCGGTATCGTCCATTCCCGTCGACCTCGAGAGGCCTCCATTTTTTCAGATCAGATCTGACGTCAAGCCAATCGGCTTCGTCCGTTCCCGAGCAATTACCATAGCAGGGATGGTTTTTTGTCAACGTTAGTCACCGTTTGCTACTATTACATCTATTTTTCTGTTATAGACAGGTGGACAAACAGATGCAGCCAATGGCTGAGATTGACTCACGCGGAGACTGTTCAATAGCGGTCATTTATACTTGCGCCCCCCCCCCCCCCCCCCCCCCCCCCCCCCCCCCCCCCCCCCCCCCCCGCCCCCCCCCCCCCCCCCCCCCCCCCCCCCCCCCCCCCCCCCCCCCCCCCCGCCGCCCCCCGCCCCCCCCCCCCCCCCCCCCCCCCCCCCCCCCCCCCCCCCCCCCCCCCCCCCCCCCCCGCCCCCCCGCGCCCCCCCCCCCCCCCCCCCCCCCCCCCCCCCCCCCCCCCCCCCCCCCCCCCCCCCCCCCCCCCCCCCCCCCCCCCCCCCCCCCCCCCCCCCCCCCGCCCCCCGCCCGCCCCCCCCCCGCGGGGGGGGGGGGGCCCCCCCGCCGCCCCGCGTGGAAAACCCCCCCCGCAACCCCCAAAAAGAGGGGGGGGGGGCGCGGGGGGGGGGGGGGCGGCCCCCCGGGGGCAACGGACGGGGGGGCCCCCCCCCCCCATGGACTGGGTATATATATACGTAGGTGTGTGCAAGACTCTTCGTTATACTTGGGTGCAGCCAAGAATTTTCGCTCCCGAAGATGAAAGATCGATCAGTGCACTAAGCTCGTAGGGTGGTTAGGACTTAGGGTTTCTCTCACCTAAGTAGAGTACTGATCAACGTACACATGGTTTTGGGATTAAGCTAGTTGAGCTTACGGCACGGCACAAACATGACTAGCTAGGTATGACTAACATGTAAATTAACCTACAAGGCTATATGTACAATTATACGTACATTAAGATAGTTTGATCAAAGAACCAAGTTTTTGAAACCCAAACAACATCGAATACATTAAATAAAATAGGCGTCAGTGTCCATATTAGTGCACTGCACACATTGTTGGACTCTTTCTGTTTAATTACTATAAATTGGGAGTTTGTGGAAGACCATATCTTACTGACTTATTCTCTCCTGTCTCCTCTCTTTTTTCTATCATCATCATCATCCATTAACGAACTTGATTACTTCAGAATGGATCAAATTCTATAATCTTCCCTAAGGGTTAATTAGTGGAGTAATTATACATATATTTTTATTTTTTTCTTTCATCAGAATATCTTCTTCTTCTTTTTTCTTTTTTTCTTTTTTTTTTGGGTACAAATTAAAACTTCGTAGTGTTAGACGTCCGGCTATCTTTCTGTTATGGGGCAAATGTCTGCACTGCAGACCACGGCAAGAATGCAAGGGTTGTTCAAACAATGCAATCAAATTAATTTCGTGAAGTACGCATTGGCGGTAGCATATATAGGGCGGGACTTTTACAATTACTTTTTATTTCTTCTCGGCAATTAATTAGTCAATTAACCAAACGAAGTATTACTTATCATGTAACTCCTCAAAATACTTCGTAATTATGAAAAGACTTCATTGTATTGATTTTTGACTCTCCTAGATTTTCTAGCTACGCCACTGGCTCACTGCATATTGCAAACGTCTGTTTCTGACCGTTTGTCTGTCTATATAAAAAAAAATGAAAAACTAACATTCATAAGGGAGCAAATTAAGCCTTCTACAACCCATCAATATTAAAAGGAAAATAGAAAGGCTTCTAGAAGACTTGCACACCAAGTACCAACTCTCTGTTTTTTCTTTGGCAAGTTAAACACCAACTCTATGTCCATGTGGTAAAGATACAACCTTTTCAGGCTTCCTTGATACAAAAGAAAATGCTAGGCACAATCCCTTTATCATTATTCCTTTGTCGCACATCAATGTTAGGACCAGTAGGGAGGGTAGCCTTAGTGAGTACAATTATAATGAGAAAGACAAGGGTTCTAGAAGCTTTTATACGTGTAAACCAGAAAACAAAATATACTCATTTCACTCTCTAACCTCTCTATGTTGAGCAAAGATAGCCCCATGCTAATAAGGTGGGTGGTCATTTTCTTGAAGCCTGATTTGGCCTTCTAGAAACTTTGGCACGTGCGAGGGTTTGTAGAGTTGAGGCTTTACCAAATACCACACTACTACATTATGAGGATTTTTGTGTGTTGTACATTGCCTAGGAACAAGGGCATGGCATGGGCATGTTACCAAGCTCATACTTACCCATCTTCTTGGGGTAATAATTTTAGACCTTATTTAGTTTTGGTAGGTCCTTCTTCTTCTCTCAATTTAACCCCCTAATTGCCTTTTTGAACAAATTTTGTCACAAAACAATATGTTAGTGAACATATCATATTATGTTAAATAAATGATCATATATTGAATGTCGAAATTTAAATGAACAAATAGCGATTAGAACACCAACTTATTTACCAACTTTTTAATAGTGCAGCATGTAATACATGATATTGTTCGACATATTATCTGTTAGATGTGACATTATTGCAAAAATAGAAAATAAAAAAATAAAGTGCAGCATTTGCTCAAAACATGAGATGGTGAGATACTGAGATTACCTTGCAATCGATGAAAATGATTTGATGGTATGAAAATAATTAATCGTAAATATTATTATTAGGATATTCATATTTTTCAGTCCAAACAGTGGGAGTGGCATGTGAGCGCCCCCCGAAACCCACACTGCCACACACAGTTTTTGCTGCGTCCAACATATATTTTTTTTGGTTACAACATTTTGACTCCTATAAATACCTCCTCCTCCTCCACTCTTTTCTGTTCAAAATTAATTCAACTCAATTTAAACCACGCCAGAAATTCCCTCATTTCTTCTTCACATTCCCCAAATTGCCCTCCACAAACCGCCCAATGTTTACAATCCTAACCCTCTCCGGCCTCTCCTTCTCCGCCGCGAACCCTAAACTCTCTTTCAGCTCTCTTCCCGAAATGTCCTTACCTCGTCGACAGCTCAAGGTTTCGGTCAGGGCTTTCGCCGTGACGGAGCGGCGACCCTTGGCGGCGAGTCTCTACGAGGTTCTGCAGGTCAACAACAACGCATCGCAGACGGAGATCAAGTCGGCGTATAGGAGCTTGGCGAAGCTGTACCATCCGGACGCGTCATCGGCGACGGAATCGGACGGCCGGGATTTCATCGAGATTCACAACGCGTACGCCACGCTGTCGGATCCGGCAGCCAGGGCGATGTATGATCTGTCGTTGAGTGCTCATGTTCATTGCGATCCACGGAGAAGCTCGGTCGGGTTTCGGCCCAATGGGTTTTATTCGACCCGGAGGTGGGAAACGGACCAGTGCTGGTAGGACCAAGGCTGCCACTTATTTTTTTTCTTTCTTTCGCTGAAGAGTAAAGAGTGTTCCACGCCTCATTTGTCGTCTTCTTCTTTTTAAAGAAGAGAAATTCTCTTTCTTTTTTGGCCTTGTAGGAGGAATCTGACATGTGAAAGAGTACATATACTATTGTAGAGATAAATTTTGTAAATTCGTATCCCTATCAAGTGAATATTTTCAGTTAGAATTTTTTACCACAGTTCATTTCTGAACCTGAAGCTAATTTTAAGCTTTACAATGTTCTTTTTTTAACGATGCCCTGGTAGCAACTAACAACAGCGGACGTGGTAATTTGTATGTTGGGTTTACCCATATAAGTTCAGTGTTTAACCGAACTGCAATAATCGGATAGCCACATTGCAGTCGAATAATTCATGGATATCTTTCTAACAAAGAGAAAGCGAAAGCAAAGCAAAACAAAATACCCATTCACAGGTGTAAAGAAAATACAAAATTTCACGTTTTACAGAAAGGAAAAAAGGAGAACAAAAAGCAGGAAAACCCACAAGACCTAGCCTATCTATCCAATTCCAAGAAAACCGACTCTACACAGTTTGGTACGGCACAGCAGATTTGTACAAAATGTCCTATAATAAATCATGTTTCTTGCACAATAATGGTAGGATTGCAGACACAAGTATATCATTTACAGGCCATCATCATAGAGTTGATGATATGCATGAGAAGACGAAGACTAGTATGCTCAGCGCTTGAGATTGTAGGCAAGCTATGTTGATGGTGCAGTATCTGATAAACTTGCTCAAAGATAGGTCTAACGTGCATTGCAATCATCTGGTTGGTTGGGTTTATGGCGCCTGCCACGTCTGTGATCCATGCAACTTTCCGGGGTGTATCGTTGCTGATATCGCAGGCCAGCTGTTGCAAGAGAGAAAGAAGCACTCCTTGGCTCAGAGGAACAGGTTGCAGCAACAGTATCCCATGAAGATCAACCTGAAAAACGTTGTAAGCAGTAACAAAAGCTGACAATCCATCACAAGCTCAGATAACAACCCACCTAAACATCATTAAATCATACCTGAGAACATAACCACGATACAATGCCAACGTCACTTCTTTGTAGAGCAACTGTAAAAGCCTCCTCGTACTTGCCTTCTGTTACCAACCTCGACAGCTCCTTTGTTGGATCCAAAGGCACCTCAACCTATCATGCATAAACCAAATGCTTCTTTAAGATTAAAATAGCCAACCAACCACGGTGTCATCAGATGAAGTACAATATAGTTACATGTGGAGCTCCACAGTATTCGACAAATCTAAGATAGAGCAAACCTTCTCGTGGATACCACCCAAAGGTCCATTGGTTAGTTGAGTGACTAGGGGATTTACTGCACTTGAGTTTCCCTGTGCAGCTGCAAGAGCTACCAACTTGCGTTGACCATCAGCCACTTCTCCACTTAGGGTTTGAGTCACCGATGATGCGGAGCTAATAGCTTCCTGCAAATAACATCAAAATGCAAAGTCACACATAACATCACAGTGCAGATGAAACTGTACACAATAGTGAACCCAGACGAACCGCATTGAAAGCAAAAGGAAAGCCAAAAAATTTCATTCCTAGAAAAACCAGTGAGATCTTGACTGACCAAAAGAGAACCTCGACTCAGAACCCAACACCGACTCATCCTTTCAGAGCCATGCAAGGAGAACACCAATAGTTTGAAATTTAAAAACATAAACACTAATAGAGGCAGCATTACACATTGTAGTTCTGCTATAACAACCTATGACTAGTTACACAAATACTAGTGCAAGAAGTTCTATAGTCACTGTGAGCAGAAAATACTTCCTAACGAGCTACCAATCTACAGTCCTCTTTTATTGTATAAATTCAAAGAGCCCAAGCATTATTATTCTTGAAAGCATAAGCGAAGGGACATTTATCAACAAATAAAGTATTAAAAGATAAAAGGTTGGACAGAGTACAAGTGTACACACCCTTAAAGCAAGTGCCAATGGTGAATGCGCAGACTCAAAATGCTGCTGAGCCGCAGCTGAATGTTCAACCATTCCTTTATGGAATGTAGCATCTACTTGCTCAAACATGGCTTTACATGATTTCTCAAAGGCAGGTACCACCGAAGCTTCCATACTAGACTTGAGAGCATCCTATGTGAAAAGGTCATACATATCATTAGTTGAGAGATTTACCAAACAAAATCAAAGGCATGTTAGATATTCAAATTACAAATTCAAAGAAATTATGTCACCATGAGACTTGGACATACCTGAAGAGCTTGTTTACCAGAAGTTTGAAACTGCGCCTGGATTTGCCTGGATACAGTAGCTTCAAGTTTTGAGTTAACCGATTTCTCCAATTGATTAACTGCTTTATCGCCCACTCCTCTCTGCAGCACAAGCATCAATTAGAAAACTAAAGCCAACTTTATTATAGAAAAGGCCAGATCATCAGGATTTTACCTGAAAGGAATCAGATATCGCCAAAGGTATTGTTTTCTCAATAACTGGAGTGACTGCACGAACAACAGCTGGTCCAACTGCAGCTATTTCTTTTTTCACCATTTTCTCTAACATGACTGGAAAGTCCTTGTTCATGAAGTTATTGACCAAACCAGTTATTTGTTGAGTACGGTCACGCAATAATTTCTCATTCTTTGCATTCTCTTCTTGAAACCGAGCCCACAAAGCATCATTATTGGCCTTTACAGCCTTCTCCATACTCCGCCCAAGAGCTGCTTCTAATCGTTTCCCTTCCTTTGAAAGTGGGACCGCAACCATCATTGTCATCTGCTTTTGCAAATCTTTTTGCATAGTTATTAGCTGCCCATATGACAAAAGGCCATAGTTAATCAAAAGGATAATGGACATAATAACAAGTTCGATCACACAAAACACAACTGAACCACACGCACACACAAATCATTCTCTTTTGCCAAGATATACAGACAGGTGAAATAGGACAAGAAAAATCATCTTAATAATCCCATCCACCAACTGATAAAAGACTTAAAGAGGGATTCAAATGGCAGTAGCAGGATAATTAGTATGTCAAGCTGAAAATAGTTAGTTTGTCATAGACATGTGCAGGATAATTAAAATTCCAAATTCTTCAGCACTCACTTGATTCATCATATCCTGCATGGCCAAAATTTGAGGAAATGCAGCTTCTCCAGAGCTTGAACTCCCAACTGGTTCATTGGAGGAATCTACTGAGTTGAGCACACCTGGTGATGGGGAAGATGGACCTGATGCTTGAGTATTTTTCCATTTCTGTTTTCTCGACTTTGCATTTGGTGTCTGTAGTTGCGACGCGGTTGTGGAGGTAGCTGACCCAGATACATCTTTTGTAGAGTGATCCTGGTCTTCCTCACCAGATTGAGGCTGGGCCAGTGGTTCTGTCATGCTGGCACCATCACCTTGCCGAGCTTCATCCGTAATATAAGATTCTGATGATATTGCACAGCATTCTCGGGCCATCTCAATTCCAAGATCAGACGCCTGGGAGCAAAAGAATTTTTCCTTATTTTCTGAAACAGCATTTTGGAGTTCTCGTTGAGACACAAATTCATCAATTTGAGTAGATCTTGCTTCACCCACTACCTTAACTTCCACCTCAGGATTACCCACGTCACTGTTAACAAGCACATCTTGGATTTTTGAATCCCCCTCAGTGTTGCTGTCAATAGGATTTGTACTTTCAGAGGATGAAGCAGCCATTAAAATCTCAGAGGGAGTTATTAAATGGGTTGGATGTTTGAACATGATAGGAGGATTGAGCACACTAGATAATTCATCTTGTGCAATTTTCTGCTCATCATTCCTTGAATCATCATCGAGTACAGGCACATCAGACAAGTTTGAACGAGCAGTGTTCATTTGCCTGTCAACTGAGTACTCATTAACTTGTTTGTCACTACCATGGTCATTGAATGTGCGACCCAGTTCTGTGGTATCTGTTGGACTTCTTAAACCAGAAAATTTGCCAGACAATTTAGGACTCAAAGGAGGAGGTGGTGATGCAACAAAAACAACATCAGCATCACTAGTTTCGGGTGCCGATGCAACAGGTTTTGATTCCATATTTGAAGTGGTGATATCTTTTTGAGTGAAAGAATCAGCGGAACCAGTTCTCACAGGATACCTTGAGGCAACTGCATTCTCAGAGCTACTTGCTTGTATGGTTGGTTTGGGTGCTGAATTAGCTAGCAGAGCGTCTGTTGCATCACGTGAAACATTAGAATCTGACTTTTCTAAACCTGAATTCTCCAGTGGGGGAGGTAAGCACTTGGATAAGTCCAAAGCATACTGTTGAATGGCTTGTGTCTGGACACAATAAACCTGAACGATGTGTTCACCATGAGGTGATATACTTGTCCCCGTAAAGCTCAAAATAGGCATAGTAACAGTAAATTCTGCTATGTAATCCATGCGTGTTGCTGCTGGCTCGGGACCAAAGTCTAAGTGCACAGCATATATAGCATTCTTCTTAGCATTTGCAAGTAAGAGAAGGCCAGCTTGTGACAATGCTATGACTTGATTAAAGAATGCATCCTCAATTCGGGGTTCAGCAGAGCTCTTTAACTCTAAGGTCTGGGTACATTTCCATGATTCAGCATCACTGGGAAGCAGCCAGCCTTCTTCACTCGCCGAGGACCAGATCTTCACTTCCCGATTAAGTGGCCCCTATAAAATGGATTCATGTAATTACACTTCAATATATATTTGGAGATGCATAGCCCTCATCATTAAAGCAGAAGAAGCCCACGCACTACACTTTATGATACAATGTAAATAAATCAAATGATCACATACCACTGTTACAAGTATAATGTGATCAGGCCTGTTGGGAGCCGTCACGAATGTAGACGAATAAACAGGAAGGCCATCATAGGGTCTCAGTACTAAAAGTGGTTGTAACTTGCGATCTTCCCAGATCTTTATCTGTAGCAGGACATGACCAAATGTATGAATTAGAAAACTTATATCAATCAGAGATGTTGGGAAAAAAAAATGTTTATGCACATAATATATATATATGCCAGAACATGCTCATGTATTAGATCCAATGACCTTTTTAAGTTCCATCCTTTTTTTCTCTCCATTCGAATAAATCCACCTACTCAAATAATAAAAATAGGCACCCTAGGTGCCCCTTAAATGATGCCAGCTTATCAATATTCACACTGAAATTAAAAGACACTTCTCTGTGCCATTCTGGGACTAGGCTTCCTTCAAAGAAGGTAGAATACATTATGGGGCCAGAAACTGACTTGACAAACCTGCAATTTGTAGAAACACTACATATTGACCCAAAAGGTGTGAATTGGCAGAATTTGGCCACAAAATTAGGAAGAAAAGTTTCAAATGCAAGGAAGTTGATTTACAGAAATTTTTTACTTAAACTGGTACTGAAATCCATACAACTGACAAACCAAACAGTCACGTTAAGATGATAGCCCAGTTGAATACCTACTTAAACTGAGCTACTAGTTCAGAAACAATTTTTTTTTTGTACTTTTCATAAAGAAGAAGGCCTCTTAAATGAATTTGAAATTGTGTGAACCACTATTGTTTCTAATATTATCATACTATGTACTAAGTTAAGAAAAATTGCCACAGTTAAAACTGTGAAACGCCTCGCACAAACAATCTCCTTCAGCACTATTTCCTTATACTTGAGAAAAATAAATATTCATCTACCATGTCTGGTTCTAGTGATGTCCACATAAAAGAGCTTTGAAGCACAAGAACAAATAATTTATCCTAATTCGTACAAAATTCTCATAGTATAGAAGTAAAAGCGGGAATAGCCAACATATTAATTTAATAACCAAAATACAGTTTCCTTATTCACCAAAAGAAAAAAAATATCTAGGATCCAAACATGTACTTTACCTTCAAAGTGTTTCCACTAACCCTGATGAAAATGCACCAAAAGGAAATACGTACCATGAAACAAAGACTACAAAATGGTGAAGAAACTTACAGTTCCATCCATGGAAGCAGAAACCAGCCGAGTGGTCATCCATTGGCACATTGACAAATCAGTCACCTCTCCATCATGTTTACCAACAAATTGGACCCCATCAATAAGCTTTTCAACAGGACACTTAACAGGATCCTCAGCAGAAGGGACTTCACCCTTTGCAACTTTAGTAGTATCAATTCGTAGTACACGCTTTCCAACCCCAACTACCAAAACCTCCTGCGAGTGTACAAGCAAAATATAGATCATTCAACCACTTCAAAACCAACAGACAATGATCGTTGACATCAAAAGCATCGAGCTATAACTTCTATTGTAAATGGACATTAACAAACTGAATTACTTGTTTATGACAGTGCCAACAAACTCGCGGATGAACAGCTTCCCCCTCACCAACTATTTGAATGGCAATAACAATCTTTCCTGTGATTTGTGGCGTACCTTCTTCATCTGGACCTTCAGAGATTTTCCACACAAAAAGCCGCCCTTCTACACTCACACTGCAGAATATGATGTCAGATAACCAAAAACAAACCAGAGGAAGAAAATATTCAGCATCGAAAAAGAGCTACCTAGCCAAAAGGTGAACATCCTCGGCAAAGAAAGCCATGTCTGTGACCCTCTGACAGAACAAGACATAGCTTCGGTCAAAAAGAGATAATAAACATTGGCAAGTATTCCAACTTCACAAAAACCTCTCTAGGAGGAGTATAGATGGCACTAAAGCAAAAGTTATCAGACATGTCTTCTTAATGTCATTTCCTCATTTGCAAAGATATTAGGTCTCAAAAACAATAGTCAGTGAACTTAACCAAACAAAAATAGGGAACAACATATTTCAAAAGTTAAGCAGTGAGCTTTTCAGCACTCCATCCATTTCTCTCCAAGTACCATTTCTCTGTAAATAATAGAGAGAAGTAAAACTAAGCTTTAAAGAATTTTAACTTTTTATTCATAAACTGTTCAAAGCATCAGCACCTACATAGCTACAATTTAGTGAAGCTACGTTTTGGCAAAGTACTGAGCATACGTTTTGGCATAATAATAAGCATCACACTGCATATCGCTAATCCAAACACAGAGTGCATATAAACTAAATAGAATATTTGATTTACCTGTGTATGAGCTCGAAACAAAGATCTCAATGCAGTGTGTATATTCAAAACCCGAATATTCCCCTGCTTCAATCCATAGCATATATATGACTTGTTAACCGCAATTTGGCGGCCCAACACCAGCTGAGGATCCGAACCATACTTGGTGATAGGCGTAACTTCTAGCTGCGGCTGAAACTCACCCGGCAATCTAACATCTACATCGTAAACCACTTTATCCCCAATCAAATGCCTTCCTTTTGGGAGCTTATTGCTCGGCATTCGAGCCGGGCCAGAGGGTGGAATCCCCATAGGAAGAGTGGGCACATTCGAGACCCCGCCGGGTACCGACAGCTCGGGCTGAGGTGCCAATTCTAGACTGGACGAAGGAGCACCCAGCAGCGCCATGATTCGGGCACCGGAATTGGGGTTGGTGTTGGTGGGGCTGGGGCTGGGCGGGGCAGTGGCGATGTTGTAATTACCCGGGGGTTGAAGGGGTGGGATGGGAAACGAGAGAGACCTCTGTTGGAGCAACTGGTGGTCTTGAGGGTAAGAAGGAATTTGGGGATGGTTATGGGGGTGAGGCTGAGGATGATGCTGGTACTGGAATTGCTGCTGGTGATACGCCGCCGTCTGGGGAGGGTACGAGTAGGGACCAGAGGGTGGGGGGTACGAGGCGGGCGGGATTGGGAACGCTGAGGAACTCAGATTAGGGTTAGGGTTTTGGTTTGAATTGCTGAGCGCCTGGGTTTGAGGTTGTGAATGGGGCGATAGTGGTGTTGGGTTTGTGGGTTTAAAGAACTTGGTCATGTCAAAGGGCTGCGGTTGTTGCTGCGGTGGCGGATTGGGATTTCCGGGGGAAGCCATGAGAGAACGGATCTATGTGTATCCCTAATCCCGAATCCTGAATCCCTCCAAATGCGAAACGGAATTTGCAGATTTGCTCAGTTCCGAAAGGTCAATGGATTTCAGAGAGAGATGGGAATTGGGATTTGCAGAGAGTGAGATCCAGAGGGAGTGATGAGAGAGAGAGAGAGAGAGAGAGAGAGAGAGAGAGAGAGAGAGAGAGAGAGAGAGGCCTTGGAAGCCGCACAGCGAAAATAAAATCAAAGGGGAAGAGAGGAGGACTTTGAAGTGAAGAGGTGGGGACTTGGGAGAGACCAAATATAGTGAGTGACAAGCTGATTGGGCATGAATTTCACAGTTGGGGGCTTGGAGAATATACCAATGGTCAGCCCATTACGTGAATTTATGCGTACTTAATATGGAAATATTAGTACGGGAATAAGGTAAATGATTTTGATCTACTTTTCTTAAAGTCTTAAAAAAGAGTCGAACATGGAACAATTTGAGGTGTGAGGAGATCCTTAATAAATCTAAATTTAGCCTTCGAAAAAAACCCTAGACGTGAAAACTTGTCTCGTCCTGTCCTTTTGCCTTTCCTCATCCAGTGGCGCCCCACCTTCAGTGTTGGTTGTTGGTGAGACCGGACGGGATTTCTCCTCCTTTTAGAGTTTTGATGCCTTTGTGGGCGATGGTGGTAGTCAAAATAGTGGTTCGGTGTGGTTAGCAACTCGGGGTCCGAATCGGACTTGATATGTCTTGTTTGGCTTCTTGGGGGTTGGAGGAGAAGATGGGCAGCGAACTGATGGCTGGCGGATGTGGCTGTTGTATCCTCGTTGTCAAGGTCCTTTTGTCCTCGAATGTTGATGATGAAGACTTGGGGTTCGTCTGGCCTAAGTTTCGATAGATTTTCTGGTCAAGGATGGGTTTGGTGGTGGAGGGTCTTTGGTGGTGGTTAATTGGTGGTTGGTCCATTTGTTGGCTAGAGGTGGATCTTTCGTGGCATGGTCAAAGGAAATACAGCCTAGGTTAGGTGGTGGCAAGTATGGTAGAGGTGATGCGACGGCAGGTGCGGTGCCGGCGAGGCAGAGGTATGGTGTTGGTTATCATGTTAACCTCTACTTGGGCTTGCTGGTGGTTGGGCCTGGGATTTGCTTCCAGGCCTAGGTTTATTCGATTTGAATTGTTTTTATTTCTTAGCTTTTAGTTGTCTTTTGTTTTCAATAATTACCCACCTACTTGTGGTCGGGTTTAGTGGACTTTGTCCCGGTATGCGCACTTTGGATGCCTTGTCTGGCCTAGTGAGGCAATGTGACATTTTTAAATGGACGCTGCCTCCTAGTGGCAGGATTAAACGTAGAGCCACCGAAAATTCCGGTTGGCTGCATAGTGGGAAAGCTGAGCTATATAATTAGTGATTTATGGCTTTTTTTTTGGCATGTTTTTTCCGGTATGCCGCCTATATTGTAAAGGGGATGGTATTGCCAATTGTGTAATCCCTGCTAATTGGTTCAAGTTAGAATACATGAATTTAGTATAAACTTTTGCTATTATCGCGAGACGTTCTTTAGATGCGATTTGTAATTTGGAGTTTAGGCATTATGTCCCCCTCTCCTTATATTCGAATGTTTCATTAATGAAAGTTTGAGGGCGGCCAGGGCCCTTCTATTAAAAAAAAGAGTCGAACATGTTAATAAGAGTGGACCTCGCATCAGAATCACGAACTCATTTCCAAACAATTCGGAGTTTAATAACCGACATAAGCACATATAAGAAATTGATTCATCTAAAACACATTCTACGTATTAGAAAATACACAATTCAATAACCGAGAGAAGCACATATTAGAAATCGATTCCTTTAACTCGCTTTATTCATGTTTGAGTAAAGTTTGCTTGGGTTCATATGATTACATGTTAATTAAATGAGATTTTCTTGAGTTAATCGTATCAAACTTAAGTTAATCCTATTGAACTTTTTTTTTTATTATCAAATATGCATTTTATTGATATGAAAGTTGAAAGAAACCGTTACAAGTAGGAAAATATAATACACACATGAGTCATAAAAGGTTTACTTATAACAAAAAGTCACGACTAACAAACCCGACATAACTTTATGATTCAAAGGAACAAACGGAGTTAGGAGATCTCCGGTACACCACGAGGCCGAAAAATGAGTTTGACATATCAATCGAGCAATTGCTCAAAACCCAAGTTAAACTTAAGGTCAAGCCTACTACTAGGTTAGATAATGAGCCAAAATTGAACCGAGGCCCATATGGCACACGTGGCACCCAAGTTTATTAGGTACTCCTGAAAAATGAAATGAAAGTTCCATATGTACATAGATATGTCTTCCATATATATATTTTTGACGTATACCCTAATAAAAAAAAAGAGAGATAAAGTTGCATAATATTATAAATCATAGAAAATAGAGAAAGATAGCTAACACATCATCCCCTATCTTCAATTCTTCATCGCTCTCCTTGGGGGTTTTCTGTGTAAACTTTTTTTTAACAATAGGGTTTTCTATGTAAACTACTCTAGGCTTTTGTGAATCAAGCTAGGAAGGGAAATATTTGTGATTAGAGACAACTTAAAGGTTGCTTAAAGATTTCTTCGTTTCCTTATCTTTCTTTTTGTTTGAGCATATTCATCATTAGTAATGTTATTGTGTCTCAACCCAAAAAATAAAAACGAGAATATTATTATTTTTTTCATCTGTGAATTGTGTCATGTTGAGTATGATAACGATGAAAAAAAAAATTTGTGTTGTCACGAAAAATTTAATTTGTTATTGAAAAATTATAAATCCAAATGATGATTTTTCAATAAATACGATTTTTTTTAAATTACATAGCAAATAAGAATATACAACAACTACACGTCGATTAAATATGATTTGAAATTAAATAAGAAAAGATATATATATTTTTTAAAAATCCACATTCGTTTCCGTTTGATCAGATGTCAAGTTCGAGAAAGCAAAGCACCTTTCCTCTTACTCGTTCCCAAAAAAATAAAACCAAAAAGACGAAAATAACGTCTACCTTTTCCAATAATCCAAACCATTTAAAACCCAAAGTTCGAATCCGAAAACAATTCGCTTTCCTTTTTTTTTTGGTGCAAAAACTGAAATTCGCTTTCCTTTTAAGCGAACGATACCCCTAGCGTGAACGCCTCTCACTCTCCGATAAGATCACACAGAAAACCAAACCCCCCACATTTATCAGAAACCCACAAATCCCCATTCCCAGAAACTCCAAGATCTCAAAGCCAAAACCCCATTTGGGTCTCTCAAGCAGAGCAAAGCAAAGATGTGCTGCCCGGGGAGAGTTTGCATGTGCTGCACGTGCCTGATTCTGGTTGTGATTCTGATCGGGCTGTTGTTCGGGTTCGGAGTCTTCAAGAACGGGTTTCACAAGCTCAAGGACACTGTGGATTTCTGTGATCCGAATGTTCATGGCTCTCTCTGTGGGAGCAGACCCTTCTTGGGTTACGCAGCACCTCCACCTTTCTAGTTGGCTCTTCCGATTCGATGTTAATTTCTTTATTTTTTTCTTGTTATTATCTGAATTTTTTCTTGTTGGTAATCTGGGTTTCTGGGTTGCATTGCAGTATTGTTCTTGGAATCTAGGTTCTGTATTGTTAATGTTGGTTTAGTGGGCCTTGATCTTTGTGTGACCTTTGGTTTTGTTGATATTTAATTAAAATTCATTATTTTTATTTCACTGCTTTTTACATTGAACATCAAAATTCCAATAACAAGAAATTCTGGGTTTTACAGTACAGATCAATAACTAATAGCCTTGAAACTCTGCATGTAAAATGGGTTTGTGGCTCAAGACTTTGACTGTGTCCCTTTTGTTATTTTACTGTTAATCTTGGCACTTTGACTCTAAGGACCAAAAAAAAAATATTATATTTTATTAGTTTATCAAAATATTTTATTGAATAAAATATAAACACCCCTTCTCCATCTTCCCCCATTTCTCTCTCACCCACTTACCCAAAGATAAACAATACATCCTTTTCCACACCCCAAAACACCAAATCTCCACCCCCCTTTTCCGGCTCCGGTCACCCAGTTGTTTGGACTCTAACTTTGACAAAGAGAATACTAGACTAAAATATTTAAAAAACACTGTTAATGAGTGCCCTTTAGGCCTCTACATTAATCCATCGATTAAGATTAAGATCCTCTCATATGTAAGGTTGGCAAGAGCATAACACTACGCTTTCCCATGTACTTGTTCGTATGTAAATTCTTTGGGGAAAAAGAGTGTCGTGTCAATATGACAAACGTCAAACAAGATCATCGATTTATTCAACTCGGAGTAATACCATACACCAATTGTCACTTAACTACTAAGCAACTCAAGCATGTCGACGCTTCGGCTATAATTCACATTACATGAGCAAGAAAACTCCTTACGACAATGAGGCACACTTGTGGAAAACACAACGCATCCATAGCAGGATGAAGCTTCCAAGTAAGCTGAGCCATGCATGGGAGGAGGCTCGGTGGTGCCATTTCCTTTCAGGGTTTTTATTCTTACTCCTCCTGGGACACTCTGGATTTTTCCGAGGACTAAGTTGATCGCAGGGAAATTGTCTTTCAGGCCAAGTAAAGCCATCGTAATCCCTAAGTAGCCCTAGGGCATGGTCATGATGCCATGGACAATGTGTATAACGAAATGCACCAAAGAGGGATATTGGAACTAGGCAATCAAAGCAAGCTGATCGAGTGTGCGTGTTTCTTCTTCATCTCTCCCCTAAATTGAACACTTCTTGGTAAAGAAACCAATTTAGAGAATGTCACTAGGCTCTCTGTAGTGCCGCTGAGCTTGTTTATCAAATCTTGCTTCCAAGAACTGTGAAATTTGCTACACAAACATATGTAAACAAACGAATTCAGGTAGGGGGAGATTCGAACTCTGTTACTTCATGCGAGGAAGAATGTTCTTGACCGGCCACCAGAATTATAAAGCGTCACTGCGTTGTACGTACTTCCTTGGAAATCGAGGCAGTGCATGAGATCGCCGTATGGTGTACCAACTACATCTAATAATTTCTTTACAAGAAGATCGACTAAGTTTAGGCCTAGATTCTAAGTTTGTTAAACATTCATATCGAACCAGTTAATTGAGTCAACCATAAGGATTAGAGGACATATATACATTTGGTTTTACAAAGATTTAATCTTGACCACGAACTCTCAAAGCCAAGCTGGATTTCTCTTTCAGGTCAGGCATGCCTGTCTTTCGAATCCTAAATTTTCTGCCCAAACAATTGAATGGTCTACGCATAATTTACTAATTATGCAAAGTTGCTGCCCTTTAAAACCGAGTACACAGCATCGAACGCTTTTGCATTCCCTCTCTAACAGGAAGGGAATACCAAGATCTCAAAGAGAAGGAGATCGAAGAAACATTTCTCGATCTGAGGTCTAAAGAAAACACACACAAAAAAAGAGAGAAAGAAGGAAATTAATATCAAAGCAAAACTAAGGAGATGTGCTGCATACCCTGTTTTGGTAGAATATGCACGTGTCTGATCTGCATTGTATGTCTGGCAATAGCACTGGGTCTGTTGCTTGGTTTGGGTCCATTCACAAAGTACAGGGTTATCCATTTGACCGAGCACAACTTCGTGGATTTCAACTGTGATCCATATGCTCCAGGATCTCTATGCAGACCTGGAAGACCATTCCTAGCACCTGCACCTTCCCCTTGACCTTCATGGTTGGAGAACATAGCACCTTCACCCTTCTAGCTAGGACTATAAACATGCATCAATACCATGTATTATCTTTCTCTATTCTTCTTCTATGAATTAGATTGAGCTTTTCTGGTTGAATTAATTTTGTAAAGCTGGTAATCTTTTCTCTGGCATGGGCTACATATTGCACAGCAAGATGTTGGTTGAAGTTTAATAAAACCTAGCTATATGTTGTACAAAATTACAAATATTATGGTGCTTGATTAGTACTGCCCCTAGCTTAACTTTCATATATTTACTCTAATGTTTCTATATGTAGTGCATATTTTTTGTTTTATGTAATCTTTGATTCGATTTGATAGAAGTGCATGACTGCATTATTTTACTCTTTTTAAGGAGAAAAATTTCAGAATTGATTGATAATTAACCAGGATACAAGGATGCTTTTGATTTGATCAATCGCTAGTATTCATCGGTGTTTGTACCAATTATGAGAATTTTAACTTCATATATGACATGTTTACTTATTTGAAATGAAGAAATTCATCTCGAGTTCATGAAGGTACGTGTACCATTGAGGAGAAATTATACTTACCATTGATCGAACATGTCACGATGAACTCGATCATGAAACTATACTAGATGAGATGACACAGTAAAGAGAATGAGCAAGATTGGTGGCCGGGAAGGTTGCAATTTAATTGCTATAGGGTTGGGACTTGGGAGTGCAATGTCGGGAGATCTATTTTTTTTCTCTTTTTCCACGGTGATTTGGTAACATGTAAGAAGACGGTAAAAAAATTAACAGTATTTAAGATAACATTGATATTAACCACCACTGGTGGTCTAGTTGGTAAGAGCCTCCAGGTGTGGTACCCTCCATCCGGGTTCGAATCCCGCCGACTGCGGATTGGAGTTAGATCCCAATTCATTATGTGGTGGCCAGGGGGAGGAAGCGTTCTGACAAGATTCCTGACTGCGGATTAGTTTTGGGGTCTAGGAAGCTTTTGGGACACCGCGAGAGTTCACTAAAAAAAAATAAAAAAATAACATTGATATTCACCATTTTGAACGAGAGCATTTAAATCATGAAAATAGTGAAATTGTAAAATTAATTGTAAAGTTATAGTGGTAATTAAATCATTTAAATGGCTGGTCTACCACCGTAATCGTCTAACTACCAATTTGTCATTCGTTACGGCAATCATTAAGATAAAATTTTATTTCTCAACCGTTTAGATCAGATCATCCCGTAAAGTTGGAAACAGAATTCCCAGCTCCCACACACATTGTTCCAAAACAGAATTCCAGCATTTCAGAGAGACAAGTATTGAGACTGAATCGAAAAGAAGAAATTAAGAAACTAAAAGGAGGTAATTAAGATTAGAAGGAGAAGCAAAGGAATTAGCTAGAGATGTGCTGTCCGAGCAGGTGTTGCTTGTTTATCATATGCTTGGTAATGTTGTTGTTATTTCTCGGGTTGTTATTCGGGTTGGGTCCGTTGGGATTGGTGAGGCATCATTTCATGATCAAGTACTCTGTGGAATTCTGTGATCCGAACAATGTTCATGGCTCTTTAAAGTGTAGGAGTGGAAGACCCTTCTTGGGTTACACGGCACCTCCACCTTAATTTCTAGGTCTACCTAGGGTTTGCAAGTCTCTTATTAATTCCATGTGGCTAGTCAATCTATTCCTGTTTATTACTATTGGAAATTCAAGGAATTTTTTAGGTTTGAATTTGATAATGTTTCAAGGATACATAATCTGGCCGGGTTATTGCCATGTGGTTTTCTATATACCCCTTTATGATCGATCATCATGGTTCGGTTTCATTTTTTCTGTTCATTGATTTTTATATTATGCATTGATGCTTAACAACGACATTTTCTTGCTTCTTTACATTGTAAGCATTTTGATCACCTGCAAAACTTGTTCATCAAAATCAGTTGGATTTGGGTTCAACATCGAAAGACACAATGCTCTGTCTCGGTCTGAGTGTTCTCGATCACTAGCTCAAGTATAATCTTACCTGGTAAGCATATAAACAATTGAATTGTAGGAAGACCGCGTACATCTGTTATGTCATGAATCCATGGTGTTTTCTAAATGCAGAATCCTCGGTATTTGTTTCTTTCGACCTAGTCTGTTTCGTTTGAGATTTTGAGTCGATAGTAACCATCTACATTTTACTAGTAAAATCAAATGCCTTGTCAAGTTCTGTCATTTTCTATACCATATACTGGCTAGCTAGCTAGTAATTAAGTAGCCAGTATTTTGGAATCTTCACAGTCCACAGTTCACATTAAGCTTGGATTTTGGAAATGTATATACTGCTAGCTAGTGTTGATTTTCTCACAAATATATATTCATGAGTTATGTCCTGCCTGTCCATCACTATATATAGTGAGGAAATTGTTCAGAACTTTAGAAGGGAGAGAGTTTTCACATCTGCGTTCTTATGAATCCATGATGTTTCCTAGTGCATATATATGGTACACCTTACATCTATGACAAGAGTTTAACGCTTGTTTCGCACCAAATTCATCCCACATAACTCTGCATTCCATCTCTTTTTCTATGCTAATCCCCTAAATATGAGAAAATAGTATGAGTTTCATGCCAATATTGAAATGATGATTTGGGCCAACCATTTTACTCTAAAATTTGTCATAAAGTTCAACGGAATGGATTACGAGCATTAGTTTAGGTTAGGTCACCAAAAATCATGTAGGGGACTATAAGGTTCGAAAAATGAAGTAGAGGACTAAATAAATCCAACGGACTAATGCTATTAGCCTATAACTAGTTTTGAATTACACTAGGCCCCGCTTCGCCTAAAACCACCAAACACTACTCGAGATCACCGCACACCAGTCCGGCAGCAGCCACCCCACTACGCCAAGGCCAAATGCTCGAGGCTTGAGCAGGTGTAGGGACGCTGCCGAACAAGAACCCCTTGAAAACCCTGGTTGGCTGGTTGTACCAGAAAGTGGAAGAGTGCGGGTTGGTAAAATATTATGGTAAAAATTCTAACACATGAATTGGCAAATTTACCCATACCACATAGCTTCAATTTCACCATAATGGTGGTTGAGGAAGTAATCTTCCTGCATTTTCTTGTGAAAGGAAAAATTATCAAGTTGGTCAACAATCTGGAGACATTTTCACCATTAAACCCAGTTATACAAAAATTGCATGACGAAACGCAGCCGTTCTGTGTCAACAGAATTAAATAAAAGTCAAAAGGCAAACGACTGCATCTAATTCGTAGGACAGCCGATCCGGTTTCTTTCTTGTTCTTCTTCGATTGGGACTGGAAGACTAAAGTAAACAAACAAACTCCATATCCATATCCAAAGCCAAAGCTCTAAACTTTTACATCATTCTCAGCACCTGACCTCTTGAACAAGAAATCGATCCAATCAGAGAAAGAAGATGAAGATCACAGTAATGACCGCTGACGAACAGATCATCACCTTAGACGTCGATCCTCACGAAACTGTAAAGCCCTAATTTCATCTCCCCAAACTTCACTTAATTACTTGTGCATGTCTCTCTGTAAAATTGGCATGTTGGTGCTTTGTTTCTTTCAATTAATTTTCTGGGTTTTTGTTTTGGATAGGTTGAAAATGTGAAAGCTCTGCTGGAAGTGGAGGTGAGAATTTCTTAACCAATTTATCATTTATTGTTGTTATTCAAATTTCATTTATGGGGATTTTTCTGTGTTTGACTATTGAATTGAATTAAAGTTTGGATCTTTGTTTACCTGGGGACCTAGAGGAACAAGTGAAGAACTGAAATTGAAATGCGGATTTTAAAATTCATAACGTTCTTCGGTTTGGAGACGAGTTTACCTTATATTTTTGATTAATTGATTAATGAATGTATAGTGAATGCCTGAATTGTTTTCGTAATGTGAATGAGCAGACTCGGGTGCTGCTTCAGAATCAGCAACTGCTATATAATGGGAAGGAGGTTAGAAATTTTGAGAAGCTGAGTGCGCTTGGTGTCAAAGATGATGACTTGATAATGATGGTATCCAATGCCGGTTCTAGGTATTCTTGAGCCATTCATTGTTTACAAGAACCATTCATCGTATACAAGAATTCTCTGCAACATTGTTTCTAATAATATTGTATACTTTCTTTACAATTCCCTTGATGTTGTTCATGCATTTAATGCGCCTATAAATATATTTCAGTGCTTCCAGCAATGCACTGAGCTTCAATCCAGATGGGTCTGCTGCAAATCCAGGAGCTTTCCAGCAGCACATTAGGAATGATTCTAATTTGATAGCACAATTGTTTCAGGTACGATGGTGTTCTTTTTCTTCAGTTTCTTTCTCTGGGTTGGGATGAGGTTGTAAACACCCGGAGCATAGTTCATTCAAAGATACAGTTATTAGATGAATTAATTGATCTTTGATTTCGGCATTGTTCTGAAAGTATAAACTGTGTTGCAGAATTTTCAGTATTGAACTTTATATCCTTAGTTTATGCAATTGTTTACTTCAATGAATTTTCTGACAATCTTACTCTTTTATGGATCTTACAGAGTGATCCTGAACTAGCACAAGTTATACTTGGAAACGATCTCAATAGACTGCAGGAAGTTTTACGAGAGCGTCATCACCAAAAATCTGAACTTCGACGACAACAAGAGGAGGAGAATGTAAGTACCTTTCTCCCCCTTTTTTCGCCTTTCTTCTCATAGTCATAGGAGGATAGTTACTACTTTATATGGCTTCTGTGGTAATCTACCACCATAAACACTAATTAAATACATATGAGCATATGGCAATTTTGGCATGATTTATATAAGTTTATCCTATATTGTTTCTCAAAATTTGGCATGATTTATCATCAAACTCTAATTGATGAAGTTTCTGTTTACCTATATCTTGTGTGCAGGCTCTTCTTTTTGCAGACCCTTTTGATGTTGAAGCCCAGAAGAAAATTGAAGCTGCTATTCGCCAGGTTAGTAGTACTTTCTTTGTCAAAGGTGTGGAGTTCACTCATAATAATTTCATCCACAATTTCTTTAATACCTGATGCTATAGTTGTTCTTTCATAATACGCCAACAGTAACATAGTCATAAAATCATTTCTCAAATGCACATTATATGATTTTTATTCTTTTATTTTTTATATTTTGTTTAGATAGTTTCCAATATTGCTGATGTCTTTTGTAGAAAGGAATCGATGAAAATTGGGCGGCTGCTCTTGAACATAACCCTGAAGCTTTTGCAAGGGTGGTATGTATAACTGTCAATCTCCTCTATCTTCTGTTATTCATTGATTTATTCTCTTAAATTTTCTTTAGTTTGACGCTGTATGTATTTTCAGGTTATGTTGTATGTCGACATGGAAGTTAATGGTGTCCCATTGAAGGTAATCCCGAACATAAATAGGCAGTGATTGGCACCTTACTCATCTTTCTTCTGAGTTTATTGTGATATGGAATGACTAAGTGAAGTAATGTTTTTTGTGTCATTTGTGTTGCCTTCATGAGATATTTTACTTAAAGCAACTCTCATTGTTTTATGCACTATATGATTGAAATGATCCATCTCCACTATTATTATCAGATACTCAAATATTTTTTTGTTGTATGTACCTATGTTCTTCTTCAAGTAATAGTACAAATTTACATAGTTTGATTGTTTATTTTCACTTGTTTCCAGGCATTTGTTGACAGTGGAGCGCAGTCAACAATTATATCAAAAAGCTGTGCTGAGCGTTGTGGGTATGAGCTCTTTTAAACTAACACAGTAATCTTCTTTCTACTGTTTTTGGTAAACTGATTTGCACAAGGTGATCTTCATGTAATGTAATCAACTTGGTGTGAATCCCATTGCACAATATTTTTTTTTGGGATAATACAAGTGGATGTAGTATTCCATAGGCATAAATGCCTATGTTTTGCGTGCATGCATGTATATCTCTTCTGGTATCATGACTGAATTTGAGGTCTATTTGGATTAGCAATTTAGGTTTCAAATATTTGGCTATATGTCCCAGTTGCTATTAGTTGTGCAGTTGCTTGGATTTATGTCCTGGGTTTATCTAACAATAGATACTTTACGTACTCAAATTGACCTTTTGAGATAGGCTCTTAGATTAATTTTCTTTGAAATAATGACTTGTGAACTCTTTATTGCATTTACGAATGCTGTTGGTTTTGTATTATTATTTTTACAAAGGGCTAATATTTTGTTATTTTGGAATTGAATTGTCTAGATTGTTGAGGCTTCTAGATCAACGTTACAAGGGTATTGCTCACGGAGTTGGTCAATCAGAGATATTGGGTCGAATACATGTAGCTCCGATCAAGGTAGCAGTAATAAACCTTTCGTCTCATATTATACTGTTTGTTTTCTGTTTCTATTCTGAAAAATATTATACTGTTTGTTTGAGATGGTAACTTCAGTGATTAGCTTTTCTTTAACAATGATAACATTGTCTGTAGATTGGAAATATATTTTACCCTTGCTCCTTCCTTGTACTGGATGCTTCCAATATGGAGTTCCTCTTTGGACTGGATATGCTCCGTAAGCATCAGGTAAATTCCCCAGTCCAATGATGTGATAGCTATATCTCAACTGTTTTAATTAATGAACTTTTCTATTTTTGTTACTCTTGTTAAGCATGTGAAGGGCATATTAGTCATTTTATGCCTAATATGACTAATATGTCCTTCACATGCTTGACAACTCTTCTGACCTTGCGTATGTTTTCAGTGCAGTATAGACTTGAAGGATAATGTATTGAGAGTTGGTGGTGGAGAAGTCTCTGTACCATTTTTACAAGGTTAGTTCTATGATCTCCCTTGTATGTTTGACTTGCTTCTTTTGGGAACCCATTAATATTTTCACTATTCCTTAGGGAGGTTTGTCTAATTGATGTACTAATTTCAGAGAAAGACTTACCATCCCGGTTTCTGGATGAAGAAAGGTTCTCCAAGCAAGCATCCAGCTCAGGAGCTCCTGTAAGTCTACTTGAGTTTGAGCTTTTCTCTGATGCCTTGCATCAATCTGCTAGTGTTATATTTAGTGACTGCACACCCCATTTTTCCACTTAGTATACTTTTGAGACATGGCACACTAGGATATGCTTCGGGTCTTATAGGAAGTTTTTAAAAAGGCAGTTGACCTGTTAAGAAAAATAAAATAAAAAGTGCAAGAGCTGGAATTTATTATAAAGCATCGGAGCTTTAAGGGAGGACTTTCAAGGGGAAAACTAAAGAACCAGACCAAGAAAAATTAAGGAAAAGCTACTGACAGGATTCAGCAGCTAAATCTAAAAGAAATGTCATTCCCTCTCAACTAAATCCACTGTCATAGAATAGAGTTCCAGCACATTAACAGTTAGATACTTAGATCCTTCCAAATATGTGAAGCTCTTAATAAACCTTCAAGAAGATGGCTTATTAGCAGCTCCAGGCATAGTCTAAATAGGAAGGCGTATAAATTAGTTCTTTTTCTAGTTCTACTTATTATCTCTTCGTTTTCTCATTGTAACCTAATATCGCTCTATAGGTGACATCTGGAACAACAGATAAGAGCAAAAATGTATCAACCGGAGGGCAATCATCTGGTTAGTTTTGGAAATTGGCTATATTTAGCATGGGTTACTTAATTGACTAGTGAAAACTGATTTTCTTTTTCTTTTAATTTTGATCCAGGGAGTGCTCGTCCGGATACAAGTCAGGTAAATTTCTTCACACTTTGTTAACTTCTGTCAAGGAATCAACCTCTGTGTTCGTGTTTACAGTTGGTTAATCTCAGTCTTTCTTTAGCTCTTTCCACTGTGCATCTTTTATTTTTAACAACATTGTTGGCACCACTCATGCTATCTGTGTACTTCAATAATCTCTAGAGTCATTCCTTATGGGGTCAGCATGAAGTTTGTGGTCAATAATCATCTGAAAGTTGTTTCTGATAATGATGTGGTTGCAGGGACCTGATTTTGAAGCCAAAGTGGCAAAGCTTGTTGAGCTAGGGTTTGAGAGAGATGCAGTAATACAAGCCCTGAAATTTTTTGATGGCAATGAAGAACAAGCGGCCGGGTTTCTCTTTGGGGGCTGAGTTAATATATAGACCTTTAGAATTCATTCAATGGTGGAATGATGCAAGATGAAACTTAGGGTATTTAAGGTTACCCTTTCATTTGATTGGTTGATACCCATAAAGGAATGTTGCAATTTACGTGAGGAGTAAACGATTCAATTTACATGAGTAAACCATTTGCAGTTCCAAGACGACTGCTCTTAGAATGATTTTCATGAGTTTTGGTTTCACGTTGCTAGATGTACCTTTCCAGATTGAAATATGTGCGTTTTTGAAATTGCCAATGGAAATTTTCTTGTTCTACGAAGTCTGATTTCATTATGATTAGGAATCAAGCATCATCATGCATATAAACAGAAAAATTAAGCAAATTAAGTGCAGGTCCCTTATAAATCAGATGTATACCTATAGAGAGAACCAATCAAATTCCTGTCAAATACGCTATCAAAAGAAATTCAATCGCAAACTGACATTACTGCTCAAGAATTGAGATCTAGCTATCCACCACTGGCCGGCCACTTGATAAAAGCCTGAATGAAAACATGTAGCTGATCCATGAGCTATTGAGCTGTTATATCATGAACTGTCTACACTACCAAGTTTTTCCCTCAATATCAAGATTCTTCTTCAAATGATGACACAATGAGAAAGCTGAACTGATCTGTAAACGACACCAGTTGGAATGCAAACACTCTTCAGCCTCGATGGCTACTGAGAGGACTGAATTGCCAACGTTGTCGATTAAGGTGAGAACTCGCAACACTACTACCCATGTATTCCAAAGATCTAAACCATCCTTGCCAGAATACACCAACCATATACGGTCAGCATCACATTTACCCATGGAATAGTCACAGACAAGTAAACAAGTACGAAATATTCCCTCAAGCTCATGTAACACCTTATATGGCTTGAAGACCCCATTCGAATCCAACTGATAAGCAACCAGGTCTTTGCCGTTATAAGGCATTCCAATTAGAAATCCGCCAACTTCTACAACAGCCTTAAACCCCTCATTCGGGAGTTGGTGGGTTGTATCCTCCCATTTCTCTTGATGAGTATCAAAAATGTATGAACCCGACTTGGTACTAATGATAAGCTTGTGTCCCCAAGCAAAGTGATTGTACACAAAAAGTTCTGTATCATGTAATGATTTATCATAACAAGGGGGATCAGGAAGATGTTTCCAAGATCGGTGGAGGGGATCAAAAACCTTAAATTTGGGAGCCTGATCATCATCAAGTTCTTCCGCTTCGCCCAAGTATGGCCTTTTGGCAAGAACATAGATTTTGTCCTCAATGGTGGTCACGATAGGAATGGTCTTAGTTTTTGGATCAATCAACCTCGGAATGTCACCGTTGCAAATGGTGATCAATGGACCGTTTGTGTGAGTTGGATCAATGGCAAAAATATCCAAGTTGGGAGAAGGGAAACATCTCCCATTGGCATCACAATGCAGGCTTCCATCCACTCGTTCGCCCCCCACCATATACGATTTGGAACCCACATTTACATGCCTCATTCTCCTTGGGATTGGACTTGGATGACCTTCTTCAGGAAAACTATGCACAACTTCAAACTTAGGCTTGGGAGAGCTCCTTTCACAGAATTCGGTAATATTTACTCGGCATAATCGTTTGTCCATATTCAAGTACAAAAACCAATCCCTCTTCTGTGGCATGGTGTTCAAATGATGGCACAAGGCGGATGCAGAGGAAACTATTGATTTAGCACCACGATGGGCATCGATTATTTCCGAACTGGCCTCTACATTTGCAGAGATGACTGGATTGCCAGCAATGTCGTATGAGATAGAAACCCGAAACACTGTTACACATGTGTAAGCAGAATTCATACCATCCAAGCCGGAACATACCAACCACATACGATCACTATCACATTTACCCAAGAAAAATTGGCAGTTACTTGGCATAGGGCCCTGAAGCTCATGTAGCACCTGATCGGGCTCCCGGTCCCAGTTTGATTCCATCTGATAATTAGCAACAATCTGATAGCTGTGCTTCCTCTGATATTTATGCCTATACACGCCAATTAAAAATCCCTGAAATTCCACAACAGCCTTAAACCCCTCATTCAGGCATTCTTTCTTGTCAGTAGGTTCCCATTTTTCTTGGCGAGCGTCAAAAACGTACCCACACACGAAATGCTTGTGGCCCCAGGTATTAGACCCATAAATTGAATAGCAACTTGGAGGTTCAGGGAGAAGTCTCCAGGATTCGTGAAGGGGATCAAAAACCTTAAAAGAGGGAGCATATCTGTCCCGACTGTCCACAACATAGATTTTCTCCCCAAGGGTGAACACTTCATAGCTATGGGTTTCGTTCTTCTCACAGAGATGGAAGGATAGACCGTTATCATCTGATTCAGTGGGATCGAAGGAATAAACATCTAAGTTTTCATCAATGCGTCCCATCATATACAGTTTGGAATTACCAACAATCATGTAGTGTTTAGAAAAATAATCATTGGGATTGAAAACTTGCACAACTTCAAACTGAGGCTTCTTCAAATGGCTCCATCTTTCGCAGAGTTCTCTAATATTCAAACGGTATAGTTGCTGGCCCATTTCCAAGTACAGAAACAAATCCTTCTTCTCCTCCGGCGGTGGCGGTGGTTGCACCTTCAAAATTGCTCTTTCTTCAAACTTAGGTTGATTTGAACAACATAAATGTTTACCAATATTTAGACGGCATGGCTGGCGATCCCTCATCTTCTTGGCATGTGAAAAAAGACCTGTCTTCAGCATCGACTTCAACATTTTTCTCTCTTCAAGACAAGTGAATATTATGAGTATAAGAAGCAAATAGTAGAGATATTTCTACCTGAGAGACTGTTGGACAGTTGGAGTAGCGCGGTAGAGCTGTAGAGAACTAGAGACAGAGAAAACTGAGAAGAGGCCGGATGTTTGCTTTTTTTTTTTTTTTTTTTTTTTTCCATCACGGGTTTACGGCCTCCCAACGCCGAATTTTCACACAAGGCTGCTCTGCTTATTATGATCCGTTGGTTATGATCTTCTTTTTTAGGTACTTATATATATATATATTTTTTTTTTCTCATTAAACCCTATTCTATTTATGTTTTTGTTTACCTTGATATAGACTTTTTGTTTGATATTATTCTAAAAAAAGAGGTTTTTGTTTGATTTAAAGGTTTTTTTTTTGCTTTAAACCCTAAACCCTAGCATATGTATTCTATTTTCTTTAAGCCTATAAATATATAGTCTCATAGGCCGCGCCTCACCAACACCAAAAGTATAATATAAAACCTGTAGACTCTTTCTGCTTCTGCAGTGTGTTGCTTACTTGCTTCAACATAGTTTCTGAGGTTAAATCTGTATTTTTTGCTTGAACATATATATACACTCTTTAATTTCCTTTTTCGTTTGATTCTCTTCTTGACTTGGTTTTAATTTTTTATTTTTTGGTTTCTTTTTTGTCTACAAATGAAGTATATCAAGAGAGCTTTGAAGAAAGAGCAAAATGTTGAAGACGATGCTGAAGAAGGACTGGTTTTCATACGTGCGTAGACCATGCCATAGTCTAAACATTACGAAACCTTTACGTTCTCGTGTCCTAGAAATTTTCAAGACAATGATGACTCGGCAGAAGAAGGATTGGTACTTGTACATGATTGTTTCTTTTCCGAGATATGATAATCATGATAGGATTGATACTAGTCCGAGAGATTATGATAATCCTCAGCTATGGCGTCTCAATATTCATGAATTCTGCAAAAGGAGGAGCTCTCTTTTTGAACTTGTGCATGAATTTGGTAAATCCTGCTTGCGAAATTGTATAACTGTGGGTTCCACTTTGTATATGGTGAAATATCCCTTAAACAAGGTAGAGGTTTATTCCTTTGATCCGGCTAACCCAGATGGTCAATGCATCTGCCGCTTGAAGGACGCTGCCGCCATTCCGAGACTGATTGATCCCAGATTGATAAAGAAGAACCAAGACAATGTTATCATGTGCACTCTTGAGAACAAAATTTATGTTCTGGCCGAACATGATCAAGAAGTTGATGACGAGCATGAGCAGCCCCCCCTCTTTAAGGTTTTTGATCCTCTTAGCCGAACCTGGAAACATCTCCCTTGTCCACCCTACTTCAATAAACATTCATTTGACAGTAACTATTATTCCGTCAAAAATCACTTTGTTTGGGGCCACAAGCTCGGTGTTGTGCCTTCGCATGGTGATTTATACATGTTTGACACTCACCAAGAGAAATGGGACTGTCATCCACTAAAAGGAGAATTCGAAGCCACGAAGGAGATCTCGAATGAGATGTTTGGGAGGTTTGTGGTTGTTGCAGAATTCCAGGGGTTTTTAATTGGCATACTTAAGGAGGAGAGATCACAGCTTGTCTCTTATCAGTTGGATCAGAATGGGAACCCCAAGCTGTATCGGGTGCTACATGAGCTTCAAGGCATATTCTGTCCCTTTCTAAATTCCAATTTCTCAGAGTGTTACTTGGGTGAATTTGATGGTGGCCGTATGTGGTTAGTGCAAACCAATCAGATAGTGTCAAGTCACGATTATATTGAGCACTATACACGTATAGCAGTGTTTCAAGTTTCCATCTCAAACGACCTTGCTGGTAATCCAATTCTCTCGGCACATATTGAGGCTGCGGAATTTTATGATGATTTAAAGCTCTCCACCGCTTTTGTCAGGCGCCATCATTTGAACAAGCATGATACCGAGAACAAAGTGTTGTGTGGGAGCATTGTACCACATCCATGTTGATCACTGAGCCTAGCTAGCTAGTGCTTGATTTAATTATTCCATACAAGTCATATGCTTGAATTTTGTGATGGACAATACTTGGCTGCACACCCATGTGCCCCAAGGGATGCTTACCTCTATACGTGGACCTTTAAGAGAGCGACACGTGGTTATTCCATTTGATAAAATATTTTATTTTTCTCTTATGGATGTTTTTGTTGTTGCTAACGGAATGGAGTCTGCACGTTAAACATCTCTCAATTAAGTTTTTTTGTCATCTTCTCATCTATTGCTTTTACTTCAAATGTCATTGTCTTTCTCTAGCCAAAGTCTTCCTCTGTTATTCTAACTCTCATCCTCTGCCTTTTCTTCCAGTAAGCTCAATTACTTACCAAACAAAAAAAAACACTATATTAACCATGATTCATTCATATTAATTAAAGATGATACACAGACTAGTTGAAAAAACAAATTACATATCCAAAAACAAAATCAAAAAACAAATAAAGGCTTCGTAAAAAAAAAATCCAGCAAAATAGCAGCAGAAACATCACTTAATGAATCTCTTAATTGTTGAGTCACTTGAAGTAGTTGTGTGAAAGAAATGTTTTCTGGCCAACTTGTGGTTGCATCCAACTTCCCAGAAGTAGGAAATTGTATGTTAGTTTCAGGCCTAATATGTCCCTGCAATATGTATAATTAATCAAGTAGTGTTAGTACTTAGTAGTTCAACATTAATGTTAAGAAAAATCTGAATTTAAGAAGTTTAAAGCACTTTTCAATGTTAATTAGTACTTAGTAATTTCTTACTTGAGTCAAAACATCATATGCTTGAACATCATATCCAATAATCGGTTGTGATTGTGAAGTGGTACCTATAGAGTCAGACTCCTACAATTGTTTTGCAAGTAGAAAATTTATTAACTAATTAATACAAACAATTATTAACTGCATCACAAGGCGTAGAATGTACCTGCATAGCTATTTTCCTTCTTGTGGGAGCTTTTGTGGTCTTCTTATGTACTTTGCTTTTTTTTCTTTCAGCTGGGTCTTTGAATCGAGTACGGGGACGACCAACTGTGGCTTTTCTTTTAACTCCTCGCACAATTGTTGTTGCACAAGTGTTAGACTCAATTATTCCCTCAGCATCTTCATTTTCATCAAACACACTTTTTTCTTTTGAGCTATCACTAGAACCTGTCCCTTCTTTGTCACCACGATTTTTCTTTATTTCCTCCAAGCCTTTGAGCATGTTAACCAAACTTTGATGGGCATATTCAGTTAACTCTTCATCATCTGCTGCAATTGAAGCAATGTCACGAAAAGTGCGACACAAATGGCTATGTCGTTTTCCTATCGACTCCTTAGGATTGTCATGAGCACCAATTCCAGGATAACTAGTAATACTCATAGCCTTTGCTTCTCTTGTCCATCGCTTTAAAATATATTGGGATGGAATTTTCTTCACATTCTTCTTGTCAAGCACTTTTAGTGCATGAGCGCACAAAATTCCAACAAAAGTAAACTTCTTACAGCTACAATCGATTAATTGGGTTGAAACCTCAAATTTAACCAAATGCTCATGATGCTCTGAACTATAAGACACTTTATACTCTGATATTGTCCCAGACTTGCTAACTTTGAAAGCACTATAATTATGAATTCTCACAAACTCTTCTTGAAATAGTAAGAAAACATCTGGAGTATAAACCTCTGCTCCATGTTGCAACATATGGGCACTTACCGATAAAAAAAGAGCTGTTTGAATCATCTTGTACTCAGCAATTAATTCTTCATATCTTCGATCAGCCACAACCCTCTCATAATGTTCAAAAAATCGCAAAAGATTATGCTCCGGCTTCAAATACTTCTTTAGCACATTGTTCATGCATTCACTACGGTGTGTGCTCTTCATATCCGCAGTAAAAGTATGTCTTCCGTATACCAAAGCCCATTTCTCTCGCATTTCAAATAAAGCATTCAACCATTTGTTGTATTTAAGGCCATATTTTGCAAGCATTTGGTTCCACGCTAGTAGCCACTCATTTTCAAACTCATGGTCATACATGCATTTGCTAAAATCATCGGCAAATTCTGAAGATCCATGAAAAATATGGCTCAAATTCTTAGCAGCATTTTGATAAAGATGCCAAACACATAATCGATGTGTAGTTTCAGGAAGGACATCTTTTATTGCTCTAGCCATTGCAGCTGATTGATCCGTGAGAATCGTCATTGGCTTCTTCCCAGACATAGCAGAAATGAATGTCTCAAATAACCACCTAAAAGAATCTATGGTTTCATCATATAGCAAAGCTGCACCAAACAATGTTGTTTGCTTGTGATGATTAACGCCAACAAATGGTGCAAATGGTCGGCCATATTCGTTTGTCCTATAAGTCGTATCAAAACAAACCACATCTCCAAAAAGATTATAATCACTTATTGAGCGTGCATCAGCCCAAAATATGTTTGTGATCATATCATCTTCATCAACTTGAATTGAATAAAAGTAAGATGAATTTTCAGATTGCTTTTTCTGAAAGTACTGCAATATAGCACATGCATCTCCCTTTTCCATTTTAGACATCCGCTTTTTATGTATGTAATTCTGGTAATCCTTATGCGTAAAGCCAAGATTTTCCCGCCCTCCTACTTCTCTGCTCATAAACTCCACTGTTGCTTTAATGGATAAACCTGATTTTTCTGCATCATCAGCATGTACTTTTTGAGCCTCAGACATTCTTCTATTAACCTTCAACATATGCTTCATTGGGGTTCTAATCAAAGCATGATTATGACTCTCCTGAAATGATACAACCCTGAAATTTCCATTTTTCTGCAGTAGGCAGGTCATATGTGCTTTACAACCACATCTTGTAATTGGTTGAGAATAAGATGCATTTGAACTGCGTTTGTTATTTGCACGATATCCTTCTTTTGAACAACAATAACGGTTCCTTGTCACAAAACCATCACTATTTTTTTTCCTGTGTTTTTTTCTGACATTGAACCCAAGTTTACCACCATAATTGACATAAAATCTGTATGCACTTTCAACATCCATAAACTCCTTTCCGAGAATGACCTCTTCAGTTTTCTGTTCATGCACATCATTAGGAGGTACAGGAGTAGTAAAATCACACTAGTCTTCGCCTTGCAAATCTTCAGAATCACTTGATGTCCCAGTGCTTAAGCTTATACAATTTGTGGTCTCCATTCACCTACAATATAATAAACTAGTTTCAATTGTTGCATCATATGATACTAATGAATGGTTATACAAGAATCAAATTAAGAAGTACATGTAAATTTAACTTCTCGTTGTTAATTGTGGCATTCTATCAAACATGTCTTGTGCAATTTATATATCTCTTATAACCACAAAATTAATGATTGAAGTAACAATCTTTGGATTAAAAAATAAAAAAGGACATTATATAACTACTAATCATAGATGAATCTTAATACTTACAATTGTTGTTTTCAGGCTATCAAAATAAGGTCCTCAAAATAACTCGAATCCAACCCAATATGCAATACTATATGAGAGAAAACATAAAACAATATTTTGGGTTGACATTCATCTGGACCTTTCAAGTTCGTTCTCCCTGGATTTTACTGAAGGAAAAGCAGAGGATGAGAGTTAGAATAACAAAGGAGGACAACTTTGACTGGAGAAAGACAATGACATTTGAAGAAAATGGAATAGATGAGAAGATGACAAAAAAATTAATTGAGAGTTGTTTAACGTCCAAACTTCATTCCGTTAGTAATAACAAAAGCATCCATAAGAGAAAAACATAATATTTTTATCAAATGGAATAACCACGTGTCTCTCTTTTAGTGGTCCACGTATAGAGGTAAGCATCCCTTGGTGCACATGGGTGTGCATCCAAGTATCGTCCTTTTGTGATAGACTGCTTAAACAATTGAATGTTTGTTTTTGTAATCTTCCTATATTATATTCTGCATTCCCTACATATATGTTTACGATTTTTCTCCTACGTACGTTTCAATTATTCATTTATTCATATGCTTATACGATTTTTCCTCTACCTTTCAATATACGATTTAAACCCATCCCTTGTAATACGTATTAGTTGAAAGATGTATCATTTGTACGACTTCGTTTTTCATGTTTATTTAAAAAAGTCATAAGAAATTTCCTATGTTCTGGTTCAACTTGACATAGGAAAGGGTAGCTAGCTAGCTAGGTCTGAGTTTTGACATGACTAATTAAGGTCAATTCCTTTAGCTTGTAGCTCTACTCTGATCTGCCTTCGCTGCATTACCTCAACGTATTTTTTGAGGTTTGATATTCTCTACTGCCCTATGCTAGCTTCTTATTGTTCTCAAATATTGGTCAATGACAGAAAGATGAAGATGCATGGATTTCTACGTGCATTCAAATGTTGTTATTTTTTTTTTGATTTTAACTATAGTAATTTAGACTCGATCTCTACCTTTTGTATTTGACGGTTATGTATTAATTGTTTGAGTGTTGTACATCCATTCCCTCATTTATTTAAAAAATTTACATAAAAACTCATTATATTTAAAAAATTTACATAAAAAAAATCCCACGGTCAAGTTCTTTAACTAATTCGAGATTCAATAGTCGAGGGTTTGGGGAACGTGCTCCACACGACCATATTTTGATAAGTTCTTCTTTCTCATTAGTTCTCGTCCGGTGGCGCCCCCCCCCCCACAAGTTTTTTAACTCTTTTATATAGCAATTAATTTGCCTAAGCTTTTTACAGTCCTAGTTCATAGGCGTAAATAAACTAAATTCACAAGTAAACACCTCTCTCCTTCTTCATGTCATCCACCCACCAACTACAAAACACGCCTCGTTGGTGTGGGTTGGCCTAATGTCTATAAAAAACACTGCATGGATGGATGTAGTTGGTGTGAATCGAACCGTGTGTTGGATTTCGTTGGTTTTTAGGCGGTGTTGTTCTTCTTTCCGATTTGGTGACTACCATCACACGGCAAGGAAGCTCGGAATCCCAGCTTGGACGTTCTCTTCGAAACGACAAAAAAGAAACGTCCGTGATGAACTCCGGGGGTTAAGAGATGAACGGTAAGGGTATAGGAAGAGTAGGTTGTTAGAATTAATTAATACCTTCCGATATATTGCTGACCAAAGACATGAAAAGGGAAGAAAAGAGAGAAAGCCAAAAAGCTTTCGGTGAAAGAAGAAAGAAAAATTAATTAAATAAATAAATATATAATATAAAAGTATAAAAGTAATTATAAGGGAAAATAAGAGGTAATTTGAATTTAAATTTCGCCACCGCGTCGGTGGTTGCGCCTCCCTATTGTGGTGGTTCGCCGATAATTTATCGGGATTCAAACGTTTTCAAATCTTCGTAATTGTCTGTCATGATGGTGACCGGTGTCATCAAAGTCCGGTGATTTTCATACTGCAGCAAACCAAAGACATGTCTGTTATTTGGTCATTTAGACTGAAGCACGAGTGAATCAAGAGTGAAGCAAGAGATGAAGGCATTAAGGAATGTGAACCTTTACTCCACTGACTTTACTGTTCACGTATCTAGATATTTGTCTTAGTTTATGCTTATATGCAACTTGTAAACTAATATCTAGTCAGGGGCGGATCATAGTGGTAGCTAACCCAGCTTTAGCTGGGCAAATTTTTTTTTTTTTTAGTATGTAGAGCACACTTGATTTTTTTAATAATTAATAATACCTTGCTAATTCATTCAGGTGGACTTTATTCTTTGAACTCTCTCCCATGTATTAGACAATTAATATCTTATCAAAAGCCTATTAATTAGACTATCCCTATTCTATTAAAACCCTATTAGACTATCCTTATTCTATCAAAACCCTATTAGAGTATTAGTATTAGTATTCTATGATTTCTATCAAAACTCAAAAGTCAAAAAACAAAACTTCTACAATTCTACATCCTCTGTTCCTTACTTCCTTTCAAAATTAAGCAACGGTGAGAGAGTGAGAGCCTGGGAGAGGCACACACTTGATTATTGTAGCAGTTTCAAGGTATTTTTCAATTTTTTATTTGTCCCCCCTTTCAAGTTTCAACTTCTCTCTTTGTGCAATTTATATGTTTGATGTTTCGGTTTTCAATTTTATTTGTTTAGTCCAATAGTCCATGATCTATTGATCCATTTGTCCATCAGTTAAATTGTTAAACTCATCCATCATCAGTTATTCAATTGATCAGTTCATCACATTGAATATTGGAAATTTGTAATCATTGTTTCATTGTTTGGTTGCTGCGACCTGACTTCTTGAGTTGTTGCAAAATCAATTTATAGGTATATAATGTCAGATCATCATCTTAATCCCAAGCGAATGAAGACTCTATTTTCTTTTTACAAGAAAAATAATGATAATCAATCATCAACATTAAATCAGGGGCTGCCTTCTCCTAGTTCTCAATTTAAATGATATTTTTGTATTTGCAATTTTGCAGTGTGAGGCAAGTCCTCCATTTTGATTTTGTAAGTTTTCTTAATGCTTAATGAAATTTTTTTAGCTCACCTAAAATTTGAACTCTAGCTCCGCCCCTGTATCTAGTTGCTAATCCTTTCCTTAGCTGGTTGGATTAGCTAAAATATCTACTTTATATAAGGTTCAATGTTAACCTAGAATAGAGTAATCTCAGTTGTAAGAATATCAAACAAAGACCACTGAATATTCATACTCTATTTTTCAAGTTATTGCTGTAATTTCAGTACTTGTCAAGAACACTTTACAAGTTACTAAACCCTTAAGAGATCATTCTCATCATAGGCCCAACAAAAAATCCAACATAGGTAGCTTAAGTAATTATTTTGATAGACTAGTAATCAATGGAACTACAAGTCGAGTACGTATTGTTTTTTCTTTCTTTCATAAGAGCGGGTGATCCAATATTCATATTACTTTCCTAGTTTCCTATTTCCCATTGATCCAAATGTGTTGGATGGGGGTGTGTGTCTTAAAAAAAAACATGTGTTGGAATTAAAAATATAGATATATATATATATATATGGTCATTTTGTCTACGGACGCCTAAAGACTCAAAAAGTGAACTGCCGATGAGTTCAGGTTGTCCACACCCGTTGCGATTTTCTTTTGCTAATTAATTAAGGTGGTCATATATGTTCCTTTCTTTAGCAATCAGTTCTTGAATTTGTTAGAAGTTTGTTGTGACTGTTTTTTTTTTTTTTGGTATGAATTGCTGGGTTATTCCACGGTCAGTTTGTGTAATTATCATTTAACATTCACCGGATAAGCTCACTCAACGATGTAGCTTGGAATCTTTTTTGGATCCTTCTTAATTAATTTCTTCTATTCCATATTGATATAGCCCCTATATACCAGCAGTGTTATGTAAATATAATGCACCATGCTTTCACAGTAATTTTCTCGACATTTCTATTTCATTGCAATCAATTGAACCTGCATATATCGTTCATTTGTCTTGGATCGGAAGGCTAGGACATATAGTCGACGTTGATTCATCAGTTTTTTTTAGCAGTTTTTTTTTCTTTTCCTTTTCTGCATTCAGACGCTGCTCCTTTTGTTTGATGGGGGTGGGCTAGGGATAAATATGGATAAATTTTCGGTACGTCATATTGAATATGAAGAAACTCTAGTTTCGGTAGCTGAATGATTATGGTGAATCGAAGGGCATGGGGATTCAAAACCCAACAGTACGCAAGGTTTTAAAATTGACATAGAGATGAAGATGAATTTCTATGTGCATTAATTCAAATGTCTTTATTTTTTGTTTGTTTATTTTAAAGATTAAATTCAGTTTATCATCCTAAATTTTAAACTGAAAATCATGTTGGTCCTTAATTTTTTAATTTCATCAGCACTCGGTAGTAATTTCTGAACTTATAAATTTGATCAATATAGTCCAACCATAAACTAATTTGTTAATTTTGATCATTAAGCACTGGCATGGCTCAAATAAGACTGACATTTTGATGATGTTGTGATGACGTGGAATGTCTGGTCATCTTAGCTGCATACGTGATATTGGTGGATTGACTTTGATGATGTGGTGTGTTTTGATTTATGGAGTGGGTCTCATCCTTACTTAACAAAAATAATAACTAAGAGTTTGGAAAACACACTTTTGTTTCGGCGGTAATGTAACTAAAAAAATGTTATTAACAAGAATCTAAAACTATATAATTTGAAAAAATATTTTTTTTATTCCTCTTCCTTATATTTAACTTAATAATATTAATTTTCTTTCCATCATATCATCTTCAATCTCAAAAACATCATATATTCATACATTTTTTATAAATAACAATCTATTTAAAATAATAAATTTCATTTTAAATTTTTTTTAAATATTTTTTCAAATTTTTTTCAAAATTTATATAAACAATCAACAATAACCTTATTAAAATTTCCTTACATATCAAAAAAACACCCAACCAACTATTTTTTTAAAATAACTCTTTACACCTTTTACTCTCCATTGAATTAAATAACATATACCCCACATCTTATTATTATAAATATACAACCCTAATCATATTCAATCAATATTTTTTATTAATTTCAAAAATTCATTTCATCCCACACACTTTATATTAACAAAATTCTTTCCATGGAGTTGAGGGGGACACGAAGAAAGCCAGTCCGAGGAGGGAGGATCCCCCCGTTCCAAGTTTCATAGTACCAGACGGGGCCCCCCGTTTCCCTCTGAGGGAGGTTTGATGTTGTTTTCTGTATTACTATTCATGGCTTTTTGTTTGTTATTGATCTTTGGTTGTTCCGGAACCGGGGCCCTTGATGGCGATTTTGGGGGAACGGGGGATTTTGTCGCGTTGGTTCCTATGAACAATACTTATGTCTGACCTGGGTCGGACCTAATGTGTCTGACCCCTCTCATTTTTGTTACATTCGATGATTTATTTTTATGATCTGAACCGTTCATTATTTAAATCAATATTTCAAGATCATGCCTGCAAAAAATCATCCAAATTGAAGATCATTAAGTCATTCATTTGTTGAAAGTTAATAACAAACAAATGAACGGTTTTGGTGAAAGTTAATATTCTCATTAACAACCGTCCATTTGTTTAATGCAATTGCACGAGTAAACGATTTCCGTTTTGGATGATTTTTTGCAGGCATGATTTTGAAATGTTGATTTAAAAGATGAACGGTCAGATCATAAAAATAGATCATCGAATGTAATAAAAAATAGAGGGGTCAGACACATTAGGTCTGACCCAGGTCGGACATAAGTATTTTTCATAATTTATGCCACTAAACTAATAAGTCATTTTTTCTTTTTCTTTCAAAAAAAAAACTAATAGGTCATGCTTTAACAAATAAATAAAACCATAACAAAGGGTCGTGGGTCCAAGTCATTTTTGTTGTTGTAATGAACTAATGATTAAGAATAATACTCTTGTCCAACTCAAGTTGGACATTTGTGTCCGAACTCTCTCTTATTAATATACATTTGGAAGTGTAATTCCATAATTTGAACCGTTGATGATGTAAAACAACTTTTATAGATCAATTATGAAAAAAAATTTCAAATTAGGAGATCGTTAACTAGTTAAACAAATGTACTCATCCAATTATATCAAACAAATGTACGGTTTTGGTAAAAACTTACATTCTCATGATGAACTTTATATTTGTTTGATGCAATTGCATGAATAAACGATATATCTCTGTTTACTTTGATTTTGTGCAGAATTGATCTGTAAAGATTGACAAGATCAACGGTTCAAATCATGAAATTACACTTCCGAATATATGCTAATAAAAAAGAGTTCAGACACAGAGGTCCAACCTGGGTCGGATAAGAGTATTTTCCAATGATTAGATTAATTCATAAAGGAGCGGCCGCTTGATTATTAAAAAAAAGTGAACTTATTTTATGAACTTTTCAAAAATTAGAGAATTACACTGTTCTAAACTTCTAATAGAATTACAACTTCTTCCGTTTTTTTTCCCCCACAGTAGAATAATAGAATATCCCTAATTGAAGGGAAAAGAAGAGTCCCATTTTGACCTTGGCTCTGTACAAATAAGGACTTGCACCAACACTTCCACAGCTCTAGGCGGCAGGTAAACCTATAAATCAATCAGGAGCCGCGCAGCCTTCTAGTATCTGTGTCTGCGGCGAACTGCTTCGACAAAGTTTTTGAGGTTAGATCCATCCATCTCTGCTATTTGCAATTCTTTTAATTAATATATAGTACTATATATATGTTCGACCCTTGATAAATATATATACTCTTGTTGTAATTCTTATCGATCTGTTATATGTTCCTACATATTAGAAGTACGTATTAGGCTGCTGCCTGTTACGGTTCACGTTTCAAGAAAGAAAAATGTTGAAGAGGACGCTGAAGAAGGACTTGTTTTCATGCTTGAATAAGAGGTCATGGGCTCCGCCAGTCCATCCAAGTACTACTGGACCTTTCTGCACTCGTTTCTCTCGACAACATCACCAGTTCGAAGAAAGAGAGATTTCCAAGACAATGTCGTCCCCCAGTAAGAAGAAGGATTGGTTTTTATACTTGATGTGGGAGGACTCACGTCGACTGTGCCGTCTAAATCTTAATAAGTTTTGCAAAAAGAGATCTCCCAAGCCAGTGTGTTTTGAATTATTACATAGTGTTGACAAGAAAGACAGTGCTGATGAAATCGCAATTCCACAGGGAGTGCAACCTATAACTGTGGGCCCTGAGGTGTATATGATTGGGGGTTTTAAGCAAAGTGTTGAGTTGGATGTTTATTCCTTTGATCCCACTAATCCAAAGGGTCCTCTCATCCGCCTATCTGACTTTCCTATTTCCCAGTTTCTTGGTCCCAGATGCTCATTCTATGACAGTAATCTTGTGCTGTGCACCATCGAGAACAAAATCTATGCTCTAGCCATAAGAGTCGAAAGAAGAGGAGACTTTGGTTACAAGAAAGAAGAAGCTGCTATTAATTATGATGAGCCTCCAATCTTTTTCAAGGTTTTTGATCCTCTTTACCAGTCCTGGGAAAATCTCCCTCATCCGCCCTTCTTTAATGAATCACCAAGTCATTTTGGTCCCTATGTGGGTGAAGTTGTCCCTAGCGCTTGCGGCCACAAGCTCGTTGTTAGGACTTATTCAAGGCCTAGAGAGAACAGCCCTGCATCTCCCTTAAACACTTATGACTTCGCTCCTGCAGTCGATTCATTTGCCTCATACATTTTTGACGCTCGTGAAGAGAAATGGGTGGAATGTCCAGAAAAAGAGAAAGATGAATGGGGAGATTTGAACGACATCATGCATAAAGGGTTCGATGCTGTTACAGAAATGGACGGCTTTTTAATCGGCATACCGCGGAGTTGTAGGGAACGGCTTGTTGCTTATCAGTTGGATTCTAATGGAATTCCCAAGCTGCACCGGGTGCTGCATGAGCTGGACGGGATATTCTGTCCTTTCTTACTTAGCGGAAACTTTAGCATGGGCAAATGTGATAATGGCCGTATGTGGTTGACCTATTGTGGCACCGGTATTATGGATTCTGGTGGCACGCGTGTAGCGGTGTTTCGAGTTTCCATCTCCAACGACCCAGCTGGCCAGCCAGTTCTCTCCGCACATGTTGAGGCTGCAGAGTTCTATAATTTTAGAACATCTTGCAGAAGTTACTACTCAGCTTTCGCAATGCTGCATCATACGACCAAAGAGAAAAAAGAATTCGGGGACATTATACCACATGATCACCCTCGAGGCTAATGCGACTGTCAGCAGTACTACTGCCTCACCTAGTCACCTGTTAAGGCAAATTCTACATTTGCTTGAATCAGTTTCACAGCATGAGATTAAGTTTATTTAGAACATCAAAATCACAAGTTTCTTTTGTTTTTTTCGTTTCCCTATTGATCGAGTTAGAGATTTGTCTTTTTACTATATACTGCATCCCCAATAAATGAAAATAGCTAGAGCTTTTTCTCCTCTCTTCCAATTATTGTTCTTCTTGTTCATGCGTTTTTACCATAGACGTCCTTTATGGCTTTATCGAAGGCATCCCTAGCCTTCTACTAGCAGCTAGCAGTCTCAATAGTCATTACTGATGTTGCATGTCAGAATTGCTAGGAAGAGCATATATTAATATTGATACAAATGGAAATATAAGTTAAGAGAGACTCTTTCGGTTATCAATCATGTCTCTCTTATATATATTTCCTTTGTTTCCATTGAAGATTGCCGGGCTGTATATCAAGTCGATCGAGCTGATAAGTTATTTCTTTGTTTGGACTGAAATGACTTCATTAACAAGATCAGTAGAGGAAGATAACACAGCATGCATGAGAAAGATATATAGAAGCATGAAATTCAGACTAAAAAGGTAGAAGCATGGAATATTGAGAAAAATATTGGAAACCAATCAAGCACACATGTACATCTCTTTTTTGCTTTCCACTAGAACTGTTATTACAGCAATCATCTTTCAGCCTAGTATTCCCGGGAAATGAACTGACAGTAAATGCAGGTTGAATTCAAAGATAGCCAACATTAGTTTCTAATGGTGCTTCACTGCTAGAGGACTCTTTACATAGTGATTGCCATCTGACCATATTAACTCACCAAATGCATACCCTCGAGGCTTACCCTTAACCTTGGCTTCGACTATAACCTTGAACTTTTTCACTTCACCAATTCTCTCAAATTTCAGGCTTCTAGGTTTAACCAAAACCACTACGTCCGGAGGTGCCTTGACATGCACTTTGTATGTGCCAGGTGAACCAACATTTGTAACCTTTCTTCTAGTAACGGTCACTAACTCTGCACTTAGATTTGGAACTGCAATTGCTGGGTAGTTGAAGTCTCCTAGACTGAAAGACTTGGGACATTTATAAGGTGAACCGTAGAATGATTTGATCTTGGTTTCGTTGTATCCTCTAGCACATAAGAAGTTCAAGTAATCAAGTGTTGTTAGGTTATAGATTAGTCCAGGGTCCATTGCGTTGTTTGGTTGAATGTGTCCTGCACCATAGGCAAATGGTGTTGCCTTCACATAAGACAACAAATCTCATTTCATCTTGTAGAGAAATACATCTAAATTCTCTCAAATATATATATTACTTTACCCTAACATCCATAACCATAATTCTCTATAAAAAACCCCATTACCCTCTAAACAAAAACTCAACAAATCAACTAAATAGGAAGAGATAGCAAAAATATTTTATACAACATAATTTTTTTTTCATAAATACAAATATTCATATACATAGAATAAATATTTTAATAATAAACTTTATTTTTTTTTTTTATTTTTAATAAATTTATCACTAATTTAAACCAAAATCCATTTTTAATTTCACAATAAATTTCTAATAAATTACAATACTAATTCCAAAAAAACATTTAAAATAAAAAAAAAAAAATTATTACACCCAACAAAATAAAAAAAACACATTTTTATTTTAATTTCACAATAAATTTCTAAAAATACCATAATCCAAAACCCAATTTAAAAAAAAAACCACAAATATTCCACTTTAATTATTTTACCATCCTACTTAACAAAAATAATAATAATAAAAATTTTTTAACAAATTTTCCACCCACTCCAATCCCACCTCATAGATATGACACCCATATAATAAAAATAAAATAAATCTCCTCTCTCCCCGACCCCCCCATTTCTATTCTCCATCTAATCTTTTTTCCCAAACCTAGACTATTATGAAACCCACACGAACCAACCCACAATACCCCATCTTCTCCTAAATTAATTTTTATGAAATTTAGATTCAAACTAATCAAATATATTTCCAAACAATTAACAATAGAAGACGAGGAGAAGAAAAATAGAAAATACAATGGCAGAAAAAATCGAGAGAGAAAATTTTATTTTATTTTACCCAACTATAATTCAACCATAAAAAAATTCTTTATCAGCAATAATAAAAAAATTACACCTCCCATCTTATACTCATTTAAACTTATCCCTTTTTTAAACCCATTTTAATTTTTCTTTGTTTTTTGCTTAACCCCATCTATCCCAAAAATAAAAAATAAAAACTAATTACCATAAACTAAAACACAAAATAAATAAAACATCAAATAACTTTTTTTTAATGAACTAATATCAATTCATAAAAGTATATTAAAAAAATATTTTAAACTTTTAAAATAGAAATCACTCTATAGAATCAACTCTTTCTTTTTTCCCACATAAAAATAAAACCCTAAAAAAAAACAACAAATAACCCACACCAAAAAACAACCCATACCCCAAATTTTTAATAACCCCTATACCCAAACCTTACACTCACTTTTACATCATATAAACTTACCTAAATAAAAAAAAAAAAAAAAACCCCCAAACCAAAAAAAAAAACCCCCCAAAATCTACTAACTTTAAACAATATAAACACCCCTCCCCCCCCCCCCCCCCCCCACCCCCCCCCCCCCCCCTCCTTTTATTGGTCTTCCGCCTCCGCCCTGCCTTTTTGCCGGTTAAACTAGAAAGACCGAAAGACACGAACAGCGAGAAAGCCAGCAACAACCCCCCGAAACCTCAAAGCGAGAACAGTTAGAGGAACAAAACACACATCCTTGCAAGTTCACTTCGACCTTGTCCGGCTCCTTTGGACTTCTTCCGCTTTTTGGGCAAAAGAACCACTTTGAATTTTCCGACTTGAAGGATACTTTTCCCTTTCTCCTCTCACTTCCGGGGTTTCTTTTCCTTTCAACAACATACACACCAATTCACAACTTTCCTACAACAAGACAACCCGTTTCCAACTACCCTTTTTCACTTCTAATGCAAAGTATTTTTAACGGGTTGTGAAAACCTGGAGAACGGAAGGCCTTGGGGGTTTGCTGACACCTACTTTGGAGTTTCTTTCGACAAAGAATTCGACTTGGCGGCCGGGACCCTTTTGCCCCTTCTTTGTCTCGCCTCTGTGACCCCCCCGCCCCATCTTTTCAACCCATCGAGGGTAGGGAGAGTACACCCCCCGGTCGAAAACCCCATGCCAGGGACCTGCCACGCACCGCCCCAACCCCCTCCCCCCCCCCCCCCCCCCCCTCCTCCCCCCCCACATTTACCCCCCACCCACGATATAACCCCGGCGACACAACCCCCTCAAAGACGAAAAACTCCCCGACCAAAAAAGACGAGAAACCCCGCGGGGAAGACCCCCCCCCCGCCCCCGGCCCCCCTCCCCCCCCCCCCCCCCGGCAAGGGCCGCCCGCCCCCAAAAAGGGGCGGAAAGAGAAAAAGAGGGGACAAAGAGGCAAGGTCACGGGGGGGAGGGGGTGGGGTCCCACGGAACCCCCGGCCGGGCCGCCAAGGAAAAAAAAGACAGCGCGTCCCTCCTTTCCTCGCGCGGCGGGGCTACGTTTGGGCGGCGGGAGAAGGAACGCAAAAAGAGAAAGGAAAAGAGAAAAAAGAAACACCCCCCTTCTTTCCCTCCCCGGCGCGCGGCAAAGGCAAGGGCGGGCCGGGCCCCCCCCGCCCCTTCCTCCCGCTTCGGCTCGGTTTACCACCCCGGGGGCTGGGCCGCCGGCGGGGGGGGGATTATAAGGGAACGTAGAGTTTGACTTGGTTTCGTTGTATCCTCGGCACATAAGAAGTTCAAGTAATCAAGTGTTGTTAGGTTATAGATTAGTCCAGGGTCCATTGCGTTGTTTGGTTGAATGTGTCCTGCACCATAGGCAAATGGTGTTGCCTTCACATAAGACGAATCAAGTATCGCTTCATTACTGTCATCTTGTGTTGTAGCTGCATATAGAAGAAAACTATATGTATAGTGATTTAAGAAAAATATGGTCAAACGAAATCAACTAAGCGAAAATAGTGTACCGGTTGTCATGATTGCAGATTTAATAGCTGCTGGACTCCAATCTGGATGGAGTGTCCTGAGAAGCCCTGCAATTCCGGAAACATGAGGGCACGCCATTGAAGTGCCGGTTTGAATATTAAAAGGAACCCGGCGAGTATCAGATAATTGATAAGTTGGTCCTGTTGCTTCAGTATAAGCAGCAATTATGCTCACCCCTGGTGCAATGATATCAGGCTGAAATGTATAATGAAATTTTTCATGTACTATAATCTGTATGATAAATATTTTAGAAAGAAAACAAATTGTTTTGAATTAGAAATGAGAAAGTAAAATGATTGACCTTAAAGATTGACTGCTCTAGAAGATTAGGCCCCCTCGATGAAAATGGAGCTACAAATGGAGCTGGCTTTGTTCCCAATTCAGTCTTTACTGGAGTTATGTAAGCCACAGGAGTTCTGTTGTAAAATTATATTTATACTCTATGAGTTACTAATTAAGACATCAATTCTATCATAAACAAAGTTCAAGTAGAGATAATAGAGTGAGGGAGTTAAAGACTTTGTAGATTTAATGTAACCAAAAACATGTTTGCCGTCGGTGTAGTTGAGATGTGAAACAAGGAGCACATGAGGATCGGCTACAACATCGTTTCCACTTTGCTCATCATTAACCAAGATCATTCCTACGGCACCTGCAATATCAGCCTGCTGGCTCTTTTCAGTTCTTGCATTATCGTTGTATTCTCGAAGGCAAACCAAAATTTTTCCTTTCACTTTCCTAGGATCAAGGGATCCAGCATTGCAAATTGCACTGTGAGTTGAAAAGTGAAGCAAAGTATACATTGTTAATGTCATAAAACTTTGTAAAAGTGGTATAGCGAATTATTGTGCTCACGTCTCTCGGGTGGATGCATTAGTATATTTCGCATCTGCAGCGCTTATCAACGGGTAGAACTTTGTGGATGGTAAGCTTTTAGCTGAAAGGCTTGCTCCCTGACACAGGGAAAATGTAAACAAGTTGGTGCATCATCATTCATCAGTGCCAAAGCTAGCAATTGTACAGATAAAGTATGCAAAGTGCTACCTTCAAATGCTTTTTGTTTCCGAGGACAACATAGCTTGTGAACTCTCGATCAATTGTGCTGGCACCAACTGTTAATAACCATGGCGACAGATTTAAAACTGTCCCCGGATTTGGTCCAGAATTTCCAGCGGCACTAACCACAATAATACCATTTTTAACTGCATGGAAGGACCCTATTGAAATTGCATTGTTAAAAAACTCTTCTATTCCTCCACCAAGAGATACGGAGATTACATCCACGCCATCACTTATTGCAGCATCAAAGGCAGCTAAGATGTCTGCATCGAAGCACCCCACACCTTCAAATGGTGGCCAGCATACCTTATATGCAGCAACACGAGCTTGAGGCGAGCCACCCTTGGCAATTCCATTGCCATTGCCAAAAATACTTACTCCTGGAACAAAGCCACCTGCAGCTGTGGATAGGGTATGTGATCCATGACCATCGTAGTCACGAACAGTGGAATAGGAGGAGTTGAGAGGGCCAGCATACATGGCAAGACCATTGTTAAAGTACCTAGTTCCAATCAGTTTTCTGCAACCAAATATTAAAGCATATATGAATTTCTTTTCTCTAAAGGAAAAAGTGGGTATTAGTGGATGGAAAAGAATGAACCTGTTGCAATGAACTTGCTTTGTGTCATATTGACAGGTTCCACTCCACTTGAAAGGGACAGGTCCCAATCCTTCATCACTAAAGCTTTTTGATTCTGGCCAAACACCTACCACACCCTTTTAGTGTCAAACATACTATTGTAGAACAAACATAGATACTTAATGCTTTAATGTTAAGTCCTGTAAACATCTCTAAAATAAAATGACCTATAAGCCGAATGTGCAATGTTCTCTAGCCAGAAAATTGGCATGCATGTTATGTTGTCTGACTGTCAACTTGGTATCGATTGCACATTCTAACAAGCATCAAGATCACTAGTTCAAATTGATAGATCGAAAATGTAAGATTTCAGACTATTTGAAGAGAGTACAGTTGTTATTTTTTGATCTGTTGCAAAAATACTTTAGATGAGGTTGAGATCTGACATTCGTGAAACTATGCTACAACAGATGTACACTTGTTATACTGCTATTAATTTGGAGTGAACTGAAAAGTTACTCATTATTATGCTTCCATCACAAGGTTTATCATTCATAGAAATCAGTTCCTCAACTTATGCCGAAGTACTTTACAAGATATTTGGTAATGTTAAGCTCCAAATGACATAAAGAGAACTTACCAGTATCAATGTTTGCAATTATTGTATCTTCACCGAACCTTGCTTTCTTCCAAATGGAGTCTGAAGGAATCAGGCCATTTCTCTCTAATCCGAGAAAATTCCATGACCGGGTTGTTTGCAGCTTTCTTCCCTTGTTTATGAAAACTGATAACACATTTGGATCCTCTGCATCCTCAAAAATAACCAGCAACTTAATACGATTAAGAAAAAGAAAATTATATAAGTGACATTTTAGTACTACTTACTAGCAATCTCAGCAGCTTCTTCCTCTTCAAGAATTGCTGCAAAACCATTTATGTGTCTAGTATACGAGTAGAAAATCACATCTTTGGCACTTTCATTGCTGTGAATGAAACTCAAATCAGACAAACACAAAATTCATAGATAAAATTAGACGAAACTCACCAGAGTTTTAACTTTGTATCGAAGTATATATATACCTTCTCAAGAAAGACCCCAGAAAATTGTAGTGAAATTTTGTCACAAAATCGAGATCAGTCAATGATGGGTCTGGACCATGTGAATGTGCTCCCAAGTACACTATATATGGCTGCAGTACCATGAAGAAACAGAAACTATAAGAACTGAAAATCCATAGAAGTTCATCAACCACATTCAAATATGAAACTTCAAGTAAATGAATCAAAACAGAAGCATGCTTACCTTTTTAATGGAAAGGGTAGGTGTTTGCAACAGAGAGAACAAAAAAGCTGATAATAACAGTAATGGAGGAAGAGATGAGAGCACCATTGCTTTGAAGCTTTGTGCTAAAACCTAAAAAGTTGACTACAAAGCTGGCTAAAGTTCGTTTCTCGGTATGACATAATGTTGAAATATAACCTTATAAAATGTATATGGCACTGATAACTAGAAAAAGTAGATTCTCAAAAAAAATTGGTTGACCACTTTTATTCTTCTTCTTTACTTGCTTGTTAACAAGTCTTATTCTCATATGGCCATATTAGATCAGTTCTTCTTTAAAAAAATCAGAAGATGCAATTATTAGCACTAGTTTACAAGCCTTTGTCCTAAATCTTGTTTTATGGCATGGGAGGCAAGTAGTGACTCAGAAATAAAAAAGAAATGTAATTCCATAGTAAATTGCACATAATCAATCATGAAAAAACTAATCATCAAATCTTTATTAAGTTTTTATTTTTTATGAATAGGACAGAAACAGACATATACAAAATAACTGAACAACCTCTATCTGCAAATTCTAAAGGCTCTATCTAGCCAAAAAAAAAATGAGAGTGAATAATTGATTGATGAAGTTTGTCATTTCTAGTACCGCATCACAGAAATAGGACTCCTCACAATGTGCTTGCCATCCGACCATTTCAACTCTCCAAACACATAGTCTGGACTTCGAACCTTACCAACAGCCTTCAGCGTAACCTTGAATTCCTTCTCTTCCCCAACGGCCTTGAATTTCAACCTGCTAGGCTGAACCGAAACAGAAACACTGGATGGTGCATGAACGCGTGCTACGTATGTGCCTGGAGTACCGACATTCTTCACTCTTCTAGAAATGGTAATTGGTTTGTCACGAAGATCAGGAACTGTAATTGTAGGATAGTTGAAATCAGCAATGCTATAGGTGTTGGAACATTTGTGTGGCTTGTCAGAAAATACTTTGAGAACTGATGTATTGTAGCCATGAGCACATAAGAAATTCAAGTAATCATCGGTAGTTAAGTCATAGACAAGTCCAGGCTTTGCTACGCGATTTGGATGAACATGGCCTGCACCATAAGCAAATGGTGTAGCCGAAGCCTTGGTTGAATCCAGAATTGATTCCTCTTTGTTGTCACGTATTCTTGCTGCAAAAGAAGCACAACAATGCAAAAATAAATAAATTAGGAAGTAGTGGACAAGTGTAACGAATCTTGGTCACTAGATGGTTAATTTTCTGGTACCTGTGGTCATGATTGCAGATTTAATAGCAGCAGGGCTCCATGAAGGGTAAAGTGATTTCAGAAGACCGACGATTCCAGATACATGAGGGCATGACATAGAAGTTCCAGATAATGTCATGTAAAGTGGGCGACGCTTATCAAGCTTTGAATTAGTTGGAGCAGTTGCTCCGGTATAAGCAGCAATAATATCCACTCCTGGTGCTGTGATATCAGGCTGATATATATATATGCAAACCGGAATAAGTGAGTTAATTGCCTAATACGAAAAAAAAATTAACAAAGAATTTCAAAGAATACCTTAAGGATCGATGGCTCAATAGTGTTAGGTCCCCGAGATGAGAATGCAGCCATATATGGAGCTGGCTTTGTTCCCTTTAAGGTCTTGACACGAGTAATGTGAGCCAAAGGGGTCCTGGAGTATACAAAGCATATGAGCCAAGAACTTTAGAGGTTCAAATGCAAAGCGAAAAGGTCTAAAAAAGTACTTGGTAGAATTCAGGTAGTCGAAGACACGTTTTCCATCAGTGTAAGTGAGATGTGTAGCCGGGAGCACATGAGGATCAGCTATAAGTTCATCTCCACTTTGCTGATCGTTAACCAAAACCATTCCAACAGCGCCTGCAAGAGAAGCTATCTCGCCCTTTTCGGTTCTCCCATTCTGGCCACGAAGGCAGACCAAGATTTTCCCCTTCACCTTCTTCGGATCGAGGGTCCCATTCAAACATAGAAGGCTGCAGGAATTCAAGAAGAAATTGTCAAGTATTGTAGATGATGCAGAACTAAATCATTAGCAGCATGAGTACTCACGAATCTTGAGAAGGTGCAGTAGCTGCATTAGCATTGGCTCCACTTATCAAAGGATAGAACTTTCTAGACGGCAAAGCTCTAGAGGAAAGACTTGTTCCCTATCATGAAAGGAAGTGTCACATTGGGGTGTCAATTTATAAATGGGGTCTCTCTAGCATTACTCGTAGCAGTAAAAGTGAAACAGAACCAAGCTAGGGGTCCAAATAGGAATACCTTTAGATGCTTCCCCTTTCCAAAGGACACATAACTACTGAACTGGCGATCAATCGTGCTAGCCCCAACTGTAAACATCCATGGTGCCACATTCGACACTGTCCCCCGGCCAGGCCCCGAATTGCCAGCTGAGCTTACAACAATAATTCCATGCTTAACCGCATGGAATGAGCCTATTGAAATCCCATCCTCTAAAAACTCTACAGGATCACCACCCACAGACACCGAAAGCACATCCACACCGTCACTGATTGCACCATCAAAGCCAGCCAAGATGTCTGCATTGAAGCACCCTCCCTCTGCACCACCAACAAAACTTGGCCAACATACTTTGTAAGCAGCCACACGAGCTTTCGGTGATCCACCCTTAGCAGTGCCATTGCCATGACCAAAAACATTAGCACCAGACACGAAACTGCCTCCGGCTGTTGAAAGGGTGTGTGAGCCATGGCCTTCCTGGTCACGCGGCGAGACCAGAACCTCTGGTGGAATGGTGGCATTACTGATGTCGGCATAGGCCAAATAGCCTTTGTTAAAGTACCTTGCTCCGATCAGCTTCCTATAATGCGGGTGAGATTAACCAAATGAAAACATTAATATGCTTTGCACATAAATTAGGGGTTACGTGAAAAGAGCAAGAAATGGCCGGACCTGTTGCAACGAACTTTGTCTTTGGTGTCAAGCTGACAGGTTCCACGCCACTTGGATGGAATTGGTCCAAACCCTTCATCGCTAAAGCTCTTTGATTCCGGCCAGACACCTACCGGAAAAAATTACAGAGAAAAGTGTCAAACAAAATATTATTGGCAAACGCAAAATGGGTGTAGCCTATGAGGCTATGAATAAAAAATAAGCAGCAGCTGCCTAAAGGGTCACGTACGGTTGGTTAGTTATTTGAACTATCATATATCACTTCACAACCTGAGAGGAAAAACGTTTATCTAGTGTGGTCTAAGTCAAAGAAAAATCATAACTAATCACAGAAAACGGAGCAAATTTTTCAAATTTTTGGATTTAATTTGAAGATATTATTTGTGAGAAAAATGTGTATACATATCGAATCAAATTTTAAAAGCTCATGCAGAATTAATGGTATAAGACAGGGCTCACAATTATTTAAGAAGCAAAAAGATTGTGACCCATCAAATTTTCAATCAATTTTTTCAAAATCTAAGATGAAGTATGAAGCAATTATATGACTAAAATTACCAGTGTCAAGATTTCCAATAATTGTATTTTCACCAAACTTTGCCTTCTTCCAAATCGAACCGTGACGAGTTACTCCATTTTGGTCTTCTACTCCCAGAAACTCCCATGAACGAGTTGTGTGTAGTTTTAATTTTCTGTTTGGAAAAACAGATACAACATTTGGATCCTCTGAAATTTGAAAAACAGAGAAAACCTAGTCAGAGAACCGAAACAGAGGAAAACAGAGCAAACTGTAAAAAAAAGTGAAACTTATTCATAAAAATGCAGTGAGATTAAATTCCTACTTGCAATCTGTGAAGCTTCTTCTTCATCCAAAACTGCAGCGAAGCCATTGATTTGTCTAGTGTAGGAGTAAAATATTGCTTCTTGGGCCCTATCATTGCTATTCGAAAGAATCGGAACAAAAATAATCAGACATGACAAAAAACCACAGCCTGTAGAGAAGTTATATCAAATCACATACCTTCCCAAAACAGTTCCGAGCAAATTGTAATGAGAATTTGTCACAGCATCGAGTTCGACCGACGTAGGGTTCAGGCCGTGGGGCTGTGCTCCCAAGTACACAATGTAAGACTGAAACAGAGAATGATCGAAAGGGCATTAGTAAACCTCATGGCATTGCAACTTCAAAAAACTAAACAGAAACTAATCCCAAACTAATAATTCTATGAAGGCGTGCCTTTTTGACGGCATCAGCCGGCGTCTGAAACAGAGTGAGAAGAAGAAGAGATAGAAGAAAAAGAGGGAGAAGTGAAGAATGTCCCATTGCTTTTCTTGGAATGTTGAAGAGTTGCACAGAAGGCTCTGCTTTCCCCTGTTTTTAAACCCTGTTTTTGGAAGCCAAATTAGTAACGCGTATGGGAGTACGATTCTTCCCATTTGGAAGTAAATGACTAAATCATTTTAATGAGGTTGGAGTAATTTAAGTAACAAATCATTTTACAGTTCACCGTAACAGCTTATTTTAACCTAGTTCATTGTAACAGCATATCTTCAACCTAATGGATAGAGACTAGATTTGTACATGAATGCCAAAATCAGTGTGATTAATTTGAGAAAGAAATCCCATCTTTTCTCTCCCAAAAATCTTGTTATGCATATCATTTAGCCAAACCTGCCAATTTAGTTTTGACTTTCTTATTTGCATTCAGTTTTTTTATTTAATATATCAGAGTGATTTCTTTTTTTTTTCTTTTTTTTTGGAGAATTTCAGTTATCTAATTTGGCTAACATTTCGGTACTGATAAATATTGATCGCCCAAGATTTAGGAACTAATTAAACCACAATCACTGTGTTGATATTTTTATCAGCGATAACTATATGATTACTACCTGACAGCTTAAATCATAATGACCTGCTCAAGTCTATGATCCTCTTGTTATTAGACAGCCTCTTTTCAGAAATTTCCTTTAGGTATATTACCTTAACAGAGGGCTTTTATTCTGAGTAGTATCGACGCTTAACAATTTGACCATAACGGACTACTCATGCCTTGGAGTCGAAAAACCATCCAAATCGTAGTCCAACTCAAAGAAAGGCGTTTATCGATCAAGATACATTCGTCCAATTTTTGTCAAACTTTTCGGTAAAAATGATCATGTGTATTTCATGTGACCCATTTTTAAGAGATCAAATTGTCAAATTCACTCCTTCAAGTACTAACTACAGTGTGTCTACTAAATATTTAGTAATCTAGCGGTAAATATCTAGAAAATAATACTAGGATAAACTTGAAAATAATCAAAAGAAATAAATACACAAACATAAACATCTTCTCCTCATTCATCTTTTCATCATCGAATTATTATGACATATCTGTCCACCAGAATAACAATCCAATTCACGAAAATATTGCACATATGGCGAATTTACTAAGAGTACGTTCACCAAAAACTAGTCCATCTAATTACGTTTCTGCACTTGGTTTATTAGAATAAGCACCTGGTTTTGCATTTATTTTCTTTAATCCTAATCCTAGTTCAAGGTTCCGTATTGTTTATGCCTTTATGGTTTATGTTCATGTTTGGTATTATTTAGATACATGTATGGTCTGCTTAGTGTACGTGGGTTCATGTATTCTCATAAAACCTAGCTATATGGGGAACGTTGTTACAATGAACTAGGTTAAAACTTGAACTCGAGAAACTTTGAACACTAGATTGCAGCAATATTAATGCTAGCTTGAATTCTGCTATATGTGGTTTTCTACTTTTACCTGTTATGACGTCTGCTATAAATTCATGCCTTATTTACCCAAGAATGTAAGCAATGATAACTCCATGTCTCCCTCCAAAATAAGATCGAACATAACACATTGCTGTGCAGCTGCAGCCAATTAAGGTGTCTATTTTCTTAGGGTGGGAACTTGTCATATTCCAATTTGTGAACTAAGAACACTAACGCGTTGTTTTTCATCACTGTTTACTCACAAAAAATAGAAAGCCAAAAGCATTTTAATTTCTCCTTCACATTTGAGTCTGAATAATTTGAGCTGATCGATGCAAAGCCCATGGTTGTTTGTAGCCTCCAAACAAGAAACAAATATAGCTCTACCAAAACGGAAAACTAAATAAATAGAACAAAGAAGAAGAGGCCTTTCGATCTTCTCCAAGGTGAGCTAATTTGCTGATCTTGCTGTTAAGAATTGGTTATTGAAACGCAAGTGTTGCACTTCATTATAGAATTGATGAGAATCATTGTTCTAAGCTTCCTGTTCCATGAAAAAGAAAAAAGAGCGTACTCTGCTCGCTTGACATGATTCAATGTGAAACCCTAATGAACTAGTAAGTTTGTGACTATCAAACAGATCGAATATAATCCTCATAAATTCTGAAAGCGAAAAATCATATCATTCAAACTTCTTGCTTTGCATTTAAGAATATCTGTGTCTATTACAAGGGTGGTAACATCTATGTCATGAGAATCAATATATGTATGTACATCGAGACATAAACAAATTCGATATCCGGACTAAAGAATCATCGATCAGGACAGCAAATCCTGCACACTAGTTTTACTAACAACCAATAGTTTCATGGACGTAATAAGATATAGAATCTTGCTGTGACAGGCTTCAGAAACCTTTCCAGGCATTAAGAACTTCATGGAAGATTTCCGCTATCAATTCCCTATCTGCAATTAGCAAGAACGCATTGAAATCATCTCGGACGTCATATATCTTACCAAACTTCACAAGATACCGCATGCAGCTGGTTTTCAATCTCGCCAGTTGATATAGAGATGCATTTTGGAGCCTATCCAGCACATTTTTTGAGTCAATATCTTCCAATAGGCTCTCATGGCACGCATCTTTGAGGTCGGAAATGTCATACTTATCAGCAGCACGAAGAAGTGCCAGTCTGTGGGTCAGAAATTCTTCTTGCCCGATGTTCCCATAAATATAATTTAGAAAAGCATGACAAGCATCAATTGACATGTCACATATGTCTATGGTGGAGAGTTCTTTTTCTTTGAGGTCATGTGAAAACATGCTCCGGAAAACAGGAGATCTTGCAGCAAGAATTGCTCGATGAGCACCAATGCTTCCATCTGATGCATTTATTACGATGTCAGTGTGGATGCTTTCTGTTAACATTCGACTGAGGGATGCAAGAGCTGTTGCGTTGGATCGTTTTTGTGTCAATCCTTCAGCCCAGATGGAACAAGGTTCTCCACCCTATATGTATAGTAACGATTGTCAGAATAATGTGAATATGTTAGCTTCATTGCAAGAGATAATAGTAAATAGCTAGCTTTGTAATTACTAGTTTTCATGATAGCAAGACTAGAATGCTTACTTCTCGAGGGAAAGTCTTCAAATCAAGGAATTCAACGTCTATGATGAATTTTCCTGTTAAGGGAACTTCAATTCCCCAAACAAAATCCTCATTGGTCTTGAGCTGTTTGTCTGTAATTTCTACATGAATATAACAAAAAATGGTTAAATAACTGTACTAAAGAACAACTAGGGAAACCTTGAAAACCATAGAGGAGAGATTTTCTTTGTCAAAATTCAGGGTCCTAATTAGAAAAGCATGATGCATTGAAGGTTTACCTGGATGAGTCAAGGCTTTGCGATCACCCACAGAACAGACCACTCGAATGACGAAAGACGCAATGGGAGGGTTTTCTCTAGTTAAATTTGATATCTCTGGATACAATTTTACAAACAACACTCTGTTCTTTTCTACAGATAAGTGCCTTCAATTCAAATCGGAAACAAAATAAAAACAAAAACAAGGTTAGAGTTCACTTCAGCCAGAAAATATATAAAGCAGAAACACAACGAACTTCCCACATACTAATCAGGGGATTAGAAATTCAATCGCACCCACAAAACCTAAAATGGTTAAGTATCTCTCCATAATTAATATAAATGATTCAATGCTAATGGGTTAATGACAATCCTAAATTATTACTGATCTGACGTGACTTTCACGCTTCAAGATCATTAATTGGAACAAAGCAAGCATATTGAAGAAAAGCAGAAACAGAATAAATTTCCCAGATAATCTAAGGTTAGCAATTTAACCACCCCCTAAAAATATGAACACTAATCTTGCATGGCTTTCAAGGTTCAAGATCATCACTTTAAACAAAGCAAGCATCTTGATTCACAGCAGAAACAGGACAAATTTCCCAAATAACAGAAGGTTTGAATTTAATCGCACCCTCATAGCATGAAATGGACAAATTTCTCTCTATCATGATTGATGAATATAAATGATTCAAGGATCATCAATATGAACAAACCAAATTTCAGAAATGGCTAATAGCAAGATTGTGACTCACCAATTCCACTTACCAATCAGAGGATCAGAAATTTAATCCATAAATATTACTGAAGATAAATGATACAAATTTTACTGGGTTTTCCTAGATTAACACTATTTTTGCATATAAACAAAGCAAGCATCTTGAGGAAAAGCAGAAACATACCAATCACAAGGTTTGAATTTAATCTCTGAAAATGATTAGATGAAATGGATAGCTTTCTCTGACAACATGAAGAAATGATTAAATTTTGGCTCACCAATTCCACTTGCCAATCTTGAAAGGATCAGATTTCCGATAGGTGCAGGAAGCCAAGTTGTCGATCCTCCATTGGGCGAGACGCGACGTCGTTTCGACTCTGTAAGCTGAATCGCTCATCCTGTCCGCGGAAAAAGCCAGCACCGACGTGATTTCATGGATGCAGTCGAACAAACCCTCGAACAGAAACTCTCCCGCCTTTCCCAGGTTGACAATTCACACAATGCCCAATTTTCATTACCGCATGCACACAAACCCCTTTCTATGTTTCACTCTGTTTTCCTCTGTTTCTCTCTGTTCACTCACTGCTATGTACTAAACTATAGCAGTGTCGAAAATCTGGACGAGAAGATAGAGATTTCGATATGGGTTTTGGATTTTCGGACGTAAATTGCGATCTTCTCAATGGTTTCGGTCACGCAAGCTTTGGTATGGATTTGGGTTTACGCCATTGATAGTGAAGGTTGTCTGTTTTGGCTTAGATAAAGAGGGAGTTGGGGCCTTGGGTATGGGAGTGGTTTGTTGGCTTACACACTACTTCTTCTTCTTATGGAGGATGAGGTTTTTATAATTTATTGAGCATTGGATTTTGGTTTGTTGCAAATTAATTAATTGATCATAGCATGGGTTTTTTTATTGTGTACGTGTGAGTGTGAAGAAGGCCTTCTTTTTTTTATAGTTTTGGACTTTTGGGTGCTTTGAAGCAAAGTATCTATACTTTGGACTTTGGAGTAATTAGCTTATTGCTTATTCATGTGTAATTACCCAAATTCTGTTTGGATTTTCAAGGTTGGGTCCTGTTTTCATGCGGGACATTTGTTGTAAATGGCAGCTTTTTAGGACTACTGTTTATTATTAACAGATTTTGTTAGCTTGAGACGGATTTAGAATTTTTTTTTCTTCATATTATTGTCTTTCCGATACTTTGTCTATTTAATTGCTTGCACCTTACTTCTCAAATATTAATATTCTTTTAGCCATTTAGACAAAACATTTATCACCGCACCCGCCCTTTAGAAAACGAAAATAAAATTGTCGCAAATAAAAATGATCTTTATCAACACCTTCTAAAAAACCGCCAATGCCTAAATGTGAGTGTTGTTACATTAGAAAATTGAATGAAAAAAATTAACGAAAATGAAGGAGTGTGGTTGAGTATCGCACGAGAAATAGTCTACAAGTAAATTGTCGAAAAGAATTCCCAATGATGCACATTAAAAAAGAAAAATAAAAAAAAACGTCCAAAATAATTTGTAAGAGAGACAAAATGCAAAATCAATCTTAATTGGACGAAACTTTAAAATTATAGGTAAAAAAAGTTCTAGTTTTGAGATAAATTGAGTAACTGAGTAGGTTGGCTAAAAAAAATTGCACATAAAATCTTTGTTTTTCGATCTTCAACATGAAAGGAATAAGGTTGGTAGTACGTTGAAAAGTAGTTGCAATCTATGCTGATGTTCTTGGACTTCAGAGAATCAGAATGGCATTTTGTTGTGTAAGGTAGGTTCTGCTGAAGTTTCAGGATCATGTTTTGCTCACCTCACATGTTTGACTAATTTGTGGTGACTTTGAGGTTAAATGATCAATGCTTAAATCCACGAGTAAAAATGATCGAAGTGTATATTAGATTATTAGTAGGACTAATCTCATGTCCAAATGAGAAGAATTAGATACAAGGAAAAGGACATGTAAACTAATAGCTAGCTTACAGCAAGCAAAAGCAAATCCACAAATATTAATGTCCCATCATGAGGTGTAAGACTATCAATGGAGATATCAAATTATCAAGACCCAATGGAGATATCAAATTATCAAGACCATCACTTATTAAACTCTTTCTTGCCATATCAAGATATTATTTTGGTGTATAAATGTGATATTTTTTTTTTCAAAAAGAAGTTAAAACCTTAAACTCAAAAATAAAAATGTCTAAATTTCTAAACTTTTCTCGTCATATATCATAAATTTCATTTTAACTTACATCGTTGACGAGGTGTATCATATATAATTAAACAATTTAAACAACATTACTTGATCAATGAAGTAAGCACTGATTTCTTGTTTCAGCTAGGGAGAAAGCAATTTGTCTTGGAAGCATTGATCGGGAGGGATTGGAATCTTGGGTGTTGTTTGTTTCATTTCTCTTAGATAATTGGCAACGGCAATTCTTTGATTGGCGGACATGCAAGTCGACAAGAAAGGTATCTATGGTGTGGGACATATGAACTAGAATCCTTTTAAGCATTCCAGTCTTGCAAGTAACCTCATTCATCTTTCTTTGTGGAATCAATTAGTTGCTTGTTTATATAATAAAAGATACACACTAGGCTAGTGGATGATCAAAGATTCAAAGCATGCACCCAGCAATATAAGTAGGCTGTGATTAAATTTGGTCCACTTGTGGATTTGTTTTAGTTTCTGGTTAAATGCCAAAGACTAATGTCTATGTAGGAGTGTAGGACACAATCATTTGGAAACATAGGGCCTCTCATAAGATTACATAATTGCCTTTGTAGGCGGATGATTCTCTTCTTGAATAAGAAAATGAAAATTGGATTCCAAGCCGAAAGATAGAAATTATGATATAAGAACTAATCCTTACTATGCCACAATAATCAAGCACTAAGCCCTACCATGTATATATACCAATAATAAGATAAAAGATGCATATATATGATCTGTATTCATTTCTTCGAACACAATGATCTTGTTTGATCTTAATTCTTAAGCAATCAATCACTAGATATTGCTAAATAAAAAATAGAGAATATATATGGTTGGGATAAATGGTCAGTGGGTATGTATTCATTTTTGATTTTTTTTTTTATCAATGAAGCTAAATTTAAAGGGAAATTTAAATTCGATTTGGAAGTGCAACAACTTATTTTACATCCATTTAACCATCTACGATTTAAAAGTGAAAATAAAGACAATCGTTCTTCAAACGAGAGAGCCTAATGTGTTTTACCAATTGTGGCCTTAATATAGATAACTGATCGAGGAGCAAACTAATAAAGTATTAATCTTCATGATGAAATCCAGTGACTTTTTGTTTTGAGCTCATAAATAAACTTAATCAAAGAGTGCCTCCATAATAATATCATAATATTTGGTTCTTTCTCAACTGAAAAAGACCTTTCTTTATAAAGTAACACTGAGAAAGACAATTGGGTCATGGTGACCTATACGCTATACCAACCAACTTGCATGTCAAAGTTTGAAGGGTAGTTGTTAATCAAATTGTCACAAGAACAGATGGAAATAGCCAATAGGGCAACCCATATGCCAATTAATTATTGGATCTGATTTATTGGAAATGAATGATGAAACTCAAAAACAGTGAAAGACTGGTTTCTGTCAGCAAACACTAACTCAGAGGCAAACATATTGCTGCTGCATGCTTTATGCTGTTGGCACTAGAGAAACACAGTTCGTCTCACCAAACCAGTCCATACCAAATACACAACGACCTTTCCTTCTCTTCCATTCTTAGTTTGTTGCATGCACCAGATAAGCCTTTTTTTTTTCCTTGAGAAGATAAATGTATGGAAAATTACAATTATAGGGAAGCCCTTATCCAGGATATGGGTTTGCAAAATATTGTCAGAGAAGTAAACTACTCTTTAAATTTTTTTAAACCACTTATTACGTTAATCGCTTAATTGGCTTGTTGTTGCCTTGTTGGTAAGAAATAGAGCGAGGGTTTTGACCAATTTGCATGCATGTTAAAAACTTGGGCCATCTGATTCAGTTTAGTTTTTTCCTTCCAAGTCCAAGTCCATATTCTTTTTTTTTTGGACAAATCAAGATCATCTTGTCCAAATTCTAGATTTGTTGGCCCTTCTTTCTCTATTTGTTCGGTCAATAGCTGGACTTCTTCATATAGTTGGGGCTAAATGAAGCTTTTTCTTAGTTTCTTAGGACTTAATTTTTTATTTTCTTTTACATATGGCTGGACCAAAAGTGATTCGAGAAACGGGATGTATTCATATAGGAAAAAATGGTACGTTTTTTGTTCGGACAATTTCATTAATTTGAAGTATAGTAATTAAGAGATGGACTGAAACATTTTTTTTACAGTAACATTATTATGAAGTTGACAGTATTACAAAGGATTCCACCATGTAGTAACATTTTTTCACGTATCGTTGTATAATAATATGTGTACATATGTTTAGATTCAAAAATACGTTTCCTGTTTTTGAAAAGGTACAAAATGAGAGTCGCTTAAAGTTGCCTATATACCAAATATAGTTGTCGAACTCTTTAATTAAGGAATCAAGTTTTTCTTCTCCTAAAAAAAAATAGTTCACATGCATATATTGTACCTATTGTAATATGTAAATCTTGGTTGTGCATATATCGTAGGCAATAATATCAAACATATATATACAACGAGTTGGTGGAAGAAAATTGTATTTTGACAACGGATGAAAATTGAAAGTTGCTAAATTCACCAACGGAAGACAACATCAGAGTGCATGGGATAGTAAAGATAGCTTGATGTCCAGTACTGAATTGGAATTGGAGTATCATCTGCAGCTGGCTTCTTTTCTTCCTCGGGCTTTTTCACTTCTTCCACACTTACTATTTGAGCATGGGAGAGCTTCTTCCTCAACGACTTGGCCAAGCAAACCGGATCAACTCTGTCTCCGATCACCACAAGCTGGCCTTTCTCTGCATCTACAGACATATTGCTCACACCTGCATGCGCATGCATGTAATTAAATAATTACTTAGCAATCCATCCCCAAAAAGATATTTGATATTTGGTTGATGATTCATACGTACTTACGTACCTGTAGTGCCGGCAGCAATCTTCAAGGCCTGGGTTCTGCGTTTCTCAGAGCTAATATGCACACTCATCACTATCTTTTGCTGCATAATTTAACGATGACAGTTAAAGCCTTCTGTACAAACATTTTCCTTTAAAAAAAAAATTCATAAAATTAATCCAACGATCGAGGATTAATAAACTAAAGGCTTACCTTCATAGTGGAGAAAAACCTACGAGTACTTTTCTTTCTAGTTTCTAATGCGTGATGTATCTCTCTTCCGGTACTTGAACACCTAGAGGTCACTTCACTCACTTGCAAAGAAACAATGATGCTATGTTGTATTTATAACAAATAACAAGTTAACAACCCACGACGTACGTCCCTAGCTAGTCTTCGTAGAATAATATTACCCCCCATGTTGACTTGGCCCTACAAATATTGCGACTGCTATTTGAGGACCAGATTTTCTATGTCGTACTCGGTTGCCCTGCTAATTCAACCGCATATGCTCTCAGATTTGAACCCAGAATTAATACTTTGATTCTTTCTCCGAGACAGAGACAAGGGAGGGTCCCGTACACTGAAAATTAGTTTGTAGATTAATCTAAACCGTTTAATACGATGCAATGATTGATATTAAAGACAAGCCCGATATTCAATATAGAAGTTGCAATATACAAACATCAGTAGTGTTCACATGCTCAGCCAAATTCATGATCAGTCATGCTCAGCCATCGTTAGATTTAAATCCAACGGTGGAGAATGATAGCTTTTTTTAAACATATTTATTTTTCCATCATTCCCCACTATTGAATTTAAATCCAACGGTGACTGAGCATGACTGAGCATGGACTTGGCTGAGCACGTGACCACTACTCATACAAACATATAGAAAAATGTTTGTTCGGTAAGAGCAACTCCAACGGAGTTGTCAAATGCCAGCATGGAGCCCCAACGGTAACTTTTGACCACAATTCTCATCTCCAACCGAGGTGCTATTGCCACGTGGTTGACAAATTCTCCTTGGTGATGTCAAATTTGACATCTCAAAAAGGGAGTTGTCAAATGTTTTTTAATCATTTTTTCTCTTTCTTATGTCTCTTACACCAATCTTTTTCTTCCTTGTCTCACCAAAACAATATAAAAAGGCATAAATATATTAAAATAATATTCCAATTTGACACTTCGGTTGGAGCTTACATGAGCCAAAATGGCATATTGCCACATCAGGTGTCAAATTTGAATTTGACAATTTTGTTTGGCACCTCGGCTGAAGATGCTCTAAGCATGCTATCAATCCGAAAATTCTAGGATGCTCCCAAATATCAAAACACCCTATTTTTGAACCCTTGGATTAGAGGACTTTGAGTGGTCCTCACAAACCCAAAAGTCCACCCCTTAATGGGGAACCGTTGGATTTGGGGAGTATATCTGGACCATATTTCATTACAAGCATATATAGCTAACAGCATGGTAGTGCTGTCAACTCAAGTAAAAATTGGAAGTTCTTTAATTTGTATATAGGAGTTTATCAATTAGAGACATAGCTATCTGTGGATGAAAGCATAGTGTTGCAGTCGGAATACAAAGAATAGTTCAACTTCAAACTTCACGTGTAAAAGCTTCATAATCAATTAGTTACTTTAGGATCCATCATAACAAGTTTCTTCACAGCGAGTCAACAATTCTAGTAATTACATAGTAATTGAAAGAAGAAAAATCAATCAGAGAGTCCATCGATCACATCAATCCTTTAATTTATTTGTCTTCGTCAAGGTCAACTATTTTCTTTCATGTGGACGAGTAAGATTTACGTTTAAGAATGCAAATTAGTCTTTCAGCACTACGTACGTACGTCATATATCTACATTTATATAATCATTTTTAGGTGTAGAGATTTGTACTTTTAAACTTGAATTTTTTTAATCTCAATCGTTAAATCTGTTTAAATAATCTGATTTGATGGCTAAGATTAGAAATCCGCACTTATAAAAGTTGCAGACTTCCGTAAGTCCTATGTGTATTTATACTTTTATAGTCACTGTGCGCTTATGCATCAAAAAAAGGTCGACACTGCTGAGTGTGTTACTTGTGCACCAAGAGGACACTACTTATATACTATGAAAGGACACTTCTTGTAATCCTTGTGTTCCAAAAATGCTTTTGTTCAATTAGTTGATGTATTTGTAGCATATAGCGTGTTTTGATTCAGATTTTGTTCTTTTAGTTACAAATTTGATTCAGATTTTGCTTTGGATCCAATATTAAGTTACATATATGTGATTCAATTTAGGAGTTTTTTAATTAATAACAAAACTCTGTTGAGGCGCTCAATCATGCACCTTGATCGTAATCTAGCTAGCTAGTTAATGATAAAAAGAGTCATCCTTCAAGAATTATTTATGCTAAAAATTAGTCAATAAAAAATTGATTGATATGATCTGATTATTACTAGATCCGAATCATCGATCAAGACCCAAAAAAAAAATCATCGACCAATCACTCTTGAAAAAAGGGCATGTGGCAATCCACGTGATTTTAGTTGACATCGTTATGGATGGCAAGTATATATGAAAATTAATCGGTGAATCTTAAGAGGTACTAAAGTAATACTTTATAAAATTGAAATGCTAATTAAAATGTTGAATGACCTAAAGCTAGAGGGATTTTTCAGTGAGCCGGGTACCCCACCTGTCTATGTACCCGGCCACAGTAATTGGCCATCATCAATATTCTATCATTTGTTCAATTAATATTTTATTCCGTAATTTTTTTTTATTCCACCGTGGTCAATCACTGTGGCCGTGTACAGTGGCCACATACCCGTCCCATTTAAATTTTTTTTCCTAAAGTTAGGATAGTGTCTGTGACTTTTAATTAATCCTTATATATAATTGGTGCCTTGTGGGAGGCACCGGGAACTATAGGTAGGTATATAAGTTCTAACTCATTATGTATAAAGTTGTTTGGACACAACAAAGTACGTAGGAGAGAAACCTGACGACACAAATTGATCTCTCATTCAAATATGGTTTCATTATGCATAAACTTGATTGGAGGTGGACACTGGACAGAACTTAGTTTGTTACATAACGGAGCAATTGCTTGGTTCATCATAAACCACTTGACAGTGCATGGGATATTGCGGATACTGAACATAATTGTAGCCTGGTGTCCAAAGAATTGGAACTGGCTCAACAGCTGCCTTTTTCTCCTCCTCCTTTTTTGCAGCTGCTTTTACTTCTTCAATACTTAGTATGTCTGCGTGCCCAAGCTTCTTCCTCAACGACATGGTCAAGCACATGGAGTCAACCCCGTCTCCGATCACCTCCACCTGATCTTTCTCCGCCTCGATCGCCACTTTGCTCACACCTGCTTAATCAGTCATTTTAGATCATTACTTAACTAATCGATCATCGATGATATATAATTCGATATGATCCTAGGACTCGGGTTCGTAGTCGCTAAATTTTTTGAAGAATTTATGTAAATAATATAAGAGGTAGCTAGCTCATACCTTTGGCAACTGCAGCAATCTTCAAGGCCCTGGTTCTGTGTTTCTCAGAGCTCATTGGCACCTTCATAACTATCTTTTGCTGCACCATGTTTTTTCTGTGTAGAGATTTTTCGTTCTGGGGGATGAGAATTAACTCTGTGAACTCTAACACTCAGACAAGTCGATCAATGAGGAGGTAGCAGACATGATATGAAGTATTTATAAGAGCTGGGTCTCCTTAAAATACTATAAAGTATACTGTATAACTTTCTAGTACAGTTGACTTGTTCCTACCATCGAAGACCGAGACAGCTAAGCAAGAATTCCACGGACCAAGTCAAGCAGATCGAGCCACCGTGTATTCAAAGTCTCCAGAATATGTTTTGTTTATGAAACAATAAATTGGAAGTCTTCCATTCATTATTTAGGCATTTAATTAAGGATTAATTACAAATAACTTTCGAAACATAAAGTCATTTTCACTTTTATATCCAACTATCAATTTTTTTTCGTTTTCATACTTCATGTTTACTTCCATCAACAATTTCATACTTCCGTCCATAATACCGTTAGAAAACCCATTATCCGCTGACGTGGCATATCTTTTTTTTTTAAGGGGATGGAGGAATATGGCTCCTAAATTCGAAATTTGTGGGGTGGGGGGATTCGAACCTGGGTTGTGAGCGGGATGACCACTGCCTAGTCACTGGACTAGGCCAATGTGCTCAACCACGTGGCATATCTAACCAGGGGCATTTTCGTCTCTTCCAATTATTTGCACTCCAAAATTAATAGAGAGGAGCCCAGCATGAGTCGAATACTTGACCTCATTTGCTAGTAAGGTTATGACCAACCACTGGACTGCGCTATGAGCTGGTGTTTATGTTGACCAACATGGTCATTTGTGTCACTATTTTTTATTTATTTTTTAAATAAAATAAATATATATTCTATGCTAAAAAATACAAATATTTATTAAAAAAGATATTTATTTTCTTTCAAAGTTTTTATTCTTTCTCTAGAGATATTATATTTAGAATTATATTCTTAACTTATTATAAATTATCTATTATAAAAATAAAATAAAACTTGTCATAATTTTTTTTTGTATGAATTATTTCTCCTTGCATAAGAGATCTTTTTCATTATTTTTTTGCATGAATTTTTTAATAATAATATATATTCATTTTTTATACGAAATGACTATATTACCCTTCACATGAGTTACACATAGCCAACATATGGATGGAAAATGTTAGAATTGACGAAGTGAGTATAAATTGACAATTTTTGCCAAATTTGAGGGGTCAATTTTCGGAATTGCAAGTTCGGAATGAAAATTGATAATTATAGCCAAATTTAAGAGGTGTTTTGGTAATTAAGCCTTACATCTATGATTTATGTGTGGCTACCTTTTTCAAGCTTCATTGACATTTATTTGGAATTGTATTGTCTCTTTTTCTCATTTGGCTCTGTGTCACCTTATTTTTGATTGAGGAGTTTTGGTTCCATGTCTCTTTGGCCACCTCTTTGTTTATGCATTTTTCTTTGATAAATTTATTTTCATAAAAAAAATATTTTGTAAAAATGAAAAAAAAAAAACATTAGATTCAGCTAACTGATTACTTATATGAAGTCATCTAAAGACCAACAAGGGTCAGTAGGTCCGACCCTTTGAATAGTTAGTTCCACCTTCTAAGCTATTCCCTGTAATTTCCTGGATCTAACTCTCTTCTTCCTCTTCATATTTTCAACTAAAAGCCCCACTTAAATTTGAACTACGTACATTCCATGAAAATTCTCGTTATATATAGAAACTGTAAAGTGTAAACAATGATTGAACGTACGTACAAATTAATTTTGTTTTTTGTTTTTTGTTTTTTTCCTATCATGGGAAGAAGATATAAATTCGAAATCTCCATCATTTTGTGGAAGAAAAGTACCATGAAATTGACTAATCAATTGTAACTAGCTAGCTAGTTAATTCGAAAAGTTTATAAGTTAATATAATTCGAGGTTAAATGAATTTTGATTTTATTGATTAATCTATTAAAATGATGCAAGTAAAACATTGGAATCCTATGAACAATGGATTTTGGTGATCAAATACACAATCAATTTTAATTTGGATCATGATTTGTCCAAAAAGACTGTACTAGTTACTTTATACAATATATAAAGGCCAAGCAATCACACTTATGAAAAAAACACATGCACAAGGCACAAAAACAAACACTCTCAAAAGGAAGAAGAAATCCGGCGAGCCCTATCTGACATGTCAAGGGCAATTACATAATACAGCATTTTTTTGACGAATATATATTCATGATAACATTCAGGATAATAGCTTGCTCGAATTATTGAATTGGAGTTGGGTTTTCATCCTTTCACTTGTTCAACTTTAACTATGGTGGCAGAGCCAAGCTTCTTCCTCAAAGCCTTAGTCAAGCAAACCGAGTCAACTCCATCTCCGATTACCTCCACATGATCTCTGTCTACACCTTGTATTGACACTTTGTTCACACCTGCTTAGTTGGTACTAATAATTAATTATCATGTCAAATAAATTTTTGGGATGAGCTAAGATTAATTAGAACTGATAGGCAATATAATCCGAACGATATGAACAATGAAAGAGTATACATTGTAAAAAAGAAATTGAGGCTAGTTAAAGTGAGGAATTAAGAAGGATTGAAAAATGTGCATGTAAGGACGAGAAAGATCAAGGTACGTACGTTTAATCTCTTTTCAATATAACTTAAAAAAGAATACCTTGTGCAGTTGCCGCAATCTTCATGGCCTTGGTTCTGCATTTGTCACATTGAACCTTCACCTTCACAACTATCTTTTGCTGCACAATTGTAGAAACAACAGTCACACGCATGCAGTCAATATATTTCTCATATATTCTAAATTACAAACAAAGAAGAATTGTAACTTTCCATCATCTTGGAAGGGCTTACCATCTTCTTGGAAGCTACCTAGCTAGCTAGCCTTTTGAGTTGGCCGGGGATGGAGAACTCTATGATATATATGCAAACTAGGTTAATATCGTTCACTATATTCTGTGTTAACGTTAACATCGCCTCACTACTTATATATATAGGCCGGGTTGGGAACTTCCTGAACAAGTAGTTGCCTGTTGGAAACTTCATGTACAAGTAGTTTCCTGCTGTTTTCCTAGAATAGCAACGTTTATGGCAACCAAGGACTATCTAGTTTGCTTAGCTATAAAGCTGTACGTATATAGAGACTTGAGTCAACAGAGATATGAATGTGCCATATATATTTCAGAACAGGGGAATGCTAGCCTCAAACGCACTGTGCGTTTGAGTTAGCCACACTCACTCCAAAGCATGACATGTGTCCTCTATTAAATGCATTTATTTTCTTCTCATTTTTGCCCTTACGGCTTCGTTTCTCTTTCTTCATTTTCTCTTCTGTAATTTTTTTATATCTTTTTCTTCTTTCATCTTCCTCCAAAACCGCCATGGAGCACACAGATAACAGCAGCAATAAAAAGCTATGCAAGAATCAAACCACCACCATATTTGGGAAATCGGGTTTCTGGGTTGTTTGAGTTTTTGGATGTTCTTGCAAATTCTGTCCTAGCTAATATTTGCGAAGGCAGTCAGTACTAGTACTCTTTCACTGACCAAATTCCAGCTATGCTTCCATGGCGGACGATCTGATTCGGTGCCCCATGGCCCCAATCTCGTAGCACTTGCAACGCACACTCCAATTCAAGGTCTCTTACTCCATCTCGTGGCCCTTCCTTCTTCTTCTGAGACCGATCCTCATAATCTCTCTCTCTCTTTCGTTTTGCCCCAATTTTAGCTAGGCAAACTGAGATTGGGTTGGAGGAAGAGGAAAGAAGAAAAATAAAAATTGTTTTTAACAGAAGAGAAAAATGAAGAACAGAGAGAAACGGGGCGTGAGGGCAAAAGTGAGAAGAAGAAAAAGTACTTTTGTTTATGCTGTTGAATGACACATGTCATGATTTGGAGTGGGTGTGGCTAACTCAAACGCACTGTGCGTTTGAGGCTAGCACTCCCCTTCAGAACATTAGAGCAATTCCACCGGTCTAATCTAGCCTGGTTGTCAACTAGATATAGCCTCATAAAGTGTAAAACATGGAAAAAACAAACTCCACCGTTCACTTCTAGCCATGGCAGAAACTCACCTGGGTCAATCACCAAGTCACTTCTAGCCCCCTCTATTGACCTAATTGCCACTTGGCAACCTCAGCATTTGGGAGGACCACACAACATCTTTTTCTCACATGGGTTTCTATCAAAGAGCCGTTGCTCTTCTCGGCAAAAGCAATCCCAACAGTTACTTAATTCTCACCGTTGGATGATACAGAATTTAAAATTAATGGCCTACAATGATTTGCAACGGTCAATTTTTTTCTTGGAAAAAAAAATGGTCAGAACGGTAAAAATACATAGCAGCAAATGTCTATAAATACCTACAATGTTCATTTAACATTTCACACCTAAAATTGTCATTGCTAGTTGCAAAAAAAAGTTTTCTAAATTTTTTTTGTCATCTCAAATTTTTGTTTTTGATATGGCTAAAAAACCTTCAAATTCCGGTACAAGATGGTCGACCGCCGAAGACGTCCAATTGTGCAAGTCTTGGAGAGTTGTTAGCCACGATGGGTCAAAGGGTAAAGATCGACAAAAAGAAGAGCTATGGGATTGTGTTCACAAACACTATGCCGAAAATTGGGCCAGAAGTTCGTCGGAGGTCCGAACATCTCAAGGAATGATCAATAGGTGGAAAACCTTGAAGAAAGAACTCCTTATTTGGCATTCTTCGGTAAGGAAAGCGCGTGAATGGTACAAGAGCGGTATGAATATGATGGATGAGGTAATAATTTTTTGATCTAGCATGAATATTATAGTTGCAACTAATTCCTATTACAAATTAATTACTTGATACATAAATATTGTGTTTAATCATTTTTATGAGCAATATTTTTTTTAAAAAATTTTCATACTAATTAAATTTTTATTTACAAACTATATAGGAGCGTCAAGCAAAAATGTATTACCTAGATGAGATGAAGTCCAAGAAAATGGGTAACAAAGATTTCAATCATTGGGAGGCTTACGAGGTCGTTAAGGGCTTCGAACAATTCCAAGACATTCCGAGCAATACCATGATGGCTTCGATGGGAGGAAGTCAACATACGCACACACAACAACAATCAGAAGATGATCTACATGTAAATTTGGATGTAGATGAAGATGAAGTAGTTACTAATATAACTCCGAGCCCTTCTATAAGGCCTCAAGGTAAGAAGGCTGCGAAAGAAGCTCTCCGAAAAGGAAAGAAGCCTGCGTACAACCCTGAACGAATGATCTTAGCAGTGGAGACTATGGCAGTTAACCAAGCCACATTAGTTGCTCAAAGGGAAAAATGGGAACAAGAATTTCAACATCAGTTGTACATCGAACAAGAACGGGAGAACCGAAGAGAGCAAAGGGAAATACGAAAAGAAGCATTTCTATATCAAGATAGGGCTATGCGAATTGCCGAAAGGGAAGAGCGAATTATGGAGATGGACACAAGTCAAATGCCACCATTTCAACAGAAATATTGGCAAAATAAACAAAGAAAAATTTCAGAAAGAGATGATAATGATGCAACTGGTGGAACATACGCGCAACCATCTTTCACGAGTGGATCGTACCTGCAACCACCTTGCACTAGTGGATCATACCCGCAACCACCTTTCAATCCGCATCCTAATGTAGGTGGTTTCTCTACTGATGAGTCCACCAACCCAGACCCATCAAACACCGAATGGTTTTAGTATTTTCAATAATGGTTATTTTGATGTTTCTAGGCTTGGCCTGTTAATTATGTAATAAAAATGTCTTGAAATAAAAATTGAGTTTATTTTTCTTAAATTTCATTTAATTTGATAATGCTAATGAAGAGATTGAACATTTATTAATTAATAAAAAGCAAGACAAGAACAAATTAAAGGAAAACATTACATAAAAACACACAAACAAATCTAAGTCTTAAATAAACTATTGAGGCATGTTGCCTTTCACCGCCCACAGATGCTCTATGAGATCTTCTTGAAGGGTTGAGTGAGCATAATCAGATCTAATATGATGGTATCGATCCATGAATCCTTCAAGATTGTGCCCATCTCTACCAACGGGTTCGAAATGTTCATTTATTGGACGCTCCCAAACCAAAGACTTCTTAGGCATCATAATGTCCTCCTCTTCTTCATCAGACTCTAAATCTTCATCACTGTCATCTGGTCGTTCATTCTCAATTATCATATTGTGTAATATCACACAAGTCAACATGATGTATCGAAGGTCCTCTTTATCCCACCCACGAGCAGCTCCTCTAATAATACCCCAACGTGATTGTAATATGCCAAAACATCTTTCCACATCCTTCCTATACCCCTCTTGGCACGTTGAATATAATATATCTTTCTCACGCGTAGGCCTTGGAATTGATTTCACAAAAGTCGCCCACCTTGGGTAAATACCATCGGCAAGATAGTATCCTAAACTATGGTCTCTTCCATTCACCGTAAACATAACTTCAGGTGAGCGACCTCCAGTTAGGTTGTCGAACAATGGGGATTGTGCTAGTACGTTGAGATCATTGCATGCCCCAGGCACTCCAAAGAAGGCATGCCATATCCATGTGTCATATGAGGCAACCGCTTCAAGGATAATAGTCGGGACACGTTTCCGACCACTATATTCTCCGGCCCAACCTGTTGGGCAGTTCTTCCACTGCCAGTGCATACAGTCGATGCTTCCAATCATGCCTGGAAAACCTCTTCTATCAGCTTTTGCGAGAAGCCTTCTAAGGTCGGCCACAGTGGGACTCCGAAGGAATTCACATGAGTAGAGAGCAACAATTCCTCGCGTGAATCTTTGTAATGCCTTGATAGTGGTAGATGTTGCCATTCGACAATATTCATCGCAAGCATCTGCTGATGCACCATATGCAAGCATGCGTAAGCAAGCATTCATCTTTTGTTGGGGAAGCAACCCTACTTTCTTAGCGGCATCTGATTTTTGAACAAAGTATGAATCGTACCGACAAAGATCAACAAGTATGCGGTTGAACACATCAGGACTCATCCTGTAACGTGTCCGAAACTGCTTATCATTGAACACTGAACGTTCGATAAAGTAGTCTTGCATCAAACCATTGCCCCGCTCTTCTCTATATCTCTCTTGGTTTGGTGCACGCCCCGGATGTGAACCTCGAGTACGAGGTTCATTTGCAGATAGATATTCGGCAACTGATCCGAGGACAATGGTATTATTGGCCATCATCTCTTCATCATCTTCATCTCGAGACTTTCGAATCTTATTAAGCAACCTATTCATTGAAGGATTATAGGAGAAGAAATGTGTATTGATTGAGAGATAAGAGATAAAGTTGTGACTTCAAAATGGAGCAATGAAGTCTATTTATGGTAATTGTGCCTTAGATAAAAGTTGTCGGTGGTTGTGCCTTGAACAAAATGTGGTCACATGGTTGTGCCTTGAACAAAATGTGGTCACATGGTTGTGTCTTGAACGAAATGTTGTCGGTGGTTGTGCATTGAACGAAATATGTTCACATGGTTGTGTCTTGAACGAAATGTTGTCGGTGGTTGTGCATTGAACGAAATATGTTCACATGGTTGTGCCTTGAACGAAATGTTGTCAATGGTTGTGCATTGAATATAACATGGAAAAGTTTAGTCTTTCACATTTTCAATGAATAATATTTCACATTTAAATTAAATAAAACAATATATCTCTCTCAATAATGTAAAAAAAAAAAAAGTGACCTAGCCCCTGCCCCAACGGGTGGAAACAACAATCAAAAAGTACATAAATAGTAACTGCCCCAGAGCCCCAGAGACCCTGACCCAGAGCCCCAACGGGTGAAACTGCTCTTATGAACCGAACCACACGGTTCAGCCACGTACGCAGTGAAGTTATATATATATATATATACAGAGGCATGCATTAGTCAATCTCTAATTCAATGTCATTTTATGTCAAAGTTTCTTCTTTCTTGCACATTACATATGTACGTACTGGGACAGATTCATCGACCTGTAGAAATTAACCGAGCAAAATTCCAGAAAGCGAAACTTTTAGAATCATAATAGCAAGGCCAAGTCCAATTAAGTTTTTTAATAACCCTGCCACAACAACTCGATCCTGTAGAAATTAACCAAGCAAAATTCCAGAAAGCGAAACCCTCGTGTTTTCTTCATGAAAACGCATAACTACCTAATCGGTATGACTACAAGTTTGCATTCCAACCAGATCCCATTGATAATCGTACGTATCTTTTATAACCCTAGTCAATTAGTCAAAGTCAGTTTTGTAATTGTAAACTAATATGGCGCTATCGTATAATTAAGTCAAAAGTTGGTTTCCTTTCTAGAACATGCGTACAAACATACGTATGGATCTATCATATTTCATGTCTCATTATATGTCACACTCACACATTAAAATGTTTGCATTTTAATGAGCAATGGAAATTGATGGTATATGTATTTTAATAGTTAGTCAATTAGGTAAAAAAATTTTATTGTACGTAATTTTTGAATCCAGTGTCATTTTTTGGGCACATAACGTATTGACTCGAAGCTCTTGACGTCAAGAAATTTGTTGACTAGTGTCATCATTTTTTACTATTATTTTTTTTATGCTCCGCTCAATTGAGAGAAATTGAAAAACCAAATTACAAAACAAGTATTCTTCAAGTCGTTGGGAAACGATATTCAAGCTTAGTGGAAACGTGTTTGTTCGATCTTGTTCCTAGTTCTTGTCGTTGCAAGTTTCGAGGTAGTGTATCATAAGCCCATACGGCACGCATGAACTTGGAGATACGAAGACAAAAAATTTGGCCTTTGCCTCCCGCTCCACGCGCATGTCAATTTGGTAAGAACTCCCATCGTATGTAACTTCCGGCTTGGGTGTTCTTTTTTGTGAACGTAATAGACAGTCTCATGCTCTTGACGGCAAGAAATTAATTGACTTGGGTTAGGCATTATTAGACACATCTGGGCCAGCTCATATGGTGCTACTCACGTTGTGCAGAAGCAACCCATACTTGTGCTTCTTTGGATCACTCACCCGACCCGCAAAACCTGATGTGGTTTAGACTTTTGAGTTTAGACACATATTTTGATGGAACAGTTGTTTTGAAATTTTTGAGTTCCTGATGATACATTTCTTTACCATGAAAATTATGCATCCACTCACAGCTCATATGAAAACTTTAAAATGGAAATGACAAATAAACCTCAACACTCGGTGCTGTAAGCCTGTAAATTGTAATGATTGTGAGCTAGGGTTACTTCAAAACACGTCTTGAATCTTGATTACTTTAGAAACTTTTGTCTAATATTTTGTGTCACTATCTTTATAGCAAGGTCTTAACTTTCCGCCAGATAATTCCTTAGGGGCTAAACATTAAAACCACACAAGTTCTCACAAGGTAAAGCACCAACATGGTAAAGATTATACAATGTAGTCTCCAAAACCATTGATTTTATAGGTTATTATATCATCCACCATTCATTTCCTTGATTAAGTCTAACCAAGCCAACCAATCAAAAGTTGCTATAAGCCATTAAGGAGATTGAGAACTTTGCAGGATTAGGGCCGCATCTATTTAGGACTTTCTCAAACAGTGTTGCAGTTTCAAAAGCAAAACCATTCAAACACAAACATCTAAGCTAAGTAGCCAACCCACCTTTAGCTCCAACCCCACCCCCTTTTGCAAATTTCAATAACAAACAAACTGGCTCCACTATCTCCTCAATCAAAAGCTTCTTTTCCTTTAACTTACTTTAACCAATTTCCTAATTTATTTAAAGAAACAACCATCTTCCTCTTCCCCCTTCATTATCTGTTTCAGCTGTTCTTCTGGCTATTTTGGCAGAAATGCTACCCCTCCCACCTCCACCTGCATCTCCAATACCACCTTCACCACTACTACAAGCCAAAAAGCAAACCAAACCACTATCTCTCAATCAAATTATCATATCAAAGTATGCTCGGAGTCAAGCAGCTCTGGTGCCTGATGCCGCAAATCATGACTCCGGAAAATCAGAAAAACAACCGATGCTCTGGCCACCTCATCCTCGAAGAACCAATCCACTTATATGGTGTTGTGCAATTGTATGTCTCATATTCAGCCTTATTCTTATCTTCTTTGGAATTGCAACTTTGATCATCTTCCTTGTGGTTAGACCAAGAAATCCATTGTTTGACATCCCTAATGCAAAGCTCAGCACCATCTACTTTGACTCACCAGAGTATTTCAATGGTGACTTCGCTTTCCTGGCAAATTTCTCCAACCCAAATCGGAAAATAGATGTAAGATTTGAGTATCTGCAAGTGGAACTCTACTTTTCTGACAGGCTCATAGCAACTCAGTCTCTTGATCATTTCACTCAAAGACCTCGAGAAGGAAGGTTGGAAGCAGTTCACTTAGTATCGAGCTTGGTTTACTTGCCAGAAAGCCATGCTGTGGCACTTCGAACGCAGGTGCAGAACAACAGAGTCAACTATAATATAAGAGGAACATTTAAAGTGAGAGCCAGTCTGGGAATAATCCATTTTTCTTACTGGTTGCATAGCAGATGCCAATTACAGATGACAGGACCACCGACTGGTGTTTTAGTTGCCCGAAGTTGCAGAACTAAAAGATGACGATGAGGTGCAATATTTCTTGTACCATCTTTCTTTCTTTTTCTGTCTACATTGAGATCTAAATGGATTTTTTGGTGTATAACAGTGAGTGTATAATATGATACATGAACATTCTATCCTACAACAACTGCAGTTTGTTTCCTGATATTATTGTTGTATTGAAAACGCACAAGAGAGAAATCATAGTTTGCAAATGCAATAATACATAATAAATGAGGTCACGAACAGAGGAAACATGATAAGATCGTCTGCGTAAGAAAAAAATGGAGTTCTCATTGTTTCCACAGACAAACTGGAATACTTTTTGAGGGAATAAGAACTAGAGTTCTACTTGAGAAAAAAGGATAGCAAGAATATTGTATGGAGAATCAACTAGGATCCAGCTCTGACCTCCGCATAAACTCTCTCCATTCTTAATACTTGCACATTATTCAACTATGGTGTACTTGTTTATTCAACCAAAATGAATTCATATAAAAAGCATTGATTGATCCAAAATCTTTAGAGAAACTACAGCTAGAGAATGAACCAAAATAATAGCTGGGGAATCCAACTCCAGGATTGTATTTGTAGAGGGTACATTCCTAGATAGTCCTACTCCGACGTTCCCTAATCAGTAAGCACCTAACGTACCATCACTCTTTAGATTAATCAGCAATTCAAATATCCACAAACATTGAAAGATGTATTCTTTAATAAGGTCACAATCACATGTTCTTGTAATGGACAGCTGGTTCAACACAAGACATTTACTTTTTTCTTTTTCTTTTTTATACTTCTGTCTTCTTATGCCCAACCATTGTTATGAACACCCTGTATATCTCCCACTATCATGAAAAGTTGATATCCATAAACTCATTCCTGTCCAATCCAACTTGTCTAACTGCAAGCCTAAACTCACACAGGAAATCCCTAAATTCACTGACTGAAGTAGCCAGCAGATAACAACTAGTCCACCTCAATACTTGCATTACAAAAGAAGAAACACAAATCATACCGTACTAGAATTTCCAGCAGAGGGAAATACTATATAAAGTCTAAACTGCCTTGTGGGAAAGTCCATTCCAGTTTAACTTGATCATGAGCTTGGTTAAACTAGATAGCTAGTATACAAAGAGCACATCTCTCTCAGCCATAAATTTAGCAATCACCATTTGATTGCTAAATCATATATGAATTATAAGGTTACCTACCATAGCATTCATACCAGTTTTGCCCTATCTTTGCTTTAAAGTAAGTCCAATGTCTTATGCCAAGAGTTAATCAATGCGACAACAACAAATGTATGGCTACACAGCACAAGGATCCACCAATATGTAATTTATTTATAAATTTCGAGACAAAGTATGTTCACAATCTAAAGTTTAAGACCATTTGTGTAGATTACTTCTGAAAACTCAGAGCAATAACCCTCATTAACCGAACACTAGAACAATATATAAGAGATAATCCAAAAATACGAACCGAACCTCTTTTAGCCAGAGCAGCTTCACCTTCCACTCACTTCAGATGGTGTTTTCGCCACGATAGACAATGCATGTAGCCCACTCTGCAACTCCTCTTGCAACAAGTCGTAAATGAGCCTATGCCTCTTGATCAAACTCTTCCCTTCAAACCCGTTAGACACAACTTTCACATTGAAATGCGTCTCCCCATCACCACTTCCTCTAACTCCGGCGTGTCCGGCGTGCTGGTAAGAGATATCTTCTACTTCCAGTTCAATAGGACTAAGCTCTCTCTCCAATGCTTCCTTAATTCTCTTCCCTCGACCCCCCAAATCATCTGAATTCGACTCGGCTTCATTCGATACACTCCCTACCAGTTCCAATTCCTTAACATTTTCATATGAACTTGTTTCAACATTCAAACCCTGAATGCCACCATCAATTTTTGATCCCAAAGTTGAATTCTTTTCACTGGTACCACCACTCAATTGGTTAGCATTTTCATTAGAACTTAACCCAACATTTGAAGCCTCAATTCTCGAGCCCAAAGTCGAATTCTTTTCAGCACCCACTTCAGAATTCAATCCCGAATCCACAGAAGTCAAGCTACTAACGCCGTTTCCATCTTCCACAAGCAAATCCCTAGCCTTTTTCTGCATCAACTTCAACATATTCAAAAAGCCATTATTCCTCCCAGGGGATAAGCTCTGCTGAAGCCCAAGATGGAGCACGAAATCGGGCCGGACTCGGAGAATTTCATCCACGGGTCGACCTGAAAACCCATTAACGAGCAGAGCAGCGAGACCCTTGGTGATCAGCGCGTCGGAATCGGCCTCAAAGTAGACGTTCTTGTCGGAGTCGAGGTAAGCTCGGACCCAAACCTGAGAGACACAACCTTTGACCTTGTTCTCATTGGTCTTGAATTTGTCTTCGAGGGGTTTGAGGTTCTTGCCGTAGAACATGAGCTGCTCGTACCTGGCCGTTGGTACTGGTACGGACTGGAAAAGCTTGACCATTTCCTGGAGCTTAGGGGGGAGTTCTTCGATGGACGGCGGTTGCATTGAAGCTGATGGGGATTGCGATGAGGATATGGTGGGTATTCTTTGGAAAGTGATGGGTCTCCTAAAGGAAGACAAGTTCAGGTGTTTTGGGTAGGCTGAGATGGTTTTGGGGTTGAAAGAAGAGTTGGGAATTTTGGTTGTGAATAATCGAAACGACGATGAGATAGAAGAAGAAGACGACATGATTGGTTCTCAGGCAGGTAGTGCGAAGCAGAGTTTCAGAGAAACAAATACGCGGTGGTGAAATAGCTGAGTGCTAAACACACCGTTTAACAGAAGAAAATGAACATTACATTAACAAAAGAGCAAACCCTATGTCAAACTAAGCCCACAGGGAAGCCCAACAAAATGACCCGACCCGGTTCAGGGGGAAGAAAAACAAAACAAAACTCTTTCTTCTGTTCACTTCCATTAGACAAACAGTTTTCATCACCAACATGATCTAAACTATGATGTAACTAACAGAAATGTATCAAATTTTTAAAAGTGATTAATATAGTATCTGCACTTTCAAAAAACACATTATCGGGATATCTTCATCCATTTTCTATTACTTGTCAATTAATTATGAGGGTATAACAATCATTTAACTTATCTAAATTTTCAAAAGTGATAGATAAAGTACTTGAACTTTTAAAAACATATCATCGGAATACATCAGTCTATTTTTTATCATATCTTAGTTAAATGAAATATGCTAAGACACATGTCTTTTCCCCCTATCACCTTATCTTTGCCCTCCAAAATTAACAATGTAATTAATTATTATCCTTCTATATTTTTTTTTTCAAACTTTATCCTTATCCTCTTCCTATAATCAATAATTAAGTAGACTTCGAATTTTTTTTTGGAGGGTATGTGCTAGTTTCTTAGGGTATTACTTTGATTACTTTAATCAATATGAATTTACGAACTAACTAATTCAAAAACTATAACATTTATACATTATATTTCAAACGCACTTTATGTGCATCATCCATACATGAGAAAGTATCTCAGTGGCATTAGATTCAATTTCTCACCTAGGTGGAAAAGAGAAAAGGAGAGAGAAAAAAAAAGTGGATATAAGCAAAAGAAAAAAAAAAGAAAATACCATAAAATTCATGAAAATGATCTCGCATTAGCCCAAATAAAAATTTCTCTGAATTTCACCATGGGTAAAACATGTTTCTTATATTTTTATCCATGCCACATAAACACTTGTCGATAGTAGTATATATAATGGGAAGTAATGGTCATTCGCGCAGAGGATTGCAATTAATTGCTAATCTTGTCACAAAATAAATATTTATTACGACGACTATTTATAGCTATAAACTGTACGTACAATTGGTTTGCGGTTTTTTTAATTGTTTTTTGTGTGCATAAATGTAAACAACAATAAGAAATTATGTTCTAAAATATAATTGTCCAAAAAAAAATGTTCTAAAATATAAATAATGCTACTTCATTATCCAATTTTGGATTTTCAAAAATTTAATCACAACCTATGTTTTAACTTTCTTAATATAGATTCAACTTGAAGCAACTGAATCACCTAATTAAACCTACTCAGCCGTTCATCGTAAGCTCGCCTAGGGCATTGGCTAAATATATAAGCCTACGTACAGATATATTATGAATCCAATCTTATTCAACCTTTATGACCGGACAACTGAAAATCACAGCAAGCATCGAATCAGGCTCGATTTCATTGAGTCAGGGTAACAATAGCAGTGCATATATTTTCTCCTCAAAGAGGGAGGGAGGGACTCGAATCCTCTCCTCACGGAGACGTGCTCCTTTTTCCTGACGCCTTAATCTTGGCCATCCAATTTAATCTAGCGGCCAGGATTGGCCTTGTTTTTTTTTTGTTTTTCCTTTCTTCTCTCTCATCCCCCCACTCTCTTCTCTCTCTCTCTCTCTCTCTCTCTCTCTCTCTCCCCCCCCACTCTCCAGCAACCTCAGTACCCCGCGCCTTACATCGCCGCCGCTGTGCCCCTTCAAACCAGATTGGGTAAGAATCTTGGCATAATCCGACCAGAGAAATCAAACCCAAACCCGCAAAAACTGCTTGGAAAACATGAGAAACACGTGAGGAAAGCATGTGGAAAAAGCTTAGAAGAGATTGGAGAGAGAGAGAGAGAGGGAAGTTACAAAGGGAAAGAGAGAACGAAGAGAAAGGGGATGAGAGAGAAGAAGTATAAAAAAAAAAGGGGCTGAAATTTACACCCCACTTTTTACAAACCACACCCCCTTCTCATTTTTGTTTCCGGAACTTCCACAACTACCCCTGACCAACTCTCCCTCATCTGTTCATTCTTTTTTTTTCTTTTCTTTACTCTCTCTCCCCTCTGTTCATTCTTTTTTGTTTCTTTCGCCCCCCTGTTCTTCTCTCTCTCTCCTCTGTTCATTCTTTGTTTTTTTCTTTTCGTCCCCCTCTCTCTCGGCGGCGCAGCTGGGCGACTTGGGCCGCGCGGAGAAAGCGGCTGTGGCTTGAGCAGAGAGAGAGAGAGAGAGAGAGAGAGAGTAAAGAAAAGAAAAGAAAAAAAGAATAAACAGATGAGAGAGAGGGGGTAATTGTGGAAGGACGGCCAAGATTAAAGGGTGAGGAAAAAGGAGCACCTCTCCGTGAGGAGAAGATCCGAGTCCCAATCCTGGCCGCTAGATTAGAATGGACGGCCAGGATTAAAGGGTGAGGAAAAAGGAGCACCTCTCCGTGAGGAGAGGATCCGAGTCCCAATCCTGGCCGCTAGATTAGATTGAATGGCCAGGACTAAAGGGTGAGGAAAAAGGAACACCTCTCCGTGAGGAGAGGATCCGAGTCCCTCTTTGAGGTGAGCACGTACTACACGACTTATCAGTTCCCATTAATTGCTTCGAAAACCAAGAGCAATGGTTTTGTTTTTTTAATAGAATTGCATTTTCATCATTATTGATCAAAAACAAATAAACCACAATTCGATTGCAGAATTCAATCCGGTGGTTACTGCATGATCATGCCACAAAAAGCACAAAGCATGAATCTTCTTCATAATGTTGTTGATTATTCGTGTTATGACAAGTCGTTAGTCGTGTTATGACATGTCACATCAGCAAGGTTCCCTTCACCATTATTGTATATACAATGGCACTGCTAACGACTTGATCTATATCAGCAAGGTTCCCTTCACCATTATCGTTTTATTATTTATTTATTGATCTATATACAATAGCAAATTAACTAGCTTTTTTCCACTCCCACACCTTCTACTGAGGATATTACAGGTTAATATGAACAAGTACATACTGCAATTACACACACACACATATATATATATATATATATATATCTACAATATATATATTTGGAATGGATGAAAAATAACCCACGTACGCAACTTCAAGAGTTCTACGTATAAGCTAGAAACTGAAATCCATGAATTTATAAACTGTATGTTGTAGATCTTAATTTATCTGCACATTCTTTCTCTCGTTAACTTTCTTTAGCCAGACATTGTGTATCGTCTTTCTTATTACTATGTTATCACATGCGCGCACTTTCAAATCATCTTTTTCTTACTCATTTGAAAATCTTCTCTCTTCTTCCTTCCCTGCACTACTGTGTTCGTCATTATTTTCTTTATTATCTAATGGACAGGACTTTCATTCAAATCGCGAAAGAACAATTAGACAAAAGCATCCAGCTCCACAATCCGGCCGGGGATGGACCAAAAGGTAGCTTCTGTACATGACAATCACAGATTCACAGCAAAGCTTCTGTATAAAGACAATCAAAATTATGCATGCAATTAAGACCACTCTCAATCATTCACACCTAAGAGCTTGCTCAATATAAATTTATACACATACGCCCATGCAAGACCTTAGATAAAAGAGACAAGAAAATCTGAAAATGTGTTTCACAAGAAGGACGAAAAGACGAAAAAGTAATTAAGGAATATTGTGCACCGGCCATCTGAGTACGTGGTTGGGAAAAATTAATGATTTTAGCGCTGAAATATATACAGAAAGAGGATAATAGATGAGAAGATAAGGAAAGAACTTGTGGACGAATTCTACACAGCATAAACCGAATAAATTAAATAAGCGATGAAAAATCAATTCTTGTTGAGTCGGATTCGGCTGTTCTTATCATCTCATTCATCATCCTGAGGTGAACCTTCATCCCTTAGGAACCCTGGTGACTAATTGTCTCAATCTTATGCGATGCTTCCCTGTTTGTCAGGTGAATCACATTCATCGGGAAAGGAATATGGCGGCGGATTGTCTTGCTAAACGAAGTATTGATCAGGAGCTTGGTTTATGAAAGATTGAGTCTGCTCCTGAATTTGTTGCTTTCTCTATTCTAAATGACATTGAGGGTCTTGCTAGGCCTCGCTCGGCTGGTCAGTGCAGTTTCTGCTGCAAATTAGGGTGTTTGTTTTGCTTTCTGTTCTGGGCTTTTAGCCCCCTTTTCACCCAAAAAAAAAAAACAATAATCAATTCTTGTTGACGAATACGACACATTCCACTTAATTTGAATAGTTACGGATGCAAATATCATAAAAAAAAATGTGGACGAGTTTTATAATTAAAAAATAACTCAAGTATTATATGTGACAATAACCCATAAATTTTTTAATTTACTTACCTATGTGAAATTGTGAAAATCCCTTTTTCTGCTAATTCCTAGCTTCCATGCACTATACGTCGTTGGTCATTATTTTCTTTAATTATCAAAAAGACAACTTTCATTATTGAACCAATGAACCGATTGAAATCTTGGCCAAACAAAAAAGAACCGATTGAAAGCATTCTAATTATCAAAAAGACAGCTTTCATTATATAGAAGCTTTGGTGTGAATATATACGCCAGCCACAACTTTCATTATCTACATATTGAGAAAACTTGGGTTTTTGATAAATATTCAAAAAAGCAAGCTTTTCCCCTCTTAAATTATATTAGCTAATAAATACATTTAAATATATTAATGACAAAATAGTAAAATAACATAATCTATATTAGTTAAGGTTAAATTTTCAAAATTCCTGAAATTACCCTTCTTTAATTAAACGTTAAAAATTTAATTTAATATGTAGAGTATAAAATAGTAAATGAGATATATTGAAATAAAAAAAATTAAAAAAATAAAATATTTGAACGTGAGAACAATTAATTTTAAATAAAAAAGTCAATTAACACACGAGTGATCGAGCTTGTGTTAAGAGGCTCGTAATAAATAAATAATAAAATCTCTAAAATTTAATTAAAGGCTCTACATCAACTTGTCCATTTGTCTATTTATATATGAGTTATTATCACATATAGTACATGAACTATTTCTCAATTATATACTTGGTACTTGAACTTTAATTTTTGTCACAAGTAGTCCAAAATTTTCGATTTCATCTCTTGTGGTATATGAACTTCAATTTTTATCACTAGTAGTACTCAAACTTTTCTATTTTACCCTCTCTTTTTCTAGAACACGCGTCCTCACGCACATATATTTGTGACAAAAATAGTTTTAGATATCACAAAAGATGAAATTGAAAATTTTGGCTACCACTTATGACAAAAATTGAAGTTCATGTACTAAATATAATTTAGAAATAGTTCAAGTACTATGTGTGATAAAAACCTTTTATATAGGGAAATCGAAACAAAACTTCTTAACAAATTATAGGCATCTAACCTAAAACAAACTGACAATGGAGGCAAAAATTAGAAAAGAACTTGTGGACAAATTCTACACATCTAACGAAAAAAAGAAACTAATAAATTGATAATGTATGAAAAAAAATCAAGGAATAAAATTGTCATGCAAAACTTTAAATTTTCAAGGTGAGATTCCATTCTCAATAAAAAGTAACTGCATTAATATTACATGCATGTGTGGAGAGCTACTAGCTAGCTGGCTCCCTATATTAAGAGAAACTCCAGTAGTTTCTAAATCTCAACTCAATATATAGCTGCATTGAAGAGACTGGTTGGAAGGAAGGATGGAAAAAAAAAAAAAAAAACCCTCTTAGCAGCCTCTCGAGGAATAGTTCATCGTGACCTAGTTTGACGCACCACTAATATTATAACACATGGAGTCTTATAAAACGGTAAACCCTTTTAACACATGTAGTCTTGTCTACAATCCAATCTTTATTTTTTTTGTCTCTTAAATTTTTAACTACGTACTTTTACATTTTGATTTCTCAATAATCCTCGATCGTGCCACATATTTCCACCATTTGCATATTCATCATCTTTAGTTTTCAGTACCTGCACACAATCATTAATTTATACCATCTGTATGAGTTATTAGAGAAGAATTGGAGCATCAATCATTCCATGGAGGCCTGCAACTCTCTTAGGGCATCTCCAACTCTTGGGTACTAGGTCCTAGAGTCTCAAAATGACACAACTCTGTAAAACTGGTCATCTCCAACCCTTGGGTAAAAGATTCCAAGTCCTATAATTTTTGGCACTAACCTCATAAATAGTCTTGAATTTGAAATTATTTGTAGTCCGGGTCCCATTTTGAGATGATGAACCCACACGAGATTATGCAAGGAAGAGATGAGTAAATGACATATTTATGGAGGGTGGATAAGGTTATCATAATATAAGGCAGGACACGTGGCTTATAAAATCTAAACTCATAATTACGGCGATTTCTTGTTATTTGAAACATAGCAAGAAAATCTTATTTGAGTTTGGAATAAGAAATCTTATCTCATCCGTAATTTGATGAACTCATATAGGCCGACACATGTAAAAAAAAATCTCATTTGAGGTAAAAATAAGAAATTGTCTTGAAAATAAAAATTACACGTGACACGCAAATATGTGGTTACTAATAAGACTCAAGTCCCTTAACCTTTCCTTATGATACCACAAATACAATAGCAAGTTGCCGCCACCTATATAAATTTACAATGCAACTAAAACAAAAATAACAAAGGAGGAATTATTAATGAAATTATCTGGTGAGTCAAAAACAAAGGATACAGAATAAAGAGATTTGAGGATTAAAAAGAGATCGAGAAATCCCTTGTTTTCTATGTAGTCATCTGGAGACACGAGACTTAGTGACGAATAGAGAACTCCGAACATGGAGATAGAGATCAGTGGACCAAAAATAAGTAGAAGATGTTATAAATGAGAAAAAGATGAAAAAATTAATGTTGAATGTACTACTCTTTGACACAACTTCAAAATGTTAGCGGTGCTTCAAACTACCTCGTCCAAATGACATGATTTTAACTGCTACACTGAAAGAGGAGATTGTTGGAGTTATTCCTTCTTATACAAAATGTAGAATTAGATGGGGACTGACGAATTAAAATGCACCAAAGGTTTTTATGATATGCATTGGACGGTGGAGTGCCTACAGATTTTTCTCAATCTGCAATGTGAACATCCACATTTGAATGGTTTTGAGTGTGTTAATGTAAATCTACCCACAAACGCAAAGTGATCGATCTTGTTACATTATTTGAATCCTCCATTTTAAGTTGTTCTTTAATCAAAATACAACATGCCGAAAAAAATATATATCAAATCAAATCATATTTACCCTTGATGCCTAATTATGGCTAGCTAATCATATTTAATGCATGTACGTACTTACTATTGTAAATGTCTGAAATCTGTACGTTGATATTATGATATATATCTTTGGGTTTTTTTTTTAGGCTAATATTTATCTTTGGTTTTTAACCTTGACGAAATCCACGTGCATGAATTGTCAAAAAAGTTTTTTGTTGGGGTTGGGGGAGGGTGTTCGAAGCTCTCTATATAAAGCTTACACAAGCTCAAACTTAATTTCCTTATAAGTTGTTGATACTAGCTAGCTATTCGCCTATTCCTGATGGAGAAAGCAAGTGCAACCCTCCGCCATCCTCCTCCTTCTCGCGGGAAACTCATCCCTATCCTTAGCATTGATGGAGGTGGAGTCAAAGGGATTATCCCCGGAGTTATTCTCTGCTTCTTAGAGAAGCAGCTTCAGGTAACAAAACAAATTTAATTTCGATCTATTCATACATGCATTATGTTAATTTATTTATATAATATCCGTTTTAATATATTAATTAGTGGAATTAATTATATATATATTTGCAGGAGCTGGATGGTGATGATGCGAGATTGGCAGATTATTTCGACGTGATTGCAGGGACGAGCACTGGTGGCCTTGTGACTGCCATGCTCACTGCCCCAGATGATAAAAAACGTCCCTTGTTTCCTGCTGATCAGATTGTCCCTTTTTATAAACAGAACTGTCCTGAAATCTTCCCACCTTATAAGTACGTAATTAATTAATTGATTAGATATCTAATTAACCAAAATTTTGTAATTAATTAATCAATTCTTTTTATTTATCCCCTTTTTTTTTTTACAGGGACTAAATTTACTTCGTGCTTACCCCCCACCCCCCCCCCCCCCCCCCCCCCCCCCAACGGCTAAAATCCCCCAAAACCTGAAAACGATCCTAATTTACATTAATCACTCTTACTTTTATCATTTTTTTAATTAACTCCTTCTATCCCCTGTGCATATATATATATATATATATATATATATATATACAACACACACACACAAACATATACATGCAACTACAGGCCCCCACCTCTCCTTGGTCCAAAATATGACGGGAAGAAGTTACATGAAATAGTCGAGGAAAAACTAGGAGACAGACGGTTGAATCAGGCATTGACCAACGTTGTAATCCCAACTTTTGATATAAAGCGGTTCGAACCAGCTATCTTCTCAACCTACGAGGTTTGTAATTTCTCGATCTATTTTAATGTAAATTAAGTCGATCCTCCGATCGATCCCCTACGCATGTTTAATTAATTATGGTACGTACGGTGCTCTTGGTTATTGTAGTTGAAAAGGAAAGAGGACCTGGAACCAGCTTTACTCTCTGATATATGCATTGCAACTTCAGCAGCACCAACCTATCTTCCGCCGTATTATTTTCAAACCAAAACCAAAACCAAACCCAGAGAGTACAATCTCATTGATGGCGGTGTCGCCGCTAATAACCCGGTACATCATCTTCGATCTCATATATATTTCAATCAAATTAAATTATATATATATGAATTCATATTCACACTCATATATAAACGTTCATTTTTTGTGTGTATATATTAATTCTTTTCTAGGGTTTGGTTGCATTAATCGAAGTGCTGAAAGAAATCCAGGCGAGAAATCGTGATTTCTCTCCTATGAGGGCAGCTGATCAGGGTAATCGGTTCCTAGTTATATCATTGGGTACTGGTTCACCAAAGGACAAGCCTCACTACGACGCCGAAGAAGCATCCAAGTGGGGTATTTTGGGATGGATATATCCATTGCTAGACGTATTCGCTGAAGCAAGTAATGACATGGCTGATATTCAACTTTCTACCTTTTTCCAAGGTCTTTTCTCCCAGGAAAATTACCTTCGAATTCAGGTATATATCTATATATATATATATATATATATATATATATAAAGAGAGAGAGAGAGAGAGAGAGAGAGAGAGAGAGAGAGAGAGTTATGCATGCATACATTGAACTGGATATTCTAAACTTTTTGGGTTGGCAAGGATAACGCACTTTAACATGATAACAGAACAAAAACTTTATTTACCTACTTGGATCATGTACACATGTTACTCCACGCGCGTCACCCAATATATAATATAATGCTTGAACTCTAGATGATATCATATTTGAATGATGAATTTATCCACCTGATGTATTGAAAGATTTAACACAAGGGCAAAAATGGTGCAGGATTATGAACTGAGTGATTCCTTGAGTGTTATAGACAATGCTTCAAAGGAAAACCTGGAAGAACTTGAAAAGGTTGGGCAGGCGCTGTTAACAAAACCGCTTTTGAAGTTGAATCTAGAAACCGGTGAGCATGAGCCTTATGAAAGTCACATAACAAATGAAGATGCTCTCAAAAGGTAGGTATTTGATTGCATCCACATTACTCTCTCTATATATACGTTAATACGTACATGCTGTGATTTGTAGCAAAAATATATATTCGTTATAAACTCTCTAACTAATACTTGTTTCCTTAATTAATCTGCATATACAGGGTAGCACAAATGCTTGTCAAAGAGAAGAAGGAACGTCTAGCCTATAAAGCATGATCGACCACCGCAAGGAAATTCCGCAACTGCCAGATGATAAATAAGCGTGATACGTACTATATGTATTGAAGAAAATAAAAACCCATCACTTAAAGTGATTGTGGAATATTGATGCCTAAGACTAAAGTATCGACCATCTTGTAATTCAGCATGCATGAAATTATGTGCTCTCAATAATAAATACCAATTACCATGTTGGTTAATTGTGGTTGATGAAGCTTGTTTGCCTACTATATATCAAAGCTTTCGATCTCTTTTCGTTTTGAACTAGTTCCACATGAATTTTGAACCAAAACATCCCATCTATCAATAAAATTAAGAAATGAAGAATTAGCAGACCAAATTCATTGTTAAACAGTTTGGATTGTGTTTATTGCCCTCTCAAATACTAGAAAAGAGCTAAAAGAGAGCAGATAATGAGTATACATCGTGAGATGGGTAGACAAAAGTGAGAAAGTTGAAAGGCAAAGATTGTTAGTATGTGCCCATGAGGTGGTTTGACGATACATGCCATTCACCATATAGTTTTTATTTTTGCTTTTTAAACTTTTCTATTTCCATATGGAACACATTTTTCAATAAGGGCAATGCGAGGCTCAAATGCGGGGGGCGTTTGAGCCAGCCACCGCGTTGACATCTGTCCCAAAAAAAAATTATTAAATATTTTTTTTTCCTTCTCTGTTTTGCCCCTGTTGCATCCTCTCTCTTCTTCCTCTTCTCCTCACATTTTTTCGACAGAAGCTCTCCCTCCACCTCCTCCTCTCCACCACCGATCTCAACCTCCTCATCCCCGCCGTACGATCCGCGGCGGAAGAATCTCCCCACGTACACTTCTCTATCCAAAATTGAGCTACTCCCCTTTTGCTTTCAACACGGACGAAGGAGCTAAACAAATGTGACCCCTTTCTATGGTAGATTCTCTATTTCGATTCCACCGTCGTTCAATCCAACAACAACAACAGGCCATCGTGAATCCTCCGCAGAGGAGGACCGAGCTCCAGAACTTCCTCTTGTTCTCCTCCAGAAATAACAACAACGGCGCCACGGCTCGAATTGGTGGCGGCGCCATCGAGTTCGAAGAGGATCATGGTGAGGAATTCAACAACTGCCAAAAATTGATACGCCCAAAAGGAGCATCAATTTAAAAAAATCTTTATCGGTAGTATAGTGTAAGTAGGGTATCGTTCACAACGGAGATCAAAGGGTGTACCTAACAAAAAATGTCACAAAGATGGGTTTCTCTCCACACCCGAGCTGCTCCTTCACCTGCAAACAACACAAATTCACAGTCACCAACAATCACAGTCCTTGTCTATCTCCCTTGCTCGTGTTCATCATCACAGTAGCATAATTGCTGCACCCAATTATCCTCTACCCCAATTCATAATTCAATCACTGTACCTGCAATTTCACATCAGAGCCCCTGCCCAGTCCTTTGCCAACTGTGGGGGTTTCCTCTTCAATTGGCTTTGGTAGAGATAGATTAGAACAAGATTTGGACTAAAGAGATTTGAAGACAGATGAACTCGCGTGGCTTCTTGATGTGTACGTAAAATACGTACACAAAGTGCTCTAAATACTTGGATTGAGCTATTCTGAAAGCTTATTTGTTAGTTTAATGTTTGTTTTCGTGTTTTCAGGGCAAATATGTGAAAAATGTCAATTTGCACATAAAAGGTGAATTTTGGAGGTTTACAGTGCAATATCAGAAAGTCAACTGTGACTTTTCGATTATCTGATGGCACCGGTCATCATACAGAAGTGGAAAATAACATTGTACGAAGATTTTGGAAACCGTTCCAAATCCCGGCAATTTGACCGGCGAACCACCACTCACGGAGGCGCAACCACCAGACACGGTGGTGAAAGACAAATTAAATTTCCATTTTATTTTCCCTTGTTTATATTTATTTTTATTTTTATTTTTATTTTAGTATTTATTTTATAATTATTTCTTTTGTTATTTTAATTTTCTTTTATTTTATTTTTTATTTATTTTCTTTAATTACTTTTATTATTATATTTTATTTATTTATTTTGGTTGTTTTCTGTTTGCAGCTCCCAGGTTACCCGCTTCCTCTCTTTGAATTCAAACTGGTTTTCCAGCCGGCAACAACCCTTTCCAGCTAAATCACACCCACCTGCAGACTTATTCCTCTTCTATTTTAACCCATCCCCTCTGCTCATTTTACCTGGCCGGGGCTTCTCCCCGCGCCACCATCTTCCCAAGCTTCCGTGTGCCACCACCTGTGGTGCCTTCTGTCCTAGCCCCTCTACACTTCTTCAAACACTATCTCAGCCCTTCTTCTTCCCCGGTTACTTCCTCACTGCCTCACTGCAAATCAATCTCTTCTCATCCTCCATTCTCTCTGATGCTATCTAAGCCCTTCTTCTTCCCTCTGTTACACCTGCAATTAATTTCCCCTTCTCTGGTTACTCTCTGCAAACACCCTCCTTTCTTCTCTGGTTACTCATCTGTCTGCAATCAATCTCTCCTCTCTCAATTTCTTCCGAAATTATCTAAGCCCCTACTTCTCTCCTTCCCCTCTTCTGTAATTAATCAAACATCACCGTACCACCTGTAAATCAAGGAAAATCACAATCACAAGCCCAGTTCACAATTACCATCATCCTTGCTCTGAACACTCTCAGAGACCATCTCTGATCACCGAGCCCAGCCCGCCTGGGCTAGCAATCCCGCGAGCCCGTGCTCCCATTCCACTGCCGGCGTCTTCAATTCCAGCGCCGTGCTTATCTCGCACCAGCTCGCCAATCACCAGCCGACATCCACAATTGATTCAGACCGTGCCACCCCGTCGGCGTCCGCTTCAGTCATCGATTTCATCTTCTACTGCCGTCGCCCAGTCCTCAATTGCCGCTGCCATCACGTCGATGCCTCCTCCTCTGCGCCGGTCCTCTTCATCACCATCGCCGGCATCCTCTGCTGCTCTCGCCGCCGTCTGCTCTGCCATCACCGCATCCACGCCAAGCCCAGCGCCGCTGCCTTGTCCGTGCTCTCTCTCTGAGTCTCTGTTCAGAGAAGAAAAGAAATGAATGGAGTGAGAAGAACCTAAAGAGAACCACGGGCTGGAACAAATAAGAAACAAAGAGAAAAAGAAGATGGTTGAAAAGTCAACCAAGGGAATTCACGGGTCAAATAAGGGCAGGACTGGAAAAGAAAAATGAAAGAAAGTCAGTTTGACTTTGTCAATTGGGCCTCCTAGCCCATTCCTCCAAGGCCCAAGCCCAATTGCTAAGGACACCCATGCTCTCGAGCCTTCACGCAAATACGGCGAGTCCGATCAGATCCCTCGCCGAAATTAAATGAGATTTCTAAACTCTCTCTTTTTAATTTCAGTTTGTTTAATTAAATATTTGTGTGATTTTGTTATTTGATTTTGTATTATTATTTAGGTGTGAAAATTACATTTGTTAATTGTAATTTGAATTGATTATTATTTATTTGATTTATGAAAAACCCAAAAAAAATTTCTCTTTTGTAAATTAATTTATGTAATTATTTTTCTTAATTTAAGTAATTGTAAATATCTTTATATATATATATATGTTTAGTTTATATTTATAAGTTTTATTTCTAAATTGTATTTTTGTGATTTATTGGTGATTATTTATCTAAATTGTCTAGTTTAGTTGTAAATTAAATAAATATATTTTAGAATAGTTGTAGTATAGTTTAATTAATTTTGTGACATAGAAAAGTAAATAAAAAATCTTCTGTGGGAAAAATCATTACTTCCCATTATACTTTTTGTTTCCTTCCCTTTTCTTCTTGGGAAGACAAGATATATTGTTATCCCACATCTTAGACTCCCCTAGATATGATAACCTTCCCACTTAAAATGTAAGAGGAGAGGATCCCTTACTTATAAAGGACTCCTCCCTCACTTAGAAGACACGGACTTCCCTCTCACCCTACCCCCTACCTCGATTCCTCTCTACCCCCTCTCGGACTGGTATCTCCCCTACCTCGAGTTCCTCTCGCACTACCCTCTCGTACTAGTATCTTACCTACCTCGAGTCCACCTCTACCTACTCTCGGATAGTACTTCGTACCCCCCTCGTACCGACCAAACACTTGTAATCATTCTTCACTATATGGAACCTCCTCAAGTGGAGTAGCCTAGGACTCGCATTGAGCTAGGTGAACCACTATAAATTTGTCTCTATGTCTTTGTGTGTGATTGTGCTCCGAAGGTCTCCCTTACTCCCGACCCATCGAAAATGGCGAAACATTTCGCGTCTTGGGAACCGTACAAAATCTTGTGGTTCTTTCCTATTAAAATCAATCTATCCGAGCCCATCACCACAAGCATAGCAAAAAAAAATCAAATCAAGATCGAGCCCATTCGAGCCGCCAAAATAAAAATTGTCTACATCTCTTCGATCTCTACTTCATTTCATTTCAAGTAGAGACGCCAACCAATATTTCCATTTGTTCCCAAAAAAAAAAAAAAAAAAAGATCCTTCACTATAAGATCCTATCTATCTAAAAAAACATGGAAAGAAAATACCTTTGTGTTCTCGGTGCTACCTCAAAAAAAAAAAAAAAAAAACCAATTATGGGTGTAGAGAAACTACCAAACTACTTTCCACTCTAAACCATTTCTCTTCTTCCCTTTATCACAAATTCTCTCTACCTCTACTCTTCCTCTCTCCTTCCTCTCCCCACCAACAAATCAACATTCAACTTCGTTCCGAGAAGCAACGGGAAGAGAGATAGCTCTACAACCATCTCAAAACATTCACCTCCCCGAAACCACACCGCACACCTCTCCATCCCGTCACATCCCTACCATTACCTTCCTCATCTCACCTTCTCCCATACTCCATCTCAAGCTTACCAACCCACTTCAATCACCGTAAGTCTATTTCTCCTCCCAACTTGGGGCGGGAATGGGGGTGCAAGTGAGGAGGCTGAATCGGGAGGTTGTCATTCTCTACCATAACTCTTCTTGTGCTTTTGCTCAAGAACTCCTCTACCCCAAATAAAAGAAAAAAAAGAAGATTCAATTTGATCTATTTACTCTGCACCAAAAAACAATTTGAACAAATTGAGCAACACTCCTCCACATGGAGGCACCTCGAGCTGACCCAAGTCAAGTCGTACTCACCTTGAAGAGATTAGTTCTTCTCCAAACTTTGATTAAAGGAAAGCTCCTCACTTCTTCTTTGAAAAGTTAAAATGATAATTACAATTATCAATTCATGTCCGAACTCGACATACACATGTGACGCTTTGAAAAGTCAAAGCATATATAATTCATCGAGTAGCTCATATCACATATACTATATTATATACGTTGTTCTGGAAAGTCACGCTTGCCTTTTAATTAATCCATACCCACTTTCATCAAGTTACATTACCGTACCACCTCGCTTCACCAAAGAAGAAACTTCACCTCACTATGGTTCAGTTCTCTGAACGATCCGACATCCCTCTCTATCTAAAAATCATACATCAACTCACACAAGATAAGTCTCCTTATCTTTATTTAATTATAATGTTTTCAACACCCTTAATTGCTAAGAGTCCATACTCTTTATCACCACTATTCCATGAACACATCTACCCTACCTTGATATATTATTATTCATCATTTCTGATATGGAATTATTAATTATTTAAGTATTTGAGTAATTTTTCCTGTATATCCTCGATATGTCACTCTATTCCCCTACATGTTCCTCGATATTGCCTCGATATTCCCTCATATCCCTATTATAAACGATTACAATTATTTCACTCATACTCATCATATTAATACTTTGTCCATATCTTCACCCATCCATCCTCACTCCTGCAATCTTCACGCCTCCACCACCCCACCTATCTACCCTTTACTAACACTATATTTCATGAGATATCCGTGTGTAACGAGCTTGTTGGAGTCGATTAGATGGTTAGGACAGCTTCCCAACGACTCCGGTAACAGTGAGCCAAGCCCCACATGCCTTCTCCCTAACCACTTGTAGTAAGTACACATCCCATCGCCTCCCCTCGTATACACCATACTTTCTCTTCTCCACTAACTCCACCTCGAACAACTTCTTCCTTTTATCATGGATACGGACAACTCCTATGTTCACACCTTCACGACATGCCTTGAACATTTCACAAACTATTTACTTTATTCTTTACGTTCAACTCTTCTCTACCTCAACCCTCCGTCACTTCTCACTCGCCTATTCCGCCCTACCCCCCCGCACCCACCCCCCCTTCATTATTTGGATTAATCCTCCGAACCCTCCTTAGAAGAAGACTCCTTAACTAAGGACTTGGGGGGCTGTTGTCCATATCACCACGTAGTTGTAGTAGCTGAGGAAGACAAGAATGATGGAAAGTAAGGTTAGGAGTCCCATCTATAAGGGGCCCCCACCATAGAATAGATAAGGGACCTTAGTCCCACATTGAGAAATGTAAGAGGAGAGGAGGTCCTTACTTATAAAGGGACCCTCCTCTTGAAGGCACGCCGACTTGCCCCGGGCCCTCCCCCTACCTCGATTCCTCTCGGTCCGCCCTCTCGGTACTAGGTCTCCCCGTACCTCGGTTCCTCTCCACCGTACCCTCTCGACTAAGTATCTTCGTACCTCGGTCCCCCGCGACTCTCGGGACTGTCCTTCCGGCCCCCCGACCGACCAAACACTTGTAATCATCTTCCTTAGGGAACCTCCTCAAGTGGAGAGCCGACCGCGAGCAGGGAACCACTAAACTTGTCTCATGTCTTTGTGTGGAGTGGCACCAAGGCCCGCCCACTCCCGACCCATCGAAATAACACTTCAACGACAAATTGTTAGGAAGTTTAGGTAAAAATAAGTTGATGTGTGTTTTCACGTAAATCACTTCTGTCGAAAAAATGTGAGGAGAAGAGGAAGAAGAGAGAGGCTGCAGCAGGGGCAAAATAGAGAAGAAAAAAAAAGATATTTAATCATTTTTTTTGGGACAGTGATACAATTATTTTCGCACACCAAAAATATGCACAAAAATAACAATATCGAGATAAACCCTACTGTGATATGAATATCGAATGTAGTATAGGAAAGTAGGGATCGTTACCCACAGGAGATTGTTTATTTGTTTTTCTATGTCACGAAAATTAAATAATATATACAACAAAGAATTTTATTTACAAATATATACAATATATACAAAATGTGTTTTCAATTTTTGATTTGGTCGAAAACAAGAAATAAATAAAAGAAAATATTTTTGGAATTTTGTTTTTGAAAATTAAACTAAACAAAAATAGTACAACAAACATTACACACTCTTGATACGTTAACCTATAATTTATTTTCAATTAAATGTAATTACTCAGACTAAGCCAATGACATGTTGCACTCAATCTATTGTTCTCTCTTACTTGGTATGTTAGGTGCATAACATGTACTCCTAACTTAGCTTCTAAAATGCAACCTAGAATGACTTATTCATAGATTCAACATTAAGAAGTCATTAAGCATAAAGAGAACGAGTAACGCTAGGCAACTTCGACACTGATGTAGTTCTAATTGCCTAGAAGATGATTCATATAACGATAGTTTACACCGTTATTTGCTACTTCTAGAATATATGATGAGATGACAGTCCACATATAATCCTAGCAATAAAACCCTAGCATGCTTACTATGTTCGCAACCACAATAAACAAACTAGCAATTTATCGATGACAAAACAATGAATCAATCCTAGCAATAAATTCTTTGGTATTGATGTTGATTTATAATTTTTAGGATATTAAATGTTTGTTTAGGGGCTAAACCCTAAATTGTTATACAAAATAATAAAACAAGGTTTAAAACAAATATTTACACAATAACATTTACCCAAATTTATTCACATAAAATTCAAATGCGGAATTTAAAATTAAACTTAAACAAATATAATAATTAAACGAGTTTTGGTAAATATTATTGTTGTGTCCATGAAAATGGACACTGTCGTCAGGTTTGGGTGGACGACTCAACCATGTGCGCGTGAAGACAGCACTACCCTTCTGGCGTAGATGGAGGGCTCAGCTATGTAACAGTCTTTGGATGTGGCGGAGGCCCATTTCAGTTGTGCTTTGGATTTTCAGGGGCCCAAATTGAGATGGGCTTTCGATTGTTGGGAAGCTTGGGTGTCCATAGCAAATGAACATGGGCCATTGGGCCTTGACTGGGTCGATCAACAAGTCAACATCTTGGTCAATGGGTGTATTTGGGCTTGGGCTAGTCAACAGGTCAACAAGTCAACTAGCCCAAATCCTTATTTTCTTTTCTTTTCTCTTCCTCTGTCCTCTCCCCGTGTTTCTCTTCGACCCGTTTTTTTTTTCTTCTCTTCATCTCCCTCTCTCCCCGTCTCTTCTTTTCTTTCACTTTCTTCCGGCAGAGAGGGAGAGAGCAGTACGACGCTATGGGTGAGGATGGCTGCAGCAGAGGCGTGAGGAAGATCTGGTTCAGGCGGCGGTGATGATTTGGTCGGCGACGGCAAGGATTGTAGCAGAGAGGAGGTGGAGACAGCAGCAGGTCTGCGCTGGGCTTTTGAATTCGTCGAAGTCGGCGCGGCGGTGAGCTCGGCGTGACTGAGCACGCGGAGGAGAGAAGCGACGCGGTAGAGGCACATAAACTGGAATTGCAGCGGCAAGGAGGACCGGTGGCGACGTGCGCATCTGGGTTTCACGGTTTCGGTGATGCGGCCTGGTGAAGTGAGAGCAGCTCGGCGGCGTGATTCCATGGAGATGCGGCAGTGGCTGGATGGCGCAGCAAGGGAAGCTTGCGGTGATGATGATTCACAGCGGGGCCTGGAATGGACTGGGCACGAGCTCGAATTGGAATTGATTGGGCATTTTGGCAATCCGAGAGATGGGCTTGTTTGATTATGCAGGTGGTGGAAGCTTGTGGCGGTTTGGGGTGATGGCAGAGAGCCATGGTATTGATGAATTGGTGATGGTGATGGACTGGGTGGTCTGTGATGGTGATGGATTCAGATTGCAGAAGCTGATGATTTGGAATAGCAGTGGTTCTCTTAAGAAGCAGAGAAAGGTAGAGAACAGGTGAGCCTCGATTGTCTTCAGGTGGAAGAAAAGTCAGCAGAGGTGGAAAATGGAGGATGTAGGCAGAGTGGTGGCCGGCTATCTTCTTCCTGCAAAGTCAAAAGTACAAGACAATTCAGAAAGCCATAGGCTTTTCGGTGAGGAAGAAACAAAACTGAAAATATAAAATTAGGAAAATTGAAAATAAATAAATATAAGAAATTAAATGAGGAAAAATAAGGAGGTTTGAAATGTATTTCGCCACCGTCTGCGGTGGTTGCGCCTTTAATTGTGGTGATTCACTGGTAAAATTGTCGGGATTCGAAATGGTTTTTGAAATCTTCGTACAGTTTCTAATTTCCACTTCTGAGTGACGACCGGTGTCATCATTTCTTTTGAAAAGTCACGGTTGACTTTCCATCATTTTTGGAAATGTGCAGAAAACTTCCAAAATACACATTTTTATGCAAATTAACATTTTTGCTCATAATTTCCCTATTCACAAGAAAACACACATTAAATAGATAAATAGGCTCTCGGAAAGCCTAATCCAATATTAAAGACGCTTTAAGTGCGTATTTACGCACTTATCAGACAGATGTCACCGCGGTGGTTGACTCAAACGCCCCCCGCGTTTGAGCTTAGCATTGCCCTTTCAATAAAATTGTTCGTTAGAATAGGCCAATATTCACCATATAATTATTTTTTAAACTTTTCTATGTATTTCCAATGATGCTAAAAATAATATATATGAAACACATTTTTCGATGAATAATTCGTAGTATAGGCCATTCATTATATATATATATATATATATTTTTTTTTTTTTATAACTTTTTTTTTTATATATCCTTTTGACTAGAGCACATATTAGGATCCCATGAATATATACATCCTTACGGCTGGAAATGGCACATTATTAAAAAATTATATTTTCCTCCCTATGATGTTAAAAATAATATATTTGGAACACTGGTCCCAACGAATTAATCGTTAGTACGGTCCATTCAACATATAATTTTTAGTTTTTCTTTTTGGTTTAAACAAATAGAAGCCTCCTGGGCTCGCTCAAAATCGCGCCATTGCTTTTAGGATCATAATATTTTTGCTACTCACACAGTCAAAGATGCGCTAAAATATAAAAAAGTTATGTGCTACAATAAGAGTTTTTTCGTCCTTAATTCCATGCTCCAAAATTGACCATCCTTCGATTTTGCACGCCCAGGGCGATGAGCCGATGACTAGAGCATGCATGTTTAGGACCCCGTGAAAGTATCCTTACGATCGTTGGTTTTCTACTGATATATTCGTTGTAATTTAGATAAAATAGATAACTAATTGTTCTGATATATATGATAGTGAGTAACATTGCGAGATGAGTAGAAAAGGTGAAGATTTGTTAGTGTCCTATGTGCCCATTGCTAATTCTTATCTTGATCTAGATTCATTAAAAAACGTCGCTAGTTTCCTATGACGAATAGTATAGTTTTTGTGACAATTGATGAGTTTACTTTTTTGGACAATTGATGAGTTAATTACTTAATTCCCACTAAAGAGGAGAGAATATGCATAAGCATTGTTGAAATGAACATTGTAGAATACGTACCAACTACCAACTGAACCACGTACGTAAAGGACAGAAATTACAAGTTTAATTTTCTTTTGGACAAAATTAATAAGAAAGTTTGCTTCATACAACTGATAATTCCAAATTAAGTTCCCATGTGAAGGTTTTTTTTTTAAGAGAGAAGGTAAAAGCCTATCAGGAAGAACTATTATTAGAATACTGAAGATTACAATTGGGGGGAGGAAAAACCTCCCAACACCATAACAATCTTCAACAAGAACGTCTTGAATAATAGCAGACGTCTCATTTAAAGAAATAAAATTCTCCATAGAGGAGCCAGCAAGGTAAGCGAGCCTATGCACCACACCATTTGCTTCACGAAAGATATGACGAATAGAGAAAGAATGGAGAGTCGCCCATAGCAATCTATAATCTTCCACCACCCGTCCAACCTCTGACAAATCCTCCTTTGAGTTATGAAGCGCTGCAACCAGCAGAAAACAGTCACCATATTCGCTGGATTACAATTTTTTTTTAAGAGGATCAAAAGATTTCACTTCTACTCCCATGGTGACTCGAACCCATGATCTAAATCTTAGATTGTGGGTGCTTTAACCACTGAATTAACACCACCCATAATATGACACAAGAAACTGCTCCCGCAGCAGAGGAGTGAAACCCATCAACAAGTCGGTGCACCATTCCTGAAAAGTACACATAGTAGGCCCCCTCGTTCTTAGCCTCAAAGGACTCCAAAGCCAAAACTCCACGATAACAGGGCACTCTTTGAACAAATGCATAGAGGACTCAAGGGGAGCCTTGCACAAAACACAACTTGTATCATGCAGCTGCAAACGTGTAGTTAACCTCTCTCGGTTCGGGACAATCTCACGAAGCAACTTCCATGAAAACATTCGAACCTTAGGTGGAACCCTAGTCTTACAAATCCCCTTCCACACCTTCCCACGTTGTCCACTACCTGCCCTTGATGAGGAAGCCGCATTTCTGTGATCGAGAATAAACTCTCTTGCAACACCCATGTGAAAGTATAGTACTACTAGTACCTGTATCCCTTAACAAACAAGCTCTCAGAAGCCAATCCACCAGCACCTTCTCCACTGTACTTCCCAAGAGTAGCGTCTGAATTAGCCTTGCACCTTGCCAAGAATGCCTCCTGAGCTTTCCCAACATTCTCCTTCTTGTTTATTCAACCAAAAGGAATTCATATAAAAAGCATTGATTGATCCAAAATCTTTAGAGAAACTACAGCTAGAGAATGCACCAAAATAATAGCTGGGGAATCCAACTCCGGGATTGTAGTTGTAGACAGGGGCGGATCCAGGGGGGGCAGAGGGGGCAAGTGCCCCCCCTGAACTTTTGTTCCTAAGCCTTGGGGTATAGAGCTTTAGATGGTGGAGGAGGCCAGGAGGGGCAAACCAGCAGCAACAATGGTGGAAGTCTGGAACTGGAAGACAATCTGCAATTATTTTTTTTTTTAGAATTGCACTACCAAACGACGTCGTTTTAAGAACTTTCATTTCAATTAATGAATAGCAAAAAACGACTTCGTTTAGTTTAGCCGTTTCCAAGCAAGAAAGGATAAAAAAATTTAAAAAAGGGCTGGGAGCTTTGCTTCGTTGGTCACCTAGTGGCTAGTCAAAGGGTCAAACACTCAAACCTATTAACCCATAAAAAATTCTATATAAACTAGTGTATGTGATCAAGGCATTCATGCTATTCAAACTCAATATTAAATGATCACACAAAATATTTAAAATTAGGTTTATATTTTTTTTTGGCTTTTCATTTTCAAGAATGATAATCATTTAATATATGATTAATATTAGTAGATCAGTCAAATCTCTATTTTGATTAATTTTGTAATTTTTAATTAGTACTAATTGCTTAATGCTAATACTAATTTTAATCAAATTATAACAAGAACATATAGCTTTAAGCCAAAAAAAAATTTACCCTTTGGGCAAAATTAGCTACCCCATTTTTCAATCCTAATTTAGCTTATAATTGCCCCCCCTAATATTTCGTTCTGGATCCGCCACTGGTTGTAGAGGGTACATTCCTAGATAGTCCTACTCCGAAGTTCCCTAATCAGTAAGCACCTAACGTACCATCACTCTTTAGATTCATCAACAATTCAAATATCCACAAAAATTGAAAGATATATTCTTTAATCTAAATAAACAACAGAAAGGTCACAATCACATGTTCTTGTAATGGACAGCTGGTTCAACACAATTACATGGGGCTACAGCCCATCTTGGTCCTAACAAGTCTTAGTTGGGGTTCGTGATCAAATTGATGAGATTAAGCAGGAACTAGCTAGTACGCGTGAAAGCCTTCCTACATGATGCAGGGGCAAAAACACACACAGAAGAACAGACAACATGGGGGGAGATCGAGCCTGAGAGAGTCGTGTCAACCAAGCTAGGCTGAAACTATAATAGAAGAATTCATTTGTCACATGAATTCCAGAAATTGAAGTATTGAACATCGATTTGAAAAGTGGCTGAACAAGATCATTCAAGAAATCAGCGATATGGGGTTAGTGCTCTAGACGGAACAACTACTGCTTACGATATTCAAATATGGTTGAAGAACTAAGCAGAGTCTTCTCTCTTCTCCAAGGATGAAGAACTTGTTGGGATTGAAGGGGGTGATGAGTGGAAAACAAAACCAAACTATTGGAATGAATGAGAGGCGTAGAAAAAACCACTCTTGTTGCCAAGACATTCACCAATCAAGCTATGAAGAGGCATTTCGACTACTATATAAGTATATATGCATGCGTGGCGTGGATCACTGTTTCTCAAAGGGATGTGATAAAAGACGACCTACTTAAAAACTTAGTCCAGAAGATTGCAATTGAATTCTTTCTTTCCAAATAAATAAATACTTGGAATACCTTCCTAATCTCGGCTTGAGAATTCTTCTCTTCATAATTAATTTCACCAACCCAAAACGTTTCTCACCATTCTTGATCTGATCGATAACATAAATTAATATCTTTGAAATCTGCAAATTGAAATAATAACGCCAATAAAGTCAACGAAATTATGTTCAATATCTTTCTACAATAATGACGAGTCGTGAAGCTTGACGAGTCAATGAAATCTTTGAAGTTCTCAAAATCGGTTTGCACGAGTGTCCTAAAGTATTTTAGAGGTTCAATGAAACCTAACGCAAGACTTTACGGTTTGCATGAGTGTCCTAAAATATTTTTTTTCTTCCTTTTTAAACAAATGGAATACTAATTGCCTCAGGTACTCGCCTGAAATGGCACACTTTAAAATTATCTATTTTTCTCCCTATGATGTTAAAAAGAATATATATGGAACACCTTTCTCAAAAAATTATTCATCGATTTGGCCATTCACCATATAATTTCTACTGTTTCTTTTTGGTTAGACAAATAGAAGACAAATCACCTCCAGGCGGTGCTTGCCCGAAATCACACCGTTGCCTTTTTGATCATAATATATTGAGATAAATACACTTTTAGTCTCTGAACTTTGACTCATTCGACACTTCGTCCCTGAACTTTGAAATATATCACTATAGTCCCTGAACTTTGACATTTACTATCACTTTCGTCCCTGACCGAAGTTTTCACCGAATAAACCTCCGATTCCTGCCAAATCGAACGACACCACATACTAGGCTTTGAAGCCCTCCTTGAGGCGAGTTCAACGCCACATATGCTCTAAAATGTATAAAAGTCGTGTACTACAGTAAGAGTTTTCTCGTCCTTATTTAATTGCCATGCTCCAAAATTGACCTTCCTTCGATTTTGCACGTTTCTATAATTGACGGAGGGGGTTAGTTTCTATAATTGCAAGTTTAAAGTGCAAATTGACAATTATAGTTAAGTTATTTTGGCAATTATGCAAAAAAAAAAAGAAGAGTCAAATCCAATCAAATCATATTTACCCTTGATGTCTAATTACGGCCTAATTATGCCTAACCATATTTAATCATTTAATGTGCATCTCTGAAATCTGTACGTTGATATAATGTGCATGCCTAATCAAATCAAATCAAATCATGTTTTTAACCTAGCTTCACGAAATCCACGTGCATGAATTATCAAAAACGTTTAGGGGAGGGCGTTAGAAGCTAGCTCTCTCTCTCTCTCTCTCTCTCTCTCTCTCTCTCTCTCTCTCTCTCTCTCTCTCTCTCTCTCTCTCTCTCTCTCTCTCTCTCTCTCTCTCTCTCTCTCTCTCTCTATATATATATATATATATATAAAGCTCTGTAAACTTGGCTTACATAGCGCGCCTTCCTTATAAGTTGTTGATATTATATATAGCTAGTCCTGATGGAGAAAGCAAGTGCATTCCACCTCCATCCTCCTCCTCGTTGCGGGAAATTCATCACTATCCTTAGCATTGATGGAGGTGGAGTCAAAGGGATTATCCCTGCAACTATTCTCGAATTCCTAGAGAAGCAGCTTCAGGTAACAAAACAAATTTAATTTCGACGTATATATAATTTTTTTTTTTGGACAAAATCGACGTATATATAATTAATTGATACATTATGTACTCTCGGAAAAACTCAAACCAACCCAGAACCCGGCCTTATCTATAGTGATAATTGAATTTGAGGGAGAGAGAACGAAGAGAAACGTTGCAGACGGTGAGAAAGGAGAAGGACTTCCAATGTAAATTTGAGAAAAGCAAAAGGATACTTTAGGCAGTTTGCAAACTTTCATTTATTGTTCCGTGTTTTGATCTCGGTACCCGCAGAAGCAGAAATGAAAAGCTGCAAATAGCTGCTTCTCATTTTCAGCTGTGGGGAGAATCGATTTTGCCCAAAATCAAATTTCCAACGCAACACCAAACAGGCCTAAGTTTTCTCAAAATCGATTTTGGTCCCAGAATCACTTTTTGGGGTCCCTAGAATCATTACCTAACTGGGCCTATATCAGACTGTATTTGGATGTGGCGGGTGCCTTGATTTTAGTGGCCAAATCAATTGGGCTTTGAATTATTCGGGACCCAAATCGGATTGGGCTTGGAATGGGTGTCCATAGAAGATTGGACTGGGCTTGGGCTTTTAGGCAATTGGGCTTGCAGGCCCAAATTCTTTTGCTTTTCTTTTCTTTCCTTTCTTTCTCTTTTCTTTCTGGCCCAAGCCCGTGGCTTTCAGAGTTGACTTTTCAACTCTTCTTCTCTTCTTTTCCAGCCCGTGTTTCTCTCTCTCAATTTCTTCTTTCCATTTCTGTTTCATTCTTTTGTTCCTTCTTCTCAGCAGAGACAGAGGGACGAGAGAGGACATGGCAAGGGATGGCTGTGGAGCACAGGTGCTGCTGTGGTGATGACAGAGAGCAGAGCACGGTTGAGGTGCGACGGCGTGTAGCTGGGTTCACGGCAGAGGAGGCGCACGGGTCTGACGCTGCTTGTCGGCGTCGGCAAGGGATCGGTGTAGCGAGCACGGAGAAGGCTCGGCGCGGTCTGAAGAGACGGCGGTGCGGTTTTGAATGAAGACCAGGTGGCTCTGGTTTGAAGCGACAGTAATGGTGATGAAGCTCTCTGTAGCAGTAGAGAAAACGTCGGCGCCGATGTGGTCTGGTGGTGATATGAATTGAAGGTAGCACTGCCATGGTGATGAAGTGGGTTGATGATTGATGGATTGATTGTTGTGATTGTGGAATTGGTGATGTGGTGGCTGGGAATTTAGGCTCTGTTGGTTGTGACTTGGAGATTGGCCTCATGGTAGTGGCGAAATTGTGCAGAGGAAGAGCTGCTATGATTGTGAGCTGGGGAAAAAGAAATGGCTCGGTGGTTGTTGATGGGTGTGTGGGTTTTGATTTGTTGAAGCTGCAGGAGAATGCTTCCAATTGCAGAGGTAATTGTTGTTGGCTTGAATTGTGGTTAGAACTTGCAGGCTTCCTCTTAAATAGATGATGAAAGTGAAGGAAGGGAACGGAACACATGTGAAACATGGGGAGGAAATGTGAAGCACAAGGTGGGATGGGATGGGTTGGTGAGCTACAGGTGATGGCAGGCTGCAATTAGGACATGTGAGGCATACGGCAAGGATGGAGAAGGTGGATTGGTAGCCTGCCAAAGGAACAGGGAAGACGCAGCTCTGTGCTGGTAAGGTGAAAAACGTGGGCTGCTGGTAAGGTGAAAAACGTGGGGGAAGAACCTTCTGCAGCTGCAGCTGCAATTGGAACAGTAACACATGAACAAACCAAAAAAATATATAAAATAACAAAGGAAAAACAAATATAAAAAAATACATTAAACAATTAAAATAAATAAATATGGGCTGCTGGTAAGGTGAAAAACGTGGGGGAAGAACCTTCTGCAGCTGCAGCTGCAATTGGAACACTAACACATGAACAAACCAAAAATATATATAAAATAACAAAGGAAAAAAAAATAAAAAAATACATTAAACAATTAAAATAAATAAATAGAAAAATAAATATATAAAAACAATTATAAGGGAAAATAAATAGAGGTTTGAAATTATATTTCAACACCGCGTGTGGTAGTTGCGCCTGATTTGTGGTGGTTCGCCGATAAAATTATCGGGATTTAAAACAATCCAAAATCTTCGTACAATTTATGGTCTCCACATTCTGAGAAATGACCGGTGTCATTTCGATATTTGGAAAGTCACGGTTGACTTTTCGGAATTACGCTGAAAACCTCCAAAATACATCTTTTATGTGCAAATTATCATTTTGTTTATATTTTTCCTATTAACACGAACACACATTAAATACACAGAACAGCTCTCGGAAAAGTCTAATCCAAGTAATTAGAAGCACTTTGTGTACGTATTTACGTCCACATCATTTGCAATACATATGAGTATGTAATTGCAATGATCAAGACTTCGAGTTTAAGGGTTAAAGACTTTGGAAGCAATTTTGCTTAAGTCTTTATGTTTTCCAAGTTGATGTAATATGACATGTTTGCCAACACAATGGATTTAGTTTTGATTTGAGATCAAGATGGAACTTTGAATGTAATGCCTTAGCTAATTTCTTTAATAAAATCTGAGTTTTTTTCGTAATCTTGATTTTAATGATGAGCCTACATTCTTTTGTGACTACGATGGCAGGGCCATCGAATCTTGTGCAAGGAAGAGGACATGCCCAATTCCTTTTGCCTACTGGCACCTTAATTGATGTCACACATGCTCTATACGCTCCTAGAGGTAATAGAACGCTATTTGAGTTTTTGAAAATATAAGAGCCAATGGATACCATACTGAAACGCATGATGAGAATGAGAAAAAAAAATTGCATTACCTTGAATGATTGCAGAAGGAAGCACATCTTAGAAAAGTTTATGTGTCCTTCTAGTAGGTTGTACGCAACCACTATTCGAACTATGAAATCAAATAATGTCATTCGGAATGACCTCTTGGATTCAGACACATATTGGTTTTGCCAAATGTGAATGATGTGTTGTACTCTTTTTTCTTTTGACTAAGGTTATTTTTGTTCCACTGAGTTTTTGTTACTTGACAAAGTTTTTAACGAAATATCGCAAGAAACACTACCTAGACTTGACGACATAAGGGGGAGTGTTGAAGGAAACTTACTTTGAGTGTGCCATGTTAATTTAGGAATATCTTTAACTAGTATGAAATAAAGATTATGTATTGAATATGATTTCAATTATCATATGAATTGTGCTATGTATTTGATATAAGTGTTTTCACACACCAATAAAGGTGCACAAACACAACTTATGCATTACCCTACACTTGTGAGTATGGTCGAAGATAGTATATGAAAGTAGAGATCGAACTCGCTAGGAATTGTGATAAAGTTATAACCAAGATTTGAAATATCTACCGATATGCCGATATATCCTTTTTTCAAGCTAGTTATAACCAAATTTAGAATGATTTTGAAGGAGAAAATACTCTTGTCTGACCTAGGTTGAACATTTTTGTTCTAACTCTCTCTTATTGGCATACATTCAAAAGTGTAATCTATGATTTAAACCATTGATCTTGTAAAACAATCTTTATAGATTAACTCTACAAAAAATTAAACTAAACAAACATCGTTTATTCATGCAATTGCATCAAACAAATGGACTATTTGTCATGAAAATGTTAGCTTTGACCAAAACCATTTATTTTTTTGATATAATTGGATGAATTAACGATCTCCCAATTTAAATATTTTTTACATAATTGATCTATTAAGAATGGTTCAAATCATAGATTACACTTCCGAATGTATGCCAATAAGAGAGATGTTAGACACAGAGGTCCCACATGTAGATCTGTAAATGGAGCGGGTTTGGAGCGGATCGACGTAAATCCGAATCCGTTTAATAACAACAAATTTTCAACCCGATTCGATCCGTTAACCCGGCGGATCATTGATAAGCCGATCTAAATCTGTATCCAGTGGATTAACGGATATCCGGTCTATGATCTGAATCTGTTTATTATATCAAGTATTGATTAGCGTGTATTTTACGTGTTAAGTATACTTCTAATTACTTGGATTATATTATTCCGAGAGTTTATTGTTATGTTTAACGTGTGTTTTTATGTTAATAGGGTGAATAAATGTGTAGCAGTTATCTACACTCGAACGTTGCATTATGGAAGTTCTTATTGCAAATTCCGAACTCCGGCGACTTTCCGATGCACCACCACCACCATTCCACAACCACCGACCACCACCACCCCGGGTGGTGCCTTCAACCCGCTTCTATATGGTGCAGCCATCACCATCTTATCATGCAAAAAGGGTGACTAGGAGGAGATTTTGGATTTGCCCCTTATCCTTACTTTGGAGGAGGGGGATGAGTCTGGAGCGACAAGGCAAGAAAGGAAGGAGAGGATAGGGAGGAGAGCAGCGAAGAAAGGAGACGCACCCCCAGAAAATTGCAAGAATTCTCTCAACCAAGCCTCCCAAAAACTGCCCAGACGTCAATCCTCCGACAGAGATTAGCCGGACCCGTGTCGGCTGCCCGAGTTGTTCTTCAATTTACACCATTTTCCACCATCTGAATCACCTGATCCTTCACGAAAGTTGTTCCTAAGACATTAATCTGTTTAGGAGACCAACTTTCATCACCATTCCATCTATCCATTGCACATTTCCTCTGAGAATCAAGAAGTACCAAGGAGCAAACTTGGAACTTGAAGCTAAAAGGAGTGAAGAGGAGGGAGCTAGCATCATACTTGAGACATCAAGAGCTGCTGGATTTCATCACTGAGATTTTCTCAACTCTCTCTTTACTTTTATTTAGATTTTCCATATGTTCAGATTTGTATTCATGATGTATACTTCAAGTATGTGTGAGTAGTTCTTAAGGTTGGGGGCTAGGGTTGTGTGCTCTAGCCCATGATGATGTTTGATGATTATTCTTGAACATATCCTGCTCATTGATTCAGTTTGTGGATTTGTTCTTTGCTGGAATACAATTATGTTAGATGCTTGTTTAGGAATTGATAGTTCTTGAGCATGTGTTAGGCTTAATTGGTTAAGAGTGTTTGCTATCAACTTATTCTCTTAAGTATTTGGCATTGAGCATGATGAGATTGAATATAATGTTTACCTTGTTTGAATCCTGATTCTTGGCACCCTATGCCTATTTAATTACTTGGGGACCTTTAACGAGGCTTAGGTAATTGGATTAGGAAGTCTTTGATGTCCATAATACGGCTCAAAGTAGTCTTTTAAGAATCGTTCCTAGAACCTTAAGATGGTAAAGGGAAGGGGGTTTGATCCTTGGCTAGATCATTGTTTTCCTGAATGTTGTTATTCATCGATTGTTGAAGTTGACCGAAACCCCAATCGTTTTACAATTTAAATCAATCAAAATTCAATCTTTGTGAGCTTACACCCTCAACACTTATCATTCACTGTTTTTACTTATTTTTTCTTGTTTAGTTGTTTCCTTATGAGTTGTTGATCTTTGTCACTCAGAGTACACACTTGAAAACACTACACTCACACACTCATATAATCCATTTCACAATACATATGTCATCTCTAGTCTCACCATATTCTCTAAACTCACTTATTCATCATCACCTATAGGATTTGGGCCTTCCAATCCTTGGGTACGACATCCCTTTTTTTCTAATGAATTACACACCACAAAAACATAATAAATTTATAACTCACTTTGGAGTCCTATAGAAGAATGATATTAATACTTGAGATTTGAGTAAAAAAAAAGAATAATAAGGAGGGGTTTTATTCCCCTCTTTCCCATGCCTTTCCCACCTCTTCTTCTCCAAAACTTAATCTATACATCCCACTTTTAAAGCATATAGGCATTTTTATAAGCTAGACTATACGACACGTCAAATGGCCCTTGCGGGATTGAGGTTTAACTTGATCTTTAGTGTCCTAGCGGTGATTTAGCACATTTCGACACTATCCGTCCGGACACCATGATATCCGTCCGACGCCTCCACGGAACCGAATTCCCATAGATCCTCCGCGATCCGTCGGCTTTCGTAATTATTTTCGAACCCTCTGTACCTCCGTTGCATTTTTGTTATCCGTCCGGACACCTCTATTGTCGACGTGTTTGATAAATTTTCGTTTCTTTTTGTTTTTTCTTTTTTACATATCTTTTATAATTTTGCTTGATTGCTTAATTATGTATACCCAATTATTTTTATTGATCCTTTCAGGTACATGAAAAGTAGTTCAAGCTCCAACTTGCCAATTGAATTAAGAAGTGGGAGAGTAGTAAAGCGAGTATCAAGAGAGAGACGACCAAGAAAAGTTCCAAGAACCGGAAGTGCACCTCCAATTCCGGGGACACACGACTCTCCAAAGATCTCACCACCACGAAGAGTAGAAATGGCAGACCTCAATGATGGAGCAGTGCCACTGATAGAGGCAGAGGAAGAGGAGCTTCCGTTGAGTCACTACTCCAATCCAAGCATTGTGAATACTCCATCGTGTATCGTGCATCCACATCCGCAGTTGGCATATGAGATCAAACACACCATTCTATCCATTCTACCCTCTTTCCATGGAACATCAAGAGAAAGACCCTATGGACACATCATAGATTTTGAGACCATATGCAGCACTCTAAGTCGTGGACTCCTATCCTATGATGAATTGAAGCTTCGCCTTTTCCCATTCTCACTCAAGGAGAAAGCAAAGGTGTGGTTTCATAAGCTCAAGCCAAGGAGTATTTTCAGTTGGGATGACATGCAGAAGGTATTCCTTAATGCCTATTTTCCTCATCATCGGACTACAGCCATGAGGAATCAGCTCACCACGTTCATGCAAGAAGAGCGTGAGACAATTTATGATGCTTGAGAGCGCTTCAAAGATTTGGAGCTTGCATGTCCACACCATGGCATAAGCAAGTGGCAGCTGGTATTCTCCTTCTACAATGGTTTATTTGAAGATGATCGTAGAAGGCTTGATAATGCTTGTGGTGGAAATTTTCAAAAGAAGGGACCCAATGCCGCTTGGGACATCATTGAAGAAATTGCAGTTCAATCCGGGCAATGGGATCACCATGACCGAAGGAGGGATACACGGATGATGGAGAGTGAAGAAAGAGATGTAATGCCTCAAAGGGGAAGAGTACATGGTCTTGTTGAGAGTCAATCTAGAGCAGTTCATGGTGCTTCTCAGATTCAACAAGTTGATCATCTCATGAATGCAAAGTTTGAGCAATTAGAACCTGCCATGAACTCAAAACTTGACCTATTGCTCAAGAAGCAAGGAGGAGCAGCCAATTCCTCTTCAAGCAACCAAGCACATGCAATCTCCATGCTTTTTAGTGGCTCATCCACTATGAAGCCATAGATTGTGAGTTCTATGTGGCTGCGTGGGACAAGAGGTTGTAAATGAGCACTATAGTGTTGATTCATGACAAGGTATCTTCATCCCCTTCTGTTGAAAAAGGAAACTACTTGATGAATAATCACTATCAGGAGGGAATCAGGTGTATTCCAAAAGCAACCTATGACCAAACCCCTCGGACACTACACACCTCTTTTGAGATAGTGGAGGGAACACCCCAACGAACCAAGTATTGAACAAAATAGGCTTGGAAAATCAGAGAGCTAAAGGAGTGGGCAAATCCACCAGGGCACTCTGGCTTCCTTTACTACTCCTTTTCTTTTTTTTTATATAGGAGAGGGGAGGGAGAAATGTATTTAGGGGTGTTGTGGAAATGATAGGAAGTAGAAAGGAAGAAGAAGTAGAAGAAGTGGAAGTGGGAGTAAAGGGGGGGGGGAGAAGGAGGGGACCAAAAGAAGAAAACTCAAGAGTTTAATTGGGCAATCACATATTGGTCTTCTCCTTAGCTTCTAGTAAGAGGAAGGAGATGACAATCTTTGTGAAGATTTAGGTGGAAAACTTCTCCTTGAGTTTTCAGTTCATTATGGGGGGTTTATATGGTTAGTGATCACCTAATGCTTGTGTATACGACTTTCTTTGTACATTAAGCAAACACTCTACGCAATCTGGTGGGGGTGTTGGAGATGGGTGTTATGTTGCTGGGTTGGGAGAGAGGAAGAGATGTATCTCTTTGGGAATTTTATGGCCATCGAAGATAGTGTCGGAAGGAATTCTCAGCTTCGCACCACCTTGTTTCGATTTGAGCTTAAGTCTATTGGGAGTTGCAGTTGATGTGGTTGGTGTGCCTTTTTGAGGCATTAGGCCATGAACTTACTCTACCCGTGGTTATGAGGGCGATATCACCAATTCATTTCGCCACGTATTGGAGTTTTGTTCATGCTCTCTTGGTCCGCGAAACCTCCTTTTATTGATTTCTAGGTGTGACCTCTGGTTTTTTAATTCGTGAAGGAGGTGTTGATTTGAGGGTGTAGGTATCGGGATAGTGGTGGAATATTTAAGGAGAAGAAGCCAATAATGGGGAGTCGTCGTAGGGAGATTTTTGCAGGAGAAAGAAAGGGGTGATATAGGAACAATACTCCGGACCTTTTTGTCTCGGAGGTTAGCCTTATTTTTGTGGTTATGGTACTTTTGGCTTTTCTTCGTTTGTTGTGTGTTGCCTTTTGGGGTAGAGGCTTTCCGCGCTTTGATATTTATGATGATTTTTCTGGAACTATTTGAGGATGCCTAGCTTGACTGTGTTAGGGTGGTGATCTGACTCGGGGTGTTTTTAGGGAATGAGGCTTGCGGCTGTTTCTGGGGTTGGTGCGCCGGTGACTTGCAACTACAGAGTAAGGAACTGGTTGGATTGCAAGAGTTATTTGTGGATTGGTTTTTTAGGGGTAAGACAGGGCGGGGTTGGGGGGACGTACTAGGGGCGGGCAGCGAGACAAACGTTCACCAACGAATGAGACAAGTAAACATACCACGGAGGGCTGTCGGGACGGGGGGAGCGGTTGAATTGCGCAGTGGATAGGGGGCGTAGATACAACAAGGAGAGATGCACATGGGTGGACTCGGGGGAAGGGGGGAGTATGGAGGGAGGTATGGTGGGAAATGGGGTGATTGAGGGGGAAGGGGGGGGGGGGGGGGGAGCGGGGGTGGGGAGTGGGCGGGGGGGGGGCGGGCAGGGGGGAGAGAACCGGGTGTCGTTTCCCCACGGAAGGAAGAAAGACGGCAGCATAAAACAACCTCTAGGGGAGGCAGCCCCATATTCCCCTTACTTGAATACATAAGTGTATCTACCAAAGTGTGACATGGATGCAATCTTGAAACTTGTTATGGTGATCATTCTGTTTGAATCGGAAAGCAAGCACCTCGGACTTCTAAACTTTTTTATTTCTTTTTTTTTTTGCTTATTGTTTTTTCTTTGTTTGGTTTTCTTCCCTCCCGTTCGTGTTTATTGAGACTTTGTATCCATTTAGCTTTGTTAAGTCTAAGTGTGAGGGAAATTGTGTAGGAACATGAGAAAATCATTTGGGCAAGAAAAATGAGAAAATGGGGTGTTGGCGTCCGGACACCACTTGTCGTTCATGGCCGGAGTTGAAATGCTTCTGGAATTGATTTTACACATATTCCGCCGCACCCACTTATAGTGCGCCTTATCTCGGAAGTTCGGAATATTTTTCCTTATCCGTCGGACCATGTGCCGGTAGACGGGTTTGGGTGATTCGTATACCGTCGGCCAGTTGGCGTCGGACGCCACGAGCGTATTTCGAAAAAAAAATAGGGTCGTTAAACCAGCCTTTTTTCCCAAACTTCGACATTCTCCTCTCTCAACCAAACCCCATTCTCCTCCTTAACAAATCCGACCAAAAACACTAATCTAAATTATCAAAGTGGGATTGTAGGGATTTTTTTTGGGTCTTCTTTATTTTGTTTGTTTGTTGGTATGTGCTAGTTGATCGTTGTTGTGTGTTTGAATTCTTTTGGGATTTGTTGTTGGTGGGATTTTGTGGGGGTCGTGGGGGGAGTTGTTTCCTTTTTTTTGGGGGGGTAAGGGACATATGGTGTGGAGCATATAAGATTGGAGCTTGTTTTTAGTTTTTGGGTTATGGTGTTTTATGTATATGTTTTAAACTTTTTTGTGTAAATTGATTGCGTTATTTGATTTTTGATCTTATACGTTAGGGTTGTTTACTTGTTTTTTTTTTGGTACTTGGGCCGGGTTTATTTGCTGGGAAGTTTGAGTCATCTGTTTTCGGTATTGAGTTTGGCGTTTGGAGTATCGGTTATGGGTTTGGTGCGGCATATCTTCGTGGCGCCGGTTTCTTCCCTCCTCCACGAAGAACCAGGAAAACCGGGCTCCACTAGGGAGATTTTCGAGCGGAACTTTTAGCCCATTAGCCTCGTTGGACTCCTTGGTGTATAGTCTCCGCCTCGAACTGGCTGGCATGAAGAGTACAATGAAACTTGGTGAGGGGACACGTTCGGGGGGAAAACATGTGAGGGAGGTGAAGTTCAGGTGAGGGGAAGACGATCACCTTGGACCTGAGTTATTGAGGGTTCTTGGTGTGTCGGGTGAGGTTTTTACTTTGCTTGGTCCCTTTCCACCTCGCCTTCTGATACCCTACACGCCCAGAGCCGTAGTACCCGGGGCTCCTTTGCTGGGATCTCGCGGAGATTTCGCCTTGTGTTGTTTGTGCGGTCACCTTCCACCTCTCGAGGTGAGGTACCCTCGGGCGCCTCTTGGTCGGAGAGGTTAGAGAGGCCCTTACCCGTCTCTCCGTGCCTTTAGGGAGTGTGGGGAGGAGGCTCTGTTTCCCGTGTTATCACTAGGATATGCCGCCACCTTGGGGTCGTGAGGATACTCGAGATTTGTTTATTAGGGACATAGGGATCCTAGATGAGCGTATTTTTGTCGTAGTGTCACACGGTTAGGAGGACCCCCACCACCACCCCCCCACGGACTCCCTCGTTCCTTTGGAGGAGATGCCCTGGTTTTCCGTCCTTACCCTTGATCCTAGCCTTGTGGACCCGCTACACTGCTATGATTCGTACTACCACGAGCTCACTATGTCGTTTGTGCTATGGAGAGCCGGCGGGAGCGCTGACACTATGGAGGAGGATTCGACGATTGCGGACTGATGCCCGAGATGATCGGGGAGGAGCGAGCACGGAGGTGTTGAGAGGGCCGGCTAGTGATGTTTATTTTGTATTTTGGTTAGTTTTTCGTTGGATTTGTTTGAGTTCATTTTGCTGTTTGGTTTCTTGTTATGGTGAGTTATTATAGTCTTAGCATGGTTCATTTTGATAATGCACTCTTTGGTATTATTGGTAAAGATTTATTGGATGTTGTGTTTTTTATTTTTGTTGATTTTTTGTTTTCTATTGAATTGTCGATTATTTTGAAATTGGACATTTCATTTTAAGTGTGGGTGAGGAAAGAGAGAAAATAGAGAGAAAATGAGAAAAATTCAAAAATTTCGATTTGGGAAGTTAGAGTCGATGAACGTCACGACGACTACGTCGACGGCTATATTGTGAAATTTGGCTTTTGGTTGGTTTGGTTTATTTTTTTTATTTTCAATTAGGTTTGTTATTGTTGTTAAAAAAAAAAAAAAAAGAAAAAATAAATAAAAAATCATGTTATAATTATTGTAGTGATAAGTTAGAGTCCGGGGTGGATTGGTATTGGGTAGGCTTAGTGTTAGAGTTTTGGGCTTCTTGTAGTGTTAGGCCCATTAGTATGTTGGCCTATAGGGCGTAGTCGGCCCGGACATCGATGCCAGCCCTTAGAGTGTCGCAAGTCACCTGTCACACTGGTTGGCTGTTACTTTCGACTAAAGTTGGAATAAAATAAGAGAAAAATTGTGGGTGCCGGGGCGTTATTAATAATATGACGCGCCAGTGCGACTTTCGTCTCTCATTGGGACTCGCCTTGCTTTGACACCTCTTTGGTCTGGTGGAAGTGGCTCTTGTGCTTCCTTTTTAGTGTCCTTTTCAACTCGGCGCCGGTTGTGTGTCAGGCGCTCGGGCGGGACGAGCTGCTCATGCGGCTAGCGCGCCGAGCCCCCGCACCACACCCCCTGGCGCCGGGCGGCAGGGCAACCGCTTACGACCACCGAGCAGGGGGGCGCCGCCAGGGAACACCAGCCAGCGGACGGCCGGCGGGTTGCGGCACGCTGGCTTGCTGGGACTCTTACCTTTCACCCGCTACGTTCCGCGGCCCGGGTGGGTCGGGCTTTCGGCGTGCGCGGGATTGGTTTTGATTTGTCTGTTGCCGGTCCACCCTTGCTACCCCCAATGCTCAAAGCGATGCCTGGTGAATATTTCAAAACCCTCGGTTCTGTTTGCGTGTCTCCTTGTCCTGGTAGGCCGATGTCAAAGAATGAAAGCTTTCGAACCTTTTTTATTCGTTCTTTGGTGCAACGTTGTCTCACCTTAGCTGTCCAAGGATCCACCAACACCCTGACTATCATTTCGAAGGAGAAGAGTTAAATGAAACAGATGGCGCTTTTTTTAACGATATCGCATTCCACTATCATCATGCTTTTCAACGCAAGAGATATCGAATGGAGTTAGAACAGAAGGAGACCGAGAAGCCCCCGGAGTCATCTACTGCTTGTTCGTTGTAATATCCCTCACAAATTTTGATCTCAAAGACGTGCGACAAGACCCATGGGTAGTATGTCATGACATCGACTGTCTAGCTTCGCTTCTCGATTTCGGTATTGGTCGATAATCACAACGACTCTCTTTCTTGCCTGCTCTTATTAGCCCGCCTTCATTCTCCTTTTTGGGGGACCGCCATTCCTGTGCATCTTCCGCTAATATTCCGATGCTTTTGTGGAACACTACTTACTATAGTGTTTCAGATCTCGGAGGGCTACATCGCAAACGCGGAGTCGCAATAACCTTATCCGGACACGTCAACGGATCGTGTCGCATCATAGGAGCACGTGATGCAAGGCCTGTGCCTTGTTTGTGATGTTGGTGACTTGTTTTGGGAGGAACTTACACCTTCAAGGGGAGTATTTTTTTTTTTATATAATTTTTTTTGTTTTTATTTTTTTCAATTCAATAACCCCTTGATTCTTCTTTTTATTTACTTTGAGCTTTTAATTCGTGTGAGACGTTTCATTTCTTTGAAATAAATTTTAAAAAAAAAAAAAATTTTTTAAATTTAATTACTTAGTTGTTTGTTTTTATGTAACAATATATCGACTATATCATACTCACTTTGGTAGCGTTGAATACCATTGCACTAAGTGAGTCATGTGGCACGTATTGTTACCTTAATAAAAATAATTAAAAATTTGTTTTTGTTTGTTTGCCTCGTGTCTTTCCATCCTGTGTTTGAGTTTACTTGTTGTGATTTTGAGAATATTGATATACTGGGTTTTTAGTTTCTTTGTTTAATCTTTTATGATGTCGAATTTCATGTACACCTGCTTTTATTAATTGTTGCACGAGAAGCATAACTAGACTGTGTTTTGACAGATACAAATGTGAGGATGAGCTATTGATATATGTATGATCTTCATACATTTTTTTTTGTGGACATTCATGGTTTTGAACCTAGACTTGCTTAATATCTTCGAACATTTTTATATGATACATTTAAATGATTAAGGCGTAGGATCAGGCAAAGAGCATTTTGAAGTGATATCTTTTTTTTGGTATCGTTGCCTTTTTTTTTCCACCCAACTAAAACTAAACACTACCTCCCTTACTTTGTTTGTTTTTAAATATTGGGTTGCAAAAATAGGGAATGGTATTGATTACAAAAAAAAATTAATAGAATTGTAAAAAGTTGTACTTATAATAAATCCTTAAATTTTTTGTAAATGAGATAACCTATGGGTTTCTTGTAATTTTTTGTAAAGTAGTAACACGGAATTTAGTGATTTTAGTAATATATTTGGTCGATTGTGGTGTTTGTTTACCTTAAATGGTATGTTAAACACTTAGGCTTTATTGGTATATTTTTTATTGTTATATTCAGAAGAGGAATTATGTAGTATTATTTGTTGGGTGATAGCGGTATTAGTGTTAAGTATATTTACTGGTTATATTTGAGTTTAGTTATTTACTGTTTAGTTAATAGGGTGATAGTGTAGGTTATCTACATGTGCTTGGTTTATGCAAATTCCGAACTGCGCTCCGGCCCACCACCCCAGGCGCACACCAGGACCACCACCACCCCGGGGTGGTGCATTCAACACACTGTCTATATGGTGCAGCCATCACATCTTACATGCAGGGTGACTAGGAGAGATTTGGGTCCCTTATCTGACTTTGGAGGAGGGGGTGAGTCTGGAGGCGACAGGCAAGAAAGGAAGGAGAGGAAGGGAGGAGAGCACCAGGAAGAAAGGAGAGCAACCCCCCAAGAAAAATTGAAGAACTCTCAACCAAGCCTCCCAAAAAACTGCCCAGACGTACAATCCGTCCGGACACCGAGAGGTTACGCCCGGACGCCCGTGTCGGCTGCCCGAGTTGTTCTTCAATTTACACTATTTTCCACCATCTGAATCACCTGGAGTCCTTCACGAAAGTTGTTCCTAAGACATTAATCTGTTTAGGAGACCAACTTTCATCACCATTCCATCTCATCCATTGCACATTTCCTCTGGAGACATCAAGAAGTACCAAGGAGCAAACCTTGGGAGACTTGGAAGCTAAAAGGAGTGAAGAGGAGGGAGCTAGCATCATACTTGAGACATCAAGAGCTGCTGGATTTCATCACTGAGATTTTCTCAACTCTCTCTTTACTTTTATTTAGATTTTCCATATGTTCAGATTTGTATTCATGATGTATACTTCAAGTATGTGTGAGTAGATCTTAAGGTTGGGGGCTAGGGTTGTGTGCTCTAGCCCATGATGATGTTTGATGATTATTCTTGAACATATCCTGCTCATTGATTCAGTTTGTGGATTTGTTCTTTGCTGGAAAACAATTATGTTAGATGCTTGTTTAGGAATTGATAGTTCTTGAGCATGTGTTAGGCTTAATTGGTTAAGAGTGTTTGCTATCAACTTATTCTCTTAAGTATTTGGCATTGAGCATGATGAGATTGAATATAATGTTTACCTTGTTTGAATCCTGATTCTTGGCACCCTATGCCTATTTAATTACTTGGGGACCTTTAACGAGGCTTAGGTAATTGGATTAGGAAGTCTTTGATGTCCATAATACGGCTCAAAGTAGTCTTTTAAGAATCGTTCCTAGAACCTTAAGATGGTAAAGGGAAGGGGGTTTGATCCTTGGCTAGATCATTGTGCATGTTCCTGAATGTTGTTATTCATCAGATTGGGTTGAAGTTGACCCGAAACCCCAATCGTTTTACAATTTAAATCAATCAAAATTCACATCTTTGTTGAGCTTGACACCCTCAACACTTCAATCATTTCACTGTTTTTACTTATGTTTTTGCTTGTTTAGTTGTGTTCCTTGATGAGTTGGGTTGATCTTTGTCACTCAAGAGTGACACCACTTGAAAACACTACACTCACACACTGCATATAATCCATTTCACAGTACATATGTCATCTCTAGTCTCACCATATTCGTGCTAAACTCACTTAGTTTCATGCATCACCTATAGGGATTTTGGGTCTTCCAATCCCTTGGGTACGACATTCCCCGGTCTTAATCTATACATCCACACATTTTTGACAAGCATATAGGCACGTTTTTATAAGCTAGACTATACGACACGTCAAGTATTATTAAATTTTACATTAAAATATTAAATCTTTATCGTAATATCCAAAAAAACTTTGATAAAAATTGAAACAAAATGATTAAGTCAAATGTTGAATTACTTGTATTATATCATTTGTATATATTTATTATTTTATATTTTATAAAATAAAATTATTTGTATATATTTATTATTTTATAATTTATAAAATAATATTTTATTATTATAAATACGGACCGGGTTATTAATGGAGCGGATTAACCTAAATCCGTATCCGATCAGTTAAGTAAACGGGTTAACGGATCTGGACCATTAAAGGATCAACGGATCAAATTTTCAATCCAAATCCGTCAAATAGCAACAGATCTGGAGTGGATCCGGATTAAAATCCGGTCCGTTGACAGGTCTACCCACATGGGTCGGACAAAAATATTTTCCTTTTGAAGGTACATCGTTGTTTGGGTTTAAAACGTAATTCATACTTTAAATTTCTTATATAGTGCTTAAAAGTTAAAAACTTAGAACTAAATCACTAATGAAGGCAATTGGTCAATTATCATCATTGGATTCTATAACTTAGTTTGATTATTGCACGTTAATAAATGGACGAGTGCAATTTCAACCTATTAGGAACTCCTGCTGAATGTAGATAAAATTGTCAAATGTCTCTAATAATCAATTATTGAAATTTTTAATAATTATTTGTCTTAAATCGTGTTTAAATAAAAATATCTCCGATATTTCTTCCATAACGATATATCTGTCGATATTTTTTTTTTGAGCTCCCGATATATTGATGTGGACATAAAATACGTACACAGAGCGTCTTTAACTACTTGAATTAGGATTTTTCAAGAGCAAAAATCATTGTTCTTAATGATTTTCTATCGGACTAATTATTAAGAAAATTTAAGTTTTACTAACAATTTTATCAAATATTTTTTGTGCCCAATATCAAAATAATTTTTTCGCCTTTGTAAATTATCCAATAGTACCTAGATTTTGACAAAATAAATAATTAATATTTAATAATGAGTAATTTGACAAAATTATCCCTAAAAAATGGAACATGTGCAAAACTCATGTTTTTTTTAACAGTTTTATGATGAAAAATGCACGGAGATGCTATTTATACATGTTTTTTTTATTGTTGTTAGTTGTGAAACATTGACCTGTCACTTGGCTATGCACCACATGATCTTCATCTTCTTCATTAAATTGCATGTGCTTGTATTATTGCTAGCTAACTCTCAACTATTTTTGGCACCATAAATTAATGGCTAAAAATCTATTTTAGTACATGAATTATTGAGAAATGTATTTTTTGGCATTTTCAAATTTTTTTAACTAAAAATGGTATTTGAACTATTATGCCGTTACACACAAAATGATACATTTGTTTATTTTAACATTAAATATGATCCAATTAGGTACTATTATTTTGCATTACGATATCACAATTACAATAGCAAGTTGCCGCCACCTATATAAATTTACAATGCAACTAAAACAAAGAGACGAGACCTAGTGACGAATAGAGAACTCCGAACCTGGAGATAGAGATCAGTAGACCAAAAATAAGTAGAAGATGTTATAAATGAGAAAAAGATGCATGAAAAAAATTAATGTTAAACATACTACTCTTTGACACAACTTCAAAATATTAGCGGTGCTTTAAACTACCTCGTCAAAATGACGTGATTTAACTGTTACACTGAAAGAGAAGTTTTTTGGAGTTACCCTTTACTTAAACATGCCAAAAAAAAATATCAAATCAAATCATATTTAATTTACCCTGTATGCCTAATCATATTTAATGTGCATGTCTGTGTCTACTCTTTGGTTTTTAACCTTGACGAAATCCACGTGCATATATACATGAATTGTCAAAAACTTATTTTTTGGGGGGTGGGGGGGGGATGTTCGAAGTTCTCTATATAAAGCTTACAGAAGCTCTATGTAAACTTCATCCCTCCTCCTGAGCTTCAATTAATATCGCGCCTTCCTTATAAGTTGTTGATACTAGCTAGCTAGTCCTGATGGAGAAAGCAAGTGCAATCCTCCGCCATCCTCCTGCTTCTAGCGGGAAACTCATCCCTATCCTTAGCATTGATGGAGGTGGAGTCAAAGGGATTATCCCCGGAGTTATTCTCCGCTTCTTAGAGAAGCAGCTTCAGGTAACAAAACTAATTTAATTTCGATCTATTCATACATTATGTTAATTTATGTATTTATATAATATCCCGTTTTAATATATCAATTAGTGGAATTAATTATATATATATATGTGCAGGCGCTGGATGGTGATGATGCGAGATTGGCAGATTATTTCGATGTGATTGCAGGGACGAGCACCGGTGGCCTTGTAACTGCCATGCTCACTGCGCCAGATGATAACAATCGTCCTGTGTTTCGTGCTGACGAGATTGTCCCTTTTTATAAACAATACTGTCCTGAAATCTTCCCACCTGATACGTACGTAATTAATTAATTAATTAGATGTCCAATTTACTAACCAAAATTCGGTAATTAATTAATCAATTCTAGTGTTTAATTAATCTCCTTCTCTCCCTTGTGCATATATATATATTATGCAACTTACAGGAACCCCCTAGTAGTTCTAGTAGGTCCAAAATATGATGGGAAGAAGTTGCATGAAATAATTAAGGAAAAACTAGGAGACAAGCGGTTGAACCAGGTATTGACCAATGTTGTAATCCCAAGTTTTGATATAAAGCAGCTCCAAGCAGTTATCTTCTCAAGCTACGAGGTTTGTAATTTCTCCATCTATTTTAAATTAAGTCGATCCCCTACGTACGCATGTTTAATTAATTGCTCTTGGTTATTGTAGTTGAAAAGGAAAGAGGACCTGGATCCACCTTTACTCTCTGATATATGCATAGCAACTTCAGCAGCACCAACCTATCTTCCGCCGTATTATTTTGAAACCAAAACTAGAGAGTACAATCTCATTGATGGCGGTGCCGCTGCTAATAACCCGGTACATCATCTTCTCGATCATATATATCTCAATCAATTTAAATTATATACATAAATGAATTCATATTCACACTCCTATATAAATTATATTCGATCATTTTTTGTGTACGTGTATAATATATGTATATATATTATTTCTTTTCTAGGGTTTGGTTGCATTAATCGACGTGACGAAAGAAATCACGGTGAGAAATCCTGACTTCTCTCCTCGTAGGGCAGCTGATCAGGGTAATCGGTTCCTAGTTATATCATTGGGTACTGGTATACCAAAGAACAAGGATCACTTCGACGCCAAAGAGGCAGCCAAGTGGAGTATTGTGGGATGGATACATCCATTGGTAGAAATATCAACTGAAGCAAGTGACATGGTCGATATTCAACTTTCTACCCTTTTCCAAGGTTTTTTCTCCCAGGAAAATTACCTTCGAATTCAGGTATATATACATTGAACTGGATATTCTGAACTTTTTGGGTTGGATAACGTGCTTTAACAATAATAACAGAACACAAAATTTATTTGCCTACTTGGATCATGTACACATGTTACTCGATCCACGCGCGTCCCCCGATGTATATATAATGCTTGAATGTACTCTAGCTAATATCATATTTGAATTGCGAATTTATCCACCTGATGTATTGAAAGATTTAACACAAGGGCAAAAATGATGCAGGAATATGAACTGAGTGATGACTTGAATACCATGGACAATGCTAAAGTGGAAAACCTGGAAAAACTTGAAGAAGTTGGGAATGCGCTGTTAACGAAACCGCTTTTGAAGTTGAATCTAGAAACTGGTGAGCATGAGCCTGATGAAAGTCTCATAACAAATGAAGAGGCTCTCAAAAGGTAGGTATTTGATCACATGCACATTACTCTCTCTAGCTATATATACATTCTCTGATTTGTAGCAAAAATATATATATTCGTTATAAACTCTCTAACTAATACTTGTTTCAATTCCTTGATTAATCTGCATATGTAGGGTAGCGCAAATTCTCGTCGACGAGAGGAAGGCACGTCTAGCCTATAAAGCATGATCGATCACCACAAGGAAATTCCACAACTGCCAGATGATAAATAAGCGTGATACGTACGTACTATATGTATTGAAGAAAATAAAAACCCATCACATAAAGTGATTGTGGAATATTGATGCCTAAGACTAAAGTATCGACCATCTTGTAATTCAGCATGCATGAAATTATGTACTCTCAATAATAAATACCAATTACCATGTTGGTTAATTGTGGTTGATGAAGCTTGTTTGCCTACTATATATGAGAGTCTCTTTTCGTTTTGAACTAGTTCCACGTGAATTTTGAACGAAAACATCCCATCTAGGCATCTATCAATAAAATTAAGAAATAAAGAATTAGCAGACCAAATTCATTGTGAAGCAGTTTGGATTGTGTTTATTGCCCTCTCAAATACTAGAAAAGAGCTAAAAGAGAGCAGATAATGAGTATACATTGTGAGATGAGTAGACAAAAGTGAGAAAGTTGAAAGGCAAAGATTGTTAGTATGTGCCCATGAGGACCATGAGGTGGTTTGACGATACATGCCATTCACCATATAGTTTTGATTTTTGCCTTTTTAACTTTTCTATTTCCATATGGAACACATTTTTCGATAAAATTGTTCGTCGGAACAGGCCAATATTCACTATATAATTATTTTTTTAACTTTTCTATTTATTTCCAATGATGCTAAAAATAATATATATGAAACACTTTTTTCGATGAATAATTCGTCATTATAGGCCATTCATTATATATATATATATATTTTATAATTTTTTTTATCCTTTTGACTAGAGCACAGATTAGGATCCCATGAATATATACATCCTTACAGTTGGAAATGGCACATTATTAAAAAAATTATATTTTCTTCCCTATGATGTTAAAAATAATATATTTGGAACACTGGTCCCGATGAATTAATCGTTAGTACGGTCCATTCAACCAACATATAATTTTTAGTTTTTCTTTTTGGTTTAAACAAATATAAGACTAATTAATCACCTTCTGGGCTCGCCCAAAATCGCGTCATTGCTTTTAGGATCATAATATTTTTGCTACTCACACAGTCAAAGATGCACTAAAATATAAAAAAGTTGTGTGCTACAATAAGAGTTTTTTCGTCCTTAATTCCATGCTCCAAAATTGACCATCCTTCGATTTTTCACTCCCAGGGCAATGAGCCGATGACTAGAGCATGAATGTTTAGGACCTCGTGAAAGTATCCTTATGATTAGGGTTGGACACATAATCCCGAAAATCTCGTCCCGACCCGGTCCTGTCCCTATTCCGTACCGTCCCGTGTGAGATTGAAAACCAAATTTACTATTTCAGTCCCGTCCCAATAAAACAGGACGGGATGCAGGATTTAAATTTTAAATCTCGAAAATCTAGTCCTGTCCCGAAGTGAAATTTTTTGTTTAAGCCTCTATAGTCCTATGGGAAAAGCCTATCAACCCAGCCCAACTCTCAATCTCTATATCTCACTCTCTCTTGTCGTTCCCCTTTTCCTCTCTCTCTCTCTCTCTCTCTCTCTCTCTCTCTCTCTCTCTCTCTCTCTCTCCCTCTTCATTTCTCCCCTTCGGCCTCCTTCTCTTCTCTTCCCTTTTATGGGAAGTATTCCCTCTCTTTTTCTCTGGTCTCAGTTGATTCTTCTCCTCTAAACCCCGCACCGTCCATGCTCCACCACAGCCGCATCTGTTCAGAACCACCATGAGGACCTCCATTCCTCTTCGTGCTCAGGCTTGCAGACTCCAGTCCTCTCTTTCTGTGCTCTGCTGCCACTGCTTTGATCCACCTCATAGTTACGTATCAACTCGGTGGCTGCTGGAGTAATTGGGCAAGGAGGCGTGGTGATTGTGAAGGGTGCCTAGAGTGATTGGGTGAGGATTAGGCACATGGGTGATCCATTCTCTTCTCTCTCCCCGTGCTCACCTCCATTTATCTCTACACCAGTGGTCGTCGCTGCTGCTGCAGCATAGCCAAAACACTACTAAAAAAATTGCATTTGCTTCGCCTTTTTACTTCGGCAATGATTTCCGTCGCAATTGCTAACCAATTGCGACGACAAATATTCCGTAGCGAATAACCATTATTATTTGCGACGACAAATCTTTGCCATAGTAAAATTGATACCAATTGCGACGGAAAATATTTGCCATTGCAAGATTATCTATACCCCTATATTTATTAATTAGAGTTCTCAAAGGACATGCAACTCCACTAAAAATGAGATCCGAAGTTGCAACTTTTTACATTGGTATATGGAACTCGATCATGTGAGCGTGTGGTCACAGGAGACACAAAAATCGGACTTTAGAAAGATTGGTTAAGGAAAAATTAACGAAAAGAATATTTTGGTCAATAGCGATAGAAAAAAGTTTGACCGCATTGACTGAGTTCGAAAAGACGACGAATGAGACCAAGTTTTTCACACAATGATTGTAACTACAAGGTAAATATATGAGCAAAGTCAAATTTATTATTAGACATTTTTAATTTATTGGATCGCACCAAATCCCAATATGCCTATTAGTGTTGTTAACTATATTCATTGGTTATAAAGAAAAGTATACTTAGCGGAGACGAGAAGATGATGAACAAAAGCGGCAGAAGCGCGAGAGCAAGCAACGCCGGTTCGGTGGCTCCGAGCGTTGCATGGCGACGAGACTTAGAGGGTTTGATCATCGGACCTTCAAGCTTCGATCCATGGTGGCGGTGAGGTGAGTTGATGGCCAGAGATAGTGGATCTCCGATCAGCCATTTCGTGGTGGTCTAAGGCTGTTTGAGAGAGTTTGAGAGATGAGAGTGACAGAAAGCTCTCTCTCCCCTTTTCTGCTACAAAAATAAAGACAATAATTGAGTTTGGAGAGAGGAGGAGAGGGATAGCACCGTTTATGTGTATAATATTGTCAACTTGTGTATAATAATAGTGTAATAGAAACTGATTTCAGAGCAAATAGTATAGTACTGTTGAGGAAGCTATATCCACCGTTTGACAGTGAAAGACAACTGATATATCACTGTTTGACCTATCAGTGGTAGTAAAAAAATGCTGAGAAACCAATCATAATCGGTGGCAATTGAATGGTGGCTTATGGCCAACATTTCTGTAGTGATTAGGATAGATAAGATGCAAGAGCGTCACCTAGAAAGAGACGCCGCTCCTCAAATCCTAACAGACGCTAGAGATCGAGCTTTTTGCGCTATAACATAGAATATATATTAATTTGTTTTAAATCAAACAATTCTAAAAAAAAAAAATAGTGACCAAAATGATTATATTGCTCCTTATATGAGTAGAGCATGACCAACATTTGAATGAAAAAAGTTAGAATTGACGGAGTGGGTTAATATCTATAATTGCATGTTTAAAGTGCAAACTGACAATTATAGTTAAGTTATTTTGGCAATTATGCAAAAAAAAAAGAAGTCAAATCCAATCAAATCATATTACCCTTGATGTCTAATTATGGCCTAATTATGCCTAACCATATTTAATGTGCATCACTGAAATCTGTACGTTGATATAATGTGCATGCCTAATCAAATCAAATCATGTTTTTAACCTAGCTTCATGAAATCCACGTGCATGAATTCTCAAAAACGTTTGGGGGAGGGCGTTAGAAGCTAGCTCTCTCTCTCTCTCTCTCTCTCTCTCTCTCTCTCTCTCTCTCTCTCTCTCTCTCTCTCCATATATATATATATATATATATAAAGCTCTGTAAACTTGGCTTACATAGCGCGCCTTCCTTATAAGTTGTTGATATTATATATAGCTAGTCCTGATGGAGAAAGCAAGTGCATTCCATCTCCATCCTCCTCCTCGTTGCGGGAACTTCATCACTATCCTTAGCATTGATGGAGGTGGAGTCAAAGGGATTATCCCTGCAACTATTCTCGAATTCCTAGAGAAGCAGCTTCAGGTAGCAAAACAAATTTAATTTCGACGTATATATAATTAATTGATACATTATGTACTTTAATTTGTTTATATATAATATCCGTTTTAATATATTAGTGGAATTATATATATATATATATACACACATGCAGGAGCAGGAGCAGAATCATGATGCGAGACTGGCAGATTATTTCGATGTGATTACAGGGACGAGCACCGGTGGCCTTGTGACTGCCATGCTCACTGCCCCAAATGAAAACAATCGTCCTTTGTTTCGTGCTGACCAGATTGTCCCTTTTTATTTACAAAACTGTCCTGAAATCTTCCCACCAAATAAGTAATATAATTAATTAGATAGTCAATTAACCAAACTCCCGGTAATTAAGTAATCGATCAATTACTAGTGTTTAATTAATCTCCTTAATTCTCTCCCTTGTGCATATATACATATGCAACTTACAGGATTCCAATAATTAACATTGATAACCCCCTAGCAACTCTCGAGGCTTTCTTTCGACCAAGATATGATGGGAAGAAGTTACGTGAAATAGTCACGGAAAATCTAGGAGACACTCGGTTGAACCAGGCATTGACCAACGTGGTAATCCCAACTTATGATATAAATCTGCTCCAACCAGCTATCTTCTCAACCTATGAGGTTTGTAATTTCTCTATTTTATGTAAATTAATTATATATGGCGCTCTTAATTAATTAATTGGTTATTGTAGTTGAAAAGGAACAAGGACCTGGATCCAGCTAAACTCTCTGATATATGCATTGCAACTTCAGCAGCACCAACCTATCTTCCGGCACTTAAATTTGAAACCAAAACTAGAGAGTTCAATCTCGTTGATGGCGCTGTGGCTGCTAATAACCCGGTACATCGATCATCTTCTCGATCATATATATATGTATATATAATGAATTAATGATTCTCCAATAAGGAGATCCTTACTTTTTTAAGTTAAGGAGTTTTGATCTCAGCCGTCAAATCTGTTTTAAATAATTTGATCTGACAGCTGAGATCAAAACTTCGTAGCATAAAAAGTAATTAATACAGATCTTCTTAGCAGAGAAGACATGTATATATATTTCAATCAAATTAAATTATATATATATATATATGAATTCATATTCACACTCATATATAAATGCGATCATTTTTTGTGTATATAATATATGTATCTATCTATACTATATATTAAGAGAACACATGGTGTCAACAAAAACATAATTTTTTTACTTTAATACCCGTTAAACATTAAATAATCATATATTTATTTTAATCATTAAGGATAAAAATGTCAAAACATAAATAATTAATAAAATAAAAAATAAAAAACTTTCAAAAACTACCTATAGCTACCCACTATCAGTTTTTTTTTTCTAAAAATAAATATACACATATAATGTGTGGTTTCCTTCTAGTATTATTATAATGAGAAAGGTCTTACGGATTATAACTATTTTTTTTATAGATATATCCTTTAAATATTAAAAAAAATTGAAATCGAATTAATTAATGGGGATTTGATAAATAAGGTCATAGACCTTAACCTTATGTTAAATAAGGTTACAAGATAAACTTATGTTAAATTGATCTATTTAATTAAAACAGGGACATTAAAAAATTAGTAAATTACGCACCAGCCCTCACCTCCTTACCAACCCCCTTAGCTCCCTACAACGCTAAAATCACCCAAAACGTAAAAACCTGAAAACGATTTCCAAATCTCCAAATCTCATCAACGATCTCGTTTTCCGCAAAAGTCGAACACCTCATCTCCTTCAAGAGAAGTTTCCTATCTCTTCAAGAAAGGTTTCCTATCTCCTCAAGAAGAAACAAAGCAGCTCTTCACGGAAACTAGAGCTTAGTGTCAATCTGAAAACAAGGCCTCCTCTCATCAAGAAGGGAAGAAAATCATGAGCTTTCAATGATATTCGAATCTCATTTTCAGAGGTACTTACTTGATTCCCCTGAATTTTTTCTTCAAAATCAGTGTAAAATCTTCATATGTGTGGGATTGAGGAGTTGTTCTTTTTAATTGATTTCTTAGGAGGTGAAGAGCTTGCCGAGATTATAGGTGATTTTGAACGAGTACATAAGTTCGAAGGAGCTTAAGTCATTGTTGGACAAGTTTTGGATTTCTTCAAGGTATGAACGAAGCCAATCTCATAATCTAGTGTTGTAGGTGTTTGATAAAATGCCTAAATGAATCGAAAATAGAGAATGTTGGTGTTTGACAGCTTAAATTCACAAACTGCTTTTGGTTTGTATCCAGTATAATCGAGTCACTGACTAAGTCACTGACAAAGTCACTGAATTTTTGTTCGAAATGGTCTAGGTGTCATTTATGTAAGAATGTATTGGATCCGATATTGGGATTAGTAGTTTAGTGAGAACCAATTATGCTTATAGTGAAGATACTTTTAACAAGTCACTTTGCAACACTAGACATTAAGTTCTTTGATTTTCTTTCTTTTTCATTGGTTATAGGTGAACTTAGAAAACTAGGGAGTGTCTCATATAGAGGTTTAAGTCGGACTACATTAATATATAAAATGCAATACAGAAATATAAAAAAGGGAGATTGAGGATTGTGTGATTATATTAAATCCAACTTTAGAGCTTAAATGGTCCCTTGTAGCAACAATTAGTGTTCAATAGCTTTTTACTTGTTTTGGTTCTAATTGACATGATACTCTAGGATTCGAACTGAAGCAAACAAAAAAGAAGCAATCACTTGTAACATCACAGCAATCATGTCAATAAGAAAGCATGTAAATAGATTTGATGTTATTTCTATTAAATTTCAGGTATGAAAGATGAATATGCTATGAAGGTTCAGAGAGTCAAGATATTGCCTGACCTAGTGGTGAGAGGCAAGGTAGCAACCTTTAGCATATAAGCCATAAAAGGTATTACTTTTCAACTTTCAGCCTGAATCTGCTAAAGGTAGTCTTGTATTATCCCCCATCTGAATAACAGATAGCCATTGCATATTTTAGTTTCTTGGATTTGTGCATTGTTCAACTTTTGGGTTTCTACATTCCTTTTAGATGTTAAATTGTTCAATGTGTTTTTGATATGTTCTAGCTTCATTTTGTATATATACTGCTATGATTGATTGATTGAGGAGAAAATTGCTATGATTGATTGATTGAGGAGAAATTTTTTGAAGACATTCTAGTCTTGTGCTATGGTTGATAAGATTTTTTTTCTTCCACACCAATTTAAATTTATCTTGTTTCTTATACAGTTTCAACTTGAGTTTGTTTTGTTGTTATGGTCATATACATCATTGATAGTTTGGTTACTGGAGCCATCAAAATTTGTGTTCTCCAAGTGATACTTGTATTAGAGAAAGCCACTTCATTTTTTCAGTCAAGTCACTGATCCATGCATAAGTCATTGATTGAGTCACTAATCTAGTATGTCACTGATCTTATCACATTCTGGCTATTGGTTTTTGGGTTTGCATTGTTTACGGAAAGCATCTTCTGGCTGTTTAGAGATTGCCTTTTAATGTCACTGACTTGGTCTATTTACAGTCTTGTAGACTGGGTTTCAAAAACAGGTTTTGTTATAGAATCTCAGCATTTTGACTTTTAGTATTTTGACTAGTCTTGTAAGTTTTATTGATTTTTACTTCTAGTAGTTTGCAACTGATCTAGATAGAATCTCAAGTAAAATTTTGCTCAACACAAAATGTTGAATTACTATTAAAGCTTTTGGTTTGCATCCAGTTCAACCAAGTCACTGGCCAGTCCAGTTCAACCGAGTCACTGACCAAGTCACTGATCATGTCGCTGACCATGTCGCTGACCATGTCGCTGACCATGTCGCTGACCAAGTCACCGACCGACCAAGTCGCTTACCAAGTCACTGACCATGTCACTGAAAACTTTTTTTTTCTTGTACTGAGCTGTTCAAATTAGGTTGTAGTTTTCGGTGCTAATGCCTAGTTTGAACAAGAAAATAGAATGCTATATATTGAGGTTTATCTTGGATCACTAATGCGTCTGTTTACATTGCCTTTAAATGTCTTGGTCCTTTTACGGTCTTTGTAGACTAGGTTTCAATAACATATTAACTTTGTGTTATTTTATTAGCTAGTTTCTTGGTATTTAAGGTGATAATTGGTTCTTCCTTCAAATCATTTTGCAGGATATATGTAGAAAATGACTCCTAAAAGGAAATATAGAGCATATATGGAAGAGATGGAAGAAAATGAGGAGGAAAGAAAAAAAAAGTAGCCAAGGAAGGGTATGTACAATACCAGGGCAATAATAATGGATCACAAGAGCGAGCTCGCAGGAAACGACTAAAGCTACTCCAAGCTCCACCATTTGGGAAGATAATTGATGTATTTTATAATTGGTGTTTTTTTTGGGGTGGGGCTTAATTAAGGGGGAAAAAATGGAGGATATAATAAGTTTTATTGCTATTGATGAGAAGTACATAATTCTTTTGTCACTGAACAAGTTAGTGACATGTTGGCTGAGAAAAGTTCATGATTTCAAACTTTACACCGTATACTTATATTATTAGTGATACAATGTGGTAGTTAAAACACAAAAGAAGTTGTATTGTTCTCAGGATGTCCCATAAAATATGTATTTTGACATGTCACTGATGAGGTCTCTTAACAAGTCATTGACCAAGTCAATGAACAAGTCACTAAACGACCTACTAACTATCTATATACCAATAGAGTACATATGTGGAACAAAATAAATAAGGCTATAGGAACAAGTAAAGAAACAGATCTAAAAACACGAAGTTGGTCAATTTTCGAAGCTAAGCCTAGCACTAAAATGAATCAACTATTTGATCAAACTCCTGAAGCTGGCATTGTGATTCTTAATGATTAGTTATACAATGTGGTAGTTAAAATACAAAGTGTATTGTTCTCAAGATGTCCCAAAAATATGTATTTGACATGTACGATAAGGCCGAACAATCATTGATCAATTGAACAAGCCGGTAATGTCAGATGTCACGACAGGCGCAGAGTCAGACTCACGGCCCAGAATAATATCGGGCTCATGGATTTAATAATGAAACTTGTAATTTATTGTGCCAAAGCGCTGGGGTCAGAATAATATTAGTTGTTCTATATTTAATAATAAACTAAAAGTCCCCTGTGATATTGATATGGGACAAACCACCATGGTTGATCTCATGTTGAATCCAACTACCTGAAGTAGTAGATAATATAAAAGCACTTATAATATGGTAAGTACAAAAAGTAACATATCAACATTTAACACCAATTTAAGCTCATAAGTTTGGTGAAGAGAAACAAAACAATCAATATCACATATAGATTGGTAACTATGCTCACAACCTACTTCAAATTCAACAATCAATATCTACAAAGAGCTACTCTACTTCAATTTAGCATAGAGAATGCTTGGAGACAATATCTAACATTCATCTATTTCATTTAGATAATCTTGATTTCAGATATTTCACAAAATCATTATCATATAGGGCTGTTGCAATATGGTTGATAAAACACAAAAAATGTTGTATTGGTTTCAATAATGTCCTTAGAGTGACTATGTCACTAAGCAAGTCACTAACTATGTCACTAAGCATGTCACTAACTATGTCACTAAGCATGTCACTAAGCAAGTCACTAACCATGTCACTAAGCAAGTCCTTAAAGTAGTATAATGAACATAAACATATCTCTGCTAAGTAACCTGCTAACCAACTTTTTTACTTGCGGTTCTTTCATATTTAGGTCTACAGCTTATTTGGAACCTCCTAAGTCCTAACTAATAACTTTCCACATGCCAACGTTGTATTCAACCAAGTTGGACAGGGGACCATATTTTTGCAACACATCAGGGGCTTTAATAAGTAATTGGAGTCTTAGTCTCAGACCCCTAAAAAAGAAAGTTCTAACACCAAATTTACCATTAAAAAAAACGTATACATCTCTTACCTTGAACTAGCATTCCACTTATCTTCAAGTTAGAGATTGTGCAGCATTATGCAACATCCAATGTTAATATATTTAGTCATGCAAGAGAAAACACTATTAATTTCTCCTCTTGGCCAGTATCAGCAAACAAGTTCTTTTCATGCCAAGTGTAATAGAAAGGTTACCAGCTACTCAATCCAAAAGCCAAATGTATGAAAGACAAACAAGAGTTGGAACATTACAAACTAAGACGGATCACTTACATGCTTCTCTATGGGAAATCTAGTTGTTGGAGGAGGCAACTTCACAAGGGGACCTTCAACGTCTTCAGTCGAAGGTAAATTGAAAAGATTATTCGCAATAGCTTGAACTAACTCAATTCCTTTTGCAATACATTCCTTCACTAATTCCTCTCTAAGTTCAATAAAAAAAACAAATCAAATAAGAAAACCACTCACTGAACAAAACCATTTTCATATCAAATTGTCCAACCACAATCTTTCCAATGGTGCAGGAGCCTACTAGCCTATAAGCATAGTATAAAATTCACCATCAAAAAGGTTACTCCAACCCAATACCAATATCCTAATATTCAAACAATCCATATTGATTAAGAACAAAAATGGAGGTAAACCTCACTACGTAACCACAATCCATAGCCCCCGGAAAAAAAAAACAACAACTCAATGTCACTGAAATTAACAAATCAACTAGTGTGATCAAACTCCCATGCATATTGTGCATCGACTATGTATTTCAAACAAGACAATAAAATCAAGGAATATATATCAAACTTCCCAAGCAACGAAGATATATGTATATTTCACACAGTCAAATCGAAACTAATAGGATTTCTTAATTCTTAATTGATCGATTAAAATGAATCAATCAATGCTGGAATACTGTGAATGAAGGTACAAATGAGAACTGATCGAATCGAAGCCGTTTTGATTCAATCAATTCTGGAAAACCGTTTTGGGAACTACTCGATCAAAGTAATCACACAAAAACTCAAAAGAATTCACACCCATTTCATATACAAATTCAATCAAAACCAAGGGCCAAAACTGTGATAAACTAATTTGTCAGTGGAACAGAGATATTGATCTAATCAAATTGAAATTAATACCTTACTTAATCAGATTGACCTAACAAATTCAACGAACTCTATTTCATTAAGCATTTGGAATCAAGGTACAGACCTTGAATTTTCAACTTCATTATGTGAAATCGTGTTGGAGAAGCCGAGAGCAACAAAGATATATATATATATATATATATTCTAACAATCAAAATGAAACTTAGAATTTAGAATTTCTTAATTGATCGATGAAATTGAATCAATGAAATACAAAATAACTAATCAATTCTGAAATTCAGTGAGAAAAGTAAGAAAAAAAAGAGAAAAACGAATGACGAACCAAAGGGAGTAAGTGAGAAGCAAAAAGAGAACTCGAGGTAGAAGAGATTATGAACAAACTGGAATCAAAACGGCAAGAGAAAGATATGAGGCGAGGATTTGGACTTGAAGGGAGCGAAAAGAGAAGGAAGGAATTGGACTGAAGGGAGGATTGGGAGGAGCAGGCGTAAACACGCGAGAAGGGAAGAGGGAAGAAAAAGACAAACACGGAGGACGGGTGAAATTAAAAGAAGAAACAAGAAAAAAGAAATAACAAAACACCAGACAAAGGACAATAATGTAAATTTATAAAATAAAAATAAATAATAACTACTTATATCTAAATATAACTACTCAATCTCAATTAACTACCCACTATTTTTAAGAAAAAAATTTTGCACATGCATAATATGTGTACTGTACGGAAGGCTAGTATATATTAATTTTTTTTTTCAGAGTTTGGTTGCATTAATCGAAGTGACGAAAGAAATCAAGGCGAAAAATCCTGACTTCTCTCCTAAGAGGGCAGCTGATCAGGGTAATCGGTTCCTAGTTATATCATTGGGTACTGGTTCACCAAAGGACAAGTCTCACTACGACGCCGAAGAAGCATCCAAGTGGGGTATTTTGGGATGGATGGTTCATTGCAACATGCCCAAATCCGCAGTTTCAACTCCATTGATAGAAGTATTCACTGAAGCAAGTAATGACATGGTTAATATTCACCTTTCTACCCTTTTCCAAGCTCTTTTCCACGAGGAAGATTACCTTCGAATTCAGGTATATATATATATCCATATATATATATATATATATATTACGTACATTCAACTGGATATTCTGAACTTTAACATGATAACAGAACAACAAATTTATTTGCCTAATTAGATCATGCACACATGTTACTCCGCGTGTGTCACCCGATATGTATAATATAATGCTTGAACTCTAGCTATATCATAAATTCATAATTGAATAGTGAATTTATCCACCCGATATATTAAAAAATTTAACACAAGGGCAAAAATGGTGCAGGATATGATGAACTGAGTGGCGAATTGAGTGCTATGGACAATGCTACAGAGGATAACCTGAAAAAACTTAAAGGCGTTGGGGACGCGCTGTTAAAGAAACCGTTTTCAAAGGTGAATATAGAAACCGGTAAGCATGAGCCTGATCAACGTAACATAACAAATGAAGAGGCTCTCAATGGGTAGGTATTTGATCACATGCACATTACTCTTTCTATATATATACTCTAATTTGTAGCAAAAATATATCTATATATATATATATATTCTTTATAAACTCTCTAACTAATACTAGCTTGTTTCCTTAATTAATCTGCATATGTAGGATAGCGCGAATTCTCATCCACGAAAGGAACGAACGTCTAGGCTATAAAGCATGATTGATCACCACAAGGAAATTCCGCAACTGCCAGATGATAAATAAGCGTGATATGTACTATACGTATTGAAGAAAATAAAAAACCATCATATAAAGTGATGGTGGAATATTGATGCATGCCCAAGACTAAAGCTAGTATCGACCATCTAGCTTGTAATTCAGCATGCATGAAATTATGTACTCTCAATAATAAATACCAATTACCATGTTGGTTAATTGTGATTGATGAAACTTGTTTGCCTACTATATACATATCAAAGTTTTCTCTTTTCGTTTTGTTCGAAGTAGTTCCAATGAATTTTGAACTAAAACATCCATCTATGATCTATCAGTAAAAGAAATAAAGAATTATTAACAGACCAAATGGATTGGAAGAGATGAAACAGTTTGGATATATTGTGTTTATTGCCCTAGCTCTCAAATACCAGAAATTAAATAGCTAATTAAAAGAGAGCAGATAATGAGTATACATCGCGAGATGAGTAGACAAAACAGAAAAATTAAGTTGAAATGCGAAGATTGTTAGTATGCATGAGGTGGTTTGACGGTAGTACGTACCGAGAATTTGCCCCATTGCTTGTGCATATCTCGGTCTCATATCTACTATGAAATTGTTGTCGTTATTGGCAAACGTGCAAGTCTCAAACGTGATTAAGCGGAATGGACTCCTCCCTAATTAAGTTAATTAAGAGAGCAGACCGATAATGAGTATACATCGCGAGTTGGATGAGTAGACAAAACAGAGAAAGTTGAAAGGCCATGGATCGAAGCTTGTTAGTATGTCCCCATGCATGACGTGGTTTGAATTGTGTCGTTTTTGGCGGAAACTATTAGGACCCCATGAAGGCATCGTTACATATGGAAACGACACATTTTAAAAAGAATATATATATATATATAACATTGTTCTTGACGAATTATTCGTCGGTACAGGCCATTCACCATATATTTTCACTTTTTCTTTTTTGGTTTAAACAAATAGAAGACTAATCACCTCCGGTGTTCCCCCAAAATCGCGCTTCTGCTTCTACTTTTGCCGGATCATAATATAAACCGGTAAGAAATGCTCTAAAATATATATACAAATGTTGTGTGCTAAAGTACGTAAGAGCTTTCTGGTCCTTAATTCCATGCTCCGAAATTGACCTTCCTTTGATTTTGCACGCCCAAGGTGATGACTGGAGCACGATTAGGACGCCGTGAAGGTATCCTTACGGTTGTTGGTTTTCTAATGAAATATTAGTTGTAATTTAGATAACATAGATAACTAATTGTTCTGATATATATGATAGTGAGTATACATCGTGAGATGAGTAGAAAAGGTGAAGCTTGTTAGTGTCCTATGTGCCCATTGCTTGTGCTTATCTCGGTCTAGATTCATTAGAAGGTTGCTAGTTTAGTATGAAGAATAGTTTTTGTGACAATTGATGAGTTAATTCCCTCACTAAAGAGGAGAGAATATGCATTAGCGTTGTAGAATATGTACCAACTGAAGCATGTTAAGGAAAGAAATTACAAGTTTAATTTTCTTTTGGACAAAATTAATAACAAAGTTTAAGTTGCTTCATACAACTGATCGATAATTCCAAAGTCGTTCCCATGTGAAGGTTTAGTACTTGTATCCCTTAACAAACAAGCTCTCAGAAGCCAATCCACCAGCACCTTCTCCAATATACTTCCCAAGAGTAGCATCTGAATTGGCCTTGCACCTTGCCAAGAATGCCTCCTGAGCTTTCCCAACATTCTCCTTTTTCCCAGCCCAAGTCTTAAGCGTGCTGCTCTGCAAAGCTCGGCCAAATGAGAATGAAAGAGTCCATGGCTTGAGCACATCCAACTTATTCATTGCATCCAGATTGAGTGTTGCCTGTTCCTCGCTTTGTCCTCCGGAGAGAAACACGATCCCAGGCACCGCAGCTGGGACTGTACGGCGCAGTGCAGTCACTGTGTACTCGGCAATTACCTTCGGTGTTACCTGTGAAAATCAAGTCCAATTAAAATTGAAGGATTATTTAGGAATGTTTTAATTACTGTCTTAAAAAATAACATGTCAGACTAGACCGTGTGACAAAATAAAATGCACACTCATGTAGAATAAATGCACATTCTGACACTATTCTCCTTAATCAACGATTTGAATTTATTGTTTGCCTGACAACATAACACCTGAAACTGTGAGAAATGCAAGCATTATCTATATACCTTGGGGCTGTCAGAGCCTGGTGTGACCATGTTAGGCTTAAGGAGTGTGCCTTCAAGAAGAACATGTTGCTCATTCAGTGCCTTGTAAACTGCTGCAAGCACAAGTTCAGTAGCAGCAGCACATTTCTTAATGTCATGATCCCCATCAGTTAGAATCTCAGGCTCAACAATTGGAACCAATCCATTCTCCTGGCAGATGATTGCATAGCGAGCCAAGCCCTGTGCATTCTGCTGAATAGAGAGCTCAGAAGGCTCAGTGGGGCCAATCTTGAGCACGGCACGCCACTTGGCAAAGCGCGCACCGGCCTTGTAGTACTGCGCACACCTAGCTCCAAGGGAGTCAAGGCCTTGGGTTGTGGTTTCTCCATTGGTTCCAGCTAACTCAACTGTGCCCTTGTCAACTTTGATACCTGATATCAAGGTATTAAACATCAATGATGTGAACAGAAAGTCTAAAAATACAGAACTATCAACGAGAGAAACTATATCAAAATTTTCGACCATACCTGGAATGACGTTGTTTTCTTGGAGGACTTCAACAAAGGGTTTGCCGTCGGAGGTTTTCTGGTACAGGGTCTCTTCGAAGAGGATGACACCGGAGAGGTGGGAGAGGGCATTGGGAGAGGTGAAGAGCAGCTCTCGGAGGGCTTGGCGGTTAGACTCAATGTTCTCGACATTGATGCTGGCTAAACGCTTGCCAATGGTGCCTGTGCTCTCATCAGCTGCCAATATGCCCTTGCCAGGGGTGGCAATGTACTTGGCATTCTTTATGAGCTCCTCTACAAAAATCAAAGTGGATCAATAACTCAATGGTGGTAGACTGGTAGCAACCTTATATTCACCCTTATCTTCACTATAAGGAAAATGTTATTGTAAACACTGAAGTTATTCATTAAAAAAATTGAAGGTGTTATTGATACTCTCTTACTACATAGTTTAATGTAATATTTTTAGCGTCAGACATTCAGATGCGATTTCGTTCTAATGAACAGTTCCATAACATTACATATAACACTATTTAGTAAATAATACATTAACATGGTTGACATGGAGAGAGAAAGGGTACCAGCATACTTTCCAACGAAGGCTGACATGGTTGAAGCCTTAGGTGGTATTGGATAAGATAAAGAGAACGAAAGTGCAAAAGAAAACTTACACAACCAACAATCTATATAGACAAAGCTTAGATGGAATATGCCAACAGATCCAACGAGAGCAGGCACCAACGCGTGTCAAAAGGTTAGCCCAACGAAGGTTATCAACCTAGGGATAGAGCAATGAGTGATCACTCTCCTCGCCAAGTGGCAACTCATCCTCGGGCATAAGATTGTGTGGAAAGGCTAATGCTCCTCATCCTGTTCCTCATAACTTGAAGAGGCTAAGACGCGTTTTGGATTCTACCCAACTGTATGCCACGGCCACTTCAATTTTTCGGTTTTCTTTTCTTTATTTGTACCTGGAATGCTAAAGGCAGTCAGTCCCTCGCTCGATTGTCGGCATCAATGTATGCAAGTCCGACCGTAGATTCTATACATCGACGACTCAACACCATCTACGAGTAACTGTCAAAACATATCACCATCAGTAGCCACTAGCCGGTCACAATCTCCCTCCCCACCAGGTAAACTTCTACTATCCTATAGCAGCTCTAAGTTCATCAAGAATTGACTCGTGAAATGCAACTTGAAAATGGCAACAAAAGAAACAAAACATTGAAAGGAAAGGCACATCTAAACTTGTGAAAATAGTAGGAAAGATATATCATATTACAGGTAAAATGTCCTGGTTCATGAATAAAGATCATGTGGGTGCCTGTATTTTGCTTCCCTCTTAAGCAATACAAATGCAAAATTAAGTTTCAATGGGAGCTAGCTTAGCTATCTAGGCACACACTCGCTGCCTGCTATCACAAACTTGTTGTCCAACCCTTTTCACGGTATTGTCATATGTTAAAGCCACATTTGTAAAAGAACAGAAGACCTATATGACAAAAAGAAACATTTAAAGGATGGTTCTGGATTTTTTTTTTTTTGAACAATAGATGGTTCTGGATTTGAAAGTCAAAATTTTCAACATTGAAACTGTAGAACCCATGTTGCTAGCTGATCATCGTTGCTGAAAATAACTCAAGTTGATAATGGGTTGGACCAAATATATAGCAGTTTCCATGAGCTACTTTGATGGAGGCACCTCTTCCTGATCATCGTCATCAGTTCCAAAATATCTATCCCCAAACTCCCCCATGCCAGGTACGACACGAAAATCTTCATTCAAACCAGTTTCAATCTCAGATGTCACAATCTTTATTCTGGGGAAGCGTTTGCACACCACGTGCACACCTTGAGGTGCCTGGTCAATTAATGTGCAACATAATAAGGAGCAACTCTCATGCAGTCAGAAAAATGAATAACCCAAAATTGTACTTGTTAGAGGAACCTGAAGCAGAAGAGAGATAAAGAATCTGTTTAGGAATACTTTTCAGAGACTCAAAAGCGCTTTTGAAATATTTAAAAAAATTCATTATAAATATAAAAAAAATAAAATAAAATGTGTCATATATGAGTTTTAGAAGCACTTGGTAGTTTTGAGAAGCACTTGTTAAATGTTTCCTTACAAAAACGCTTTTAAGTCTTTCAGAAGCATTCCCAAACAGGCCCAAACTTACAGATATAAGATTGAGAAATATGATGTTGGACTCTGGTACACCCTTCTTTAAAAGTAGAGAAATAGCTTGAACAGCCGAATTCCCTGAAGAAAAAGGTACAATTGCTATGACAGTCTAATTCCACAAGATTTTCAAGAACTTCTAATTCTGATTAACTCCTCGTATTAAATGATCACAAAAGGCTGGTTGGGCATCTTTACAAGAGCACCCTGGCTTCCTTTCTTTTTTTTTCTTTGTTCTGAGCCCCTTGATCCCTGGCTCTACCAAGAACCAGCTTTGGATTCTTTCATTAGCATACTTGATATGCAGCATTCACAGTCCATATATATTGACAACATATTATGAAACAAAAGTACCTGTTCCCAAGATTGGATCCAACAGCAATACATGCCTCTCTGAGATATCATTGGGTAGCTTTTCATAAATTAGCTGTTCAGCATGACCAAACAAATAGCTGTTCAGCACTTAACGAATCAAGAAGAACAATTGGGAAAATTGAATAAATTTTTTTTTAAAAAAGGCATGAAAATGTGTGCACATGAACCAATGCAATGGAATGGCAGAAGGGGGGGGAGAGAGATGAGTGCGAACCTGCTGGCCATTGTCACCTTCTCTATGAATAAGAATCTTGCCAATCTTGATACCTTTACAACATGCTCGCAAAGCATTCTCCATACTCTCACCACTGGTATCAGGAGGATGGTAAGCATCCCATGAAACCAAACCATACAGGAGTTCATTTGAAAAATAAAATGTAATCAAACTCAAAAGGAACACAGCATCAGTGCATGACGGATGCACGATCACATAGGTTCATTAAAACATAAAAGGTTGCATTTCAATCCAGATTAATTACTACCTCTAAGTATTTATAACGATCATTTGTTTATACACCAAGAATGCATCCCAGAGACCATTTGTTCACTTGTAAAGAAACCCAGGCAAGGAACAATAGTAGTAGAATAATCGTTTCTTCAGAGGAAAACCAAATGCATTAATAGGAATGGATTTGTACCTCCTGATGACAGATACACCGCATAACCTCTTACAAAAATCCACACCAGTATACACAGACCCTGCAAAAGGACCAAGAAAGAAATGGTAGAAAAAAAATAGACGCTCAAATTTGGCAGACCAATCAACTACAAACAACCACGCAGTACAGTAGTAAAAAATTGAAACATCAGAATTATTGCAAATTCCTGTATAATATCATGCGACTACTTTCACCAAACTTGTAAGCAATATATTTCAGGGCAATAGGAATGCAAGTCTGTTTTCCAAATAAACCAAAATCAAATATGGAAAACTGCTTATGTTAAGATGTCCAAATGAGCATCAACGTACCAGTTGGAGTGATAACCTGCTTTTCAGTAAAAGGCAGGTGTCCCAGGCCATGCTCGACAACCTGGTCAAAATTCAGGAATCTCGATGAGTGAATAAACAAATAAAAAGTGGCCCCATCCTATTACTGACCTCAAAAATTCAATATCAAATTAGCCTTTTGGCTCAAAGGACCAAATACGCACCAAACGAATTAATCGGTCAGAATAGAAAACAAAATCATGCTTTGTTGTTTGAGAATCACGTATGAGGGTATGCATACCCCGTATCTGCACGAGACCAGAAGCAATGAATGGTGATCCAAAAAAAAAAACAAACTAAACATACAAAAAAAAAATTGGAGCTTGAATGACAATTTTTAGGAAGGGATACCTGAAAGGTTGACTGAATGACATATAGATTGGGATATATTTTACAGAGGTCATGTTGACCAAGCTTAGTGCGGATATGTTGTACAATCAAATCAACAGCTATGTGATTATCTCCACCACGAGGTATAATGATATCAGCATACTTCTTTGTAGGAAGAATAAAATCATCAAAAGCAGGCTTTACAAATTGTGAATACTGCATCAAAGTGATAAACATACCTTATAATAAGGCATCATTGAAGAAATATGTAGTAAGCATTTGATTCCCAATGCGTGAGCATGGAACAAAGATAAGAATAGGTAACATAACTAAAACACAAACCCTCTAACACCCTTGATATATGATATTAAAAAATAAAAAAAGGAAGGTAAAATACAGAAGGGTAATTTACAAATTATTATCAAGTATATATTCAAGAGTCTACACCGTGTCTTCCATTCAATTCTACAAGATTCAATTCTACAAGAAGTGAGTCCCCCATTCATTTTGGAATTACAACAAATAAAAACTCAATGCAATCCAAGTAAAAATAATTATATTCTTATTTTTCCAGTGCATATGAATGATGTAATGGAAAGTTTCGAACCTGATCAAGAACTGTACCAATATCCCTTCCCTTCTCAACCGTATCACGCCTTATCCTCCTAGCCAGCCGCACATCAGCATCTGCACTGAAAATTTTACAATGTGAAGTGGCCCAATTTAGTAACAATAAGAAGTGGCAAATACCATTCGACTCATGACAATAATTTACAAATATATAATTGTCACACAATTGACAATCAACAACCTTTGGTCTCAACCAATAGGATATATATATATATACACACAATGTGTATATATGTATGTATAAATAAACAACAAAAATCAATAAACCATGCTAAACCAGAAAAAGGGGCAACAGATTAAGTTAGAAAATAAACGTAAAACCAAATCATATGTATTAATTGTTAAATGAATATAATAGAATTTTATTGTTATGAGTGGTACACAAGTTTTGATAATGCACTTCAAGAACATCTAAAGGTCAAAATGGTAAAGAGAAACTAAATGACCTGTATCGACAAATATCTTCATATTCATCAACTCTCGGACACGAGGATCATGGAAAACAAGAATGCCTTCCAAAATTATGACATCTGAAGGGTTTACCTGTTAAAGATACTAAACCAGTAAGCATTTTCAGTGTAAGAAAGAGAACATACTCATACATAACAGGTCTACATATGTGCTTTGACATGATTTCAACAAATCTCTCCTTTGCTAGAGACAATAGGCCTAACAACAACAGGCGATTTATATGTTAGATCATAGGTCTAATAGACAGATTTCAAAATTTACCCTTCTGGCTGGACACACGCTATTTTTGTAACTTTTGAAATCATAGTTTGGAATATCTACTGCTTGCCCATGCTTCAACTTGTCCATAGAAGATAATAGTTTCTCAGTGTCGAAAGCATCTGATAATACAATGAAAAATTAAATCATATAAGTAAAGAGCCATCATAAAAATGATCCAACCAGTATGCCCAGAAACTGTGGAAATGGGTGACACATGACCAAGACGGAGGCACGACAATTTAATCGGCAGTAAATGAATCTGAATATTGAGCAAAATAAAGGGAACGAGATTTTTTTAAATTGCTATGTTCCAAAGCAATAAACATGTGTAATTCAGTAAAGAAGAAACTACAGAAAACAAACTTGTGGAGTCACATGATAACCGCACTGAGAAAACTAAATTCATGACATTACTACTCACTAGTTACCAGTTCAGAGTCTCAAATGATTCTAACATGACATTCATTTATTCATAGTCAACACAAAATTCGGTACTAAATCATGATAGTCTATGTAGTTATTGCTTCATTGACATTCCCTAAACTTAAAGTTGCAGTGTTCTCACCAGGATGGTCAAAGTTGTATTCATGAACCCTTTTAAGTTCCTCACCAGTCAGATTATGATAAAATGAATCCTGTCATCCATGATAAGGTACAAATTTTGAAGAACATTATCAGATGTGATGATTTAAGAGAAATAAACAAGCCCCAAATTATACAGAAAAAACATTAGGAGCTACTCTAGTTGATCACAAGATTTTACCTGAAGCAAGGAAGCATTACCTGGTTAACAAGAACAACGCGCTGATCATGAAGCTGCTGTATAATCATATCACAAACCGTAGTCTTACCAGAAGCTGCCCCACCAGCGACCCCTGGGACAATATGTATGGAAGCATGGCTCATAAAAAAAAATAAAAAATAGAAGAAACAAAGGAAGCCTGCATGCCCCTAAACCATAAACCAATTCTTACCAATAACAAAAGGCTGCTTATGCATGTTTTCATTCGCTGAGGTTGTCGGTTGCTCAATCTTCAGTCTTTGTTCTAAGCCATCCATGTGAAATCCAGAAAAATGAACCCCTGATGAGGCCTCTATCATATCCACAACTGAATTTGAACCCATGAGCATGGACCTACAGAGGAACAGGGAAAGAAATGTGTTAGATCATGAAAGGATTGAATCAGCAATCATTCAACCCTACCTTTGGCAGTAGGTTTTAATTAAGCCAATATTGGAATCAAATTCACGTCGAGGTAGCTGGTAAGTTTACATCTATTATTTTAGCTTCCTGAAGTCTAAACAGACAAGTTTATAGTAAAACATAATCCAAATACAGATAAAAACAATAACACATTCGTGCGGACCACATACTACTTGTATGTTCCGTGTTTCATTCACGTTCAGAAACAAAACAACTCACGAAACAATCAGATTCCGAATCACAGTTAGGTAAAAAAGATGATATCGATTCTATGTGTGTGTATCTACCACAAGACACTACTTGCACTTAAAAGAGAGCTCAAAAGCAACCTGAAAGTGTTGAGCACGCAAACAATGATCCGAATACACTACAAAAATCTCACTGATTATCTCCATATTTATGCTAAAAATCCAAATACAGATAAAAACAAGAACACATTCGTGCGGACCACATACTAGTTGTATGTTCCGTGTATCATTCACGTTCAGAAACAAAACAACTCACGAAACAATCAGATTCCGAATCACAACGACACCGAAAAGCCGGATTCATTGCATGCAATCAATCACAATGAAACCAGAACAAGTAACTCAACCTTCATAGCTTAATCAATTCCACATTGACACTTTCATTACATGTATCAGTTACAAGTAATACAAACAAACACAAAGTTATTCTGCAAAACGAAATGAAGAAATCTTTTGCAAAGAAAGCATTAGATGCAGTAATTTCTAGGCAATATCAATTCAGAGATCCAATGCGCATTAAACAAGAATCAAAAGTCACGCACTTTAATCTTCATTGAAGCAAACCTTGGGATCAAAAATATCATCAAAATATGAAATAAGAACTTGGATGAATTTAGATTCCGTCGGAAAAATCAATACAGGAATCCACCAATGCATTAGCCAGTGAACACGTACCGAAATTTCCAGAGAGAGAAGGAGCGAGATTCCAACGCAATATGTTTTTCGAAGAAATTTGTAGAGAGAGAAATGATGAGGCTGATACAGACGGATCCAATGGGTTTATATAGTGGAGCCGAGGTGAGGGAGACCTCGCACCGGAGTGGAAGGCGGGTCAAGTACTAAAATGGGCCTGGTTTTGGTCAAAATTACGTCTGGGCCACCGCGCTCGCTCTGAGATATTTTTTAAACGTCAGATTGAGCTGTCCTCCGTGGCACTGAATCAGAAGTGGGACCCATGCTTTTAAACGATGTCGATTCGATGAGAAACTTTTGCGTGCGTTTACAGCGCACGGTTATTACGGCCTCCATCAAATAAAACCTCTTTTTCAGCCAAAACCAATGACTTTTCTTTTAATCAAGAAGGGTAGAGTCACTAGAGTGACATTTCATCAATCAAATGGAAGTTATGGTTATATGATTACATCAAGTTTTTCTAGGTATAAAAGCGTTTTTAGCAATGTTAGCTTTTTTTAACTAAAATTTAGCTAAAGTAGCTAAAAAGTTATTTAGGAGTCATATAGCTAAAAGTTATATGAACACAGTGAGAGGGCGTTTTAACTAAAAATAAATGTTTTAAATTAACAAAATAATAGAAAGCATCATTTTGCACTCTATATTTAGGAATCATATAGTTAAAATCTAAAATAGAGAGTCACTTAGGAGGCTTGTGCAACTAATAAAATAGTTGAAAAGTTAAATATGTTATCTAAAATAGCTAAGGAGCTAAGATAGAAAGTCTGCTAAAAATGCTCTAAGATTTCTATATGCGAAAATTAAAATTTCACATTAGTCGAAACAAGTAAGACGATTGTAAATCATGCAGAAACGTGACGTGATGAACCGTATCGTAGCCATTTTATTATATTGTCGAGACATGAAACAACTTTATGAACAAGCAATAAAAATTAAACACTCATCACCTAAAATGACACTCGATCAAGCAAAATGTGACGTGATAAAGCATGACATTAGAAACAACATTTTGAATAGAAATTTAGCATTTGTCACTATATCTAACACAAATAAGACACTTTTCGTTCATGCAAAATGTGATATAATAAAATATGAGTAATTTTATTAAATTCTCGAGGTGTAACGAAACTATTTGAACTCTAAAGCACAACAAAAGTGAATCATTCGTGAGGAGAACTTCATTTTTCAATCACAATTAATTAATTGAATATTCAAGATTTACCTAGTCCAAACCTCTATTAATTCCAATAAACAAAATAATCTTGATTCTCTTATTGCAGCCTCCAACCAAATAGTCTTGGTTTTATGAAGTAAAAGATATTTTTGAAAGAAAAAAAAACTATTAAAAAAATGAAGAGATCTTGTTTGTTCATCCAATTATAGTATTTGTTTGTGGAAAACCGTAAATCTACAAAGATTTCATTTTTTATTGCAAGAAAGAAATCATATGAGACTTTCCTTTTCTTGCTTATTTCTTTTGCAGATTTTCATGAACTGATCTGACACCGCAACAATTAACTAATAAGTTGATATATATACTCTGACAATTTTGTAACTTAAGAATATTAAACAATTTAAGCATTTTGGTGGGATCTTATAGCTCTACCAAAGATGTATATATATATACACACACACTACATGCAGTTTGAGGTTACGGGTTTCATTCCTGGCCTGTCATTCATCGATCCCTCTTCTATATATTTTGCGGAAGCATTTTTAACTTTTAAGATTATATACCCCATTTTTAATAATAAAAAAACGTCTTTATATTATAATACAGCGGATCATTTGTTTCATATAGAGTATTTGATAGATTCTTTTGAATTAATCTACAAAATGTACCATTTTTCTTACGAAAATGTGAGTCAATGATTCATTAACAATTGGGGTGAACAAATAAGTTTACTTTGAGAATCATCCATTTAAAATTCGGCACAGAATATTTTCATTTTATTTGCTTATAAAATTTATAGATATTTTATAGAAAATTAAGGTACTTTGGTCGACCAAAACTTTGTTCTTGCCATAACAAAATAAAACAATATCAATCTCATTCAGGCAGTCAATTGATTTCTTACTAAATTGTTATTGGATCTAAATATAAGAATGAATTAAGGTAAATAAACTTGTTTCAATTTTCTCATTATTCTCCATCGTTGAATTTAAATTCAAAAGCAGTTGAATACTACTAAATACAAAATTAATTGACTATATATCTGGATAAGACTCAAATTAAAGACATACTGTAGAAAATAACACATCTTCTTTGAAAAAGACACTTTGTACATTCATTGATGGATAAGCATAAATCAATTTTAGCTAGAAATTGAAATCTGCAATTTCTGTCACTTTCATTTGACCTTTATCCATACGAAGAAAAGAGATTGACAAGCCAGAATTTCGATCATATGCTTTGTACATTGCTCTCTTTCTTCTTTTTCTGCAATTATATGCTGCACTATTGATTCAAAGGGAATATATGACTGTCTTTAAAAACAGGGACTAGTAGCCCTTAAAGATTGATCTTTCTTTTCTTTAATTTAATGTTTTTTTGTTATTTTTTACCGTAATGAAAAGTATATATACCTCGAGAAAGGAGAAAAAAAGAAAGTTATTGACCTTTAATTTTTTCATACTGGGAATAATTAAAATATCTTGTGTTTACTAATATATATGCAAAAGTTACAAAATGCAGAAGTACGTATACGTACGTACAATCTTATCAAATAACCAGACTTTCAATCTCTTCCTCCAACAGAGTTGATCCAGAACTAAACCACACACTGTACCGGAAATTAAGATCGACCGGCCAGCAGTTTCGAGGAACCAGTAGGCGCAGCAGTTTTTTTTTGTTTTTTGTTTTTCTTTTCTTTCAGATTGTACGTACAGCGGTACAGTACTTCTCTTTCACTGGATCAACTACGTACTATACATCTCTCCGGCCAAAGTCTCTTGATCCCGGTCAGTTCTCCGGCCATCTTATATATTCCACGGTTCATTAGAATCAGCATCGATCTGTCGTAATTAAGGTCGGGTTTATTGTCTACATGTAGAGCTAGGGCCGAGCGGGGGCCGGGACTCACGTACTCAAAGAAGAAACCCTAGATAATTAAAGAAAGGCATGTACTTTTTAACTTTATCAGGTCAAGACTCAAGAGTACGTAGGTGTCGAGAAGCCAGTGAGCAATAAACTCCCATTTGGGCCTTGAGACTGAGCAGGCTCCAATCCAAACATACTGTTATTGTTGTCCCCAGTGAACCTAACCTATCTAATAACGAAGCAAGGTTTTGCCTCCATCAATCACTCCTCATGGAATTCACTCTTTTGATCTTTCACCACCTATTTAATTAACATGTGACTGGTTTTTACCTAAAAGTAAGAATCATTTCTATTAGGATCGAGCAAGAACAAAAAAATTCTCTTAGAGCAAGAAAAAAATCGGGGCCGGGTAAGAGAAGCTCTGGTAATATGGGTGTCTTCTATGTCTTAAAATGAGTCTTACTTACCTTGTTGTCAAAAAAATATAGACTTTTGCTCGAGCTTGGAATTTGACCAGATTCACATAAAAATGCAGTCATGCAGAGGCATAACGTACACACCATTTTTTTTTTATTCATGAAAAGTCTTTATTTTTATTTTTGCATGAGTACTCACCATTCACCAATCAGTAATCACCAATCCCAGGAATTTTGTTTTTGGACAATAATATATCCTATGATATTTTTAGCACCGGAAAGAGGTTTTTTTTTTCTTAACCTCTGAAAGGTCACATATGCATGCAGAGTAATGTGATTCCCAAGGTTGATTCCTTTTTTTTTTTTGAGAATAGGGTTGATTCCAAATTAAGAACCCCAATGCCTAAAATTAGCAATATATAAATTTATTGTCTTCGAAACGTGAGTTATTTGTCTTCGATCATGTATAGAAATTGGAACATTCAACGCTGAGTCTGAAACACATGACCACAATTAATTAACTCATTAATTACAGTGACGTAGTATTAATCAACTCGATCATCCTTCAATTAAAAATAATCTTTGTCCTATCACGTACACCATATTTAAGTTCATCGATCCTTAAAATAGAAGTTAGGCACTAAAATCCAAAACCAGATAAAAATGATCGAGTGAAAAAAAAAAATTTAATAACATTATATTACATGGTGAGACTTTACCTTCTCAACGTTGTTCTACACTTATATTTTTAATATGGTGTCTCAATGTATACAATGACTTCAACCAAATTAATACGTAAACACATATAAATTGTAAGACAAGCTTTCAGATTTCACATTATACCCTCACAAGTCACAACTTAAATCATCATAAGTGAACTCTTTTGGTTGTGAGTAATATGTTATAAATAGCATAGAAAAAAACTGAGAGAGAGTAGAGAGAGAGGCTCCTCCTTAATTCTCTCTAGCTAGACTCTTATCTCCCTCTCCGAGCAGCCACCTTGAGAGTCGATGGCGAGTCCCAATTGTTGGTGGCTCTGTCCACCTTCCTGACGGTTTTGTTCGTCCCCTCTCCGGCAACGGTGTTCGTTTTCCTTTTCTTCGTTTCAATTCTCTTCCTTTCCTCTCTCCTAGATCTGTTTTGGATCTACAATCTTGAAGCATTGGAATCAAGCTTTGCATGCCTCATCGGATCTCTTCTTCCCCTTCTCCTGATCGACGACTTTGGGTGTGTTCGCGCTGGAAACCACCGATGGAGAGTCGAATAGTCTATTTTCTTGCGTGTGGGCGTGCTAGTACCACGGGGTACATTGATGTAGTGTGTATGCTCAAATCTTACTTCTTGGGTCAAGCAAAAGTGGACAGAGAGAGAACCAACTCTACCAAAGTCCGTATGTGAAAAGGCCTAAACGTGATTTAGGGCTTCGAAAGCGGTGACTGATGAACGTAAACAATCAATACTTACTCAATGAGAATAAGCAGAGCTATCAATAGGAAAAACGAGGTTGCTAAGGTGTGATCTTAGCTTCGTTGTAAGGTTGCAAGGTTGCTCTAGAGAGGCTTAGGTTATGAATTTGTTCGTGGAGGCTTTTGAGTTTGCAAGGGTTTCTTGTAGAGATTGATTGATTGTCCAATTCGCTCCAAAACTCTTTATTTATACCATTAGGGTTTGGTAACATCCTCATTGCATCAGGACTTTAAGTATCTTTCCTTAAGGAATCTCAAATATAATAAAGAAACCCCAAACATTTAGGTTTCCTTGAGAGATAAGGGAAAAAGAAATAATAAGGACGCAGTTTCCGGCCCATGGGCTGCATGGAATATATAGAAACAACCAAAATGTTAATTTGGGCTCAAACAAGGTGGCTTCCTAAGGTGAAATCTCGTTGCCGCGCTCCTACGCATTTCGATGCTTTTGGTAAAACGGAGGTGTACATAGCAGCGTCTCCGGTCTTCGTACTGACACTTCTGTCAGGTTCCTTGGTGGTTTCCGACGACTTTAGCCTCATTGTTTGTCTCGCGGTGGAGATTATCTATGTTGATCGGTGTTGGGTGACTGTGATTTGGGTTCGATTTTGTTTGGATTGAGTGATTTTAAGGTTTTTTGGTGTAGATCTAGTAGTTTTGGGTCGGTTTTTGGCCATCAGAGCAAGTTTTTCCGGCTGGTGGAGCAAATTTTTCCGGCTAATGTGGCGGCTGGTTTGGTGGCGGCTGTTTTCGTCTCCGGCTTGCTTTATTACTAGCTAGGGTTTTGTTTGATTTGGGCTTTTGTTGTTTGGGTATTTTCTGTTTTGATTGTATCTTTCAAATTTGGCTTTGGTTCATTTATATTAGGTCTGTCATTTTTGTGGTTTTAAATGAAATTTCATTTTATGACAAAAAAAAAGGTTATAAATAGCTATGATTTTTTTTTTGAGACTTCGTAGATGTTGTTCTCACCAGTCGCTCATTAGAAATGATCGAAGCCTTAATTTCTTTTGTACGTGTTTCATTCATTATAGTAGGTAGCTAGCGATCGCGAGTTGATGGAGTAGTTGAACCTGCGATATATGAAACATAAATCATGCACGCACATAAAGAGGATATACAGTAGAACATCTTTAAATTAATAGCATTAGGACCACCTAAATTCTATTAATTTAGCGAGATATCAATTTATCGATAAATTAATAATTATTAATTTACGAAAATATTTATAGTTTTTAGCTTAACAGTAAACATATTATATTTATTCACTTAACAAGTTCAATGAATTTGATTTATCACATCAAATGACAAGTTAAAATTCAAAATACTATAAAATCCAAAATACTATAATTTTTATATTTAACAATTAAGAGTTCATTGAAATATAATTAGCAATACGAAAAAGCAACCTCATGACTTTTGGGCGCATTGCGCATAATTAAAGATGAGATTCAATTAGCTTTGAAGTTAAAAAAAACTACTATTTATTCATATTTAAAAAAAAAAATCATAATCAATTTATTATGTACTTTTTAGCTAATTATTAATTTATAAAATATTTGGGACCTATAATATACAAAGGAAATATTTAAAATGTATTATCTTATAGTTTTATCGAGATTATTAATTTAGCACGTTGGTCCCAAGTCGGGACAGGACAATTTTATTATTTAAAAGAGAATATTAATTTATCGAGTATTAATTTAAAGAGGTTATACTGTATAATTATATAGCATGCGTAAATGACAATGCATGGCCATTTTGGGACCCCAAAATAATCATTTTCTCTCTTTCAACTATAAATATATATCTTCCCCTCGAAAAAGAATATGAATTAAGGACTAAAACAAATTAAGCAACTATATATATATATATATATATCACAACATGCATGGTATAGCACGCTTCATAAACTATTCATATTGAGTTGGGATGGAAGTAAAATTCTTGTACATTAATCGATATTTGTACAAGAAGGTTTTGTGAAGGCAAGTTCTAGCCAGCGCGCTCAGACCACAGTGCATGAAAGGGCCGATCCATGAGTACGTGACTCTGATCGGCTGGTGAGTGAAGCTACGTGAGAAAATAGAACATTTTAAAAGAAAATTTTGTCATACACTAATACGCGACGCATCTTTTCGATAGCCCGATCATAATTCGCAATTCGTTCACTGGAACCAACGCATCTTTTCGAAGGCATATTCATTCGTTTCTAGCCTAGTAATTCGTGCCCATGACGTGATTAGAAAGGAAACCCGCTCTGATACCATGTTAGACAGTGACAAGCGTGGCTCGTGGCCTACTATTGCACCGATATTGTCCAAACTTAACTACTGGTTAAGTGTTGAGTTTTATCTCAAAAGGCCTCGGTGCAATTGAGAGTAGCTCACCTACTTATAAGTAATATTTTATTTTGTCATTTTTCTGATGTGAGATCTTTTAATTTCCAACAATACGTATATCAATGAGTTTTTAACTTTTGAATCGATGATTATTAACTTTTTGTATTTAGGGTTTAGATTGTTTTCGATTGTTTAACTATACTAATGTCGAAATACGTATTGATTAGTGTTACCGATAGAAAAACTACATTTTAAGCTGTCACATAGAGTTATTAGAAGCTTGTAGCTTACGCAAGTTTAGTAAAACTAGTCCCATTGAGTAATTTTCCACTAATCTCGCCTTGCTACTAAAGGTTTGTACATCAAATGCATTGTGTAGTAGAAAAAGGAAGACATGGTGAATAGCCTCAAGCATGCATGCACACTAATTGATCATTTTTTTTGTTGTCCTTGACTGTAGCAAATTTGACCCCACAGTACAAATTGATATGCTTAGAAGAGAAGTCTTCTTCTCTCGTACATAACTTTAACTAATTAACCCGAACCAAAAGTTAATTAACCAATAAAAAGCACTCTATGTCCATAATTTGATTGAGATCGAGAAGTTTCCACTAAAATGGTCCATTAAATGGGGTACCAAATGTAAAAAAGACTTGAAGAGCTTTCCCTCCGCAATCATTTGAAAGTGGGGGATCCAACGTTCGAAAGTAGACCTAATTGGACTGACTTTTGCCTCTTGCTCATTTCAAAAGAAAAGATGCCCCAACGTATACTTAGATTTTTGCCTTTATTCCATGAAGAATGTGACCCAGCCACAACCACCACCCTTTGAAGAAATTAATTGAAACCACCTCACTTTACCTCGATCATTGACACCACCTTCCCCAATGAGGACAAATACGTAATTCTCATGTATTTATTTTTTTCACACATATACATAATTTTCGTGTTTTGATCACTGCACCAACCACCTTAAATATTTTTACCTTCTTACTTAATTACTAGCTACAAAAGATTAAACCTATCCTAGCTAATTTAAATTTAACTTTCCACCCACCTTCACTCGCAATGCTAACCCCAAAAGGGTTGCGTTATATCGTACATTTGCTAAAACAAAACCGAGCCAAGTTATGAGTTACTGACGCGAACCAACACTAGTACACTACAGTACTATACTATGTAGAAGCCTGTGAAGGTGAGGCGTCAGTTAGTCCTAAAAACTAATTTTTAACATGATGCTTATCTATGTATTCAACTCCACCAACATTAATTCTTTCAGTACATAACGGGTTTAGAAAAGAACAATATTAGAATCGGATGCGCTCACTTGCCCTGGCCTTAGACTATCTTACTGAGATTTAGCAGAGATTGAGGCATTTAATCTAACTACATAAGTTACCAAAGTTATCGTATTTTGTTTATCGAATGATATAATAAAGTATATTATTTGAAAAGTATGCTGGATATTTTTCCAAAGTTATTTTGCACTACAAAATTTATAGAGTAATTAAATGACAAAATGCATAATTAATTTATGAGAGCGATAACATTTTTCTTTGTCTTTGACCTGAATATATACTATTACACTCGTCAAATGTGTTTTAACATATAATTTATTTTTGAATCCATCTTTTTGCAGAAATTTAGACATTCAGCTCAAAACAAATATGTGGAAAGATTCTAAATTTTATATATTATTATGCAAGGTTTAGATTTTTCAATGAGAGATTATCTTCCCAGCAACCCTACTGATCACTTGCGACCAGCCGACCACACATCAAATTGGAAGTGTAAGCACACAAAGATGAGTCAGGTCATCCGTATAACAAATATTTCATAAATACGTACACATCACACGAGACACGTATGGACGTGATTGAATGAATAGCTCGTAACTAGCTAGCTTATGATCGATATCATGTAAAAATCAAGACATTCGACTCATAATTAGTTCACACTAAATGAGAAGACTTAAGGTCTTTAATTGTATGTTTGTATGTTTTTGCAAGACTTCAATTTTTCGACCCGGTCTTTGAACTCACTCAAAATCTCATTTTTTACAAGACCGTTTTCCAGGGAGTCTATTTGAGAATTATGCAGTTGAGAAATTAGGCGACTTCAGCATTTCCAACCTGATTTGGGATCACCTCTGCCACGTGGAGGGACAAGATCCAAGTCAAACTCACCCTCAACTTTGACTTCATTTCATATTTGCTTCATATTTTTGTGTCTCAAAGCCATGGTCAAGTTGGGAGACAACAACGTTTCAATTTCAGGGTCTTTTTAATGTATGTACCTCTCTCCAACTCCCCACTCTCTCTCTCTCTCTCTCTCTCTCTCTCTTCCTCAGTATATGAATAGTTGGAGAAGCATTCATTGAGCTTCTACTAAATTTTGAATGCTGCTTATTTCACAAGAACACGAGAAACCTGGTTTGCTTCACCTTCCCATTTCTCCTTCAGATCAGATCTACTACAAACTCAAATTCTCAAAGCTCCATTTTCTTTTGGGCTTGTTTAATTTTCCAGAACTTCAAGACCCTTTAAAGGTTAGAGCTTCACAAACACACTCAACTCATTCTCACATCATCAATGTTTCAAAATTTTCATTTTTTTTTCTGTGGTCGATCAGTTTAAAGGTCACAGCTTTTTCCTTCTAACTCTGTTTCTCACCGTCTCTGTTTCTCACTTGGCTAGATTTTTAGTTTTCTGAGTAGCTGTTTCAGGTTTTTGTCCAATTATAGGCTAATTAGTTATTTTATTTGCATTGGTATTTGTATTGCAGATTGCAGAATAAAGAATCTTAAGTGGTTTTATTTTCTTGGAGACATAAAAAAAATGCCACAAGAGAATAACTACTCATCCAATTCAATGATCTTTGCATCTCCTTGCAAGAACTTGAGAGGGTTGAAGGGTCTAGTCTCCAACAATGATCAGGCTCACAATCCATATGCAAACACAGAGGAGTTCATCAATGACTATGAGTTGGCTCAGAGAAAAGCAGAAGAAGCAGGTATTAAAACAGCAACTACTACTAATTAGTATTTACTATCACTGCGTATTATAGATTGACTCTTCTCCCAAGGTTTTAGTTCTAAATTATGCTTATTTTTGGGATATGGTTTTTCCCTATTTTCTAAAATTTCTCTAATAATACACCGTTATTTTTTTTTTCTGGTAAAAAAATATATTTGGATTTACAAAGATAGTATTTTTAGTTCTTTCCCCAACTACGTCATAATGTTGCGCAGAATGCGGGTTAGTGTGGTGGTAATTACTTATGATGATTTGGACCTACCCAAAAAACACCAACTTATATGTCTTGGACCCATCTTTTGTATTCTTTTGCTTTTTGGTCCTTCTAATCTTATACACACATATTAATTTGCCGAAAGGACGTTTAGCTTGGAATAAATTTGCACACTAGTAATCATTGATTATGATTCTAATGGAATTGGAAAGCAAAGAGTGTATTTCTTTTCTTTTGATGTGAAGAGCAGCGTCACCACGCTTTCAAACCCCTCCAACTTGTGGCCTTGTGGGTTAGTGCAAAGTCGAGACCACAAAACGTGCATTTATTTAAAAAACTCCAAAATTGTTTAATAAACACAAATTTTAAAAATTCAAATGTGGTTCTTTAACTAAAACCCAAAAAATAAAAAGATTGCTTCTTTAATCAAGTTTTCATTTCTTGACCACCTTGATGCGTTTCTAGTCCTAGGATGACCAACTTCAGTGATGTTAAGCGTTTGGGCCGAAAGTTTCATCGACACATTATGTGTATGTGAATATGTTGACCATGTGATGATTGTAAATTTGTGATTCTGTTATTGCAGCTGCAAGGAGATACCAAGCAGCAGAATGGCTGAGAAAGATGGACTATGGCGCCTCAGAAACGCTGTCCAAAGAACCCTCTGAAGAAGAGTTTCGCCTTTCACTCCGCAATGGCCTCATTCTCTGCAATGTCCTCAACAAGGTCAATCCTGGTGCTGTTCTCAAGGTACCCTTTCCTTATTGCAATAATAAGATCTAGCCAGGGCTAACAGTTTCAATAACAAGGATGAAGGAAATGTGTTGCATCTTTGATTGCATACATGGTTCTTGGTTATCATAACCAATGTCATTGTTTCTTCTGATGATATGGATTTAGTTTCTTTCTTTCTTTATTTTTCATTTGTTAATTCTCTTTTGGGTTTTGAAATAGGTGGTGGAAAATCCCATTATCACGGTTCAGGCAACAGAAGGTGCAGCACAGTCTGCAATTCAGTATTTTGAGAACATGAGGAATTTCCTTGAGGCTGTTAAAGACATGAAGCTCTTGACATTTGAAGCCTCTGATCTGGAAAAGGTTAGATTCCATCATAGTTTGCAACATGTTCAATAAAAATATGCATTTTACTGCCTTTAAATTCAAGACAGTATGAAATATGTACACCTACTTTAGTATTTCAAGCTTCAAAGATTGTTATGGTTTCTTTCTGGTTCTATGTGTCCTTCAATTGTATCTTTCTATGTTTGCTGCTGTTTTTCTTTTCTGGATTTTGAGAGGTTCGGGTTTACAGGGAGGCTCATCGAGCAAAGTTGTAGACTGCATTCTTTGTCTCAAAGGGTATTATGAATGGAAGCAAGCAGGTGGAATTGGAGTTTGGAGGTATGGAGGGACTGTGAGGATCACATGCTTCCCGAAAGGGTCATCATCCTCCTTAGGAGGCAGTGAAAGCGCTGATGAGTCAATAGACGAATCTGATTCATCACAATTTGAACAACTGTTGGATTTTCTTCATCTCTCTAGTGAGGTGTCAACTCAGGAATCCAGAACTGCCGCTGCTTTGGCTTTCCTTTTTGATCGTTTTGGCCTCGGACTTCTTCAGGCTTACCTTCATGAGACTAATGGAATTGACGATTTTCCCTTGAATGCAATGGTAGGTAAGACCCTTGTTGTTTGTATGATTCTATTGATTTTTACTTATTAAATGAATATTATATTTTTTTATTGATTCTGATTTAGTATAGTTGCAAAATTATATAGGTAATCGATACTTTGCTCAGTAAGGTAGGCAAGGATTTCTCAGCACTACTTGTTTCTCAAGGCACTCAGGTATGTAAAATCTTTTACTCATCACTGTGTTTCTCGTGACTAGTATTGTGCCAAAGTACAATTGGATCAGTTTTCCTAATGTAAGTAGGAAATTTCTTATGATCATTGTCACCGCACAGAAATGTTCTTATGACTCTTTTGCAACTTTCTGCAGCTTGGACTGTTTTTGAAGAAACTATTGAGAGGAGATATTGGTTCTCTGTCAAAATCTGAATTTTTAGATGCCATTTCACAGTATCTAGCACAAAGAAGTAATATGGTGTCGAGTGATCTGTCCAAATTCTGTATTTGTGGTGGAAAACGTGAGGTTCTCCGTCATAGTATTAGTCACTCATCTGGTCATGAAGAACTAATTGGCATTCAACAGAAACAGCTTGAGGTGAGGATATGCAATGACCCATTTCCTCAGTACAATTGTCAATTGCAACTTCAATCTATGACGAGTCTTTTCTTATATCTTACTATCTGGTATTTGCTTTATCTGTCTTGGATATCTTTAGGAGTTAAAGTCATCTTTCCAAGAGACAAAACTGGAAGTCAAACATGCTCATTCAAATTGGGAGGAGGAACTTAGAAGGCTTGGTAATGTTCTAAAGATTTGAAGAACATTTATGTCAAATAGTAAAGGAGTCATTTATTGTATTACACTCCTAAGGATTGGATGATCTTACACTTTCTTTTTCTCAGAGCATCATATCAAAGGTCTTGAAGTGACATCCTCTTCTTACAACAAAGTTCTCGAAGAAAACCGATTTCTTTACAATCAAGTCCAAGACCTGAAAGGTGTTCACTTTATCTTAACTTGATGAATTATCCAGAATTACATGATTCCGAGGTTAATTAAAGTTTTTTATTTTATATATTTTTATTTTATTCAGGAACGATTAGAGTATATTGCAGAGTGAGGCCCTTCTTAGGGCAATCAAATGGCCAGTCCTCTGTGGATTATATTGGAGAAAATGGAACTATCATGATTGTTAATCCCCTTAAACAGGGAAAAGACTCTAGAAGGGTCTTTACATTTAACAAAGTGTTCCGAACAAATGTCACACAAGGTAAATGAAATGAAATACACAAATACATAGTTTGTAAGATCAGCCATGAGTAACATTTTTTTTTTATACCTTAATGATTTTTGCCTCGGAAATTATTCATGATCTCTCTTCACTGTTCTGTCCAGAGCAAATATATGTCGACACTCAACCATTAATCAGATCTGTTTTAGATGGCTATAATGCCTGCATCTTTGCATATGGACAGACTGGTTCGGGGAAGACATACACAATGGTATTCTACATATGTACTATGATAAACATGGCTTCAAATGTAACCTACAGCTTTGATCAGTTGGCGTTGCCTTGTTAGAGCACCATTCTTACATACTTAAACTATATGTTTTTCCTAATACAGAGTGGCCCTGACTTGACAACCGAAGAAACATGGGGAGTGAACTATAGAGCCCTGCGCGATTTATTTCAAATATCAAAGGCGAGGGTGGACATTATAAGATATGAAGTTGCAGTACAGATGATAGAAATATACAACGAACAAGTGAGAGACCTCTTAGTTAGTGATGGCTCTACCAGAAGATATCCTTAACATTTGTATATTCTCCAATTTGATTCTGAATCTAGGTGTCGCAAATTCATAACCTATTAGCTATATATGGTTATATGCATTGCTGCTTTATTCCCTTAACAACTTGTACATTAGATATACGAAACAAGTCGCAGTTAAATGGCCTTAATGTACCTGATGCAAGTTTGGTTCCAGTTACCTGCACTCAAGACGTTCTTGACTTGATGAAAATTGGCCATAGAAATCGTGCTGTTGGCGCTACAGCTCTGAATGAAAGAAGCAGCAGGTCTCACAGGTAGATGTTTTTATTTCTTTTCTTGTAGTTTAACATTAGTGACTGAATGTAGGGTGTAAGTATTATTACTTGAAGTAAAAGTTATTCTAATTGGTCACTTTTGGTGTTTCTTGTGCAGTGTCTTAACAGTTCATATACTTGGCAAGGAGTTGGCTTCTGGTTCTATTCTAAGGGGTTGCCTCCATCTTGTGGATTTGGCGGGGAGTGAGAGAGTTGATAAATCTGAGGCCACTGGTGAGAGACTGAAGGAAGCTCAACATATAAATCGATCACTTTCTGCACTTGGAGATGTCATCTCTGCTCTTGCACAAAAGAGTGCGCATGTTCCTTACAGAAATAGCAAACTTACTCAAGTCTTGCAAGATTCTCTAGGTAATTTTAAAATTCTGTTTTAATGTATGAGTTCGTTTAATTTTTTTATTATGATCTTGTTCAACTGGAATGTATTTATATTGTGGTAATGTTTAATTTTTGTCTATGTTTAGGTGGTCAAGCCAAAACAATGATGTTTGTACATATAAACCCTGAACTTAATGCTCTTGGGGAGACAATTAGTACACTCAAGTTTGCGGAAAGGGTTGCCTCCATAGAACTTGGGGCAGCTAGATCTAATAAAGAAACGGGTGAAATCCGGGAACTGAAAGGAGAGGTCTATTCATCTCTCTTTTTTCTGCAGTTCTGTAAGTCTCAACTTTTCATCATCATAGTGCCTAAAAGCATATTCATATCTGTACAGATATCAGATCTTAAACTGGCATTGGAGAGAAAGGAAGCTGAACTAAACCAAATCAAAGGTGGTACAAGAAACACCATTGATTCCCAAAAGTCGAGAGCTGTTTCACCTTTTCGTATTCCAAGAGGTATTAGCAACAGTTCAAAGAATGAGACCTCTCAGCGACCCTTGGATGACACAAAGATTTCAGAGGTAAGTTGCATATATCCACTATCTTTCCATTGAAATCTGTATTTGATGGTATATTTTCCTTGAAGGAAGTTGGATAATGAAATAGTTAAAAACTTAAAACTTCAACTCCTTTTCTGCCCAAATTTGAGTGTATTCAGGCAAGAAGTTGTTCTTCGGGCAAGCAAAGGAGATCGAGGTTTCCATCCGCATTCACTCATGAGAAAGAGGTCATACCGAAGATACCATTCCTAGCTGAAGAAAAATTAGTGATCTCCGGAAAGCACAGATCACCATCCCCTCCAGTTAGGAGATCAATATCTACTGATAGAGGGGCTCTCATTAGATCCAGAGTTAAGGCTGACACAACTGAGAACCAACCAATTGCGAAACCAACATTTCCAGCTAGAGTACCAGTCAATAAATCTCTTGCGAGTACCATGCCAGCAATCCCTTCAACGGATAACAACTCGAGGATATTTATCAGTTCACAAGAATCAACAAAGCATGATGACATTTCTGATGCATTGTACAGCTTCCACAAGGCCAAGAAAGTTCATCAAGAAAATGAAGACGAGCAGTTTAAGCAAGCTCTTAATGTAAGACAAGGGGGTATTAGAAAAAGCAAGAATGAGACCAAGGCTAAGGCCAAGCAGAACCGAATACCAAAGTATGATGCAGTGACAGCATTGTCTTCTGACTTGAATGGTCGTGAAAGGATAGAGGAGGCTCGAAAGAGTGACTTTTCAGAGCCAGAAAATGAGCATATCCCCGTTACTTCATCCATTCATAATTATTTGATAGAGAAAAAGCTTCGGCAGAACTCATCAAGGAACTATATAAATCTTGAACCACGGTACGATTAACAGCTTTACTTTTTTTGTTAGGTAATTCTTTTTGTTTGTTTGTATGTTCATTCTTAACCATTGTAGTATGTCTTGTTACATGCAGAGGACCTGTGCAAGCAGCAGAACCCTTAATGCCTGGGAAAACCGAAAATAAGCTTTCAAATGGTGGAACTCGATATCAGAAAGAAGGCAGCAACATGTCCATGCCTGAATTAAGAAGAAGCCGGTCTACACCACGCGGGAAATTTTTTAATTTAACTTAGAGGAGTTTCAAAGCCTTCAATTTTCTTTTAATGCATTTTATGTATAGTGGCTTTTTCTGTTCCAGGTTGCATACTATTGTATCTGCTCTGAGGATTTTACTAGAGGTGATATCCTTGAACCTTTTCTCAATTTCTCCTATATCAGACAATGATCTATCTAATTCAATATAGGTTACTTATGTATTTGTAAATCAAAAGAACAAAGTTATACCACAAAGAGTCTTTAATTTGTACTGAGAAAGCTGATTTTAGCTATTAATACCTTCTTTTAATGTATGTGGTTATTGGATTTACTATGACGATCATTTGTATTATTCTGTTTTATGTCGAAATAAAAAAGAAATATCCAAGGTGGAACTTTATTAGTTATGGTGTAGTTTTCTTGTTTTTTTTTTGGATGAATATTTTGCTGACATATTTAAGCTACTAAAATAGAACAATGCAACCAGCCCGGAAGTTAAGAGACACTATATATAGAAAACATTAGAACAAAAAGAAGAAAATGTCTGGAAAATTTCGGTTTCTCGCACCTCATTGACAGCCTCAGCTATGCCATAGTTCCTCAGCATAATAATTAACCTCAGCTCAACGCCATAGTCAGGAACATCAAACCTATTCTTCAAGTCTCAAATAGTCAAATTTGATGTCTTCAGATTCTGAATTCTTGGCATTATTCTACATATTTTGTTCTTTCAATCATCTGAAAGAATTTGATCAGCTTCAATCATCTTCTGAAAAAGGGCTCTTTATTTGGACCAAGTAGATGATGAGGCCTCTATTTCATCGTGACAATGTCTAATCATCTTCTTGGAGCCATACCCTTTTCGATTTCACAACAACCAGCAGCCGAGAAAGTTTGCCAGGAACAGGAAAGTGCAGATAAGGCAGCTCCACAGAACGCTGTGACCTATGTCTATCAAGCCAAATTAGCCGAATTGTGCTGCAATGTCACAGCAATATGGTGCAAAAATCTGACAAACCATTCCCTTAGCATCACTGTGGCCAAGCCTCGTCAAGAAAGTGACTACATTTGCAAGATTGATGTAAATTCTAGTCAATTGTGGGGTAAGAAAGGTCTGAAATCCTTTGTCATAGATGGAAGACGAGTAGATGTTTACTGGGATTTTCGACATGCAAAATTTTCGAGCACCCCGGAGCCATGTTCGCAGTACTATGTTGCCTTGGTGTCCAAGGCAGAGGTGGTTTTACTCCTAGGGGATCTAATGACAGATGCTTATAAGAGAACCAGATCAAAACCGGCTTTAGAAGTGGCTAAGCTCATGTACAAGAAGGAAAATGTGTTGGGGAAAAGACTGTTTTGGACCAGAGCCATGTTGGAGGTAGGGAAAGAAGAGCATGACATTGTCATTGAAACTTCATTATCGGGGCCTAATGATCCCGAAATGTGGATTACTGTAGATGGGACAGTGGAGATTCGGATTATGAACTTGAATTGGAGATTTAGAGGGAATGAGAGTGTGATGTTGAATGGTTTTCCAGTTGAAATTTTCTGGGATGTGCATGATTGGTTGTTTAGTGACCAAGGGACAGGCCAAGGCTTGTTCATTTTCAAGCCACGCAGGCTAGATTGGGAATCTAATCATAGTGATCCTGGAAGTAGAAATTCTCAATATGACACACCAAAAGAGAGCTCATCAACCACAGAGTTTTGCCATTTTCTTTATGCTTGGAAAACTGAGTAGGAGTTTTCGGTTGCACATTTGCAAGAGTTCACATCCAATCCATTATCAGATTTTCTCTCATCGCAATTGTTATGTCGTGCCTAATTGGACTCAGATTCAGTGATTTGTTCCTAGAATTCTTGATTTTTTTTTCCGTAATAAGAATTTTTGATTTTTAATGAAGACGATGACAATCACATAGCTAATAGTTAAATAGGTCGATGGTTTTATGCTCTATCTAATGTAAAGCCTTTTTTTTTTTCCTTAGAACGTAGTTCAATTGCTTGTGAAAGCCAGTTTGCGAATCAAAAACAAAATAACAGACAACATTGATATATACTGGCGGGTCTTATTCAATGGCAACTAAAGCTGTTGCAATTTGTCTAGTGCTTTGATAAATAAATAAATAAATCGTTATTAATTGTACAAGGCAAGAAGCTGATCGCGTATTGCACCGGCAATCCCGACTTGCATTCGTATTGATGTAGAAAATAGTTATCTAACAAAGTATATTGATAGTTAACATGACCAAAGCCAAGTGACCCCTAACTACTGCCCCAATAGTTTTTGTAACAGAGTTGTATGTTCAGTTTTCAAGAGAGCAAAACGTTTTTGGAAGGTGACTCTCTAGTCTCTACTCTCTACTCTATATTGACTTATTGACGTCCATCCATCTTTGGAAGAAGACTGTATACACTCTTGAGGTCATCCACAGCGGTTTGCCCCTCTTAATCAAAGTTAAAAGCTGCAGAGAATCTAAAATTTCACCGAATAGAAAACTCACTTATGCTTAAAGTAAATCATGCATTACAGAGTTGTATGCATTACAAGAGAGATACAAACGTAAGAGATGCAAACGGTGATTTTCTCTAATAGTAATAATGAATTTGTTATTAGTGCAGTGGCTGTGTTATGAAATTTTATCACTCATTTTAGTGGGTGTGTCTGAGCTGTAAGATTAGTTTTCCTCCAATGTCTTAGGAAATAGGATGCCAAAGAGAATTCATAACTGACAAATAAGAATTAGTCACCATTTTTTAGGGAACATAAACAACATTAACAAACTCTTTGAATAGTTCAAATACTTTTTTTTCTTCTTTTCCTTGACCAAAATAACTTTAAACACGAATGCAACATAATACTCATGACCTTACCTAAAAAAAACAAAAAACAGGTATCTTATGCCCTACCTTTTAAATTATATCTATGGACATGAATAAATCATTCCAGATCATTAAGAAAATGACACATAGAAGGCTCAATAATAGTGATTAAAATTTAACCACAACGGCACAACATCATGACCGAAAAAAAAAAGTAAAAGAAAAAAAAACACACAGCATAATCAGGTAACTTTTTGTTGTTTTATTTTTTCACAAAAAAAAAAGTTTGTTTTTTGGCTAACAAAACAAAATTTACCCTCGAATTAAATATTGGGCTTCTGTATCATTTGACGCTTTGGGCTTGAGAAAGTTTAAAGCAAACCCAGCCCACACAGCATTTCTGTGACCCGTCAACTTGCTATATCCGCTCCCTTTCAACTTCACTGTAAAACCCGCGCCGATTAAACCAAAACCCTAATGCCATGCAAATGGGGGTTTTCTGAATTTCACAAATATGTCAATTTACGCGGGAACTCTCTACTTCAAAACCCAATTGCAGCTACACTGTCGAGTTTTCTTGATGCCCTGGTGAGAAATACTCATTCTTTTGAATTTTCTTCCTTACTACGTTTCCCGGAAAATTTCAAAGAATGTATTTTTACCGTCTTTAAAATTTCAAATAAGAAAAACCCAAATTCATTAACCAGTTGTGCGACTTGGGCTCTTGATTCTAGTCTCAAACACCAAAATGTCCACATTTGTTCTTGTGTTATGCTTTCAGTAACTAATACGAAAATTCAGCTTAGGATTCAAATTTTGGGTGATGTAAACTGTATTGGGTCAATATTGAATTTGTCATTTGCAGGGTTAGGAAGAAAAGTGCAATTGCATGCTTGAAAAACAGAGATTACAGTTCATCTGTTCCAGCTAGGTACATTCCGAAGAACTCTTCTAAAGTTAACAAATTGGAAAATTCTCAGCAGACAAAGGGTTCTGAAGGAAAAGAATTTCGTGAGCTTTCGGATGGTTTTGCATTGAAGAGTGAGGTTAAACATTGTAGAAGTGGTGTCCAGAACCATAGGGACTTTGATGAGAAGCTTCAGCATCAAAATCAAATTCCCAATAGTAACTCATTGTTTAATGATGTTGAGCAAGGTACACTATTTTCGATTTCACCTAGGAATTGTGTTTTTGCGCCTGTTTATTTTTCTAGCTCTACTTTGGTCTTTGTTTATGCCCAAATTTCAAGTGATTTACTTCATAACTTTGTAGAATCTCCGGAATTGGAGGATCAGATCAATCATCTTTCGGGACCTGTAGCCGATGATGAATTGATGGAAGAGCCTGAGGAGGTTTCCGAAGAGTTGGATGTATTGCAAGGTAGTAAAACTACGCATGATGTTGAGAAAGCAGCAATAGAATTACTTGCCGGAAGGTTAGAACTTCTGCAACTTCATACCCCTGCTGTATATATGTTCGCTAAATCGCTAACTTAGGTACATGATACTGTTGATTCAATACGTAGTGTAGTGCTCTAGCATGTTTAAGGGCATAGATACTTCTGAGGTACATAATTTTGCAAAGATACTTTTGGAATTCATAGAACTTTGAGGTTAGAGCAATTTTTATATGGGAGTATGATGATTAACAGTTCAAAGATAAGGTTGTTTGCCTGTGAATGAAGAAAAAGTTCAAGCATTTCTTTTCCTGTGTAGGGCTTTCACCGCAGTTGAATTGAGAAAGAAATTATGTGGAAAGGGATTTTCTCTTGACACCATTGAGGCAGTGATAAAAGATTTCATGAGAAGGTATGTTTCTACATATATGAATGGCATGTGTTAAGAAGGCTCTTCAGTCATTTCTCTGGAAACAAACATGTTTGAAACTGCACTTGCTTGGGTAAAAATGTCATAGTGATCTGAGTTACTGATGCTTCATGTGATGCATGTTGTACCACTAATTCAACTAGCATTCAGAAGAAGCACAATAAAAGTTGATGACAGACATCTGGATGTACAATTTGCAATTTTATAGACTCTAGGAGCCTTAAATTTGCTACCACTTGCGTTGATATTTTTTTTTCCTGCCTGAATCAGGTCGGTTTTTGTCACCAATGTTTGATCTCATTGAAATAACTAGAGGGAATACCCTGTTTACTAAAGGAGTAATGCAGGTGTAAAAGGATAAACATCTTAGAATGGCATGTATAACCACAGGGCTTTTTAAGTACCTGGATATCCTTTGCCATCCTTTCTTTCCTTGGTCTTTTAGAGCACCTGAGGAACACTTTATTTTTGTTTTTCAGAGCAGTCGTTAATAGATGCTTGGTATAATTCATTGGGAAAATGTGTTTGTTGCTGCACATGTGAACTGATCTGCTGTAAATTTGTATTTGCTTATGCTGGAGTTTGTTATTTTCATAAGTGAGTTCCAAAATTTCCTCTCCTTTTCATGTGTAATATAGCTATCTTTTGACATCTTATGTGAGTTTGTCCCATTTTTGAATTGTAGAGGGCTAATCAATGATAGCTTGTATGCGGAAGCATTTTCTCGTTCTAGATGGTCTTCCTCAAGTTGGGGACCAAAGCGGATAAAGCAAGTAAGTGATCCTATCCGAGTATGAAAAGTTGGTTGGTAGATTGAGATGACTATTATTAGACTTGATATGATAAATAGTGCAGCCTTATTTAAGCAAGAGTGGTCATCTTGATGTTACATTACATGGTCAGCTCTTGTCAGAGTTCTTAACTTCATAAAAGTCTAATCATGAAATTGCTAGAACTACCAAATTAGCCAGGGTAAATGGTCTGCCTTTATATAATGAAACCAAATCTTTTTGATCAGGCACTTTTCACCAAGGGGGTTAGTGAAGTCGATGCTGAGAAGGCAATTAAACTAGTGTTTGAGGATACAGAAACAGATGAGGATGGAGAATCAGATGAGGATCAGGAGTCAATTCATGGCATGTCAAAGCTCTCAATGGATCATTTATTTGTTCAGGCCTCGAAACAATGGCTGCGAGGCCGAGAAGTTCCTAAAGAGACGAGGAAATCAAGGATTGTTCGTTGGCTTCAGTATCGTGGTTTCAACTGGGGTGTTATCAGCTTCATATTAAAGAAGTTAGAATCTCAGCACCCACCCTAGAGCAGAATAAGTTACGTCATTGCCATGTAAGAACAAAATAGTGTTGTCCATACTCCATAGCCATCAACTAAAATGCAAGTTGTGTAGTATGGGTAGTGTTCTCTCTATGTTGTACCTTGTTGCTGTAGCCAGAAAACTAGTCACTTTCGACCTTATCAGAACATAATGTCGCATTTGCCAACCCTGGCACCACCTAGTTTAGGTGGGATGAAGCTTAACCTAATGACAACATAGCTAGAGACAGGTGAGAAGTGGACACTACTTAGCTGTTGTTGGTAGGATCAACATTTTTTTAGGCTGAAATTGGAAACCCCTTGTGTACTCATGTACTGTAAATAATTCCTTGAGTAAAACTTCCCCATTTCTGTTGGTGCATTTGAAATAATTACCTCTACTCGACCTTTCTTTATGGTGTCAAGTGTAGCTGTCATCGCCTACACGTATTTGTATCTGTTAACATGTACGTACTTAAAGTAGTAGCAACTCATATTGATTGTTAAAAGAACTGCTCGATTTTGAATCACTCCATACTCTGCTTTAAAAAGTGGGATAATCAGTCCTTCCTCACCCATCTCCGCAGATCTCTCTGCAATATGCTGAAAAAGTAGACGCAAATTCATGTGCAGGTGTAATGTATAGAACAGTTTATATATATACATATATAAGAAAAGGAAATTACAAACGAACAGTCGCTACTTTGTTCGAGTATTATATATGTTACAGGAATGGTCCTGCTTTTCTTCTACATGTGCTCCTGACTATGACATAGCAAGTCTTCTAATCCAAGATTAGTATTTGCTGGAAAGTATTGCTCAGATAGGCACATGGATATGTGATAAGGAGTGAGGGACCATGTTAGCTTCGCTGGAAATTCTGGCTCACCCACAAAAAACACATAAATTTAGAGAAAGAGAGAGGTGAAGGAATCTCATTCCCATACAATAAATTCTTATCACAGAAATACAAAAATACCAATCATTGTTATAACTTCTACGTACATACCCTACTCTCACTGCTCCAAAAGACAGTTAAGCCATCACTGTTCCCAAGAACATCCCCATAATAGTTGGGGCGGAGCCATCAAGGAATTCCAATCTTTAAATTCCCTCAGAGACCATTGATTATTTCAATCTACAAGAACCCCAAATAGTGAAAAATTTAATTTACACTAAAATACCTCTAACATTCCCCTTTGCTCTATTTGACTTTCCCAAGAGATATTCACATAGCTTCTCCTTTACTCTTCCTCATTGCATTGAATCTTCAGAGAAAGCAAAGGAGCAGTTAGAAGAGCCTTGTGAAACTGCTTTCCTAGCAGGAGGGGATGCCAAAATTGACTGCAACCCTCCTCCTCCCTTTGACAATTCTGGCTCCGACCTTGCAGTCTCAACATGTCGAATTTCTTTAAGCATTGCCACAACATCTTTCATCGTGGGACGATCAGTGGAACGAGCGCTGACACAAAGAAATGACACAGCTAGTGTTTGCAGCATTTCGTGCATTGTAGGATCGGCTCTTCCCCTAAGCTTTGAGTCAAGAATGTCTGATGGGTCTCGCTTTGCGGCTAAGTGCTCACGAACCCATTGAACTAAATGTGCACCACCAGGCAAAGTTGGATCCAACGGATGCCTTCCTGTTAACACCTCTAAAAGAACCACACCGAAACTGTACACATCGCTCTTTTCATTGATCCTCTGCATCGAAGCATGCTCTGTAGTTACCGAAAAAAATGAAAAAACATTGGTCATTTAGTGGGAAAAAAAATGGTAGGAGAATCAGGAACCAACTAAACTTGGTGAAAATGATCAGTAGTAGATTACCTGGAGCCATGTATCCATAAGAACCAGCTAATTGAGGCCTTTGACTTGGTTTGGACAACTCAGCATCATCACCATTGCCATTCACAATCCTAGCTAGGCCAAAGTCAGCAAGGCAAGGCTCATAGCCAGGACCCAACAACACATTCATGGCCTTGACATCACCATGTAAAATAGCAGGCACACAATCATGATGCAAGTACGCTAGAGCGTGTGCCACGCCTAACACCACATCATATCTTGACTCCCAATCTTGTCCTCCTTTTCCAGCACCATGTAGTTGTGAGCTCAGGCTTCCATTGGGGAGGTAATCATAGAACAGAAGCTTCAGGTTTCGGTTTGAACACCAACCCAAGAGCCTGATGATGTTCTTGTGCCTAATTGAACCGAGTGTCTGAATTTCGGAACTGAATGCTCCTGACTCTTCTGATGACCACATCTTCTTCACTGCTAGTGTCTCCCCATTTGGAATTGTCACCCTGTATACAACTCCTGAGCTTCCAGTGCCAATCACATTAGACGAAGTTAAATTCTTCACAATGTCATCAACAGAGAATTCGAGCTTCTGGTACAAGGTCATTTCCCAGCTGCCATCTTCCATTAGAATGTTGTTGGCCATACGGGCACGGATTAGTGTGTAAACAGCGAGCAGGAGAAGTAATGCACTAGCACTAATGAGAATGGACATGACTAGCTTCATAACCGATCTGCTGTGGCCGGTTCTCATTCTATCAGCCGGAGTTACAACCCCGCCTGCGATGTAGAGACCTTTGTTTGCAGCAAGGTCGCTAAGAGGGAGTTTCCGAAAGAATGGGGTGTTTGGCAACTCACCAGAGAAGTCATTGGAGGAGACATTGAGAGAAACAAGGTTTTGAAGGTCTGTGAGAGTGTTTAAGTTTCCTGAGAGCTTGTTGTGGGAAAGGTCAAGAACTCCTAGCTTGCTAAGACCAGAGAATTGGGATGGGATTTCACCAGAAAAAAGGTTACAGCTCAAGTTGAGAGAAATTTCAAGGGATGGAATTTGACCAAGTTGCTTTGGGATTTCACCTGAGAAGCCATTGTTGCCAAGGTCTAGCAATTGAAGCTTAGTGCAAGATAGGATCTCAGCTGGTATGGTTCCAGAAAGTTGGTTCTTCCCCAGATTGAGTTTCGTTAATTCGGTTAATGAACCGATGCTGTGAGGAAGTTGACCGTTGAGCCTGTTGTCTGAGATGTCAACTAACTGAAGACTTTTAGGCAGAGTATCAGGGACAGAACCAGTGAGTCCATTTGAATGCAGATCAAGAAACTCAAGGTTTTGACATCCTGATATTGATGGAGGGACAGCTCCAACAAGGCGGTTGTTGCTCATATCAACGAAGTTCAAGCTCTTCAAGTTGCCAATCTCAGCTGGAATAGCACCCGCCAGCCGGTTCTGATTCAACCTTAATCTGTACAAGCTCGAGCAGTTTCCTATATCCGGTGGTATAAAGCCGGATAAATCATTGGAAAGTAGCAGAAGCTTGGTGAGATTTCTCAATCCGAAAATGTTTTTCGGTATTGGACCAAACAAGTTGTTGTAAGAAAGATCAAGAGCTTGAAGGTCCTGGCAATCAGATAGACTCTCAGGAATGTTACCTGTGAGCCTATTTTGCCAGGCGAAGAATAGAGTTAAGCTCTTGAGATTCCCAATCAGAGGAGGAATCTCCCCTGAAATGTCGTTGTTGTCAATTTCCAAGTGTGTCAGATCAGCACAGTTTGAGATTTCAGAAGGTATAGTACCTGATAACTGATTGACACTCATCTGCAACTCTTGAAGTTTCGAAAAGCTCACCAAAAGTTTTCGGTATCTGGCCCGTCAGAAGATTTTCGGATAAGTCCACGACTTTGAGCTCCCTGCAGCTTCCTATCTCTTCTGGAATTGAACCCACCAAGCTGTTCTGCCACAGCAACAGACTCTGAAGCTTGCTGAGCTCACCAATCTGCTTTGGAATCTGACCGGTGATTGAGTTCTGGAACAAGTACAGGTTCTGCAAGTCACTGCAGTTTCCAATCTCTTCTGGGATTGGACCAGACAAGAGAGACGTGTACAAGGCTATGGTTTGGATTCTTTTGAGCATTCCAATTGATGAAGGAAGACTTCCAGTAATGCTGGTCTCAGCAAGGCCTAACATGACCAAGTTGATGCAGTTGCCAATCTCCCAAGGAATCTCACCATTGAGGTTTTTGTTCCCTCCTGCTCTGAAGACTTGTAGCTTGCTCAATGCTCCAATACTCTTTGGGATTTCGCCGCTGAGTTGATTGTCATAGATTGTCAGGTACACAAGGCTTGAAAGGTTTCCGATGACTGAGGGGATTTTGCCTTCGAGAAAATTCGTGTTGAGAGATAAGGTTTCCAGTTTGCTCAGCCTGCATATTTCTTCTGGGATTTCACCAGAGAGAGAATTGTCACCGAGATCAATGAAACTTAGTTCATGATAATCTCCAATCTCTTTTGGGATTGTCCCGGTGAGATTCGTGGAAGACATGATGAGGCTTTTCAAGGACTTGAGAGGCTGAAAATTTGAAGGCAATGAGCCTTGCAAGTCTATTGCCTTCAAGGTTATCTCTGTTACTTCTCCATTCGAGTCGCTGCAGCGGATCCCAAACCAGTTGCATGGACCTGAGTCTGAAGGAACCCATGATTTCAATGCATCTGTGGAGCTGTTTAAACTGTTCTTCCATGCTAGAAGAGCTTGACCTTGTTCATCAATGGAATAACATGAAGAAAAAAAAAGAGAGTTTATTGAAAGAAGTAAGATTATTGATGAGAAGATGTTATTGGGAGAAAGCAACAGATTCCTTAGAGTAGCAGGCATTGCTGAGAGAGAGGAGAACAGTTGATCTGTTTTGGGATTGTAGAGGGAGGAACCCCATGTTTTGTTTATAGAAGAAAAGCAGAAGATCTGGATCCAAGAGAGCAACTTCTTTATTCTATTAATTAATATTGTAATTGGGTATAGTTGTTAATTGGGGAGATGATGATGCAGATGGGGTTTTTGGTTTTATTTATCAAAGTGGGTTTTCTTAAATGGAACTCTTTGTTCATTCTGAGTCAAGTAAATAATTGGCAGAAAAGGTTTTGGTTTTTTCTCTCTAGATGGACTTCTCCTTGTTATTTTGTGTAAACAAGTCACTTTGTTTTTCTCTTTTTACCTTGTGTGATACTCAGAAAATCACACTGCAGCTGCTCAATGTCATAAAAGAACATTTCCTTTTGTATTGGTCATTTTGACGGACAATTATACCCTAACTGGCTTAAAGTGTAAAACCCTTATCCCAATTTAATGGGGATTAGCTCTTAGACAGTGAGTTCTTAGTGATCAAACCAAGAATGTATCAAGCTGTGGAATGTGTTAATCAAGATGACAGCATCTTCTTAAATAAGGCAAGGGCCCAAATCCCAAATGTGGTCCATCAATTTTTGTGGCCACAGCTTTCTTAGCAGCTGCTTGTAGTAAGTTTGTGGTGATTGTAGGAGCTAAGTACCAATCCATGTTCCTACTAAACTGAGGAACACACCCTACCTCATCAAACATGAAAGCAACAAAAAGAAAAGGCAGAAGATCTGGAATTTGGTCCAAATATTGAACAAGACTAGAAAAGGCCCCAATCAAAAACAAAGAAAAAGATTATTTACAGTCAGAAATTAAGGGTGTCTATAGTAATTTTTTTTAAGCAGAATGGAGATCTATTTGGGGGTAGGAAATGTATGTGGAATGACTGGAATCTGGAGTAGTGAAGTGCACATGGAACTGAGGAATATGTGAAAATATGGTTTTTTTAGTTTAGTTACTGCAAATCTGGTCATGCTGTCGGTTGGTCTTTGCTGTAAAGATTAAAAGAAAACAAAGAAGGGAATGCTGGCCTTGTTTGGAAGGAACAAAGTCCCACCAACAAAGAGTTGTTAATTATAATTAGTGCTGATCACAAATCAAAACCAGATCACCTATGCAACACAAAGAGATCAACTTGCTTAAAATATTAATACCAATTAAATCAGCATTATTAAGAGTTCATGGGATCCATCGGAGCTTATATATTAAAACTAAGTTAGTTTTTTCATGTTTGTTTCTTGGGATTGTGTGGTGGTAATATGCTTCTTTTGTCTCTATTTTCATTAATAATTAAATTACTTGTGCCTAATTCAATTTTACTTTATGATAGTGGCTACCCAGTACTCCCAGTAGTACAAATTAAACGATTAATTGTGCTTCCGATCCGTCTGTTTTTTTTTTAAGTGAAAGAATTGAACGTACTTTATTGTTAAACTTGTTGCAGACAGTGGAATTCAGATCATACAAATTCCATATCAGCAAACAAGTTTTAAGCTTTAATGACTGTAACTAGCCAGGTTAAGTTCTCTTGTTGATAGACAAGAACTGTGATATATATTATGACTTCCATAATCATTTTGGATAAATTATACATTTAACTGATATATATAACAATGTTACAGTTAGAAAATGTAGTGAACAATAATTGGAACGTACTGATACAGACCCTTCGAGTATGGACAGCTTTAAGAACACATATATCTCCTTCTCATCTGTAATCTGTTCATGAAAATTCATTGTGATGTGAATTCATTGTGATGTGAACCCTTGAATTAGTTTAAGATCCTTACCCACACAAGGAAATCTGTAAATTTTGATTCATTTTCTCTAAACTTTTGTACACCTTACATTTCTTGAAACCAAATTTTTCTATATTATGGACCCCATGTGCTTCATTTGTAGGAAGATGGGAAACTTTCAATCTCTCTCCCGGCCCTAGCTTATATGTTTCACTCATTTGATGTGTACTTGGTATGGGATTAGCATGGAGCTTGCAACGTAACGTGCATAATAAAGAAGTTATAAATAGATTTTTGGCTGTAAAAGCGAAAAAATTATTGTGCATGAGTGCATCCGATATATACAAGTATTTTATAACGTGATGTTGAAATAAAAAACATGATGACAAAGATTTATAATTCTAAGTTTCTAGCTATATATCTTAATTAGAATTTACCATTTATACTTTACAAATTAACAAGTTCAACATATAACAATATTTACTTGGAATGCAAAGATGGTATATCAATTTCACATATGAGCCAAAGTAGTAAACAATATATATAGGCACCCGACACCCATAAGCCTAAAGAAGGGATAAAAATAAACATTATAGCTAAACATATATAGGGTAGAAATAACTTCATGTCCCTCTCTCTAACTAACCCCACTTTTCTCTTTTCTAAAATTCTTTATGAAAAGCAAGCTAGCTAAAAAAGGCTTCCACTCATAAAATAAAGGATTTTTGTTGGCTATAGAATTTTAATTGTTATGCACGAATGGAATTTGGTCATGTGATCACTTTTTCACTACTTAGCAATAACGGGTAGTCAAATATTGAAATTCATATTGCATCATTATTTGATTGTGGACATAAATAATCTAATAAATTACAAAAATATATTGAAATTCATAGTGCTTCCATTATTTGATTGTGGACATAAATAATCTAATAAATTAATCTCTATATATAGCAGATTTGTCTGTAACTTGTTCATGTCAATTATTAACCAGCTGCACTAACTTATGAAAATTCAAGGCAGTGTGTGATTTGGATCTAAATCACATTTTCTTTTATATTTCAGATCCCATCATATCACATGTTATATATATAGGGATGTAACACTACATCCCATATTCATATATATATATATACACACACACACACAAAGAACTTATATAGGAATCTGATCTTTGTCAATGGTTTGTATTGGGCACATGACAAGACTTAATGGAGTTGTTATTTTCTTATATGGAACCTCGATCATGCGCGCTTTCTGGTTTTTCAAGTAGTGCCATGTTACAACCCTCACTTGGGGCAATTTATTATTAGGGTTTTGTCAGCTCTGGTTTTGGCATGAGACCTGCACATGTTAGTAAATAGAGAGAGAGAGAGAGAGAGAGAGAGAGAGAGAGAGAGAGAGAGAGAGAGAGAGAGAGAGAGAGAGAGAGAGAGAGAGAGGGTGGCTTTGGCTCTCTTAATTAATAGTTTATAAATAAAGGTTTGCATATGGAATTTATAATTTTATATATGGGATATATAGAAAGTATATGGATGCATGCATTTTCAGAGAGATGATCGAAGAATATAAGGGATGAGAGAGATGCAGATCGAGAGTTTTTGTCATTGGTTATTGTCACACGTGCAATGGAGTTGGCATGCAAAATGGATATGAACCCTAAAGCTTTTTAGTTATTCTGGAAATAAAAATACCAGTGAATAATGATAGACCATGATGGATTGCCTATATATGTACGTGATCTCATCGACTAAGAGATCCATCCATTGGGTCTATTCACCGTCCAAAACAAGAAGAAATTTGGTAGGATTGCAATATCTTTTCATGATGCTGATGTAGCAGGCTAGTCACTCAAACAAAATTAGTCTAGTGGTAACTGGTAGGGAAAAACACTCCAACAAAGTATTGGTAAAGATTTTAAGTACAATTTTTTATTATTATTAAAAAGCATAAAAATAATATATGTACGTAATGAAAAAGACGAGGATGTACTTGCATATAGGTCAATTGAGCTCAAGTCCTAATCTTTTATTACTTTTCGTAATTGGCCTACATAACCTTTAGCTTTCAACGGTCAAATGAATTGGAATGCATAATTGGATAGCTAGCTATTTGCATTTAAACACTAATAGTAGTGATTGTATATGCATCTTTTTTTGGTCACTTTTGATTCAGATCTAATCTCCCATCCAATCTCTAATAAGATCATCCTTTGGTTTAGTAAACGGCTTAGGATACACCAATTATCTTCTCACGTGTTTCCTTTGCCCATTAATTAAGATTATGATTCACTAATTCGAACACTACTTTAAACACTACTTTGGCTTTGGCTTTGGCTTTTGGTTTTTGGTTTTTACTTAATTTATTTTGATGTATGCCAATTGATCTTTGAACCCATCACTTTGTTTTACTTAGTGGAGAAGATGGCCCTAACCCTTCTCAATCATTTCAATACAAAAACAAGGCCTTACATATTGAATGGCATAAGCTCCATACAAAAGGTCAAGTACTTGTCGCCTAGTTACAATTGGTGTCCTCATCTTTCCTTGATTTCTGGATATTGTTGTTTGAACACATCTTTTAAAACATTTTATATCATTGTCCATTGTCATTAATCTCATTAGTATAAGAATGATTGTAATGGATGTGCGGTGGAGGACTAAACTCGTTCCTTTACCTAAAGCACAACATGTGTAACAATTCTGCAAACTCTCTCCTCTTGGTGAGGGGGCCGAGTCCTTTACCTAAAGCACAACATGTGTAACAATTCTAAACCACCCTTAAAACCTTAATAGTCAAATTGTGTGTGCGTTTGTGCTGTTATATCATTATTCATTTTCCGACAAAAAAACTATAAAAATCACTTACTAATCGGTTAACCGCATTTTTCTTACAATCTTATCGATATGTATAAATGTCGTTTACAAAAAAAAAAAGTGATGAATCTCTTTTTTATGGAAGAAGCGTAATAAGATCAGTAAATGTAATACATATAGCATTACACGAATATATTGAGATTGAATTGTCTATCAAAACCCAAATAATAGGTAAGAACCCTATTAGGCTATTACATTACATGTTGGATTAAGTTTATAGCTCTCAAATCTCTGCACTCGAGGTCCCGAGTCCGATGTCCATCCCTCAGGGCCCTTAAAGCAAACCCTAATAATGAAACATCAAACTGTAGCGTTGCCGGCGTGAGCTTTTCTGCTAGGGAGCCACTCAACAAATGAAATTAAAAGCGCTTGCATCTTGAATTATATACCATATTGCTACCAATTTAATAATCCAGGAAGGCTGCTACGATTTGGTTTTGCTCAGAAAAGAAAGATAAAGCATTGACATTTCAGCTACCAAAGTTTGCTTCATTGATGTGTTTCTTAGCTGTAGTGTTTCAGAGAAGGAGAAAAACAAGAAGAAAACACTCAGATGTTTTGTAATGGGGCTGCTATATATTCCAACCTAACCCTATCTAGTTTTGGCATGGTAATCTAACATGGAACAGAGCAGGGTCCAGCTTCATGTGGCTTTCAAATGATCTGGTCCTTGTGACCCATAAACTACAAGTAGCTAATCAAGGTTGAAGACAAGTGCATAGAAAAAGTGGGGTTGGAAGATAATGCAGAATGGATATATAGTATAAACTTCCAAACCTAGCTAGCACCAACAAAGTGACTACGAGTCACGTACAATAGTAAGTACGTAGATGCTAACTGAACCATGAATATTGTAGTATCAAGTGGTTAATTATTGGAATAGTCTCATTCCAGCTCAAGAACAACTTGCAGCAACAAAGCTTTCCAACAATTTTTCTAATGGTATATATTGTAAGTTTGTAACAGTATCACTCAACCAGATGGCTAAATTAATCTTCTTTCATTCCCACAACGCCCTTTGCATCCTGTCATTATTTGGTCCTTTAGTACAGATATCTCTGACTTAATTTAAAGGTTCTAACCAGGAACATACTATAAGTCTTTCTTGCTAATATGTCATACTTTGGATTGCAAATTTGCAGTTGCAAGCCAAGAGCAACAAGTTGTGATTTAGTATTACTCAAAAATCGAAACCAAATACCCTACACAGAGCAAAAAGTTTCGCCTAAAGGCCGGCTAAAACAATAGCAGATCGATCTCAATCTCAATCTCACACATACTTCTAGCTACACTTATAATAGATAGGCTCACTTGGAAATAAAAGCTATCAGAGTTGACCGGTTCTTAGCACTTTTGGACTCTATGATTAAACAATGTAATGTAAATGAGTTTTGGCAACATATTGTTTTTCAAAATTCGGGTTTCGATTAGTTTGGGTGAATGCTGCGAAACTAATGAAAAATTCATTTGTTTTTATATTCTTTAGGCAAATCAGAAAATATACTTTATTGTACCACATGATTTAATTAAAAAATGGAATCTTAAAAATTTTCAAGACGGGTTTGCACGAGTATCTAAAGTTATTTCAAAAATTCAATGAAATTCAATGTGAGACCTTACGAGCACTGCAACTGCGCAACTCCATAAGTGCTTTATATTTTGTCAAAAATAAAATTTGGATCATGAACCTATAATGACGGATCATTCGTCGCTACAGATTGATCAAAGTTAAAATATTTTCTTTTAATTTGAAAAAAAATGTTAGGATCACTTTTAGCGACGAACTATTCGTCGCTACAGATTGGTCAAAAATAAAAATATTTTCTTTTAATTTGAAAAAAAAAGTTAGGATCACCTTTAGCGACAAACTATTCGTCGCTACAGATTGGTCAAAAATAAAAATATTTTCTTTTAATTTGAACAAAAGTGAAAGAATTTATTTTTGGGGCTCTTGGACTCTATATTAAATAATGATCTTTGGTAATATATTTGCATGACCATTGAAGTTGAGTTTTCATTTAGTTAAGGTAAATGTTGCGAAACTGAAAAAAAAATTTGCTTATTATAGGATATTATTTTCTTAAAATATAAAATCTTTGAAATTCTCAAGAGCGGTTTGATAAAGTATTGATAAGTATTTTAGGGGCTCAATAAAACTCAATGCGAGACTTTATGAGCACCTCAAATGCTTCTTTTCATTTTGTCAAATAAAAAATAAAAAAATAAAATTAGGATCACTTGTAGTGACCAACTATTTGTCACTAAAGATTGTTTAATTTTTTTTTTAACAAAAGTACAAGCATTTGTTTTGGGGATCTTGGAATCTATATTAATGAATGCAAAGGAGCTTTGGCAATATATTTACTATTGGAAATCAACTTTTTGTCAGTTTAGGTGAATGTTGCGAAATTGAGAAAAAAATCTTTATTATAGCACATAATTTCCTTGAAATATGAGATCTTTGAAATTCTCAGGAGTGGTTGGTAGAGTGTCTAAAAGTATTTTAGGACCTCAATGAAACCTAATTCTCAAGAGCAGTTTGCTAGAGTGTCTAAAAGTATTTTAGAAACTCAATGAAACCTAACGCGTGAACTTATGAGCACCGAAAGTACTTTTTTCATTTCTTTAAATTAAAATAATAATAAAAAGTTTGAAACACCATTCGTTGCTACAGCCTACAAGTTGTTCAAAATAATAATATTTTTTAATTTGAACAAATGTAAAAAAAAATTAGTTATTTAGATTCTTTGATTCTATTATTAAACAATACAAAGGAACTTTGGGAACACATTGGCATCGAAATTGAGTTTTCACCTAATTCGGTGAATTGTGCTAAATTGAGAAAAACATTCTTATTATAGTAGATGATTTTATTAAAAAAAAAACTTTGAATTCTCCAGACCGGTTTATACTGGTGTTCAAAAGTATTTTAGGGGTTTGATAAAACATAGGGTAAAATCCCAAGATGGTACCCAAACTATCACGGGATGCAATTTTTGGTACCCACAAATACATAAGGACTTTAATGGTACCCAACATATCACTCCGTTTGCCAAAATGGTACCCCGATTATGTTTTCCGTTAAAATTGCATACGTGGCACTCATTTGGGAAACAAATCGATCAGGGGCAAATTTTTTTTTTGCCCATCATCCTCTCCTCTCTCTCTCTCCTCTCCGTCGGCGCCGCCGTCAATTATCCCCAATGACCACAAAATGTATATCAACACGAAGAGCACAACCCAAGGATGAAATTATATAACTACGTCAAGGTGAGATTCAAAGTAGATTGCGAGATATCGATGCCGGAAGTTCAAAAAACCAAAACAAAAACGGCGTCGGTCCTCCGCGTACGACCGTTGATTTTGAAAACCAAGGGTACCACGAGGTTTCTGGGATCGAGGGCTTCAAAGCCCAATTGGTTTGGAGGACCGGAAGTGGTCGGAACAAAAGCTTGAATTTTCAAGCTTTTCCGGCAGGAGAGATTTCCGGCGAGTGCGGCTTCGAACCAGGGTGGGTTTGGCTTGCCTTGAGCCTCATAAACTATTGGTGGAGGCGGTGACATGGTTTTGTGGACGGAGGTGGGTGGTGTTGATGGCTAGAGAGAGAGAGGAGAGGGAGGTCGCGCGGGGGGGGGGGGGGGAGAGAAGAAAAGTTTTTTTTTTTAAAGTGTATTGACCAATTTACCCTCAATTTTAACGGAAAACGTAACCGGGGTACCATTTTGGCAAATGGAGTGATAGGTTGGGTACCATTAGAGTCCTTATGCATTTGTGGGTACCAAAAATTGCATCCCGTGATAGTTTGAGTTGAGATTTTACCCTAAAACATAACACAACAACTTACAAGCAACGAAAGTACTTCCTTTTTATTTCGTTAAATTTAAAAAAAAATTAAAAACACAACGACTGCGCCGTCACTAAAGGTTGTTCAAAATAAATGTATATAATATGACATCATTTTAACTAAGGTGCACTATCAATTTTCAACATACAAATTACTGGGGCGAAAAACGAAAGAAACTCTTAAATTTCATGAGGGGTTCAAAGTAGAAATCTGTCTCATGCTATCCCACAGTTTCAACTACACTGACAAAAAATCTTGGGTAAGAAATATACAAGGCAACAATCATAAAGTAAAAACAGGTCAATGTCACCTCCCAAAACATCTCATTACTGAAGACGTAAGGGCGGAAGATAGGAACTTCAAACCCGCAGATCCACCAGGAAAGTATGAAACAGCATAGTATGCAAGTGCCAGAACCTGGTAGTATCATTTGAACAGTGTCAACGTCGGATATAACATTTAACTATCATAAAATACATATGTATATATGTTTTCCTGATCATTATAACAACCAGGGTAGTAAAATCGTATCAGGAGTCGCAACTATATTCATATTAGATCTACTCCAAACAACAATTATGAGAAGCAGAGAAGGACTAGACAATTACAGGAAAGCAGAGTAAAGTAGCACAATCAGCAACGTAAGCCTAACAACAGAATTATAAGAAGAATGCGATAAACAAAATTAGATACCTGTAATACAGAGAAGAACACAGAAAGAATGTAGCTGTGAAGCACCATCGAGACATATATGGTACCCACCATACTGCCTAAAAATCCAAGTGTGAAAGGAAGTCTCTGCACAAGTAATGGAAAGTTAGAAAAACAATGAAGTATACAACATTTATATTAGCTGGGAGACATGTTACAAAAACAAAAGCATATCATGTGGTAGAGATACCTCTCTTGAAGACATGTGAGCAAGCTGATTCTTTGGTCCTTTGAGTGCGAAGAAGGATCCAATAATAAAGGCACACCCAAGTGTAAAGCAGATAGCAAACTTCTGTGGCATCAACACCATAACCGGAAGAAACATGGTAAATGCGATAAAAACGAAGAACACCCCAGTTGCTAGAAACAAACCAAAATACATGAGAGCTTTTCCTGAAGGGACACTACTAGTGGCAGACTGGAGGCTCCCTGGTAGATCTCTCACTCCTTTGGAAACCCTAAACATGTATCAAAACAATCAAATAAGGATCACATGCTTAACTACAATTATTCCATTTTGCGATAAAATAAGACCCAGAACAAAAATTAATATGAGACTTTGGTTTAGAGTTTACTAAACTTGTCCCTTCACCATTGATATGTCGTTAAAACTTAACAATAGATGATATGTTTAGAAGAATAGCAATCTTTCCGAGGTAGAAAGAACAGCAAAACCATTAAAATAACTGGACAATTTCAGCCTAGTTATATTTGTGAAAGTGGGAATTAAGAAGCCAAGGTTGGCATAAAGCCTCACTTTTACTGAAATCCAGAGCGCAATTCCCATCTTCCTTCTAAATCTAATCCTTTACAGAAAAGCTACAAAGGTACACGTTTTTTCTTTTTTTCTTTTTCAGTCTATTAATTTAACATTCTTAATTTCCCCATGATCAGTTAATTTTCCAATTTATTTGCATAGCTTGGCCAAGACCCTCTACATTTTTACTCAAAAACCTTCATCAATTCACTACAATTCAATCATGACAGAAATTACAAAACCTTAATCACTTTATGGAAACATAACCAATATCATGCATCAGATCAATAAGTGCTTTCACAAATTTTCTATAATGGGGCAAGTAATCAGCTTATAATACAAATCCGCCAGCTCCTAAACCCCTAAAAGCCAGTACAAAGACCCCAATAACAGATTGACCTTCGTTTTTTCATCAACATATGTAGTATACAAGCATCAAAAACACACTACCAGATTTATCAAGATACAGTACATACAAACAAATATCACAAATCCAGTATCAGATTTCACTTATTTGCTGACAAATAATAGATCCCACTATCAAATCCACCTAAATATACATAATACCAGACGCAAATGTCAAATTCTAAGTAAAAATGCAGACTTGAATTGAGAGAAGAGTAAGATCGGATATGTACTCACACGCTGAAAGTGCCCGAAACGGTGTCGTTGGCTGAACGGACCGCAGATTCGAGATCGAAGCCGAGGCCCAAAGAGGAGCTCTCCTCTACAGATTGGGAAGCGGCGTAGGAGTTCCAATCGGCTAACAGAGAAGACGCGGGCTTCTGCGAGTCGTCGCCGGCGCCGCTGCTACCGCCGGAGAACCATTCCTGTGCCATTTTCTGCATTGTACGTGTTTCTTGCTCACCGAACAGTCGCTGACTATAAGCTTTTCTGGGAATTTAAAATTGAAAAAGAAAAGGAAGAGAGGATAGAAGAGTTTTTTTTTTTTTTTGAATCGGGTGAGTTTCTTTGTCGAAACGTCTGTTTCGGTTGATTAAAATGGTGGCGCGGTTGATCTGTGACTGTGTCTGCGAATAACTGTCGCTGTGGAGGTTAGGATTAAGCAAAAGCTGGAATGGCTAATGATTTCATTGAAGAATGGAGGTGATGGTAACATTGGGCTTTTCCTTCTGTTTTTGGGGTCCTATTTTGCGATTTGCTACGCCCCCTTCTCAAGTGGGCCCTTTCTAACGTGAGAGTTTAGGAGTGTGTTTAGGCGAAAATTCTTAAGTACTCCGCAGTATCGGTGTTCCGCCTTGTTGGATAAATCTTATCCGTTAGATTTTTGTTGTCAACATTGTCCCTTCAATCTTGGCCCTTCAAAAAGTGGAGCATTGATACTACAAAGCACTATAGACGTTGTCGTGTTTAGGTCTCGTTTGGTTTACGGAAGAGAAGTCAATTCCCTTGTCTTTTCCATGGGATGAGAAATTAACATTCCTGTCAAGATTCATTTCCTGTGTTTGGTAAAGTAGGAAAATCATTCAGGAAAAACCATTTGATTTCATTTCCGGTGTTTGGTTAATGTAAGAAAGAAAAGCAAAAATATAATAATATTCCAATAATACCCTTGTATTTAAAGGAAAGCAAAAGTATATTAATGTTCTTCATGGGTATATTTGAGAATAGTACATTTGGGTGGGGTCATTATAGTCTTAAATTTTCGTAATTAATGCAGGGAAAAGAGAAGAGAACATCAATCACATGGGGTTTGAAAGGAATGATCTTCCCCCTTATTTTCCCATATGTCAGAAAGATACTTCCCAAATTTGTGTTTGCCAAACAAAGGAAAGGAAATAGTTTCTTTTCCTGATTCCTCAAATCCGTGAACCAAACATGGCCCTTAGTGCGACTTTGCTAAAATATATAAACAGAGACGATCACACCTAATTGAGCTACGTTTTACTCACATATTAATCACTTTAATATTATGCTTAGTTACAAGTTCTCACTGTAAGACTCGGCAGAGTTCTATTTTCAATAGAAACAATGCAATGTTAATCTTTTCGAAGCTACTAAATAAGCACTTTTGCTAAAAGTATATGGAGTACTTGGAAAATTTTAAACGCGGTAGTGTTTTTTGACAAGTAAATAACAACTTATTTTTCTTCATCTTATTTACCAAATTCTAAAAGCAACATCAAACAAGAGTGGAGTTGTATGAAGGTTAGCTCACTGCCATGGTAGAATGCACTATGGTCAGAGTTGTATGAAGTTGATTTGCCTCTGTAGGAAATTAGTTTACCACTGTCATAGGTTTAAGGTATTGATTACTTCATTCGATACACTATATTGTACACTTTCCCAATAACATTGCCAAACATAAATCTCGTTTGAATATTGTATAGAAGTATGTCATTAGATTAGAGCTCTTAACCTTCATTGACTTGCTTGATCACACAAAGCTTCTACCTAGAAGATTAGGTTTAGTTTCCTCGAATATCAGTAGCAGTCTGGTCACGCATTGCATCGCCAGTCATTAGTAATTTAGGTGATTCTTATTCTTTACAATGGTTAGAACTTGGACCTCTTTCGTGCTAATCCAATTGGTGCACAATGCATATGTAACAGATGAACAGAAATTCTGAAACAAACAATGTAGTATATTGAAGGAATTTTTGGAATCAATGGCATCAAAGGTCCGAAGAACTAAATCAGTCGGGGTGGAAGATCTTACAAGTAATAATCTTGGTATGACATAATGTGTTTGAATACATATACTAATGAAAACTCATAGTACTTTCAAGAGCTGCACCTCAAATATCAAAGGCTCATTTGCATGAGACAAGAGGCTGCGTCGAGGGCCAAACTGCAACCAGCAACATTAACTTAGTATTACTTTACTCTGTGGGCAATTGAAACTATTTTTCAACTACGGTTACAGCCAAAGGGAAAGGAAAATAAAGTAAGAAAGGGATTCTAAATGAATGGCAGGCCAAGAAAGAAACCATTTAACAAAAAAGTTCCAGGGATAAATGTATCAAGAAATGATAGATTTACCTCTTCAGGAATTGGTTGTAAGCTTTCATTTGTGTATCCCACATAAGGAGGTATCAATGCTCTCCTCTTTCCTGAGAAGTAAGCTGAATATGAGTACTTCGTTTCTTGGTAATAACTAGGTGGCATGCCCGCGCGCTGCCGCGGGTAAAAATCGAGCTTTATTAATAAGTAATGAAAAAGCAAAGTACGTAAAGAATTTAATAAATGGATGAAGAATGAAAACAAAAGTTACATTGTACAAAAGAGCAGTTATAATACATAAACAATGTGTTATAAATGATTACAATGTCTCAGTTCTCATAGATTTTCTCACATTTCTCTCTCCATTCACAGGAGCATCATATCTTTTATAATTTTAGAAGAAGATTTTGCCTTTTCATCCTTGAGTTTTTTTATCTTGAAACCTTTTATCTTCTTTTTGTTTGATTACTTCCCTGAAATATCAACCACTTTTTTTCCTCTTAAATCAAAATTCAATAAAATTCCAATCATAAGAATTCTAAATGTCAGTAGGGTATGCAAAAGATTAACTTTTCCTATCCCTCATTGTTTTCTAAGTAAAATAGAAATGCTAGAAAACTCGCAGTTAAACTAAACAAAGCAAGCACAGGTAGAGAACTCACATCTTTGTCAAAGTCGCTATCAAACACGTCAGCAACTTCAGGTTCTACTTCATAGTTATCATCATTTTCATCCTACAACAATTTCCATTCATGAAGTTGCTTTATTTCTATGATCAGATAGACTCATGGTCAACTAAGGAGAATACAATCTAAAAGTTTTTCCAGAATGCAGAAGTTAGACATACTGTTTCGACATGGCTCAGGTGTGCAATAATTACGGCTGTGAATTTGCTTACCTTTCCATGTATTAATACCTGAAAATGATGTGCATCATTAATGAAAAGGAGAAAAGAGTAAGAATCAACTTGCAAATGTATTTCATAAATCATTCTACCGTTGGGGTTTTTATAAATCAAAATCATTGCCTGTTGGCAAAATGTTTCCCAACACATTGTGTGAATCGATTCTAACTCTCTAGAGTAATCGAAGGATTATAATCAAAAATACGACTTTCACACATTTAACCTTCCAAGTTCACATCATTAATCCTCTTATAAATGCAAGAACTTCTTTGTTAACAAATTCCTCATTCATAGCAATCTATTATTCATCTTCATGCATCATAACATATTAAGATAAACATATTCATCTATTTCTTTCATAAACAGGAATTTCAATGTCATAAAGAGATATAACTTTCTCTTGGCCAAAAAAATAAAAAGAATATAACTTTTTTGGTATTTAAAAGTTGCTTAAATTGTATGGTTAAGATCAATTCACCATCCAGAACTATAATTTTATGTGATATATATAAAAAACTGAAAAAAAAAAAAAAAGATTTGTATTAGTGTTATCATATCAGATTTTCATATCTAGTATATTTTTAAGTTTAAATATCTAATTTGAATTTTTACTCTGAAAATGATAGGCAATGAAATTATTATCAGTAAACGAAACAGATTTTCACACAGTAACTATACATAGAGAGAGTTTAACATGCTTTAACATCCAAAAAGATATTTATTAACTACTCTTATATATATAAATTTATTCATTTTATTACAAATAAACCATACATATAATATGTTTACAGTCAATATGTTTCAGAAAAGTGTCAAGGGTGTAATTAAGAAACCATGACAATTCACTTATATACAAATCATACTAACAGTGAGAACATAGATTCAATTTACAGAACAAATACTCTAATTCAAAATAATTATTCATAATCTAACTTTTGTTCAAATTAAAATCCCCACTCTACACAAAGTTCCAAAATTTTGAAAACACACCCATCAACAATGAAGAAAAACACACAAAGTAGTCACTTTTCCCAGAATCTAATTATCTCTTTATACACATGAACTACATAAACTACGAACTTTAAATTCAATTTCAATATAAACAATAATAGTAATACTTGTTTAGTCCTTCTCACCTTGTTCTTCAAATTCTTTTCCACTTAAAACAAAAGACAAAAGGAGAAAATTAATTTTATTTCAAAATCTCATCAAATCTGACAAATTTTTATTTTTTCCCCTTGTTTTCTAATTCACACTTCAAATTAATTAGAAAATTTATGTTTAAAGTTTAAAGAAAGACCTTCTTGAGACATCTGAGATCTAGGCAAAGAGTTGGTGAATTGAGATAGAAAAAGAACATAAAAAAATTATACTTTCTCTGATTATTTTGATCATTTCATAAAAAAATTACCAGATTCACTTTCTCCTAAACAAATAACCATAGTTTATCAAAAACACTACTAACCTAAAATTGAAGTTTCTATTCTTCCTTCCTCCCTTTATCTCTACTTTATCTCTTTTCACAGTAGCTGCATATATACATCACATTAAAAATTATATCACAGTAGAAATTAGAACTGATCAAACTCCACACAGGAAAACACAGAGTTTAGGAAAGAAATATACAAAAACTTCTCCTATCCTCTTTAGTAAAAGAACTACACCAAACAGAAGCAAAAGAACACAACCTGATAACAAAATGAAACGCCGAACAAAACCAAATTCAAGTACAAACCAACCAAATTCATTTTCTGAATATTTTGTTTACATTACAAACCAATCATATTGTTTTCTGCATATTTTCTTCTTTTATGTTTCATACTAACAGATGAGAAGACAAAACCCCTGTGGGCAAACATAAAATAAACAAACGAAGAACAAAACCTAAAGAAACCCAGAAGAATTGTTAACACTCATTATTTATTTTTTTCTCACTTCATGACACTTATACAGAGGTAATAAACAAAAATCAGATCTTTGAGGGAAAGAAACAAAGAAACTTTTTAAACAAAGAGTTTGTCAAAATTCAATTCCCGAATAACAAAAAAAAAGAGGGTGACATTAGATACATAATCCAAACCACAATCAAAACTTTTCAAACCCAGAATCATTTTTCCACTCAATGAAACTTGACTTCTAACTTTCATCTGAATAGAACCAAATTCATCAAGTTCACCAACTCACACAGAGAGAAGGTATTAGAAGTACACAATCACACATTGATGACTTACAGTTTCTTGTAAAGATCTTTTAATTCCAAGATGCTGATTGAAGCTCGAACCACCCTCAGGCTGAGATTTAACTCCTGAAAATAACAAACCAACCATATAAAACCCCAAAACCTTTCACTACAATCCACTCCCATTTTATCAAATTCCTTTAAAAAAAATCTATAGAAGAGCTAGAAGAAAGAAGACCCAACCCTATTTCCACCTACTTGAGACAGAGAAACAAACATACAACCATTAAAACCCCAAAACCTTTCACTACAACCACTTCCATTTTATCAAATTCCTTAAAACAAAAAATCTATAGAAGACTAGATGAAGTTCATCATAACCTAAAACTTTCCTTCCCTCTCTCCCACTTTAATCCAGTCTTAGATGTTCAATTAATATTTCTTCTTTACTTTTAAGACCAATTCTGTTATGATTCCTTTTACAAAGTAAGATAAATGAACAATAACATACACAGAATCAGTGACTAATCACTAATCATACTCGAATATTCTCAGAGAAAAACACCAAGATTTTCAACACCATCAAAACAACCAGATCAACTTTTCACTAACATTATACAATAATCCAACCAATAGAACAAATTTCCAAACTTTGGGAATGTTGGTCCAAGTGTTCTCAAACTTTGATCTCAATGAATTTGCCAAATTTACAGAACCTCAACAAACAAACTTAAATTTTGCACCCTGAATTGTGGTCTAGGAAAACCAATTCATGTTCTAGTAAGTCCAACACATAATTTTCAAAATAACCTGTACACCAAAATTGAATTCCAGAACCGAAGAACATTTTCACAATCTGAAAGTCATATTGATTTTCATAGATCTCATATTCCAGAGAAAACAATCAGAAAAAGGAATCACAATTTTTCCAAACCAAACATTTCAACAAAAACCTATACAACAATAATCCAACCACAACTCCTCGTAAACACAAAATTATTAAGAAATACCCAATCCAAAACCCAAAACCTGAAACTCAACACAAAAAAAGAGAGAGGAAATAGAGACCGAACCAACACACTCTTTGTTACTCATTTCCTCCACCTCTGTTGATAAGACATCACTACAAGTGGGATAACCTCCCCGACCCAAGAGGGCGGGAAGTCTTCTTGAACACCTGATGTGGAACCGTCTCGGACTGAAAGGAACCCAGAAACAATCGGAGGGATGTGGTCTTGCTGGCAAGACGAGGGGGGGAGGGGGGGAGGGGATGTTGGGTGGGGAGAAGAATCGAGAGAGGGAAGAGAAGAAAAGACGGTTTTTCCAGAAGGGGGGCGAAAAAGAGGAGGGCAAAAAGGAACTGGTACTTGGAAAATTTTTTTAAAAGAAAATATGAGTACTGTACTTTCTACAAGTCTATGCAAGTAAAGCAAAACTCAAAAAGATAGTATCTCTAGGGTAATAGCATTATGCCAACACATCACAAATATTTTAGAAGCCATCTTTAAATTCCAGCCTATTGATGTTTCAATAACTTTTCTCTCATAGACATAGATCACCAACATAAGAATATGGATAAGAGGAATCATAACAATAATCAAGAAGTAAATTTATCAGTACAACAGAAATGGCACGACAGGAAAAATCAAGCCACAGACCGATCCAACAAAATAATCAGGCGCAACCGTACAAGTCATTAAAAACTGTACTTTTCTCTGCTTACTGTATTCCCAATTATGAAAGGAGTAAGAAACAAGCGTATAAGTACATACTGCAGCTCTTAAAACTGTAGCCTTAAGAGTTAGAACACACCTCCAATTCTCATGCCAACCAGAACCTCCTCCAAACCTTTTATAATCTGAATAAGCAATTATGTAACGCATGACGACATTTTCATATAAAGTCTAGAATCCAATATTCTTAAGAATATATATGTTACAATGAAACAAGGAACAACCTGTTTTTCATCCAAAGGAAGTATCACAGGTGTGGTTTCTCCACTGAATTGATCAACAGTGCTACATCAAACACATTGCAATTGAGAAAAGTTGAACAGCGAGGTATGATATTGCTCACAAATGCATCACAATGTACAGAGCTTAGTCATTCACCTATGAACAAAATATCCATTTGTACGCCGGCATACATAGTTAATTTGAACCAAATCTCCTTCACGGGCCACTGGTCCTTGCCCTTCAACAATATCTGGAAAAAGGAAACCCCTGATTAATGCTACTCAAGAATAACCTAATGTAATTACATTAGTCCAAGATCCCTTTTAGCTGGGACAAATGATGCCATTTTATATCAAATGGGATTGTGACTCCATTCCATGTACCAAGTTTCATTAGTAGGACCTCAGAGGCTACAGGTACTTGTGGAAATAGAACATCCCATATCTTAAAACTTTCATATGGTATTGCAAGGGTCGCAATTGGGTACTACTGAATAAGTATTGAAGATTATATGGGGTAAGACCACAAATGAGACCATTCACCAATTTTAAATTACAAAATACAGCCAATTGCCTCTTCAGCAAGCATTATGTGGAATCTTATAAATTCTGTACCTTGAATCCTCACACCACTGGGAAGCTTTAGGGTCCTGGACGCTTCAATTTTCCAAACAAATATTGCATATGAGACTCATACACATTGTAAATACGAAGCTCAAGCCTCAACATAACCATCTGGCCCTCAACTTTGAGCTTAAATTTGAAAGCAAAAATCAAAACCAAAATGGAAACAAGCAAAGGCCCACATACAAAATCTTACCTAATGACTTCAGGTTCCTTCATCTCCGGCATTGGTGCAGCTAAAACAGGATGTGATATGATTGGGCAGAACCCCATGAACTGCAAAAGCAGCCTCCTTGGTAATCTTTTGGGAAATCTTTCATGCAAGTTCTTAGCAGCCACAGTGTTCTTGGCTAGCTCTTTATCTACATGTCTGGTTTACACACAATAACATAATCAATATTCTTTTCCAGAACTGAAACCAACATGTAAAGATATGAAAAATCATGATGCCATAAATCTCAATCACCCAAAATTGTCTGTGTAGCTCCAATCAGAACACTGAGAAGCAATTTGGTAAAGACTAAAGACCATGCCTTGAGCACAATTTTTATGCAATTCCATAAGAGATCTTTCAAAGGATGAGTATGACAAGAAAGAATTTGATTTAAAATGGATAAATGGTTTTGAATGCATTTGTAAGTGAATAGGAGAATTTACACACAGTAACATAATCACTAGTCTTTCACAGAATTGAAACCAAAATGTAAATATATGACAAATGATAGTCAAATGGCAGATGACAAAATTTCAATCACCCAAATGGCATCTTTAGCTGCAATCAGTAGACTGGAAAGCAAATTTGATGAAGACCATTCCTTGAGCACAGTTTTATGCAATTCTATAAGAAATCTTTCATGGGTGATCAGTGTAATTTGAATGCACTTGTAAGTTAATAGGAGAATTTACCTTGGAGTTTTGAGAGTACATGGGAGTTGAAGCAAGCTTGGAAATGAGAGAGTTTCCATTTGCCAAATGTGGGTTCAAGAATTTGGAGATAACGGATAACCTGGAGGGACCTAAAAAGGTAGAAGCTTGAGAAAGGAGGGAGAGTTTTGCTAATGTGTTTCAATGTCCATGGAACACTGCATGAGCCATTGGTTTAGTCCCGACCCGCAGAATGAGGTGGCTCCAAGTCAACGGGTGCCGATGAAACATTTGTCTCCTAGCAGGAGCACACGTTTTTATTTTTCGTTCTATTTTAGTTTTCTTTTCTTTTTTCTTTTCTGAGTCCTTCGGATTAGCCCAATTGATAAGGGAGGGTGGATAATTGGTTTAGGATTAAGTCAAAAGTTCGATCTCCTCTAATGTAATAAAAATAATAATTTATTCGTTTTGCTTTTTAGTTACATTCTTATAAAATTTTGAAGAGAAAATACTCTTATCTTATACGTTTGTTGCTGACCAACTAAGCGATAATCATGTCTCATCGATCATGCTGTCAAAATTATTAATATGGTTTGGCTTCTAAAAAATCTAACTCTATAGCGATCGACTCCAAATTACAAGCCATATCTACATTTTTCTTCATTCTTCACCTTTTTTTTACTTAATAGTAAGTAACACCATATAAGTTTTAAACAAAATTTATGACATTTTTGAATTATGTGTTCCTTTTTTATTTTATTTTTGTTAAATCGAAATTCTTATGAATGATGATTTTATTTATGTTCAAATTTTCGTGGAAGTTACAATATTCTTTTCTTAAATCAAAAGAAAAGAAAAAGAAAAAAGAAAAGGGAAAAGAGAAAAGGGACCATTCAAACGTGAAGACTCCCCTAAACTTCTTAGCAAATTACAAATATTTGTTCTTTTCCCATTGGGCTGTCCTTTTCTCTTTAGGCCAATACGGTCTTGAATCTCATTGAAGGCCCGAAACCCTCCGGTTAGGAACAATCTAGAAATCCACGTGGCACCAATCAAACTCCAGGTCCAACAGAACGGGGTTTCCTCGCAGCGTACACGAATTAAAACCCGAAATATCCTATTTTTAAAATGAGATCCAATAAATTGGCAAGCAGAAGGATCTAGAAACCCTAGTAAGTCCACTATATAAGCATCGCTTCACTCTTTCTTTGAGACCAGTACGCTTCTCCTCTCCTCTCCTCTATTCACTTTGCTTCGTTTTATTCGTCTCTTTTCTCCTCCGAACCCTAGATCTGCTCCGAAACCCTAATTCCGAGCGGCAATGGCGGATACCGAGACGTTTGCCTTCCAGGCCGAGATCAACCAGCTTCTCAGCTTGATCATCAACACTTTCTACAGCAACAAGGAGATCTTTCTCCGTGAGCTTATCAGCAATGCCTCCGATGTAAGTCGTCGTGCCTTTTATTTCTCCGTTGGGTTCCGATTTTAGTTTTTGTTTAGTGTTTCTTGATTATTCGTTGTGTTTCTTGTTCTTGATTAGCTTGCAAGCGATTACATTTGAGGACTGGTTTTATTTACATTCGATATTTTGATTATCAGAGATCTAGGCTCTTTAATCTTGATTCCACGGTTTATGTTCGTTTCACAATAGTAAAAGAGTAAAGAATTTGTGCATTAGTTGTTGTTTGAAATTGGTATTGACAATAAATTGAAATTTGTCTCGTTGTGTAGCTGTTGTTTGAATTCGGTATTCAAGCGTTTTGACTCTGATGTTCCTTTGTGGCTTAATATTATTGTTATTTTTTTTCTTTCTGATTTTGGGGGTTTTAGGATTTTGATTTTATTTTGGGGTTTTGGGGTTTTGTGTTCTTGTGTTGTATGCTTTGGCCTCAGTGATAATCATGATCAATAGCATTTGGGTGTTTGCATTGTTGTGTACAGTGTTTTCCCTATATTGACGTTTTATTGGGTTGTGCTTGTGAACTTCTAGCTTATATGTCCTCTCTATGCAAACATGCAGTTTTAGTTTATTGTTTATTGCCTTTGAATTTGAATGTCTCTTATGGTTTATAGACATACATACTTTTAAACTGTATTCAAGAAAATGGGTTCCATTGAAGAATTTTTATTTTGATGGTGAAGGTGCTTATGTATTCACCCTTTGATGTTTTTTATTCATCCCTTAGATGTTTAGTATTGAGGGTTGATTGCTAAATTGTATCAATGGTGAATTTGTTTGAATTGGTGCTTTTTCTTTTCTCCCAAGTATGTTTGCTCATGTGTGGTTTTCTGTTTATGCAGGCGCTGGACAAGATTAGATTTGAGAGCTTGACTGACAAGAGCAAGCTTGAATCTCAACCAGAGCTCTTCATTCACATTATCCCTGACAAGACCAACAACACATTGACTATTATCGACAGTGGTATTGGGATGACAAAGGCTGGTAAGTTGCATTGATTTTCATTATTCAATTTTTTATTTAATGTCATTATGATACTGTAATTGATTCTATGGTACTCAATTTGTTTCCTTAATTTGTGTTTTCAGATTTGGTGAACAACCTTGGTACCATTGCAAGGTCTGGCACCAAGGAATTCATGGAAGCCTTGGCTGCTGGTGCTGATGTTAGCATGATTGGTCAGTTTGGTGTTGGTTTCTACTCTGCATATCTTGTTGCCGAGAAGGTCATTGTCACTACCAAGCACAATGATGATGAGCAGTACATCTGGGAGTCTCAAGCCGGAGGATCTTTCACTGTGACCAGGGACTCTGGTGAGCCTCTTGGCAGGGGTACAAAAATCTGTCTTCACCTCAAGGAGGACCAACTTGAGTACCTTGAAGAGCGTCGGCTCAAGGATTTGATTAAGAAGCACTCCGAGTTCATTAGCTACCCAATTTCCCTGTGGATTGAGAAGACCACCGAGAAGGAGATTTCTGATGATGAGGATGAAGAAGAAAAGAAGGAAGAGGAAGGAAAGGTAGAGGAAATTGATGAAGAGAAGGAGAAAGAGGAGAAGAAAAAGAAGAAAATCCAGGAGATTTCTCATGAGTGGTCATTGGTGAACAAGCAAAAGCCCATCTGGATGAGGAAGCCAGAAGAGATCAACAAGGAAGAGTACTCAGCTTTCTACAAGAGTCTTACCAATGACTGGGAAGAACACCTTTCTGTCAAGCACTTTTCAGTTGAGGGCCAGCTGGAATTCAAGGCCATCCTATTTGTTCCCAAGAGGGCTCCATTTGATCTCTTTGACACAAGGAAGAAGCCTAACAACATCAAGCTCTATGTCCGCCGTGTCTTTATCATGGACAACTGTGAGGAGTTGATCCCTGAATACCTTGGCTTTGTGAAGGGTATTGTTGACTCTGAGGATCTTCCCCTCAACATTTCCAGAGAGATGTTGCAGCAGAACAAGATCTTGAAGGTCATCCGCAAGAACTTGGTGAAGAAGTGTATTGAAATGTTCACTGAAATTTCTGAGAACAAGGAGGACTACAACAAGTTCTACGAGTCTTTCTCCAAGAACCTCAAGCTCGGAATCCATGAGGACTCCCAGAACAAGACCAAGCTTGCTGATTTGCTGAGGTACCACTCAACCAAGAGCGGTGATGAGATGACCAGCCTCAAGGACTACGTGACAAGGATGAAGGAGGGCCAGCAAGATATTTACTACATCACTGGTGAAAGCAAGAAGGCTGTTGAGAACTCTCCTTTCCTAGAGAAGCTTAAGAAGAAGGGCTATGAGGTTCTGTTTATGGTTGATGCTATTGATGAGTATGCAGTTGGCCAGCTCAAGGAGTATGAGGGCAAAAAGCTCGTCTCTGCCACCAAGGAAGGTCTGAAGCTCGATGAGACTGAGGATGAGGCAAAGAAGAAGGAAGAGTTGAAGGAGAAGTTTGAGGGACTGTGCAAGGTTGTGAAGGATGTGTTGGGTGACCGTGTTGAGAAGGTTGTGGTGTCTGACCGCGTGGTCGATTCTCCCTGCTGTTTGGTGACTGGCGAGTATGGCTGGACTGCCAACATGGAAAGAATCATGAAAGCCCAGGCTTTGAGGGATAACAGCATGGCTGGTTACATGTCTTCGAAGAAGACCATGGAGATCAACCCCGAGAACCCGATCATGGAGGAGCTCAGAAAGAGGGCTGATGCAGACAAGAATGATAAGTCAGTGAAGGACCTTGTGCTCCTGCTCTTTGAGACTGCCCTGCTCACCTCCGGGTTCAGCCTTGATGACCCAAACACCTTCGGCAACAGGATCCACAGGATGTTGAAGCTTGGACTGAGCATTGATGATGACGCCGTTGATGGTGATGCTGACATGCCCCCATTGGAGGATGTTGATGCTGAGGCTGAGAGCAAGATGGAGGAAGTCGACTAAATCATCGGATACCCGACCCAGCAGTAGTTTTTTACCTTTTGCCTAGCAGTTACATTTTCTTTTTTCTTTTATTTTTATTTTTACCTGGAACCTCTTAATATTTTGGCTAGTTTTGGGTGTTATGGGGTTTGCTTTCGGATATTATAATTTTTAATGCATTTTGGTACAATTTAATGTCCTATGGTTTTCTATGCTTTTAATTTCTAATCTTGTGTTTTTCTTATTTATTTTTGATCTCATATTACAATCTCAACCATGAAGAGGGCTTTCTTTCTGGCGAAGTATGTTACAATCTTATTTTGCTTTTTCTTTTGAGAAAAAAAATTATTTTGCTTTTGAGTACTTTTAGAAGCTCTTTGGTTTCAATTTTTAAGTACATGTGTCTAATATTTGGTATTTTCGTTCAAAGAAACCAGTTATTTTGTATCGTTAAAAGTGAAAACCAGGTTGATTATCGGCTAATAAAATTGACCCCATGTGGAACTCTATTCAGATCCTTTGAACTCACAACAGAATGGATTTGTGATAGCCTGAATTTCTGTAATTTTTTTTTTTGGGGTAGCCAAGAAAAGTGGGGAGGGGGGGAAGGGGGGGGGGGGGGGAACGCCAAAATTTCACATATGCTATGGCCTTCTTATGCTAGCAATTTGCAGTTTGAAGTTTTAGTTCATCACTATTGCAGATCACACAACATGAAATAAGAAAATCATAAACTTGGGAGACAAAAATAGACAAACCACAAGGAAATCAACTGAAATCGAAACATACTTGATACAAGGGAATCAACTGAAATCGAAACACGATTAATGGCCACACTACAGCTAGCACTCCCAACTCCAAGGGAATCCATAACAAGCACATAAAGTGAAGTCACTGGAGCAATCAAACATCACTTTGAGCTTATGAACATCTCTCAGTCCAAACTCTCAAACAATTTCATGCATGACTCACACTACTTCATTCCGAACACCTTAATGGCCACACTACAGCTAGCACTCCCAACTCCAAACTCCAACTCTTGAGATCTGCAACCTACTTGAAGAAAAAAAAAAAAAAACCATACATCATGTTAAAGTAGTTTAGGAAAATCAAATTAATCTTCAGAAAATTTGTATATATTCACAATCTTTTGTTCAGACTAGTACTAGTATTAAAAAAGAAGGGAATTAAGATTTTAATTTATTTCAAAACATGTTTTATTTATAAAAAAAATTAAGAAGATGAAATTTTCATAAAAAAGATGACTAATTTAATTTGGACTTGTAAGTTGTAATCAACATGCAGCATTAGGAAAAACATAAGTACATAACATTTAATATGAACAGCATGCACATAAGCACATTATATCCGGAAGTGAGTAATTAATAAGTCAAGTATGGAGTAGTTTCTTACCTATTTATCATTAATTGCGACCTTCATTGTTCATCATCAACTTCACACCATCGATTTCCACCTTGGGGACACGTGCGATCTTGGGCCAGTCTGCACCAGAATCCTGAGTGCATCTTTTCTCTCAATTCGTACGCAGTGAATTCTGGCAGAGCCGACAATTTAGAGCAGTTTGCAATACTTAGTTTCTGAAGGTTGTTGAGGAGTCTGAAAATTCCCTTTGGCAAATACAACTCTTGTGTAGTTAACTCCAAGTATCTGAGATTGATCAGGTTCCCTATTTCTTTTGGGAACTCCTCAAGTGCTTCACAACTTCCGAGGTATAAGAATTGCAATTTCATCAACTTGTAAATGGAACTGGGAAGCTTCCTTATCATTTTATTACCAGACATGTTGAGATATCTCAAGTGACTCAAGTTACCAATGGAACTCGGTATCGCCTCCAGAGCCAACCCCTGCAGATTTAGCGCCCGCATACACTTGGATCTCGAGATGCAACTCCTTAAGAAATATTTACTGATTGTGATCCTACTACCTTCCCCATCTAGAGTTACAAACGTCCGCAATTTGTCAAACCGGAGCTTGGATTCGGGGACTTGTGCCTCTGCCTCTTCTCCGGACAAGTCGGATCTTTTCAAGAGCATCAGATGAGCAAAGACATGCTATCGCTATGAGAAAGAGCATTTAGCTGATGCACATATATGGAGCCTATATGTAGAGAAACTGATTTATTACTTGTTGTTATGAGGATTTTACTTCCTTTGTCACACACATTTAACAGGGGTTTCATATCCTTCCACGTAACTCCCCCCGACTCATTGTCACAAATATCATCCAATACTAGCAAAAACTTTTTACCCCTCAAAGCATCTTGCAATCCTCTTTTCATAAGATCCAAACTTTGATATTGATCACATTTTTGATTAGTTGCAGCACTAATCATTCCACGAATCAATCTGATGTTATCAAAGTGGTTTGAAGCGCATATCCACATTCTCATGCCAAAGTTTTGCGCTACCCTTTTATCATTATACACGAGTTTAGCAAGTGTAGTCTTTCCAAACCCTGCTAACCCAATAATTGAAATAACGCAAACATTACCGAGATCCATAAAGTGATGGCTGGCCACGCCTTTATCCTCGTTTAAGAGACGGAGGATCACATTTTCTTGATCCTCGTATCTCCCGACAACATTCGATTCAACCACAATAGAGTCGGTCTCCCTCTCACTAATGTCATTGTTGTTCAGGCCACGCCAATGATCTCCCTCTCGTTCCGCGAGAGAATAATGAGTCTTTTCAATTGCAATTACCTCTAGACTTCCTCTAACCTCTTTGATTTTATGAGCCAGTTTGAAGTTGAAAATGAGCGAATTCCACTCTGAAAAGAATTGGCGTACCTTTCCTTTGATAGAGCTAGCCCCGCTACTGATCCACAGCTTTTGGAACTCAAACTCATCAAGGACGTCATCAACATCGTTGCACACGTCTTTGAGCTTCCCTAACCAATGCTGATTCGGCGGTCGCTGCTTTGCTTTTCCTCTGCTGATCCACAGGAGCACTACTTGAATGGTTTTTAAGGTAGCAGTGAGCTTATTTAGCTCACCTTTAGCACCCCATGCCAAGATTATTTCTTCGTAAGCATAGGAAGCTAGCCTATCTAAGATTTTTTCTGCACTGCTAATGGGATATTCCCCCATGGTGATTTTGAAGGAGTAATGATCGATGTGCTCTCCATCTTTGTTGTTCAACTTCTCTATATAAATAAGATGCAAGGATGCACAAGGCTAGGGTACGATTAATCATACAAGCAAAGATTTTTTATGAGAGGAACAAGCAAAGAATAGTGAAGGACGTGAAATAAAGGATAGAATATCAAATATATATGGACTTCACTCTTCCTTTTGATAGGAGATCGATTCTTATTTTTATAAAACGTACTACTGATTAACTTGCAGTTCAAGTTCTTCTCAAAAAAAAAAAAGCTTCTGTTTGCTGAAGCTGATACAACGTTGGACATAACAAATTACAGGCTAGTTCTAGGTTGAATCTAGACTAGGTTGACCATTGTAAAATAATGACTGGTAATGATAATTAAGGAGGTAGTCTAACAAGTTATAAATCAGGCCTCTTCTGTTGCCTTAAGGTTGCTCATTTGAAATTTGGTAGAAAAAAAGAGAGATCGAAGATTAATATTCTTGCTCATGCAAACTTGCAATTGTTGTAGACACGAAACAACCTCGATCATAATCCCACACTCTGTCAAATGCAGTTTCTAAAAATACATACAATCTAGAAACTCCAATCTTTGGGCCGGATGAAATTTGATCCTTCTAAAAAGCATACGGGACTACTGTTCCCCAGTGTCAAAAATTCCAACGTACGAAAAACATTGTATGAATCCTTGTCCATACGAAAATGCAGGATGTATTTATGACAAGAAAGAACAGAGCTATTTCATTCTTTTAGCAAAAATCCAATCCTTGATCATTGGTTAGCAGAAGGTCTGGTGCGAATGAGGAACAAGAAAATTGGTTGGAGCACCTATAGAAAAGGACTCTTTCTGTTGTCACCGGGTCGTTTCAAAACATTTATATCTTTTAAAAGCAGCATAAAATGGCTGAAGAAGAGGCTGTGCTTTCCTTTCTTTGCTATCGCCTTAATAATTGTGCGAGTTTTAGGTATTCTTGGACAAGTTTGAGGTTCTGTGTGCTTTGATATTTGTCCCCAAAAAAAAAATCCAATCCTTGATCATTGGTTAGCAGAAGTTCTGGTGGGAATGAGAAAAATGAACATTTGTTGGGCACCTAAAAAACCAATGAAAAAAAAATACTAGGATCTTTACATAATCAAGCAATCCAATCAGAATATGTGTTCATTTTTAACCTTTATTATCAGAAGTCAACACCGTCAAAGTTACAAAAAGGACGAATGACAGTTGAAGTGACAGTAGCATATAGATTCAATATCAAGTATTTTTGACCCAACATATTTCATAACATTCAGTATCATGAAAACCCAAAATCAAAACCCACTTATCATTAGAGCATGGTCACTTGTTGAGCATAAATTACACACATCCAAAAATATTCAAAAGAAACAACAAATATGGTATGAAAATTCTCTTCCTGGCCCTTTACATTAGAGTGGACCATTTTCTTCAAACATGCAAATCCGAATAAGTTAATTAAAAAATACTGTCTCCTGCACTTGAAATGGAAATTTGAACTTCTAGGTGTCGTCGACTTGTGAGTGAAATACAAAGCTTGGGAATGTTGTGGTGATGTCTCTGCTCAGAAAAACAAACAAAATGAATCATCGTTAGAACTCAGAAGTCGAGCACATGCAGCAGGTCTGTAACAAGTTAAACTACATCTGAAATCTGTAACAAGTTGCAGGCTGTTCAACAAGTAATTCAGAACCAACACAGAGATCCTGATTACAACATTAGGGTCACATTGTTTGTTAAGAATCAAGATACTGTCAAAATTGTTATTAGTTGAAGGGTCAATTTGTGTGGGACAAGGCTCTACCATGATTATAATATCTAAGACTTACTTAAGGTACTGAAGCGTCATGTTTTTAAGAAGGGATGGGTGACGCAAAACCAGGCTTCTCCACTCTTCCTTGTCGATCCGCCCATCATGTTTTGTATCAGCTTCCTCAAAGGTCTGAAACCAAGTTCCAGAACATAGAAAGCAAAAACGAAATCAACTTCAGTAACCGTGAACTCCTCCACGTAACCAACATATTCCTTAAATCACAGAAACATCAAAAAGGGGTTGAGAAAGCACCTTGTCGATTATACTTTCTATCACCTCGTCTGAAAGATTCATGCCAGATTCTGCTAGGGTGGCCACTACCATTTGCTTCACCTAAATGTAGAAATTTGTTAAAAACAGATAGAAGCTTGAAAAGTACACATCAAAGATAACCAAGATTTGACCATGAAACAAAAATATTACCTCCTGCCTTTCAATGAAGCCTTGCTGCTTGAGATCATATAATTGAAAAGAAACTGAAATTTGACATTATTAAGATCAATAATACATAAACTATACTAATCAAAGAATTAACTCTATATTTCATATTCATATACCACAATGTTAGCACAATGAACATCGTTTTACAATCTACAGCAAGAAATATTTATAAAGAATTTCAGATACATACACTCAATCTTATCGTCGATGGGAGCGTTAGGATGAAAGACAGAGAGAGCGCGAGCAAACTCCTCAAACCCTAGTATTCCATTGTGCTTTGTGTCAAACAAGTCAAATACCTGCAAAAACAAGTGATAAATAAGTGGTTCCTTATCAAGACACATAAACAAATGCATTGAGATGGTCTAATGATGGAAAATATAATCAGGATACATGCAATTAAAAAAGGATTATGACAAGTTTGATGAAGATATAATTTCTCACAGAAAAACGTACACGATCAGCGAATAAGCTCTCTTTCTTGTTTGTCTTGAATAATGCCAGTTGAAACTCCTCCTACACAATGGCATAAAAGTAATCACTTGAAGAGGTATGGAGAAAAAAAAGAAAAAGTAAAGTGATAGTGATGAGAAAGGGACCTAGAATATGGGAATGTGCAGTATCACAAACCCAAATCTATACATGGAAAGTGTTGCCAAAGGAACAGAAAGAATATACAATACAAACCTTGTTGATCAACCCGTCATCAATCACTGCACTGCTGATCTTCTTAAATAACTCATAAAGTGCTTCTATTTCACTCACACTAACTGCATCAAAGAAGATAATAACAAATTCAGTAGAATCAGCATCTATTGTAGTTAACAAGATAGAGATTGAAATAGTGGATACATATAAAGATTTATCTAGATCTTGGGGTTAAATAACATACACACTGTCTCCCTTGCTAGAATTTCGGGGTCTTCTAATCCTCTCGATTGTTTATACAAGTCAAGATCACAGCACCTCAGTAGGGAAGCACATATATGCTTTAACCCGTCTATGCACTGCAACATGATATTGTTTGGAGATCAAAACACTCCATACCTGGTTCACATGAAAAAGAGTAGAAAATAAGAAATTAAATCCGAGTGTTAGTATAAAATTAAGCATTCTATAGCATGTGAATAACTGGACAAACCTTTTAACCATTTCCTGCTTCTTTTTACACCCACCCAAATGCCAAGACCCGTGGAGCAGCCAAACCTAAATCTGTTTTGACAAATAGATGAACTATATTAAAGACATATCTCAAAAAAACAAGTTTTGTTCTCGTAAAGTTCAACAATAAAAATCGGCAATTAACTGAAAGAAGCAAAGTGTATACGACTGAACATGTAAGTGCTGTAACATCAAATAGTCCTAACACATCTGACTCTTAAACCAACAAAATATCATAATGCAATATTTAAAGCTAAATCCAATCCTAATCACAGTACCCTAGCTCATATATACTATAACCAGAGTTGGAGTCTCAACATCAACATGGATTTGAATACGAAAAACAAACACATTCTTATCACGATCACAATCCTCTTAATTACTTGAGCAATCTTGAATCTAAACCGTAAAAATCTCCAGCAAACTGAATTCTAGGATTCTCATTGCTTCATCCCCACATCCGAAAATGCATAAAAGTATGAAAACTCACACTAAATTTCAACTTAAATTTTTTGAAGAATGACTATAAACTCGTACAATTATAACTCCACAATCGTTGATACGAATTCCATATAAGAACATGTAATCAGAAACATAAATACAAACATGATTGGGCTGGAAATCTTCGAATCCGAATCCGAGATCCAACCATAGAACACAACAAACCGAACAGAATTGAGCAGATACAAATTGAAACAGAGAGAGCTCAGCGATCTGTGAGGTGGCCGAGAAAATTCGGAAAATCAAAAACAGGTAACGATTGCATAAAGGTGGGATTTTGATTTCAGAATTTGGAGGATTACATGAAAAATAATAAATGAAAAAAGAAGAAGCAATCTTTACTTGGAGAGAGAGGAGGCCCTGGTGGTTTGAGCAAAACGGTGGTGGTGGTGGTGGTGGTGGTACGTGATCTCTGTGCAACTGGCGGTGGCAGTAGAGAATCTTGGTTAACGAATGTGATGGATTAGAGAGAGAGAGGAACAAGAAGCATGGCGATGGTGGTGTTTACAAATTTAAGACGGGATATTCATTTGGGGAAAGAGGGACTGTTTTGTGTTTTGTATGATGTCAAGTAAATACGACGCCGTATACGAGTTTGGATTGGCGGATTGTCACGCGCCGCTAATGAATTATTGGTGGTGTTTTTTTGGATTTTGATTGTAATTTTTGGGTCTAACAATCATTCAACTTTTTGCATCTCTATCTCATCAAAAGAAATCTTCTTACTTTTACAAAGTCTTTTCCACCAACCAAAGATCAAACAATAATATTCAGAATGTGAATTTTTTTTATTATCGACAAGCATCATAAATGACGACATAAATATTAGACGACGCATCAGATGTTATATAAAAAGTACAAATAATTGCCGTTTAGAAAACGAGTTTTGATTGATGTAACAACATATTGATAGCGGAAGCAATTCACGAAAGAAATCAAGCTTGACAAGCGGCCCACCTAATGAAGATAAACAACTAGCTATAGATAACAAAATATCCGCGCATCGAAAAGAACACAAGAGATTTATCAAATTTGTTGTTTTTTGTTTATCAAGTGCTTTTATATAGAGCATCAACCCATAAAACTAAGAAGAATAAAACCGAGTCTATCACGATAATGAATAACCAAGATAGGAAACCTAAATCTTATTTCCTTGGAAACGAAGGCAAATGGATTTCCTTTTCAAACTCGAAAACTTAATACATGAAACTATGTAAAATGACATAAAGAATCAAAACAATCAAAATTGTCAACTTTTTCATTGTTTCTATTTTGAAATATTATTGGTATCCAAATGAATGGAAGAGTCAAGTGACACACGCATAAGAGTTTAAGGTATTCAAATAATAATTAGTATTTTTTTTTTGGATTATATAGGATAATAGGAAGGAACCGAATCAATGACCTAGACACGAAAGTGCGAAATCTCTGCACAAAGGGAGGCCCATTGGACCAAGGAGTTGGGTCAGTTGAGTAATTGTCCATTCGGATTTGGAAAGCAATCTGAACCGTCCATCAGCCTATAGTTATATAAAGGAGAATCGTAAAGAAACCGAGTAGAACAAAGAAAGAAGAAGAGGAGGAACAAAGCTATTTCTTTCTATTCAAATCAAAATTGGAACTTGAAATTAGGGTTAATCAAAGCTTCAAGCTTTTTGAGCTGTGTATGAGAAGCGAAAGCGCCGAGAGTCCAATCGATGGGTAACAGAAAAGAACGTCGTCGTCTTGCAGCTATGTCCAACTCTGGTCGCAGAGTCAAGCTCGATCTCTTCGCGGAACCCTCTGGTACTCTCTCTTTCTTGTTCTTTTATGTATATATATGTGTATTATAAACGTGTATCTATGCATGCATGAACTTATCTATGTGGTTATTTGGGTAAATCAGACTAATGTTTAGGGTTTCTAACTATTTTGTTGGAATATTCCTTCATACATATGTATTTTAATTTTTTTTCTATTTCATTTGTGGGGATTTCTGCTCATCTAGTTCTGCAAAACTTTTATCCTTGAGAAAATTAAAGACTTGTAACAAAATTGCTGAAAATTATTAATGGAGGATTGAATAGCAGACAAAGGTTTTATTCATTTGGATGTCATTAGGATTGTATTTGCATAGCCAACTGGTTTACGGGTAGCTTTATATGTGAGCAACTTTGTTTGCTTTTGTAGGAGGAGATTTGGGTGGCTCTGCTGAACATGATGGGCTTGGAGGAGATGTACATTCGAAAGGCCATTCTGGGTTACCCAATTCACCATCTTCTTCAGGTGGGTTCCGTCAGTTTTCTTCAAAAAGGACTTTGTAGAGAGGACATGTGTGCTCAACATTATGTTGTACGGTGGAATTATGGAAACTATATGTACAAGACATGTTATGTTGTTTGCCCCCAAGATTTTGTTTTCAGACTGTAGGGTGGCTGTTGTCTTGTTGAGAACATTCACTGTGAGATCAGGTCGGCCCTTGCCACACTGAAATTATGAATCACTACCATACAGTTTGCTCTTTTTGGCAGCATCAAATCATTCTGGGCATTTCAGCTGGGAAATTTTTCTATCGGTTCGTATGTCCTTGGCTTTATTTTTCTTTGTGCCCTGCTGACATTTTCCTTTCATCTGTAACAGGTGCTTGCAATGAAGAGATCCTATATTCTGAGTTCAAATATTATATGCATTCTTAGACAGCTTTCGTCTCCCCCCACCTTAGTTGCAATTACTTCGATTCACATAAATATTCTAACCTTTTTGTTTGCGAAGCTTTTTATACGTTGGTGTTACTGGAATATGACGTGTTGAATAGTGTTTGACATTCTAGTATTATTATGTCTGCAGGTCCGCAACCAGAAAATCCGCTGCTTTTACTTGGGCAGTATAGTGATGAGGAGTTGGATGATGGCTCAAATAAAACTCTTAGCGATGCTGCTGTAGAGAATTCCCCGCCTCAGAATAATGATGAGGTAATTAAATTGAATTTCTCTTCTTTTCTCTCTTCCTCTCCCTCTGTGAGTGTCTTTGATGCCTGTTCACGTCACAAACCTCTTACTTTACATGCTAAATGCTCTGCCTTCATCAGGTTAAGAGTGTTCTTAATGAATCGGGCCAGAATTTGGATATCAAATGTGGCGATGACCTTGCATCTCAGAAAAAAGGAGTGGATACGAATTCTGATCCAGTGGATGATCAGAGCATGGAAGACGGTGATAAAAGAGAAGATGGTGATCTGGCCTCCGGTGATTTACGTACAGAATTGGATTTAAAGGAGAAAGTTTCTTTGCCTGAAACTTCTAATGTACAAGTCATTGGTGATGTCAGTTCAGGTTGGAAGATTGTGATGCATGAAGAGAGTAACAGCTATTATTATTGGAATACTGAATCTGGGGAAACTTCATGGGAAGTGCCCGATGTTCTGGCTGAGGCAACCAAGCTAACCTGTGACCAGAAAATGCCTTCTGCTGATGGAAAAACAGAGACTGTTCCTGTTGGTACACAAGAGGCTCATGGTTATGCAAATTCTGACATGATTGCAGGGTCTGCCAATACAGTTCCTCAGGGATTAGAATTGTATGGGGATGGGTCCCAGATGAACGAGTGGAGTCTAGGATGCCATAATGGATCAGGGATTGATCCCTCCTCTCATCTTGTAAAATATAGCGAGGCTTTGTTAGAGAGATTGAAGATGCTGCAAGGGTACGAGATGTTTTTCCCCAAACCTCCATCCCCCCCCTCCCAAGCTACACACACAGACAGACATACGTCTTTTCATATTATTTATTTGCCATTCTGGCTGTTTTCCATATTTTGTTTTTTTGGGTGATAATGTTTACTTCTTTATATGCTTCAGGTCCAAGGATCATATGCAAGGGCTTAACTGGATCACGAAGTACGTTTTAGAAGTTGAGATTAGACTTTTTGATTTCAAGTCACTTTTATCCTATGGATCATCTCTGCTTCCATTTTGGATGCATTCTGAAATACAGCTTAAGCGGCTTGAGAGTGCTATTAATGATGAAATGTCCAAGATTGCTAATTCTGAAGAATCAAATGAGGCATCTCATGCATCTTTCTCCCGGGGAGAAATCAATTTTCAGGAAAGCATGGGGTGTAAAATTGAATCACATCAAGCAGAAAATAAGCAGCTGATATCTTCTCTGGATGATTGTCACGGTACTCTTAGTGTTGATGCAGTCACTGAAGATCAAGAAGTTAAAGGCTCCATTTTAAATGCTGAGCATGTTTCTGCATTTGACTCCCCTACTAGACATATGGAGGGTGGTGCAAGTGAACAAGTCCATGGGGTAGTAATTCCTGACGATTCAACTACCAAGAATGAGGTTTGTGCTGAGGAAGATGTTGACATGGATGTGGACATGGAAGTTGAAGATTCAAATTCTGCAGGAGTTACATCTATTGCTTATGTGGTGAATGCCAAGGAGATTGCTGCGACAGAGCAGCCAATTCAGCCTAGTCCACCTTCCCTATACACATCATTAGTGTCGGAGGATACATTCACGGTTCCACCTCCTCCAGATGAGGAATGGATCCCTCCACCCCCACCTGATAATGAGCAGGTTCCTCCACCTCCACCTGATGAGCCACCACCTGAACCTCCGTACCCTCCACTGCCGACTTATCCCGAAACAGGACAACCTTCTTATGCAGAACATTATAATTTCGCCTATCCAGTTTCCAGTTTTGATTATTATGGACATACAGTTGCTGCAGCACCTGGTGGTAATTATTATGGACACACTGAAGGATGTCAAGTTGCTATACCCCATTTACCAGTTTACTATGGTGCAGTCCCTAGCACTGCTCAAGTTGCAGTAAATCCTGTTGAGCCTGTCACATATTATGGGCTTCAAGATGGAACAGGACCTGCTCCTCCTGTAGTCAGTAGTGTAGGTTCCTCACAATTTCACAGCGAGGCTGCTCCTCTTAACTCTGACAACCTTGCATCTGATCATCCCGTATCTATCAACTCCTTTGCAGTGGCAGGCAGCATTGGTTCATCCGTGGAGGTTCCTTCTACCTCAGCCACACTCCAAGAACCTGCAACTGTTATGGCGAATGATACTATTCCTGTTCCATTAACTAATACGGTCTCTACTGCCCCTCCTATTCCTGCTACATCAGTGGTTGCTAAGGTTCAATCTAAAGGTAAAGCTTTTAAACAATGGGGTTATGTGTTTTTCATGATATGTTTATCAGAGAAAGCTTATGAACTTGGCCTCACATATAACTTTCTACTGGTTAACATTTGTAATTGTGCATTCATGACTATACAGCGGATATGGTTCTTGGTGATGTGTTTTACATTTTACAGCTGTTCAACTAGAGGGGGTGTGATTTTTTTTAATAATTATTGGGCCATTATTTTCTCACATTATCACGTGTTTTCTTGATTGAATGACATATGTTCTGGTACATCTATGTTAAATAAATATTACATGACAGTTTTAATTGTCCTTTAAGTGTATCCTAATTTCTAGATGGTATTCCAACAAAGGATTATGGATGGAACATATAAAGGTGTTGATGTTGATGTTTTTTGTTCATGTTCTTGAATCCAGCTATGACAGGTTGCAACTCATTGAGCATATAATGTGTAAAGAGGATTGTTTTATCTTTTTGTTTTTTCTTTCCCCTCATTGGGCATAATGCATATTTTAATGAAGGGAACAAGCCAGCAAGTACTCTTTTTTAGATGGTATTCCAACAAAGGATTATGGATGGAACATATAAAGGTGTTGATGTTGATGTTTTTTGTTCATGTTCTTGAATCCAGCTATGACAGGTTGCAACTCATTGAGCATATAATGTGTAAAGAGGATTGTTTTATCTTTTTGTTTTTTCTTTCCCCTCATTGGGCATAATGCATATTTTAATGAAGGGAACAAGCCAGCAAGTACTCTTTTTTAGTTCAAGCATATGCCATTGAACCTGCTCTTTTGACGACATGTATATACTGTGGGAAGTTGGGAACTAATTATTTATTCTCTTTTCAGTAGTACGTACGAAAAAGCGGACAATACCAGCTGCTTCTTCCTTGAGGTCTAATAAGAAAGTCTCCAGTTTGGTAGACAAGGTATGTTCCCTGTCATCTAGTTTGCCACATTACTGTATTTCACCACATTACTTCTCGTATTTAAATATTTTTGGATTCCTGAATTTAATATGTAAATTTGAAACAGTGGAAGGCAGCAAAAGAGGAGATGCTCGAAGATGAGGAGGAACCTGAAAATACATATGAGTTGCTAGAGAGGAAGCGACAAAGGGAAATAGAGGTATACTGGAATTTATTTATACAATTCACTTTGTTTTGGCTCTTCTGTTTTCTTATGTTCCCTTTCACTGCAGGAATGGTATAAGCAACAAATTACGAGTGGAGAGGCCAAAGATAATGCTAATTTTCAACCTTTGGGTGGCAGTTGGTATGGGAACTTCAAATCTTTGGTTAAAGACATTTTCGAAAGAAATTCTCAAGTTTACTTGGCTGCAGTAGAGACAAAATTCCAACAAGATTTACTTATTTATTCATATTGTGTGTGTATTTTCTTTTCGTTTTATACCTTAGTTTAATGTGATGTGAAATTCTGTTACACAGGCGTGAGAAGGTGAAGCGAAGAAAGGCTCAGTTAGCCCGTGAAGCTGCACAGACTGCACCCGAGGCACCTAGTAATGGGAACCAGCAGCCTGATCTGACAGAACTTTCAAGGGATCTTCCCTCTGGATGGCAGGTATGTATTGTTGTTTACCGAAGGCATTGTTTACTGGCCATGAATTTCACTCTTCAATAGGCACTCTTGAAGAAATCATTCTATGGATTTACTTTCATGTCTTGTATGATCAATACATTTTATGGCTTTTTGAAAGAAAAAAAAAACTGATTTTCTTTACTTTGTTCAGGTTTACTGGGATGAATCCACGAAGCAGGTTTATTATGGAAATACTGTAACCTCAGAAACTACTTGGACGAGACCAACAAAATGAGTCATTTCAAATTTTGAGGATTTTTGAGAAGATAGTTTTCGTTGTATTCATAATTTGTTTTTGCCTTGTATAGTCACTGTTCAATTAATAGTTATATCACTTGCCTTCGGTTGCTCCAGGTCCAGAGCAGTCGAGTGATCTTGTGTTATTGTCCGCACGATATTTGCCACTAGTTGGGAATTTTAGTTTTTTGTTCCCAAGGAAAATCCCCCTTGTGCATCCTTCAAAGTTCAAAGGAGGAAATCATCTAGCTCTAGGTCAGATTGCATCTGTTTGTTGCTGTGTTTTGCGGAATCTCAAACTCAGAACGAAAATAGAAAAGTATACTCTTCAATTAAACAAAATTGTCCAGAAAAAAAAAACGAGTTAACTAATAAAAAGAAATTGTTAAAAAAAAACTAACAAAAAAGAAAAGGCACACGACGGTTGCATGTCTAAAATTGACATGCCTTGAACCTAAAAGATGGTCATCTTTGCGTATCCAGAGGGATTTTTGGCAGGTATTTGATAAGCTCAGTATAGATCTCTGTAGCATTGCTTGAAAACTCTGCCCAAGTTTGGAAAACATTAGAGACGCCGGCCTGAAACTGATTCACCATTTGTTGCGTCTCTTGCATTCTAGTTTGAAGTTTCTCTTTATTTTTCTCTATCCTCTCCTCTAACTCCTCAATCTCGACCTTCCAATTCTGGATTCGGGGGGATTCACTCTCATCACGAGATGTCATTCCTGCCTCACTACTCTCATTTTGAGAAATCATTTGCTCTCTATGCTTGACTCGATTCTCAAGTTTGTTGACCTTCATCTTTTGGTCATGCTCTTTCCTTTGTTGAGCTAATAGGGCTACAACATGTTTGCGAAACTTTTTCATCTCACTAGTCACAGCCTTTGTCTTAGTCTTCAGATTTTTCAGGCAAGCTAACCAATCGCCATTATTGTCTCCAAGTAATTTGGGTGGGTTGTTCTTAGAGAGCCAACAGTAAAGATGTTTAATGTATGCGGTTTGTAGAGATATATATGAAGCAAAGCAAACGCACCAATTGTGAAGTTGTGCTTTCAACGTTTCGGTAGCTTTTTGGTGCACTTGATCGCAGAGTAATGGACAGTTGGGAGATTCTTTTACTTGAGACATAATCTTCTTTTGGGTTTCATGAAACTCTGACATTTCTTTCCAGTTTCCCATCAACCCATGTAGCTGCTCAGCAAGTTTGGGAAGCAAGTGTTGGTCTCTCAATTTTGTAATCTCTTTCGAGCTATTATCAGCACCCTTTTCGGCAACTATAAAGTCGACATTCAACAATTTTTCTGACCCTTGGCTATATTGGTTTTTGGATTCGGAGTCCTCATGTGGTAAGCTCCTGGTTTCTGCCTTTTTTGTCTTCAACTCTTCATATAGTTTGTGCTCCCATCGACTCAATTCTGCTACTGTTGAGCCCATTGTTTCAGATTCATCAAAAGTTGAACAACCAACTCTGGAACGGCTCCTTGTCAGTGATCGGATGAGCTTCAAAGGTTGCGAGGCAAATTTGTTTTCAACTGAGTTTTTCTCCAACTTCGTTGAGACTTCCTTACCAGACTCATAGGCGTTACGAAATTGCTTCTCAACATCTTCCAATGCCTTGAAGAATTCCGAGACCCTTATGGTTTGGCCATCACCCTGATCCAAATTCTCCATATTAATATCAAAAGTTGGTGATGGCATTGATGCCTCCCTATCCTCATCACTGTCTACAGCTTGATCGAATCTATAATCTTGCCGAGTTTCACGTTGTTCTTGGACAAACCACTTTATGGTGTCTGCTACGTCTTGGTGACAGAGATTATAGTTCAACTGTGCATCTGCAAGCTTAGTCCTATGCTTTAAAGCCAATTTCAGGCATTGTTTTCTCTCTTCACAAAGAGACAAGGCATTGTTGATTTCATCTATATGGTTCATGTGCGACGCAGAATTGCCCATGTTGAAATAATAAAAAAAGGAACGGTTTTGGTGGATTGGTGCAGAAAAGTAGAGCTCAAAAGTTGTTGTACACAAAACTAGTTTGAACTGTGATAAGAAAAGTGAAGGAGGTATGCCCTTTATATAGGCAAAAATCCATAAGGCAAACCCTGAAAAATAAGGAATATAATGAGCATACCTAAAAGACATGCAAACCTAGAAAGCTTATACTTGTAGTGTAAACCCATAAAGAATAGGAATAATAGTGCAGAACTAGAAAGAATAGGAATCTAGTGCAAACCTAGAAAGAATAGGGAACCAGCCAATTAAGAAGATCAAAGAAAAAAAGAAGCATTAGGGTTCTAACGTATGGAAGAAATTTCTTGCAAGAGAGACTTGTTGTAGCTGTGAACAAACCCGTAGAGCAACATAGGCACAAGGAAAGAGCAATAGACCGGACCAACCTACAAAAACAAACCAGTCCCTTTGTAACCAGTCATCGATCTTATTGTATATTTGCAGTCATGAGCATTTTTTAAACCGTATTAATTTGACAGAAAAGTCAAGTATACACTTCATTCCTACAAAGTATTAATTACTTAGCAATAGTATTTGCAGTTGCAGCAGTCAACATTCCCACTCTTGATATAGATTACCTGAAAACACAGTGGGAGCATTGATGTAGCTTTAATTACACAGGAGTAGAAATTTTATATACATAACATGGATAAATGGAGAGAAAACTGAGCAATTAATGAGAGGTTTGTATCATACAATATTCCGAAAATTAGCAGATCCATGAAAGATTTTGCCGCTTGTATCATTAATATTCGAAGTAGTGTGTAGAGCCTATGGAAGGTTTGAATATTGTACTTCACCTTTAAAGCAGAAAACCCCAAAACGCAGAAGACTTGAGAGGTGAACACAGAAGATAGAGAGAAACTGAGGCTACTGCATAGAGGATTTTAGGGAGTATGAAACGTATATATCAAGTACCAACTATAAGGGAATTTTTCTTTGGACGACTAATAATAAGGGTTCTTAGAGTCAAATACAAGCGTTGTATTTAAGGTTCTGTATTATGGTTCCATAATTTCCATTGTTGTGCTTTGATTTGGTATTTTATCGAGACAACAGATTTCAGACGGAATAGTTTTTGGTTTTTGCATATCAAATTCTGCAAACCGAAATTGATGTGTAAATGGTAGCTCAATTTCAAAATGGGAAGTTTTGTTCTGAATTTAATAAAGCATAAAGTTCAGTGCCATCATCCAACCTCAAAACCTGAAGAGCAAGGATAAACCATTTTTGTTAGCCAAGATGTCTTCAATATATTGATGATTTTATATTTAAAGACAGGGATTTATGGATCAAACCACACCAATTTAGTTGGTGAACTGAATAGTGTACTGCTCCTAGAAGCCAAAGTTGTTTCGATTATGTTCTTTAAACTCACAAAGTTAAAAATTGCAGTTGCTACATTTTTTTTTTGGACTGAGCAGATGCTTCATTGATTCAATATTTCAAGTCAAGAATACAAGTCTTGTTGATGAGTTGATGCCCAAAAGTAGGCAAGCATAATATCAATCTGACCCTCTTGTAGGTAGAGAAGCTAAAACTATTTTTCAATAGCACAGTAAAAAATACAGCAACTAAAGTGCAAAAATCTTCATATTATGTTCTGTCGGATCTTTCCATTACCGTTTCCTATTTTCTCGATAAGAACCCTCACTTTCTTTATCCTTTAGAAAGCTGAGAAAAAGAAGAAATCCAAAAAAGGCGAAGCCTCCAGACCAGTTGCCTCCACCACCACCACCACCCCCACCCCCATCACCATCATCTCTAGGAGGGAATCCCGATCCGCCATCATCAAGCAGCGGGGACTTTTCCTTCCCTGTAATTTCATTCAACTGTTGTGAGATATTTGAACGAACTTAAGAATTTCAAGAAGAAAACAACAGTTCCAAGTGAATTTTGAGTAACCATCAACCATCAAGATCAAGACCTTGATAGAATACAAAATGAAGAAAACAAACTCATCTCAAAAGTTTCAAACCAGGTTTTTGACAGCACTGTATAAGCAATTAACACCAAGTGTTCGCTCTTACCAGGAAGATGTGTAATTGTTGGAGCCTCGCGTGTAATGGTTTGGGTTTGCTCTGCACCGCATCTGGCATTCTGCAAAAATTGGAGCAAAATCAAGATAAGTTTCGAAGTTGGGGATCAGTATAGAAGGGAAGGCAACAAATATATATTGTTTCATCATTAAATATACTTTTTAACCATCTATAAGCATAGCAACTTCCTGACGTTTATTGAAGGGTCATGAACAACCAGAAGCTAAAAAGCACACGATACAACTACAACTATAAATATTATTTGCAAAAGAGAGAAAAAGGAAAAAAAAAAACGAAGAAGGTGATTAATTGACATTGGAGCCAATAACCCTACTGAAGAAAACATCATTTTCAAAAACCACACACATCTTCCCTCACAACTCTCATTGAAAGGAATGAATATGAAACGCATTGGATTAGGCTGCACGGTCACCATTCTTACAGTTCCTTCCACTAACCAGAAAGCAAATTACAGAAACATACAGGCATACAGCCGTATAGGCTCAGCCAAAATACAATAAAATAAAAACAGCCATAGATGATTAACCAAACCACATTTTGATCCACACAGCAATTAGCTCTTGTTAATCACCCTTGATGATGACATTTTGAAGACATTTTGATATGTAAGATTCAACCCAACTATTCCTTTGCTTCAGCTACATGGGTGAATTGCTTCACTGTGAGAAACCCCCACACCAAGAGCTCACCAAGTCCAGTGGCAGGTAATACTAGATTACTCTCTGTCAACATTTATTTTTACAAGTGGGTTTACAGGAAGAACAAATTGATTAGGGTGGACAATAAAGAGAGCACGTTTTGTTCTATCTGTCTCATTCAATAACATAGCATTTTATCAGTCTTTGAGTTCCTCTTTAGGGCCTGCACTCAAAATGAAGCATGTTTTTCCTTCTATTCTTTCTGACCTATAACTTATTAGTTTTAGATAGGTATGTCTAATTTCTCTCACACTATAGCCTAAATGATACGGGTTGATGTTATAGGAAAACAATCCCGCATCCAAAGGATATAAGTTCTATATACACCATATCAGGACAAGGAAAGATGTACGAATGATATAGGAAATGCAGTAGAAAACTAACCAAAGCCGAAGCACATATTACAGAAGCAGACTGCGTTCGACTAGACCCTGTGACTGGAGCGATTGGTTTTCTTCTCTCAAGTGATAACCGTGCACCAAGCCCCACCGGTCTCATGTCATAGTGTACCACGCTTCTATCCACACAAACTCTTCTTGGACCAGACCCATAACGCCCAGCTCGTCCGCGGTATTGACCCACTGACCCTACTACATACAAAGAAGCAACTACATACAAAGAAGTATCATAATAGTCATATATCATTCTAAAAACCAAAACCCAATTATTATAAAACTCAGAATCCTAACAAAAACATTCCAACCACCAATACAGTTATGGAAGACATTTTTCCGATAGACTGTCTTAACTAGTAATATCCGCCATGAGCATGTTGTATTTGACAGAAAAATCAAGTCCACATTTCTTACATTCCAACTTAGTTGGACAGCATATCCTCAATTTACAACTATTAGACACAACTTATCATCAACTAAATCAAAGAACCTTAACAATGATTACTTATGCAATACCTGCTGGCAATAGAGGTGAGTTAGCAATTGCACTTGCAGCAGTCAACATCACCATCTTGATGATAAAGACCGACCACCTGAAAAACATAGGTCTTTGCACATTATGACCATGAAACAATCAACACGTACATATATGCATATATTATATATAAGAGAACTACACTGTATTGTATAGATATAAAAACAAAACCCAAATGCCTCTATAAAATGCATGTGCTATATGCGAGTGTAAACAATGTGCCAAACTGCAACTTCCCCCTAAAAATTCTTCAATAGCTCAGGTGTGTCAAAGAAATAAAGGTGAAAATTTGTTTTGTATAAACTATCGTCCAAGTGCATATTAACTCTAACCAATATTGTTTCGTTTATATAGGCAGTTTAAAGCCTGTGAATGATTCTGATGCATGTAATATGCTAGCTTGCTTATTTATGGGTACTTCCCTAACCTAGTGCAACGATTGACAAATTATATACATATCGAACCTACAAGAATTCCCATTCCTAGGCAATGAAAAGTTTCCGACTTTCAAATTGCTAATTCTTATTTACAGCAGGATAAAACACCCAATACAATGATCAATTCAAGTTAGAGAATTCCAGGTTCGAATCATTCAAGGCATATGGGAAGACTTCAAACTATGAATTTCTTTTTCAGGTGGTAATGGTATGAATAGAGTCGAATCGAAACTCCTTACCCGATAAAGACTCCTCCTTTGACCCTGAACCAGCGAACCCTTTCAAGCCCTAACCCTAAAACTCTGAAATTCGAAAAATTGAGGAAGATTTTGGTGTTAATGGGGGTTGGGCTGACAACGCCGACGGAAGAAGGCGGTGAGGAATGAAGATGAGAAAAGCAATATATCGTATAAGTTTTATTTATTTATTAGATTTACGGTTTTGCCCTTATGTTGTACGCTGAGACTTAAAGCCCATCCTCGGGTACGACAACAGCCCAAGTAAGCTTCACTCTCGCTCTCTTGGTCAATCTGGTGTCTCTCTCCTCCTCCAAAACCAGCATCTCAGATCGTCAGCATGGAGGCCACCACAGAGTCGACGGCGTCGGACGACGACCAAGAGGACAAGTCGATGATGGGTTTTGGCTGCTGGGGGATAGGAGGTATGGGAAAGATGAGGTGAGTGAAGATCGATCACTTCCAACTTTGACATTTTGTTCTATGTATTATCAAGATCTGTTGCTTAATGTTTCACAGAACTGTTCGATCGATACTTTATTAATTGAATGTATAACTTAGATCGAATCCCTTAGCATGCTCTAAAATCGATTCCAGTCTAATTAAACTCGAAGATTGAAACTCAAGCAATATTGCTGGAATGCTGGGTTGGGTATATTTATATATCTCATAACAGGGGAGTCTATATCGTTTACTTTTATAGGGGACACGTCTAAATTCAATGGGTTATTATTGTCTTGATTGATCAAAAATTGGTTACCTAGTTACAGTCCTAAATAACCGAAATTTCTCCCTTGGGTTTCTTATTCTGAAATCAACACATTATTTAGTAAATGCATGTGGGAATAATATTCCAAACAATGAGTTTGTTTATTAGGTCTCTGCCTTATGTTCAAATCTTATTTGTTGTATGAAATGTAGGAGGTGGAGTTTTCCATGTCTATACTGAGTGACCGTGGATTCACATCACGGAAATTACTCAACAAGCATCACAAGGAATTGAGGAAGGAGGCAGAAAAGTCAATGAAAGAAACTGCAACTTCTTGTACAGTTGTAACTGCTTTTGCTTTTGGATGCAACTCATATAGCTATATCTCTTTTTTTCTTCCACAACTTCAGTAATGATATTTTTGAGAATCCACACATCACGTTACACATAACATGATTTCCTCAAATGTTTGCTAACCAAAATGATATTAGACATTTCACCATTTTTATCTTGATGATTGCCTTTTCTGCTGCTTTTTATCTTATGCAAGCCATGATCTCCCATGAAGCATTAGATAGAGGTAGCAGAAAAGGCAATCATCATGGTGGCAATGGAGAGAAAACGGATGAAAAGGCCTAATATCATTTTGGTTGGCAAGGATTTGAGAAAGTCATATTCTCTATAAGTTGATGTGAGGATTTCCAAAAATATTATTACTAAAGTTGTGGAAGAAAAGAGAGATACAACATCTGAGAACGAACAATAGTACAGGTGCTCCCATATTTTTGTAACGTTATAATCGATCATCGATTAATTTTGTAATGTCATAATTGATCACCAATTAATTCTTTTTAGCAAAGTATACAAATCAATTAATCAGGCGATCTCTTGTGTGGTTGGAATTGATTGTTGATGCATTATTTTATGTGTGTATGGTGGGGGCGATAATTAAATCCTATATCTTCAAGAATTATGCTCATTCCTTTATTCTTCATGCTAATTTCCAAATAAGTAAAAATGTCATTTATTCCGTTTCAATCCTCCTCCAATCAAGGCACCCATATTAGGGATTGGATCAATTTAAGCAGAAATCATTAATTCAACAGAAACCAGTTCTTATCCAAAATTTCAAACTTCAAAACCAGGAACTTAATTGGTTTCATTCCTTTCCCGAGATATTCAAATGCAGCAAAACCCCGTTGGTATTGAAATTCTTTAGGTGTGGCACAGCTTTTACATTTAAACCTGTGACTTGTTGATTTTGCCGCTAACTATGAAGCTAATTATGAGATTCGAATCTATGACTTGTTGGATTTGTTGTATGAGGCTTCTTACAATAATATTCTCACATTCCTCAAGAACAGGTCTGGATATAGTATCATATGATAAGCTCTAGACGCATCAAAAGCTAGCAGTTGACAATGAATTCAAATTGAGACCAAATACAAGTACAAATGTTTAAAACACGTACATGACATCAAAATCTACGGTGTCATTTTTGGTGAATTTATGTAACAACATACCACACAGTACGTCACTGGACTTATATCAAAAGACGGAGGCTTAATGATCCCTACATTATCAAGTTACTGAGCTTCAACTGAGTCCTGAAGGGGACTAGACTTACGATCCACAGCCAGCTCCGCGTAGTTGGAGAGGTTGGACCCAACAGAACCTCCGCGGGCAAGGCCAAAACCTGAATTCCTGTGGTGTCTGCAACGGAAGGATCCGACGTGCGTGGTGGGTGAGCAAAGGCAGTTCTTCCACCTTGCACTTTGAGGTTTTGCAGATGTTGGTGAAGCATGGGAATGCTGCTTCTTGAAATCTTCAAAACTAAACTCTGGTATGGTTAGGTTGGGACCCTTGCATTTGATCCTTGGGCTTTGGGGTTTTTTATCTACCTTTTCAGCCATTTTTGTCTTCAAACTTCACCAAAGGAAAACAATGACAACCATTATTCAATGTAGTTGAGGGAATTACTTTGGACAATTTCCTTTTTGTATAATATTAACCATACAACACAATTCGTCGAATATAACTGAAATGATCATGACGGTAATCAAATAGCCAAACGATTCTCATTTTGATGATGTTTTGCAATTTGCAAACATTGTACTCAAGGAGGATCCAAAATAAAATTAGTGCCGATCATTGAAATGCACAAGAAGAAAACTATTATGTTACCTGGAGATTTAATACTTGGAATTGGCAGATGTTCTACCCCAAATAGCCAGCAAGGTTTTTTCTCTGGCTTGTAGCAAGAGCAAGGAAGAAGGGTGAGATTGTGATGAATGAGTTTCACATTTATCTTTCTACCCACCCCCTACACAAAAGAGGGAAGGATATCTTAGTGTGAAATAGCTGAATTCTTGGCTTCAAGTTTCAACCACCTCCCTTTTGCAGTTGTAAATTTGTGGTAACACCCTACTCTGAAGTTTACAGCCACTAGTTAGTTTCCAATTTTTGGCACCTCTTATGTTCTTGTTCCTATTATAATTTAGTGTCACGAAAACCATGTAATAATTGTGCAAGAATGTCTATATTGGACTTTAGCTAAAATTATCATTGGCTAATACGCTTTCTAGAAAGTGAGTATTATTATTCTCAAAATTAGGCAGACAACCTTCACTTTGTTATAGAACTGACCGAAATCGTTTCTTCTGAAAATTTTCAAGTGAAATTGAAACGCTACTGAATTAATAGTTCCCAAAATTAGCAAAGTTAGGCTCAAGTGCTTAACCAATTGTTGTTCATGACAGCCAAAGCAGAATACAAAAAGATACTGGGATACAAATACATTTTGCGCTTTCTTTATTTTTCTTTTTCACCTTCCTTTATTACAAAATGAGCAGTGCTACTTTGGTCTGTCTGTCTCTACTTCTGCCTCTTGTATATCTTTGCCAAGAACGACTTCAACACAGCCTGTACTGCTTTACTTGAATGAGCTTCAATAGACTTTGTAAGTTTATCGTAACTGCTGCTTTCATAATCCGCAAAAACACCCTACAAACACCAAGTGAGATGCAGCAAAACATTAAAAGGGATTGGTTCCATATCCAGAGAAGTAAAAAATTGAAACACCAGTTGCTACCAAAATGTAAAGTGAAAAGAGAAGACAGGGAGGCTAACCTGAAGATCAAGGATGTTGTATAGCTCTTTCACTTTTGCAATACACGCTTGATCGTCTTTCCCATAGTTCTCCTGGTAACATAACACAAATATACATACATGTGGTCAAGATCAACCATAATACCCGGACATTGTACTTGCTCATGATGCATATAGGAAATGAATTTCTTGCTTACATGTAATAGTTTCTTTTGCTCCTCGTTGGAAAGTTCTAGCGCTTTCACAACCATCCAAGAGCACTTGAAGTCTTGAATGTCAGTTCCGACCTAATATTTTGAATGGCCAACATTTAGGTCTCTCATGGCTCTACGATGGTAGAGAGTTGCATGGCCAAAAGCCAAATGAGTATAGATACATGACATACCTTTCCAATCACTTCTGGCTCGCCAAAACAATCCAAGTAATCATCCTACAAAACACATTAGTAGCATATCATTTAGAAGAAAGACGTATGCTAGTTTGACTGCTTAGAAGACACAGGAAAGAATAGTCATAAATTGATATTGGGGTCTTTGAAGTTGTTTTAGCTTTCCTTTTTTCACTTGTTCCTATTTTTTCTACAGTTTATCAGAATTAAAATAACAGAAGGATTTCAATTCCCTTGAGAAATTAACAGTTACCTGTACTTGAAAATAGGTACCCATCTCAATAAGAATGTTCTTCACATCAGCATGGCCTTCAATAGTTTCTCCTGCCATCAACAATGCACATGCTACCTGAGTGCACAGAAACGTCACACAAATGTTACATCAATTATCAAAGAACATTCACTTAATACTGGCACACACAAACATTCACAAAATCCTGGCACAAACAACCTGAGTTATATATGAATGCATAACAAGGAATTTGTACTCACTGGAAGGTAAAATGAGTAGTAAGCAGTTTTGTACTGAACAATGCGGCGGTGACTGCATGATAACAGAACAAACTGAGTGTTAAGAACAGACATAGGAAATTGAAGTATTGAGAATCAATTGTATAAAATCCAAACTATCTCAAATTTCACTTACAGTCCCAATGAGTACTTTGATAGATCTTTCTCTCCTTCATGAGTGGTGATTAAATCAATCATTTGTCCATGGGCTGTTTGAAATTCCACCTGCATACCAACATTGATGATTGATAAGGTTAACAGACAGAAGCAAATCAGTGATCCTTGTCTAAAGTCTATGTAAAGACAACACTACCTCATTAAATAAATCCAGCAGATCCACATAGTACGGCTTCACCCTAAAATGCTTTTTGAGAATCCTCGGAATATGGTTACGAAGAATTATGCCATCATTCGCAGCAATCATGCCAATCTAGGATTAACAATATGGATGTTAGAATTTTCAAAGCAATTAGAAAGAGAACTGCACAAGGAAAAGGTTAACCCTTGTTAGAAGCTCACACCTTTGGTAGTCTGAACCAGCAGGGCTGGCCCCTACGCGTATGAGAGCCATCCATGATATCATCAAGAACGAGAAAATATGCTTGAAGCTGCAAATCACAAAGAAAAGATGGGTCAAACTTGCAACCAATGTGGAGCAGAAAAGCCGCAAGCATTCAATACACAGGAGTCGCTGTGTAGCCATACCCATTCAATACACCAACCAAGTGCACAAGACTGAAAAACTTCATCTTCCGTTAGGTCCCTTCCTTCCTTGAGTAATTTTAAGCTGTCAACAACAGACAGTCCTCGATTCAGCTTTCCTCCGGGAACATTGTAGTCCAGCATCTGAAACAAAGGGACACAAATACTCAATTATGACGTACAAATATCAGAAAGAAATGGAAAACAAAAGTGGTTGAGAGAAACATAAAAATTCAGATCACACAAAGCACAAGAACAATTTTTAACTGAAGTTTTATGGGAACTACGATAAACCAAGACACAAAGGCATACACGTATGCATGTTATACATCGGTTAATTCTAGATTTACATTGCTATTATGGTTACACCTTCAAAATGCACAAATCACATAGCAAGGGAAATAAATCTTGCATATGTGCAACTAAATAAGACAAAGAAAACCATGTATGCACACTAAAAGTTCAGGCATGACTACAGTTGCTAAAACTCATTCATGTTAAGACGTAATTGTAATTCTATCAATCACTAATCTTTGGAATTGGATCTTCTAATCAAGCTTCTAATCTTGGAATCAAGCTTCCAAAAAGCAATTGCAGCAAGCAAAGCTTATACCTACATTCTTATAAAAAGTCAAATGAATACCAATCTAATTCTTACAAAATCAACCCATCAAGATTTTCAGCCCAGAAACATATTAGAAAAATATGGATTTTTCCAGAATCGAATAAACTTCCACAGCTCACAACAACTTAGAGACCAAACTCAATGTAACAGTAACAAAAAAAAACACAGGATCTGTAACACAAAAGAAGTTAAGAACAAACTCAATGCAACAGTAACACCAAAAAAGACTCGATCTTTCAAAGCCATGCACAATTGCACATTAAGTCATGAATCGAAAACAAAACCCAGAAAGAGATAGAATACCCGCTCGATCCATTGACGAGAAACGTCTGTGAATTCGAAAGCAGGGTCGTTGAGGAGATCCGATTTCAAAACAGAGTAGACCTCCAAGAACTTGGACCTCAAATTGCTCATTCTTCTTCAGCTCAGCTCAGCTCAGAGAGAGAAGGGTGTGGAGGACTGCCAAGGAAAAGGTGTGGGCTTTCGATTTAAACGTGAAAGGAGGAAAGAGAAGGGTCTTCGAATTGATAGCCGCAAGCTTTGAACGAGTGAAGCACTAAAATCTAGACTACTAACTACTTAACTAGTCAGACAAAGAGTACTAAGTCAGGTCTGGTGGCTCTAGTTGTCAGTTAGGATTTCCTTTTGATTTAAAATTAAAATTACACAGAAAAAAACAAATTGGATCTGAGTATCTGACATATTTTAATTTTTATCAACAAAATTTAGGAATTTAGGACATATTTTAATTTTAAAATACTACAATATATCAATTTAAGTCACAAATTACATATATTATTCTTTAAACTGAATTGAACCGAACCTAAACTTTAAAAATGTAAAACTTTAAATTTTGTAAAACTCTAACTTTCGGGACTCAACTACTATTTAGTCTATTAGATAATATTGGTAGAGTTACAAAGTTTGAATTCCCCTTTCTTATTGATTAAAAGAAGAAAAAAAACCCTCTAAATTTCTTGTTGCTTAATCTATTGGTCAAACTACCGTAATAAGCTAATATGGAACACCACATTGACTAATATGAAGTGATGCTAAATTGAGGACTGAGTTACTAGAGTTAGTAAAGCAAAATGAAAGAAATAATAATAAAAAATATTAGGAGGATGATATTTTTGCTAATTCTTATGCTTATGTTTAGGGTTTAGAAGGATGATATTGATGCTAATTCTTATGTCTTTTTTCGCAAGTACAACGTACGAAACTACGAACTAACTACCAACCAACTAACCAAGCACTATGGGCATGAAACGACAAGATTTTTTTTGGCTACTTTGTCCAAACGGCAGCTATCTCTTTCTCATTGATGTCGTCCTTGTTTGAACTTTGAAGTAAACTAGTAAAGGACGTCACCGATTCTATAGTCCGGCACTGCCAAACTCTGCTGATCTGCTCAATCTAGTGCATTGATGTTTTACATTTACAAACCACCCTCGGACAAGACACAACCACTTTTATACTCGTTGATCAAACCTAACGGCTCACCATCAATATTTTAGAGCATTATACAATTTTCTTCGAGCAATAATTCAATAAAAAAATTTGATTCCTCCGCTTAGATGTAAAGATGTAATACAAAGATGAATGCATTAGTTAGTTATCTGTACATCTGTTTATATGTACGTGTATTCCACATATTAATGCCATTGTTTTGGTACAAGGTGGAGAAACTTTTAAGGATACCAGCATACATCGTTCTCTTTTCTGTGTGTGTATTCAAATATTATAAACTTAAATTGGTATAGTTTGGTTACTGGTGAGCTCCACTGTACAAGCAAATCAACTCACTCAAGTAACCATGTAAAAATCACACCAAAAAAATAACAAAAAGACAAACAAGACAAAGATCTCTGCCGAATTGTTGTTCGGTTTCCTATCTCTGCAGTTCTTGCTTGCAAAGAGGGCAGCAAGATATAATCCGAAGCCACTGATCGACACACTTGAGGTGAAACATATGCAAACATGGCAACTGCCTCACTTCTTCTTTATCCCTATACTTGGCCAGGCATATACAGCAGTCCTGTAATACAAGAAAAAGAAACCGATTAATTGTCCATCCATATATGGCTATTTTCGTGACATTAAATCACTAAACTCGGAAAGTTCAACTGCATATTTAAAGAGCGTATAGGTAATTGGAGTTTCGATGTCGAAACCTCTTAGGACTAGAGTTGTGATAACATGTTAGACAATATTGAACTTTAAAAGCTTAAGCAGTGACTTACTGGATCTTCATTTGCAAGGTCTGAATTGCCATCACTACCAAGCTCTACTGTGGTGTTAACTTCTTTATATCTCCAGCTAGGAAGCTGAGATATTTGGTCGTCGGATGCTGCTTTGTCAATGGAGCCCATGTTCATGTTGTATCCAAGCATGCTGCTAATTAGAGGAACACAGCAACATAGCAACACAAACAGTAGGAATGGAAAAGAGTAGCTGATTGCATTCCAAGCAAGCAGACAGACACAGAGCACATGGAGTTTTGGGGCTCCAGGGAATGAGCTAAACCGAGAATCAAACACCCAAACATTACCCATTACAAACCATATTGCAAAGAACAGCTCAAGTGAGGTTCTACACCTGTTCATCAAATGTGTGGTCCTGCAAAATGTGCAAAATTCCATATTAGTACTCTAGTATTTGCAATTATTAATCACAATTCGCAACCGTAATGACCAAAAGGAAGTAACTGAGGCTTATAAAAAGTACCTGGACTCTTCAGTGCTTCTTTGTTGTTCTATATCAGATAGGTTGAAACCATCTCCCTGAGTCAGATAAAGTAGCCTGTAACGACCAAATAGTAGCAGCAAATTGAGAACGCATCCAATATCATACCCAACAATCCAAATCCTCATAGGCCAAACCGGCTTCTCCCTTTCCGAAACAACCAGAGTAATTGTCGTGATGCTTATCTGAACAACCAAAGCTATGAATTCCAGCATCATCCAAGTACTGGAATTGAAAGGGTTCGATCCAAGATCAGACCTTGATCCATTTTGGTAGTGGAACACTCTTCTCAAGAAGATGAACCACCTTGCTCTAGATATCCTCATAGCCATTCTCATCAAGAATGAAGAAGGTAGAGGTCTAGATGACCTCGTCCTCACATTCACAGCCATTCGATTCTCTCCTGGAGAACTCGATGAAAACGAAACAGCACTGGCAGAGTTACACATGGAATCTGGTGGGAAAAGGTAACGGGTATGCATAGAGAACGATTCTATTGGCCACTATATATATGGTGTGAGCTGGATTTGGGAGACTAACATGAAATATATGAGAGTTTAATCACAAAAATTGTGCTGGGCATTTTCACAAATAGGTGGTGTGCAGTTGGTCTTGACAGAAAAGCCTTGTAATATAATATTCATGTAACCTTCATGTTTTCAGTAATAGTCATGAGAGTTAAATGAGGCAAAAGGTGAAAAATACCATATGAGTTGAGTAGCCACAAGCACAATCTAGAATCTTGTATCTCCAAGGACTCAAAGCTTCAATCTTTAGCTTGTAATCAACTGCCACAAACCCAAAACCCCAATTTCAGAAACTATGAAAGTCTTTCTCTCTCTCCAATAAAGCTTACACCTTTACACTGAGAAGTGAGAAACTCCCTCCAAAGCAAAACCCTTTTTATGGGTGTACCTCAAATTGAGTCCTTTGTTGAATTGTAGCAGAAACTCAATCAACGTGCCACCAAATATGCCAAAAACTTCCAAGGCCTAAATACTAGGACCTGAAACCCCAAAACATGCAGAAGAGGCCAAACTGTGAATTGGGTATTCAAGGATGGACCACAACAATATGAGCAAGATCAAAGAAACTGAAGTGTATAAAAGGGGATTGGGGAAAATAGGTGTGAAGAATATGTCAGGAAGGTGAAGAGTTGGGGTCTGAGATGGTGACCAAAAATCAGCAACTAAAGGGGCTTTGCTTTGATTCCAAGTGAATCACAAAGTTTGGAGGGAAGCTAACCGTTGTTGGCCTAACTTCCCTCTTGCTTTTGTTTATTAAGCAAGCAAAGCTGAGAGATCAGCTACTGCTCTTCTTCAACTGCAAATTTCTCTCCCATCTTTATCCTTTTCTCAAATACAAAATTTAGGATAAAAGCAAAAGATATTTTGTTTGGATTTTAAAGCTGATAAATCTGGTTTTGGAAGTTAATTGGATAACAGATAAAGTGATAGTTTGAGAATTACGGTTAGTAATTGTTTGTTTAAGTATCTTTGTTGTTGTTAGTTTAAATTCTGGCGGGTACAGTGCCTGGGGTGACATTGTTGAAATGTTGAGTTGAGCAGTTAATTTGTTGGCCACCTAATCAGATCTGCAGCTGCATTATTTAGGAGCACCATGGCCCCTTGTTGTTCCATATCTTATACCATTAATTATATTTCACGCACTGTCTTAGTCTTGTATTTTTTTTTTCCATTATTTATTGTGGGTCTGTCTTAAATTTGAATCGCATATCATGTTAGATTCTTTCATACATGACCGTCTATCATACCATCTATTGGGCGGTTCTTCAAAATCGTAATGTAGAAATTATACCTTATTGAAACCATCTGGTGATCCAAACTTGTGTGCGTAGAGTACGTGTGAGTTCACTGACGATATGACATCCTTCTTTTTTGAAAAAGTGAGGCTTCGATCACCAACACATCCATTTACAATATAACTTATCATCAAAACTATATATTGTTTATGTTGCTTTTGAAGAATTATCTTTGAAAATCATAAAAATTATACTCGAAAAATATTAAATCATCTATTCGTCATAGAGTTTATAAACAAACAGAGTGTGTCATGTAAAATTCTCAAGTAATTTTGTTGTTCTTAATTCTTCTGATAATTAATTAATTAATGGTGTAGATAAATCAAAATGTGGTGTTTCTTGGACCTTAAGATCGAGTTTGAATATATCAAAATGAGTCAATATATACAACGTCATAAAGTATTCAAAATGAGTTCCAACTCCCTCACATTCTTCAGGAGCAAGCCACGTAGCATTTGGACTGGTATGTCGACCTAATTAAGATTGAAGCCTTAAACCAATAGCATGAGAACCAATATACCTTGTAGGATCTGCAGAAGTGCAGAGTACCTTCCAGATGATGTTGTCAACATCTTCTTCATTAATTAAGTTAATCCACATTAAATTGAATATTGAAGAAGAAGATAGAACATCTTGGTTTTGAATCAAATCACATTCAATTTTGAAGCTAAAGTTTTTGTAGGGCAAGTCTCACGTGTTTAGCCCTAAGAAATCGATGGCCTTGATTGGTCTCATCATGGAGGCTGCTATGATAATGAATATAAATTAGTATTTGGATCATTACCCAAATTGAATCTTGGGAAAGGTGGCTATAGAACATGCATGTTTTATATGAACGTATCATATTAAACTGAAAAAGTGAACGTTAATTAATCACAAGTGCATTTCATAGCCTTTAGTTTGTCACATATCTAGCTTGATATTCTAATTAACTCCAACTAATTCAAAAGGTGAACGTTAATTAATCACAAGTGCATTTCATATATAGCGTTTAATTTGTCACATATCTTGATATTCTAATTAACTCCAACTAATTCACAAGTCATGACCCATTTGTCATTGTGCAATTGAAAGAAGAAGAAAAAAGATATAAATAATTAAGGAGAACAACAACAACAACAACATTGGTCTTTGACAAAGAAAAGTTTGATTTCCATGTAATGACTGGATAATGTGAAAGTCGACAATTTTCCCTTAAATTGCTACATGGCAAATATCTACTCTCCCGGAGAATTACAACAATAATATATTAATATAGAATATTTATTTTGGAGAGCGTAGCTCCATTATATTTATCAAGCAAGCAATATGTTTCTGGATAAACTTGCTTCATTAGGAATTTAATTAAGATACAACAACGATCAAAGTTATTCATGATTTACTAATTTTTCAATAAATTGGTACAAAGTCATGTTGTTTGATAGATTATATATTATATTTATCTCGCACGTACAATAAGTAAGATAAAATACATATGGGATATATAAGACTAGATTTGAGAGTCATGAAAAAGATGGCACACATATATTACACATACGTACGTTTTTACTCTGATAACATTTTTTTTTATGAGATTTTAGAATGTCGATAATGGAAAGTAAAATATATATTACTTAGATGATAGATTACGTAGATGACTAATATGCTTGCAACGTGTTAAAGATAAATTCGCATTCTTAAAAAGGCAAGCTAAGCATATAAGGACTAGGAAGAGAAAGAATTAATAGAGAATCATAAAAGTTAATCAAGCTTGGAATTTGATTCGTAATTGACCACTGAAACGAACTTGACCATATAACCATCTTAACCTGTAATTTGTAGCAACGTGTTTTAAGTTTTAACAACGTGTTATATATTTATATATAAATACTTTCAAGTGTAAACAATACCTATACTTATTTGTAACTTTAATCACTACGTGGTAGGAGATTGTGGAACTCATCAAGCAAAAAAGAGCTCAAATTTTATTTAAAAATCGAGTTGTTCTACCATATTGAATTATACTCGATCATCATGCTCTTGATAATGTTTTGCTTGTTTTAGTCTTTGGTTGATTACTAATCAATCCACTCTTGTTATATTTGACATAAATGTTGAATGATTACGGATCATTGTATAATATTGCATCAAAATTCATAAGCGGGGTAAGCTTATGAAGTGTTGCCTTTTGATCTAAATTGCAAGAGATCAAAACCCACAAGTCCACCCACACAAAGCAAAATACTCGAATCAGTTGAGCTAATTTTTGCCATGAAAATATGTATATATATTATCTCCATTGCATGCAAGAAAACCAGACTACAGAGAGTATATCTATTATTGTTGACCTATTTTTATTTAAAAATTACTTACTTACCATTTTATTTGTCATTTCAAAAAGTGATCAATATATACCTACATTTAAAAAAAATCATAGAGATACCTCTGACATGCTATGACATACTGAAATATGTTAAACCATGTCAGAGGTATCTCGGTGATATGTTTTTATAAATTTAAATACTTATTAATTAATTTAAAAAATTGAGTGTACGTGAAAGTTTAGAATCATGTTGAAGAAAAAAATCATATTTTGTTGGTAGCCGCAGTTTTCTTCTTGGGAAATATCGAGCTTCCGGTTGCTGATGTGTCAAAACGGTGGCGTTCTATTTGTCTAAAAGAGTAAAAGCAAATAAAAGGGAAATTGTACGTAGGATACATCCGTAATTATAGGTAAGAAGTAAAGTCCACCGTCCACGGCAAAGTTGTACATTTGAGTCAATCAGCCTCTGTTAGCTCTCGTCTTCTTCCACCTCTCCCAAGGTAATAATCATTTCAAGTTTTCAACAGCCCGAAGTTTCTTTCAGTCATAATGATCTAAGTATTGGGATGATTTGGTTTATTCTTGGTTTTGAATCAAACCCTTTATAGTATAGCAAAGTAGTACGTATTTCTGACTTTTCTTGCAGATTCCACTTTTATCTGGTTTTGCAGTTCATCTTTGTTGTTTGTTTGTTAGATTTGATGGATATCGATGTCGTGGATTGGAGGATGGGCTTGATGCCAGATTCACGAGCAAGAATTATGATCAAGATGTAAGTAAGAAAAGCTAGATATCCATGAGGCTGTAATTCTTGTCTTTTTAGTAGAAGCTAATCGTCTTATTCTTACTGTTGGGGTCAAAATTTGGTTTTTACTGGATGTTTTGGGATGGTTAGACACTGAATCAGGTTGCTTTGGTTCATGCCATAACATGGTTTGTGTGGAGAACTGGAGATGAACATTAATGATGGTAAAAGATGGTGTCATAGTATATTCTTTTGTCATGGCATGGTCTAAGATAAAGGGAAACCTCATCATTAAGTAGAGGCAATACTCAGCAGCAAGTCAAATATAAGGTACTAATTGAAAGAATACAGATTGAGAGATGTGAGGGATATGTAGGTAAAGACTGGTTTTTTTAAGCTTAAGTAGAAAATTAGTGTCTGTGTAGGTGCATATTCGTTTACTTAAATGAAGGATGCTTAAAGAGATGTACTAAAGTAGTAAAATTAACAAGCTTAAATTACATATACCAGTTTTGTGGGAATTGAGATTCTTACTGTCAAATTATGCTTTCTCTTCAATAGGGATTGGGAATTGCTGAGGTCTAGTTCCGTATAAGTTTGTATTGGACATTGAAGTCAGAAGAGTACATGTTATTATTTTGGATTGCAAAGCTGCACTGTATTAGGATACTCTTTATTTCTAGTTTTTATTCTTTGAAGTGGACTAGCTCCTTCTTCACTGCTAATCTCTTAAGAGATTTGATAAAATGTTACAACCTCTCTGAATTCATTTTGCTGTTACAACCTCTCTGTGCTCCGTGATTAGTTACTTATTACATGTATTGCATGTAAAGAATTGGATGTACTTATTAGGCGGCTAGGCGCATCTTTATTTCATCTCTCTTTATGTGATGGATAATTGCACTCTAAGTTTGGAATGGTTCTCTTTTTCTAGAAGGTGTTACTTTCTTCATGCCATAAGAGTGTTTGTATTTGTGAAAATGCTCATTAATAATAAAAGATCAATGGTTCCTTTTAACTCTTCAAGTAGCTTTTTATATTAGAGACGTGCCATAGTTTGTTGTAAAGTTAATTTCAACTTGAGTTTAGAGTTCTTAGCTAGCAGTGAGTTCAATTATGGAAAGCATGCGATTTGAGAGATATGATGGAGATGTAGCAGAATAAGACTGGTTTTATCATAAAAATAGACGATTCATATTCTTTGTACAGATGCATATTAATTCATGTGGATGTATTGGAGTCACTAACCTTGAATCATAATACTTGAAAGCTAAAAGAGCACATGCCATTTTACCTTGTCCATTATGCTCGTTTTTATATATTTTCTTTTGGGACAATTCAGTCCACTGATTGCTATTTTCATCGCTCTGATTTTACTTTTGTTGTCAAGAACTCGATCTCCATGCGTTGATGTTCAATAACTTATGAACTGTATTGCATGTAAAGAGTTGATATGTTGAAGAGGCATTTCCCCTTCTCTGGCCAAGAAGGACAACTCGAAATGGAGAGAATTGCTGCAAGGTTTGAGGAAAAGATGTACACTGCTGCATCAAGCCAGGTACTTCTATAGATCTTCGGGTTCTAAGGGTCCATGGTACATATATATTACCATTACCTTCATAGTACACTATTGTTTATTTTGCAACTCTTTGTATTGGGGATATATTCATAGCTTAATAATCTTTGTTTTTTGTTTTTTGTTTTTTTGCGAATCCCTTTTTGCAGTCAGATTATCTACTAAAAATTTCTCTGAAGATGCTAGCTTTGGAGACCAAGGGTCGTGCAACAACAACCCCCTCCAATCTGAAACGGCATCGTGTCCTAGCTTGACATAGAGTTATAGAAGTCGTGTAACTTGTCCTTTGTAAAATAGAAAATATGATTGTACTTGTGAAATAAGAAGAAAATGCAGAATTTCAGAAACTCCAAGTGGTTGCTGAACAATAGGAAGAAGCAATTCAAAAGCTGTCTGTAATATTGCTTAATAACTACTTACTCTATAGTCTACATACAAACTCTATTTCTAGCTGGAAAATAGCATTTTCTTGTTCATCAAGATCAAGATTAATTATTTTCTCGATCTGAACTTGTATCGGTATATATATAACTGCATAAAGAATGACCAAGGATTGATCAAATTAACACACGCAATTAGTTGATTGTTGAAGGATTTATATTTATATTACATTTATAGAATAAGGTTTCTTACAAAACCAAGAATAGGGCTGTGTCAATGGGTGGTGTCGGGTTGGGTTGGGTTCGGGTCATGTCAATATTTTTATCATGTCAAAAAGACAAATTTAAATTCAACCCATTTAATAATCGTGTGAAAAATTTAAATCCCAACCCAACTTATTTATTAAACGGGTAACTTGTTAATAACCGACCTAATCCGTTTAATAATTAGGTCGTGTCATGTTGAATTCAATGATCCATTTACACAATTTACCAGGTTAACATTGCGGCCCATTTAACTAAAAAAAATGCATTAAAATCTTGAATGTAATATTACATAACTTCACCGTCATGTTGTCTTCACATCATAAGAAGAAATATAAATACATGGATCATAAATAAAACATAGGTAGATAAATCCAATTGTAAAAAAAAAAAAAAAAAAAAAAATTTGACGCCAATGCCAAGATGAAGGGGCTTAGGGTTTGTGTATTAATTTAGAACTAAGACATAGATTTTATAGTGTTAGATTTTTAGTGCTAAACTGTTAATCAACTAACTCTAAAAGTGAAAAAAAACTTATTCAGCTCAAGTATATAATTAAAATTACTTATTTTTAATGAGTCGTGTACTTAGGGTTATATATAACTCGACCCAACTAGTTTAATAAACGGGTTACATGAGTTTATTTTGTGTTGGCGGGTTGACCCGTATATGATCCATTTATTAAACGAGTTTTGACGGATTGACCTATAAATGATCAATTTTTTAATCGTGCGAGTTCAACTCGCTTAATTTCGTGCAGGTTTCGAGTCGTGTCGGAATTGACAGCCCTACTAAAAAGAGAAATTTTGATAAATGCCCCTTTTTGGGGCTTCAAATTGAAAAATACCCATGTTTTCATAATATTTTGAAAACTACCCACATACTACATGAAAAGCCTAATATACCCTCACACCCTTAATCCCTAATTACCCAGATTATCTCCTAATTGTTTTCTCTTTCCCCGCGATACCTCCGGCCGCACCCTTCCTCACTTTCTTCTCCGGCTGCAGCTCCTCCATTCCGGCCACCTCTGAACATCGGAAGGGCGGCGACACGTTCATTTCGGAGGCGCAAAGCAAGAGAAGTTCGTGGCTTGTTTAATCGGTGACGGCTGGCCGCGAATAAAAGGATAGAGTATTGGTAGTTCCGGCAGCTTTTGCAGCTTTTTCCGGCGTCTCCGATCACCATTTGTCATAAACGAGGTATGAAAATTGGGCTACGGGAGCGACACCAAATCACATGGATTTGTGGAAGCCTGAATTTTCTCCCTCTTTCTCTCTCTCTCTCTCTCTCGCGGATTCTCTCTCTCCCTCCCTTCACTGTCACCGTCGAGCGACAAGCCTCCGCAGGTTGGTTTTCAACACCGCACCCACCAAGAGGAGCGGCCTTGGCAGGCGAACCCAGCCCAGCTTATTTCTCCCCAAAACGTGCCGGCAAACCGCTGTGTGAAAAGCCTGAAGTCACCGTTGTCTTTCTGAATTCCTTCAAATTCCCTCCTTACCTATTGATGATTGACCTAGGTTATTCTAAATTTGGGTTTGCATAAGTGAGGAGATGGTTTGGCATTGATTAATCGGAGGGATTGATTTGGGTTTTTTCATATATTTTTTTCTGGTTTTCCACCTGGGTTTGTTTCTTGCTGCAGTTTTTGTTGAAATTGAACTTCAATGGGTTTTCATGTGATTGGAGTAATGGAATCACAATGGGAATTATGCTGTTTGAAAAATCAAAATTGAACCAATGGTTGAGAGTTTTGTGGAGATGAAGAGATGGTTTGGAATTAATTGATCGGAGGGATCGATCTTATTTTTTTCATTGTATTTTTTTCTTATGGTTTTCTACCTGGGTTTGTTTTCTTGCTGCAGCTTCTATTGAAATTGATCTTCAATGAGTTTTCATGTAATTAGAGTAATGGAATCACAATGAGAATTCTGCAGTTTGAAAAATCAAAACTGAACTAATGGTTGAGACTCGAGAGTTTTGACTCTCTTTGAAAAAAATTGCGATAGTTTCTGGGTTTTTCATTCATCCTCTTATGTTCTCAAATTGCAGCTTAGAGAGTCCTTGTATCACCAAACATGGTACTGTTAATTTAACCCAGCATAGAGAGTTCAGGACAATGTAAGAAAATAAGGAGGGCTATGAGAGTCCTATGTACCAAACATGACCTAATTGTTTAGGCCAAGGAAAAAAAAATGTCATTAAGTCATGAAGGATTCACACACAAAAAAAATCAGTAATAGACCAAAAACAAAAACAATACTAGGTTCGGACAAAAAAAAAAGACATTAAGGGTTCAAACAAAAAAACAATTCATTAAGGGTATATTCGGCTTTTCATGTAGTATGTGGGTAGTTTTCAAAATGATATGAAAACATGGGTATTTTTCAACTTGAAGCCCCAAAAAGGGGCATTTATCAAAATTTCTCTGCTAAAAATCTTAAAGTATCAACGCATTGCACTAAAAGCCATAAATGAGGCTGGATTAAGCAGGACTAACTGTGCCAAGTCAGCCTCCCCTAACAGACCATTCACTGAAAAAAGTTAAAGAGGGCGTGAGAAAAACGCACGCATTCATAAATATATAATACTAGGAAATCAAGGAAAAGCCGAAAATCAAGGAAGTGTGACTGTGTGAGCAAGTCAGTCTGCTCCTGCTATACTCTACAAACAAGACTCATTCCTTCTTATCCTTCGCAACTTCCGTCGTCTCCAATTTCCTGATCACTATTTGACCCTTTTTCCATCTTCACATCCCTCAAAGAAAACGGTAATGAAATTTTCAATCTTTTTTCTCGTCAATTTTTGTAAAGATTCTGCCTTTTTAGGTTGTTCAATTCTGGTTTTGTGGATATACAATTCCATGATCATAATTTTGTTGCTCAGATTATCTTTAAAGGTTGTTGCCTTTTCGATTGTATGTGAATTGCAAGCCTTGGTTTTGCTTAGTTGAATTCAGGAATTGTATATTGAAATCCTGCTTAAAATCTAGGTTAAATGGATACATCAAGAATCACCATGTTCAATCAAAGTTAGCAACTTGTGTACAATATTTTTGCATTTTTGGTAGGCTTTCATTGAACTTGGTATTCAATCTTCTCTTGTTTTGTTTGACATGTTGTTGGGTTGGTTAGGTTTGATACTTTTATGGATAGCAACAATGGGAGTCCTCCTCCTCCTCCTCAAGGTGGAGACCCCTCAATGGAAGCAAGCGATTGGAGGAGCCATTTGCAGTTCGAATCGCGGCAAAGAATCGTCAATAAGATGTTAGTATGCTGAATTTTGAGTGGATTGGTTTATTCATCCTGAATTCAGTTTTGTTGTTATGAAATCTACCTGGATTAGTATGTCAATAACTTTTGAATGTGTTGCATGTAAAGAATGGACACATTGAAGAGGCATCTTCCTTTTTCTAGTCAAGAGGGATTACATGAACTCAAGCAAATTGCTGTACGGTTTGAGGAAAAGATTTATACTGCTGCTACAAGCCAGGTACTTTCAGGACTCTTGGTGTCCTAATCTTCCATAGCATACGTAGTAGTTATGCTTTTTTTTTTGTGTGTGTTTGTGTGTAACTAGCAATTTAACACAACTTTTGTATTGTTTCCAGTCGGATTATCTAAGGAAAATTTCTCTGAAGATGCTCACAATGGAGACCAAGTCTCAGAACACAATGGCCAATTTTTTACAAACCGACTCTGCTGGTAATAGCTACAGACCCCCTGAGCCAGGTAAAAACATGATGCAAAACATGATCCTATTTTGTGCACTCTAGACTGGAATTCTTTTGGACTTTTGGTATAAATTTTTTGTGTTTACTTTTCTTGCAAATGATGGAGTTATGATGCCTTACTGTAAAAAAGAAAAGATTGAATTATGTAAACCATGTTGAATATAATTCGTTTGTTTTTGTCTTCATGCCGTTTATTTTCTGGGAAATGTTTAACCAACCTTACCTCGATCTAGCTTATTTTTTGTTATAGGAAGCATAGTTTTAACTGTTACAACTTTACTTGATTCTTTTTGGTGCTTTTTTGTTTCAATTATTGTTGGCATTTCTGTCCAAAAAGGTTATGTTTAGCATTATTTCTTTTCATTTGATATGCACTGCTGCTTTTTTTTGTTTTTTGTCAGATACACTTCTGCTTTTTATGAATGATGATAAATTCTGTTGCTCAGATTATCCTTAAAGGTTGTTGCTTTTTCGATTGTATGTGAATTGCAAGTCTTGTTTTTGCTTAGTTGAATGCAGCAATTGTATATTGAAATCCTGCTTAAAATCTAGGTTGAATGGATCCATCAAGTATCACCATCTTCAATCAAAGTTAGCAACTTGTGTACAATATTTTTGCATTTTTGTTAGGCTTTCATTGAACTTGGTATTCAATCTTCTCTTGTTTTGTTTGACATGGTGTTGGGTTGGTTAGGTTTTATAAATAACAGCATTGGAAGTCCTTCTCAAGGTGGAGAGCCCTCAATGGAAGCAGGCAATTGGAGGAGCAAATTGGCCTCGGATATGCGGCAACAACTTATCAATAAGATGTTAGTATGTTGTATTTTGATTTATTCATCGTGAATTCACTTATGTTGTTAAGAAATCTGGCTGCATTTCGTTAACTTTTAATTTTGTTGGATGTAAAGAATTGCTACATTGAAGTGGCATCCTCCTTTTTATGGTCAAGAGGGATTAGATGAACTCAAGAAAACTGCTGCAAGGTTGGAGGAAGAGTTTTATGCTGCTGCCACAAGCCAGGTGCTTCCATTACTCATGGTGTCCTATTTTTCAAATGGTGTATGTGTACGTATAGCTAACAATGTAATCTAATTTTTTTGTTGATCTCTGTCTCTAGACGGATTATGTACAGAAAATTTCTCAGAAGATGCTCACATTTGTGAACAAGCCTCAGAAGACAATGGTCAATTCTCTAGAATCCAACGGTGCTGGTAATAGCAATGGACTTCTCAATCCAGGTACAAACACCTAAGAAAAATATACTCCTCTTGCATGCAAGCCGGGCTTATTTTTTATCTCCTTTTTTTTTGTTTCATTTTGTGTTTATTTGTTCTATTTTGCTTGAGTACTGAGTAGGGTCTTCTGGTATGCAACCCCAAGTCACCAATCAAGGACAATCAGTCTCTATGCCATTGCCAGCCAATCAGTCTCAAACAAGGCAACAATTCATACCAGGGAACATTCAGAATAACATTCTGCCTTCTGGAGTTCAAAGTTCTACTGGTTTATCATCTGCACTATCTCCTACCGTGCATTATCACCTGTACTACCTCCAACCTCCAGCCTCCGGTCAAAATATGTCCAGCTTATCATCTCCACAGGGTCTAAATATGTCTGGCTTATCATCTGCACTACCTCTTGCCTCTACGATGTCCGGCTTATCTTCTGCCCGGCCTCCTGCTTTATTTCCAACAGGTTCATAGACCACTCAGCTCCTATAAATTGCTTTTCTCCTTCACTTTCTTGTTTTCATATTATGTTTTTGGTGACTAATGGTGATAAATACTACATTCTCTCATATTCTTAACTCCTTTTCTCTTGATGATTTGTTTTAAGTTTATGTTGTCTAATGGTAAATAGTGATTATGAAGTTAAATAAAACAAAAAAAAGTAATTGTGGAACGTTATCTTGTAACTAGGAACCAGCTAACTGGGACCTATATTTTATCTGAAATGGGCAAATGGCTTTCATCCTTTTGATTGTCTGACATTGATGGTTATTAATTCTTGAGATTGATATATTAGTTTATAGATCGAGAATTTTCAGTGAAGCTTTATGCTTATGCTGCTTCAAGGGTATGGTTGTCATTTACTACACTTTGTTGTCCATGGCTTTATTATCTATAATCTTGTGCGTACCCTGTTTGGTTTTAGCATTTGGAACTCCCAGTGTATTCTTGGTCATTTCTTGTTGCGTTATTTGTTTTTTTTTTTACAAAATCATATATTTTAAACTCTTTTCTGCAGGATAGTTTTCCCGTTTTCTAGCCCAATGTTCTGCTAGTAATGCTTTATCTCAAATTTTACCCTCCCTCGTACGCAAATTTCTTATGGTTTTTATGCAGCAAAATTCTGTGTCTTCTTCATCAGGGGCTCTAACAGCTCAGCAGAACATGATGAATCCATCGCAGCCAATTTCCAGTATGGTTCCAGGACAAGGAAATGCACCGAAGAACTTTCTGCAGCAGGTCCCTGTGGGCTCTATCCAACAAACTCCCGTCAGTGCTCCCCAACAAGCTAACATGAATGCCTTGTCATCACAGAATGGGATTAACATGCCGCAGGCAAACATTAGTCAGCGACAGAGGCTGCAGCAGTTGATAGGGGTGCAGCAGATATTTCAACAACGGCAACAGCAACGGCAGCGGCCTGGAGAGTTGCTGACACATCAGATGCCACAGCTTCACCAAATCAGTGTTGTTAATGACGTGAGCAAGAATGCCTCGTCATCACCGAGTGGGAGTACTGTGCTGCAGGCAAGCATCGATTCCCTTAAGTCAAATTCTGGTATTGTTGATAACCAGCATCTGAAGCAAGAACAGCAACAGAAAATGTTTCAGAATAAACTCAAGCTACCATATCAACAGCTACAGATGCAGATGCCGCAGATACTTCAAGACAAGCAACAGCAGCAGATACAGCAACTACAGCAACAAGCAAAGCAGCAGCTGCATCATATCTATTTCATTTACCTTATCTTTCTCACCATCCTGTTGGGTGCTGCCTTTTTCGGGACAGGCTACTGATGTATTCAGGCTTTGTTCTCCCCTAGCGTACTGTCGACTTTTTCTTTGTACTTTTCTAACTTTAAGTTGATCGTGATATTTCTCAGGGACAACTTTTTTTAGCTGAACTTAATTGTGATACTTCTTTTGAGGACAATTTATTGTGTTGGTTTATTCAGTTTATGGTAAATAACTTGCTAAATGTATGCGTTGAAGAGGAACCCCTCTGGTCAAGTGGGATTACAAGAACTCGCGAAGTTGCCTGTAATACAAGGTTTGGAATTTATGGTTACAATTTTATTTTCTATAAATAATAGTTCATTTTGAAGGAAAAAACCCAAGGTATCTCTACTACTAAAGCCACGCTTTCCATTTATATTGGTGATACGACTGGTTTTTGAAATAGACGTTTATTATTATTATTTTTTGGATTAAAAAAAAAGGGTGCACATCCTAAATGTCAATTTACATTCATTTTAATTTTTTTTTTTCAATGTGAAATGCCGTCCACTGGTGAAACTGTGAAAGGCATTGCTTTTGGTTTGGCCATTTGGGTAGACATATCGGTAACAACCTAGAAAATGCATACAATAACTTTTGCGGGATAGAAAATGTCATTCACATATTATGTAGGGTTGAAAAGGAAAGTGAAGGCAGGTTCGACAGTCTTGGTGTGATTGTATTGAGGCTCTATCTTCAGTAGCTGTTGGGGCAAAAGTTGATATAGGTAGGAAACTAGGAAAATGAGAAATATTATATAGTATTGGAGAATCGAAATTACAATGCGTTTATGAACTTTTGGTGAACTATTTTACTAAAGAAACTTCTAGGATTCCCGAGTAAGATCTAATCTCAAGTCTCAACATACAAATGAAGAAATAAATTGAGGAAACACTCGAGTCCAATGTTTTCTGATTGGTAGTTCTTTGATTTGCATATCAAAGTCATGAAGGAGATTTACTTGCCCGAACTAAGTGAAATGTACCAGAAAATTGTTAATAAACTTCAGCAGGTATGTCGATCTCAATTTTTCTCATGTAATTTCTTGCTAAGTTTTAGTCACCAAGTGTATGCCTTCTGGTCTGATATGGATGATGAACTAGTGACTGCTGAGGTCTGGTTCCATATTATTTTTTAAACATGCTTACAATTTTAGCATAACTTAATCATGGTTATATTCTTTTGGGACAATTTATTCCATTGGCCAATAACATAAATCATAAATGTAATCTCTGTCAACTGTCACTAGGTATGTGTAAATTTTCATTCATAAAAAGCAGAAGTGTATATATCTGACAAAAAAAGAAAAGAAAGCAGCAGTGCATATTGTGACCTACCGAAGATTTTCATGAAAATTTTGCGGAATTAAGCATTTTAATTGTCATGGTTTGTTCACAAAAATGTTACCACATCCAGAAATTTACTATGTACAATCGAAAATCTATTGAGCAAACCGAAGATCTACAATAAAAAATGTTTTATAAAGGCTTAATTTTAGGTTTAGTATTTAATTATTTTTTTGGTGAGTGGAATTCAGAATCTTACATTTTAAGAAGGGTGACATGACCAATTCAGAATCTTACATTTTAAGAAGGGTGACGTGACCATTCACTGAAAAAAGTTAAAGAGGGTGTCAGTCTACTCCTTCTATAGACTCTACAAACAAGACTCGTTGCTTTAGATCTTCCGTCGTCTCCAATTTCCTGATCACTATTTGACCCTTTTTCCATCTTCACATCCCTCAAAGAAAACGGTGATGAAATTTTCAATCTTTTTTCTCGTCAATTTTTTGTAAAGGTTCTGCCTTTTTAGGTTGCTCAATTCTGGTTTTGTGTATATGCAATTCCATGATCATAAATTTTGTTGCTCAGATTATCCTTAAAGTTTGTTGCTTTTTCGATTATATGTGAATTGCAAGCCTTGGTTTTGCTTAGTTGAATTCAGGAATTGTATATTGAAATCCTGCTTAAAATCTAGGTTAAATGGATACATCAAGAATCACCATGTTCAATCAAAGTTAGCAACTTGTGTACAATATTTTTGCATTTTTGGTAGGCTTTTCATTGATCTTGGTATTCAATCTTCTCTTGTTTTGTTTGACATGTTGTTGGGTTGGTTAGGTTTTATGGATAGCAACAATTGGAGTCCTCCTCCTCCTCCTCAAGGTGGAGACCCCTCAATGTCTGGGTTATCATCTCCACAGGGTCTAGATATGTCTGACTTATCATCTGCACTAGCTCTTGTTTCTACTGTGTCCGGCGTATCTTCTGCCCGACCTCCTGCTTTATTTCCAACAGGTTCATAGACCACTCAGTTCCTATAAATTTCTTTTCTCCTTCACTTTCTTGTTTTCATATTATGTTTTTGATGACTAATGATGATAAATACTACATTCTCTCATATTCTTAACTCCTTTTCTCGTCATGATTTGCTTTGAATTTATATCGTCTAATGTTAAAAAGTGATTATGAAGTTAAATAAAACAAAAAAAAAGTAATTGTGGAACCTTATCTTGTAACTAGGAAGTAGGAACCAGCTAACTTGGACCTATATTTTATTTGAAGTGGCTTTCATCCTTTTGATTGTTTGACATTTATGGTTATTAATTCTTGAGTTTGATATATTAGTTTATAGATCAAGAATTTTCAGTGAAGCTTTATGCCTACGCTGCTTCAAGGGTATGGTTGTCATTTCCTACACTTTGTTGCCCATGGCTTTATTAAAACCCAAAAATTCAGGATGACAACTTCTTAGCGTTATTCTTGCATTGCCAATATCAATAAGTGGAAAGGTTTAATTATAGGATGATCTGGTTATATAGGCAGTCTATAATACTGTCCCACTAGGACAAAGGAAATAGTATTTAGACCCTACTGTTATTAGTTTTTTGTCTACACCTAAATAGGTTCATAGATCACTCCATTCCTATAAAGTTATTTTTCCTTCACTTTCATTTTTGGATAGTACTTTTTTTATCATTATGTTGTTTCAAGAGTATGGTGGTCATTTGGTAATGTAATTATTCATGGCCTTACTATCTGAAATGTTGCGCATACTTGAAATCTTACCCAAGACAAATATTTTGTTTTAGCCTGTAGAGTTTCCGGTGTGTGCTTAGTCTGCTAGTTTTGTATGAAATTCACTTTTTGAACTGCTTCTGAAGGGTACTGCCAATTTTCTGCTAGTAATGCTTTTTCTCAATTATATGGTTTTTATGCAAATATTGATGTCCATGTAATGTATATTGTGTAGCGTCTGTAGATTCCACAGCCCAGACTGGACATACAAATGTTGCTGATTGGCAAGAGGAGGTCTATCAAAAGGTGAGGTCCCTGACTTCTAGGGATTATCCACAGGCTTATTGGGATATAATTAGCTGCTGTAACAACCTCAAATAATGGTACTGAAGTATGAACATAGTAGAAAACAGTACGTAGCGGGTGATACCATAGGGACACATTCTTCAGAAGAAAATTATGTTCACTTGTGATATAGGATTTGAAAAGCAGTGAAGGCATTGCTTTGGATTCAGCCATTTGGGTGGAGATAACATGACATAGCGGTGGTAACCTGGGAATACATAAACTAGATTATAAATGGGTAGAAAATCAATTTTCCTGGTGTTCGTACCCATAAGAAAATTGACATTCACATATTACATGTGATTAGAAAGGAAATTGAAGGCAGGTATGGCAGTCCTGGTAGGGGTTGTGTTAAGGCTCTATTAGGTTTCTCAGGAGCAACAATTGATGTCGGTAGTAAAGTAGGAATAGATGCTAAACATTATGTAGCAGCAGGGAATCAAACTTCCTATTATTCTCGAGAAGAAAATATTCCAAAGGTAGAGCAAACAATGCTTTATGGATTTTAATTTTTTTATTTATTTCCTTTCAAATTAGTTAACAAATGAAACTTCTAGGGTTCCTCAAACACAAAAACTTCAGAAGATCTTTAAAACTATGAGCAAATAATAGTCAAAGAGATCTTGTGATCTTATAGAATCTGCAATCATGTGGATACAACAAATATGTTTCTAATTATCTTTGATTTGCAGATCAAAGTCATGAAGGAGATGTACTACCCCGAACTAAGTGAAATGTACCAGAAAATTGCTGCTAAGCTTCAGCAGGTATGTTATCCCATTTTCCCTCGTGTTATTTTGTTACTAAACTTTACTTTGAAGCAGCCATTCCTTCGTGGCTATGGTGGTGGTAGTAATAGTATGATAGATTTCTCCATGTAATTGACCTTCTTTTTTAATCGCTGCAGCCATGTAGCCTGTGTACATGGCATTATTATCAGCATGCTAACATTAGTGGCTACAATGTCTTTGGCTTACCGCTCTTCTGTCTGATTCTGTTTGCTAGCATGACTCTGTTCCACAACAGCGTCAGTTGGATCAGTTTGAGAAGCTGAAAATGATTAAAACCATGCTGGAGCGCCTCATAACAGTCTTACTGGTTTCCAAAACTAACATTTCACCTGGTTTGAAGGATAAGTTGGGTTTATACGAGAAGCAGATGATAAATTTCATTAATGCAAATAGACCCAGGCAGCCTGTTTCTTCTCTGCAGCAAGGGTAGCTCCCCCACCGCATATGCAATCCATGCAGCAGTCATAATCCCAAATTTAGCAGAGGATTTTGTTAGGATTTCGATTGTTGTTTGTGAATTGCTAAACCTTTGTATTCGTTAGGATTTCGATTGTTTGTGAATTGCAAGCTTTGATTTTGCAAAATTAATGGATCAGCAAAACCAGCTATCTCAATCTCGAAGAGCAGTTCCGGGAAGTTCATTATTATTATTATTATTATTTGCAAATACCCAGTTGCCTTCTTTCTGTTTCACTTCAATTATGGGCTTGTTTGTGTATTGAATTATGATAAATATTGTTATTTTTCAATTTTTTTGTGTGTGAAATAATCTCTCTTTTTGTGAAGAAAAACATTAAAAATATATATAACCGTTCTTGATCAATTTTCTGAAAATTTTTCCCCCAATTTTATAATGTAATTAAAAAAATTTCTTCTCTAGTTTCCACGGCACATAGAAATGGAGCTGATTGGCAAGAGGAGGTCTATCAAAAGGTGAGGTGCCCGACTTGCTGTCCAATAATTCTCACTTTCATTTGATATAAGATTAGCAACAAAAAAACTGCAGGTTTGGGCTTATTGGGAGTTAACATGAAATATTTGGTGCTGAAGTTGTAATATGTAAGAATGTAAGATCACATTCGTTAGGAGTTGAAAACAGTACATAGCAGGTAATAACATAAGAATACATTGTTCATAACAAAATGCTGTCCACTGGTGATATAGAATTGGAAAAAGAAATCAAAGGCGTTAATTGCTTTTGGTTTGGCCATTTCGGTAGAGAATAGAGATTATATTCAGGCTCCATTAGGAATGCTAGCAGTTGCTGGAATAATAGGACATATCGGTAACAACCTAGAAAATGCATACAATAACTTTTGCAGGATAGAAAATGACATTCACATATTATGTTAGGGTTGAAAAGGCAAGTGAAGGCAGGTTCGACAGTCTTGGTGTGATTGTATTGAGGCTCTATCTGGACTTCAGGAGCTGTTGGAGCAAAAGTTGATATAGGTAGGAAACTAGGAAAATGAGAAATATTATATAGTAGTATTGGAGGATCAAAATTACAATGCTTTTATGGAACTTTTGGTGAACTATTTTACTAAAGAAACTTCTAGGATTCCTTTATGATGAACTTCATCAAGTCTTGCTCACTTTGATTTGCAGATCAAAGTCCCGAACTAAGCGAAATGTACCAGAAACTTATTAACAAACTTCAGCAGGTATGTCATCTCAATTTTTCTCATGTAATTTCTTGCCAAGTTTTAGTCATCAAGCAGCCTTTTCTCTTCAAGGTTATGGTGGTGGCAATCTGTCAGAGATTTCTCCTGATTATTAGATCTCGTTTTCAATTACCGCAGCCATGTAGCCTGTGACCAGTGTACGTACATGTCATTGTTAGCTGGCTACAAAGTACTGCTACTTCTTTTGCTGCTGTTCTGTGTCTTACTCTTCTCTTTCTGTTTGCTAGCTCGACTCTCTTCCGCAACAGGCAAAGTCAGATCAGCATGAGAAGGTGAAAATGTTAAGACCATGCTGGAGCGCCTCATAACGTACAGTCTATATTTATGGCATTGTTACCACAATTTCAAAATCACTGGCTATACGGTCTTGTTTGGCTTACATGCATATATATACTCTTCTTTTCCTTGCTCTTCTCTGCTGTTCTTTCTGTTTGCTAGCTCGACGTACTCTCCTCCACAACAGCCAAAGTCAGATCAGCATGAGAAGCTGAAAATGTTTAAGACCGTGCTGGCATGGAGCGCCTCATAAGTCTTACACTTTTCCAAAGCTGACATTGTTTGAAGGAGAAGTTGGTTTTATACGAGAAGCGCGCAGATAATAAATTTCATTAATACAAAGAGGGCTACCTCCACCTCATATGCGCTCCATGCGGCAGCGACAATACTCGAGTGCAATCTCATGAAAATCAAATGAATATACTACAATTGCAATCAATGGGTTGCAAGTTCTGTGGCAACAATGCATACATATTTCTATGTTTTCCATATCGAGTTTTTCTAATCACAGTTTTCTCTTGACGAGTTTATTCCTCAAGCTAAGTCTCATGTAAAGGTTTTTTGTTGCATTTTGAGAACAAAGAGAGACTCAACTTGAGGAATTTAACTTATACAGAGAAAAACATAATATAGGCTTCTTCATTATCGGGTCTTCTGTTGCTTCTAGCTTATGCTAGCTTCTTTATTTTTACTTCGTAGATGGAAATTATTTTCTGGTGCAAGTTGATACAAACATATAGCTCAAAGTTCTAGAATCCATAAGCTAGGTTTCTAATTGGTGCTACCGGCCAAATGTATGCATAGCATCGCTGAATAATTACCCAAAGTTCATAATATATGTGGTAAAATAATATACAAGTAATAGAAATAGAATGTTGCCTCAAGCGTTATTTGGAACAAATTAAGCAAGAGGTTCGAGCGTTATTTGGAGTTCTAACCTCTGAATCTCTGATAATATCATTAAGCGAAACGAAGTTTGGAGTATAATTAAACACATGTACGTACTTGTAATTGTTGATATATGTCATCTGTTTCGCCTTAAACTTCATAGGCTTGGGGCACCATGTTCCAAGAGTAGAGAGAGCACACAATGCGTCATCACCTAAAAGCGCTGCCCTTAAGCTTCCTCTGTTAATATCACTGCTCGAGTTAGAGGAAGATGTGAATCAAAGTCTCCAATGTCGAACTCTTTGGTCCAAGATTTTTTTTTTATCAAATTGGAAATAACCATTCAACTACGAGAACAGCAGTTACACAACATTGGAGTCATTTATAATAGACTCCATAAGCCAACTTGGCCCCGATTCTAAACATGAGAATTCAAGACTTTCATCTACAATGAACTTAGCAATGGCATGAGCCACATTATTACACTCACGAGATCGGTAGAGAACTTGATTGGTTCCAATTGCGGGCAAGAGAGTCTTGATGTCTTCTACTAAATGACCTTCCTCCCCCCAACAGATTTCAGGTGAGTTAACCAATCTAGCAGCTTCCATACAGTCGACTTCAACCATCGTTGGCGAAATGCACGCATCAATGGCGAAACGAATGCCCGCCCTTAGAGCCAACAGTTCAGAAACTAGAGGAGAAAAAAGCCCCCTCATGGGATAAGCATAGGCTCCCATTAACTCCCAATAACAGCGCCCAATCCTCTTCTTCCTTGGGTGTTATGAACAGCTGCATCAGTATTAAGCTTATAGTAACCTTCGGGTGGAGGGAACCACTTGATGTTTCTATCAACTTTCTGAACAACCTCAAGAGCATTAGCTTTCTTGTATTCCTCCAACAGACATTGAGCATGAGAAACTGATGTAGAACGTTTGGCAGCTGAAATCGAAGAGCAAAGCAAAGGCAAAATCGGTACTATTCATATTTGGCATTCTAGTTCAGAATCGTGATTAATTTACCTTTTCCGAGAAGGGAACGGTGAGACGGAGCTAACTCATTTGCCATGAGGTATGATCTTTTTTGGGCATCCGAGATCGTTTCGGACCTCAAAACAACATTTTAGTATTTCCACAAGATTTTGGAAAATCTTTAGTTTTGCTATTTTTATTTTAATTAAACCCGTGGGCTTGATTAGGCCTTTTGTTAGCGCCCTAGGGTTTATTTTCATATTTAAGCAACTTAACTCGATTTTTTAACCTATCTTTTGATTAATAAAACATTGAGTTTACTCATTATTCCTGGTGGATTCCAGAACTTCTCGTGGATTCGAGAAACCCTAGTCTTGTGGATTCAAGACTGCTGTTGGTGGATTCCAACGTGATAATTCCGCTGCATCAAGTGGCATCAGAGCATGTTTTATTCCTGTTGGTTATCAACTCGTATTCATGGGTTATCAAGCTCCTGTTACTAGAGCAGAGTTCAATGCTCATAATGCACGACTAACTACAATGGCAGAACAGATTGGACAAATTCGAGATTTGTTGCTAGGCAATAACAACAACAACAATAATCGAAATCGTGGAGGACAGCCACAGATAGAGGATGACGATTCCGATTCATGAGAAGATGTGTTGGTTATTGGTAGTGATATTCCAATCAATCAGACTGACTACAAGATGAAAGCCGAAATTCCCACCTTTTCAGGGCATCTAAAGATTGAAGATTTTCTTGATTGGATATTGGAAGTTGACAGATTCTTTGAGATGATGGAAGTGCAAGAGATGAAGAGAGTAAAGATGGTCGCTTTCAGGCTCAAGAGTAGCGCTGCTGTTTGGTGGGATCAACTGCAACAAACTCGACGGAGACAAGGAAAGAAACCAGTTCAGTCGTGGAGGAGAATGAAGCAACTTTTGAGAGAACGTTTTCTCCCTGCGGACTATGAGCAACTACTCTGTGATGAAATTACTGTAGCATATTGAAAGTACAGGACATAATTGTAAATTTGTCAGTGTTTCTGACTTAATGGGCCGGACGGGCTGCGCGTTTTGCAACTAGAGTGGGTGAGAAATTTTTTGGGTGTTTTGTCCTTATGGGTCAAGATATATAGGACTACGGCTATAGTGTATAGGACATATTACTTGCTGCTTACGGAATATGATATGATTATGTACATAATAGGGAGTAGACTTGCATGAATCCTAATTGGCTATCTATTCATCTTATTGGGCTTTTGGAACCTTGAGCTAGACTTGTTATATAGTTTATTCTATATATAAGGAAGAAAATCTTATTTTTTAAAAGAAAAAATATATATTTCTCACCAAATCTTTGAATTATTCTCTTATAAGTAATATCATTCCACAAATTTAAAAAGTCATAATTGTCAAAACCTCCTGAATTTGGCTATAATTATCAGTTTGCACCCCAAACTTGCAATTATGAAAACTGACCTCTTAAATTTGACAAAAATTGTCAATTTACACCACCTTAATCAATTATAACTTTTCTCATTCAAATTTTGGTCATGTGATACACATATAAGGAGCAATATGGTCATTTCAGTCATTTTTTTATATTATTTTTTAAACAAATATATATTATATTCCCAAAAATACAAATATATATATTCAAAAAAGATATTTATTGACAATTATGAAAGAATCCGGAGGATCCAAAGCCTTGACCTATCGAAAATAGTCACACACAAAATAAATCTCCAAACTCGCGTTATTGTGGAGGTGGTTCTGTGGTTGTAATTAATCTTATCAAAAGGAGAACGACTATTTCATTTTTAAGTCACTTTGAAGCTGATTCTTTTAACCATATTTTCAGAAAATCTAATATAGATGCCGACGATCTAACCAAAGTGCCAAACAAAGTTTTGAGGTGGAGTTCTTTATTCATGGATTAGCCTCCAGATATGATCACTGAAACCTTCCTGGATGACTAATTAATGGTCTTTACTCATTTTAAAGTTGTTCCTACCATTTTGTTTATTAGGCCTTTGGTCCCATGTAAAAAATAAAAAAAAGTTAAATTATTTTTCTCGAGACATAATGTCATCTCATTTATAATTCATTAATTCAATAAGGATATATACATAACGACTTCTCTCAAGCACACTTACCGTTTTAGAATAACAGTTATAAAACATAAAAACATTTACAACTTCGTGAGAACCCCTCAATGTACGAAAGTACGGAACTCTGCCATGCGACACTTTCCTCATTCGAAAGAGATCGCAAACCATTAATCTATCTAGATAGAAAAGTAAAGTTAACATAAAATAAACGAGTCATTAATATTTTTTTCAAATAAAGACTAATACAATCCACTTTTTAACGATTTTTTTCCATTATCAATATCATTCTAAGAAACATATTCGTATCGTGTTATTAGGGTTATTGTATATAATTTTATAGCTATACACAAACCAACTTTTTTCTTTTACTCGTCCTCGAAATCTAGAACTACTTCCCATGTCACTTGGATTGAAGATCTTGACTCTTGGACAGCTCCTGATAAGTCTTCAATCACAATAGCCAACTCAGCCCGACCCAAAAAAAAACAAAGAAGAAAAAAAAGAAGGTTATATATACAAATATTCGTCATCATCTTCTTCTTCTTCTTGGTCAGAGCATTTGTATTTTCTATTTTTCCTTGCTCCCAATCAAAAATCAATATGGGTTATCCGGACAGTTTAAAATAGATATTCATTGTATTCATACATACAAAATAGACTTGATTCTTACGCATCATTCAAAACCCGTTCCTTATTTCCCTTCGTAATTGGTACTTCTCCTGCTTTGAGCTTAATAGCTCCCCCGATTTCAATCTGTTCCCAATTTGGGAATTTCTGTTTCACGTTCAAGTTTCAATCTTCAAAGGAAAAGGTAGCTTTTTTATTTGATTTTTGCGGTCAATTTTGTTGGGTTCGTTCTTTTGGAATTTTTCGATTAGGGGTTTTGTGTAAAATCTCATCATCCTGAATTTTGTTCTTCAGATTGTTGCGAATTTTGTAAGGTCTAGGATTGTTATGTGAATTGCAAGCTCCGATTTTTGCATACTTGAAATATTAGGAATTGCGTATTGGAGTAGGTTCAATGGATACGATTTCTAATCACTATCATCGTTCAAATTTAGCAACTTGTGTACAAGTTTTGTGCCTTGAACTTGGTATTGGTTTTGTTTTGTTCAGTTTGTTGGGCTGGTTAGGTTTCGATGGATAACAATAATTGGAGGCCTCCTCAAGGTGGAGAGCCCTCAATGGATGCAGGAGATTGGAGGAGCCAATTGCAGTCCGATTCGCGGCAAAGAATCGTCAACAAGATGTTAGTATACTGAATTTTGAGTGGATTGGTTTATTCATCCTGAATTCAGTTTTGTTGTTATGAAATCTTCCTGTATGTCAATAACTTTTGAATGTGTTGCATGTAAAGAATGGACACATTGAAGAGGCATCTTCCTTTTTCTGGTCAAGAGGGTTTACATGAACTGAAGAAAATTGCTGTAAGGTTTGAGGAAAAGATTTATACTGCTGCTACAAGCCAGGTACTTTCAGGACCCTTGGTGTCCTAATCTTCCATGGCATATGTGAACATAAGTTTATAGTAGATATAATTTTTTTTTTGGTGTGTGTGTAACTAGCAATGTAATGCAACTTTTTTGTTGTTTCCAGTCGGATTATCTAAGGAAAATTTCTCTGAAGATGCTCACAATGGAGACCAAGTCTCAGAACACAATGGCCAACCCTGCTAGTAATAGCAACAGACCCCCTGATCCAGGTAAACACACGTTGAAAAACATGCTCCTATTTTGTGCACTCTAGACTGGAATTCTTTTGGTATAAATTTTGTCTTTACTTTTTTTTTGCAAAGGATGGAGTTATGAAGCCTTACTGAAAAAAAAAATGATTGAATTATGTAAACCATGTGGAATATAATTCATTTGTTTTTATCTTCACAACATTTATTTTCTGGGAAATGTTTAACTAACCATACCACGATCTAGCTTTTTTTTGTTATAGGAAGCATAGTTTTAAGCCGTTACAACTTAAACTTGATTCTTTTTGGTGCTTTTTGTTTCAACTATTGTTAGCATTTCTGTCCAAAAAGGTAACTATGTTTAGCATTAATTTCTTTTCATTTGGTGTTTATTTGTTGTATTTTGCTTGAGTAGGATCTTTTGTTATGCAACCCCAAGTTGCCAATCAAGGACAGTCTCTCCCTATGCCATTGCCAGCTAATCAACCTCAAACACGCCAACAACTCTTATCACAGAACATTCAGAATAATATTCCCCCCACTGGAGTTCAAAGTTCTGCTGGCTTACCATCTGCACTACCGCCTGCCTCCGGTCTCACCCAGACTCCTGTCCCAAGTATTGTTGGACAAAGTACAAACTTGCAAAGTATGTCGGGGCCTTCACAGAATTCACTAGGGAACCCCATGGGCCAGGGGGTACCCTCGAATATGTTTGCTAATTCCCAAAGGCAAATGCAAGGAAGGCAACAGGTAGTTCCTCAACAGCAACAGCAGCAATCCCAGAATTCCCAGCAGTATATGTACCAGCAACAGTTACAACAACAGCTCTTGAAGCCAAAATTTCAGCAGGGAAACATCCAACTTGTGCAAAATCATATGCAACAGCAACAGCAGCAGCAGCAGAACCTATTACAACCAACTCAGTTGCAATCTTCTCAGCAATCTGTTATGCAATCATCATCTGTTATGCAACCTTCTACGGTGCAGTCGTCTCTCTCTAGTCTTCAGCAGAATCAACAATCTGCTATTCAACACCCTTCACAATCCATGCTTCAGCAGCATCCATCTGTTCTCCGGCAGCAACAGCAGCAACAGCAGCCTCAACAGTCTTCTGTTGTCCATCAACAGCAAACATCAATCCCACAGCAGCCAATATTGCCCTCACAGCAGCAGCAGCAACAGCCGCAGCTTATGGTGCAACAGCCAAATTCTACAAACTTGCCACAGAATCAGCTTATTGGACCGCAAAATAATGTCGGGGACATGCAGCAGCAGCAGCAACAACAAAGGTTACTAAGCCAGCAGAATAATATATTAAACCTGCAACAGCAGCAGCAGCAGCAGCAGCAACAACAACACCAATTAATGGCTCAGCAAAACAACCTCTCAAATATGCATCAGCAACAGTTGGGCCCTCAGAGTAATGTTACTGGATTACAGCAACAGCAGCACCTTGGAACTCAAACTGGTAACTCAAGCATGCAAACTAATCAGCACTCTGCACTCATGCTGCAATCCAAGGTTCAGCAACAACATCAGAGTCCATCCAACTTGTTACCGGCTCAAGGACATCAGTCCCAACCTCAGGCATCACAGCAACAATTATTATCACAGATTCAATCTCAGCCTGCACAGATGCAACAACAGATGGGTATGCAACAGCAATCAAACCCGCTACAACGAGATATGCAGCAGAGGCTCCAAGCATCAGGTCAGGTATCAGGATCCATGCTTCAACCACCAAATGTAATGGATCAGCAAAAGCAGTTATATCAAGCTCAAAGAGCCCCTCCGGATACATCACCAAGTATGTTGTCTGCAATTATGCAGTTTCCTGCTTCTGTTTTACTTTTTAATTCAGCCTACATGTCTTGCATTATGGTCATTTTTGCTATTTTTATGTGAATTTGTCTGGTTATGCAATATAAGCAGGCTCCTCATGTACTTGAAATTTTTATGGTGCTACATTTTCTTTTTAAGATTTGAGGAAACATTAGTGTGTAACCTGCCTGAGTGATGTATGTTTCTGGAAGTTTCGAGAATAATCTAATTATGCTAATATTCTTTTCTCCAGTTGCAACTTTTCGTATATACATGGATGTATATTGCACAGTCCACCTAAGTATTGTGTCTAATTTATCATGCTAGATATGCAGAATCTTTCTTCTGTGTTCTCAATTTGTGGCAAGTGATGCTATCGGATAGAGGAGCAGAGTCTATGCAAAGTAGCCTATCATCTGAAACAATAGCGCTAACATAATGCGTGATTGTTTTTGTTTTTGAAGTTGATGGGAGATATGTAACGGATGTGAAATTTTGTGATTGTGTCTGGTAATTAGATGATTTGGTTGTGGTTCCCAGGGCCATGGAAAATAGATGATGCAGCACAAGGGAGGAGAGAGAAGAAGATTAAAACCCAAAATTCAGGATAACAACTACTTAGCTTTATTCTTGCATTCTCAATATCAATAAGTGGAAAGGTTTAATTATAGGATGATCTGGTTATATAGGCAATCTATAATAATGTCCCACAAGGACAAGGGAAATAGTAGTTAGACCCTACTGTTATTAGTTTTTCATCTACACCTAAATAGGTTCATAGATCACTCCATTCCTATAAAGTTCTTTTTCCTTCACTTTTATTTTTGGATATTACTTTTTTTATGCCTCGTGGTAAAAAAGTAGTTGTGATCTAATCTCGTAATTAGGAACTAGAAAACTTGGAACTTCATCTTATCTGAAGTGTTTCATCCCTTTTAGTTGTGTAACATTATGGTTTTAAGTTCTTGATTGCTTCAATTGGTTTATAGACAAATAATCACAGTTTTATCATTATGTTGTTTCAAGAGTATGGTGGTCATTTGTTAATGTAATTACCCATGGCCTTACTATCTGAAATGTTGCGCATACTTGAAATCTTACCCAAGACAAATATTTTGTTTTAGCCTGTAGAGTTTCCGGTGTGTGCTTAGTCTGCTAGTTTTGTATGAAATGCACTTTTTGAACTGCTTCTGAAGGGTACTGCCAATTTTCTGCTAGTAATGCTTTTTCTCAATTATATGGTTTTTATGCAAATATTGATGTCTATGTAATGTATATTTTGTAGCGTCTGTAGATTCCACAGCCCAGACCGGTCATACAAATGGTGCTGATTGGCAAGAGGAGGTCTATCAAAAGGTGAGGTCCCTGACTTCTAGGGATTATCCACAGGCTTATTGGGATGTAATTAGCTGCTGTAACAACCTCAAATAATGGTACTGAAGTATGAACATAGTAGAAAACAGTACGTAGCGGGTGATACCATAGGGACACATTCTTCAGAAGAAAATTATGTTCACTTGTGATATAGGATTTGAAAGGCAGTGAAGGCATTGCTTTGGATTTAGCCATTTGGGTGGAGATAACATGACATAGCGGTGGTAACCTGGGAATACATAAACTAGATTATAAATGGGTAGAAAATCAATTTTCCTGGTGTACGTACCCATAAGAAAATTGACATTCACATATTATATGTGCTTAGAACGGAAATTGAAGGCAGGTATGGCAGTCCTGGTAGGGGTTGTATTAAGGTCCTATTAGGTCTCTTAGGAGAAACAATTGATGTTGGTAGTAAACTAGGAATAGATGCTAAACATTATCTAGCAGAAGGAAATCAAACTTCCTATTATTCTCCGAAGAAAAGATTCCAAAGGTACAGCAAACAATGCTTTGTGGATTTTAATTTTTAATTTTTAATTTCCTTTCAAAATTTGTCAACTAATGAAACTTCTAGGGTTCCTCAAACACAAAAACTTCAGAAGATCTTTAAAACTATGAGCAAGTAATAATCAAAGAGATATTTTGATCTTATAGAATCTGCAATCATGTGGATACAACAAATATCTTTCTAATTATCTGCTCACTTTGATTTGCAGATCAAAGTCATGAAGGAGATGTACTACCCCGAACTAAGTGAAATGTACCAGAAAATTGCTGCTAAACTTCAGCAGGTATGGTATCCCATTTTACCTCGTGTTATTTTGTTACTAAACTTTACTTCGTGGCTATGGTTGTGGTAGTATGATAGATTTCTCCATGTAATTGATCTTCTTTTTTAATCACTGCAGCCATGTAGCCTGTCTACATGGCATTTTTATCAGCATGCTAACATTAGTGGCTACAATGTCTTTGGCTTATGACTCTTCTGTCTGTTTCTGTTTGCTAGCACGACTCTCTTCCGCAACAGCCTAAGTCAGATCAGCTTGAGAAGCTGAAAATGTTTAAGACCATGCTGGAGCGCCTCATAACAGTCTTACAGGTTTCCAAAACTAACATTTCACCTGGTTTGAAGGACAAGTTGGGTTTATACGAGAAGCAGATAATAAATTTCATTAATACAAATAGACCCAGGAAGCCTGTTTCTTCTCTGCCGCAAGGGCAGCTCCCCCCACCGCATATGCACTCCATGCAGCAGTCACAATCCCAAATTACTCAAGTGCAATCTCATGAAAATCAAATGAACCCACAATTGCAATCAATGAACTTGCAAGGTTCTGTGCCAACAATGCAGCAGAACAATATGACGGGCATGCAGCAAAATTCTATGTCTTCTTTATCGGGGGTTTCAACAGTACAGCAAAACATGATGAATCCTTTACAGCCAAGTTCCAATATGGATCCAGGACAAGGAAACTCACTGAACTCACTGCAGCAGGTCCCTGTGGGCTCTATCCAACAAACTTCGGTCAGTGCTCCCCAACAAGCTAACATGAATGCCTTATCATCACAGAATGGGATTAACATGCTGCCGGGCAACATTAATCCCCTTCAGTCAAATTCTGGTATTCTTCATAACCAACACCTGAAGCAGGAACAGCAACAGCAACAGCAACAGCAACAGCAAATGTATCAGAATCAACTCAAGCAACAATATCAACATCGACAGATGCAGCAGCAGTTGATGCAGAAGCAGCAGATAATTCAACAACAACAGCAGCAACAGCTACAACAGCAAGCAAAGCAGCAGCTGCCTGGACAGTTGCAGACACACCAAATGCCACAGCTTCACCAAATCAATGATGTTAATGATGTGAAAATGAGACCGGGGATGGGTGTTAAGCCAGGGGCTTTTCAGCAACATCTCTCTGTAGGCCAGCGTGCGTATCCTCATCAGCAATTGAAATCAGGATCCCCATTTCCTATTACATCAAGTACCCAACTCCTTCAGGCTCAATCTCCTCAAATATCACAGCATTCTTCTCCACAAGTTGACCAGCAGAATTTGTTAGTCCCAAAAGCTGGAACCCCTTTGCAAACTGCTAGTTCACCATTTGTCATCCCATCTCCTTCAACTCCCATGGCTCCATCGCCTATGCCAGGGGATTCAGAGAAACCTTCCTCACTCTCAAATGCTGCGAATATTGGACATCAACAAACAACTGGTGCTGGAGCACAGGTTCAGTCCCTTGCCATCGGCACCCCTGGGATATCAGCCTCTCCTTTGCTTGCTGAATTTAGCGGTCCAGATGGCACTCATGCTAATGCTTTGTCAACTATATCTGGCAAGTCAAGTGTTACAGAGCAACCTCTTGAACGCTTGATTAAAGCGGTTAGTAAAGCCAGTTCTTTTCACATCCTTCTATTTTCTAGTAATAGTGGTTTCACATCCTTTTTTCACTTCTCAGTAGCATTTGACTAAAAGTATTTGCTAATCATAATTTTCAGGTCAAGTCAATATCACCAAAGGCATTAAGTGCATCTGTCAGTGACATAGGCTCAGTAGTGAGTATGATTGACAGGATAGCAGGTTCAGCTCCAGGTAATGGATCTAGAGCTGCAGTTGGTGAGGATCTGGTTGCCATGACAAAGTGTCGTCTACAAGCGAGAAATTTCATCACTCATGATGGAACAACAAATGGAACAAGGAAAATGAGGCGATACACTAGTGCCATGCCCTTAAATGTGGTGTCATCAGGTGGCAGCATGAATGATAGTTTCAAGCAGTTGACCGGTTCAGAGACATCTGACCTGGAGTCAACTGCAACGTCTCGTATTAAAAGGCCTAGGATTGAGGTATTAATCTTCTTTCATTGTAATAGCAATAAAAGATGTGATTGATGCACACATAATATCTATATTTCATACGGAAATAACAATTTCACCAAGACTGAAGCTAGTTTCTGGATTCTTCACACACAAAAACAAAAAAACAAAAAAAAGGGGATTGAAGCTGGTTTTGCTCCTGCACCTAAGCATACACTTTTTATGTGTCTGAAGTGGTGACACAATCTGAGATGAGACACTTGGCCCTGGGAATCATTTTCTTTTGTTTTATATTGTGGAAGATGGAATTAGAAGTTAAATCGAATCCTATGTTCAAAAGATGTTGCATTGTTGCAGGTCTTAACTAAGTGTTCTTTGCTGAGTAACTTCCTATTTTGGTGTATTCTTCAATTTATGGTCAAAAGGATTACTGCTGCTTCTTTGAAAATAATTATGTGGCTTCTCTCATCTTTGCAGGCTAATCATGCTCTTATGGAAGAAATAAGAGAAATAAATCGACGGCTTATAGATACGGTTGTTGATATCAGTGATGAAGATGTTGATCCAAGTGCAGCTGCTGCTGAAGGAGGGGAAGGAACCATTGTCAAGTGCTCTTTTGATGCTGTGGCTCTCAGTCCCAACTTGAAATCGCAGTATGCTTCAGCACAAATGGTTGGTCCTCGGATATTACTGCACTGATTTGTTACCTGTATGCAAATATTGATGTGATAATCAAATAAATTGATGTATGTATTTACTTCAATATGGTGCAGTCTCCGATTCAGCCATTAAGACTGCTTGTTCCCACAAATTATCCCAACTGCTCTCCAATACTGTTAGACAAGTTCCCAGTTGAAGTCAGGTGAGCAAATAAAGTTTCTGAAATGCTTTACATGTTGCTGCTGCTTCTGTTATATAAACTTAATAGATGTGATATCTACTGTTGCAAATTATCTGCAATATTCTACTTTGACAGTAAGGAGTATGAAGATCTTTCTGTGAAGGCAAAGTCAAGGTTTAGCATATCTTTACGGAGTATTTCACAGCCCATGTCCCTTGGGGAGATAGCAAGGACTTGGGATATTTGTGCACGTGCCGTTATTTCTGAGCATGCACAGCGAAGTGGTGGAGGCAGCTTCAGCTCAAAGTACGGGACATGGGAGAACTGCTTGAGTGCTGCTTGATAATCATGCAGACTTAAACAAAGCTATTCCTACGGTTGTTATAACCCTCTTGCATCATTAATACCACTGCTGTGCTGTGATAATTGAAGCACTTTTGGATACTCTGTAGGCAGATATGGTGATAGGAGGAGCTTACGCTATTTATATATGATGGCACTTTCAAATGGGGGTTTTCTGTTGTGTTTGTCCTAGGTTATATCTGGGTGTTATATTTGATACTGTAAATAATCTCTATGTTTCTGTTCGGTTGAAGATGCAGTACTCTGCTGTCTGTTTTGTAACAAAATTGTATTAACTTTCACAAGGTTGTTTTTTAGCTTATCGGCTAGCTTGTGATTAGCGTGGGAAGTACTCTTTAGCTCTTAAGCAATGCAGTTAAGATCCTAAGGTTGATTACCGGTGGGTGTTTACGCTTGCATTATATTATTTAGGGTTTATCACTAGTAGGGTTTAAACTTTGGTGTACCGGACATAAATGTATTTAAGTTTCAAACGTGATCAATAAAGTACCAGCACTTGAAAAACACATCATCGAGATACTTTTGTCTATTTTTCGTTACTTGACCGTTAATTATGTGGGTATATTAGTCAGTTGACATATCTCAACTTTCAAAAGTGATCAATAATGTACCTGAACTTCTAAAAACACATCATCGGGAGTTTGAGATACCTTTGTTAATTTTTCATCATATCTCAGTTAAATGAAATATATTGAAGCATTGATCTCTTCTCTCCTCTCACCTAATCTTTTCCCTCCAATATTAGCAATGCAATTAATTATTCTCCTTCCAGTTTTTCCTTTCAAAACGTTATCTTTATCCTCCTTCTATAATCAATAATTAAGTAGACTTTGATAATTTTTTGTGGAGGGTATATGCTATTTTTTTAGAGAGTATTACTTTGATTACTTTAATTAATATGAATTTAAGTGCTGACTATTTCAAAAATTAGATCATCCATACCTTATATTTTAAACGCACTTTATGTGCATCATCCATACATAAGAAAATACATCAGTATCATTAGTTTCAATATTTCACCGATACTTCCAACGATAACCATGCTAACGAGGCTAACTAACGATGACCATGTTAGAGAGGATAAATAATGATGCATGCTCATGCTGGAGAGGAGAATGATGCATGTTCATGCTGGAGAGGAGAATGATGCATGCCTATACTAGACTGCTAGAGAGGCTAATGATGCTTATGCTCATACAAAGGATGCCCATGATTCCCATGCGATTTTTCAAAGTCGGAAAACTAGAAAATTCATAAAACATAAACAATGTAAATTTTTTGAGTTTTGTCAATTGGAACGCCTTTAAAAAAATGTTTTACCACTAGTGAAGTTTTGAGAAATTCTTAATTTTTTTGCCGAAACCTTGGTTTTTCACCTTAACACTATTTTTGGGCCAAAATTGCATATTCTTATTTTCACACCAAAATCTTCCAACACTCAAATCATGATTTTAAAGACTTTTCGAGTAGACAAAATTTAAAAATATCAACTCTTTTTTTATAATTTTTCAAAGTCAGAAAACTAAAAAATTCATAAAAAAATAAACTATTCGAGATTTTATAGCAAACTCTATTAGAACACCTTTTAAAAATCATGTCTTACCAATGGTGAAGTTTTGGCAAAGTAAAGTTAAAGGGAAAATGAGGTTGGCAAGGTTTGGCATGACAGGGCATGCCGTGACACCTTTAAACGTGTCAAACCATGCCAACTCTTTTTTTCCTTCAACTTTGCCCGTGACAGAACTTCACCAATGTTAAAAAATAATTTTTGAAGCATTTCCAACTGACTTTGCTTGAGAAGTTAGAATCGTTTGTGAGTTATGATTTTTCAAAGTCGGAAAACTTAAAAAAATCATAACTCACAAATGAGTCGGGTTTTTCGAGCAAATTCATCTGGCACACATTTTCAATATAATGCTTTACTAAAGATGTACACGATACCCATGTGATTTTTCAAAATAGAAAACTAGAAAATTCATAAAAAATAAAAGATTCGAGATTTTTGGGTTCTGTAAATAAGAACACATTTAAAAAAAAACATGTTTTATCGATGGTGAAGTTTTGAGAAATTTATTTTTTTTGCCGAAATCATAACTTTTTATCCAAAACCGTGGATGATAACACACGATTTTTAGTCCAAAATTTCATGTTCTTATTTTTGCACCAAAATTTTTCCACACTCAAATTATGATTTTTCAGGACTTCACGAGTTGACTGGACGTAAAAATATCGTCTCGTTAATTTTTTACGATTTTCCAGTCTCAAAACTAGAAAATTCATAAAAAAAATTTAATTACAAAATATCCCCCGAACTATAAGGTCATTTTCAATTTTATACCCACGTATAAAATTTTGTCATTTTCATCCCTCATGTTTGATTTCGCTAACGAATTTATACCGTGGAGGTATGAAATGGTGACCGGAATAATTAACAAATTAATACCTCTCATGTATGAATACGTTAGCAAAATCAAATGTGAGGTTTGGAAATGACAATATTTGATACATAGGTATGAAATTGAAAATGATCCTATAGTTCAGAAGTTTTTTTGTAATTAATCCTATAAAAAATCAACAATTAGAGATTTTCTTCTATCTCTGTCCCTCACGACCCTTGGGTCTGTTCTTCCTCTTCTGGACTGATCTCTCTCTCTCTCTCTCTCTCTCTCTCTCTCTCTCTCTCTCTCTCTCTCTCTCTCTCTCTCTCTCTCTCTCTCTCTCTCTCTCTCTCTCTCTCTCTCTCTCTCTCTTTTTGAGGAGGTTGGCGATGAACGGTGGTGGAGATGGATGCGGAGATCGAAGAAGAAGAGCAATCAGTCCGAAAAAAAACAAGGAAAAAAAAAGTCATATGAAGGGAATGACTAAATTGCCCATGTAAAAAAGTCTCATGGGCTTGGGTTTGACGGGGTTATTGACGGTGGGTACCAAAGTTGGGTCGGGGTCCAAATGTCAGGTACCAAAGTGATAGTTTTCGTATGTCGGGTACTAAAGTGATGAACAATCCATATTTCAGATAATGTTTATGATTAGGGCCGAAAACTACTTTTTTTTTCGAAATCATGGTTTTTCACCCGAAACCGTGGGTTATGACACAATTTTTTGGCCAAAATCGCATATTCTTATTTTCTCACCAAAATCTTCTCACACTCAAATCATGATTTTTAAGGACTTCTCGAGTAGACCGAACGCAAAAATATCGACTCGCTTATGTATTATAGTTTTCCAAAGTCGGAACACTAGGAAATTCATAAAAAATAGACGATTCGAGATTTTTAAGCAAAGTTAGTTGGAACACCTTTTAAAAATCATGTCTTACCTATAGTGAAATTTTGGCATAGGCAAAGTGAAATGGCAAAGAGGGTTGGGAAGGTTTGGCTTCCTAGGGCATGTTGTGACACCTCCAAACGAGCCAAACCATGCCAAGCCCCTTCTCCCTTCAACTTTGTTCGTTACAAAACTTCGCCAATGTTAAAAAAATAATTTTAAAACATTTTCTAACTGACTTTGTTCGAAAAGTTCGAGCAATTTGTGAGTTATGATTTTTCAAATTTGAAAAACTTGAAAAATCATAACTCACAATTCAGTCGGACTTTTCAAGCAAAGTCAATTGGTCCACCTTTTAAAAATTATATTTTACCCCCGACACTTCCAACGATGCCCATACTAGCGAGACTAACTAACGATGCCTATAGCCATGCTAGCGAGGCTGGTAATGTCTATGCCCATGTTAAGGATGCCCACGATGCCCATGAGATTTTCAAAGTCGAGAAAATAGAAAATTCATAAAAAAATAAATGATTCGAGATTTTCGAGTTTTGTCAATGTGAACACATTTCAAAAAACATGTTCTACCTATGGTGAAGATTTTCGAGATTTTCGAATCTGGTAATGCACCAATGCCTTTTTGTTTTTGTTTTAAGAATTATGCTTTAGTAGTACAATGCATAATTCAAATTGGCGATATAATGCACTGTATATAGTCAACAAGGGCTGAGAGAAGGCCGAGGATAACACAATTTTGGTTTATGATGTCTGCAATGCTTGGTTTGTAAAACAAAATTAACAAGGCGTAACAATAAAATGTCTATCTACTCAATAATCCGGCACTGCCAACAATTTAATAAATTTGTATCACATGTTCCAAACATGACAAGAATAATCTACAAATTTTTCATTGCACTGCAACAATTGATAGGATACACATAGAGCCACCAAACTGATCTTACACTCTTCTAGATATACACAAAAAATTGGAAAAAAATAAATCGCTAGTTCTTCAAATGGTTATAATTAAGATACAAGGAATTAACACACCTTAGGAATAGAGAAAGGCACTCAAAACCGACCGGCAAAGAATAATGCGCTTGCACTTCAGATTAAGCTGCAGTTGCAAACAAATAAATGAAAACTGCTGGGGAAAGAAACATGCTTTCTACACAAGTTTATCCTTGGGTTCATCCAGAACAAATTCCACATATAAATCTTTGATAGCAATCACAACCGTGGTTATGAGCGGGCCCATAATTGCACCCTGGGAAAGAACAAGCATCAGTACCGTGTCTTGAGAATAACAGATTTAAGTATAACTGATTCTTAACAGACTGGACTATGCATCATCATGTTTCCATGCCATTGATATAGCTTAATAATGTGATAATCAAGGTGATGTGACCAAGTGTTTCACTAAGCAATGAAGTTTAATTTGAACTTAAAAATGGGCAAATCAAGGCTTTGAATTGTACTAATAAATGACGAGCCTGATTAAGATACATAAGTTGAAACTAGTTCAACTCTTCAATTGGATTATTTTGATCTGAACTGAAATCACCTTCATCACCATTATACTTCAATAGTCAATATAACATGTGATTTGGAAAAAGAAAAAAAAAAGTTCGAGTTTAGTACAGAAAACAGGATATGTTGTAAAGAAACTTGGAAAAGTTGAAAAAAAGTTTACCTCCAGTGCAGAGGGGAACAATGTCATTCCCCCAATGATGCTAAGTCCTGTAAGATATTCACTGTGACCTGGTATATCCTCTTGAATTTCAGATGCACCATAATCCATAAGCACGAGATGAATACCTGACAAGATGACAGCTACAATATATCTACCTTCCAGCACCAGTTGAAGAGCTGCTGGAATAGTTGCAAACCAACATGGGAAGATTGGAAGCAGAGAGCTGAAGATGGCAAGAACAGTGGACATGTACACGAAATGTATCTTGCATAGTCTGAATAGAAGCCACGTGAGACATCCCTGAAAAATTGCAATCTCAGCTGTTGCCAAAAGGACGCCAGATATAGCATTATCAAGAACGTCGACACATCTAAACCTCGCAGACTTTGAAATTGGAAGCATACTCATTGCTTGTTCAGTCACTCCACCAGAGTCGGATGTGATCAGATAATACAATACCCAGAAGAATACCATTAACTGAGACACAAAATTGAAAACCTCAGCGGCTCCAGACACAATGGAACTCCCAATGGAAAACATAAGTTTTGCACTGCCTCCAAGAACCGATCTACTACTGGCAAGTACACGCTGCGATACATCCATTCCTCGAATGGCAAACCCTTTTGCCTTCTCAACCAAATCCTCCCGGGTGATTACTAATTCCCTAACAATTGCATCGACCTCTGTGTAAATATGTCCCCATTCCCTTTTACTAATCCGATTCCTCAAACTTACAAGCTTTTCTGTGTACAGTGATGGACTAGCTAAAGCAGTCGAAGGCTCTGAAGAATTAACAGACTTCCTTATTGCAAACTGCTTAATCCCAATAGCCAATTCTGTCATATTATACTGCATTGCCAAACTATCTAGCTGTTCAGACACTGTTTCATACAACTTGGAACTGTATCTATCGACCATTCCAGGAAGATCATTCTCATCCATCCACTGTTTTACACCAATCTTCTCAGCGTAATTGTTCTCTTCCACATGTAGCTTCAACGAAATCACTGCGTCCTTGCTCTCAATTCCAATCTTATACGAAAAAAATGTGACACCAACCAAGAACCCCATTATCATAGCAAAGATCAATCCAATTGCCACAATGGTTTTCAACCTAATCAACACCCTCCTGGTGAAAAAGGCACTAATTGGGCTGCGCCGGAAGCTACTACACCTCAAAGAAGACACAGTCGACATTGTCGAATCCACACCTTTAGCACTAAACATAAAGCCTAATCCAAGAATTGCCAAAGACCCAACACCACCAATTCTCTCATAAGCAAGTATAAGTATCCAAAACGACACCAACCACCTCAACAGCTTGGAGAATGCGCTCTGGTGCCTTCTCCGGTGCTCCGATTTCGGCTTCCTGAGAAACACTCTTAAACAAATTTCACGAACCTCAACAAGGGTACCCACAAAAACCCGAAAAATAGCAACAGGAACAGCTAAAACAGTTTCAGTGAGGCCAAGTCTCAAGGGTTCAGTCCAAAACCCTACAAGGGCTTGCTGTATACCTCTGAGTGGAATTGAGCAAAGCACAGCCCATTGAATTGGCCTCAAGTACTCCTCTAAGAGCTTGCCCACAGCGTAGAATATAAAAATGGTAAAGGCCAGGCCGGCATGGGCCATGGTTATGTAGAGGGCTAGCCGTACCTGGGGATCGCCGGTGATGGTGGTTTTGTGATCTGGGTCAGCCAGTTTCGGCGTTTCTGGCGGCGCCGGCGGCTGAGGTTGAGGCGTTGGTTTGCGGATTGAGGCTGATCGGAACATGTCCTGCCATGCAGGGATCGAAGAGTCTGGTTCAGAATTCGGGTCCTTGTATGGAACTAAAGACATGTCCCGTTAAAGCTTGAGTCTTGGGAAGCAGACACTGAAAATTTGAATCTTTGAGGCTCTAATGAATTGGGTTTGTGAAGAAGGAAAAGCTGGGTTTTGGCAAGAAATCAGAACAGATAAGCAGAGACAGATTGGGATTGGCCCAATTGGGAAAGTGGAAGTATTAATGAGGGAATGAGAACCAGAGACTCAGAGAGCAGAGTTCAGACGCTGAAATGTGGTGGACTTTTGACCATAAATGAGGAGGATGATGATGATGATGTTTGACACACTGGCTCTGCTCTGGCAGCTTTTCTTTTCTATTTTACAAAAGTCTATTTTACAAGGAAAATTATTCTATGCAAGAAAAAGTCTATTCCTTTTTTGGCCACCCTATATGGCTATATATATATATATATCGAAAATGAATTTTATCCAACTCGAATATATTTTCAAACCCTAAAGGCCTAGACTCTTCTTCTGATGATCCCAAATGGAACAACTCGATTGAGTTCAACCAAAAGAATTATTGGATTACACTGCCTATTCTTTGAAATATCTCCAAGGACTTTTATCAACTACCCTCAATCAACTCGAGTTCGGCCGTTGCTACATTAGAAGGGATAAGGGTTTATCAGTACTCAACATATGCTTCTTACATCCCTCAAACCGATATGCATAATAATATGAAGGCACCGGTGGCCGGCCATGCTGTCCTTCATTCCTAAAGTAATCCTCGTAGCAAATACAAGATACATCTTTAAAAAATTGCTCTAAAAAATTGCTCTATCACTTTCTTCACTTGTCTTCTTTTGCTAAGTATAATTTTGCCACCAATCCAAATTTTATTCTAATTAAGAATTATTAAATCAAAGGGATAATTAATTGCAACTAATCAAAGGTAAGTTATTTGGGGTTCTCTCGTTTTTCTAATCATACTAGAGAAGGATTTCCATACATATATAGACAATATATGATCGTTTCTACACTTCTACTAATAGTGTCGATATATATTGTATTTATGTCATGAATGACATTATTTTAATGTTACGATTACTTATGGGTTTGAAGTTTTATATCTGAAATTTATGCTATAAGTAAAAATCCTAAAGTTTTAAGAGTGGGAAAGCTAATAATGAGAAGCAAAAGATTTTCTTCCCTTATTCTCATAATCATTAATTCATGTACATGAATTTGGAACTATCACTTGTGGGGTGCATGGTCGTACCACTAGGACAAATTACCAAGCTTCACCAATACCAGAAGTTCCTCAAAATCTGAAATTGGGAAACATAGAGCTTTGATATGTAATTCTCATCCATACATATACTTCAATGGAATTTACATATTGCTTATGCTAATTCTTTTCCGGAGGCAAAAGTAAGCACAAATCCTGTAACATATAGCCATTGCCAGCAAAACCCACACTTCTTTCATGCCACCATCCAAGTTCACCATGTCAAATGTAGGTGAACTCTGCAGAGTCCTACACCCTCCTTTGCTCTCACACTCATATAAGTCATCTCCAGAATACTGCACTTTCAGCAGAAGCCTAAAGCCGTACCACATAAACGATAAGTACTTCAACCACTGCATGAATTTCGGTATGTGCTGCAACCAAAACAACATTCCTCTATTAGTTAGCAAAGCAATTAAGCACATACAACTAATGCGCGCGATGAAATATGCGTATTGAATTGAATTGGACTGGACTATACATTTGGTTGCTGTGTTTGTACTTGTATTTTAGAAATACTAGTACTATAAGGTCTAGTCTAGTACATTTAGTTACCTGCACATAATAGCCTCCAGTGAGAAGAAAGAGCATTAGTATCAATGAGGCAACCATTCCAGCCCTTTTGATACTCAAAACTAGAGCTCCAAAGAGCTCTCCTGCTCCCTAATTAGGAAAAGAGGGAAATATATTCATTTCTAATTTAACTATCAAACTGAAAATAATTTGATGATGTTGGAATTGTTTCTACTTACTTGGCTTGTGACAGCTACTAATAATATGGCAAACAATGTGAGGAAGAAGCAAGGAACTGTTCTCTTAAATCCAGCCATGAAGTAAACAATCAACATGAAAAATGTGGGATAGAAAACATGTGCTATCATATCACACAGAGTGCTGCACACATAGTACACACTTAATCGATACATGTCTGCTTTCCTTTCTTTGACCAAGAAGACCTGTTCGAATGGAAACACGTATACTGCTCCGAAAATTGATGAAGATGTCCAGAAAATGCAGATGTAGAACATTAAGCCAACCTGCAGAAAGAGTACATATTTGGGGTGATTATATAATTTGCTTCACGTTTTGGTAACCAGGGTCATAGAAATTTTACCTGATCTCTTAGATGAGCCTCGGTGTCTGTCTTGGATTTCCACCAAAGAAGTCCCAACAAGACGGCAACTCCAACCGCTTGAACCAGTCTTAGCTTATCAAAGTAGTCCCTGCACCTTTCTCTAAATGTTCTCTTAAACAATATCATGAACTGTTCACACCACGAGATGGTCCAATCTTTCTTAACCTGAACAGCTAGTCGAAGATGTTCTGGTGCCTTTCTCCCTCGATGATTCTCTTCCTTTTCTTTCGTCTCCAGCTGGTTTTTGTACTTGAGTTGCAGGTACTGACATAATATAGAAGCAGATATTGACAAGAATATTACACAAAGAATTTATGTACTGTAAATTTGAAGTATTAGTCTTACTTTGATCACAGTCTTCTCAGAGTCTAGTGTTCCTTGCCCTTGAGGTAATAGTAGATCTTGAGGAACACTAATGTCATTAACTTGTCCAGTGGCTAAATCAAGCAAGAACTCTGCAGGATTCATAGGTATTTGCGGTATGAATCTCAAAGCCGAAAAATACTCCAAAGACTCTCCGGCCTTTCCATAGTACACCGGGTATCCTTCTGCTATCAGCAAAAGTTTGTCAAACATGTGAAACATTCTGCTTGATGGTTGGTGAATAGTTGTGATTATTGTTCTTCCACCCTGTGAACCATTGAACTTTGATTTTGTTAGCACTTGTTCTGCTATATGATTTGCAAATGTTAACTTTAATTGTTACCTTAGCTAGTCCTTGAAGGATCATGAGAAGTCTATTAGCTGAAGTAGAATCAAGGCCTGAAGTTGGTTCATCAAGCAACAACAATGAAGGATCCACAAGAATTTCATAACCGATACTGGTCCTTTTCCTTTCTCCTCCTGATATTCCTTTCACAAATCCTCCACCTATTCTTGTGTGACGACATCTACGATTATACAAGAGAGAATTTAATTAGGTAGAGAGTTCTAGAGAATTGCATAAAATGAAATACTGTTGCTATGCTCCTCAGTACATTGTACATTATACCTTTCAAGACCAAGCTCCTTCATAATCATCTCCACTCTCGCATACTTTTCTTGTCGGCTCATGCTGCCTGGAAGCCGTAAAAATGCAGAGAAAACTAAGGTTTCTTCCACTGTTAATTGTGGGAACAACACATCATCTTGTGTTACAAACCCAATCCTGTTGAGTTAGAAAACAGTTGATCAACTAGTACAAACATTAACACATGAACTACAATGTTGGACGAACATAGAATTAGCTAACCTTCTCTTAAGAACTGGGTTATATGGGATGTCATTATAGGTTACTTTTCCTTTGACATTGTCTAGTAATCTTCCTCCTATCACTTTCAATAATGTTGTTTTCCCACTACCAGAAGGACCCATCAACGCAAGAATTTCACCCGGTCCAATACTTCCGGTTATCCCCTTCAATATCTGCTTGTAATTACTTTCTATGTGCAGCTGTGAGGCTACTTTCGACACCATTGCCTTCACCGTGTTGCTAGAAGCTTTGCTGTTTCTCACCTTAAACTCCACATCCTCAAACTGCATAACATGCACATGAAGATCATAAGCAATGGAAAAAACAATGTACTAAAGCTGCTGAATTTGCTAAGAGCTATATTATATACCTTGAGAAAAATGGGAAGAGGGCCATCTTTGTTGCCAATAGAGGTCTCATCTTCTATATCAATCTCTGAGTACCTATTTCTAACATAAGCTTGAGACATGAAGTCTATGTTGTGACCAAAGCCACTGCCCCCTGCAATTTGCATAGACCCTATTGTTGGGGGTGACATTGACATGTCCTCCCCAATCTCATTCTCTTTTCTAGTTTCCATGTTACCCTTGACTAGCTAGCCAGAAGCTGAAACTGTTTTAATAGGGATGAATCAACTGTAACAAACCAAAAGCCTGCCTATATAGTTTTGAGCTAGGCAGGGTGTGGTTTGGTGAGCCACATGCTTTCAATGCCTAGTTTAGGGCTTAATTAAAATCTTGTTTTCAGCTGCTTCTTTTTATTCCAAACCAAATTGACTTGCTTGGTAAACATGCCAAGGACATGACTATGAATTAGCTCATTGTTACCCTAATTAAGCCAAAATAACTAGTCACATATATGGACATAATATATCATTTCCTTTCACATGTACTCTTCAAAACTATTGTATATAAATGAAAACATAGTAAGGCAAATCTTTAATGATAAGAAAATTTTATTATTGTACATGTAACCAAGATTTAACTATATTTGTTCTCCTCTAAGTCATGATTGTATTTCCTAACTAGAAACAAAAAAGTGTATCTAATTTCAAATTAATTTTAAAAAATTGAAAATAAAAATTTCTCGTGAATGATAAACTTTGTGAAATTGAAATCCAATCATAAAATAGATAGATTATTTATTTATTTAAACTCGATTTTTAATACGATTGGAGGAAACAAGAAAATTATTTGTGCTTTCATGAAAAAAGAACTCTAGAGAGCTCTCTCTTCTCCTAGCATCATTATTATTTTTTGTTGTTAAAATAAGGTTGGAGGAAACAAGAAAATTATTTGTGCTTTCATGAAAAAAAAAAAAAAGAAGAAGCCAAAAGATGCTTGCCAAACGACGTCGGACGGTGTTCTTCGGTTAAAACGGAAAGAAAGAGTGAGAGACCAATCAATACAGAACAAAACCAGCTCGTATTCTACAACACAAACCAGTCAACACAGCCATACTCGAAGCAAAAGAAGCACACAAAACCCAGAAAATCCCAATTTCTCATCGAAAAAACAAAATGGAAGACTCGCTCGAGAACTCGGGCGTTCGGGTCCCCAACGACGTGTCGTCTGTCCGAGACCTCACGCCGGCCGGCCTGGTCTCGATCTGCGGCCAGTCTCTCAACCTCATCGCCCAAACGGCGTCGTTCCCGACTTCGCTCCCCGATTCCTCCGTCGCCGACCAGTTCAAGGTCTGTACGGACATGGCCTCCGGGATCAAGAGCCTCGGCTACCTCGGCGACATGAGCTTCCACAAGGTAAGCGTCGTATAGTCACCATGAAATTGATTTGAATACATTTAATTTGATTGTGTTTTTGAATTAGAGGAATGCAAAAATCACATAATGGATAGATGACTTAGATCTTGAGCTGTACTAATTACTAATTTTAACCACTTTGCTAATGCAAGATTAACATAAAGTTCGGTAATTTAGTTTCAAGGAAAGAGCTTTTCTCACTAGATAATGTAAGAATCTGTAACCCTAAATGGCTACATTGCTCGGTTTTAATGTATTGAATTTATAAGATATAGGCATGTGTGGTTTATTTTGCTTCTAAATATAGTTGCTGTAATTTTTCTGTTCTGAAATTACAGACTATATGTGTTGCTTACGGCAGTTCTTGTATCCATCTGAAGAGGACTCGTATAAGTTGGTAAGGTTCCTGGTGGAGAGGCTCGCAGAATCATCCGGAAGTGGAAGCAGGGCTGGTCTCAAGGGTGTCGATGATATAAGGAAAGTTAAAGAAGATAGCTCCAAAAGCAATCCGGTGAGCCGCAACAGCGGTGATGGCAATCTCGATTTTAGTTGTGACAAACTTGGACCCAAGTGGGATGAATTCACATTGAAGGGTGAAGAGCCTGAACTACTGAATATCGACGGTGAAGATGTCTCGGTCAGTTGTGATGCTAATCTTACGCTGCAAAGATTGGATGAAATGAGTATTGATAATGTATCCAGCAGACCTGGTGACACGCATTCATCAAAGGTATATGTTCATTTGATATAGCTTTCAGACGAGTGAAGACAGGGACAAATTTTCATTGATGTTTATTCTTTTGCTAGATAAGTTATCAAACTAAAATAATCAAACCTCAGGAGAAACAGCTCGCGGAGGAGGTCACTGCAAAGACTTCAGAATTGAAGCACCTTGAAGAAGAGTTGGAATTGTTAAAAGAAGCAGTAGATACAGTGTTTGATGTCAATCACCCCGTTGAATTTTACCTTGAGAAACTTAATCAGCAAATGGATACTCGAAGGCAACACCTTGGAGAATTGAAGTCACAGCAGTAAGTTATAGATCTTCATTCAATTTTTTCATCTGAATTTTCATAGCAAAGTTACTTGTATTGCACTTTTTCAAGGACATCTTTGTATGGATCCCTTTCTATTATGAATGGGTACTAAAATGTACGTTTTCAGAAGGTACAGCATGCACAAAAAGTATAATTTATAAACTGTAACAACATTTTGTGTACATTAATGCATCACTCTATGCTATTGTTTATTTCAATTTTCATCTTCTTTCACAGGGAAATAGTCAGAAGGCCTCTGGAAGAGAAAAAGAAAAGTCTTGAGGTGTCTCTGTATGCAAATAACCCAGTGGCTCTGGAAAAGCTCCAAAAGCTGAAAGATCTTGAATTGGAAAAGGAATCTATCTTATCTGGAATTCAAAAAAGGTGCGTGTCTGGAAATGAAATAAATATTGCTGGATCTTGTTATCTCTGGTCCTCCTGTCTTCAAAATTTCAGTGATTGATGGTTTACCTTGGGACTTTTAACATTAGCAAAGAACCTGTTTCTTGATGAAGGTAAAAGTGGATATAAAAATCAACTATTTTACTCTGCAAAAAAGATTCCCAAGAACTATGCTATAAATTGATTGTTTCTTTCTCTTACTAATTAGTTTCACAACTTCTGTTGCCTGCTTCCTGGTGATATCTTATGATTTTGTAGGGAGGAGGAACTTTCTCAACTTTCTATGGATCTAGAGAAGCAGCCCAAACTGGCATCAAGGAGATCTTATATTGAAAGGGTCAAAGAGATCACAAAAAATAGTCGGAAGCAAGAAGCTGACATAGAGCAGATTTTAAAGGACACTAGGGAGCTTCAGTTAGAAAGTAATTCTATTCAAGAACGCCTCCATCGGACATATGCTGTTGTAGATGAGCTGGTGTTCAGGTACAAAATTTCACGCACATACTTTTTGTGCCTTGAAAATAGAAAAATTACATGCTTGATGCAGCTTTTGTCATTCAAACTCAGGGAAGCAAAGAAAGATGCAGTAGGGAGGCAGGCTTATAGGCTCCTCACTAGCATTCACGAGAACTTGGAACAAATTCGTGAGAAAATCCTGGCAACTGATAGAATACGTCGAGAGGCGATTGAACATGAAAAGAAGCTAGCGGCATTGGCTTCACGGAGCTTAAATGCAGACAAACTACAAGCTGATCTTGAGGCCATTAGGAGGGAGAATGAATACCTAGAGAAATCTCTCCAGGATAAATAAATAAATAAGTGAACTCTTTTAACTATAAATGATTCTTTCAAGGGGAGGATGTACATTATTTTATCTGTAACTGTTGTCAATTTTGAATTTATACACAGTAAATTTACTTGATTGTACTCATTTACCAAGCCTTTGTCTCAATTAAACCTCAAAGGTGGAGAATCCAAATCACAATATTTAAAACATAAAAATCAACCATCCTTAGTTCTGTTTTAGCTGGATATGCTGGCAAAGAGAAATGAAGGAGAGGGGTGGGGGACTGATTTTGAGCTTATAGTGGTCCTGGTTTTTGCTACCGACATTTCTAAATGCACACATATTACACAAATTTCCATTCGAAATGCCAAGCTTGATTTTCATTAATAATCATTCTACTAGGTTCATACACTACATGGTTCTGGCCACTGAATTACAAATAACACAGAGAGATAGAAGGCTTCGGTACTGAATTAAACATCACATGAAGAATCCACATTAGAATAGTGAGAACCAAAAAGAAACCAGCTAGCATTTGAATGCACATAGCAGTCCCTCTTCATTTGCATGATGTTACTTGGCCTTGAATCCATGATTCACCATAATAATCATTCAGTAACCGGAAGCAGAGTTTCATCATATACAATCGCCGTATGACAAAACTCATATCCAGCCACCTCCTCAATCCTATATTGGCCTCTGCAAACCGGCTTCTGATCTTTCTTGCATTCAATCCAGATCAACTTGTCGCCAAACTCAACGATAACAACGGTACCAGTGTCTTCCGTGGAGAAAACTGCCCCCCTAAAATGCCGTGGAACAAAGAAATGTGGTACGTCGTCTTGGCTCAACTGAAAGAGTTTAACCCAAGATTCAGGCACACCATACTGTGTCATCGCCCAGCATGTATTACCCAAATAATAACCGTCTTCAGCCTCCTCAGTCCATACACAAAGGCATCCTCTTAAAAGAGCAAGCGTGCTTATCCCTCTTTCTCTCGCGTCCCCATCATTTTCATTAAAAACAGGCAATGGCACTTGATGGAACACCTCCATCGTCAAATCAAAAGCATGTATAGCCTGCTCCGATGAATTATTGTAGTCGGCCCAATGAATTGCTCCATTTGAAAGACTCCCCGGTCGACTAACCCAGTCAATATATGGCGAGTAAGCAGGTTGAATCTTTTTCCAACAGTTAGCTCTCAATGAGAAAATGTGCACATCATGACACAGTTTACCCCAAGCGGGCAATACAAAAACAAGTTTGTAGTCATCAGTGGCCGACATATAACCAAAACCATAGTTTACTACCGTTGGGTCCAAAGTCCCGCACCCAAAATCTGGACTAGGTATTTCGCGGCAGAATCCAGTTGAAGGATTCCAAATAGCCATGTTCTTATCAGGACTGGAAATGGAATCACCAAGAAATACCAAACCATTGCATGAGGCCATTGCTGGTTGGCTTTTCGGCTCCAATGGGTAGGTCAGTTTTTTGACCGCAGAATTGTCTCCAGAAAACAGCCTATCCAAGTCTTCGGAGGTTTGAAATCGAGAGGGTAGCCACGTAACCTGGTTTCGTATCTTGCTTTCAATAGAACATGCAAGTGAAGTGTGGGTGGAGACGAGGACTTTTTGACGGAGGGTTCTCTGCTCACATGCAAGTTGGGAGTGGGATTTGCAAAATTGAGGGTCAGAGATAATAACACGCCACCGTTTTGACACACAAGTGAATCGAATCAAAGATTTAACTGGCAACCGGAACAGAATCTTCACAACAGTATCTTCAGGGAGGTTGGGGTCAAAGTGATCAGTGTGCTTGGACAATGCCATATATGATCTCCCTACCTAGAACAAATCCCAACTAAAATTAAAAGCAGCAAATATAATAAGACTAAGATCCCAACTTGCAGAGATGGTGTGAATTTATAGTGACAAGGTTCTGAATTTCGAGTTTTGACTCATCACTTCCTTTAGGCCCAAAAACAAAAATAATTAATTATACTTGCGGATTTTGACTTATGATTTAAATGTTTTTCATGTATGGCAACAAATAATAGATGCTTCTTCAACTAAAACGAATCGAACAAGAAAATGTCTGCAGAAACTGAAACAAGTAATCTAAAACTTACAGTAGATGAAGCGTGGTTATCCGATCCGTCCAAACTTGCGAAGCTAGCTGGATTCAGGTAGTCTTGATTCTCAGCTGAAATGAGGTGCGGCTGCAAGAGAGATGGAGGAAAGCCAAGCGAGCACCTTTCAGGGTACAGGAGATAATGATTCAGTGCGGAGACACCCACAGCTAGTCAATCTAGGGGTTTTGGTTTTGGTTACGGGGATTGGTGCCTAATGGTGATTTAATTTACTTGGTTTGGTGCTCTTAATTGTTTCGACCCAAGAATCCACGCATGCTTTTACCTGTCCATGCAACATAATAAACTTTGATGAATTAAGAAGTTGAGGAAATCCCATACGCAAAAATTGCCTCTACTTTGGTTCTTCTGGATATGCCGATATAGGCATTGGGTAGTTCTCTACTCTTGATTTCGTAAGACCTTTCCCTACTTCAAAAATCACATCGAAATTTTGGAGGCCTTTAAAAAGTTTAGGGAAATTAAAACGGTCATACAGGCTAGCTATGGCCACTAAGCTAGAACGGTGTGAATCTTGCACTGCAGCACAAGCAATCATAAATAATGTCTTCATGCTACGTACAATAATTAATTAATGCATGCTTCATACTTCATAGTATTTTATGATCATTCCAATTCGAAAACTTGGACTATATGGTACGTATATAAACAGAAAAGGACTAACGGTTTATAAGCAGCGAAAATTAGAGATATCACTGTGCGCTTAAACTTGGCAGTCTTATTATAATTCAATACAATACAATATATGGGAAAGGTTGCAGGAAATTAAAGGATAACATTAATATAAGACTAAAGGATCAAAGGAAAGATAATAAATGTTGTCAACATCCTAATAGCCTTCATTTGGATTGAGGACATGCCCAATGAACAGCACGGTTCCACTGATTTCTTCTCTGATCACAAAAAGAAATGGGTGATCTGCCACAAAGTCTATCGGACTAAACAGAGCCCCAGCCTCAAAACAACAAGCAGTAGCAGCAGCAGCTTCTGTGCCTTGTTCATTAACTTCAATGAAGGATTTATGACGTATGGTGCTAACGAAAAGGTCCTCACCGGTTACCATCTCCGTCAAACTTCCAGGACAAAACCCTAAAGTTTTGACAAGTTCATAAGCATCAAAGCCAGAAGAGATCTTAAACTTTGGGATGTAGAATTCACCAACTTCACCGTATTTGGGTAGATAGCGATCTAAAAATCCAGACTCTGAACAAACCCTCTGAACCAAATCCGGCAGCCCATCTCTTGTACATGGAAGATACACGTACATGGAGAAACACCGTTCCTGATCTTCACCTTGTTTATAAGGAAGCCTTATAACTTTAAAATCGTCAAAGTCACTTACATATCTATCCTTGTTCCAGCTCGTCATAAAGGTTGCCTTTACTGAACTCCCATTTAGAAGGTGGAAGCGCCTTTGAATTAATGGTGTATCAAACTTGTCAACCCAAGCACCTTTGAAGTATACGGCATTTGCAAGGATAAGCCTCGTTTTACTATGAACTAAGCCAAGAGGAAGAATCTCATTAACAAGGCCGTTGGTCTCCTTCTCGGCCCAGGAATTCACTTCAGCTCTCACTTCATTAGGGTTGGTCATAAAATCAACATTATTCAAAGTCGCCTTGTAAGCGGTGTCCATTACTTGTTTAAAACGAGGCTTGACAAGGGCAGACTTATCAACCCAAATGCCATTGGCTAATGACAAGCGAGGCCCGCCGTTTTGGGATCCGTCGGCAAAGACTACAGGGATGAGAGTGGAGGCGAGGTCATTGAGCTCGTCGATGGACCTTGACTTGAGAAAACTGAGCATCTGGTCCAAGTTAGGGCCCTTTGTTGACCCGGCCGCTAGCATGCTAAGAACCACGTGGATGGACAGTGGCGAGTACACCATGTTCTTGTACTTGCCTTCAGTCACAAGCAATTGCTTGGTGATACCTAATGCGACCTTTTGTTCTTATTTTTTCTGACCCTTCCATTATCAAATAGGCATAACTCAAAAAATATCATCTCTCTTAAACCAGTCAGATCATCATCAATTATCATCATCTTCTCAACCCATTTTAAATTTTATTTCTTATTTCCTTCCATGGCACTTACTAAACTCGGTTACCAAATTACTTAGTTACTTTTATTTTAATTTTTTTCCTTGGCTGCTTAGGATGAGTTAGCCCCAGTATAGGTGTCATGTTTGATTGGTCTTATATTCTCTCATAAATATCTGAGATCCATCACTAATGCGCTCGGCCCCCCCCAATTTATAATTTTGTTTTTTTTTATTTTTTTTGATTTCTTAATTGATATTCTTAGCTTTCTCTAGCTTGAATCACCATTTGGGTTAGTCCATTAGATCGAAAGATGCCACGCCTCGATAACAGGTCGTCGAAACAAAAGGGCGGCACATAGTCATCGTCGTCGTTAACACCAGTCAGATCATCATCAGACTTAGGTCATCAGCTCTTGTGAAAGGGCGTATGATCCAATCACCCGTGTTTCATGATCTTGCTCATTCATCGGACTTATCATCATCTTGTGAGGAGTATGAAAACAAACTGTTGTAGTTTGTCTTATCTTCCTTGTCCATGGCACCTTTATTCTAAATCTCAGACTCAAAGTTCACTGCAGGTAGAGATGCAGGTGCTCACCAAATTGATGGGCTTTCTAAGCTGGATTGAAAAGAAGGACAACAACCAGCTCTTTTTATACCCGATTGGATTTTTCTGTTTCCTTGTGGCTCAAGCGAAACCCACCGCCCACACTCTTTCCTTACCGGCTTCAACTTCCTAATCTCTTAGGGTTTAGGAAATTACAATTCGCAAAACCCACGTATCTTTTGACTGTAAAAAGACCAATGACGATATGTGAACTATCCAAAGCTTAAGGCAGACAGTTTGATAGCAATGGAGATATATAGATATGTTTTCATGCCAAAACAGCACAACACAAAATTTTAAGGTTTCTACAGCCAAGATGAAACGAACAACTAAATTAATTACTGCACAAAATGAAACAATTGAACAAAGAAAACTTACCCACAGAGCTGAATCTACGAGGTTGGTGCAGCTGAATTTTAAGGTTTAAGAGGCGCTGCTTTAGTAGTTGTGTGAAGAGAGATGAAGGGATTTTAGGGTTTCAGGGTTTGGACTTCGGAGACAGCTATAGCATAGAGTATGTCATTGGGCTTTGGGCCGTTTTATTTTCTATTTGGGCCGGTTAAACTCGTTCCCAATAAAACCAGATTGTAATGTTACCCCGGCCGATTGAACTAAGAGATATGAGCAAAAAATTCACCAATAAAATTCAACGTCACATTGTCCAAGAAAACCCATTATGCTATATATCTTTGCCGTTTAATTTTCCAAATCATTCAGGATATATATAAACTCAATACTTAACCATAAACAATATATCATAAAACGAAACATTTATGCAGCACCACTAGTAGAATAATGCTTAATAATTTATGATCCTTACTGATAAAGTAATCTGGGTGTCACAACCAAATTTATAAATTTGCAAGTATGAATTCTGAAAAGCATAATATGAAAATTAAAATCACTCCCCAACATTTCAAATTTTCAATTTGATATTTAGAATTATTATCAAGTTAGAAACCTTTGGTGCTGTTCAAAAGCAAGTGTTGGGCAGCGGTTGGTTCTTTGATTGAGGATGCTACAACTATGTAGCGTGATCTGAGAGCCGTTTTACAAAACAAAGCGCACAAAAGCATGCACGACTCGGTTGAAGCTTTAGTAGTTTGTTACAAATTTAGGCAGTGCAACCGATGGTGTATGCTAGGCCTTTGAACTATATTGAATTATTGATTGTGGCATACTTGAATATTCCACTTAATGAAATTTGAAATTTATATTATATACTTCATAATTAGAAGGTGGAGAATCTAAATTGTAAAATTAAAACACAAAAATCAACCAGCATTAATGCACATAGCCAACCTTCTTCATTCCTGCTTTAAGTTATTTTGGCCTCGAGTCCTCTTAATTAACTCATGATTTGTTGTGCGGAAGCGTAACAAACACAATATTGATTATAGCTATTTGGGTAAACAAGAAAAATAATCATAGACAAATAACACAAAATTTAGAGTGGTTCACTGAATCAGTGTGATTGAGCTACGTCCACTTTCGGAGCCGGCAAAATATTCCACTATGATCAAATTGGAGAAATACACAAGTAGAGTTCAAGAATAAATTCTAACTATCCAAACCCCAATACACCTAAAGACTAATTGAACAATTATGTTCCAAATGAGAAAAACAAATATAAGGAGAACAAAGGTACCAACGTAGCAGCAGCCACTTTCAATGAAGAACAATATTTCTTCTCTCTGCTACCATGCAAAGTTTCTCACTTTCTCTTTGTTTTTTTTTTTCTCTCTTCCGTCTCTGTTATCCTTCCTATGCAGCAAACCCATATATATAGCAAATGCATTCAGCACACTTACGTCTCATGCATGCATCAATTATAGAGGTGCATGGCCCATTGGCCCTCCTTTTTCTCTAGTATTGCAGCTATTGTTTCTCCCTACAATAGCTGGTTTTCTCCTTGACAAAGTAGCATGTATTAGACAAAAGAAAAACAAGTTTTATTTTCCTCTTTTCCTTTGGGTTTGTCAGCTGCACAAATGCTCAAAAGCAGATTACTATTACAAGTATAACAGGGAGATTTCTGTAGGTGGAGTCAATTATTAATCAAGTGGAGCCAATTAATCAACATGATTCACCCTAATCATTCAGCTACCGAAACTAGAGTTTCATCATATACAGTCGCTTTCAAAAAGACCTTACACCCAGGCGCCTCCTCAATCCTATATCGGCCGCTGCAAACCGGCTTCTCTTCTTTACGGCATTCAATCCTGACCAACTCCTTCTTTGCAAGCCTGATCACAATTGCACTACTTTCCGTAACGAAACTCAGATCACAACGACAACGTGGAGCAAACACATCCGGTAAATCATCCACACTAAATTTGAAGAGTTTCATCCATGATTTAGACACCCCGTAATCTCTCATCATCCACATTTCAATATCCGCACCTTTCTTCAATGAACAAGACCAAAGGCAAAGACATCCTCCTGAATGAACCACAGTCTCTGTTCTTCTAAGGACACTTTCATGGTCATCTTGGTTGAGACAAGGACCAGGCACTTTCCGGAACTTCTCATTTGCCAAATCAAAAGCACAGATATGGTTCAATCTGTCGTCGTAATTAACCCAATGGATTGCTTCATTTGAAAAAGTTCCATACTGGCTCGTCGGGCGGTAGAGGAGGAATGGCCAGCGAGAAACTTTAATAATTTTCCAAGAGTTGGCTCTCACTGAGAATATGAAGGTGTTGACCTCCGGTGTAGAACCAGAGTCATCATCAGTCATATCAGTGGGGACCACTACAACAAGTTTGTAGTCATCAGTGGATGAGTCATAACCAAAACCATATTCTATGGAGTTCAACTTCACTTTCCACGAGAATTCGCAATTTTTTTTCCGCAGGAGACTTCTCCTTTTTTTCGTTATTGATGAAAAATCTGTATCAGGTATTGTGCGGAAGAATCCAGTTGATGGGTTCCAAATAGACAACACTTGAGAAAAACTACCTACAATTACCAAACCGTTGCACGAAGCCATTACATTTACATCTGTGCCGTGCTCCTCCGATGGGAATGTGAGATTTGTGACCCTAGAATTATCTCCAGATAAGTAGTTTTCTAAGGATTGAAATGCAGTGGAGGATATGGAGAGAAGGAGTTTCCTACCGATGGTTCTCTGCTCAGATGCTAGTTTGAGGTGGGATTTTGCAAATTGTGGGTCAGAAATTATTATACTACGCCACCGTTTCGATACACAACTGAATCGAATCAAAGACTTGATTGGCAAGCAACACAGAATCTTCAGAATTATATCTTCAGGGAGGTCAAAGTTCAGGTGCTCCTTCTTCTTCGTCATAGGCAACATCTCCCCAATAAATTAAAGATTATGATCGACAAGGATCGATATATCAGATTATTTAGGGTTTATCACTAACTAGTATTTTTATTGAATACTTGGATGCCTGAAGACAATCTAAAAGGTGCCTTATGAACTATTTGGAACGTAAAAATCCAAATTAGACTAGAACAAGGATAAGAAAACTTTATTTAACTAGAAACCTTAAACTAAACTTATTCTTGCTAGGAAATTAAATGAAACCTAAACACAATAAGAAACTAAATAATTGAGCTAAGAGTTAATCTCTTTCGAAGTTGACAATCTGCTTTCGCCCGTGAAACCCAAAATTGGACACGGTTAGCTTCACTTGCAAGGGTATTGTTGGTCTTGCTTGTATAGCCATCGTTTGCAACACTTGCACTGTCATGATTAGCCTCGTTTGCATGGGTTAATTACGTTAACCTTATGAAGTTTTTATGTCCTAAAAAAAACTTTTTAGTGCTCCAAATTGAACTTAATGTTTCAGGCACAACAAATCTTATTTTTGCATATGCATTATGTTGTATACCTTTGATTTTTTTTTTGATCGACCACATGACACTATAATATATGTCATAACAAAAAGACTCAAGGGTGCTTGAGGGTCAAAACAGTAAAACAAATTTGTCTTAACTTGATATTTAGAATTATTATCAAGTTAGAAACCTTTGGTGCTGTTCAAAAGCAAGTGTTGGGCAGCGGTTGGTTCTTTGATTGAGGATGTTACAACTATGTTGCGTTCTGAGAGCCATTTTATAAAACAAAGCACACAAAAGCATGCACGACTCGGTTGAAGCTTTAGTAGTTTGTTACAAATTTATGTAGTGCAACCGATGGTGTATGCAAGGCCTTTGAACTATATTGATTGTGCCATACTTGCATATTCCACTTAATGAAATTTGAACTCTATACTTTTCATAATTAGAAGGTGGAGAATCCAAATTGTAAAGTTAAAACACAAAAACCAACCAGCATTCTAATGCACATAGCCACCCTTCTTAATTCATTCCTGCTTTAAGTTTTTAGGCCTCGAGTCCTCTTAATTACCCCATGATTCACCCTAATCATTCAGCTACCGAAACTAGAGTTTCATCATATACAGTCGCTTTCAACAAGACCTCACACCCAGGCGCCTCCTCAAGCCTATATCGGCCGCTGCAAACCGGCTTCTCTTCTTTACGGCATTCAATCCTGACCAACTCCTGCTTGTCAAATAGCTCGATCACAATTACACCACTTTCCGTAATTAAACTCAGATCCCAACGACAACCTGGAACAAACACATGCGGTATATCATCCTCACTAAATTTAAAGAGTTTCATCCATGATTTAGAGTTTTAGACACCCCGTAATCTCTCATCATCCACATTTCAATCTCCACACCTTTCCTATTCTCAAATTCATGATATAAACGAGACCAAAGGCAAAGGCATCCTCCTGAACGAACCACAGTCTGTGTTCTTCTATACACATGCAATATCATGATCATCTTGGTTGAGACAAGGACCAGGCACTTTCCGGAACTTCTCATTTGCCAAATCAAAAGCACAGATATCGTTCAATTTGTCGTCGTTAACCCAATGGATTGCTTCATTTGAAAAAGTTCCATAGTGGCTCGTTGGGCGGTAGCGGAGGAATGGCCAGCAAGAAACTTCAATAATTTTCCAAGAGTTAGCTCTCACTGAGAATATGAAGATGTCGATCTCATCCGGTGCAGAACCAGAGTCATCACTCATACAAGTGGGGACTACTAAAACAAGTTTGTAGTCATCAGTGGATGAGTCATAACCAAAACCATATTCTCCGGAATTCGCCTCCGCTAGCTGTCCACCAGAATTCGCAATTTTTTTTCCGGAGGACACTTCTCCTTTTTTTCGTTACTGATGAAAAATCTGGATCAGGTATTGTGCGGAAGAATCCAGTTGATGGGTTCCAAATAGACAACACTTTACAAAAACTACCTACAATTACCAAACCGTTGCACGAAGCCATTACATCTGTGCCGCGCGTGCTCCTTGGATGGGAACGTCAGATTTGTGACCGAAGAATTAATATCTCCAAATAAGTTTTCTAAGGATTGAAATCGAGAGGGCAGACCTGGAATTGGTTTGGAGAATTTAATGCATCCAATGGGGAATATGGAGAGAATAAGGAGTCTCCTACTGATGGTTCTCTGCTCGGATGCTAATTTGATATGGGATTTTGCAAATTGTGGGTCAGAAATTATTATAGTACGCCACCTTTTCGATAACACAACTGAATCGAATCAAAGACTTGATTGGCAAGCAACACAGAATCTTCAGAATTATATCTTCAGGGAGGTCAAAGTTCAGGTTCTCCTTCTTCGTCATTGGCAACATCTCCCTGAAAAGATTAAGACAATCGGATCCATCATATGACAAAAGCTTATCATACTATGTATATCTAGCATTTTGGTTTGACTCATCACTTGGCCTTGACTTGACCTAAAATCAAAACTATTTAAGCTAGCTGTTCTGTGTTTCAAATTTGATTGCAAGGGAACTATGAATTACTAAATGGTTCTTCAACTAAGATGCATGAAAGAACAAGAACGTACAACAACAAAATGTCTGCAGAATCTGAAACTAAGTAATAAAAATTTACCCAAAGAAAAAAAAACTTACCGTCGGAGCTAGAGGTTTGGTGCGGCGACGGATGCGAACGGAGTTTGGGTTTGTTCGTACAAGACAAGCGGAAGATCTCAAACGTGAATGACTAGGGTTTGTTTATACAGAAGATCAGGGTTGTGTGTGGCACACGTAGATCATTAGACATGGGCTGCTAGGGGCGTTTTGCCTTTGCTCAGGTTTGGGTTACTGGCCCAAATTGCTGACGAAACTTCTAAATACACCCATCAATCTCCACAGTACGCCCAGAACTTAAAAGAACAATTTATGATCGAGGATCATTTTCACAATCCAATTTTCATCATTTATAACTCTTGAGACTTCCATTTTATAGATTTAAGGTTCCTATATGTGCTTGAAAATGGAGTGTAAGCGTGAACTGTATTGAAAAGAAAATCACCCCAAAATTTAAAATGAAAGTTTTAATATTTGGATATTATTAAGGTTTTTATCAAGTTAATTAGAAACCTTGATGTCTTTGAAAAGTAAGTGTTGAGGATGTTACAATGATATTGTCTTCTTAGAGCCATTTCACAAAACAAAGCACGCATTGTTTTAGGTTTGAACTATATCGATTGTGCCATGCTTGCATATTTCACAATGAAATTTGAAATTTGTTTCTTATAAAAATAAAAATAGAAGAGGTTTGTTTCAAGTTTGACATATACCATTGAGGGCTTGAGGCCGTGATACGATCGAGCCACAATCCGGCTCGATTAAAATTCAAAATTTCATAAAACAAAAATAGGAAATCGGCCTTTTAAGTTGTGATGCATCACTCAATTTTAAGAAGCACAATAATTTTGTATGATACCAAATCTTGCCACAAGCTTAAGTGGGGTGTAGTGTACGTCAAATATGAGAAATGGTGCTGCATATGTGTCCTAACTACTTAAGCTCTGGTGGTTGTTGGATGAGCTGAAGTAGGGACATATCAACGTACTCATCTGTTGGAAATTCAATTTTTAGGGTGGCAAAATCTCACTTTCATTCTTCTTCAATTTTTGTTTGGCTCCAAACCATGTAATATATGAATTGAATAAAGAATCACAGCCTGTGAATTCACCCACAAGTAGCTTACAAAAATAGTGATCAATTTGTTAGTGTTACATAATTATCACATGTTGTCCTTGTTTTGCTAGCGCCAATTATTGACACATATTGCGTACATGAATGATTGAAAACCGTTGATTGATGTAGCTTCTAGCTACTATTAATCTTACATGCGTCGTGAATGATTTTTCCACCAGATTTATTCAAGATCACATCTATCCAAAAGATGGAGCTTCTTTTCATAATTTTAGCAAGACCCCTTAATTTAATTCATGGGCCTAAACTACTTTTAATAGCTAATACCAACACGGTTAGGGCTACTCTTCATATATGAAAGGAGGTAATAGTTTGATGAGTATAGTGATATATCACCAAATAGGGACAATATATGAGATTGTCATCAATGAGTAAGGAGCACATGGCGGTCACTTTAGCACATGTGTATGCATCTTGACTATTTCTTCGTTACAGAAAATTAGAAATCCCAATGTTTCCTTAACTTCCCCGGAAACCTACATCATTTGGAGAGTTTTACACCCATCAAGACTGTTATTCTCACCCACCTGTCACTTTGGGATCATACAAACATTGTATCTGAGAAATCCCAAAGCATAACAAACTCCTTTTTCTTTATTCATTGTTCCTTTTGTTTTACACTTTTCAATTCATTTATTCAAAAAGAAGAAACAAGGAACAGTCGTTAATTCGTTATAGGATTAAAGGACTCTATAGTGCAGCTAAATTTTCTCATTTCTCAAAATGATATAGAAACTTTTTCATCTTCTGTGATGAAAAAGTTGTTCTTGATGGCTACATGATCCATATATATATATGCCTCTGCCATTGTCAGATTGGAATGGCTTTGCTTGATTCATTGTTGGGGAATGAAGCCAAAAGATTTGTGAAAAGGAAAGACAGTGATGCAGGAGAAGCAGGTTTGACAAAAAAGCATTTCTTGGTTACATTTCTATTTATTTGTTCATTCTTTTCTTTTCTTTTTAGTCAAAATGTTTATATGGGTATCTGGGTTTATATTGTTGTTTCTTTGAATATTTTTATTTTTATTTGTAATTGATATAGTTTCATTTCTGGTACGTGGTATATATTTCTTGTGCAGATGTTCATACTCAACTTGTTTGATTCTATTTGTGGTAGTAGTTACAATGGGATTTTCTGCTTTCTTTTGTCAATAATGGTTTTGATAGTTTCAAGAGCTTTACTTTACAATGTAAAGACTGTAACAATCTGCATTACTCTCACAAAATAAGATTTGCATTGTTCCACTTGTAATTCTCATTTTCCAAATTATCAGGTAAAGCACTTGAAGAACTCAGAGGTTCTCTCTACAATGACCTCCGAACTTCAGAAGGCGCCAAGCGCCAACAGCAACGATTTTGTGGCCCGGTGGTGGCGATGACCTTCAACTTCATGGTCTCTGTTGGGATCATTCTGGCAAACAAACTTGTAAGAGCCTTTTCCTTGTCTCCTTAGTATTTTGCAGGCTCAGCTCCTTAGGTTTCCGTAATCATTTTGTTTAGTATGCCTAATTTTGTTTTTCCTTAATCCAGGTAATGGGGAAAGTTGGATTTAAATATCCAATCTTTCTCACATTGATTCATTATGTGACAGCATGGCTGCTTCTAGCCATTTTCAAGACACTCTCAATTCTTCCGGTTTCTCCACCGGCTAGAACTACTCCTTTTACTTCTCTCTTCTCTTTAGGTGCTGTCATGGCTTTCGCCTCTGGTCTCGCCAATACAAGCCTAAAGCATAACAGGTTCTACTTGGTCTCTTTCGTCTTCTATATATGAAGTCCAAAAACTCAATTTTATTGCCTACTTTCCTCACCATTCTACTCATCAATTGCAGTGTTGGTTTCTACCAGATGGCTAAAATTGCTGTCACTCCTACCATTGTTCTCGCCGAGTTCATTCTCTTCAGTAAAACCATTTCTTGTAACAAGGCGAGTTAAAGTGATTGCCCCATTTATTTTGCTCGACCTTCATGTGATTCCTTATAAGTAATCATGCTTGTGCAGGTTTTGGCTCTAGCTGTGGTCTCAGTAGGTGTGGCAGTAGCAACAGTAACAGACTTGGAGTTCAATTTGTTTGGTGCTTTGATTGCAATCGCGTGGATTGTCCCAAGTGCCATAAACAAAATCTTATGGTCTAATCTGCAACAGCAAGCCAATTGGACTGCCCTCGCGTAAGAATTAATTCTGTATTTTCCTCCTTGAGGATGGTTAAAGGTTAAGCATCAATCAGTCAAATAGAAGCTATAAAATGACATTAAATTTTTTGAGTGTAGGCTGATGTGGAAGACTACTCCAGTCACAATATTCTTCTTACTAGCTCTGATGCCATGGTTGGATCCACCAGGAGTTCTACTATTCCAGTGGGATCTCAATAACTCAAGCGCCATTCTTATATCGGCAGTCCTCGGTTTTCTCCTCCAATGGTCAGGAGCTTTGGCACTGGGGTGAGTTAGTGTTGTCATGCTTGGACTCGTAGTTAGACGAGTCCTGATATCTACTTACATTAGCTGTGCTGATATGATACTTGTGTCTAAAACAAAGTCGCTTAAAGTTCACAGTGAGTGTCTCTCATTATAAACCCTAAATACCAAATTCGAAACCTCAACATGGCGTTGTTCTGGATACAAACACAATATCAGCACATAAAATGTGTTTCTGGTTGCAGTGGTAGTATTAATTTCATGTTCTCTTTTATGCAGGGCAACCTCAGCAACTAGCCATGTTGTTCTTGGACAGTTCAAAACATGTGTGATATTACTGGGGGGATATTTTCTTTTCAAATCAGATCCAGGGTTTGTGAGCCTTTGTGGGGCTGTTACAGCCCTCTGTGGAATGTCAGTTTACACATCACTAAACCTGAAAAAGCCACAAGACAATGTGAGCAAGCAAAGCTTACCGACATTAAAACCCAAAACCATTGACCAAGAAATTGCAGTAGAGTCAGAAGCAAAGGATACCACTACTGTTGTTTGAACCAAGCAGGCTTAAAAAAATTTGTGTATGTAGAGAAAGTTCAGGCAGAAGAGAGTAATCACGTTTTTAAGATTTATATACTTAGTTGCTAAAGCAAATTGGAATTTCATCTTCACAAAAAATAGTTGCAAAAGGCTACATGTTCTAAGTATGCAACTTTCTCCACTACAAAGCCCAGATTGCAGATTACAGGAGTGATTATAAATCAGTTTAATTAGAATGCATTACAGAACCAAAATGGAAATAGGAGGTGCAACAGGACCATTTTCTGACCAAATGAATTAGTGAAATCTAGAACTTATTATTCGAAACTTGTTATTCTGACCAACCAAACCCTAGCATTAATCATTAGTCAGTTTATACCAATTTCGTCACGAATACATGATGTCTGAACGTGAATTTACCGACACAAATTTGCTGAGGTTAGAGGAAATGAAACGACACAAAATGCCAGTTCTCATATTATACCAATTACAACCGTATGATCCATCATGTTTACTGTGATAATATCATAATATACAGGTGAGATATCAGAAATGAAAAATTGGTAAATCCCACCTACTCTATCACCCTCTCTTAGTTTCCTATGACATCTTAAGAAATCACTAGTTTCAGAAGCTAAACTCTCATTTCCCACCAAGACTTTCTCAAAACACAAATGAGGAAAAACACTAGACAATAATGGAAAACCCAAACCTATCTTCTTCCAACTTCAGATGGTCAGCACTGCCAATTTCCTACCACAAAAGGACCACATTCCAAAAATTTCTGGCCAGCATTTCATATTTACACTCGGAACAAGCCAGATATCAGATTCCCAGTTTATCTTGAGCCTCCAAAGGATGTGTTTCTGCGTTGGTTCCTCATAGGGAAGATTTTGTAAATCAAAAACTACTACTCCAATTGATCTGTGCCTGTTGAGGCTGCTGATAGGCAGCAGGTGGAGGTCCTATAGTCTCAGCAGCTCCAGCCACAGCCTGGGACTGTTGCAGATAAGTTGGAGAAGCCATCGTTTGCCCTGGTGGATAAATTCCGGTAATGGCACCATGACCAGCATGAACAGGCGAGAAGGTGAAGCGTTGCCCCTGAGGGAGGTTGTACAGCGAACTGATATCTTGTCCAGGAGTATGAATCCAAACAGTTGAACCCTCAGTCTGCAAAAGCATAAACGGAAAGCAACTATTTATGTGTGACAAAAGAAAGACTCTAAGAAGAAGAAAATGCAGAATGATGCAGGAGAACAGCAAATGTGATGAAGAACAAGCATATACCAAATAGATTATAGCAACTCCATTAAAAGATCAAGGTAATTAAAACTTAAATTACAAATAAGGAATCAAGACCAACCAGCTGTCCTGATGTGTAGATATGACTTTCCTTCAACTGAGATGCTCCAAGATCTTCATTGTTACCAACAGAGCTTCCAGATGTAACCGCTGAACCAGGAGCATATCCAACAGGGGTGGTGATGAATGAACCACCAGATTGAATGTTATAGTGGGTTGGATTTCCAGCATTGCTCCCTGCCTTGAATTGCGGAGGAGGATATTTAATCCCAGCAGTAGCTGGTGCTGTTGGTTGTAGAAACGGTGAAGGCTGTGGAGGAAAGCCATTGGGGCTTAAAAACTGGTGCATTGGTGGAAGATAGTAAGGCGGGAGATAGCCATATGGGAAATAATTGGCAGGATATGGGTGCCTGTATACAGGAATTGACTGTGGAGATGCAGCTATGGAGTTTGGCAGGGGTGGGGTTGTATTTGGGCTAGGAACACCAGCAGAATTTCCACCCTACAATCACATACACATATTAGTCACTCTATAGGTATACTGAATGAACCCACATCAGGTACTCATGTATATAAAGTATTATTTTATGATTCCTAAAGAAGCTACTCTTTAGGCAATCCCCATTTAAATATTTTACTCCAAAGCACAGACACATATTAGTCACTCTAAATGCAGAGATCATAAGCATGCAACAGCAACAGGAATATTCTCCTCAAACTCAACAATGTTGAAAAGAAAAAAACTACTTTAAAACACTAAAATTGCACTGTGCATGTACAAATTTAATTTCAGCCCGAACTACAATTTCAAACAGAGTACAGTATCAGATTTATTCTCAGTATTGGATATCATATTGGTTGGATGATATACCTTACGCTCAATGTCATAACAGTTCCATAAATTTTTCAATTTTTTTTTGGTTAAAGTTCCATATTTTCAGTAGGTAAGAAATGAAATACAATAGAAAAGTCAATACACATGTTTTCAACAAACATGGTGCATTATACAAGCGCTGCATGTATATATTAATACTAGAATAGAAGAAAGATTCTAAGCTTTCACAATGGAGAAAGCCGGCAATTAATATATAAAGCGCCACATAAAATCAAGAACTGATCGGAGGATTGCTTCTCCAAAGAAAACGAAGTGAAAGCGTTAAGAGATAAATAACTTTATAGACTTGGTTAGAAAGCTTACAAAGTTCGAAACCCGGGGTGCCTCATGTGCCAGATTATCAGGTCCTTCCACTTGTATAACCTGGCTTCCTCCCATGGGAGGCAAAAAACCAAGATTATAGCTGGGGCCATTTAGAGCAGTGAGGTTTTGGGGAACTTCTGGAGGCAACTGCAAATCCTGCTTCAACAGTTCACTTTTGGAGTCCGAGTCTGTAGTTGAAGAAACATTACCCTCTGAAGAGATATTACCCTCGGGTGGTTGTAAGTTTTCAAGCACATTAGGTGAAGCCAGTGGATTCTCTGAAAAATCTCCTTGAACAGATGAGGCTACGCTGTTATTGCTGCACCCAAAAAAAACATGATAAAGAAACAAAATTATATATTGTGTGCAATGAATAATAGACAACTAAAATGAATATCCTATTCTTACTCATGCTTTTCTTTGTTCAGCAGGCAAATCACAGAAGGAGAGAATTCATACATCAAACTAACTCAACTAGATACACAAAATAAAAACATTATTCACTAACCTAGGGGAAGGTTCTTTGGCAGCTTCATCAGTATCCTGAGAAGATTCTACACCAACCATAGAACCATTGCCAGTACCATTAACAGAGTCGACACTCGCTCCAAAAGTGGCATTAATACTTCCAAAGGTCAATACATTTCTTAAAGATTCAGGGACCTTTATATGATTTGGAAAAGTAACGTGTTTGGCATCTGAGAGACTCGAGTCAGATGGCAATTGAGAAGTAGCTTCAACAGCAATGGTTTCAACCTCTGGTGTGACCACTGTTTCAGAAACATAACCAAAATGAAAACACCTACTAATAGAACTGATTAAAGATTCTAAGCACAACCAACAATCGTCAATGACATACAATACTAAATAACTAAAGATTAAAGTAAATCACAAACATTATGCATAAGGATAATTGTGTTATTGGCCAACATAATTCATTAGAAAAGAACACAAAATGCCAAAATTGGACTTAATCAGGAAAAAAAAAGGATGAAAAGGGCTAGTTACAGGGATCAAAGAAACAATAAAGAAAGTTTTGGTGGCCTTTATATGGCGGATTAAAACTTCAATGCATGCACTATATGTGATAGCATGACGATAAAAAGTAACATTCAGACTGTAACATGTTACAATACCTTTCAAAGCATCAGTAGACTCTAGCTGTGATTGTCCATCAGAATTAGAAGGCAGGATGGCCTGAGAACCATCATGAGTTGAGGAAGAAGGGGGTTGTGACGACTTAGTATGCCGATTCTTTCCAATTGCCTTTGCATTGTCACTATGAGTCTTTTCTTTGATCACATGATTAGCAGATTTGGAGGCAACTTTTTCACTCTTGGGCAACTCTAAGACAACAGAATCACCAGAAACGTCTTTGTTTTCCTGTACATTAGTTGATAAAGAAGGATCTGAAGCAGAGGAGTAAACACCGGAATCAGATTCTGAAGTGACAGACGTTGGAAGCGGATCGGATATGATTGGGGCCTTTCGTTGATCCTTTAAGCCAACGACAGGTGTAGATGCCACAACAACAGCATAACGAGGTGCTGTAGCTCCTAACTTGTTTGCATCAACACCCGTAGAGGATTTTGGGGCAGAAACATGCACAGAAGTCCCATTTGACAGGTTTTTAATCCCGTTTGGAATGCCAGTTGAAGCCCTGAATACAAAAATATAAATTACAAATTAAAGAGTAATAGAAGGCAGTACTCCTCTCCAGTCTCCAGCATACCATGGAGAAACGATCCGCACAAAGCATTTTTTCATAGATTCAAAAATCATGAATAAATATTTGGCTTACTTTGCGATTGGACCTGCAGCATTGTTTTTTGTTTTCTGCTGAACTGGCATAAAAGAGGACAAAGAACCTACATCTGCAATATGACTGGCTCCATTTTCCCTCCGAGCAGAAGAATTCCTCCCACCACCAGCATCTAGAAAGTTCATATGTAAAATAGAAGCTAATTAATATTTAACCAGATAAACATATGCAAAGAGCATCCCAGGAATCTAATTTACGCATGCATATGTGGTAACAGAATGAAAGTTATAAAGAAGAGTACCAGAAGAATAATTCCCTTGGCCACCACCCCTAACGATTCGCCTATGTGCGCCTGGTGCCGTCCTCGAGTCTTCAGATGCTCTACCTTTCGAGTTCTGCAACAGTGACAGCATTGAATTACACACTAACCTAGCAAATTCCACACACATACACACACACACTTGGGCACGCAAATAGAGAGGAGATAAACACCAAACTAAATATCTATGAACTAGAACATCAAGCAGGACTCCAGATCTCATTTGATCAAATTAAAAATTGTGTTGTACTGTGATTTATTATGGTATAAACTAGGTAAACCCATAGTTTTAGTGTTTCCACGATATAGAACAGTATTTTCAAACAGTTCCTGCTAATAGAAATGAAATCAAATTGCTGCTCAGGTTATTTAAGAATTAAGATTGGGGTCTATCTCCATAAAATCCAAGATCACATCAAGAATACCCTGGCAATTTACTGGCCAGTATATATCCATACCACCCAATTGAGAAGTATTTCTAAAAAAAAAAACATGAAGCACATCACATGGAGAAGAAATAATTTCACATGCTGAGCTTATAATAACAAATTCAACATGTTTTAATCAAGCATAAGTATGTTCAATTATGTAACATCACTTTCAAAATAAGGATGTCAAAGCCTCGTGCAAATTATATAAGAGTGCAAGATTTTACCTCCTTTCTCCGATCACGTCTCTTTTTAACTTCATGAAATGTATCTGCCAATTCAAACAATGTGCTCATTATTTCCAGGAATTTCATGATATGATGTCTTTCCTACGTGTAGCATGAAGAATATGCATGAAACATACAGAACAATGATGAGGAAGGACACAAAGCAGAGACAGACAAGATAAACAAATACATAATCAGTGGAGAACTAAATGAGTAATATGACTCCTTTGGTTAAAAGGAGACAATATGCCAACCCAAATGATATACTCATTTTCTCAGGCATCAGATGATATGATATGCATTTCTTAAATGCAGATAAATAATATGCATAACAACTATGCGGAAGGACACAAAGAGACAGAAAAGATATGCCAACCCAAATGATATACACATTTTCTCAGGCATTAGATGATATGATATGCATTTCTTAATTGCAGCATAAATATTATGCATAACAACTATGCAGAAGGAAACAAGCAGAGACAGAAACGACAACAAAATCCATAATCGGTAGATAACTAAAGAAGTAATACAACTCAGGCACGTACATCAAATTCCTTAAAGGTTATAGGCAGCCAAAGATAATCACGACAATGTTTCAATCACTTAAAATAAAACCAAAACAAATCAAATGGCATTCTAGGAAGCATAAGACAGTCCTAGTAACAGGCGAAAATTAATTCAAAGAGCATCGATGGTAACAGAAAACCCGAGAAACAAATAGATATATATATATGACTACTTAATCAACATATTATCACGGAATCAACATTTTAACTTACGCAAGGTAACATTTCAAATGCCCCAAAGCTAAAATAAAATTTCTTGAGTCATGTACAACAATTTGGCATAAGCCAGGTAGGCTTTGAAGTCTTAGAGAACCATAAAGCTTCCTAATTTGATAATGGAAAGAGAATAACAAACTACTTTACCCCCACATTAGTTGATGGAGTAAGGAAGTTATTATTCATCCTTCTTAGGTTGAACTCACAGTGTCCAAATTAGCATAAAAACCAAACTCTAAACCCTGTACTACGCAGTTTCTCAGCAAATAAACAATAAACACAACCGAGGAAACTTCTCAACGCGCCAAGTTTCTTTCTTTAACTAATTTCAATAAAAAGATTTCAACTTTCACTTCGTATCTTCGAACCCATTAAAGAAGAATCAAAACCCAGAAGAACCCACCGATCACATAGCCACAATGAAGCAAACCCAACAAAACCCAGCAACCAAAAACGCAAACCACAAACACCCATCATCCCTAAACCTAATGCAAACACATACACACAGATAAACTATGAGACTGTGAGAGTACCTAAATACAAGAGCTTTTGGGCGGTCTCGTTGGGATCCATAGAGCACTCCTTGAGCACAGCGTAGATTTCATCGTCGCTGTGTTGCTTCTTGGTGATCTCTCTGATGTTTTGGATCGTGCTGTGTACATTGTCTGGGATTGAAACCCTAGTCTCCCCACCGCCGCTCATGTTATGTTTACAGACAGAGAAAGAGAGGAGTGTTTTTTGTGTGTGTGTTTGGAGAGACTTTGTGAGAGGCAGCTGAATAATAAATGGACCCCCTCTATATATATTAATCCAAAATTCAATATTTAATTTCTTGGGAAAATTTAAGGGTGGGCACACTGGCGGCCTACATGGAAAAACCTCGAGATCATGATTTTGATTTGGTTGTTGAAGCAGAAAGGGGCAAAAAGGGAAAGAGAATAAGAGAAACAGTGACAGCGTGAGAGGGATGGGTTTATCTTTTTGTCAAAAATTGAGAAGTAAATAGGATTTTGGCAGTGGGGAAAATAGACCACGTTGGATAACTTCGATGTGGTGTAATTACACATATGGGCAGGGGCTGCTATAAGCAAAGTTTCTTCGTCCAAAAAAACAAAAAACCAAATAAGATTTTTCTTTGGCATTTTCGAAATTTTCACAGCCTTTAGGGGTGATTCTGTCATTTTATGTAAGGAATACGTTAACCTACCATAGAACGAATTAATTTAGGCTTAAAAAGTTTGGATACAGGATTAAAACTTGAGTCAAATTTTACGTATGAAAGTTGAAAGCAATAACACTTTTTATGGATAGAAATCTAAACAAAAACTATTTTAATTTGATTTTTATGCGTCTTCGTGAATTTGTTGGATGTGATATTGACCGATAATTAATCGGTTTAGATTTCGTTGACTAATTATGTTCACGCGACACAAAATGCATGGTGATTCACAACCGTTGATTAATACAAACCTTACAATCAATAATTGTTGATGTAACTCATTGTTGAGCCTACTGTAATTTATGGAAGGGAAAAAAAAAGTTTCATTTATAAACATCTTTCAGGATAAACATGTGTAACAATTTCTTCTTTATATGCTTCTCTCTCTATTTCTATCGTCTATCTTTAAAGGATAAATAAACATGAGAGTGACTAGATCGACTATTGATTTCCTTTTCCATTGGTTTCTAAGCTCCGATCAATCATCAACGTCTTTCAGTTGTGTAGAAGTATGTATAAGCTCCGAAGAGATAATCAATATGGTAGTATGCTTGCTTTTTGAGCAACACAGTGCTCATATGCTTTGAATCTCTCCATAAAACTTGGGTTTTTTTCCACAAGACAGCTAAACTCAATAGTCAATACAAATAAATCACAACAAGATGGACTTTGCCGAGGCTAAGAAATAGACCAACTTCGGGGTCTTTGGTGTTTTGTTTTTATCTTGCTTGACTCTTGCTCCCTATGTTTCTTTGTTAACGAGAATTTCACTTTGTAAAAAAAAAAGGACCAACTTCTAAATAATGGACAAATAAATAAATAAAGCTCCATACTTAGGAAAATTTTAATATGCAGTTTGCATATCATGTAGTTTTTTTTTTAAATTGCCGTTCAAAATGTGTAAACTAGACATTTCAAAAATGCAATTGTCATTTCGAAAATGTAATTGTCATTCCATAATGCAATTGCATTTTAAAAAAATAGGCCGCATGATATGCATCACTGTATATTAGACAGATCCTCATACTTAATGTACCAATTAAGTAACAACACTACACCTCTTGGCTCCCTTAAATGAGTAACTAATCTTAATACAAATGTTTAAATATCTTATTGACCCTAATGGCGGCGGCATGGGTTAATGATTAATAAACACATTTTGACAACGGAAACTTTCATGAAATTAGAATCAATGAAAGTATGAAGAAAGTTTCAACAATCTAGGTTAATTAGTGATTGAGAAAAATTTAGTTGTAGGGAAGTGCTTTCAAACACATCACTTTCCCAAAGACAAGAGCCCTCCTGCAATCCCTCAGGTACCCATGGAGCTACTTGAAATATTCCAACAGTTTAGGAACACCAATCTACTTTAGGATCTATGAGTCCTCCGAGGAGATCAAATTAGTCAATGATCGAACTTAGAAAGTCAATGATTATTAAGTGGTGTGACAATATGAATAACAATGATCGAAACCGTACCCAAAATACAATACTTGATGGCAAACATAAGCAACATGCATATCCTACGAAGATCGATGTCCTTGAAGCATATATACGAGGAGATGGAAATGATATTTTTATCAAGAGGAAGTTAATTTCCCGCTAATTAACTTAATTTGGTACTTCTTAGAGCACATAAAATTACAATAAAAAGAAAACAACCCTGTGACTAATAAAAAAGATCACACTTTGTTCACGGCTTATTTGGTAGAAGTGAATTATTTATATCGAGGAGATTTTATTATGGCATGCACGTGGTATAGTTTTTTTTGTAAACCAAGAGACAGGCGCAATAAAAAAGTTTCAATTCATTATTGGGTTCGAATTGACAAACGACACATATTTGCATGGAATTAAAACTTAAAAAAAATCTCTATAGAAAAGTTCTACATAAATGCACATAATTTGTCAATTTCTTTGTTAGTTTTGTTAAACGTTTAAATTTACCTTTTGTTTGTACCGAATCACAATCTTTGATGGTTTAAGTATCTAACTTTACACACACAACCGAAAAGTTTAATCATAGTAAAAAGAGTTTTTTTTTAAAATTTTCATTTGGCCAAATGAAATGAAATCCATTTTTCTGGATAAGGAGGAAAATTTATCAGTCGTTGTCCAAAAACAAAAATCTTTTTACCAAAAATTCGATTGGCTGTGAAAGAGTGGTAAATTTGACATTTCATAAATACGCAGACTTTAATATATATGGTATATAAATTATTATATTCACCACCAAAAACCCTAATCTGCATTTGCTCTCAGCTCAAGCTCATAGCTTTGCTTCCTCCTCGAATTCTCTCAACCAAAATCCGACCTCAAACGCAGCAATGGGTTCGAAATCCAATAGCGGTCATCCTCAAACCGGCGACGGCGCCAGCCCTGGGTTCGTCTGCTTCCTTCTCTATCTCTCAATTAGCTTTATTCTGTTTGTTTCCCGCGAAAATTGGATCCATCAGAGAAAATAAAATTGGTTCCTTTTTGTTTCGTTCCTCACAATTGTATTGGATATGCAGAAAGATTTTCATTGGTGGATTGGCAAAAGACACCACATATGGTAAGTGCTGTTTTTTCTTCTTCAAGAAAGATTACTGCTTTTTGGTTCTTTCTATTTCATCAGCTAATTAAAGTCATTAGTTAGATTTTATCTGAATGAAATAAACCCTAAATTGGAGTTCTGCTATTGCATGGTGAATTTACGTGTTATGAAAATTAGTGAATACACTAGTGGCTAATAGTTGTATTTCTATTAGAATTTGGATGGAATTGAATTATGTAGTTGTAGGTAGATTATGTAGCTTTTCTGAGATATTGGAATTTGGTAGTGTGGTTATTGTTTTATTGACGATATGTTGCACTGTTTCTTGATGGATAGCTACATTTACCAAGCACTTCGGGAAATATGGAGAGATAGTGGACTCTGTGATAATGAAAGATCGGTTCACCGGGACTCCAAGGGGTTTTGGATTTATTACCTATGCTGATCCTTCGGTGGTTGACAAGGTTATTGAGGACCCTCATGTTATCAATGGAAAACAGGTAAAAGTCGTTCTTCAGGATTGTTTGTTTTGGTGGTTTATTATGAGTTCACTTACTTAACTGTAAATTTGTGGGTACTTTCTTGGGGGATTTATGTTCCGGGGCTTTACTTGCTCGTTGATGATGTTGTTTTAACAAATGAAACCTAGGAATTTCTGTAGTAGTAGTGTCATTAACACAGAGAAATTTGAGCAGGTTGAGATCAAGAGGACTATTCCTAAAGGCCAAGGGCAATCAAAGGACTTTAAGACAAAGAAGATATTTGTTGGTGGAATTCCATCTGCAGTTCCCGAGGGTATGGTTTTATATCTTACTCTTCTTTATGTGTTAACAACTCAGAAGGTTTTTGATATTTTATTAGTTTTGTACTGAACTTTTATGCATTTTCCTTGACTTGCTGAATTGTACAGATGAGTTGAAAAATTTCTTCTCAAAGTATGGGAAGGTTGTGGAACACCAAATCATACGGGATCATGAAACCAACCGTTCTCGAGGCTTTGGATTTGTAATTTTTGACAGTGAGGAAGTTGTAGATGAATTGTTATCTAAAGGAAACATGATTGATATGGAGGGTACCCAGGTGAGCTTATTTAAATGGTCTCCGGGTAACCAGCATGTATACAGATTCCCTTTTGACATGGAACATGGATTCTTGCATTCCCCAGTTTTGTTTAATAGATGCATTAAATGGTTGTTTTCTTTCTTTACCACGTAGTTATTCACATATTTCACTTTAGTGATTTGTCACTAATTTTAGGTGGAGGTTGTTACAGGTATAGATCTTCCAAGGAAAGGGTGATCGCAGTAGCTCCATTTTGAAATAACCTAGGTTAACTAAGTTGCTTTGTTGTAGGTGGAGATCAAGAAAGCTGAACCAAAGAAATCCTCAAATCCCCCACCTGCTCCTGCATATGGTAGCAATTCTAGGGCTCGTTCTTTCAATGATGGCTATGGTCCATATGGCAGTTCCTATGGTGGTTTTGATGGAGGATTTGGCCCTGGCCCCTATAGGACACCAGGTGGTCTTGGTGGCAGTAGATATGGTGGTGGTTATGGATATGGTTATGGTAGCGATAGTGGCGAATTTGGCACTGGGTATGGAAGTTTTGGCAGCAGTAGCTTAGGTGGCTATAGGGGTGAATCTTCCCTTGGTTACACTAGTCGCCTTGGCCCTTATGGTGGTGGTTTTGGTGGTGGTTATGGTGCAAGTGGTTTAGGTGGTTATGGTCGAGGTGGTGAAGGCTATGGAAGTGGAAGTTATGGAAGTTCAAACTATGGTGGTGGATATGAATCTGGTGCCGGTGGTACTTATGGTGGAGCAGGTGGAGCGTATGGAAGGGGTGGCTATAGTAGCAGTAGTCGGTACCATCCATATTCAAGATAGAAATAGAGGGAGGTAGTCAGTATCATCCCTATCCAAGATAGTAAGAAGGCCTTTCCATAGAAGTTTGACACAGGTTGCATTAGATTTCTGTCTCGCACTTGGTTAGGGACTTTCTTGCAACTACTAGAGATATTCTGTGATTGCAATGGGGAGCTTTTGATGGTCAGAAGAGCTTTATTAGACTATGTCTCTATTTTTATGGTTTAGAACAACTTTGTAGATTGAAGCACATGGTATCTGCTATGGATGTCTTGTAGTTTCATTTGAACTTAGTATCTTGTAGACTATAGTATCATATTTTGGTGTTTATTGCAATCTACTTAGTGTGATCTAAGATAGTTTACCTAATCATTCACTTATCTGCTTATTAGGGCATGTGATGTTTACATTAGTGATCAGTATTAAGGTGTTGGAGTAACACCTGTGAGTCAGTCGGTCTGAAATTATGGTATATAATTTCTTTTAGTTTAAAAAATTAGTTTCAGAAGTAACAGGGAAATGATATGGATTGCGTTTCTAGTTGTGTCTTATGTCTCAGGCTTGTAGGTTATGATATTAATTTTCCCCAAGTTTAATTTGAGTGGAGTCGGGAGCAAAAGTCTTTCTCTTGCATTCGTATGGATTTTGAAGTTATAGAACACTTTTAGGCCAAGTTCCAGGGTATCCTTGCATCTTTTCGTATACAGTTTTAATGTTTTTGACCAAGGGCTAATGTACTTTGATTTTATATATTTCTTATATCTATACGTTTAATGGAATAGTTTCTCGTTCTTTTTGTTCAATATGCAACCTGAACTCCCTCATCACTTTTACTTCTCTCTGATAAGAACCAAGTTATCATTTTGCGTTTCTGTAATTTCCGAATTCAATTTTATATAATTGCGTTCATAGTTTTTACATTATGTGGGAATCTAAAACCACTTGCTCGCTTATTATGACCCCAACCAAGGAAGTCCAAATCTATGCACATCTTGGTCATTATTCTACTTGCAACGGTTTCTTCCGTATCAATGAAGTATATGTTTGATAAAAAAAATAATTGTCAAATAAGTAGTTGGTAAATGCACTTCCAAATAATTCTGATTTGGTATCGAGCTAAATGTTGGAACTACAAGTCACCATTCGTGTTATATTGAAGCTAACATTGATAATCACAATATCCATTTCCAAATACCATAAAGGAGGAAGAGAATAAGAGTGCAAGTCGGTTCTTTGATCCGGTTCACTTGTGTGTCCAAACGGTGGCGTTCTATTGTCATTTCTGATCCTCCATTTGGCAATTCACACTTCCAAGTTGCAATTAAAATCTCAGGCTCCCAGCAGAGAACCCTCCGACCTAATCCTAACTTCATGTATGAAAGGAAGCGGCCATGTTTTTCTTTCTAGTTTTGGAGTTTGTCATAAACAGAGTCCAACTTTTTACCTAGTTCACACATTAGGCTTGCTCGGTTTGTTATTCGTAATGTGGTCTTTTTTTTTTTTTGAAAGGAAGACACATAGGCCAGCAACTTTATTAATGTGAACTATAAAGTATAAACTATTACATTGTTCTTCGAATAATGCATCCTGAATAATAACAGGAGCCTCATCTAAGCAAATAAAATTCTCATGACGAGAGTTAGCAAGGTGAGCAAGACGATGCGCTACACCATTTGCTTCACGGTAAACATGGCGAAAAACAGTAGAAGGACCATTTGCTTCACGATAATGTGGTATTTTGATGTGGTTGGATGAGATGACTCATCAAATTTTTTTTTGGGGACAATCATCAGCTTCTAGTAGCTATTGAATACAATCGTACAATTGTAATGTTTATGTCTTTCGTTACCATTTTCTTATTCTAAAACCAAAAAAAGAAAAGAAAAAAAGAAGAAGCAAAATCTGTAAGATCCAAACCAAAATATAAGGACGAAAGGTGGGTGGTCTCGACTCTCGAGTCCAGGCTTATTTCTATTTTTTGTTCCGATAAGTTCCAAAACAAAGCTCATAGCACAAACAGAGCTAGTTTTCTCTTGCAAACCAATTCCAGGTTTCAGGGTTGTTCATCCCAACTATTCTTAGAATTGAATCTCGGAGATGCTGAAGATGATGCGCATAACGTCTAATTGCAGCAGCAGAAGAGGTACGCCTTGTCTTCTTCACACTACTCGTGTTGTTTCCGTCAGCAATTACTATGGTTTGTTTCATTCTCAATCCTCAAAGCTAAGTAAATCCCAGCTAGGAAATGTTGTGAGAGGCCCACCGAAATCCGCTAGTTTGGAGCATGCCTTGAAGGTGTTCGATGAAATGTTTAACAAGCGTCCTCTGCCTTCTGTTATCCGTTTCACTCAAATCTTGGGCAATCTTGCCAAAATGAAACATTATTCGGTTGTCATCTCTTTGTATAAGAAAATGCGTATGTTGGGAATTGGTGATGCTTATACTCTAACTATTGTCATTAATTGCTACTGTCGTTTGAACCAAATGGGGTTTAGTTTTTCTGTATTTGGACAATTCTTCAAGTTGGGCCTCGAACCACATGTTTCGACCTTCAACGCTCTAATCGATGGCTTCATTCGTGAGAAAAGAGTGGCTGAGGCAGCAGGACTTTTCAGCAAAATGGTGGAGGAAGGTCATTGTGAGCCGAATGTGATTACTTTCAGCACACTAGTCAAGGGCTTTTGCATGATGGGAAACAACAGTGCAGCTATTCAATTACTTAGGAAGATGGAAAAAAGTGGGTGTAAGGCTGACGTAGTTGCCTATAACACCATCATTGACAGTCTTTGTAAGGATACACTTGTTGTTGATGCAGTGAACCTCTTGTCAGAAATGATTAGTAGGGGCATTGCCCCAAGCGTTGTTACATACACCTCTTTGATTTATGGATATTGCATATTAGGTGAGTGGAAAGAAGCTACACAGTTGCTGTATGAAATGGTGAGTCAAAATATCTTGCCTGATCTACACACCTTCAGTGTCTTGGTTGATGCACTTTGTAAGGAGGGGATGGTCGTGGAAGCCAACAATGTGGTTCAAATCATGATTCAAAGAGATATTGAACCTGATGCAGTTACATACTCTTCGCTTATGGACGGCTACTGTTTGCGAGGAGAAATGGACCAGGCAAAAAAAGTATTTGATCTAATGGTTATCAAAGGCTCCATGGTTGATGTTCATAGTTGTAGCATATTGATAAATGGATATTGTAAGCATAAAAAGATTGATGAGGCCAACAAGGTTTTTCAGGATATGCCTCATATGGAACTTGTTCCTGACACCATTACTTATAACACTCTTATTGACGGTTTCTGCAAAGCGGGGAGAATACAAGAAGCAGAGAAGTTGTTCGCTCAGATGCAAGCTTGTGGCCAGCATCCAAATCTTCGAACTTATGCCATTCTACTGGATGGCCTATGTCACAACCAGCAACTTTCCACGGCTCTAGAATTGCTTAGAGAGATGGAAGCCAACAAATTGGAAGTAGATATTGTAATTTACACCCTTCTTATTGATGGTTTGTGCAAAGCTGGAAAAATTCAATCTGCAAGAGATCTTTTCTGTGGTTTATCATCACGACGACTTCAACCCAATGTGAGGACATATAATGTAATGATTAATGGACTTTGTAACGGAGGCCTAACAGTTGAAGCCGATAAGTTGATTCGAGAAATGGAAGAGAAAAGCTGTTCTCCAGATGATTGCACCTATAACATCATTATCCGTGGATTTATCAATAACAATGAGATTTCAAGGGCCATAACACTTATCAAGCAAATGGTGGAGAGCGGTTTCTCTGCAGATGCATCAACTACGGAATTGATAATTGATTTATTGTCTAGAGATAAAGTAGATCCGGCTTTACTGCCATTGTTCAAACATTCATTATGAAGTTGATTTTGAATAGTTGAAACAGAATGTTCTTCTTACTACAAGGGGATTTGAAACTGCTGCACCTCTGACAAACTTTGAATTGACAAGGGGATTTGAAACTGCTGCACCTCTACAATTCTAAGTAAATATCTCTTTTAAGTTGTGTGAAATTCCTGCAATTCTACATTGGTTGGCCTACATAGGCTATTAAGTAAACTTGTGTCATTTTTATCTTGGAATGCATTGCAATTTTATTATTTCCTCATATCTTCTCATCAAACTAGTTGTGATTGCGGCCACTTTTGCAACAAGGGGTTGATTAAATTTACTCTGGCTTGTCAATTCACCTTGCAGATAACCTAAAAACTGCATATTTAACCAGAGAGTCAAGAAGTATTTGGGAAGCACTATTTCACATTTAATTAGTCAGAGAAATGCAAATCGATCGGTATTGTAATTATTCCCTGAAGGTGAGTTACAAGATTTATTTTGCCCGAGTAAAGCATATAGAAAGTTTAAGGTCTCCTCTCTTAAAGTAAATGACCTGATAGAATTTGTTCCCACAGGTTGGCCTACATTGAAGTTTGGTCCTACCAACTTCTTGACCTGACTTTGATATCATTTCAGGAAATGAAGTGGCATGCATTATGGTGTACGAGATTTATGAGTGACAAAAAATATTCTGTAAGTTGCATGTACATTCTTTTGCTGAAAGCTTGTACTGTTATTGAAAGCTTTTCTCAGAATATATCAACAATGTTTCCCTAATGCACAAAGTTTAAGAATGAAGAATAGCATCTATGAGGAACAGAACATCAATATCAAGTGTTGGGATATATGTACAGAATAGGAATAGTATTGATGCATCTCTGCTTCTCAAGAATGGCTTTGATACCTGGTAAACTCGTCCATCTTTATCGATCTAAGGATGCATTGCTCATCCTCGGTAGTTTACCTTTTCTGCATATCTTCTCTCTCATCCCATCTCTATCTTAGGAATGCCAGAATGACAACATTTTTCAGACCACATTTAGCCGGCCGATCTACTAATTTCAAACCAAGGCGAAACTCAGAGCGAGTCAGCAACTTCTGACGTTGGCTTGCACCGAATTTCTTTGTACCAGCTTGTAAGTATAAAAATGTTGGCAATCCTCTTTTGAACAAAACACTGCTTTGATTAAGAAGTCAAGTATGTTCAAAGTGAAGTCTGAAGGCCCAAGTTCAAGTGAAGGCCCAACATGATCTCATGGTACTCAGGTAAATCATGCATATGCATCTCATCATTTTTTACAGAGGATAGCAGTATTGCTTCCTATCCTGAGTTCCCAGAATAATTATGCCTTGTGATAAAAATGATCTTGAAAGTTGATTTCTGCTCACATTGTGTGTTTCATCTTTCTAGATGTTTTGCTTTGCAAAACAACTGGCTATGCTTCTGATTTGGTGTCCAAGTTATGTTTGGGATTGTATGTATATTTTTCCAACCCATGACCTAGTTGTCTAGGGCCCACATGTTTAGGCCACATGCCTAGATATTTCATGATACATAACCTATGGTTTTGCTAAGGCCATGTTTAAGTCTGTAGGGAAAAGCTGTTTTGTTATGCACCAGTCATATCAATCCTTTGATAGAGTTTGCAAAACCTTTTGTCTCTTATTTGAAAAGTTATCTATTTTGGGAAAGTTTTACTTTGTCCCTTTTTGTGGGTTTGGTTACTTGGGCAAGCAACCTAGGTCCTAGACGTTCTGATCACATTGGCTGGTGTGCCTGCTCTCTTGAGCCTCACCTAGCCTATATATATGAAGCAAAGGTGCTTCTTGCTTCTTTGGTTGTTTCATGTGAAAATTGTCATAGCACATTTTCTTGAGCTGAGTTTCATTTGTATTTTTCATTGTTCAGCTGTGCTCTAAGTCTTCCTTGTTGATTGTAAATCTTAGAGCTTGAACAAAAACTCTTTTCATAATACTCATATTGCATTTGCATACCATGAGGTCGTGATTGGTAGTGCAACAACCCGAGAAATGTCCAAGAAGAATTAGTTAAGAAGTAGCTAAGTTATGAGGTTGGAACTTCTGTAAACTTTCATATGTAAACATTTAGAGACAAGTGAGGTAGAACATGTCGTAGACTAGGAAGAGTCTAGGAAGGATAGAAGTGCGGCTAACTATCCCAGGTTGCTACAAACTTGTAAGAAGTGTTGAATTACATAGTGGAAAGTTTTGCCCTTCAAGAGATAGGGGCACGCAGTTTTCTCCCTGGATGCAAGGTTTCTGCGAGAACAAAAACATTTTTATGTTGTTTATATTTATTGCAACTTTACTTTATATAATCGTTCAATTGTGATTCAGGATAGACACAACCTTTGCTATCCATGAGAACAATTTAATACGAAAAAGTTGTCATTGTCCTATTCACCCCCCTCTAGGACCTTCACAGCTCATTGGCCTGATTTTAGAGGCGCTATGGTGGACGGGAAGTTGTACATTTTCTGAGGAAAGCTTTGCTATTATATATGTAAAGCTTCTCCTGGAATATATATGGATACTATTTCCCTAGTGCAACGAGAGTTAAGACTCCAGATGTTGACACCGGACTCCAGTACTGTTATATATTTATTTAGAAACTTTGTTACTTTAACTACATATTTATGGAAGAAACTTGGGAGCGGCTCTGGTTATTGGTGACTGAAGAAGCAGAGGTTTAGGCTATGGAACAATTGTGTTCATGTGGGTACATCAGATTCACCACACCCCAATTTGAAGGGTGGCGAAATCTGACTAACAAAAAACATACAACTACGTGATTATGAGAGAAGTATAGAACAGTATGATTTGCAACATAAGCTCCCATCACTTTCGATTCTAGTTGTTGATACACTGAAGTTCATGCAGCAAAGCTCTGGGGTAATATCAATCATGGCCTCCAACTAGACTGCGAGTGTAGCTAATTAATTGCAGATAAGGTCATTATTTTCACCAAATATATATTTTTTAAGCAACCTAATATTTTTATCTTTTATAAGGCCACTCGAACCTAATTGACCCGAACCTAAAAACTATTGTCCAAACAAAAAAAACTACTGATTTTACGAGGGAACAAAATATAGGGTAGTTTTAAAAAAAATTAAGGTTACAAAAATAAATTTATCTGTAATTTATTATAAATATTATAATTCGTAATTTAAAAAATAAATTACAATTCGTAACACTTCCAACAACTTTGACTGAATATGAATGCCTATAAATGAAGATGATTAGAACATGAGAGGATGTTTTTCTCTTTATTCAATTTATTTATTTCATGTTTGAATGTTGTGTGTCCTTTGCTTTTGATCAATGATTTTCCTATGACTATTTTGTTAAGTTAGTTGATAATCCATCAAAACTTTTATGTTTTGAATTTTTTATTTTGGTCATGGAATTGATATTTCAATTATCATTTTGGTTATGTAATTGATATTTCAATTATCATTTTGTGTTATTTTGTTGTAGAATAAAATATTTTTTGTATTTAAATTGTTTTATTTATTAATTTTTTAATATTATATATTATTTTAATTATCTTGTTACTGACGTATCGTGTCTTAATTTTTCAAAATTTGACGCATCGCCGTATCGAGTCACGTCGTATTGGAACAGATTGTCGGTGCTTTCTTGTCTCTCGTTGTACCATTTTCTTATTCTAAAACAAACAAAAAATGCAAAATTTAAATTATGTGAACAAATTCGGTATTGAACCAAAATAAAAGCACGAAAGGTCGGTCATGAGTTCTGTTCAGATAAAGAGAAAAAAACAAAGCTCCTAACTAACAAAGCTTGCAAACAAGGCTTGATCGGTTTGTTATTCGTAATGTGGTCTTTTGATGTGGTTGGATGAGAGGACTCATCAAATTTTTTTTTTGGGACAATTTTCAGCTTCTAGTAGCTATTGAATACAATTTGTAATGCTTATGTCTTTCGTTACCATTTTCTTATTCTAAAACCAAAAAAAAATGCAAAATCTGTATTAATTAAGTGGACATTTATATTATGTGAACAAATTTGGTTTTGAACCAAACCAAAATATAAGGACGAAGGGTGGGTGGTCTCGACTCAGCACACTAGTCAAGGGCTTTTGCATGATGGGAAACAACAGTGCAGCTATTCAATTACTTAGGAAGATGGAAACAAGTGGGTGTAAGGCTGACGTAGTTGCCTATAACACCATCATTGACAGTCTTTGTAAGGATACACTTGTTGTTGATGCAGTGAACCTCTTGTCAGAAATGATTAGTAGGGGCATTGCCCCAAGCGTTGTTACATACACCTCTTTGATTTATGGATATTGCATATTAGGTGAGTGGAAAGAAGCTACACAGTTCTGTATGAAATGGTGAGTCAAAATATCTTGCCTGATCGACACACCTTCAATGTCTTGATTGATGCACTTTGTAAGGAGGGGATGGTCGTGGAAGCCAAAAATGTAGTTCAAATCATGATTCAAAGAGATATTGAACCTAATGTGATTACATACTCTTCGCTTATGGACGGCTACTGTTTGCAAGGAGAAATGGACCAGGCAAAAAAAGTATTTGATCTAATGGTTAGCAAGGGCTCCATGGTTGATGTTCGTAGTTGTAGCATATTGATAGATGGATATTGTAAGCATAAAAAGATTGATGAGGCCAACAAGGTTTTTCAGGACATGTCTCGTATGGAACTTGTTCCTGACACCATTACTTATAGCACTCTTATTGAGGGTTTTTGCAAAGCGGGGAGAATACAAGAAGCAAAGAAGTTGTTCGCTCAGATGCAAGCTTGTGGCCAACATCCAAATCTTCGAACTTATGCCATTCTACTGGATGGCCTATGTCACAACCAACAACTTTCCACGGCTCTAGAATTGCTTAGAGAGATGGAAGCCAACAAATTGGAACTACATATTGTAATTTATACTGTTCTTATTCAAGGTTTGTGCAAAGCTGGAAAAATTCAATCCGCAAGAGATCTCTTCTGTGGTTTATCATCACGACGACTTCAACCCGATGTGAGGACATATACTGTAATGATTAATGGACTTTGTAACGGAGGCCTAATAGTTGAAGCCGATAAGTTGATTCGAGAAATGGAAGAGAAAGGCTGTTCTCCTGATGACTGCACCTATAACATCATTATCCGTGGATTTATCAAGAACAATGAGATATCAAGGGCTATGGCACTTATTCAACAAATGTTGGAGAGGGGTTTCTCTGCAGATGCATCAACTATGGAATTGATAATTGATTTATTGTCTAATGATAAAGTAGATCCGGCTTTACTGCCATTGTTCAAACATTCATTATGAAGTTGATTTTGAATAGTCGAAACACAATTTTCTTCTTACTACAAGGGGATTTGAAACTGCTGCACCTTTGATAAACTTTGGATGTGTTATGATTTTAATCCATCATTTTAGAGTACAATGTCGTTTTTTTTATCTGAAGAACTATCTAACATTTGAGGCTATCAAGTAAATATCTCTTTCAAGTTGTGTGAAAGTCCTATAATTCTATGTTAGAATGCATTGCAATTTTATTATTTTCTCATATCTTCTCGTCGAACTAGTTGTGATTGCTGCCACTTTTGCAACAAGGGTTTTATTAAAGTTACTCTGGGCTTGTTAATTCACCTTGCAGATAACACAAAAATTAAACTACACATTTAACTACAGAGTCAAGAAGTATATGAGAACCCATATTTCACATTCAATTGGTCAGAGAAACGCAAATAGTTAGTGTAACTATTCTTCCTTTCTAGTCCATTTTGGTTTAATTCTGATTCTTGAAGGAAAATAGTTGTTTCACAATTCAACAAACTAGTGTGATCTTGTTTGAGGGTAAAGGAGGTGTCAATACCTAAAATTTCTACAATAATTTGTAATGAACATCACAAAAATCTTTATGCAATAAAGATCTGATCTTAACCCAGTTCAATAGTTAACCCTTACTTGTTGCATGTTGTGTATTATCCATAGCAGGATAGCTAATTAGTGTCTTTATTTCGGAGCAGCTTATGCAGACTCCCGAGTATGATTAAATGGGTTTTTATTACCTGATACTAAGCAGTCATGCTGATATCTCTGTTTAGGCGTTTACTTAATCCTGCACCAGTTTAGCGAAAGAAACCGCAACAATGAAAGCCACTAATCTCATGGTAGAGTGCATGTCATGAAGGAGAAAAATGCTTGTGCTCCAAGTTAGTTGGCTCTAGCTTATTCCTTTATTTTTTTTATAAAGAGTTGAACTCTAATGTAAAACTTTTGTTTGATTTTTGATTTTTGCTTTGTGCTTACTTTAATGAAACTTTATTTTCAACTATCAAGGAGAAGCCCCCTCCTGACCTTCTAAGTTGTCTTACAAGCATGCTTGACGAAGCCACCAAGGCAGTGCACTAGTTACAAACAGAGGTTAGCAATCCAGAATTATTCAAGATGAACAAAGTGGGTGAGTAGACTACTATATAAGGAAAGGAAGTAGGCTGAGCTAGCCATAGTTCCACGATGTGCATTGACTTGTTTAGTTCCCTGTTGTAACAACTAGTAATTCAATCGCTTCTTGTGATTGAATTTCTATTTGATTTGTTAGTAATTTTGAAGGTCAATTAAAAGATTTAATTTGCCTGAGTTTAGCATATGGAAAGGTTAAGGTCTACTCTTCTTGAGTAAAGGACCTGATAGATTTTGTTCCTACAGGTTGGCCTACAGTGAAGATTGTTCCTACAAACTCCTTGGCCTGAATATGGGAAACCCGACTTTGATATCATTTCAGGAAAGGAAGTGGCATGCATTATGGTGGACGAGATTTATAAGTGACAAAAAATAGTCTGCAAGTTGTACATTCTTTTGCTGAAAGCTTGTACGGTTATGTAAAGCTTTTCTCAGAACATATCAACAATGTTTCCCTAATGCACAAAGTTTTAAGAATCAAGAGTAGCTGCTATGAGGAACAGAATTACAATATCAATAATTCAATATCAAGTGTTGGATATATGTACAGAATAGGAATAGTATAGATGCATCTCTTTGTTTCTCAAGAATGGCTTTGATACCTGGTAAATTCGTCCCATCTTTATCGATCTTAGGATGCATTGCTCATGCTGGGTAGTTTTACTTTTTCTGCATATCTTCTCTCTCATCTAATTGGTTCTGATTTACAGGCATTTTGAAACTTCATATTTACATAGTAGATGACGTTATGTTTAAGACAAACCCAAATTGGTGGTGTTATTATTTTTCGTTTTATAGTCAATTTGTGTTGATTTTTGATGTACTAAAAGGTAATAATTGTATCACAATAAAACTAACTAGTAGGTTCCAATATGTATTGTTATAAGTTGGTTTGTAAAGTGAAACTGTCTTCTAACTAGCTTGAACACTTTGCATAGAGAACCCTAACCTGTTGCATAGGTTCCAAGATCAGTGCTTATTCTGAAAGGATGTTGTGTCATGTATTATCAGATTCAGACCATGGATACACATCAGTGTCTTTAAATAGGAGCAACCAAGCTAATGTTATAGAGATTCTGAGTAGGTTATAGGATCATTAGCGACTCCTCTTTGGCTTTTACTTCTTTGCTGAAAAAGAAGAAGAAAGATTAGTCACCGGCTTTTGTATCTGTAGAAACCTCCTTTCACTCTTGCTGTATTCCTTTCACTCTTGTTAACAAACTGTAGTGAACCAACTGTTCTCATTGTATCTGTAGAAACCGAAGACCACTTTTTCAGACCTGTTGAGTAATGTGTCCCCTGGATTCTTGCATTCCCCAGTTTTGTTTAATAGTGCATTAAAGGTTGTTTTCTTTCTTTACCACTTAGTTATTCACATTTCACTTCGTGATTTGTCACTAATTTTAGGTGGGGTTGTTAGGTATAGATCTTCCAAGGAAAGGGTGATGCGTAGCTCCTTTTGAAAAACCTAGGTTAACTAAGGCTTTGTTGTAGGTGGAGATCAAGAAAGCGAACCAAAAAATCTCAAACCCCACCGCTCCTGCAATGGTATTAGGGTGTTGGAGTACCCTGTGGCGTGCTGAAATTATGGTATATAACTCTTTTGTTTAAAAATTGTTTCAGAAGTACAGGGAAAGATAGGATTGAGTTTCTAGTTGTGTCTTATGTCTCAGGGGCTTGTAGGTTAGATATTAATTTTCCCCGTTTAATTTGACTGGGCGGGCGGCTTTCTCTGCTTCATAAGTGTTTTCTTATTTTGAAGTTACGGAACCTTTTGGCTGTCCGGGCCTTGCTTTTGCATTTTAGTTTTTGGGGCTTTGATTTATATATTCTTCGACTTTTTAGGACCCCTTTTTTTTTCATGTGCACCCCTCCCTTTTACTTCTCTCGTGGTATTTTGTTTATTTCTATTCATTTTATAAGGTAAACTTCTTTGGTATCATTTAATTTTTATTCAAAATACAATTCCAAATTGGCTTTCGTGTGTTTGAAACAAGTTACAGTCCAAATTGGACGTTTTAGGTAATAGAAAGTTATAACCATTTTGGGTAAACAAATGTAGTACCAAAAGATATTTTACAATAATTTAGGACCAAACGATTTTACCTTTAATGGTTATAGTTTTTACATTATGGGGAACTAAAACCTGCTCGCTTTTAGGACAATAGACCCCGCCCCAACCAGGAGCCAAACTGGCCGCACACTTGTTATACTACTTCACGTTTTCGTCAATAAAGGTTTAATGAAAAAAATTGCAAAAAGAATTGGAAAGCACTCCAAATATCGATTTGGACAGTAAAGTTGGAACACGAGACCATTTGTGTTATATTGAAGCTAAAATTGAAACACGAATCCATTCCAAACAAACCAAAGGAGGAAGGAAAAAAAGGAACTGAGGGGGGCCAAAGGGGCGTTCTAACCCCGAAATCTTTTTTTGGGACAACACGTTTTAGTGCTTTGAACTTGTATTGTTGCCAAAAACAAAAAACATGAAGTAGCTTTGTTACTTTCTTATTCTAAAAACAAACAAAAAAAGCAAAATCGGTATAATTAAGAGACATTTAATTAGGAACAAATTGGTTTTGAACCAAACCAAAATATAAGGACGAAAGGTGGGTGGTCTCGACTCTCGAAGCCGGCCAGACTTATTTCTATTTTTTGTTTCTCAGAATTGAATCTCGGAGATGCTGAAGATGATGCGCATAACGTCTAATTGCAGCAGCGGAAGAGGTACGCCTTGTCTTCTTCACTCTACTCGTGTTGTTTCCGTCAGCAATTACTATGGCTTGTTTCATTCTCAATCCTCAAAGCTAAGTAAATCCCAGCTGGGAAATCTTGTGAGATTGACCCACCGAAATCCGCTAGTTTGGAGCATGCCTTGAAGGTGTTCGATGAAATGTTTAACGAGCGTCCTCTGCCTTCTGTTATCCGTTTCACTCAAATCTTGGGCGATCTTGCCAAAATGAAACATTATTCGGTTGTCATCTCTTTGTATAAGAAAATGCGTATGTTGGGAATTGGTAATGCTTATACTCTAACTATTGTCATTAATTGCTACTGTCGTTTGAACGAAATGGGGTTTAGTTTTTCTGTATTTGGACAATTCTTCAAGTTGGGCCTCGAACCACATGTTTCGACCTTCAACGCTCTAATCAACGGCTTCATTCGTGAAAAAAGAGTGGCTGAGGCAGCAGGACTTTTCAGCAAAATGGTGGAGGAAGGTCATTGTGAGCCGAATGTGATTACTTTCACCACACTAGTCAAGGGCTTTTGCATGATGGGAAACAACAGTGCAGCTATTCAATTACTTAGGAAGATGGAAAAAGGTGGGTGTAAGGCTGACGTAGTTGCCTATAACACCATCATTGACAGTCTTTGTAAGGATACACTTGTTGTTGATGCAGTGAACCTCTTGTCAGAAATGATTAGTAGGGGCATTGCCCCAAACGTTGTTACATACACCTCTTTGATTTATGGATATTGCATATTAGGTGGGTGGAAAGAAGCTACACAGTTGCTGTATGAAATGGTGAGTCAAAATATCTTGCCTGATCGACACACCTTCAGTGTCTTGGTTGATGCACTTTGTAAGGAGGGGATGGTCGTGGAAGCCAACAATGTGGTTCAAATCATGATTCAAAGAAATATTGAACCTGATGCAGTTACATACTCTTCGCTTATGGACGGCTACTGTTTGCGAGGAGAAATGGACCAGGCAAAAAAAGTATTTGATCTAATGGTTAGCAAGGGCTCCATGGTTAATGTTCATAGTAGTAGCATATTGATAAATGGATATTGTAAGCATAAAAAGATTGATGAGGCCAACAAGGTTTTTCAGGAAATGCCTCATATGGAACTTGTTCCTGACACCATTACTTATAACACTCTTATTGACGGTTTTTGCAAAGCGGGGAGAATACAAGAAGCAGAGAAGTTGTTCGCTCAGATGCAAGCTTGTGGCCAGCATCCAAATCTTCAAACTTATGCCATTCTACTGGATGGCCTATGTCACAACCAGCAACTTTCCACGGCTCTAGAATTGCTTAGAGAGATGGAAGCCAACAAATTGGAACTACATATTGTAATTTACAATGTTCTTATTGATGGTTTGTGCAAAGCTGGAAAAATTCAATCCGCCAGAGATCTCTTCTGTGGTTTATCATCACGACGACTTCAACCCAATGTGAGGACATATACTGTAATGATTAATGGACTTTGTAACGGAGGCCTAATAGTTGAAGCCGATAAGTTGATTCGAGAAATGGAAGAGAAAGGCTGTTCTCCAAATGATTGCACCTATAACATCATTATCCGTGGATTTATCAAGAACAATGAGATATCAAGGGCTATGGCACTTATTCAACAAATGGTGGAGAGGGGTTTCTCTGCAGATGCATCAACTATGAAATTGATAATTGATTTATTGTCTAATGATAAAGTAGATCCGGCTTTACTGCAATTGTTCAAACATTCATTATGAAGTTGATTTTGAATAGTTGAAACAGAATTTTCTTCTTACTACAAGGGGATTTGAAACTGCTGCACCTTTGATAAACTTTGGATGTGTTATGATTTTAATCCATCATTTTAGAGTACAATGTCGTTTTGTAGGTGAGCCTGAATTTTTGCATTTCAGTATTGTCATATCCTTGACCGCACAAACTTAGCACTGCTGCTATTATAAGCAAATTGATTGCAGTACTCTGGGTTTATGGTCGTTTTTGTTTCTGCATCCCTGTATAGTGTAATGTGTAGTCATCTAGAAATTTAGAATAGTAGTGTAATTTTCATTTTTTTTTTTTAAATCTGAAGAATTTAATGTTCATATTCTCTCTGGCTTTGAAAGTATACATTGATACAGCATTTTAGGAACTTTCTAACATTTGAGACTATCAAGTAAATATCTCTTTCAAGCTGTGTGAAAGTCCTACGTACAGTTCTACATAGGTTGGCCTACATAGGCTATTAAGTAAACTGGTTCCCTTTTTTTTAAATCTTAGAATGCATTGCAATTTTATTATTTCCTCATATCTTCTCATCGAACTAGTTCCACGATGTGCATTGACTTGTTTAGCTCTCTGTTGTAACAACGAGTAATTACATCGCTTATTGTGATTGAATTTCTATTTGATTTGTTAGTAATTTTGAAGGTGAATTAAAAGATTTCTTTTGCCTGAGTTTAGCATATGGAAAGTTTAAGGTCTACTCTCCTTAAGTAAAGGACCTGATATATTTTGTTCCTACCAACTCCTTGGCCTGATTTTGGGGAACCCGACTTTGTGGAGGCATTGATATCATTTCAGGAAAGGAAGTGACATTATGGTGGACGAGAAGTATAAGTGACAAAGAATATTCTGTAATGCGCAAAGTTTAAGCATTAAGAGTAACTGGTACGAGGAACAGAATATCAATATCAAGTGTCGGATGTACAGAATAGGAATAGTATTTATGCATCTATTTGTTTCTGAAGAATGGCTTTGATACCTGGTAATCTCGTTACTCATCCCATCTTTATCTTGGGATGCATTGCTCATGCTCGGTAGTTTTACTTTTTCTGCATATCTTCTCTCTCATCTAATTGGTTCTGATTTACAGGCATTTTGAAACTTCATATTTACATAGTAGATAACATTATTTTTAAGACAAACCCAAATTGGTGGTGTTATTATTTTTCGTTTTATAGTCAATTTGTGTTGATTTTTGATGTACTAAAGGTAATAATTGTATCACAATAAAACTAACTAGTAGGTTCCAATATGTATTGTTATAAGTTGGTTTGTAAAGTGAAACTGTCTTCTAACTTGAACACTTCGCATAGAAAACCCTAAACCGTAGCATAGGTTCCAAGATTAGTGCTTATTCTGAAAGGATGTTGTGTCATGTATTATCAAGATCCAGACCATGGATACACATAATCAGTGTCTTTAATTAGGAGCAACTCAAGCATAATGTTATAGAGATTCCTGAGTACGGTTATATGTATCATTAAGCTAATCTCCTCGTTTAGGCTTTTACTTACTTTGCTTAAAAAAGAAGAAGAAAGGTTTCAGTCACCGGCTTTTGTATCTGTAGAAACCATTCCTTTCACTCTTGCTGTATTCCTTTCACTCTTGTTAACAAACTGTAGTGAACCAACCTATGTTCTCATTGTATCTGTAGCAACCCGAATGACCACATTTTCCAGACCATGTTGAGTAATCGTGTCCCCATGTCGATTACTCTGGGGCGAACTCAGAGTCGACAACTTCTGAAATTGGCCGACACCGAATTTTTTCGTACCAACTCATTGGCCTGATTTTAGAGGCGCTGTGGTGGATGGGATATATAAAGCATTGTAAGTTGTACAGTTTCTGAGGAAAGCTTTGCTATTTTTATGTAAAGCTTCTCCTGGAATATATCGATACCAAAGTGTTATTTATAAACTTGTTCCTCTTAACTACATTTTTGGAAGAAACTTGGGAGCGGCTCTGGTTGTCTAAATATGGTTTCAATTCCCCAATTGGTGACTGAAGAAGCAGAGGTTTAGGCTATGGAACAACAATTGTGTTCATGTGGGTACACATCGGATTCACCAGACCCAAATTTGAAGGGTGGCGAAATCCGACTTAATAAAAAAAAAAAATACAACTACGTGATTATGAAGGAAAAATAAGAAGAACAAAAATTCTGCTACCTAATCCACCTTAATTGGTTGAGTTCGCAATGTGGCAATTCCTAAACGTTTACAATCCGTGGCAAGGTTGATTTCAACCTAGGTGAATGGAAGACACTCTATATAGTAAAGTTCATGCATCAAAGCTCTGGGGTAATATTTATCATGGCCTCCACTTAGCTTACGACAAGGCGTTCCGAAAAAATACTCCTTACGGGGAAGGAGCTTGGACTTGATCCCAATTCCCACCAAATTGAGGCATGACCTGATTACAAATAAAGTTACTTTTATGTCTTTATTTTTTTTAAGCCATCTAATATATTTATCTTTTTTTTTTGTCGAAATCTAATATATTTATCTATCATAAGGTTACTCGATCTAAAAATCTATTACTTGAACCTTACGGCTACTGACATGAACTTAAAAGCTATTGCCTCTAAACCTAAAAGTTACAAACCCCAACTTAAAAACTACTTTCCAAATCAAAAAGTTACTAGCCTTGTGAGAGATCAATATAGGGTGGATTTAAAAAATAAAAATAAAATAAAAAATAAATTGTTTTTATATTTGGAATTCTCTTTCAAGAAAGGATCTCTTCAACCCTTCCGGAGGGTAAACCAACATGATTAATCTCCTTTAGTGGAAAGAGCTGGCGATGGTTATTGATGTTTGATAAGTGAACCAATTCAAAGGCTTCTCAAACCTACTCAATTAGGGTTTCAAACTTCTGACCTCCTATTATCAGGATGGAGAAACAGTTCTCCTCTAACTTGGATGTTACAAGTTTGCCGGATTAATCACATCAAGTGGTTAAAATGATTTTTTTTTTGTTACAAGAAATTTTTTTTTGTTACAAGAAAAATGACTTTATTTGTAATTTGTTATTTTATAATTCGTACTTGAAAAAACAAAAAAAAAACTATAATTCGTGGAACACAATGCCTAGGGTCCCAAACTCGCAACAACACTAACCGAATATTGGACTCTCTGCTCTCTCTGTTAGGCCGGCGATTCTGGTATTGAATTCGAACTCAGTGAGTGATGGGTGGCGAGTTACGCTACGAGATCGCACAAAATGCGTACATAAAGCTGGTGCTACACGCTCTCAAGCACAAGACCTCCGCCGTGAACGGTATCCTCCTCGGCCGCGTCTCGCCCCAAAACGACTGCGTTGAGATCACAGACTCCGTCCCTCTCTTCCACTCCCAACTCGGCCTCCTCCCCCAGCTCGAGATCTCACTCATCCTCGTGAGTCTAAACTTAAATAACACTTGATCCTCTAGGGTTTCAAACTTATAGATACTCCTCAATTGCATAATCGATTCCCTTTGTTACTTGATTCAACGATAGAAACAGAGACGAACTTGATTTTTTTTTCCTTTAATTGTTTTCATTATGCTTGAATTGGGTCAGATTGAGGAGCATTTTGCTGCTAAAGGACTTAGCATTGTGGGTTATTTTCACGCCAACGAGAGGTTTGATGATCATGAGCTTGGAAGCCTCGCGAAGAATGTCGGTGATCACATTTATCGCTATCTTCCTCAAGCTGCAGTCCTCTTGGTATGTAATAGGAAGTTCTGTTTTGGTATTTTTTGCTGTTTTCTTCACTTCTTTTGTATTCATTTTTATTTTGTGGCTTTGTATTCTTTCAGTTAGATAACAAAAAGCTTGGTGCTTTGTCAAAGACGAAGGACCGGAGCCCCGCAGTGCAGGTTGGTATCTTAGTGTATATATACCATTGATCAGCCGCTTATTCTAATTGCAAAATATTCTAGGTGTAGGGTTATTTTTTATTTTCTTCTATGGACTGGCTGCAGTGTGATTTTCAGTAAAAATGTGGGAGGATTTGTGTGTGTGATATGCATTTTTATGCTTTTATTTAGTAATTAGCAATAATGGGTTACGATTTCTGCTTTTTAAAGATTGTAGTTATTAGTGTGGATTGTGTTAATGTGTTCTCGTATGTTATGCTCAATAATAATTAGCAATAATGTGTTCATATTGTCTTAATCATATTTGTACTGAGACATAAATGAATTAGATAAAGAGGAACCTCAAGGAGATAAAGTTGTCTATGAAGTAGAAAAAACACCCATAGGATTGCAGGTCAATCCGATCCCAACCTAAGGGTATATGAGGTTACCTTCTTTAGTCCTTCCTTATAAAACCTCCTAGAACATAAAAGCATAGAAGGTATTTCCTAGCTTTGGGGTTTTTTATGGTCTTTATGTGAGCTAATGAAATCATATCAGTAATATAAAGTTATATTAGTGATAATGCTCTGTCACCTTCCTGTCCTCCCTCTGTATATCATTTTAGTTTTCATTTTATTAATTAAGATGTCATTTGAAGAACACATTTTTTTTGTTTTCTTGATTTATAAGCTATTGCTGACATTGGCACCTTTTGTTTTGCTCCTTCGTATCAAGTTCTCTTTTGGTTGCCCATTTTGGGTTTGACACTGTAGGGCTCTATCTACCCCATTTCCAAATTACCACTTTTTTTTAAATGTAAACTTTCAAAGTTGACTTCTGTTTTTCGTCATAAGAAATGAATATTTCAGACACCTCCAGGTTCTATATGCAATAATATAACACCCCTATTCATGGACCTTGCTTTATTCTATGCAACACAGCAGCAATTACGAGTTTGTTTGCACTAAATGGTTTTAGTGTTGTGGTGTTGGTATTCTAGTCTTGGAGTTTGCACCACAAAATGTGCTGCATGTTTTGGAAAAAAGGTTAAAAATATGTGTTTTCTTTTGCCTTTTTTGCTTCTCTTTTTATTTTTCACCTTTGCTTCAGAAGCATTGTGTGGGAAACTTTTGAATTTGAAGTAAAAAGATAAGAAACCAGTTCCTTCAATGAGGCAGGTACCTTGGTGAAGAAGGGATTGTAGCTGTTGAAGGCTAGCTGGATTAATGGATGGGTCACTATAGATCCCTATTTTGCTCCAAATCCAAGTGATTGCCATGTCGTAACTGATGTCATGTCCATGTCCTGCCAAAATGCATTTCCTTATAAAGATTGCTTTATCTACTTATTTTATTCCTTGTGGAGGAGAAGAATGCCCCTATTGTTCTGACTTCTTGGCATTTGGTAATTTTGGGCACAATGAGAGAAAGAGAGAACTAGAGAGCTGCACTCTACCTTTGGGTATCTTGACTTTTTGGCATTTTCTAGCAACACGATGAAGCTACTGCCTCCCTAAGTGTGACATGCTGAATAAATTTGGTTTGGTGAACACCAAACAATGCCCTTTAAGGTAGGATACTAGAATCTGTTAGAGGCTGAGTGCTATTTATTCTCCTTTGGAAAATTGAGAAGTTCAATATCATATAATTCAACTATAGCAGTTGACAGTTTGTCAACAAGGAGCAATATATCAGTAAATAATTCATCTCTCGGTCACAGGATGAGGCCATGAGTGTTTCCTTCCCCAGGTTACAGCACATAATCACAGGCTGTGATGTTATTATTAGTTTGATAACTCAATTGTTGACTTAAAGCTTTTGAGGTTGCAATGCTTGTCTAATATAGTCTAGAGATTTATTTGTAATTTGAATCTTTCATTTATTTCGTAATCCTGTGCTCTTTTACACGCTGAAGTTAGGTTTGCACATAAAAGATTGTGTTAGCTTGATATACATTGTTAATTCCTAGAGAGTTTAAGCTTTTGAGACACTGTGGGTATCTAACAGTTATATTATGGAATCTATTTCTGATCTTGAAGAAGAGAGTAGGATACAGTTAGATACATCTCTTGCAGGTTACTTGATTGAATCCTTAGTGTTGTTATGTTGAACAATCTAAGACTAAAGATTTGGGTGGTAACTAGGACACAACTTGAATGTTGAACAATCTAACACTAAAGATTTGGGTGTTATGAAGTTCCTTTAACTCTTCAAATTGCAGGGTTATGATTATTTTATTTTATTTTATTTCAATGAAAATTAGCATTGTGAATGACGAATCTCAACTATGATATCATCATATCAACAAAGTATTCTGTGTTATTCACATGCCAAATAATAAATCATCCATTTTTGACCATCCTGTTCAAGCCTCTGATCCTAAACTCTCTGAGTCTCTCTTGTGCTTTTTTCAGTTTGTTGAGTAATTTAGTATTCTGAACTTGGAAAAACCAAACAAATAAAAATTAACAAACCATTTTTTTTTTAAGTTCCTCAGAAAATCAAAAGACGGTATATGCCACTTGAGTGAAGTGCCATTGGTACTAAAAATGGAAATGATTGGCCTGTTAGATAATCTTTCTTTCTCTGGTGTGTTTCACATCTTTCATTATTGTTAGTCCTTTACGCAGTTACTTGTCTTGATTGAAGCCAACTTTACCAACTCTCATCTTCTTTATTAGCTTCATCTTCTGTTCCGGCCGTTTTGTTTTACATGGTTTCATTAGTTTCAGTATTGTTTGTCTTGGAAATTCTCCCTCCTAATAACTTTCAACTCATATTTTTCTATGAACAAATCAGCTTTACACAAAAGATGCATCTAGGACTTGGAAGTTAGTTGGATCAGATGGAAATCAGTTGACGATCAAGGAGCCCTCAGCAAATGTTGTTCTACTGGATCACATCTCAACTGAAAAATGGCAGGATGTTGTAGATTTTGATGATCACCTTGATGACATTAGCAAGTGAGTGCAATACACCAAGATATCTGTTCCATTTTTCAAGAATTTTCATGTTTTGAGGGTAAATTGATGCTGATTGAAAATGTGATGTACAGGGATTGGCTGAACCCAGAGCTGTTCAAGTAAACTAGGCCTTGCTGTCGGCATAATTCAGTATTGCAATGGCTTCTCAACTCTGTTTCTCATCCTGGGTATCAGAGGACAAGGCATGACTGGTCAGAGAAATCAGATGGACTGATCTGAAGCTCCTTGGTTTCTTGTATGTGATAACTTTTCGAGATGTAAAAAACTGGATATCAGCCGTCTCCTCGTACTTTAGTCTTTGAACTTGAAAACTATCGTTGTACCTTCAGAGCATTGCAATTGAAGCTTATGGTTGTAGAATCAGAACAAAATGTCTGAGTCATTTTTGCATCTAAGATTTTCTTTTACTTTTATCAAAATGTGACTTTCCGGTGAAAGGTTACGACTTACGGGTTCACCTTGGTTGCCAGATTATATGTTAATGCTCTATGGTCCGTCTGTAAAACAGTTGACTTGATCTGAATGTATAGTCCGAGTTCAACAGTATTCCAATATACCATATTGGCATATAGGAATATGGTGGAACCAAACCGATACATAGAAAGCTTTCCACCATGAAAGTGATTGATGAAGCACTACGCGGCGTCGTTTTGATCAAAATTACAATGCCCAGTCCTTGAAGCCAAAGGCAGAAGCTTTAGAATTTAAAATACCGTTGGTCTCAACGACCTTGAACGAGTTGAAATGCTTTCTACTCTCACTTCCCTCCATCTTCCTCCTCTCAACCACACTCAGTCACCCTCTTCACAAAACCTGACGACCCATCTTCTCCACAGCTTCAGCTCCCCATTCGAGCTCAAACAACTCCATGCCCACCTCATCAAAACCAACACTCCTCTCACTTCCCTCCCTCTCACCCAAATCGCCTTCGCTTGCGCTCTCAATCCCAGCTTCTCTTACGCCCAGAAAATCTTCCAACACGTTGAGAAGCCCGAGACCACTGCCTGGAATTCTTGCCTGAAAGACTTCGCCGAAGGCAATGACCCAATTGATGCAATTATGCTTTTCCATCAGTTGCAGTGCTTTCGTGTAGTTCCTGATAGTTTTACTCTGTCTTTTGTTCTAAAGGCTTGCACGCGTTTGTTGGATTTTTACACTGGTAGAGTGCTACATGGGTATGTGGAGAAGCTTGGGTTTCAATCCAATCTTTTTTTGATGAATATGATTTTGAATTTGTATGCGTTATGTGGGGAAGTGAGGGATGCACGGTTGATGTTCGATAAAATGCCGCAGAGAGATATTGTAACGTGGAATATAATGATGACTCTGTTGGTGAAGAGGGGTGATATAAAGGGAGCTTATGATTTGTTTTCGGGGATGCCAGATAGAAGTGTGAGGTCATGGACGCTGATGATTTCGGGGTTTGCTCAATGTGGGAAGCCGAAGGAGGCGGTTCGTCTGTTTTTGGAGATGGAGGAGGCTGGTGTGAGGGCAAATGAGGTGACCGTAGTGGCTGTTCTCACAGCTTGTGCTGATTTGGGTGACTTGGATTTGGGTAGGAGAATCCATGAGTACTCAAACCAAAGTGGGTTTAGCAGAAATGTTCGTATTTGTAACACTCTGATTGAGATGTATGTCAAATGTGGATGCTTGGAGGATGCTTGTAGAGTATTTGATGCGATGAAAGAACGAACGGTTGTTTCGTGGTCAGCTATGATTTCAGGGCTAGCCATGCATGGACAAGCTGAGGAAGCTTTGAGACTTTTCTCTAACATGATTCGGATAGGCGTGGAACCAAATGATGTAACCTTCGTTGGACTCTTGCATGCTTGTAGCCACATAGGGTTTGTAGACGAGGGTCGTGAATTCTTCTCCAGAATGACTAGAGATTATGGTGTAGTTCCTATAATTGAGCATTATGGTTGTATGGTTGATCTTTTGAGTCGGGCAGGGCTCCTTCAAGAGGCTCATGAGTTTATCATGAATATGCCTATCAAACCAAATGGTGTTGTGTGGGGAGCTCTCCTTGGTGGATGCAAAGTTCACAGAAACATTGAACTGGCTGAAGAAGCAACCAGGCACCTTTCTGAACTGGATCCACTTAATGATGGATACTACATTGTTTTGTCAAACATTTATGCAGAAGCCCAAAGATGGGAAGATGTGGCAAGAGTGAGAAAGCTAATGAGGGATCGAGGGGTGAAGAAGACACCGGGGTGGAGTTCAATCACAGTAGATGGAGTGGTTCATGAGTTTGTTGCTGGGGATGAAGCACATCCTCAAGCCGAGGAGATCGACCAGATGTGGGAGAAACTACTTGAAAGAATGAAGCTGAAGGGATATGTGCCCAACACTTCAGTTGTACTATTAGACATGGAAGAGGATCAAAAGGAAAAATTTCTCAATCGCCATAGTGAGAAATTAGCGCTGGTTTTTGGGTTGATCAAAACGAAACCTGGAACACCAATTCGAATTATGAAGAATCTTCGTGTGTGCGAGGACTGTCATGCTGCTTTGAAACTCATATCAGAAATTGCTAACAGAGAGATAGTTGTGCGTGACCGGAACCGGTTCCATTGTTTCAAAGATGGTTCTTGTTCCTGCAGGGATTACTGGTAATAGGCCCTAGTGAAGTACATTACACATTTTAAATAACATTATTGTTAAAGCCAATGAAATGTAGATTATATGCTTACTCTTTTTTTAAGTATTAAAGCATGATTAGCAGCTAGCTAGCTTCGAATTATGAAAATCAAACAATTTATTTGATCAAAGTAATTCAAATAAATGAACTGTACAGCTTCATCTATACCAATCTGCCATGAGTCCTGACTGTAACCATCATCAACAAACACTAGATTCTAGTGACTAGAAGAACTGGGATGTGATTTGAACGACTAGATGAACTTAACTTCTCCAAGGGTTTTAAAGTATGTCAAAGAACTGGACACCCTTTGACCTCTATTCCTGGAGCTGTAGGGCACTTGGCCAACGGACAGTGGTCGGTACTGTCCTGACCCCACCATTTTGGACCCTGAATATCCCTACCTTGAAGGGTGAAATACACGAGAACTGCCGTAAAAGCTACACCGGCATCCAAAGCAGCTGATAGAATATAGTTATGCCTAGCCCACCAAGCCTTGTGCTTTCGATAAACATAGAAACTAAAGAAAATTCCAACTGTGAACCACATCAAGTAGTGGACAGCTCTAGCTGGTGGCATGGGCGCTGTGGCTCCAAGGATGATAGGCATGTTTATGAGCTTAATCCACTTCACATTGGGAAATTTGCGCGAAAGCAGCCAAACCGGAATAGGTGCAAGTAAGCCGATGAGGAAGAACCAGTTCATCTCGGGGTAGTTTCCATGCTTAGTGAACATTCTGAGTGGGCCTATGACTCCCCAAATGATTGAAGCATTGTAGAAGACCTCATCACCGGGACATGTCCATGGACTTCCATTTGGCAGTTTTAATGGATCACAGATGTTCTCAACAGTTGTGAGAAGCCACCAGGATGTGCCAAAGTAGACACTTGTAGCGGTCAGTGTTCCAGCTAACTGAAGAAAGGGCGATGCATGCAAGTGATTCATCAGAAATATGAACAACATGAACAATTGTTGCCTTATTAATGCAATTACATGCAAAGTAATTGAGTATAATACAAGTGACCAGAAATGTTCTCATGCCATGTCAACTATCTGGGTAGAGAACATTACACTACAAATAATTTAAGCGAATTTTGCTACGAGTGGATATTTACCTGGACAATAAACACGGACTTGGGAGGGATCTTCATATAATGACCTAATTTGAAGTCGCCGAGAAACTCGAGTGCTTGTGACATGCTGATATAGCCATAGGTTTTGAAAGTCACATTAGCAAGAGGCTTCCCAGGATAAAGATACCCAATAACCAACTCTGTGATCACATTAAGCCCAGGTTGCTGCACATGCAATAAAACATTTAAAACAGCAATCACAACTTAATAAATTTGCAAAATACTATGGGGAACATCGATAATATATAGTTACATATTTACTCCATTTATCTTCTGTTTAATAGAACATACATACCAGACAAATCCATTCAAGACAAATCCAGTTAACATGTTTATGAAAACGAATCCGGGTGTGGCTAACGGGCTCTTCAAGAAGCTGGCAACAGTGGACCAATCAAGGCCAAATGAGCCAATGCCAAGGCCATTGAGGCCAGAACCAATCTGGTGGGCGGTGACGGAGTCCTTCCATATCCAACAAACAAAGGAGAGAGCAGCTATGGAGGGGAAAAAATAACTTGGAATAATGTAGTAAGCGAAGCTGCATACAAAAACTAAGCAGAAGTATTGCAGCCTAGTGCGGCCACCCTTGGGTCTTATTTCCCATTCATGAAGTGCCCTGCAGTCATTCAAATAATGAACGTAATTGTTCACAACTATACCCATGCATCATCTGATTCATCTCAAATATGAAGAAATCTAACCTTAACAAATTCAGCACCATACATAATGGGAATTAATAAGATTGGAAAAGTAAGTACCTGAATAGAGAGACCTGAACCAGATTGTCAGGCCACCACATATAAGGGGAATCAACAAGGTATTTTCTGAACATTCCAGCCCACCCATATCCAAGTATCTGAAAATTTCACATTCAAAACACTTAAAACACAATACAAACAAACATAGATCACATTGGAAAAAAAAAATGAAGAAGAAGAAGAGAAGTTTACCTGAGTGGTTTGTGATAACAAGAAGGCTGCTAAAGCATGCAGCTTCCTGCGGTAGAAAGCCTTCACCATTGTGATAATGCTAACTGCATATACACTATTGGATCCCGAATTGGCAAATATGGTGATCAACACATGCTCTTTCAAATTGAAAGGTCCCGGATTGAATGAAAATGTCCATTCTGTTAATGGTACTCGGAATTGTTTTCTCGGGAGAGTTGCAGCCATGAATTTTCCGACTGGGAGGACGAGGATTTGGGCTGAGACTGAAGAAACGTAGAGCTGGTTTTGGCGGTAACCAAAAAACTGGTTCACGAAAGAGAGAGTGCAGCATGATAAGAGGCCGAGAACCCATGTGCGAAATGTTAAGGCCGGCAATGAAGGGTCGTCGTTGATCGGAACCGTTAGCCTGACTTGTTCGATTGGGCTGTCGTTCAATTCATAATCATCTGTCGTTGAATTCGGGTTAGAAATGATCAAGGGCGTCATTTTTCTGCACCAAAAGTTTGAGAATAAGTACTTGTGGCCAGAGAGACTTACCAATGACATCAATCCTTGTACCCCTAGGAAAAGTGTCTTGATCACCTAGCCCTTCTGTGTAGACTGTCATCCTTGTCTCCTACCAAAATATAGTACCGTAATTCTCAACGTCTACAAATTAAGAACTAACTCAGCACCATAATGATACATTGCATTATTGCTTAACAAATGAAGCAAATCTACATCAAATAAAGTTCCGGAGGTTTCTTTTTCAGGAAAGAATTAATAAAACTGTTCGGATCATATTTTACTCAACACCTTGCTGACCACTTCATTTATATACCTACGAGACCAGATCACTACAATTAAGTAGGTTTGTGGTCTACTGGAGATCTGGTCAGCGAGGAGGTGACAATGAAATTGTGGTCCAAATGGCAACGCTCTTTCAAAAACCCAGCCGATTTTGTGGCCTAGGCTTGTAGCCTTAACTCTACTGTATTGTAATAATGGTCAAAGTCACAACCATCTAAATTTGGTTACATTTGTGACGTACGTGGGACTCGTATATTCCACGTACAAATCACCATTTGCAAGGGTGTTGTCAACTACTCTTTTTTTTTTGGTGTTGTCAACTACTCTTTGATTAGTACACAACAAGAAGGGCTTCTGTGTAGGCATTGTTTGAGATGCAAACACAGCATGCATGTGGTTTGGAGCATATTGGGGTTTGAAGATCTAATGGTAAATTAAGAGAATTTACTTGTTCTACGATATTTGCCATCTCAAATTAATTTGGATTCTCTCTACCCTACTATCGTTCCCATTCTGATCAATAGCTTTGAATAATGAAAAACAAAATAAATTTAAAGTTGTTTATCCACAGAAACAAATTTATTCTGCAAAGGAAATCAAACTCCGTCACATTTACAAGAGCTTCAAGTACTTAAACAATCTGCAAGACTAAGATTCTAGTAACTAAAAAATAACTGGGTAATTATGATTTCTTTGATATGTGCACCCTTAACAACATGAACATACTTCTCAAAGAACTGGGCACCCTTTGGCCACTACTCCTGGTGCTGTAGGGCAACTGGCCAGTGGGCAATGGTCATCATTGTCAAGGCCCCACCAGTTTGGCCCTATAATATCCCTGCTTTGAAGTGTGAAATATAAGAGAACTGCAGTGAAGGCCAAACCAGCATCCAAAGCAGCTGATAGGATGTAGTTATGCCTAGCCCACCAGGCCTTGAACTTTCTGTACACATAGAAGTTGAAGAAGATTCCAACTGCTAACCATGTAATGTAGTTGACAGATCTGGCAGGTGGCATAGATCCTGTTGCTCCAAGAATGATAGGCATGTTTATGAGCTTAATCCACTTTTGATTTGGGAATTTCTTAGAGAGGAACCAGATTGGAACTGGTGCAAGTAAACCGATGACGAAGAACCAGTTCAACTCCGGGTAGATGCCTTTGTTGGTGAACATTCTGAGTGGGCCGACAACTCCCCATATGATTGAAGCATTGTAGAAAACATCATCACCGGGACATGTCCAAGGACTTCCCTCCGGCAACAAGGAGACATCGCAGATGTTCTCAATGGAGTGGAGAAGCCACCAAGATGTGCCAAAATAGACACTAGAAGCAACTACTGTTCCAGCTAACTGAAGAGTTGAGAGAAAAATGAATGAGTATGATATGAATGATCGATCACAAAATGTATTCATTCCAGATAGTCTATCATGTTACGTCGTTATAGAGTTATACTGAACCATTAATAGTGGGAGGATCAAGACATGATAAATATTTGGCTAGAGATTGAACATTACCTTATAAACGAATTTTTCTATGTTTAGTATAACTAACCTGGACAATAAACATGGACTTGGGAGGGATCTTCATATAGTGACCCAATTTGAAGTCACCAAGAAACATGAGTGCTTGTGACATGCTGATATAACCATAGGTCTTGAAAGCCACATTAGCAAGAGGCTTGCCTGGATAAATATACCCGATAACCAACTCTGTAATCACATTAAGCCCAGGTTGCTGCAGGATTTGTACAATTAATTAATAATAACTCTCTAAGAGAAAACCGCAGTAAATTATGACGAAAAATGACAACGTGGCATGGTTGCACAAATGTACCTGGTTTGTTGTGGCTTGAATGATGCCAATGGGTAAGGTGAAGAAGAGTGCAATGCCACAAGCCATTAAAACTCCCCACCATGGAAGTTGGAGCTGTTTGCCAAAACCTTCACAAGCAAAGATGGCAAGACCAACCATTGAGATAAGGATGATGTGAAACCACCATTGAGGAACTGCTTCATAATTCTTCTTCATCAGCCTTGTGTGGATGTCACCAACTTGATCTTTCACAGCACTAGCTGTCTTTCTCCACATTTGCCAGATTGTTCTGTTCATTTATATGTCGCATAAGAAACCAAGCAACGAAAAAAAAGATAAATTTCAAGCTCTTAAATTACGTGCTGTTGGAGAAAGCTGCTTACTTTCCATGGAAAAGTGCAACATGTGAAATTGTAGCAGTGAGAGTGGCGAAGCTCAGTCCATAACTGAAGGCAAAGAAGGTACTGAGATGGAGTTTGCTGTAGCTGTTATACTCTGACATATTGATGTTGAAATTTTTCTGATTCAGAATCCGAGAAATGTTATAGGTCTTGCCCGTCGAATCAAAAGTATGAGAGGAAATAATTGGGAACTTATGAGCACCATATGCATTGTTCCAATAAGCAATGGGGGTAACAATGTAGACAATCAAAACAAAACCAAGTAAGATGTTAATGGTGGCAAATCCCGGTGTAGCCAATGGACTCCCTAAGAAACCAGCAACAGTAGACCAATCGATTCCAAATGAGCCAATGCCAAGTCCATGGATACCAGAACCAATCTGTTGGGCGGTTATGGAGTTCTTCCATATCAAACAAACAATGGAGACTGCAGATATGGAGGGGAAAAGGTAAGCTGGAACAATGTAGTAAGCAAAGCTGCATATGAAAACCAAGAAGAAGAATTGTAGCCTTGTACGGCCTCCCTTTGGTCTCTTTTCCTTTTCATGCAATGCCCTGCATTTCAAAGTACGAATTAGCAGTGCTTCTAGGACTTTCAAAAGCGCTTTCTTTTTATGCCATTTCAAAGGTAAAGACAAAAGTGCTTTTGGTATTACAGAAGCAATAGTTGTGGTAACTTCCTCTTGAACATCCAAGAAGCATTTGGGATTTTAATGAAAATGTATTTATGCTTCTAACAAAAGCACTTCTACTAAAAGCTTGAAACGGTCCTAAATAGGCCCTTAATACCCTTAATACCTGAATAGAGAGACTTGAACCAGATTTGAGGGCCACCACATGTAAGGAGAGTCAACAAGGTATTTTCTGAATAGGCCAGCCCATCCATACCCAAGCATCTGTTAATTTCAGACATGAAAAAATGAATGAATCAACACAAAACATTTACAGACTTACCATGGAGCCAAATTACCATAGAAACACAAGTAACTACAATTTACCTGAGTGGTTTGTGCTAATAAAAAGGCTGATGCAGGATGCAGTTTCCTTCTGTAAAATGCCAGAACAATTGTGATGATGTTCACAGCATAGACACTGTTTGATCCAGAGTTAGCAAATATGGTGATCAGCACATGCTCTTTCAGATTGAAAGGCCCTGGATTCATCGAAAATGACCATTTTGTAAAGGGGACAAAGAACTGTTTCGTTGGGAGGGTTGCAGCCATCAACTTCCCTAGAGGGAGGACAAGAATTTGCGCCGAGACTGATGAAACATAGAGTTGGTTCTGGCGGTACCCGAAAAACTGGTTGACAAAGGCAAGAACGGAGCATGAGAGTAGCCCAAGAACCCATGTCCGAAATGTCAAGGTTGGTTGAGAAGGGTCATCGGTGGTTGGAACAGTTAGCCTGACTTGCTCAATAGGGTTGTCATTCACTTCATCATCTGCCACATGAACACATTGACAATATTGCAGTTTAAAATATGCCAAAATTGCTTCATCTTGTGCAGAAGTGTCACATTGTCACTAAAACCCCATATAATTCTTTTTATCATAAAAAACCCATATAATTAACCATCTTTGATGTCAACTGAATATGGATTTTTTCATATGCATATACACTGTCAATAAAAACCAATATAATTAAGCCTGCTGAAATTGCAGTTCCTCAGAAAAAGTAACCATCTTTATTGTTAATCATAGAATATATTTAGCAACTGCATATAGACATCTACATATGCATATCACATACATATATACAACATATATATACAACTAAAACCCCATATTAAACTTGCTGAAAGTGCAATTCTTCAGAAAAGTAACCATCTTTTTTGTTAATCATGACCATATTTGGCAACTGCATATAGACTTTTACATAAACATAAACATACAAAACAGATTTCATCAAAACCCAAAAGTAGAAGATGTAAAAATCACTGCATAAGAAAAACCTTTACCCCATAAAAGTTTGCTGAAAAAAGAGTACTTTTCTGCATAAACATGTTGAAATGAGAATACACCATAGAAACCCACATACATACATATGTGTGTATATATATAGGAGTATTAGCGCTCACCAATTACATCAATGTCAAAGTGATGCCTCCCAGACAAGTTTACTGGAGGAACTCCATCCTCAACCAAGCCTGTCATTTCTCTCCGAGTCTCTTTTTGCTGCCTCTCTCTCTCTTTCTCTCTCTCTTTGTGTTTGTGTTAGAGAAAGAAGGCCAGAATCCTCAATGGCCGGGTTGCACTATTTAATGGACCACATGGATCTGCTAGTGGTTTTTTGTTTAGTGGTTTCTGAAGTTACACAAGCTTGCTATGATATACAGACTGTCCTTTTATACAAATATAGCAAATAATTGTTAGGCTAGCTAGTCTCGTTATTTTCAAGAAACCGGTCTTTGTATTTGGTTAAATGTCTAACTGACGAGTAATTGACTCATGTACGTACGTTATGAATCCTGCAGTGATTCTAATGCATGTTCTTGCTTAAACCAAATAAGAAAACGATAAATAAAATTAAAACTAAAATCTCAGTCCAAAAAAAATTAAAATTAAAACTAAAACTAAAATCTTGTTCACAACAGGAGAAAAATTAGGGAAAAGAACCTAGACTTTTTTTTGGCTCCAATGACAAAAACAAAATTAACTAGTAAATTACTAATTAAACCAAAAATAAAAAAGGAATGATACCTGGTCCTTGAACAAATTATAAGTAAATGGCCGGTATCTGTTCCCAAATTTGGGGGGTGACAGCTCTATGTATTTGAATTGAAATTAGTGGTAGTTGAAATTATGTGTATGTAGGAATCTAATGAGAGCTGTCATAACTTCCAAATCGAGTGATTTTGTTGAGTCAATTCTCAGTCATTCTAGTATGAATAGAGTTGTGATTTGTTACTCTATTCAAACCAGAAGGACTTGAACAAATGTAAATAAAAGGATATTATGCCATAATGGATTATATCTGATTGATTGAGAATTTAATTAATTTCATGAATTTATCAATAAAAATATCCTTAAAGATTCAGATTCAGATTCTCTCATCATAAATTTAATTTGACTGGATATTGTCCACATCGGATTAGTACAACTCGAATTAGATTAATACGAACTTTTTAGGCCTAATCTTTTTCTGAGAGATTATATTTGTCTAATCAAATCCAAATTAACTATCAATTTAAAATTTAATTTAACAACCCACGAATACTATATTTAAAAGATCTCTTTGTTATTTTCACTTTAGACCTCATTTAATTTTGTATTAGAACAGTCCTAAAACATAAGTTTCATATGAATTCTCTTCATTTTCTTCTTCTACTCTAATTTAAGTTACCAGTCTAAGAAGGAGAGTGGAAAAAATATATTTGTATTTTTTGCTATTGATGAATGAAAAAAATTTCTTTCTAAAAAACAAAAAATTACCAGTCCATAAGGGTTTTCTTTATTTTTCAGCTATCCACTTGCACATTCTATATATATGGGATTTTTCCATATATATATATATATATTTTTGGCAAAATGGGATTTTTCCATATGAAATTCCACTATTTAAAGATACTCCAAGTCAAGTATCTCAATCCATGAACACACTCAATCTAGGACCATTAATTTCAGTTCTCATCTAACATGTTGTGTACCAACTTGCAAGTCATCCCAAACGGCCAATAAATTAAAAATATATATTAATGAACTTAAATTTTGGAAGCATATACATAATACATAGGCTCTACTTAATATATATATATTTTATCTAGTGTCATTTGACATTTGGCAGTGCTACCTTTTTTTGGGTCAATGCTGAAAGCCCTGTGATAGCATTACATCCCTATTTTGAATTAGGGTTCTTTGTTTTTCTATTCATGGGAATTGGGCACTTGGGTTGAGTGCTGCAACTGAGCATTTATCAGTCAAAAAACTCAACTCGATTATCCTTATTGGCAAAGACAATGGGGGTGGAGTTAGGGCGTATGGGCAAAGATATGAGGGTTCATTTTCATCCATGATGTCCATCACTGCTCAGACTTTGTAGTTGAAAATCATTATTGAGATAAGATTCTATGATGTCAATGATTGTCTCACTTATTTTGTTTGTTGGTGGTGATCAAAGTCGTGTTTAATTGTTGGTGAGGACTATGATGCTTATCTCTCTCAATCTCTAAGTTCAATAATATCTATTGATGGGTGAGTGTAACAATAAAGATAGTTCTATTTCTTAAAACTTTAGCAAGACAACATCAGATGTATAGAAAATATGATGTAATGATGACCCTGATTTTAAGAGATGTTGTAAGCAAAGATATCTTGTACATGTGACTTTTTGACCTGTCACAATCATAGAAATAGCCTATACTAATATCGGATACACAATTCCATACCGATTTTGCTTCTTTGAAAAAATGATAATTTGGGGTGAGAGGATTTGGTATGTGCTATATACATAAATAGCTAAGTTATTTGAAGTAGTTTGTCGAACGCTTTGTTTTAGTCCTATGGTACGTCTCTTACTCTTTTGACATCTTTAGTCTATATCTAAAGCTTATTTTATACATTTGAACAAATACGCACACCAATTTTTTTATAAAAATAATAAAAAGAATCAAAACACATGGAGCTATTAAACTTTTAATGGTCAGGCACTCACTCAGGCATAAAATTGAAGATTTGGGCATTGCCTATTAATTACACCCTAAAATCCATTGATGATCATGGGTATAACTTATTCCAGCAGTAAAATCAGGTTGCAAGGTAGAAGGTGCTGAAGAGTTGGTATGAACTATGAAGCATGAAGCTCTAAGTTGTCGGAATTCCTAGCAGGACTCAATATTAGAAGTGTACGTGGCATGTATAGTGATGCTTTCACTCGCTCAAATTCATTGAGAAATTATTAATTATCAACAACGACCACAGAGTTTGATTATTGCTTCGATCTGCACTCCTATAAACAAATCATATGTACCTATCGCAATCTGTGCAGAAACATTTCCTCTTCGACAAGTACGTAAACGAATTAAGATAAAAGAAGGCGAATTTGGCTCAATCTGAGCTTGCTCTTTCTTCACAGCATTACACATTTCAACTAATTAACATCATATATGTTCAAGAACGTACGCACAATGGATGTTTATATTATATATGTGGCACTTAATTATTTTTTTCAAGCAATTCCGAGTTTGCATTCACTAAGAAGCAAATAAATCGTTTAATTGCAAAAGACTAGGGTCTGTTTGGAACTACTTCTGAAAGACCTAAAAACGCTTTTTAAATTTGGTAAAAGCACTTTTATACAAAGAAACACTTGACAAATGCTTCTAAAAACCACTTTCAAGTGCTTCTAAAACTCACCTAAAATACTTTTTTTTTAATATTTATAATTAATTTTCTCAATTATTTCAAAAGTGTTTTTGGGTGTCCCAAAATAATCCCAAACAGGCCATAAAATCTCAGCATGGAAAATACTTCTAACCAACTTCCCAGCAAAAAAGTAAGTACCAAATTAGAAATGGGCCATTGCTCTCAGTCCACGATGAGTTCGGCCCAAAGAAATTATAACAGGCCCAATTGCCTCTTCTTTTTATCTCTCTCCGCTAAACCCTGAACCCCAATTTTGCAATTGCGTCACTCTCTTCCACTGAAAAACCCCAAAACTGAAAAACCCTAACTTGAAAACACCTATACCAGAGCGTCTTTGTCTGTCTGTTTGAGAGAGAGCGAGAGAGGTTGGCAGTGAAGAAGACGAAACGATGTCGTCCGATAACGAAGATACGACCTCAAGTTCAGAGTCTGAACAATCAGATTCTGGAAAAGACACATTGGAATTCATAGAGAAGCTCTCAGATGTACCCATGGGGAAACTACCTACACACGTTGACTTCCAGAGGACGCGTGTCGATTGCAGGGCTGATGCTCCCGTTCATGTACAGATACATACCTCCTTCCCTTTTCATTTTTCAGTTTGCGTTTTCCAGAATATACAGGCCCATGATTTGTTTCATTTCAGTTTTGTGTTTTAATAGTTTGTTTTTGAAGAAAGTTGATTCCTTTTTTAGTTGGTTGGTTTAATTGAACAATCAGATTGGTGTGTTTGCAGACTGATACTTTTCAATACTCTGGTGCTTATGCATCAGTGGGAGTCGATAATAGCTTGTTGGATAACTTCTCCAACAACTTCAGAGTTGAAGTGATTCGTCTGGAAAAGGATGAAATGGAGTTTGATATGATTGGCATTGATCCAGCTATTGCCAATGCATTCAGGAGAATCCTCATAGCTGAGGTTTGTATTTTTATTTTTGAAGAGAATCAAAATTCGTGAGTCGGGGGTATGCCTGATAAGAATTATGCTTCACAATAGGTTAGTATTGTATAATGAATGCACTCTGTTAATTGGTGAAGAAAACAGAAGTATCCCAATCATTTTGTATACTCCTGAAGAAATTGTATGATCATTACAAGTAAAAGTAAAAGGATTGTTAAAAAGATGTTTTCCTTGTTTAAGAAAAACATAAGCAGAACATAAGCTATTTGGCTATATTTAAGTTTTACGCTGTCTAACAGTTCTATGTAGGTTGATGTCACTGTTGCCAAAGAAAGAAAATAATGCGGATGAGTTCCTTGTGTTGTCGTGAGTTTGTGTTACTTTTTACTTAGTCTTTGGAGAATTTAAAGGATCTCAAAATGTAATCATGTTTCTCTTCTTCTTGGATTTACTTGCATTTTATGTTCTCATCTATTCATTTTTTTCTCTTTTGACTTGTTAATGTAGTTATGCAAGGGAGGGAAACTTGTTTGATATTTATATTTTTCTCTTCTAGACCACTCTGAGCTTATTTGGAAATTTGTATCTGCTTCTTTTAGTTTTGTACTAACTCTAGGATGAATTTTAGGTGTGTTTTTCAGAACTTTTATGGAGTTGGAAGAATATATTATCAATTATGATCCTAAATATTTTTAGTTGATGCATGTGTAGGTTCCCACAATGGCTATTGAAAAAGTTCTTATTGCAAACAATACATCTGTAATCCAAGATGAAGTCCTTTCCCACAGATTAGGTCTCATTCCAATCAAGGCTGACCCAAGATTGTTTACATTTACAGGTTTGTTTGATATTTCTTTCTGATTTTTTATCATTAAATAATTTATGTTTTGTTGATGCTCTACAGTTTTTGGGTACTGAGTTTTTCCCCTTCATTTTCACTTGTTAGAAAATGATACGGCAAATGAAACGAACACAATTGTTTTTGGGCTCAAAGTGAGCTGTGAAAAACAAGGCAAACGAAAGGGACCAAAACGGGAGGGGCAAGAACAAGAGGGACAAACACGTATCACAGGTATAGTTCTTGTTGTGTATATTGTAGGTGATTGTAAAAGTACTTCTAATGTCATTGCATGTTTATAAACCTGATCTCTTGTGGAAATTTTCTTCTTGTTATGATGATTATGTATTGTGTGAAACAGTCAAGTCAAAAGATTTGGTTTGGTTGCCAAACGGGAGTAAGTTTACCTTGGATTCAGAAGGTTCAAATTCATCCTCAAAATCAAAAACCTACACATCATTTAGTTGCAGCCAGGATTCCCTGCCAGAATTTTCCAGCAATCCGATTGGTCCGACAGATGGAGATATTACAATTGCTAGACTAGGCCCTGGACAGGTAACCCTTTTACCTGTTTTTTGTGGGTTTGGTTAATCCTCCAAGTATAGTAAGTACTTTCGTTCTGTAAGATAAAAGTTTTATCTTACAGAACAAAAGTCATAAAAGTCACAGGCTCAAAATTTGAAAGCTGCAGCAATTTTTTTTTTGGTCAACAAAGCTGCAGCAATTGACTCCAACTATTGTTTGACTCAAATGTGACTGTAAGTTAATTCATAAAACTGAGTGATACAAGAGCAGAATGATTTAAAATGTAAATTGTCCAAGTGTTATTTCAAGTATTGATCCTGGAGGCATTGACTCCAATTATTGTTTGACTAAAACCCAATTGAAAGTAATTTTGAAAAGAACAAGTGAGACGAGAAGAGTTTGATTTAAATGAACAAATAATATTTTTCATCACAGGCTTATATATTGATAGTTGGAGCTACTGGCTCCAATTATTCATTAACTTTTTTTTATTGTTCTGTTGCACTTCTTTAAAATGACATTGCGCATCTCTTCCTAGGAAATTGAACTTGAAGCACATGCTGTTAAGGGCATTGGCAAAACACATGCAAAATGGTCCCCAGTTGCCCCTGCTTGGTATAGGATGCTCCCTGAGGTAAGGGGATGTGATATTCAGCCATTTCAGCGATTGCCTCTAGAAATAAATATTATTCAGAATATTAACATTTTGGTTTCTGTTTAGGTTGTACTGCTGAAAGATATTGAGGATCAGCTGGCTGAGAAACTTGTGGCAACATGCCCAGTCAAGGTGTTTGATATTGAAGATATTGGCAACGGTAACATGATTTTCTTATTATGCATTTCTTCTCTAACTGTTTTAGATACTAGAAGACTATTACTTGTTACATTTGTACTTGCTTAATTATACAATTTGTTTTTCGTTTTCCGTTGCTTCATTGGCTTGATCAATGATTTGACTGCTTATCAGGTAAAAAAAGGGCTACTGTAGCCAGACCACGAAAGTGCACACTGTGTAGGGAGTGCATCAGAGAAGGGAAGGGATGGGAGGATTCTTTGTCATTACGACGTGTTAAGGATCATTTTATTTGTAAGTAATTGGTTTATTAACTAGAATCTAATTTCTTTAATCCCCTTCATGTCGGGTTATATAATCGAAAGTTTCAATTTTGATGTTTTGATTTGTAAATCATTACTCAAAATAAAGAAAATCTCTGACTTCAGTTCAGTACTTGGATTTTAATTTTCAGTCGACCCCTTTTTATTGCCCGAGTCTTTATTAACCATTGGTCTCAAAGACTTACGTATTTGATGATTGATTCCATATTAATTAGAGAATAATTGGTTGGCCCAAAGTCATGAATCAATAAACTTGAAATTCTGGCCATTAGTGGCTTGGTATGTACATAATACGATAACAAGGATAAGTTAGTTGCGGCTTGTATTTGTGTTATATTCGATCAGTTGAAAATTGGGCTCATGGCTAGTTATGAAGTTGATTTTCTTTAAAATCTTGTAAGCCTTCGAGTCATGTAGGGTAATCATGGTTAGTTATTTGTTTCTATTTCAATAGTTCTAATTCTGTCTTTCTTCTCACTCACAGTTACCATTGAATCAACTGGGGTATTACCTCCTGAAGTGCTATTCACTGAGGCTGTGAAGATACTGCAAGACAAGTGTGATCGCGCTATTAATGATCTTTGTTGATGATGCTTGTATTTTCTTGTGTAGACAAGAGAAAACCAATTTGTTATATTCTGTTGAGATGAAAAGTCCACATGCCAATATCAGTAGCAAATGTGTTTTCACATGGTCATTGTTTCTTCATCCCCATAGTCTCCTTATGCGAGTACACTTTAGCTTTTATCTATTTTCTTTTCATGTTTCTTCTACATCCCCAGGTTGCAGATTCGATATCCATGTTTTATGAAGAGACAGGCGGCTTCAGACGGGACATTAACAAGGAAGTAAGCAGATGCAATAGACTCCAACAAAGAATATGTAATTAACGGAAATTGTTATTCTAGCTGTTATTTGAATTGAGAAAATAATTCATATTAATTTAGTGCAACTAAAAAATATTCGATCATCAGTAATATTGTGATTCATTCTTGCTATCAATAGACTGACTGTTGCTAGGTGAAGTCAACAGTATTGACGGAAATGGTTTTTCATCTTATCAATGGAGGCCAAGCCTGCCGTGGTTAATCTCTTCCATACTTTTTCTGCATCATACATTTAAAACTACCTCCCCCCCCCCCCCCCCCCCCACTAAAAAAAAAAAAAAATTTACAAAATAATTAAAAAGCACTTCTACTTGTTTCTTTGATGGTACGATGAGCAAAAATGTTGAAAGAGAGGTTGTATACGCTTGAGATACACAATATAGCTAGTTGGTTTGTATATTAGACTTGTATGTCATCCAAATGCTTTAACAACAATCAAGAAATTACGAGTGTGCAGCGCATGTTCCGATTTTGTAGTTGGCGATGGGTCAGAAGAAATGCTAATGCTGCGGCTAATTGGCTTGCCTGTCAAGCTAAAAGGAGAATGGATTCAATGTCCTCCATTGTCCTTGGTGTTATGGAATGTATTTCTGATATTCTGGCTCTCGAGTTGTTTTATGGTGTGCTGCTGCATGTTTGCAGTTTTTATGAAAGATTTTCATTGCAGTTTGTTCTTTTTGTTTGGAGATCTTTAATCTCGGTAGAAGGCGATCGGTGGCCCCAAATGATTTGGTGATCGATTTTATGTATACAGTGCTCGATCATGTGCTTCCAGTGAAGTCTAGCTAAGCTAAACTTGTGCATTTTATAGCTAAGCATTTCAGATGAGCGAGTCAAGTTCGACTAATGAAAATATATGAGACCTAATTAAAGTACAATAAACCCATTAATATATATTATCTAATCACAAAGTTCGTGGTTGTTCTTCGATCATAAATCTTGTTCATGTACCTAATATGCCATATCTATTTTTCATGTAGAATGACCATGCACCCAATTAAAATGCCATATTAGCTAGATTGTAACGAAAATTCTGGGCTGCACCCAAGTATATCTATACCCATTGGTATTGTTCCCATATTAATCAATCTCAGTCATTGGCTGCATCCAGTCATCCACTCAACCAGGCATGTGCTATGCACGCCGTTACTTTTGCCCATCCGTCAGTTAGTCAAGGCTGACCAACCCAAGCATATGCATAGTTAAAAAAAAATTACTGGGTATTTGAGTTCTCGGTCATGGCAGCTTTGGTCTCACTCAAGACCTCACCTTTGGGAACAACAGAGGTGCGGGTTTGCTCATGGAGGAAGCTCCGGTAGCGGAAATCGAGCTGAGCTCGGCTGGAATTGGAGCTGGGCACGACGGTAGTGTGGATTGGGTGGTGATTGCTTGTGATTGTTGTGGTTGTGATGGCTGCCATGGTTGATTTGGTAGTGAAGCAGAGAGGAGAATTGTGAGCTTGTGGTTTCCATGGCTGGTATGGGTGTCCAAAGTGGTTTGAGTAGCGGCAGAGCATTGGAAGATAGTGGTTTGAGTAGCGGCGCTGCAATTGGAAGCCATGGATGATTGAATTGGCGATTGCAGGGTGGGGAAGCTCGGCTGGGCTGTGAATGATTGTCCCAATTGCAGAGGTGAATCTCTGTAGTGCGCTAAGAACTTGTAGAGCTCGACGAGCTGGTCAAGTTTCATACCTCACTCGATAAAATCCGTCACCGGAGTTGCCGGAATTGAAGAAAATCCGCCGGAATTGCAGAAATTTCTTTTCTTCGATTCTCCGTCCTCAGTTAACGAATCAACGAGCTGAGACCCCAGACAAATTCCTCTAACCAATACGAAGCTATTGACAATGGTTTCGTCCGCCGAAGTTGCCGGAATCGAAAAACCCGATCGGAGCTGTCGGACCCTCTCTCCTCCGTTTCTATCTCTTTCAGAATTCATTGGATGAGCTGTGTTTTTTTACGCTGCATACTTTGTTGGTTGACCACGTTGTTACTAACTGAGACTGACGACGCGTCAATCACACGCACTTGATTGGGCTTGGGTATATATGCACGTAGGTGCGCCCAAGACTCTTCGAGATTGTAAAAACAAACTCTAAAAAGTTAAAAAAATAAAAACACTATAGCTAGCTAGCTGGATATCCAGGAGCTAGCAGGTTAAACTTTCATGCACTCGAAGAGTTTTGGGCGCACCTACGTACATATATACCCAAGCCCAATCGAGCGCGTGTGATTCACGCGTCGTCAGTCTCCGTTAGTGAACAACGTAAGTATGCAGCGTAAAAAAAAACCCACAATTTACCATGTCACATAAGATACTCAAAATTCAAAACCCCCGATCGATTCATTAGCCATTCCAGTTCCTCGCCCTCCCAGCTGCCAAAAAGAAACTTGGTAGATCGGCCTTCTACCATCCTCAAGTACAATATTTGAAACCAGATCTGATCGCCCGGTGAAAAAATTTGAAGATGGCAGTTTTCCCTACGAGGTCTGGGTTTCATTTTTTATTTGATTTCTCCATTTCGGAGAGTTTCAATAGACGTTGCTAATACGAGCTCGAAGCTTAGCCGTTCGCAATCCCCGGAATTCATAATCAACCGGCCCGGTTCCGCCTTTGCTGCGTGCTGTCCAACTCGGGGAGGAGGAAGATAGATCGCGATTCAACTCAGACGATGCTCAGTTTGGGCCTCCGTTCCGGAAAAAGTTAGCGACAAACTGCTCTGATTTTGGATCGGTTGACCGATATTCTCCAAGACTTACATAGAGAGAGAGATGATTCAACCGAAAAGGTTAGTATGCAGCTTGAGCACTTTAAAGTTTGTTTGAATCATTTTGGATGTTCAGCTAGTTTTTTATTACTACCATCCCCCTGAAGCAAACGAAATTCATTCCCCTGATTGTTTTAATCATAGACTTGAAGGTCTTGGAGTATTAAATGTTTGTTTACTCATCTAAACCCGTCCAATTTGATGTTTTGTGCTTGGGGCAACATTTCAATGTCTAAAAAAAAAAAGGGCTGGATGTTGATGTTGATTCCAATGCCTTATTTCATTGCCTTAGTGCGGAGAAGTTTAGAGATTGAAATTTCTTTGAGGAGGCCTTAGAGAAATATCACGGCTATAGTTAAAAGCCCTTAACTAGTCCGCAAACTAGTGGTCCGGATTATAGAGGCTCCCATTTCTCTGAAATCTATTGTTTAATAGCGGTGAACATGCTACGTAAAGGACACTAGTTGGAATGAATTAACGTGTGTCAATCAATTCCATAATCTGGTTTCTGTGATTTTTTGTGTGGGATTTGATTGTTTTAAATGTTTGTGAGGGTTCCATATTAATGGGGTTTTTTTTCCTGCTGGTAGTTTTGGTTACTACGGATGCAAGCGCCGGATTTTGGTTGCTAGGATCTGTTGACCGAGTTTTTTCCAATTATTACATCTAGATATGAATCAACTTAAAAGGTTAGTATGTAGCTTGAGCGCTATAAAGTTATTTTTGATCATATTGGATGTTGAGGCCTGACTTGATTACTACCATTCACCTCAAACAAACGAAATTCCAATCGGAATTTCTTGTTAGCAGTTAGTTAATTTAAAACATCGATAAGTAAAATAAGATGCACAGACGCATCTGAACATAAAAGTAACCAATTGCCAAAAGGCATGACCGATACACTGCGATGGTCATTTAAGCAGTAAAAATTGTAGTTGAAACCGTAACCAGAACCGTAATCGATGAGAACCACCCAATAGTTCCAATGCAATGTACGAACACTGAAAAAAAGTGATCCAAACACCGAGCAATCGAAACTAACCAAGGGTGTCAGAAACTTGGCGAATAGCAAACGACTACTCAAGAACAGTAACCCAAGACCCGAAACCCATATCCAACAATATAGCTGCCTCGGATCCCAAGATCGCAAACCACCTTGATCCCAGATCCAAATTCGAAACTGATCACGAGCACAGCGACTCGGTAACGAACCCAAAACCCAATCCAAGGTCCACTCTCGAACAAGCAAGACAGAACCCAGATGAGGACTAGGTAACCAACACCGCCGGATCCGATGCATAAGGCGACGCCACCGGATCTGAAGCTGATCAGAAGTCGTCCCTTGTGCACAACCCCAACACCTGCAAACCACCGACACAATAACAAGAGGAGAGGAGAGGGCTACAACGCACCGCCCCCACCAGTAGAGAGAATTTCGCCGCCTCACAAATCCAAGCCAAAACGAGAGCCAACCCGGATCCCAAATTCAGATCTGGTCCTCAAGAGCCCCACCAGACCACCGCCGAACAACCCCACGAGAGCAGCACGAACGCGGCCATAACCACTCCAAGCCAAGGCATCACGATCGAATCCAACAACGACATCATCGGCGCCGGCCAAAGTGCTCGGTTGGTGAATTCGATAGCAAGCGAGAGAAGGAGATCAAACCACCCAAAATTGAGGAGAGGGTGCAACAACCCAGGAATTGATCGAAAGAGAAGCACGAGGTCAAGGATCTCATCTACCAGGCTCCACGAGAGGTCACGTCGCCGTCGCCGCCGCCACAGAGCCAAGGTACTCGGTCGGGCAAACCCTAGGGTTTACCGCCGCAAAAGAAAAGGTACATATTTTTTAGTTTGTTGTGGTATAAATATAGTCTTTGCTTATTTTGGTATAGATAATTGATGTTGATGCATAATGATTTCAAATTATATATATTTTTTCGTTACTCTTAGTATCATATCTTGTTAAATTTGAAAGAATGCACTGTAGCATAAATATCAATTGTTAATTTAAGTACCTACAACTATATATAAAAACGGATCCTCATACATAATTGATAATTTACCTATAATACATGTATGGAAATAAAAATTAATTTTTATGTCTTAAAAGGAAAACCTCATAAAAGAAATAATGAAAAAACGAAAACCTTGGTTCTTGAATTGATCACTAGTACTATAAAACTTATTATAAAATTAAAAATTAATTTACCTACAACCACTTATTAATAAATTAATTTATCTACTAAGGTAAATTACCTACATTGACTTAATTCATAATTTACCTACATCTCTTATTAATAAATTAATTTACCTATAAAGTACAAAGGTAAATTACCTACACTAATAAGTAAACTACCTACTGCTATTAATTAATTTTTTGAGGGAAATCACTATTAATTCATTAGTCATAGTTTACCCACAAAAATATAGGTAATTAACTTTCTAGGGTTTAATTACCTACACCTTAATCTGTGCTATTTTGTTTGTTTTGTTTTGTTTTTTTTAATTTTTCGTGTAAATAAATAAATTTAATAAAAATCTATATAATAATTTAAATTTAGATACTGTTAATTTTGATGAAAATTTGAATGATATGATTAAATGTGAGGTAGTAGGGGAGTGTGTTCCTTAATTGAGAATGTTAACTCACCTGAGTTGGTTGAATTCCATACTCGACGTGCGGCATGTTTTTTGGCAGTACAGTACAAGCTTGCTCCTCTGATTTTTGAGTCAGATTGTTTATCCTTAGTTCAAGCAATCAAGGTTACAACGGAGAATACTTCTTTATTTGGAAGAGTGCTCGATGACATCTCTGCTTTCTTGGGTACTCTTCCCGCCTCTTTTTTCTCCCATATCTATCGGGAATCGAATGTGGCGGCTCATAAATTAGCCAAGCTTGCTTTATTTTCTAGACTTAATCATTCTTGGACAGGGTCTGTCCCTCCTGATATCATAGGCTTGATAGCTTCTCATTGTAACATTTGTTAGCTGTTTGAATAAAATTTTGTCGTCATTCTTTCAAAAAAAATGGTATGATTAAATGTAGTTATTACACGATTCTCAGTCATTCTAGCTAGTACGAATAGAATAGAGTTGTGATTTGTGACTCTATTCAAACCAGGAGGACTTGAACAAATGTAAATAAAAGGATATTATGCCATAATGGATTATATCTGATTGATTAAGAATTTAATTAATTAATTTCATGAATCTATCAATAAAAATATCCTTAGAGATTCAGATTCTCTCATCATAAATTAATTTGACTGGATATTGTCCACATCAGATTAATACAACTCGAATTAGATTAGTACGAACTTTTTGGGCCTAATCTTTTTCTAAGAGATTACATTTGTCTAATCAAATCCAAATTAACTATCAATTTAAAATTTAACAACCCACGAATACTAAATTTGAAAGATCTCTTTGTTATTTTCACTTTAGACCTCATTTAATTTTATATTGGAACAGCTCTAAACATAAGTTTCATATGGATTCTCTTCATTTCTTCTTCTACTCTAATTTAAGTTATCAGTTTAAGGAGGAGAGTGGGAAAAATATGTATAGAGTTGTGATTTGTGACTCTATTCAAATTTGTTTCTTTTGTTTTTTTAAATTTTTCGTGTAGATAAATAAATTTAATGAAAATCTGAATAGTAAATTTAAATTTATATACTATTAATTTTCATGAAAATTTGAATGATATGATTAAATGTAGGAATTTATTACATGATTAGTAATAACAGAAATTTGAATAATAAGCTTAAATTTAGGAGTTTAAATTAAATGTCGATTGGTATTCTAATAATGACACATTCCGCAAATAATTTCAAAAATATGGAAGAAATATATCCAATGTGACATCTATAATTTAATGTTGAACCAAATCAATGGATCATACCTTGTAAAATAAAAATGACAAGGATGTTTATTAAATATCCCAAAATAATACTAATGATTAATTCCATGGAGAGAAATATCTGACCTACTCATCCAAGTCGTATACTCTATAAAAGGGGTGACGATATGCAGAACCTCTCAATTAATTCATCTAAAAAATAAAAATTTCATCTCGGTCATAGCTCTAATTCCTTCTCTGTTCCATCTCTCTAATGAAGTCGTCAGTCTTTTCTTTTTTCACGTATCTGTACCTTCTATGGCTAGTACAGAAAACAGTGGGATACCAATGGCCAGTACAGAAAACAGTGGGATACCAATGGCCAGTACAGAAAACTACGTCGATCCCGCCCGGTTCACCGTGGAGAGGGTGTGCAGCCAACTTCCCTCAACCGGTGAATCCGAGTGGTCCTCAAAACTTGGTGGAGATTCTTTATGACGTTAATTGCGCCGATGAAGGTGCCCCTCTGGATCGCATCGTGTACAGAAACAGCACGAGCGAAGCAGACATCCGCAGACCTGTGTTTCGCTGGGATTATACTCCATATGACGTGGTGTTTCGAGATGGATTCCATGCAAGGGAGCGAGCAAACACTCCCGAGGTAGAGTACTACAATCTGGAGCACTTCGTCCATAATGGCGGTAGGCCTCTTGATTCCCGCCGAGACACCCCCTACGCCTTCGTTAGCACCACACTTAACAGAGATTGGCAGCCGCTCCCTCGGGATGACTCAGTAGTATATCGGTACGAGATATATGCTCCCGGTGGCATTTGGGTTGCTTCGACTCTGCGTGATAGTTACCGGTTCCCATCCCAAGACGAGGTCAGCTTTGTTGCTGGTATTGCACCTCAGTACATTCGGTCTGCCCAAGCCTTCAGGCGTAGTACAGGAGGAAGAAGAAGGTACGTACGCTAGCTGCATGCGCTGGTTACCCGACAAACTCTCTTCTCTTAATTATCGGGATTAATTACAAAAAATTTAGTGATTGTGATTTCATACCCAAGTATTAATTTTTGGCTTTTTCATACCTTAACTTGCAGAACTACAAGGCTAGAGCCAGTAAATAACCAACTAATCTGCAATACAAACTTTGATCCACAAACGCATCCACCACGGTCTATCGACATTCTGAATCCAGTAGCAGCGCACTTGAATTCAGCAGGTAAGGGGGAGAGTCTAATCGTTAGACAATGGCTGCAGCAACTAAAAACCGACTCCTCTAACACTATCATCGATTGGTATTTTCACGATGTGGCTAACTTAGAGCGCTACAACATTGATGCTGCATTCCGTTCGTCTCGTGCAAATGAAGCCTATGTATTCATGAGCAACGAGTATGTGCTGTTGAACTATGCTCCAGGCTCCACAAACGATCGGGTGGTGAATGGACCACATCTTATCTGCGAAGGGTTTCCATCCCTCCAGGGCACAGCCTTTGGAGAATATGGAATAGACTGTGCTTTTGGGTCTCATAATCAGAATGAAGCCTTCATCTTCTCTCTTAATCTCTGTGCACAGATTAACTACGCACCAGGCACCACAAATGACTGGATAATCAAAGGCCCGTTGGCCATCGGAGACATGTTCCCCTTCTTGAAAGGGACGGTGTTTGAAAGCGGCGTAGACGCCGCGTTTGAGTCATCTAGAAAAAATGAAGCTTACTTGTTCAAAGACGACAAGTATGCTCTCATAAACTACAATGCTGGCCGCCTCGTATCCCACGTCAAGCTCATCACTGACGGCTATCCTAGTTTGAAAAACACCATCTTTGAAAGTGGATTTGATGCAGCGTTTGCTTCGCACAGGTTTGATGAGGCATACTTATTCAAAGGAGATTCCTACGCACTCATCAACTTTGCTCCTGGCACCACAGATGACTACATCATTGGTGGCGTGAAGCTCATACTTCCCAATTGGCCCTCTCTACAAAGCATCTTGCCTCGCAAAAATGTTGGATTTGACAGTCACCGTCATAGCCTACCTCAAAAGGACCGTGACCACGATGACCCTTAACAATTCAATCTATCTAATTAGATGCATGACAGGCTTCGAATAAAACTTTCTAGTTTATCTATTAGTTGGAATAATTAATAAAGGGCCTTAGTGTTTGTTGGCTCATATCTTTCTGCAATGAAAATATTTTGATTTTAGAAAATTCTAGGTGCTCATTATAAATAAGTTCATGGTTGATTTTACAAAACTATTGTTGCCCACAATATAGTTCCTCGTGTTCTTTTGCTTTGGATCATCCTAGTTAACTTGTGATTGCACTTGTAAAGGTCCATGCTGCTAGGGGCAACCAACTGATCAAAGCTGTAGGTTACATTGGAAGCCATGGATATCATAGTACATATGTAGAATACCATTGTGTATGTACGTCTTCCCCGAACCAGTCTGTCCATATGCAAAGGTGCAGGCATTATATCCATCTAAAACAGATCTGATTAATGGTTGAGTGTCGACATATATTTGCTCCGGACAGAACAGTGAAGAGAGATCATGAATAATTTCCGAGGAAAAAATCATTAAGGTATAAAAAATAAAATAAAAATGTTACTCATGCATGGCTGATCTTAAAAACTACGTATTTGTGTATTTCATTTCATTTACCTTGTGTGACATTTGTTCGGAACATTTTGTTAAATGTAAAGACCCTTCTAGAGCCTTTTCCCTGTTTAAGGGGATTGACAATCATGATAGTTCCATTTTCTCCAATATAATCCAGAGGACGTACTGGCCATTTGATTGCCCTAATTAAGAAGGGCCTCACTCTACAATATACTCTAATCGTTCCTGTTAAAAAAAACAAATTCTTTAATGGAAAAAGATTGTTGGCCTCATCAAGGCCTAATATGTGGATGCATAAATTATATGTGGCATGCCACATCATTAATCAATTGTCAATTCATTTTAGGCATAGTTTATCATACTTATCATATATCTAATGACTATTGCTTATTCAACTTTAAAACGTATCAATTAATTATCTTTACAATTATAATTAATTATTCTTACATATAAATATTTTATCAATCAATTACCTTACAATTATAGACCATTGACATTAATTGCCTTATCAATCAATTACCCTAATTACATTAATTACCTTACAATTATAATTAGTTATATTAGTTATCTTTACAAATATAATTCTTATCAATCAAATAGAATCATGCACTTTAATATATATATATATATATTATTAGAAAAAATCCTAGCAATCTACCTTAATTGAAAAGGAGATTTAATTTAGATGAATTTTAATTGAGATTACAATTATGGAACTATTGTTTATCATAACCACATGATCGAGAGAACTATTGTTTAATTAATTGCAAACGAATCAAATCACTTGCAAGTGATTTCACTAAACTTCGATTCATATGACAATGTTACTACCTCATCATCACGAAGAAAACAAAGACAACTAAATAAGAAATTGATAATGTTTAGTACTTAGGATTTAGGAAAGAATATGCTCATATATTCATATAGTGCAAATGATAAGGCATGTTAGTAGATAACAACCTAGATAAGAAGATATCAAGTAATATGTCCCAATATGATGAGCATGATCCATTAATTAGGAAGACTTGAGGAATTACTCGTAGCTAGGGTTTTAGGGAGATTACGTTTAAAATTTAGGGTTTAGAATTTAAAGTTGTGAGTTTAGAATTTACAGTTTAATGGTTAAGGTTGATGAGCTAGAGCTTAAAGTTTGTGGTTAATGATTTGTGGCGTTATGGTTGAGGGATTAGGGGTATGGTTGATTTTGGGTTTAGGTTGAGGGATTATGGGTATGGTGGATTTTAGGGTTTAGGGGTCTAAATCCATATTATTTATATTTTAGGTCTAGGGTTAGTAAATTTTTTTTCTTCTGTATTTTAGATTGTAAGTGATAAATTGATAAAATTTAAATCAAAATTTAAGAGGGAATTAAATATTGGTTTTGTCATATTTGAAATGTAAACATGGATTTTTAAAATATTTTTTTTTATGTGACATTGCATGACACATATGATTGAGGTCTCCACATCTTAAGTTTTAATGAGGCCCCCTAGCATTGCCCTTATTTAATTAACCTCGGAATCATGGAATTCTGGATAATTCATCAAGTTAAGATAAAGTGAACATTTTTGAGGTACGGTCTTGGACTTGATTGTAAAGAAATCGGTTTTCTTCGAAAACTTTGTTGTAAGAAGAGGATGTCACTTCAAGACCTTTGATATGATGCTCTGAGAAAAAGAAAGTGTAAGATCATCCAATCCTTAGGAGTGTAATACAATAAATGACACCTTTACTATTTGACATAAATGTTCTTCGATCAAATCTTTAATTAGAACATTACCAAGCCTTCTAAGTTCCTGCTCCCAATTTGAATGAGCATGTTTGACTTCCAGTTGTCTCTTGGAAAGATGACTTTAACCCCTAAAGATATCCAAGACAGATAAAGCAAATTCCAGATAGTAAGATATAAGAAAAGACACGTCAAAGATTGGAGTTGCAATTGACAATTGTACTGAGGAAATGGGTCATTGCATATCCTCACCTCAAGCTGTACGTTTCTGTTGAATAATGCCAATTAGTTCTTCATGACCAGATGAGTGCCAATTAGAACCTCACGTTTTCCACCACAAATACAGAATTTGGACAGATCACTCGACACCATATTACTTCTTTGTGCTAGATACTGTGAAATGGCTTCTAAAAATTCATATTTTGACAGAGAATAACCAATATCTCCTCTCAATAGTTTCTTCAAAAACAGGCCAAGCTGCAGAAAGTTGCAAAAGAGAGATATAAGATCATTTCTGTGTGGTGACAATGATCATAAGAAATTTCCTACTTACATTAGGAAAACTGATCCAATGGTACTTCGGCACAATACTAGTCACGAGAAACACAGTGATGAGTAAAAGATTTTACATACCTGAGTGCCTTGAGAAACAAGTAATGCTGAGAAATCCTTGACTAGCTACCAGCTTATTGAGCAAAGTATCTATTACCTATATATTTTTGCAACTATACTAAATAAGAATCAATAAAACAATATAATATTCATTTAATAAGTAAAAATCAATAGAATCATATAAACAACAAGGGTCCTACCTACCATTGCATTCAAGGGAAAATCGTCAATTCCATTAGTCTCATGAAGGTAAGCCTGAAGAAGTCCGAGGCCAAAATTAACGATAAAAAAGGAAAGCCAAAGCAGCGGCAGTTGTGGATTCTTGAATTGACACCTCACTAGAGAGATGAAGAAAATCCAACAGTTGTACGTTCAAATTGTGATGAATCAGATTCGTCTATTGACTCATCAGCGCTTTAATTCACTGCCTCCCAAGGAGGAGGATGACCCTTTTGGGAAGCATGTGATCCTCACAGTCCCTCCATACCTTCAAACTCCAATTCCACCTGCTTGCCTCCATTCATAATACCCTTTGAGACACAGAATGTAGTCAACAACTTTGCTTGATGAAGCCTCCCCGTACACCTGAACGTCTCAAAATCCAGAAAAGAAAAACAGCAGCAAACATAGAAAGATACAATTGAAGGACACATAGAACCAGAGAGAAATCGATCATACCAATCTTTGAAGCTTGAAATACTAAAGTAGGTGTGCATATTTCATACTGTCTTGAATTTAAAGGCAGTAAAATGCATATTTTTATTGAACATGTTGCAAACTATGATGGAATATTGGAATCTAACCTTTTCCAGATCAGACCCTTTAAATGTCAAGAGCTTCATGTCTTTAACAGCCTCAAGCAAATTCCTCATGTTCTCAAAATACTGAATTGCAGACTGATCGAGCTGCCCCTTCTGTTGCGTGAACCGTGATAATGGGATTTTCCACCACCTATTTCAAAACCCAAAAGAGAAATAACAAATGAAAAATAAAGAAAGAAAGAAACTAAATCCATGTCATCAGAAGAAACAATGACATTGGTTATGATAACCAAGAACGTACCATGTATGCAATCAAAGATGCAACACATTTCCTTCATCCTTGTTATTGAAACTGTTAGCCCTGGCTAGAACTTATTATTGGAATAAGGAAAGGGTACCTTGAAAACAGCACCAGGATTGACCTTGTTGAGGACATTGCAGAGAATGAGGCTATTGCGGAGTGAAAGACAGAAACTCTTCTTCAGAGGGTTCTTTGGACAGTGTTTCTGAGGCATCATGGTCAATCTTTCTCAGCCATTCTGCTACTTGGTATCTCCTTGCAGCTGCAATAACGTACAGAATCACAAATTTACAATCATCAAATGGTCAACATATTCACATACAAATAATGTGTCAATGAAACTTTTGGCCCAAACGCTTAACATCACTAAAGTTGGTCATCCTAGGACTAGAAACGCATCAAGGTACGTGGTCAAGAATTGAAAACTTGATTAAAGAAGCAATCTTTTTTATTTTTTTGGTTTTAGTTAAAGAACCACAATATAGTTTCCTTGTGTTCTTTGCTTTGGAATTTTGGATCAGCCTAGTTGACTTGTGATTGCTTGTAAAGGTCCATGCTGCTGCAACCATTGTTTTGTTCCAATTTCTCACTTTTGCTCGTTCCAGTAAATGCTTCTTCATTGTAGAACTTTCTGCAGGGAAGTATGCTCTCAGTTCCAGTCAGCAAATGAAGAGACTGAAACCAAGGAAAGCGAGCTACTTCAATTTTTTTCATTTTTTTACAAAAGTTAGTCATTTACTCTGAGAACTATTTTAGAAACAGAAAAAAAAAAAAAATCTTGGGCTCAAGGTTGTGTATGTGCTTGTAGTTTGTTGGGTCTCAAGGTTGTGTCTTGGGCTCCTGTATTCCAAATATTAATAATAAGAATCATGAGACTATTGCCAATAAAACTGATTAGAACGGAAATGTCTTACCAAAGGAAGCCTAACCGGAATTTCGATCCAAATCTGCCTCAAGGGAGGCCGAACCTAATACGTACCAGAAGGGCTTGCTTTCTGATTATACAAGCACAATGTTGTTTAGTTGATTTCTTCTTGCTTTTATTTATTTTCTGCATCCTATATTTTAAAACTACTTGTTTCTTTGATGGTAAGATCAACAAAAATGTTGAAAGCGAGGTTGTATACGTACGCTTGAGATATACAATACTTGGTTTGTATATTAGACTTGTATGTCATCCAAATGCTTTAACAACAATCACCAAATCACAAAAACTGATCAAGGTCTTTTACCCCGCATGGAATGAAAACAACAGGGTCTGCAACTCTGCATACAACTACTCAGTGGCGGATCCAGGATGAATTGTTAGGGGGGGCACAATGCTAAAGAGGCGCCGCAGGCGAAATTTTTTTTGCTTCTCCGATCTCTCTCTCTCTCTCTCATCCCAGACCACCATCTGCAACAAATGATTTTTTTGAGTATGAGGTTTTGACTTCTGACTGTCCCTCTCCAAACCCTTTTAAGGTGTTTGCATTTTTTCTTTATTTCATGCTTCCCTAAACGACGCCATTTTGGGTTAATTATTAATTGTAGAGGTCAAAATGGCGTCCTCATGCTCCATACTACAAGCATTCGGAAGAAAAGTTGAGGGGGACACTTCCCCCCGCCGAGCCCAGCTGCCCAAAGCCGCCGCAGGTCTGCAAGGTTTTTTTCTTTCCTTTGTTAGTTTGTTGAGTCTATGACATGAGTTATTAAACTTATTAGGTTAATAGGTTTGACCCTTTGACTAGCCACTAGGTGACCAACACAGCAAAGCCCGGCCTTTTTTTATTTTTTTTCCTTTCTTGCTTTGAATCAGCAAACGGGCTCTTCATTAATTGAAATGCAAGAGTCAAAACGTTGTCGTTTTGGAGTTCAATTCTGAAAGAAAAAAAAATGCAGATCGGCTTCCAGACTTCCACCATTTTTGCTGCTGGTTTGCCCCTCCTGGCCTCTTCCACCATCTGAAATTCTATACTCTAAGGCTTAGGAACAAAATTTCAGGGGGGGCACTTGCCCCCTCTGCCCCCCCCCCCCCCCCCTGGATCCGCCCCTGCAACTACTCTACCGGCCGAGTAATGGATGACAAAAATTGACCGAAAATGTGCAGCATATAGGGGAATTGCTTGTACTAACCTAATTCCTTCTACCCCTACTTCTTGGTCCGACTACGTCCCATCCATCTTCCGCTTCGGCAGGCGGATTGGTATTTGGCTCATTGACTGGCACGTCTACGTACTGCATGAGACTCCGGTGTGTCCACAATCATGTTTAATATCTTTTCCCATGCTAGGATCTTTATCATCATTGTCTTCATCACCATGCATCTTCGTCATCATTCACAACCTGGCACGAGTAAGGAGGAGAATGAATAATTTATTATAATACAAATCACTTCAATTTATCATACTCCATCATTACTCAATTTCAAGCACTCTTCTGAGCAAGAGAGAACCTAAAATTAGTGTCCACAGGAATTTTTCAACGAAAAAATTTGGCAAGCTCATAGAATTGTCAAAACTCTTAATGCAGAAGGTTTTGAATAGAACTTACCTGTCTAACATGAAGAGTATGGCCTTTTCCCTTTCGACTATTGCCTTCCCTTAGGCTTTCAATAGACTTGAAATTACAATCTAAATATTCTTCAAGCATAATCATTATTTTTTCAGCAACCTGTGCAAAATCCAAAGAATTAAAAGTTAAAAACACAGTAAAGATAAAACAGCTAGTATAAAATTTCATCCCTCATGTACACCATGTTACAGATTCCCTTGGGCTTTCAATAGACTTGAAATTACTATCCGAACATTCTGTATGCATAATTTATAAATTTTTCAGCTACTTGTGTAAATCTAAAGAAAAAAAAAACCATAAAGATAGAAACGGCTAGTACAAAATTGCGTCCCTGATGTCAACTAGCCTTGAGCTTTCAATAATTGAAATACAATCTAAACATTCTTCATTGCATCCCTTATATCCGCTAGTCATAATTATTAGCTTTTAAGCTAACTGTGCAGACCCAAAGAAAGACATACAAACACCATAAAGATAGAAACCATTAGTATAAAATTGTATCCCTGATATCCACTAGTTTAGAGATTCCCTTAGGCTTTCAACTTAAATTTACAATCTAAACAATCTTCATGCATAATCATTAACTTTCCTGCTACCTGTGTAAATCAGAAGAAAAACAAATATATGCAAACACCATTAAGAGAGAAACCACTAGTGTAAAGTTGCATCCCTTTACAACAATGATAAAGATCATATGAAATTCGTCCTCATCTATTGCCTATTTGATGAAAATATTTAAAAGTGACATCTTTTTTTTTGCAATGACTGGAGAGAATCAGCTCACTACAGCTGAATATACGTTGGTTTAATGCCAGCCATAGTTATCGATAAAAGGGTTTGAGTTTCTAAAAGAAAATTAATTAACCAAGTACTGATGGTCAGGCATACGGAACAGACATATCACAAATCTCTTTAATGGTTCTTCATTTTAAGTCAAGTACTACCTACAGGCAAGCAGATTATTCTCTGTTTCCCACCAGAAGCATAGCAAAATGGTACCCAGTTGCCCCTGCTTGGTATAGGATGCTTCCTGAGGTAAGGGGATGTGATATTCAGCGATTGCCTTTAGAAATAAGGATTATTTAGAATATTAAAATTTTGGTTTTTGTTTAGGTTATACTGCTGAAAGATATTGAAGATCAGCTGGCTTAGAAACTTGTGGCAACCTGGCGAGTCAAGGTGATTGATATTGAAGATATTGGCAACGGTAACATGACTTTCCTATTATGCATTTCTTCTCAAATTGTTTTACATATTAGACTGAACAAAGAATTATTATAAATGATACAATGATATGTTTTTGTCCAATATTTTGATTCTAAAAGACTATTACTTGTTACATTTCTAGTTGCTTCATTACACAATTTTTTCGTTTTCTGTTTCTTCATTGGCTTGATCAATGTTATCAGGTAAAAAAAAAAGGGGGGGCTACTGTAGCCAGACCACGAAAGTGCAGTGTGTAGGGAGTGCATTAGACAAGGGAAGGGATGGGAGGATTCTTTGTCATTACGACGTGTTAAGGATCCTTTGTTTCTGGTAATTTATTCTAAAGTTTCCATTTTGCTTTGATTTGTAAATCGTTACTTGGATTTTAATTTTCAGTCGACCCCTTTTTGTTGCCCAAGTCTTTATTAAGCATTGGTCTCAGAGACTTAGGTATTTGATGATTGATTCCACATTAATTAGAGAATAATTGGTCGGCCACAAGTCATGAATCTATAAACTTGAAAATTCTGGCCATCAATTGATTGGTTAGTATGGGCTAGGCTAAAAAAAATTGTTGAGGGCTAAAAAGACCAAGGACTGGGCTAAATGGGCTAAGAGACTGGGCTAAAGATGGACTCTACGTTCAGATAATCAGTTTAAGTTTTTAGGGTTTTGACTTCTCTCCCATCTTATCTATATAAGATTTTGGCCGCCGCTGGTTTCATTAGATTTTGGCCACCGTGAGCACAGCGACTACAGGCCGACTCCTCTATATATGGCTAGCAGGGAAGTTATAGATTGGTATTTTCGCGGTGTCTGTAACATAGAGAGATACAATATCGATGCTGCATTCCGTTCGTCTCGTGCAAATGAAGCCTATGTATTCATGAGCAACGAGTATGTGCTGTTGAACTATGCTCCAGGCTCCACAAACGATCGGGTGGTGAATGGACCGCATCTTATCTGCGAAGGGTTTCCATCCCTCCAGGGCACAGCCTTTGGAGAATATGGAATAGACTGTGCTTTTGGGTCTCATAATCAAGATGAAGCCTTTATCTTCTCTCTTAATCTCTGTGCACAGATGAACTACGCACCAGTCACCACATATGACTGGATGATCAAACGCCCGTTGGCCATCGGAGACATGTTCCCCTTCTTGAAAGGGACGAGGTTTGAAATAGGCGTAGACGCCGCGTTTGAATCGTCTGAAAAACATGAAGCTTACCTCTTCAAAGACGACAAGTATGCTCTTATAAACTATAATTCTGGTCACCTCATCCGCCTCCAGCCCATCACTGACGGCTTTCATAGTTTGGAAAACACCATCTTTGCAAGTGGATTTGATGCAGCGTTTGCTTCGCACAAGACTAATGAGGCATACCTATTCAAAGGAGATTCATACGCACTCATAAACTTTGCTCCTGGCACCACAAATGACTACATCATTGGTGGCGTCAAGCCCATCCTTCCTAATTGGTCCTCTCTACGAAGCATCTTGCCTCGCAAAAATGTTGGATTTGACAATCACAATCACAGTCTACCTCAAAAGGACCGTCTTGAAGATGAATGGTTGGAATAATAAAGGGGCTTAGGTGTGTTTGCTTGTTTTTTCAGTTATTATGTATTTAGAATAAGGGCCTCTGTGTCTCGATTAAGAATAAGGGTATTAAGCCTGTGTTTGTGCGTCTCAAGGTTGTGTCTTGGGTCTCTGTATTCTAAATATTAATAAAATCATGAGACTATTACCAATAAAACTGAATCGAAGCCTAACTGGAATTTCAATCCCAATCTGCCTTAAGAAAAGCCGAGCCAGTATGTTGTATGTATGTTAATTTCTTCTTGCTTTTAATTATTTTCTGCATCTTTATATTTAAAACTACTTGCTTCTTTGATGGTAAGATCAACAAAAATATTGAAAGAGAGGTTGTATAAGCTAGCTTAGATATACAAGATATATTAGACTTGTATGTCATCCAAATGCTTTAACAACAATCACCAAATCTTACACAAAACTGATTAACGTCTTTTACCACACATGGTATGAAAACAACAGGGTCTGCAGATAATTACTCAACCGGCCGAGTAATGGATGACAAAAATGTGCAGCATACAGAGAGACTAATGGACATTAGGCGCAGCTAGTGTTTGGGTTGGGATAAACACTAGAGAAGAAGTTATGATCATGGCGGAAATAAAAGAGAGGAGGGAGAGAGAGAGAGAGAGAGAGAGAGGGCGGCGCTCCCCAAAATCGGCAGCGATAAAAAAAAAAAAAAAAAGTTTAAACGAATTTTGAATTAAATAAAAAATAAAAATATTTTGAATTAAATAAAAAATAAACAAATTTTGTATTAAATACAAAATAAAAGTATTTTTGTATTTTGATAAATATGCAAACAGAAAATAAAAGTAAATGAGGAGAGAGAAAGAAAAAACTAATGCAATATTTAAAAATAAAATAAAAAACTGAGATACTGAAGTTAAAATCATGGCTTTTGGTTAGTAGAGCATGCTATAGAGAACACCCTATTTTATTCCGTGACTGCACCGTATCTAATAAGTTTTAGATACTTTTATTTGTATCATTTAAAGCAAAAGATACGGAAAAAAATCTGTATGCTATTAGACTTATGCTAGTAGTGGTTCCTTTTCGAAGACCCTCTCCCTCTATTTCTCTATATTGCAAAATGACTAATAATTCTACAACTACCCAAGTATTTTATTTCCTTATGCTAACGAGGCTAACTACCGATGCTCAAGTTAGCGAGGCTAACTAACGATGCATGTCCATGATAGCGAGACTAACAATGCATATGCCCATATTACAGATGCCCACAATGCCTATGTGATTTTTCAAAGTCAAAAAATTTAAAAAATAAACGATTCAAGTTTTTTGTTTTTTTTAATAAGAACACATTTTAAAAAACATGTTTTACCAGCAGTGAAATTTTGAGAAATTTGTTTTTATCATACACACTGATCCAGATGATGCATATCAATATCCAACAGATAAGAGATGTGAAAGGAAGTCACTTGCTATTGCATGGATAATACTATCAACTCTCCACATCAATCTTGGCCTATAAATAGAGGGTCAAAATCATATCAAAGGGGACTTTTGTCCATGGAGATAGGGGAAACTTTACCATTTTCTCTCTAGAAACATATCCAGCAGCCCTGCGAGATTAATCCAACAGCCATGCGGGATTAATGTAGCAGCTATTTCTAAAGCCAAAACCATCCCAAATATATATATATATATATATATATATATTATATATACTCATCCTCAAACCCATATACATAATATATCACCGAAGAGCCTAAACATTCCCTAACCATGCTCTAGTATCACTTTATCATAATCATAGGCCCAACACCTTCGAGAAGCTTCAGACTCAGTTTATTACTATTTCAAAAACTTGGGGCACCTTTGTTTTGGCCTAATCCGGAGGTGAAAATCCAAAACACCTAACATGAGGAGTAGGACCTCTTCGACTATTGGCTTCCCTTAGGCTTTCAACAGACTTGAAATTACAAAGTAAACATTCTTCTTGCATAATCATTATTTAATCAGCTACCTGTTCAAAATCCAAAGCAAATTAAAAGTTAAAAACACAATCAAGATAAGAGCAACTCCAATGGAGTTGTCAAAAAAATTTGTCAAATTTGAATTTGACATTTGATGTGGCAATTTGTCATTTTGGCTACTTTCAGCTCCAATGGAGATGTCAAAATAGAGCATTATTTTAATCTCTGCAATTCTTCTCTCCCATCTTCTTCACCACACCAGTTCGTAGTGAGAGAGATAGCATACTGGTTTCTCTCTCCTGGATCTGCAGGTCTCCGAGCACCACAGTGGCTCACAGCCACCACCAGTGATCTCGCGGTGATTCGATTTCATGGTCCTGGCATCGGCATCGTCCGGCGAAGCTCGGAATACCACGCACGCGCCATTGTCTGCGAGCCGAGGTCTGCAACTTTTGGTGGGGGAAGAATAGAGAGGAGAGATATGGTGGGGGAAGAAGAGAGAGAGAGAAGAGAGCTACGGTGGGGGGAAGAAGAAGAAGAGTGAAAGAAGAGAGCTATGGTGGCTTGGTGGGGGAAGAAGAGGAGAGAGATACGGGTTGGGGAAGAAGAGATAGTGCATAGGGAAAGAGATAATAATAAAAAAAGTTCGACAATTGCTTTATGGGGTGCCAAATTTGACCACCGAGAGCAAGAGATGTCATCCACGTGGAAATGACACCTCCACTGGAGAAGAGTTTGGGATGTCAAAAATTACCGTTCCTATGCCATGTGGATTTTGACAACTCCAATGGAGTTGCTCTAAAACAGCTAGTATAAAATTTCATCCCTCATATCCACTATGTTACAAATTCCCTTAGGCATTCAATAGACTTGAAATTACAATCTGAGTATTCTGCATGCATAATTTATGAAATTTTCAGCTAATTGTGTAAATTTAAAGAAAAAAAAAACCATAAAGATAAAAATTGCTAGTACAAAATTGCATCCCTGATGTCAATTAATGTACGTTCAAACCTACGTACTGCATGCATGTAATTAAGCAGCAACGTAAAATATATAGTTGTACTGTTGCACACATGATATAATTCGTAAGTTTCTTGAGTTGACTTAAGATTTTGTTGATTTGTTCTATTTATTTCTTGTGATATTCCTGACGTGTGTGGATGTGCCTTGTGTTTGTGTAATTTACTATTTTGAAACAATCAACAAACTATAGCTACTTAATTTGATTTCGTTATCAAGCGGGTTAATATTATTGTTAATTAGCTCCAAACAGTCGAACACCTACGTACGTACTGTTTAATTAGTCCAAATCGATAATTTATGCACAACCAAACCAAAACGCGACTGTTAGTGTCGTTTTACCAAATTAGAAATGGGCCATCGCTCTTAGTCCACAATGAGTTGGGCCCAAAGCAATTATAGCAGGCTCAATTGCCTCTTCTTTTTATCTCTCTCCGCTAAACTCCGAACCCCAATTTTGCAATTGCGTCACTCTCTGTTAAGACCAATACCACTTTGTTGATCTAACAGTAGACATACTCCTAGTTATTATATAATTGTTGTCATCACCTAGGTAGTGCTGTTCTTTTGTGTCACCAAGGCAATGGTGTCTTTGGTCTTCTCTATGCAGTGGTTGTCCTCTAGTGCGAGAACCTCACTATAAGTTTGTATCAATCTGCCATTTTGAGGCAGACAAGAAATGAATATGAATCAAGTTTCCTTATTTTCCTTTTATTTGCATATCCTTTTAGTATGATCCTATGATGCTCCCGTTCATGTACAGATACATACCTCCTTCCCTTTTCATTTTTCAGTTTGCGTTTTCCAGAAGATACAGGCCCATGATTTGTTTCATTTCAGTTTTGTGTTTTAATAGTTTGTTTTTGAAGAAAGTTGATTTCTTTTTTAGTTGGTTGGTTTAATTGAACAATCAGATTGGTGTGTTTGCAGACTGATACTTTTCAATACTCTGGTGCTTATGCATCAGTGGGAGTCGATAATAGCTTGTTGGATAACTTCTCCAACAACTTCAGAGTTGAAGTGATTCGTCTGGAAAAGGATGAAATGGAGTTTGATATGATTGGCATTGATCCAGCTATTGCCAATGCATTCAGGAGAATCCTCATAGCTGAGGTTTGTATTTTTATTTTTGAAGAGAATCAAAATTCGTGAGTCGGGGGTATGCCTGATAAGAATTATGCTTCACAATAGGTTAGTATTGTATAATGAATGCACTCTGTTAATTGGTGAAGAAAACAGAAGTATCCCAATCATTTTGTATACTCCTGAAGAAATTGTATGATCATTACAAGTAAAAGTAAAAGGATTGTTAAAAAGATGTTTTCCTTGTTTAAGAAAAACATAAGCAGAACATAAGCTATTTGGCTATATTTAAGTTTTACGCTGTCTAACAGTTCTATGTAGTTTGATGTCACTGTTGCCAAAGAAAGAAAATAATGCGGATGAATTCCTTGTGTTGTCGTGAGTTTGTGTTACTTTTTACTTAGTCTTTGGAGAATTTAAAGGATCTCAAAATGTAATCATGTTTCTCTTCTTCTTGGATTTACTTGCATTTTATGTTCTCATCTATTCATTTTTTTCTCTTTTGACTTGTTAATGTAGTTATGCAAGGGAGGGAAACTTGTTTGATATTTATATTTTTCTCTTCTAGACCACTCTGAGCTTATTTGGAATTTTGTATTTGCTTCTTTTCGTTTTGTACTAACTCTAGGATTAGGTCTCATTCCAATCAAGGCTGACCCAATATTGTTTGCATTTACAGGTTTGTTTGATATTTCTTTCTGATTTTTTATCATTAAATAATTTATGTTTTGTTGATGCTCTACAGTTTTTGGGTACTGAGTTTTTCCCCTTCATTTTCACTTGTTAGAAAATGATACGGCAAATGAAACGAACACAATTGTTTTTGGGCTCAAAGTGAGCTGTGAAAAACAAGGCAAACGAAAGGGACCAAAACGGGAGGGGCAAGAACAAGAGGGACAAACACGTATCACAGGTATAGTTCTTGTTGTGTATATTATAGGTGATCGTAAAAGTACTTCTAATGTCATTGCATGTTTATAAACCTGATCTCGTGTGGAAATTTTCTTCTTGTTATGATGATTATGTATTGTGTGAAACAGTCAAGTCAAAAGATTTGGTTTGGTTGCCAAACGGGAGTAAGTTTACCTTGGATTCAGAAGGTTCAAATTCATCCTCAAAATGAAAAACCTACACATCATTTAGTTGCAGCCAGGATTCCCTGCCAGAATTTTCCAGCAATCCGATTGGTCCGACAGATGGAGATATTACAATTGCTAGACTAGGCCCTGGACAGGTAACCCTTTTACCTGTTTTTTGTGGGTCTGGTTAATCCTCCAAGTATAGTAAGTACTTTTGTTCTGTAAGATAAAAGTCACAGGCTCAAAATTTGAAAGCTGCAGCAATTTTGTTTTTTGGTCAACAAAGCTGCAGCAATTGACTCCAACTATTGTTTGACTAAAATGTGACTGTAAGTTAATTCATAAAACTGAGTGATACAAGAGCAGAATGATTTAAAATGTAAATTGTCCAAGTGTTATTTCAAGTATTGATCCTGGAGGCATTGACTCCAATTATTGTTTGACTAAAACCCAATTGAAAGTAATTTTGAAAAGAACAAGTGAGACGAGAAGAGTTTGATTTAAATGAACAAATAATATTTTTCATCACAGGCTTATATATTGATAGTTGGAGCTACTGGCTCCAATTATTCATTAACTTTTTTTTTATTGTTCTGTTGCACTTCTTTAAAGTGACATTGCGCATCTCTTCCTAGGAAATTGAACTTGAAGCACATGCTGTTAAGGGCATTGGCAAAACACATGCAAAATGGTCCCCAGTTGCCCCTGCTTGGTATAGGATGCTCCCTGAGGTAAGGGGATGTGATATTCAGCCATTTCAGCGATTGCCTCTAGAAATAAATATTATTCAGAATATTAACATTTTGGTTTCTGTTTAGGTTGTACTGCTGAAAGATATTGAGGATCAGCTGGCTGAGAAACTTGTGGCAACATGCCCAGTCAAGGTGTTTGATATTGAAGATATTGGCAACGGTAACATGATTTTCTTATTATGCATTTCTTCTCTAACTGTTTTAGATACTGGAAGACTATTACTTGTTACATTTGTACTTGCTTAATTATACAATTTTTTTTTCGTTTTCCGTTGCTTCATTGGCTTGATCAATGATTTGACTGCTTATCAGGTAAAAAAAGGGCTACTGTAGCCAGACCACGAAAGTGCACACTGTGTAGGGAGTGCATCAGAGAAGGGAAGGGATGGGAGGATTCTTTGTCATTACGACGTGTTAAGGATCATTTTATTTGTAAGTAATTGGTTTATTAACTAGAATCTAATTTCTTTAATCCCCTTCATGTCGGGTTATATAATCGAAAGTTTCAATTTTGATGTTTTGATTTGTAAATCATTACTCAAAATAAAGAAAATCTCTGACTTCAGTTCAGTACTTGGATTTTAATTTTCAGTCGACCCCTTTTTATTGCCCGAGTCTTTATTAACCATTGGTCTCAAAGACTTACGTATTTGATGATTGATTCCATATTAATTAGAGAATAATTGGTTGGCCCAAAGTCATGAATCAATAAACTTGAAATTCTGGCCATTAGTGGCTTGGTATGTACATAATACGATAACAAGGATAAGTTAGTTGCGGCTTGTATTTGTGTTATATTCGATCAGTTGAAAATTGGGCTCATGGCTAGTTATGAAGTTGATTTTCTTTAAAATCTTGTAAGCAGATATCCTTCGAGTCATGTAGGGTAATCATGGTTAGTTATTTGTTTCTATTTCAATAGTTCTAATTCTGTCTTTCTTCTCACTCACAGTTACCATTGAATCAACTGGGGTATTACCTCCTGAAGTGCTATTCACTGAGGCTGTGAAGATACTGCAAGACAAGTGTGATCGCGCTATTAATGATCTTTGTTGATGATGCTTGTATTTTCTTGTGTAGACAAGAGAAAACCAATTTGTTATATTCTGTTGAGATGAAAAGTCCACATGCCAATATCAGTAGCAAATGTGTTTTCACATGGTCATTGTTTCTTCATCCCCATAGTCTCCTTGTGCGAGTACACTTTAGCTTTTATCTATTTTCTTTTCATGTTTCTTCTACATCCCCAGGTTGCAGATTCGATATCCATGTTTTATGAAGAGACAGGCGGCTTCAGACGGGACATTAACAAGGAAGTAAGCAGATGCAATAGACTCCAACAAAGAATATGTAATTAACGGAAATTGTTATTCTAGCTGTTATTTGAATTGAGAAAATAATTCATATTAATTTAGTGCAACTAAAAAATATTCGATCATCAGTAATATTGTGATTCATTCTTGCTATCAATAGACTTTGACTGTTGCTAGGTGAAGTCAACAGTATTGACGGAAATGGTTTTTCATCTTATCAATGGAGGCCAAGCCTGCCGTGGTTAATCTCTTCCATACCTTTTCTGCATCATACATTTAAAACTACTACTTGTTTCTTTGATGGTACGATGAGCAAAAATGTTGAAAGAGAGGTTGTATACGCTTGAGATACACAATATAGCTAGTTGGTCTGTATATTAGACTTGTATGTCATCCAAATGCTTTAACAACAATCAAGAAATTACGAGTGTGCAGCGCATGTTCCGATCTTGTAGTTGGCGATGGGTCAGAAGAAATGCTAATGCTGCGGCTAATTGGCTTGCCTGTCAAGCTAAAAGGAGAATGGATTCAATGTCCTCCATTGTTCTTGGTGTTATGGAATGTATTTCTGATATTCTGGCTCTCGAGTTGTTTTATGGTGTGCTGCTGCATGTTTGCAGTTTTTATGAAAGATTTTCATTGCAGTTCGTTCTTTTTGTTTGGAGATCTTTAATCTCGGTAGAAGGCGATCGGTGGCCCCAAATGATTTGGTGATCGATTTTATGTATACAGTGCTCGATCATGTGCTTCCAGTGAAGTCTAGCTAAGCTAAACTTGTGCATTTTATAGCTAAGCATTTCAGATGAGCGAGTCAAGTTCGACTAATGAAAATGTATGAGACCTAATTAAAGTACAATAAACCCATTAATATATATTATCTAATCACAAAGTTCGTGGTTGTGCCATATCTATTAGTTTTCATGTAGAATGACCATGCACCCAATTAAAATGCCGTATTAGCTAGGTTGTAAATAAAACTCTAAAAAGTTAAAAACACTATAGCTAGCTGGATTTCCAGGAGCTAGCAGGTTAAACTTTCATGCACTATATATATAAAAATGACGTATAATAAAGTTGCAGTTAATTAACAATAGTTGATAGCTAGTGATCTGGGGGATGAAATGAATGACCTATATAATATATACATATATATATATATGTATATATTATATAGGTCATTCATTACATATATGTATATATATATATATATATATATATATATATATATATTGTATAATGCTAGCTGCACAACATTGATCAAGTCCTTAAGTTGTGACCATGTAATATATAGGTGATAAAGGCATCTTAGGGATTACATCTTTAGAGTTCAAATCCTCCTTTTTTGGGAACTTTGCTTTTGCAGCTGCTTCATGCAGGTAACCATTTTTAGGTACCTTGTTTACTACGTTAGTGCTTCATACAGCAAAAGCTACAACGCGGTTTGACAAAATAAACTTCTTCGATTGGGTAATTTGGCTCCATATGCATATACGTACTTGATTAATTAGGTCGTTTTAGCTACTACTACTACTTTTACCGATGCATGCTAGAGTCTAGAGTGGTAGATTACGTGGTGTTGAATCGATCAACAATGTTCTCAGGGAAACTACTTGTTGCTATACGCAAAGAAAACGCAATCATGGCATACTAAAAACAGTACGTGTACAGTAAAATACATGAATTGAGCTAATATTGGGAAAACTAGCTTGGTATGTATGGTTCTTAATCAAACGCGTCATGCAAGTTGATAATTATGAGTCTGCTTCAGATTATTATTGATTCTCGATCTCCCCAAATTATTGTTCTGCGAAATTACTATCAAAATATATTTAGGTAGCTGTAGTTTAACAGTTTCACTTTCTTGAAAATTCAGACAACTCATTGCAATGTGTTTGACAGCTTTGAGATTGGCTAGGAACTTAAAAGAGAGAAAAAAACAAAAGAGTAGCTAGCAGAGAGTAGGTAGATAAAAAATCCCTAGTAAGGGTAGGAGTAAGACCCACTCACCCACATAAATATTCATATGAAGGTAATTAATTTCCACATTTATATATGAACATGTCCTTTAGTCTTAGATTATACACATGCATGCACCCTCTAAGCTGCATGATATCTGGAAATTAAGAAACTAATACTAATGATTAATTCCATGGTGAGAAATATCTGACCTACTCATCTAACTCGTATACTCAACCTATAAATGGGACCAGGTAACGATATGGAGAACCTAGCTCTCAATTAATTCATCTCCGTCAGAGCTCTACCTACTTCCTTCTCTCTCTAATGAAGTCGTCAGTCTTTTCTTTTTTCACGTATCTGTACACCTTGTATGGCTAGTACAGAAAACAGTGGGATCCCAATGGCCAGTACAGAAAACTACGCCGGGTTCACCGTGGAGAGGGTGTGCACTTAGCAGCCGTTGGCAGCCGCTCCCTCCGGATGACTCAGTCGTATATCGGGACGAGATATATGCTCCCGGTGGCATTTGGGTTTCTCGGACTCTGGGTGATAGCTACCGCTTCCCATCCCAAGACGAGGTCAGCTTTGTTGCTGGTATTGCACCTCAGTACAGGAGGAAGAGGAAGGTACGTAGTTAGTACGCTGGTTACCCAACAAACTCTCTCCTCTTAATTTTATCGAGATTTATTACGTCAGCCTTTATGAACTATAAATGAAAAACTAATAGAACAATGCGTTTGTGGATTTCGTCTTGTTTCAAATGAAAAACTACAGTTCAAATTAATAATTTCGTCTTGTTTCAAATAGATTTTTAACTATTTATTTATTTATTTTTGTTTTTTCGGTACAAATATTTAAATATAGTAAAACTACTTTTTATCTCTGTCAAAACGGTCTAAACATACTCACGTGAATGACAAGTAGATATGTTATTTAAGACCGTGAATGATCTAGTGGAAATAGTGCTTAATTGCTGCCATATGCTCAAGTGTTCGAACCTCGGTTGCTGTTCATCCATTTTTCTTTTGTAATTGAGAATCTGACATATGCGGGCCCAATCTTAAGGTGAACCTCGGTAGATTAGTTTTTGTAATTAATCCTAATTATAGTATAGAACAATAGATTGGAGGGAAAATACGTTACAGTTCAATTCATTTTCATATATATATATATATATATATATATATATTATATTGCAATTTAATTAAGTGATGGATTGAAAATTAACTTGCAGAACTACAAGAGTCGAGCCAGTAAATAACGAACTAATCTACAATGCAAACTTTGATCCACAAACGCATCCTCCACTGCCTATCGACATTCTGAATCCGGTAGTAGGGCACTTGGATGCAGCTGGTACGGGGGAGAGTCTAATCATTACACATTTAGACGATGGCCGCCGCAACTAAAAGCCGCCGACTCCTCTAACACTATCATCGATTGGTATTCCCGCGACGTGGCTAACTTAGAGCGCTACAACATTGATGCTGCCTTCCGGTCATCTCGTCGAAATGAAGCCTATCTGTTTATGAGCAATGAATATTTGTTGATGAATTATGTTCCGGGGTCGAAAGACGATCGGGTGGTGAATGGGCCACATCTGATTTGCGACGGGTATCCATCGCTGCAGGACACATCGTTCGGAGAATACAGAGTTGACTGTGCTTTTGCTTCTCATAGAGAAAATGAAGCCTTCATCTTCTCTCTCAATCTGTGCGCACTGATCAATTACGCACCAGGCACCACGAACGATTGGATTATCAGAGGCCCGTTGGCCATCGGGGACACGTTCCCCTTCTTGAAAGGGACGATGTTTGAAAGCGGGGTACATGCCGCGTTTGAGTCATCTAGAGAAGATGAAGCTTACTTGTCGTCTTTGAACAGATAAGCTTCATCTTCTCTAGATGACTCAAACGCCGCGTCTACCCCGCTTTCAAACACCGTTCCTTTCAAGAAGGGGAACATGTCCCCGATGGCCAACGAGCCTCTGATAATCCAATCGTTCGTGGTGCCTGGTGCGTAATTGATCAGCGCACACAGATTGAGAGAGAAGATGAAGGCTTCATCTTCTCTATGAGACGCGAAAGCACAGTCAACTCCATATTCTCCAAACGGTGTGTCCTGTAGCGATGGATACCTGTCACAAATCAGATGTGGCCCATTCACCACCCGATCGTCTTTCGACCCCGGAGCATAATTCAATAATTCATCAACAAATATTCTGCTCATAAATAGATAGGCTTCATTTCGACGAGATGACCGGAAGGCATCATCTATGTTGTAGCGCTCTAAGTTAGCCACGTCGCGGGAATACCAATCGATGATAGTGTTAGAGGAGTCGGCGGCTTTTAGTTGCGGCGGCCATCGTCTAAATTCCTTATATATGCTAGTCATAATCATTAGCTTTTAAACTATCTGTGCAGACCCAACGCTAGTCATAATCATTAGCTTTTAAGCTATCTGTGCAGACCCAAAGAAAGACATGCAAAGTTACAAACACCATTAAGATAGAAAGTTAGAAACCACTAGTATAAATTGCATCCCTGATATCCACCAGTTTCACAGATTCCCTTAGGCTTTCAATACTTAAAATTACAATCTAAACAATCTTCATGCATAATCATTAACTTTCCAGCTACCTGTGTAAATCAGAAGGAAAAAAAATATATGCAAACACCATTAAGAGAGAAACCACTAGTATAAAGTTGCATCCGTTTACAGCAATGACAAAGATCATATGAAATTGGTCCTTATCAATTGCCTATCTGATGAATTATAATTAAGTGACATTTTTTTCCAATGACTGGAGAGAATCAGCTGATTACAGCTGAAGATATGTTGGGTTAATGCCAGCCGTAGTTAACGATGAAAGGGTTTGAGTTTCTAAAAGACAATTTATTAACAAAGTACTGATGGTCAGGCATACCGAACAGACATATCACAAATCTCTTTAATGGTTCCTCATTTTAAGTCAAGTACACTACCTACAGGGGAAGCAGATTATTCTCTGTTTCCCACCAGAAGCATAGCAAAATGGTCCCCAGTTGCCCCTGCTTGGTATAGGATGCTTCCTGAGGGGTAAGGGGATGTGATGTTCAGCGATTGCCTCTAGAAATAAGGATTATTTAGAATATTAACATTTTGGTTTTTGCTTAGGTTATACTGCTGAAAGATATTGAAGATCAGCTGGCTTAGAAACTTGTGGCAAAATGGCGAGTCAAGGTGATTGATATTGAAAATATTGGCAACGGTAACATGATTTTCCTATTATGCATTCTTCTCAAATTGTATTAGATATTAGACTGAACAAAGAATTATTATAAAATAATACAATGATATGTGTTTGTCCAAATATTTTGGTTCTAAAAGACTATTATTTGTTACATTTGTACTTGCTGCATTACCCGATTTTTTCGTTTTCTGTTTCTTCATTGGCTTGATCAATGATTCGACTGTTTATCAGGTAAAAAAAGGGCTACGAAAGTGCACACTGTGTAGGGAGTGCATCAGAGAAGGAATGGGAGAATTCTTTGTCATTACGACGTGTTAAGGATCATTTTATTTGTAAGTAATTGGTTTATTAACTAGAATCTAATTTCTTTAATCCCCTTCATTTTGGATTATAATCGAAAGTTTCAATTTTGATGTTTTGATTTGTAAATCATTAACTAGGCTAAAAGGGCTAAGGACTGGGCTAAATGGGCTAAGGGATTGGGCTAAATATGGACTTTACTTTCAATTTTAACTTTCTAGGGTTTTAACTGTGTCTTATTTATATAAGATAAAATTTTGGCCGCCGCTGGTTTCACTAGACTTTGGCCATCGCGAGCAGAGCAACTAAACGCCGACTCCTCTATATATGGCTAGCAGGGAGGTTATAGATTGGTATTCTCCCCTAAACAAGTTGTCATTGCTGCAGGAAAAAGAGAAGATAATGAGGGCATGTGGCATGTTCTTATTCGATAGGAGCAAAACAATTTGTTTTTTTAAAGCAAGAGATGATTTTTTTTTCACCGTTACCAATTAACGGTCCATATCCCCTCCTCCAACAGTTAGATAACGCCGGCAGTTAGTCGTGTGTTTTTTTTTTCCTTTCAAAAACCAACTTTTTTTATGTGTTTACAACGACTCCTCTATTTAAAAAATAAAAAAACCTCAGTCATTTCTTTAGTTTGGCCAACCTGCCACGTTGATGATCGGAATGCCCAATAAAAACTCAATGGCTTTATATTTGTCGGTGTGTCTAACCTACAGTACTGCATACCATGCATGCTGTTTTTTTAAAATGCAATTGCATTTTAGAAATGCAATTTCCATTTGAAAAAGTAAAACTGATAATTTTGAAATGCAATTGCATTTTGGAATGACAATTGCATTTTCAAAATAACAATTGCATTATTTGAAATGACAATTGCATTTTTGAAATGTCTAGTTTATACATTTTGAACGGCAATTACATTTCAAAAAAGTAATTCAATTTTCAAAAAAAAAACTGTATGGTATGCAGGACTGCATATTAGAATTTCCCTATATTTGTTACCTAAAATGCCATGGCTTTTACTTGTCGAAATACCAAAACCCAGCTCCACTGACCGTTTGCTGTGTTCCTTTTCGAAGACCCTCTCCCTCTATTTCTCTATGTTGCAAAATGACTAGTAATTCTACAACTACCCAAGTATTTCCCTATGCTAACGAGGCTAACTACCGATGCTTAAGCAAGTGAGGCTAACTAACGATGCATGCTCATAATAGCAAGACTAACAATGCCTATGCCCATATTAGAGATGCCCACAATGCTCATGCGATTTTTCAAAGTCAAAAAATTAAAAAATTTATTAAAAAAATAAACGATTCAAGATTTTCGAGTTTTTTTTAATAATAACACATTTTAAAAAATATATTTTACCAGCAGTGAAATTTCGAGAAATTTTTTTTTCTTTCCGAAATCATAATTTCACCCAAGATCATGGGTTATAACACACAATTTTTGGGCCAAAATCGTATGTTCCTATTTTCTCACCAATATATTCTCATACTCAAATCATAAATTTTAAGAACTTCTCGAGTTAACAGAAATGCAAAAATATCAAGTCGTTTACTTTTTTACGATTTTTTCAAAGTCAAAAAACTAAAAAAATTCATAAAAAATAAATAATTCGAGATTTTCAAACAAAATCAGTTGGAATACATTTTAAAAATCATGTCTCATCAATGGTGAAGTTTTGGCATAAAAAATATTAAAAGAAAAAATGGGTTGGTAAGGTTTGACATACCCATGACACATCCAAACGTGACAAATCATACCAACCCCCTTTTCTCTTCAACGTTTGTCACACCCCGACCCTGGGGACATGAAGAAATAAAAGCTTGAATAGATTCTACCATTAACCACTTTATATATATATATATAGAAAATAAAACTCAATTTTAGGAATGAAGAGACTTCCTCTCTTCTCAAACCCTAGCCGTCAAGGCTTTGGGTTCTATCTATGGCGCACAATGCCAATCTCAGATTTAGGCTGAGGTTTCCTCTCCGCAACTCGCTACTTGTCAGCCCTCCAGCGTCGATTTCTTTCAGCGATCATCCCACCTAATTTGAAGGGTCAAGTGTTTTGTGCTAGGCCTTGCATCATGGCGACGACTTCTCACCAAAGGGGGTCTGTAGTGAATGATGAGATTGATGTTGCTTGCTTAGATTTGGCGAATTTCGAAGCTGAATTTTGGGTCTATGCCCTTGGTATGATGGGATTTTATTCTTCAAGGACTACAATTTGGGATCTCGGAGGAATTCATTCCTGTAAAACAGTTCAAGACGATTTAATTCACAGGTCTCAAGATCATGACAATAGTTCATTTTCTGTTGTTGGTAATTATCTTTGGGATGCTGCAAAAATATTTTTGGATTATGCTAGAAGTTATTTAGTTATTGTAGACAAGTTTCGACTGTGGTTTCACTTCCTTTTTTCATGGGTTATCCTTGAGCTAGATTTGTTTTATTGGTCTCAATGGCAATATTTGCCGAAATTTTTCTGTTGGTTGTTGACAGCGGTAATGCACGGTGTATGTATTGTTCTAGGTTTCGAATCATCGATTAGAGTTCTAGGTTTAGACTCATCGATTAAGCCACTTGTTTGGTCTGTAATGCTCTTTCTTAGGACGCCCATATTAAAAATTGTAATCCTCACTTAATTAATAAAAGTTTTGCATTTCTCAAAAATATATATCTAGAAAATATTGAGACCAAATTTAATTGTTCCACAGAATCCTCATTATCAACTTCCTTTGATAATTCACACTTCAATAAATAATATTCGACTGATGTCGAAACAAATCCATGTGCAGTTTTGCATTCATTCATCTTGTTCTTTTATTATCAAAGTATGTATTCCATTTAAGTTTTCCTCTTTTCCCTAATTTGGCCCAATACCTCTAAGATTAAGGCCATCAAGAACACCCCATACAAAGCGGATTTCCCCTCGAATTAAGGCTATCGAGGACACCTTGTACTAAGCGAATTTCAATTAGATTTGAGTCTTTCACCCTAGGGAAGCATAATGACTACTTAATTATTTTCCGGGCCTAACCAAATTAAGTTATTTATGAATTCAACTGTCTCTTTTCTTTTAATTCAGAATCCAACACCTTCAAATTCATAATCCCATTAATATCTAATAACTCATTCTTCATTCCAATTAAAATTCCAGTAGAATCTCAATTTCTTGAGTGAACTGAGCAACTGATTACTGGCTTATAAAAACAAGCAAGATCGGAATATCAAATCAACACATAGACTTGATCGTTCATTGATATCAACATAATATATTTGTTTGTATGTACATAATAAAAATACCAACTTTAGGCAAATCAACTATAAAAGGATATCATAAACAATACGTTCGGAAGGTTATCAAATGTGGTTTCATAACAAATCACTTATACAACTATCAGACAAATCAATCAAAATCCTTAAGAGCATTTTATCCCATACCAACAGGTCAATAAAAATTGGATAAAGATACAAACCAATTGGTTTGTTCCCAGGCGATTTTCATATATACTGGAGCCAGAGCCATATCAAGGAGATGAGATCGTACTGTTTATCTCATCAAAAAATCTCTTTCCTCTAATTTCGCTCTCTCTCTCTCTCTCTCTCTCTCTCTCTCTCTCTCTCTCTCTCTCTCTCTCTCTCTCTCTCTCTCTCTCTCTCTCTCTCTCTCTCTCTCTCTCTCTCTCTCTTTTCTGTTTTTTTCTTCTTATCTCTATGTGTCCCCTCTCCGTTCAACCCTTCCTCTCTTCTTTTTATCCCAACTTATGTCGGTGAGAACTGACAACAATTTTTTTGACCATGGTCAAGGTATCTCAAAGGCTTTCTAGGCAAAAAAACTAATTCTTACAACGCATGTGAAATGCTCCAACTATGCATTGCAGCATAGTGTTTGGCCACTTTGATGACTTCGTGAATCGAACTCGGGTAGGGGGGTTCCCAACCTGGAAGTTTATCCACTAGGCCACTTACAATGGTTGGAACTGACAACAATTAATTGGTAGTTCCTTACTTGCCACATGTGCTCTCTTTATCATTCTAGACTTTCTTCTTATTCTTTTTTTAATTATTATTTAAATTCATTATTAATCACTTAAACAATAATACAAATACATAATTATATTTTTTTTAAATACTGGTTATCACAACTTTGTCCATGACAGAACTTCACCAACGTTAAAAATAATTTTAAAATTTTTTCAACTGACTTTGATCGAAAAGCTCGAGTCGTTTATGAGTTGTGATTTTTCAAAGTTGAGTAACTTAAAAACGAGTCTAACTTTTTGAGTAAAGTTAGTTGATACACCTTTTAAAAATTATGTTTTACCAATGGTGAAGTTTCGACACTGATAAAATTGATGAGAACAATACAGTTTACAATGAGACATCCCGAAGTGCCCTAGACACTTCAAACGATGCTCATGTAAGCGAGGCTAACTAACGGCGTCCATGCTAACAAGGCTAACTAACGATGCATACTCATTCTAGCGAGGCTAACGATTCTTATACCCATGCTAACGATGCCCATGCGATTTTTCAAAGTCGAAAAACTATAAAATTTATAAAAAAAATAAATGATTCGATATTTTTGAGTTTTGTCAATTGAAACACCCTTTAAAAAAATATGTTTTACCAACGGTGAAATTTGAGAAATTTTTATTTTTTTTGGCCGAAACCATGGTTTTCACCCAAAACCTCACATGATTTTTAGGTTAACATCGCATGTTTTTATTTTCGCTTCAAAATATTCCCACACTCAAATCAAAAAATTTAACGATTTCTCGAACTGACAGAACGCAAAAATATTGAATTGTTCATTTTTTTACGATTTTTCAAAGTCGAAAAACTAGAAAATTCATACAAAATAATTGATTCAAGATTTTCTAGCAAAGTCAATTGAGACACTTTTTAAAAATCATGTCCTATAGATGGTAAAGTTTTGGCATGGGCAAAGTTAAAGAAAAAAGGGGGTTGGCAAGGTTTTGGCATGTCCTAACTATGTGTGGGAGTAAAGATTTTTCACTTAAGTGTTGGCCTATTTATTTAGCTAAGCTCAACATAAATGTCTCGATGAAACATGGTCGAGGTACAAAACCTCGAAGAGATGATGACTCGAGACGTATTACCTCGAGTAGATAACCAACTCAACCAATTTACCTGATCGTGCGCCGCAAGTGATGGCATCAAGTAGTTACGCTTCGTGCGCCGCAAGTTATGGGTAGAGAAACTTGCGGCGCAAGGGAACCTCGAGAGAATTGCGGCCCAAGCCGTAACCGACAAACAGTTAAGGTTTCATTCAGTATAAATATGTGGTTCAATCGACCAGGTATTGATTCATTCAGTATCTAATTACTCTTTACAAAAGCTATCACTCATTTAGGCATCAGAGGGTCTTTTGCAGGTACCCCCCCCAATCTCGAGCCACTTCATACTTCGAGCTACTTTCACCTTGAGTCATCAGCCAGCTGCCGCGATCGATCTATCTCACGCTCCAATTCAAACACTTGTGTCCTCTATCGTTAGCCAAGATTAGCTCAAAGAGGAATAACTCGAAATGAGATAGTTCGAGAAAGGTTAGCTTGAGGAGTATTTGTTCGAAGACGACTTGCAAGGGGACAAGTTTCCATTCGAAGATCCACCATTCCCACTCCAGTCCATCAAGTAGGTTGAGGAATCTTCTTCCGAATTTTTCCTCACCAACAATTGGCGCCGTCTGTGGGAAACGTTTTCCAAAAATAATATGGTGGGAGTGGAGGATATTGTGCTGACCGACCCATCCAACAAGACTGGTACGGATGGATTACAAAACGATCAACATGCAATCATGCTGCAACAAATCCAAAAGATGGCTGAAGAACTTGCCAAGTTGCAAAAGAAGGAAGAACTCAGGGAGGCACGGAGACAAAAACGCAAAGAGATTGAGCAGGAAAAAGAAGAGGACTCCACTGATGATGAAGAGGAAGAGGTCGTAGAGGTAACAATTCAAAGAGAAAGAGAAGTGGAAAATTCAGCGGGTGGAAGCACAAAGCTTAACTTGAGAAGCGTAGACCAAGGGAAAACAAAGAAAGCGAGGGATGAAGGTTGGCGGTCACGGATAGAGAAGATGCTACAAGATGTTCGAGGTGCGAGTCCAAGCGAGTTGGCTGTAGCTGCGGTAAAAGAAATTGAGAAGTCGCCGTTCGTCGAGGAAATTTTGATCGCGGAGAAACCACGCAAGTTCATGACGCTTATTTTCCAGCAATATGATGGTACCAAAGACCCAGTGGACCACCTCAAAGGATTCCAACAACAAATGATCACAGAGACTAACAATGAAAAACTTTTCTGCAAGTTTTTTCCCTCGAGCTTGGTGGGCGAGGCAAGAACCTGGTTCCGTGACTTGAAGCCAGGGTCCATCTCGAGCTTCGACGAATTAAGCGAGGCATTTATCTCTCAGTACTTTTGTAATCGTAAGCACAAGAAGGATATGGCAGCACTATTCGCGGTGAAGCAGAAGGTAGGAGAAAGGCTCAAGGCTTTTTACGAACGCTTTCGCGCTGAACAAGCACAAACACATGGGTGCACCTCCGAATTCGCCGCTGTCGCATTCCGCGAGGGACTTCTCCCTAGCACGCAAGTTTACAAGGATTTGGTGAGACGACCGGCCAAGGATATGGGAGAAATACAAACTCGGATCGAGGGAGAAATTAGGCTCGAGGAGATTGAAGCAGCGCAAGCATCACGCATGACTGCCGCAATTTTGTCTCGAGGGCAAACAAGTTCAACGAAATTTGGGACAAGGGCAAACACATGTGGAGAATCTAAATGGCAGGGAGAACATACTAACTATAGAAGGGAGTTTCAAGACCCACGTTACTATTTTACTGTCAGTCCCAAGCAAATCTGGTATAGCCACAAGCATGAGGGTATTTTCTCGAAACCACCCCCGATAACCACTCCATCAGAGAGAAAAGACCAAAACCGGTACTGCGAGTTTCATGAGGATTACTCACATCGAACCTCACAATGTCGTAACTTGAGGATTCAAATCGCAAATCTAATGGACCAAGGGAAGCTTTTACAGTATAGAGCTGCAGACAACGGAAAAAGGACGACGCTACTCACCAACTTGGCCCCTACTAAAGAGAAAATACGTGAAATATTATGATTTGAACCATCAAGAGTACGGAATAATGGTTTACTTTGCAAAGCCATAAGATGTTTTTACCCTTTGTTGAAATTATGTTAGTAGTTTTTTTTCCAGCAAACATTGCTTTTAGTTAATTATGTGTTGCTAGTAATTTGTTTATGCTTGAATAAATCATTGAGGAACAAATTTGATTTGATGGATCTATTGTTTTGGAATATATTTTTGCAAATTGCATTACATGAACCTATTTAGAAGGGTTTGCAATTTCGCGACCACCTCTTCGGAGGTGAGTTTGCAGTTTACAATCGACCACCTCTTCGGAGGTGAGTTTGCAGTTTACAATCGACCACCTCTTCGGAGGTGAGTTTGCAGTTTATAATCGACCACCTCTTCGGAGGTGAGTTTGCAGTTCGTGATCGACCACCTCTTCGGAGGTGAGTTTGCGTTACCTGGCCCTCTTCAGAGGTGAGTTTGTAGTTCATGACCCTGTTCGGAAGTGAGTTTACATATCATGACCCTTTTCGAATGTCAACTCGAGGCTTCTGTTCGCGGAAGCTCGAGGAATATCAGCATGGGAGTTTGTAGCTCGTGACCCTCGAAGCAAGTATTGAGGTGAGTATTGCAGTATCAGAGACAAGTTATTTAAGGAGACAGTCGCTTAGCACATGCGTAGTTGTTTTTCCTTCCCGTACTCGGGGCTCGCACGGAAAGGAAAAATGGGGCATTGTGGGAGTAAAGACTTTTCACTTAAGTGTTGGCCTATTTATTTAGCTAATCTCAACATAAATGTCTCGATGAAACATGGTCGAGGTACAAAACCTCGAAGAGATGATGACTCGAGAGGTATTACCTCGAGTAGATAACCAACTCAACCAATTTACCTGATCGTGCGCCGCAAGTGATGGCATCAAGTAGTTACGCTTCGTGCGCCGCAAGTTATGGGTAGAGAAACTTGCGGCGCAAGGGAACCTCGAGAGAATTGCGGCCCAAGCCGTAACCGACAAACAGTTAAGGTTTCATTCAGTATAAATATGTGGTTCAATCGACCAGGTATTGATTCATTCAGTATCTAATTACTCTTTACAAAAGCTATCACTCATTTAGGCATCAGAGGGTCTTTTGCAGGTACCCCCCCCAATCTCGAGCCACTTCATACTTCGAGCTACTTTCACCTTGAGTCATCAGCCAGCTGCCGCGATCGATCTATCTCACGCTCCAATTCAAACACTTGTGTCCTCTATCGTTAGCCAAGATTAGCTCAAAGAGGAATAACTCGAAATGAGATAGTTCGAGAAAGGTTAGCTTGAGGAGTATTTGTTCGAAGACGACTTGCAAGGGGACAAGTTTCCATTCGAAGATCCACCATTCCCACTCCAGTCCATCAAGTAGGTTGAGGAATCTTCTTCCGAATTTTTCCTCACCAACACTATGGTTTCATGCTTTGATACCTCCAAACGTGTCAAATCATGTCAACTCTCTTTTTCTTACAAAATTATCTGTGACAAAACTTCAGGAGATATGTGTAGTATATTACTCTACACAAGACAAAATTAAGTTGAGATATGTGTGGATAATAGAGAGATAAAAAGATGAGTGCCGACTACTACCCCAAATAGGAGGATATATATATATATATCCATTTGTAGGAGCATGTGTATATATTTTTTTGTTACATTGGAAAAGATCGAATCCCTGATTTACCATAATCATAACTTGATTCTTCAGCCACCGTTGACGTGTCGTATAGTCTAGCTTATAAAAACGTGCCTATATGCTTGTCAAAAAAGTGTGGATGTATAGATTAAGACCGGGGAATGTCGTACCCAAGGGATTGGAAGGCCCAAAATCCCTATAGGTGATGCATGGAACTAAGTGAATTCTAGCACGAATATGGTGAGACTAGAGATGGCATATGTACTGTGAAATGGATTATATGCATTGTGTGAGTGTAGTGTTTTCAAGTGGTGTCACTCTTGAGTGACAAAGATCAACCCAATTTATCAAGGAACACAACTAAACAAGCAAAAGAACATGTAAAAACAGTGGAGTGTTGAGGGTGTCAAGCTCAACAAAGATGTGAATTTTGATTGATTTAAATTGGAAAACGATTGGGGTTTCGGGTCAACTCCAACCCAATCTGACGAATAACAACATTCAGGAACATGCACATTGATCTAGCCAAGGATCAAACCCCCTTCCCTTTACCATCTTAAGGTTCTAGGAACGATTCTTAAAAGACTACTTTGAGCCGTATTATGGACATCAAAGACTTCCTAATCCAATTACCTAAGCCTCGTTAAAGGTCCCCAAGTAACTAAATAGGCATAGGGTGTCAAGAATCAGGATTCTAACAAGGTAAACATTTCATTCAATCTCATCATGCTCAATGCCAAATACTTAAGAGAAAAAGTTGATAGCACAAACTCTTAACCGATTAAGCTTAACACATGCTCAAGAACTATCAATTCCTAAACAAGCATCTAACATAATTGTATTCCAGCAAAGAACAAATCCACAAACTGAATCAATGAGCAGGATATGTTCAAGAATAATCATCAAACATCATCATGGGCTAGAGCACACAACCCTAGCCCCCAACCTTAAGAACTACTCACACATACTTGAAGTATACATCATGAATACAAATCTGAACATATGGAAATGATAAATAAAAGTAAAGAGAGAGTTGAGAAATTCTCAGTGACGAAATCCAGCAGCTCTTGAAGTCTCAAGTATGATGCTAGCTCCCTCCTCTTCACTCCTTTTAGCTTCCAAGTCTCCCAAGGTTTGCTCCTTGGTATTTCTTGATGTCTCCAGAGGAAATGTGCAATGGATGAGATGGAATGGTGATGAAAGTTGGTCTCCTAAACAGATTAATGTCTTAGGAACAACTTTCGTGAAGGACTCCGGGTGATTTGGATGGTGGAAAATGGTGTAAATTGAAGAACAACTCGGGCAGCCGACACGGCGTCCGGGCGTCACCTCTCGGTGTCCGGACGGATTAGACGTCCGGGCAGTTTTTGGAAGGCTTGGTTGAGAGAATTCTTGCAATTTTTCTTGGGGGTTGCGTCTCTTCTCTTCCTGGCTGCTCCCCCCCTTTCCTCTGCCTCCTTTCTTGCCTTGTCGGCTCCCCATGACTCATCCCCCTCCTCCAAAGTCAAGGATAAGGGGACAAATCCAAAATCTCCTTCTAGTCACCCTTTTTGCATGATAAGATGGTGATGGCTGCACCATATAGACAGCTGGTGCTTGAAGTGCACCACCCCGGGTGGTGGTGGTCCGGTGGTTGTGCCGCCAATGGTGGTGGTGGTGCATCGGAAAGTCGCCGGAGTTCGGAATTTGCAATAAGAACTTCCATAATGCAACGTTCGAGTGTAGATAACCGCTACACATTTATTCACCCTATTAACATAAAAACACAAGTTAAACATAACAATAAACTCTCGAAATAATATAATCAAAGTAATTAGAAGTATACTTAACACGTAAAATACACGCTAATCAACCGTCATCACTTGGGCTAACTCCAAGGAATTAATCATATAAAAAGAGGGATGTAGCACGAGAACTTCCCATGAGATCACCTATCCTAATATTATTCTTGAACAAGCAAGTTTAACTTCAAAATTTTGATGGAATCTGATACATTATTGTTTGCATAATGACTATAATCACACACAATATTATTATTTTTTAATCGAATGTGACACTCCATATTGCACCGAAAGGATATGCATATGAAGATCGCAAGATGCTCAACCGACCACATCAACAAGCAGATAAGAAGAAGAAAAAAAAGATCTTCTAAATCTGAAACTAGTCGCCACGTACTGCCTCTCATAAGAGAGTACTTAATTCAACGTTAAGAATTTTAGCACGTGTATATCATTGGACCATAAGAATCCTATCGCAAAAACCAACATCAGCAAGAATCCTATCGCAAAAACATATATATTGTCCGGGTCCTATAATTGAGTATAGGGACCATTGGGACCATTGTCCAAAAAATAAAAATTGAGTATAGGGACCATTGCATAACTTCAACACATATACACACAATTAATTTAATGGGAAAACATTGCATCATTTGGAACTAAGAAAATGTGTTGCACATTTTAAAAGGGGAAATGACTAATGTAAAAATGAGGACCCAACTTGTCATATCCAAGTGGGCAAAATTGCATGTTCCTTAATTTTCACATTTTATTTATTTAAAACAAATACTTAAAAGAACACAATAATAAGAAACTAAATAATTTAAACTAATAAAAATAAGAAACTAACAACCAACCTATAATTGAGTATAGGGACCATTGCATGATTTGCATCAACCTATTGTCGTCGAGTGAATATTTTTTATCATTTAAAAGAAAAAAAGATTGCAATAATTGAGCAAGATGGTTATAAATACCCATCCCATGTTGATGGCTTTCTCAAACAAAGCATCAATCGATCTGTTCCGTTTGTTGCGCAGCAAGTGTTTTGTTGGTTGGTTATCATCTTAATTTGTTTCAATCTCTGTTATTGATATATATATATATATATATATATATGGATCCGTACGTATTGGCATGCATGCATATATGACTTTGAAACTAATTAATATATTCACATTCATGCATGCAGCCTAGGTGAGAAGAAAATGTCGATCCCGCCGAATTCACTATGGAGAGGATGTGCAGCAAACTTCCCTCAACCAGTGAATGCAATCGACTTGCTTGCAGCTCAAAATTTGGTAGAAACTGTTTATTACTTTAATTGCCGCATTGCAAATCCCCCTCTGGCTGACATCGAGTACAGAAGCAGCAGGAGCGAACGAGACGTCCTCAACCACGTGTTTCGCTGGGATCTTACCCCCCATCAGGAGGTGTTTCAAAATGGATTCCAAGCAAGGCGTCCACTAGACACTCCCGACGAGATCTTCTTCAATCTTGAGCGCTACGTCCATGCGGGCGGTAGGCCTCTTGATTCCCGCCGAGAGACCACCCACGCCTTCGTTAGCACCACACTTAACAGCCATTGGCAGCCCAACCTCGCTGCGAATCAACCAGTAGTATATCGTTATGAGATATATGCTCCCGGTGGCATTTGGGTTGCTCCGACTCTTGGTAATCTTTACCAGTTCAGAGCCCAAGACGAGGTCAGCTTTGTTGCTGGAATTGCCCCTCAGTACATTCGGTCTGCCCAAAGCTTCAGGCGTAATACAAGTGGAGGGTACATACTGATCTATATAAATATATCATAATTAAGTTCGATCATAACATAACTGCAATATATATATTTCAAATCGACATAACCCAATAAGGAGATCCTTATTTTATAAATTACAAATCGACACAACCTAGTATACAAATCGACACACATGATGAGTGTGAGAGTGGTGTGGGTAGTTAAGGTATTTTTTTTCTTTATTTTCTGTTACATGTGATTTTACTTTTTTTTTAATTTTTTCTAGTTAATTTGATATGCAAAGTAATTTAATATATTAGAAATATTCACCTAAAAAACAATTCTGTTATGGTTGATAAACTCTCCTCTCTTAATTATAGTATAGACTAGTGAGATAACACGTTACATATCGATTCATTTCATATATATTATATTGCAATTTAATTAAGTGATGGATCGAAAATTAACTTGCAGAAATAATCGACTGGAGAGAGTAAATAATGAAATAATTTACAATCAGAACTTTAATCCACAATCGCATCCACAACGGTGGCTCCGCATTGAGTGCCCAGTAGTTGATTACTTTGATGCAAATGGTAGGAGGCAGCGTCTAACCATTAGAGATTGGCGGCAAGCAGAGCAACTACTAGCCGACTCCTCTAAGTCTAGCACCGATTGGTATGCTGGCAATGTGGCTGATTCTGAGAGCTACAACATAGATGCTGCATTCCGTTCGTCTCGTACAAATGAAGTCTATGTATTCATGAACAACGAGTATGTGCTATTGAACTATGCTCCAGGCTCCACAAACGACAGGGTGGTGAATGGACCGCTTCTTATCTGCGACGGGTATCCATCCCTCACGGGCACAGCCTTTGCAGAATATGGAATAGATTGTTCTTTTGGGTCTCATGATCGGGATCAAGCCTTCATCTTCTCTGGGCATCTCTGTGCACAGATTAACTATGCACCAGGCACCACAAATGACTGGATAATCAAAGGCCCGTTGACCATCCCAGACATGTTCCCCTTCTTGAAACGGACCGTGTTTGAAAGCGGGGTTGACGCCGCGTTTGAGGCAACGGCAAAATATGAAGCTTACCTGTTCAAAGACAACCAGTATGCTCTTATAAACTACAATTCAGGCCGCCTCATATCCAATGTCAAGCTCATCACTGACGGCTTTCATAGTTTGAAAAACACCATCTTTGCAAGTGGATTTGATGCAGCGTTTGCTTCGCACAGGACTAATGAGGCATACCTATTCAAAGGAGATTCCTACGCGCTCATCAACTTTGCTCCTGGCACCACAAATGACTACATTATTGGTGGCGTGAAGAAGATCCTTCCCAATTGGCCCTCTCTACGAACCATCTTGCCTCGGAAAAACCGTGGACTTGACGTTCACAATCATACTGTACCTCAACAACACCGTCCCCACGATGAACTTTAAAAATTCAATCCATCTTATAGTTGGATGCATGGCAGGCTTCGAATAAGGGTTTCTAGTTTACATTTAGTTGGAATAATAAAGGGCCTTGATGTGTGCGGCCTTTGTTTGTTTGTTTGATTTAGTTTCTGGCCTTCCCATATTTCTGCCATGTATGTATGCGTGTAGTTTGTTGGGTCTCAAGGTTGTGTCTTGGGCTCCTTTATTCTAAATATTAATAAAATCATGAGACTATTACCAATAAAACTGATTACAATGGAAAATGTCTTAAACTCTTTAACTCTTATATCAATGGAAGCCTAAATGGAATTTCGATCCAAATTAATCTGCCTCAAGGGAGGCCGAGCCTAATATTGGAAGGGCTTGCTTTCTGATTATACAAGCACAATGTTGTATGTATGCTAATTTCTTCTTGCTTTTAATTATTTTCTGCATCTTATATTTAAACTTCTTGTTTCTTTGATGTTGAAGGAGAGGTTATATACGTTAGCTTAGAGATATACAATACTTGGTTTGTATATTAGACTTGTACGTATGTCATCCAAATACTTTAACCAATAACAACAATATATAATCACGTCTACTTCATGAGACTCCGGTATGTCCACAATCATGTTTGCTAGGATCTGTATCATCATCATTGTCTTCATCACTTTACTATCTTCATGATCATTTACAACCTTCAGTTTATTGTAATTAGAATCGATCATTTAAATTTATCATACTAAATAACTGCCTACTCGACATCCGGTCTTATGATCGAGCAAGAAAGAATCTAAAACCAATGTCCACAGGCATTTTCTTCAACGAAAAATTTGGCAAACTCATAGAATACTCAAAAAATCGTAATGCGGAGTAGAAACTTACATGTGTAACATGAGGAGTAGGAACTCTTCGACTTCAATAGACTTGAAATTACAATCTAAACATTCTTCATGCATAATCATTATTTTTTCATCTACCAATGCAAAATCAAAGCAAATTAAAAGTTAAAAACACAATAAAAATTTTCATCCCTTGTATCTGCTATGCATGTTTGGTAGGGGATCGGAGCATATTTGCATACTTCGTTGTGCTTAATTGTCTATGCTTTCTTAGCTAATTCCTTATTTATTTGGGTTATTTATGTTCTTTTTGTGTTTGGTAGGATTTCCGGAGTTATGAGGAGAAAAGAGAGATGATTTGGAGTTTTAATGAAGATTGAAGAAAAGTTCCCGGAAGTGGATCCATCCGGACGCCCACAATCCGTCCGAACGGAATGAGTGATTTTCAGAACCCTATTATTTTGGAAATTTTTCTAATTCTCGTGGGCTTCGACTTCTATTGGGTCTAGAATGTTTCTAATCCTAAGAAGTGATGTAAAAGGATCTCTTGGGCAGCCATAAGGATATATTATATACCCGGAGATCAAAGGAAAGTTGTGGAGAGCCGAAGATTTGCCATGTTCCTTTCTTCTTCCCCTTCTTTCTTTAGTTTTTATTATGTTTATGATTGTGGCTACCATGACTATGATCGAGTAGGTAATTTCCTTAGTAACTAGGGGCTGTTTCAAGCCCTAGTCATGTTGATCTTATGATTTTGGTTTAATTGAATTCTTCTTGGGATAATTATTTGTTTGTTGATTCATCGTCTATTCATTGATAAATCTCTTGTATGTTTACTTTGAGTGAACGTTTAGTAAACATGCTAGGATTTTATTACTATAAATATGTGCATGATCATCGTTGTCATAACATGTTCTAGAGTAGCACATGAATAATTAAGGTCTATTCGTATAAATCAATATCTAGGTAATTAGAACAACTTCAGTATCAAAATTGCCTAGCGTTACTCACAATCTCTTTATGTTTAATTACTACTAATTTGTTAAACCTATGAAAAATACCATCCTATAGGTTGCATATTAGGAGCTAAGTTAGGTCATAAAAATCATACACCTAATATACCAAGTCTGAGAGATTGAGAATAATTGGTTGGCCACAAGTCATGAATGTAAGAATAAAAATGTGACTATTGTACTCGATATAAGAACACAAACTGAATGAGATACTAACGATAAGACTTCTCGATCTTCTTCTCTGAGCAATCTAATGAAGGCAATCTCTAATAATGGGATTATGAGACAGAAAACTTGTAGTGCTTACTGTTATGTTTTGATTGCTAGAGCAAGGATCAAGATCTATTTATAGCCTGTTTCTGCCTATATCCGGGGGGATGGATTAGACTAGAGGTACGAGTGTGATGACCGCAAGCTCCTCACGTCCGGTCACCTGTCAAGAATAATACACCGACGTCAAGAGGAGACCGGGTGGCCGGTCTTCGCTCCTCCGATGCCTAAGTTAGTGCAGTGTATGAATATTGACAGAGTAACTTTAATGAGTATTGAATGCGTACCATTAATGAGGGAAGAGGCGGGCTCTTATAGGTGGTTGAGAGGAGGGTTAGTTGCTTGCCTTCGATGTGGGACTGATGACATATATTCTGGGAAGGGGCTCTTCGCGATAGGCAGCTTGGACCTGCAGGGTAGCCGAGCCCCGGTCAAGCCCTGGCCAGGGTCTTGACCGGGTTCGGCCGAGGTGGTGTCGGGGTAGCCGTGGGCTACTCGCCCGGGACCCGGATATGACCGGTGGAGTCCCCGAGCGTGCGCTATTTCTACCTAGTTAGTAGAGGGTATGTACAAGTCCCCGAAGTTCCCGGTCAAGAGACTCGTCTTGGTCGGGGAGTTCATTTCAGCCAGCTCATTGCCGAGTGGAAATAGTGCGTGTGCGGTGCCCGACCATAGTCGTATCCGGGTACACGCTTTTCCTCATGGAGGTGGGCCCCGGCTGGGCCCCTGGGAGTCCCCGAGTAAGAGGAGGCTCTGGAAGAACCTAGCTAGCTGTGTGTGTGGCCGTGGGCCGTCCCCGGGGGGAAGTCAATTAGATTCTTGAAGAGGGTATTGGGTAGCGAGCCCAATAGATGGTTCCCTTGTACCGAGAGGTGGTTTGCCGGATCAGTGGCAGTGTCGCCGGACCTGGGTCCGGGCGGGAGTCCCGTTGGGAGGCCGTGGGCCTTTGACCGTACCTCGGTTCCCGTTGGCTGGTGGCCTTAGGGTGGTCATGGTCTCGTAAGCCGTGGGCCGTAGAGACGAACGATGACCGGGCTCGTTGAGCCGTGAGTCCCCGGTGCCGGAAGTCTTGGGGAGGGTCGTAGACCTGAGCCGGTTGAGCTGATTGCTTGGGGAACCGAAGAGTGCTAGTTCCTCTAGTTGATGTAACCACGTGTCAACCGGTGGTTGGGCCGGCGTGTTTGGCCGAGGTCGCTTCAGTTTTGAGAGGAGTCATAATTGAAGGTTGCGTGTCTGAGGCGACGCTTCGGTTTTCGTGAGGCGTTAGGTTTAAGGCGGGACAGTTAATTACCTATATGTCTGTAGGTAAACTATGACTAATTAATTAATATCGATTTCCCTAAAAAAAATAATTAATATCGATAGGTAGTTTACTTAGATTAGTGTGGGTAATTTATCTTTGTACTTTGTACGTAAATTAATTTATTAATAAGTGGTGTAGGTAAATTAATTTAGTAATAAGTCGATGTAGGTACATTATAGGTAAATTATAGGTAAATTACAGGTAAATTATAGGTAAATTACAGGTAAATTATAGGTAAATTATACGTAGTTGTAGGTAATTAAATTATGTATGAGTTTTCCGTCTATGTATTATAGGTAAATTATGTATGAGGATCGGTTTTTATATGTAGTTGTAGGTAATTAAATTAACAATTGATCTTTATGCTACAATACATCCTTTCAAATTTAACAAGATATGATACTAAGAGTAACGAGAAAAAGTATATAATTTGAAATCAATATGCATCAACATCAATTATCTATACCAACATAAGCAAAAACAATATCTATACCACAACAAACTACGAAATATGTACCTATTAATAATATACTAAAAAAAAAATATGAGACATACCTTGAATGTTGAAGAAGATTATCAAAGAATTGCAAGAACCGAAAAACATACAATATATACAGAAAACAAACACTATGAAGAGATGAAAACAAATCCTAATAAATAATACTATGACTACTATCACATGAAATCTAAAATGTAGTGTTAAAATTAAAATAAAATCATTATAAATATAATCGAGACTCAATTATAGGGAGGGAATAATTTTATTTCCAAATGAAAAAAGTCAATGTGTGTTTAATGTTTAATTTTAATTTTTAACTTATGATATTTAAGTTAAAGGGCATTTTGGGTATAATAGAATTTGTTGAGCTGACTCATCGAACCTAAAATGGAAAAAAAATATACGTGGCTCTTGGTCAAAGGACTAAATCTAGAAAAGAAAAAACAGCTGAATTTTAATTAAAAAATCAAAAGTGGGAAGGGCTTTATCCTAATTTCTCCCTTAATTTTTGTACAAAAATCTATTTCACTCTCGCAACATTTAAGTTTTGCAAAACATTTTCCTTCTAAGATATTTAAAGTACCGTCAATAAGAGCCTGTGTATGTCGTTGGAATATAATATTTAAAATATTTATCAATTTATAGGAGCATGAGTATATTATTATTTTTTGTTATATCGGAGAGGATTGAATCTTTGACTTACCATAATCTTGACTCAATTCTCCACTCTTCCTTACTAGCCACTTGGGCTAATTCTTAGAGAATAATTATATAAAAATAGAGATGCAACACGAGAACTTCTCAGGAGGCCACTTATCCTAGTACTACTCTCGCGCAAGCAAGTTTAACTTTGAAATTCTAACTAAATTTGTTGCGTTATTGCTAGCATGATCGCACACAATATATATTTTTTTAATCCAATGCGGCACCCTTTAATTTATTCAACATTTAAAAAATACAATTGATAGAAACAATAATTGCAACAGAAAATAAACTGGATGCTAGCTAACACCGGTTGCCAGTTTATCAAATAGAAAATAGAGCATGCTAACACCCATGCTCTATTTGATGCCTTTTTGCATCCAATTATGTCGTTCATTTTATATAGAGGGTGTTAGCCTTTTTATCAATAGAGCATGGGTGTTAGCTGGATTGTGAAAAATGTAATTGGTGGTAGAGTCGTATGACCGATCATGTGGATCATTTAAAAGAAAAAAAAAATTGGAATAATCGAGCAAGATGGTTATAATACCCCCACACCCACATCTGAGAAATTTTTAGAAGTCGTCATCATAGAGTCACGCGGCGTGACAGACTATTACGATTGGACTTTTTTTTTTTCCTCAAGTGTATCAACTATTGGTCCTTTGTTATATGTGGTCCAATCACAATGTCAGACACACCTATGGCAATGTAAGAGCATTTCCAGTAGTAAAGCTATTATTTTTAGCTAAATTAATTAAAAGTTAAATATAATTATCTAAAATTTGGATTTCTGCTCCAGCAATTATATCTATCTATTTGTAAGCAATAATACATTGAAACTGAAAAATTGGAATGTTGGAGGATTTGAGATTAAGTTAAATTCTCTCTCCTATCTAATTAAATATAGGTAGAGAATTTAGCAAAAGTTAAATTTAACTTTTGTTTAAGTAATATGTTGGAGCTAAGTTTTATTTTAAATTTTGCTAGATTTTAAATTTATTTTAAAATGGGTAAACTGTTGGAGATGCCCTAACCAAGTTAACTTTGGTAATGCAACAAATTTCATATTGGCCCTTTGTCTTATGCTAACTTTGGTATTTTATATTGGCCTCCCAAGTTACAAAACCCGGTTCCGCAGCTTCCGCCCATGCTTTCAAACCAATTTCCGAGCACACGATCTTTAGAATTCCTACTTCAGCCAATGTCTTAAATATCGAAATTATCGGTGATAATTTCGTTTTTTTGATGTCCTAATCTTCATTATGTCATTATATCATCCGATAATTTCAAAATATAGCGATATTTGGCGATTTTCCCGAAACTTGCAATATTTATCGAAATGCCACCCATGAGCCCTTTGCCCAACCTAAGAATCGTACCCAGAAGAGCCTCTTAGCATGTGGCTGCCATAAGTCCATACCAACCTAGCAAGTAGCAACTTTGATTGTTGCTAATTGACGGTCACCTAAATATATTTATATGATCTATTGACTTGTATATGATCTCCTTTAATAGTTTTTTTTTTTAACAATTCCTCATCATCTTCTATGTTAATGACTTATCAATTCATTATTTCATTTTATCAATTGTTTTAATTACTTAGAGTCTTCATTGTTTACCAAATTTTCTATATTTTTAATTAAATAAATTCACATACACTTGTCATTCAAATAATTTACAACCAACTTTAAAAAATTTAACTCTATAAATATGAATTTTTTTAATGTTCACTACACTTTCTTTTTAGAAAAATGCTTGACATCCCAAAATTTTATACCGAATTTCTATACCAAATGATATGGCATTTGCCATGTAATCACCTAAGATGATATGGCATTTGCCATGTAACCACTTATGATGCAACAATTTACAATGTGTCATCAAATTAAATATCTTCAAATTTATTATTTTTGAAATAAAAAATTAATTAAAAGTATATATTGTTTAAACAGAAAAATTAAAAACTCACCACCTCCTGTCTCCTGCATATCGTCCCTCTTTCTCACTTCGCATGTAGCAGATCAGCAATGACTTCTAGATTAAAATCTCAGGTTCATGTATTTAGAATATGTAAGTATAAAAATGTTGGCAATCCTTTATTTAACAAAACACATCTTTGTCTAGGAAGTCAAGTCAAATCAAGTGAAGTCTGAAGACCCAAGTCCAAGAGAAGACCCAACATGATCACATGGTACTTAGGTAAAATCATGCATATGCATCTCATTGTTTTTCACAGAGGATAGATGTCACGCCCCTAAATCCGAGACCAATATTATATTGAAATATGGTGCCCGAATTTATGACGCGAATGAAATAATTAAAACATAAAATAAATCAAATGAAACAAATGTCTGAATAATACTTTTATTTGAAAATTAAAAGAATATTATCTTACAATATCAGAGTTTAATAAAAATACATAATATAAAATATTTGTTTAAATTTCATCCCTTTTCCCCCAACATCTAACCCAAAACAAATACATCAACAACACCCCAATAATACCTTATTCTTATATTAATGTATCTTATAAACATCAAAATCAACAACCAATCAAAAATTACTAAGAACATTTTATTGCTTCATACCAATTATAGTAATATAATCCACATATATCAAGAATTTTTTAACCCAAATAATTCATCTCAAATAATCACTAACATTCCATTGATATAACCTAAAATTAAATATTTCAATCACATATTATAATATCAATATATCACAAGTAGATATTAGTTATCTCAAACACTATACACCTTACATATTACAAATACTATTATTATCTCCACTAAACAATATACAAACTTCATTACCTTCAAGTTCATAAATCAAATAATAAGAGTTAAAAAAAGTATACAAACCAAGTGAATTTATAGTTATACTTCACACACAAAATAAATCCTTAATTAACAATACCCATCCTCCAAAATACCCAACATTATACCGAGATCATTTCTCTTCCCTAGAGGTATAATAGTGCACTATCTGAGGGACATGAGCCCATAGCTAATCACCCAAAATAAACCCTTGTGATTCCAGTATTTCACTTAGACCAAGTAGTACTATGACTTGGTACAAAAATCTCCAAAACAAAGAATTCTAATTATTAATATAGAATTAGAGACTAAATTAAAAGCCTATAATAAAACTTATAGATTAACTTATAAGTCTATAACAAAGCTTTATACAAAATAACCAACCATTATTTCACTCCTAATAATATATTCTTTTATACATGTTAATATACATGTATAATACCAAGTTGATGTGTTCATTTTAGTAAATAAAATTATGCACTAATATGAGATTAATAGATAATCAAGTGCAAGTAAAAATACATATAAAAGAGAAGCATATGTAAAACAAGATATACATATGTTCATAAACATAAAACATAAGTAATTGAACTTATCATATATTAAGCAAGATCTTATTCTTTAGCAAATAAGCATAAACATATGTAATTCAAGATAAACATATGTAAAACACAAGTAATTTAATAAGAACATAATTTATAACAAATAATCATAACTTTATGTAGAACAATATATATGTATGTACATAAATATAAAACATAAGTATAACAATAGAATATAATAACATGTATAAATATAATAACATGTATAGCTATAAATAAAAGACAAGTATTAAATAAATTAGTTATGATATAAGAATTCAGGTTATTATTAATATTTTTAGTCTTTAGTCCAAGTCCATGCAAGTTCATCAATGATTCTTCTATTAGAATCATCAAACTTCAAATTTGGTTATATTGTCCATCACAAGTCCAAAATAATCAAGTGAGTACACCATTTCAAAGGAATTTTCATAAGGAATCAAATGGTATAGTCCAAGTCAACATATCCAAGATGTCCAAGTCCATAAATGAAGAATGTCCAAAACAGTCCATAATTATATATGCTCTGTTTTTAACCATTTAACTTAAATTGTTACGTACTGTAAACTTGGCTACTAATTATGATATTCTCCAGATTAGAAGTTCAGGTTCTAAGCTTCATTTTGATATAAAGATCATAAAATTTGGCTAAGCAATGAGTGAGATATGACCACATGAAGTTATGAACAACAAAGAGGTTTTTCAGTGAGCATACCGGATAAATGCTTAGATACAAGAAGTTCAACCCGTTGGATGATCATGAAATTTGAACACAGAATAATAGACACAATATGGAACAACTTTGATGAAGAAGTCAAGATGATAAATTGAGCCGAAGTATATGTTTAAAGGTTCACAAGTTGACTGCCGGAATAACTTTAGAAAACAGGATTTAAGTTTTCTATAAAACTTATCCCTTTCTATTTTCTTCTTGCTTGTGCACTTTGATAAACTTAAAGATAAAAGACTATAAGGATGTATTCTGTACTTACATGAAATTGAGTGATCAATAGAAGGTTGGAAGATTGAATTCAAATTGGGACTTCACAAGATAACCAAGTTCTTGGACAAGGTTACTTTGACTAGTTAGGGATTGTTTTCTCTTCAAAGAGCTTCTAAGTGAAGTTTCTACACTATTGGGAGGCTGAAGTAAGAAGAGCTAGAGAGTAGAGAGAAGAGTATTGTGAATTGGCAAAGAACATAATAGCTGAAACCTTGTATTTATAGGCTAGAGAATACACTAACCTTACTTAAATTAGTTTCTAATCTAGCTAGTTAACCATAGTAAATAGGCAAGTTAAACAAAGACTTTTAGTCTACCTAGTGAACCTTAAATAAATAGCAATGTGCACAAAGACTTTGAAGACTGAAATTGGTGTGCTGGAAATGATGAAATCAGCAGCTAAAAAAAATGCTTAGGTCAATATATTAGATCATACTTGCATCACAAGCTTTAATCCCTTTCTTCTTGTGCTCTACATAGATTGTAAAAATCATAACTAAATCTAGAAATATGATTTTCAGGTGATTCCAACTCTAAGAATTTCTTTAAGATGTCTACTAGAAATCATTAGAAGACTATATCATCAAATAATGAACAGATTAATGCAATTTCTAAGGAAAATGTAACTTGGTTGGAATACCTTCAAAAAAATAGGTAAAACCTCCGCTGACCATAACTTTTTCATATGATCTCAGAATTTAACATGCCACATGTCTACGAACTCGTATCGAGTAGTTCTACGACTTTCATGAAGGAAGTTATCAGAGAAAATCAATGGATAAGAAAGTCAACTTTTGACCCCTCGAAAATAAAACATTTCGAGTCAATATTCGTTCCAAAATATTTTTATTTCACAAACTAGACAAGAGAACCAATTTCTATTCCCTTAATTAATTTCAAGAATTTCCTAAAAATTAGATATGAAGATTCGGGGTATTACAATAGAAGAAATGCTTCCTATCCTGTTTCCCAGAATACAGTTGGGATGGTTGTACACTCTTCCATCACGTAACCCAGTTCTCTAGGGTTTTCATGGCTTAGTTGATACATGATGCATTAGCCGACCTATGCTGCTGCTATGGCCGTGAAATATGCATTGGAAAAGCTGTTTTGCTATACACCTGTGATATCAACATGTTGTCTCTTATTTGGGAAAAGTTTTACTTTTTCCTTTTCTTGGTTTCATAAATGGTTTCAACTTGTTTCTTAGCTTTGTAAAAGGTGTTGAACGGCTTGATCTTATGGGCTCTCGTGCTGTCTCTGATATGAGCATTATCTAGCCTATAAATATGAAGCAAGGTGCTCCTTGCTTGGTTGGTTGTTTTGTGTGAAAATTGTCATAGCACATTTTCTTGTTCTGAGTTTCATTCATTGCATGTTCAGCTGTGCTCTAAGTCTTCCTTGTTGATTGTAAATCTTAGAGCTTGAATAAAAACTCTTTCCATAAAACTCATATTGCATTTGCATACCATGAGATTGTGATTGGTAGTGCAACAACCCGAGAAGTCTCCATGAAGAATTAGTTAGATGATAGCTAAGTTCTGAGGTTGGAACTTCTGGAAGTGTAAACACTTAGAGACAAGTGTGGTATAACAGCTCGTAGACTAGAAAGAGTCTAGGAAGGATAGAAGCGCGGCTAACTATCCCAGGTTGCTACAAACTTGTAAGAGGTGTTGAATTCCTTCTGGAAACTTTCATGTGTAAGCACTTAGAGACAAGTGAGGTAGAACAGGTCGTAGACTAGGAAGAGTCTAGGAAGGATAGAAGCGCATCTAACTATCCCAGGTTGCTACAAACTTGTAAGAAGTGTTGAATTACATAGTGGAAAGTTTGCCCTTCAAGAGTTAGGGGCACGCAGTTTTTCTCCCTGGATGCAGGGTTTCTGCGAGAATAAAAACATCTTTGTGTTGTTTATATTTACTGCAACTTTACTTTATATAATCTTTCAATTGTGATTCAGGATAGACTCAACATTTTCTATCCCTGAGAACAATTTAATACGAAAAAGTTGTCATTGTCCTATTCACCCCCCCCCTCTAGGACCTTCAGAATACGTACAAAAAACTCATCAAACCATCGATATTACAACCCCATATTTTTCTATTATGGCTATAATAATTAACAGTGTATCTTTAATATAATATGACTACTCCAACCCCATCAGAACTTTTGCAGGGACTATTGTTGATTCAGTATATTTAACATCTGAAATTTTGACCCTGAATATTAAATGCTCATCCATTTTTTCTTTTTGTACCGAAATTCTTATGAGATAGTGCTTATGACTTGAATTATTTTCTTGCTATGGTGCAGTTCTTTCTCTCATCCATATCACCGTCCCAACCCAAATTGAACATCAAATGCTTATAGTTATTTGGAAGTCAAATTAAAACGAGGTGTAGATGATTAGGTAGAGAAATCTGAAATTCATCGTCTGATGAGTTTTGGAGATCTAGGGTTTATTATTATCTATTTCAATTTTTTTTAAATATAGATTAAGTGACATGGTGGAAATTATAAATTGTGTGCAAATAATGATGTGGCATCTGCCATGTGGTATATAAATTTGGTACATATATTTAGGATCTCTAGCATCACTCTTCTTTCTATTTCCACACTTTCATTTTTTTCACTCTACATATTTCTCACTCTCTAATTTTGTAATACAAAGATTAGGTCTTTGATTACTCTATATCATTAAGTATTTTCTTTTTATAATTTATTTTCTTTTTTTGAAACAAGCAGAAACTTTATTAATCAATAGAGGATTACAATCATTAATATGAGCATCCTAAAAATGAGCAGTACAGACCACATAAGTGACCAAATCGATGAGTCTAAACCTAGAACTCTAATCGATGATTCAAAACCTAAAAGAATATATTTATTTTCTTGGCCTTACCACTCCTAATTAATCAATGTATTAAGTTAAATTCAATAATTGTTGTTTGTCATGACTCAACGTATACTTATTTAACCTTAATCACTATAAGTTATTATGGACGAAAGTTTATTCAATATTTTATATTGGAATAAAGTAAATAAATATCTCCTAAAGTTTCATTTAAAATTTCCATGTTTTTCCCTAAATTTTCTTCATTTCTCTCCAACATTTACGGATATGGATATTTCCTCGATATTTCCTTGATACTTGATATTTAGTCATTAACTTCAACACATGAATACAATCGACGTGAACAAGAAATCAGTTGACTTATATAAAAAGGGGTGTTCTTGACAATCAAATTGGATGTGGGGTGTAGAGATAAGAGATAAGGGTAAAATAGAAAATTTTAGGAAAAAAATTGATTTTGAGGAGTAGTAAGTCCTAAGTGTCGTGCATTTAGCCACAGCCTAATTTAATTTAATGGGAAAGCAAAGAAGAAATGACTAATGTAAAAATGAGGACCCAACTTGTCATATATACAAAAGGATAAATTGCATGTTTCTTAACTTTCACATTTTATTTATTTAAATTAAATACTTAAAACTTAAAATAACACAATAACAAACTAATTAAATAATTCAAACTAATAAAATAAGAAACTAACAAACACAAATTAGGGATATTGTAGAACTTCCCATTAAGATAATGCAAAATGTGTTAATCATGTTAGAATCCTATCGAAAAAACAACATTAGCAAGTTGGGGTACGGTGGACTTTTTGACACCAAAAAACCGCAAACTGGCCAAAACCGCACCGGACCGAAGAGATATAATCAGAACCAGACCAAACCGGACAATCGGTGCCTGAAATTGCACCAAACCGGCTATCTTGGTGCCGGTTATCGGTTCTGGGTGTGAAAAAATTGGGTTTAAACCGAACAGAACCGAATTTTTTCATTTTTGATATATTTTTTATTTTTTAGTATATGTGTCGTATCCTGATTGGTTTTTGGCTTCAAACCATAGACTTGTATACACATGAACATCATTTCTAACCCTAAACTCCTAAACTCCCCGATCTTATAGGCCCAATTTAAGAAAGCTTAATTTAAGAAATAATCAGCTGTAACTTTTAGCTTATGAAAGTAGCATTTTACCAACTTCTATAAGCTGCTGTCAAATGATGTAAATTATGAAATAAGTTTTTTTTTCTTCTTATTTTTAGTTTTTATCACATATAGTACCTTAACTATTTCTTAACCTGAACTTCAATTTTTGTTACAAGTAGTACCCAAATTTTTCAATTTCATCTCTTATGGTACATAAGGTCATTTTTGTCACAAATATATGCACTTGTTCTAAAAAAAAGATGCTAAAATAAAAAACTTTGGATACTACTTGTGACAAACTTTGAAAACTTTGGGTACTATTTGTGACAAAAATTGAAAACTTTGGGTACTATTTGTGACAAAAATTGAAGTTCAAGTACCACAAGAGATAAAATCGAAAATTTTAGGTACTGCTTGTAACAAAAATTAAAATTAAAATACCAAATATATAATTAAGAAATAATTTATATACTATATGTGATAATAACTTTTTTACTTTTTACCAAACATATTTTGCCACTTAACCTGAGCAACTTTCAAAAATAAATTAAGCCCTACCACTGCCTAACTCTCTCTTCCTCGCCTCCTTTCTCACTTCAGTAGTTCATTCACCAAAAAAAATCTTCATTATCAGCGATTTCGCCCTGAGGGTTGAGGCCATCTTCATCGATAGCGGAGAAGGAAGATTTGAGATGCAGCTCTTCATCAATTAGTCTCGATTCCATGCCATCCGATTCCTATAAAACCCTCAACGAAACCATCGCCATAAAGTATCGGTAACCGTCGATTAGTCTCGAATCGATCACCTTGTTCTCAGGTACGAAGGTAGTCGTTGTTCTTTATGTTCTTCCTTGTTTCGAAATACTTATTTCAGTTTCGTGTGATTTGTCTATTTTCTTTTGAGTTCTGCTATTGTCTAAAATAGAAGGGATTGGGTATCTGCTTGGATTTGTATATGTGAACTTGCTAGTTGTTAGATAATTTGGTTTCTTCAGTATACGTACTATTTGTTGATTAATGTGAGTTCTGTCCTTCCACCCTTAATAGACTTGCTTTTGAAACTGCTGTATGCCGCTACATATTTTTAAAAGTTCATTCTTTTGGTTATGCAAAACTCACTTGAACAGCGTTCCAAGAAATGCTTCATGTTCTAAAGACATCTAGTATATTCTCATTTTTGGGGCTATGGTTGATATGTAGAAGTTTTGTCACTTAATTTTTATCTTGGCTTTGGATGACAAGTCTTTCAAAGATATACTTGTTATATGAGATGTCGGGAGTTCTCTAGATTATCCTTTGTCCTTTAACTATTTTCAAAGCTAAGCTAGATTTACATTAGTTGTGTACGAGTGATTGACAGTAGATTCCTTTGCTCGAGGCATGAACAGCCCACATTTTCTTATTGATTTGCATGCATTCCTGTAAAAGGCAGATCTAGGTAGACCCAAAAATGACAAAGCAACCATCCTAGCTGATACAATTCAAGTGCTGAAGGATTTGTCATCAGAAGTAGACAAACTTAAAGCTGAGTGCACTTTGCTAAGATAAGATTTTGGCCGCCGCTGGTTTCATTGGATTTTGGCCACCACGAGCTGAGCAACTAAAAGCCGACTCCTCTATATATGGCTAGCAGGGATGTTGTAGATTGGTATTCTTGTGGTGTGGCTGAAATTGAGATCTACGACATAGATGCTGCATTCCGTTCGTCTCGTGCAAATGAAGCCTATCTATTCATCAACAACGAGTATGTGGTGTTGAACTATGCTCCAGGTACGACAAATAACAGCAGGGTGCTGAATGGTCCGCGTTTTATCTGCGACGGGTTTCCATCCCTCCAGGGCACAGCCTTTGGAGAATATGGAATAGACTGTGCTTTTGGGTCTCATAATCAGGATGAAGCCTTCATCTTCTCTCTTAATCTCTGTGCACAGATTAATTACGCACCAGGCACCACAAATGACGGGATAATCAAACGCTCGTTCTCCATCGGAGACATGTTCCCCTTCTTGAAAGGGACGGGGTTTGAAAGAGGTGTAGACGCCGCGTTTGAGTCGTCTGAAAAATATGAAGCTTACCTCTTCAAAGATGACAAGTATGCTCTTATAAACTACAATTCTGGCCACCTCATCCACCTCCAGCCCATCACTGACGGCTTTCATAGTTTGAAAAACACCATCTTTGCAAGTGGATTTGATGCAGCGTTTGCTTCCCATAGGACTAATGAGGCATACATATTCAAAGGAGATTCCTACGCACTCATCAACTTTGCTCCTGGCACCACAAATGACTACATCATTGGTGGCGTCAAGCCCATCCTTCCCAATTGGCCCTCTCTACGAAGCATCTTGCCCCGCAAAAATGTTGGATTTGACATTCACAGTCACAGTCTACCTCAAAAGGACCGTGTTCAAGATGAACTTTAAAAATTCAATCCATCTAATTGGATGCATAGCAGGCTTCGAATAAGGATTTCTAGTTTATCTTTTGGTTGGAGTAATAAAGAGCCTTGGTGTGTGCGGCCTGTGGTTGTTTTATTTTCTGGTTTCTGGGCATGTGTTTGTTGGCTCCCATCTTTCTGCAATGGAAATATTTTGATTTTAGAAAATCCTAGTTGCTCATTATGCAGTTCATGGTTGATTTTACAAAACTATTGTTGCCCACAATATAGTTTCCTTGTGTTCTTTGCTTTGGATCATCCTAGTTAACTTGTGATTGCTTGTAAAGGTCCATGCTGCTGCAACCATTGTTTTGTTCCAATTTCTCACTTTTGCTTGTTCCAGTAAATGCTTCTTCATTGTTGAACTTTTTGCAGGGAAGTATGCTCTCAGTTCCAGTCGGCAAATGAAGATACTGAAACCAAGGACAGCGAGCTAGTTCAATTTGTTTTCATTTATTTACAAAAGGTAGTCATTTACTCTGAGAACCATTTTAAAAACAGAAAAAGAAAAAAAAAATATGCAAAGTTGTGTATGTGCTTGTAGTTTGTTCACTTGTTGGGTCTCAAGGTTATGTCTTGGGCTCCTGTATTCTAAATATTAATAATAAGAATCATGAGACTATTACCAATAAAACAGCTGATTACAACGGAAATGTCTTATCAAAGGAGGCCTAACCGGTGTAACCAAAAAAAAAAAGGAGGCCTGACCGGAATTTCAATCCAAATACTGTATACTCATCCCATGCTTCACAATACTGTTTGAAAGAATTGAATAAAAAGGTACAAGCCCCGATGATTGATTCTTCTTGTTCAGCTATGTAATTATATATAAAATGAAATTTCTCATCGATTGAAAGGTATGGAGATAGAATTGGGCACTTTTGATCTTCTTTTGAGTGAAAAAGCTATGGAGTAGGGAGGCACCAATTACTAAGGCCTAGTTTGGCATTGCTGTGCTGTTGGGAGAATTGCTTTTGAAATTGCTGTGAAGGAAATTGCTTTTGAAATTGCTGTTAATAGAATCAGTTGAGTGTTTGGTAAACTAATTTTTAGAAGTGCTTTGAGTACGAAAAATAATTTTAGTGGGTTGGTAAACTGATTTTTAGAAGTGCTTTGACCGTATATAATTACCAAAATGGACATAAATACTAAAAATACTTTTAAATGTTGTTGGTTTTTTATTCCTTCTTTCATTTCAATCCTCCTACATTGATTTTGTTCGGGAGGTTTTGACAGAATGAATACACCATTAACAGTTCTCACAATTCAAAGAGAAATTAACCCAATTGAATGTAACACACAAATTAATGAAAAGAAACCAGCACCTAAGAAAAAAACCCAGAGCCCAGTTGCTGCAAATTCTTGACCACCCACCCTCAACCTCCCCGAATTCAACTAACCTCACCTTTGAACTTCAAATTCTTGACCACCTCTGCAAATTTCAGTCAAATGAAATTGAAAACCAAACAATTGCAACTGTATATTCCATTGTCTTGGAGTTTCTTCGACCCTTAAGACAAACATGAAGACAATTGCAGCTGGGTTTTGAGAGAGAACATCTGGGTTTCACGAAATTTCAAAACACACATCACTCCTTAGCACCATAATTTAACATCACAAGCTCAAGATCTAGAATCCCAGTCTCAATTCGATAGAAATACATAGGGAAAATTTTACTAGAAAATTACTGTGATTCGAGCCCAGAAATACAAAGCAGCTTATGTGAACAAGTATTTTGATTCGAGCCCAGAAGGAGGAGAAAGATGCTCATGAGAGATTTCAGTGAGAGTGAGAGCGAAGAGGAGGAGAAAGACGATGGAAAAGGAGACTGTTTTGGTGTAAATTTTATAAAAGAGATAGGACAAAATAGGAAGTTTGATCAATTTCATTAAACCTCCGTGTTTTGATTCTGATTTCCACAAAAGCAGGTTTCAAAAGCTACATTTTGTAGCTTCTCAAATTCTCAGTTGGGAGAAGCTAAAACTACCCAAAAGCAGCTTTTGAGAATTTTACCAAACATGCTACCGTAGGCCCCAAAAGTGATTTTGGTTCCAAAAGCAGCCTGGGAAGCATTCCCAAACTGGGCCTAAGTTGTGTTTGACCCAAGAAAAACAAAAGGTACCAAGTTGCGAGAGATGGCTGATGTGGAAATTCTAATACTCAAGCTAGTATTCACTCAGTATAAATGTATAATCATACAAAAGTTGATTGATTTTGTATTTCTTATTTTGCATGTAGATACTAACGTGCTCCGGAACATGGTAGAAGTTTTTCTTATTTTCTAAGAAAAGCATAATGAGAGCATCATCATACCCAAAAAAAGGAAGAGCAATATCTTAATTCCAATCTTTAAACTTGCAGATATACAGTATGAGATCCATGCAGTAGAGCAGCCATAGAATCCACCTCTTTAAATGACCCAAATTACAACCCCTTCATAAATCATTTTACTTGCAACCCCCTCATCACATTTCACTCTTGTTGGAATTCAGGCAGGGATTTGGCCGCGGGAATGAAGTGGAGAAGATAAGAACAATAAGAAAATATAAAGAGTGTGATTTCATTCAGGCGGGTTAGTCGGATTTTCGACTTTTAGGTCATTGTTAAACCCGTAGCTGTAACGTGCTTTAGCGTACTTCCTCATACATTGATGGAACAACAATATATCATAGACTTTTGTTCATTGAAGGTTCTTGTCGGTGTTTTGTTATTTGGTTCTTCATAGACTATTCTATTCAAGTGTGGATAAGTCTATGTTGATCTTCGATTCTTCACTTAAATAATTTTACTTTAATTATTTGTTCAATTAATGGAGTATTAGGTCGGATATCATGAGATTTTTTATAAAAATTCAGATACCAAAAATTACATTTGACCATAATACATGTATCATATGAAGATTTTTTTTTAATATTCAAGTAGTAAAGAGAATTGGCCAATTGGGCTATTTAGCTTTAATTTTGTCACTTCAGAAGGCCTTGGTCCAAGAGAAGAAAAAAAAACACTTTTTAAGATTTTGTTCCATAGAGTTTGATGTGCCTCGAGCAATGGGGTATTAAAAAAAGCAATGGGGTATTGTGGCCAATGCAAAGCAATGGAACACAACTGCCCCATGGGGAGCTGCCATGTAGTCGGAGGATCCCCTCCTGGCGAAGATTGACTCCACCGGGGGGGGGGAAGAGATCTTGCCGTTCATTTCGAAATGCCCCCCGGGGGGAAAAAGATATCGATTACGGGTGAGGAGGGACTCAATCCCTTGCTCCCCCCCCTCCGACGAGATCGATTACAACCCCTTCATCAAATGTGACTGTTCTGATAATGTCACTTGCCACATACCCAACTGTAATTAAGTCTTTTACTTTCTTTATTTTTACTTCCGTGTGACTCTGAAGAACTTCATTTCCAAAGAAAATTAATCTAAACCACTAAGCTTCTGCTTTTATGTTTAGATGCTCAAACCGCAACTTTTGTTTGTGTTCATGGGTTTGCTGCGTGCGTTTGTGCTTTTCTTTGGGTTTGTGAATGGACGTGCTTATATAGCTCTTATATTTTATAGATGCTACAATTCTAGAAGGAATGGAGTAAGCTAGGAAAGGAGTAGAAAGCGTTTCTTTTGGTCATTTTCATTGTGTGATTAGAGTTAGGTTATCCATCAACATGTTCGAGGAGCCTGATCTTGTACCAATTTGCTCAAGCTAGAATGAGGCGTGGCTTGCATGAGTTACCTATTCGATCACTGTGAGTAGGCTAATGGTTAGCTTAGTACGTTAGACTTCACAGCCTTCACCTATATATATAGTCGGTCTCAACTCTCAACTCAACTGCGCGCACCAAGCCGCCAACCCAAAAAAACACAAGCAATTTCATAATAGCTTATCAAAACCAAAACCAAAACCCCTCCACTCCGGCTATCTAAAACCCACCAAATTAATTATACACTAAACAAAACCAATTTCTTTAAGGGCCAGTTTGTTAAAGCTGAGCTTTTCTTATTTCTAATATTTTCTTCTTAGTTTTAAAATACTAATATACATAATCTTTAATATTTTTACTTTAATTTTTGTTAATTGTTTGATTTATTTCATTATCTTTTACTTAAATTAATTTTTTTCTATACAACATAATTATTTTTTAACAAATAATTTTTTAGCATGTTTCTACATCACCGACTATTTTTCACATTCGATTATTTATTATAATTTTCTGAAGTTAGAAAATTGAATGAAATATTTAGATTAAAAAAAAATAAACTCATTTACCTCAATCTTACCCACCATTTGATATACCGTTAAATTAGTTAATTGTATAATTGTCTCAAAAAAAATATTATTTTCTTCTTCCCTCTTATACTTTGGAAAATTATTTAAATTTTTTTCCAATTTTTATATTTTAACTATGAATTTTCCGAGACTCAGTTGTTTTTTTATATTATTGTTGCAAGTTAGAAATTAATTAAAATTAGAAAATTACTGTCGATTACCATTGATTTTATAATAGTTGATTTCATGTGAGTGATCTTCTCCTCGTTCTCCGACATCCCACCCACTCCTTCTTCCCTGTTTCCCGGAAGGGTCCCATCTTTCCCCTCACACCACACGTAGGTGGTATGGATCACTCTCAACACGAGGAGGGAGAATCGAAGGGGCTCACATCTCGATGGTTTCGATTCCCACCACGGAGGTAATAGATTCGTTTCACGAACCATGATGGTGATCTCCTCAAATGGATGAAAGGAGAGAGAGATCGAGAAAGTTCAAGGATTTTCCGACGGGTTTTCGATTCCGCACGAATCGTCCACCGGGCGAGGCTTCTCTCACGTCACGCTGGTATTCGTTTCTCGACGAGCCGGTAAGGAAGAATCGCCACCTCCGTCACTCTCCCTCTCCTCCTCCCCCGCACCGACCACCTCCCCCATGGCCCCGTAATTTTGGGCTGTAATTTTGCAAAAAGTGAGGACATAAACGGATTTTGTAAAATTTCATTAATGAACGGTATAGCGCTAGGCTTTTAAAAGCGAGAAGCTTGGATTTTGGGCCGTTTCCTAAAAGCCGAGCTTCTCTACCTTTTCCATTATTTCCAAACACCTGCCCGAGCGCTGTGCAAGCTCCACTAAAGCCTTACCAACGGCCCTAAGTACCTTGTTTCTCAATCTCAAGTCACATATCACTTTGAATTTGCCTATGGAAGGCAATTTTCAAGGCATCAAGGGTTTCATACCATCAAGTGCTTCCCCCATTTTGAGAACGCGCGCACCTAGCTTGTTGGCTCCATTTTTTTTTCTTTTGCTTATTTCAGACTTCCATTCCCATTTCCTAATTCCTTATTTCCTTTAGGAGCTGGATACAAGATCTCCCAACAACGTTAACAGAAGGTAGTTCATATCTAAACCATTTATAATTGAACAATATAAATAAGTGAATTTGTTATGGCATTAACTATCCTTGCTAATTAATTTAATTAGTTGTTACCTTTCAGGTATCAGCATTGTCACTATTCCGTACGCCTTATCAAGAGGAGGATGGATCACGCTTATCCTCTACATTGTCATCACAATGATGCATTCCATTCGTCTCATACAAATGAAGCCTATCTATTCATGAACAACGAGTATGTGTTGTTGAACTATGCTCCAGGCTCCACAAATGACAAGGTTGTCAATGGACTGCCTCTTATCTGCCACGGGTATCCATCCCTCACGGGCACAACCTTTGCAGAATACGGAATAGATTGTGCTTTTGGGTCTCATGATCGGGATCAAACCTTCATCTTCTCTTGGCATCTCTGTGCACAGATTAACTATGCACCAGGCACCACAAATGACTGGATAATCAAAGGCCCGTTGACCATCCCAGACATGTTTCCCTTCTTGAAGGGGACGGTGTTTAAAAGCGGGGTTGAAGCCGCGTTTGAGTCAACGGCAAAATATGAAGCTTACATATTCAAAGACGACAAGTATGCTCTTATAAACTACGGTTCTGCAAAGTTCATCACTGACGGCTTTCATAGTTTGAAAAACACCATCTTTGCAAGTGGATTTGATGCAGCGTTTGCTTCGCTCAGGACTAATGAGGCATACCTATTCAAAGGAGATTCCTACGCGCTCATCAACTTTGCTCCTAGCACCACAAATGACTACATCATTGGTGGCATGAAGCAAATCATTCTCAATTGCCCCTCTCTACGAACCATCTTGCCTCGCAAAAACCGTGGACCTGACATTCACAATCACACTGCACCTCAAAAGGACCGTGACCACGATAAAAATTCAATCCTAGTTGGAATAATAAAGGGCCTTGGTGTGTGTTGCCTGTGTTTGTTTGTTTGATTTAGTTTCTGGGCATTATGTATTTAGAATAAAGGATCTTTGCATATTGGACCTGTGTTTGTTTTAGTTTCTGGTTTTTGGGCCTGTATTTAGAAATTAGAATAAAGGGTCTATGTGTATTAGGCCTGTGTTTGTTGGCCCCATCTTTCTGCTATGTATGTATGCTTGTAGTTTATTGGGTCTCAAGGTTGTGCTTGGGCTCCTGTATTCTAAGTATTGATAAAATCATGAGACCATTACCAATAAAACTGATTAGAACGGAAAATGTCTTATCAATGGAAGCCTAACTGGAATTTCGATCCAAATCTGCCTTAAGAGAGGCCGAGCCTAATACTGGAAGAGCTTGCTTTCTGATTATACAACCACAATGTTGTATGTATGTTAATTTCTTCTTGCTTTTAATTATTTTCTGCATCTTATATTTAAACCTACTTGTTTCTTTGATGGTAAGATCAACAAAAATATTGAAAGAGAGGTTGTTTACGCTTGAGATATACAGTACTTGGTTTGTATAATATTAGACTCATAAATCCAAATGATTTAACAACAATCACCAAATCTTAGATAAAAGTGATTAACCGTCTTTTACCACATGGCAATATGAAAACAACAGGGTCTGCGTATAATTACTCTACCGGACGAGTAACGGAGGACAAAAATTGACGAAAATGTGCAGCATACAGGGGAATTGCATGTACTATGGGGTTCAACCTAATTCCTTTTACCCCTACTTCTTCTTGGTCCGACCATTTCCCATCCATCTTCTGCTTCGGCAGGCGGCTTGGTCTTTGGCTCATTAACTGGCACGTCTCCTGCATGAGACTCCGGTGTGTCCACAATCATGTTTGATGAATCATCTTTTCTCATGCTAGGATCTGTATCATCATCGTCTTCATCACTATCTTCGTCATCATTCACAACCTGGCACAAGTAAGGAGGAGAATGAAGAGTTTATTGCAATACAAATCATTTCAATTTAACATACTTGATCATTACTCAATTTCAAGCACTCTTCTGAGGAAGAAAGAACCTAAAACAACAAGCATTTTCTTAAACAAAAAAATTTGGCAAACTCATAGAATTGTTAAAACTCTTAATGCAGTGGGTTTTGAAAAGAACTTACCTGTCTAACATGAGGAGTAGGACCTCTTCGACTATTCGCTTCCTTTAGGCTTTCAATAGACTTGAAATTACAATCTAAACATTCTTCATGCATAATCATTATTTTTTCAGCTACCTGTGAAAAATCCAAAGCAAATTAAAAGTTAAAAACACAATAAAGATATAACAGCTAGTATAAAATTCCATCCCTCATATCCACTATGTTACAGATTCCCTTGGGCTTTCAATAGACTTGAAATCACAATCTGAACGTTCTGCATGCATAATTTATGAATTTTTCAGCTACTTGTGTAAATCTAAAGAAAAAAATAAACCATAAAGGTACTATCAGGTGTTCTGAAACAAAATATAGCAGCAAAATGTCACCTAAGAAAGTAGCGTAGCGACAAGCATACCTCCTCGATGCTACCATCCTCTGTCATGGTATTGAGAGAAAGCATAGCTTCATTAAGCATTTCCTCTAAATCATCTATGTAAAGAGGTTCTGCAAAAGAAAGAATACATAGCTATCAGAACTATAACAGTAATCATTATATCATATACCATGTATTTCTCCAAGACAAAGCAAATTTCACCAAATTAACTTAAAAACAGAAAGTACAGTAATATCATAGGCAGCAATTCACATCCTATGACACCTCATTTCGAACTTTTGAGGGAGGAAAAAACAAATATATCTCAGCACAAAATTGACAACTCATGTGGTAAAGATCCTTACTTTTGCAGATAAATTCCAATCTGAACTTAATTTTCGATTCTGATAAGCACAATTCAGAACCAACAAAAAAAAACCTTTATGCCAAAAGACCTGGATTTAACTCTTAACAAATCTAAACACAGCATTGGTGTAATAATGCTCTAAAAGAGATGCAGACAAATCAAAAGTACATATTCATTTTGCAGAAAGGAAAAAACTTGACGAGTTGAGCTGAGTTAATTAAGTACCGGTCGAGTGATTGACCCAGGAGATGATATCGGAGACGAGTTGCTCCGACTTGAGACGCGAGTCACGGCCACCCCACTCGTTCTCAACGGCCAATTGAAGCGCCGACCACCGAGACAGAACTAATCCTACGCCTTCTTGGAACACTGCTCCAGCCTCCGCCGATAGCTTTCTCTCAGGCTCCATTCTCAGGCTGTGTCTTGTAAAACCCTAATCCTAACCACTGACAATATGAGGGCTTGTGAGGAAATGTTTGATCTTGAATCGATTTTAGGTTATCACTTATGACCCAACTTCCATTTTCGGACTCGGGTCGGATCAGAAATTATTCAACCGAATACTAGCCCATTTTCCACAGGGTTGAAAAATTATGTTAAGGTCCTAAATTTGAAGATTCTTCTTTCTAGACCTCCTCCGTCTTTTTTGGTTGTTTGTTTCTTCCTTTCTTCCAATCCCCTAAAAGCTTCATTTTTATGTTGTGGTTTAGCTTCATTTTCGGCCAAGTCTCGCTCTCAACAAATTAATCAATGTAAATTTAACCGACAAAAAAATATAATTGTAAGTGTCTGTGATGATGCAAGTATAAAGATGTGATTGTTAAGTCTAACAATGTAGTTATATAGTGGTGTGGTGCAAGGTAATACATCGTACTAGAAGGCTCAAATGAACCCAAAATAGCATAAGGGCTCACAAGGAAAATTTCTCAACTATCTTGAGAAGAAGAAGAATCCAGTCCAGCTGTCCAGTACAAAAATATATATATTGAGAAGAAGAATAAAAATCACAACTTGCTATTTAAAAATTCAACTACATGTATCATGTGATGAATGTGTTTAGACCGAAAAAATATGTGATGAATGTGAATAAAAAAGAGTGATCGTGAAATGAGTTTAGCTTCACATACAAAGAGAAAAGAGTAACTTTGATGAGTGTTTTCTTATAAGTTTCCATCATGTTTCCTAATGGATCATGAGTTGTCACATTGCTAATTGGTTTGCAATTGGTTTTTTTTTTAATAGTTAGATATTAAATCCTGACCCTTGTTTCATGATCCAACTAACATTTATGGGCCTTTTTATTTATTTTCTTTTATAAAGTCTTGCTATGTCCACAAACTTTGGTCGAATTGAACCCACCTCTTCAGCTTGCTAACATTCAATTCAGACCGCCTGATTTGATTATCAGCTCATCTTTTATTTTTATTTTTTGGTTAGGATCATCACCTCATCAATTGGCACATACTCATGGACCATTTGTTAGTAATATTAAAGATTTATCAACAACTAAAATTACATACATAATTTAGTTTTGGACCACTAAATGGTTGGGGATGGGTACTTAAACTTATTAGACTTTATTTTTCCTTTTAAAGGGGAGCAGTGGACAAGTGAGAAGGGACATGCATAGTCATTTCCTAGGTCACAAAGCCTTAAATAGGAAAACTCAAAACCCCAAAGTATGAGCGACAGGGTGGAGCCATAGGAGGTCCATACATTGATTCAGACCCTTGTATTTGGGACAAAATACATTGAAATAATTGAACCAAAAAAAAAATCAATAATGAAAAGCCTCGCCCTTTAGCTGTTTGGCTTTGACCCCTCACCCTCTCTCCATCAAAGACTCAAAGTATATCGATACATGGTAGTGTGTAGCCCACAGAGGACATGAGAGACACACCCAAGTCTTTCAGTCTTTTCTAATAATCAACTCACTGGAAGCTTTTCTCTCTTTTATTTGTATCTCTCTCTCTCTCTCTCTCCTCTCTATCTCTCTCCCCCCCCCCCACACATTTCAGGAAAAAGAGAAGCTCTCAGTCTCACACATTGCTCTCTTTGTTTCTCTCTTCTTTTCTCTCTCTCTCTCTCTCTCTCTCTCTCTCTCTCTCTCTCTTTTCCACTCTGCTAAAGCAAAGCACCTTCGAAGTTCTGATCTTTGTGAAGCGCTCTATCTCTCTTTCTCTGTGGCTCACCCAAGCAGGTACCCTTTTTGGGCTTCCTTTTCTCTTCGCTTTTAACTGGTTCTGTGATTTGCTAGGTGGGTTTTTGCTTCTGTATCTTGGTTTTTAGCTTCTGGGTCTTTGTGGGTCTCTGTGGGTCTTTTGGATCCAATTTGTAGGGTCACTGTTTGAGATCTGAATAAATCTCGATCCTTTAATTTGGGTTCTTATCTGTTGCTGGATGGCATTTTGGGGTTTATTGAGCAACTGCACTGAGTAGAGTTTTTCTTAGTTTCCATGCCTCTTTGATCCATAGATTTGTTTTCCTTGGGAAGTTTCGTGTTTTCATGGGCAAAGGATTTGCATTTTGAGGTAGTTGACTGTGATTTTTGTGCTTTGATTGAGTTTTGACCTAGCATTTGCTGGGTCTCTTTGATTATCTTATACTTAAGGGTCTGCATGCAGCTATATGATTTTATTCCCATTTCTTGATTTTTTTTAAGTGGGTTTCCTACTCTTTCTGTTAATTGTTTATTAAATATTAAATTTTGATTTACTGCAGTATAGATTTTATTTCTCCGTGATATTCATGTTTAACCATTTAAAGGATGCTTGCGGTGATGTGGGTTTGGTAACTCACATATGGATCATGTTGATACAGTAGTGATTTTCAAACTTGTCCCCTTTTTGTTTATTTACTGTATTATATCTCTGTTGCATAGTAGTGAATTTTCTGTTTGTTTGTAGAAATTTCTTTTCAATTGATGGACTTGAAGATGAAGCTAATTTGGAGTGTCAATGGAGGGAGTCACTTAATGAAGTTGGGGGTTGAGCGATGGCTTTGTTCACTTTGATCTGTTATAGCAAGTCTGATTTCTGTGATGGCCTCGAAATCTGGCACCAGAACTTCCCCGGAAAATCAGAGGAAATTGACTGGTAGCCAGACAGCGGAAGGTAATTCTCGCAGACCTCCACCTTTACAGATTACAAAGATAAGCAAATCAGAGCCAGTTACTCCGAAAAAACTGCCCAGCCATGTGCAACAAGCTGCATCAAAGCAGGTTTCTATAGAAACCCACGAAGAGAGGAAATGCAAGACTCCGAAGGATTCTGCCAAAAATTTAGCTGATAAGTTAGAATCAAGTTTATCAATGGGTGATCCAAAACAGGTGCCAGCTGATGTGGATCTTGCAGTGAGTGAGACCAGGAATTCACCAGAAGGTGGTGGTGATCAAGAAAATAAAACATTAGAAAATGGTATCAGCTCAACTTCAACGAAAGTCAGTGATGGGGCAAGTAGTCTTGCCAAGACTAGTGGAAGTGCCAAAATTAGTGATCGAGCTGAGTTTGTTGAGAGTGGGAAGAGCAGTATTTGTAGAGGTAGCACAAGCACTGATGTGAGTGATGAAAGTACTTGTAGCAGCTTAAGTAGTGCTATCAACAAACCTCACAAGGCAAATGACATTCATTGGGAAGCCATACAGGCTGTTCGTGCAAGGGATGGTCTATTTGGTTTAGGCCATTTCAGGCTTTTGAAGAAGTTGGGCTGTGGGGATATTGGAAGTGTTTATCTTTCAGAGTTGAGTGGAACAAAATGTTATTTTGCAATGAAGGTCATGGACAAAGCATCTTTAGCTAATCGTAAAAAACTTCTTCGGGCTCAGACAGAGAGAGAAATACTTCAATGTTTGGACCATCCTTTTCTTCCAACCCTATACACCCATTTTGAAACAGAAAAGTATTCATGTCTGGTGATGGAGTTCTGCCCTGGAGGTGACTTGCACACACTTCGGCAGAGGCAACCAGGAAAGCATTTTAGTGAACAAGCTGTGAAGTAAGTATTCTGTCTACTCAAGCATTTTATTTAGTTCAAAGGGTGGCAAATAATCTTCACTATTGTCAGTTTGAGCATTTGTGGCTCACATTGTTTATTTGTGTAAATATCAGCTGTCACCCTGGTTTATTGGCTTATTGCTATGTTACTGTTAGAAGGATACCAATAAGTTTCATGATTTGGCATAAAAGTCTGTTCTTTGTTCTGTTAGTATTGAGTATTGAATGATCTGACCTTAATCAAACTTTTATACTAAAATTACGCCACTTGCCCAAACACACTTTATTCTAGAAACTCTTGCTGTTATGTGATACACTTATGTTGTTTCTGGGTTGGTGATGTTGACTTCAACCTAAGGTGGTGATGTTGACTTCAACATAAGGGACCACCTAACCTAGTGTCAGAATAAATACAAAATGATAGGCATATCTTTTGTACAGCTGCAATGTTCAATCCTGTATCACCTCATTGCAAAGAAATGAGCTTGCTATGGAGGTTATTTGAACTGTTATTTGATATTGATGGTCATTATTATTTGTCTTCTGATATGCAGGTTCTATGTAGCAGAGGTTCTCCTTGCGCTGGAATATCTTCACATGCTTGGGATTGTTTATCGTGACCTCAAGCCAGAAAATGTCCTTGTAAGAGATGATGGGCACATAATGCTTTCAGACTTTGATCTTTCCCTGCGCTGTGCTGTCAGCCCAACTCTAGTTAAGTCTTCAGCTCCTGAGTCTGATCCCTTGCGAAAGAACCCAGTTTATTGTGTGCAACCCACCTGCATTGAGCCCTCATGTATTCAGCCAGCTTGTGTGGTGCCTACAACATGTTTCTCTCCTCGATTCTTTTCAAGTAAATCCAAGAAAGACCGAAAACCCAAGAACGAGATGGGAAACCAAGTCAGCCCATTGCCAGAACTTATTGCTGAGCCAACCAATGCTCGCTCGATGTCATTTGTTGGGACTCATGAGTATTTGGCACCAGAAATTATCAAAGGTGAAGGCCATGGCAGTGCTGTTGATTGGTGGACTTTTGGGATCTTTCTGTATGAGCTATTGTTTGGTAAGACCCCTTTCAAGGGATCAGGGAATCGAGCGACTCTGTTCAATGTCGTGGGTCAGCCACTGAGATTCCCAGAGACACCAGTTGTTAGCTTTTCGGCAAGGGATCTGATAAGGGGCTTACTAGTGAAAGAACCACAGCATAGGTTGGCATACAAGCGTGGAGCTACGGAGATTAAACAACATCCCTTCTTTGAAGGTGTTAATTGGGCTTTGATTAGATGCGCAACCCCACCTGATATCCCAAAGCCAGTCGAGTTTGAGCGGCTTTCAGCCCCCATAATGTCATCTAGTGATAAAGCTACTGCTGCTGCCTCTCATCCAGATCAAAACAATTATCTGGAATTTGATTTCTTTTAATTATTTTCAGAACTGGTATGCCATTTGCCTTTTTTCTTGAGATGTAGAGTTTCTGAACATGTTGATCATGTGGAATTTAGGGTTTGTTTTTATGTTCATAATGATCATGTGTTTGGTGTTGTTATAAACAGAAATTTGTACTGCAGCTGAAAGGTTGATGCTGTGTCCAAAATGTGGATCCTGTTCTACCTTTGATGTGATAATAACAGTATATTACATTGAGAATGGTCTGGGTGATGTTCATTCAGCCTTGTTAAAACAACTAACCCATTGGGTATTTCATGTAATCATGAATAGGTTTTGAACAACCTAATTTGTGAGTTGCAGATACCCCTGGAACAGTTTGCATGAACTCTGTGGTTATATAGTATATGAGTTCATTTGTTTTCCTAGTGAAGATGACTCGTGTAAAATGTGACTTGTAAAGTTTAGTTATTTGAGTTCACATATCACATATGAACCATGTGGAGATTCCCAATATCTCATATGAGCCATTTATCTTTCGTAAGCAAATTCTCTTGCTCAACTAGGGACCTAGATAATTTTCCAAGGGAATTGTATCAAGTAATGTATGGTGAGTTGGTGACGAAGTCAAATTTAACGGTTTTGTTTTAATAAAGTAATTTTTATGGCTTAGAATCTAAGGGCTTCTTCCTTCAATTAAATTTTTTTTTATGGTAAAGGCCCGATCAAGGTTTTATTTCCTGTTAAAGCCCTAAACATGGGAACTCACAAAACCTTCTTAAACCTGTATGCCAAAAATCAGATTTTGGACACATAACATATCGTCTTGAAACTCTTGACGTAACGAAGAATTTTGACATGTGTAAATATTTTTTATTTTTTTTAAAATTTCGCTTAATTTAGAAAACTAATTTACATAACAATTGGTCTTCAAAACGTTGGAGAGATTATATTTAGATTTGGTGGCAACAAATATATTCTTTTCCCTAATTCTTCTCGTTGCAAGCAGTGGCGGAGCTCCGCCACTAGTAGACCAGCAGGGGCCCTGCCCCTACAATTTCTCTTGATATGTAACTAGTGCTCTAATTAATGGTTAATAACTTTGAGCTTGCTTGGTTGGGGGCTTTGGACTAAGACTTGGAAATTCCTAGTTGACCAAAAAAAAACAGACTTGGAAATTCCCCTTCTGTAGTTCTATTTGTTGGGTATGCCCAACTATTGTTTACTCTTTTTTTCTATTTGAATAAAATGCTTAATAAGGTTTATGTTATGTATAAGCTATTCAACATTGGTATTGGACAACTTTTAATTTTTAAGTAGTTTTGGATACAAAACTGTTGGGTTTTGGGAGCAATAGTGGCAGTGAGATCAAACTACATAATCACATTGAGATGTTTTTGTAAACTTGAACTATAGGTTTATTGGTTGAAGGCGAATATTAGTTTATGAGACATGGAGCATAATTTGGACCATGATTCTGCTCAATACATACTCTTCATCCTGTTTTTCTTGCTTTATTGAATTCAGGCCATGGAAGCAGAACTGGGATTTACAGAGACTAAATTATAAGAGACTTCCAAAAAAGAGTAGGGTTCCTGTGTTGAATGTTGGAATGATGGAAATGGGAAATGGTAGTTGGTTGGTCTCCTGCAATGAATGGTTCTTAACTTCTTATAAACTTAATTTTGATGGTTCCTTGTTAAATTTTGGTCATGAGCTACATCTTTACCTTATTATTGGTTTTGAGTGTGTTCAAATTTGGTTTATTGTGGACAAAAAGACTTTAGATCGGTCATTTAGGAGTTGAAGGTGATTGGCAAACTCTTATTAAAGATGGTGCAGCATATATATCAAGACCCAGTTTCTATAGCTTGGAGAGTCAAGTCCCTATGTCAAGACATTAAAGAAAAAAAGAAAAACAAGAAAAAAATAAACTACGGAAAATAGTTGGACACATGGAGACATTCTTGCCACATAGAAGTTTGCTTCTTTTAAATAATTGTGGGATACAAAACTCAGCATCTATTCCATGTTGAATAAGGGGACCATATGTCTTGTTTGGTAATTACTAAGAAAAACCCACCCATGAAAGAAAAATTATTTTCAACATAAGAGCTTTGTTCAATAAAAAAAAACATTTGAACTCTGTATGTAGTACGTCCTAGCCTCCGGCTAATGTTTTTTTTTTATCAACTAGAAAGAAAATGGGATAAACATTATACACATGAGTTATTGACAGTTTACTTATTATTTATATCAAGAATATTGACTTGGATAATTTATAGTTTAAAGATGTCGGATCTGTTTGGACTCTCGCTCGGTCACTACTCCTTCGAAGCTCAAGTTAATTTAGATGATTATTGGAGCAGTATAACAGTATGCGAGAGTTATCACTTACCATTAATGATGAGTAATTGCTGTATTTGTAGTGAAACTGATAATAGTTCTCCTAACTTGTTTTCGAGGTAAGACTCATATGTCCGAGTGAGCATATGAGTCTGCTTGGCGAGGTGCCTTGATGCACCGATAGATACAGTCTCGGACATAGTATGGTATGGCCATAGCCCAGGGCCTAGAGTGTGGGTTCTCGGCAGTAGATCGGGTCCACCTATGAGACTCACACGGACCCGATTCGGTCTCTAATGATGTATTTTATGGTTGAGGTATGTAGTATAAACATTTATAACAAGAAGTCGCCAAAACAAACTCAACATAACAATCAGTCCTAGCCTCCGGCTAATGTTAAAATTGTTGAATGTTACGAGACATGGACCGGAGGCTTTAGTCAAAAAAAGCTGCATTTTGCACCTTGCTATTAATTTTAAGGTAATAATGATAATAATAGCAACTCCACGTATTTTTTTATAGGCCACATATCCTCACACCACGCCAGACACCAGTTGCCTCGTCTCTTCTTTCATGGACTCGCATAGCTGCTTGGTCAAAATTTGGTATCTGGGCATTACATTGAGCTAGCTTTCCATGTGTGCCCATGTTGAATTTTAATTTTATTACATAAAATTCAATAATCCCTATTTTGAATATTCCCATCTTATGAGGACTTAAAGTCAACCATATTAATGACATAAAATCATATTTACAAAACTAAATTATTTAATATTTATACCACATTAATGACATCAAATTGTCATTAAGCAGACCCATGATTAGTGTAATTAATTATCTAAGGGTGAGAATATTTCCATTTTAGTTTTAATCTAATATTTTAATTTAAACAAAAAAACTCAATATTATTTGTTAAATTGAGTACCAAATGATGTAGCACTACTCTTTCATTTTTCAGATAACCCGTTGTAAGAACTAAGAAGATTAATTTACAAATTCTGGTAAATATGGTAAGTTTGTATATTCATATTATAGTTTTACTTCATTATTGCCGCATCAGCTAAAAAAAAAAAAAAAGAGGAGGACATTTCTTTTAACTATTAAAAAGGAGGAGGAATATCTTAAAGCAAGTATGTCTAGCTCTAGTTAAGGCAACATTGCACAAGAATATCTTCCCCCTCATTAATTGGAATCTATATAATGTAGAAGATTTGGTGGACAAATTTGGTGCTTAAGAAAGATTCTTTAAAAAATTATCCCCTTGATAAAAAAGAAGAAGAAGTTATTCACTTAATTATTTTTTTACGAAATTAAAATTAATAAAAAATTACAATTATTAATAAAAACATTATCGAGATTGAATACTCGAAGAATATCTAACAAAAGTTATATGAATATAGCAAAGCATATATGCGACAACACTTTCATACAAACGTCATAAAGAAGAAGTATAGCAAATGATAACTGACATTGTAATTGGAGTCATCAACAAAAAGGAAAGGTTTTGGTGATTATCAAAGAGAGGTTGTCCTAAACCTAAAAACTGATTAGATCTTCTTTTTACTTGCAAGATAAGAAGACGCATATTTTTACTTGTATTTAATTGAAATATGTTGGCTAATAAGTAATAAGTTACCCAAAAAAATCAACCAACTAATAAGTTACCAGCTTATTTCATCTAGTAGATGCATGAGATGACTGCAACAAACTATCAGTTTGCGGATAGATGCTCTAGAGGATTTTGTTTGCAGTTTGGTTAGTTTAGTTTATTTGTTTATCGAAAAAAAAGAAAAAAGACTTCAACAACTATTTTTTGGTACCCTTTTGTTTTTACCATGATGTTAAACTAATCTGACCTAAACCATTAGATATTAAAAAACAGATTTCAGGCAGAAAAAGACAAAACAACCCCACGTTTGTTGGTCTTTTAAATAAATATCTTTCCTTTTCAAAAATTTCCTATTTTTCACCGTTTAATTTTATTTGTATATGATGATGACATATTGACATTAAACCATTGCCTTAAAAAAAGCTTCAATCATAGTTGCGGTGCTCAGAAAAGTACCCGAATTGTGTTTGTTAAAAGGACACCTCCTCTCTCTCTCTCTCTCTCTTCCCAAAGGTTCTCTCTCTCCTTCTTTCTCTCTAGATTTGGTGAACCAGTTCAAGTTTTTGTAATTTAGAGCACTGAAAAGTTAGGGAGACAGAGAGAGTCGGAGTGAAATTTGAACTAAATTTGCAGTATTTATGTTTAAATATCTGCATAGGACACCGTCTGAAGAGAAGATGGGTATTCCTGATCCAGAAGCGATCAAGCAGTTTCAGTTGTTAATGGAGGAAGGTGAGTTTGAAAAACCCACTTGAAATATGTGAATGGATGATCCTCTTATTTGATCTATACCCTGCTAAATTTGATTTGATTTGATTTTTTTCTTTTTTTGGTCTTTTTCTTCTGAACATTACAGTTGATGAGCCGCTGAAGAACACATTTGAGGTTTGCTCGATCTGTTCTCTTAAAGTTGTTTACTTTTGTGATTTGCTACACCAGATAATGAAACCCTTTACTCCAGTCCCTGCAGTTTAATCATTTTGCTCTACTTTTTTGGCAACGCATACTGTTAAATCGTAAATCAGTTTTGTGGATTTGATCTGGGTTTCTGATGTTATGCATTTTGGGGTTTTCCTCAGTTTGTGCTGGGCTAAACCCCTTTGTTAAATTAGATTGATTACCATGGAAGTTCATCTTCTATGTTCTTCTTTACCACTGGTTCGAAGATAATTACTATATTTATTAATCAATACTTGATCATTTTGATCTTGTGAGTATTTCGAAAGAGAAACTTCATCTCTTGTTTTTGATGAGGGGAAAAGTATGAATCCTTGCTGTGATCGCCATATTGGGCTTTAACAAAGTTTTACTAATCGTATGTCATGTCAGTTTTATGGTGTGAATTGACGAACCTATATTTTGTTTTATAACGATCATGTAGAATTTACTTGAACTGAACCGTACTTCAACACAAGTGGGTGTAATGTACGCGTTCCTATTCTCGGCTATGCATTATGAAGGCCCTCGGATATATGAGAAGGGATAATACTTTCTAAATAAATTATATATCTTTTTCTAACTAATTGCTAGAGCTTGTCTTTTCTTACATCCTAGCGAGAGAAAAGAAAGCAAAAGGAAAATCATAGAGATGTTGCAAAATTTTTAGAAAATATAGCTTGGTTTGTGGATTGTTTTTGTTTTGGGAAGTTGATAATTTAGTGTTTTTTTTTCTTTCTAATTTATTACCTGCGCAAATGAAATGTAACTTTTAATTTAAATAGTTCCTTTTGATCTTCAGAATGTGCACCAAGGGTATCCAAATGAGACATTTGTGCGGTTTCTTAAAGCAAGGGACTGGAATGTTGGCAAAGCCCACAAAATGGTTAGATTCATTAAGTTTCCTTAATAGAACTATAATGTTACAAGTTTGTCATTTATGCTTTGGTTTGCTTAACTAACAAAGTGGAAATTGTTCCAGTTGGTGGACTGTTTGCAATGGAGGATAGACAACGAAATTGACAATATATTGGCGGTGAGTTCTCGATCAAGAATTATTGGATAAACATGAATTCTTGTGACCAATCACATGTAACTTCTCTGTTTGATGCTTGTCTGCCTGATATTTTCTTGAATCTATGTATTTAGAATGTTTCAGAGAGGGATAGCTTTCTATAAAAGCATTGATTAAATACTTAAATCTTGAAAAGTTAGTGATTTAAATTTGAAAGGTTTTTATGAAAGGAAAACACCCTTGTTATTGTTAAATGAGACTACTGCTGTAAATTTCGTTTCAAGAGCACATATGCTTTGTTAATCATGAATCTCAATATGACCTCTAGGAAGTCTTTAAGGTAAGGCGATAACTTTCGTTTGCAGATTTGATTCCTTTGCTAATTATTGACATACAAGTAGAAGCATGACACTGAGTTGCACCTTGGGTAAATCTCTGCTTTCAGTTGCATTCAGAGAGCTTACATTGCACTTTTGGTCAGTAGCCACAACTTGTTGAATTTTAAGGCAGTACGGAAATCTAGACACACACAAGTTACAGAGAAATGTATCATTTGTTAGAGGGGATAATGCATCAAATTTAGACATAAGTTTATGGAAATTAGTAATAATGTTGATTATGTCTATTCTCCTTAAGATTTTTGTGGGTCTCTAGCATATTTTGGATTTATACTTGAGACATGTTGAAAAAGTAACTCTATACATAATTTGATGACCAATGATGATTTTATTTTCTAAATACAGAAACCAATCATCCCTACTGATTTGTACAGAGCAGTGCGAGATTCTCATCTTTTGGGATTGTCTGGTTACTCAAAAGAGGTAGTCCTTGATATCTTGATTTGTCATGCCTTCCATTTCTACCATTGTGTCCTGCCACATCCACCTTTTCCACAAAAGGGCTGCTGTGTGACCATCTGAATTGTTTTTCTTTTGGCTGCAATAGTTGATTAGTCATGGCTCCCTCATGGTCCGTAATTTCAGAATCACGATTTTCATGTTGTCCTGTTTATTTTTTTCCAGGGTCTTCCTGTCATTGGTGTTGGTCTTGGGCTCAGCACATTTGACAACGCTTCTGTAAGGATAATATATGTTTTTATAATGAAAATTCATGGACTTTGGTGCACTTGATAATATATGTAATGGATATGTATATACATGCATTTACACACACATATATAATGATAATATATGTAACGTATATGTATATACATGCATTTAGTCTATATATGTACTTTCTGTAAACACAGCGAGGTTCAGGTTTGTAGGCCTTTATGTAGTATTTTCATTGTTTCGGTGGTATTAACTTGTGTGATTCGTTGTCATTGTAGGTAAATTACTATGTTCAGTCACACATCCAAATGAATGAATACAGAGATCGTGTAGTTTTAGTAAGTACTTAAGGTTGTCTAGTCATCTTAATGACAGTTAATTTATGTGTAGCCTGATTTTGTTTTTCTTTTGTTTGTAGCCTTCTGCAACGAAGAAGTATGGCAAATATATTGGAACCTGTGTGAAAGTTTTGGATATGACTGGTTTAAGGCTCTCGGCGCTTAATCATATTAAGGTATCTCTTAGTATATCTTGAGCTTCTATCTTGGTCTCTGACCAGTCAAAGTCTTCTTATTCTCGTGTGAAAATTACTTTGATGACAGGGTTTTTTTTTGGATTTTTTTTAGGTTTTACCTTTTTTTCCTTCGACCCAAAGAAAAGAAAAAAGAAAAAAAAACTATTTGGGCACAATTGACTCAATTCTTATCATTTCTTTTTCTTAGGGCCCGTATGATTGACACTTTCTCTGATCTGTTGATGCAGCTTTTGACTGTTATCTCTACAATAGATGACTTGAATTATCCAGAGAAGACAGATACATACTATATTGTCAATGTCCCATACATATTTTCAGCATGTTGGAAGGTTTGTATGCCCAGATCAACGCACACTTTGAAATAAACACATAAGAAAAAGAAAGCATGATTATTTGTGGTTTGCCATCTTGAGACAGAATTATTAATGTCTAAATTCTTGACAGGTGGTAAAACCTCTTTTGCAAGAAAGGACAAGGAGGAAAATCCAGGTTCTTCAAGGTTCTGGGAAAGACGAATTACTGAAAGTAAGCATGTTCTTTTAGTTCAAATATCACCATTGGCTTCCTATTCTACTTCTGGTTTGCCTTTTTGGTGCTGTTTCATAATGGAGATATCTACTTCTGTTCACCTATAGGTTAACTTGAGCACTCGAAACCAATTTTGTTCTTCTCCAGCTGCATTTGTTCATCTGCATCATGTTCCATTTCTTTGATGGTGACAATCTGACCTGGAAATGTGTATGCAGATCATGGATTATTCGTCCCTCCCTCATTTTTGTAGAAAACAGGGCTCTGGATCATCTCGAAATTCAGAGAATGGACAAACTAGTAATTGTTTCTCCTTGGACCATGCTTTCCATCTAGAGCTCTACAATTTTGTCAAGCAGCAAGCCATTCGCATGGAGTGTGTTGCACCAATCAAACAGGGATCCTTCCATGTCAATTTTCCTGAGCCAAACCCAGAGGATGCAGAGATTGCAAAAACCATAGAAACTGAGTTCCACAAGTTTGGAAATCACAATGGGATCCCCAAGTCACTAAATGGCCTAAGAGCTAACGGTTCTTGAATTTTTTTTTTGTCCCTGTATGACAGTTACTAGCAACTGTAGCCTACATGATAGTGACAATATTTCTATGAGATCAGAATGTTCTCAAATTAATTCTATGTATTAGTGTATGCTTGCATCAGCTCGATGCAGATTCTTTTATGACAAAAGCTAATCTGGTGTAATGAAATACCACCGATCATAATCTTTCTTCCATGTGTAGTTTCTATCGGAGATAATCTGCTCCATATATTGCTGAATCCCACTCGTGTATTACATGTTATTCAATATAGTAAAGAAATAATCTAAATTTAACTTTACATACAATTTTTTTTAAAATAATATCTGTTATTAATTAATTGAATAATTGATACTAAAATGGTCCTAGGAGTCTAGGACTTCCGTGTCAAGACTCAAGAGACGAGTACTGGAGAGATGATTTTCACGGTGTTCATATTCTCGATAAATAAGAGAGATTTCACTTTTGATGAATACTATATGTTACAGCAAATGAATTTCTTTATTTTTTTTATTTCTTCTCATTACTCTAAAGATACTAAAGAAAGAGATAGATAGAAAGAAGGGGGATAGAGAGAGAGAGAGAAAGAAGAGGTGTGTTATTAACATTTTACATTTTAGGGTGTGTTAATAACAACACCCTAATTTTTTATTCATGCTTATTAGAGTTAATCAGCAGGTCAACTTCCAGGTCAAGAGAATTGATGAGAATTATTTTCTCGGTGGTCAAAGTTTAGATAAATTAGATCTTTCAAAAAAAAAAAGTTTAGATAAATTAGAGAGGTCTTACATTTGATGATTAATGTGTTTTATAGTAAAAGAACTTTTCCTCGGATCAAAAGAGTCATGACATTACCGGATTCCACTTGATTATAACCGTCCAATTTAATTTTTAAAACTCATTTGGGATCCCAAGAGGGTCGAAAAACATTTGGAAATGAAACAAGTTAGACAAGATTAACAAAAAATTCAAAAAAACAAAACAAATATAGATTAATATGTCATGTACTTTTGCCGTGACATATTCGATGGGACAAGCAATTTCTTAATTTTGTTAATTTATTCTCATTCATTTTTGTATACGTGCTTAATAGAGTTAATCAACAAGCCAACTTCCATGTCGTATATTGGAAGTATTAAAGGACTATGCTTTAATCATAAAGTCCAAGAACCATAATAACTAAATCCTTTAACATTTGTTCAAACTTAAAAAAATATATATAAATTATTTTTGAAATACCTGTAGCGACGAACAATTTACCAATCTAATCGAAAACCCGAAATTGATGACAATGTATTGCCAAACAATAGAGTCCAAGAGCACTAATAACTAAATTATTTTATATTTCTACAAACTTAAAATATATTTTTTAACACCTGTAGCGACGAATTGTTCGTCGCTAAAAGACGCTCCTAATTATTATTTTTGGTTTATTTAATTTGATGAAATAAAAAAGACGTTTTTGGTACTCGAAAGGTCTCACGTTAAACTACACTAAGACTCTAAAATTATTTTAGAAACCTGTGCAAACCGTATTTGAGAATTTCAAAGATACCATTTTTTTATAGAATCATGTGCTTGAATAAAGAATTTTTTCTCAATTTGACACAGTTAACAAAAGTAAGTGAAAAACCGATTTCTGTAAATAATGTTTTGCTAAATCTCGTTTTTATCGTTTAATCATAAAGTCCAAGAGCCCAAACAATTATATTCTTTTACATTTGTGCAAACTTAAATATATATGAATCAAAAAACCCTAGCACGAGTTCTCTCGTGAAACCCTAGTTTCCTACCGCAAACCCTAGGTTTGCAACCCTTATTCAATCCAGTTTTTCGTTCTCTTCTTCATTATGGCTTCCATTGATGCTGTTACTGCAAGCTTCGCTGCGTCCTTAGCTATTGCAGGAGGCGGCGATGGTCCTATCGACCTTGAGAAACTCTCTGGTGGAACTGTACGTCGATCCTCTCAAAGTTTTCTCTTGGGTAAGATTCTTCACTCAAAGCCTATGGACTCTTCTCTTGTTAAGAGCCATTTCCAGCGGATCTGGACTTTGGAAAAGAGAGTTCGGGTTCAAGAGAAGGGCGACCTGCTTCTCTTTTCTTTTGATTCTGAGAGAGATAAGCGGAAGGTTCTCCGTGGAGGGGCTTGGAGCTTCGACAAAGCACCTGTGATTTTGGAGGATTACGATGGCATGGCTTCTTTGGTTGAGGCTCACTTGCGCCATATCCGGTTTTGGGTTAAGGTTGAAGGTATCTCTCCTGCTTTTGAAGAACCGGCAAACTTCAGGCTTATTGGTGACCTTCTGGGCGGCTATTTGGACTATGATAAGATGAAGTTTCGGCAAGGTATTGTTCGTCTCTTTATCCAACATGACATCTCTAAGCCTGTGTTCCTTTCTCGGGTGGTGAAGTTTATGGAAGGGGTAGAGTCTCTACTCAAATTTACTTTTGAACATCTGGTCGGACGATGTAAGAAGTGTTTTTTGATTTCTCATGTTGGGGAGCCGTGTTCCTTGGCTTCTGAGGCTGTCCCAGGTGAGGGTTCTGCACGTGTGAAGCTTACTGGGTTTGGTTCTGCTGATTTGGTGCCCAGTTCTTCATTTGTGTTTACTTCTCAACCGCCTAGACCTATTGGGTCCTCGCTGTTTCAGAATGTGACGTCTCTTCCTCCGCTTGTGAAGGAACGTCGATCAATTGTGATTCGAGATTTGGGGTTGGCCTTGGATCCTCAAGTTGTTGAGAATCATGGTTTTTCAGACATTGGTGCCGTGAGGGAGTGTGTTTTGGGCAAGCACTCGCGTGGGATGGGGATTGATTCATCTCCCAAGAAATTGAAGTTGGATTGGGCTATCCGCCGACCGGTGCTTGAGGCGGCTGCTTTGGGTTTCCAGGAGGTGGTTACGGGCAATGGAGGGAGTGATGAACTTCTGGTCAAGCGCAAAAGAGGTCGTCCTGTTGGGGCTCGAAACAAGAAGGCCAAGTCTATGAAGAAACCTGGTTTGGAGCCGCTTCGTCTCACTTACCCGGTGCCATCTTCTCACATGCCTTGCTCTACTTTTAAGGGCAAGGGTAAAGCTAGCCACTAAGTTTGGCTTGGTAGCCTATATTGATGACATATGTCGCTGGAAAGTTAAGCTAGGAGGATTTGGTTGCACCACAATTGAGTGCCTTGGCGATTAGATTCTCTATTTATTAGGTTAGTTTTCTTGATGTATTTCCTCAATATTAGGCTCGTTTTGAATAAAGCGAGCGAACATGGCATAGTGAGCGGTGCTTTTAGTTTCTAGTAGTTTAGCTGACCCTAACAAACCTGGGATCAGACCTAGGAATTAATCTATGTACCGTTCTTTGGTAATGATATTAAGTATCGTCTTTTCCCCTAAAAAAAAAAACTTAAATATATATATATAATCTCCAATTCGGCTGATTTTTTGCAAGGATAATTCTTGAAAATAAATCTAAACAATGAACGGTTCCGATGATTGAGTTATGTTGTCAATTAGTTGGTATGATGATGTTCGCATTATACTTTACGTGCGGACGTACACATGTGAATGAGATTCTATATATATATATATATATCTATATATAAGTATGTATGTATGTATGGCTCTGCAGCACACTTCAGCAGCCTAAAAATTACATATTCTTATTTTTGCACCAATTTTTTTTCAAACTGATCAATATTTTTAAGGACTTATCGAGTTAACAGAATGCAAAATATCGATTCATTTATTTTTTACGAATTTTTAAAATCAAAAAACTAGAATATTAAAAAAAATGAGATTTTTGTGTCCTGTCAATTGGAACACATTTAAAAAAAAAAACAAGTTTTACCAGTGGTGAACTTTTGAAATTTTTTTGTTGCTGCAAAAACCATGAGTTATAACACACGATTTTTGAGCGAAAATTGCATATTCTAATTTTCGGACAAGAATCTTCCCAAACTAAAATCATAATTTTTAAGGATTTATCAAGTTGACAGAACGTAAAAATATCGATTCACTTTTTTTCTATGAATTTTCAAAGTAGGAAAACTAGAAAATTCATAAAAAATAAACGATCAGAGATTTTCGAGTTTTGTCAACTGGAACACCTTTTAAAAAATATATTTTACTAGTAGTGACATTTTATAATTTTTTATTTTTTTTGCCGAAAACTTGGTAACCATGTGTTATAACATATGATTTTTTGGGCAAAAATTGCATTTTCTTATTTTCGCACTAAAATCTTTTCAAACTCAAATCATGAATTTTAAGGACATTTTAAGTTGACAGAACACAAAAATGTACATTCTTTTTTTTTAATGAATTTTCAAATTCGGAAAACTAGAAAATTAAAAAAAAAATGAACGATCCGAGATTTTCGAGTTCTATCAATTGGAACACCTATTTAAAAGCATGCTTTACCTGAGTTGAAGTTTTGAGAAATTTATATTTTTTTTGTCGAAACTTTTGTTTTCACTTACAACCGGGGAGATTCTTTATTGAGGACCACTATAATGAGGACTTGGTGAGAACCTTTCGATTATGCATATTTTTTTATTACGTCTCGACAAATCAACCGTTCAACATTTAGATATTTATGAGTAGATCACTTCTACAAATTTTCAATGAAATCTAAAATCGTTAGGTCATCTATAATTGTGATTTACCATTTAAGAATATGAATGGTTCAAAATTGACAGATTTGGTTCGTCCATTTATTTGGTCTAGTTCGATACCCTAACGATTTCAAATTTTGTTGAAAATTTGTAGAAGTGATCTACTCATGAATATCTTAATATTGAACGGTTGATTTTTCGAGATGTAATCGAAAAATAGATATAACAACCATTAATCAAAAAGTCTTCACCAAGTCCTCATTATAGTAGTCCTCACTAGATAAGCTCCCCTTAAAACCGTGAGTTATAACACACGATTTTTGGGTCAAAATTGTATATTCTTATTTTCGGACTAAAATCTTTCCAAACACAAATCATGAATTTTAAAGACTTTTCGAGTTGACAGGGCGCAAAAGTATCAACTCATTTATTTTTTATGAATTTGTAAAGTCGGAAAACTAGAAAATTCATAACAAATAAACGATCCGAGATTTTCTAATTTTGTCAATTGGAACACCTTTTGAACATGTTTCACCAGAGGTGCAGTTTTAAGAAATTTTTAATTTTTTTGCCGAAACCATGGTTTTTCCCCAAAATCATGAGTTATAACACACAATTTTTGGGCCAAAATTGCATATTCTTATTTTCTGACCAAAATCTTCTCAAACTCAACTCATGATTTATAAGAACTTTTTTGAGTTGACAAAATGCAAAAATATCCACTCATTTATTTTTTTACCAATTTTCAAATTCGAAAAACTAGAAAATTCAAAACAAATAAACGATCCGTGATTTTTGAATTTTGTCAATTGAAACACTTTTTAAAAAACATGTTTCACTAGGGGGAAAGTTTTGAGAATTTTTTTTTACCGAAATCTTGTTTTTTTTTTACCAAAAACTGTAGTTATAACACACGATTTTTTTGCCAAATTTGCATATTCATATTTTCGCACCAAAATCTTTTCAAACTCAAATCATGATTTTTAAGGACTTTTCGTTTCGACATAATGCAAAAGTATTCACTCGTTTATTTTTTACGAATTTCAAAATCGAAAAACTAAAAAATTCATAACAAATAAACGATCCGAGATTTTCAAATTGTGTCAATTGCAACACCTTTTTAAAAACACGTTTTACGAAGGGGGAAGTTTTGAGATTTTACCGAAATCTTGGTTTTTTACCCAAAACCTTGGGTTATAACACACGATTTTTGGGCCAAAATTTCATATTCTTATTTTCGCACCAAAATCTTTCCAAACTCAAATCATGATTTTTAATAACTTTTCGAGTTGACAGAACGCAAAAATATCAATTCGTTTATTTTTTACGAATTTTCAAAGTCGGAAAATTAGAAATTTTTTAAAAATAATTGTTCTGTCAATTGAATCACCTTTTAAAAAACATGGTTTACCAGTGGTGATGTTTTGAGAAACTTTTTTTTTTGCCAAAACCGTGAGTTATTAACACTGATTATTGGGCAAAAATTGCATATTCTTATTTTCACACCAAAATCTTCCCACACCCAAATCATGATTTTTGGGGTACTTCTCGATTTGATAGAACATAAAAATATCGACTCATTTTTTTTTTACGATTTTCTAAAATCGAAAAACTAGAAAATTTATAAAAAATAAACAATTCGAGATTTTCAAGCAAAGTCAGTTGGAACACCTTTTAAAAATCATGTCTTACTAATGGTGAAGTTTTGGCACCAATAAAGTTAAAGGAAAAATGAGGTTGACCAGGTTTGGCATGTCAGGGCATGCCGTGGAACCTCCAAATGTGACAAACCATGATAACCATCTTTTTTCTTAAATTGTATGAAGAAAATAATGATGAAGTTTTGAAGAGAAAATCTGGAAGGAAAATAATTAATTGTATAGGTAATTTTGGAGGGAAAAGATAAGGTGAGAGGGGAGAAGAAACATGTGCTTCAACATATTTCATTTAACTGAGATATGATGAAAAATGAATTGAGGTATCCTCATGATCTATTTTTAACAGTCCATGTACCTTATTAATCACTATTGAAAGTTGAGATTGGTGAAATGACTGTTAGACCCTCATAATTAACGGAAAATGAACAGAGATATTCCGATGATGTGTTTTTGAAAGTTCATGTACCTTATTAATCACTTTTGAAAGTTGTGTACCTTTATGTCCGGTACATCAAAATTTAGACCCTATTAGTGATAAAACCCCTAAGCAAAAACTCAACTATTATCAGTGACTTAGGCAAAAAAGCGGGAATGGTAAAGTTGTTTTCTTGATTAACATTCTTGCTGAAGTAAATTACCACAACATACTGAATATGGAGTCCATTCAATAAATAGGAATTCAGTAATACATTGATATATTCACAAGTAGAAATTATATATCCAAAAGAAAGATGAAGGACACAATTCAAGTATTCCCGCCCGCGTTCTTACACATATGCACACATGTATCCAACCCTTTTCCCTTCTATAATCACAGCACATATTTTTCTTTATGCTGAGACCTTACAATTAGATCTAGTATCAAAGGACATCTTGTAAACTTTGAAGAAACAAGGGGGATTGACACTCTAACCTATAATATGATTAAACAACACAAGATTGGGTTCAGTTTTATCTCAACTGTTTGTAGCAACTGTAAGCAACGCCAACCGACACAGCAGCACAAACGATAGCCAAAGCTGCATATGTATCTTCCCGCTCCCAGCTCTCAGACCATGTTGGCATAGCACAAAACTTGCGAGCAGATGCAGCTTTGCCACTACGTGAAAGTAATTTGCCGCTGCTGCTTTTCTTTTCAGATGTCCCTTGTGTTGCCATCCCATTCAAATCAGGACTACTTATCCTTTCTATTAACAAAGTGTTCTGGCAGCAAGAAGAGCTTCCATTTTCCTGGCAACAGCCCCCAATTTCAACTTGAGATCTGCATGGACCAGTATTCATCCCCCTTTCCTTTGTTTGTGTCAGCTCTGTACTGTTTTTCCCCGCATTTGACTCGCCATTTAGCTGGCGCCGTAGTTCTTGAGATTGTTTCTGTTGTTCTTCTGATAAACCCATCTGACCCCTGAAATCACACCATATAATCCGTCAGTAAGGTGTAAAAAAGAACTTACTGACAAAAAACACACAAGTTCAAACAAGAGTAACCGCTTCCATAATTATCTGCTATTAATTTACATAGGTTGAAGAGTATGTTCTCTTCCATTTTTCAGTTTTTACTTCTATAAGAGAATATACATAGCTAACCACTTTGGTTAAGGTGCAAAAGAGGAAGTCGCCTAAGATTCAATTGTACAACTAAACATCATTTCAATAGTAGAGACAACATATCTGTACTCTGCTTTGAAAGCATGAGAAAACTGCTTCCAAAGCCAGCCTACAGATTATGAGAAACAACTTTGAAACTATAGAACAACTACCTCCACAGACAGTCAACAATTTCTCCTTTACCAATATGCTGCTCAAGCAATAGAGGTACATCTTCTGGAGCAACATATCCATACCTATGAGAAATAAAATGATCAGATAGCTCAAATATCAATACACTAAGTAATAGAATTGGATAACAGTAAAAAGCCACTGGGAATGAAAACAGGAAAAAGAGAAAGTAAATGAATTAGTAGACACAAACTTCCTTACCAGTGGCCAGTGACTTCTTTGTTCATATTTGATCCAAATACAATAACATTTCCTGCATACTTATGCCCCCCAATGTGTGAACATGGCCTAACAGACACTTTACATTGTAGACCATGCAAATCTATCTCTTCTCTGAATTTGCTGATCAAGGGAGGTCCACAGACTCCACAACGGCGATCCCGGGACCCATGAGCACATACAAATATGTATGAACCCCTCAGAGTTTCAGGAGTTCCAGGCAGCCATTCACCATCCTTCACAAGAACTTCTTCAACAAATGTGTCAACATCAAAGTGTGTCAATCTTCTGCAATGTTTCCACTAAGTTTGTCAGTATTAATTCTAGGCAATGGAAGTAAGGAGAATATCTGAAGAAATCCTGATAGAGCGCGAAAATGACCTGTATCTGATCATGTCCGGGAAAATTAATACATCACCATTCGAAGTCTCAGTTCCATCGTGCCCTTCACATATTGTTAAGCGAGTCTAGAAGAGGAAAGAGATGAATGAATGGAAATAAATAATTAGCCTCAACATATATTATACAACCAATTATGGAAAAGACATAAAAAGGAAATAAGGTAAGAGTTACGACATGCTATTTCAAGCAGCATGGAATGCACATCTAATAAATACTCTGGCTATGTAGCTTATCTTTTACTGGATTTTCATAGATTTACTCGTAACGAAACAAACTGTCGTATTCTAATACTGCACAACTAGAAGACTGCCCTTCTAAAGGATGTTCTTACAGCATTTCATATCTTTAAAAAGTTTGTTTACTGGAAATAGTATCTAAATTCAATATTCCAACTACTAATCCTCATCATTATCTGCAATGGTGATTGTCATGATTAAGACTAATATGCTATCATTTTACAAGAGTACACCATGCTTTGGGCAGTGACCAAGAACAACTATAGAGGAGAAGAAAAAGAAGAAGACAGGATGTTATTCGCTGGTTTGAAATATGGGATAACAACTGAGTTAGATAACTCGATGTCATAGATCAGAATAAATAAGACGCAATCTCAATATCTCGTTTGACAACAATAAGAAAAAACTGTACTAAGAAATCATGTAGTTCCGTCAAAATGAAACTTTCCGTATTATCTTGTAAGATGTCAGAGCATAGTTTAACTTATTTCCGCAATTATATGCTTCACATCATAGTTTAACTTAAACACCAGGACCAAAAAGATTCTTCACAAGAAATATTTGTTGGTAATAAAAAAGGAAAAAGATGTATTGTTCATAACTCAAAACACTGTTCTTCAAGAAACCAAAACATCTCATAAAGCAAACGCAAGTTTAGTCATAACTAACGTATAACAATAGACATTAGACAACAATCAAAATTCCACACATTGAAATTGCAAAATTACTCCAAAAGGACACCCAAAACAAAACCCCACTGAACAAAACAAAAAGTATCTCCCTTCAAGTTGAAGATAACAGACACCCAATCACATGCTTCCAAATCAGTCTTAGAATACAAGAAATCCACAGAACAGTCAAGACAATTCCGATTCACCAAATGCAAAAGCAACCGGCATTTAACCACCCAACCACAGCTCTAAAACATAAGCAATACCTTCAACAAATCAAAACTAAATTCTACCCACATCAATCATTGAAATCAAAACCCACTAAAGCTCACACTTTTAAATCACTCCTTAGAAAGCAAGCAATCCCCATTGCAACCAACTCAATTTGAATCAAAAAGAAGAACCACAACCCCATTTCAAGCAATACCCACTTGGATTCAACACATTTTAACCCAAAAAAGCATACCTCTTTCTTCATATCAACCCTCCTGGCCATCACCGCCGCGTAGAGCAACCTCGGCAACCGATCAAACTCCGCCGCCTCAATCCTCGGCGGCCAAACCTGCGGATTCTTGTAGCACAGGAAGACATGCCGCTGGTAAAAGTCCACCGTCCCGGCGAGTTGACTCGTCCGGAACTCGGCCCTCGAAAACCCAAACTCGGCGTCGCTGCTACTCCCACTAGTGTCCCCCAACAAACCCTCGTTTTGAAAGCTCCCGGAGGCGCTTCCGATGTGGGAGTTCGGGTCGGTCAGAAACCCGTCTAGTGGGTCGGAGATTACAATCGGCGACGACGACGTCGATGGGGTAGTGAATGCCAGCGAGGACTCGTCTCTGTCTCTGGCGCTAGCCATGAAAAAATTGAGAGACTTTGGGTTTGGGAGTTTTTAGGGGCTCAAAGTGGTTCCAGTGGTATGGGAAGTGGAGAATGGTATGGGATGGATGGCCTAGTAGACTTTGGTCACCGAATGGGGAATTACGACACGTGCTTTTATGGGTATTGACTCTTTGAGTGAGTGGAGGACACTGATGCTTTATTGCTTTGAGTTTAGCTAGTTTTAGTTTTAGTATTAGGCTAATTTTGTATCTAACACTCACAAGTCACAACACCCTCCTCAAAGTCAAACACCTAACTTGTCATTTATGAACAATTTGTATACTAGTTGTTTGTGTAAGCTTTGTTTAATAGTGCTCCGGAGTTGTGAAACTACATTCGAGATGCATAGATTAGGGGGAAGAGAAGAATATGATGCAAACCAAAGGCTAAAAGAGTTGAGACTTCATTTCTACAGCAAAACTTACACCCGATAATCCAAGAATTGTTGTGCAATATACAAAACCACACCATCTCCGCAGTTACATACAGCCAAGCTCGTCCGAGCTTGTTAATGCAGACACACCCAAACTTGTTCTGGTCTTCAATATTTCAATGTTCCACCAAAGGTACTAGGAAGAGACAAATATCAGAGGGATCTCTCCCCAGGGAGATAAGAAGGAGAGCCACCCTCAATCTGGTTCCTTTTCCTATTAAACATGCCGCTGAGAGTAGGCAAGAGTGTCTTCTTCGAAATAGAGGTCTTTGATTTCTCCATCTTCAGAACCTGGGCAGTTTTCGTCTGAGGGTTCTGCTTTTGAATCCTGTAATGGCGCGGGGATGATTCCACTGACGACTCTGTTTCTGCCAATATCCGTGACGCAGCATCTGCTGCTTTCTTTTGCTCTCGTTCCCGCCACCTTCGGAGCTCTCCTTCCACAGCCTTTTTGGCTGCTTCAGCCATTTCGGCCCTCTTTTTAGCCTCCTCAGTTGCAGTCTTCATATCTTCAATCTCCTTCTGGGTTGACTCTAACCTCTTCAAGGCCTCATTTTCACTAGCCTTCACAGCTTCGACCTGAGCCATGGCAGCAGCCACTTTCATTTCTGCTAATGTGTCAGACTCCTCAACCTTTCGGCTCAAAGACTCAAACTCATCCTTCGATATAGTGATCTTGGCACCAGACTCGGAAGTTGATGCGCGAGCAGCGTTAGTTCTCTCAGATAAACTTCTTATCTGTTCAAGGGCCCTTTCTTCTGCTGCTTTAGCTTCTTCCGCTTCTTCCAGAGCAATTCTCAGCTTCTTCTCTGCCTCTTGTACAGCACTTTTGGTGGTTTCAGCTTCCTTCTTCAACTCCTCCGCTTTAATCTTCATCTCTTCTGCTTCCCGTCGAGCATTTTCAATTTCCAACGACAACTGGTTTAGTGTTTCTATCATTTCATTGGAAGCACCTCTGGCTTTAGATTCTTCAGCTAGGCATGCTTCAAGCTCAGTCTTTGTTTTCCGCAGTTTGACATGTAAATTCCCAGCTATAGATTCTGTTTCCGCTTCCTTTTCCTTCAGCTCAGCATGCTCTTTCTTCACATTCTCAATTTCCACCTTAAGAGCTTCAACTAAGCTTCTGAGGCTGCTTTCTTCTTCTGCTACTTTATGCAGTGATTCCTTAGCATCATCCAGCTCCAAAGTGACGGTTCTCACAGAATCTAAATCTGAAGCCTTTTCATTCTCCATTTGCTTTTGTAGAGCTCCAATTTGATTCAACGTTTCAGCAAGTTGTGCTTCAAGATTTCTGGACATTTCTGGATCAAACTCTTTCTTCAGAGAAAGCAACTTCTTTGCAGACTCTTCTGCCGTAGCTTTATATGCTTGCCTCAGGACATCCTTTTCGGAAAATATCTTCACTTGTTCTTGCTGGGCTTCCAAAGATGCAAGCTTCACTTGCCCAATTGATTCATGCACAGCTGATATTTCCTTAGAGAGCTCATTAACCCTCTCCGCATTTGCTTTGGCTGCATCTTCAGCTTCTGCAGCCTGCTTGAATGCAGCAACTTTTGCTTCCAAGGATGCATCGCTGTCCTGACGGATTTTCCTTAACTCTTGCTTTGCAGCATTAAGTTCAGTAATTACATTCATGTACTGTGCTCTTTCTGTTTCTAAGTCTTGCTTCCAAGCACCGTCAGTTCCAGCTAGGTTGCCACAGTTTGCTTCTTCAAGTTGCTTTGCCTGATTTTTTGCAGCTTCTGATGCCTTTATTGCGGATTCCTTAGATTCACCAAGAGATGTCAGCTTCTTAGTCAGATCCTCAAGAGTTACCTTGGCCTTTTCAAGCTCCATAAGTGCTTGGGCTTTAGTTGTTTCAGCATTCTTTAGTTGTTCCTTCAACTTGTTCAATTCTTTCTGGGCCAAGTGAAGCTGTGTCTCATTGGCTAGCACTCTCTGCATTGAAACAACAAGGGTTAACAGCTTCCCACTAGACAAAACTGGTTATTTTAACACTATGCATCAACCAAATAGTCGGTGTGTTACTATCAGTTTAATTTCTGTGGTAATTAATTATCTCATAAGGACAAAGAGGTCCAATTAATCAAGAGACTGAAGTAAGAAAAAGAATTCCTAAGATAGAGGAAAATACACTTTATTAGTATTTATGAAGTCCTTGATTCCCTCTTCATATGACAGCCTAAATCATTCATATCCATAGCAACAAAGTACAAATTCCTTGAAGCAGTAGCTTCCATCTCCATAACTTTTCATGATAGTTGTAACAATTTTGAAAGGCAACTTCAGTAGATGGACTGAAGTTGAAGAATAAGCAAACCATAGATGACAAAACCCCCACTCCCCTCCCTTCCCCCCGCTCCAATGGACCCTTGTAAAAAATTTCATCTTTTAACAATAATCATTTTCTTCTTCAGAAACAACTGTATTTTATTTTAATTTAAGTGCAACAGCATCGGCTCCACAAGAAAAAGAAGTTATGGAAGACCATGTAACAAAAATTCAGCGACAAGTTATAAAAGTATACTTGATATTGAAATAAAAAATATACATATCACATGCATGTGGTGTGCTTACTAAACTGAAATGTAAAGGAATCAAAAATACCTCCGCTGAATGGGGTTTTGTCTTCTTAATGGAAGCTTTCTCCCCAGAACCAGAGAATGCACCCTCACCAAATAGTGTCACAGCATCTTTAACAGATTGGAAAGGTGCCCTGGTGTCGATCTCTCCCACCTCCACTTTAGGACTAGGAGAATTTGTAGCACTCTGGCGGTCTTTGGCAACCATACTGCTCTATTTATTAAATGTACCTCTGATTTGCTGAAAAATGGTACAAGAACAGTTTAGAACATTAAACTAAGGAAAAGAAGAAAGGGCAATTGCCAAAAGCTAACAGCAACACATGTCTCAGCAGATCAAACATGAAATTGACCCCAATGCTTATAGCACTCATACAAACAAAACAATATAGGCAAGACATATGCATCATAGGATATGATTGCAAGGCTCATGAAACAGGGTAATATAAGAAAAGACATAAATTCTCACTAGCCCAAAAAGTTTAAACAAATATTGAGGCCTTCTCAAACCTCTTGCAACTATATAATCCTTTAGGAAGCCGAACAGGAATGCTGCCACATTTTGACCTATTAGTTAAACGTCATGAAGACACCAGTAAGAAATTATGACTCAATTCTACAGAAGCATTTTCTATGACACATTCACAACGAAGAAAGGGAAAGAAGAGTATGAAAGCCTCAGTCTTTCATACCCATTAGATAATTTAGATTTAACGAGAGTGCAACCCAAAGTCACACCACCACATTCACCTCATAAATAAGTAAATAACACATAGCCCACCTCCTAAGATTTCAAGAGTATCCAACACCACAATAAGGTTCAGTCAAATTTAGAGAAGTAATATAATTCTTCCAGTTGCAAAAGGTTAATGGTACAGGAAATAGCCGCATTAGCTAAAGCAAAACAAATCCAACAGCAGCAAGTTGTCAATAACACTATGGGTGAAACCTGTCCATAATTTCAGAAAATGCCACAAATTCAATTTTCCTACAGACAAACCCTACTTGCATAACATTCTTCAATCATTAACCACACTAGATTCACACTCTTGATTCCATAGACAAATAAAAAATCCGACAGCACCAAGTTGCCAAAATGGTACTGGCATAACATGTCCATAACTTCAAAAAATGCCACAAATTCAATTTTCCTATATATGCACCTTCCTGCATCAGCATTTGTCATTCATTAACCACATTAGATTCACACACCAAATTCGTTTGGATGACTTCACAGGATGACTTAACAGGAGTGCAGGACCTAGCATCTTCCAGAACTAGTTTTGAGATTTTTGCAGCGAAATAAACAGAAAAGCAAAACACTTTATAACAACAACAAAAAAAGAGAGAAGAAAAAGGGCTTCAATTTTCAAGGTAGAATCTAATGCTTCACCACCAACACCTGGTCCAAAGATTCACGAGGAAAACTATATATATTCAGCAGAAGCCTTTAATTATAAGATATATACTTTTTCTATGACAGCAAACCCTTCAAGAAAATGGGCCCAAAAATGCTAACCATCTCGCAGCTTTAATAATGAAAACTCCAGTCCTTATAGAATTCAATTCCAAAAAGTACCGAAATGATCAAAAATTCGGAATTCTTAATACCCAGATACAGTAAATTAGACTTATAATGCATATCAATCGGTGCCATCAAATAAAGCTAAAAAAGGTAACAAACATGAAACTCGAAAAGTGAAATAGAACCAAGAAAAAGGTAACAATTGCTTACCCAGAAACCCTAATCAAAGCCACAAAATTTACACACCACAAACCCTAGAAATCACCAAAAGCTCGAAACCGGAGCTTCACTCGGAACATACACAAAACGACGACCAGTGACCATCTTCACCGATCCTCTTCCTCTCACAAAGTCGGACACGCCCTCTTGAATTCTCGACCCAGAAACCAAAACCCACCGATCAAAGCCCTCAATCGCCAAGAAAGACTCGAACTTTCTCGGCACAGATTGCGTTTCCGTGTAATAAAAAGGAATTCAAAGAGAAAGAAGAGGAAAGGACCAATCTTTGAGGGCTCGAAATTAGAAATGGGTCTTTGCTTGGACAATAGAAACGGTTAGAGAGAGTCTACAGTCTTGAGAGGAAAGAGAGAGAGAGAGAGGTTTGAAAATTCGAAAGCTGTTGGAGACAAATTTTATATCAGCGAAGTCAGTCTGAGAAAGAGAGAGATGGGAAGCAGAATCCCGTGGAATATCTTGTCGTTACCTGAACTTTGTTGTGCATATACCCTTTGTACATATTTACCCATTCTGTCCCTCCTATTCAAAGTACAATGGTTTGAAGCGATTAGTGATTGGAGTCTTTTTGCATTATACAAGTGGCACCGTCCAAGAGAGAAAGAGAAGGGTTTTTTTTTTTTTGTTTAAACATTAGAAAGAGACAGCTTTAGTTGGCTTGTGAAAATGGATTGGATACTTTTTTGCCTTTTAGTTGTTGTCTCTCTAGTTCATCTGCTAAAATGTCACACCAATACATTTACTAGTGCTCATTTTTCTGTTTTCTTTTATTATATGATGTGGATGTGAGGTTTGGATAATATCTATGTTATTTGTGAGTGACTTGAAAGAGCATATGATGTGGATGTGAGGTTTTCTGTAATTGATTTAGGCAATGCATCTTAAGTTTTAAGATTAAGAGTGTGTTTTTATTTTCAATCTTCATGTTCGGATTTTCGATGAGCTATATTTGCTATCAACCGTATTTATATGTGTACTTGTATATATGTTGGACAAACCATTCAAGATACTAGATCACAACTTCCACCAAAAAAAAGGACTGACATATAATTCAAGGTATCAATATTTCATTCATCTAACTAATAGTATAATTCACCATTAATATGCGTTAGATTTTTGCCCAAATTGTATCTGTGCCTTCATAATCACATAATGTGTGAATCTATTTTATTTATTACCAAATGAAAATCAGACATAAAAAAGAATAATCAAAATGCTCCAACAAGACACATGTAACTGTCCAAACATCAGAAAACCCCACAACCAATATACTTCTAGTTCAGACATGAAATAAATTCCAAGAAAAAAATTCCAAAGTATTAGTTGGGGCAACTAAATTTTAATTGGCCCAACAACCAGGGTCATCATGAACCCATTACTATAAATATTGAGACACCAAAAAGAAAAAGAAAAAAGACATTTACTATATGGTTGGAACTTGGAAGATTTCCTGACGGCTTTGCTAATTCCTTCTTTGATCCAAGAAAATCCGCAAAGAGAAGCCAGGATATTAGGCCTGGGCCACCTAAACTAAGTAACGAGCTTTGGCCCATATCTTCTATGTGCCCAAATCAAATTTCGGAGGGCCCAAAATTAGGAACACAAATCTATTATCATTCTAGAGCCTATCAAAATAAGGCGGTTCTCATACACGCGGGCTCCTGATGTGTGACCTATCGACGCTCGTACAAAATGCATGTAAGGTGACACGTGGGATGATATTTTCTTTTCTATAAGGACTCCCTCTTGTGGCATGAGCCCTAAGCTCTATAACCCTCTATTTATTCCCTTGACATTGAGTCATTGACTAAGCTTCGACAGAGATGGCAAGCATGACAGAAGAAAACCACCGCCCGCCACCATCACAAGGCCCAGAACTATCGAAGGCACCAGCTGAGGCAGCCACAAATTCTAGTGGTGGGTGTCACGATCGATATGGTGACATAAGGGACCATATAGTGGGGAATGATAGCGAGGATTGTTCAACTGATGTCGGAAAGTGTCGGGGTTTGAGTCAACAAGCGAACCACTTTAAATGCGTTCACCTAGTCACAAAGCGATCTAAGTGATGTTATGAGAGTGATAGCAAGCTAGGTAGCTAGCTAGCCTAGCTTGCTCCAATATATATGTTATTTTTTGTTTGTTTTCTTTATTCAATTTTTTTCTTTTGGATCTTTCAAGTTTTCGTATAATATACGTTGTGTGTGTTGTAGATGTATGATATGTATCCTAAGATATTACTATCTAATCTTGACTAATTCAAAGTCGATCTGTTATGATATTTTTTTTTCTTGACGATTCTATGTATTATTTCAAACTGTTATATATATGCATAGACCATTCATATATAATTGTGCATTATTGTCCCATTTTCAATCACATATAAATTCTAGTATGATTTCTGCCTTTTAATACAAGCCTAATCACTAAATCTCAAATATAAAATTTGAATTTAATAGATAACATATAAAGTTCTCCATATTTTAGCGTTGAGTTGACCGGATAATCTAATGTTGAATATTTGATCGAATGTTTGCGATTCTCTCAAGTTATTGAAAAAATAAAATGTTACAGTACTTCAAAATGTGTATAAGAGTTGTATAGAGTACAATAATTTGAGGTCCAGATCGAAATTGGAGATCGATCTTGAATTTGCATGAAGATCTTTTATCTCACTCGTCCGATTTAGAAGGACTCTTGAAAACCAGCTAAACTTTAAAGGATAGTTGTTTGATATATAAACGAGGCAAAAACAACCCTCTCAGTCCCCACCACCTGTGATCCCAGCCGCCTTCGGTCGACGTCTAGTGGCATGAAGGGCCAAAAATAAAGCATCGGCTTTTGCCATACAAGTTTGACTTTGACTTGTCGATGAGCTTCGATACGACAACGCAATCGGATTGCAATAATTTTGTCGCCGGACTGAAGCATGCACTACTACTAGTAGTTAACTCAATTGCGTTGTTTAGTCACCTTCACATGGATTGTGTCCTCCACATATCTTCTTCTTAATTGGACCAAAACTTCATATATTAAGCTTAATTAGTCTTCCATGAAAATATAGAATAATTAGGGTTCAAAGAGATATATCCCATAGCAACTTCACTCACCAATTAATCAATTAAATATTTAATATTTTAGTAGACCAAGGCTCTCATGCATGCACAGGTAGAGAAGGTTAAATTAATCCTCATCATTCCTTATGTAAAGTTATATTCCTGATTTGGTCTTTGTCTTGTTCTATATTTGGTCCTTTCTTGTTGTCATGATTAACTGCCATTGTGAGCCTTATGTTGGGTTATACGTATACGAGAGATTTTTCTATGTGACCGTCACGCCATGTCAAATATGTGACTTGCCAATAAAAACTTGCCACTTGAAATTTTTTTAACACATCAGCATTGGGCATACCCTAAATTCTAAACCCTAAACCCTAAACCATACCCTAAACCCTACCCTAAAACCCTAAGGATCTGTGTCTAATGATGAGGTGTTAAAAAAGTTCCACTTGACAGGTTTTTATTGGGAAGTCACATATATGACATGGCGTGACGGTCACATATAAAAATTTCTCATACGTATACATTATACACTCTCTTTAAATTTTCACATTAAGTTATTTATTTATTTATTATTATATTATTTTACTGTTATAATCTTTATATATTTAAGTTTATTTATTAGTTAATATAGGTTAGAAATGACCAATTCTTGATCCGTATTTTAATTATATTAATATAAATTAGCATGATCATTACATATTTGACACCGTTAATTGGACAACTGACAGTAAAGGTTGCGGGTAATAGAGGTAATGATGAATGGTGCTCTATGTTCTGTAGAAATTACGGGAGAAAATGGCACTGACACTTGAAGTAAGGGCAACTCCAATGGTGAGTGCCAACCCTATTTTCAGCTCAAAATTTGGCACTTGCCATCTCCAATGGTGCAAAAATCTCGGGCCAAACTCAGTCTAGTGCCAAGCTATGTGTCAAACTCAGTCCAAGACTGAGCCCAAGTGCCAAAATTCGACTGGGCCCGACTTGCATGTGGGAAGAGAAGAGAGAGACGTGCGGCATAGGGAAGTGCAGAAGACACGCTGCAGAGGGAAGGAGGAAAGCTTGGACGCGCTAAACGCGCGAGTTGGGCCGAAAAAAAGCAACCGACACTGTGCCCCGCCCAGTGTGAACACGGAAGTAGAGGTGCAACGGTCATGAAAATTGAAGGGCTGAGATTGATCCATTCAAAATGGACGGTCCTTGTTTGCCAAAATTTTGTTTATTAAAAAAAGAATTCTAACGGTAATATATTGATCTGACGGCCCATATTTGTTCGAACTAAATTTTGAACGGTTTGCATTTAATTTTAATCTAAGTATTAATCCTAAACCAGAAAAAAAATATATAAAATACCAAAAAATAATTTTAAAAAATTCTACCCGTTGCAACAGTGTTTTCGAGATTATTCATATTTTTTCTATAAATACCAACCCATTTCTTCATAATTTTTCACACCAAACTTCCTCCATCTCTCCTATAGAATTCTTCAATTTTTCACTTTTGTTCTTGTGTTTCAATTTTTTTTGGAGAAAAAATGGCTCCAAGAAAGGAATCATGGCATAAAAAAGAAGATGTTTTTCTTTGCCATGCTTGGATAACCATTGGTGGTGATGGTGCTACGGGCAAAGATCAAGCACACCAAGAATTGTGGAATAAAATTTCCATGGAGTACGAGGCGACCAAATCGGCGGATTGTCAAACTAGATCATCTTCTAGTTGTGATTCTCGTTTTAAAAAAATTGCTCAAGCATGTATGAAATGGCGCCAAGCTCTTAACGACGCCGCTCTCCTCCACCGAAGTGGAGAAAACAACAACGATGAGGTAAATATTTGTTTTCTTATGTAATTATAATAATTATTGTATGTAATTATTGTTTGCAATATAATTATTTAAATTCATAATGTAACATTATTTGTCATGTAAATATTTTAAATACTGAATTAATAATATAGTCATTTTATGTATATAGGTGATGCAAGCTAAGTCAATATTCTACAACAATAACAAGTCGAAAGAATTCGGATTTGAGCATTGTTGGCCAATTTTGATGAATTGCCAAAAGTTTTCAAATCCTCCGACTATGATGTTGTCCACCCCAATGCCACCTCCACCAATTGACTTGGAAGACGACGAAACCCCCCCAAGTGAAATGGCTCCAAGCTCTTCAACACGGCAGCGACGCCCGCCGGGACAAAAAGCTCAAAAGGCAGCTAAGAAAAAACCCAAGAATGACAATGCCGCTTTATTGCGTTTGCAGATGGAGAGATTTGGAGACCAAAATGACCGTGAGTATGAACAAAGGCAACTCATCATTGAGGAAATGAAGGCAGCGGAGCGACGATCTGAGCAGCGAGATGATGAAAGACAGAGGCGTGCTGAGCAACGCGCCGAGGAGATTCAAAAGCGCGCTGAGGATGCTCATACTATGCAAGTGGATTTGAGGATATTTACCCCAAACAAAGCCACTTATTGGAAAAGAAAGCAACAACGAATAATTGATATGGAACTTGAACAAGGTTCTAGTGTGCCGGCACACCCTCAAGCACCTACACCTCCTCATGCCACAAGCTCGGACATGACCACCTATGCGCCGCTTCATGACACCCAATGGATTCCGTCCAATGATGAATGATGAATTTTTATTTTCTAGAATAAAGTGTGGTTTGTTTGTTAATTTGTTAAAATGTCTTATGTTGTTGTTGTTGTTTTGTATTGTTGGTAGTGCTAGTTGCTCAATTTCGTTTGTGTGGTTTATTAAAATAAAAATGTTTGTTTGAGTTATTTGAATGAATATGATTTTTTAAGTGTATAAAACACATACACTTTCATTATAAAATAATTGAATTAATACAAATTCATCCTTATATTTATTTAATTAATTTTTATAATTTAAAATACATTATTAGAGAGTATTAATTATTATTATACTAATATAATATGATCCAAATATAAAATTATATTATAGCATTTGACATTTGACACTCACTATTGGAGATGTCAAATTTGGCATGTGAATAGTGCATATTTTAAGTGCCAAATATAGGTTTGGCACTTGGTTTGGCACTCACCATTCGAGTTGCCCTTAATGCATATGTAGTGGCTATTATATGTTCAACGGTGTCAATTATTGTCATTTCTATTAGTGGGAGTCTGTTATGACCAATGAATTATGATCTACAGTTCTACACACACCTTACAATTTTAAAAAAATCTTATCGTTCTAGGCTTCTAGCAGGCCTCCATTTATAAATGACAATATATTAATTCATTTACTAGTACACGTACCCCTAGTCCAGAGAAAGTGAGAGAGAGCTAGAGAGATGGGAAAGAAGGAAGGTGGAGAAGGAGAAGACAGTACTACTACTACTACTACTACTACTCTTCCATTGTTTGAGAGCAAAAGAGCAAGATTTAGAGGTATTTATGGGGTGTTTGCATCAACAATATTTGTGGGTGTGTGTTTGATATGGGTGTACAGACTAACAAACATCCCAAGAGCTGGAGAGAGAGGGAGATGGGCTTGGATTGGTATGCTCATGGCTGAGTACTGGTTTGGCCTGTACTGGATCATTACTCAGTCTGTTCGCTGGAGTGTCACTTATCGCCAACCTCTCAAGAACAGACTCTCACAAAGGTTTGCTAGCTTCTTCTCCTTCTAGCTTAGTTCATATTTATGAGTGAAAGAGTAAAACACACAAAAAAGATAAAGATGAGATGCTCTTACCCAACGGGTCTTTGAAAATTCACTCCAACCATGGGTCACATCAGAAAGATCCTTGAGTTACTAATAGAAATTATTTATATTGAAAAAAAAAGAAGCTAAGTTTGTCTTCATATAGATTACATATCATTTCTATGTGAAAGTATGCTTACAACTTTAGAATTTACCTGCCCAAGATAATAACAAACTTCATCAATGTTTATTCTAGTTTGGGAATTGGGACAAATCTATGTTGGTCCAAATGGTATATATATATATATATATCTGAGGAAAATAATGACAAAAGGGTCTTTGATTTGCTTACTTGATTTGATTTCTTAGAAACCTTTGTGTTATATATGCAGATATGGGGAGAAGTTGCCGGGTGTTGATGTTTTTATATGCACTGCAGACCCGAAAATGGAGCCTCCAAATTTGGTGATTAACACTGTCTTATCAGTTCTGTCCTGCAACTTTCCATCTGAGAAGTTTAGTGTTTATCTTTCGGATGATGGCGGTTCACAGTTTACTTTCTATGCTCTCTTGGAGGCATCTCGATTCTCGAAGTATTGGATCCCCTTTTGCAAGAAGTTCAAGGTTGAACCAAGGGCACCTGAGGCCTACTTTGCCCTGCATTCTGATGTTCATGACATCAAGTATGGTCAGGAATGGTTGGATATCAAGGTAAGTACATGCCAATATGTTCATGCTAGCCTGCTAGGCTGCTAGGTTAATTTTTCCTTGCTTTTGATTTACTGTCTTGTTGAAAAAAAAAAAACAAAAAAACAAAAAAAGGGACTATAGCTAATTGACTGAATTTCATATGATGCCAAAGAAACTTTATGAAGAAATGAAAAACCGGATCGAATCTGCTGTTGAAAGTGGCAAGATACCAGAAAAAACAAAGAATCAACATAAAGGGTTCTCAGAATGGAACCTTAAAGTAGCAAAGAATGATCATCACTCAATTGTGCAGGTACATAACTCTTGAATGAATTGTTCTTTATCTGTTACTTAATTTTTGTCCCTCTTGTTTGTTTCATTGCTTTGCATCTGAATGCTTTTGAAGATTATAACTGATGGAAGAGACAGAAATGCCGTGGACAATGATGGATTCCGATTACCAACCATTGTGTACATGTCAAGAGAAAAGAGACCCCAACAGCCACACAACTTCAAAGCTGGAGCCATGAATGCACTGGTTAGCTTTAGCTTCCTTACTTGCAAATACATGTACATGCTTGGCACCAAGTCTTAACCATTTGTGTTTGATTTGGAAAAACCTTGCTTTTTTCCATGTGTATAGTGATGTTAACTTCAAATTTGCAAGTATTACGAAAACTGAAAAAGTTGTTTTCATTGTGCAGCTGAGAGTGTCGTCAGAGATAAGCAATGCACCTTTCATTCTCAACTTGGACTGTGACATGTACGCAAACAACGGAGATTCAATACTAGAGGCACTGTGTTTCTTCTTGGATGAAAAGAATGGCCATGAGATTGCTTTCGTGCAGCATCCACAAAACTATGACAATCTCACCAAGAATGATATCTATGGAAATGCATACTTCGTTACTAATGCGGTGAGTTATGTAATGTAGACCATGGTAATAATTGTTTGTGCCTTTGCTTTCGTAGGATTACTAAAAGGAAGCTAAAGGTCTTGAACTTAAACTAACATATTTTGGGGTTTGATTATGCATAAAGGTTGAACTGGCTGGGTTAGGTGGATATGGTGCGGCCTTGTATTGTGGCACTGGATGTTTCCATCGAAGAGAATGTCTTTTCGGAAAGAAGTATTCCAAGGGTTATAGAGAACAATGGAACACAGAGCGCCAAACGAGTACTATTGACAAAAGTATTCAAGAATTGGAGGAATCTGCAAAACCTCTTATCAATTGTATCTACGAAAAGGGCACTCAATGGGGAAAAGAGGTCTCCTTCTCTGTCTCTCTTTCTGTCTCTTTCAAAATTTCAGAATATTCGTCCTAAAGGCATGATGAAATTTTTTATTATGGCTATGCAGATGGGACTGATATATGGATGCCCTGTTGAAGATATTGTTACTGGTTTGGCAATACAATGCAGGGGTTGGAAATCAGTTTATTACAATCCAGAAAGGCCTTCCTTTCTTGGTGTTGCTCCAAACACCTTAGAAATAGCACTTGTTCAACACAAGAGGTGGTGTGAAGGCCTGTTTCAGATATTTTTCTCCAAGTATTGCCCTTTCATATATGGACATGGGAAGATACACTTTGGTGCCCAAATGGGATATTGCCTCTACCTTTTATGGGCTCCAGTTGCATTCCCAACTTTGTATTATGCCATTGTTCCTCCTCTTTGCTTGCTCCATGGCATTCCCTTGTTCCCCAAGGTACCTCTATCTCACTCTGTTATCTTGATTGACATAGAAATTTGTTAAGCCAATCGAGCAGTGGCAGAACCAAAAAAATTCAAAGAAGCTGTTAAAAATGTTTCGGATGAGAAAACAGCTCGTAAATATTATTCAATGATACATGACATGAAAATACAACTCGGATGTAACACAAATGTAAGCCAATGCATCCTTGTTTAATTAAATTGATGGGTTACAATTGATGTTTCAGGTGTCAAGCCTATGGTTCCTAGCATTTGCTTATGTTTTTGTAGCAAAGAACGCATGCAGCATAGTTGAATTTGTGATGTGTGGTGGCACACTCAAAGCATGGTGGAACCTACAAAGAATGTGGTTGATCCGACGAATCACTTCGTACTTCTTTGCCTTTTTTGACACCATAAAGAGGCAATTAGGGTTATCTGAAACACACTTTGCCCTCACCGATAAAGTGATTACCGAGGATGTGTCAAAGAGGTATGAGCACGAGATTTTGGAATTTGGAAGCTCGAGCATTATGTACACTGTAATGGCAACAATGGCATTGCTAAACTTGCTGAGCTTAGTTTGGGGAACAAAGAGGGTTGTGATGGATTTAGAGTTGAAGGCTTTAGACCAGTTGATCAGTCAAGTTATTCTTTCTGGCATAATTGTTTTGATCAATATTCCAGTGTATGAAGCTCTCTTCCTACGCAGTGATAAGGGCCATATACCATCCTCTGTCATGTACAAGTCTGTGTTTTTGCTTACATTGGCATGCTTGATGCCTACATACTAGGAAAGCTAGCTTGCTCAAAGATTGATGAATTAATAATCATGTATAAACTAGCATTCCCATTTGTGGTAGACAGTTAAAGTTCAGATATTTTTTTCTCTTTGAATAGAATAGACAGTTATTTGTTGACAATTTCAAGGACCTTTTATTCCCAATTTTGGTAAATTAAATTTCAACTCGAATCTCAATATATTCGTCTGCCTCTAATATGTCCTAATTTAGCACATAATTAAAAATTTTGAGCATGTCAATAAGCCCAAATCGAATTTTGCAGGTCGATCGACATTGTTTAACAGATCACCACAAGAAGTTAAGGAGGCAAAGCGATTGTGGTTGGCGGCCGGAAAACAGAACACATTCGAAGATGATGCATGGATGATATCATAGAGAGCTAAGCTTTTTTGGTATCATAGAGAGCTAAGCTCGATCAAACCTTGTGGGCAGTTCACAACCAGTTCAAATTGATTTCTTAATTATGGGATAATAATATATAGAACCCTTTTTGGAACATTTCTCAATCTTGAATATTTAAACCAATAAAGCAGAATGGACCATGAACAACTCGTAGTGGAGGTACTACTAGAGTTTGATTCAGACATGAAACACCATCATAAAAATTCAACATATAAAACAAAAAGATTATTGTCCAGATAAGATGTATCAGAGTAATCAGACATAAAAGAACAAAAAAAAAAGATTCCTCATTTGAACCATGCCAAATGTCATTGTTATATATATAATAATTAACACACACGTATATGATAGTGATACATGTCACTGAGATAAGAAGAGAAGCTGAGAGAGAGAGAGAGAGATCTGAATTAGCTAGATATGGGAAATGAAGAGGTCAGTTCACCATTGTTTGAGACGAAAAGGGCCAAGGGGATAGTTCTGTATAGGCTTTTTGCTGCGTCTATTTTTGTGGGTATCTGTTTGATCTGGATTTACAGGTTGAGTCACATACCAAAAGCTGGAGAAGATGGAAGGTTTGGTTGGATGGGTTTGTTGGGTGCTGAGCTTTGGTTCGGTTTCTACTGGTTCCTCACTCAAGCCTCCCGCTGGAACCGTATCTATCGTCACACCTTCAAGGACAGGCTCAAGCAGAGGTCAGTCTAACCGATCATCTCGATGTTATGTTGTTAGACCGTTAATCATCAGAATCATTACAAGTATGTTAGAATTGGTTCTTGGTTTTTATTTGATATTTAATTAGCTGTGTCTAAATTTGGAACGTACAGATATGAGAATGAGTTGCCGGGAGTGGACATATTCGTGTGCACGGCGGACCCAACTATAGAGCCGCCAATGATGGTGATAAACACTGTGTTATCAGTAATGGCTTATGACTACCCACCGGAGAAGCTCAGCGTGTATCTCTCCGATGACGGCGGGTCGGAACTTACATGCTACGCTCTATTGGAAGCGGCTGAGTTTGCTAAGCATTGGATACCATATTGCAATAAATACAATGCGGAGCCAAGGTCACCTGCTGCTTATTTTGCCTCAATAGCTTCTAATAATGCTGGGGATTTCACTCTCATTAAGGTACCAATTGTCAAGTCTTTCTCTCTTATCATATTGGGTATAAAATATAAATCAGATTTGGTCATAGCATGCTGTGAGAGTCCACTGTCCCAAGTTGTATAGGATAAGATAGACAAAATGTAGAAGGGCCAAAAATTATTTGTTTTGTGAAAATGAGATGGGGTTTCGAACTTTGGACAAGAAAAAGAAAATGACAACGGGGAGATAATTTGTTAGGGAAAGTCAAAACAGTGAACATTTTTTTGCCTACTAGTAGTGACTGTATGGACATTGAATTCGAATTTGGTCAAATTTGACTGGCAATTGGAATTGAGTCCTTTGAACATCTGAGTTCTTCCTTGAGGCATATACTATAAATCTTTTGTAATAAATGCACATATAATCAATATTATCATAAGATTAGTTGATCCACTATGATATTTTTTTTCCACAATGATAGATATATCATATATGGCAACTAACTCTCTAATTAACCTCATTGAATTATTATTATTATTATTATTATTATTATTATTATATTCTTGCATAATGATATTTTTTATTCCCCACGATGATAAACATTGATATTATTATTAATTAATTATCGATCTAATGTTTATCACTCAGTGACAACTGACAAGTACTTGATCATTTCATTCGATCAAGTTAAAAAAATAGTCAATTGAAATTTTAAAGAGGCAATGGCAACATTTGCAGAATGCACATGTGTGCGTTTTATATACATGCAGTGATAAGTTTGCTCATGGCTGCCTTCCTATAGAAATTATACAAAGACATGGAGAATAAAATTGAAAGTGCAGTGAAGTTGGGCAGCATTTCCGAAGAAGTACGATCAAAACACAAAGGCTTTTCTCAGTGGGGTTCGTATCCATCTCGACGTGACCATGACACCATTCTACAAGTATGGCATCTAGATCTCAATTTACTGATCATTATAAGTGAAAGGATTTAAAGATCTAACTTTATGATACTAGATGATTAGTCAATTGTTTTTTGTAGATAGTAATTGATGGGAGAGACCCAAATGAGAGAGATGTTGAAGGGTGTGGATTGCCAACTTTAGTGTATTTGGCTCGTGAGAAGAGACCCCAACACCACCATAACTTCAAAGCTGGAGCTATGAATGCATTGGTAAGCTACACATCTGTTGTTAGAACTATTAGATAGTCTTCTTTGATATTACTAAAGTTTTCATTATTCATTGTTTGTTATGTGATCCTTAACATATGCAGATTAGGGTATCTTCAAACATTAGCAATGGGAAGGTCATTCTTAATGTAGACTGTGATATGTATTCAAACAATTCTAAGGCCATAAGGGATGCACTTTGCTTCTTGATGGATGAAGAAAAAGGCCATGAGATCGCATTCGTACAGTTCCCACAGAATTTCGAAAACGTTACCAAGAATGAATTATATAGTAGTACACTACGAATAATCAACGAGGTAATTAGTATTATCATGCAATTATTATTATATGCTACCAGAGTTAATTGAACTTATTTTGACAAGTTTGGCATTCTCTGTGCTGGGAATCAACTGAAGGTGGAATTTCATGGTTTGGATGGTTATGGTGGCACTCTATATGTTGGAACTGGATGCTTTCACAGAAGAGATACTCTTTGTGGGAGGAAATTCAGCAAAGGACATAAGAGTGAAATGAAGTGGGAGAACAGAAAAGGAGAAGAAATTAGCATTCCTAAATTGGAAGAAAGTTCAAAAAGTCTTGCAAGTTGTACATTTGAAGAGAACACTCAATGGGGAAAAGAGGTCTCTCTTCTCCTTTTCTTTTAGTCACACACATACAGACGTAAGTGCACATTAATTTGACATTCGAGCTTTATTAATCTTTATAATTTGCAGATTGGTTTGAAATATGGTTGTCCGGTTGAAGATGTGATAACGGGGTTATCCATCCAATGCCGCGGATGGAAATCAGTGTATTGCAATCCAACAAGGAAAGCTTTCTTAGGATTAGCTCCAACCACATTGCCTCAGACACTTGTTCAGCACAAGAGATGGTCAGAAGGTGATTTCCAGATTTTGGTTTCTAAGTTCAGCCCTGCATTGTATGGACACGGAAAGATTAGTTTAGGCCTTCAACTTGGATATTGCAGCTACTGCTTGTGGGCTCCAAATTGCTTGGCAACAATATTTTACTCGATTCTCCCTTCACTTTACCTTCTTAGAGGCATTTCCTTATTTCCACAGGTATGGTTCCTATGTCATTTTTTTTCTTAATTTGTCACAATGCATGTCACAATGACATGAGAAAGAGATTACCATTTGTAATGGGTTTTGTTTTGTGGATTTAGATCTCAAGTCCGTGGTTCATACCATTTGCGTATGTGATGATTGCCAAGTACACTTGGAGCTTTGGGGAGTTTTTGTGGTCTGGTGGCACAATCTTGGGTTGGTGGAACGACCAACGAATATGGCTATACAAAAGAACAAGCTCCTACCTATTTGCATTCATTGATACCATTTTGTACTGTCTGGGGTATTCGAATTCAGCGTTTGTAATAACAGCCAAGGTAGCCGATGAAGATGTGTCACAACGATACGAGAAAGAGATTATGGAATTCGGAGCCTCTTCTCCAATGTTCATCGTATTGGCAACAGTTGCATTGCTCAATTTGTACTGCTTTGCCGGGTTTCTCAAGGAAGTGATGACTGGAAAAGGCATTGTTGAAGTTTATGGGACAATGGCTTTGCAAATTCTTCTATGTGGTGTTTTAATTATCATTAACCTGCCTTTGTACCAAGCTCTTTACTTGAGGAAGGACAATGGAAAGATGCCAAGTTCTGTAGCATTTAAATCGATGGCATTTGTTGCATTTTCTTGTATATGTTTTAAATTCTTGTATTAAGAAAGAAAGAAAAAAATTCCTAAGTGAACCATAATAAAATTTCATTCCTCGATATATATTCCTTGTTTTTTTAGGCTGAATTATGAATTATGGAACTGCTCTGTGAGAATACAAATTAATAGAACAAAGTCAATAGTTTAAATATTACACATTTACAACTTCTGGTGAGATAATGAACTCAAACTACCATACAATTATCAAATGCAAATTGTCATGTGTAGGTTGTTAGAAGTTAGAACTGAAATGCAAACTCAGGACAATATCAAGGCTGCAGGGTTATTGTCAATTTGTTATACTACATAGACCAGTTGCAAATAAGGACCAATGACAAATTGTGTCACTATTCAACATTTTCTAGTCTAAAGCATTTTCTCATGCTCTAAAAAGTAAATTTAGAACATATACAAGCAAATCCAGCAAATGCCATCGACTTAAATGCTACAGAGCTCGGCAGCTTCCCCTTGTCCTTCCTTAAGTAAAGGGCTTCGTACAACGGTAGGTTAATGAGAATCAAGACCACACATAGAAGAATCTGCAAACACATTTTGTCATAAACTTCTGCAATGCCTTTTGGTCCAGTGATTGCTGTCTTCACAAACCCAGCAAGGCAGTACAAATTGAGCAAAGCAAGTGTTGCCAATACGGTAAACATTGGAGACGAGCTCCCAAATTCCATGATCTCTTTCTCATATCGTTTGGACACATCTTCATCGGCCACCTTGGCTGTTATTACAAATGCCGAATCAGTGAATCCGAGGTAGTGTACAATGGTGTCGATGAAGGCAAAGAGGTATGAGGTTGTTCTTTGGTAAAGCCATATACGTTGGTCGTTCCACCAGCCTAATATTGTGCCACCACACCACATATACTCCACAAAGCTCCCAATGTGCTTGGCAGTTATAACATATGCAAATGGTATGATCCATGCGCTCGAAACCTATTTCCAAGAGACCAAATTTATGTTATAGAAATTCAATCAGAAATATTCTATATATGATGTACGTACGTTAAAGTTAGAGCATCCAACCTGTGTTGATAATATAACTAATAAAACTAAAGATTCAAAGTCTCGGGTATAAGGCTTGGACGATCTACGCATATTGATCATATATATTTAATTTGGCCGGAATTTTCATACGCCGTTTTATGAATACTATAGTAATCAGAAACATGTAATTTTGTGATTAATGAGACTATGTATGAACTATACCTGAGGAAATAAGGATGTGCCTCGAAGGAGGTAAAGTGAAGGGAGAATTGAGTAAAGTAGTGTTGCCCAGCAATTTACAGCCCATAAGTTGTAGCGAAGGTATCCAAGTTGATGGCCTAAACTAATCTTTCCATGGCCATACCACAGAACATTGTACTTGGACAGCAAAATCTGGAGGTTACCTTCTGCCCATCTCTTATGCTGCACAAGTATCTGAAGCAGTGTGGTTGCATTTAATCCTAAGAAAGCTTTCCTGGTTGGATTGCAATTCACAGATTTCCATCCTCGGCATTGGATCGCTAACCCTGTTAACACATCTTCAACCGCACACTCATATTTCACACCCATCTGCAAATCATAAATATTTCGTCTGAACTTAAATACAAATACTGCTACACCATTATATTTGTTTATAAATTGTTAAGTCAATATGAACTTATATGTACGTGTGGTTGATACCTCTTTTCCCCATTGAGTGTTCTCTTCAAATGTACAACTTGCAAGACTCTTTGAACTTTCTTCCAATTCATGAATGCCAATTTTTTCTCCAATTTTGTCCTCCCATTTCATTTCAATCTTATATCCCTTGCTGAATTTCTTCCCACAAAGAGTTTCTCTTCTATGAAAGCATCCGGTTCCAATATAGAGTGTCCCCCAATAATTATCCAAACCATGGGCTTCCACCTTTAGTATACCAAAACAACAATCAAAATCCAAATAATATAATATGAAACATTGATTGAAGAACATATACACTCACCTCGCAAATTACTAGTAATGAAGCGTATAATTCATTCTTAGTCAGGTTGTCGAAATTCTGCGGGAACTGTACGTATGCAATCTCATGGCCTTGTTCCTCATCCATCAAGAAGCAAAGTGCATCCCTTATGGCCATGGAGTTGTTTGAGTACATGTCACAGTCTACATTAAGAAGTAACTTCCCATTGCTAATGCGCGATGATACCCTAATCTACACAATTAATTCAACATATAGATATATAGATATCTGCATTGTCATTGAAAAACCCTTGTTTATTTGTTTGATCACAGTTAAATTCCTTACCAGTGCATTCATAGCGCCAGCTTTGAAGTTATGGTGATACTGGGGTCTCTTCTCACGAGCCAAATACACCAACGTTGGCAATACATACCCTTCAACATCTCTTGCATTCGGGTCTTTCCCATCAATTATTATCTGGGATCGAAAAAGTTGAACTTTTTTAACTATATAATCTGGTACTAAACAGTCAATTCTTTTTCAGACCAAAAAAAAAAAAAAAACAGTCAATTCTTTGATCAGTTAATCGAGAAATTAAAATATCAAATAATCTCATTACATACTTGAAGAATGGTGTCATGGTCACGTTTTGATAAATATGAGTCCCACTGAGAAAAGCCTTTATGTTTCAATCGTACTTCTTCAGAAACGCGGCCAAGCTTCACTGCATTTTCGATTTTACTCTCCATGTCTTCGTATAATTTCTACAACAACAATTTGATTATCGAGAAGGGCAGCTCGATCAATAATCCAGTTAGTTATATACTATTAGCTGGTACATGGGAACAATATATAAGACTTTTTTTTTTAATGAAAAGTCGGAAATCACTCAAGATATTCATTGTTGCAGACAAACTTCAGTCAAATATCATGCATACGTTGAGATTACATATCTGACATTGAATTAATACATTGTCTACAGATCATGACTCTTATATATGTCCAGACACTTTATTTGACTTCTCCACTCTTATGCTTTTATGTGGCCACGAACATTGTCCGAGTGCTAGGTCTTTATTGCATGTCGCACTCTTAACAAATAATCCGTGTGGGAATCTAATTCCGTCTGCAAGGTGCCAAATGTTTTTCCACACACACATATACAAGTAGGAAGATTCTCTAGTGAGGACCACTATAATGAGAATTTGGTGAAATTTTTTTGATTAATAGTTGTTATATCTATTTTTCGATTACATCTCGAGAAATCAACCATTCAATGTTAAAATATTTATGAATAGATCACTTATACAAATTTTCAACAAAATTTGAAATCGTTAAGGTACCGAACTAGACCAAATAAATGGACGAACCAAATCTGTCAATTTTGAACCATTCATATTCATAAATGGTAAATCACAATTATAGATGACCTAACGATTTTAGATTTCATTGAAAATTTATAGAAGTGATATACTCATAAATATTTAAATATTGAACGGTCGATTTGTCGAGATGTAATAAAAAAATACGTAGGTCTAATCGAAAAGTCATCACCAAGTCCTCATTATAGTGGTCCTCACTAGAGAAGCTCCCTATATAGACATTTTTCATTAAGAATTTTCACACTTTCAAAAAAATACAACCGTTGATATTTTAGATTCCTATTTAATAAGTAATTTTACAACATATTAGCCACGCATGTTGATAATCGTTTTGTCATTTAAAATGGTGAAACATAACAAATAGATACAGAATGTCGGATATAGTTAAAATGATAAAACCTGTGATTCAATGACTAAATGATTTCCGATTTATCTAAATTTTACGAAAGCATATTTAAAGAAAACCATGTAAGATAGTTGTTCGGATCGTCAAACCATATTTTTTAAGTGAGGGTATAAAAGTACGGAAGCTCTTATTTGGGAAGGCTATATTTAAGATAGGTGTTCGTAAGTAATTTAACAACATATTGGCCATGTATGTTGATAATCGTTTTGTCATTTAAAATGGTGAAACATAACAACTAGATACATAATGTCGGATATAGTTAAAATGATAAAACCTGTAATTCAATGACTAAATGATTTCCGATTTATCTAAATTTTACGAAAACATATTTAAAAGAGAACCATGTAAGATAGGTGTTCGGATCGTCAAGCCATATATGTGTGTGTATAAAATAATGAACTTCATGTAAAATAAGGTCTCCTTAAACTCCTCACCAAGCAAATCAAAACTGGATAAGGAATGAGTATAATAAGACAGAGAATTATTACCTTAATGAGAGCCAAATCACCAAACTGGTGATTCCGATTCTGACTTTGATCAACTACTGTATCAGAAGCTGTTGAGACAAAATAAGCAGCCGGTGATCTTGGCTCCACACTGTACTTCTTGCAATATGGTATCCAGTGCTTAGCAAACTCAGCAGCTTCCAATAGAGCATAGTATGTAAGTTGTGAGCCCCCATCATCGGAGAGATACACGCTGAGCTTCTCCGGTGGGTAGTCGTAAGCCATGACCGACAAAACGGTGTTCATCACCATCATAGGTGGCTCTATGATTGGATCCGCCGTGCACACGAATATGTCCACCCCAGGCAAAACATTCTCGTACCTGTTCCAAGTTTGCGTAGAGCTAGTCCATCATAAGAAAGAGCGATATAATATGTTATGTTATCAAGCTGTTAATTTTGAAGGTTCATACTTACCTTTCAGAGAGCCTGTCCTTGAAGGTATGCCTGTAGACGCTGCTCCAGCGACTGGCTTGAGTGATGAACCAGTAAAAGCTGAACCATAACTCGGCAGCGAACAAGCCCATCCAACCAAATCTTCCATCTTCTCCAGCATTAGGTATGTGACTCGCTCTATAAACCCATATCAAACATATACCAACAAAAATAGACACTGCAAATAACCTGTACAGGACTCTTCCCTTTGCCCTCGTTGTCTCAAACAGTGGCAGATGTCTTTCTTCTCCCATTTTTCAGCTACTCTAAACAAGTGATCGAGCTTTCTTTCCCTATATGAAATGGTTTAATGATAGGGAAGGACCAGGGACCAGTCATACAAATAATATTCATTGTAGATACCAACCCGGTCACTTTCTACATAATGCCACCTGAGTCACATCTCGATCTCTGAAGTGACTCACGGTTGTAAACCCTACTATGGAATTTCCCTGGCAGAGTTTGCAGCCATTAGTAATAGTTAGGTGGTTGCTGAAGAATAGTCATATATTAACAAGCTAGTCAACAAACACTACTAGCATATCGCTCAGACCCCCACATTTAAGTAACGGTATTCATTAATATAGCAAATGACATTTTTCTCCTGTTTTGTATTGTTTGATCTAAGAATACGGAAAATCATGACAAAATATAGGGTAGAATCGGTATAGACCATTTTAGAAAGACATTATACACAGAAGTTTGTATATAAGTGAAAAAAAAAGTTATCTAATAATATTTATCTTTAAAAGCCATGGATACTATAATATGTATCCACTACTCATCATAAATAATTAGAAATTAAAAAAAATTATAAATACAGTTATAAATATGAATTAATTGATAAGCGTCCCATTTTTTGTTTCAGTTTTGATTTATTTAATATAATTATTATATACATCACATATTTATTTGGGGTGAAGATATATATCACTTTTGTAACCAAAAAGGAGGAGAAGATATACAACATTTTAATATAGCGTTATCTTAAGACTTTTTTTTTGTGATAAGAAAAATTACGGCCCAATATAATTTAAATAGATTACAGAAGTTTGCTAGTCTCAGAATAACAACGACAACATATGCAAGCCTTGCATTAAATCAAACCAAGAAACCCCACCTAGTACTTGAAGCGTTGCCTTCATTTAGCTACTAATAAAATTAGGTTCTATAAACTTTTTTGAGGAATGAGGACTATCAGCGTCTTCACCCTGTTCATAATAAGCGCAGGCATTGAAGCTTGGATTAGTGGTAAAATCCACCTAGGGACATCCTTTTAGGTTAACGTGTTTCAACGCGCAAGTGTCGGCATGGTCGATATGATTGTAAGGAACGTCACGTACAAATTAAAGGGGTGTTCTTAGGATTCTGCTATCAAAGTCGAGGCATTTGCATAAAGGGCAGCAATTCTGATTGCAATCCTCTATCATTGGCAGTTTAATTGGTAGCTTACTCTCATTCTGATGTATCAATGCCTTTTGCAAATTCTTCTATGTGGTGTTTTAATTATCATCAACCTGCCTTTGTACCAAGCTCTTTACTTGAGGAAGAACATGCAATGGAAAGATGTCAAGTTCTGTAGCATTTAAATCGATGGCATTTGTTGCACTTTCTTGTATATGTTTCAAATTCTTGTATTAAGAAAGAAAAAAAATTCCTGAGTGAACCATATTAAAATTTCATTCCTCGATATATTCCTTGTTTTTTTATGCTGAATTATGAATTATGGAACTGCTCTGTGAGAATACAAATTAATAGAACAAAGTCAATAGTTTAAATATCACACATTTACAATTTCTGGTGAGATAATGAACTCAAAGTAAATAGAACAAATGCAAATTGTGACGAAGTGGTGTTAGCTCAGTGGTTAGAGCACCCACTATCTAAAATCTAGATCATGGGTTCGAGTCACCATGTGGGTAGGAATGAAATCATTTGATCCTCTTTAATAATAATAAAAGAAATGCAAATTGTCATGTGTAGGTTGTTAGAACTGAAATGCATACTCAGGACAATATTAAGGCTGCAGGGTTATTGTCATACTTCGATCATATACTAGTTGCAAATAAGGACCAATGACAAATTGTGTCACTATTCTACATTTTCTAGTCTAAAGCATTTTCTCATGCTCTAAAAAATAAATTTAGAACATATACAGGCAAATCCAGCAAATGCCATTGACTTAAATGCTACAGAGCTCGGCAGCTTCCCCTTGTCCTTCCTTAGGTAAAGGGCTTCGTACAACGGTAGGTTAATGAGAATCAAGACCACACATAGAAGAATCTGCAAACACATTGTGTCATAAACTTCTGCAATGCCCTTTGGTCCAGTGATTGCTGTCTTCACAAACCCAGCAAGGCAGTACAAATTGAGCAAAACAAGTGTTGCCAATACGGTAAACATTGGAGACGAGCCCCCGAATTCCATGATCTCTTTCTCATGTCGTTTGGACACATCTTCATCGGCCACCTTGGCTGTTATTACAAATGCCGAATCAGTGTATCCGAGGTAGTGTACAATGGTGTCGATGAAGGCAAAGAGGTAGGAGGTTGTTCTCTGGTAAAGCCATATACGTTGGTCGTTCCACCAGCCTAATATTGTGCCACCACACCACATATACTCCGCAAAGCTCCCAATGTGCTTGGCAGTTATAACATATGCAAATGGTATGATCCATGCGCTCGAAACCTAATTCCAAAAGACGAAACTTATATTATAGAAATTCGATAAGAAATATTCTATATATGATGTACGTTAAAGTTAGAGCATCCAACCTGTGTTGATAATATAATTAATAAAAGGGTAAAATCCCAAGATGGTACTCAAACTATTACGGAATGCAATTTTTGGTACCCACAAATGCATAAAGACTCTAATGGTATCCAAACTATCACTCCGTTTGCCAAAATGGTACCCCGGTTATGTTTTCTGTTAAAATTGAGGGTAAATTGGTCAGTAAAGTTACAAAAAAAAAAACTCCCTCTTTTCTCTTTCTCCCCCCGTGATCTCTCTCTTCTCTCCCTCTGCACCCATTGACACCACCCACCTCCGGCAAGACAAAACCTTCCAACTTCCAAGCCACACTCAAGCACGGGCAAGCACGGGCTCTAGGAGATGGAAAGATTGCAGCGCCGAGATTGGAGCTGTGGCGGCAGCAGGCGAGAGAGGCGCTCTCTTCTGCCATGGTCGCCTTCGCCGTAAGGTCTGCTCCGACTTCACCGCCATCAATTCTCAAAGCCCTCGTCCCCAACTCCCTCCACCTCTTCTCCGTTCAACACTTTCAGAAGGACCTACCACCACTCCAATGGTCCTCTTCCCCGATTCCCCACTCACCCAAAACCGGTCGGCGGCGGGGCGCTTCAAGCCCGGTGGCATCGGCTCGAGATTCTTCTCCATCAAGCCGGACGCCGCAAAGTCAACAATGCGAAGAGGGTGTTCGAGAAGCCTCTCTCGGCCGCCGCGTCGACTTTCTCGCGGTACCGGGGAGGCGCCCGAAGGAGAGAGAGAGAGAGAGAGAGAGAGAGAGAGAGAGAGGGATGGCAAAAAGACTTTTTTGCCCTCGGAGAAAAAGACTTTTTTGCCCTCGGACAAAAAGACTTGTTTGCCCTTGAGTTGTTTCCCAATTGAGTGACACATGTGCAATTTGACCAATTTATCCTCAATTTTAACGGAAAACATAACCGGGGTACCATTTTGGCAAACAGAGTGATAGTTTGGGTACCACTAAAGTCTTTATGAATTTGTGGGTACCAAAAATTGCATTCCGCAATAATTTGGGTACCATTTTGGGGTTTTACCCTTAATAAAATTAAAGATTCAAAGTCTCGGGTACGCTAAGGCTTGGACGATCTACGTACGCATATTGAGCATATATATTTAATTTTGAATCAATACCCTAATTTTGATACGAGGTTTTATGAATACTATATTAATCAGAAGCATGTAATTTTGTGACAAATTAATGAGACTATATATGAACTATACCTTAGGAAATAAGGATGTGCCTCGAAGGAGGTAAAGTGAAGGGAGAATTGAGTAAATTAGTGTTGCCCAGCAATTTGCAGCCCATAAGTTGTAGCGAAGGTATCCAAGTTGATGGCCTAAACTAATCTTTCCATGGCCATACCACACAGCACTGTACTTGGACAGCATAATCTGGAGGTTACCTTCTGCCCATCTCTTATGCTGCACAAGTATCTGAAGCAGTGTGGTTGCATTTAATCCTAAGAAAGCTTTCCTTCTTGGATTGCAATACACTGATTTCCATCCTCGGCATTGGATCGATAACCCTGTTATCACATCTTCTACCGGACACCCATATTTCAAACCCATCTGCAAATCATAAATATTTCGATTGTCTGAACTTAAATAGGAATACTGCTAGACTCGTTAAATTTGTTTATAAAATGATAAGTCCTATGAACTTATACGTACGGTGGTTGATACCTCTTTTCCCCATTGAGTATTCTCTTCAAATGTACAACTTGCAAGACTCTTTGTACTCTCTTCCAGTTCATGAATGCCGATTTCTTCTCCTTTTTTATCCTCCCATTTCATTTCACTCTTATATCCCTTGCTGAATTTCTTACCACAAAGAATTTCTCTTCTGTGAAAGCATCCACTTCCAATATATAGTGGCCCCCCATAATTATCCACACCATGGGCTTCCACCTATAGTATACCAAAAACAATAATCAAAATCCGAATAATATGATATGAAACATTGCTTGAAAATTTTGATGCTAATATTTCCATTAGCATGCATATAATCATTCCACTCACCTCGTTAATTACTAGTAATGAAGCGTATAATTCATTCTTAGTAAGGTTGTCGAAATTCTGCGGGAACTGTACGTATGCAATCTCATGGCCTTGTTCCTCATCCATCAAGAAGCAAAGTGCATCCCTTATGGCCATGGAGTTGTTTGAATACATGTCACAGTCTACATTAAGAAGTAACTTCCCATTGCTAATACGCGATGATACCCTAATCTACACAATTAATTCAACATATAGATATATAGATATCTGCATTGTCATTGTTTATTTGTTTGATCACGTACAGTTAAATTCCTTACCAGTGCATTCATAGCGCCAGCTTTGAAGTTATGGTGATACTGGGGTCTCTTCTCGCGAGCCAAATACACCAACGTTGGCAATACACACCCTTCAACGTCTCTTGCATTTGGGTCTTTCTCATCAATTACTATCTGGGAAAAGGTTTAACTATTTCAAACAATCTGATACCAAACAGTCAATTCTTTGATCAGCGCGCAGTTAATCAAGAAATATAAAAATCTCATACTTGAAGAATGGTGTCATGGTCACGTTTTGATGAATATGATCCCCACTGAGAAAAGCCTTTATGTTTCAATCGTACTTCTTCAGACACGCGGCCTAGCTTCACTGCATTTTCGATTTTACTCTCCATGTCTTCGTATAATTTCTACAACAATAATTTGATGACAATATATTAAGGGCAGCTCGATCAATAATCTAATTAAAAAAAAAATGGTGAAAAGTCGAGTGGTAGGAGAAGTCGAGAGGAACAACCTCTCTATGACCCAAGTTAATTAATCAAAGCACAAAAAATTAAGGGAGGGGACCAAACTTAGATCTCTAGAAGCTAACAAATATCGAAAACATCAATATTGAGTAAGACTAAAAATCTCACTACTATGATACAACAAAATAAGCCTTGGTGACAGATCTCATTATTCTATTTCAATTTAAGATGTACCATGATTAGCCAGCACATCAGGCACCAACAATCATATTTCAATTTGTTCGCAAAAAAAATATGAGAGGATTAAAAAGTTATGTGAAAAATCTGGAATAAATATTAATTAAATTAATTGACTTTAAGTTGCCAAAAAATAAGTGAAGGAGAGCGAATACAATTATTAAGGAATGATTTCTATGAAATGTTATCCTATTCATTCGAAGTACATTAAGGGGGGTGTATTCAATTCATATTTTAAAAAATTATGACAGAGTTTTTATACTCCGTGTATTCTACTAAATCTATGGATTGTTTCAATTCCACACAGAATTTGACAGATTTTAATACATTTTATTATCAGGATTTGTTTGGATTTTAATTAGTCCATGGATTATTCTAATACCAATAATAGAATAAAAAATTAACAAAAATAATTAGATTAAGAAAGATGAAAAAGGATGAAGAAGAAGGATCCACGGATTAGAACAATCCAATGTATGAAGAAGGATGTAGAATGTGAAGGGGTAAAAACCCAATATAGTACCCAAACTATGGAGAAAGGTATTTTTTGGTACCTACAAATTTATTTTACCCAAAATGATACATGAACTATTGTATAATTACTCAAAATGGTACCTCCGTAGTTAAGTCAGATACCATTTTGGGTAATGACCAATAGTTCAGGTACCATTTTGAGTAATGACTCAATAGTTCAAGTACCATTTTGGGTAATTATCAATAGTTCAGGTACCATTTTGGATAAATGTACAATAGTTCATGTACCATTTTGAGTAAAAAAAAATTGTATGTACCAAAAAGGGTTTTTCGCAATAGTTTGGGTACTATATTGAGTTTTTACCCAATTAGAAGAAGAATGATGAAGAAGGACCCATAAACGTGATGTACCACACAAAAAAAAAAACAAAAACATGATGCACCACTGAAAAAAAAACCCTGAAATTTTTTTACAAAAACAAAATCAATTAATTGATTAAGATCAATAAACGTGAAAAAGAAGAAGGATGGAGAGAAAAAGAACCCATAAGAAAGAAACAAAAGCAGCCCATAAATTTCTTTACAAAAACAAAACCAATTTAATTGATTAAGACAAAAAAACGTGAAGAAGAAAGAGGGTGGAGAGAGTATGGGTGGAGAGAAGAAGAACCCAGTTTTGAGATTTGGGGTTTGAGATTTGTGCTGAGGAGGTGGTGAAGTGAGGCCTGAAGAGTTCTGTTGGTGGGTACGCAGGTCTCTGTCAAAATCTCTTGAGAGATAATTGGATTTCTAATAGATCTTGGTATTTATATTAACCTCTCTAAAATCCTTCAGAATCCACCATTTAATGAAATTTTTGAAAGTCAATGAACTTTTCAATACCATTAGATTTACATGAAAATTTTAAAATCTTAATTGAATACATCAAGATTTTAAATGACTTTAAAATTTTTTAATTAAATACACATACTTTTAAAATACAAAAAAAATCATATAGACTCTGAATTGAATACACCCCCTAATTGTTGTATGCAATTCAATCACATATCAGTATCTACTATATAGTTGAGATTGCATGTATACATATGTGACATGAATTATTACATTAATTGTCTACTGGGTGACCATACAGACATTTGATTTGACTTCTCCACTATACCCTATATAACCCTATGGCCACAAACATTGGCCGAGTGCAAGGAGCCTCTTTGCTCATAGTCACATAGATATATATGTAAAATAATGAACGTCACGGATGACCCAAGCAGTCACATACATATCAATTATTATTTCTTGATAATGACCAAATTATCGACTCAAGTCTCCATAATTAACCTCATACTTTGTTTTGCGTGACCGGATAAGGTCACGTATATATCTTTAAGGTCTCCTTAAACTCCTCACCAAGCAGATCAAAACTGGATAAGGAATGATTATAATAAGATAGATAATTATTACCTTAATGAGAGCCAAATCACCAAACTGGTGATTCCGATTCTGACTTTGATCAACTACTGCATTAGAAGCTGTTGAGACAAAATAAGCAGCCGGTGACCTTGGCTCCACACTGTACTTCTTGCAATATGGTATCCAGTGCTTAGCAAACTCAGCAGCTTCCAACAGAGCATAGTATGTAAGTTGTGAGCCACCATCATCGGAGAGATACACGCTGAGCTTCTCCGGTGGGTAGTCATAAGCCATGACCGACAAAACAGTGTTCATCACCATCATCGGCGGCTCTATGATTGGATCCGCCGTGCACACGAATATGTCCACCCCCGGCAAAACATTCTCGTATCTGTTTCAAGTTTGGTTAGAGCTAGTCCATCATAAGAAAGAGAGATATAATATGTTATGTTATCAACCCGGCCTGTTAATTTGAAGGTTAATATATATACATACCTTTCAGAGAGCCTGTCCTTGAAAGTATGCCTGTAGACGCGGCTCCACCGACTGACTTGAGTGATGAACCAGTAAAAGCTGAACCATAACTCGGCAGCGAACAAACCCATCCAACCAAATCTTCCATCTTCTCCAGCATTAGGTATGTGACTCGCTCTATAAACCCATATCAAACATATACCAACAAAAATAGACACTGCAAATAACCTGTACAGGGCTCTTCCCTTTGCCCTCGTTGTCTCAAACAGCGGTAGATGTCTTTCTTCTCCCATTTTTCAGCTCACTCTAAATAAGTGATCGAGCTTTCTTCCCCTATATGAAATGGATTTATGATAGGGAAGGACCAGCCGACCAGCCGACCAGGGACCAGGTCACATAAATAATATTCATTGTAGATACCAACCCGATCACTTTCTACATAATGCCACCTGAGTCGCATCTCTGAACCCAATAAATTATTACTAGAGGAAGAATACGGCCCAATATAAGATAGATACCATATGCAAGCCTTGCATTAAATCAAACCAAGAATCCACACCTAGTATTGAAGCATTGCCTTCATTTCGCTACTAAGAAAATCCTTCAAAGACTTTTTTTCGTGTCATGAAGAATGATGGCTTGCCTGCTCCGCCTAAGTTCTAGTTTTTGTTTCTAGCTTTCTGTTATTGATGTTGGATTTGTAAAACTGAATTATTAAATTATGTTCAATTCAAGAAACATTCATATAAACAAATTCATACAAGTATATTTTCTAAGTTATCATATATGCAACAATATAATTTTACTAACCTGAATTGGTCATTGTAGTCAATATAGACATGCTTATGTATGAATAATATATACTTTAAGAATAACCCGAAACAACCAGGATAAATCTTCTCCTATTGATTAATCCTGTATGCAAACTCTAATGGGGCAGAGTTTATGAATAGCGTGGTGATTGATAGAGCAGAGATCTAAGACTTTTATAGGCATCACAAACTAGGTACCTCCCATAAAGAATTTATAGTCTTAATCGATATAGGCCTTGTTAATCTTGTTTCCATGTACTTTTAGGTTTACATAATAATTAAGTAACCAACAATATATACCACATTCAGTATTGATTATACTTAATAAAGGTCATGGTGTCGAATGACTCAAGCATTGTCTAATAACTTATTATGCGATTAAGGTAGCTAAGTTGTTGTAGACTTGTAGTCTACATTAATCATTGATAAGTTCACATAATTTCTTACAGGGTTCTGAGGTTCTTCTTGTGGTGTTTGGTGCTTTTATCCGTTTGTTCTTCTCTGCTTAATTTGTGCAGTTTGATGAAAGATTCATTGTCCCAAAAAAAAAATCCTTCAAAGACTTTTTTTTTCCTTGGAAAGGTGTAGTTCCAATCTCAATGTTCTTCTTTAATATATTAGGTTCTATGCACTTGCTTGAGGAATGAGGACTATCAGCGTCTCCATCCTGTTCAAGTGTTCATAATAAGCGCAGGCATAGAAGCTTGGATTAGCGGTAAAATGCACCTAGGGACAGCCTTTTGGGTTAACGTGTTTCAGCGCACAAGTGTCGGCATGGTCGATCTGATTGTAAGGAACCTCACGTACAAAGGGGTGTCCCTAGGATTTTGCTATCAAAGTCGAGGCATTTGCATAAAGGGCAGCAATTCTGATTACAATCCTGTATCATTGGCAGTTTAATTGGTAGCTTACTTTCATTCTGATGACTCTTTGAGAAGGAATTGGGTGCTGAGTTATGGTTCAGTTTTTACTTGCTCCTCACCCAATCCTGCTGGTGGAACCTTACCTAATACGGTAATACCTATAGCCAAACTCAATTTCAAGGATAGACTATCACAAAGGTATATCATAAGACACAATGTTCTCTTTTTAGATATTTGCTGACATATTACTTTTTTAGAATTAGGGTGGCCAGAGCAACATAAAAACCAGAAGTTGCCTTTATACCAAATTACTAAAACATGTGTTGAAAGGGAAAGTAAAATAAAATTAGACATACTTTGAATAATAATAATTACTAAGTAACAATAGGATCTTTGTTTTATATATATATATATATATATATATATATTACAAAAATACTCCTTGAACTTGGCTATAATTATCGATTTGTACTCAAATTTGTAATTGTTGAAATTGACCTCCTAAACTTAATCAAAATTGTCAATTTATACCATATATGTCATTTCTAACAAGATGAATTACAAGTTGCCACTTGTACAAGGACAATTAGGAAGTCACTTCAATTAATAGGAAAACTTATACTTCTAAACCTTCACTATGCAGGTGCTAATTAATGTAGGGTGCCATTTATTGTGTAGAGAAGCTAGTGAAATACCCTTTTACCATACATATATTCCCAAAATACCAACCAAGGTAGCTAGGTAACACAAGTTTTTCATGTCCCTCACGCGTTTCTTTGATGGGTCTTAAAAATTGTGAGAGGGTGAGAGTAATAGAATTAACATGATATTGGATATTTGAATTCTTGGCTATCATATGATATTTGTCTATATATTATGTTCTCTATTAATTATTCTCTTTTTACGACACATTTAAAATATTAAATCTCACTATTGTACATGTTACATATCCTTACACAAATAAGTGAGATATTGGAAGTAACTAAAGGTTAAAAAAAATAATTATATAGTTTTGTGTTTTGAGTTACCATGATTTTACCTGTCAAGTGTGCTTATGGTGTTGTTGCATACTTGCATTAGATCTTTTCTTCCATGCACTCATCAGTTTTCATGTACTAGCTCATCTTTCTGCAAAGAATTATTATTATTATTATGTTTTTCTTTTAAAAAATATAAAATTCCAACAAAAATACATGCCTAATAATTTTTTGGAACTTTGAATGCAGCTAGTATCCTTCTTCAATTGTATTATTCTGCTCAGTCACCCACCTACATGCCCATTGTTATACTGATAGGCCTACCTCACTCAATATTATTTGATCTCTTCTGTTGTCCTTCTGTCCCTTATGACAGTCTTTATGGTGCCTCTTAGGGGTGGTGCCTCTTACTGTCCTCTTTCTCATATCTCCTCTCATCTCTCCCATAAACTCTAAGGAGGTAGACATTAGTGTAGGACATCAAATTTATGGAGTAAAGGGCCACCTGGTCATCATGATTGAAGAAGTGAAGCAATACCTTAATCTCATATCCAGAGTTCAGAAGTGTGCACTCTCTCAAATCTTTTTTACCTTCAACAATCTCGAAATTTACACTCTTCCCACTAACATACATAAGCTTGAGTCTTTGATGATCCATTCTCTCTAAAAGAATGGGACAGAGGGCTCTCTTGGCTCTTGTCTCTAAAAGAAAAGAGTTCTTGGTTCTCTCTCTCCGAGTGTGATGCATAACCTTTTTATATAGGAAAAATTGGAAGAAAGGTTCAGATAGAAAAGATGGAGAAGAGAGGTTCATACTAAAAAACATATGGAGAAGAAAGGTTCAGATGGAGAAGAGAGGTTCAGAGTTCTTTCTTGGCTCTCTCGGAGTTCTGATTTCAGTTTTCTGTTATTCCTACTCGTAATGTAAATAGGGGACTTTTACAATTTTACTTTAGTATTTTTACTGGCTCAAAAGATCTCCTATTTCCTATTGAATTTTTTTTTTCTATACGGTCAATCCATGTCAGATCTGTGACGAACCAATTTTTAATGACACGTGTATTGACAACAAAAATTCATTCGGCTCTGTTTGCTTCTCCGGTTCTCTCTCTCTCTCCCTCCTCTGCCCAGTTCAAGAACCACGCCCAATTAATTTTCTTCTGCTTGTTTCTATGTTCATGATTGATGATTTCCAATTTGCTTCTCCCGTTCTCTCCCCTTTCTCTTCTTCTTCTCTAGGAGCTCTGGCTTCATCGGCTCCGATTCTTGGCTTTGATAACATTACTTCACCAGAATATGGATACGACTCCATTGCTACCAGCAGGGATTTTCGAGTAAATATACATACGTAGATACTTGTGTAAGGACTATGAGAGTCAACGAAGTCAACACAGGTCCAAGCCAGAGAGTCAGCCAAATGCTGGTGTAATGAGCCTGACAGCTGGAGCTCAGTGATTGGTCATTATAGAAATTGGTTAAGAGTTGGTTAATTAGAATCAAAAACAAACTGATAAGCCTATATATGGCTCTGATCATTTACGCTTTGTAATGAGAAATTTGTAAAAATACCCACATTTTGGGTCTTGAAATGGTTTTTACCCAACATTTTAGAAACTAATGAAAACTACCCACATTGAGTAGTAAAATGATCTGCATACCCCTTTACTTTTTTTTTCTGCTCCTTCAATCATGTCGTCCTCATCTCCTCTCTTTCCTTTTTTTTTTTATTTCTTTCCGCTGTCCTCCTCTGCTGCCAGCAGTCCCAGCACCATAATTTGCAGCTCCTCTATCCGGCCACATCTGGACGTCGGAGGGGTAGAGAACAGATCTACAATTTTTAGTTGTAGGGTTCTTTGAGTGGGGATGTTTTTGGTGGTGGTGTTTACTGTTTAGTCATGGCTACGATGGTGGTCTGATGGATTTTCAAAGTCCATATATAGATGGACTCCATGACCACACCATAATCCTGCACTGCCGCATTGAACTCCATCCTTGGTAACTAAACCCAGAAAACACAATCAGTTAATCATCTCTCTTTCTCTCTCCCCTCACATCACATCAGAGGCATAATCAATTTGTTGTTTTTACGTACTTGTGGTACCAAAATAGCCGGAAAACACCTTGAAAACGGCCGTAACCACCAAGCTTCTATACTTAGATTCGCCGCCACCCGTCACCGGTTGCTCCAATGGCGACCAAGGCTTGCTTCGCGCTTTCAAGACGCACACTCCACCACCCCTCCGACGTCCAGATGTGGCCGGATAGAGGAGCTGCAAATTATGGTGCTCGGACTGCTGGCAGCAGAGGAGGACAGCGGAAAGAAATAAAAAAAAAATGAAAGAGAGAAGATGAGGACGACATGATTGAAGGAGCAGGAAAAAAAAAACAAAAAAGAGTAAAGGGGTTCTATAATTACCTACAGTTTCAGCAACTTGTTGATAATCTTAACTTTTAGTATTATTCACTCTTAATTATTAATCAGCACTTTTAGTGATCCAACAAATTAAGTGTTAATCGTGCTCCAGCCAGTGAGACTTGCTACCAAAGTACCAAACCATACAAAAGTCGGGGTCTGAAATTGACGAGACTGCTTCAAGGCCTAATGGTCTCACAGAAATTCAATACTTGCAGGTATGCATGCAGATAAATTAATTCTGATGATTGCTAGTGTAGAACTTGTGGGTTTTACGTCAGATGAATTAATTCTGATGATCACTTGGCCTAAAATTGGAAGAAAAAAAAAAAAGTAACCCGCAAAAACAATATATTCATGATTTTAACTTAAAAGGGCGTGTGCACAAAGGATATTTAGATCCGAATAAAAATTCCAGCAAATCCAAATAGAGAATCCATTCCGATTAACATATGCATATTGCTTGCTAGTTTTCGATCTAGTATTATAGCTAGTTTCATGGTAAAATTTATTTATTTCTAACACTATTTAGTCTATTTTCATTACTCTTTGGTTTTAGTCCGCTGAACAGCTCGGATGTGCTGAAGGACTACTTGAAGTCCAATTGATCAATACAGTCGTGTACCAACATATCCTGCAGTTACATGGATATGTGATGGCATTGATGGAGCTTCTTCTGGAAATGATACTCTCAGCAACATATATATATGCAGGTGTTGTTGCATTAAACAAAAACAACAAGTTTTCATGCTATGTTAATGCACCCACAGAAGTTGATGAAACTGAAACGGCCGGAGTTGGATTGGCAGGTAATTAATTATATATGTACAATTTATTATTCAACTACTAGTAACCACAATCTCTCACTTATAAATAGAAGACTTATGTCACTAGATTAAATGGTCGTGAGCATTTTGTTATCATTTCTTTGATAATCTATTATGAGTGGATAGATTGATTTGTTGATTTGTACGAATATATATATTTTGGCCTGTGTATTTTGACATGTACTAAGATGATGATACCCTTAGATTCGAGCAATGACACCATGTTTCAACCACTGCTTTCACCTTTCGATCTAGACGACTTCATCAAATCCTGCAAGGAGTCCTATGGTGTCCTTCCCCGGCCTCATTGGGTCACTGTGTACTATGGAGGCCATGCATCACAATAAACCAAGGTTCAAAAAATCGGTAATCGGTAATCGAGCGGTGGGCAGGGGATTAACGCCCAGGGGATTAATCGGAGATTAATCGGGGGATTAATGAGTTTGTCTATTTTTATTTTATTTATATTACTTATATATTTTAATATATGTTAGTATGTATTATATAATATATACAACATATATTTATTATTTTCTTTGAATTATTTTATTTTACCGCATATATATGTATTATATACAACATATATGTGGGGCTCTGTACTTGTCTGCCACAGTAGCGTGGTAGACACAACAATCAATTATTAATTCATGGGCTTTGTACTTGATAATTGCTTTTAATCTCCCTTACTCGATGTCCATCCCCGACCATCTCTTCTTCTTGGTTCTATTCCCCAATTTCCTTTTCTATTCCTCTTTCCTCTCTCGCTCAGTTCTTTTCCCATATTCTCTCTTTAAGCTCAACCCATGCGCTCATCTGCCCTCTGTATTCCCCATCTCAAATTCTCAAGAAGTCAAGAAATAGGAATTTATCCGGAGGCAAGGCTTAGCTGAGGTCCTGAGGAAGCGCCAAGAGAGAGAGTAAGGGTGTAAGGCTGGGCACGAGAGAGAGGGCTGAGCGATGGATGCGCGAGAGAGACAGAGAGTTTTCATTTTAAACGATTTTTGTAAAAATCCGGATTTGGCCGATTTTGGCCGATTTTGAAGCCGATTTTGTCATCACCGATTAGCCCAGCCGATAGACCCTAAATCGAATCGTTAGGTACCCTTTCAGCGATTAATCCAAATCGGGGATTTTTCGAACCTCGCAATAAACTAGTCCAACTTAAGATTAACGGATTAACCTATCATTTTAATTACTGCATACATTTTTTTAATGGTTGCTAATTAGTGCTAAACAATTATGCCAAACAGGATATAAAATTGATTCTCCATCTAGAGGTTCGCTAGCAACATCATTTTCTCCAATGAGCTAAGAGACCCTTACAGCCTAGACCCAACGAGAACCAAAGAAAGAGCAATAATAATTAATACACCAAGGAGACACCATAACATGATTAGGGATGGCAATAGGGCGGGTTGGGGACGGGGATTACAATCTCATCCCCATCCCCGTAGTCATTTTTCGTCCCCATCCCCGCCCCAATCCCCAATAAAAATTATCGGGAATTCCCCGTCCACATCCCCGTTGGGAATTTGGTCCCCATACCTGCCCCAAATCCCCGATAAAAATGATCAAACCAAGGACAATGTAATATGCCAAAACGACTTAAAAACTGCTAAAAAAAAGAACAGCTGATCAATCTCGTCAAGTGGCAAGTGAGCATGAGAGCCCATCGTTGTTGAGGACGAAGACAAGAGAAGGTGACGGTCGATTGACCCACCGTCCCCAAAGCAAGAGAAGCCGCAGTGTGAGCTTTTCGGGGAATCCATTCCCATCGGAATTTAGAAATTTGACTCCTCTTCCAACAAGAAATGGATACAAGAAAATTACGTCAAGTAACCTAATTTACAACAATATTTATCAAAAAGAGTAATAGTCCCTGATTGTGCAACACTGGACTGTCGAACCTTTTGGTGACACTCTGGTAGATCCCTTGACGGATCTAGTTGATTCCTTCGCAAATCTGGCTTCTTTTTACTTTGTTCTGGTGGTTACTTGTTTTTCTATGGCTGAAGATGTGCTCCGTTGCGGAGTAGGTTTGCGATTCGTTCCTCCTTTTGTTAGATCTGAAATTTGGGGAGCCTGGTGTTCTCGGTTGATTTCGTTTTCGGCACCTCTCTTGCTCCGCTGGTGTTTTTTCTTGAAGCGACTTCTGTGCGCGGTGGCGCCGCTGCTGTGGCGACGTCTTTCTCCCAGCCTGGTTGTGGTTTTGGGTGGTGTTTGTTTGGGCTCGCCTGGTTTGGGCCATATCTTTCCTTTCTGTTATGGCCCGTTTGGACCCTTTGTTTTTGTAATATTTGGCTTTTCTTAATATAATTTACATTTCTTTGCCAAAAAAAAAAAAAGAGACGTGATGGTCCAAGACTATAGTCTATATATTAATTTCTTCTCAACACAAACCACATGCTATCGTGGAAAACTAATAAACTATGGCCGTGGTTAACGAAACCATTGACATGTCGTTTGTAATGAAGGACAAAAGGTAAACTGAAACTCAAAAAAGCATTCCGTGTAGTTGCAGTCTCGTTATGTTTGAAGTCTCTCCTCCTCCTTGAGATTTGAAACCTACACAGAAAACCTCTTCTTCTTCCTTAACATTCAACAGCTTGTTAGATCATTCAATTTTATCCTATACATATTTAATCTCTTATTTCTTTGTCAGGACATTCCAAGGTAAATATTCTTTCTTTTTTTCTTCCAATAATTTCATTCTGTTCGATCCCTCTGTTACTCTGTTTGGATGAAAAGTAAAGAGAACGATGAAATTGGTTACCTCTAATATTTACAACGAGGGTAGCTCTACGTTTTTAGGTTTATTCGCATAGATTGGTATCTATTTCTTGAGATTGTATTTTTTCAAACCGAAGTTCTAATCTTTTATATTTTTGCTCAATCTCTTGAAAAGAAAAACATGTTTTTTTGAATCAGAATGTTATGTAATTTGAGGAATAATTTTCCTCTAGTAATAGAATTCATATTTGCTATCTGTTTCTTTTAGTGGAAAATAGCTTCTGGGTAATTTTTTAAGCACAGGGTTTATTCAAAGTTTGTACCTTGACTGAATTATTTGCATGAAAAAAAAAATAGAAAGAAAAGATTTTACACATGTGAGGGTTAGTCTCTTTTTTGTAAATGATTAATGAAGTTTGAATTTTGGGTATTACTATATGTATAAAGTTGTTAACTATCTTATCTTAATCTGCAGATGAAAATTGGGTTTTCAAATTATGCTGCTGTTCTATTGTTGGCATTTTTCATGAGCCTAAAAACAGCTTGTGGGATCAGATTTGTGATTGACAGAGAAGAATGCTTCTCTCATAATGTTTTGTATGAAGGAGATACTGTCCACCTCTCTTTTGTTGTAATTAAGGTTGATGCATCTTGGCATTATACTCAAGACGGTGTTGATGTCGTGGTAAGTCCCATGTTTTTCGAGTTGGGTGTATGATTTATGAACTTAGCTATGTCGTAATCTGTAGAATCCTACAGTTAGAACCTTGCATTCTATGTCTATATTTTCAAGCATAGTTCTATTGTTTAAAGAGAGTGTTGGTGAAATAGTATTAATTCATATTGAACTGAATTCCAATCCATGTCTTGCAATGTCATTGGAATTTTAGGTGAAAGGACCTTCTGGTGAGCAGATTCATGATTTTCGTGACAAGACGAGCGAGAAGTTTGAGTTTGTTACTCGTCACAAAGGAATCCATCAGTTCTGCTTCACCAACAAGTCACCTTATCATGAAACCATAGACTTTGACATACATGTTAGCCATTTTACATACTATGATCAGCATGCAAAAGATGGTGAGGAGCAGTGCTGTCAGAAATCTTTTAATGAATTCTCGTAGAACTGTTGAGCTCGTTGGAAAATAAGGTGGACTGACTATAGTTTTGTGTGCTTATCTGCAGAGCATTTTAACCCTTTATTAGAGCAGATATCAAAGTTAGAGGAAGCTCTTTACAATATTCAGTTTGAGCAGCATTGGCTTGAGGCTCAGACCGAACGCCAGGCAATAGGTATCCGCTGAACTCTGAATTCCCTCTCGAGTAGCTCTAGTAGATGAGGAAGTGTGGTCCTTTATTTGATCCTTGATTTCTTCCATCATTTATAGTCATTCTTTCTTAATAGTTTAGCCCTTTTCACTGTCATTAATTACGTCTTTGATTTCTCTCTAAACTTATACCTGGACCGAAATAAGACGTGCGACTCTCATTCCCTTACACTTCTCGTAGTGTGCATAAACAAATGTTTCATAGTTCACCTCTCTCTTTTCTTTTTCGCCTGCATATGCAGTCTAATTGGTAAGCATGGATTATTTGGTGAATCTTTTTTGCAAGTAAATTTCTCTTGCAATCGTTGATGCAGTGAACGACGCAATGAGCCGGAGGGCAATTCACAAGGCCTTTTTTGAGTCGGCAGGACTTGTTGGTGCCAGTGTTCTCCAAGTTTACCTTCTTCGCCGCCTCTTCGAACGGAAACTTGGGATGTCCAGAGTCTGACCTTGTTACAGCCATCCCTGGGATTTTGCACTTAACTATCCAGTAGTTGAATTTTACACTTTACTTGCTATTCCATGCTTCTGCCTTGTTCTATTTTCCAGCAAGAATAAATCATGTATAGAAACCGCCAGTTTGGAAATTCAAATCCAGTCTCTTGTTTCTTGTGGAAGGCTTAGTGAAATCCTTGAATTTTTGTCTGACATGTGGGAATTCTTGAATACGAGTGACCCGAACTTGTTCGTATTTTTGCCCGACTATTCATGTGTGCAAAGACTAAGAACTTACATATTTCAGCCATATATCACTGGCTACAGTAGTCTGTTTCTGTTGTTTATCATATCAAGCATTATGTCTCTTGGTTGTTACGAACTACTACGTGCCAGTATACTAGTTCTGGAATCTCAAATCCTGAATGCACAAGGCATATGGTAGATTTTACAATCAGCGGACACCTCTAGAATTCAATTCTTCCTGTTATGCCTGTTACTAGCTGGCCTTGATCCAAACCTTTCCCTCTTGATGTGAAGACGATTGCTTAACGGAGTTCAAGACCCACAGAAGTGGTAAATAGACCCCTCGGTTACTTTTAAGGGGCATCCAAACTAAATGTTAAGGAGGCAGAGTAGAAAAGCAGTTGACGTTTATGGAACGTCAAGTCTAGTCGTTTATGAAATTCCAAATCCGAAACCCCAAAAACCCAGTATTCCATTGTACTTGATTGATAATAAATAAGATGAGAGTTACTAAATTAATTATTGTTCCATTTTCTTTTACTGGTAGAGATATCAATGAGATGGGAACATTCTTACAGATTGAAAAAAGTTGTTGGAAATTTCAAAAGAAAAAGAAAATCATTTCACAAACAAGACCAATTTGATAATACAATGAGGGAAGAAAAGACTGTCATAAGCAAAGCTCTAAAGCGTGTAGCATAGATAAGACAAAGACGGAATGGTAACAATTACCACATCAGACAATATAGATACACCTTCTTTACTCCTCCCATCACAAAGTTTTACGCCACACAATAAAATCCATCACTGCTATACAGCTCCTATCTTCTTTGGAAAAATATGGTGGAGCCAGTTCCAGAACAACATGCTCTTCTGTCGAAGGCCCTTACACGTAGGGGACCTTGTCAAGATTCTGTTGGTGGTTGGGCGATGCAGCAAAACCATTTTTTCTGAGAGCCAGGGAATCATCAATGTAAGTGTAAGAAAATTGTGACAATTAGATCAAATTGGGGAAGAAAAATGATTACACACCAATCAATTATTTCCTCTATACGGAGACACAAAAAGAAAGACACTCAAAGATGTAAACGCAAAAGATTGAAAAAGACCATATAATGCACCAAAAGAAGAGTATAACTGTGCATATTAGGTTTGAAAGAGGATATAATGCACCAATCTTCAGGGCCACTAGGATTTTCTAATGATACTCAAATAATGGTGTATTAGGTTAAATCTGTCTAAAAGATAGAGTTAATGTTTTGATGTTCCAGTCCAGAGTCTCCATGGAGCAATATAATGCTAATAATACAGCCAGACATCTTTCCTTTTTCTTTTTCTCTTTTTCAATATCATGGCACTGAATATTATACAAGTCCTTTTGTCTTTTCCTAACTACAGTTCTATATAAGAAGTTAGTTACGTTGATTTTAAAGTTAACAGATAGGCTGAGTGTCACTGATAAGGAAGTGTGTTATGCGGGCATGATGCCTACTATGGTTGTAGATTGTACAACCGTCCCTTTAAAAGCAAAAGCATGTAGCTTAAGAACTAGGCAGAATGTATTGCAATTGGCTGTCACATGCATATACCAGATCATTGAAACATAAATGAAAGAACGATATGAGAAAGCATCTTACAGATGGTGGCCTGCCAGGATCCACTCCAGGCCTGACATTATTATGATCAGCCTTGCTTGGTGACTCAGGTTTGCCACCTGTCTTCTTCTCATCCCTAGCCTTGTTAAAGATCACAGTAAATCCTTCAGCTGAAGCAGGATCATTGACATCCCATTCACCGAACTTTGGGAGAGGCCTACCCTTTTCCTGTTAGATATCAGTAAAATTCTCCCGTTACTATTCAGTTACAGGCTTACGGCATAGGCAGCCAAGTTATGAACAACTGGTATCTTTTCAAATAATAAGAATTAATACAATAAATCATCATACTGACTAGGGTTCATTAAGATAACATGTGCAGATGTTTGGTTGGATTGGTTATATGTTGACCATAGTGAAAGGTCAATAGTAATATTCAATACAATCAGCAAAATAACAAGCTAAAACCCTGGTCAAAGTGATCTGGGATAAGGAATCAAACTGTTGTGCAATCCATATCAGCTCAGAACTGTCAATTCAAGGACCCACAACCAAAAAATTAGTTCTGTAGTAACTTTAGACTAAGATGGATAACATCAAGTCACCACTAGGTAATTTTAACTACACTAACCCCAGTAACTTCCGGAATGCATATACAATTCTACATCATTTTCTTACGTGAAAATACAATGATTAATTAGCCATCTACAGCTAATGATTCACAAGCAATAAAATATTCTCTCAACTGCACAGAAAGGACAGACCCAACATTCTGCTCATATCCCTAATCCCATGTTTTCCTCTAGATAGGATCCTTTGAAGAAAACCAATAACTTGCCATTTGGTTCTCACATGCAAAACACCAACTCAATCTGTTCTCAACCTGGTTAAGTTTTTTCATTATTCCCAAAACAGTCAATAAGCATCCAAGCCAGAAAGTAAGAGCTTATATATTTCTCTTGGTAATAAAGAGTTGAGAACCTAGCTACCACTAGCCTCCTGAACTTAAACTCAGTGTTGCATCTTTAGAACTGTCCTAGAAATGAAAAATGAGAGGTATTAACTCTCATATTAGACGATAGGAAACCATCTTCGAATTCATATAACCATTTCACTGAATTAAACATTACAAAGTAAAACTTTATACTACAGAAAATAAGATGATTGTTTTCAGGAAGTATTAAACAGAGTGAAGAAGCAATCAGCAGAAATGCAGCTAATGTTTAATCAGAAAGATCACGGGAGCAAATCAAAGTGGCAAAAGGGGAAATTGCTCAAAAAGCCTAGTGATTGTTCAATAAAACATAAAGCATTTCACGAAATATAACTCGGTCATTTTCACAAAGCGATCAACAAAAGTTCAACCAACCACAATCATATTAATAAAACTTTATAAGCATACACAATTCATTGAAAGTAAAACGATTGCTCACTGCTAAACTTCTCCAGACACAAAAGATTTGTATATAGGAAAATCCTTGCCTTGGACAAAGCAATTATAAACATAAACTCTTCATCCAGCTAAGTTACACATTCAGAGTCAGCATGAAAATCACAAGGTAAAACCATTATTTTCAAATTGGATAAGATTAGATAACCCTTTCAAACAATCATAGACAACAGTTTATACCAATACCTCCTATAAACAGAATTCTAGACTCAAAAATTGAAACCATTAATTTCATAAAATCATAAACGAAAAAATAAAAAACCATCTTTACTATTCCCAATGAAACAAAACTAAAAATTCAAATCTGCTCCTCTAGATAACCCAAAATTGAATGAAAATATGTTACTACGAATAAACAAACCATGAATTTTACAGTTAATAACGAATTGTGCTCCAAACTAATGCAAAAAGAATATTAGAAAAAATTGATCCGAGGCAATTGCAATTAATTTGATACAAAATAACGAAGAAATCTAATGGTATTAGAGCTCAAATCCAGCAAATTAAGCATAAAAAATGAAATACGCAGCTGAAAATCGAAAAATTTAGACTTTGGATTTAGGAGAGAAGCAGACGAAAACGATTACGTACCGACATGAATTCGATGATCAAAAAAGAAACTTTTTTTCCGGGAAAAGAAAATGACTCGGAAAAGTAATACCAATACCAGAGAATCAGAGAGAGAGAGAGAGAGAGAGAGAGAGAGAGAGAGAGAGGGTTGGGCCAGAAATGGGCCTATTATGTGAAATCTGGGGAATAATTTTCATGCTTTTAACGGTTTTTTTCATTATATAGACGGCGTTATTTGGTTAACGGAAACGGAAAGACTGTCACGTTGCCTTTTTAAGAAGCGTCAGCAGTGACGTGGCTTGTGGGTGGGTAACGGAACGGGGTGATGAGCTGGCAGACGGAGTGGGGAAGTAGCGGGAGTAGCTGTAGTGTTGCACGGAGGGCAAAGGGCACATTGGACTAAGCTGGCAATGGGCCAATGTTGGTTTCATTAAAATAATTAATCAATTTAATTAATTAATGCTGCTTTTTTCAGTGTCTTTTTTGGATGAAAATGATGTGTAAAAATAAAAAATGGTGCTTCAAGAAAGGCAATTAGAGTATTAGACAATTAATGTCTGCAAAAAATGTAGGTTTTGTCAATATTGGACTTCGATTCTCTACTTGAATTGGATGTGCTTGGATCAATCATAACCGTGCATCACAAATTCAAAGTGTTACGAATTCATAAATATGATTCCACGCAACCCAAAAGTGTGCACCTAGCTTCAGCTTTGAACACATTGGTAATTTGAACCTAGCTTAACCAAGAGGAATTTGGCTGTTGATCAGAAAAGCAAGCAATATGAGAGAAGGAAAAAAATAAGAATGCATATATAGAAAAAAGAATATCATGGGTACATTTGTTATTACAAAGTCAACAAGAGCAATAGCATCCCTGTTAAAATTGCTAGATTCTGTCTGCCATGCCAATAGCATTGCATTCCTTTGCAAGTTTTCAATGTAGCCCCTGTGCCTCCATCACCAGGTGCAGATTGCACATATTGATTGAGACACCCAAACACCCAATTCATTTGGTTTCCTCATATCATCAACATATTCCATTGCAATGTAGTGGTGTGCTGCCATCGAGTGCGAATAGTAGATATTTCTTGAGACACCCAATTCATTTGGTTCCCTCATCAGTGGCCAACTTCTTTCGCTATCAAAAAGCTGTTTCCTCTACCTTTAAAGGCATGTGATGTCTACATAAAATTTTGGCTAGTCATGAGCCCCCAGGATGATCTATAATGCATTTACTGGAAACAGAAATAGGCAATTTAGATAGAAACGGGAAAGTTTTGGGGATGATAGAAAGCATTGTAAATGTGTTTTTAGGCAAAGCAAAACTTACAGATTGGTTAAAAGGCGCGGCACTGATTACTGATCCTACCCTTACAACCACAGTGCTAAAGAAGCGTGTGCAAGAGGGAGCCCCTAATCAGTTGTCATCCATTGCGAAGAGACTGAGAGGGAGAGATTGTCTCTTCAATAGTTGTGGTGCGACAATGAAGTAATTAGACAACAAGATAATAGAAACCCGGCTAAGAGAAACACTAGCTTCTTACCTACCACAGACTCCTATGCATTATATAAGAGCGTCTTCAGCAACACTCCAGCACTTGTTGCTTGAAAGACGCATCTGCTACAGAAAGAGAATATTAGGACTTGAAGCGTAAATTACAAAAAACAAAATATATGTTGTAAGAAAATGAATAAGGAATTGAAAAATGAACATACTGAATCAGAACTGTAAATCATACCATACAGATCATGTTGTATCATGACTTGAATATTTAACGACTGCCCAATAATTGCAGTCTCATCTCCCATCGGACCTCCAGTAAAAGGGTTTATATCATAACTGAGAGCCCATCGCAGTCTCATCTCCCAATCAAATGATGTTGCTCTACAACCCGACTTAAGTATTATTTCCATTTATTGCCCCTCAAAGAGTTTAGTGTTCCCATTGCAACCTTCAATCTCTCGTGCAGTGTTAAGGCGCTTCCATCCGAATTTCTGAATATCAATCCCCTTTCTGATAAATCCCCCAAAATCTCTTCACCTTCAATGAGATTATTATCAGAGGAAACAGCACCAAGGAGAATAGTATAACTCGTCGTGTTGGGCAAGAGACCACTTTGTTTCATCTCCCTGTAAAGCTCAAATGCAGCCACAACATCACCATTGGCACAGAGGCCTGAAATGAGAACATTAAAAGCAGCAACGTCAAGCGTCACACCACTATGTTCCATTACTCCCCTTAATTTTAAAGCCTCTGCAATGTTGGCTTCTTTGCAGAACTTGTGCATCAAAGTGGTAAAAGTAGCAGTTGTTGGAATGAGTTGCATTCGAAGCATGCGATCAAGAACCAGCATAGCTTCTTCAATCTTCCCACATTTAGCAAGCCCTCTAACCATAGCACTCTCAGTAATGTCACAGGTAGTGACACCAAGAGCTTCCATCTGATCTTTTAGCTCAAATGCTCCTTGTATATCTCCAACTCTACACATACCATTAATTAGAGTGAAATAATGTGTATACTTAGGAGTGAAACCTTTTGCCAACATTTCATACAGAAGAATACGGGATGCTTGGAAAGCTGAGCTTCTGAATAGTCCATTCAGGATTGCACCATAGGTGTCTATATTAGCAGAAACTCCTAATAGACTCATGACACTAGCTAGATCAAAGGCGATCCCCATCTTACCAATCTCAGAATACTTGCTAATGAGCATGTTGAATGTTAAATGATCAGCTACAGCACCTTCAATTATCATCTTATGCAACATTTTGTGGCCAATATCCACCTTACCTGACTCGCATAATCCAAGAATAAGAGAGTGGCATGTTAATTTGTCAGGCAATAATTTTACCCCGATCATGCTTTTGTACACCATAGAGCATGCTAATAAGTCCTGGTTCTTCGAGTATCCATGCAAGAGAATATTATATGTAGCCAAATTAGGACACAATCTTCGGCTCCCCATAGTTGAAAACAGATCATTTGCCTTCCTCATTTTTCCCATCCTTGAGTATCCATCCATCATTACATTAAGAGCAATAGTGTCCGAGTACAGACCTTTGTTCTCCATATCTTCAAAGAGATATAAAGCAGCCTTAGATTGGCCAATCTTGAAAAGGCCATCAATTAGACAGGTGTACATTATTGGATTCGGTGACAAAATTCCTTTTTCCATCACTTTCCCAAATAACAAAATGGCAGCAACCATTTTTCCCTTCCTGCATAACCCAGCAAGAAGGCTACTATACGTATGAGTATCAGGCAGGACATTATTCTCAACCATCTCATCAAGAAGGACAACAGCCTCTTGCAAATTCCCAGACTTACATGTCTCAGAAAGTATTGTATTGTACACAACAGTATCAACAGCAGATGGAATGCCGTGGAGTTTCTTCAAAAATTTCCTTGCCTCATCCAAATGTCCACCCTTGCATAGCCCTTTCAGTATACTTCCATAAGTAAATGGACTTGGGTGATGACCTAATCTAATCATTTCATCAAACAAAGAAAATGCTCTTAACGCATTACCCATGTTTCCATACCCGTTTATCATACAATCAAAATAAATGGAATTGGCAACCAGACCCATGCTGCTCATATGACGCATGAAATCTTCTGCAGCACCAAGATTCCCAGCTTCACAAAGCGCAGAACCCAATATGTTGCAAGTAAAATGGTCGGCACTGTGGCCATCATGATTCATAACTGCATAGATCTTTAATGCTTCCATTATGTTGCCCATCTTGCAAGAGTAGTATATTAAAGTAGAATATATTATTCTATTCAATTCAAGGCCAGCTCTATAAAGTTTACACATTATCTCTCTCACATGTTTCATCCTCCCAGCTCTGCACAATCCATTTATGAGCACTGAAAATGCTACGATATCAGGATTCACACCATCCTGGACCATCATATTAAGCAATTGCACAGCTTCATCAAGCAACCCATTTTTGCATAACCCATCCATGATCGATGTATACACAATGCAACCACTAACAATCCCATTCAATCGCATTCTCTGAAAAGTACTCCTTGCTAAATCAAAATTACCATGCTTACACAGCCCATTTAAAACAGCACCATAGCTGACTTCATTAGGTCTTAGTCCCACTGCTTCCATCATGTCCAAGAGTCTGAAAGCTTCTTCAAGCTTACCCTTTCGACAAAGCCCGTCAATCAAAGCATTATAAGAAACACAATTTGGTGAAAGATTAAACATTGACATCTCATCAAAAACCTTGGTAGCAACACCAATCTTCCCCTCCTTGACAAACCCATTAATAATAATATGGTAGGTAACCTCATTTGGAAATAACTTCTTCCTTCTCATCTTCTTCAACAGCAAATAACCTTTTGCACTACTACTGTTTCTACACAAATCCTCAATAAGCATGTTATATGTACATACATCTGCTTCAATACCCTTAGAACCCATATGATCAATAAGCTCATTAGCTGCTTTATACCTCCCCTTCTTGCAGTACCAATTGAGCAAAGTATTATAAGTAACTACATTAGGAACATAGCCACTCTTTTCCATCTTCCTCAAAAGATAACTAGCTTTATTTAGCTTCCCTTCCACACATAAAACACTAATCAATATATTAAAAGTAGAAACATCAGGGCAAACATTCTTAGCCAGCATTTCTTTGAAAAAAGACCATACCGCTGCAGCCCTCCGGTCCTTGGCCAACGAAGCTAGGATCATATTACAAGTACAACCCGAGGGCCTAAACCCCCTTAAACCCATTAAATAGAACGTCTCTACAGCACTACCAACCATTCCTTCCCTCAAGTAAACTCTAATCAAAAGGTCAAACACTGAAGGGTTTGAATTGCAAAGAGGGTAAGTGTCCATTAAAGCACCAAAAACAGATTTTGGGTCAACACCCAACTGTGATAAATGCCTCAAAATTAACTTGGCAGAATCGTACATTCTAGCTCTAGCAAGTATATGAGTTGTAACAGAGAGTATATGAGTGAGATGGTTGAGTTCCAAACCAGGCTGTTCAATGACCCAGTTGAAGAATTTCAGGGCCAACCTTCCATGAACTGGTCTAAGAGAAGCCAACCTGTATTCCATGTGGTTCAGTGACTCCCAGCGGTCGATAGTGAGAATTGTGTATATGCTCTTCTCCATATCTGAACCTGTTTGTTCCGAAAGGTTAAGACTTTGACCTCAAAACAAACACCCTCTTCCCAAAATTGAAACTTTTAGCCTCAAAACAACACACAGAGAGGAGGAGAGAAAGTGGCATACCTTCATGAGCTCTGTTTCTGAAACCATTATCTGCGAGATTTCTTTTGACATTTTTAGAGGAACAACCATGAAAAGCTCTGAACCTCGAAATTCTGCGGGAAATTTGGGAGAATTGCTTAGTCGTAGTAGTCATTGAGTGTGCTCTGCTTTTTTGTCATGACAGTCTGCACAGCAAAACAGAAAAATGAAGGCTAATGTGAATGAAGGCCAACACACACAGTCGACTATGATCCTACGGCTGAAACTTTTACCACTCAAATAGAAAAATGTATAATGATAAAAAAAAAAATTATGACAAAAAAATAAGGAAATTAGGAGGAGTGTTGTAATGAATTTAGGAAGCCTATTATGTTCAAGTGTTCAACCTATCAACAAAAACAGATTATTATTTTGAAGAACACTATACTTGAAAAAAATATATTTGAACCAAAACATGTTTGGTATTGACCCAAACGGAAAGTTATTCAGCGCACACACACAATCTGAACTGTCCAAATTGGGTTAGAAAAATGGGTTAATATTTTTGTTCTAACATTTGGATGGCTCAGATTGCGGCGTGTATGTACACGCCGTGTACTGAATGCTCTCCGGTTTTTGTACCTTGAAATATATTTTTGTTTATATGTTGAAAAGAACCCATGGTGCTTATATTTAATAAAAATAATTAATAAATAATTTCTTTCTTATTAGAAACCTTCCAATTCACAACCCTTACTACATCTGCCTTTACGAGATTTACTATATTTCGTACGTTTCAGATATAGCACGTTGGTCAGCACGATGAAACGGGTAGGAAGGAAAGAGCCTAATGAAAATTTTGAAAGATATCTCCCTGAATTTAAGGATAATATTTTCTAATATGTAAACAGTTAGGAGACTACTGAAATAGTGAAATCTAAGAACATGCTATTTAATCTAGAGCCAATTATCCATAAGGCCATTTTGGGTGGCCTTATGCTTTAAAAAGCCATCAAACATTTTTTTCCCAAATAAGGCCACCAATATTTACAAAAATGCCACCGCATCAATATTTACAAAAATGCCACCGCATTTTTTTTGCTATTATTTACAAAAATGTCATTGCATACGGAAACAACAATAAAGCTATTGTCCAACGACAATAAAGCTACTGTCCAACGACAATAAAGCTACTGTTCAACGACAATAAAGCTACTGTCAAAGCACACTAAAATTTCTGTCAAAGAACACTACAACTATTGTCCAAAAACAATAAAGTTATTGTCCAACGACAATAAAGCTACTGTCCAACGACAATAAAGCTACTGTCAAAGCACACTAAAGCTACTGTCAAAGAACACTACAGCTACTGTCCAAAAATAATAAAGCTATTGTCCAACGACAATAAAGCTACTGTCCAACGACAATAAAGCTACTGTCCAATGACAATAAAGCTACTGTCCAAATACAATAAAACGTCAGTGGCATGAATCGTAATTTTGAAAAAAATTAATGTCAGATACAAAGGGTTAAAGCTACTGAGTGGCCTTATTTGGGAAACAAAGCTACTGTGACCTTTTGAAGAATAAGACCACCCAAAGTGGCCTTATGAGTAATTTGTTATTTAATCTAAAGTCATTGTCTAATACTCTAATTTTATTTTGGAGTCTAAATTGAAAAAACTAGAATTGTTCATTCTAATTTATATTCCAAAAAAAATATTTGCTATAAAGTTATACTGAAAATTCTATTTGGTGAAAGGCAGCTCAGTTCAAACTGAAAGTATTGGTTTTGAAGTCGGTAAGCCTACTACCAATTGGAACTAACCGAGTGGCAGCCCTACTATCAACTAAAAGATCTAAACGCAAAAACCACGGGAATTTCAAATGAAAGAGTTTCAGACTACGGGTTAGAAAGCACAAACCCGAAAAGATGAGTAAAATGAAGAGCAAAACTGGAATCACCTTTCTGGCCTTTAAATAACTAAAACCCAAAAGAATCCATCTGCAAATGATTCTATATATACAGACTCCTAAGCTTATTACCAACTTCCAGGCCACAGAAAGAGACTGACTAATCTAAAGCAGATTGAACTTATAACATGAAATCTAATATAAACATTAAACATAATTTCTATCAACATTTGTACGCTGCCCAAGTTTCTGACAAGTACAGAATTCGTAAAAGAATAAAAATTTCCCAGCCATTGCCACTGAGGAGCACACACACGAGCCAGCAAAAATAGTACGATCATCTGCTGTATAGTCGATAAAAGCATCTTTCCTTCACCGCCCTCTAATAGAGGATGCTTTCATTACCAAACCATCCTCATATCTTCGGTGGTTGTAATTCTGAAAGCTTTAAATCAGAACCGGCTCTTTCATCTGCAGAGAGAACAACCAATCAATCACAAAATGTTACAACAGATAAGCAACGAAGGATGGAGAGAAGATAAAGTATACTTGCTGCCGCAAAAGATAAGTCAGAGAAAAAGCAATGAAAGATTAAAAGAACGTGGAGATAAATAAATATACATAAATACAGGAAAAAGATGTCTCACTGACATGTACATGGTAAGTATGAGACAGATGACTGGTAATCTGGGGAAACAAATCAGCAAAGACGTTCTGTCAACCAAAGCCGAATCCTTCACTCCCTTCATGAATAGCAAGCATCAACCGTTCATGAAGCTGATCTTTAGAGGTATACTCAGGAAGATCTAGTTGATTAAAGCTGCCAAACAAATAAGAGTGCATCAACATAAACATCGAGCTTAACAGGCACGAGAAGGGAAAAAAAACTGAGCATGTTCCCCCCTCGGTAACAGACAAGCCAAAGCAAATTATGTACACACTCACCATGTATGAGCAGAGGGCAGCCTGTCAGGAGCTCCATATGCCTTGTGAATCTGAAACCTCTGAGGACCAGAGATGCCTTGCAAAGCCTTGAAACCTTCCAATGGAACCTAGAACCACAAATAAACACATTGAGAGAAGCTCACAGCTTTGTTATGGGACTCATACACAATCAATAGTAACAGGACAAAGTCAAAGAGACAAAAAAGTATGTGCGTTATGATTTGGGGGGGGTGGGGGGTGCATATACTGGCAGAAAAAGAAAAAAAACACATGAACCCTTATTGCTACTTGCACATTAGCATCAAATAAACCATGTTGCATGTACTGAACCAGCACTTGCTGCAGAACAATTTGTGTCATAACTACCTTTGATGTGCCAGTCACAAATTGAAGCAGTCTTGCCATGTCCTCCTTGTTGAAACATTTAACCACCTCCCAAAACCATTGTACAACACTAGATGCTGCTGTATAGCCAGTGTACTCGGTGTTAGCCTTCAAATCATCCACTGAAAAACCAATGCCACCATTTAGATACCTCAACATAAGCAAAAGAATATTATCTATTAAATAAGCTCATTCAAAAATCCAACTCACAATCAATCTCCGGAAGACCACTGATAAGTAGCTCAAGCTCTTTATCATTAAAAATCGAGATAAGCTCTCGTGGGACCAATTCATTGAACCCCTCCAGGAAAGAATTAATTTGAGGACGAATAGCATTTGTCAAAATATGATCAGCTACAAGGTCTACATACTCGTGCTTAGTTTCTTCTGTGACCCTAATATTTCTTCCTCCAGGTTTAAGCTCATAATCGGTAACCTGTTCAAGAAGAGGATGGAAAGAGAAGGAAACACAAACCAGACAGCACAACAATCAAGTCAGAATTAGCGAAGCCTATGAACTGTAAAGGTTTAAATTAAGTCGAATAAGGATTGGATTGAAATTAGAAGTCTCAGAAAACTAAACTAAAGAAATAATGAAACTCACATATAAATCAAAAGTTGATATTCACTTACCTGGTTTTTCTCATAAAGAATATGCTTTTCTTCATCCGCATCCATGCTAAACGTCAGGTCAGGAATATCGCTCACATCATTCTAGCAGAAAAAAAAATATATATATATATATATACAGAGAAACAAGAGTGAGTATCCTGCGTGCACAAAACTAGCACAAAACGGAACTTCAGAAGAATCACAAGCACAAACATCATAATAAGATATGAAGCTAAACCAAAATCAGCCCCACTTAACCTTTAACTGTCAAACAACCAAACTGTGTTCAGAAACCTACTAACCTCTAACATCCATTTCAAATTCTTGTAGTAATCAGGATCCACAGCTTCTATATCATGGTATGTCACCTTTACACCAAGTATGTGCTTGTAGAAGGATCGAGTGAAATAAACATCCAAAAGTTGCCCATCAAATACTGCCTTGGCAACCTGCATAAAAAATCAAAGCAGCAAAACTCAAAAAGTGATCTTAATCAGCCAACAATATCATAAAAACCAGTCCCAATCCATAGTCCAGAATAATTACCACGCGGCCCACAAATTTAAAGTAAGAAAGATGTTCCGTCTGGTAGACAGAATTAGGGTTTGGCTGGAAAGTTGCGTTGTTTCCGACAGTAGTGAAAAGCAATGCGCCTTTGTCAAATATAACCCTTGATAGTAATTGATACCATTCTCGTGTCAGCCCACCGGCATCAATACCCTCTTCCCCTTGGAAATGGACATTTAATCGTCCCTTCATGTCCTGATTAGGACGCATTCTCAACTGATTGTAAGAATCCTCCAAGACATAAGCCCGACGAACACTTATTCGCAGCGGGCCAGAGTGATGTTGCTCATGCTGTTGCCTAATTCTTGACCGGAAATATGCTCTCTTGTTATCAAAATCAATAAGCCTTGGTGCCTTCAACATCATAGTAAGTGATTGCTCTAACAAACCTGGATTTTGTCTGATAAATGCATTCAAAAGACGGCGATGCTTCTCAGCAAACCTTGTAAATGTGACTGCACCATCAAGCTTTCTCTGAGAATCCACACAGCTATGGAACTTGGTACTTGAAGGATCTGAGTTTCCAGCAGACTCCTTGACTTCTCTTGCAGTCACATTAGCTTGATCTTGCAGCGTAATAGAGTGGTTTGCTTGTAGCTTTTGACACAAAACAAAAAATGCCTCCATAAAAGGTAGCAGTCTCTGGGTTCCAGGAGGCAGAGGAGATGAAGAAGAGGAACCTTGTACATGGTCCCCAATATTTATAGTGGACATGGTTGGACAGAAAGAGCTCTGACCCAACTGTGTTTCAGTTGCACTTATACAGTCACTCAATTCTTGCCATAATGGCTCAAGTGCAACATTTAGCTTCCACATGGTGGCATGCTCCTCCTGCTCTGCATCATTCTCCAAACCTGAATTCTCATTTGTACCAGGTGTAGTGAGTGAGCAAAGCGATTGCAACACTCGTAAGATTGCCGACCCAGCCATCGAACCAGCACTCAAACCCAACATCTGTGTATTCCGGAGAGTGACAAGCTCACCGACAGCTGAGGCACTCAAACCATGAGCTAGTTCTGAAAGCTCTGAAATAAAGAACTTTCGATGGGGCACTGCGACAGAGGCCAACTTCTTCAGCACCTCACCAGAAAGCAGATAAACTTTATCTGAAAGCCTAATCAAATAAAGGGACCAGATTAGAACTCATTTAAAGAGCATGAAATGATTAGGACGCATAAAGTCACAGCAGGTACAAGCTTAAAAGTAGTACACAACACCATCAAAGCATGAAAATAAACCAATCCGAGAACAAACCGTACCCCTCACGACCAAGAAGACTGCAAAGATTATGCAAATCGGATTCTGGCAGCTTCAAGATTATATTATAGGTATCTGCACTCCTGTTTGAATCTGACGTTGATGATCCACCACCATCAGGTTTAACCACTTGATGAGATTCTAGTTCCACGGGATGACTGTTCTGACCATCTCCAGAAGTTTCACTTGTGGGTAGATTTTGGGAATTCCCATTGACCCTTTCAGATTGAGAATGGACCTCTAATTTTGAGGCTGAAGTATCAACAACAACCTGAAGCAGGTCCATGACCTGTAAAAGAGAAAGAAAAAAAAAACTAAAATATAAGAAAGATTGTGCCAAAGCCAGTTATACACTTGGATATAAGGTAGGAACTAGGTTTCGCCCAGAATGCATGTTTAGCCAGGAGATTTTAAACAATTAATTACTCTCGAGTCTTGACCATTGAATGTTAAATTTACACGTGCTCTCCAGTCTTGTAAGGTGGTATGGAGGTGAATGACATATAAGGATTCAATACTTCTAATTGTACAGATATAATATAATAAACGAAACTCCCGCTCCAGGACATTTAGAAACTAATTCACACTAAAGTAGAACATTGTACCTGCTCAAGATGAGCAGTGCTACGCAAAAAATGAGGTCGGTTAAGGAGCTTCAGAAACAATATCAAGGGAACATCCCCATCCTGGGTGTTGTCAGAAGGTTTAGATGAAAATCCACCTTCTCCAATCTTCTCTTTGCCTTTGTCCTTCTTGGTATCAATATTTAAGGGACTTAAAGGCTGAGGAACACCTGAGAAATCGAAGTAAAATAACATATTTGCCACTGCAGAATGATTTGTAGCTAAATAAGTCAAGATCTCAAGGATCCGACGCAACACCAAAGGAGGAAGACCTGTTGAAAATGAAAATAACACATTAATTGGTAGTTAATAAATAACAAAGAAAGAAAACTATGAAACTTGATTTTGTCACATCGGTTGAATTACCATCTAACAACTGCGATCTGCCATATACAACATTTGAATGGCAACCATAAAGCCTTTGGGAGTTAATAGTAGCTAATCCACTGACTGAGCCTTCAGCCTCAGGCTTGATCATATCCAGCAAAAGACGAACTAAAATTGCTCTTGTAACACTGTGTGTACAAAGGATTAAGAAGAGCCTCTGCAAGAGTCCTTTACCAAGGGGCTAACCACACAAAATGAAACATATCCACCAAGTTAGAAGAAGATCGGCTTCTTGTTTTTAACAACAGTCAAAAATCGTCATCAAGTAAATGATTTTGTGCGTGATGAACATGTATACCTACATTTATGTGTGCATGCAATTTTCATGCAGAATTTATATTCGAGATGACTTTCATGCCGATCTACTTGTTAAAAGTTGGAATACTACAAAAAATTCCAAAAAAAAAAGACAGTTTTCTCTACCAGGTTTCTTCCACATGATAGTTTCTATACCAGCCAATAAGAAATTTTATGGTTCCTACATCTATGTGTGCATTTGACTTTCATGTAAAATCTTATATTCATATGATTATTTGCAACCAAAAATGAGAACTTGGAAAAAATTGGACTATTAAACAAACCTTCAACACACTTGACAGTTTCCTATACGAGGTTTTTCCATATTTCCCACCAATAAGAAATTTTATGAATACTAACAGCACGTGTGCGTGCGCCTACCGTGTAAAATCTTATGTTCTACGTAAATTGCAGCAGAAAATGAGAAAAATGAATCCATTGTATTATAAAAGGTTGGAAATTTTAGGCAATGAACCTTCAACAAACGTGACATTCTTCTATATGACGTTTGTTCTACATTCTTCCAATCAATAAGAAATTTTATGATTACTTCAAACAATATACATGAATTCTGTTCAAACCTCAAAAGTTTAGACGCATATTACTCCAAATTCCATTCACATGAAGCTGACATTTATACTCTTAACTATCAAATCCATTAACATTAGCAGGTTTTTTCAGAAAACTTCATTTATTCTGGTGTGGATGGCAGGCCTATATTTCTTGGTTTCAATAGGACTCCTGGGCAGAGGTAAGCTCTTTAGGAAAAATATAAAACAATTTAAAGAAAGAGAAAGAAAGAAAAGTGTACCACAGCTATACCTGCGCTAATCGTAGAAGCCTAATTAAGGCTTTCAATGAATTTGCATCTAGAAGTGGCTCGCCTTCAATTTCCTTAACCTTTAAGCTATCTGTAATAGCAGAAACTGCCCTCCGGCCAATTGTGACTCCAACACCCCTGTCCATTACTGTATGCCGGTCAAAACCCAATCCATTTCTCCTATTATTCAGCCTGTGGCTGCTCCCAAAAAGGCTGCGAGCCTGATAATGACTCATTGCTCGATCTCTTAGCATTTGAGCTTCAGCCAGTAGTGGAGAAGGCAATGCAGACAAAACTGCTTCTGAAGAAGTTAAAAGTACCTGGTTCACAAGCAAAATAAAGAATTACAATAAGACAGAGAATCACCACACCCAAGATAACGAAGGTGACAGTTCCAGATGGAAACCTCTTCACGTAAATCAGCAGGAAAAGTAGCAATTATCGAAGCATTGTCCATGTCAACGGGTTGTCCTTCAGCCTGTTGTGCAACCCTCTGTGCTCTTTGTTGAGCCAAAACTTCTGCTTGGATATCCGGAGGAAGGGCAGCTAAAAACTCAGGATCAATGTCGTCTGCAGAAGGTGGCGCATAAGGAGGAGGTTGAACAGATTGAGCTTGCTGTGAAGCAAGAACCTCCGCCCTCAAATCTTCAGGTAAAGCCTCCAAGAATGTAGGGTCAATTGCATTAGCACCAGGAGCCTCATTGTTCAAACTAATTTGTTCAGCCTGATTAGCTTCTGGAGCAACCAATGTGTTTTGGCTTGACGGCTCATCTGTACCATTTTCAAAAGCAGGCATGGAATGGCCAGTTTGATTTACTTCATCAATGCAATTCATGTCAACATCAACATTTGTTGGCACCAAAGAAGTATGAGAATCACCTGAATTAGGTACATCAAAGCCGAAATTTGCTGGCATGTCACCCACTTCATTGCCTGAAGATCTATCACGACCCAAAGCTTCCAATGTAGCATCATTGACATTAGAAGGCACTTCAGAACCCTCTTCCTGTTGTAAATCAACTCTTGTGCTTGCAGATGAGTTGACAAATTCTGGCATTGACCCTTCATGCTCAGCAGCGCCATTCCCCTCCCCAGTGTCCATGTTATCATTTTGTGTAGTGTCCAAAGAAGGTGCCTGGATTGACATTGGTTCAGGTTCCTGCAAATAGTCCCCTGCAACCTCAACAAAAGATTCTGGATTGACTTGTTCTTGGCAAGGAACACCCTCAGGCCTGGAGTTAACTTGATCTGTTGCTTCAACGCCCCTGTATTGGTGCTGATCTTCACTTTGTTGGATGGTGGTGTTACCATGATCTACTGCTACCTGACTATCAGTTGAAGGAGGCATATCTGGCTGTTTCTCCCGCACACTAGAATTCTGAGACTGTCGTTCAGCAGGGGTGTCAACAGGAGCAATACTGCGCAATTGGGAAACAAACTGTTCCTCAACTGCCTGAGCAATAGCAGCAGCATGAGCACCTGCTTGAGGCTGCCCATCATCGGTCCATCGGCCATCACCTGGGCCTCTCCGTCCTGATAACTGTAATGAATCCATACCTACAGAATAATCAGTCAATGGTGGTGGTGCTGCACCACCCAAACGGTCACCGAAAAGATTGCTTGGTACAAGATCATATGGAAGAACAGGAGCATCAAACATGTAGAAATGAGCTACATCAAAGCTCCCTGATGATAGAGCTTCCAAGTCCCGGGATGAATTTCCACCTGCTGACCACATGGATACCAAATCCCCAGACCGGGATGGCCTAACAAGGAGAGGATGTTGAAAGCCATTTGCTTCTGTAACAGATCGCTCAAAGGAAGACCTACTTGTCTGACGACGGCGATCAAAACCTAATGGCCTTCGTAGACCAAAAAGGTCATCCACATTAACCCCTTCAAAAGGTTCAGCAGCAACATCAATCAGACCACTTGCAGCTCCAGGTTGCCCAAGTACCTGCAAATGATCAAGTCCATCTAGGGCTTCCCTCCATCTCACTTCTATGACACGATTCTCATGAAAATCATCATCATCTTCATCAATCATCTCATCATTGTAATCATCTCCCAGGCCTGTATCATCATGGTCCTCCACATCAGTATCAGCCAGAGACATCATGCCACCACCATCTTCTGCTATATCCTCATCCTCATCCTCTCCATCATCATCATCCTCATCATCCTCACCATCATCACCCATGTCATCATCTTCATCACCCATGTCATCATCTGCCCTACCCTCAACACGAAAAGTCATTTCAATTTGGTCAGTGTTGTGTAACACACTGCCTTCTTCCATCTCTTCACGCATAAAATCCATCCCAAGCTCCATGGGTTGGTTAGAAGCCAATGGTCCTTCAACTTCGATTCTCATATCATGTTCCCCTGACTGGTTCGGAGTTGCATCAGGATTACCTTCAATTTGAGAAGTTCCTTGATCCTGTGGTTCAGTTTGTACTGCATCTCTGACATCCTGCTCACTGCTTATATTCTGATTATGCCCCACTGTATCATCAGCTGGAGTAGTTACCTGATCATCAGATAATCCACCTAACATCGTGGATTTTTTCTTGTTTGTCTCATCAGATTTAAAATATTGCTCGCTAGCATTAGCAGCCCTTGTTAGGCTTTCCAAAGCCTTGAGTATGAGATTCACAGTTTTGGGAACATCAGGATGGTCCAAATCAATCACCTGAAGGATGCTAGTCAGACACTGAATCATTCCCCCATCTATCATGCTTTTTGCTATGTCTGGTGAAAACCCAGAACCAGGTAAGTTGCTCGATGATGAATTTTTTGACAAAATAGAATACACCAAATCCACAAAAGCATAAACCTTTTTATCTGGCAATAAGATGCTCTTCGAAGAATTACTATCGATGTTAGAAAATGATGATAAAGCTTTCACAAGTTCATTAATTACTCGTCTACGCCCTTCACCAGAACGACCACACAGTACTACCAGGAACCAAGATGCTTTTTCAGACAACTTGTCTCTCCATTCATCAGGTCCAGCAGATTTATCAGTGGTGAGTGGAAGCAATCGATGAATGACATGATGAAGTATACCACCACTTCCAGGACTTTCCAGTTGATTAGCTACCCGCAATTGAGTCAATTCCAAATCCCGTTTAAGTATAACCCCAACTGCATGTACATACATGAGAAGAATATCACTCAGTAGCTTGAGAACAAATGTTACCTTAGCCAATCCTGCAGATCTTTCAGATTCAGACTCCACTTTCCTTGTCTCATCAACCTTTGATTTACCCTTTACCTTGGTAGCAGGTTCATCTACCTCCATAGAAGATAAGTTATTCAGACAATCCTCCTGGCTCTTTGGGAAATAGTATTTCAAGACAATTTCAAGAAGCTGATCAATCACTTGAGTAAGATTGGCAGGAATCTTCTTGTGACCTTTCAAGCATTTACCTGATCCATCAGGTACTTTATTTTCAGGAATGCGGACACATTCATTAGAAGATAATCCAGCCTCACCACCAGATGCTTTAGGCTTGTCCTTTTCCTTCTCCTTTTCCTTCATTAAGACAATAAAAGTCCTACCTGCTGATGTCTCCAACTGACAAACTGCAGCAGCAGCTTTCATAAAAACCACAGGATCTCGAGAGATCACAGGTGCCATTGATGTCAAAAATGTCCTTGCAGAAGTACGTGCACCATGCCTGTTGCCACTCAGTGTTTGGCGAATTTCCAACTCCATTGCTGTTTGCAGAGTTTGCGGATCTTCAAGGAGATGGCGAACAATAGCAGATGCAACAGTGTCATATCCAGGGAAAAAACAACTTCTGGGAAGACCAAAAAGAGCCGCCAATCCTCCATTTTCAAGAAACTGCAAAGCAAGAGCATGAGTTTTCGTCAAACGAGCACACAGCTGAAGAACAGCCTGCATGATCATAGCTGGGACATGCTGCTTTATCAAATCACAGGCAACTGCTAGCACCTTATGACTCTCTTCCATAGTCAAATAACCAGTTGATTTCCCCAATATTTTCTCAAATCCAGTGCAAGAATCTTTTTCCTGGGCATCTGTAACCTGTTTCTTCTCTGTAACTGCTCCAGGGATTGACAAGGAAGTGCGCTCTCCAGCTAATTCAGTCAGAGATTCTGTCTGAGTATCTTCAACGTTCTCAGAAATTCTGGGCCTTGATTGTAACATGTTATCCAAAATAAGCAGTAGAGCACTAATACATTTTGGAACAAGAAGTTCGTTGCCTGACTCGTCTTTGGCCTTAAAATTCATCAAGATATCTATTGCAGCAGACACAATACCATTCTGTGCGGCAATTTCCCTTGTACTTCCATCCTCAGAAAGAAGCAATGCTATAACATGTGATAACATACTCAACGCACTGGTATCCTTAGAAAAATCCAATGGGCAAAGCTTTAGCTGCTGAATTAGATAAGATACAACTCTTGGACGGTCTTCACCTTTGTTCCGATTGCTAAGTGTCACAAGCAAATCTGTCAACGGAAAGGCCATCGTGTCACTGCTCTGAAACAACTTAACTGATGCAGCAAGAATATCATCAATCGGAGGAGCTTTCACACAACCCTCTTCTGCCAGCACATCCACAGACTTGTCAACAGTATCAGCTTTAGATGTTTCAGATGAATTTCCTAGTGATAGAGCAAGTGCCCGGGCCAGTTCATCATCCTCCCGCACAGGATCCTCAGGGTGACTGAAAAGCCATTCCATGGCCATTTCAACACTATTTGTTTCCACCCTCCTAAGCGCTTCCTCTGCTCTGGCCCTTGAAAAACCCATCTCAATAATGGTGGTAATAGTACCTTCATCAAGTGGTGGGGGCATGAATCTTTGGTTTGTACCTCCAGCAATGCCACTGCGATTCTGTTTCACATCTCCGACACCAGAATATACATTCATAACAAGTGAAACAATGGAAGCAACGAATCCTGGACTACAATTTGGAAACATGGGGTGGTTCCAGATAGGAAGTATTACATCAAGAACTTGAGATTGCAGCATACGAACAAAAACTTCTGGTTCCCTTGGCACAGGGAAAAGCCCAATTGATAGACCAACTGCAACTGGCTGAACAAGCAACTGTGCCTGGGATGCGGAGGTTGTAGATAAGAGTAAGGAAGAATTAACAAAATACTCGAGTACACGGCAATAGCTTTGTAACGTATCAAGCAGCCACGAACTATGGGACAGTTTACTTCCTTCACCTGTCTTTTCATGATCAATGTTTGATGTTGGCATACCGTATGGTAGGGTCCATAACAACTGACTAGTAGCTTCAAATGTTGTGAGCAGCTCCTTAAAGGTACCATGAACATAGAAATTATTAATTGTTGCAGTATAACAAGTACGTCGCCTGCTGTCAAATGTAAGTGCCATCATATCATCCACAACTTTTCCAAGGTATCGACATTTAACTGACAATGAAGTATCAAGCCCAGCTGAAGTAGAATGCCCAGAGAAACTAAGAGCCTCAAGATACACTTTAGCTAGGGCAGTTCCAAGAGTTTTTGAAGCCAAACTCAATGATCCTGAGTCAACTCTACGCCTATTTGGTGATGTGAATCCCTTGACAAGAGCTGTGAAGAAGGAACGTAGAGTGGAAGCCAGCTTGTTGAGAATTTCTGTAACAAGCACATCAGGACTTTTCTTTTTCAACTCCTGGGATGTAGTTGCCTCCGATACTGTGGAAGAAGATTCAGAATCGACATGTAAAGCCTCCATATGCCGGCCTGTCCTTCCACCCCTCATGCGTGTAATCCCATGCCGAGTACTACGACGGTGCAAACCTTCACCACCGCGAACAACTGAAAGGAACTCACGCTCGCCACCCCAGAAGGGCTGATTCCTAATAGAAACTGGGTTCATGTATCTCACCATTGGAGTATTAGCATCATCATCACTCTCCCTTCCAGAAGCATTAGATGGAGCTGCCTCAGCATTGTCTTGTTCTTGTTCAGCATTGATCTTCTCATCAGACTTGACATCATTCCACAGAGAGATCTGCCAAAGGATTTCCCTGTATGTGCTCCCAAGATCTTTCAGTACATCAGCATCTGCTGCACCCAGTTCAGACACCACAGTAGTTGTCCCTTTCAACAGAACATTAGACAGAGACAAAATAGCTTCAAGACTGGAAAGATGTTTCAAAACATTAGTTTGCTTTGCAGATTCCGCCAAAGAAAGTTGAGTCCCACCAACTGAAACTAAGAGTTCATTTGTTGATTTCAGATGCTCTCTCAAGAATGAACATACTGCCCGAGCCAAAGAAGCAGAATGTTGTGGTGCAAAGTTCTTAAATGCAACAGATATACTCTGACCAACTGAAACAGAAAGAGGCATTAAAGGCAAGGTAAACAACTGCAGGACAGCTTCTATCCCCTTCTTCTCCACAAATATACGACAAGTGTCAGCATTCTGAAGTATGGTTTCAAGAAGACGTGCAACATTGCTCACACAATCAGGAAGCAATAATTCAGCATTTCCCACTAAAGAATCAGAAGATGGTTCAGTTCCCTGCTCTGAACTATCCATTTTGGATGACTCCCTATCATCTGACATGACCAAATTCCTCTCTTCTCCATCAGTTTCCATGGGAACAGGAGTAGAAGAACTCAAAGGTTCAGTTGACGTAAAAGAAGCATCAACCCCATGTCCAATTTTTGAGATGACATTTAAAATCTCAATTAGCATATCCACACCAGGCCCACGTAATGACGAAGCATGGCGCATTAATTCATCCAATCCACTAGACAAGGAGACAGGTGTATCACTTGTTAGAGCACGCAAATAGGTTCTTGAAGTAAATATCTTCACAAAGCACCTCAACGCATTGCGATCTTTCACAGCCTGAAGACCATTATTATTTAGGCAAAGGGCATCTAGACACTGTGGGATACATGTAATGGCTTCTGCTGAGCAAAGAACACCATCCATTATAGCATCCAAGAAGGTAGAAGGAAGACCTGCTTCATCTAAAACTGGAAAACAGGTAGGATCTTTGTGAATTAAATCACTCATGACAGAAGCCGCAAGTGAAAACACCCCACCACCAAAATCTTTTGCCCTTTTAAAGATTATGCATAAGCACTGTGGCAATAGACTCTCCTCTGAGCCATAAACACGGGCAGTATTTCCAGGGGCATAAGTTCCAAGAGATATAGCACGCAGTAAAGCTTTCATCAGCAGTCGTCGATGATAAGAAACAAGTGGTTCTGAATATAGAGGTTGCATGCTGTCTAGCTCAGTCGAAGTTCCTGCGACTACTTCTGCACTCCTCCCAGTGGTACTAGAATCTTCATCTTGTTGCTTTGTACCATTTTCTACATGAGACACTTCCACCTGCAGGCGAGAGATGGTATCATCTAAACCGCCCAAGTCCCGGAACAATGCAGCAGCTGGATTGCTATAATCCATAAAAGCTTCTAAAATATGCACAGATGTGCTGACCAAATGCAGGTGCTGTGGATTTAAATCTTTAAGCAAAGGGAGAAGGGTGGGGATAAATCCAGCTTCACGCATGGCTGAACAACCTGATGATGATGTAACCAAAATTGTAACAAGAGATAATAGAGCCTCAGCAAAAACAACAGACCACTTTGATGTATCACTGATGACAGAATCAATGGCCTTCTGCATGAGGCTGGATAGGATTCCACGATGCCCACCAGATGTAACAGCAGTCAAAACAGAAGGCTGTCGGGACCGATCTTGACAAAGAGCAACCAATGAAAGAAGACATAGAATTCGAATTTTCTCAGGAACTACATCTTCAAAGCTCAACAATGACACTAATTCATTGACAAACTCCGGTTCAGTGTTGAAGAAAGAAACAAGGTCATCAGCATCACTATTTGCTTGAACAAGAACTATGAAGGCGTACAGACGAATGCAGGCATACTGTTGTCGAGTTTCTAAAGAGCCAAAAGCCCTTGCAAACCGCAATCTTGTCAATAAAGCAAATCTCAAATTACTGGGTACTTTGTACTCGTCAATTAACTTGCTCAAAAGCTCAAGATCAGTCTCTGGATGAGTGTTGATGTTAGGTAAATGAATGATTTGTAAACCTTGGGTTTGTCGTTCTGTGATTGGTAATTCACTTGTATCATTCAATGCATAAAACTCAAAGTGAAGGGTGCATCCTAACTCATAAGCAATAGGGTCACAGCCATCCTGTACTGCACAGGCAATTAATCCAAGACCCTCTTCCTTTCCTCCCCATCCTTGTGCAAGAGCAAACAACTTTGAATTTAGTGAAGCATCTCTAATGGAATACTTTCCTACTGTTTTCTTCAAAAATGCAGCCAAAGTCTGCAGACAAGCCTCAACCACGTCCGCATCAGTGCAAGCAAGCAAAGATGAGAGATGCTGCTGCATTACCACATAAACCAAAGGCATAAAATTAATATAAAACAAATGGAACTGAAAAAAGACAAGATGCAATGAAATGCATGATGGTAGGACAAGTCACCCATCACAACCAAGCTTCATTCCATGTACAATTGGGTGGGAAAATGTTCATCACTGGCAACCCGAGAGAGTAATAATATAATAATAACGATTTTAAATAATAGTTATAATTATATATTACTAAAAAGATGTAAAAGATAAAAATCTTAGAGCATACTAAACAATGTTAAGCAACCAAAAATTTACCCAACCGAAACTAACAAGGTGAATGGTGACATATTTACCTCATAAGAACTGTAGAAGTGTTTATTTGTGCAGTTCTCCAAAATTATTCTTATTACACGAAGAACTTGAAGAAGAGCTTCTCTTGGAAAAGGAGGATCAGAGTCAAGAAAATTATCCTCAACCTGCAAATCCTTCCTGGATTTTATGTGCTTCTCAAAAAATGAATCAAAATGGTTGAACAGATCAACCCAATGATGGAAATCTCCCTGCACCAAAAACAAAAGCACATAAATCAAACTGCAAATAATAACCGTAAAGTAACAGGTAAAAGTTATAAAACCACCTTGTCGTACTCCCAGACAAAACCTTTTATGGGTTCCTCTATATGCTCAAGTGGAACAGCAGTGACACTGTTGATGAAGGATCTAATTTTCGGAGGCTGACACAAAACAAGGCAGAAGTTAATAATAGTTGTAACTATTTTCCAGGCATCACCAAATTCTTGTATATAGTATCCCACCGCATAAAAAAATAACAAAAAGTTAAAAACAAAATGATTATGTTAAAGATAAAGTTCTCAAAATGCAATGAGAAGGTCACAGAAATGGAGTGAAAACACTAATAAAGCAACATGCAGAAAAGGGCAAACACTGAGAAACTAAAGTACAAAGAAGTGCAAACAATGAGAATGACCTGTAAAACATAGTGCAAGAATCCAAATCCGAAAAGTCATATGTTTTACCATACTGCCCCACTCAGATTGCTAACAATATGGAGTACTAAGTAAGGACAAAAATTATCAGCTAGTGTCTGTAATTGAGGCACTGCTTTTAGAAAAATCGGGGTTAATGTTTTTCTAATCCAAGTTGAATATTTTATTGAAATATAACATAGCTTACAAAACATTGAAAGAGTATATACGATGGCCTCATTAACACCTTGCCCAACGGGGGGAAATCCCGGGAAAAGGAAGGAGTACCAGAACTCCCTTGAAAGCTACATAGAACATCAAGGTGTGTCAAGACCATTATCAATACATTGCACCAACCACTGCCGTCCAAATCCAAGCATTGAAACCCCTTTCCTTAAATGCACAACTCGCCAAGAGATAAGACACTTGTTTACAACTTCGAGGCATACATCACACTTCCTGAACACAGCTTAATTCAAAAGATATTTGATCTCTTCCACTGCCACCCTATTTGCAGACCAGCAAGCGTCCCGTGAGTCAAGCAAATTCACTACTTCCATCGACTCCGTTTCTACTATGAGGGGCAAGGACTTGCATCAATGGCAAGCTGTAACCCAGGTTAGTGTTGCTAGATTTATTTTAATGAACCTCACCAGTAATGGTCAGGTTCACTCCCATTGCTCCCAACAAATGCAAATGGCTAACAAAATGGAATTACTGAAACCCTTTAGTGTTTCCTGCACCCACTCATGCTGCTAAAGGCTGATGGTCAAGGTGCTTATAGTGAAGTTATGATCATTCACATACTAGGCAGTTTTCATCTAACTCCTAAACACAGTAACTCAACTGGGAGAAAATAATTTTCAAATAAAAAACTTGAAACTATTCATCAATGTAAATGTTCCTTATTCTAACTCTGAGCAAAAATCTTAGACAAAATGACATGTTCCCAAATTCACATTGCAGTAACAATTATCTAGATTCAACGCATTTTCTGCCAGGAAAGTTAAAAGCTATCTATCATGTGCCATTCAGCTATTTATTCCTTATGCAATGGTTAAAATAAGTTATTCATTGATGTTTTCTGCCCTGTCTCACATTTGTTTGATGAATGACATGAAGACACACACGCTGAAAGAGAGACCAAAAACACCCCTTCTATGTTTACACATTTTCAACAACAAACAAATATTTATGAAGGAGAAAATAACTCTTTTCAACAAAGAAATGATAATGGCCTTAAAAGAGTCAGGAAAACTTACAGAAGTAGGAATGAGAAGAGGAAAAGGAAATTCTATGGGTTGGATAAACTGGGTTAGTGATAAATAGCAATTCTAACTTCATGTACTGAATATTGTTACACTCATACTCCGATAAACAATTCACCAATAAGATGCCAAAGGTTTAAAATTCTACCTCCTATCCATCCCTAACCAAATAGAAGATGACAGACAGACGCCTAAGAAAAACCAAATAAGCAAATAGATAAAGAAACACTCACTAAGAAAACATCAAAACTTTCAAAAGCTAAGAAAAGGAATAAGAACATATCGCAAAACCATCAACTTCTCAAAATTAGAATACAGATAAAAGCATAACTTCATTCATGTGCATATATTACCCAGATACAGCATATATGTATGTATAATACAATCAAATTGGTTCCAATCGTAAATATACTAACCACTTCAACCGCCCTCCTCCTCTTTAACTTCATGTTGGAACTGAAAGCATTGCCCAAATCAGAACGGCTTTGATTTGAGAACCGATCAATCCCCAAAATACCGAGAATTGATCAAAGAGCAGAGACTGAATTGGTGAAACAAATTTTGAGGCAACTAGCAGTGAATTGGAATAATGAACTGAGTAAGGTTTTGTTTATTCAATTTCAGGATGATCGGATCGCCGAGCTTCGATTTTTGTAGAGTGATCAAGAAGAATTTGAACTTTAGCGATCAAAATTAGGGTTTTGATGAGATCGCACAGCCAGAGAGAGAAAGAGAAGCAGAGAATTGGAGAAGAAATAAATAACTGAGACGAAGCTAAAGAGTGTCGTATATATAGAGGGGGAGTTTATGAAGGAAACTGCGAGAGATAAAGGGAGGAGATTGAAATAATAATAATAGTTTTTTTTTTCAGGGCCAAAATCTGTATTTTTTTTTTCAATGTAGTAATTTATAAATGAATTGCCACACTAAATATCACTTCATTCAAACTTTGTTCGAAAAAAAGTTTGATTGAAAAATATTTGTATTTTATAAGAAAATTTTGAATGAAGTAAAAAACTGCATAATTTTTTGTGTCCGAATCGATTTGCATATCTCGTCGCTTTCACTTCAACTTCTCTCACAAAATTTAGCTCCATTTATGAGAAGTTTGTTAGAGTTTGCTCGAACACATGAGGTAATGAGCTCTAAGTTTAAATTTTTAATTATTTTTTTAATATTCCAAAGTCTATACATTCTCATATTATTGGAGTATAATTAATAAGAGTGTATGAAATTATTTAGATAATTATTATTTTTGTCGCGTTTTTGAGGATTGGGTTATTACGTGTAAATTTATTTGAGGCCTTTATTTTATTAATAAAATTGACTTTTCATTGTAAAAATACTAAAATAGCATAGCTTGTAGTATGATTTTCCCTAAATAATAATTTTATATGGGTTTCACTTGAGTTGTTAGATAATTACTATAAATATTTTGAATCACTAAATGATATAATTACTATTTTCAATTATTAAAAAAATATTGCCATTAACAGTGTCTGAACTCTTTCGCATTGGTGAAAATGATACCAACAATTAAAAACGATCAATGTTATTTGTGACTCAAAATTTAACGTCATACTACTAAACTTTATCGTAGGTAGTCTACCAACTGATTTGAGCGCCTGCTGATATTATTGATGCAAGTATTACATTGATATGAAATTTTGAGTCAAAGTATTACATTGATCATTTTTTAATTGTTAGGTATCATTCTGACCGATGCAAAAAGTTCGACCACTATTGGTGAAAAAAATAAAATCAATCATTTTTCTCACGAAATTACATAACATAACAGCTTAGAGTGTGTTCATTTTCTAAGAAGACTATGAAGCACGTCACCACTTTGTTAAATCCTGTACCAATCTAAGAAAAGTACTAGGTGTTTGTTAAATTGAAACCATGTAGTTGTGCTAACACCATCCATAACTAAAGTGCTAAATAATTAGTGTCCTTCCATTTTACCATGCATTAAATCTCTATTGGGTCTAAAAGATATATTTACACATCTAAATCGCATATTGTATCCTTTAAAAAAAATTCGCATATTGTATATAAGATTTTAATATTATTTGTTTGTTAGTCATAAGAAAAAAATTGTCTATCATTTTCATTATGCGCTTAATCTCATTTGAGCGTAAAAAGAAAGTTGCACACACCTTCAATGACATATTATCAATTGGTGATTGAACGAAAGAGCGCAATGCCAACTACAAATGGTCTAATTTTTTCCAAATGGAAATTAAAAAGCTCAAGTTCAAGATTACCAAAAACATAATCATGAGAAAATAACATGCTCAAAGTATATTAAAATTTATATCTAATAGTATCCTTTTCCTGAATTGGTAAAGCAAGCGCACAACCACCTCTTTGTTATAACAAGTCAAACCCATCTATGAAGTTTTCGTTCTCAACTTCATAGATCACACAGCCAAGATAGCAAAGAAAAAAACTAGCTTTTGTGCATGTTTTTGGGGGGACTTCCTTGGTAGCGAAGTAAATAAGTACACTTTACAGTAGGGACAAGTGTCAGAAGCCCAATTGAGACATGACATTAGTGTGTGTGTAATTGGACGGTAATGTGGGGCTTTGTTGAATGACGACCATTTACTGATACCCTAGATGAGCTTGATCTAAGAATCTAAGATAAAAGCTATGGGAGCCAATTTTAACTGTTTTTGTAAAAATTTGATGAGGTAATTTTGGAGTCGTACATTTTCTCATGCTTATGTGCTTCATGTTGATATTTTATTTGGTTCCGTTTGGACGAATCCCACTATATATTCCTAGTTCTGATTAGATGTGCCTAACCACAAAAAGATATCATTAACTATGATGAACATGCATAGCTTTTCGTTTTGGAACAAAATTAGACATGTAAACTTTCTAGAGGAACCACACGTTCCTTGTTACTTTGGTGAAGCAGATTCCTAAAGACATCTTTTTCTGTTCACCACGATAACAAAAGCTGGGAGGAAAGAGGTAGGCAGCTAAAGTCGGTTATTCCTTTCTTTGGGTCCAATGCAATTAATCGCAAAACGTATGACAATCTTGGCTTGGTCAATGAACAAGGCCCAAACATCGAGGCCCACATTTCTAACTTTTAGCAACGTTTGTGCAAATTCATTTTTTTGTCCAAATTTATTTGAAAAAAATGAGGATACCAAAACTCATGTAAGACCGAATATCTATTTACGGGCTCCAAAGTGATTTTATCAATTTCGCAATTTAAGTTGTTTCTACCGTTTTCCTGGAAGTCCGGTATAACTAATCTTGCTCGTGTTTTGGATACTTGTAAAGACAAAGATTACGATTAGGAGAGAGGTCGGTGTGTACCAATCAAAGATCCTCCGACGCTTGATCAAGTCGGTTGAGTAATGATTTTGGCAGCATAAGGGTGTTAGAGCATAAATACATTACCTCAAATGGGGAGTGAATGCTAGTATTTAACTATTTATAGAAAAGTGCCTTTTTGGGAGGGTCAAAAAATTTCCCAATGTGGTATCCTAAGATTATGACATGTTATTGCAAATGGAATTTTTTGGATGTGAAAGTTGCGTGGCACCACAAAATCAGGCAAATATGCCTGTCAACTTATTGCATACAGGCTCGGTGGTATGTCTCCCTGGATTGGTCGTGGGGGCTTCGTGGTACTAAGTCATCTTGGGGCAGACTGAATGTCGAGATGGAACATTTGTTTGGCAAGACATTGGGTTAGGTTGGGGTCTGTACAACCGACTTGGTTCATGTCAGCCTGGTGGTATCGCTAGGATTTTCCCACTACCGAAATACTCGGTTATGGGAAGGGGTAATTTCTTGGCTTGGTGTGTCTCTGGACTGAGAGGTGGTTAGTTCATTAGTACGAAGCCGGTTCTATCTAGGATGGGGTCTGGATACTAAGACACACAACAAAGTGGTAGTTACACAAGTCATTTTCTCCGACTCTACAACCTCATTCAAGATATGGACTCCTAAAGTAAAAGAGAGATTGAGAATCAAGCCCAATTAGAGAAGGATGAGCAGAATAAGAGTGTGAGATGAAGAAGGAAAGAGATAGAAGTTGGTGACTATAGAATCAAACCGCAAACCAACTATGCGAGAAGTGAAAAAAAAATATATAATTTGTACTTTTGAAAAGATTCATTTTATTACATATTTTTACATATTTACACACATAATTGAACCAAAATGAATATAAATTAATATTTAACAAATTGAAAATAAATAAATAATATTAGTGTTTAAAAAATTCCCGCCTAGGCACTAGGCAGTAGGCGGAGGTCAACCACTTTGATTAGTTGTAATTTATAAATCCGCCTTGGCGGGTATAAGCGGGTTTTAAAATATTAAAAAAAAAATTTCCTATGTTTTCAATCAATTATAATATTTTTTATATACTTCCATTTTGCATGTTTATATTTTTTAATACAAATATAATTTTAGTTTTAAGTAGACACTTATTTAGTTATCATATATCATATAATAATATTAAAATAAAATAAAAAACCGACTAATTAAAAGTTGAAATAATATTCAAATAGTTGTCGACTCTCTAATTCTCAGTGTAGGTGTCCAACTAATCCTCTTAGGCACTAGGCCTCTCCCCACGTGCCCCACTTGACCCCATTACCCCCTTTTGAAATAAACGGCTAGTTCATTTCCCATGCCTAAACGATTTTTAAAATATTGAATAATACTATCATTACTATGTCAAACTTTTCAATGTTTTATTAAATCAAATTGTATGAACAATATTTTTTCCGACCCATAAATATCATTATTTTACTAACTATGGTAAATATCATTATTTTACAGAAAATTTGCTCCTTATTTATTCTGGGAAATACTTTTATCTAATTGCGCGCTCTAAAAGGAGGATAAATTTTACGTTGAGCTTGTCAGAGAGAGCTGAGACTGAGAGACTCAGCACCAATGACGCAGGTCCTCTCTTTCCATGTTCTTTTATCTGCAGAGAACCACCGGCCTTCTTCTTCTTCTTCTTCTTTTTCTAAGTCACTGAAGTTGGAGCAGAGAACAAAGACATCCATTTCTGCTCCCAGAAAAGGTAAAAGCTTTCCGTTGCTTTCCAAATAAAATGTTCGTCAAAAGTAAATTTTGGATATGAGACTCTTGGTAGACTGCAAGGTCCACATTTATTGAGCTTAGTTGGTTTTCAAGATGCGTACTTTATTGTTAATTTAGAGAAAACCAGACCGGTCTGCTTCATAGTAGGACTGTGAATTTCGTTGCACATAGATGAGAGGGTCGGTTTTTGTTACTGTCACTAAAATTTTGGACTTTGTAGGTAATTTTAATCCCTCACGCAAAACCCAGAAGCTGAATTCGGAGGTTTCTCCTCACAGAGGTGGTAAGTGTGTGCTTGGGAATTGTCGATGTGAAATGAAAATTCTTTTGGGTTTGATGTGATATGAATTTGGATTGTGATGCTGGCTTTGCTCATTTTGGATGGTAGAGTGGTCTTTTGTTACTGTTGCTAAAAGTGTGTGATTTTGTAGGTCATTTCAATCCCGCACGCAAAACCCAGAAGCTGAATTCAGAGATTTCTCCTCACAGAGCTGGTAAGTGTGCGTTTGGGAATTGCCAATGTGAAATGAAAATGAATTTGGATGTTTCATTTTTCTGCCTTTTTTCAATGGCTTTTGCCCACAACACGAAGACAGGTCCTGTAATGATCTTTGGTATCAAGTGTGGGGTGTGGGACTCTATGTTACTTTTGAATTTTAATTGCTTAGTTTCGAATTGTTTTGGCTTGCTCAGTTTCTGCGGTGAGATTGATGAGAATAGAGATGGGAGGTGCTTTTGCTGATCTTCTCAATGAGAAAGGGAAGGGCTCTGGTGAAAATGAGATGGGATATGTTGAAAGAACTCTCGGGTTTCGCACACGGGATTTAGAGGATCGTGATCTTAGACTGGTTAGCTCTCTCTTCCTCTTATCTTTATTCATATACTTTAAGTTTGCTAATTACTATAACAAGGTTTTCCTGTAAATGGGGTTTGAATTATGCAGCATACAAAAAGCAAAATAGCAAACAGAGCTAAAATATTAGAAGCTAAAATAGCACTGAAGTCTTGCTTGAATATTTATTTATATTTCCTTTTAATTTCCTCTATATAGGTCACTGATATTGTTGGAGGCACCATCCGTTGGAAGCGATATCTTGATCATTTGATCAGTTCAATATGCCGTGATGCAAACACATTTAGCCGGATGGAACCACTTCTTTTACAGGTGTGTACCCTCACATTTTTATTTCATACTAGTTTTCATGAACTTACAACTATTACGGAGCAATATGAAATTTACAAAAATGTGGTCCATTATATATATAATTATCTATCATCTTAGTAATTGTTGCAATGTGTGGAGAAGAAGGATATGCTGGAATGCCTTTCAGTTATGTAATCATTTAGTTGCAATTTAGTGATAGATGGACCTATTTTTCTACTGTATCAGTGCTGAGCACCGCTAACAGTGGAAATGCAATTAATTGCAGTTACTCTCAAGTAATAGTTGGAGGGTGTGACCTTACTGTCCAAGTAGCTAATTTTGGTTCTCTCTACCTGTGTATCTAGATTCTCCGAATTGGTTGCTATGAGATTGTCAAGCTTAACATGCCACCATATGCTGTTGTGGATGAGGTAACTTTCTATTTGTTCCTCTTTTAGTTTTCTCAGATTTTCCCTCTATCTGTTTTGGGAGCTGGAGAATTTTCGAAGCCCTGAATGTAGTTTTATCTGAATATTCTGATTTTGAAGAAATTCAAGGAAGTCTGATTTTGGCTGAAAATTCTGTAGTATCCACCATATGTGTGGGGTTCAGAAAGTTTGTTTATTCTAAAATTTTGTCAAGTTGGCCAATATTGGCTCTATTACTACTTAATTCTCTTCCCCCATTTTATTAACAATATCCATAACTGTTCTCCTATGTATTGTTATTGAGTGATTTTTTATAACAACTGCAGAATGTGAGGCTTGCAAAAATTGCCCTTAGACATGGTGCTGGCAACATGGTCAATGGGATTCTCCGGAAACTTGTTCTACTTATGGTTTGCCATTTTTCAATTGATATGCTATAATCATGTAATTATATTGAGATATGATTCAATTTTTTCAAATTTGGTTTGCAGGAAAGTAACTCTCTTCCTCTACCCAAAGTGGAGGGTGATGATCGCACACAAGCACGTGCTCTTGCCACTCTGTACTCTCATCCTGTAGTAAGAATATAGTCGTAATTTTGTGCTCATACAATCATACTTTTGCATAATAGGATAATCTGGGACTGTCATAGCCTAAACAATAGAAAGTAAACAGCTATTCATTTGAGGGACTATTGTCAATCATAGATGAATACCACCGTAATTCTCTCAGAATCAATACTGCAAAATATTTGCAGCTTTCCTTAAAATTGAACAGTCACATACCTGTGGAGGAATCAAGACTGAAGTCGCTAAACCTTGCAATCTTGCATAGCCTGCTTGGAAGTTTGTTTTACCTCCCCTCCTTATTTTAATTATTTTCCAGTGGATGATAAGGCGATGGACAAAGCATCTGGGACAAGAAGGAGCAATTAGATTGATGACATGGAATAATAGCGATCCTAGTTTCAGCTTAAGGTTTTTAGTTTTTTTTTTCCCCCTCTTTCTAATGTCCTTCTAGTGTGTAACATGGATTACTTGTTTGTCTTTTGCTGGTGCTGATTTCAGGGCAAACAGTGGGAAAGGTATTTCAAGAGCCAACCTTGTGACAAAGCTTAATTTATTGAAGGTGTGTGATTATACTTTTCAGTTTGTAATCCGGTAGTACTGAATATGATTTGAAATGAACAGATGTTGTAGGCTTGTAACATCACTTTCGCCACTTCTAAATGCTTTAATGAGACTCACACACATGCATGATTGTGCAGGATACGTTATTTTTGCCGGCATGACTTTATCGCCAGATATACTTGGTCTCAGATTATTAATTTTATTTTCTTGAACTTCAGGTCCCACATGAGCTCTCTTTGCATTTGACTGATTTTGTTCGTATGAAAAAAGGGTTGCAGGTATGAGTTTACTATGTGGTTCCTCTCAGTGAGTCAAGTTTTGTGTCTATACAGTACCAATGCACCATCCTCTTATTGCAGCAGACAATACTAACTTGAGATGTCAATTGTCAGTTGCTACTTGCTAGTCTTTCGGAGAACAAATTAAAGTGAAAATTAGTTTTTTTTTTTTTAGTTTCTCTATGAGAATTTCTGCACTTTTTTGAGAAGCTGGTAAAGGTCCTAATTACTAACTACCTAAATTTTATTGATTCAGATTGTAATTCAAGCTGGTTTACTTAAAGAAGGTTTATGTTCAGTACAGGATGAGAGTGCAGGTCAATTTTATCTTAATTTTAATTCGAGCAAAAATTTAGTAATTGCTAGTTTACTTTAATAAGTAATTGGGTTTCAGTTACTTGCTGGCTTTTTTATTATTGTTTTTGTTTGCCAGACACTTGCCACTTGCATGTCAGATGGTTTCTTTAAAGAATGACATTTGTTCATGTATTCATGTATACAAAGGGAAATTTATATTTTTCGGCTTGACCTATATTATATTTTCCTTGGACTATCTTCTAGTTTTTAAGTCAGTTTTGTTGGACCTTTTATATTTATATCTCCTTATATTGTACAGTGCAATCTCATTGCAGGTCTGGTAGTTTCTGTTGTAGATCCTCAACAGGGTGAAAGCATTATTGATTGTTGTGCTGCTCCCGGAGGAAAGACTCTTTACATGGCGTCCCTTTTGAGTGGCCAAGGTATCCATCATCTAAATTATTAGTTTTCTATATTAACCTACTGTATAATAAGGTCTTACTTTCTAGTCTTCCTTTTACTGTCATTGGGTTTCAGGTATGGTATATGCAATTGACATAAATGAAGGGCGGTTGAGAATCCTCAAAGAGACGGCTAAGTTGCACAAAGTAGACGGTGTCATCACAACTATCCATGCTGATATGCGTAGTTATGCTGTAAGTTATCACCTTTATACAACATTGATCTTTGGGACATGAAAGTTCTTATTTTCCATTACTTTTCTTCAGGAAAATAATACTATGAAGTGTGATAAAGTTCTATTGGATGCTCCATGTTCTGGACTGGGTGTTCTCTCCAAGGTGATTGTATAAGAATTACAGTTTTAGGGTGTACCAACTTTCTATTCAGTTATCTGATGCTATATTTCTTATTGACTTTTTGAAGAGGGCAGACTTGCGTTGGAACAGGAGATTAGAGGATATGGAGGAGCTTAAAAATTTACAGGATGAGCTCCTTGATGCAGCTTCTCTGTAATAAGAAAACTTCTCTCTCTCTCTCTCTCTCTCTCTCTCTCTGAACTCAACTTATTAAGAACAACATTAAACTTGTTTTTTTTGGAGAAGATTTTAATACTCCTACAGAAGATTTTAATACTCCTACAGAATTTGTTTTTTTTTGGAGAAGATTTTAATACTCCTACAGAATTTGTGAGACTTGAAACGAGTTCATGAAATCCGAAGATTATTACGACTAATGCAAGGTCTAAATCTTCAAGATGTGAACTACTTCTACCTTGGTCATCGAATTATCTGTCATTGATTACCAAGTTGAACAGCGTGAATAGTTTTAATGAACTGAAAACACCCTCCCCTTTCTTTCGGTCAAATGTCTTTTTATTTTTCCTCATTATTTTGCTGTGCATTTACAGCTTGGTCAAGCCTGGTGGAGTTTTAGTATACAGTACTTGCTCCATAGATCCGGAAGAGAATGAAGAGAGAATTGCTGCATTTCTTCTCAGGCATCCAGTAAGTGCTATAACTTTATCTTTCTTATAGTGCTTTCCATGTTGATCTTACCTGCATATTCTATTTACGTTTGGGAATACAAAAGCAAATGCTTACATGTTACCAAGTACCAAAAATAACATTTCTGTTAACTGCATATTCAGAGTTTGAATGCATCATTGTGCGTCTTTCTTATCAATAGTTTCTTGGGTTTCAGTATTTTTGCATAGATCCTGCTGACAGATACGTTCCATCTGAATTTGTAACGGAGCATGGTTTCTATTTCTCCAACCCTGTGAAACATTCCCTGGATGGGGCCTTTGCTGCTCGTTTAAGTCGAGCTTTGTAAATGTAAGAAAAACAAGCCTTTCAATTTCATTTGGTTAGTTTATCTGTTTATCTGAATTCCACTACAATAAAAAGTTATGCCAGTAATCAGATTACAATTTTGCACATCTATATGATACTTGTTCTGAACAAGATATCACGAGAACATAATTTGAATTCTTTGTTATCCTGAACAGGAGTCCGGTTCTGGATATATGTTTGAACAACTTTCGCATTTCTTATTGGTGAGTATGATTTCCCAAAAATGAACTGAATTGACAGCTTGCTAAGATCAGCTCTCTTCACATTGTTTTGATCGAAAGCCATATTCACTCTTAACAGGCACAGCAAGGATAATACCTTTTCGACATCTTGGAAAGGATGAAGTCATAATTCCTGCACTGATGATCGAAGTGACTTGTGCAAAGTTGCAAATGGGTACAGTGAAAATGCTCTATACCAACATTGCAAATGGATCACAACACATCAGAATTGACATAGCTGGCTTTCACTGATACAACACATCAGAAGACAAGAGAGCCCAACCAATTCAGGATTAAAATTTTACCTATGCGCAGGAAGCACTGTGGAAATGCGTACAACTGTGGATTAGTGGATCCAGCAAATGATCACAAGGATGGGTTCATGTGCAAGTTTATAACAGAAAAAATGAAAAAGAAGAAAGGAGAATAGGTTGATGTGTTTGGGTAGTATGCTTGTAACCAACCATCACTTACCTTTTGGAGTTTGGAACACACAACACACAGATAGGAACTTTCCTTGTATTCATGTTTTCGAATTTATATAAAAAATAATGGTTTTATGCAATTGTCTCTCCAAAAGTTTGGACGAGATGAGCTAGACTCTGGGGCTATGCTCATGAACCACATTAGCTACTGCGGATGACGGGATGAGTATTTGTCAACTGTAGACCTCCAAATTACTTATGTACTTTATTTGATTTCCTCCTTAAAAAAAATTATTTTCGACGAAACAAAATCTCGAAAATAGACCCTTGGGGTTCCCAAGTGTTTAAGGGAGGGTTGGAAATTGGATTATGATTTAGGCCAAGTCAAAAATCCGGTCATCTCCAATAAAACACGAAAAAAACTCTCGATTTTTATTAATAATAATAATAATAATAATATTATTATTATTATTATTATTATTATTTTTTAGGGCATTAACAGATTATTTCATTAAAGTCTAAACAAGCAACTAGAGTAATACGACGACGTTGCAGGTAAAACAGTTTCATCTTCTGCCTTGTGTCGAAAACAAAACACTCTCTCTGCTTAAACCCCGAAAGCTCAGACAATGCTCACACCATGAACACTCACCGCCCGGTGAGGGCAATCTCACGTGCCCTGTCACGTGCCCTATCCCATTCCCCGTCCGCACAACAATCCTCGACCTTTCCTCTGAAAAACGTAACCAAATCGAACTTCGAGCCCGTTCTCGCCGAGCTACGCCGCCATGTCGCTGCCGCCGACTTCGTGGCCGTCGACCTCGAGATGACCGGAGTCACCAGCACGCCGTGGAGGGACTCCTTGGAGTTCGACCGGTCCGACGTCTGCTACCTCAAGGTCAAGGACTCGGCGGAGAAGTTCGCCGTGCTTCAGTTCGGCGTTTGCCCCTTTCGCTGGGACTCTGCCAAGCGATCCTTCATTGCTCATCCGTAAGTCTCTCTCTCTCTCTTTGTTTTGAATTCGCTCGGTTTAAAATTAGGAACAAAGATCGGAATTTTAGGGATCATTTGCTTCTGTCACACTTTCCTTCCATCATGATCGTTTCTTAGTCCTCTGTGATATCAGAAATTGGTAGTTCATGGTTATGGAATTGGAGGGCAAGCTCTTGTTTGCAATGCAAGGATTGTAATAGGAATACACTCTTGTTTGCTCTGTTTGGTTGCCTAGAAAATTGAGGACAAAGAAAGCAAATTTAGGGATTAATGCAGCTGCTAATTCAGAACTCACTCTAGTCATTATCATTTCTCAGCCCTTTGTAAAATCACAAATTGGTAGGTAATGCAGGGGTTCGTTCATACTCTTGTATTATTGGTTTACTTTCAATGCTCAGTACAGTTCTTTTCATTATTGACTGAGCATTTATCATGTTTGGCTTGCTGAGAAATTGCTGGGAGGAAAAGAAAGCTGGGGGACGGAGAATTTTTAGTGTTTTGTGTTGGTCATGGTGTTTGGAGCGAAATGCTCAATTCTTGAAATTTTCTGGAAAAATGCTGCAAAGTAGCGCTTTATATTATTTAAAGTTATAATTTCCTGGTTTTCATGTTTTTGTTTACTTACTACTTAGAGAGTGATTTTTCATTTAAACTTTTTTTATAGTTTTATTACCTACCAATATGTGTATTTTGGCAGGCACAATTTCTATATTTTTCCGAGTCAAGAGCTTCCGCTCAAAAGCCCCTCTTATGAGTTTCTCTGCCAGACTACTTCAATTGACTTCTTAGCGAAATACCAGTTTGATTTCAATGTGTGTATACATGAAGGTACGGCAGTTTCGCTGTGCATTTTGTTTCAAAGTATGAGTAACGATGCAATTTTTTGTAATGGATGAGCATGTTTTTTTATCAAGTCATGTTATGGTACTTTTGTTTTCTGAAATTTTGCTGTTGGGCATGCTCAGGAATATCTTATTTATCCAGAGGGCAGGAAAGTGAAGCACTGAAATGTTTAAGTATGGCATGTGAGGATGAATCTACCTTGAAGGAAGTAAGGGATGCCCCTTTGGTTAAGATAGCTGACACTCTCTTCACTGAACGGATGAAGAATACATTCACTGAATGGCGTGATGGGTTGTTGAGAAATAGAAATGGAGGGTTCCAATTTCAGCAAAACTCAAATGACCGCCAACAACAGTTAGAAACCATTTTCTTCAAGATGCGTCCTGCTATTAGTCTAAATGGATTTACAGCTCATCAGCTTAGATTGATTCAATTGGTAAGTTAGTTATTACATTCTGATTTTTACCATAAGATTGTTACTTGTGATAAGTTTATATTGGAAATGCAATCCAGAATATCAATCATTCTTGGGGTAGTTTTATGTTAATATTTTCAACTGAATCAAACTTGCTTTATTCACCTTGACCATATATGTTGAGGGAAGAATTGTTGAAACTTGGTTTTAGATTTTGTTGTTCTAAGATGGGAATATATATAAATGTAAAGTACCCCTTTTTTTTTTCCTTCCCAGTTATGGCTCTAGTAAGCTGATTATGAAAGTGAACTCATGCAGGTCATTAAAAGGCATTTCCAAGATCTTTCTTATGTTCAGATAAATGGGGAAGATCCCCGTCAACAACAACTAATTGTGCATACGGATTCTAAGGATGACAGGGAGTTACTTATGGTAAATATTGTATTTCCACTCGGTGGAGATGTTCTTGACATGGTACCTGTTGATGTGAAATTTCTGAATTCCCTTCAGATGTGAAAGATACTTAGCCTCCAAACAAACATAAGAGATATTATAAAATCAACACCAGTAAGTTCAAATTAATGAATAACAACAGTGTTCAATAAAACTACTCGCAGGGCAGAGATTTAGCCTCTATGGATATGAGCATGACTATGCTGAATGTGCAATAGGGAGAATAGTAATAGAGAAAACAAAATATTTGTATTTTTAAATGTGATGTTCCTCAGAAGGAATTGAAGTTTGCTGTATCCAAAAATTTTGCAGAAAGAGGTGAAGGATGAGCATCTTAGACAAGCAGAGATGAAGGTTCAATCTGCAGTGGGATTTCGTCATGTTATTGACCTTCTCTCCTCAGAAAAGAAGCTGATTGTTGGTCACAATTGCTTTCTGGGTACTAATATCAGTTGTAGTTTCATAAACAGGTTAATTTGGTTATATAATTGCTAAGATGCCTCTTTGCTGTCATACAGATATTGCACATATATACAGCAAATTTGTCGGTCCTCTTCCTTCAACTGCTGAAGAATTTGTCTCTTCTGTTCACAAGTGCTTTCCACACATCATTGACACCAAAGTACTCTTGAATGCTAATAATGTGCTACAGCAACGGATGAAGAAATCCCAAACATCACTGTCGTCAGCATTTGCGTTATTATGTCCACAAATTTCTCTTGGGGCGAAAAGCACCGACTGTGGCATTCCAATTGTGTGTCAAAGTTGAGGTCCAGGTGGATGATTTGAGGTTTGCTTCTCCCATTCTCTGCTAACCATTTAACTAGTCTTACTGTCTTACGGTTTTCATTACCATATTTGGAAAGAAAAAAATAGATAAAGAGTGAAAACACTTCATTTACTTAATAAGTCTAATGGTTTTTATTGCCACATTTAGAAAAAGAAATTAAAAAAAGATAAAGTAGTGAAAACAGATACATAGTGAAAAGCCAAAAGAATAAACTTTCTGATGTGAAGTGTTATGATTATATTTCGAAGGCGTAGGGTTAGAAATCATAACTTTTGAGACTGACTGGGAACAACTAGGCATTGCAGTGTTTATTATGTCATGGTACAACTATGACGTACATAAGATATTACCACTTCGTAAAAATTTGTTTGCTTGTTTTTATTAAACTGGCTTTACGGGATGCATATCCGTGTTCATTTATATTGGAAACTCTCATAGGGACAGTTGTCTTCCAAAGTAAAATAAATACCATTACATAGTGACAAAATAATGATTGAACGACAAGAAAAGCAGAGGAGACACCTAAGAAATAACTCTTGCCTATCAAAATGATCTGTTTGCAGGTCCTCCAACTGGAATTCTGGAGCCAAACATGAAGCTGGATATGATGCTTTTATGACAGGGTGTGTCTTTGCTCAGGCATGCAGTCATGTAGGCATTGATTTTCAAGCCCGTTTGCCTTCTGAAGAGTTGGCTCACAATGAAAAGCTCCAGAAGCACATCAACCTTCTATTCCTTAGTTGGAGTAAAGGAGATGTTATTGATTTAAGTACTGGAAATAAGAATGTGATGTCTGTGGGTTCTAAAAACCACAAAAAGAGGTACCCGGAGATTTTGTTTAAGAGCATTGCTTTAATCTGGGGATTTCCATCCAAACTCAAGGCACGGGAGATAAGAGAGTGCATCTCAAAAGTCTTTGGCCCATCATCTGTCGTGTCTATCTATCACTTGGATGAAACTGCTGTGTTCGTTCAGTTTAACAAAGAAAAATTGGTCTCTGAGTTTCTCAATTTGAAGGACACTTTAGAGAGAAATGATGGTCCGGTCTCAGTTTTGCATCCTCTTGCAGGACTTTTGGAAGGTGGAAATACCCGTGCTGCTGATTATGAAACTTACAAAGAAATTTGCAGTTCACCCAGTGCAAAAGTCTTGTTTGCAGATCAAGCCGAGGCATTTGGTATCAAATGGAAAACCAAGTTGGTCGAATCTAAGGCATCATTGGATAGCCAAGAATGTGAGAGTTCAGGTGATAAAAATGCAGTGAATCCTGCTTCAAAGTCTGATGCAAAATCTGAAGATAGGAACACGGATAATGTGCAAAATGATTCATCTAATGCTCGTATCTCACATTATAAGATCATAGATTCTTTAATTGCTGCTAGAGGCGATCAGGTCAGAACTAATTTGTGACCGGTTTTGGGATTTGCTGAATCAGTTGCTCAAGTTAACTTATACAGATTCTATTTACGGAGACTTTTCCTCAACAGATCTGTAGTTTACTGAGATTTTTGTATACTTTTGTTAGGAATGTGACATTAGGAACAACAGAAATGTAATCACTGTATTAAAATGGCATTTTTTTTTTCGAAAGCCAAGTAATTATAACATGTCTGACTGATTTTCATTGTAACTTGGTTTTATGCCTTTGTACGCAAGCTTCGGGTAGTCAGCAGTGATTAGCGTTCGGCTCTTGGATCAAATAATCTATCCACAATCTATTGTATGATTTGTATCAGAGATACCTTTGTTCATTTTCTTGTGTATTTTACTATTTTCTCATTTTATCCAAGAATGGACCTCGTATAAAATGGATCTGTGACATGGATTGAACGGTTGTGATCCTTTCTTCCTGTGACAGAAATTTGATTGTAATGTAGTATCCGCTGAGAATATGACTGATGAAAGCTCCTGACGCCAATATATAATTTGATGCCCAGAAAGGCCATAATTGGACAATGACCCTTTTTTTTTTTTTTTTTCAGATGACCTGTTTTCCATTTTTAGCTACAAGAATAAGACATAAGGTGTTATCAAAGAAAAAAAAAGACATGCCTTGATGACATTGATGGTCTTGCTAGACCTCGTTTGATTAGTGTTGTTTCTGCTGTAAGTTAGATTTTTTCTTTATTTATTTTGTACCGTTGGTCCCCATTACACCAAAAAAACGAAGAAAAAAAAGACGTGATAAACAACATCGATGTTTACATGCACCAATTACTTATCAATAAGATAGTTGAAAATTGGTGATCATTAATACGAGTATCCATATTTGTAATGTAATTTCCTTGTCCACACATAATTTGTTTTAATTATACAATAATTAATCGTTTTTAAGTCGAACTCAAAACATCCTACATATTATATGTACGTATGTTACTGTACCAAATTGTACAAACAACCCATCCTTTTGAAAGCATCAAATATTTCAACAGTCTTCCATCAGTGCTGTTCATAATTCATTCATTATGTTCAAACAAGAATTTTGCTTTGCTCATGTTTAAAGCTCTGGCATAATTTCCAAAAAAAATAAGCTCTGGCATACACCGTGCATGTCATCCACGTGTCAACATTCAACGACCATGATATTCTCCAGAATCACGAAAACAGTGTCAATTACACGCGTGATATGCGTGATCAGAACTTGAAGACCCTTTCTTACCCTTTCAGTTGCACAAAATTTATGAGGTTTCTTATACGTTTCTCCCATAAATTACTCCACAGGGAGTCACAGATGGTGAAGGGTCATGAAAATGACTAGTTTCACCTTTGTAGCCGGTCATGGTCCATTAGCGACTGGCTACAGCCGGTAGCCTGTGGACAATATGAGACGACTTCTATCGTCTACCAAGCGAACTGCGAACTGTTCCATTAGAGAGGTAGAGTTTGTAGCCTATACGTATCGCTCCGGGTAGAGTTTGTAGCCTATACGTATCTCTCACTGTGGAGCTTCACAGTATATATCAGTATACTCTTATGTGTAAGGAGATGAGTGATGAGTTCTCTTTGGCTTTAGTTCTTAGGTTTTTCCTTCCTCTTGATTTCATGGAGAGCAAAAACCATCAAATTTTTTTGGACCTATATATGCAGATGTTCTATATGTCTATATGAAGATCATGGCTTTTAGCTCCAAAATTGAAGAACCCCTGAAGGGTATGTGTGTATCTATATATATATATCTATGATCTTTGACCTCTCTTTTCTCTTTCTTATTTTTCAGTCTGTCATAAGCCATAACCTATTTACCAAGTTGATGTTTATATTTCTGAATCTGATCCATGTTACAAAGTTCCACGCAATTCTCATGTATGGCTAGCTATGCTGTTATTATTTGGGCCAACTCCCCCACTTTAATTTCTTATTTTTCAGAGTCGATCTGTTACCCCCATGTAAATTAGCTCAATAATTCTTTATCTGTTACAAAAGATCTTTCATTTAATGAAAAGATGGATTTTTGAATGCATGTAGCACTATGTGTATGTTTATGTGCCAAGTAAATCATAGACATGTTATATGATTCATGAGCTTTTGTGCTTTTATGTCTCATTCTAAAGAGGATTCATGGTTTTCACTGCAGGGAGGCTATGAATCTATGATTTGTATGTGTGGAGATGGTTTATAAGAGAGTGATTGTGTTGACAGAAGAGAGGGAGCACAACCCGGCATTGGCGAAACAGAGCTTTGTCACTGTTGGGAGTGTGCTCTCTCTTCTTCTGTCACCATCACTTTTAACACTTTTATCATGTCCAAAATGTAAGATCTTCTTATTCGATCAATATAGTTCCACAAAGTAGTTGCTAAGGAAATACAAAGGTATATATGTTGTGGATATGCAAACAACTTTTGTCTTCCTTTTGGATATTCTATTTGTAATTTCGAGTTTTTGGAGCTGATCAATGATTCTTATGGTTATGGTTTGAAGGAAAACACATTAATTAAAGGGGCAGTAGCTGTTGTCTATTGAAGCAAGCATATGTCAATTGTGGAGAATTACGTACTGAACTTGGGAAATTTTACTGTTCAAGATTCATTATTACAATAATTTCTCTGTCATTATGTAGAAAGTCGCAACGTAATAGGAAATTTCATTCTCTTATGATTGTGGAAGGAGTCAATACAGGGTCCGCTGCGTGTTCAATAAAATTCCCAAAAATAAATTTAAAAAAAAAAAATAAATCCATCCCTTTTTTTTTTTTTTTTTTTTTTTTTTTTTTTTAATAAATTTTTATATTCCCCTTATAAATCACCCCCCCCAAAACAACCAAATAAAAAACCAATAAAAAATTATTTTTTTAATTCATTCCCCATATTTTTTTTAATATTTTTTTTTATTTTTTTTAAAATAAAAAATTAAAAAACCTAACTCCCCCCAAACCCCCGGAAAAACCCCGCACCCCCCCTCCACCACAACATAAAAAATCCCATATAAAATATAATAATATTTGTTTTTTTTTTTTTTTTTTTTTATGATTATTTTTTGTTTTTTTTTTTTTTCTTAATCTTTTTTTAAATCCCCAATTAAAATAAAATTTTATAAAAAGAATATAAGATTCATACATCATCCTTTCCTAGAGTGGCTATAATAAGTGTTGTATATGTGCATGCTGCATCTTATTTATCTTCACCTCAAAGGGTTATACAAGGTACTAATTAATTCTTCAAAATCCCCAAAATTTCACAAATAATTGCTGGTATGTTTAAATTCTGAATATTTATTTTTTCGCGGTGTTCAATACAGACATTTTAGTGGATTGTTTTGAGTATTGCTGATAGAACTCGATCATCCACATTTTCCCTTCTAATTTCACTATTTCCTGAACACTTTCACTACCAAAAAGCTTCTTACTAATTTTTTTCTTTGGAAACTATACAAAAAAACCCCCATTTCCTCTTTTTAAAAAAACAACAACACCACAAAAAAAACCCTTTTTTTAACTATCACTTTGGGACCCTTTTTTTAATTATCCATCTAAAGTTAAAAAAAACCCCCAAAAACCCAAAAGACCACTAACCCTAAAAGGGGAATTTGACTTTCAACTTCATAGGGAGTCTTAAGTAATACGGTTAAGAGTCTTAACCGTATCTGTTGAAGCCACGTCATTGGCTTCTGATCAACAAGCTGACTTGCTGCCAAAGACCTTCTAATATGATAGTGTTTATCTCTTAGTTTTTGTTTCGATGAGTATGTTTATCTCTTAGTAGTTGTTATCCACTCTGACATCTGTATGTGATAGAATTCATTTATGTTTACCCTCCTAGTTGTTGTATAGAAGTCTACGTCGTAATCTTTAGCTTCTGTACTGGTATTTATCGTTTATTATACATCAATATATATATATATATGTATCATTCTCTCTCTCTCTCTCCAACTAGTGGAAATGGGTTCATTTGAATATCATAGTATTAGGGAAAAAAATTAAGCCATATACTACCCAAAAACAGAAAGCTATGAGTAGTGTCGAAATCAGTCAAAGGACTGGAGGCTCTTTCATTGCCCTTGAAATGAAAAGATGTTACTTGAACGAGTGTAACAATTGAAGTATTTAGCAATGCGGTCATGGACCACACGGAAACCTAAAAAACTACCCCATAAAATGAATAATTTGGGCGTGCACACATGGTTGTGCTAAATTGCCCTTGAAATATTGAAGAAAGCTTCTTTTATCAGAGATATATTGGCCATTGAACTAAGAGTCTCTGATCTCCAAATTACATAAAAAAAGGGTAACGAATAAAAGAATTCAACCATTGAAACTCTGCAATCTCATAGCAACAATCTGAGTTAATCTGACACAAGAAGACAGAGAAAAAAAGGATAGAAAAACAGAAATAGGTCGGCAATAGGGTTGATGAGAAGAGAGAAAATTGCTTTGATTGCCAGAAATGACATTACAATTTACAAACGAGCCTTCCGAACAATGAGACAAGGCGGTGACACGCGTCACGCGCACAAACTTAAGGGTCCCAATATTCCATTTACAAAGTAAACAAAACAGAGGCAATGTCGATACCAGCTTTCCTACTGGGCCTAGGACAACTAACAACAAACCCAAATTGACTGAGAATCATAACAATTAGGCGTTTGGAGGTATGGGAATATTGAGAACAGCCGCAGCAAGGTCAGGGTTAGGGTTAGGAACTAAACTCTACGCGGCTGCAAGTTCAAGCAAAAGGAGGGATCAGAAGCAGAAAGAGATGATCAATACACTTAGCAGCAGCTTTTCGCAATTTATGAGAAGAAGATCTAGTACGTACTTTAGCAGCATGATGGACACCTACCATCTTTATCATATTTTAGTTCTTATATTGATCTCTCTAGTATTGTTGAGTCGTATTTAGGACTATCGGTGTGATGTCAAGGTTATGTTGGTATTTTGGCATCTTAGGATTCTTCTAGGCTACTCATCATGACCGTTGGTTATTAGCACAGTTGTCCTATTCATCCATTTAAGTCTGAACAATGCCTATATAATTGTAGCGGTGATCTGCTGGGTTTTTATCCAAGCATAATCAATTTCAATATATATTATCAGTTTCTCTCTGTTTTTCTATCTTTTTCCAGTGATCTAGGGTTAGTCCTTTCACAGCAGCAGCAGCAAGAGATGTGTCGAAGATGAAATGGGAATCGAAAGCGGCACCGGAATCGAAATCTGAATCTGAATCGGAATCGGAATTGAATAAGGAGAAGACTTTGTACTTAAGTTTCTCTGAGGTCAACCAATGCGGTAATGTTCAGTACAGTAATGAAGTTATTCGCGCCATCAAACTGAGCCGCGTATTGTCAACAACCACCACCACAACCACTAGTGATGATGATGGTGCGGAGGAGTTAGGCGCAGCAGATTATAAGAGGTCCAGGCTTAAGCTCGAGCATTCAAATTGTAGTCGCCTCGGCTCCCTAATTGTGTTGGCCGGCGGCGAGAGAAACAATGGGGATCGCTTTGTCGTCAATAGAGAAATTTTGTGGTTTGACACGGGGGATCCGAACCCGAAACTCCAGGTTTCCTCCTCCTCAAGGAAAAGGAAAAGCAAGATCAAGAGTTTTAGAAGAGTTTTAGAAGAGTTTTAGAAGAGTTTTAGAAGAGGGAAAGATGTGGTCAGGATGGGAGAGGTGGACGGAAAACTCTATTGCATCGGCGGCAACCCTTGGTTGAGTCCCCGTGAGACTTTCGAGGTATTCGACCCCACAGACGACGACGACCCCAAATGGCGGCCGATGGATGCTCCTCCTCCATTTCTCTCCGATGAGGATTACTTGTTCACTGCTAAGTTCGTTGCGGGGAGCAACAAATAAATCTTGGGTTGGAAGTACGAGGAGCCTCAAGTGTTTTGCTTCGACGTGAGCCGACCCGAAAAGGGATGGATAGAGTCACCCTCTTGTTTTGGAAGCTTCCTTCCATTTCTTGACGAGGGTGCTCCTTTCTTCATCCACCACCGCCATGACGATCCCAATAAGTTTGGTGGTGATGATGGTGGTTTCGAGGTAATGTTTACCTATGATCCGCGGAAGGCACCTAAGATTGTAAGCGTCTTTCTCATGTCTAAGAGCTGTGATTCCTTGCAACCTATGAAGAAACCTCTGAAGCTCCGAAAATTTCCTTACGAATTTCGAAGTGAGAATCTGAATGATACCACCGCAAACGAATTTAAATTTGTCCATCTCGGAGATAAGAAAGTCTGCCTTGTTTTGCACAAATTCTTCTATCAGAGAATTTATGTCAAAGAGGATGGTGAATCTTATTGGAGTAAGAAGGAAAGTAAATATAATCAGAGAAACAAGGCCAGTGTTCTTCTCATAAGTTTTGAATACGACATCATCAGTACCAAATCCAGTTTCGACGTCAAGTGCAGATTGCTCGGAACTCGCAGCTTTCAATACTTTACCAAGCAGATGCGTAAACCAGATCCTACAGAGGCCAATATGGTAACCCTGAATGGTGCATTTCTCCTCTAACCATTTGTAAGTTTCGTCCATTAATTACTAGTTTTTCTTTAATTATATTTCCTCACATTCATTTGCATCTAATTTTACATCCATACTCACAAACTTCATATTTACATGCTCTACTTAATTTAAATAAGCAGATGATTCTTATGGTTGTGATTTTGGTGTTTGAAGGAATACACAGCAAAGGGGCAGCAGCTGTGGTAAATTGAAGCAACTATATGTCAATTTTGGGGAATTATTGAACAGAGGAGATTTTACTTTTCAACTATATGTACAAAGTTTGCTGATACAAACTCATCCTAAACTTCTGTGCTTGGGTAGCAGTTTGAATTGCTTTTAACAAGTACCGATTAGAAAACGGTACGTTCCTCTTCTTAAAAAGAACATTGGTACATGGTTCTTAGGTCATTATCTGAATGTAAGGGTGTTGCAGTCAAATTAATATATTCTCAAGATCATCTGTTTCCTGAACACTTCACCACCAAAAAGCTCTTATTTTCTGTGAAAGTCATTGTGAGCTCCACATCTACCTTTTCTTACTAGCCTACCAAATTTACATTATGTGATGAACCATACCCTTCAGTAGGGGTACTGTCAACCAACAGAACCTTCCTACTACTTTTGAAGCCTATTTTAAGCCCGGAGGGACTAGTGGGTGTTTATAGTTGCCCTACTTTTTGCATTAATCCATCTTGATTTCAAGAAATCTCCAAAGAAACTTATCACTTTCAACTTCCTAAGTAGTATTATCCAAAAAACTCCTGCAAGTTGCAACAATGACCTTAGTAGGTGGTTTTCATGCAGCTGCAACAATGACCTTATTCTTAGTACATTTGAAGCCTATCACTCTCTTGCCCATTCGAATTCACCATTCTGTGAATACTAGGTTCTCACTCTATTGGCATCCTCCCACAAGCCACTCCAAGAATAACCAGACCACACCATATAGCTGAAATCATCAGCCTTCTCAGTTGCTTTCCCATACTAAAGATACTTATCATCACGATCCATGAGCTTTGCTAATCCAACATCACAAAGCTTCGTGTTCAAATTACCATCCAGTAACACATTACCAGTCTTAATGTCCCTATGAATTACTTAGCTGCTCACATTATTGATGCATATATGTCAAAACATATGCCAAACCAATTGCAACATTCTGCCTATCGAACAAGGTAAAGCACTATGTCGAGACTCAAGACCAGCATTAGGCATGAAACCATGAACAAGTAGCAATTCACCGTTGTCAACATTATTCCAAGTGAAGTAAATTCAAGCAAGTTTTACCTTCATAAACCTCCAATTCTCAATCATATGCAGCTCTCAGTGGACGCTGAAAATCCCACCTATATAATCTCTTTCAGATCATCAGAGAGATCAATATCTACACTCAAGATCGGGTTTTCGGGTCACAGGTACATTCTGAGAGTTTCTTGGTGACTTGGTCGTTCTTGTACTCAATCCAAGCAGTGACTGAAGTCCCACTTTTGATATAGTTGAGGCTCTCAATGTCCAGGACCCACATGATTGTCTCGGGATTCTGTGTAGAATTCAACGGCGATGAATTTGTTCCCCTTCAATTGGGACGAACTGAAAGAGGGGAAATCGAAGCCTCATGTTTTCAGCGGAGAGGAATTGAGGTTCTTCTGAGCGCGAAATTAAAATGTTGAGATTCAAGTATTGGGATAGGGATTTTAGCGGGAATGTTGACTATTCGTGTGATTAGCGACGACACGTCGTTTTACCTTCATTTAAATTCGCACAAACAAAAGTCCCGATCGTTTTTGTTCGTCCCAAACCCATTTCTGATTTCTCAACTCAGAGCTCTCCCCTTGATCTTCATCAACACCTCCATTGATGTTCCGGCAAGTTCTCCGAGCGGCGGCTACGTCTACGGCTACGTCTACGGCTAAGGCTACCGGAAACGGGAGAAAGGGATGGCGTCTTGCTGCAGCCTCAACCACATTTCTCAACAACTACTCAAGGTTTGAAACCCTAAAATTAATCAATTTGAGGCTTTTTGTTTCTTCTTGTGATTGTGTTGTCTAGAATGTTCTTTGTCTCTGGTAAACGTGTATTAGACTGCTAAAATTAGTCATATAAGGTCAATTATCAATTTCAATTTCATAACTAGTCTTTGACCAAAGACCTAAGTCTAAGAATAAGCAACACATTCAGTCTTTTACTCTTTTTCTTCTTGTGATTGTGTTGTCTAGAATGTTGTTTGTCTCTGGTAAACGTGTATTAGACTGCTAAAATTAGTCATATAAGGTCAATTATCACTTTCAATTTCATAACTAGTCTTTGACCAAAGACCTAAGTCTAAGGGATAAGCAACACATTCAGTCTTTACTCAAACGGGCGTTAAGGCCTCAAAATCTAGTAGTAAGGAAAGAAATAAAAAAGAAAACATGAAAGGTATAAGCTTGAATATTGTAGAAATCAGCCTAGGATCATGTTACTTGAAATTGAAAGGTTCAAGGTATAAGCTTCTTTTATTCTGTTTAGTAGGCTTGAATTGAAGCCTGTGAACTCTAATCTTCAAGCTCCAGCATAGAATTCAATAACCATTCCTTGAGAATGCAGTCCCCAAACCTAATAAACCAAATTCACCATTCTTTGACTTTCTACTTGACTGATGTATTAGGCTTATTTCTTTTCTATTTTTATATCTTGTAGTACTGCTTGCTTCACTCCCCCATTCACTGCTCCTATCAAAAGGTAGTGTCAGGGCTGTCCATCATGAGTTGATTGTAGCTGGTTTTCCAAGTATAGTATGTTCCCTGCCGCTTGTCTTCAAAAGTTTCATGGGTAAAGTTTTTCAAAATTTGGACTGTTTCGTTGATGTAGCTGGTCCTCTGTCTTAAAGATAGCAACAATGGATGGCTGATAACATCTTCAATTTGTTGCCTGCCATAAGCATATTAAAATAAAAAAATTAATTCACAATCAGATAAAGTTTGGGGTGAGTGTAATGAAATTTACTATAAGCAAAAGTTAAATTTTGTTTACCAAGTCTTAATGGCATTTACAGCATTGATAAAATGGTTTCTCATCATCTTGTCAATTTGAATGTCATCGGGAATCAACTCTTCAAGACAACGTTTGACATGTTGGATCAATTCAGCTTCCGTGTTGCATTTCAACAATTCATCAAATATGTCTTGAAAGTGCGGATTCCATGTGTCGTTCTCATATCATGGCTTGATCGATATCTGCCTTCAATGATAGATCTCTAGCACCATCTCTTAATAACACATTGGAATGATGAGGCCCTTGTGCTCCCAAACCTTCCACTTAGTCTTTGAGTGACGTTTTGGAGCTTCTAAAAACGCTTTTCAAATTTGGTAAAAACGCTTTTATACAGGATGTCAGTCTTCTAAACTCATCCAAAACAAATTCTATTTTTTTCAATTTTTTTATATTTATAATTAATTTTTTCAATTATTTCAAAAGTCTTTTGGTCTCCAAAAAGTAATCCCAAACAGTCAAAGACTAAGTGGAAGGTTTGAGAGCACAGGGGCCTCACCATTCCCAATGTGTTATTAAGAGATGGTGCTAGAGATCTATCTTGAGCGCTAGCTATCGATTGCGTCATGGCATGGCGAGACACTGCACACATGTGAATCCGCACTTTCAAGACATATTTGATGAATTGTTGAAATGCAACACGGAAGCTGAATTGATCCAAGCATGTCAAACGTTGTCTTGAAGAGTTGATTCCCGATAACATTCAAATTGACAAGATGATGAGAAACCATTTTATCAATGCTGTAAATGCCATTAAGACTTGATAAACAAAATTTAACTTTTGCTTATAGTAAATTCCATTACACTCACCCCAAACTTTATCTGATTGTGAATTAAATTGTTTTTTTTAATATGCTTATGGCAGGCAGCAAATTGAAGATGTTATCAGCCATCCATTGTTGCTATCTTTAAGATAGAGGACCAGCTACATCAACGAAACAGTCCAAATTTTGAAAAACTTTACCCATGAAATTTTTGAAGACAAGCGGCAGGGAACATACTATACTTGGAAAACCAGATACAATCAACTCATGATGGACAGCCCTGATCAATTGACACTACCTTTTGATCCTGAAGTTATCTGGGACAAAGAGATGAGGAAGCTGGTGAAGAAAGCCTACAACAACAAGAAACGCAAGGCCAGATATATAGCTATGAGTCTTTTACTCTCTTTTATTTTCTCTTTAGAGACTAAACCACACTTAAACCCGAACCCCATAAAAAAGACCCAACAAAGCACCATGGCAAATCACTGCCATTATCGTGGACTTCAACCGAACCACAAAACAAAGAACATCACACTATTTCTTACTTCAAACTACACTTCTCAAAAATAAACAATCAGTTCTCTTTTTTTGTGAAATAAACAATCAGATCTTAGGTAGGAGTAAACAATCTGATCTTAGTAGGTAGTTCTACAGGTAATTAATCTTTTGTTTGTGTAGATCTAGGTCATCTCTCTATATATTATGTAATGCTAAGGAGAACCTATTATTAACTTCTCTTTTGACATTTCTTTTCCCATTAATATATTTTCCTTTTTTTTTTTTTCTCCATCACCACTTTCTTCCACCCAAGAGATTAAATAAAAAATTTTTCTTTTTTTTTATTTTTAATTTTTATTCTTAAATAAAAAATATAAAAAAAACACTCTCAGTTCAAAATTCATTTCTCAATAATAAGGCCCACTCCCAATTAACTTTTAATATATAACAGTTTAATTAGTTTAACAACTAAATTCCACGCCCCTCAATCTTTTAACTTTCCATTCCTCTTTTAAGCAATCTTATGTTGGTATTGTTTTCAAGGAACACACAACAAAGGGCAATAATTAAAATAAATGTCAATTTGGGAATACTAACAGAAGATAATATTTTTTTAAGAATTTTCCATAAATTTCAAATTTATAAATTTTACTAAAAAATATAAATATATTAATAAAAATAAAATAACTAATAAAATAATAATTAATTAAAATATTTTTATTTTAATAGTAAATATATATTTATTTAACAAAAATATCACAACAAAATAAAATTCAAAAATAAGACAATACTATAATTTTTATATTTAACAATAAGATTAGAATATAATACAATACAAAACAACAAATTTCAAATAAAAGAATAATAATTTTAAAAAAAAATATATTACCTATTTTAAAAAACACAAACAATATATTTTTCTAATATAATAATTTATAAAATATTTGCTAAAAACAAAAAATATTTAAAATTACTATATTTTACAAATAATTAAAATTTTATATTAAAAAAAATATAATTTAATATAATTTAAAATATAATAATAAACACAATTCCCAAAAAAAAATCAATAAAATAAAAACTCAAAAACCAAAATCAAAAACCCTTTACCACAAATTTTCAAAAACAAAAAATAAAACAACAAAAAACAAAAAAATATAAAAAAAAACAAAATAGACAATACACCATTTTAAAAAATACAATAAAAAAAAAAAAAATACAAAAAAAAAACTACTTAATTAAAAAAAAAAAACTAACCAAAAAAAAAAAAAAAAAAAACTTAAAAATAAAACTTTTAAAAAAAAAATTAAAATAAGAATAACAATATTTATACCAATAAAAAACAAAAATTAAAAAAAAAAATTTAACACAAAAAAAAAAAAAAAAAAATAACACAAATACCACAAACCCCCCCCAATCCAAAAAAAAAAAACAAAAAACAAAAAGAAAAAAATAAAGAAAAAAAAAAATAAATAAAAAAAACATTAAAAAAAAAAAAAAAAATAACAAAAAAAAAAAAAAAATAAAAAAAAATCAAAAATTTCCTAACCAATAAAACAAAAAATAAACTAAAAATAGGATTAAACACAAAAAAATGTAAAAAAATAGAAAAAATAAAATTTTCATATATAACCAACAAAATAAAATAAAAAAATTTCAACAAAAAAAATTTTTATAAAAAATTTAAAAACAAATATAACAAAATAAAAAAACTACAATAAAAAATAACACATAAAAAAAAAAACAAAAACCCAAAAAAAATATTCAAAGGATGGGGAGAGGAAAAAGAAAAAAGGGAAGAAAAAAAAAAAAAAAAGAAAAGGGGAAAAAAAGAAGAAGAGGAAAAAAGAGAGGGAAGAAAAAAGAAAAAAAAAAAGAAAAAAAAAATAATATTTTAATTATAATACATATTAAAAAAAACAATAGGATAAATTAAAAAAAAAAAAAAAGAAACAAAAAAAAAAAAACAAAAATATTCCCCCCATTTTACAAAAAAATGGGAAAAACTAATATTAAAAAAAAAAAAATTTAAAAAACATTCCTTTACCTAAAAAAAAAAAAATAAAAAAAAAAAAAATACCTAAAAACAACAAAAAAAAATTGGAAAAAAAAAAAAAAGAAAAAATAAATTAGTTCCCCGTTTATTAATTTTGGGAATAACAAAAAACAAAAAACAAAGGGGCACAAACACACAAAACAAACACAAAAAATAACACAGAAAAAAAACCACAAACAACAAAAAAAAAAAAAGGTAGTAAAGGCCAATATTAATTTATAAAATATTTGGGCCTATAATATACAAAGGAAATATTTAAAAGTATTATCTTATAGTTTTATTGAGATATTAATTTAACACTTGACCAGAGACCCATTTATTATTTAAAAGAAAATATTAATTTATGACATAATTTAAAGAGTACATGTGGTCGGAAAGCCTAACACCCCTAAACTAAAGTAGAAAAAGAAAACAGTGGAAGGAGGTGAAATTTAGGATAATTTCTTTTTATACTTTCAAATCGACAAACCTGGTATTTGGGGGGAAAGGTAGGTGGTGGCCAAGGAGGGACGGAAGGAAAAGAGACAATACAATAGTTAATTACGAGAAAAAATATTTAGAAAGAAAGAAAGGGAAAGAGAAACAAAGGATGGGAAGGAAAGTACTAATTTCGGGGTAGTGATAGTACTCCGGCGTTTACAACAACCACCACCACACCAAGAGAGAGGGGTGGTGGCGGCCCTCTCGCCCCCTGGGAGGTAAAATGGGCCCGAATTGGTTGGGACGGCTTTCGATAAATATTATCCCTTCTAATGATGGGAAAAAAAGGGGGCAGGGGGTATTATGGGGTGTATATATATATATATATATTATATATGCTTATATAACGGGTTTGCTATATATATATGGTATATGCCGGCTATATATATATAGTTAGAGAGAGGGAGGGGGGCAAGGGAAAAAATTTGAGGGTGTTGGTAACACAAGTAGAGGGGGGCAAGGTTGTTTGGTTGTGGTTGGGGTTTTGTGTTTGGATTTGGAAGGAGGTAACAAACACGAGGGGAAGGGGGGTTAAAGGGGGAGTGGGGTGTGAAGGGAGGAGGGTGGGTGGAAGCATAAAAGGGGTGAGGGGGGGCGGAGGGGGGGGGACGTGCTATTGGACTGCAATAAACTTCCGAAACAAAAACTTTACGTAATTTGTGGTATATTTTTAGTAAGTTTTGTAACAAATATGGGGGGGGTGGGGTGGGGAAGGAAATGGGGGGGTTTAAGAAGGGCACCCCCATGGTACGGGGGGGGAAAAACACCACGTAGGGGGCTTAGAAAGGAAACGAAAATAAGGAGGAAGATGTGGGGGGGGGATTGGGTTGAGCAAAAAAAGGTAAGAGGGGGGGGAGGGGTTTTATACTGTGGGTGGGGGTCGGGTGGGGGGGGAGGGGGGGGGGGGGGTGTTAAGCGTGGGAGGGGGGGGGGGCGGGGGGGTGGGGGGGGGGGTTTGGGGGGGGATTTATTTATTGGGGGGGGAACCGTCCAAGGGGAATAGAGGGGAATGAGGGCTACACCCCATAAGGAACTGGAGCAAACTAAAGGGGGGGGGGTATAGGGGTGGGGGAGAAAAAAAGAAGTGAGGGGGGGGGGAAAGGGGGATAATGGGAGTAATTAGGGGGGGGGTATATATATATATGATTAGTATTAGCTATATATATATAGGGGTAAAGGGGGGAATAAAGGGGCGAGGGGGTGTGCGCGGGGAGAAATAAGAGAGGAGCGGTTTTGGGTGGGGGAGTAAGGATGAACCGTAGGGGGGGGAAAGGGTGGTGTTGAGGCACGGTGACGGGGAGCTGGGGGGGGGGGGGCTTTTGTTGGGTTTGGTAATTTGACAAAAGTGGTAGGGAGGTTGGACGGCAAACTCTAATGCATCGGCAGCAACCTCAGCCAAAATCTCCCTTGCTTGAGTCCCCGTGAGAATTTCGAGGTATTCGACCCCACAGAGGACGACCCCAAATGGCGGCCTCTGGATGCTCCTCCTCCATTTATCTCCGGAGAGGATCACTTCTTCACTGCTGTTTTTGTTGGGGGGAGCAAAAAAATCTTAGGTTGGAAGTCCAAGGAGCCTGGAGTGGTTTGCTTCGACGTGAACCGACCCGAAAAGGGTTGGATAGAGTCACCCTCTTGTTTTGGAAACCTCATTCCATTTCTTCGTAAGGGTGCTCCTTTCTTCATCCACCACCGCTATGACGGTCCCAATAAGTTACCAGGTGATGATGGTGGTTTCGAGGTAATGTTTACCTATGATCCGGAGAATGCACCTCAGATTGTACCCGTCTTTCTCATGTCTAAGAGCTGTGATTCCTTGCAACCTATGGAGAAACCTCTGAAGCTCCCAAAATTGCCTTACGAATTTCAAACTGAGTGTCTGAATGACACCTCCTCAACCCAATTTGAATTTGTCCATCTTGGAGACCACAAAGTCTGCCTTGTTCTGCACAAATTCTTCTATCCAAGAGGTTATTTCCCAAATGCTCGTTCTTATTGGAGTAATAAGAAGGAAAGGAAATATAATCAGAGTATTGAAGGAACGAATCCCGTGTAATTAGGAATGAAGTAATTGTAATATCCTAGATTAGGATTGTAGTTTCTCTCTGTTATCCTATATTGAGAGTTTGAGTTGTATTACCATACTGATCCCTAGAATTGTGGATCGAGTATTGGCATGGCGTGTATAAGTCATAGATTGCTGTACTGACAATGTCGAGAAATATAATTCTTCATCATATCATTTTCTTTATGGTATCAGAGCGAATCGACTCTGGGACATAATCTGAAAACAAGAAAACCAAAACCAACTCTCCAATGGCAAGAGACGACGTTTTGAAGATAGAGCAGAACAAGGATTCATCCTCTGCTCCACAGAGAAACCCCGAACCATGGGAGAATCCAAATCATCCCCTCTTTCTCCATCATTCAGATCAACCTGGCGCAGTTCTTGTGTCACAACCACTGATGGAAGATAATTACACCACATGGGTCCAGTCTATGAGCATGGCCCTAACCATCAAAAACAAGAAAGGTTTCATCGATGGGACTCTCAAGAGACTAACGCACAACCCTAATGAGCAGCAACAATGGGATCGATGCAATACTCTTGTCAAGACTTGGTTACTTGGAGCAATGTCAAAGGAAATCTCGAGCAGTGTCATTCACTGCAAAGAAGCGAGAGGTATGTGGACTGAGATTCAGGAACGGTTTTCTCACACAAACACGGTTCAACTATTTCACATAGAGAATGCTATCCATGACTGCGAACAAGGCACGAGTTCAGTTACGGCGTTTTTCACAAAACTTAAGAGTCTTTGGGATGAAAAGGATGCACTCTGCACTTTCTCACCGTGCCAGTGTGAAGCAGCTGTTGAAGTCACGACCTATCTAGAAACACAGAAGACTATGAAGTTTCTGATGGGACTTAGTGATGACTATGCAACTATTCGAAGTAACATAATTGGAATGGAACCCCTTCCAAAGGTGAACAAGGCTTATGCCATGGCTTTGCGCCATGAGAAACAGGCAGAGGTCTCTAATGGGAAGACAGCTGCACCACCTGAGGCGTCCGCCTTCTCTGTGAAGAAATTTCATCAAACTGCTAATTCAACAGAAGGAGAGATGAAATGTGAGAAATGTAACATGACGAATCACAGCACTCTCAAATGCAGGGCACATCTCAAATGCACCTTTTGTAATGGTAAAGGGCATACCTATGAATATTGTCGTAGGAGGAAAAATTCAATGGCAGGAGGGCAGAGAGCAAGGGCCAACTACGCAGCTTCTTCCAGTGACAACAAAGAAGGGATGACAACCTTTCCCTTTTCACAAGAGGAGTGTAATCAAATGCTTGGTCTTCTAAGCAAATTTAAAGCTGTCGCTAGCAATCAAGACGAGTATAATCAGTTGCTCGCAACTTTGAACAAGCCTAAGTCATCTGCAGTCAACCTTGTTGGTAATGTTCCCAATTATGAGGAGCTTTCAGGTAAAAGTTTTAATGTTTCTCGAGCTGGTAATGAACCAACCTGGATACTAGATAGTGGTGCAAGCGACCATATCGTTTGCAATCCTCATTTTCTTACCTCGCTCAAGACTGTTCATAATCGTTTTGTAAAACTACCTGATGGAAAATCTGCTCATGTTACTCACATTGGGACCGTTGTTTTCTCTCAACGTTTCATCCTCCATAATGTCCTTTGTGTTCCTTTGTTTTACCTAAATCTCATATCTGTCAGCAAGCTTGCATTTGATTCTTTTTACATCACCATTTTTCTTAGACAAGTTTGTTTCGTACAGGACCTACGATCGGGGAAGACGATTGGGATGGGAACTGAGAGTGAAGGACTTTACTGCCTCAATCTATCACAGAAAGGAACATGCAACATGGTGCGCACCAAACCTCAAAACTTATGGCACCGAAGACTAGGGCACCCTTCCAGCAAAGTGTTTTCATTATTTCCTTTTCTTGCAAATAAAACTTGCGATGCAAGTAACTGTTCTGTCTGTCCTTTGGCCAAATTGACCAGACAACCTTTTCCTTAGTGTTACATTGAGTGAATCTTGTTTTGATCTCATCCATGTTGATATCTGGGGTGGTTATCATGTCCCAACATTTTCTGGTGCACAATACTTTCTAACTATTGTTGATGATCACTCAAGAAGCACATGGGTTTATCTAATGAAACACAAATCAGAAACACGCACCCTTCTTGTACATTTTGTTCATTTAGCTGAAACTCAATTTGGGAAAAGAGTCAAGGTCATTAGGAGTGACAATGGGCCAGAGTTTAAACTCACAGAATTTTACTCATCCAAGGGAATTTTGCACCAAACCAGTTGCATCAACACACCCCAACAAAATGGTATTGTTGAGCGCAAACATAGACACTTGTTGAATATGGCTCGAGCACTGCTTTTTCAAGCCAATTTACCTAAGCCTTTTTGGGGGGAAGCTATACTCACTGCTGCCTATGTCATCAACAGAACACCAACACCACTTCTTCAAGGCAAATCACCTTTTGAAAAACTCTTTCACAAAGAGCCAACTTATTCACATTTACGAGTTTTTGGGTGTCGGTGTTTTGTGTCAACTCATCCTCTTCGTCCTTCCAAGTTTGATCCTAGGTCTACTGAGTGCATCTTCATTGGATACCCACATGGGCAAAAGGGGTACAAAGTTTACAACTTGGTGAGTAAGAAAGCTTTTGTATCAAGAGACGTGATTTTCTTTGAAGATGACTTTCCTTTTCAAAACACTTCTCCACGTTTCTCTCCTTCAAATCCTATCCATAATAATTCATCTGAGATTTTTCCTTCTTCGAGTCAATCACCAAATTTTGACTTTGATATTATCACCACAAATCTCTCATCTAATCCTCAGCACAATTCCCCATCTTCCGCTGACTTGAATCACTCTACACCATCTCCTACACAAGATCATATCATTGATACACCACCAGATCCTATTCCTCACAACATGTCCACGTCTTTATCACCAGCCAATACACAAGCTTCACTTCTACATTCCTCATCAACACCTCCACGACGATCTTCTCGTCCCACCAAGATTTCCACGAAGTTGCAGGACTTTCATATTGAGGCAGCTCTTCCCTCACGTACTGTCCCGTCGTCTTCTTCGAACGAGGTCGAGCTTCCTTCCACAGGTACTAATCACTCTCTCTCTCATGTCCTTGCTTATGATAAGCTTTCTCCTGCTCACAAAGCCTTCACAGTCAAGCTTACTCTGCAACGAGAACCTAATTCTTTCTCACAGGCTGTTCAAGAGCCAAAATGGCGAGAGGCCATGCAAAATGAGATTACAGCCCTTCAAGACAATCGAACATGGAGTTTGGTACCTCTCCCTGCTCACAAGAAACCCATTGGCTGTAAATGGGTGTACAAAATAAAGTACAATCCTGATGGCACAGTTGAGCGATATAAGGCGCGCCTCGTCGCTAAAGGATATAGTCAAGTTGAGGGTGTTGATTACAAGGAAACATTTGCACCAGTGGCTAAGCTGACTACAGTCCGAGTTCTATTAAGTCTTGCAGCTTTACAAGGTTGGCATCTCCACCAGTTAGATGTCAACAACGCTTTCCTGAATGGTGACCTTTATGAAGATGTCTACATGCAACTCCCACCTGGTTTCGGACGAAAGGGGGAGTCTCGTGTCTGTAAACTTCACAAGTCCTTATACGGCTTGAAACAAGCCTCAAGACAATGGTTTTTGAAGCTCTCTACAGCTCTTAAGTCTGCCGGTTTTCAACAGTCTTGGTCAGATTATTCTCTCTTCGTCCGAAACACACAAGGTCATTTCACAGCTCTGTTAGTTTATGTGGATGATGTTATTTTGACTGGAAACAGTTTGAAGACCATCATAGAGACAAAAGAGTTTCTGTCGAAGCAATTTAAACTCAAGGACATGGGGCAGCTACGGTACTTTCTTGGAATAGAGGTAGCAAGATCTAAACAAGGGATTGCCTTGTGTCAAAGAAAATACGCTTTGGAAATTCTTGAAGATACCGGATTCTTGGGGGCCAAGCCTTCACGGTTCCCACTTGAACAAAACTTGAGTCTTACACAAGGAGAGGGAAGATTATTGAAGGATCCAGCACAGTACCGAAGGCTAGTAGGGAGGCTCATCTACCTTACTATCACAAGGCCGGATCTTGTATATCCCGTTCACATCTTGAGTCAATACATGGGCACACCAAGGGAGCCTCACCTTGAAGCAGCGCATAGAGTGCTGAGATATATTAAACAGACACCAGGACAAGGCATACTCTTGCCTTCGACAGGGACATTAGAGCTTAAGGCTTATTGTGATGCGGATTGGGCTCGATGTAAAGATACAAGGAGGTCCACAACTGGTTATTGCATTTTTCTTGGACAAGCACCTATTTCGTGGAAAACCAAGAAGCAGAATACAGTGTCAAGGTCAAGTGCAGAAGCAGAGTATCGATCCATGGCCACGACTTGTTGTGAGATAACGTGGCTGAGAAACATACTGAAGGACCTAAATGTTGGATACACACAACCAGTCAAGCTATTCTGTGATAACCAAGCTGCCATCCACATCGCTTCCAATCCGGTGTTTCACGAGCGCACAAAACACATTGAAATAGATTGCCATGTTGTGCGTGAGAAGGTGCAGCGAGGACTTGTCAAAACCATGCACATTCGAACTAAAGAGCAGCCAGCTGATCTGTTTACTAAACCACTGAGCTCAAACCAGTTTACTATGCTACTGAGCAAGTTGGGAGTGATTAACATACACTCCAACTTGAGGGGGAGTATTGAAGGAACGAATCCCGTGTAATTAGGAATGAAGTAATTGTAATATCCTAGATTAGGATTGTAGTTTCTCTCTGTTATCCTATATTGAGAGTTTGAGTTGTATTACCATACTGATCCCTAGAATTGTGGATCGAGTATTGGCATGGCGTGTATAAGTCATAGATTGCTGTACTGACAATGTCGAGAAATATAATTCTTCATCATATCATTTTCTTTACAGAGAAACAAGGCTAGTGTTCTTCTCGTAACTTTTGAATACGACATCATGCACATCAGTACTACTGTCCACTCTACCTCCTCCAGCTCCCTATCCAGTTTCGACGTCCAGTGCAGATTGCTCGGAACTCGCAGCTTTCAATACTTTACCAAGCAGATGCTTAAACCAGATCCTACAGAGACCCGTGTGGCAATCCTGAATGGTGCATTTCTCCTCTAAACCATTTGTAAGTTTCGTTGATTAATTACTAGTTTTTCTTTAATTTCCTGACATTTATTTACATCTGATTTTACATCCCTACCCATCACTTCATATAACAGTACGAACGTGCTCTACTTGATTTAGATAAATAGAATTTTTCTCAAACAGGCCGGTCAATATATAGAGTTTTCTTTAATCATCCATCATTTAATACATAGAGATTGTTTATATGTTTGTATGTAAAGCAAATTTACTTGCATGCGGGACTTCAATTTGAACAGTAAATTATTGGTTTCTTCTATTTCTCAGTTGCTGAAGATTATAGTAGACAACTTTAGGACATGATTCTTTTCATTAAGAACATATTCCTAGTATGTATGTCTTTGTAGTCTTTGCCGGTTTTTGTATACCAGTGGCTTTCTCAAGTTTAACAATGTTATTCTTGGACTGCTGATTGCTTGGCCTCATTACTTTCTTGTAAGTTGGTTGGTCTAAAGTAAAAGTAAATCCTAGAGAAAATGAAGGAAAGCAATCGAAAGCTAAAATTGAAATTCTGCTCTTGCTGGTTGAATAAGGTCTATAAACATTGTGCACGTACCCACAAAATAAACTTTCAAATAGGATCTATGACATTGCTTGCTTTCAATGTCAAAAAATCTACTGGAAGTTGCAAATTAGATCGAGTTGGTCAGTTCAACCCGCTTAATGCAAAAGCCAGAGCTGTTGATGTTTGGCTGCTCTACATAGAAGTGTATAGTTTGGTAGTTTCAGGATGGCCATGTTTAGGTTTGCATATATAATGCAGTTCTTTGGTCTTAGTGACTTCAGTCTTTTACTGGGATAACCAATCTGATCATAAATGAGATCTGCACTTGCTTAGTACAGGACTACAAGAGACTAATAAACCTGGACTCTTGTCCTTTTTTTTGAAAAGATATCATACTTTATTACTGATAATAAAGAGAGAAAACAATACAGTGGACAAGCGATCCACAGGATTTCGACTAGAGCCACTCATCACAAGATTTGCATCCCACCCATTCTCCTTAAGTGTGCCAAAGAGACTCAGTTTTCAAAGGGAACCTCCACAAAGCCATATTTTTCTTTGCTAAGTTACTAACGCCCAGTCCTCCCTTCTCTCTAATTTGAGAAACAGTATTCCACTTAACTACCGTAGGTCCTGAACTCTTATCTGTTCTCTTATATCTTGAATTTCTGAACTACCAAAGGTTAGTAGGCTAAGGTTGTTGTTTGGGTAGTGGTAAGTCCTCAAAAGCTTCTTGATGGAAGGGAAAATATTTGGCATATTTTTTCTTTCTGATATTTGCCACTGAACTTTGTGAGATGCGCATACTTCTTTTTTTGGGCAAAGTTTGTAATGAAACATTAGCTGTTGATCTACTTCATTTTCTTCATGGGCTTTCCATGTCAATCTTTATGTTTTCTCATTTGCTGCCACAAAAAATGCTAAATTACGCATCTATAGTTTGTATTGGTGTTGACTTTGGTTCCCGTAGTTTTAATTTTGTCAATTGTGTACCTATAGTTAGTTAATAGTTGCAAGGCTATTTTAGTGTATGCAATGGCCTTGAAGCTTGTCATAGTCGTTACCTACTCAAAAGATTGAAGTAGCCCTAAATGTGGTCTTCATTTGGCCTTAATTGCAATTGTTAATTTACCAGATCAGATGGATACGATTGACAAAATTAAAATTACGATTGATGGGCAAAATGACTTCAACTACAGTAAGTAATTTGCGAGGAAAAGTGTTAGTATTTTGTTAGAAGTAGTCCTGAAGATAAATGGATTATTTTGTGAAAAATGATGGACTATTCATTCTGTATTTTATCTGATTTCATTTGGTTTAATGTGGTTTGTGATTTATCGTATTCTACATAACAGGAATAGCAGTGATGGAACTTGTGCCGAGGATGATGATCAGGAAGAGTGAAGATCTTGTTTTGGATTTCCTAAGTTGTTCTTGGCCGGCCGGTGGGCTTTATCTATTTGGCCAAGTTATATTACCTATGTTTCTGTAAGTTATGTTTTGTGTTGGATTCTATTAGGAGGACTCAACTGGTTAATTTATCTTGTACCCTCTCCGGAGGGGATATGATATATGGAGGACGGTCAGTTTGAAGCTATTTTATATTTTATTTGTACCCTATATTGAAGAGTTTAGATGAACTACTTTGCAGTTAGTTCTCTTAAGAGCCCAAACTTTCAATATATATCCTCCCTTTGGGGGTGAACCAAATATTGTCCATGTCATCTTTGGCCCAACTGCTGGAGATGCCCTTAGTGTTCAAATTTTCACCTATGCAGGGAGTAGTATACTTATGTGCGCGCTGCGCGTGTATTTGCATATGTCTAATTAATGCGTGGTTTGCTCAAAGTCTTCCTGTAGATGTTGACACAGTGCTAACTGCTTAGGTATTTATAATGGCAATTTGTTTGGTAGTCGATCATTTCATTTCAACATCACAGAATGAAAGACCTTTAGTCACTCTGGCTAAGAGTACGAAATCTCATGTCTGATGTCTTATTTTTTTGTAGTCATTTCATTTCCAGAACCTTTTCGCTTGTGGTTTAGCTGCACGTACATTGTAGTAACTGAACCTTAGTAGTTACTACCCATCTCTCAGGCCTAATAGAGCACTGTGAGTGTTGCAATTTATGCTCGCGTAGTGTTGAAATCAGCAGCCAATGCCGTTACAAAGAAAAGATGTTACTTTGAGTGTTGCAATTTAATTGTTAGCAATGCGCGGTCACAGAAGCCTAAAAACTACCCTGGCTATGGATAATTGGGTTTTGAATTGCATTAAAGTTTTCGATAAATTAATTTCCCTTGAAATATTCAAAGAATTTATCCAAAATAAAGCGCAGAGAGCACATAGTTGAATATGTACGTAGTAGGCTTGAACTCGGGCCATTGAACTCTTGACAGTTTCTAATCTCAGAATTAGAGGGGAAAAGAGCTACTGAATAAAAGAATTCAACTATCTATAGTCGTGCAATCTCCTGTAGGAAAAAATCATGAAACTTTCAGTGGACAACAATTTGACACATAAGATCTTCAACAAAAGAAAATCAGAAACTCTAGGTTATGTATAGGGTTGACAACCCAAGTGAAATGAAAGTATTGCAAAACAAATGATAAGAAGATACCGAAAATCATAAGTTCATAACAATGAGGCATTTGGAGGTGTGGGAATTAGAATTAGCTGCTGCAAGAGTGCAAGTAGAAGGAGGGATCAGAAACAGAAAGCAATGATCATCAATAAAATTAGCAAGAGCAGCTTTTTATACAATTTATCAGAAGAAGATCTAGTGCTGCAGCAGCAGCAGCACAGCACATGCCCTGGACAAGAGGGGCATCAAATCTTTATTAGATATAAGAATTTCGCCAATTTGCTGATAAAAACTCATCCAAATATTTACTTCTTCTCACCATTTTTTTTATTTCTGATCAACAAGTATTGATAGAGGCTGGAAAATTGGTTCCTCTTTTTACAAAGAAAGTGTGTACATGGTTTCCTAGGTCATTATCTGAATACGAGGGTGACATACTGATCCAGTCAAAGAGATTCTCAAGTTTTCTGAAGGAAGATTTTCAAATGGGATGGGAAAAACCAAAGAAGCTGCAAGTACCAATCTGCCCAAATGTGAAACAAGAAAGATTAAAGTCTTTTAGGGTTGAAGTCTATCTCTCTCAAGCCTAGAGGATAATAACTAATAGAACACATTCTTGTTACACCCAGTAAATTACTCACAACACTGCTGAACAGAGCTACACTAAAGACCACCTACTACTCATATATTATTAAGTAAAAAATTAAGCCCCACTACTCATAAAACAAAAATTATAAACAGAACAAGCTTGAATAGTATAGAAATCAATCAAGGATCTTTCATTGCTATTAGAAAGAAAACATGTTACTTGAACGAGTATTACATTTGAAATATTCAAGCAAGCTTCTTTTATCCTGGATAAAGCAGAGATCACACAGTTCAATAATAGGCTTGAACTTGGGCCATTGAACTAACAGTCTCTAATCTCCACATTACAGGGGAAAAAAAAAGCACAACGAATAAAAGAATTGAACTATCTAAAACTATGTAATCTCATATAGCCTAAAAAAACCATGAAACCTGCTTCAGTTGACAACAATCTCACACATTGAGCTGGTGAGGCTCCCGCAGTCTTCACAATCTGAAACGATGTCATCAAGAGACAAAGACACGCCACAAGAGAAACTGAGACTTGGCTTAACCCTCGGCACAGCTAGAGGTTCTGCCTCATTACTCAAGATTTGTAGAACTCTCCTCATTGTAGGCCTCTTGGAGCTATCCGGGTTAGCACAACTCAAACCAACAAGCAACAGCTTACTCATATCCTCCACATTAAATTCCCCATGCAACCTCGCATCAGCTGCTTCAATAATCCTTCCTTGAGAATGCAGTCCCCAAACCCAATCAACCAAATTCACCATTCTGTGACTGTCCGGTTCTCGCTCTATTGGCCTCCTCCCACAAGCCAGTTCAAGTATAACCACACCATAGCTGAAAGCATCAGTCTTCTCAGTCGCTTTCCCATACTGAAGATACTCAGGTGCAAGGTACCCCATTGTTCCTGCTGTTAGCGTCGAAACGGGGCTCTTATCATGATCCATGAGCTTTGCCAATCCAAAATCACCGAGCCTCGCATTCAAATTCCCATCCAGCAACACATTACCAGTCTTAATGTCCCTATGAATCACTTGCTGCTCACATTCTTGATGCATATATGTCAACACAGATGCTAAACCAATTGCAACATTTTGCCTATGGGGCCAATCCAACAAGACACCTTCTCCAGTTTCTTGGTAAAGCACCCTTTCAAGACTACCATTAGGCATGAAATCATAAACAAGAAGCAATTCACTTTTCTCAACACACCAGCCTTGCAAGTGGACTAAATTCTTGTGTCTCAAGCAAGCTATAATAGACAACTCAGCAAGGAATTCAGTTTTACCTTCATGGGAGTGCCTGGATCTTTTCACTGCAGCAATAGTCCCCGATGACTCGAAAAAGGCCTTGTACACAGTCCCAAATGCTCCATGCCCAATAATCCTGCTAGGATGAAACCCTCCTGTGGCTGTCTTGAGCTCTCTGTAACCAAACTCTCTTGGACCCGCCAAGACCTCTGCTTTGAAGCTCTTGACTCTTCTGACATCCCTCCATTTCCTCACAGAAACATACCCGAAAACCGCCAGAGCCACACAAAAGAAGGCCGGCCCGGCAATCCCAAGGCCCAAACCGAGCCTCTTGTGGCCCTTGTTGCCGGAATTGGACGCCGGAAGCCTTGGGCTAACAATCACGTAAGTGTCGGACACATTGTGGGGATGCACTATGGGCCTCATTGGAACAAACCCAGATGTGCGGAAGCTCCAATTCTCAATCAAATGAAGCTCTGTGCTTCCCTCAGTGGAAGCCGAAAAACCCACATACATAACCTCCCTCAGATAACCGGAGAGGTCGATATCCACATTCAAAATCGGGTATTCGGGTTTGAAACCCGAATAACTCAGGTACACTCTGAGCGTTTCTTGGTCGTTCTTGTACTCAATCCAAGCCGTGATTGAAGTCCCGCTCTTCAAGTCCACGTCTTGCTGGATGGGGTCGGCGGTCTTGATCGAATTGAGGGTTTCAATGTCCAGACCCACATGATTGTCATTCGGGTCATCGAAGTGTAAATCGAGCCGGGTATCGAACTCGACGGCGATGAACTTGTTCTTGTTCGACTGGGACGAGTTGACGAGGCCCAGATACCCACCTGGGCTGCCGAGAGTGTTGTTGTCCGGCGAGAGGAAAAACGACATGCCGTCGCCGTAGGAGGTCGGGTTGACGTTGCTGATCGAAAAAGAGAATCTTGTGGAGAAAGAGGCGGTGATGTTGGTTTCCGGGTCGAAGAACTTAATCGGGTTGTTGTAGATTACGGTGCCGGCGCTGGCGGTGGGGACGCTGAGCTCTCGGGTGAGGCCGACGACGCCGTTTCGGATGTGGGAGTCGCCGAGGAAGGTGAGGTTGCGAAAGTTGAAGGAGGGGAAGTCGAAGCTGACATTGTCGGCGGCGGAGAAGCGGCGGAGGGTGAGGAAGAAGAAGAGGAGCGAGAAAGCAAGAAGCTTTCTTGGGTTCATGGCTGACCGGCTGTTGGGGATTCCGGATTCGATTGAGAGAAAATGGGTTTGAACGAACGAGAATACGAGATTGAAGATTGTTGTGGGTTTTAGGGAGGAACAGAGTGAGTGGGGGGTTTAAACGGTTGAACAAGAATGGGAGCGTGGGTCGGTTTGAAAGGGAATGTTGGACTTTATCGGCCTTGCAACGGTTATCAAGGACTTTTCTAGAGCGGGAAACGACGACGTATGGATGGTCAAATCTTGGTCAAACTAGCCGTCACATTTAACAAGATTGGGATCAAGGCATAGTTATTAGTTTTTTTTTTTTAACATGAAAATTCACTTTCTTTCTTGCACTATTCTAAGGAAATTAACTTGCTGATCGTAAAAACTTTCCGTCTAGGGTTTCTTCTAATACTAACTTGACGAATGACGATGTAACAACATTCTTATGCTAGCTTAGTAGCTAGCCAGCCTACTAGACTGTTCGTATAATATAATACCGTAAGAAAAATACTATCACCCATAATATAATAGGGGAGTATTACTATAATCTTTATGCTAATAGTTTAGTTTAGCTTAGTTATGTGCAAACCCACGTACATGGTATGCACAATGTCACATTGACTCGGAATTGGCCAAACCAAGCAAATAAAAATAATGAAATGATTACGACAAGAAAAGAGGCTCAGTTGGGCACTGAAACTCATGAATGATGGATTCTTGATCTTCTGATGATTAGTTGATTATTTAAATCAAGAGAGGCCAAAGAAGAAAAATATTAGGATTTGATTTTGGAGATTTCAATAATGACAAATAGGGCCAAGGGGCCATCATGTGATCAAGATCAAGTCATCAAGAATTTGCATAAAGAGAATCAAATAATACAACCTAGACGTCATGTAGCCGTTACAAAATATTACAGATATAACAACTTTACAAGAAAGAGGACACTCATACAAACCAAACCACGCTTCATGTGTCTCTCTTAATGTACTAAACTAGCTTTAACATGATCTATCTTTAGTTATATCATTGATTAATAACACCTTGAGGGCATGGTAGGGAAGATTCCCCGAACCTGTGGTGTAAATCTCTGTAACAATTCTGGAGGATGAGGTATTGACTGAGGCGAACATGTCACGTGACATGCTTGATTTTTGAAAAAAAAAAATCGGTTGACATGTTTGACCAACCGGCAAATAGAAAATCGTCATGTAGTATTTCAATATTTAATAAAGAAGATTAATCCTCAACAAGATCATAAACTTGAGAAGAACGTAATTGGTGAGACAAACATGCATGTCACATCGAATGTTTGATCTCCCAATTACATGACAATATGGCTGCTTTGGATATTGAAAATTTGAAATTGGAAGATTATGAAAATTTATTCCCTAGCCTTTAGATAATACTACTGCATGCAATGCTTTATGGGCTCTGGCTGTACTATGCATTTCACCACTATCATTTGAATTTTGGCAAACATATTTTTTTATAAGGAACTAAACCAGACTATATGATTTATGTGATCTCATTGTCTGATGAGCCCGAAAAGATAGTTAGTATCGTATAATATGTTAGCTCTGAATCACTTCTAGTTAGCTTTAATTCTTTAAAGTACTTAAAAGTACTCTTACATTTTAGATTATAAGATTATATAAAATGCACAGCCTACTGTAGTCCAGGGTTACTCAGCTGATCGATAACCCTGATAACATGTAAATCACTTTGATAACCTACAACTCGCAAGATCCCAAGTGATGGAAGAGTTTAGGGTTTAGGGTTAATATATATTTGCAAGAATGTTCAATCTCTTACCAAAAGACCGGGGAGGACCCCCCCCCACCTCAACTCACGAACAAAAAAACAAAAAAAACGCCCCCGCACAAAGGAGGGAAATGAAAAGGCAGGGGGGGGGAGGGGGGGGAGGAAAAGGGGGAAGAAGACCTGGGAAAAAAAAAAAAAAAAAAAATATATTATTTATTTAATTAACAATCCCATTATTCTTTTTAAGAAAAAGGGGGATGGTTTGTTTGGAAAAAAAAAAAACAAAAAAAAAACAAAACAACCCCCTATGGGGGAGATTTTTTAAAAAGAAAATTCTAAAAAAAAAATTAAAAAAAAAAACGATTGGGGGTTGAGGTAATATTGTAAATGGGGGGGGGGGGGGTTTTCGCATTTTTTTTCGGTGGGAAGGGGGCAGGGAAGGAGATATATATATATATATAACCATTTCTCTTCCAGGCTTCCAGGCTTCCAGGCTTCCAGGTTCAATTAGATTAACCTGCTCGGAAAATGACACTTCTTTAATTTCAAAGCAGGCTAGGCATGTTTGGTGATGATGATGCTAAGTACGTAACCTCGTTAGTACTGCGTAAATAGTATCATCAAAAGATAATGAGAAAGAAGAACATACATTATGTTTACTATCAAAACAAGACGTACAGTACGTATCAATTGTAAATCAAGAGTAATTATCATCAAAAGATATCAAATTTACCCAACTATATTATTTGAGGGGCAAGATGTGCAAGGTGCTTAGTATCTCTTCCTCAAGAGAACATCTCTTTGTCTTTTGAACCTTTATGATCTTTTGCCCGACACCTATAACAGTAGAGTAGACGATTAAGTACACATCCACCCCCTCAGTGCATTTAAAAGTGCTCCACTGACGGTATGTCTATCTCTGTGTGTGTGTGTATATATGTTTTCAGAGGGAAGTAGCTAGAGTTTTAAGAGAGGAGATAGATACTCTGTGTAAATATACTAATATAGCGATCGAGGAAGTTCTCACTCCAGCCTGAATCTAATGATCAAAACCATTCATATACTCAGATCCCCCATAACGGATCATTTTTACAAAAGATTAGACAAATTGGATATTGTGTAGCCATTGAGTTACTACGTACAATAATCATATTACAGTTTTATCTGGTGAATAATATATCAAAGTAATATGTTATCATAGCAGGTACAGTGAAGGAACCATGTAATATCATAGCCATGGCAGCTGGAACCGTAGCCTCTATATATTAATGCAAATAACATCAATGAATATGGTATAATATAGTTTATGTGACTTACGTCGATTATCAGTTGGTCCTCGTCGGCCTACACACCTGTTGTCAATAAGTTTTAACAAACTCCCATTGCCATTATCAGCAACAAGACCAAACAATAGAAGCTAGCTGCACTGGAGGGTTGCCATTGGAATAATCCTTAACTATTGCTTGGTAGATCTGGATCACATTATCAGCATCTATTGTCTCCAACGTTAGCAAACGATGTTTCAAACCACCACCACCACTCAACTGGTTATACGCCTTTGCCACTCTTACAAATTGCAGTTGGGCATTCTAAAGCACAGAAGCAAAAGCATCAGAGTGGACAATTAAACATCAATATACAAAACCATTACTGGGCACAGAAACGTAGATGTGCAGCAATCAGAATGGAGCAACGTACTCAAGCCAAGCATACATTTACACATTAGTATGAAAAACATAGGGCATAATCATAGGTGGAACAAACTTGTTTAGTTTGACCCCACATCTACAATTCGAGACGAACAACTAAAACGTGATACATCATTACACTGATTAAATTACTCGTAATAAACATAATAGAAAGAGCTTGAGTAACACAGAATATATCTAGCAGCTTTTTATATATGACTTGCGAAAGTTATGATCAGTTGAAACCTTTTGCTTGTTGAACTCTTCCAAAGCGAAATGTGCATTAATCACAACCCTGGGACAATATCTGGAGGAGTTAGCGATAGGACTTGCTCCAAGAAATAATATTTCTGGAATGATCTGTTTCAGAAAAAAAAAAAAAAAAAATTAAAACGTACAACAACAATGAGGGAGAGAACATGAAAAATGGCGCAATTTAAGCGAAATATCAATCAAAATCCATGTATATATAGATCGAGGATGTACTGGAATGTACGTAAAAATGCAATTGCCTAGCTTCTGGTTCTTAATGACCCGGCCAGTAAAACTAGGAAAAACAAAAACAAAACAAAATTAAGGCATGACATACGTACCTGGTGTTCAGGTTCGATTTTCTTAGCAGGCAGCCTTTGAATGCAGGGGCCGTGTAGTACCGAAAGAAATTCAAGAGGGTGACGAGAGGAATAACCCAAATTTAGATGAGGCATTGAAACTGGAAACACGTCCTGATTATGATTAATATTTAGGGTTCTGATTTCAAAAGGTGTAACCGTGTTTGCTACTGATCTTCTATTTCCCACCTTTCCAAGCATAGACCGAATAGCAGCTGCCATGTGCCTAATTAATCACAGTAACATGACATTATAACCAAAACCCTAAACCCTACTATCCATACTACATTGATCACAAAAACTAAAATGGAACAATTTTTTTCATTAAAATACCTCATGTATCTCATTAGTCTTTGGGCTTAGAAAGTATCTCACAACATTTGAGATACCGCAAGAATTTTCTAAAAAAATTAAAAATTATAACCTAATGGCGATCAATCACATATTTTGATAATATATGTTTATTTTCACATATTTTATGTCATAAAATTAACATAAATAAATCGTTAGTCCGAGAACAGATTTAGGAACATTATTGTCCAAAGAAAATAGGTCACTGTACGACCTTGAATTTGACCTTTTTGTGTTAAAATCTCTTGATATAGCTCACCATTTTCATTTGTATAAGATCCTTTTACATGGAGTGCTAATTAAGTGATCAGACGCCTAGCGGGAAAGCTTATGGAGTCTGGACAAAAAAAAAACTCGATTGCAAAATTCTTTCTATTAAGGCCGCAATTATCTCTCTAAAAAAAAACTTTTTACCAAATGACTTTTATCATAAACAATACCCGACTTAAAGGTTGTACGTCACTTTTTTTATAGATGGTTAAAACCACAAAACAAGAAAAGAAAAACAATCAAGGAAATTCTAAAACAGGAAATCACTAACATCAAGTAATCTTGAGTAATATCATGGGGGTTGTCAAGAAGTACACCCAATCATCATCTACTCCACTCAGCTATCATTTTTATTTCTTTAGATTTAATTCTCAATCAATAATATTTCTTCAATCATAGTTATAATTTTTAAGGAAACATTACACCTTAACATTTACAAGATTACACACTCCACCTCCAGTCTTTCAATCTTATTTAACACCATCTTTAACCCAAAAACCCCCTTCACTCAATCACTTCCCAACACATATTCCAAAAAACCCTCCACACACTTATTTCAAACACACCACTCCTAAAGACATTACAATTTCCACAACATTAATTTAAACCACCCTCATATTTATTTAAAAAACATCCCTTTTCTACTACATATAACATATACTAAAATAAATTTTACAAAATTTTTCCCTCAAGACTACTAATTTCCCACTTCCATATTTCAACAATAACAAAAAATTAATTTTATACCCAATAACACACTTCAATTATATTTTACCACACTCGAGAGTGAGGTTTTACCCCCTAAATCCGAGACCAATATTCTATTAAATATGTCCCGAATTTACCGAATGAAATAATTAAAACATAAAATAAATCAAATAAACAAATTCGAATAATACTTTTATTTGAAAATTAAAAGAATATTATCTTACAATATCATTTAATAAAAATACATAATATAAAATATTTTTAAACACCCTTTCCCCAACACTAACAAAACAAAAAACAAACACAAATAAACATACATTCTTATATAAGTACTTATAAACACAAAATCAACAACCAATCAAAAATTATAAAACATTTTTCTCATACCAATTATATAATATAACCACATATATCAAAATTTAACAAATAATCACTCAAAATAATCACTAAATCATATAAACCTAAAATTAAATATTCAAACATATTATAATACAATATACACAATAGATATAGTACAAACATACCCTACAATACAAATATATTGATACCCAAAAAAATATCAACTATACCTTCAATTCATAAACAAATAATAAGATAGAAAAAATATACAAACCAAGGAATTTATAGTATATCACACACAAAATAAACTAATACAAAACAAAATAATATACAGATATTTTTTCCTAGATAATACATATCAGGCATGCTACTAACACCCAAAAAAACCTTACAACTGAAGTATATAGACTTTAAAAAACCCAAAACAAAGAATTTAATATAATATAGAATAGAGATAAATAAAACTATAATAAAACTTATAATAACTTATAAGCTATAACAAACTTAACAAAATAACCAACCATATCACCCTAATAATATATCTCCAATAAAACTATTAATAAATAAAACACCAAATAGAAACAATAAAAACAACAAAAGAAAAAAAAAAAATACATAAACAAAAAAAGAATGATATTATAAAAAATATTTTTAAATAAGATAAACATATATACAATAATAAGAAAACAAAATCAAAAAACATAAAAACAATAATTTAATAAGAGATAATATACAAAAAAAACTAACAAAAATATATATAAAAAAAACAAAAAACAATAAATAAAAATATAACTATAAATAAAATACAATATAAAGAAATAGTAGATATAATAATTTATATATAATATTTTTTTTAAAACATAATATAAAGATTCTTTATAGAACACAAATAAATTTATAACCCAACAAAATAAAAAAATATTTCAAGGAATTTTATAGGGAACAAATATAAAAACAAATAAAAAAAAAAAAAATAATATTTAATTTTAACTAATACATAAACGATAAAATTGATATTCCAATATAATTTATTTATAAAACATAAAATAAAAAAGTAACTAATAAACAACAAAGATTAAATATGATAAATATTAGATTTAAATATGAGAAATAATTGGAATGAAACTGAACAAAAATTGAAAAAAGAAATTTAAACAATGAGAATTAAAAACAATTATTTTTAATAATTCTTAAAATAAAAAAAAAAAAATAAAAAGAGGAAAAAAAAATTAAGAAATTAATAAAGATTTTAAATTTTGAAACTAATAATGGGAAAAAGATAGAGAGAAAAAAAATAAAAAATTTTAATTTATAGAATAAAATTTAAGGAAAAAAAAAAAAAGAGAAAAAATTTCCACCCTAATTTTTTATTTTAAAACAAATAAGATATATTATCAAGGAATCTCTAAATATTATTTAAGATGTAATAATTTATTTTACTCAAACAGAAAAATATAATCTACCAAAAACAAAATACACAAAGAAAAAAAAACAAAAAATTATTTCAAAAACCTTAATAAAATAAATAACTTCTTTCCTTAAAAACATAATAAAAAATATTTAATCTAGACTACTAAAAAATGAAATAATCAAAAGAACATATTAAAAAAACTGAAAAAAAAAAATAAAAAAATTTATATCTATTAAAAATCATACAATACTTAAGAATATGGAAACAACGAAAAAAATTTACCCCAAAATAAAAATTCAGTAAATATTTTCCAAAATATTTCACAAATTAAAAAAAATACCAACTTACTAATTTAAAATATTAAAAATAAATAAATCATAATTAAAATTTAAAATATAAAAAAGGAGGTAATTTAAACACAAAAAATTTCATAAAACCAAAAAATTGGTGGTAATTAAATAAGAGACATAAGAAAAAAAATAATGGCAAATACAAAAAACAAGATATAAGGGTACCAATGGATAGTATCTAGAACTATACCAAAGGGGAGAAACAAGGGAATGAGAGAGGAAAGAAAAAAAAGGAGTAGGTTCGAGTGGTCGACATTTCTTTAGAATCTTGGCTTGTTGTTGGCTTAGCAAGGGACGTCATCCGGAGGAGGGAGGGGGCCGGGTTTCGTTTCCTTCCGTCCCCGTCTTGATAGGTGAGTAACGTTTCCTGCAAAGCCAGAGGTAAGGTGAGAGAGGGTCCCTGTCGGATGCGAAATTTTGGTGTGCCATTAACACATATCGAAAGGGGTGTGGTAATATAATTCATGATAAGTTTAACCACGTCGGGAAAGCAGTGTAACACATCTTCAGATTGCCAATTTTCTTTGAAAGCGTTTCAAACTTCTGTTTGGTTTCTAAATTTAGCGCTTGACAATATTATATGTCCGCAAAACAACGGTGGGCTTATAACTTGCGTCTTATTCTTGCCCGTTTTGGAAACACCTTAAGGTATTACACGCAGGTGAAGACATTGTGGGGGTTGGTTGGATGGCACAATGGTGTGAGGTGGGCTAGGGTAGCGTGTACTGTTTAAAATCCTCCTGGGCCGGTTTGGTGAAAAGGGGAACCCCGGGGTAAGGCTTCCATATCAAACAGCTTTTTGCTCTTGGCGAAACATTCTCTAACTTTAAATTGTCATTCTCATATGGGAAAAGGTAAGGAATATTGTAGGTAGCTCTGGGGTAAGCAAAAGACTTCAAAGAGGGGAGCCTGGGGGGGTATAACTTTCTGCGGTTCTTTTTGTTCCTTCTCTTCCCGGTAGTAGGAAAGAATTTGGTATTTCTATGCTTCTTTCAACCTAGATTTGTGACCGCCGTCTTCTTCATAAGCCCTTCTCCTTAAGATTGATTTTGGGCCTACACTTTGAATACCGAAATCTGCCCCTTTTCGAAGGTTACCAAAACCCACAGGGCAATGGTTTGGAAAGAGTCACATCACAGTTACTCCTCGAGAACCCCCCCACAGTTGTTGTTGTTGGCTAATGGGCGGGGCGGATTCTGGGGGTGGCAAAGGAGGGCCAAACTTTTCCCCTTTCCTTGTTTGTCCGTGTGGACCTTTGAAACCCCCGGCGTTCCCTGGCCCCACTCCAGCCTTTTATCCTCCTCGGGTTCTTAAAACACCAACCCCGAGGGTTGCATTAAAGCCAAACGTTTCCCAAAGGATTTCTAACGGGGGGGGGCTGCTGGGGTTGTCAGGCCAAAAGGGAACTAAACTCAGTTAACGGAGCTACTATCCACAACCCAGATGTTTACATACAACCCCCACGAAACCGCACCGCGAAAACTTTTCCTAAAGAACGGTTGAATGAACCGCCGGTTGACACTTGACTTTGGATTAAACCCGGTGTCGAACTTTTCGGCCCAACTCCGGAATAACTCACTTGGTAAACAACGGGAAGGGGCGGGGCACCCCACCCTCGGGTTAGACTTGTTGTCCCAAAACAACACCGACATTAGGGGTCTCGGGCCCTTTCGAAACACCCCTCCCCAACTACCCAACCCCCGGGGGCACAAAGCACTCCACCGGGGGTGGGCCGGGGGTTGAAAGGGTGTGTTTTGCGTTGCGCTTGGTTTTTGAGACTGTTTCCCGGACTGTTATGGAAGAACTGGTGATGTTCCAGGCCCCTTTGTTCGGACTCCGGGTTGTTGGGGCGCTTTGCCCTTGCTGTTTGGGGGCCTGGCGGCCGGTTTTTCCCGGAAGGTATTACTGTTGGTGTGCTGGACTGTTGGTGTTGCGGGTTGTGTTCCTTTATCATTGTCGGCGACTAAGGCCCGGGCGTGGCCCCTTGTAGTTCTAGCTCCGGCCCACCCTCTTGGTATCCTCGGTTCGAGGTAGGGGTTCCACAAGGTTGTAGGTTTGTCACCTCACGGGCACTGTTTTGCGGTGACCTAGTTGTCTTGTCCCCGCAGGTGCTTTTAAAATCTTCGGGGGCGCTACCCTAAAGCTTTTGCAATTTCCTCTTTGTTTGGATTGAATCCGATCTCCCTTTTGCACCACTGTTTGACCTGCATTATCCGGGGACCTTCATAGGCGTGTGACACTTCCTCCGCGAACTTCCGCAAGGTCTTCGGTAGCTGGCCCCTTCCCCCTGAGCCTTTGCGGGGGCCCCGAAATGAAGGCTTAATAGGTTTGGTTTGCTTATTTGATTATCACGTGTCTTGCCTTCCAATCGGCTCTGCACCTTTTGTGAGAAACGATTTGGGCCGACTTGCCCTTAGGACCGGTTTCCCTCCCCACTTCAAAATTGTCTTCGGTAGCTGAAGGGGGCTGAGCGTTGGGGTGCTTGCGCTGGTGCGGCCAGGACTTGTTCGTTTGGGGTGATGGTTGTTCCTCCTTGTTCCTCCGCCCACTTCAACCCCCGTCTTTCCGGTGAGCGCTTCCACTATCTTCCCGCTCCCGGGGGGGGGGGTGGGGGCGGTCGCCACCGTGGGGCGGCGCCGCGTGGTCGGCGCGGGTCGGGGGTCTATGACGGTTGTACGTCACTTTGATACTCGACATTTAAAAACTATTTACATTAGTACATGACATTTCAAATCCGACTCAATTTTGATACCCACGGTCAATAACTTCGTTTAAAACATAACCAAATAATTTTTTTTTCTTGGAGTTTTGAGTTGGATTTGAAAAGTCAGGTATTAATATGATAATTTTTGTATTTTTGATACCAAAATAATATACAACCCTTAAATCAGATATTGTTTATGATAATTGTTCCTTACCAAAAGTTACAAAAGCTAAGCACACTTACCTATAGGTCAACGCTAAAAGTGGCATGGAAACACACTTTCTTTTTCTTTCTTGACATTGTTACTGTCATGGCATTTTGCACTTTCCCACTAGTATTATTAATTGTAGGGATAATTATAACTTTAGTCCCTGAACTATAACTCGTTCGACACTTTCGTCCCTGAAGTTTGAAATATACCACTTTCGTCCCTGAACTTCAATACCAACTATCACTTTCGTCCCTCACCGGAACAAAATGGTGCAAAACCTATGCCAAAATGTTCGCAAGGATGAGAGGAGTAACTTTTATAACTGGGGCTAAGCTCAATTCGGCCTAGAATTGGTCGAATTTAGCCCGAAAGCTTATGGTGGCAGGAACTTTAATCGTAAAATTCTCCGCCGTCCGGAGACGGTTTGAGGCGAGGTTGGTGGCGTTGAACTCGCCTCAAAGAGGGCTTCAAAGCCCAATAGGTGTTGTCCTCCGATTTGGCCGTAATCGGAGGTGCATTCGATGAAAACCCTCGGCAGGGACGAAAGTGATATAGAATGTTAAAGTTCAGGGACTAAAGTGATATATTTCAAATTTCAGGGATGAAAGTGTCGAATGGATCATAATTCAGGGACTAAAAGTGAATTTTTCCCTTAATTGTATGTACTAACAAGTAACAAGCCTAAAAATGAACTAAGGAGCGTATCAGACTCATATCTACATCAATATATGTAGTTATGTACACTTGTACAGTATGCACTCCCTTCATTCTTAGGCTCGTTACATGAGCCCAAAAAAAAAACTAAGCCGAGCTTTGTTGGTCCAAACCAATTTTTGTTTTAGATGTATGACACTAAACAATATTTCTTTTGGACTTACCAGACAATGTGATCACATGGCCCTGGTTCTTGGGTTAATGTTCTAAATAATCTTTATCAAAATTAAGCAAATCCAAAATCTCCAAGCCTTAATTTCATAGCTAGATTATTAAACAATTTAAATCAGCTGATTTTTGGCAAATATATTTTTTTTGATAAGGAATTAAAGAGGACTATATGAATTATGTGATCTTATTGTCTGATGAGCCCAAAATGATTGTTGGTATTGTATAATAAAAGTATAAAACTGACATAGTAACATGTTAGCTCGATCTGAATCACTTCTAGTTAGCTTAATTTGAACTTAAACTACTCATACATTTTAGTCTTTTAGATTATATAATTAAAATGCACCAAATGAAATAAATTAAAAGAAAGAAAAGAGCACAGCCTACTGTAGTCCAGGTTACTCAGCTGATACCATTCTTATACAAAGTCAGTTCTAGCAGTGATAACCCAGATAACATGTATATCACTTTGATAACCTACTACTCGCAGTAACCCGGCCAAGTGATGGAAGAGTTAATATTTGCAAATATGTTCAATCTCTTATAACCAATTCTTTTCCAGGCTTCCAGGTTCAATTAGATTAACCTGCTCGGAAAATGACACTTCTTCAAAGCAGGCTGGTGATGAGGCCAAGTAACCTTGTTAGTACTGCGTAAATAGTATCATCAAAAGATAATGAGAAAGAAGAATAGACATTTTTACTATCAAAACAACACAGTATCAATTGTAAATCAAGAGTAATTAATTAACATCATAAGATATCAAATTTACCCAACTATATTATTTGAGGGGCAAGATGTGCAAGGTGCTTAGTATCTCTTCCTCAAGAGAATATCTCTTGGTATTTTGAACCTTTATGATCTTTTGCCCGACACCTATAACAATAGAGTGACAGTTAATTAAGTAAACAGATACCCACCCCGTCGCGCCGTCGGTGCATTTAAAAGTTCTCCATGCAGTGACAGTAAGTCTCTGTGTGTGTATATGCATAGAGGGAACTTGAGTTTTAAGAGAGGACATAGATACTCTTTGTAAATATAGCAAGGAAGTTCTCACTCTGGCCTGAATCTAATGCCCTTTTTACTCAGATCCCCTTTAATGGATCATTTTTACAAAAGATTAGTCAAATTGGATATTGTGTAGCCATTGAGTTACTATAATCATCATATTACAGTTTTATCTGGCCGGTGAATAATATATATATATATAGTGAATAATATATATATATATATATATAGTGAATAATATCAAAGTCATATGTTATCATAGCAGGTAGTGAAGGAACCATGTATTTCAACACAATATCAAAGCCATGGAAGGAACCCTCTATATTTAATGCAAATTAATCACATATATAGTGACTAATATTAAAGGAATATGGTATAACATATAGTTAATGTGACTTACGTCGATTATCAGTTGGTCCTAATCGGCCGGCACACCTGTCGTCAATAAGTTTTAACAAACTCCCGTTGCCATTATCAGCAACAAGACCAAACAATAGGAGCTGCACTGGAGGGTTGCCAGTCGAATATTCCTTAACTATTGCTTGGTAGATCTGGATCACATTATCAGCATCTATTGTCTCCAACGTTAGCAAATGATGACTCAAAACAAAACCACCACACGACTGGTGATATGCCTTTACCACTTTTACAAACTGCAGTTGGGCATTCTAAAGCACAGAAGCAAAAGCATCAGAGTGGACAATTACACATCAATATACAAAACCATAACTGGGCACATAAACCTAGATGTGCAGCAATCAGAATGGAACAACTCAAGCCAAGCATACATTTACACATTAGTATGAAAAACATAGGGCATAATCATAGGTAGAATAAACTTGTTTAGTTTGACCCCACCTCTACAATTCGAGAAGAACAACTGACAAGTGATACATCATTACACTGATTAAATTACTCGTAATAAACATAATAGAAAGAGCTCGTGTAACACATAGAATATATATAGCAGATTTTTATACATGACTTGAGAAAGTTATGATCAGTTGAAACCTTTTGCTTGTTGAACTCTTCCAAAGCGAAATGTGCATTAATCACAACCCTTGGACAATATCTGGAGGAGTTGGCGATAGGACTTGCTCCAAGGAATAATATTTCTGGAATGATCTGTTTCAGAAAAATAAAATAAAATAAACAACAACAATGAGAGGGAGAGAAGATGGAAAATGGCGCAATTTAAGCGAAAATATCAATCAAAATGCATGTATATATAGATCGAGGATGTACTACTGGAATGTAAAAATGTAATTGCCTAGCTTCTGCTTTTTAATGACCCAGTAAAAGTAGGAAAAAGAAAAACAAAACAAAATTAAGGCATGGCATACGTACCTGGTGTTCAGGTTCGATTTTCTTAGCAGGCAGTCTTTGAATGCAGGGGCCGTGTAGTACCGAAAGAAATTCAAGAGGGTGACGAGAGGAATAACCCAAATTTAGATGAGGCATTGAAACTGAAAACACGTCCTGATTATGATTAATATTTAGGGTTCTAATTTCTAAAGGCGTAACCGTGTTTGCTACTGATCTTCTATTTCCCACCTTTCCAAGCATAGACCGAATAGCAGCTGCCATGTGCCTAATCGATCATCACAGTAACATGACATTACAACCAAAACCCTAAACCCTACTATCCAAACTACATTAATTGATCACAAAAACTAAAATGGAACAACTTCTTTCATTAAAATACATCATGTATCTAGATATATGTCTCATTAAATAACCTACCAGGAAAAATCAACCCCAAATTGAATTACTGAAAATTACATATTCAAGAGAAAATATAGTGACCGACTTGCAGTGAATCTTCCTCTTTAAAATTTCAATGCTTACTCCAGTGTTCTAAATTAGTTACTTTGGCCTACAAGTTTTACTTTTACTGCAGTAAAACAGTAAGAGCATCTCCAACAGTATGAAGTGAAATTTGATTTAAAATAGCTAGAAATTGGAGATATGGCTACTTGTTTTAGAATTCTGCTCCAACAAGGCTAGCAATTATAGCTAATTTATAATATTTTATTTTTTCAGAAATTTACACGTTGACAATTTATGAGAGAAAAAGATAGAAAAATATTTAGCTATTCATTATTCACTAGCTAAATATAGCTAGCCTTTTAACAAAAAGTTAAATATAACTTTATTTTAGCTACTCTGTTGGAGCTGAATTTTCTTCAAAATCTAGTTAAATATTGCTAAAAGTTCATTTTAGCTACTCTGTTGGAGATACTCTAACCAACCCAAATAAAAGAAATATAAACAAGCACAAGCGCAGGGAGTTGGAGACTTTTTTCTTTCATTTACCGAAAAAATTACAGTCATGCTCTCATGCAATGAAGCTATAGCAGATTTTTTTGACAAAGTGAACCGTAAAAGTTTAAATGATCGTAAAAAAAATTCCTAAAACTTACTCTGTATAGTACAAGAATTTGAGAGATTAGTCACCTTAATTACCCGATTATGTTCTTCTTTATCTCTCCCTGATCGTGCATCGATCTCCCGTAATCTCAACAATCTCCGGTCGCCGCCGCACTAAATTCTAATATATGTTTTTCTCATTCTGAATGAAATAAAGTATCGTGGGCTTAATTTCCTCTTCTCAATCGGTGGATACATTTACTACTGGGCCGGGTTTCCGAAGCCTTTCATCAAGTTCATTGATAAAAGTTTTTGTTTTTGTTTTTTTAGTCATAACCCCAAGTAAGTATTCATTAATTTCTTCCAATCCCAACTTCAGTTTCTTGTTTATCTTATCGCTGCTCAAATTAGGGCTCAGAGTTCAGTTGGGCATTCTGACTTCTCCCTGTTCGTTCTAGATTTCAAGGTAAGAAAAAAGCTTTTGTTTTGTTTGTTGGGTGAACCCTATAAGATTTTCTTATATGTGGGTTAATTGAGTAGTGATTCTAATTCCGTGATGCTCAGATTAACAGACTATAGATATGGCTCTTCGTTCTGTGCTTGGAAAGATGGGGAGTAGTATGACTATGACTAGTAGTAAATGTATTCACAACAATGCAAGACTAGTTTTGATGCTTCGCAATTTCGACAAGCACAAAATTCACGATCACAGTGACAATAACAAGGATGTGGTTTCAATGTCTGCTGCTAATGCTTATCTGTTTGAATTGGGGTGTTATGATGCAAATGGGGTTCGAATTCCAATGACTGTTAATAGGGTACGTATATATGATTTCGAAAGCCGTGTTGTGGTTGTAGTTGATACCAACTTGCATCCATATGCAGTGCCATTCTCAATCACTCTTTTTTTAAAAAAATTATTATTAATTTAAACAGGGATTTGACTATCATATGGATTTAGGGGGGCTAGGTCCTGCCCGTTTCTCCGTGGAAGAGTTCAACAAGCGAAAGGTATGATGAACTCATAACACTAATTCACTAGCATTGCCCTCGTCACCTTGTGTGAGTGAGTACCTAATTTATAAAAGAAGAAAGGTTGTTCTATATATGGTTTCAATAGGTGGTTCTGTGTGCATCTCTTAATTTGACGTGTACACTTCTTTTGAAAATTTATGTTTTAGACTTCTGATTCTACCCTTTTTGGTGTGAAGCCACCACAGATTATTGCATCATTTTCGCTTCCTAGTACCAAAAATATTGCATATCTTCGAAATGGTTGCAATAGTTTGGTGGCTTCTGACCAAATGTTGGATGTTGAAAATGCAAATGCAGTTCGGGGATTACCACTATAGGAGGTGTATATGCCAAATTTGGAAGCGCAAACAGAACTTCCATTTCCCATATTGTCTACATATATATTTGCATCTCGGATGTATACTATACTTGTCAATGTTTCTAGATTTTTGTTGTGCATTTCTAAGTGGTTTTCGACGTAAAATAAAGCATAAATATCATTTGCATCTATCTGATTAACGGCTCGGTTTTGCTTCATTGTAGAAATCCCAACTGCAATTTGTGAGAGTGCAGAGAACCTGGATGAAGCCGCTGTATCATTGCTCGTGTATGTATGAACTAGTCTTGGAGGCAGTTGATGCCGCTGGTGTGCTAAATCTTTACCTAGCATATGTTAAGATAGATGATATAAATGAGGGTATGTGGTTGGAAGAATTCCATATTTTCCGTGATAATGGATACCCTTCAAGACTATATCATTACCTAGGTAACTCTATATTCATATCTTTATTTGTTCATGGAGCTTGGTGTTGCATAATACTTATCGTTATTGATCGATTTATTTGCTTGAAACAGACAACTTCTTTGTTGAATGATGCTTAATTCAGAAGAGTGGATCATTTGGTAAGTCTTTAATCTACAGAATATGTGTAGGACTGGTATTGCAACTATAACAGAGGTGAAGGTGCTGCAAGCTAGTGGGAAAAGTTAAGTTAGTAACTTAGCATAGGGATAATTTCTATAATCTGTCTCATTATATTATCATGCACTATGCTCCCTTCAGAATTATGCATATATAATCATTTTTCAACTGTCTAAATGATACTGTACCTTGTGATAAATATCTCTTGACAACCAATATTCTTCTTCCCTAAATGGCTTCAGTGATCCTTGAGGGGATGAACTCAGAAAAGAAGATAAAAATTTAAGAAGCAATACTGTCAGCCATAGAAGAAGAGAGGATTAGAGTGAGAAAGTAACTCCGATCTGGAGGCCGTCGAGACATGCCCACAAATTCTAGAGCATTGTGAAGGAGGGGGAAATTTAGACACTGTAATTGGTCTTTGGTAAACAATTAATGACGAGTTATTTAAAATCATATTCAAAAGATAACTGAAAATCTTTTGTAATTTAATCAGCAAGGAATTACTATCTGCTACGATTTCTGTACAAGGCTCAAGTATGCAAATATTGTGATTTAGCCTAGGAATATCAAAGTTGGGTGCTAGAGAGAAATAGGAATCAGAAGCTGCCTCAACATTTATAAGTAGCATGAAATTACTCTACAGCTCAGGTGCTTGTCCTTTACACACAGCAAATGGAACTTGACAACTTGTTACTTCTTAACTAGTCATATGACTCATATCCGATATAACAAAACAACAAGTCTCTGCCATATTGAATAAGAACCAAGTATTACACATATTTTTCAGATAGAAGAAATTTTTTTTTAATTTAATTTATGTAAAGGATCACAAATGCAGACCGATATGAATTTCAATGGTGATATGCAATGGTGAGGGACTCGGATCCTCTCCTCACCAAGAGGAGAGAGATTGCCTCACCAAGAGATCTTGGCCGTCCATTTTGAAATGGAGGGCCAAGATTGTTTACACTTTTGGGGTGGGGTATGGAGTTTAGGAAAAGTGCAAGAGATCTGGGCCGTCCATTTCGAAATGGACGACCCAGATCTTTTGGTGGGAAAATAAGAGATAGATGGGGGTGAGGAGGAGATCTCAATCCAATGGTGAGGTAGTGAAGTTGGCATTCCACATGGAAAGAAAAGGAGAATAAAGGTAGCAATAGCATACCTCTTTTTGACCCAAAAGCTCTCATTCCCAGTGACTGAAGTGTATATATTGAATGGAGTTCAGCACATTCCAATTTAATTTGGTATCAAATTTATGTATCATATTTGATTATCAAAAAACGTGACATCTGAAAATTATAGTGTTAAAATGATGACACATCAACCCGATATGGCAAATGCCGCATCATTTAGTAATCACATCTAGTACAAAAATTTAAAATCTGAACTGTTATTCATTGTGGAAATTAAACTTTGGGTGTGAAGAGAAATTTTTCTCTTGGTAAAGAAATAAATGGCCCAAACCCACGACCCGGCTCCGGACCCATCCCGGATTCTCCGTCCTCTTCCCTCTTTCTTTACCAAAACCCTCTGCGGAAGACTGAAGTAGTAGCGTTCAGTGTTCACCAAGCTCTAGGGTTTAACCCTACCCCCGATTACTTTCCAGACGAACGCTTCTCTATCTCCGCCCACAGTCCAAATTCTCCCGCCAAATACAATGCGCAGAAAGGACGACGTCCGCTTCATCTCGTTTCCTTCTATCAAACTCCCTCGCCCTCCTCCTCCACCGCGATTTGACCTTCCCTCTCTATTTGCTAGAAACTCGCTGGGTCAACTCATCGACTCGATCAAGTCTCGCTGGCCCTTAAAACGAACCCGGTCCACCGAGTTGCCTTTTCTATGCTCGGCATCGCTGTCCCTAACTCGGTCCAGTCAGTCGACCGAGTCCAAGTCGAACCATGACCGGAGTTGGTTGGTTGGGAAGTCTCCGCTTCTGTGCTCAGCTTCGTTGTCTCTGACCCGGTCCGACGATTCGACTCGGTCCGGCTCGGAGGAGAGGGTTTTGATAAGCGAGGTGCTGATAAGGAACAAGGACGGCGAGGAGCTGGAGAGGAAGGACCTGGAAATGGAGGCGTTGGGTGCACTCAAGGCTTGCCGAGCCAACTCGGCACTCACTGTGCGTGAGGTCCAAGAAGACGTGCATAGGATCATTGATAGTGGCTACTTCTGTCAATGTATGCCTGTTGCCATTGATACAAGGGATGGCATCAGATTGATCTTTCAGGTAGTTGCATTATACATTGTTGTCGAAATTGATTTCAACTTGCATATACATTGTTGTTGAAATTGAATTCGAGCAAGTTGAAAGTGAAAATAATGGTTTTGTGAACCAAGCATTAGTAATAGTAATAGTTTTCATTGTTCATATTAGTAGCTATATTGTAGTTGAAATTGAATTGAGCACTTTTGGGAAAGAGCTTAAAGTAAGTGAAAGTAATGGTTTTGTGGACCAAGCATTAGCTTTTATTGTACAATTGTGCATGTGGGTGAGGTTTGACGTAGCTTTATTTTAGCCATATGCTAGTAATCAAGGATTGTTGAAGATTGTGGGTTTCATATACATTGTTTTGAAATTGACTTGAGCACTTTGTTTTCCTTTTGTTGCTGGTTTTAAACGTATGGAAAGAGCTTAAAGAATGTGGAAGTACTGGTTTTGTGAACCAAAGCATCAGTGTTTATTGTTCATATTTCTCTGGTGTACAATGGTGCATTTGGGTGAGGTTTGGCGTATATGTATTGTGGCCATATGCTAGTAATCAGGGTTGTTGAAGATTGTGGTTGCATATGTGTTTCCCATATATGATCTTAAGTTTTCTTTAATCACCGTCTTTAAATCTGAAATGAGAGATTTAGCCAGAAGAAAAGGCTGAAAATTAGTGCGAGCAAACATTTTAACATTTTGTGTCATTGTTTCATATAAGGAAAGATTCTTATCGGATTGGGGATGGAACTATAAAGAGTAATATGAACTTTTTTTCAATGCTGCAAGGTAAAACCAAACCAGGAATTCCAAGGGCTTGTATGTGAAGGGGCAAATGTTCTTCCTGCCAAGTTTCTAAAGGATTCATTTTATGATGGATATGGTAGGTTTTTCTTTGATGTCTTATATATCTATCCACTGATGCGTGTGTGGGAGTTTAGACACATTGCATGAAAGATCATAGACCATTTGCTTTTTTCTAGTGTCACTTTCAAAAAGTGAGGAGGCCTATATTGATTTTAGATTTTGGTGTCAAGTTGTGCAGGAAAAGTTATTAATCTTAAGCGTTTGAATGAAGTCATATCTTCCATCAATGATTGGTACATGGATCGGGGACTTTTTGCCATGGTTGGTTCCTTGTCCCTATAAATGCTTGACCTTTTATTTTATACATTTAGAAAGTTGAAGTTAATGTTTTTAGTGCTGTAGAATGTCGAATTGGTCCTCAGACTCCAACTCTTCTTTGTTATCAATGATTTACATAATGGTAGAATTTTTTTTTTCTCAACTACATTATAGGTTTCAGCTGTTGACGTTCTATCAGGAGGTATTCTTAAGCTACAAGTTTCAGAAGCTGAAGTCAATAATATCTCCATACGATTCCTTGACAGGAAGACGTAAGATTCTGCTTACTTGAGTTCACGTTTACTGATGTTGCATGCATAGATACACTCAAAATTTAAAATTTCTGGAAAAGGTGGCAATGGAAGGATTTCTTGACTAATGCTTCATGGCTCTTCTTAGGGGTGAGCCAACTATAGGGAAGACAAAGCCAGAAACAATACTTCGCCAACTTACAACTAAAAAAGGACAGGTATTTACTGGACTTTTTTTCTTTATGGTATTCTTAAACAATAATTTTTCAATTTTCATAATGGTATTTGGGAACAATGCTTTTACTTTAAGGGATTGCCCTGATAGTCTAGTGATTGCCCTGAGGGAAGAAATACTTTCGCTGTTAATTTCATTTTCTGGCATGTAAAAGTAGAAAGTGGAGAGAAAAAGTGATGAATAGAAAATAAGATTTAATTACCATAGTATCCTTGGTTTTAAACCTTCAACTAAAGTTTTGTAATGTAGAAAGGGAATGGTTGACCTTTTTTACAGTTATGATCAAGAAAAACTCCTCTTTATGGATTCAAAATAAGTGGATTGGTTACATTTTCATTTTCTGGATTGGCAACCGAAGTCTAGTGATTTTTCTTTTTTTAGCCATCAAGTATTCGTGCATGGATGAAGTGCACTAAATCTAGTGTTGACATGTCCACTTTTAAAGGGTTGCAACTTGGGATGATGTCTATGTAGGTCTACAGCATGCTTCAAGGAAAGAGAGATGTGGAAACGGTATTGACTATGGGACTTATGGAAGATGTTAGCATTCTACCCCAACCCGCAGGTGGTAAATAAGAAATTCAATTAAGATAATTTTGTTTGCTAGTGTTCAAGGATGTAAATGCTTTAATGATGGCTACATGATTGGGTGGAGATCATTCATGTGGTTGAATTTGTTGTTTTCTAAAATTATTGCAAAATCGTAGATAGTGGAAAGGTTGATCTTACAATGAATGTCGTTGAGCGGCCAAGTGGAGGTTTTTCTGCTGGTGGTGGTATATCAAGTGGGTAAGTCAAATGAGTGAAGCATACAAATTGATTTTTATGTCAAAACTTGAGTTTGAAGTTTTAAATTTGTGGTGTTAAATGCTAACTTTATTCTTTTCTTTCTAGAATAACAAGCGGGCCTCTGTCAGGACTCATTGGAAGGTAAAGATACTGTACATTATTGTCTGTTACAGTTGTCCAGTGTTGCATGCTTTATTTTCCGTATCCAGTTATTTCATGCGTTATTTATCAAGTTTTTCATGTTTCATCTTAATTAATTAAATATAGTTGGATGAGTTCTTCGCGAATTCTTGTTTTTTGGTGCACAGATCTATGTTGGTTTACAACAGGAAATGGATACTACTTTATTTATTTTCAACTGAAATATGTTTTTTTTTTCCACTCTAGTGTCTGAAACTTAAAATGGTAGAGCATACCTGATAGGTGAATTGGACTTCTAGACTGATAGCTGAACAAGTGAACAGGGTACCTGTACTAGATTCTGCAACAAGTTCAGCATGCTCAAAGTTGGTTAGGATAGGTAACCCTTGTGAGTCGATAGTAAGTAAACAGCTGCGTCAAGTTCAGCATGCTTTGTATGGTAAAATGAGAAGATGTAGATGACTAGGGTGCCAACTGCACCAATTATTCTGCTGACAATAGTGCTGCTACACTTTTAACATATATATCTCTTGTGTGTCAAAAATGTTAATACGCTGTAAAGTGACACAGCATCTTGATTCTGTATGTATGTGATATACAAGTGTGCTTACATTCAAATTCTGCTAATAGGGTTTGTTTCACTTGTGTGTGAATGTCATCTAGTGTTGCTCCCAGTTCTTAAGGTTTCATTGATACACTTTCCATCTAATCTTTTGCTTGCATTGTAGCTTTGCCTATACTCATAGGAATCTCTTTGGGAGAAACCAAAAGCTGCATGTTTCTTTAGAAAGGGGCCAGATAGACTCTTTATTTCGTATAAACTACTCAGATCCATGGATTTCAGGGGATGATATGAGGACATCCCGGACAATAATGGTTCAGGTAGTTATAATGTTTTCTTGTGTCAAGTGCTATGTTTTCTAACTTTTTTTACTATTCTAAATTTCTTGATGAGATGATTAATCAATTCTTCTTTTTTTTAGAATTCAAGGACCCCTGGAACACTTATCCATGGTAACCAACTTGATGGTAACAACTTGACCATTGGTCGCATCTTGGCTGGTATTGATTTCAGCCGACCAATAAGGCCGAAGTGGAGTGGCACAGCTGGGCTTACCTTTCAGGTACTCATGCTTTTTTGTGGTTGGTTTTTGTGTTCGCTCGAATGAGTTTTAACATTGGCCACTTGTGGTGGCTGTAACTTGTAACTTGTAAGGTTCATTATAAGATGATAAGCTCTATGTTGACTTTATTGTATCTCATGCATACTACCAAGTATTAACTCACCATACTATGAACAATTGTCCCAGCATGCTGGTGCTCGTGATGAAAAAGGAAATCCTATTATCAAGGATTTCTTCAGCAGTCCCCTAACTGCAAGGTACTCGAGTCTCATATCAGATTATACCCAACTTTTATCAGTTTAGTTTCCTTGTCTTAGTTGTTTAGATCTTCTTACGATGCACGCTTTTAACTTCTTCTTTTCACCATTTTTTTTTGTAGTGGTAATAGCCATGATGATATGCTGCTTGCTAAACTTGAGAGTGTCTACACTGGTTCTGGTGACCGTGGGTCTTCTATGGTTAGTCTTTCCACAGTGTGCTTACGGTGATATACTTCTCTCACTGTATATGTGATACTCAATTTTTTGGTCTTCTGCAGTTGAAATTCAACATGGAACAAGGACTTCCAGTTTTGCCCGATTGGTTGTTTTTCACCAGAATGAATGCTCGTGCCAGGAAAGACCTAGAAATTGGCCCTGCTCAACTTCTTTTAAGGTATGGCAGCTGTAAAAAAAATATATATATATATATATGTACTTAGTAAATCGTAAAAGTTTGTAACATGGTGATATCTTCCCCCCCCCCCCCCCCCCCCCCAACTCTCCCTCAAATCTCCCATCTCTATTTACTTTTTATGTCTTTTAAAGAGAAGCAAATGATGTTCTTGTCTGGTTTTGTTTTGTTATGCTTTGCATTACTAGTGTATCTAGTGGCCATGTGATTGGTAACTTCCCACCACATGAAGCATTTGCCATTGGTGGAACAAATAGTGTAAGAGGTTATGAAGAAGGTGCTGTGGGCTCTGGTAGATCTTACGCAGTTGGCTCTGGAGAAATTTCCTTCCCCCTGGTATGTCGTGAAAATGTTTTTTTTTTCCGTGTTTTATTACCATTTTTTTCTTATAGTTCTCTTTAGCCTGCATTCATAAGATTCAGTACTGTCTGGAAGACTGGAACTGCCTTCATGCACAAATACTTATTCCTGATCCCTTTTGTACATTTATCTAATTAAAGAAAGTGTTGATGCATTGTTTCATCAATATGTCCTGTCCTGTTGTTGCAGTTGGGGCCAGTTGGAGGAGTTATTTTTGCTGACTATGGCACGGATCTTGGATCAGGCCCCACTGTTCCTGGTAGGTCTCTCTATAGTTTGATTCACTCTTCGCTCTTGGTTTTCAATTCTCCTGTATTTATTTTTTCTTTTTCTTGCTCTTGTGGGGTGTTATGAGAGTACGAGACTCATGACTTTGCCAAATGTGATGTTATTCTCCTGTACTAGGCTTTAGCATGTTAAGGGTTCAGCACTTTTTTTTCCTTTGCCCAAAAAGCAGAATATAACCTAGGACATAATATCATTCACCACCATGCCACCCAAGCCATGGCTAACACATGAAAATAGGTTGGGCTTTAGTTGTCCAAGAGCTTGTTTTATTGTTATTATTTTTTCTAATATTATTGGTCTGATAAATTCCTTGGAATCATAATGAACTAGTATTCCTAGTTTTTGCTCTGCATGAATGTTTGAGTGTTTACTGCGTTTAAAGGTTTTAAACATTTAATTTTATGTTGATTTAGGTGATCCTGCGGGAGCTAGGCTGAAGCCTGGAAGTGGTTATGGATATGGGTTGGGCATCAGATTAGACTCACCTTTGGGGCCACTTCGTCTTGAATATGCATTTAACGATAAGGGTACACCAAGATTTCACTTTGGGGTTGGACACCGGAACTAGGTCCTTGTATTTTAATTCTTTCATTATTTAGTTTTGTTCATGTTGTACATGTTAGGAAACACGCTGTTAATTCATCAGATTGCCCTCATCTTATTCTCTATCAAATGGATATTGTTAGTCACTCGCTTGCATACCCCTTGCTAATTATCTGGCCCAGGCTCTCAAGTCACTTCATTTGTCTAATTAAATTATTTCCAGAGCCTCTTATTCATTCTCTTGATGCATGATAGTTAATGAAATGTGAGAAAGAAAGTTCAGTTTTCAGTTATTGGTGGCAGGTGAATTATTATAATTTGATTTACATGCAGGAAAGGTAACGTTAGCAAAAATGCTTGAGCCATCTCATTTCCGGTGGCATAGTTTTTGAGAGGCTCTTCTAAATAAATATATGGACATAATGTTTATGTATCACCTTGCCTAACACCTCACTTTGCTCTAAAATATCATATTGTTCCTCCATCGTTAGATTATAAAAGGATATAAACAATGTATTCGATTTCATCTATATCAAGCTTAGAGTACTCCCTCTCATATGTACGTACCCTCATCTTGCTTAGGAAAATGCACAATTAAGGAGAAGTTTAGAAAAAGTGGGGGAGACTGATGTGTAGATGAAAAAATTGAAAACTAAGAGACAAGGAAGCAACAGTGCAACACTAGATTAGCAAAAGTGAGTGGGAAAAGCAAAGATCCGAATTCCAATAGGCTTTTTTCTAAGCGGTGCAATAACATGAATATAGTTTCTCTGGATTGCTCAACCGAATATGATTTTTCCCCACCGAAAAACTGAATTTTTTTTTTTTTTGACAATGATGTTGAAGGAAATCCACTTTGCGTGTGCCTTGTTAATCTAGGAGTAATTTTTAGTTAGTATGGAATAAATAATGTAAATCCTACAGGATTATAGATTATGTTTGTGAATAGGATTTCAATTACAATATGAATTAATAAAATCATTTTATTCCTGCGTTATTTTCTTTTTTATTTTCTACATTCTACAACAAATGAAAGATTTTCACTCAACCGAAAATAATTAATCAGCTTTTGGGGTCAGTTCTTATTTTTTTGGCTATTGGGCTCGGTTGTTCTGGACGTTTAGATCCTATTAGAATTAGGGTTTTGTTCTATATATAACAACTAGCTTAGGCTTGCAATTTGAAGTAAATTTCTTTCCGGGGTTATCCAACAGAAGCTTTTGAAGATGGCAAAGAGGGATTGGTATTTATATGTGCAGACCAAGGACAAACAGTACCGTCTAAACATTAGTAGATTACGCAGAATTACCTCTAATAGCGATAAGAGTAATAGGCCTGAATTTGATCTTGTGCAAGATCATCCAAATGGTATATTCCCCAACTCAGATAATAAAGTGATGGAAATCCTCGAGGGGAAAACTTATTATGTTTTGGAAACACGGCCAGAAGGGGAATCTGTTTTCAAGGTTTTTGATTCTGTCCATGCTCGACATGGGAGACGTCTCCCTTCTCCGCCGTGCTCCGAAATCACCAGCCACTTTTCCTGGGGGCACATGCTCGCTATTTGTGGCTTGCGCAGTCCATACATTTTCGACTCTCGAAAAGAGATATGGAAGGGACCTATTGATGACCTCCCCCATCTATGTTGCAGTGTAGAATACAAAGGCTTTTTAATTGGCATGGACGGGGGCAAACAACTGCTTGTTGCTTATGAGTTGGATGGCGACGGGGTACCCCATTCCTCTTCTAGACCTGTTCAACTGCTGGGCGACCATCGGAGGATGTTCTATCCTAGTTTTCGAAAGTTTAGGTCAGGCTTTCTGACCCATTACGGCGATGATGATGATGATGATGATGATGATGATGATGGTAATAATATATTGTTCATGTATTCCGGCCAGGAGGCCCGGGATGATTCTTCCCAACAAGAAAGGTGGTTTGTACGTGTAGCATGGCTTCAAGTTTCCATCTGTGGGGAGCGAGTCCTCACTGCAGATCTACTTAATGACGTGCATCTTTATGATCTCAATAAATTCATCTTGGGTGATCCAACCATTTACTCAGCTTTCATGGAATCTAGTGATTGCGAGATTGCAAAGGTGTCAGATAGAGTGCAAAAGCGGATTAGATATGAAACCTTAGAATCAGAAGAAATCGAAAGAAACCCTAAGCAACTGAAGAACAGTGGCAGCATGGAGATGGAGAGTGATGATAATAAGACCCTGTACCTCTGTTTTGATGAGTATAAGTTGGATTGTTCCTTTGCTTACGTTATCAAAGCAATGAAATTGAGCGATCTGTTTTCTTCGGACAGTACTAAACTAAGCCAAGTGGCTTATGCTTCCAGCGTCGACGATAATCTTCCCGCCTTTTTGAGCTGCAGTGTGTTTGGATCCCAAATTATTTTTCCGAGAAAAATACTGGGTATATTAAAATTTATTTTTGAGATATCAACTTTTGACATCCAAAATCAAATTAAAAAATTCTTTTGACACCCAAACCACCCCTCTTTTACATGATAAACTCTACACTCCCTTCCCCATAGATAAATATTAACTTCTTTCAGTATTTGACCCAAAAGGGGAACTTCTTATGACCTCATTAAGCACTCAAAAGACGACAATAGGAAGGAAATCGATTATTTATTTTTTTCTATCACATTCATTCCACCAACCTCTTTATCTTCACATAATATACCATATTTCTTATAATCTAATCTAACTACAAAAATGGAAAACATATTCCTCTTCTTCCTCTCCCAACCCCCTTCTATTCAAGACACTTCTATTCAGGTGATTTTAATTTTACAATCTTTATCTTTCATAATTCTCTCATCCATATTTCTAACTTAAAACCTCTAACAAATATTTTTTCTCTATAATTTCCCCAAAAAATTTTATCTAAGGTCAATTTTTTTTTCAATTCATACTCACAATCCTTATTCAGAATGTTTTTTTGTGTTTTGAATTTCAATTTGGAAAGGATTTAATGTAAGCTACTAAACGAGTTTTGAAACAATACCACGATCCCAAATACAACTAACACAATTCAAATACTCTTTTCTAAAATACATCAATTTTTTATTAATAACCATCTTTCCTAGATCCTCATTTTCCTTTCGATAATGTAACTGCCTAGCTACATAAAAGAAATAACACAAAAATCGTTCAATTTTATTTCTCTGAATTAAAAAAATAATTTTTTTTTTCTATTTCTCTCAACAATTTGTATATAAATATAAATTCAGAGACATAGAACAAAAAAATTATATAATTATTTATAATTTAAAATAATATTATTTATATTTTTATTCATTCCCCAATTTTCCTTATTTAAATATGAGAAACTACTCTTCACAACACAAACAAACAAAGTATAGACATAATAAAAGACAACTATAATACTAAAATCAAAAACAAATAACAAAAACTTACAAAAAAAAATTAAATACAATATACTAAAAAAATAAGAAACAATTTATATATAATTATATTTCCTATAAAACAATAACTACATACTCAATTTATAAATTTTTTTATTTCACACTTTAATATTCTCCAGAAATATATTCAACTAATATAACATTAGATAAAAATACCCAACAATAAGATAAAATACATATTAATATATTTTATATACCTTATATTTTCCAAAACCTATGAAACTTTAAAAATAACTAAAATTTAAAAAAATATAAAAGAAATAGAGAAATTTTTAACCATTAAAATTTAAATGTATAATATTTTTATATTTTAAAAATAATAAAAATTTATTAAAAAAAAAAAAAAATATAAAAAATATATAAAACACATACTCCAACTAAAAAAAAAAAAAAAAATAAAAAAAAAAACAAATATACCACAATAATATAGAGAACAAAAACGGAGGTCCAACAAAGCTACAAGTAATTTAGGACAAATTCACCCAAAACAAAAATAATATTAAATTGTAAACAAAGAAAACATAAAATAAGACAAAAAAGTAGAAGAGAATAATTGTAAGAAAACCTAAACTAAACAAAACAACCAAAAAATTTAGAACACAAAACACCACAGAAAAAAAGATAATTTTTATTTAGATTTAATAAAAAAACTAACAATTCTAGTATCTCAAATCGGAACTAAAAATAATATTGACCTAATAAATACCCAAAAAAAATATAAAAAAATAAGAAAATTTGAAAACAAAAAATCAAATAAGAAAATAAACATAAATTTCCCAAAATTTCCCAAATTACAAGACTAAATACCAAAGAACTTCAAAGAAAAAGACAAAGGGAATTCAAAAGGCAATACCCAACAAAAAAAGGAAAAAAATAATAAAAAGAAAAAAAAAAAAAATGGGAAGAACAACAATAAAAAGGAATAAAAAAAAAAAAAGAAAACAAAAAAAAAAAAGGTAAACTAAGGGAAAAACCAAACTTGGGAAAAAATTAACTTACTTCGAAAGAAAGACTTTGATAATGTTCTCATGTTCCGAAATAAGGAAGAATCTTTATGCTAGATTTGTAAAAGGGTATAAAACTACTAGAGTCCAACAAATATAAGTAAGAAGTTTGTTGGGAAGTATTCTTGGGGGTCAAACTAATATATAATAATACGTAATTTCTATATCATTGAGTATATTAATTTACGTTTGCACATATAAATTATAACTTTAAATATGCTACCGTTTGATGAGCAAGGGTTGGATAAAGGAAACTATTAGGCAAAATGATAAGAAACTCCAAAAAAAATGTTAGATTAAAAAATTTGTTTTGATAGAGGAGGAAAAGAATATAATTATGAGAGCTCTGGTTCCATTATACTTTTGCACAAGAAATTTTAAATAAAGAAAACAAAGGGAAGAAAATAAACTTAGGATAGAGGAGGGAAATTTCAAAGAATTGATTATTTTGTGAAGAGTATATACAAAACCACCCCCACGGGCAAAGAAAAAGACCAAAAGACAATCTGATAAACTAAACTTAGGGGAATATAGCATATCATAATAATACATGAAAAACACCCTAGGAAAGGTAAAACACTAGGGGTCTTTTACACTGACTAGGGAAAATAAAAGGTGAAAAAAAAAATAACAAGTGTAAAAAAAACTCAAAATAGAAGTGAATCTTTAAAGGAACTAGATGGAAACAATAAAAAAAACATTTATTACTATTGGTGGGGAAGTAAGAAAACATGGGAAAAAAAACAGGGGGAGGAAGCACATAAGTAAAGACGTTTGAAGGACAAAACAAAAGGGTTTAAGAAACTGGGGGAACAAAAAGGAAGAATCGAACCACATAAACTCCAGGAATTTTGGATTAGGGGAACGAAAAAGTAATGGTAAAGAAAAATAGGATTTGGATTACGAAAATACTGGTTGTGGGAAAAGACGAAACAAACAAGAGAAGACAAGAGGGAAACTAAAAAAAAAAAGGGTGGCCTAGCTCTAAATTCTTCAAATAAAAGGGTGGGGGGGTGATTACTAAAATGGACTACAACGGGGATAAGAACACGTGGATACTTAGGAGGGGGGGGGTGGAAATCGGGGAAATAAGTTGGTAGGGGGGGAACCGACCGAACCCTGGGGGGTTGGGTGTGGTTGTTGGACCCGAAGGGCTTTTCTTGGAGGTAGTGGGGTTATTTAAACTTGAATCCCAGAAGGTTAACGAAAGCCCTTGGTGGACGGGGTGCTTTTTATATTTGATGGGAAGGAGTTGGGTTCAATATAAAAAAAAAGGGGGGGGTTGGGATTGGGACTGGAGTTCACTAAAGGTAGCAATCCGAAAGGGCGACCCCCCTTTAAACAACAGCCCCAGCCCAACCAGACCGCCCCCCTTAACCATCCTTGTATTTTCGGAATCTCGATTTTGCCCCCAAACTGGGGGTTTGCGAACCCTGGGGCCACCCTCCCCCAACGCACGGAACGGGGGGGGGTGGGGAGAAAGCCGACGGAACGAGAGACAAGACGCTGGGGTTTGGGGGGGGGGCGGCCGCGCCCCCCCCGGGGGATTGTAGTAGTGCTTCCTCAGGAGTGTCTTGTCGAGGCCTTGCTTGGAATCCATCTCGAAACACCACGTCATATGGGGTAAGATCCCGAACGAAACACAGGTCTGAGGATGTCTTCTTCATCCATGGAGTTTCTGTACCGGATTTCAGCCAGAGGGAGGTCTGCAATGCGGCAATTAAAGTAATAAACAGTTTGTACTAAATTTTGAGGATCATGCGGATTCACCGGTTGAGGGAATTTTGCTGCACATCCACTCCATGGTGAATCCGGCGGAATCGACGTTTTCTGTACTTGCCATACAAGGTACAGATACTTAAAAACTACACCAAACAGGGACGTCATTAGATCAAGTTTAATGATTAATTGGCTAGCCAAAATCTCGTTCAAACAAAGATCGATGCTTTGCTTGATGAGAAAGCCATCAACATGGGATGGGCTATTTATAACCATCTTGCTATTGTGATCTTTCTGTCCCTCTCTTTGCATTGTGATCTCTCTGTCCCTCTCTCTTTGCATTGTGATCTCTCTGTCCCTCTCTCTTTGCATTGTGATCTCTCTCTCCTCTCTCCCTCTCTCTTTGCATTGTGATATTTCTGTCCCTCTCTTTGCATTGTGATCTCTCTGTCCCTCTCTCTTTGCATTGTGATCTCTCTCTCCGAATAAACTCTCTCTTTGCAATTGTAGTTAAGATTAATCATCTCTCTCCCTCTCTCTTTTTTTATTTCAATATATGTTATTTACTATTTTATTCTCCACATATTAAATTAATTTTTTTCAATGTTTCATTAAAAGAAGGGCAAATGCTGGATTTTCAAAAATTTAACCTCCTAACCCTTATTCTCTTAATTAATATAGATATATATATATATCTTTTTAAATGATAAAAAAATTCACTCAACGACAGTAGGGTTGATGCAATGGTAACAGTGAAAAAAAAAATCATCCCTTGTTTTGCTCCTATCGAAGAAGAACATAAATGTCACCTGCCCTCATTATCTTCTCTTTTTCCTGTAGCAATGACAACTTGCTTTTCACTTCAGTGAACTCCACTTCTCATTCGGGGTCCAAAGCAAAGTCCATATTTAGCCCAGTCCTTAGGCCTTTTAGCCCTCAACAATTTTTGTGGGCCTAGGGCATAGATTGGGGTTGGATTTTTACATTTCAAGGCTTAAATTGAGGATATAACCCATGAATTGGAGAAGTTGTTGCTTTTGTTTTCAAATAATCAACTCAGCTCGACCACTCCAGTTTTTTCATTTTCTGCAAAATGAGTCTGTAATTTCGATTTGCCTGCTTCTTTTTTAGAGCATTATTACACCAATGTTGTGTTTAGATTGGTTAAGAGTTAAGTCCAGGTCTTTTGGCATAAATTTTTTTTTTGTTCTGTATTGTGCTTTTGAGAATCAAAAATTAAGTTCAGTTGGGAATTCATCTGCAAAATTAAGGATTTTTGTGTAATTTTTTTAATATTTTTTTTTCCTCCTTCAAAATTCAAATGACATCAATTACACATCAATTTGGAGCAAATAGGAACTATAGTGACTCATCCATTAATCCACTACTTTCAACACTACAATCCCTTCGGAAATTGGCAATAAAGCCTACAGTTCAAACCCAAAATGGGCAACCAGAAGAGAATTTATAAAAGACAAAACAAAAAGCTTATGCTCTTAAAACTGTAAGAATTAATCAGCTCCACTCATCCTTCCCCAATTATCCTAATAATAAAAAGAACCACTTCATTAACATTTTAACATGGTTAACAAATGCCCCATTTACTTCAAAAAGATTGGTAAAAAAATAAAAATAAAATGAAAATTAGTGACCAGAAATTTTAATGAAAATTCTGGAAGATCTTATATCATAGAAGAAAAAAATCTAAGACAAAATACACATAACATAGATTATGAGAAAATTGGAAAAATATGGAGTAGGTTTGTTTTATTGCCAAGTCAGCAATAGCTTAAATTAATCAAGAAAACAAAAACATTTTCTTCAAAAACACTCTTAATAATAAAAGAAAACTAAAAATACAGAGGGAGGGAGGGAAGGTAGGATATCACTAATATAACTTTATATGACTATATATTTCATTATATAAAAGAACATAAAAACTAAACTGGAAATACTCTTTATCTTTTATTCTGATTTTAAGGAAGGGATAAAAAGTAACATATACTTTGGTAACCCATTCTTAGGTTGGGTATATCATTTTGCCACTTAATTCTTATGGGTGTTTTTTTCTTCATAGACAACTTTAGTTTTTGCCTTTATCTATTTATTTATATCTCGTCAAAAGAGCAAACAATGAACCTAATTTCTTCATCTTTATTAATTACCCAATTCATACAACAACAACACTAATAACCCAACTCTAAAAACGAAACAAACCATTGTATTTCTGAGAAAAACACACACACACACGAAACTCCTTTTTTAACTGAAAACATACTCAGCCAGTTCATAGAAGAAATTAAAATATAACCATACACCAAGTAAACGACTACCTTTTGAAAAAAAATATGAAAACAAATTGAATACTCTTTCCTTTTTCACTCTTCTTTGGACGGCGAGAGATAAAAGTCCTGCAAAAATTCAACAATGAAGAAATTTACTGGAACGAGCAAAAGTGAAAATTGGAACAAAACAATAGTGACACATGGCTTTAAGCAATCACAAGTTAACTAGGATTATCCAAAGCAAAAAACAAAAGAAACTATATTGTGGGAACAATATTTTGTAAAACAACCAGAACTGTATAATGTGCAACTGAATTTTCTAAAACAAAATTTTCAAATACAACAATGGGGCCAACAAACACAGGCCTAGAAACCAGAAACAAAACAAACAAAGGGCACACACCCCTTTATTATTCCAACTATAGATAAACTAAAACCCTTTCCAAACCAATAGATGATTTTTATGGTGGGTTGTGATGTGAATGTGATTAGGGTGGGGGATGCAAAATAAAAGTAAAAGTAAAAACAACAAAGAAAACCCAATTTATTAAATTTGATATATAAATGACTAAAAGGCTTATCCTAAACATAACTAACAAGAACAAATTAGAAAAACACTAAATTTTTTATAAAAAAAAAACTAACACTCTCTCTCTCTCTCTCCTCTCAAAGATAAAAAAAATAAATTTTATAAAAAAATAAAAAAATTTTTGAAAGAAAAAAAAGACCAAAAAACTAACTTTTTCAAAACAATGGCAAAAAATCATACTTTTGCACTTCATATTCTTCCAACCTAGTAATGCACCTTAGGAGGTAATAGCCCGGTTGATTCAAGGTACTGTGAGTAAGGAAGAGGGAACACAAAATTACTCTTCGCAAAGATACTTGATTAGATTTTGAAGAAAACAACATATAACGAGAAACAAAACTACAACTTAAAAACATACCTACCCGTTATCGTATTATGAACAAACCAACAATCAAAACCTTTGTAAGTTTTGATCTTGATCGGTTTGCTTTCTTGAAGAAAACGGTTTTTGTTCTTTCTTCACGAGAGAAATTGGTAAGATTGAGTATGATAAATTGAAAGTTTGTAAAACCTTCTCCTTCCTTCATAGTATGATCCTGCTGCTGGAAAAGGATCACAAACAAACACAACTAAAACAAACCAACTATTTGTTATCTCAACCTTTGTCTTTTTATCCCAAAAACAAATGTATACTTTTAATATAAGATATAAAAAATAAAATAAAGAAGGAAAAATAACAATTGGTTTGGGGGTGGTTTAGATATTGTTGTGCTTTTGTTTTTTCTGTTGGGGCTGTGAAAGATCTGGTTGGGTTTTCTTCTCACTTTTTCCTTAAAAAGGGTTTATTTGAAGAAAGTTTGGTCCTACTACTTTTTAAAAACAACTATAACAATTTTATTACTTTACTACCTTAAAAATAAACAATTATATAAAACAACTACAAGAAATAAAATAAAAAATTACAAAAAAAAAACCCACTACTTTTTGAAAAAACCCAATTTTCCATTTTCTTCTATATATATAGTACCCCGTTGTCTTGGCGAGTTTTGGGGTCCAAAAAAGGAGGCAAAAGAGAAAGGCAACCGAAAACCAAAGGAATAAGAACCAAAGCCCCAAATTTATGTTGAGGACGATAAAGGATAATTAAAAATAGAAAAACAAACCAAACGCGCTAATTTGAAAAGAATGGGGGTGTGAAAGAAAAAAGAGGAAACATAAACGGACGCGGGGTACAAAAATTTTTGTTATTTTGTTCTCTCTGGTTGTAGCCCCTGTGTACCAAAGAACAACAAAAAAAAAAAGAATAGTTGGGTGGGGTGGTGTAGTAGTAGTAGAGGAGGAGGGAGGGAGGAGGAGGAGGAGGGGGGAATATGCTATAGAGTTATCATCAGAAAGAGGGAAAATTGTCGAAAAATTAAATTTTAATTTATTTATTTCGGGTAGTCATTTTTTTTCAATAACATTGTCTACCACAAGTTTAGCATCACCTCCGACTGTTTACATTTCTCAAACAACCACTTGAAAAGTCCAACATTTTGCAACGTACAACAGCAATTTGCAAATTACGATATAGCTTGAACACACCAAACTGTAATTAATTGTGCAAATATTTCCCTGTAGTATAAATCCTAAATCATTGCACTGGTGTTGCTCTGGCGAAACCTTTCTCCCTTCTTCTCTTATTAGTTGCAAAGATAATTCTTCTAATTTTTGTTTACTCTTTCTTCTAAACCTCCGAGCTAAGATATAGGGAAACTTTGCCTAAACCCCCCCTGAAAATTGCCTAACTATTCCCGCAATTTAACCCCGTTCCCGACCCCAGGCGAAACCCCCGGCGTTGTGGCTCGGCTTTGGGCCTAACCCCCCCGGATTTGGGTTTTGTTTTTTGGGCGGGGTGTTGCAAAGGACAAAACGGGAAACAAGGCAAATGGGGTAAAGGTTTTAATCAAGCTAACCAACTTGTCCCTGCCTCACGTCTAGCCTCATCTTACGAGTACGAAGATATATAAATGCTGACATTTTTAAGTGCAGTCTTAATCTGCTCGTTGACATCATAAATTCTATCTAGCTGGACGAGATCGACGAAGGTTGAAGGTTGATTTAACACATTATTGAAAGACTGGGGTAAAAAAGTTAATTAAGACTCTAAAATCATGTGATACAATTGTTTAACCTTTAATTAAGACTCTAAAATCATGTGATACCAAATATTGTGATTAATATAGGGGTAAAAACCCAATATAGTACCCAAACTATGGAGAAAAACCCTTTTTGGTACCTACAATTTTTTTTTACCCAAAATGGTACCTGAACTATTGTACAATTACCCAAAATGGTACCTCCGTAGTTAAGTCAGGTACCATTTTGGGTAATGGTCAATAGTTCAGGTACCATTTTGGGTAATGACTCAATAGTTCAGGTACCATTTTGGGTAATTATCAATAGTTCAGGTACCATTTTGGGTTACGGAGGTATCATTTTGGGTAAATGTATAATAGTTTAGGTACTATTTTGGGTAAAAAATTTGTAGGTACCAAAAAAGGTTTTTCTCCATAGTTTGGGTACTATATTGAGTTTTTACCCTTAATAGAGAGAGAGAGAGAGAGAGAGAGAGAGAGAGAGAGAGAGAGAGAGAGAGAGAGAGAGAGAGAGAGAGAGAGTAGCTTGGTAGAAAGCAGTACGTTGTTGTTGAGTTGTGCTACTTGTGCATGTAAAAGCATGAAAGAGGCAAACAGTGAAGAGGTTTACTCCAAGGGAGCCAAAGCCGACCATGGCGCTCCCATCAATGCAAATGCTGGGTTGTTTGGATCTAAAATTACGAGAAATTTTTCCACAAGTCTAACCTCTTTGTTCCCAAAGCTTACCACACAGTAAAATATCATTAACACTTCATTAATTACAAGGGAAAATTTTTAACATGAAAAAACTACAAAGCCTAGCTCTTGTGTCTGTATCATTTTTAATAATTTTACTCTCTCTCTCTCTCTCTCTATCTCTTTGAATGGGATTATGGGGGACAACCTCCAAATCTTAATTGAATAATTGCTAACTTTGTCTTTGTTGCCTTCTTTATTGAGGTTTCAGTCTAGGGTCAGTAAGGTAACTTCATTTTCCATATGTTCTATCTCTCACTCTCTCAGTGTGTAGTGTGTACAAGTGCGGATACTGTATACCGTTTTTTGTACACAGTGTTCAATAAGTTGCTTGTCCTTTCAAGTCCCAAGGTTTTATTATCATCTTTCTCTCTCACCCCTAGCTTTTGTCACCGTTTAGTCACACCTCACAAGTGATTTCTTGTCCCAGCTCCTTTTTACCCTGTTGGGTCTGCGCTTTTATCAAACCAGCCTTGATTTTTGACCTTTCTTTAACCTCTTCTCAGTTCTCACCTCTGTTGGGTCTTCTTTACTACTACTTGGTGATTTTGTTCAATCGGTCTCTGGCTCTCTGCTTCACTCTCCACCTTGTTATTACCTTTTGGTCCTTTCGCTTGTCTCTCCAGCACCGTGTGTGTGTCTATAAAGTGCTGTATACAATAACCCAGAAAAGAAAACTTACCTAGTACCCTCTTCTCCAAGATCATGACAGATCCCTACCCATCTAACTACTTCAATGGTTGGTTCAATCTCAACTTCTCTCCCCCCACATCTTCTCTTCCCTACAGTTTTCATCATCATCATGCTCCTTTCTCAAATTATAACATGATTAACAGCAATAACAATAGCTTTTTCAGTATTCATCACCAATCTTCATCATCTATATCATCATCACCTCCCTCTCCTCCTTTGAAAGAAGCCCTTCCTCTTCTCAGCCTAAGCCCTACAAGAGATCATCAAGATGAATTAGCTGAGGATCATGATCAGCATGCTGATATTGATGATAAGATGATGATGATGAAACTGTTACTGTGGCTTTGCATTTAGGGCTTCCAAACCCTGGCTCTGCTGCTGATTTAATCTCAAGGCTCTCCTCCTCAGAGATCTCATCTGCAGATAAAGAAGATGCTGTGACTACTCCTAATGCTTCTTCAACTGGGTATGCCTCGAACAGACTCAACAAGGGCCAGTATTGGATCCCAACTCCTTCTCAAATTTTAATTGGTCCAACTCAGTTCTCTTGCCCTCTTTGCTTCAAGACCTTCAACAGATACAATAACATGCAGGTATAATAATATTATTAATAAATTCTGTCTTTCATTTCTATCTGAACCACATAAGTACGATTAATTAACTTCTTAGCTAGAGGGAAAAAAGTTTAGAAAAATAAAGTTTTACTTTCTGTTTTTGATCATATTCTAGCTTTTTGATTTTGCTGAGAAAGAGAAAATCCATTCCTACCTGGCTAGATATCTTAATTTGTTTTGTACACTCCTTTTCTAGCTTGAATCTAGTCTTTAACTTTTTATTCTATATACGCTGGAGGAAAAGAGTACTACATGGGTCCTTAGGGTTTTCCCTTTTCTTCTTTGCAACTTTAAATCATGCATTAGTTTCTCTTTTCTTTTGTGTAATTTCCAGTTTGATACTTTATGATGTTATCAGTAATTCAGCACCACTAGCTAGTACTCTTTTTTTCTTTTCTCGATCTCTTTTAAATTTTTGCATGATTTGTGGGTTTTGGGGATTGAAAAAATAAGAAAAAAAATAATAATAATCTACCTGATGGCGGTCTGATCAGTCTCAGAATAAAAATTATGATCACTAGCAGTACCCTCTTTTGTGATTGAATAACACAGCAATTGTGCATTTTGCATCTTGAAGTCTGTGTTCTTAATATCACATATTGGCAGGCTTCAGATGAGACAAAGTAAACAAAGTTGTTACTATGAACAGTACCACTCAAACTTTGAAAGCAAAATCACCTTCTAACTATAGTACTATACTATATATTTTGAAACTGCATACATAATTATACTATGCAGCATACACATTCACCGTGAGCTAGATAGAGTAGTACTAGTAGTTTTGGAATCAAACCCAGTTAAAGGAGAATGAAAAGAAATTCAAACTCTACTCTCTAAGCCATAATTGCTTTATTTTCAAACTCCTTTCTGACCCATGTTTGAAAAAGCACAAATTACAAATTCTAGCTATCTTAAAAGAATCAAATATTCAAAGACATTCACAAGTCTAACTTTTGTTCGATCAATTCTTGCTTTAATTTTCATTCATTAAGGGCTTTTTATGCTTCTTTGCATAATAACGTACGATATTACATATCACCGACCACTCCAACTCATGGCTAATATAGATTTGATTTTGGGTTGGAAACTCCATCCATATGTAAATTAACGAACTATGATCGAACAACTAGTTGATCGGATGTTAGAAATCCCTTCTTTTATAAATGTGACAGAAATATTGACGTTGCTTATTAAGATATATATGTTTGTATATGTAGATGCATATGTGGGGGCATGGATCTCAATACAGAAAAGGGCCAGAGTCTCTAAGGGGAACACAACCCACAGCCATGCTTAGACTCCCATGTTATTGCTGTGCACCAGGTTGCAGGAACAACATTGACCATCCTAGGTCAAAGCCTCTCAAAGACTTCAGAACCCTCCAAACCCATTACAAGAGAAAACATGGGATCAAGCCTTTCATGTGTAGGAAATGTGGCAAGGCGTTTGCAGTGAGAGGTGATTGGAGAACCCATGAGAAGAATTGTGGCAAGCTATGGTACTGCACTTGTGGCTCTGATTTCAAGCACAAGAGGTCTCTCAAGGATCATATCAAGGCTTTTGGACAAGGCCATGCAGCTTATGGCATTGATTGTTTTGAAGAAGAAGAAGATGATGATGCAGTCTCTGAAATCGAGGAAAATGACTCTTGCCGGTGAGCGATGATCACCAAATTGCAAGCGTTCTTGTAGTGTGGTGCTTATGGCTGGGGCTTAATTTACAAGTCATAATTAAGACCCTAAGAATTTGCTTTTGGAAGTTATCTAGCTATATATATGTTCTTTAATTTCTTCCTTTTCTTACTATTTCTAAAAAAAAAAAAAATCCTAGCCTTTTGCTTAGTAATGTAATGGCTCCTAATACATTAAATCATTAATGGCTTCTTAATTTTTGCATCGTAAACACTTGAGGATTACCTCAAATAGCTTACATATATTTCAGTTCTTTCTTACTATCCCTTCAAGAAAAGAGAGATTGATAGAGAATTCTGAGAACCTGATTAGTAACATTGAGAAGGTGAAGAAGAAATTTCCTAATCATGCATTGCCATCATAGTGTTTATAAAGTTTTTGTCCTTACTCCTTGCTTCTTCAACGATAATTCCTTTGGTAATAGTCAACATTTTTTATATAGAGGGTGCAATGAAAAAGATAAAGGTGAAAGTATCCAACTCTTGTTTTTTGGGAACATAACATTAAATGCATGCATGTACATATTAATTAAAAGAAGCTGTAAATCCTGTTCTAATTAAAAAATAAAAAATAAAAAATAAAAAATCCTGTAATGCTAATTAAGTAAATAAAAACATCAGCTAGCTAGCTTTACTGCTTTAGCAGATGATCTGATGCCAATATTTTACCTCGGGTTACATACATAATAGGGTTTCAATACATGGACCAAAAAAGAAATTAGGGTTTCAATAGCTATAACATTTTAAAATTGGGTTTGAATCATGAGACACAATATTTTATACATGTTTTTACTCTTCTTTTAAGCTATTAGATCTAGCTATATATATATATATTCAATGACCATGATTAATTCTCTGCATGATGTGGCAAATTACATGAAATTAATTTTTTTTCTCAACTAAAAAATAAATAATTTTAATTTTAATTTTTTTAATAAATAAAAATCAAAATAAAACTTCATGACCTAACATCTTCTTCGAAAAAAAAATAAACAAATCATCACTCAAATCATTCGCTTCAGAACACCTCCACAATATTCCACAAGAGTATATTGTTGCTTAAAGCTAATGTATAATTTTTTTTATCTTTTTTTTTTCAAATAATTTTTTTTTAGATAATTTTTTCTCCTAAATGAGAACCGTGGGGGTTTGGGTTTCTCAAAAATTTCTCCCCATCATTGGGGGGAAAATTTTTTTTTTATTTTTTTTTTTTAAATGATTAACCCAACCGTTAACCGTCCTATAAAATTTTTTAATATTTAAAGGAAATTTTGGTACATTTTTTCTGTCTTGATTCCACAATGAGAGTTTTCTTAAATAATAATATATTTTTTTTAAAAAATTTGGTTCCATGTCCATGTCATTTGCCACATCATGTAAAGAATTAATCATATTGAATATAGCAAGATCTAATGGCTAAAAGAAAGAGTAAAAATATGTATAAAATATAGAACTAGTACTACTTAATTTTGTAATATTAATAATTGCATACAGCAGAGTAGAGAGTACTAAAGAGGTTGGAAGGGATATAATGGATCTTGATGGCAGCTTTATGATTTTCCAGAGAGAGAGAGAGAGAGAGAGAGAGAGAGAGAGAGAGAGAGAGAGAGAGAGAGAGAGAGAGAGAGAGAGAGAGAGAGAGAGAGAGAGAATGTAGAGGGAGTAGTCAAAGAGAAGATGAAAAGAGTGAAAGCTCTTTCTGTTCTATTGAAATGTCATTTCAAACTGTAAGTATGTACTGTTGGGTGGGATCGATCAGGACTCATTTTATTTGTTGTGCCGGCCATGTCCTCCTCCTTGCTTGGCTCTCTTTGTCTTCTAGGTAGGTCTTGCAAGTATAATGGGATGAGGTAAGTATGGAAGCCTTTGACAGTTATTATTGTTTCATTGTACGTAACTCCAGAGATTTAACAGAACGTAGATACCTGACTGGTAAAAAGTGAATACAAACCACCGTAATTAATTAATCATTTAATTCTCCCTCTCACTCTCTCTCTCTCTCTCTCTCTCTCTCTCTCTCTCTCTCTCTCTCTCTCTCTCTCTCTCTCTGTGTACGTGATATTCTTTTCTAGCTTGTTCTCTTTGTTATGTCCAGTGTTATGTCACAGCACCAATATATCACCACCATTTTGCCCTGCAGCAGTAAAGCATTGAGAGACATGATGGATCCTCTCTCTCTCTCTCTCTTGTAAATTTCAAACCTAATTAGGGCACCACCACCTCACGTGTACTAATCTTAATGACCAAACTCAGTAAAATTTATTGATGTATATATAGAGTACTCATGATCATGATAACTCTTCATTAAGATGATAATTAAGTACAAAACTTAAAGAATACATATATAGCCCAGTATGCCTCCATATTATATAAATGTATATGTTAGCTAGTACTTAGAACTTAGATAGAACTATAGAAGCTAGAGACTAGAGACTACATACTATTAGTATCCTGGCATGCATATTTATCATGACATGGCATGGGCACCAAAAGGTCCAAAAATCTCGATGAAATTAAGCATCTTTATCATTATAATATATAATTACAATTAGCATGGCCAGCACAAAGGACAACCACTTTGTCTCCCAAATATGGTTCTCTATCTAGTGGTTGTCCCCCAAATATGGTTCTCTCGATCTCTCTCTCTCTCTCTCTCTCTCTCATCTTTGTCCCGATCGAGAGATCAGATACCTTGGGAATATTCAACCAAATAGCGTGAATATTATACCTTTGTTCTGGTAACTTGGTAAGTAATCCCCATGCAAAAGTAAAAGAAGAGATCATATATACATATACATATACATATACATATACATATAGAAAGGAAAACTGTATACCTAAAAAAAAAAGTTATCTATCAAAAGAGAAAAACTAATGACCTAAGCTTAGTTTTGTAGATTGACCAAGGCTTGCTGCTCTAGCCCTCGTGCTTTTGTTATCCAGCATCCGGTAGATGTATGATTTTGCTAGGGATATATGGCAATAATGTGGATGAGACTAAAATACTATCTCCATCCCCATTGCTGCTCAAATCCTGCTATACCGGGGATTTCCCGATCCCATTCTCACCCTGAATCATGTAACAACAATTTATTTAATATTCGAGATTTAAAAACATGAAATCACAACCAAAACATCACAAAATAGAAAAGCATGCAATATATATATAATTTACATAACTCCATAAGTATATGATGGACACAACTCCCTGAGTATATGATGGACACAGATTAAATACTGTATCTAGTAATTTCCTCTTAATTAATCTTCTCTGTACGTGGAAATCCCACTTCCTATTCAATTTTAGAGATCCAATTAGTTAAATTAAAAGCTAACTTTTGGAATTAGAGGGTAATTAAAGACAAGACTAGACGGCTTTAGTCCTGATAAGAGCAACTCCAGTCCTAATCAGATGGAGTTGAGATTAGCCAAAAAGACTATTCCTCACATAAGTTGTCAAATTTAAATTTGGCATATCAATTTGACATCTCTACTTGGGATGCTCCAAGGAGAAAGTTTTCCATGGAGCAGCTGTACCAAGTGGCTTATTCGCCCACCAGTCACATAAAGATGCTAGGGGGCCTCATGTTTTGTACATGTTTACAAACTTATACGCGTTTCGATTTTCTATTGGGCAATCCGATAAAATTATTAGTCCGACCGCTTCACTAAGGAGTTTGGTTTTTAATAAAGCAAACTTCTCCTTTAAAAAAAATTAATAAAGCATACTCTAATCTTAATTACCCGTATAACTTTTGTCAAAAAAACTTGATTTTACTAGACAAAACACCTTTAGTCTTTTCTTCTCTTTTGCTAGCTTTGTTTGTTACTCTCTCTCTATCTCTCTAGCTCTCTGGGGCATGCAGATAGGACTATACAGCTTTAATCCCATGTTGAAGTACAGTCTGTGCAGATGAATTTAAATTTTGTTTGTTTCGAAATTAGACTTGCATATTTCCGAGAAATTACAATGATTTCCTCGATGGAAAGCCATGATGATGAGAGTACTGAACAGTGAAGACTGTCCATTTCTATTGACAATTCATGCATTTCAATTCAAAACTATGATGAGTCTGTGCATCGAATCAATCTCGTATGCCCCTTAGTAATTATACGAATCACAACCACTTCTGGGGCTTCTAGCTGTAGCTTCAACTGTTGTGCATTGCATATGCAAAAGTGATCATTAAGTTATGCTACCTTCCTTTTCGATTGTGTGACTTATGGCTTTGATCTCTTTCTTTCTTTCTTTCTTTTTCTTTTGTTTGCAATATCGAAATATTTAAGTGATTCATTTTGTTTTGTTAATTACTTAATTTGCAATATCCAAATATTTAAGCGAATTCATGCATGATAGACTTGTTCTATATACTGTTAGATTAAACACTGTATGAGTCCACGTACCGTTCGTCTTTGTATTTTGAAAGAAGAAAGGATATATTCCACCTATATATTGATCATTTTTTGGTGAATTTGCAAGACTACGTACTGCCATGTCCCAAAACTTTGTGAAACCTGCTGCTAAATTCGAATGAGTGAATGATGGGCAGGTTGAATGTGTGAATATATTTATTTGTCACTCTTCTATATATCGTGACTATGATTGCATGCGGACATGAAATGGTTCTATTTTAGTGTTACGAAAAATCAACAATGGTCGAGACTTCTCAACTTGTCGAGAAAACTATTATCAAGAGTAAAGTTCAAAATGAAAAAAAAAAAAAAACATATTGATGCAATTGGTTTTAGAAATTTTTTAACAAATTAGGATATTGAAGAAAACTAAACTGAATAGCGAGAAATTTTGACATTTGGTTTAGTTCTCTAGCCCCCCCCCGCGCCCCCCACATCCATTCTCATATATACAATTTCATACTCCAAAAGTTGTTGTGGTATGGCTCATCTGAATAGGAATTATTCTCCAGTTAGAACCAATTACAACTTCTCACAAATTGAAGTTAGGAGTGGACGTATGACGTTGTTTTCATCCAAAAAGTTACGACAGTATGACATTATTTGTACGTATATTTCAAATTGTACACTTGGGATGAGATATAAGATATTTTTCATACACCAACATGTATACAGTAAACATAATTTACTACTAAATATGAAGATTTGTTTATGAAGTTTGCTTGCAACAAGTAAAACAGTGCTTTAAAGAAAATTGCATGCCCCATATATCCAACTTTGCTCAATACACACCTCCCCATTTTGTAAAAATTTCTAAACCTCAACAATTGCACCTACCCCTGATTGCAGATTGAGCACCGCCAACCCAACACAGCAACACCACCACGATGGAATAGATATGATACTGTGATTTTCAATGGCCTATTCTGATTGACGTCTATATGAGAAGTCAATAGTCAAGCGCGAGGATGTGCAGCAGTACAGGTGACAAACTTAAAATGGCTGGATGCTAATTTATGTTACTTAAGGGCTTAAGGCTGTAAGGTATGAAGTTGATTTGAATGTCTTTCTATCTTTGGTGGATGGTGTGGTAAGTGCAATAAATTGTATTCAAAGTCTGGTTACACTGTTTCGCCAGCTCCATCAAATCAAATTCAAAGAAGCACAAAGAAAAGGAGCTGAAGTGCATTGAAGAACTCGAGTCTCATAAGTATACTAGTCACTTTACATGTAATTGCAATATTTCTAGGATTTTGCATATGATCAAACTGCTCTCCTTCGGCAACAGTATATCTCCTCTAGGCCGAAACCAAATCGATCATCAGTACTACAGCTATTCAGTGCCAATTACAAGATGCGGGCACCAGTTGAGCCTATCATTTATGCATGGCAGTACAGAAATGTACAACACTGTAAGATAGCTGGAATACAGCTACAAGCTCATCTCCGCAGGTAAGCTGATTTCAAGGAAGTATAGGCTGCAAAACAGGCAAAAAGAAAGTAACATAAAGATCTGAAAGTGGTAGCTGCTGTTTTACATATTTGCATTTGTGTCCTACAAGAATTTTAGAATCAAATTAAATGCCAGTTTTATTATACATTTATGACAATTGATAAGTATCTTGAGATCCTCTCTCACTCTTGATAGGATTAGTACATATTTATGCATCTCTCTCTCTCTCTCTCTCTCTCTCTCTCTCTCTCTCGGAAATAGATGGAGTCCTGAAAGTCTGACACAGGCAAACAGTATCTTCTTTCTATAAGATAATATGTAATGACTGTATTACCTTGCAGACATGAAAGCCATTCCCAAAAACACGGCCTTAATAGCTTGCTTCTGCCCTGCATAATCAAATGCCAAGGGCAGCATCTCATGCAGAGTTAAAAAAGCCATCACTCCACCAACTGTACCACAAAAAAATACACAGGAACTGAAGTCATCACAAAAAGCACTTTTTAGTCATTGAGATATTCAACAATTGTTTAACTTTTCAAACCTGCTCCTAGCAGGCCTTCAAGAATTTCTGGATTCAAGCTGCTTGGGAATAGATAGGCTGTAGCATTTGCACACATCATTAACCCGGAGAGGACCAAAAGTTTACATTTATTAGGGAAAACCTAATAGATACTGATTCTATGCATATCAATTAGCATCTTTGATTGAAATATTAATCCATACCTGATTGAAGTTGAATGGCTTAATTAGACTACTCACTGGATAGAGTTGTTACAATTTTTCCAACTAGAAGAGTTGATACAACTTTCCAATACTAAAGTTCATTAAAAATGTAATAGTAACAGATAACACAAACAAATAGATAACAGAGATAAAAATTGGGGGAAATAGCTTACACAGTAATGTGAATATTATAGATGCATCTATCTTTTTCAAATTTAGGTGGGGCCTACTTAAGTAAATTACTCAACTTCTAAACATATCAATATCCCTACAAATTTCAAAATTTCATTGGGGACAGTTGCCTCCATTCTACCTATTCCAAACCCACACTTGCCAATAACAATGGTAAAAAAACAATGATATCTCAAGGGTTCTTGTATCAGATGACATACCTACAATTATAACACCCAAAGGCTCAGCAAAACCAGAAAGTGTTGCCAATTTGAACGCCTGCCATTTGCTGGGACATGTAGAAAAACCCACCATTTAACAGTTTAGGTATAAATGATTTTCTGTCCATTGATAAGAGACTCATAAAGTATATAGTATATAGCCTAATAGCCCAACATAAAAGTTATGACAATGTTATTGCTCTGGAAAGTGAAAATTGCTTAGAAGACATGTCCACAAATGGACGCGATAGGATTTTTCCCATTGTTTATGAAAAAATTTTAATAATTATGTTGAAATCCTCTGCTTCTGAAGTGAGATAATTTTGCATCCAATTTTCAAACTAATACCGTTGACATCAGTAACCTAGCTAGTTACCAAACCATGACCGACATTACCACCAATACCTATATCACTCCACAACCACCACTCCCCTCCATCAGCACACAGTGAACAATCACAAACATCATCTCCTCCAACACCGACAGAGTTGCTTTAACAGCCCATATACAACCAGACTAGAAGTAACTCCACTTTTTAACAGTCACCACCATAGTAGTTACCCTCAACATCATTTTTACCTCTACCACTACCTTTTTCAAAAATATGGTTGTCTGTATTCCAGCTTATCAAAGATACTTTATGCTTATTTTAAAACTGAACCAGATGATGGCTGCATAAATTCGCACCTCTGTGTTGCAAAGTAGACGGGTAGTGCAACAGCAACACCCTAGAAAAGGGAAACTTGTCACAAGATAACAAAAATAGTTCTACAACAGTATCAGCTAGACTACACTACTATTTCGAGACTATACCTCTGGGATGTTGTGTAAGGCAATGGCCAAAGCCAAGTTGACACCAACACGAAGGCCCTACAAAGTATTATGGAACAAGCACGAAATGTATATGAACAATAAGCATCATAGCAATTATAGTTATCAAACAGATATCTTCAACCACTCTCACTACATTTAGAATCACCAATCCCATATCATGAAAAGACTATGCAAAAGAGAACATGCTAAAATAATGAGTGCATCGAGCACAAATATGCAATTTCAACTGACGTATTAACAATTAAGCACATGCAAAAAAATTGTCATGAAAAGAATAAAGCATATAAACCAGGATTTGTAAGCATATAATAGTTAAACTCATTTTAGACAAGAAAAGTACAATAGTATTTATCAAAACATTCCCAGGCTACACACTGCAGCATCAGAAGATAGGCTTAAGTGAGTTTCTTTAGAAGCTACAAGAAGCCTATGACCTTGATGCATATGATTTGGGTCATGACGAGTATCAAACTGTTGTATAGTTATCATTACAAGTTAAATAAATGGTCAGATAAACCACGTGTTTTATGTTCAACAATGTTAATACAAAACAGAAAAAATTGCATCAATATTGCACTTCAAGAATAAAAGAACTGTGATCGTTCAAGAAGACTTTTCTTCACACATAATCTAAAAATAATTTATGTAAAATCAAACACACAACATCAAATTCAAAGTAATATAAGCATGACTTCATCTATCTAAGTAAAATGTGAATTAACTCAATACACCAAGAACGATACAACTAGAAAGGGGTACCTTCATTGATCCAAGGAACACTGCCATTCCTTCAGGAAAGTTGTGCAAACTTATGCCTGCAATGACATATTATTCCACATTAGAGGGGATAGACTACAAAAAATAAGCATACTGCTCAAACATTTGCTCAGACTTTATACTCAAAGGGATTAAAATTAAACTCCAGAAACTCAAAAAGTATGCTACAAAACAATTGAAAACTTTCAAAACACAAATATGCAAAACACCCTTGGGCCTTGGGGTGTGATGGGGAAGCGGTAGGTCATAGGTTCATTTTTCTTGTATGGGGAAAGAACGAAATGGAAATAGACACAAAGCACAAATGGCCTTTTTTCCAATTATAGCATTGAGTACCAAAATTTTGATTATGAATGCAAACTTATATACTAAAACTTTTAATTCCACAGGTAACTTCATATTAATTTTGTATTTCAATTCAAACACCAGTCTGGGAAGGTAGGATAAACCATCTCAAAAAAGTCATACCTATTGCTGTAACAATCCCACTGAATAAAACTTGACGGCGATGCTTTTTCAGAGTGTCTTTTCCCCCTTCATCCCCGCCTTTCTGTTGTTAAGCATATTTTCACACAGTCAAACATGCCTTCAATATTCTGGGTAAAAGTATAATGCCCATTATTTACAAAATGCTAAATTAGAAGTAGAAAGGATCATCAGTACCTTTTTACTTCTCACATCTGAACTGGGAGCAAGGGATGGTTCCGGAATAAAATTGGCGATTACAGCAAAGAATATGACACCAGCAAAAAACTGCACTACCAAGAATTCCAAATCCGATCTTAAAGCAAACATGAACAATCCATGTACTGAAATTCAAATCAGATGAACATTTGAAGTACACGGCTTACCCATAAGTTTGCTTTTAAAAATCCAATTGAATTTATAGCATTGTGAGCCAAATCTAGAAATGATATGCTTAGCATCAGACCTGCCGCAAAACCCTGTAGAGAATATATTTAGAGGTTAGATGGATCTTGCACAACCCTATGCACATCCTGACTATACATCAATTCCAAAGGAACAGTATATTGTCACAAATATTGTTTGAAGAATATTTTCCAAGTTAAACAATAGCAGTTAGATTTCTAGTAGACTAAACATTTCAGCAAGAGAGAAGTGAATCTTAAACAATTAGATGAGTTCATTCTTTGGAAGCAAGAATTTCTGCATCAAAAATGAATATAATTCAGCGAATGCTAAAACTTTCAGAATTGATCACCTGTAAAAGCCCAAGCATCTTCAAATTGGGAGCCTCATTAAGAATTACGAAAAGAGCACCTGTTCCACATTCCAAAACTATGATTAGACTCCAGAACAGAAGCACATCAACTAAGCATATAGGTGAACATCAGACGAAATGCCAAGAGAACCACAAATCAAAAGCCTATTTCTTACTACAAACAATGCGAAACATTGGCCTAGAAAACAATGGAAACACATCTCAACAACGCTTTCATTACAAATTACACGACTAGACCCAAAGTTCACAACTTTTCCCGGAAATTCAAAAGTTTAGAAGCCAACTCAAACAGTGGAGCAGCAAAATTACCAATATCAGGCTTCTATCTATCTTAAACTCAACAAGACAAACCAAGAAAGAAACTTTAAGCAAAAGCAACCCACGTAAGAAATACCCAGAAGCAAATCTGGACAAACAAATACAAAAACAAAGAAATGGGATAATTGGAACTCGAAAATACTGAATTGGGTACGTGAACGAATAAGCGTAAGGTTCAACTCACCGAGAGAAGTACTCAATCCACCCACAAGCGAGAGTGCGAGAGCCACCAAGACCTGAGAATCCATGAAGGGCTTTGACCACCCAAAGAGCTCAAATCGTGGGTTGAAAAGAGTTTGACGGAGAGTGACTGAGGAAACAGTGACTACACTAAAAATGGGGAATTCCGAGCTAAATATATATAGGGGGAGGGAGGGAGAGAAAGTGAGAGAGGGAATTTTGTGTTGTTTTATAGTGGAAGAAAGAGATGTTTGAATGGGTGGTCCAAGCAACTGTTAGATTAGTGCAACCAAGTTTCCTTCTTTGCAGTCTTTATACCTAACTTTGTATCATCAACTCATCCTCACCCTGCTTCTTATAATCTTAGGTGATACTACGCCACGAATCATGCCTCAATTATAATATTGTGGAAATTCTACCATACACGGTTATAATATTCTACCACATGCCTCAATTACCTAACATGTCTCAATTAATTATTCTTAATTATTATATTTAATAGAGTTAGGTCTAAGCCCAAGTCCGGCTCGTTTATTGACCCGACACAAAGCCGGTCTGGCACAGCACGATATGGACTCTGGCCACGAGCTCGGCCGAGTCTAGTGTATTATTAGAAGGACTAGCTCAGGCCCAACCCAATTATTAGATTTAGCCGCCTTACCACTGCCTGAAGCTCGGACAGGCCTACCGGCTCGCCACGTTTGACTCCTTTTAAAAACGTTTTAAAAATTACTTTTTAATTTGGAAAATTTCAAATATTTCAAAGTAATACTAGTTCTGAAAACTCGAGAAAAAAAAATTCCGACTATCTGAAAGTTCTAAATAATTTAATCTGAAAATTTTGAAATTAGAATTAGAACAACATATATTCAAGCGCAAACATTTTCAAAAAGCATATATCCTCAACTCAGGATATGAAAGAGATTTTGCCTTTCTTATTGAAATTTTTTTAATGACCTGTTTGACAATTTGGGACCAAAGAAATAAGTTACTATTCCAAAACAAGCATTCAAAAGTTATGGAAATTGCTTTCAAGGTTAAATCCTTTTTACAAGATTTTTGGAATGCTCATAGAATTTCTCTAAAAAAAATTAGAAAAAAGCATGGTTTTTTAATAGGATGGTCTCCTCTTCAAAATGATAACATAAAGTTAAACTTTGATGGGTCAGTCAATCAAGTAGGTAAAATAGCAACAAGTTTTGTCATTAGAAACAGTCGTGGTTCTATCCTAGTAGCATGATCCATTCCAATTGGTTATGCTTTTGTTCTTCAAGTTGAAGCCTTGGGACTTCGTCATGATTTGATATGGGCGAAGATACTTGGTTTAGATAATATCCAAGTTGAAAATGACTCCAATCTTATTATCAAGATGATCATTAGTCAATATCATATTCCTTGGAAAGTCTCTTCCGTCATTCAGGATATTAATTATCTAAGCGCAAACTTCAGTAGCACCAATTTTCACTATTGCTTTCAAGAGGCGAATATGATAGATGATCGTTTGGCCTTCTTTGGTCATAAGCTCCATCACAATAGTGCTTGGTTTCATAATTTTCCTTATGTGTATCTCTTAGACTTTTATATTTGATACTATAATGTATAAGATCACTCATGGAGTCGTGGATCTTCTATTTAATGTTTTCTTTTATTAAAAAAAATTGTATAAAGAAATAAGCCCTTTAAAGTCTTTCCATGACCAAAAATTACTTGATGGGAAATGATACGAATAAAAAAAAACTGATCATATGTTTTTTTCGAGTTAAAAATAAAACCTTTCTTCTGTGCCGTAGTCGTCGTCCGCTCGAAGCTTCTTCCTCCTCAGCAAAATCGAGAGGTTCGTTCGTTAATCGTTATAACACAGAAGGAAGAAAGAGAGGCTGCTTCTCCAAACCCTCACTCTCTCCATTTTCCTACCAAAACCCCAATGGCCACTCGCCTTGCCCTCCGCCTCAAATCTCACCTCCTCCGCAACACTACCGCCGTCCCCCCTTCCCTCATCCACCGCCGCCCCTACACCAAATCTCCACCGTCGATCTTCTCCTCACTCTCCCAACTCCAGCCACAGCCACAGCCACTCCCACCCACTATCCAATCCTTCGCTCTCCGCTTCCTCTCCACCTCCCGCCGCGGCCCGACCCGGCCCAAACCCGTCGACATCGGGGCCCGCGCCCGCCAACTCCAGGCCCGACGCCTCTGGACCTACGCCCTCACCTTCAGCTGCATCGCCGGCTTCATCGTCATCGTCCTCAACAGCTTCCAGGACCAATTGGTCTTCTACGTGACCCCCACCGACGCTCTCGAGAAATACTCCACAAACCCTAGCAAGAGCAAGTTCAGGCTCGGCGGTCTGGTTCTCGAAGGCAGCGTCGTCCAGCCGGCATCGTCGCCGGAGATGGAGTTCGTAATCACCGATCTGATCACAGACATGTTGGTCCGGTACAAGGGCTCTTTGCCCGATTTGTTCCGGGAAGGTCACTCCGTAGTGGTGGAGGGGTTTGTGAAGCCGTTTACGGATGAAGTTCGCAAGGAAGTGTCTACTAAAAGCGTTTCGGAGAAGGCCAGGACTGGGGAGTGTTATTTTTCGGCCACCGAGGTTTTGGCAAAGCACGACGAGAAGTATATGCCCGGAGAAGTTGCGGCGGCGATCGAGAAGAATAAGAAGACGCTTCAGGAGGCCAAGGCCGCTGCTGGAGGTGGAGAACATGTGGAGGCCAATGCCGGCAGTGAAGCTGATGGAGGACTTGCTAAGAGCGCTTAGATTGATGGGTATGGGTTAAATTTTTCATCTTTTTAGTCGTATTTCATTTTTGTGTAGTATATATAGGTTGATTGGAGAAATGGGTTATACTTGGACAATTGATTAACGTTTAGATGAGGGAATAGGCATTGGAGTTGAGGAAGAGAGATAAGATTTTGAAAGTTTTAGGCTTTAAAGGTTCCAGTTTTGTTGTTGTAGTGTGATATATCTATTGGCGAATTCAATAGTGTTTCACTTCAATTTAGTAACAAATAACGCCATTAATTGGGAATGGCAAAGTGAATTGAAATTCTTGGCAGGTTTTGTACCTGATACTTGCGTCAACCTTGAGTTTTACATCAGTGAATTGTGTTCAGTTTGAATTTTGTGGTGTAATTTTCAATAAGATACAATCATTCTTCTGTTATGAATTGTCTGAATAACTTGTTATCTGGGTGTTCTTTTGGTTCTATGGAGCATTTGTGGTGTTCTGTTGTGATGAATTGTTGAAACCATCTTAGATTAGACTGAGTTGCCTTTCAGAAGATTATAAATTTGCTTCTTGTGAACCCTGCTTCCTATCTCTCTATGTCAAAACTCTAGTATATTGGAGGTACTATGCACTACCTGTCATAAGAGGTCGGAGTTTAGACCCATTGCAAACCTAGAACTCAAACATTGCTGGCATTCGTTGAATTAGATGTTCAATGATTTGGTCATTGGTTTTGAGGAAGACAGATTTTGGAAATTTGAGGCTTTGATGGTTCCAATCTTCTTGTTGTACGGTGATAGTGAGATCTTATTTGGTCAATTAGTAACAAATAATGCCATTAAGAAAAGCCAATGGGAATGGTGTCGGAAATTGAAATGCCTGGCAGGTATTGTATTTGATAGTTCTGATTGATATGCCTTTCAGTTGTCACTACTTTTAGCTAATTTTCTGCTTGAGCATTTCTTTCCTATCCATTGTAGATGGTGAATGCTTTATGTACTAGTGTTGTGAACTTCTGCAAGTATTTACAATGTGTTTCAGATTTGCAGCAGCTTCTTTTTGTTGTTATTTGTATGTGATTCTGCTGAACAATCATCTTCCATATGACAAATCACCTCGCATCTTAGCCTCAAAATTTCAATTTACTTTGCAAGCATATGATCAAAATACTCATAGACTATGTTGAGGCTTGTCTACTCTGCTAGACCATTCTTGGTGGCATCTTTGAGGCAATCAATCTTGGTTGCCAAAGATATGAAATAGAAATCCAAAAATGGCAGACTCATCTCAGACTAGTGTGTATTAATAATGTAGGAAGGCAATATAAAATCCAAGTGTACTGATAATGTAAGAAGGCAATATAACATCCATAACAAATGATTAGGTTATATTGAAGAATAGCAAATACAGTTCCACAAACATGATGTAGCAGAGCATACCATCAAACCCAACTCACCTCGGAAAGAACACAAAAGATAACTCATAGTAATTATATTCATATACGTATATATATAGCAGTCTCAAAGTCGAATCTCTCTAGTGCCAAAGCAGCGCAAGGAGAGAGATGAACAGCGAGGAGCAAACAAACACGCCCGAAAATGTGACCGGAATTCCAGCTCCAGCATCTGGCGAAGGTGATGGAGCAAATGCGGTGTCCTGGGCTGTGACGGAGACGAGCACCATGGCTAACACCATCAAGAAAAGAGCTTTGCAGATGCTAATGCTAGCCATTTCAAAGGAGAATGAACTCTGAAAACTTATGAAGAGTGAAGAGAGTCCAAGTAGGTTGAAGAAGAGTGAAGGAAGATGTGTTATGAGACTGCACCAGAGACTCGTTATGCATTTATAGGCCTCAAGGTTTTCATTTTTTTCAGTAATTAGAATTCAAATTCAAATTAAAAATGGAGTACCAGGTTGGGTAACGTTTCTCTTCCGTTTACGCCTTGTGGTCCCCAGTCAAAGAAGACGATATGCCAGCCGTTTGTTCCTTTCTGAAGTCCCACAACGGCTCTCTTGGTCGGTCAGTTGGGTCTTTTGTTGTACCTGCAGCTAAGGCTTCGTTGTCTTCAGTAAAAATGGGGATATCTGGGCCGTGTGTTCAAGAAGTGAGAAGGATCAACGGACTAGGATTTGAGAAATTAGCAAGAAATAATAATAATTATAATTAAGTTTCCAGTTTAATGGTGTAGTTAGTGGTTATGATGAATGATGATAAGTAAAGTGAGGTTGATTATAGTGGGATCACTGCAACGCATGCCCACTGTTTTAAGGTTTTGGTTCACAGAAAAGTCAGAATTGTTGCATTTTCAGTATTGTTTCGTAGTAATAAAAGCATTAGGAGAAAGAGAGATTTGAATTCGAAATTCAAGGTGTAGGAGTACTTTTAAACACTAATGAAGTACGAATGAGAGGTTCGTGACTTCTTTATTGGGCTACACGACATGATAATATTTAGATTTTGAGTCTCTTTTGTTTAACAAATATATTCGATTGCTTGAGCTATGGCGAACCAAAAATAAGGTGATTTTACATATGATATAGTGACTAAATCTATCGCGCCCTTGTCTGAATGGGTCTCTATGTGCATGATAGGGTTAGTGTAAAGGTTCAAGTATCATATATATTACTGATCGAACTGGATGAAAACTGCCTTCTTCTGAGAGGGTAGATGGAACAAGAAAGCTAGATTTGAACCATCGAAGGGTAAATTAGTTGGAGTTTTTTCCCTAGAAAAATAACCAAATTAATGCTTAAAATTGCTCGATCTATGGCACGTTACTTAGATATCTTATCCCTTATTTTTCTAATCCACATATATATTTACATTCCCTTTTTCTGACCATAATATATATTGACGCCTAGCCTGCTCCTCCTTTGGATTCGTATACACAAATCACATTGGTATAATGTAATCTTTGACATATTCCTGATCTGTTACACCCTTCTCGCTAGGCTAGCCGTTGTTCATGCAAACTCAAACCAGAACCACAGAAATCTTCCAACCACAAAACTGAACCCAACAGATTCATTCCAATAATGTCCCGAGACCTCCATGGTTATAGCTATATATACCTCCCATCACCGCCCCATTTTCCTCAGGACGCATCTGCAGAGTAACACACAAAGAACAAACAATCCAACACATTTCAACGCGTGTGATCGATCGGTTGAGTCATTCTCTCTTCGAGTTTTCTCGCCAGTCGATCGATCACATATATCCATCATCATCATGGACATGAAGAAGATTTCCTTCGCTGTCCTTGTCGCCGCCGTCTGCATGACCGCGGTCATGGCCGCCGGAAAGGGAAAGCCCGCAGCTGCCGCCACTACAGTAGCCCCAGCAGCTGGTGCCTCTGCCCCTGCCCCAGCTCCTACCACCGAAGCAGCTGCTTCCGACGCAGCCGCTCCTACCACCTCTATCGCTGAGGCTCCCACAGCAGAGGCACCTTCCTCCGCCGCCAGCACCGTAGTTGGGTCTTTGGCCGGAGCTTCACTCGTGTCCTTCTTGGCCTTTTACATGCAGTAAATTAATGATTCAAAACGTACAGTAGAGGAAAGAGGAGGAGATGAAGGCTATCGATCGGTTTGTTTGGGGTTAAAAATATGCATGTAGTCCTCTCTTTTATGTTTCTTTCAGGGTGTGTGCGTGTAATATAAACTGCAATAAACGAATTGAAGATAGCAAAAAAAAAAATTCGCGCGCGAAAATTCCATCCATCTGCATTTACGTTTATTTGTTTTTCAGTCACTTACGATTCACCAAATAAGGAAATAATCACGCATATAATTGAATCGATCATGTGCACACAAAATGAGTGAATTTATCTCTCATTCTTCTATCGTGACTATGATCATTGGCATGCATGGAAGTATTCTATTATTGTAGCTAGGCTTACATTAATTATTGGGAGCTTTCCCAATAAAGACGTATTTGAAGGTATTTGCTCACTAAGGATTGTATTGTAGTGGAAAAGACTAGAATAGGTTTTAAGTTCAAACAATTTACTCTTTCTATCCTTTGCTGACATAAGCATGAATAGTACCATGCAGTAATTAGAATCAAACTTTCAGAAGCTAGCCTTCAACATGTCATTTCACCTAACGGCCAACTGCCTAACTGGTTACTCAAGGAACACTCTTAGATTTTTCAACGATTAACACGTTCTATAATTCTAACACGCTTTTGAAAGAATTGAACAAATGATCACGTAAAAAGTAAAGGTATTTTCCGTATCGCGGATAATAGAATAAAAAACATATATTTTCGTCGCAGTTTATTTATTCAAACAAATCAACTAGAACACTTTAAAAATAGATTTAAATACAAACTACTTGAAAAGACTTTAACGACTTCTGATGTTTGAAATAGGAAAAAGGGGGGGGTTTGCTGGGGTACTGTTAAGTTCTTTGGGTGTTTTGGGGCCCTCTGGGGGGGTTTGGCGGAGGGGGGTGGTTCTTTACGTGTGGGGTTTGGCGCGTGGCGGTTTCTACGTTCTCTTCTTTTTCTGTTTAAAACTTGGGTTAGTTGCTTAGATGGGCTTATCTGGGGGATTTTTTTTCGGCTTGGGTTTTGCTTTGAGGGTTGATTTTTGCCTCTGCTAGTGACTGCTAGCGCTATATCATTGAACTCCGGTTGTTCGAGAGGCAAAGCAACTCTTGAGGGGTTGGACTAGGGCGTGCCTGGAAACCGATTGAAGCTGGGCGGGCCACGGGCTAAATTTTCACTCTGACAACTTGCTTTTTTAGGTTTATTTAATTCGGCTTTCCGCTCTATAGCTCCTGTATGCAAGTTCGAATTTGGTATAATCCGTGCATGAGAGAATGGACGTTTGCTTTATCGCCATTTTACACCCGGCTATTTTACGGCTAATAGGTTCTCAATCGGGCGTGGCCTTGTTTCCACCTTTACGCCTAGGAACTCCCGCTTTTTTTTACTCCGGCTGGAAAGCGCAGACGGTACTCGAGTAATATTTTTTAGCGGCTCCGACGTGAACTACTGTAGAGGGCGCCCGGGATTTTCTATTCTCTCTTCGCTACCTTGGCTTGGGATTATTAGGTTTGAAACTAGTTGACAGCTGGCAACAACTAGCTTCTCTAGCATATATTCTTAGCTAGATCACAGTACTTTCGATCATAGTTGGTATGAGTTAGTCTAGCTTCATGATTAGATAGTAAACGGCCAATGGGAGCTACTCTGACTAGTAGTCACGACAAATGAATTCCATAGACTGGCAGAGACATATGTCACGAGATCGCGGACTTCTCCTCATACTATAGATAGTGTTCTTCTCAAGCTTTATTCCTATGCCCCATTCTCCTTTGAGATAGCGGAGAGAGGTAACTGTACTCTTTTTATTTCTATGGCAACTTATTAAACTTTAAAGATTTATTTTGGGATGCGGAGAATCCCTGAGGAATATCGTTTTATAACAGACTCTTCCTAATTGACAATACATTAAGCTTGACCGAGAAACTTTCTAGAGGACGTTCAGCTATGCTTTCTGCCACAGCTATATTCCAAGGGGCTGGTAACTTCCTGTGAAGTAAATTTACTAGATTTGTATCATCTAGCTCTCCAATAGTACAGTAGTACTGTTGGAATTCATTCAGATATTCTTCGAAATATCCTATGTCACATATGGACAATTTTTCAATATTTATTCTAGCTACTTTCTTAGCTTGATCATCATGGCTAGTTACACTGCCACAGAATTGTTCATAGAACGGTACAGCAAATTCGTATGGATTTTTTGAATTTACTATCTGTTCTAACCAATTTTTTCCTCTTTATGTTTCTTTAAACATGAGGTAAATTTTTTTTGCAATTCCTGTAACGGTTGCCTCATAGACCACTTGTAGGTCTTGGGGTTCTAGTTTTCCTAAGGTTAGGGCTCCCATTAGAAAGAGACTCTCAGCCCATTGATCTAAGGCTTTTCTTTTGTCTAGAGCTTTCTCTAGTTCTAACCATGTTCCTTGGGTAGTAACTGGAACTCTTGGTATGTTATTTTCAGGAATATATCTCTCGGAGTTTCTTTCTCCTTTCTTACCCGTAGGGCCTTCCCTTATCGGAAGTTTTATCTTTCCATCTCTGGTGATGGATGCAGTATTCGTTCCTGAACTTTCTCCTATTTCCATATTTTGGAAAGGTTGAGTTTTTCGTTCTTTTTTCTTTATGTTGAAATTTTCTATTTCTTTAAGAAGCTGTTCTAACCTTTCTAGGTTTTTACAGTTTTCTGCTTCTTCATAAAGCTCATAAAGCTTGTCAGACCTTAGCATTTTTGCTGGTCGGTGGAGTTCTAACTCGAACTCATCTTGTTCATCTAGATAGGACTTAGTCTCACTGCTAGACGTTTCTCTTACAGTGTTACTCCTTCTGAGATTTTGAAGTCTAAGGTTTGGCAGACTTCTATTTAATTCTTCAAGGTTCACATCACTTTTTCTGTGACCTTCGAATCTTAAACTGATATTACCAGTTTTCTTGTCTTGATAAGACTTAGCCTTTGCATTTTCTGGTTGTAACTTTGGACCAGAAAGTTTCCATTCTATTGGAAATGTTACTTCATTCCAAGTCACTTTCTTTATCTGCTCTGAGCAGTTTCTTGGATTTGTGATGAAACCAGTAGTGATACCAGGGATGTTTGAAATTTTTGTCCTTGGTTCTACTGTAGTACCCATCAACTTATAGTAAACTCTATATACTATTGCAAGCTCTTGCATGCCTTCTTTCATGGCAATGCCATCTGTCTTTACTCTTAATCTTAGAGCGTGAGTAGCGTCTTTTAGGCTGGTAGAGAAGTTCGGAAAACAATTGAAGTATGCAATTTGGTTGCATAAGGAAGCTTCAAGTGTTCCTAACAGACTTTTTTGGAAATCTGCTATTCTATTGTCTTGTAGGACACATAGAGCCGAACAATCTATGCCTTCTCTGGCTAACAATTTTATGCCTACTTGGACTGCTCCAATATGCATAAATTCATATTTTCTTTCTCTTGCTCTAGCTACTTCACTAGGCGTTATCATTAGGAGATCTGTTTCTCCCGTATTTGCTGGAGTAGTGAACTCAAGCATTTTGAATTGATGGCTATCTAGCAATTCTAAACTTCCTCGTTTATATATTTGTCTGAATTCAAATTTTGGAATTGTAGAGTTTTTTACTCTATCTTCAATTTCATTGAATTCAACTTCTTCAGCATTTACTAGCTGTACTTCCTTCTTTTTCTTGAAGATGCTTAGCATCTTGATATTTCTTGTAGTTTCTTTAGTTCCTTTTAGAACTTTGGATTTTTCAAAAGATATTTTAGTCAAGCTTGTTGACTGTTCTATATCCGGCATACTGAATTTAGTATGTATAGGGTTTTCTAACGGTTTGAAAGCGTTAGATTTTACAGATTTTTCTGTATTTTTGGGTAAGAGAACTTGTTTCTCTTTTTCTTTTGATAGAGTTTCTACTAACTCTTTTAGTTTTTCTACCTTCGTTTCTGGAAGGGTTTTGATATAATCAATTTTTTCTTCCAATTTGGTTAATTGGTTGATTATACCTTGAATAATTTCTATGTTTTTAGAAATTTCTTCTATTACTTCTTGATGACTTTCATCAATTTTTGTGAATAGAGAATTTAGTTTCTCTATTATTACATCAGATGTCGTTCCCATCTTGGGAATTCTTTGAGCTAAAACAAGCTCTGATACCAGTTAGACTGCGGATCTAACCAATGCTCATAAAGTCAAGCTGTTCTTTATAAACATCAAGAGATTCTTTAGCTTCTGACACTCTTTCTTGAGCGTTTACAATTCTGAGTAGAATAGACAGGTAGTTTGGAGAAGTAGGTGGCGTATTGTCACGAAGCCACTCAAGATCTTTTAATTTCTTTCTTTCGTACTGTAGTTCTTCTACAGAATCTTTGCAGTATGCCAATAGATCTGCTCTTGTTAGCAAAAGACCAATACGGTTCATCAGGCTAAAAGCCTTTCTAAGAGAATTTCCACTTCTCTTTTTTCTTTTTGAGAATTTTCTATAATCTTTTCTAAAGTTAGGATTTCTTTTTCAAGAGCTAACTTTTGTTTAGCTATTTTCTCCGGACTACTAGTCCTGATGTTCTTTATCATAAACTGCTTGCTTTCAATATCTTTTTGAGCTTTTTCAATGAACTGTCTAATTTGTTTTAATTTTCTTCTTTCAGAAATTGTAAGAATATAGTAAAGTGCTATTGTAAGAATATGAGGGAAATAACTGTTTACCTTCGAGTATTGAGGATAGATCTTAGCTGTACCTGTTTATAACAAATAAACTCATAGTATGGGCCCACAACGCTCCGCCAATTTTTGATTTTTATAAGATAGAATAGGTTTTAAACATAGAAGTTGAGTGAAAAGGGTAGAGATGGTATTTAGAAAATACTTGGGGTTTAGGGGAAAAATGTGTGAACAGTAGGACCTATAGGGCATTTCCCTTTAATTATTACTGAAATTTAAGAATGACATGTAAGGCGGTGAATTCGAAGATATTGAGAAAATGTATAGCAATTAATGATCGATTAATGGATGATTAGAAAAATTTCAGAAAATTGGAATATTGGAGAAAACTAAATTGAATGGTAAGAAATGAAAATCGTCCATGTTGAACACTGTTACAGTATTTATCATGAAGTTGATTTAACAAGTTATCTCCAACCTGTTCAAATTCAACATGTTATTGAGAACTCATCAAGGGCTCATGGCAGCACAACATTTTGACAACTCATAGGGTTCTTTGTTTTCACAGCCTCTACTATTTAGTTTAGTATAAAAAACGTTTTGTGAAGGCCATAGAAAGCCACCCACGCGAGGCCATAGAAAGTCACCCAAGCAAGGACAAAGGAGACCAGTCGAGCGAGGAGACCACCCAAGCGAGGCAATAGAAGGCCAGCCGAGTGAGGAGACCACGCAAGCGAGGCTAACTATGGCCAATTTTGACGGTCCAACCACGAGATTTCACTAAAAATGATGTTCTAACACTGTGGAAAATAACCTAAATTTTTTCTCCAATTTTGTTTTTCACCCAAAATTATGCAATTTTTGCCAAATATCGCATGTTCTTATCTTTGTACCAAAATCTTACCACCCTCAAATCATAATTTTTAAGAACTTCTCGAACTAACAGAAAGCAAAAATTTTGACTCATTTTTTTTTACGATTTTTCAAATACGAAAAACTAGAAAATTCAAAAAATAAAAAATAAATGAGGTCATAGAAGGCCAGCCAAGCGAGGCCAAAGGATGCTTGCCAAATGAGGCAAATCGAGACCACCCAAACGAGGCCATAGAAGGCCAACCATGTGAGGCCAAAGGAGGCCACCCAAGCGAGGTCAAATAATTAAGGCTAGGCCACCGAAGCGAGACCATAGAAGGCCAGCCAAGCGAGGCCGAAGGAGGCCAGCCAAACGAGGCCAAGAGAGGTTAAAGAAGGCCACCCAAACAAGGCCAAAGGAGGCCACACAAGCGAGGTCAAAGGTTGGCCACGCAAACGAGGCTAACCGTGACCAATTTTGGCGGTCCAACCACAAGGTTTCACTCAAGAATGATGTTCTAACACTGTGGAAAATAACCCCAATTTTTTTTTTCAAAATCATGATTTTTCACCCAAAACTGTGGATTATAACATACGATTTTCTCAAAAATGTGGACTATATATAGTATACAAATTTTCACCCTAAACTCAAGCATGATATTCTAACATTGTGAAAAATAACCTCAATTTTTTCTCCAATTTTTTTTTTCTTTCAAAATCATGATTTTTCACCAAAAACTGTGGACTATAGCATACGATTTTTCAACCTAAACTCAAGAATGATGTTCTAACACTGTGACAAATATTTTCAATTTTTTTCCCTTCAAAATCATGGCTTTTCACCCAAAATTGTGGTTGGGGACTATAGAACACATTTTTTTGCCAACAATCGCATGTTCTTATTTTCGTACCAAAATCTTACCACATTCAAATCATAATTTTTAAGAACTTCTCGAATTGACGGAATACCAAATGAGTGAGTTTATCTGTGATTCTGAATTCTCTCATGACGATATGTTTATCGGCATAAAAATGTTCAATTTTCAGTGATAGATTACATGGAGTTTCTATTAAGAAGTACGTTGGTGAGTATGGAGCGATATGGAGATAAAACATATGAATTTCATTAATTAATTACTCAGAAATTTAGAACAAAATGGGGTATTGGAGATAACTAAATTGAATATATAGCAACTTCCCCCCCCCTTTTTTAAAAAGTGGGGTAAAAAAAATTTTTTTTTCTTCCCCCCCCCCCCCCCCCCCCCCCCCCCTTCTTTTTTTTTTTGGGGGGAGGCCCCCCCCCACCCAAAAATCTCCCCCCCCCCCCCTGTTTTTTTTTTTTTTTTTTTTTTTTTTTTTTTTTTTTTTTTTTTTTTTTCCCCCCCCCCTAAAAAAAAAAACTAAATTGAATAGCAATTGATAAATGATATTCAAGAAAAGACATTATTTAATGCATAATTAATGTAACAATACTACATTTATCTTAATGAGTTCAGCCCTATTTTTTTTTTATCAAAACTTTAACTAAATTTTAAGACTTCAATTCAGTGTATAGCTGCACTAAGATGGGTTTCACATGCATGTGGCCCCCTTATAGGAATTTCAATATGTCCAACAACTGCTACAATAGCAAACTGTCATTAATTTGTTGCAACTTAGATTGCCAAGTTGTTTACAAGGAGATTATATATGTCCGGGGACAGAAAGTTCAGCATAATATCCTCAATAGCTTCTTGTTGAGAGTTGTGATTATTTCTTTTTAACATCTTTAATTAAAGTTGATCTTGTAGTGTTAAAGTCTTGTAATGTAAGTAACATCTTAAAAAGGTGCCTGCTGAAAGTCTTACTCTCGATTTCTCATAAGGTGTGTTAATTTCAATTCAATGGCTTGAGCAAACAATATTCTTTAGTGAATGTTTCTTTTTTAGGTAAAGTATTTCAGTATTTTCTTGACCAAAGAACAGTATCCAAAAACAGCATCATTCATCAACCAAAGCACAAATTGAGCTCAAACAATAGACTAATACAGTGGCTTTGAGGATCTGATTCAATTCTTGTTTTTTCAAGACTGGATCACCGAAGTTAGAGTACTAATTGATGAGACAACAGATTTCTTACTTGCAGCATCTTCTGAACATTCTTAGCCTCAGCTGCAACCCATATAATCTGCTGTTGTCATTTCATGGTTTATATCAAATTATCAACTAAAGCATTACGCATATATAGATTTGCAAATGTGACCCCTACATATGTATACTGGTTCTATGTAAAACTAGCTATAGGAACGAATGCTGGAAGACTTACAGAAAACTACTTATAAATTAAATAGACAAGCAGGAAACGTACGTATGATACAAGATTTAGGAATTCTGAATGTCTTCTATCTGCTGAGAACCATTCCTTTATATCGGAATGGTTTTGCGCGCCTTTTCAAAATAATGGTGCCAGACTCCTCCGGCCAGTTTGGGTCACACCTCTTCATCAACAGTTATTCGTTTGCTAGCAAATGCAAAATCATTGAATTCAACTTTAATATTCATTCAAATGGTACTTGTTCGATCAGTTACATTCTAACAGATCGAGTTCAATTGCTCATAAGTAGTTTGCAATCATGGGCAAGTCCAGCAGTTTGCCTAATGCAACGTTGACATTCTGCAAAGAGAATGAGGACGGAAGGGTTCTCATGTTTGCTTACCTTGAATCCCTAAACCTATTTCTTGCTGAGATTTTGAAACAACTTAAAATGGATCCCTGTGTGTACTTACTAATATAAGTACCATATTAATTAATAATCATTACCATTTCTTCCAGAAGGCGTGTTCCATTGCTTGAACAAACAATCTTCCCTAGCTAGTCATGCTTCTGTTAGTCTCTTCTCTTTTTTTCTTTCTTTTTCGATCATTTTGGTAAGTTCAAGCACAAATTGACCTCTGACAACAGAGAATGACCTAGAACAAGAGCAGAACAAACAGAAAATAGAAGCAAGACTAACGAACTGCGCGCTGGAGCAAATTTTCTTGCAATTCCTTTACTCAAATTTGTTAAGAACAACTTCCCCTTTCCCAATTTGCATTAGTACTTCATACTTAATTGCGTACTCTACCATTTTCGTCACCACCATAGCAATGCTTGTAATCTCCATGACCATCTTCACATTAGCAGGAAGCAATTAAATTCCTTGATTCATTATAAGAGTACAGGGGTAGCTAGGGAGACCTTAAAAAGGTATCATACAAAAACCATAATTAGAAGTCTAGAGAAAAAAAAAATATTGATTTTGAGTATAGACAGATCAGAATAGTACAGTACTGCTTCAAAAGTTTAAAGCTTAGCTACATCAGACCAGCCATGAATTTTTTTGAAATACATGCTTTGTTTTAAACCAAACATAAAAAGATCTGAAAGTTTAAAAAGCAAAAAGATTTGATTCTTGAGACAAAAGCAAAGGGGAAAAGAGGGGTTAGTGCTTGACAGGTTTTCAAACCTTGGTTTTAATTTGAAAGGCAATCTTTGCTTGCGTTTTGAGATTCCAGGATTATCATTACTAGCTACCTTGTGGTTGATATGTCACATTGCCACAAATCATATGACCATTCACAGATTATCAAAGATAGGTCACATACTCATACTAGAATCATAACGGAACAATTGTCATGCTAATATATCCGACATCTTATGTTGTAAGATTATAAATATTGAAATCATTCAACCTATGGAGGTAGAGCTGTATGAGATTGAATTTGAGGAGAACGACTTTAGTGCTCCAGGTACATCAATACATCATGTTTTAGTGTGCCTTGCACATGACCTATATTTAATTTTAAAATCAGAAAATAAGGGATAAGTAATTAACATGTTAAACCAAAAATATATTATTTGATTAAAAAATATAATTTATATCTCATATTCAAAATAAAAAATATAAAAAATACAACTAAAAATCTCTAATTTTCGCTTTCTTCTTCTTCTTTTTTTTTCATTACTTTTAATCAAATAAATTTTTTTTAATAAAGATTTATTTGTGTTGATCCCTATGAGGAAGTGATATCTAGATTAACTATTACATCGATCGAGCCTGATAATATCATCAGAATATCGGTTATTACTACCATGCCCAAATTTGGCCGATTATGATAATGCTTACACCCGGTCGTAAAACGATGATATTTAGAGTTTATGAAGAAAAAAAAAGTGATCTAGAAGGTGAAAATAAGTTGGACAAATTTTTATATATATAAAGTTTTTTTGTTGAATTGTTGAGCCCTATGAGAAAGTGATATCTAGATTAACGATTAGATCGATCGAGCATGATAAATATCATTAGATTATCGATTATTATTACGATACCAAAATTTGGCCGACTAAGATAAAATTTGACCATCCGATTGTTAAGCAATGCTATTTAGGGTTTATGGAAAAACAATGATCTTGAAGGCGAAAATAAGTTTGACAATTTTTTTTCTATATAAAGGTTTCTTTGTGTTGATCCTTATGAGGAAGTGATATCTAGATTAATGATTAGATCGATCGAGCCTAATAAATATCGTCAAATTATAATTAGTTATTGTTACCACGCTAAAATTTGGCCGATTATGATAGTTGATAAAGTTTGACCACCGGATCGTTAGACGATGATATTTCGTCTTCTTTGTTGATCAAGTTCAACCGTTTTTTTTTTCTTGTTTGAAGTAGTTTAGTTTAACCATAGTTTAATTTTATAGATTGAATGTAATTAATTAATTATTTTATTTTTTATTTTTTTCTTTCTTCCCCATCATTATAAAAAAATATTTAATAATAAAATTATTACTTATTATCCAGTTAACAAGTCATAAATTTTTAACCCTCAGATTACATCTATGACAGTATGACTAATATATTGTCATAAAACATGGAGCACCGTATATCAGGTGCATTGCAGAATTTTTGAAATTTGAGAGTAAAAATAGGTATTGGAGGCAAAGAATGCTTATAGAGAAAGAACTCATGATATCTACTTACTTAAAATGAGAAAGGTGAATTTGAGATGAACTTCTCAATGAATGGGAATGAGATTATATACATCTCCCTCTTAATATATACAAGGGAACCGAGATTAATTCGTGAAATAATAGAAAAACTCAATTAATTTTTTACGTTAACCGTCTTTATTCAAGTAAATAAAATATTTCATAAATATGAGGCAAATTCACCTTTTTCAAGTAATCCAAATCCTATTTGGCAAGGAAAAATAAAATTTATAAACCTCTATATAAGGGTCCCTAAGGCCATCCTTCAAATATATATAATTTTATACTAACTTTTGCATCAGAACATTTTATGTTTTTTTGTCTTGCAGGATTCTACGATAGTTGATACTTGATGCCGTTGGTTGTAGCTCCAATTGTCTTAATAGTTAATAACAATTATACCTTATTAACATCCCTAATTTCCAAGGTACCTATTAACCTCTTTTCATTTTTTCATTAATCTTCTTCATAAAATTAATCGCACCAAATGTTATATATATTAGCTTGTTGTGTGAAATATATATATATATATTTTTTATTATTTTGATCCAATAATCAACCTTGTTTATTTTGAATGGATGTTAATTAACCCTAAATTTTTTATTATTTTTTTGAGACATTTTTTTAAATTAGAGGGGAAGTGGTTATAACTTATAAGTATAGTTAAACAAAAATCTCCACATTACCATTGTGAATAACCGACCACTACACCAACCTTCACCAAAGCCTCCCCAAAAGGCCAAAACTTTGTAAAACCGTTATTAACACTTCAAAATAGGGACAAAAAAGGAAATTGGCGGTAAGACGATTAGCCAATGGTTAGCGGCCACGTCGTCCCCCAATTGGAAATGGTCGTTATTAAATTGCAAAGAGGGGAGCGTCGCGTAGAATGAAAAGGAGAGAAACACGTCTCTCTCTCGTCGTCTCTCGCGTTCGTTCTCTCTCTTTCTCCTCGACGATCTAAAATCTGCTAGGGTTAGGGTTTTTGAAATTTTCCCCAATTTTTATTTCTTCAAATTTCTCGTCTTTTGGTTTCGGTTTTGTTGGGTTTGATCCTTTTTGTTGATTTAATTGCTCGATTACTGAATTTTTGCTTTGTGTTTTGGTTCTTTGGTTCCTGTTGGTGAACAGAGGCCTCTTGTCCGATGCGATTCTGAGCTCAGGGATCGGTTTCGGAGGTTTATTTTCGAGAATTTTTCTTTACAGGGTAAGGTTTATATGCATGTGTTTTTACTTGTAGAGCTGATTAAAGTTTGCGTTTTTTCTCAATTGGAGCTGGTTGGGGGTTCTTGGTAGGTAGCGTCTGGAAATTCATAATTTGGGGTTTTGATATGGATTCCCTGTTTTTTTTTTTCCTTTTTGGGAAAGATTAGTCAAACATTTGAAAGTCAAGGTAGTTTGTGGAATTATAGTAATTTATAATTGGCTGGAAATTATGATATTTGTTTAATGATTATCCATGTTCGAGTATTTGAACGCCTGTGAATGTTGTTAATGATGATCTTTGTTTACAAAAAGCATTTTGCTATATGTGTAAGTTATTGGATTGGCATAGTCCTTATGGAATACTGTAATTATTTATTACTTGAACTCTGTAAATGTTGTTAATGATCTATGTTATGTGATTTATGCTTATATATCCTTATGGATATATATTTGAATATTTGAACATCTTTGAATGTTGTGTGCAACTTAAAAAGATGCTGAAACTCTGTGTACTCTACATTTATGAAATCAAGTTAGTTGCTACCAAAGGAAGAAATTTGCAAGTTTTTGCATGTATCATGTATATATATTATTTAGCCTAGAAAAACTCGGCTATTTCTTTCTCTGGTAATAAATTATGGGATATACGAAGATGTATGCTGCTACTTTTCTTTGGTTTGTGGATCTTCTTCTTGGAGGTCCTATATTGTGCATAAACAGTTGTGGTTTCTTTACCAGAAATTTAACAACTATGGCCTTTCGTTTACAGGTGAGTTGAAAAGATGGACCATGAGGAGACCGGATGTCAAGCTCCCCCTGAAGGTCCTATATTGTGCTTAAACAATTGTGGTTTCTTTGGAAGTGCAGCTACTATGAATATGTGTTCCAAGTGCCACAAGGACATGATTATGAAACAGGAGCAGGCTAAGCTTGCTGCATCATCCATTGGAAGTATTGTCAATGGAACATCAAGCAGCCATGGGAAGGAACCTGTTGCTGCTAATTCAGTGGAGCCAAAAACTATCTTTGTGAACTCTACCATTACATTTAGGTCGGAGTACGACTCTCTTTCCCCCTTTGCTTTTGGGTCAGCGCAGAGTGCTGTGGCAAAGCCAGGCCCAGAATCCTTTACTTTTGGGTCAGGGCAGAATGGTGAGCCAAAGCCAGAGGGCCCGAAACGCTGCACTACCTGCAACAAGCGGGTCGGTTTAACAGGGTTCAATTGTCGCTGTGGTGACCTTTTTTGTGCAGTACATCGTTATTCGGACAAACATGACTGCCCCTATGATTATCGTACTGCTGGTCGCGATGCCATTGCTAAAGCCAATCCTGTTGTCAAAGCTGAGAAGCTTGATAAAATCTAAAATTAATCTAGTTGAAAAGTTTCATTATGGAAATTGATGCTTGTTTTCATCCAGGAGATGGCTTCAGAGTCTGCTGCGATACATTATCACATGCTCTTATTATGTTATACCTATCGGGAGGCATGGCAATTAGGACTTTGAAGAACTCTGTATTTGTTATGATTGGGAGAACTTTATATGTTGCTCCAGTGTTTCAAGTTGTAGTCTGTGTTGGTTTGATGGTCATCGTTAATGGGTCATAATGTATGTGTATGTTCTGTTAATATGGCATTTTTTTTTTCGTGTTATTTTCAGTTGCAACTCCAAGATGTAGACAGCAATGGCTGGTATTGTATATTATCTGTTTTCATGCATGTCCTATTTTCTTCTTCCTTTCCTTTGCACCGATGGGCATTCATATTCATAGAACCGAGTTTTGAGTACGATTGTAGTCTATTTTGATTGTTTGAACTTTTATTTGAAGCTGTGAAGCTTTCTAATCATAAAGGGAGAGCAAGCTGCAACTTTGCAAATCATGATCTATTTTTATTTTTTGGTACAGAAAGCATGGTTCATTGCAGGCTTTTGATTCTTCCTCTGCTACAGGTGGGTTGGGTGGCGTGGTGCGAGATAATGATGTCCTAGCTGGGTTTTGCAATCAAGTTACTGTGGAATGTAGTCGTCTTTCTGTAGTATTTTTCATTTTCTTTTGGAAAAAGAGCTAAAATTGCAAACCCATAGGCCATATCCAATGTAAGTATATAACTAACCAAATTAGATAGACTTGTACGGGTTAGCTAAATTAAAAATAAATGTAGTGGAGCTAATAATACCAAGCTACATTTTGTAATATCATAAACTTTGAAGTGATCAAGGTCGACAATCCTCCACGGTTCTACTACATTCTTGCGTTCGTTAGTTCATGTATTGTTTCTACTTTAAAACAGCTCACAAAGTCCTATGATCTAGCACTACAAAAGTCCGGTAAGAATCAGGCAGAGATCCCCCTAGATTCAGCTTCAAGATACTTGCATATTCTCTCCATAACTTCCCTACCCTTGGCACTGTTCTGCACAAACTTCTCAGCACAACGTTGCTCAACCTTTTCTGCCATTGATGCCAATGCTGATAATGGCTTTATCCGAATACTGGTCTCTTGTCGGCAGATTGTCCACCCATCAGGATTTTCTGGGTGGGGATCATATCTGATCTTCTCCTCCACCTCAATAAACTTTTCGAGACTGATGTTGTGGGTGCTGAGTTGCATTGATCGTGCTTTCGCATCCACAACTGTTGATTCAACACAATGGCAGACATCCTGGCGAATAATTCTGCGAATAAACCATGGTCCTGGGGCATTGACAGTGATAGCACGCGTGGTGTAAAGCTTTCCCGAACTAGAATCCAGCTTGTGGTTGAGAGTGTCGACTTCAAGGATATGAGACAATGTGCGCTTATTTTCAGGGTCAGCAAATTTTTTCCAAGATGCAGAAGTCACCCGCTCCCATGGGTGCTTGTATGTGTACTCCTGGGCATATGCTTTCACCATCCCTTTGTTTGTTACAGCCACTGATGAGAGAATATTACATTAGTTCACAGAGAGATAAATTTCTCAGGCATAATAACACATAGAAAGAAAGTTTAAGTCGGCAAAAACAAACACAACAAACCCAAAGCATAAAGATGGTAACCGATTTCTATTATTTTCGTAGTCTACACCCAAAAGGAACTTCTTTACAGGAAAAGAGAATTATGAACAATGACATCTTTCATAGCTAACAAGTCAATTTATCATATAAATTACACAAGACTGCAATTAATTTGACTATTCAAAAATCCCAAAACAGGTTAGGAGGAGAAATAATACCCAATATCACTCCTCTAAACACAAAGAAAAACTCATCATTTAAATGGGAATCTAAATAACATGCCAAGCATCAAATTAGAAACCACAAATTGAAAGTAGTTTTCCTTCATTTTGTTTGGGGGAGGGGGTGGGGGTGGCCATTTTCTCTTTCACTGTTTAGCATGTAAACCAAATTGGTTTGTTATATGTGTATAGAGTGCCCAATAAAATGGAAGTTATAACTTTAATAACCAATTGTAGTTCATGTTCAGTCATTCATGGTGACAGAAGGACAATAATCTAACATCAGAAAACTTCTCTACATATCCAAATGTTAGATCATGGATAGGATTCATAGTACCAGGTTGTTATATACACCAAATTGGGCGTTTCTTCCACTGTTCTACATATACACCAAACTAGTTTGTGATATGTGTATAGTGCCCAATAAAAACACAACCGTCAACTAAAATAACAACAATAAGCACAGATGCTGACCAATGCAGCCAACTGATGAGAAAGTGAGTAGGGCAAGAAGCGTTTCCGTATTGCCGTTCTCCTTTTGACCTGACACTAGTTTTACTGCTACTGATTTAGATTTAGAGCTTCTGATACAACTTTTACAATACATACTTCTGCATACATTAAGCACATCTTCAGCTGTTGACTGGTGGATGATTAAACTGGTTTTAGATATGTGAAAGTGAAACACTTTTTCACCGCAGAAACCATATCTAATTATCTAGCAACATCAACCCAATTATCCTAAGAAACTCTTGATCAACAACAGTGAAATATGCACAATTCAAAACCTAAAATGGGTCCTAGAAAAGCTTAATTCCAGATGAAACAACAATCAGCTCGAGCACATTTGAAACGATACAGGTTTCTACACCTTTCTTCTTTATTTAAACAACAATTGAATCTCACAAGCTCACGGCACATCCAAACCCATTCAATCTTTCACCACATACAGCCGCACGCACTCGCAGAGTTACAGATACAATTGTAAACCCAGGAAAAAAAAACCACCAACTTTTAGAAAAAGTTTCAATTTTTCTTCCAAATCAATTCAATCAAAATCACAGAGAAAGATAAAGCAAAAGAACAGAAAAGAAAAGAACCCAGATGGATTAAGAGTGATCAGAGCTTACCTCAACAGAGAATTAATGAAAGCCTACAGATCTGGGCGACGGAGAGAGAGCATTAAGTTTATGGAGCTACACAGCACTTTTCTTGTGCTTCAATGGTTTTCCTTTTTTTTTTTTTTTTTGGTTCTTATTTTGGACTGAACTAAATTGACCGCTTTTATATTTCTTGGGGAAGAGGTGATTGTATTGGGCCTCTAATGAGGATTATAACATCTGGCATCTGATGAGGACCACCAAAATGAAGGCCTTGTTGTGTCCCAAAGGCCTTGCCCAATGGTACATATTAAGGTTTGCTTCAGGCCGAAGTCTTTTATTTTTACCAAAAAAAATAAAACAATATTCATTCATACGACTGTCGAGATAACAACCAAAGTATACGTACATGAAATCAAAGCTTGTATTATCCGTGGGCCGTGGCTTACAAAATGCCATGCGTGTTAGGCTTAAATACGGGAAGTAATCCTTAAAATAACGCTCATTAAGGATGTTGATGCCTAAAATTGGTACCAACAGTTATGTGACCTCGTCGAGATTGAGGCCGACAATCCTCCATTGCCAGCTTAGCATTACCGAGCTGGTGGTGCACCATTGCCCTAAATTAGGTCTAGTGCTCAGGATTGCCATCCAAAGTAAAACTTGAAAGAACATAAGAGAACACAAAAATTTATAGTGGTTCACCCAATTAGGGCTACATCAATTTTGGTGTTTAGGTGTTTCACTGTTGAAAATAAGAGAATACAAAATGATTACAAAGTGTTTGATCATTCCTAGCCTGTAAGAACTGGTTGATAGCTTTTGTATTTAAGCTTTTTTCCCATCCCAGAATCAGTAGAGTGATTTGCAGGATTGATGAATAGCACTTGTGTTCTCCCCTTGACAATGGGGTTTAATAGCCTTTATATAGAAATAGGCATAGCATTGCTCCATACATAGTAGCTCTCGTACATGTCTTGTGATGATTAATCTGACATAGGTCAGTGGAGCACTTAACGATAATGGAGCACTCGTTAGTGGCGCACTCGTAAATGGTTGCTGACGAGTCATAGTGGAGCATTAATGGAGCATTATCCTCTCCTTAATGGAACACTAATGATAGTTTATCGAGCTCCTTGTCCTCTTAGGACTTGTAGATTTATTAGGTTTACCATACCACCCGCACCTAGATTATGATTTGGGTCTCATTAGAAGTCTACTCAGGTCGAGGCAAGCGTCATCTTGAGTAGTGCACGTGGTGAGCACTTATTCATTGGTCCACGTCATATTGGGCCGACCACTCGGTCTTCTTATGTCCAGCCCTCTTGGGGCTTAATCTCTTTGTATCATTTTAAGACCTCAAAGGTCATACTGACCTCTTAGGCTTATAGCCTTTCGGGCTCATAGTCGGAGCACTCCTTAGTCGTGGACCTGTGGTCCAATAATATATTTGTTGACCTCTTGGGCTCATGACCTCTTGGATTCATGATGGAGCACTCCTTCAACCGTGGACCTGTGGTCTAATAATATATTTATCTACCTTAGAGGTGTTCTTTAGCCTCCATGGGCTATTGAGGACCTCATAGCTCATCCGTAGAGCTCACATGAAGTCCTAGCATTGGAGCATTTCGTTCATGTCAAGCAATCATTTCATTAGAGCATCCCTAAGGACCTCTAGTCCATTTGTTGTGCTCATATTTTATTATTTTATTATCAGGCTTGTGGCCTAGCATTGTAGCATGGAAGCACTCCACCATATTTGGAGCACTTGACCATTTGTTAAGCCCTTTTAATATTTAGGATCAGTTTGGTCCTTAGGTAATTTTACCCTATCAACAAAGGACGTAAAAAGTTTTTTTTTTTATTACATTCCTAATTAGAACTTAATTTTTCATTCTCTGTGGCCGAGAACTAAAGAATACACTTATTCAAAAGCAAGAAGACTTAAAAACCATTAAAAAAAAATAATGACACGCAAAGTAGCTTGATCATCACCAATACAAGCATTATCAACCTCGCCAAGACACTTAATTGTGGTAGGAAATACCAAAAATGCATGCACAAACTTACCAAAGAGAAAACAATTAAAACAAACTGGCCAGCCAGTCCCAAATAACTTGGGGACGAGACCAAAATAAGCCCGCTTCCTTCCTACTGGACACCGAAGGACGTCTCAACCAGTAAGAAGCAGTACCCGAAAGACCGCCGCCACCTCATTCTGCGAAACCCTAGGTTTCGACCTCATCCCTTATCAATTCTTGCTTAAATACACCTCTTAATTATCAATTCTTCCTTCTTATTTAATGTCATTATCGGATGATCTTAAATGTGTCCCGCAAATCCTATAATACTGAGTTCATATTTCAAATGGAGTTCAACCTCCGATCCACTGTTAATTAATTGGCAAGAATCGGAATCAATGTGAAGCCAGATCAGGAAATGAGATACATATGCTTACTTGCCTAGTCTCGGATCAAGAAATGTGTCCTTCCGGAGATGGCACAAGTAACATTTTTTTTTGGAGGAAAATGGCATAAGTTATTAACTCAAACTTCCTTTAATGTATTAATCAGAGGGAAATATTGGCACGAAAAATATAAACTATACTGGCACTGTCAATTTGCTAGAAAATTAAGCAACAATTAGTTGATACAGTAAAACAAGTAGAATTACATTAGCAGCTGTGCAATTGTGTCTTCTGCACACAAAATTTGGGGTGCCACTTTCACCCACAATTGGATTAATGGTCAGTTCTTCACCGAAAATTAAAATCAACAAAACAAGAACAGAATATTAATTCTAGAGCAAAATAAAAGGGCCTCCAGCTCCTTAGAGTATGCATTGAAAATGATTAGCTCAGGTTACTTAGAAAGCATAAAAAAATTGAAAATAAGGGATAGTAAATTGTTCCTAAACCGTACGTACTTGATACTCCACGAGTCCCCCAATCACCAAACTACTAGGTCAGTCTTCAGTCATTCCACATTGTGAAAACACCAGGATTTGATCCCTGAACTGAGCCGCCAGACCAGCTGCCATACCCTCCAGACGGCATGTCGTAATCAACCTTCACGAGGGCAAGTTCTTCTGCTGATCCAACCCCATTTGTTGCCGTCGAATTCGAAGCCATCCCGAGTCCATTATGCCCTAAATACCCTACAGCACTATTGTCCATGACGGTGGTAGATGCAGTCCCCATGTCCATCAGGCCTTGAAGCAAAGCTGGGTGAGTACTCTGCAAGTAAGTGTTGTAATACTGATGAGGGCTTTGGCTTTGCTGGTGAATGTTATAAGAATTACTAGATTGCTGTTGCAACTGAAGCTGGGTTTGGATGTAATTTTGGTACGAAGAAGGATCATGGTGGGTGTACTGAGAAATGTCATGGTTTTGTAGAGAAAGTAGAGTCTGATCATATGCTGATTGTGGCTGCTGCTGCATCAAAGAGTAGGCCTGTAAATTACGAGCAGCCGAGCTCGCTGATGAGCTGCTTCCAGCTGCATATTGGAAGGTGGAGCCAAGAGCCATCATTTCTTCACGTTTTCTAGAAGTTTCCAAGGCTTGAGCCTCTTTCAGCCGTTTCGCAGCACCGCCCCCGATAGGGAGAGTGTTGCTTTCCAGAATGCTCTTCACATCGTATCGACTCATGTCGAAGTTGGTGACGGCGTTCAGGCCTCGGAACTTTATTGCTGCTATGTCATAAGCTTCGGCAGCCTCTTCCTCAGTACCTAGTAATGATAAATAACACATGAATCATGTTAAAAATGTACTAATCAGACACTAAGTAATGAACATGTACTATATTTAACTTATGTGATTCCCACAAAAGCCAGTTTCCATTCAAAAAAAATTCCTTTTTTGATAAAATGAGTGACAAAAGAGGAATAACCTCCCTAACACTCTAATGTATTAAACCAATAAAAAATGAATAACACAGGAGGGGGACCAAACTAAAACCTCTTGAAGCAACAAGATTAACGAAACCTAAACTAAAGAAGACCCAAAATATCACTATTACAATACGACAAAACTAAAAGGGGAGGCATATCCCACCATTCCTGCTCAAATAAAGATGTCTCATGATTAGCTAAAGTATTAGCTACCTTATTTCCTTCCTGAAAAATATATGATGATCTAAAGTGCATTCTTAAGGAGACAATAATATTGCAACTAATCGAAATTGTTTACCAAATAATGTATCGTAAAAATATCTCATTTGTCATAATAACTTGGCATGTCTAGCATTGTTATGGCCGGAATTTATTTTCTTTTGGATCAAATTATGGAAATCTTCATATTTTTTCAAAGTATGTACGGGCGGGCTAACATTGACAAAGTTTTATGTGCTACTTTTTTTTTTTGAAAGGAGTTTTATGTGCTACATAAGTGCATAGAATGTGCATGCGTTGCCTTCTATGAATGGTGAAATTTAAGTAATCAATGGTTAATCACTACTTACTGAAAGTTCCAAGGTAAAGGTCTTTGTTTCCGGCAACTCTGCCAATCCTTGCCTGCCATCGGCCGTGCTGATGATGCCTGGAGAACAAAGATTTCGCTCTTTACTTTGAGACTTGAGACAGAAATAAAGATGACATAGTCAGACAAGCAGACAAAACATGCCTAATTTAGGTACCTTGTAACTCCACGATACATGGATGCTCCTCTAGAAAAGCCACTACTTTTCCTGGAAATTTGACACAATCAAGGAGAAGAAAAGTTAAAACCTTATTAACGTACTGCATGATACTATTACATAATTGGATCTATCTGATGACTTTATATATATACCTTCTAATGGAGGCCACAAATTCCTGTCTTGTACAATTCTTCATCTCCTCCACCTCCTTCTCATAGTTGCTAATCTACAACGATTACAACATTAGATCAATTAAACTCCATGCTTTTCGTTCTATTTTGTTTTATTATATTCACAATTTGCATTCCCTTGATTGGTTTTGCAGGATATGAATATATAAACTTACTGGAAAATTGGTAGTGGTGGATGTTCCCCAATACTTTAGTGCAGCCAAATCATAAGCCCTAGCTGCTTTCTCTTCTTTGTCATACCCACCTTTATGGAATAAGCGATAGAAAGAACCAAAAAGGAAGAAGAATTGCTTTAGCACCAAAAATTTCTTAATTAACTACCAACTTTTCAAGTTGCATATAAAGAAAATGAAACTATAGCAAGCTAGAAATTGGCACTCACCCAAGTAAACTGCAAGAGATGACCACGTAGGGAACAAAGATCATGACCATGATGGTGAAAGTAATTGACGGTCAGTGAATTTTGCAATGGTATTAATCATATGTGAAAACATCATTAGGTATAAAGAAGAAAGGGTTTTTTTCATGAATATGGTCAAAACTTAGGAGAACCGGACAAAATGATACCCAAACTTTCAAAGTGATCAAAATGGTACCTGAACTTTCAAAATGAGATCAACTCGATACCTCCGTCAGATTTCTGTTACTTCACCGTTAAATATGAGGGTATTTTTGTCATTTCCCCTTGTTTTTTGTTTTTTTTGTGTGGTTTCTCCCTCCTTCCCTCTCTCTCATTTCTTCTGCGTTCTCTCTCTCTCTCTCTCTCTCTCTCTCTCATTCTCTCTACTTCCTCCCTCCCTCTCCCTCACTGTTGCCCGCGCTGCACCACTACCACAACCGGCCACCACCTCACGTTGCCGCCACTACCAAAGGGAGCAGCGCGTACGGCGACCCTCCCCAACAAGTTTCGACCAAAATTTGCCGAAAATTGCCGCAAGCACGGCCGAAAATGGCTTGAACTTCAAACTTTTTGTCCGGCCACCTCCAACCTTCAAAACCTACTGGGCTTTAAAGCCTTTCATCCCATAAACCTCGTCGTTTCTTCGTATTTCAATTTCAAATACCGTAGAAGGCGGATTAAAGTCGGAGATTTTAGGTTTCGAAAATTCCGACGCCGATATTTCACGATCTAATTTGAATCTCACCTTGAGATAGTCACTAAACTTGTTGGGTTCGTTGTAATAAACACGATGATATAATTTTTGAAGTAAACGGAGGTAGTTGATTATGTGAGTTTTGAGAGTGGGAATGTTGCAGAAGAAAGAACAAGAAACGAAGAACGGAAGAAGGACAAAAGAAATGTTTCAGTTTTCGTCAGATTAGATATTAGAAATGATATAAATATAATATTTTGTATAGATTAAAACAAGAGTGGCAGTTGTCTTGGTGGCTGAGGCACGGAAATCTTTCCCTTTGGTAAGAGGTTCGAAAGCTGACTTAAACAAAAGTTTTTGTTTTCAACTTTTAAATCATTTAATCATTAATAGAGGGCAAAAATGTAATTTTCAGATTTAAAATTGGGGGAAATGACGAAAATACCCTCACATTTAACGGTGAAGTAACAGAAATCTGACGGAGGTATCGAGTTGATCTCATTTTAAAAGTTCAGGTACCATTTTGATCACTTTGAAAGTTTGGGTATCATTTTGTCCGGTTCTCCTAAGTTTTGACCCCATTCATGAAAAAAACACAAGAAGAAACCCTATCTAGCTAATACGTTTAAGAATAGGGCATACCTTGGCGGCCCTTCCTTGATTGGCCCTCCCTTCGACAACTATTATCCCATAGATGAGCTTCATACCTACCTGTCCATCTATGCCTGCCATATTTGAACCAGCACAAAAAAACATAAGTAGAAGATCCAGATTCTCATGAAGATCAATGTATAATAAATAACACTTGTGTATTAGTTTAGAAATTTAAAGTTCAATGAAAATAGAAACTAGCTAGCACTTAATCACCTTGTTACACCACGATAAATGGAGGTTCTTTGTCCGAATGTGTCCAAAGCCCTTCTTGGGGGGGCTTCAACAGTAGTAGTACTAGTATTATCGGTGCTGGTTTCACATGTTGAAGAACCTTTGCCACTTCCCATTGAAAGAGTCAAAGATTGAAGGCTGTTGGAGTTTTCCTGGAAATCGTAATTGCTGGATGTACCAACTACCGTGTTTTCCACCGGGACTATACCATTATTAATGTTCGGGAAAATATAATTGGTGACGGATTCATTAGGATTAATGTCGTTGTAGGCCACAAGATCTGACTGGTTCTCAGATTTGCCCACACCGAGAAAATCAGCTACCTTCGGAACGTCACTGCTCCCTTGGGTATCAATCATATTCCACTCTGTAAATTTACAAAGTACATATCACTCATGAATCGCCGACCAAGGGAGAAGATATATTCTTGCATACAACTGTTGCATATATATAGTTTCTCTTTCAATAACCTGGTCGTGTGTATATAACCAGTTTAATGTAAGAGAGTTGTTTACAACAGTTGTAAATACAAGATCGTTCGAATATAGAAGGGGAGATAAAAAAGAAAATAAATAAGTGCATACCTTGGTTTTGGAAAGGATTGTCCAAAGGATCACTGACTAACCCTAGAGAGAATGGATGAGAGTGAGATGGGTGAAGTTGCGATGGCAAAGAAGAATTAGTAGGAGAAAGAGGAAAAGAGAGCCAGTTGTTTGAATTCATGGAGCCCATTTCTTTGATTTTTATCCCTTAAATGCTATTCTCGTCTCCAAAGAATCAAAAGCCTCCTGCTCATATATAGAAACTAGAAATTAATACTCAAGGACAAAACAAAAGCACAGCTCACAAGGGGGGAGAAGTAGTAGTGTTATATATATGTATAGGTACTTACCCAGGTGAGTAGCTAGCTAGGGTTTGGAACAGTGAGAGCCAACTCTATCTCTTCTGTCTTTTCTCTCTAAAATTTCATTTCTGCAGAGAAGAGAATGTTAAGTTTGGGAACATGTATGAGAGAAAAGAGGGGAAGAGGAGGAGGAGAGGCAGCTGGAAAGAGGAAATCTAGAGAAAGATACAAGGTACTTATACATAAATCTGAGTAGTAATAGGGTTTAGTTTAAAAGTAGCTAGCTAGCTTAGCTAGTAGTACTAGTAGTCTTTAGTCCAACCCTAGTAATATATATTTGTGTGTCAAACATAGGGATTGAGATCCTCTCCTCACCAATCTCTCCTCACCTTTCCTCACCAAGCAATCTTGGCCCTCCATTTCGAAATGGAGGGCCCAGATTTCTTTTACTTTTTCCAAATCTTATACCCCACCCCAAAAGTGTAAACAATCTTGGCCCTCCATTTCGAAATGGAGGGCTGAGATTGCTTGGTGAGGCAATCTCTCTCCTCTTGGTGAGGAGAGGATCCGAGTCCCAAACATAGGCAGCAAACAAATAAATTAATGAGCTAGCTGTTGTTTGTCACCCCTTTTGCAGTGGTCATTTAAGATTTTAGGATGGTCTGACTCTGACTCGCTTCACCACATTCCAACACTTCTGAATCAAGTATTACCACAACAATTATATGAAACAAATTAAGAAAACTATAAGGACACGAGTGTTATATTAAACAAGAAGATGAGTTTTTTCAGTCCTTGTATAGATTGAGACAAACCCACAATTCCAACTAGGAAAAGTCCGAGCTACCCAACCTCTCTCTCTAAGACTCTTCTCTCTCTACCCACTAGGGTTTATTGGAACTCTCTCTACCTCGTTAAGTGCAGCAAATGACTCCCGAAAGCCCAGCATTCCCACACTCTGCAAATCATCTTCCACTCTCAAAATCGACACTTCACGTAAAGTTAAAATATGCCAACCGACCTCTCTCTCTCATCATATATATCTATCTACAATTAAGTAGATAGGAACTGAGATTTGATCGGATATTGTTGAAGAGCAGACGATCAAACCCATAAAATCAGAGAAGATCTCCCTCTCCCTCTCTCCCAAAAATGGTTACTCGCTAATCACCATCACCAAAAAGAAAAAGAAAAAAAAAACCCCAATAAAATTGTGGATCCCCGAGTCTCTGTGCATGTGTTAAAGATGTGAGCGTACGGACATGCAATAGTTAAAGGAAAAAATCCGACGTATTAAATATTAAAGGGACTGGAGATTGGGCAAGAAAGAGTATGGATTACTCGACTGTTCAAAATACAGATATTTAACACCAAATTATAACACTGTGACAGTGCCAGTGACAGATTAATTGAAAATAAAATAATTGGCGGATTCAAAAAGGAAATTAAGAAAGATTGAAGGATTTAGTTTAGGGTTTCCCCAAAGAATTCTGTTGACCACCAAATTGGTTTGCGTACCCGTCAAAAGGTGGAAACAGATTACATTAGTTAATTGTTAAAATAATGTTCTGCTTATGTCTGGCCTGTGTTCAGGGTTAGAAGCTTGTATTGTGCCATCCAGTTAGGCGCGCAGGCTAAAAAAATGTTCAGGATATTTCTCAGTTAAATATAATTAACCCCAAATTAATTAAATAACTTCCACTATGATCTTTTGTAGAGTAACACTGTGCACATTAATTAGTTCTGTATCACAAGAGCTAGCATCTCTTTTGTGATTATGATTTGTTACAAAAACTAAAAAGAAAGACAAACTAGTACTACTAGGTTTTGTTGTGACGTACCTAGATTCTAGCTTGGAAGTAAATGCCGCTAAGTACGTCCATTTTTTGTAATTAATCATCCACGCAGTTGTATTTTTTCGTTTAGAAAGCATATTCAGGTACATCAACGACCGATAATAATATCAGGTAAAGTATATTCATACATATACAATATTGGCCGAACAAGAGTGAAACCTATGTTATGAGATTATCTAAATTCTAACTTAATTGAAAGCAAATGCTATATACCACAGGCATTTGTGTTTCTATGTATAGAAATTCTATGCACATCGATCAACATCTGACAATAGCTACAACAACTCTGGAATGTATGTAAATTTTGAGGCATAGGCATCTATATACTACATTAAATGGGTCAACAAGCTAGTGACCTTGGTGTGATCTAGTAAATGATATACATAAAAGAGCTAGCATATATTTCCATTAATTCACAATTTAAGTGATTTGTTAACAAAACAACGAGAGTACTATTAGGGTTTTGCTTCTAAATTCGTTATGCGTTATAACAAAAAAAGCTACGTCCAAATGTTTAACTAGTCTTTGTGGTTACTATAGAAATTTTATAAACATAAAAGTAGCACCGTGAACAACTCCCAAAAGGAAATTGAGATTGAGACTTACATATGTCTGTTTTGTAATAAAAATAAAAAAATTATTACTTTGTCTGTCTGTTCATATTTTAATCTTTCAAATTGAAGTATAAGGGAAGCACCTGATCATTGCATGTGTAAATAGGTAGTATGCATGCATATAAACATATATCCTAAATACAGATACGTGAGAATTTAAGACCACATCCTAAGGCATTCATTATACAGAGACATATATAATTAACAAAATTATAATCAAAATTCTTTTATCACTTAAACAAGGAGAGAGATCTAGAGAGATCTAGAGAGAGGGAGAGAGAGGGAGAGAGAAAATCTGACGCGAAGAATTTATACCTTTTTCAAAACTTTGGTTTATCCAGATTTTTATATTACTGGAGACCCTGGGTTAATTTTCTATTTGGCTGAAGAAAATTGGTCTTTTTTTTCCAGCTGATCAAACTGTTCAGAGAGTTTTCAGAGTTCAGACTAGCTACTCATTTCCTGGTACCAAAAGTAAGAATCTTTTATTTAGCCCAGAATAAATAAAAATACTACCAAAAAGAAGAAGAAAGGGTTTACAAATTAAATTATTAATTAATATATAAAAAATAAACTAAAAATTAAGAAAATCACCTGCAATTGTTGATGACACAGTTCCCGCCATATTCCTGTACATAAAAATATAAGGCTATTTGACTGAAGTGCACCACAAAAGGGGGGCACAAACCCACGTCTATCGCTTTCTTCAACCTCTCATTCAACTTATAAAAAAGGAAAATCCAAAAAATGACAAAACCTGCAAAAGCCAAATTTAGCCCTGTTGTTCATAATAGGAAAGTTGAGGAAGCTGAAACAAAATCCAAAGAGGAACTTACAGAGTTACAGCACCAGACTGTAAATTCAAGAAATTAATTTACAGGACTCTACGTACCCTCTCCCTAAGATCTCTATTTCATTTGATCTTCTTGAGAAATGTGGAGAGGATAGAGTCATACAGAGAGAGAGAGAGAGAGAGAGAGAGAGAGTGGTATAGGGAAAACTCGATCAGCCTCCGGCCTCACGGCGTTTCAAAGTTCAGCGGCCAAATAGAATGGAATGAGGGTGCCACGTGTCAGCTGTGTTTGTGGGTTTTGGGTTTGAACATTGAAAGTTGGAGCCAGGCTTGGAGAGCCAATTATACCGTTTGCATGCTTTGCACAAAGAATCACAAAAAACAACAGAAAGGAACTTTGACCACGCTGTGCAGTGTATGACCCTTCTCATTTGATTCCCATTTGATTTTGTAAACTATCCTCAATGGTTTTGGATTTAATGAATGCTACATTGTTTTTTTCAGCCAATATTCAATGCCATATTTATTTCTCTAAAGAAGCTAAGGAAACTTGAAGTGAAAACCTCATAAATATGAAGATTTATTTTTCAAATTCCGTTAATGGTTAGTTAAACAAGGTTCATGAACATGATTCGATGTATATATCCTAATACTTACCAAATTTTTAAAAATGAAACACAATAACGTAGCGAATTAAGGATCCATTCTTTATAACCAAAAGTGATCGATTACAAATATAACCTTGTTCGTCATCATATCATAGTAGAATTTAAGACAATGAAGTTGTAATCTCAAGATTGAGCAAAGCTTGGAACGCATACGATGAGCTTGTGATTCTAAGTTTGTCCTTGTCGTGTCAAGTTTCTAATGTGATCAATGGCGGCCGGCCACTGGTTGCGTAGCCTAGTTTGGAAGTTGTTTCCATATAGGTTCAAAGTTGTTTATGGATCGAGGATCTTCAATGACTTCCGGTTCTAAACTCACTAGATCTTAGACTTATTCGGAATCAGGTTTGGGATTCAAGTAGATTTTGGACTAGTTGTGGGATCCATGAGGAGAGACTGATAAGACTCATTTGGTTCGCGGAATTGAGACCATAGGAAAGGAAATTCAATCATTTCAAGTGTTTAAAATGCAAAAGGAAATGAAATATTTGTCCGAATAAAGGAAAATTGGTTCATTTCCTATTTCAAGGGAGCCCTACTTACTTTCTTGCATTTATTACACTAATTTAGCATTAATTATATTACTTTATGACTAAAATATTCATTTATAAAATTATAAATATTAATTTTATTTCATATATTATTATTTATTGATTTATTTCTTTAATATTGTCAAACACTTGAAATGAAAACTAATAGAAATTTCAGTTTTGTATTCCTATGGAAAGAGTATGGAATTGATTTATTTTTATTTTCTTTCCGTGAACCAAACAAAGCCTATAGATTTTTCCCCGGATCGAAGAGTCACAAGTCCATCATACGAATGTACATCTTAAACCACATGCCCCGCAGATAATGCAAGTATGAAGTCACATCGATAAATTTTGTGCGACAGAAGTACACATAAATAGCGGTTGTCAATTATAACATATACCACAATAGATTAATCGAATTGATTTGGTTGTTTTTTTCTCATGTTTGAAGAAAATTTTGAAACTTTACAAAGCAGGTGCATGCATTACAATATTACTTCTAGATTCATAGGGGATAGGGCAATATAGAAGAGATAGACTAGCTATGTGGCCGGATAAATATTAATTGGAAGACCCAATTGGGATCCATCACCCCATTCTTTGGATATTAATGTTGGACATGGCAGTGATCGATGATGAAATCCATGCTCGATTTCTAAAAAATGGTAAAGACTATAGAGAGAGAGAGAGAGAGATAGAGAGAGTCGTTGTTAGTTTCGGAAGGGATTAATGGTGAATATAGACAAGCAAATGAGGTCATTTTGGGCATAATGGCTCACGAGAATCCACAGACAGAAGAATGTGAGTTTCCAGAAAATCTCGGGGAGGAAACGCAGGGAAAGTGCTCGTGTCGCCTCGAAATGAAGCACTTGAAAAAAGGTTGGGAGGCCATAGCTTACTTTCTTGTAAAGAAAGTAAAGAAACCCTAGTTAATTACTTAGTATCCATGCTACGGAATAGAGTAGGGTTACGGTTGTTTTGATAACAACTGGAAACATTACATAAATCCCTGTAACATATCAAGTGCCCTTTTAAAATTCTTATAATAGTGCACATAGGACGCTGAGAGTGGTGCGAGTATAAATCCCATGACTGGTATTTCAAGTTCGTTGAAAAATTTGTTTGTTTCCAAATATCAATGTCCTAGCTTTGATTGCTCTTTCAAGATAATTCCTCTGATGTATTCTCTATATATAACCGTTTTTGCTTAAGATTTTTTCTAGTTAGATGTTTGTACTCCGATTTCCTTGAATCAATGATCCTGTCTGTCGGATTGAACCATAAATTTTATCCTCCTTAAAAAAAAAAATTTAAAAACTTGTATATGGTTAAAAGAAATTCTAGCTACGATGATATGATTTTAAGTTGGACGGTTTATCGATTCAACATGAGTGTGGTTCATCATATACGGTAGGAAGTTTCTTATAGCCAGCTAATATATTCAGTAAGCTAAATAACTATTTGGTTATCAGTTGTAATAAATTTTGAAAGAAAATATTGCTAATTGTGCTCCTAGGGATCGACATGCAGGTGTAAAAATATTTCATTTCCATGACTGCCCTGTACATGCAACTAAAAATCTTCATCAAGGCAATATGGACACGCAGAGAGTAGCTAGGGTTATTTATAAAACAATGGTCTCTTCCCAGAAGAGTAGTGAACCCAAATAGCCCTCGTCCCTCGATGTTTGCAGACCCAAAGAAAAAAGAAATAGCTGCCTTAATTAATCAACATCGGTAGCAGATATACATTTTTTCTGTTTTATATACCTAGATTATATTCATAATGTTCTCGAAATGACACTTACCAGCTAGTTTGGTAATGTTAGCACCTTCTATGCTTTCAATTTAAAACTGTACGTATTGACATTCTTATTCTGAGAAAATCAGTGAACTGAAACCATCATATCCCTTAATTAACAACCCAACTCCAACAGGCAACCAAGAGTAGTGTATGTGTTTTATTATTTGAAAATGTGAGAAACAACTACGTACCATATTATTTGGCCACCTCTCTACCAGTGTTCCTCCTTAGAATTTTGATGCATACTAGGGGGATCCAGCTATTGTCGGGATTTAAACCTTTTAGGTACGTTGTTGTAGGAGGTACTTGGTTAGGGATGACAAAGATTACTAATTGCTAGAGTGATGTAGTATAATATATAAGAGTGTGGTCAATACAAAAATACATGATTATCCCCCCCGCGGTGAGTTGTGACTATATTGGTTATTAGTAAAATTAATATTATAGAGATTATAAGTTTGAATCTCACTAGCATCTAAAAATAGGTTAGGTGGGGATAAAAAAAATATAATTACAAAATTTAAAAGAAAAAAAAAAGACGTGACGCATGGTGTATAGTTAAGAAAAGTGATTGCAAAATTTTTCTTTATTTACTAGCCAAAAGAAAATCTTTACTTGTTCTATTAGATTTTTTTTAGCAATATATTACTTGTTCTATACTTCTATTACTTGTTCTTTACTTGTTAGGACTTTGGAGTCTTTTTAAAGATCGGCATGGTCATGGTTATATTTTCCTCGATCTCATTATGAATTTGACAAAATTATTTCTTAAAATAATTTATCTCAACTTCGAAAACCCATTTTGTGTCTTGGGTATTAAATATTCTTCCAAACCTTCTTTATCCTAGTTACTCGTTGCATCATGGAGTTACTAAATCATGTCTTTAATGACGATTACGATGATGATACACATTAATACACATTATTTAGTGAATATATTAATCTTATTGGCTTTAGCTTTGGCTTTGTTTGTAATTTATTTTTTCTTATCAAGAAAAAAAAAAGACTAATACGCAAGGAATATAAGAGCGACTATGGCTAGCATTCCCCTTCTTGGAAAGATGGAGAACAATGAAATACAACTATACAAGTGTGTCCAATATTATATGAAGAAATCAAATGTGTAGCAGTGCCAATTTCAAAGCCTTGCATATTACTTCTCGATGCACACGTGAGCTGTTGGTGTCAAATGGCATGGCCACGATAGTGAGAATTACATATGGAAAATCACCATTAAGTACGTCTATAGGCCATGGACCATATACATGAATATATAGCAAAACATGGATCATAGCAAATATTGGTGCATTGCATGCTTCTTAATAATGGTTTAATTATTAGTTTGCTTGTCTATTCTCTTTGTTTATTAATCAAAGCCAGTTGCATAGTCTCGACAAACCCTCGTAAGTTATGGGGGAACGTACTTCTCAATATCGGTAGCAAGTAAAAAGATAAAAAGATTAGAGATAACACATCTTATTGAACTAATGAGATTTCAAATATGGCATGTGCATGGCATTGTCTTGTTTTATGCAACCTAACAAACCATATTATAAGCATATAGTTAAAATAAAGGAGCAAATAATATTGTAATGCTATTTCTTGAGGATAAATAATTAGGGATCCTAGATTGGAGGGGGTAAGATATATATCTTCTCAAATTTGACTATCTCATCGATGCATTAAACTAGACCCATATGGTTGTATTTTAATTTTCGAAGGAGTGACCATAATCATTAAAACCCTACTAATTAGAACACGCATGAAACTTCTATTTCACATTATATACGAATTCAAAAGAAGAAAAATGAGTGTTACAATGCTACAATATGTGAATTACCAAGTAAGTAACTAAGTACTAATCTACCAAACGACAACTAGAATTTAGATGTTGGCCGGTGCCAAAATATAAAATATATTGAAGTTGGAGGGTCAAAATATATTATATATTGATTTATGGGCCAACTTTATAATATTGTGGAGAATAACCTCAATTTTTTCTTATTTTTTTTTTCTTTTCAAAATCATAGTTTTTCATCTAAAACGTACCATGGACTTATTTTCAAAAATTGCCCGGGTCAAAATCTCACCAATGGTAAAACATAATTTTCAAATTCAAAGTTGAAAAACTAGAAAACTCATAACTCAAATAACCGGGGCCAAAATAGGCATCGCAAACGAGACCAAATTTGGCCATGCAAACAAGGTGATGGCAATTCAAGCGAAGCCAAAGTAGGCTATGTAAGCCAAGCCAACGATGTCCTTGCAAGCGAGGCCAAAGATCGATATCCAAATAGTCAAGGCCAAAGAAAACCATTGCAAGCAAGGCCAAACTAAGCCATGCAAGGCCAAAGATAGCAATGAGCAAAGCCAAAGTAGGCCATGCAAGCTAGGTCAACGATGCCCTTACAAGCGAGCCCAAAGATAGGCATGCAAGTGAGACCAAAGATGGCAATGCAAACGAAGCCAAAGTAGGCCATGCAAGATAGAACAACAATGCCCTTGCAAGCAAAGCCAACGATGGCCATACAAGCTAGACCAACGTTGGCCATGCAAACCACACCAACGTAAGCCATGCAAGCAAGGTGAACCTAAGCCATGGAAGCGAGGCTAACCATGACCATTTTTGGTGGTCCAACCACGAGGTTTCATTTAAGAATGATAGTCTAATATTCTGGGCAATAACCCACTTTTTTTTTAATCATGATTTTTACCAAAAAATCTGTGAACTATAGCACACGATTTTTTTTTGCAACAATCGCTTGTTCTCATCAGTACTTATTTTCGTACCAAAATCTTACTACCCTCCTTATATAAATCATAATATTTAAGGACTTGTTGAACTGATGGAATGCAAAAATCTCGACTCTTTTTTAAAATAATTTTTCAAACTTATAAAACTAGAGAATTAAAAAAATAAACGAGTCGAAATTTTTGAGTTACATCAATTGGAACACCTTTTAAAAATTATTTTTTACCAATGTTGAAATTTTGGCACAGGCAAAGTTGAAAGAAAAAATATCTTGACAAAGTTTGGCATATTTTGGCATACCACGACACCTCCAAATGTGTCAAACCATGCAACTCCTTTCTTTTTTCTTTTCTTTTTTTAACTTTGCCCATGCCAAAATCTCATCAATGGTAAAATATAAAATTTAAAATGTGTTCCAATTGACAGAACTCGAAAAATTTGAGTCGTTTATGAGTTACGATTTTCCAAAGTCGGAAAACTAGAAAATTTATAACTCAAATAACCGGGGCCAAAATAGGCAACGCAAATGAGGCCAAAGATGGCAATGCAAGCTAAACCAGCGATGCCTTTGCTAATGAGGCCAACGATGCCCTTAAAACTGGGGCTAACGATTGATACCCAAATAGCAGAGGCCAAAGTATACCACGTAAACGAGGCCAAAGATAGCAATGCAAGTTAAGTCAAAGTAGGCTATGCAAGCCAGACTAGCAATGCCCTTGCAAGCGAGACCAATGATGCCCTTGAAACAGGGGTCAACAATCAATACGCAAATAATCGCGGTGAAACTAGGCCATGCAAGCGATGCCAAAGATGGCAATGCAAGCAAAGCCAAAATAGGCCATGCACGCTAGGCCGACGATGCCATTGCAAGCATGACCTACATTGGTCTAACTTGCGAGGCCAAACTAAGTCATGCAAGCGAGGCTAAGGGCATTTCCAACCCTAAAGGCCTATCCCTATTTTGAGTCCAAAACCATCTCCAACCCTTCAATTCTCAGCCCTAAGTTTTGGAAAAAAAACCAAGATCTAGACCATAACTGAGTCCAAACTCAAAATAGAGAGGTGGGCAACCACAACGTGTGGTTGAGTTGGCAAACTCAGCTTTAGCTTTGGTGGCTCCTGGTTACCCTTTGGGCAGGAGTTCGAAACCAGCTAGAAACACTTTGTGGCCACTGTGATGCCCAAGCACGAGCGGGATATAGTCTCATCCTTTCGGGGGTGGGGAAACTCGTGGTCCCACAGGGACTGAATCAAAAAAATAGAGAGGTGGGCTCTACCGCCCATATGCATCATGCATCACTGACAGCCCACATGCCTTAGAGTTGGCGTGGCTTACACATTCATAAGAGAGGAGAGAAAAATATGGTACACGCACACTCGCGCTTGAGAAGTAAGAGGTCCAGCCGACACATGGGGCCCAATGATCACATTAAATCGAGGGTTGTGATTGGTCCATTTTAAAATGGAGGGCCCTCGTTTAAATTACAATTCTTTTTCTTTTTCTTTTTTAATATTCAAATGGAAATGAGTTTAGGTTTGGGTTTGGCACCCCATTGTCGAAGATAGCCAAAATACAATATGAATAGCTATATTTGGGGTGCCAAAATAGGTATAGGATTTAAGTTTGAGTCCAAATGGTTAGAGATATCCTAACTGTGGCTATTTTTGGCAGTCCAACCATAAGGTTTTACTCAAGAATGATGTTCTAACACTGTAGAGAACAACCCCAATTCTTTCTCCAATTTTTTTTCTTTTCAAAATCATAGTTTTTCACCAAAAATTGTGGAATATAGCACATATTTTTTCTTATTTTTGTACCAAAATTTTACCACCCTCAAATCATTAAAGTTTACTATCATTTTATATTTGAGAAAAATTACCAATAAGGTCAATTAAAAAAAAGGGAAAAAATCACCTTTAGTCCCTGAACTATGATCCATTCGACACTTTCATCCCTGAAGTTTGAAATATATCACTTTAGTCCCGAACTTTAACATTCTATATCACTTTCGTCCCTGCCGAGGGTTTTCATCGAATACACCTCTGATTATGGCCAAATCGGAGGACAACACCTATTGGGCTTTGAAGCCCTCTTTGAGGCGAATTCAACGCCACCAACCTCGCCTCAAACCGTTGCCGGACGGCGGAGAATTTTACGATTAAAGTTCCGGCCACCATAAGCTTTCGGGTTAAATTCGACCAATTCTAGGCCGAATTGAGCTTAGCCCCAGTTATAAAAGTTACTCCTCTCATCCTTGCGAACATTTTGGCATAGGTTTTGCACCATTTTGTTCCGGTCAGGGACGAAAGTGATAGTTGGTATTGAAGTTCAGGGACGAAAGTGATATATTTCAAACTTCAGGGACGAAAATGTTGAACGAGTTATAGTTCAGGGACTAAAGTTATAATTATCCCTAAAAAAAAAATTGCCAAATCAACAAATATTTTTTAATTTTTGTTCATGTTTTTTTTATTGTTTTAAACAATAAATTTATTGTCCAACAATAAAAACTTCTGATTGTAAAGTGCAATTTATTGTCAGATAATAATTTTTTATATACCATGGCTTTTGACTTGCTTTTAACATTTTTGTTTTGATTTGATTCATATAACGACAATATACATGTGAGTAGGAAGATTTTATGCTTGAATATATTCAAATATTTTTTTTACCTTATTGGTTAAAAACCAATTATTTTGTTACATTGAACGGAATCAAACCCTAGTTTAATCCTAAATCAATTGTCCACCTTCTCTCACTACTACTGTGCTAGCCCCAAACTCATTTTTTTAGTATGTTTTCATTTCTCTATTAAGTTTTTTTTTTAAAGAATTTTTAAGTGAGCGTATGCCTGAAATGCTAGTTAGTTATAACTAATAAAGTACAACAGAGCATGCCTTTCATTTTGTGGTTAAAAATACTCAAAGAAGATTGATATAGTGATATATATAGCGATAAACACACGGCGTAAACGGTTTCATATCTTAAAAACTTCTGGTTTTCTTTAACTTCCAACCCACACTTATCAAATTTAATTTAAACCCACAATTTACGAAGACAACTATATTAGTATGTATTAGCCGTGTATACAGATAATTCTCGTTGTAATTCAGAGCTTAACTCGAGCACTTAATTACAGTTTGATAACTGTATCGATCATTATATATAGCTATGTACCTCTCCCATGTAACCCATTCCCAACATCAATTGCGAATTGAGATCGAGCTTTCTCTCCGTCTATTGGCCCAACTGGGTTTTAGACAAAGAAAATAAGGAAACAAAACTAATCCTTATTTTCTTTGTCTAAAACCCTAAGCCAAAGTTACCAAAGAAGAGAAAAAGCCAAGCCAAGACCAACAATGGCAGGGAAACGCATGCGCTTAGTTCGTTCCAAGACGAGCTTCGACGACATGAGCGCCCTCGACAGGCAGCTACCACCGCAGGAGCGGCGGCAACCGATGAAGCCACCCAACAATCAGATCATGATAGAAAAACAAACTCAAAAGGTGTCTCAACCGGTCGCAACTCTCTCGATTTGGTCAAGCACCAGCACTCAAGAGTATACCAGTCATTTCCTCTACAAATGCTACTACTGTAGGAAGACGATCGGTGACAAAGACGAGATCTATATGTACAGGTAAAGACTTGTTACACACTTGCATGTCGTGGTGCAAAAGTGAATGTTAATGATAATTTTGGGCACATTTTTAGGTAGAAAAAGTGTGTTAATTGTTAATGTACGTTTTTATGTTTTCGTTTCGATATTGCAGTTCGTTGTGTGCGTTCTGTAGCTCAGAGTGTCGTATACAACAGATGCTGGAAGACAAGTTGAGGGAGAGGATGATGTATGGGCAATCGGCAGAAGCCTTATCGTGGCACAAGATGATTATCCATAATATGAAGATAACTTGGTGACAATGAATAAAAGCTCCATCTGCATGCAGGGCTGTTTTGGGATAAGCCTGCATTTTTCGCAATAGAATGGACATTGATCATTAATTAATTAGTTTTCTAATCTGTTCCATCGTGATCAATATTATTATTTTTGAGAATACGTACAATTTAGTCAAGCATAAACAAAATGAAAGAACATAATAATTAAGATGGACGATGATGTCAATTAAATCCCAAAAAAAAAAAAAACTAACCTCATAAATTCATGTTAATATTAGCCACCAAACTCATTTTTATTTTATTTTATTTTGCTAAAATTAATGTAAAATTTTAGCCAAGAAAAAAAAAACAAAAAGAACAAAGAGAAAGGGGAGACATGAAAACCAAATGAAAAAAACAATAATGAGGTATGCCTAAGTCAAAAATTTAGCTTCTGGGATCTTTTACAGAGATTAGCCCATTAAGAAAAGTGTTATTATTCTTTGCAACCTAAACTTGGCTTGGGTTAAGAATAGTAAACGAATCTCATAGCCCAATTAGCACTGGAAAAGCCGAGCACATGCATCATGTATATAAGAACTGAAATCATGAGTAGGAATAACCGAATAAAGAAGAAAAACGTTTTTGTAGCATCAAGAATGCATTATATATTTTCACAAATTTAGAATAAACTTTTGCGTGGGGGTTTAGGTAAGTGTACGTTAAGAAGAATCAAGCTAGGGGGTTAGCGTAATCATCATGTTCAAGTTTTCATGCATGGACTTAGATCCCTTATATCTGCAGTTAATTAGGAAAGAAGACCATTGACTGAGTTGGTAGCTAGACTTGTCCATTACGAATTCATTTGATGAAAAAGTCTAAGTAGCTTGTCCTCTGCAAGGGAATCAAAGAAATTTGAATCTAGAGATTAATTTAGTCCTTAATTAAGAACATGGGCCGATAATTTTAATGCTTGCTTAATATTGTTGTACATGCATCTTGCTTAACTACAAGCTAGCTACTAATATTTGATTCTGAATTTTTATATACTTTGAAAAATTCGTCTATAATACATTAATATATCAGTATATCAAGTACACTATATTCATAGGTTAATTTATTGTAGATGTAACTAGCTAGATTTTTGTCTATATTAGCGATAGATCGAGAAAATATGGTCAAAATTAGACATAATATTTTTTCTCATAAAAGTTTAGAAGTATTAAACATAAAATCAATTTGCAATATACAGAGGAAGAGTCCTGTATGCTCAAGGATTTATATCTCAAGATGTAAGATATTAGCCATGCGTGGTTACTTCACCAGCTTGCATTTCAATTTACGTCGGTACTAAATCTGACCATAAAGTTCCTTATCTCTTATACACTTCATTTGCTTTACCTTCGCTTGCACTTCAAAAGAAAATTCCTACACCAACAAACAAATTATAGTATAATAAATTAATAATAGATATCATGTTGATGAAAAGAAGTATTAATTTTATATTCGCAATATATAACAACATTATATAGCCTATTATTCCTTCATCAAAAAAGAATTCCAATATCACTAACTCGCTCCTTCGCTTTCACTTCAAATGAAAATGTCATTAATTAATTGATAACAGTCTAATCAAGAGGTTATACTTCTATTAACATTATAAGCAATGACATTGTTTCTTTAATAATTGCAAAAGGCAGAGATTAGGCGGATAATATATACATATATACCATCATGTAGATTGTAGACTTATCATGCTCTCTACTATATTGGCAATCTTTCCTATTCACTTGTAATGATAATCTACTTGAATTCATTCATGTTATCACAACCTCCACAATAATATTCATAATAATTAAATACCCACAAACACAAAAGTAGCTAGGAAACCAAAGGCTAGCAAAAGCAAAAAACTCGAACCATTTTCTACTTTCTACACGTAGTGTGGTGGCAGAAACGTACAAGATTATCTTCTTTGTCCGGCCATCATGAAAATGCCTAAGCTGGAAATGTATTTGTAACCAGCTGCAAACAACATGCATATCGATTTTCAGAGACTTGTCATTGTCAGTACTTCCCAAAGAAAGCATGCAAAAATGTCTGTACCCTATGAGTACTTTCTAACAATTGATCACCTATATATAAAACCACTTACATGTAATTTTGAAATCACCATCTCATCAAGGGGTTGCAAATATTTGCATGGATGCAATACATATAAATTAATAATCATCGTAGATTACCCATTTTTATGGTCCTTTAGATTTAAATATAGAATGGGGATCGATCTTGCTCCAGATTACTATTGTTATTGGATTTAGACCTGAATTTATGGTTCTTGCATCAAGTTCATCTGCCATCAACCAAGTTTTCCATACGCTCATGACCAGCTTCGATCTTTGGTTGATAAATTACCTCTTTCATGTGCTGGAAGAATTCATACATATAGTCATTTTCTGCACTATAACTGTTGGATGGTTCATATGTTTGGACCAAAATTAACATTTTAGGCTATTTTTGTAGCCCATGAGCCGATTCATGCGGCCTAAATATCTTGGCATTTATTATTGGGTAGTTTTGGTTGTGCGTTGCCTTATCTTTCAAGGAAACCTAAATACACAAGGTTGCTTACTTTTATACTAAATCTTTTTGGAGAATGAAACCTAATTAATTGGGGTTTCTCATATGTTATCAAATCCTTTTTAGGAAAAGAAATCTATAATCCTTATTCAATGAGGATTCGCCAGCCTATCTCTATAAATAAAGGGGTTTGGAGAACAAAAAAGGGATCACCTCTCTCAACAATCATCGTCTCTTGACAAAGCAAACTCTTTGCATACAAGCCTCTCCGGAGCATCCATCAACCTTTCTTTTTCCCAATTGTTAGCTCTGCTTTCTTATCCCGTAAGAAAGTATCGACTTTTGTGTTCACCAAAGACCACTTTCGGAGTCCTAAACCTCGTTTAAGCTTTTCACACAAGAACCTTGACAGAGTTAGCTCTCTCTCTATCGACAATCATTTGATTAGAAGCAAGACTTGGAGCGCAATCATCTACATCATCGTACCCCGTGGTACTGGCACACCCGCACATCAAAAAGAGATTGTTCGACTCTCCGGCAACGGTTTCCAGCGCGAACATCATATAACCGGTTACTGTTACAATTTTTACTACACTGCTGACTTCTGCAGTGTCATGTTCAATATTGTTTTTCCATTTGATCTTGTTCCTTTTACTTTTAATTTTGGATGTGTGTGTCTAGCATTGATTTTGTTGTGTTTTATTTCCGATGCATTCATATATATATATATATTCCTCAATATTATTTAATATCGAGCGTTGTTTTCCTATATAAAAAAAATTATCAAATATCAATATTGGTCTAATGTAGAATATAATTTGGTCTAACATTGGCAATATGAGTGACTAATTATAAATTTTCATCTGAATTGATGCACACGCAGAATAGTTAGGTGCGTGTTCTAAGTATGCACCTATAATGGCACTTCTACAACTTTTAAAATTGATTTACAAATTCCCTAACTTCCTACTTGTGTTTTATATTTTGATTACTTGTATATCACACTTGAAATAGCCATTTCCGGATTTCCCCCTTCCCCAACCATTTTTTTAGTTTTTTTTTTAGCAATAACAATTTTTGTAGTTAAATAAAGAAATGAGAAAATAGGTTTCTAACTTTTGATGGTGGAATCATGGCCGACAGAGGCATCATGATCAAGTATATAAAGCTATTTCCTTTAAAGTTACATATGTTCCAATCTTTGACATGGGTGGTGGAGGGAATATAATTAGTAGATTTTTCCCTTTCCTATCTAGCTTTCACTTTGAACTTAGGTGGAAGCTTACATTTTCTCCCACCAAATGATGGCAGACAGGAACACATCTTGTGAAACTTCAAAGGTAAAAAAAATTCCAATTCTTGGTGGGGTTATAATGTTCCCAATACCATAGCTAGCTAGGCTCCAAAGACAATTTATATATCGCTAACCCAAAAGAAAAACAGTCATGAACAAGATTTTGTGTAACCTAAAGTTGGAATAAATGGGGTACATTTTAGGTGGGAGCTCTTTTCCAAAGAATTCCTTGTTTATTGTTGGCTATGTGCTAACACCTAAATCCCATCATCATCATCTCTCACACATACACTTCACCCTATATATATTGACCTAATTAGGAAGTACTACATCATATATCAAATAAATGACATCATTTTCTACTGTGTTTTTATGCAGAAAACGTTGAGGATTAATCCAATCTTCAGTCATATTAATAGATACAGGTTAAGAATTAATAACGTACAGGAATATTATGTCACCTCAAACAGCTGTTAACTACTTGATTAGTTAAAGTCAATTAGCTAAAGCTAATTGGCAAAATTAAGGGTTTGAAACACTGCTTGAAGCAGCTAGCTACCTAGCTCAAATTAATAAGAATTACAGACTAAAACCGACCAACTTGTTTGCTGATTAATATCTAATGTGGACTGGCCTGCTATATAAGTCAGCAATCGTTGATCCTTTCCAATAGAATTTGATACCAAGTAAAGTTCCTTCAGAGTAATGCGTTGTTGATACCTTTAGTTTAATGCATTCGGACCTTTGATGTAAAACATCGAATTCGTAGGTATTGATATTATTACTATTACTAAAGATTAATTGACAAAAATATCCAGGGTTTATTGACAGTAGCTAGCTATTACTGAAAAGCTAGGGGGTCAAACAGTCACCCATTGCCTTCTGGGTATCGAAGAAACGCAATTGCAAACAGTTTATTAATTCGTTCTCCAGCTTAACTATAAGGGGAAAATGGCATATCAACCAGGGTGCTACAGGTAGGACCAAAATTTAATTCATGCTTCTGCAAGGTACCAATCACCATATACAATGAATATGAATGCAGCATGTGATGTGCGTCAAATCTCAGTAGCACATATAGGTCCTTTTCATGTACGTACATCTATCTCCTTTGTCAGATTGAAACGTTCATATCAGAGTAATTAATTCTGATCTGTAATAATGGCAAGGTATATAAACGCACAATTAACCTAATTTACTTTTTTAATGCATGCATTGGAAGTTTGGAACATGACATGACAACTAGGTTTTACTGCGTTAGATCGAGTTAGAACATCCAACCTAAAAATGGATATATACAAGTTCTCGTTTATTATTATGTAATTAATATTCAGATTTTTCTATATTTTTTAACACGCTTAATTTCTCACTTATAAAATGGATGTCAAGTCGTCATGTACATGAATTATTACTCTTTAAATTAGATTAATTTGAGTTGACTAGAACATGTACGTGCGACCAATTCCAACATCGAAATTCGGTCGTGGACATCTTACTACAATTAAACCTAGTAAATAAAGTCTAGCAATCTAGCACTATATATATGCTTGGAATGATTATTTACTCAGTTGACCGATACTATGCTAACATTAGAGAGCATTCAACACAAAATCAATCGACAATGAATTAAAAACTCAATAATGTTTTAGTGGTGCATTGGAACATAACATGTGGCTTGGATATGCATATGCCACGTACTGAATGAAGATAAACCAGTTTTGTTTCCGAACCTCTAGCTATATCATATGTATTCCAGGTAATGGGGAGTAAGAGCTCATCCACTTTTGTTGCTTAATTCAATGTGATGTGGATAGCTAATGTAGATGGGGATCGATCGATATGTAATTTTTAAGACAATAACTTGTTGCAGAAACAAATATATCGTTGAAGAAGACAATACATTTGGTTTATTGGTAGACAAAATCATTCCAGTTTTGAAAATTTTGGTATCAATTTGGATCGATCGGAGTACGTTCATTATTTTTCCAACTTTTTGTTATGCATGGCTAGCTAGAGGAATCAAACCAAAATCAAAATATCGAACACCACAGGCATTTGGGTTCTAGTATTATATATGTTGTGGAGTAGATTTTAACATGAATATATATATATAGTGATCTTTTATATATAACTTGTGAAGGGAAAAATTCATGAATGAATGAATGAAAAAGTCAAAAAGAAGGCTGGTCGATGGTCAATGTATTTATTTCTTTATTTGTTTTTAATTATTTGAATTCATTAATTCACGTATACCAACTCTATCTCCGTTTGATATATAGCTTTCAGGCCGGAGATCTGGTTAACAAGGGTTCGCTCCACCAGCACCACCTAATTAGAGTACCAAAATCACCATCCCATTAATAATATTGAGTAACAGTTCTTCATTTCCACTACTTCCTCGTTATACACCTACATATCAAGTAAGAGATTTGCAAATCAAATTTTTTTTTTCAATTTATGGTTAAATTAAGATGCCAATAACTATCGTGCCCATCAGTCGATGATTATCGATCATATGGCAGTGATTAAAAAAACAACTTAAAAAAAAATCCTATTTGCAGGCAATGGTGATAGGTGACGTGGTGTATCCTAAATATCTTTCATATCTGTGGAAATGAAGAGATCTAGTTTTTTCTTTTTTTAGTGCTTAGAAAATTGAAAAGGAAAAAGATTACACCAACACAGGGAACATACACTTTTATCCCACAAGAACAAACTTGATAATTTTGAAGCTCAACAAATTAAAAACAAACTCATAAATATGAACTAACAGAAATTAAAATTTAGTTTTCTTCAACTTAATCTCGACTTTAAAAGATTTGACCAAATAATTTGCTTTAACTTCTTTGCCGTTTCCTCGCTTCCTCCTTACTTCCTCCTACCTAGAAGCGCATACTTATGGCATTATAATTAAAATCATTGTATGTGAAGCTACTTTAGCATGTGTAGCTAACTGCTTAATTGGTACATTTAGTAGTTAATGAATCCCAGAGAAAATTAATTAAGGGTGTGATTAAGGGGGAGATTGAGTATCTCCAACAAGATTACTCATTTTTTAAGTTAAAATAACTAATAAAAATGAGATTTAGCTAACAATTTAACGATTCTCGTATCTTTTTGACTGTTCTGACAAAAATAAAACATAAACATATATGTATTGTTTTATCTCTTCAAGATTCTATAGGTACGTATCTCTAGCTGAAATTTAATTTTACTTTAGGAAGTTCGTTGAAATTAATTTTGATGCAAAATTAATTATAAAATTATTAAAATCTCATTTTAGCTATTTTGTTGAAGATATTATATGAACATATTGTCTCCAACTCCATGCCATTGGACACTAGTAATGAAACTCAATAGCCCCCATAAAAATTGAACTACAAAAGGGGTATAGCCTGACCTGTGATTTTGTCTAGGGCCATATATGGTTCAATCATGAAGGGCTTTGCCTTAATTCTAGGGGCCAAACCTAGCCTCAACGCGACATGCGACATGTCCCTAAATTTTATCAACTCCCCTTTAAGCAAATCATTAATTGTTGGCTAACTAAAGGTCATTTCATATTATCTTATGTTAGTGCAACACACATGTTCACTTTAATAATATGAAGAAGAACAAAAAAATGATCAATATTTTAAGACATAACTGATATTCTAGATTGAGATGAGTTTAATTAAATGACAATTAATTAATAAAAATTAAAAGCAAAGAATATAAATTAAAAATGAATATGAGAATTTGATAGGTGGTGACCGAGGACATTCCAACGACAATAAACCCTAGAGAGAATAGAGAGGTGCACGTTGCCCTTAGATCATGGGAATGGGAAGCTTAATTAGCTTTTAGCTTAGCTTATTATCGCCCCATGCCCATGTGATGAGCGTACGTACAAACAATTTAGTTTTGTCATTGTGTTTGGCTCTATGCATCATTTTAATTTGTTTATTTCTTGTTACACGTGTGCCCTACTTTCTTTAACTTGCTTTCTTCAACAAAAGCTTCCATCCCCTTTAACCAACTCATTACACGTACTAAGCATTATGTAATTCTAATACCATAAGCACCAACAACACTTTAGGATACCTGATCGATAATACAAGATATTTAGTACCTATTGGTACATATAATATGCATACATGTATATATATATATATATCTACTAGTACTACTACACTATATATATATGTATCTAGCTAGCTACTATAGCCGAAAAGAGTAGGTTGGAAACTTGGAATTGAAGTTATATATAGGAGCTTGTTTATTTAATAAGAAATTAAAGAAACTCCACCATCTTGTACGTAGCATTTTGATTTTGGGTTTTTAGATTTATTTCTTCAGTTAAAGAGAGAGGACAAAAAGTGAGATGTGTGTGTGTGAGAGAGAGAGAGAGAGAGAGCATGGAAAAGAAACTAAACAAAAATTAGTTTTCATTTTGTGTATATTTCACATTTATACTCTTTAATTTATATGCTCTTTTTTTCGAAGGAAAGAAATGAGTGTGGAGTATTCTCATACGTCTATCTCTGTTTTTCAAAATGTTTCCCTTTATTTTTTGAAGTTTTTTTTTCTGATTATATTAAAAGGGATCGAACATCAATTTTCATTAAATTGTCGTTAATTTACGGTTTGGTTTACAAACCCGAGTGACTTCAATTTTTGTGATAAAACTTGTGAATTGGCCGTTAAAAATTATTCTCTTTACATATAAATAAATGCATTGTGTTGTTTCTGAGTATTCATTTGGACTAATTACGGTGACCATTGTTTAACACAAACTCTCTCTCTCTCTCTCACACACACACTCTAGTTTTAGTTAAATTACTGAAAGCCAAACATATTAACTAAGAAAAGCATAGTCCTTTTACAATAATGTAGATGCCTAGCCATTAACCACGTACTCTATCTTAATCTTATTTCAACATTAATTGCGCACCATGCCACCATGTATGTATAACTTATTTTAATAATAATAATAATAACACCGGATTTCACACCCCGCCCTCGGAATAAAATGTTAATTTATGCTACTTTAATAATAATAATAATAATAATAATAACATCAAGACCTTTGAACACCACAGTGAAATTGAAATCGCTCTTTTTGAAGGGACTCCAGAGTGTAATTATCCCAATAATCATTTTCTACTAATCAATACAAAAGGAAATTCCTTAATACCCCTCACTGACGGCAAATCCCTAGTTCTATCCTTGGATTAGAGTGTCATTTTCTTACCCAAACTGCATGCGCCTAAAAAAGGAAAAGGAAAATAGGAAAATGAAAAACCACACCCCATCATTCAATCAGTACCCAAAAATACGCGCAAAGAAACAAAAATAAAAAGTAATAAACAAAACAAAAAGAAACACCAGAGCAACAGAGACGTACGTACACAATCCCTCTTATATAAGCCAAAAACCAACACTCAAACCCATCCTCTGTTTCTTCTCCATCTCTACCTAGACCACTTTTTCTCTCTAAAGGCCATGGAGGAGATTCCTTCACCGGAGCTCGACCTCGACAACCTCAAGGCCATCAGAGTCCTAGGCAAGGGAGCCTTGGGCACCGTCTTTTTGGTCCACGACCCCAAAGCCGACCCCTCCGCCTGCTTTCCTTTCGCTCTCAAAGTCGTCGACAAGTCGTTGCTCCGCACCAAGCTCGACGCCGAACGCCGTGCCCGCTGGGAGGTCCAGGTCCTGACCCGACTCTCCCACCCGAATCCCCACCCCTTTTTGCCTTCCCTCTTGGGCTCATTCGACTGCGACGAGTATTTGGGCTGGGCCGTTCCTTCCTGCCCCGGTGGCGACCTCAACGTCCTCCGCTACCGCCAAAACGACCACGTTTTCTCTCCGGCTGTGATCCGATTTTATCTGGCGGAGATCGTCTGCGCGATCGAGCACCTCCACAGCATGGGGATCGCTTACCGTGATTTGAAGCCAGAGAACGTGCTCATCCAACAGTCGGGTCACGTGACCCTAACGGACTTCGACCTCTCTAGAACCCTCAAGCACCAGGCCGTTAAAACCGTCGCTCTCCCGGCGGATGACGCGCCTGAAATTCGCCGCAAACACCGGAGGAACTTGACACGTTGGATCAACATTATCAACGAGAACAAGAGAGGGGGGCTGAAGAAGGCCAAGTCGGCCCGAGTCAGCCCCGTGAGTCGCCGCAAGCCGAGTTTTTCGGACAACGGCGAGCGGGCCAACTCGTTCGTTGGGACCGAGGAGTACGTCTCCCCCGAGGTGGTCCGCGGCGAGGGTCACGAGTTCGCAGTGGATTGGTGGGCCCTCGGGATTCTCACCTACGAGTGCCTCTACGCCACGACGCCGTTCAAGGGCAAGAACAGAAAGGAGACCTTCCGAAACGTCCTGATGAAGACGCCGGAGTTCGTTGGAAAGCGGACGGCGCTAACGGACTTGATCGAACGGCTGCTGCAGAAGGACCCCACTAGGCGGTTGGGGTACGTGAGAGGTGCGTGCGAGATCAAGGAGCACGAGTTCTTTCGCGGGGTCAAGTGGGACCTACTAACGGAGGTGTCACGGCCTCCGTTTATTCCGTCGCGGGAGGAGGACGGAGACTTGACGGAGAAGGCTTCCGCGCGTTGTGGAGCGAGCGTTAGAGATTATTTTCAAAAGTTGCGGTCTCCGCCGTCGATGCCGCCGTCGCCGGATTGTCAGTTAACGGAGTTCTGACACGCGTGGAAGGTTTGCACGTGTAGGAATTTAATTACTTACTCCTTTTAAAGGAAAATCACTGTTGTATAATAGAATAACCGTAGAATATTGTAATAGTATAGACTATAGTTAGTTAGACTTGTATTGTATAGCAATTTATACGGTGTACAAACTTTCCCTGTTGCTTTATCCATGTCTCCGCCACGGCGGCGCGTGTTTTCAGGCTCGAAAATTTTGTTGATGGTGGGTTTGGAATCCCTTGTTAAGTCTTCTTTAACTTAAGGTCAGGGTAATTCAAGGAAAATGGTTTGTTTGAAGAGAAAGAAAGTGGAAAAGATGGGTCAAGTTCACTTATGTGTTGGTTTCAAATTGAACAGAACCTTTTTGTGCAAGGTTCGTTTCGCTTGTGCTTGATGCTTTGGTTCATTGGTTGCAATGGTGAAAAGCACTTTCTTCATATGGTAGGGTTTAAGAATTGAAATCTACATCATTTTACTTACTAAAAGGTAATTATAGCAACTATTTTTGTTCCGCGAAGGGTGGTAATATTGCAAGTAATTATCTATTACACGTGCTCAAGTTAATTGGCTTTGATTGCTTTAAACCTATCGGTGTTCTTTGTCAAAAGATAATTTCATGAATCAAAATAACTAATAGCCGGATACACTTTATTAGTCAATCTGGATCGACCAACATATCAACGGATAAGAATTTCGAACATGACATGTCAAGTTGAACCACCAACCATCAGATTACATTGTAAGTTACTTTCTAAATTTCAGTTTATTTGGTAACGACTTTACATCATTCATACTAGCGCTCTCCCTAGAAAAATCTGCATCTAACATACGAGCAAGAAGCCCTACATCAATTATATTTTTTTGATTCATTTATATTGTATTCATTAGCTTCGATAATAGTTTACTTATGGTAGTATAGACTTAGACTTGTAGTTGTTGCAAGATAAAGATTACTTTGGATGAAAATGTTATGATTAGGGGACAAAGTGTTCCTAAATTACGCGGTTAAATAGTAGATTATTGCCTTTAGTTCCAACTTTACCAAAAAATTGATATGACTTTAATCTATGGCGCCTAATACAGACTTGTATTAGCAATGATTACAACTTTACCACCACAAAAATGAAAATTGCAATATATATATTTTTGACTTGGAAAGGAAAACCAGGACACCAGGTAGGCCATGAATATATTTTTAGTACCGCAAAACCAGTGTGTTTATATATAGGCATAATATTCAGAGCCAGTGAAGCCACAAAAGCATCATCTATATACCTGAATGTAAAGGCTTAAAACTCTAAAGGGTGCAATTGAATAGAATTAAGATAATGAGGGGATAACCTGGAAAACCCAAAATCACGTGGTTTTATAATTTTGGCATAATATAGGGACCACCCGTGTGCAAAAAACGAAAAAGTTAACCAGCTTTGGGGACTGTACAACTTAGCTTTTACGGTCAAGTGGTGGATGAAAGATTTAGGTTTTATTTTTAAAATGGCGGTCCCCAAATTTTACAGTGCAAACTGCAAAACGTAGTGGTAGTGGTAATTGGCAAAGGATTTTCTTTAACATAGTGAGTGATATTATGCTTTTGGGGGTTTGGATCCGTTGGTCTGCTACAAAGCTTTTATATAACCAATATTCCTAAGAGATTGTTAATCACTTAATCATCAATCGATGTCCAAGTGAGCCGTAAACTCAATCAATCGTTTTAAGAATAATTCAAAAAATTTGAAAAAAAAGGGTAGTTGAATTTTGTCAATTAGGGTTTATATTGATTGTAAGAATATTATTTTTGACTTGTACTCTGTGGTGTTCTATTTACTCATTTTATTGTTTGTAATATTTTGTGTCTTATTCGATTATTTCTAGGGATCGACCTATGGATGTCGTGTCTATATAGGGTAGATGCAGATCACATCAAAGAACAACTCATCGAGTTTAATCTGCTACGATACGAAATATCCAAAACAAAGTCGGAGCAATATATGGAGCAGAACAAAAGTGAAAATTCATATCAAACTAATTAAGAGAGGACAATTAATGGAATCATGCACAGATATGACAGTAGTATATAGACATACAGTACATATAGTACTTGGTTCTCAAGCAATCAATATATGCGTGCATGCATAATTGAATACAACCAAATGCTGGAATTGGGATGACATGCATGAATGAACATGCATGCTATTCCATTTGTCTGCAAATTTAGAGCTACATGTTAATATAGGAAACTATTCATTTCCTCTCCATCTGTGACTATTGGATTCACATGCATGGAACTGAAAACCAAATGAAATATTTGTCATCATCTACCGACCTCCGGCCCTAGCTTACCCCCTGCTGCACATATGGTCCAAGCTACTGCATATGGCCTGACTGTGCATGCATGAATAACAGTCCCTATTCAGCAAAAAATAAAAAATAGTAGCTATAGTACGTAGCTAGGCCAAATTTAGTGTATCTTCTCCGTGACCCAATTATAGTTATTTTGCGAGCTAGAGTACTGTAACAGAACAGTGCCTCTGCTCATATGTAGTAGTCTATTTTGTCAAAGGCATATATAGAGGATACAAACAAATAATAGGGCTGCTAGCTAGCTTTAGTTCGATCACATCAAAGTTTTTCCCTTGAATAATTTTTTGAAAGGGTTTTTATAGTCAAATCGAGCAAACAATGCACAGAGAAAAAAGAACCCTTTGGACAATGGAGTTGTTCCATTTCTTCTGGCCATGATTTAATAGGCATCGAACCCTCTTTTACAATCATGCTATTCTCCAATTCCATTTTTGACGTTGAACATGGCATCTTTTACAATCGAATCGATCGCATGCACCATATTTTATAGGGAAGCTTTGAAGCTTTTAGAATTTGATGATCAATGTGAATCCCATATATGACTTACTCCTTCGTTCTTCTATGTGGTGCTTATGATACACCATATATGATATGATGGTTAATTAAAGTTTCTCTCCAATATATATTATGAAAGGTAGAACAACCTAGCTTTTGATCCATGGTCGGTTCCAAAGGTACGTTGAATTTACATTAAACAAGATCATGACTAATTATGTGATCCTTTAACTTGAGTTGAATGGACTTTTCAACCTCTAAATGTCTCTCTTTCAAAGCTTCAACTCAACAAAGGCAGAGACAGGACCTACTTCTATAATGTAATTTACCCATAATAACATCGATCATCATATATATAAGCTAGATATATAAGATCAAATTGCCAATGGAGGCAAAACGTACATATATAGTCATAGCTTTCTGTTAAAAAGCTCATGATAAAAAATACATAGTTGTTAAATTTTCAATAATGTTAAAATGTTCGTTCAATTTTATTTTGTGCACCGATTAGTGTGACTTCATTGTGAAACCTTATTTAGATTGAGTTTTGAAGGAAAAAGAACAAGGCTTGAATACTTCTAGGTATGCACCAAAGAAGAACCAATCCAATTACTTCTTTAGCGGAAGAAGTTAGAGTTTTTCATTTTATCTTCTTTTTTTGTTTAGGGTTGAAGATGGAAAAATCAACAAAGTTATAATTTTAATTAACATAATGAACATTATTACAGAGGATTAAGAAAAAAAATATGAGAGCCTTTCTCTTAAACCTTAGCCGCCTTTGGGTGGAAATTCATCGACAACGTCTATTGTCAACAATATTTCTGATCGGCGGTCTCTCTCTTATTGGTGGAATTAGTGGTACATATTGGGTTTAGCGACGTTTTCCGTCGTTTTATTTTGTAGTTGCCTTGGGTAGCCATGGATTTTGAGTGGGATTCGTTAGTCTTCCTTGGCTCCAGCTTTATTCGGGTAGGTTGGAGCTCTGCTTTCTCTTGAAGGCCCAAGTGGCAGCAAGTCTTGGGCTGTTTCCGATGTCTGAGGAGGGTGCCTTAATTGACACCCTCATCCATGACTTAGCTCTTTGGATTTTTAGGGATGGGAGGTATTTTGGGTGAATCATATGACCCGCCTACAAGTTTTGTTGAATTTCTATGAATCAGTTAGATGAGCATCTTCTTTTCGTACCACAATCGAGTACTCATGCAGATTGAAGATCGTTTAGTTTATCTAGGTGATTAGATCATGAAAGTTTGTCCTAATTTATAGACTCGATTAAATATCGAGCCATATTGGTTTTAATGAGTGGTTTATCTTTTCTTGTACTATCTTTTTTTTTTGGACAATGTTTTTCTTGTACTATCTAGCAAGAGATGCCTTCAAAAAAAAAAAAAAAAAAATCTAGCAAGAGATGTTTGCGCAAGTCTTTTGATCGATTACCCTTTGATAAAAAAAAATTAATTAGGCTTCGGATGAGATGTATATTTTATTCTGATTTCAGTGGAATATGAATATGCTTTCTGAAAAAAAAAAAAAAAAATATATATATATATATATATAGAAAAATCAATACAAAAGACTCCCCCTCCCAATTTAATTTTCATAAGCCTCATTCCCGTGCAATATTAATTAGGCTTCTGATCAAACTTACCCATTGCCCTTCAAAACATATAAGAAACTTAATATATAAGAAACGTACCCATTACCCGTGCAATTTTCATTAGCCTTACCCACTTAACCAAATGCTAATCAGTAAAGTCTAATCAAACTTAATAAAAGCCAAATTTCTCTTAGAGTTGTGAGATTTACAAAAGTTAGAATAGGTTATGCATGAGACCGATCATGTCTTGTTTCTAATTCATTAATTAGGGAATAAGGTCGTATGATCAATGTTTAAGTTTTGTTTCTAATTAATTTATCAATAGAGGATAAGTCGGAAAGTTCCAAGCTTCCTTTGTTTGCTTGTTTATTTGTTTTATTTTTTTTTAACTTCTCAAATAAAAGAAAGTTAAAGAAAAACAAACTAGAACAAATTGATTGGAAATGTGGAACAATCAGTTTGATGAACAACAACAAAGATTAATTACATCCATCAATTTTTAACACTATCATCCTCATTGGTCAGTGGTATATTCCGGCTTCGTCTTCAGCCGCAGGTCATGTATTATCGACATTCTGGGCAAAACCCGCTTAATTTCCACTATTGTCAATTTGTTCCCTTATTTACCTCAAGAGAGGCAAAATGGACAAACAAAAAAAAGTTAAAGGACCGTAATTAATAAAAAAATGTGACCGAATTGCATCCATTATTCATTATTAATGTACATCAAATTGAACTTTGATCAAAATTTATCTTGAGATTTTCGCAATCTTCCGGCTTCTTCTTCAGCAGCTGCAGGCATAGCATATCGACACTGTGGGCAAAACCTGCTTTGCTCCAGCCACTTGACAATGCAATCGCCATGGTAAAAATGTGAACATGGCGTCCGAATTTCTTCGGAACCAACCACAATCTCCTCCACACAAATCGCACACATGGTTGATGCTTCCTCTACTCTCACCCTCTCCAACTTATCAATTGACAATTTACTCGCCGGCTCAAAGTTAGCCTCACCCATCATGTCTTCCTCCTCCATGTCAGAATATGATTCCACCTCCACGTCAGAATCTGATTCCTCCTCCATGTCATAAACGTTAACATCCACAGTCATATTCAGAGCCTTGCGACCTGCTTCTGCAAACAGGGACTTGGCATCCCATAGTATTCTATCCGCAATGGATTGGCAATATCGCGACGGAATACACATGTCAGAAAGCGTTTCAGTAATGGTAGTCTTTGTCAAGGTTTGTTCGTGGACGCTCCTCAGTAAGTCATCGAGTTGCAGACCATCCCTCAGAGAGTCTATACCTTCGATCTGCTCGTCCTCGTGGTCAAGGAGGTTGATATCCATACAGAACTGGTCATTGCATGACAACGACTCCTCTCTCTCGGCTCCGGTAACATTTGATTCCACATACCAATATGGTGACTCAAGTACTGGTTCCACACCCCAATAGTCCATTATGGGTTGAAAAATGATTCTGTTCGAGAGCTTTGAGGAATATATATATAGACTTGTGCTAGTTTCCTTAACACACAAGGTTTTAGTTTCCGACTTGGGTGGGGATTCATAGATCCCGTATCAAACAAGGATTCATATATACTTTCTGAACTAAACAAGAATTGGTATTTTCCCAATTAAACAAGGATTACCAGAGTTTAACACTCCATAGTCAGTTGCAATACTTGCTAAATTATTTTAGCAGAGTTTAATTTTCTGTTGTGATAGAATCGTACAATAGTTCCTGCAATGGATTTTTTTTCCTTATTTAGCTAGTTTTTTTTTGGCTAATTTTCTTATTTAGCTAGTTAGCGTTGATTTATATATATAGGGTAAAACCCAATATAGTACCCAAACTATTGCGAAAAACCTTTTTTGGTACCTACAAATTTTTTTACCCAAAATGGTACCCGAACTATTGTACATTTACCCAAAATAGTACCTCTCCAAAAACCCGAACTATTGATAATTACCCAAAATGGTACCCGAACTATTGATAATTACCCAAAATGGTACCTGAACTAATTGAGTCATTACCCAAAATGGTACCTGAACTATTGGTCATTACCCAAAATGGTACCTCACTTAACTACAGATGTACCATTTTGGGTAATTGTACAATAGTTCAGGTACCATTTTGGGTAAAAAAAATTTGTAGGTACCAAAAAATACATTTCTCCATAGTTTGGGTACTATATTGGGTTTTTACCCATATATATATATATCACTACGTACATAGCTCATTCTATTAAATGCTTTTCTACTTTTCCTTAGTTTTTGAATATGCATATATGTTTCCTTGAGCTCGACTATTAGGAGATATATGTCTTGTTTCTAATGAATAAGGGAACTGATTATCGACGTTTGAGTTTTGTTTTCTATATAGTTCTCAAATGAAAGGGGGATCGAAAAAGAAAAGATAAACTAGAGAAAATCAATTGGAAATTTGGAACATGTCCGAATAATTAATGAATGAAAAAATTGCATACCTCAAATTATAGCCATCATTCATCAACGTACTTTAAGACCTTTTCGATCTATCATATTCATTCAGGCTTCATCAGCTGCCAACTTATACCATATATACCGACATTCTGAGCAAAATTTACTATCCAGCCGCTTGATAATGCAATTGACTTTAACGCTTTTGGAGCGCTTTCACGCAAGCATAACGTGTCGTCAAAATATAATATGGAAGTAAGAACCGGGGGTGTGTCGTTGGGAATTGGCGGTGTCAATCCCTAGGCAACAAGGATAGCTAGGTTAACAAGCACTAATGAGGAGGTAAGAAATGGGTTGCTATGCATGAGCTATGTGGGGTATGTGCAAAGTGGTAGTGTAGATGGAGACATTGATTGGTTTGTAAAGTGACAAGTGATCAAGAAACACAATTTAAATGAGTAAATGCAAGCAAGTAATAAAAGTGAAAGCAAGTGATGAAAACTTTGTTGATTAAGTGAAAGGGGGTTTTGGGTCACCTAAGCCCAAATCCAATGGTTGATTTAATTTATAAAAACATGCAAGCGAGATTGATTAGTGGATCAAATCCTGTACCCTAGCCGTACTAGGGTTCTAGGGCCATGGTCTTTTCTTATGTATCTTCATGCCATGCTATAGTTCACAAAGTCTCTTAGTCTAACAACTTAATCCATGCTATGGTTCTCAAATTGCTAAACTAAGGCAATGGGCACTAAGACCTAGGGATTCAAACAAGACAAGCTCATCACATCCATTGCCAATTGTCTAGAGAGAATAAGGTTATCAAGCTCACAATCTCTACCAAAATAGATTAAACACATGCTTTTAGAAGTGATAAAGTTCCTAGACATGCATCTAACACATAACAAAAGTGGACAATGAACATATCCATATCAAAATCTCAAGCATAGATATATAAATCAATCAATCCATTTTCATTGGGCTAGGGCACACAACCCTAGCCCCCAATCTTCAAGGACTACTCACAATACATCACAAATAACATCATGTTCTCAAATGTATCTAACTCAAAGACAAAAAGAGAGTAAAATAAGGTGAAGAGATGCTCAAGAAGGTAGGCCAGCTGGTCCTTGCTGTCACCAAGTGGTTGCAAGCCCTCTCCTTGTGCTCCTTAGTCTCCTCCTTGCCTCTTCTTGCTCCAAGCCTTCTAGAACTTGAAGTTGTTGATGAAACTCATGAGATGGTGAGTAGATGTGAGAGAATGGAAGGGAAAAGTGGTTGGGGATGTAGTAGAGGGTGTATGGAGGATGTTTAATGAAGGAAGTGAAGTGACATGAGGTGTGGAAGTGATGAAAAATGGATGAGGAAGCCAAAAACCACCCTGTGAACAGTACCGGCGACCGGTCGCACGCGGGCTGATTTGAGGACTTTTTGGGGCAAGATGGAGGAAAGGGAAAATGGAGGCTTGAGAGAATTTTGGGGACTTATTGTGTCTAGGGTTGATTCCTTATGAAAATGAGAGGTTTTAGAATATATATGTGGGGATAAAGGGCTAGGATTAATGGGGAAAGATCCTAGGGCTCAAAGTGTAGATCTAACTCAATCAAAAAGACCTAAATGCCATGGGGTGGTTAGGGAAGTGTATGGACATTAAGGGCAAAGTGGGAATGTGTGTATAGCATAGGCAAATCAGATTTGGGACCATTGGGAGACAAAAGGTGAAGGGAAAAGGCTAGAGGACAAAATATGGCATAAGCATTAAATGCTTTGTCCCCTTTTTGAATTTGAATTTCTACTCACCACCAATATGCTTCAACCAATCAAATGAGCTCTCCTATTGGATGTGGGAAAGTCATGCATGAGTCTTTGTGTGATGCCTTCGGGGTTGACCATGTGGGCCGGTTGACTTCGGTTGACTTTCCTGGCCGAAAGTTGACTTTTCGGTTTCTTGGTCTCAACTCCGGGATATCGTTGTCCTTCACTTCTAAGGCTTCAATCTTGGAATCTTGAGCTCCAAAGTCACGGTTGACTTTTTGGTTGCTCCACGAAAACGCCTTTAAAAACTTCCAAAGTGCATCCAATTTGTCCAAGTTCCAATTCTCCCATATGAACCTACAAAAAGAGATAAACAAGGGTAAGTGACATTATTAGGCGCTAAGGGAAGCATAAAACAAGTAATTAGGAGTGCTCTTTATACATAAAATATGTATAAATCAGCAATCTCTATGGTACATTTGTGTACATACATGCATGGTGTATGAGTTTCTTTGGAACCAACCACAATCTCCTCCTCACAAATTGAACTCCTCCTCCTCCACGTCAGAATCTATGTCCTCCTCCTCCTCCTCCGTGTCAGAATCCATGTCTTCTTCCTCCATGTTAGAATTCATGCCCTCCTCCATGTCAGAGTGAACAAGAACAGTTATGTCTATATAGACTTTAACCCACAAATTCAGAACCTTGGCAATGGCACTTGCCTTTGCATCGCTAAGTATTTTTTCTACGATGGACTAACGATGTTTAGATTGAACACACATGTGAGAAAGTGCATCTTCAATGGTAATCCTTGACACGGTTGGGTCCTCCCCTAGTAAGTCATCGGGTTGAAGATGGAGCAAGCAGAAACCGACACCACGGTAGTTCGAATTGTTCACGAGGCTGATATTCATCAAGAAGTATTGTTTGTATGACGACTCCGGTCTCTCTCGTACAAGAAAAGGATGCTGGAATGATTGCACACGCCAACAACCCATTATGATTGACAAGAAAGATATGAAGGCTGTTCGAGGGTTTTGAGCAAATATATAGACGAATGCTAGTTTTCAAAGTAAATATTTCCTACTTGGGGTGGGAATGTGGGATGCGATTTTCTGAGTTAAACTAGGATTCAGAATTATAACAGTGTTTTGTTTGGGCTAGGCCCATAAAATTTTAGGTCGGTGGGTTTGTTCGTTTAATTTGGGCTCTACGGTCTCTACCCTTTTTTTTTTCCAATCTCGATTTACATAAAATTTCATAAACCACAAAAAACGAGAACCCGTTCTTCTTCTTCTCCTTGCTCTGAAGCTTTGGTTGCCGAAGCAAATAAAACGAAGTTGGGGATTTTCTCCATCGCTGCGTCTTCTTCTTCCTCCCAAGTTTGTAGCTTTTCTCCAGTCTCTCAAAATTCAAGTGCCTTCTTATCCAGGTATCCTTCTCTCTCTATCTCTGTAGGTACCATGTATGCTTTTATATGTAGTTAGGGTTTTTGTGTGTAAAATTTGAACTCTCCGGTCTCTGCATTTTGCTCTTTGATGCCATCTTAGGGATTTCATCATTTAAGGCTTGTTTCCTCCAAGGCATATGATTTTCTGAAATTCGAGTCTACAATTTCGTCTTCTTCGTCCGAACTGAAATTTGATGTTAGTAGCTTAGATACTGAATCCTGTAATCCACCCCATTAGCTCCTACTGTTGTCTGGTTTGTTAACTGGAAAAAGAAAATTGTATTGTTTGAATTGGAATCTGAAAGTTGTCTTAAATAAATTAAAGCAACGAATTGGAGCTTTTACCATATGGGCAAGCACAAACCTGTGTGATGTGATTTTTGGGTGGAGCCTATCAAGTTGTTAAACTAGTTCCTTATTAGTTGAATTTCTAATGTTTACCTGTTTCTTTTCTGTTAGGGTTTTACTTGCGTCTTTCCTTTTCTCATGCAATGTTGAATTTCGTATGTGTTATCTTATTTTCTTGTGGGCATGGCAGGGATTCAGATCTGGAGTAAGAGGAACTAGAACTTTGTTTATGAAGTGCTGGTTTTTTAGTCCTTGGTGAATTAACTTTTTACATAAGACCAGGAGTCGTGGGTTATAGATTCTGATGGCTAGACGGCACAGTAGTGAATCAAGTGATGATGATGTGAGGGGTGAAAGAGATAAATATCGTCACCATAGAAACAAAAGCGAGTCCAGGTCGAACAATCATCTTGAGCAGGGTGAAATTGATTCCTCGGATTCTGATAGAGAAAATAGAACAAAGAGACAAGGGAGATGGGATGCGCATCAAAATGATAATAAGGATAGGGAAAGGTCCAGTGAGAGTGATCCCAGTGATAGACATGGAAGGTGGCGGGGTGATCGTCAAAGTAGGAAGGAATCTCGACACACTTCTGATGAAGACGGTGAGCTGGTAGAGAAAGAGAGGGGTGAGCAAGAAAGGGAAAGGAAAAATGAAGATGGGAACAGACAACGTGAAAATGGGAATGGTGGTAGGGCAAGAGAATATAAAAGTTCTGAGGAACATGATGAGCGACTGAGGAGGTACCGACATGAGAGTGGACATAGAAGACGAGAAAATGAGGATGGTCGAAGAAACAGGGACATGCATTCCCGTCACTACTCTGAGCGCAAGGATGAAAGGGAAGAGCGCAGAACTTCAGAACGGAAAAGGGATAGTAGAGATGATGGTAAGCAAAGTAGGTATAGAAACCGAGATGACGATGGTGATCTAAAATATCGTGGAAATAAGGAGGTGAATGAAAGACGAGAAGATAATGAGCGAAATGGTAGGATGCTTGAAAATTCAAAACCTCAAGAACGGTCAACATTGCAAGAGGGAAATCCGAATACTGATATGGCAAATTTGGGAAAGAGTGGTGGAGTTTATATTCCTCCATATAAGTTGGCCCGAATGATGAAAGAGGTTGAAGATAAGAGTAGCGTTGAGTATCAGCGCTTGACATGGGATGCCCTCCGAAAGAGCATCAATGGGCTTGTTAACAAGGTCAATGCTGCGAACGTAAAAAATATAATTCCGGAAATTTTTGCAGAGAATCTCATTCGTGGAAGGGGTCTCTTTTGTCGATCCTGTATGAAGTCACAGATGGCATCTCCTGGATTTACAGATGTCTTTGCTGGCTTGGTTGCTGTTGTTAACACCAAGTTTCCTGAGGTTGGTGAACTGTTGTTGAGAAGAATTGTCTTGCAGCTTAAGAGAGCATTCAAGCGGAATGACAAGGTGTGTTTCTCCCTCTTTGTTATTCACTCTACAGTTCTTTTTTTTGATAGACTCTACAGTTCTTTTTTAATGCTTGAAAATTTGCACATGCACCTCCTGGGTGTCTTATTATTATTTTTTAAAATTTTTTAAAGAAAAAAGATTCTTGCCTTACTTAATTTAGTGTTGGCTGAGACAAAGATATCTTTTACATCTTTTACACAGGTTCCTTCTAATTCTATCCTTTAACTTGCTTTACTTTGTGATCAGCCACAACTACTAGCTGCCGTTAAATTTATCGCGCATCTTGTCAACCAACAAGTGGCTCATGAGATTATAGCATTGGAATTGCTCACTGTGCTGCTGGAGAACCCTAGCGATGACAGTGTTGAAGTTGCTGTTGGCTTTGTCACAGAGTGTGGATCAATACTGCAAGACCTTTCACCTAAAGGGCTCCATGGTGAATACACTGTTTCTATTTTGTAACATTTATGTGCTTTTTGGTTTTTATTTATGTATTCATGCGTATGCGTTTCTGTCTATTGACATAGCTCTTATCATTTTTAATTTTCACAGGCATCTTTGAGCGCTTTCGTGGAATTCTTCATGAAGGAGAAATTGACAAAAGAGTTCAGTTTTTGATTGAAGGCTTATTTGCATTAAGGAAAGCGAAGTTTCAGGTTGAGTCTAATTTTCTATGTGATGGTAAACGATATAACAATAATGAATAGCCATAATTCACAATTTCTCTGTATGTGCACAGGGGCACCCAGCTGTTCGTCCAGAATTGGACCTTGTAGAGCAAGAAGACCAATTAACCCATGAGATTTCTCTTCAAGAGGAGATAAATCCAGAAATTACTCTTGGTATGTTTAATGTTGTAAATTTGCTTGTAGCCTTTTGACTTATCTAGGGCCATACATCACCACGATGTTTAACTTTTTGATTGTGCTCGTTCAGATATTTTCAAGCCCGATCCTGATTTCATTGCGAATGAGAAGCGGTATGAAGAAGTGAAGAAAACAATACTTGGTGAAGACTCTGAAGATGAAGGTTCTGATGCAGTTTCAGATGGTGAGGATGACGACGGTGATGATGACGATGAGGATGATGATGATGAAGAGGATGAGCAGCAAATGAAAATAAGAGATGAGACGGAGACAAATCTTGTGAATCTTCGAAGGACAATTTATCTGACCATCATGTCCAGTGTAGATTTTGAGGAAGCAGGTCATAAGCTCCTTAAGATTAAGCTTGAGCCAGGCCAAGAGGTGAGTAATACAAGTCTTGCATGGTGTTGCTATGTTTTTGCATTTCACTCGATAAGTAGGAAAGTTGTTGCATTCTGTGCCACTCTTCATGACTGGAAACTTTAGTTTCAATGTCAGATTGCTTTTACCTGGCTAATAATTAGGTAAGCACAATAAGTGGATCACACTCCCCAAGTATATACAAATCCTGTGTAGACTCGGAGTGTGGTGCAAGATTATTCCTCCAAGTATTGCCTTGGAGGCAATTAAGAAATATTAAGAAAGAAAAAATTTCAGTTCAGTGCAAAGGTTATTGGCTTCTTCGACAAACGAAAATGGTCTACCACATTTATTTGTTTGTCTGGCTGAGAGCCCAACACTTAAATATCTTGTTGCCATAAATTTAAGAAGAAAGCTTTTGAAATTGTCTGAGCACATAGAGAATTATGTTTGTAAATTGGTTTGAGCAATTAGAAGGGAAAGTGTCCGCCCACAGGTAGATCCTGCTGTAAGATCTACTTTGTAAACCCATTTAGCCTATCTAGTTAGTTTATCATGGATTTGTTTCTAGGTTATAGTTATTTTGTGATTTGTATTTTGATGTTAGTTGAAACTTGATATGTAACTTTATGCATGCTTCTCTTAGCTGCTCTAAGCTTCTCTAATGGGTTATCCAATATTTTGTTGAAAACAATATAATTTTCTTGATATGACCTTTGCAGATGGAGCTATGCGTCATGCTTTTGGAATGTTGCAGTCAGGAGAGAACCTACCTCCGCTATTATGGTCTCTTGGGACAGCGATTCTGCATGATCAACAGGATCCACCAGGAAAATTTTGAGAAATGTTTTGTCCAGCAGTATTCCATGATTCACCGGCTTGAAACTAATAAGCTGCGTAATGTAGCAAAGTTTTTTGCCCATTTACTCGGAACGGATGCCCTTCCATGGCATTGCCTAGCCTATATACGGTTGACCGAAGAGGACACCACTTCTTCTTCTCGTATCTTTATCAAGATCCTTTTCCAGGTAACAAAACGAAAAATGATTTTTACTACATTTCTGTATGGTAATGTAGGCCGTTCATTGCTTGTTAGTTAATAGTATCTAATATGTTATTGTTACTGGTGCAGGAATTGTCGGAGCATCTTGGCATCCGTTTGCTTAATGAGCGGCTGACTGATCCTGCAATGCAAGACTCTTACGAATCTATTTTCCCAAGGGATAATCCCAAGAACACGCGATTTGCTATCAACTTTTTCACATCCATTGGGCTTGGTGGCATCACTGAGAACCTGCGTGAATATTTGAAGCACATGCCGCGCCTTATTATGCAACAACAAAAAGCAGTGTCAGATGAAGAATCCGAGAGTTCTGGTTCATCAGACTCTGAGTCCGGTAGTTCTGAGTCAGAATCAGAATCAGAATCAAATCATCAAGCTCTGAAAGTGAAAGTGATCGGGATGAAAGACGCAAGAAGAAACGTAGGAGGAGAAATTAAATTTCTTTACTGCCATGGAAACAGACGTCACGAGGTTCTCAAATAAAAGAATTACCTCTATATTCCTTGAATTTCACGAATTGTAAGTTACTTCCTGGATGTGGTTTGGTGTGAATTTTGGTTATTGTCCAAGTGTGGGCAGAACAAAGTGGGTGTACCTCTATCAGCCTTTTCACTTTGCAAGTTCCAATTCAAGTTTAGGCAAAATTGTATTGCAGATTTTGTTTTGTATTGTAGATTTGTAGTACACTATTGAAGGTGTTTCTTCCAATTTTGACACTCTATGAGCAGTGCTTTTAGGTTCTGTTCCAAGTGTGCCTCTTGTGATGGAATATAAAATCTTGAAGCACACACTTGAATAACCGTCGTCCTCCTATCATTGTTATTCTCCTTTGATGAAGGAAGGCCAACTGAAATCATTTGTTTCAAGACTTACGGTATCTACTTGACTTGAAAGTGAGCCATAAGCACTGTCATCATAACATGAAGCTCCATTACCTTCCAAGTTACTCCCCCATTTCAGCTTTCGATCAAAATCGACAACATTCCATTTATATCAGACTCAGTTTCTTGAAAGTGCTAATCGATCTGCCAAGAGCTAAAGAAAGAAAAAACATTGACGTGCATAATTTCAAGCCGTGTATTAATGTTGTCGCAGTCAGTGCTGCTATTCCCCCATCCAAGCTCATGATGACCAAGTTTTGAGGTCACTACGTTGATTAGAGACTTCTGAAAGCTACAGCTACTGCTCTCTATGATCTCCAACTTAGTCTTAATGAGTAAAGGGTTCTGCTCATAATCATCTTACCCTCTTAATTTGTCCTGATATGCAAATTTATGAGTACGAAAGCAATAGAAAACAACCACCTCTTTACATGTCTATTTTGGGTTTAATTTTCAGCAACAACATATCTGTGCTGAATCTGCTGATGCGCATATAGGCCAAGTCTATACAGATAAGACTAGGTTATATGTCTTATATCATTGTCTAAGCAAATTAAATGGTTGGATTTTCTACTTTTGTTGTTCCGTTTCAGCTTTTGCTTTTGTTTTGGTTATGTACATCACTTGCGATTCACACTTCTTAAACCACATATATACATAGATCACTTGTTCCTTTTTCGTTATGGAAGTATTATGTAAACCAGATAATGGTTGTGATCAATTTGTCATGCTTGCCTCTTTGGGAGTAAGATTATCAGTGTTAAAAGACGTGGATCCAACTCCACAAACAATGTGTGATCTAATATGACAAGAACCGACGGGATTTAGAGTTTGATTGGTTTTGTGTGTTGAAGCATAAAACCCAAAATCAATTAAGAGTGAGTCAACCGCTCAAGAGTTGTTATTCTAAGATATGGATTTACCCACATGAGATTATATTCTCACCCTACTATATATAGAGTTAGTTTATCGCTCTCTCATAATCTACCTAGTGAACTCCTTTGTATAAGAGAACAAAAAAACCCAAAAGAATTGGAAGAATTTGAGCGTCTAACCAAGTTTTAAATATAGTTTATGTCATGCTCTTGTCTTAATCTTACATGGATTTCTGACTTTGAGATGCTGTATTTGACAGTATTTCCCTTCATCTTTGCATCTTTGCTGGCAAGCCTTCTATGAAGTTTGATTTTCACGACAAAACAAAAGTTTTAAATATGCATGAGGTTTAGTAGGTAGGCACCGTAGGCTTCTTGAGGTGAAAAGCAAGAGAAACAGTATTGCATTCTTATTTTGTTGTTTTGCTGATGAAAGAGAATACTTTCTTAAGCATTGTTGTGATTTAAGAATACAACCAAATTCTTTGGATGTGATCATGAGTAGACATCAATGCTTGGAGGTTATTACAGCTGTACGGATGAAAGATAATGCAAATACTAAACAGTATCGATTTGAAACATAGCTTGCATTTGTGAAACTGAATGGACCATACATCTTAATAGATGGAAACTTGGGATCATGGGACATATTTAGATATTCTTCAGTTTAAAATTATCTAAGAGGAGAATAAATAGTAATAAGACAAAGTTGCTTTACCAGAAAGATGCAAATCCCACACGCCTGGGTATTTTATAGTTTTGGTTAATGTGAAGAGGAATTCTTTTTAGGATCTTGATACAACTTGTTTTTCACTTTGCACTAGAAAGTTTTAATTACAATGTAAGATACTAATATTTCACCAATCGTTAAGATTATTTTAAGAAGACTAACTTATTAATATAGTAAGTGCACGACACATTTCTTTAGCTAATGTGCACTAAACTGACCAACTAAAGCAAGCACAGTTTGAAAATTTCACTCTTCGTGGACCAAGTAACGAAATAACGAATACATGTTCTAATGAAAGTATTAAAGGACTCTTACTCAACTAACACATTTCTTAACGGCCACTTAACAAGAAAAAAAAACAGTTGCGATTTGACATTTTGACAATCAAATTGAAATTATTTTCAACAACGCCAAGAAAAATTTTCGTTGTGTTGTTAACATTGTTGTGTTCTTAAGTTAGGATATTATTTGTGATTTTTGTTTTTTAGAAAATATTTGAATCCCAATTATTGTGTTTTTAAGTTGAGATAATGTTTATGATTTTTTCTTTTTAAAAATATTTAAATCACAATTGTTGTGTTTTTAAGTTCGGATATTGTTTGTGATTTTTTTGTTCTTGAAATATTTGAATCCCAAACTGTCAAACATTAGTCAACACCAAACACTACCGTAAAAAAAAAAACAAAAAAAAAACAATTTCAGTTAAAAGAGGAGCGAAAAGAAAGTGATTGAATTGGGGTCGTCTGCAGTTGGTGCTCTGTGTCTTTCTCCTCCTTCAACCCCCAAAACCAGACTTGGTCAAAACACGACACCCTTATCCATGATTCTCACTTAACCTCTCACCCTCTTTTTCTCTCTCTGTAATCTCTTTGTACATAGTAAATTTATATCTTTGTAGAAATTATTTGGATTGGGATTGTGGATAGAAATTCCACTTCACACGAAAACCATTCTTAGCTTTCACGAGATGATTTCGTATATCAGTTGCTATCTTGGACTTTAGCTTCTTCTACTCTCTTTGCTTGTGTGTATATATATAGGCCCTCACTCTCACATGTGCTCCTACTTTTAACTTATTCTTAGCCTTTTGATATTTCTCTTATACTCTCTTCTGTTCAATTCTTGTACTGAATTATGGGTTTTTTTACTACTTTTCTCCCTAGTTGACTGAACTTGGAGTTCACTCTCTTCTGGGTTTTGCTCAAATAGATACATTGATTTTGTTTACCTGAATTATTGAGCTCAAAGTTCAACACTTGATTGTTGGCAGTTGAATCTGAATTGAATTTGACTGTAAAGTTGTTGTCTTGGTACTTACTTTGCTTGCTTTCACTCACATTTGGGGTATTGTTTTGATGAAAATGAAAGGGTTTTGGGTTTTTTGATATGTCCGCTCTGTTTGTAATCTTTCTGCTATGTGTGTGTGGATGTGGTTTTGCTGAGGGTAAAGATTGCACAAACACTGTTTATCCTCAAATGGCATCACATACTTTTCGGTTTGCGCTTTTATCTTCCGATAATGAAAGTTTGAAGAATGAGATGTTCTCACACTACCACCACTTGACACCAACTGATGACTCTGCGTGGCTAAACTTGCTCCCAAGAAAGATATTGAAGGAGGAAGATGAATATGAGTGGTCGGTGATGTACCGGAAGATGAAAAACTCTGTTGGTGGTTTCGAGGCCTCCGCAGGTTTTCTTAAGGAAGTGTCATTGCATGATGTGAGGTTGGATCCAACTTCACAACATGGGAAGGCACAGCAAACAAATCTGGAGTACCTGTTCATGTTGGATTCGGATAGTTTACTATGGAACTTTCGAAAGACAGCTGGTTTGCCAACACCGGGGACGCCATATAATGCCACGGGTTCGTGGGAGAGCGCCGTTGGTGAACTCCGGGGTCATTTTGTAGGTTAGTCATACCTGCTAACCCGTTCTTTAGTTTTCTCTGTTTACATTATTTACATTGTTGATTGCAGCTTTTGTATAATTTTGATTTGGTTAGCTATAAAAAATTTTCTTCATCCACATTGTCTTTTCAATTTGTGTCAAGCTTCATTCGACTGCAATAAATGGAAGACATTTTAAGAAAGGAACTCACTTGTGATATACCTGTTAGCTTGGAGAATGGTTGTGTGTTTTTTTTTGGATTACTATGGAGAATGAATAAAAGGCAATAGATGCATTCTTTTCCTCCACATTCTGTCTCCGAAAATTTTCCAGTTTTAATAATACTGTGTATTGAAAGGTTTAATATCTGTCACTAATCTGATTTATAAGAAGGGGGTGACCTTAAATTTGCAATTTTAATTTTTGAAAAGTCATCTTGAATAGTGTATCCCAAGTAATTTTCTTTTGTATCTTGAAGGGCATTATTTGAGTGCATCAGCAAAGATGTGGGCTAGCACTCATAATGATACTCTCAAAGATAAAATGTCAGCGATAGTATCAAGTCTATCTATTTGTCAGAAGAAAATTGGCACGGGATATCTTTCGGCTTTTCCAACTGAGCAATTTGATCGATTTGAAGCTTATAAACCTGTCTGGGCTCCTTATTATACCATTCACAAGGTAGAATCTGCTTGGTTTGTTTCACTATAGGAAATACTTCAGTTCGACTCAGAGAGTCATATGTTTAGATTTTCAACTTGTCTACTTCGACAGATCTTGGCAGGCTTGTTGGATCAGTATACACTTGCTGGTAGTGATCAAGCGTTTAGTATGATGAAATGGATGGTTGAATACTTTTACAAACGTGTTCAGAATGTGATATCGATGTACACTATAGAAAGGCATTATCTGTCACTTAATGAAGAAACCGGTGGCATGAATGACGTTCTTTATAAGTTATATGCTATCACAGTAAGTAATTCTATCAAGTGTTTGCAATATTCATTTTACACAACATTCATTTTACTTGGATACTGTTTATTGCTATTAAGTGCTTGCAATATTGTGAATGTTGGGTTCTGACATTAACCTTTCGTGTTGCTATGCTCAGGGAGATCCAAAGCATTTATTGTTGGCTCATCTTTTCGACAAACCATGCTTTCTAGGAGTCTTGGCAGTGCAGGTAACCATTATCTTTTGTTTAATATTTCTAGGTACCCCTTAGGTAGCTTAAAGATTTTTTCTTCCTCTCTTCCCTTAGTAACCAGAGAACAAACAATGTAGGGAATTCAGTTATTGCACTAAAGAGAAACTTATAAGGCTCCTGAGTCCTGACAAAGTTATATAATAGATATACAAAGAATAAAAGAAGACATCTAATTCAACAAAGAGAAGATCTGGAATTGGTCAGATGTACCATATTTTCTTGGAAATTCTTTTGGGACTTTCAGCATGATTATGGTCTGAAACAGTGGGAAAGGGATTCACTGGTTCTGGCGTTTTCTGTCTCATTCCATATCTAGGACAATCAATTTTCTTGTTTTTTTTTTCTGAAACTTATCTCTTCTAATGCCTCTCAATCTCTCATCATTAGCTTCTATACTTGTAGGCTGATGACATAACTGGGTTTCACACTAACACGCATATTCCAGTTGTCATTGGTGCTCAAAAGCGGTATGAAGTCACTGGTGATCCACTTTATAAGGTAAATGCTTTATTTATATTATAGAGTATATAACTACAGCTCTCAACAAACACCTGAGAAGCTATCTACTGTTTATGTTAGTACTTGCAAATAGGGTCCCCTTGCATTCCATGTGTATTTTTAGGGATGTTACTTCTCTATTGGACATGGCATTGCAGTGGCGTTCTTAATCTTTACACTAGCATCTTGTCTCGTGACCCAGGAAAAAAGATAAAGAAATAAAAAAGGGACTTTCTCTTGTCTATTTATATGTCAGAACTCGGAACATATGTTATTAGTACTCTATTATTTCACTGAAGGTTCATGTTATTAGGGAAGATCTTTTTGTTAACGTTTCTCAAAACTCTGGATCTGGACTTGTCAGGAAATGGGGATTTTCTTTATGGACATTGTTAACTCTTCTCACAGCTATGCAACAGGAGGGACATCAGTCGGCGAGTTTTGGTACTTAAATTTGGCAAATTAAAGTTTTGATACCAGTTTATTCATAATAAGCTCTTCCTTGTGCTTGAATCTCCAATGAGTCTATATGCATCCTTTTTTTTATTTATGCTTGTTTCTTTCAGACTAGGTTCTTATTCCTGAATTGTTCTGATTTGCTTTGGTCAAATTGTGAGCAGGTCAGACCCTAAAAGATTGGCGACTACTCTACAATCAGAGAATGAGGAATCATGCACAACTTATAACATGCTGAAGGTATGCTTGTATATATCGATCAAGGCTGGTGATATATATATATATATATATATATATATATATATATTTAAAAAGAAGAATAAGATAGAGAGGTTGATTGATTGCTTTTAATTATATATTCTATCTTCAAAGAAAGACCCTGGCTGTGGTATCCGTTCCCCGACTAATGCAAAGGCTTCTCTGATACATTACACATTACATGATATTTGCTTCACCATTCACTTTGTAGTTTTCAAGTTATTTATTATAAAGCACCACTGTTTCTTCAACTTTGGCACATCGCAATCATCTTATCTTGTAGGTCTCTCGCAACCTGTTTAGATGGACCAAAGAAACGGCATACGCGGATTATTATGAGCGAGCTCTAACAAATGGTGTGCTAGGTATCCAAAGAGGAACGGAGCCTGGAGTCATGATTTACATGCTCCCACTAGGCAATGGACAGTCCAAGTCCAAGAGCTATCATGGTTGGGGATCACCATTTGGCAATTTCTGGTGCTGCTATGGCACTGGTATGAGATCGTTCGTCTCTTTTAACATTTTCTTTTAGGGATTTGAGATTCCACCAACTTCCTTCAACAGTTTCATGATCTTTACATCCTCCTCCAGTGCTTTCTCGTTTCCAAAGTGTTCTAATTGAGGCAGTTTAGACTGCTATTCCACTTGTTGCTGTATATAGCCTAATAACTATCACTTCTTGATTCTTTTGTAGGAATTGAATCATTCTCAAAGTTAGGAGATTCCATATATTTTGAAGAGGAAGGAGACGTTCCTGGTCTTTACATTATCCAGTATATATCAAGCTCTCTTCATTGGAAATCTGGACAAGTTGTACTTAATCAGACAGTTGATCACGTCAAGTCCTGGGATCCTTACCTTAGAATCACATTAACATTTTCTTCAACAGAGGTACAAATTACATTAACTATGGCATCAACGATTAACATTCTTGTATGATTCATACAGAAGTTAGGATTGTTCTGCGATTATTGAAAGTTCATCATTTTATACACAAAAACTACTAGCATGCACAGGTGTTGTATTGGTTATGTTTAATCCTCATATACATGCGTGTGATTCATTTTCTATATCACTAAACAAACATGTAATTTTGATGACCTGTACATATCAAAAAGGCAACTCCCATGTCTTCGTGTTCTAAACATGCTTCTTATGCTGGACTAAATGATGCAGGGGACAGGCAAATCTTCTACCTTGAACTTGCGAATGCCAATTTGGACAGATTCAGATGGTGCAAAGGCAGAATTGAATGGTCAAAGTCTGCATCTATCAGCTCCAGGTATAAGATACAATCATAATATCCTCATTGTTTTTTATTGAACGTTCATTTCCACTTCTTTTCCGAGTTTAGGTGCAGACCATAGACGTAATTGATATTATGTTTCTTTTTGCGTGATGCAGGTAGTTTCCTATCAATCACAAGAAAATGGAGCCATGGTGACACAGTAACCCTTCAGCTACCCATTAGTCTAAGAACAGAGGCTATTAAAGGTAGCTTTATTAAAATCCATTCCAACACCAAATCCATATTTCTATTAGCAACAAAAGATTCTTATGAATGATATAGAACTGACAAAGTCCTTTGACTAAATTCAGATGATCGATCAGACTATGCCACACTTCAAGCAATTCTTTATGGTCCAATTCTGCTTGCAGCTCATACCAGTGGTAACCGGGACCTCCAAACTAAGTCAGCCAACTCTCTTTCAGACTTGATAACTCCAATCCCTTCCACGTACAATGATTACTTGGTTTCTTTCTCCCAAGAGTATGAAGACTCAACTTTTGCCTTGGCCAACTTAAACCAGTCTATCCAACTGGACAACTTTCCTCAAGCAGGCACTATTGCTGCCGTTCATGCCACTTTCCGACTCATTTTAGATGACTTGTCGACAAAAGTTTCCACAGTGCAAGATGCTATTGGCAAGTCAGTCATGCTAGAACTGTTTGATCTTCCTGGAAAGGTTCTGGGGCATCAAGGGAAAGACAAGAACCTTGTGATAACAGATTCCTCAAGTAGCAAGGACTATACAGTTTTCCGCTTGGTTCCAGGTTTGGATGGAAAGACTGCCTCAGCCTCCTTAGAGTCAGAAAGTGATAAGGGTTGCTTTGTGTATAGCACGAAGCTGGAGGTTAATGCAACCTTGAAGCTTAGCTGCGTTTCAAAATCGTCGAAAGATGGATTCAAACAAGCAGCCAGCTTTATGCTGAAGAGCGGAGTAAGTCAGTATCATCCTATCAGTTTTGTTGCGAAAGGAGAAAATAGGAATTTTCTTCTACAACCATTGTCAAGCTTCATGGATGAATATTATAGTGCTTATCTTAACATTACAACTGTATAAGTTGGAGCATGATTTTGGAGACCGGAGCTGATCATTTGGGTAACGAATTATTTATGGCGGTTTTCTCACGGTGGCTGCAGTCATCAAATTCCTTAAATTCTGTCGATCAAATTGTGTTTACTTCTAGTACTGGTAGTAGTATTCATTTTGTATATGCATCTTGCCATCTTTAGGACTATTATTCTTCCGGAGGTTTTAGTTAGGTCCCCCTCTTTTGTTATTAATCTATTTTTAGTTTAATAAATTGGAATGGTAGGAAGGTTGTTCCTCTTTTATATATCACTCGTTTTATTTTTTTATTTAAAAAAAAAAACTCTAGCTAAATCGACTATATAACTATACTGTGTTTCTTCTTCTTTGTCTTAATGTATAGTTCTTTCAGAATTTGAATCGATATAACATTTTTGGATCATATTTTGGCTGTGCAGTTTGCTTGAAGCACAAGTGATCCGTGGCCTCGATCTCATTATGAAAACTACCAGGCGTACCCTTAATCGTCACAAAATATACACAAAGATAACCAAATTATTCGAAATAGGTCTAAAAATTAACTCCAATGATCCAAGTTATGTGGGAAAAATATACACTCGGAAAGGCTTGTTTATCTTGATGAAATGAGTCAAGAATTTACGAGTATGTTGCTTAACGAAGTGAGGTGACCAAAACAGTAATATCTCAAACTGTGATCAGATATTGAACCGAGACAAACACTCCTGTCAAGTCTCAATCTGTACAAGAAAAACAAAATATTAAACTGGGTAAGGGAATACCCGAAGTACCCGACCCAGTGATGTGATATCCTGGATCATAAAACTGGCCCAATATATAAGAGCCGCAACTGGCCCATATTTACCGTGGCGCGAATCCTAGTTTAATTGGGAAAAATCTGAATCCCCTTGCCCAATGGGAAACTAAAACCTTGTTCACAGCCTTCACATCGATCGATCGATCATTAAATCTTGTTGTTGATTTTCGTTTTGAGTTTATCGATGCATGAGCTACACAGTGAAAACATTCGAAGACGCATCTTTTACTGTACCAGACAGAGAGGAAGAGGATTAGAGCATGTTCACCCATAAAGTCTAAAAACTAAAGTCTAAACTAAAATTTAAGCTCCTAAATTGACATTATTCATCAATTTAGACTTCTCAATAATTTTGTGTTTCCAGCCATGAAGTCTAAGTCTAAAATTTAATTTGTTAATCAGCCTTTGATCCCTATCACTATTCAATCATGACCATTGATTGGAAGTTTAGTCTAGCTTTTGAACATGTTCAGTTTAGCCTTTTCCAAAAGCCAGCCTGTGTTTAGCCAAGTCTATAATGATGCTGCTGGAACTGATTTTTGGTTTCTATGGCCTATAGTTTAGCTTAGACTAGGCTAAATAAGCCCCATTGCACATGCTCTTACGACCCGTAGTCATGCTTCTTATTGAAGATCATTGCTGACGAATTTTCTAGCCTTATTCTTCCGTCCGTATGTTAAGAATACTTGGCTGACCTAGTAAGCGAGATCAGTGACTCGATAGGTGGTGAGAATGCAGGGTGATCAGGTGCACATCAAATTCACATTGTTTGATGATGGCAGATATGTATATATATGGAGGAGGAGGAGGAGCAACCGAGCAAGAATACCCGAGTAGCCGACCCGGCCACTTATGTGGTATCTTGGATTACAAAAGTGGCCCAGTACATAAGAGACGCAAGTGGCCCATATATATATATTTACAACCCAAACACTATATAGTAGGGCGGCATCGTTTAGGGTTTTACTCCATTTTATCCTTGTTCATTATGAGGTGGCCATTACTGTTTTTCTGGTGGCATCACGTACGAGAGCATATCTATAATATTGAGATATACTTAATGCTCTTGTTTCTTCACAACACGTTCATCTTGGCTCGTGTCAAGGTCGTCATTTCACGCGTGTACAGTTACTGATCACCGTTTGGCCCCCTACTCTTGAATGCAAATTGTGCAGCTAGCTGGGGCTAGCTTGATGCGTCATGATCTCACTAATGGTTCACGTGTGATGTCTTTGATATACAACGACCATGAATTATGTGGAATTGTAGAAGCCACGTACAGCTGTGCAAATGGCCAAATGGGTTTGTGCTGTGCTGTGCTGTGCTTGCTATAGTCGAGTTCTTGACCTCATAAGCTACGACAAGTTTCAAGACTTACTACTTGCTGATATTTAGGATCCTGCTTCTCTAGAAGTGTTTTTGTTAAGCGTTTTTGACAATTTCAGAAACGTGCAATACATTTCGAGGGCAAATGTGTTTATTGATACCCATTTTGTTTATTTGAGAGCTGTACTACACATTTGTGCAACTATGGACATGAATGATGATGAAAATGTGATAATAGTGATAGCACATATGATGAAGACATGGGGAATATGTGTGGTTTTGAATTTCAAAAGTGGGATGTAAATTGCTTCTCTTTCAATTATTGAATGCTCCTTTTTACCATCACATTCCCAAAAGGACTAAAACTATACCCACAACAAAATAGGACAGAGCATCTGCCCCATACCCCCACCAACCCTATTTCACGGAACACTATGGGAAAATTTATACAAGTCCCCCTGTAAGCCTACCCCTATGTTGACTTTATATTTTATTATTGTTTCTTTCCTTATCTTTAATAAACAATTACACTAACAACTTTTTTAGTCAATACCAAGATCATTAGCATATTCTTGGTCCATGGTCACATCAACATGAACATATCATGCATGCAATGGGTTGACACAATTTACTTCCTCCTTTCCTTTTCCCTTTCAATCCAAACCAAAAGAATCAAAGACTATCGGTGGGCCACACACTAATTCCTCATACATGCACAAAATACGTGCATGAAAATCATTTCATTTTTCATAGTAAAACACACGGATCGGATCCAGTACATAATCAATTCTCTCTTACGAGTCTTAAGTCTCTCTGGATTCTCTCAAAAAAAAAAAAAAAAAAATCTCTCACGAGTCTTAAGTCTCTCTTTCGAGTCTTAATTAAACGTAGTAATTAATAATACCAGCATCTTCACAATATATGATGAATACTAAATTACTAATTAGCAAGCTCTAAGTGGCTTTCCGCATAGGCAATCGTTGTAACTAAACGACGACGCTTCGAGGTGATCGAACGGCGAACCGGCCGGAATCCTCCCACAGAGGTGGTTGTGGCTCAAATCCAAGTGCCCGATGAACGAAGCCGATAATATCGTTGGCGGAATGTTACCCCTCAGTTTGTTGTACGACAAGTCGATCACAGTGAAGTAAGACCTCGGCCCAAACACGTTTGGTATAAAGCTTTGGAGGGAGTTTCGGCTCAAGTTCAAGTTGCTAATGGCCGAAACGATCAAACTCGGGGGTATGCTACCCGATATATTGTTACAGTCCAGATTTAGGGTTGCAAGGACCGCCATTTTGCCTAGAGACGCCGGAATCGGACCGGAAAGCTTGTTCAAGGAAAGATCCAGATCCGCTAGACGGTAGATTTGCGAAATGGAAGCGGGAATTGTTCCGGAGAGCTGGTTTCGGCTCAACAAGGCCCGGCTCAGCATCCCCAGTCGGCCGAAATCTCGGGGCAGCTCCCCCGAAATCTTGTTGTTTCGGAGGTCGAGATGCATCAGGCTGGAGATGTTCGTGAGGGACTGGGGGATTGTGCCGGAGATGAGGTTATCGGCGACGTTGAGGACCGTGAGCCTCTGGAGCCGGCCGATATCGGTCGGAAGCGGTCCGGTGAGCTTGTTTCCGACGAGATCGAGGATTCGGAGGAACGGCAAGTTCGAGATGCACCGGGGAATCTCGCCGGAGATTCCCTTCCAGTCGGCGATGGTGACACTAGAGAGCCGGGTCAACCGGCAGATGGCGGGCGAGATGGTCCCGGTCATGTAACCGGTCCGTTTTGCCCGCTCAAAAATGGGGTCCTCGGACTCCCCGCGCAGGTTTATGTCCGCGACCCGACGGGTCTCCTGGTCGCAGCTGACACCATACCACTTGTGGCAGCAGTCGGCGCCGGCCCATGAGTTGAAGATCCCCAGATACGGCTCGTGGAGACCAGCTTTGAACGCGAGCAGGGCGGCCCGGTCCGACGGTGGACAGGCCCGGACGGCCCAACCAGTAGCCGCCAAGATTACTACAACAAATACAAGTGTGTTCATTTTCGACCGACACTCTCAAAGCTTCGAAACCTTTAAACCTTCTCTCTAAACGTTTCGTTCTCTCTCTTGTTCTCTATAACACAAGTGATGAAGAAGCATATGAAGAAGCTGAGTTACAGTGAGTAGTGTGATGTGAGGGTCTACAAGTTTTGAGGTGATCAGAGAGAGAATGGGGGGACTCACTGACTCGGACTGGTTTATATAAAGTTTCAGATTATTACACTATGACGGTTTTGCCCCTAACGTGGCGTTCAGCTAAATAGCTAGCTAGCTAGCTAGATTGACTTGGGTGATTAGACGATTAGCTCTGGTTTAGTCGTTTTCATTTCATATCATGCATTGCTTGCTTCCTGGAATTTTCATTTTCATTATGTGCCACATCACAAGATTCACTGCACTTCATATAATGGGGAAAACGGTGTTCTTTATAACCTAGCTCATAAAAGATTTGGAGCACATGATCTGTTATATATATAGATAAGAAATTTAAACAGTTAATACAGTTTGAGAGAGGGTAGTTTATATGCATCAAGTAGGGGATGAACGTGTTCATTCAAAGGTTTAAAATAGATATGTATAAATTCTTTCATTGAATTTATGACTTAAGATAAACTCTAAATACGTGCAATCACTTATAAATTGCAGATCGAAAAATGATGATAACATTTGAGGCCGCCTTGAGAACTCAATAGATTAAAATAGATAGTTATAGGGTAGAATTTTCCTATTTTGGATAATAAAAATCTCCGCTATCCATTATTAATTCTTTCGTTGAATAGGTTATAGGGTAATTAAGTACTCCAGATTCGTGCACTCAACGGTAAACTACAGATCAATTAACCCGAATCTTACGTACGGGGAAGGAGAGAAAAGAAGATGAGATTTGAGGGCTTGAGGTGGGGTTTGATGTTTAGCTAATAATTGAACTATTGGTACAGCTCATGAGGTGTGTGAGTGGGGAAGAGGATAAGCTTTAGTCCTAGCTTGGGCGCCCCTTCAGCTTTGGCTTGGAGTACGATGAGAGTTGCAGCACATGGCAGATTAAGGTCCATATATAGGTTAAAAAAGTTAATCATTTAAGTTTTAAAGAGAGAGAATGTTAGGGACGTCACTAGCTCGATCATAAATTTCTCTCAGGATGAGAAGCCATAAATTATCTGAGTTCTGACTTCGAGTTAATTCACCATTCAATTCATATGCAGCAGAACCAGGACCAGTAATTGATCGACCCAAATAAAGAAAAATCCAAGAACTATATTATCTGTATTCAGATTGAATTGAATTCTTACTCAGATGACAGAGTTATTATATAGTTAAACTGGAAAGTGTGTAATAACCAGAACAGAACACCCAAAACCAACAAGATGGTGCAAACTGTTCAGCAAGGGACCAGTGTAGAGATGTTATCTCCAATTTAACGACATAAGTTCACTACCCAATTTATTCAAGTTCAATTTTCAATGAACTTACCAAATTACACGAATCTGTCATTTTTTTTCCATACAAAACTTGTATGTAACAAGTCGCACAATTCCAACACATATTTATTATTTTTATAGAAAACACGAATAGGAAAAAGAAAAATGAAAATAGGATCCACAAATCAGATCTTACTCTTTTCTAATTCTTAGCTTATATCAAATCAAAAATTTCACCATGTTTAATTAGGAGAAACAAAAACAGGAAATTGAGAAAAGGAAAGGAATGTAGGTGGGATCTAAGTAGCTGATCTTGTACTTGACTTTCTATCCTTCTCTGTTTTTATTTTTCTTGTCATTATCCTTGCAATGAAATGATATGATAAGGACATTAAACTATTGATTATGTGATAGTTCCCATGTGTCTTTGGTGTTCTAGAGATTGTGTCATATAATTGTTCAAATTCATTGAACTCTATCTGGGTTACTAAGCTGAGTTTAGGACACTTGATTAGAATGCAATTACTATTCCATTTTGGGCTGTCCCTAGTCCCTACCAGTACCTGAATCTTTGTCTCCCCCATTAGAATCGCAGATTTGCATTGGTTGCTTTCAGGGAGCAGTCAATTACAATCAATGCAGTTGTAAGTCCTTGATAGAGGCAATTTGCCCATATAGCTTTCAATTTAGGGGTATGCATCATTGGATGGTCCAAAGGCTCTATCATCAAACAGTAGGAACAGGCCCATGCTAGGGTTGGGAGATCATGCTTTTGTGGACAAATTATATGAACATTTTGTGGTGTAAGGATGATGATCTTGTGAAGATAAGCCACCATATCTTCATGTTATGACTTATGAGGATACCAAACAAGCGCAATAAAAGTAACATGTTGATGGATTGGAAAAGACTGCTGGAAATCATGCATATCTCCTAAGTTAGATTGCATGTTATGATTTTATTCTCCATCTATTACTGCTGTCAAAACTCTTTGTGCTGCATGTTAGTTATTTGATTGTATTTGAATTCACATGGTAGATAATCTTCTAGTCCAGAGCTCAATCTTTCCCTTCTATTTGTTATCTCTTATAACCTAAAGTTAACATAGGGTTTTTGATTAATTGTGGGCAGTGATAAAATGTGACGAGTGTGTAATACTGTAATTAAGGAGGGCACAAAAAGTGCACCGTACGTTCAACTGGTTGCCTAGGCAGTGAGCGGAAGGAGTGAGTAGCGCACAAAAAGGTTAAACAGACAATGTTCAACTAATCACCAAAAGTAAGGTGCAATTGAGCCAACAAACGGCGTACTGGCTTTTTCATCTTGTCACACGAAGAAAAATTCATGAATCCACTACTGCCTGGTTTTGCGGAAAATTAATTGGGTGTCTCTGATGCGGCTGCATGCTTGCGCGCTGTTTAGATATGTTTTCTTGTTATGTAGTTAGATATTCTGTTTGTGTTTTAGTTGGTTTGAATAAATTCACCTCATTCATCCAAAAGAGAAAAAGTAACAGTGCATAAATATTCTCTGCAGATAAATACACCGTTACGTACATATTCAATAGTTATCCTGGTCGGTACCATGCATTGCATTATATCTATATATGCTGCCATTATTGAAATCCCTTTCAAGCAAAATGTCCTTTTCTGGAAAAGGTAGGAACTACATTTTAGTTTGCTTTATACTTTTTCCGAATATAGATCGTAGAAATTAGAGGTAATTCTGAAAGTCCAATTAATTGTCCAAAGGAGAAAAAGGGTAATGGACCCAATTGTGTTGCAGCTAGCAACTATTAAGAAAATCTGAAAATGGTAGGGAACATAGTAAAAGGAACCAGTTGCCATTATTCAAAAGAAAAAAGAAGAAAACAATCTTCTACCTTTGCATGTGATCTTGTGTCTTTGTATGCGTACTGGGTCTTGCATTCTGAAAAATAAAGTAGTAAAAAGCTTCTTGTAAGCTCAGGTTGTTATGTTAATACAGCGAAAGTTCTATAATGCTCCAAACTATTGAAACACGTACACCGCAAATTATGTCCTTTTAATTTTTTAGAGTACTATAGAACAATCGTTAATACAGTGCAACGTACAAAACTACTGCTTAATCATCTGTCTTTGCAGTACTAGTAATGGGATTGCTATGTGCTAGCTAGTTGACCAAGAACTTGAGCACACATAGTTTGATTTATATTTTGAATTATTGACTTGAGGCACCTTATCCAGAAGATTCTCCTTTAATTGTTGGAAACATGGCATGGAGTGAATAAATAAATATGTTTTTGTTTCTCCTAAAATTTTCCGTTATGATGTGACTGACAAACTAGCCGACATGCATGTTAAATAATAGAGAATAGATTAAGTTGTTTAATTAGTACCCCAAGATGTGCATCGATGTCAATTATCAGATCATTATTATATTTTTATGATAAAGAAATGGAAATGTTTGTAGGAAGAAGAAACGAGTGATCAAAGAAAAGGGTTTAACTTGTAACCAAAAAAAAGGGTTTAACTGAATTCTTTGTCTTTTAGATTTTCCAGTAGCAGTTCATTAATATATTGTTCATATAAACAAAGCAAAGGAAGTTGAAGATCTTGTATTATAATTTCAATCATTTTGTGATCTTTCTAAATGAGAGAGCATACAAATTAAGGATGTATATGAAGCTTTGAATTTAGATTATTGATCGACCAAACAACAATCATGCCTTTTCTCTAGTGATATGACTGAATGATTGGCAGTAGTACGTGGTTATGCATGTGGTGAAGAACAGCACATGTGCTGGAGATCTCAGTCTCTGAGACAAGGCAGAAGCTTTTTGGGAAGAGATCGATCTGTGCATATTCTACTAACCTAGCTTTTATTAATTGGTTCTAAAATTCCAGTATTTTTTTCCGTTCTAGATTAGCTATATAGTTGATAAATATATCAGAGAAAGCTAGGGTTTGTATGAAACAGAAATTGAAGAACAGAGAGAGAATTGGTGGAGAAGAGGAGCTCCAGTTTCTATTCTTTCACATTATGATTAACAAACAATGAGTTTAGCTATTTATATCAGCATGAAAACACAACAGAATACGAGCTAATTAACCAACTAAACTCAGCTAAGAAACACAGCTAAGAGACAGCTGTAGCCAGTAAGCAAAGAACACGTGGCTTTATTCTTCTCGAAACTTCTTCAACAGAAAATGAGCCATATATATGAATCAACTCTAACACCCTCCCTCAACCTCCTAGTAAGACTTGGTCACAATAACAAAACAATAATTTTCAAAATATCATGCTTAGTTCACTATTCAAATCAAATCATTTACTCTTCTCAACAAAATGGAAATCATTATCCAATGCTTAATTCGAGAATGAAAACTGGATTCATAGGCAAACAAAGATTGTACATTTAAAAAGGACATTAGAACCTGAATTTTTAATCACACAAACACCCCTTATTCCTTTCTAAACTTCTATTCACTCGTAGACCTGAAACACTCCCTTTTTCTGACAAACACGACCAAATAACAACAAAACCATATTCTTTGATAACCCTCCCCTATACTTATATGGAGGGACCGGAGAACTATAGCAACCTTTCGAAAACCCAATATCGACTCTTTCCAAACCACATAATAAATAATTTTAGGCAAATTTTTTGAGTAACGGAAGGAGTCTTGTACAAACTGTGTTGAAAAAACCCTGTCTAAGAAAATACAGAACCCCTATCCTTATCAACACCAGAACCAGAAACTTTTACCCCGGCACCATCATAATAGACAGCCGTAAAAAGATGGAGAGGAAAACTCAAGAAACTAACTTTTTTTAAACTAATTGAGAACGACAAACGAGGCACCCCCCCCTTGCCTAGGCCCCTTAAATACTCTGCAAAAGAAGGAAACATTTTAAAAAAATTTTTACCAAATTAGTTTTCTATAAAATAAGAAGAGGAGAAATTGAGAGGGAAAAAGGTTAGAAAGAAGGAAAAAAAAAGGTTTTAGGGGCAACAAAGGGAAAAAGGAAATAAAGGGATAAAGTATAAACCAAAGGGAAAAAAAAAAAAAATTATACAAGAAAACACAAAACAAATAAACAAAAACCTAAGGAAAAGAGGGTAAAGAAAGAAAAAGTAAAAGAAAACCCTTCATCCGGGGTAGCCTTAGTAGACTCGCAACCCATACGCGCTTCCAGTTTTATACGCGGTTTCCTCATTTGTAACACCTCCTTCAAGATCGAGCATAACGAGGTGGAGACACCTCGAGCCTCAAAATGATCAAAGAGACCTTGCGGTGGCTTGGAGCGAAAACCCATTTGATGAAGTTTCGTTCACCAAGCTCATAGTGATAACACTTGGAGAATGCACATCGAGGCGTGAGGCGAATGATGTCGGCATGAGAGGAACCCGACTAAGTACACGGCACCCATACACGGATACCAATACTTCACTGAGCACTCATCGGATAGGAGACTAGAATACGAGTGATTTAGACACTGCAAGGGCAGCTGAATTCAACACGATATCGACACGGAAAATCAACACATCAAAACTAGACTTCTCACACAATTCACGCCTAAGCTTTCGCTTGAGATTTACTCATACAATTTCTCGATCGTACTCATTAACTCCAAACTCTACTCAGAAAACGTTCGGTTTATACAAGCCTGGTTACGTAAGACTGAATAGGTTCAAAACTAAACCGAGAAGAACACTACGCGATTTCGAGACGAAGACGATTGAGGACGAAGAGATAGATAGACTAGAACGGTTTAGAATCAAAACGAGAAGAACAAACCGTTTCGATTTCGAGACGAAACGTTTGAGAGACGAGTGCGTTCGAAGAGGAAGAAAGAGAATCGAGTCACGCCTAAACCGAGAACCGAGCGTGTGTAGAGCGCGCGGGCGCGGCGCGAGCATGGCTATCGGGCTGGGTTTGTATGAAACAATGAAGAACGAGAGGAGGTGGGGGGGCCTTTCACTTAGAAACAAACAAGGGCTTAACCAGAAAACCAACGAACGGCATAACCAACAAACCGAGAAACCGCTAAGAGACGCGGCGAGCAGACGGCCCGAAACTTCTTCAACAGGAGAAATGAGCCGCATATATATGAATCAACTCTAACAATAGTTACTTTATTTGGTTGATTAGTAACAAATAGCTAATCTATCTAACAAATATTAATTAACTTTTTTTGTTTAACACCTTTCAACTTTTGGTGATATAACGGTTAGGGTTCTGGCCTCCGTCCGAAATCCGAGAATTACTAAATCCTAAACTTAATTAAGTTCTTGCAATTATAAAAAGAAAAACATCAATCTTAAAGTGTTTATAATGTAGCAAATGACATATCGAGTCATGTTATTCGCTACATCATGCATGCATGTTGATATTAAACAAGTTGGTGCCTCAATATGATTGAATGTGTAACTCAACTAATCAACAACGTATGTATGTAAATGTGTAGAGGGCTAAAAGAGATGCCGCAAAAGAAAAACCCAAATCCAACAAAGAAATGCATGCAAGTACCCTTTGTTTACTACATTACTAGAGTACTTCCATATTACTAATTAAACACCAGGACATACGTACTGTAATTAACTTTTAATTAGTCATAAGATTTAAAAAGAGAATACAAATATAACAAACATTCCACAAGTTGCAATCATCATCAAGTTGATCTCTCCATGGATATTATCATAGCACATTAGCACCACCACCTCCACCACCATTATTCTCGCAGTTACCATTATGATGATGATGATGATCTGCATATATAACCCAGGCATCGATCACCACAAACACCACCAACCCATATCTACTATATATAGTACTATATATATATATATATACATCGCTAAAGGATTCATCCATTTCTTTATTACCACCACAAGCTAGCACGTGACAAATATTCCTTGTGATCGACGTTTGAGATTTTTCATTTTGTTTTGGGACTTTTGGCTAATTATAATTTATAATTAATGTTGAGCAAAAAATAAATGAAGGAGTTTTTGGTCAGCATATTATCAATGTAGAAACTATAATTTGTAAATATATAATTAATGAATGGTTTCTCCAGGTATTTGGGTGGTATCTGGGGGAGTCAACAACAGGAGTAAGAGTTTCTGGATTGATGATTGACCAAACAAAAACAAGTCCCATGTTGATGGTGAGGCTTTGAGATTCAGAGCCAAAATCCTTGGGAATTTGCATGTGGAATGCGCAAGACATGCCCCAAACAGAGGTGAAGAGCCTTACCTGCTTCAATATTATTATTATTATTTCATCTGTTTGGCCTAATTATCTGCACCTTAAGGCACGCAATGTTCTGAAATACGTGTCTTTTTTCATCATTTTTAAATCCTAAATTAAATTGAAAACAATGTTTTGTGTCTAAGAAGATTTAATTTCCTGGCCAGCTTCAGGGAGTGGTTGAGGATTTTCATGAAAGGTTTATTATACAATAAGAGAATTAACAATCCCTAGAGACAAGGGAGATTGTGAGTAGACAAAAGTAATGTTAAAGCTAGCTCATAATTAAGATTGGTCAGTATATTCTTTAGGTGACCAATATGCAGTAGAGTTTGATTACAATATTACTGCTGATCAAATTCAAAGGCATAGAAGAGGTGTTATATATGTATGAATGGAAGATCCATCATCCATTAATAGAAGTATATAGGCCCATTAATGGAAAGGCCAGGATCAATATTATTGTTCCTCTTATGGAAAGCTTGTTGGTGTATAATTGATTCCACCCAGAATTTGGTAAAGACAGTGAAGCTAGCTTGATAAGTGATAACCATAAGACTATCTTCCAATCTTTCAAAAAAAAAAAAGACTATCTTCCAAAGAAGAACCAAGGTAAAAATAGATAACAATTACATGGGAAACCCTGGCGGTCATTTTCTCTCCAAACCCTAGCTCTAGGTTTCACGGCTAATCTTGCCAAAAAAATTGACGGAAGGGGAGCAAATTAACAATTATGCATTTTAAGCTTTTATAATTTATGGCTAGAAAAAAAAAATACCTTTTATAATTTATGAGAGAAAAAGAAGTTCATTTACAAGTAGTTCAAGTTGGGCCTAGTTTGAACCACCCAACTGAATTTTAATATGTTCAATCGAGAAGGAGGAAAACTAGCCCAAAAAGTAATGGAAATTATAAGATCAATATTATATGCTGAGCTATTTATTAATTTGTTCCTAGAAAGAAGTTGGTATAGCAAGAGAGAGAGGTGCATGGAAACATCGATCTGTGATGGCATGGTTTGCTCATTTTTGGGAGATCGAGAATCTATTTCTCATCATTTGGGATTCCATGCCACTATCTACACATTCTACATGACTTGACATTTGAGTAGTGTATTTGATGATTCTGCTCTCCACATCGATCACCCTTCAAACATTACCTTCCGATGATGCAATCCAAATTCCAATGCCTATATATAATGCAAAATTAAGGCCATGGATTCCATTCTGCATGTACCGTTATATATATTTCCAATCCATTCACTTCCTTCTCATCCTCATCATCGATCACTTTCCTTCCAAAACCGGCCTGCATGTTCTAAAAGACACCAAAGAGAAAGAACATGTCACTCATACGTACCCTTCCTTCATCTTGCATACCCAACTCTAATCAAGTAGCTGCAAATTAATATAAACTTTTCTATCATTCTAGTCTTCTGTAATTCATTATCAACCGTTGGTTGACTGAACAAAATATTTTGCATATAGTAGAATACACCACTTCTAATAGAAGAATGGTTAATCCACGAATTGTTGCTTAATAAGTGAGAAATATAAAAAAGTAGGATTGATTATTAGATCAATAAGGTTGGTAAAATGTAGATTAATTTAGGGGTTATTTTCTGGGCCTTGGAACTAAACTTCAAACCATGCCATGAATGAGATAAAAATAAAATAAAAAATTAGTGGCATGTCGAGCAACAATACATCGAAAACACCACATCCGATGTGTATAGAGGGAGAGTATTTAGTACACGGCGTGTATATACACGTCGCGATCTGAACCGTCCAAATGTTAAAAAAAAATATTAACCTATTTTTCTAACTCAATTTGGACGGCTCAGATCGCAACGTGTACATACGCGCCGTGTACTGAATAATTTTCCGTGTATAGAGTGTAGAGATTAATGTGAGTTTTACAATACTAAGCATCCAATACTAAGCAACCCATCCTTGAACCTTCTGCTACTGCCAATCCACTTTTTCAGCGACAACCATCAAAAGAGGACAACACCACAAAAAAAATTATTAGCCAAAATTGCATATCGACGATCAAGCAAGATTGACATGGTTACCAAACGGCCTTGGCCGCCCATGATACCAGTGCACAAAACTCGACCCAAGCCGGTGAGAGCAACTGGACTGGAAATCGCCGAAAGAACTCGACGCTGAGGAGTCACATCAAGAGATTTGAGTGTGACAAAGAAAGGCGCATATGAAAAAAGCTGCCAATGTTGTTGGAATCCCAAGCCTAGGCAGCTAGGGTTTGGAGAGAGCAGAACTCTCATATTTTTTCTTTTTAACTTGAAAATGCTCTTATTAATTTGATGTAATTAAATTTTAATGGGTCAAAATTAAGGGTCTATTCACGCGTGAATGCATACCTAAATATTTAAGACTTAGTTTGCTTAATTAATTTATAGCCCCACATTATTAAATATGCTTAAAAATTATCATTATAATAGCAATCTATTAAGTTTGTCCAAATTAGTACGTTAGATTAATAGTATACCTTTGTCATAAAAAAAAACTCAGCTAAACTAGATGAGATTTAAAAAACTCTAGCCCCCATGAGAGTCATCTCTTCAGCAAAACTGTAGCCCCCATGAGATTCATCAGTAGCGCATCTGTGCGCATCAAATCCAGTAGCACTTTTGTGTGCTATCCTCCTAGCTGCTGGCTTCTTTATATATCTTTCATTGCGCAAATTCTAGCGCCGTCGGCGATCGTTGGTGCGGCTTTCTATGGTGAGGATGGTCGTGGCCTCTCTCACTCACAAGGACGGCTATGTCCGTCATACTATTTTCAGGTCTTTGGTGGTTATGCTTCTGCAGGGCGTCTAATGGACTTTCAGAGATGGTTGACACCTCACTTAGATTTGGTTTTCTGCTTGTTGTTGTCAGTTATGTTGGGTGTCAATCAAATCTAATTAAGGATTCAAGGTCTAAGATCCATGTGATTTTTGGATGCTCGATTTTGGCGGCGCAACAACCTTAGTGTTCCAAGGTGGCTACCTTATTAGTGATGGAGTGCTGCTAAAGTGTAACCTAAGTCAGATTTGGTTATTTGATTTGGGTCGTTTTAATTTTTTGTTTAAGAATAAGCATGATCAGTCGTGCAAGTTTCGAATGTGGTTTTCCTTTCTTTTTTCTTGGGTTCTCTTTGAGCTAGATTGGATTTATTGGTCTCAATGACAATATTTGCCGGAATGTTTCTGTTGGTTATTAACAACAGTAATGCATGGTGTATGTATTATTTTAGGTTTCGAATCATCGATTAGAGTTCTAGGTCTAAACTCATCGATTAGGCCACTTGTGTGGTTTGTACTGCTCCTTTTTAGGATGTTCATATTAAGGATTGTAATCCTCTATTGATTAATAAAGTTTATGTTATTTTCAAAAAAAATTCAACTACCACAACTTATATGGTACCTCGCATTACTAATATTTCTACTATCGATGAGTTTTGATTAGATGAGATACTCTCTATTATTAAGGATGTTAAGATGTTTTCTATGAGAACTTTTGTAATGGTACTCGAGGTTCAAGTCTTTCGTCGTTTTGGATGTCCAACTTTATTCATCATTATTAAATGTTTCATGCTTCCTTAAAATAAATAAAAATAAATAAAATCAAATAAAATAAAAACTCAGCTACCTTGATCGTTTTCTAATTGAACTTTACAAGTTTTCCAATTTTGACTTATAAATCTCGATGCTATTACTACTAAGAAACAACTGCATGCGTACCCAAAATTAAATTTAGTTTTCATTTTTTATAATATATACTAAATAGTATTAATTTCTCAGACCTCATTTCCAGGCTCTCCAGCTTGCTCTTTCCCAGAATAATGGAAGTTATATTATTGCATAAAGCATATAATCTGACTAATTAACCATTAACTAGTATAACAAATTACTCATAAGGCCACTTTGGGTGGTCTTATTCTTCAAAAGGCCACAGTAGCTTTGTTTCCCAAATAAGGCCACTCAGTAGCTTTAACCCTTTGTATCTGGCATTAATTTTTTTCAAAATTACGATTCATGCCACTGACGTTTTATTGTATTTGGACAGTAGTTTTATTGTCACTGGACAGTAGCTTTATTGTTTTTGGACAGTAGCTGTAGTGTTCTTTGACAGTAGCTGTAGTGTTCTTTGACAGTAGCTTTATTGTCGTTGGACAGTAGCTTTATTGTCGTTGGACAGTAGCTTTATTGTTTTTTGACAGTAGCTGTAGTGTTCTTTGACAGTAGCTTTAGTGTGCTTTGACAGTAGCTTTATTGTCGTTGGACAGTAGCTATATTGTCGTTGGACAATAACTTTATTGTTTTTGGACAATAGTTGTAGTGTTCTTTGACAGAAGTTTTAGTGTGTTTTGACAGTAGCTTTATTGTCGTTGAACAATAGTTTTATTGTCGTTAGACAGTAGCTTTATTGTTGTTTCCGTATGCAGTGACATTTTTGTAAATAATAGCAAAAAAAATGCGGTGGCATTTTTGTAAATATTGCTGCGATGACATTTTTGTAAATATTGGTGGCATTATGTGGGAAAAAAATGTTTGATGACTTTTTAAAGCATAAGGCCATGGTGCCTTATGGATAATTGGCTCTAACTAGTATCTCATTAGCTATATATTTAAGTTTTATAGACTTTTCAATCACTACAAAAGTCAAAAGCTCTAAGTTAATATATGAATAAAACTCTTTCCTGCTGTTGATATATATCATTGTATATTTCAATCATTTCAATTATCATCCTTTTTGTTTGGAAAAGGAAAAAATATAGTTTTAATTAAATATGATCTTATCATGAAGAAAAGTTTTAAATATGATAACTACGTACTATGCTCATAAAATTACATTTGAGTTGACATCAGTGGAGAGGGATAGTTCAAATGCATCAATCATCATCAAGTCATTCACTTTTATTAAAACAAGAAGAAGAAAAGCATGCCATGGACTTTCTATTTTTCAAAATGCCACCCTTGAAAACAAGTGATCGACCATGACTAATTAGAAAGTTTAATCCCTTACGAAACTAGATCAACTTCCCTTTTCTTTTCCTTGATGCATGGGGCATATAAAAAGTTGGTTCTCATTATATACATTAATGCATAATAAACATGAAATTCCGGTTGCACGGAATTAGTCCCAATAACGGTAGTCGTCCTAAATATTAATCGGAGAGCATACACAACTTTGAACAAATTAAAAGTTTAATCTCTCCACAACCTAACAACCTAGGTTCAAACAATTGCACAAGCAATTCACAATTGACAACAAATATATATGCAACAAGCACAATCAATTGTACAACCTAGAATCTCAAAGTGAGCATCATCAATAGCTCACCACGGACTATATCTATCAATGTATGAACAAGCACACAATATGCTAATCAATTAAGCACAATAGCATATAAATAAGCAATCATACAATATGCTAATTAATTAATCATAATACAATAGATAAGCAAACACACAAACAACACACGATATGGTCACCCGGAAACCTCTACCTATAGAGGGAAAACCGGAGGGGAGCCGTATCCCACGCTCTTGTGTAACACTATGAAAAACGCCAATTGGAAAACACATACAAGGGGGAATCACAATCCCAAACTCTACACTATCTACCTATAGACTAGTGGCAGCTCTAACCTTGTGTAGCCTCCAAATGCTTCTTCAAGTGCTCCCACCTCAAGCCGCTCCAATTAGACGAACTTCACCACGTGAATCCTCCAACCGCAAGCATCACCAACAATGCAAATGTGTGTGTGTATGAGTGAATGAAATGAATTCAATTCGTTTGACACAAGCAAGTAATTAAACAAGGAACACTTGCTAGAATCAAACAAACCGAATTGACAAACCTTGAATATGATTCAAGGGTTGATTTAGTTATTCACAAGGAACAATAACTAAATCAACAACATCAAAGATGTGAGGATCCTATATCATGGAACTAGGGTCACTCAACAATACCAGAAAACTCTCTCAAGGCGTTTTGGACAATAGGGAAAGAGATGAAAGAGTAAGAACAAATGAAAATTGAAGGATTCTATTTATAGAAAACAAAACAGACGCTCGGGCGATCGATCGTCACTATTCACGATCGAGCGTCACTATTCATGAACAGTGGAACTATAGCAACGGTCATAATTTCGAATTGCAACGGGCAGATTCTCCAACGACACTATTGACGATCGATCGCACTATTCCAGGCGATCGATCGCACTGTTCATATGAACAGTAACACTGTAGCACATGAACAGTAACATTGTAGTAAAACAGAAAAATATCTTAAAAATAAATGTTTGCTTAACCAAATGAAATTTAATTAATTTCTAGCAAACCTAAGATATTTGTGCTACTATTTAAGCATAAACAAAATGTATGAAATGCATATGCATGATTCATACCTTGAGATGCTTGAACGAAACCTTCGATGAACAAAAATCGAAGTCCGGAGAAAAGACCGGATAAGAAAGGGGTCTTCACGAACCATCTCGAGCAAGAACAACCTAAGCCACTATTCCTAATCCCTTAAACAACCTAGCATTGAATACAATAAAATGCTAATACAAGGGAAGAGGTTTTGTCAAATAGGAAATAGCCAATAGCAAATATTTTGCCCTTACAAAACATCAATATATTAATGTAAACAAAGTTTCATGTAGTAGTGGACTTTAGTCATGTTCTGGTTACCTATATTTTTAGCTGCATTTGTGTATCTTGTTATGCTTTTTCTTTTATTGTTTGATGCCTTGTTGCATCATTGCATTGTAATCTTTAATAAGATTCAATAAAATTTATCTATTTCTCTAAAAAAATAATATATATATATATATATCGATAGACTCGTAAAAACTAACACATTGTACTTTTGTAAGAAGCTATTCTGCAATTAATATGATGTGTTGACTCACCTGTAAAATTATAAGTTATAAGTATTTTACCCATTAATTTAAGTTCAACATGGTAAAATAGAAAAATATTAAGTTGTGTATCCACCAAATTGGTTTAATTAGGGTCTAGAGTTTGCTCTTGATGGTTCTTTGTACCCTCTAATTGTGGAATCTGATTGTTTAGATGCGGTGAATCTAATTAATAAACAAGAGTACTCTTTCGCTGCTGAAGGTATCATTGTTGGTGAAATTCAAAATTTTCTCTCTCAACTGAATATTTCTGAAATATATTTTAGACCACGTGAGTGTAATGTGGTTGCTCACACTACTGCTACTTTTATTGTCCAAACTGGTGGACTCTTCTTTTGGTTAGAGGAAGGGCCTTCTTGGTTCATGAGTTGTATTGAACAGGATATGCATGTTAGCTTTAACTATCGGGATCCAGGTACTACATCCCCCCCCCCCCCCGCTTGTATTCTTCCTCTAGTAATAATTGATTGGGTTCCATGACCCGCTTTCAAAAAAATTAAATATTGATTTAATTAGTTCTCCGTATTTCCCTTAGCATATTAATCAACCTTTATTTTATTTATTTTTTGTTCGTTTAATCTTTATTTTCGCTTACAAAATGGTTGAAAATATTGAGGCGACAAGTTTGCTCCATGTCGGGACAAGTTTGCTCTGTGTTGGAATCTCACTAATTTTTTACTTCCAGTTTTTTTATGAATAATTTGTGCTATAAAAATAAAACTTATCGTCAGATCACACAAACCATAGCATAACCGGTTTTTACTTGATTTTTTATGTCCAAATTGATTCCTACACCTCACTTGGAATTGCAAGAGGGTCCAGCAAGACCTTGAAAATGGAACTCGTTTAAAAAGTTTTACAAGGACTTGATTTTCGACGTCCAAATTCATTCCTACACCACACTTGGAATTGCAAAAGACCTTGAAAATGGAACTCGTTAGAAAAGTTTTACAAGGACTTGATTTTCAACGTCCAAATTCATTCCTACACCTCACTTGGAATTACAAGACGGTCCAGCAAGACTCCGAAAATGGAACTCGTTTGAAAAGAAAAATTGATGGAACAAATTTCGTCGACATAAGTAATCCACCTTTATTATTTATTTTTTGTTCATTTAACTTTTATTTTCGCATATGAAATGGTCAAGAATATTGAGGCGACATGGATTACTTCATTTTCGACATCCAAATTCATTCCTACACCTCACTTGGAATTGCAAAAGGGTCCAGCAAGACCCCGAAAATAGAACTCGTTTTAAAAGTTTTAAAAGGAATCTAAAAAAAAATATTGATGGAACCAAGTTTCCCGACGAATAAGTCGTCGGCAGAAGTAATCCGCTTTTATTTTATTTATTTTTTGTTCATTTAATCTTTATTAATTTTTGCTTACCAATTGGTCAAAAATATTAAGGTGACATGTTAGCTTTGTGTTGGAATCTTACTAATTTCTTAGTTCCCACCTGTGATGAAAAATTTGTGCTATAGAAAAACACAAATTTATCGTCGGATTAGACAAACCATGTCACTAGAATGGGTGAGGACATGAGCTGGGTTATTCATTATAAGAGAAAAAATTGTGATTTTTGGTAAAACTTGATTTTTTCACCATTAGTAAACCTTTATTTTTGGAACGTGTTCCAATTGAGGGAACTAGAAAATTTCGATATTTTTTTATATCAATTTTCTTATATTCCAACTTTGGAAAATCGTAAAAAAAAAATTGAGATTTTTGTATTATGTCAGTTTGAGAAGTGTATAAAAATCATGATTTGAGGGTGGAAATATTTTTGTGAGAAAATAAGAACATGAGATTTTGGCCAAAAAAATTGTGTGCTATAGTCCACAGTTTTGGGTGAGAAACCAATGTTTTGAAAAAAAAAAACTTTGAGAGAAAGGTTTGGGCTTGGTTTCTATGGTGTAGAACATTGTTCTTGAGTGACATGGTGTGGTTGGACAGCCAAAATTGGACATAGTTAGCTTCGCTTGCAATGACATCATTGACCTCACTTGCGTGGTGTTATTCCTTACCCTAGCAATATGGCCGGGCAAGGAAAAAATTTAATTTATTTTGTATAGTTTTTATGCCTGCAAAGATGAATATATTTTGTCTTGTTATTAATTCTATGAGTTTTTAACTGCACCACAATTGAGTGCCTATATATGTGATTAGAAATTCTCTAGTTACGAGTTAGGTTTCCTAAAATATGAGTGCCTATAGATTATTGAAGAGACCTATTCTCAATTTTACCAATTTTAGTAAATCATTAAGAAACAATATTTCATTACTTCATGCCAATGACCGCCATGAAAGAAGAATGACAAATGAATTCACTCATGGCCGGAATATATGTACGTGATGCTGAAGAATTCTACCACCAATTTATTATGCATGCTTAATGCTCAAGAATATGTTTTGTTTTTCCTTAATAATTTACCAAACCAATAGTTCATAACCTTATTGCGGAATTGCATGAATTGACTAAAAGGCGACCATCACGATTTAGTGTTGTAATCTCAAACCTTGTTCTTAGATTAAAGGATAAGTGATCATGAATTTAAAAATTATCATGAATAAAAGTTAAATAACCGCGTGAATAAGCAGTTGAATACGCAGAATAATTTAATTAATGCATAAGTAATCCTTTGAGCAGATTGTTGAATATGCAATTAATTTTATCCGTACCATAAGATTCCTAAAATTCAACTAGGTCGTTTAGAGCATATTTAGCAATGCTAGCTATTTTTTAACCAAATTTTAGCTAAAGTAGCTAAAATTTTATTTTGGCTAGTCAGTTTGAAAATATGTCTACACCAATGCTCTATACTTTAACTAGTATTGAATTTAAATTATTATTTTAATGAATAAAAAATAGTTTAAGTGGATTTAATAATTATACAAAACAACTAAAAATGAATGTTTTAAATGAACAAAAATTATAGAGAGCCTCATTTAGTTCTCTATATTTAGGAGTCATATATCTAAAAGCTAAAATATAGAGTCACTAGCTTATGATGCTGGTGCAGCTGCTAAAATAATTGAAAAAGTAAACATGCTCTGTAAAATAGCTAAAAATCTAAGATACAGAGTCTGCTAAAGATGCATGAACTATCAAAATATTTCCATATTCCGATTATTAACTTCATATATGCTAAATCTCAAATAATTTTGGCCCATGCATATTGATTAGTCTGCGGATAAACCAGCTAGACTATAACAGATATTGGCCTTATTAGAATAATCTTGTCTTCATCTTAATTATTTTTTATTTTTATTTTTTGTTACAAAAAGTGCATCTTAATTATTGAAGTATATTTTACCGTTGTTACAATATGACTCGTATAACATGCTATTCAATTTTATTTTTTCTTCACAATCTTTATTAGTCTACTTTCAAACTGTAAACATGAAATCTGACATAGAGGATTACATGCAAACTATTAATTAGGATGTTGATCAAGCTTTTAAATTTAGTGAAGAAGCTCTTAGTAAGGGAAGCCTTGAATTGTTCTAATACCAGCTTTATGAACTGTCGGACATTGAATCTCTTATTCGGCTGCAAGTCTGCAACAACCTACATTGCTTGATCAAGGCTCGCATGCATGGCAAGTGAGAATTTATTTGGAATATAGCAGGCTTGAAATTCTTAGTTAATAGTTAAAAAAACAGCTTGAATTCAATGAGATTCATATCCTCACAAGGAATTTGGTATTCTCCAACATCCCAATTTGTTGAAAATTCTCAAATAGTCAATTGCACCTATGAGAGTTATTTTGCTCTTAGCTTATCAATCTTTTGGTAAAGTTTTTCTATACATGTATGTACATTTACATTATTTGAAGAAACCTATTCTCAATTCCACCAACTGTAGACTTATACAATATTTTGTAAATCATTAAAAGATCGAACAATACTTCATTACTTCATGCCACTGATCCGCCACGAAAGAAGAATGACATATGAATTCACTCATGGAATGTGAATTAATTAGCTAAAGAATTCTACGACCAATCTATTATGCATGCCTAATGCTTAAGTATATGTGTTTTTTTTTCCTTAATTAGTAATTTTACCAAACTATTAAGTATTAACCAATTGTTCATAATTTTTTTTGCGGAATTGCATGAATTAACTAAAAGGCAACCATCATGCAAGTTAGTGTTGTGATCTCATAGTTTGTTCTTAGATTTAAGGATAAGTGATCATGAATTTAAAAATTATTATGAGTAAAAGTTGAATAGCGTACCGCGCGAGTAAACAGTTGCATACGCAGAGTAATATTTTAATTAACGCACTAGTAATTTTTTGAACAAATTGTTGAATATGCGATTTTGTCCATAACATAAGATTCCTAAAATTCATCTAGGTCGTTTAGAAGATATCGTGCATGAACTATCAAAAATATAGTTTCATGTTCCGATTATAAACTCCATATACTATATATATATATATATATATATATATATATATATATATATATAGCTATTGCTGAATCTCAAGTGATAAGGTAAGTTTTCTTTTGAAAAATCTCATGTAAAAACTCGGTTTTAGTTAGATAAATAAAAGGGGGGACCCCCACCACCCAAAAACCTCCCCAAAACCCACCAAAAAGGGGGGTCCCAAACCAACCAAATTGAGGGAAAAAAAAAAAACGCGTGGCCCCAGGGGGGGGGACCCCCGTTTTTCACGAAAAATATGACAAGGTATGAAAATGGGTGAGTAGGCCGGTGACAGAATTAAAAAAAAAAACTATGAAAATGAAATTATTGGATTATTGGAGCTCCCTTGAATGCATCACTGGCCATGCTTACGACACGTATATAATCATACGTAGAAACGTTTACATCATTCGAGATATATAATTAAATTCTATGTTTTCCATTGAATAATTATATACCACATTATCTATTAATCTAATGCACGACTCCATACTCTCCACTCTACCATCTATACATTTATATATTATGCTTGTCACTTTGCGATTTGATTAATCAAACAAGATCTTAAACCTAGTTAATTAATAATGAAGGCTAAACTTCAGTCACATTTGGAGATTCCAATAGGTCACTATGTAAATAAACTAGATTAATTACCGATAAGCTAGCAATGGGATAAGCATTATTATACGGGCAAATCAAATTATAATCTAATGTGATTACACGTGCATAAGCACCTTAAGTAAAAGTTAATTAATGTAATACTGTGTATCCATTCAGAGAAAGGTTAACAAATATAGTAATTCATCCATTGCGATTCGATTTGAGTATCGTTCAAGCTCAGTTACTTAAACTATATACAGACTTTTCTTTCCAAACAATTAATAAGCAAGCTGTAAACACATGTTAACAAGTCAATTACCTAAACACAAATATCACAATGTCGACCACAACAACAAATTAAGAGAAAACTCGCTATTTCCACTTTGCTTTAATAAAAAGGTGAGGACTAGGTCATGTTAGCACTTCGTCAAGAATTAGGAAATGCAAGACGTACTTACTTATATTATTGATCACGAGAGTGCAACAAAGTAACGCACATATAGTTTAACTTGTTATGCTTTATATGTTGTTTATTTGTTTGAATAAACCGTGTTCTTATCGGTACGACTTTATAATTGTACGTGAATGTGAAATGTATGTAGTCTCTTATGACTTTAAAAATTATTTTATTTGTTTTGACTGTTAGGTAAAATTTTGATAACAACATACAAAGTATTGATGAAATCGTGAGACTCAACTACGTACGTACATCAACCCCGCTAGAAGAAATATATGGTGGATTTATGCATGTCTTAAATCTGTGCCAATGCATTTACCGATTTAGTAAGACAAATTATTGAAGCTTAATTAATTAAGAATGCATATGTTTGATTTAACGTGATGTTTTTGTCTTTTATTAGAAGGGTTGCCCTACTTACTAAAAACCAAGGACCCCAAGAAATAATTGAGCAAAGCATGCATCGCTGTACGTATAAAATAATTAAATATGAAGATCGACTCCTCTAGACGCCACACAGGTCCCCCACTAATTAGGGAGATAAACCCTTCTTAATTAATTTAAGCACCAGAACGAAAAGAGCTAGCAATCTGTTGTTTTGGAAACCCTAAACCCTAATTAATACTTCATTTGGAGGAGATAAAAAAAACCCTAATATTAAATTGTCTGCAGATTAGCGTGTCATTAATTTATTTAAGCAAAACAAAAAGTGTTCATTCGAGATCAATCCAATAAACTATTACTTCTTTGTCGATCAGTCTCTCCAAAAGTGATGGAGGATATATTGATTCTTTTATTAATATTCTCTCCTGTAGAGTTGTAATTTTCTGTACGTGTCAAATGTGGAGTTGAAGGAATTGAAGCCTTGAAGGTTTGGTTTGGTTTGGTTTGGTGGTATTTTATAAAAGTTTGTTTTAGGCATTCGAATTTACAAATTGGCACATTTTGTTTCTCGTCCTGCATTTTATGAAGAGATCTAACCTTATTGCTTAGAGCTCAGGATATGTAACTAAACTTTTGTTTGATCTATGTAATTACGATTGTTGGTAACAGCTAACAATAAAGAAAATAACTTAAATAGTTAAACTCAAAGTATAAGGCATTGAGTCTAGTGGTAATGCATATATTTTTCGCCAAAGTATTAGTAGATGTCTCAATTTTGAATCCTTCATCCTTTGATGATTTACAATAAAAGGAAACTCCCTCATCCACTGCTAAGGCACATTGTAAGGAGAAATTTCCTCATGATTCCATGCAACCACTCCAATCCGAGAGATTTTTCTACAGGAGCCATTAAAAGCTCCATTCATAAGGATAACTATCCTTAAGGATAATTTGTTTTTAAAATTGTCGGTGAGATGTGGCTTACTGATATTTGATTGTTTGAGAATTGTTACCGTATTATAGTTTTATTCTTGTAAAATCAATATCATGGAGGTCACGAATTTGAATCTCACCAACACGTAGAAATTAATGAGTGGAGTGGGATAAAAAAACTGTTACAAAAATTCTAATTATCCTTGAGGGTCACAAACCTATTAATAACTGTTTATTTACATTTTTTTCTTTGTCAAAAGTTTGTTAATCAAATATATTTCATTAAACGGAAGAAACTGTTACAAGGGGGATAAAATAATACACACATGATGACATGAGCAACTAAATGACCTACTTAATTATAACAGAAAGTCAAATAAACATGCATGACATAACTTCCCAGCGCTATTGGACTAAAAACGGAGCTCTATGGTCTCCAATACACCACAAGGTAGGAAAGATGATCACGGCGACAATGGAGACCATAATGACCCTAAACCAACAACGTGCCAAATAAATTGGTAGACAGGGTGTTGACATACCAACCGGAATGGCTCAGAACCTGCTAAGGGATAAAATGTGCTTGAATAAACTCCTCCTCCTGACTAATGAACACACGAGATAGATTATGATGAACATCGTCATCACAAATCAACACTGCATTGTAATGAATAATAACACGACCACAATGGTCAGACTTATTGAAACCTAACAAAAAAACACAACTCTCTCACTCTCACTCTCACTCTCACTCTCACTCTCGCTCTCTCTCTCTATGTTTTTTTTTGTAAAGTATCACTCTTTAATTCCACGTCATAGATAGTCCCAAAAGATTAGCCAATATACCTAACATTTTCCCCACTTTTGTTGAGGCTATCTTTGGAAATTAACAAGTCTACAAGTGAAAAAAAAAAACTTGAAAGTACTTGCATCCACAAATTTGTGTCAAGATAATCTTCCATTTCATTCTCAATAAAACTTTACAAAAGCATCTCTTATACTCAAAACATAAATAAAAGACGCGGAATATAAGAGAATTCGAACTCTCACCTTAAAATTTAAAGTAAATATGTTTTACTGTGGTTCAAAATTATAAAATGCATGAATATTCATCTATATATACTATTAAAAAAACACATTTGTCAATCATAAAAGGGAAAATGAATGTTAATAGCTTTCAATCTTCATTATTGAATTAGACTGAAAATTGGATTAAATATTTTTCTCCAAGTTTAATGAAAAACGAAACATGACTTGAGACCGTTATATATATATATGTCACATTATACAAATTGTTTAATGAAGATGAAATAAGAACAATAAACAATTTTCATGATTGAGACAAACAAAATAATGAAGAGATAGAACCGCCAATTAGATGATTGGTAAATTTGTTTTCATGATTGAGAGTTTGAGACTAAAAAAATAATGAAAACGAAGAGATAGAACAATTGGCAGTTCAATTTTAACGTTTTTCTCCAACAAATTTTTTTTATCAATCATCAATAATGAAAATGTCGAAACATATGAAATATAACTTGAGACCGTTTTTGCTGATACATAAAATTGCAATGCTCACATTAATGTTAATGTGACATATGACTCATGACAATTTAGTTTTTTTTCGTATAAAATTAAAATGAATATTTTTGAATCATTAAGAAAAATCATGAAAATTCAAGATTGGTAGGCAACAACGAGAGTTTATACAATTATTGGAAGATGACAATAAAAATCAAACTCATGACCTTCCGCTTAAAAAGAAGAGACTTATGCACTAACCCACATCATGAAATGAAGTGTGTTTGAAATTTTGCAGAGAGTAATTATCTCCTATTGAAAGATGGATATCATCTTGACCCAAAAAAGAAAGAAAGATGGATGTCACAAATATTTGATGGGCGGAAAATAGAATGTAGAAACCAAGAAAGTCTGAAAGGGTAACCATGCCTTTTGATCAGGGGCACAAAGTTGTCTGTGTCAAAACCAGCACCCACAGCCACAATAATAGTGGTCCAAACAATGGCATCACAGTCAAGCTTTCATCTTGTGAGTTGTGGTCACCCTCCCCACCAAAAACCTAGCTTTACTCCTAAAAATAGGATTAGATTATGTTCTTTCAAGTCCTCTGTTGGCTAACGTGTACACAATCCAGCCATTTCTGTTACTTTAAAAATTATGGTGCTGCTGCAATCAATATATGTGCAGCCATTTCTTTCTTTGAACTTATGGCTCTTCTGTAATAGCCCCATTCTTCAAGGGCATAATGGTTACATAAAATTACATACAATGCCAAATCTGAGAGACTAGATTTCTGGTCTGTGTGACTTGTGATTGGCTGAATAAATAGTAAGAAAGAGAGAAAGGAAATGGTTTTTATTGTTTTCTTCACTTTATTATTATCTCTCTTCACTCACTGGCATCAACGAGAATACCACCACTTCCACCACTCCAGGTCCAGCAGAAGCAGCACCTGTAGAAGAGAGAAGAAGCAAATCTCCAGAGAAAGAAAGAAAGAGATTTGCTAGAAAGTTCAAATCAAGAGAGAGAGAAACAAAACAAAAAAAAAGGTGTGTTTTCTATATGGTTCTGTTCTTGCTTTGTCTTTTTCAATTTTTATTTTTTATTTTTGATTTCAGTGGTTTGGGTTAGATTTCTTATGTTATCTCTTGACTTGGGTGATTGATACTCCAGAATAGAAAAATGGGTAGTTAGTAAAAAATTTGGAATGAGTAGTTCTTTGAGTGGTTGTTCATCCTAGTTTCCTCTGTTTCAGAAGCTACTTTTGTAGCAGAATTTAATTCATCCATGTGAAAGCTATTAGGATTTGGCTTTGGGGCAGCTTAGAAATCTTGGGTTGATTGATTTTTCACTAAAGGGTATTTCTATTTTTCTGGGAATTACTTGCAGGCGAAAAATACAGTCTTGAGGCTTTGTTGTCATTCCTCCTTTTCTGGAGGTTTGGATTTGATCTGACTAGAGAATAGAGAAAAGAAGTACAAAAAAGGAACAGAGCCGAAGAAAGTTTGTAACTTTTTTCGAAATTTCGAGTATTTGTATGAGAATTAAAGAAGGAAGCAATGGAGTCAGATCTTCAGCAGCAACATCATAAACCCCAGCAGCACATGAACTCCAGCTTGTTGCGGTATCGATCAGCACCGAGTTCGTATTTCGCAAATGTTTTGGACACAGAATATAATGAACCATTCTTCAACCGAGCTGCTAGCCCCGAAACGGAGGGGATTTTAGCTCGATTTATGACCAATCAAGGTGGTGATGGAGGAGGAGGAGTGACAGAAGAGATTGTATCACATCACAAAGTGACAGCAAATCAGCAACCACAGTTTTTGGTGCCTAAGGTGGATACTGAAGCAGGAATGATTCAACAGCATCAGCAGCAGCAGCAGCAGAGTCATATGAACAACTATTCTTCTCAGGGTTTTTACCAAATTCCATCTCCAAAACCGCCTTTGCCGAATCAGAATCTGACTTCATCTAATGAAGGAACTGCCGCTGCTTATCAAATGGGGTCAAATCACTTGCCTTCAATGAAAACTGGTGGTGTCACTCATTCAAATCTTATTCGGCATAGTAGCTCTCCTGCTGGACTATTCTCTAATATCAATATTGATGGTATGTTTTTTTTTTTGCCTACTGTTTCAGTTTTTCTTGTTCTCTATTTGGTACTTTTTAGTATGAATGAAGGTCAAAAGGAAGAAGTACCCAAGCAAGTGATCTTTAATTTTTTTTGACACATTTCATTTCTTTTGTATGGAAAATTAATGAAATTCTGTGTATCATTATGATAAATCAACTGAGTTGGATTTAGATTCTAGAGTGACTTAGAAATGAAAATAGTACAAAGGGGATCTTTCTGATGTCTGCAATTCAATTTCATATAGCTATTGCTTAAAAAGTCTAATTATGCGCATTTTATAAGAGAAATCCATAATATTGGTTCTTGGCTATTTTGTTATCATCATAATTTAGATTGAAAAAAGAGATGCTGACATGCTGTCCATTTTGAATGATGCTTAACGATTCTTAGCAATTGGCAGTGGCAGGCTATGCTGCATTGAGAGGCATGGGAAATTTTGGAGCGAGTAATAGCACTAATGAAGAAGCATCTTTTTCTCCTGCAAGCAGGTTGAAGAATTTCTCATCAGGGCCACCGCCATCTACGTCAGGCCTAATGAGTCCAATTTCCGAAATTGGGGAGAAAAGAATGAGATCAAATAATCAAGATGCTACCGGAGGTGGTTTTGGTGAAGGTCGTGGTAACAATTTTGTCTCAGGTTTCCCCATTGGTTCATGGGAAGAGTCTCCACTTTTGGCGGATGATATCATTGGTTCAACTGGCTTTAGGGATGATGATGATGATGTGAAAGCAATTACTGGTTTAAGTGCATCAGAAACTCAGGTAGCATATTTCTTTTGAAATGTGCTTGGTTGTGTTTACCTATATTATTGTTTCTTACATCATTTGTTGTCATTCAGAATATGGACGTAAGAAGTCGCCCTCTGGCTCATCACTTGAGCTTGCCAAAAACATCAGCAGAAATGGCTGTCATTGAAAATTTCATGCAGTTCCAAGATTCTGTGCCTTGTAAGATTCGAGCAAAGCGGGGTTGTGCCACACACCCTCGAAGCATTGCTGAGAGGGTAATGCTTATTTTGTTTTAGTGGCATTAGTTTCATCTTTTTCTTTAATTATCCTTTATGGAAAGGCACATTTATGATAATAAAAATGCTTAATATGCTCATTTTTGCTAAATCAGGTGAGAAGAACCCGAATCAGTGAACGAATGAGGAAACTACAAGAGCTTGTACCTAATATGGACAAGGTAAAGTTTTTCACTTGATTTTCTATATGCAACTGTGAACTAGTTAATTTGTGAGGACATGGATTCAAAAAATCATGTCTTTCATTGCAGCAAACAAACACTGCAGACATGTTAGATTTGGCTGTTGACTACATTAAAGACCTTCAGAGTCAAGTCCAGGTGAAAATTAAAATCATTTCCAAAACTTGTACAGTAATAGTTCCAGTTATAATTCGTTCTTTCATTGATTTTTCCTTTTCTCTGCTAATTGTTTCCAGACACTCTCACAAACTCGTGCCAAGTGTACCTGTTCAAACAAGCAGCAGTAATAACACAAAGAAGTCTTGGAGGGACTTTGCCTATTATGTACAGGACCATTAGGACTTGTAAAAGAAAATAGAAAGCAATGCGGGGCCTCTTTTGAACTGAAAATTGTGATAGTAGGTTGTTATTTATTATGTGGGTGGAGGAGAAAAGAAGGGAGATGCTAAATGTTGCTGTAAGATCCAAACCCATTAATGACATTATAGGATGCAATTGCAAGCTGTATAGTTTTTTTTTTGTTGGATGTGACATTACATGTTTTTAGTACTGTGGAGCTCAAACAATTTGTCCTCTCCCCGCAGAGAGAGAGAGAGAGAGAGAGCTTTAGCTCCACTGCCTCCACCCACTTTCTTGAAGTAAATGGGGCTATATCAATCAGGCAGCTCCATTAAATCAAATATGAAGCATGTAAAAGAAAGCATCCTTCTTTTTCTTTTTAGGCATAACTGGAGAAGTATGAGAGGAGCAGATTAATTCTTACGTGTTTTCAAAGCATAAACCTTTTGTTTTGCTCCATTTTAGAATTTCTCTCATTTTATGGCATGTTTACTTACTTGGAATGCGAATGAGAATGAGAATGAAAAAATTGATTTCAATTCTTGAGTTCTGCTATGTTTGCTAACATGTATGATATGTTTACTTACATTAAATGAAAATGTGAATGAATCAGAATTCATTCTCAATACCTACTTCCTTTTGATAATCAAACTCCGGATATTCAGGAATGAATTCATTTTTTTGTCACTTTTATGTGGGATCTACAATCATTCCGATTCATATGCATGTTAGAAAACATAAGAGAACTCGAGAATGGAAATCAATTCTTTTATTCTCATACTCATTTCAAGTAAGTAAACATGCAAGTAAATGAATCAGAATAGTTGTGGATTCTTAGTTGTGAGGTCCATGTAAAAGTAAGGAATCAATTCCTAAATATTCAAAATTTAATAACTAACAGGAGGAAGAGGAAATAAGTATTAAAAAATGAATTTCATCGAAAGCATTAAGAATGAATTCTGATTCATCTTCATCCTAAGTAAGTAAATATTAGCATCAAAATACCCATTTTGGATTTGACACTGTAGGTTCTATATGCCCCAATTATGATTTACTTTCAAAGTGTTTGACTTTTGTTTATTGCCATAAATATTGAATGGTTCAGGCACCTCTAGGTAATATAACGCGGACCCCCATTTCAAGTTTCTTTATAGTAAATGGATTTTAGTGCTGTGGGCCTGTGGGGTTGGTATTCTAATGAAAATAGGGTATTTGCCTTGATGTATAGTTGTTTCTGCCTTCTTGCAATTTCCAGATAAAGCTTACTCATTCCCTTCTTACTTCTTAGGAGTTTGCACCACAAAATGTGCTGAGATGTTAAAAAAGAAAGGGGAACATGCATTATTTGTTTTCTTTTGTTTTTTGTTTTTAATTCCTTCTTTTTTTCAACGTTGCTTTCATAAGCATGAAGTGTGAAACTTTTAACTTTTAAGTTTGAAGCAAAGAGATAAGAAACCAGTTCCTTGAACGAGGTGCCTTGGTGAAGAAGGGATTGTAGTTGTTAAGGCTAGCTGGATTAATGGATGAGTCACTATATATCCCTACTTGGCTCCAAATCCAAGTGATTGCCAAGTCATAACTGATGTCATGTCCATGTCCTCCCAAAGACCCAAACTGCCTTTTCTTACCCATGATTCCATGAAAGAAAGATTGCTTTCTCTAGCTACTTGTTTTATTATTCCTTGTGGAAGAGCAGAATGTCCCTATTGTTCTTGTTCTTACTTGTTGGAATTTGGCAATCTTGGGCACAATGAGAGGAAGAGAGCACAAGACAGCTGTATTGTACTGGTGGGTATCATGAGGTTACATGACTTTTGAAATGGGGGACTCTTCTTCTTTTCTTCAAGCAACATGATGAAGCTACTGCCACCTTTAGCAATCTAAATTTGGTTTGATGAACAGCAAACAATGTCCTTATATATAGAATCTGTTAAAGGCTGTTTACCCTGTTTGCTAGTTGTTGATCACCTTTGAAAGATGAGGATCATGACATAGGGTTCAGAAACCAGAACATATCCACATAACATCTTTTTCCTTTAACTTTGTCAATAAAGGGAACAGTAAATCAGTATAATATTCCTCTCTTAGTTACAGGATGAGTACTCTTCCTGGCCTAGTTTTCAGCACATGTTCACTTATATACTATTAGTTTTGATAACTTAGTCTTTGAGTGTGTAAGCTTCTGGGGTTGGAAGGCTTGTGTAACATGGTTTTAGAGTTTTATTTGCAAGTCTGAATCTTTCATCTATCTCCTAATTCTCTGTATCTACACAGCTTCAGGTTGGGTTTGCATGTTAGAGAAAGTTTTCGCTTGATATATATTATTGGCCAATTCCCTAACACTTGAGCTTTTGAGACATGGTACGTGGCTATATGTATACTACGGAATCTATCACTTTCTGATCTTGGAGAAGAGATTAGGAGAGAGTATTGCGGGTTACTTAATTGAATCCTTGTGTTGTTACATCGAACAATCTAACTCTAAAACTTCTGGGGGTAATAAGAACAGAATTTGAAAGTTGCGATAAGATCCATATTATATTTTTGTATTCGAGTTTCCTTTAACATATCAAATTAACTAGTAATTTTTTTTCTTGTTCCTTTTAAAATTATAATGAACTTTATTCATAATGATTAAAATTATACATGAGGACCTCCCTACCCTCCCCCCCCCCAATTTCGAACTTTGGCCCCAAATCCCCCTCCCCTAAAAAAAAATGATTAAAATTATACACACTCACTTTTCAAAAGCATTATAAAAAAAGTTACTACATAAGTAACCTCACTTTTAACTACTAGGTTATAATACATTTAGAGCAGAAAGTATGAATTCTTGAACTAATTAAAAAAAAAAAAGAGAAACAATACCTAAATTATTTCGAAATATGTTTTTTAGTACCTACAATTTTTTTAATACCAAAAATAGTATCGAACTATTGCGCAGTTACCCAACATAGTACTTATGTTAGCCTATCGTTAAGTTGAGCTGCCATTTTTGGTAACAACACAATTATTCATGTACTATTTTTGGTAAAAAAAATTGGTCTGGTAAAGGCACAATAGACCAACTTAACGAGAAAGTTAACGGAAGCATCATGTTTGGTAATGACACAATTAATAGTTTTGGTAAAAAAAAAAATAGGAACTAAAAAGTACATTTTGCAATAGTTTAGGTAACATTTGAGGTTTTTATCCACAGAATAATCACATCCCGTTGAACACTATAAAAACTTCTTGTGAACGAACCTATCATTTGGACTTGAAAAAACCTGGTGCAGTTCGTTCTAAGCCAGCCGAAACTACATCAGATTCCACACGAAACACGAACCACCTCATACATAGTATCAATACTAAAGCGATCCATTATCCATTGCCACCAACATACCAATAATGTGTCACCCGAATGAAGCATGGGAAGAAAGTTGGGCAGTTGCACCTAGAAGAGAACATAAGGCATTCTCCAATGGAGGGGCTAAATCTAAATTTTAGCCCATTTATTGTCTCCAATGAAGGGGCTAGGCCGAACCAAAAAATTCAATGAGGGGCTAAAAGGGCTCAGGCTGGGCTAAACATAGCCCTTGCTATAGCCCAAAAGTGGGGAGTGGAGTCCACTAATTTGTGTTTGGTGATTATAACTTTTTTGAAAAACTAATAAAATATTTAAAATTTATGATTATAGCCCTTAAAAGTTGGAGATGGTAAGAATAATGATCCTTACTATTTAGCTCCTTAGCATTGGCATCGCCTAAGTAAGCGGCACAATGTTGAGATAGTTGTCATAAACTAAGAATTATAGTCATATTTTTTTTATTAGACCGCAATTACGAAAATGTACCTTGATTAAAATTTAAAAAGTAAAATTCGTTCGGATTGCTTCCAATATAAAGCATAATTTTTGGATTTAAATCAAATTTTGTCAAGAAAAAAATCTGAAGGCTAAGAAGTCCCATGTTTTTTGATAGGAAAACAAGTAAATGCTAAAATTGTGCCAAAATCATCCGAGTACGGATTTATAATTGAGAACCCATGTTCATATAAACCATGATTTATATAATTGAGAATCTATGTATAGTAACCTGATAGAAAATTAAAAATTGATAGATTTTCCTTTTCATGTGAAATTTGTAAACTTAACGACAAATAAATCCGTTAATTCAGATCTCCAGTATTCACATAAGAAATTTGTAAAAATTATTGAAAACAAAACCTATTGTAACAAAATACTGAAATATAGGATTTACCAAAACAAAAATGAAATAGTCCTCCATTGAAGAACAAAACTACGAAAGGAACAGAAAAAACAGAAATTATCGTTTTTTTTTTGGGTCAAATAAAGAAAATTCAAACGGCTTTGAGGGACGTTGGCCAACGGTTATTCCGGTTTCCCTCTCATTTCAAAATAATTTGAATTAGAAAACGTCGCAAACTACAAAAAAAAAATCCCAAAAAAAAAAAACAGATTTTCGCATTCAAACCTCCTCGCTTCAATCACGCAGTCTCTCTCTCTCTCCGCCCTTCATGCCATGGCAGACGCCCCCTACCAAGAGCTCCGATTCGGCTTCGAATCGGCTCGGTTCCGTCTCGGCTCTTCCTCTCTAAGCCCCCTACTTTCCCCCTCCACGCGGCGCCTCTCCATTGGCGGCGTTGAGCCGTCGAGCCGCCTCGGCCGTCCCGCTCCCGCGGCGGCTCGACGGCTGTCATGGATGTCCCTCCAGGGGTGGCTCGTCGACGCCGAAGAGGCCACGTCGGCTCGAGCCATAAAGGGCGGCTTGAAGCCGGAGCAAGCCGTGGCTTGGGAGCTCTTCTCGCCCATCCAGAGGGTTCTCTTCATCGCCATCATAAGCGTTGCCGCTGCGGAGTCCAAGAAGAACCGCCTCATTTCACAGCTAAAAAAATCTGTGGAATTTAGGGTTCGTGAAATATTTGAGCTTTTTTTTTTATAATTGGGTTTCTTTAATTGTCCATTTGAATTTTGGGGGTTTGCTTCAATTTTGAAATTTTAACGGTTTTTCTTCAATAAAGGTTGGTACTTTGATGATTTGATTGGTGATTCTGTGTATTTATGTCAATGGCTATGGTTATGGAGCTATGATTGTGTGTGAATATTTGATGATTTATTATTGGTGAGTCTGTTTTCTAACGGTTTTGCCTATGTGTTTTTCTATACTCTGTGGCGCTTATGAAACCTTGCTTTGAATTCGTACCATAAATTATAATAAAGGTCTACAATCTACAAGCTTGGTTTGGATAGTACGTTTCATTCTTTCTGTTGATAGAATCTTCATGACTTGCAGATTATCAGCTTGATATTTTTTGAAAGTAATTTTTTAAATCTTTGTGCCTTGGTGAATCAAATCTCCTTCTGATTTGGTTAAATGCGGAGAGAATTCAACTAGGTCTTCTGTTCACAGATGTGGTCTATGTATGTTTGATCTATCAGATATTTGTTACATTGGAACTTATTCCTTGACTACAATTGTTTTAATATTTGTATTCAGATGTGTCGAAAAAAAATGGTACTACATAATTTTCTGATTCTATGATTCCTTGTGTGACGAAAGTTTTATTGTCTATGTGGATTTAATTCTTGTTTGGAACTCTTTATCAGGATCAGGTGTTATCAAACATGCAGCACAAGCTTGACAGTCTATGTGAGCAGATGAATAATATTAAGGACCACTCAACAACTCGTAGTGGGGACACATCCCCAACCACGAATGTGGAATTAGCATCCAATGAAGATTTTGGTTGTGATAAAATAAAATTTGTTGATTGCGGTTGTTGGCTTTGTGATCAACATCGTAACCTTTCACATGGACTGGTGGTATGAGTTTCTTCCATGCAATCTAATTTGTTTCTTTTAGTTGATTATTTTGTTATTCTCTATAATGCAAACTATGAAATCACTGATTTCGATATTTCTGCTGAAATCTTGAATTTTCTTGCATCTCTCGATTTGGTATCAGAGTAACAACAATATGAAAGGCTTCAATGGGGATGAGATACTACAATACAAAATGTCTCTCGAGAATGTAGCAGAGCAAGAGGAGCGCCGCATGTCTGATTTATCAGACATGGCATCAAGTGTCACATCTGCTGCTGACATCCAGGTATTGACGTTGTAATTTCAAAATATTGGATATATTGATAACCCATTTCTGATAAACCATGTATAAAATTCTTATTGAATTAGTTCGCGAGTGCTAATGCTCATACTTTATTGACTAAGACAGCCAAATATGCAATGACTTTCGGTTTAACTAAATTTCATAAGTAATTTCTATGTTGTTTAAGCCCTTGACTTTTAAGCATTTCATTTTCTCCAAAAGTAAAAGCTGAAGTCCTAGATCTATGTTTCAAATAACTTTTCCATTGATGCTTGGTAGTAATTGTAATCAAGTCTTTGGGTTTGTCCTAGTTGAAATGAATTGTTGATGTAGAATGTGGCCTGTAGTCTAGAAGTTTTTTTTTTTTGAAAAGCTTACTGTTTATTTAGTTGGAAAGCTTGCAACTGTGTTGCAATATGTTGTTGCTATAGCTACTCTATGCGTTGCAATGGATTGGATAGAGACAATAAAATTCTGATACTAACCAAAGAAACTAAATAAAGAAATTATAATTTTGTTAGGAATGTGCATGACATTATCCACCCAGTGAGTAGCTTTTGTGAATGACACTGAAATATAGGCTTCTTCCAGACTATGTTTTAGTGAATTTGTCTCATGTTCCCTTCTAAAGGGTTAGAAACCACTCAGTATCTTAGGAGATCTTAGAATTGTCTGTTTATTTTCTTTTATTCTCTTTTATTTGATTTTGGATGATAGATTTTATTTAAACCACCACAAATATTTTTTAACTCCTTACTCCATTTTCCTGCAAAAAGTATTGGAAATGGCAGTTTATACTCTCTGTAATTTTCTTTTCATAGCTTGAACATGAAAATTCACTACCCAATGGTGATGAATTGGGTAAAGACCTGGTACGAAGAGACAGGGTTGTCATATCTTGATGTGATTTGTTGTAATTTACACAGCTGAACAGCTTAGCTATTGAACAAGACATATACAATCTCAGAAGGGATTGTGAAGAGAAAGATGGGACCATACAGGAGCTAACTTCTTTACTCCACTCATCTGAAACTGCTGGTTCAAAGGTAACTTCACTCTCACGTTTTATTATCCTTCTTTCATTCCAAATATTTTCTTTGACTGATCTGAATTATCCTCATCAATTTTGACAGAGGATTGCAGAGCTGAGGGACATAATACGTAGGAAGAACTCAACAATTACAAGACTAAAGAAGGACATGGCGGTTCTAGAGCAGCAGGTAAAAAATTGCTGGGTGAGAAAAGGAGGTTTCAGAATCTAGGAAAAGAATGCAGTCTGAATTAATTATGTCTTTACATATACAGGTAGTACACCATACAAGGCTTCGGAGACCCTCTTACTCTTCTTTGAGCTCAGATGATGGAGAGTTTACAGACCCTCTTCCACAAATTCTGCACATGGCAGAAAATGTCCTTTATGATATGGATAATACTACTAGCCCTTCATCTTCTGATTCAGATAGCTCCTCCCCTGTGAATCGAGCACATGCTTCTGTTGTTAAAACTCCAGAGATTGCAAAAAATCTAGAGACTCCTCGTCAGATATTTAAGTCTGCTTTGACAAGCCAGAAATCAGTGCCAGAAAAGGCCTTAACTTCTATGCTGGAACAACAAACTGGCAGGCACACAAAAGCTCAATCGATGGCTCCTTTAAAAGAGATAACTATGAATTCAAGGCGTTTACGATCAGTGAGCACAAAATCTCAACCAGTGAGTCCAAGATCCCAACCAACAAGTCCCTTATCCCCCTTATCAAAAAGATCTCAACCAGCGAGTCCAGGATCCCGACCAGCAAGTCCCTTATCCCCCTTATCAAGAAGATCTCAACCAGCGAGTTCAGGATCCCGACCAGCAAGTCCCTTATCCTCCTTACCAAAAAAGTCTCAACCAGCCAGTTCTATAAAAAAACCCAGTACAGCCCAATCTTCAAGACCAAGGCAGTTATCAACTGGTGGGGATTCAAAAGTGAGTAGAAGGCATTCCTTATCTCTACGAACGGAATCAAAGGATGCTACTCCACAGAAGAGATGGGCATAGTAAAGGTAGCATGCTTTTGTCTTCAATACTAAACTGAATATTGTAGGTCTTTTGGTATTTCTCTTTCAAAATTGCGAAGAATTTGTGTTGGAACAAGTAAAACTGGATCAGAATATGAGTTTGAGTTCTACTAATATAAACCAAATGTATTCAAGAACCTATTTATCTTCAAATCAACATTTGTGCTATGCAAAAAAATTTACCAAATTCTATTATGCTGTTACATAAATGTATTCTCATCTTTGTTTGTTTGCCTTTTGTAGGTTGATGTGGAAAATGATACATGCTCAATTTGGAGTTCATTCATCCCAGTTGAACATGCTTTTTGAGTAGATATATGGAATCAGGCTAGTATATATGTTATTATAGGTGTTGAGAGTTTTGCCATTATGTTATGTTGTTGCTAAACATAAAAGTGCAAAGCTGCAGCAGTACTTAGGTGGACATCTTTTACTTGTTTCATTGTGATATGGCTCTCTTTGAGGGGAAGATGATCTCTTTATTTATGCTGTTTATGGTTCATACACCATTGTTGTGGAAACTTGTGGTGCAACCTGGTTACCAACCCATTGATGTTCCAGTTAATACCCTATAGAAGTATAGAGGACTGTCAAAAATAAATTAAAAAAAAATGTCCAAAACAATACCCCATATAGGAGAGAGAAAGGAGTAGGAATGATGTTAATGACTTGCTTTGCAACTGAGAAAAATATTCCATAGATGTAATCATTTAAGAGGAAAAACAATGGAATAGCAGCTAAATTTGAATTTTTTTAACACTTGGAGGAGCATGTGCGAGTAACTTGAACAAAATATACAATTACAAAAAATTCAAATCTCACGCTAGTTTTTTTTTCTTTTTTTTTTTTAGTTCCTTCTAAAGAGGAAAATGCATAGTCTACACTAAATTACAAAAGTAACAAGGCCAGCGATATGACATCTCTTGATGCTGATGCACTATACTCTAGGCCACTGTGGACTCACAACCTGCATAAGCAAATACTTGATCAGACACCAAGCAAAATGATCTATCATGTTTGATTCTAAGCCAGAGCCTAATTTAGTTTGATATCATCTGTATACTGATTATACCAAATAGATCGGCAACTTGGAGACTATGGTGCTAAATCACCACAACAACAGACCTAATGTTCACCACATAATCTTTTCAATCAGCTTACTTGGAAAATGTAAGCATATTCACTAACCTCAAGCGTGCAAAACACTAATCGCATTCGACTTGCAACAACAGATGGTTCCTCAGCATGTCCAACCACTGCCATCTGCTCTAGTTGAAGAGTCTTTACGGGAAGCCTTCAACAACAGCAAGAAATAATGAAGAAAAACGGCACACCATCACAAACTATTTATGTGGTCTTAACAACATAGGCATATAGATAGTCGGGAAAGGCCAAGTGCAATTAGATCTATTGTCTTGGCTGTTGAGGAATATAGAGAACTGCCCAAGATATTTTGGTACATCATACACACACAGGTAGTGGTATGCTTGTACAGGAAAATCATGAATTCCTAGAAGCAAACATGAGCTTGGATAGAGCAATACAGGTGTTTCACACTAATTCTAATAAAGCTCAAGGTGGGAAATTTTATATGCTGAAAGCATCTTACCATGCCATTCCCCTCAAGTAATAAGCATTTGCTATGACCGCACAAAAACCTTTCCACTTAAGCCTTTCTTCGTCCGACACCGGAGGTGTGGATGACCATCTAACTATTGTTGGCTGTGGTGTACACAAGATGGTGATGAATATAATGCTCAACCACAGAATGCACTCATCAATCTGCACTAGCCAATGGCAATAGATCACAAAGATGAATCCTTTTGTATCAAAAGAAACTGGCTACAAATTTCACATTTACAACCATAGACAATGATACAATTCGATATATGATAAAGAGTAGTACAATGTCGACAAACCGTTCAAGTTCAACCAGGAAGGTGCGACTTACCTCCCCCGATGCGATCTTAGATTTCAAACTGGTGCTTCCACCATAGCTTTCCATTGCTTCAATTTCAACCCCAGATTCCTTCATATCAATAAGCTCTTTTCTCAATCCCTCATCAGTGCATCCCAATGCATACGCATTCACCCCAGCACTGATGAACTCCTGATCAACCAAACCCGTTAACTACAAAAGAAATCAAACAAAGCAAAGCAAACCTCACAAAAATACAAAGGTCAAGAAAACCACTCAATATACTTTTAAGTTGTCACCTCCTCCACGGTCAAGCACATTCCTGTACCGCCTAAACAAACTGATCGCTATGTTCCGCGATGAACGATACTCGTCATCTGATGGAATTGAATCATGCATCTGGCACTGTAATAGGTAACAGCAAAAGATATCACACACTCGTATATATAACAAAAAAAATCTTCTCTTTAATATGAAAAACTAAAGAACATGTATGAACACTTACTAGCCATTTCTTGGGGCCGCTTAGCTGATTTCGGCTTTTCCAATAAAACGAAGAAGCAGATAGTAAAGAACTACAAGGAGCTCTAATTGGGCCAAGACAAATTGATATATTGTTCAAGGAATTAGCATGTGTAGTCTTACAGGGTAATGCCTCATTCAGTATGTAAGGATCTGGATATGTAATAGCTCTTGGAGCATAAACCATCAACATGGTTGTAGTTGTACCATGACAAAGTATTAACCTTTACAAGAAAACCCAAAAACCCAATATCAAAATTGAGCTACTGAATTGAAATCTATAACAGAGAAGCATATAATAGGCAAACTAATCAAACCCAAAATTGAAACATAAAAAATGAAAGCTTACTTCTTTTAGCTTATCTGTTCCTCAATTTTCCCGGGAAACAAAAAGAGCTCGACAGAAATGATAATCCAATAAAGGATTAATGGATTATGTTACTGAATATTGAGGGGGTCTGAGGCCACGAATTATATGGATGGATGTGGAGATTCTATTTGATTTCAAATTTTGAGATTATTTCTGGCTGCTAATCGATCACTGGCGTATGAGAATCTTCTTCTACTTGGCGGATTTTTGCAGTTTGATTTTCTTTACAAGCCAAACTCCGATAACGACGTCAAATGACGTCGTTATCGATTACTAGTCCAACTGTCATTCCAGAAGCGACGCCGTTTCGCTCGATTCGGATCTCATTGAAGAATCGGAACTCATTGTTATATATAATTACAGTTTACCCCCTATAGTTTAGGGTAATTTCATGTCTTGTTATTTATTTCATTTTATTCCTAATGAGCTTGTAGTAGCTTCACTTGGTTCATTTAAGCATTAAGCCCCCATAGGAATAAAGCAGATCGCGATTCTTGGGGTGCAGATCGACGTGGTGGTGCTGGGAATTGGAGATCAAGTATGCACCAAACATAATATTTCACAAAACAAAATAATGAAAGGCTTCGACTGCAACATTGAGCCAAAAGCTCGACTAGGTTTTGAACGCAGTTCAGTGTGTTGGACTTTTGGCCACAAGTGACCACCGAACAGAGGCCTTCGGTTTCCCACAAAAGATGAGATGCATCTAGTTTTTCAAACATATAATCGATCATTCTAGATTTTCAAACCCTAAAATGATGGTTTGAGTTTTTAATGGCACTAGAATTGATGTTGCCGTGGTGCAGTTGTGCAGTAGTCCAACGTCAGAAGATGTTGATGATAATGTAGGTGGTGTACGTGGTTGTCCAAAGAAGAAGAAGACAACTGTGCATGTGGGGTGGGTGAGGTTAAGGAAGCGGTTTGGTTCGCTGGGTTGGAGGAAGCACTTTGGTGCTTTGGGTGGCAGTTCCCTCAAGTGAAACTAATTTTAACATAGAAGCTGTGGGTATGATGCGGTTTTGGACGCTTCCACAACGGTTCAGTTCGGTTTAGATTAAACCCTAGCCTTTCATTAAAACCTATAATTCTACACCACCAAATGTTTTATACAATTACCAACTGTGACTGGTAATTAAACTCATTGATATATACAAGTGGTTGTTACTTTTTTTTTAATCAAATAAAAAAATCATTCAATTAAGAGAAGAACGGTTATAAACATTGGAAATCACTTATAATAGACTTCATAATGTCTTCTACTATAGGAGTATAGGGCCCTCTTCTCCCCAACGGATTTCGAGGGAGTACTGTACCAATTTAGCAGCTTCCATACAATCGACTTCTACCACAGCCAGCTTCCATACCAAGCATAAATAGGCAAAAGTCTCCACATCTTCATGGCTGAAGTAGTTGAAAACAGCAGCAAACCAATCTGAAATGTTATTGCAATTCTTACCCGTATGCCACCAAGTGGTTGTTACTTACATTACTTACTTACACGTGGTGTACAGTATTGTTCCGAGTTTTTTATGATTCAAGAGCTTTCAAATACGTCATCCATTGATCATCAAGCATTCCTTTGCCGACGTCATAACCCCCCCAACCTATCTCATTGCTATATTTAACCAATGGATAAGTATTAGTTCCATTCTCAACTTTATACTCCAAAATACTACAAATCCAATAAGTGATGGTCTGTTTTTAAGGCAATTAAAATGGTTGGATCCGTTTTGTTCACCCTCTTTCATATGATATGATGGATCAATGTAAAAGAAATTAGTGCAGCAAATTCTTAATCGTGCGGTTGATTAGTCAACCCTATCTCGGAAGCTTCCATAGGTATTATGGAACAAACTTTAATTATTTTCAAGGTGGCTATGTACTCGATCGGGTCCACTATATGTTCTTGATTGATTGTATATTAATTTCCTGAGAAATTTCTTGTGCCTCATCCCAATTAAAATAACGATGTTGATTTGAGTGAAAAATACATTATGTATTAGGCTATTAATAACTACACCTAGATTGATCGAGCAATATGATTTGATTATGTTTTAAATTAAGCCAAGTTGATATCATACTTGATGATATATATGTTTTTATTAAAAAGTACAAATAAAAGTAAGACAATTGGGTTATTACTCCCTCAATTTCAAACGTTAATGGTAAATTAAGCTACATCGATCTAACAGTATGACGTACAATGATAATAACTTTCTAATTTTAATTATTAATTATTTACATATTGTCTTATAATTTAAAATGATAAAATATCTCGTTTCGGGTACAAATAATGCAACAACTACCATTACTCTAGTTTATACGAATAACATTTAGTTAAAGAACTATTAAAAAAAATTACAACTTTGAAAGAGATAGAAAAGAGAGTGCACGCGAAGAAATACAAGATATAGTTTCAACAAAGCATCATGAAGCTGGAAAAAGTAGAATACTCATAGTTAAGCTGTAATCACATGTCATTCATGAATTCTATAACCATACCCTATATATATATATTTAATATCACACTAAATATGATAACTAGAGGAAGAAAATTCATAGAAATTGAGCGTGTCTGATGTGAACCAAACTCATCGCAACGCTCCAAAACCCGCCCTTAAAATTCATTGACTTTACTGCTTTGCCTATCACTTCAAGCCAAACCTATTCCTTTCCGATTTTTCATTCCATGTTCCACATATATATATATATATATATATATATATATATTTATCTGTATTTATATATATATAACAGACCCCTCTCTCCCCTAAAGCTGAACCCACCGAATTTCCAATGACCATGGACCGAGCGCAGCCGAGCTCCGACTCACCGACACGAGAGCCGAAATCCCCTGTGGTTCTGTCCATCGAGTGCCTCAAGGGAAGCTCCAAAGCCGACGAGTGGACAGACGACATGCTCCAGACGGGAGACATAGTCGAGGAGCTCCGCATCGGCGCCTCCGTCACCGTCAAATCGCCTTTCAAGAACGGGAGGAGCGGCGTCCAGAAGATTCTGCACGCTTCCTTCAAGGCCAAGGACACTTCGATCCAGGTCCGAGTCCGCCGCGGCAGAGAGGACTTCACCGAGCTGCAGGCGTGTATAGTCCCCAACGACTCGGCCGGCAAGAAGGTGTACATGCTCCGGTCCATTTCCGACCCCAATTACGCGGTCGGGTTCTGCGATCGCACCGAAGCCGACTGCTTTGAACTCCAAGGTAAGAGCTAGACGAACGAACGACTCCATAGTCCCTACCTGTTGATGTTGACTTTTACGTTGACTTGTTTGTATATATGTACATGTATTCTCTCCTTCTTCTTTGCTCCAGTCATTTTCTTACACGTGTCCACATTAAGAAATGGCCTAGTTGGGCAATTGGCATGTTAATTATGAATTGGTTGAACCCTAAGCTTGTTATCATGGGAGGACTTTTTTACTTTAATTTTTGCCTATATTTTCAAGAATGTGTTTTGCGGTATGAAAGCAGTACCACCTTTTGAGCAGCCCCCAACGTGACATCGATGACTTCCTTTTTAATTTGTCAAAAATGGCAATCGAACCTTTTTAATTGGTGCTAGCCAGCTTTGATTGCAACCCTTTACATTATTTACTTGATCGACCTAACTTGTAGCTATATATTTAGTTTGAAGAATTGGAGAAAGTTTTGCATTTGCAATCGGTTTATGTAAATGTATTACTATTTGTTTTATTTCACTATTCAAATTTTTGACTTAATCTAATTGTAAACTTGATTCTTCGAATTTATGATCTAGTCTAATGGTAGCTTAATTCTTCACTATTTTTCATCACTTGAATTAATTTCAAGTTAAGAGTATACTAGTTTTAGTTTCAGGTGGAGTTTGTGGAATGGAATGAGAATGGTTATTAAATGAAAACAGTAATGAAATTAATTGTTATTATTTGGTTGAAAAACATAGGATCAATTAATTAGAAGGAAAAAAAAAACATAAACTATATTGGCAAAAATATCCTTAGAAGTCTGGAGTTCGGTTCGAGTTTGGAACTGAGGGATTAGCTAGGGTCTCGTATCTTAGGACAAAGATTCGAGGTTGGAGAAACTGATGTAGTCGGGCAATAATGCCACGTAGGGGGAACAAATGTGGTATTGTTTTACTACTTTCTCCGACTTCTATTGAGCAGTGGCACCGTATACATGACACAACTGTTCTACACTTCTACTAAAGAGTTCTTTTAAGAATGATTCTGGTTTCAAATTTTGAGGTCAGAATTTAGAAACAGATGCCAATTAACCCTTTTGTTTACAAAGGCATAGATGGAAACGAATGGCAATGGTTATGACCATTGTTTAATTTGTTTCATTCACACAATTTATAGGAATGGTCATTTCTTAAAACAAATTAATTCTTTAACTTTCAGATCCTAGTTTTTCTTTTTCTTAGTTGTTATTTTAATAATAACTAAGAAACGATCATAGTGCATGCCAAATTAGTTGATGATTAAAGGTTGGGATGTATAATATTTGTGGTTGTGCCTCTTGTGTATTATTGTGTTTTGTTGCTTAATTAATTTGCTGGTACTCCTCATTGCTCTAAAAATGAGGAATGAGGTGATCATCCAGATAATTAATGTCTACTACTTTTAATTAGATGAATGCATGCGTTAATTAACATATAATTATTGGCAGCTTCAAGGAACTCCCGGATGGTTAGTGCACTAACCAGAACTAAGCTTCAAGATGGATATGTTTCATATCCATGGGAAAGAAGGATGCAGGAGTTGCTACCAATTCCCTATTCTAGCAGTTTTCTATCTGTACTCTTCCTTCCAAAGGCTTCAGATCGCTCCGCTTCTCGCTACAATGACTTGGATGATACCCTTGCTAGGGCAAATGTCTGGCTCAATGCCTCCCAGGCCTCTGGCGTCCCCGTCGTCTTCATGAACATCCAGACCGAGTCCCTTCTTACCAAGGTACGTACATAAATATTAACTTGATGTTTGTAAATATACATGGTTGACTCATTACCTAAACTATAGGTTTTGCATGTGTTTCCTTGTATGCTAGATTTCAGGAGAGACAGCTTCTTCAACTGTAAATGCGGGGTCACTATCCGATTTGGCTAATCTTGCAAGTGCAAGCTTGTACGGTTTTGAAGATTACCATGGGGTTGACATTGGTGTAGTCCGAGCTGTTCGCCTATGGTATGCTCCTCTTGGCCCAGAAATTCCAGTTGAGATCAAATTGCAAGAAGGAGATATCAAACTTGGTTTTGCCATTAGCCGCACAGAAGAGGTACCATATATATGCATATCTACCTTATATATTTTCCGATCACATGACCACAATATGTGATCTTTGATGTGCCTGGATATTAGCTGGTTAATTATAAAAGTTGATGTAACAAAACATTAGCATTACTGTCTAACGCATAGTTAATTCATGCATGAGTTCCTTGTGATTGGCAGGGGTTTATATACGTTTCATCAGTGGCTGGTGGCGATGAAAATGCACCTTCAAGTCGTTCGGGCCTGAGTACTTTGTACAAGGAAGCAATGAATGCCTCAAGGCTTCTGGTGGTGTCAAGAGTCTCAAACCAAAAGGTGCTTCCTTGGATGGTTTCCTCAACAGGAGCAGTTAGATGCTACGATACCGTTTCACTCAGCCAGAAGCTCTCACTGCACCGCCACGCCAAGATTCCGGTGTCCATCCACGTTTTTCTCTGGGATAGAACAATCGTTTCTTCAAGTGCAAGCGTAACAAGGAGGGCCGTCTCCCCACCAACTATGCCATTACCACGGCCGCCTGAGGTTCAATTAGCTCGTCAGCCGAATGAGAACCAAGTACAACCTCTACCATTAGAACATTCTGATGAAAGCGAAGGTGTCATGAGTGAACGGTTATCAGATATCAGGCTTGAGAGAGATACAGCTGGGGAGTCCTCATTTAGATTCCATGATTTTGCACTTTCTAGCAATTGGGTATGATTATTATTTTGGCCGGTTCTTATTTTTGTGAATTAAGTTTCATGTTCTTTCTTTGATTATTGTTATGCATAGAGGTATTGCAGATAGGCATTGTTTACATGAGATTAATTCGAAATACAGATATGCATGTAGAATAAAAGAGATAGAACTACATATTGACAAAACAGGATTTCAAAATCAAGCATAGACGTGATCGGCCAACAATCCTTTTATTATCTCTGTGTATTTCGTGTGTATATAAATGTAAGAACTTTGTGAAGGCATGTCGACATCATCTTTTTCTTGTATGTTTTTTGTTTTGTTTGTTTTTCAACCAAATAGTAACTTAATAACAGTCCATTTTCTACGTTTATACTTGATAAAGATTATGGATTTCAAAAAGAACAATGTTCAAAATGATTAACAACAATGACCCATTTTGAAGGCGCGATAAAAGAGTCGGTACTTGACTAGACGTCTAGACTCACATTTTCTTGACGATTGAGTACAGCAATAAAAGCACTTCTACACTAGGACCCTGGAGGCACTAGGTCAATTCATTATCAATTGCAATAATATATGAATGAAAAATAAAAAAATATTGAACAATCAAACGTGATCAACCTCAAATCAACGTTCATCCATGTTTTATATCTATTTTGTTTTTAAATATTATTAATTTTATTTAAATATTTGTTTCTTTCAATTAGGAGAGAGAATTGTGATTAATTTAGTTCTCTCTCTTTCTAATTAATTGCAAATTTTTCATTCTTCCCGAACAAAGAATAAATATGAATTATAATCCTATTATGAATTATAATCCAAACTACACAAATACATAAAAACTGGAGCTCTTAGATTTTTCTCTCAAAGGTTGGGTTTTATCGCGTTTGCTTGTTGGATCTCGTCCGGCGGCACCTCCGAATCGGTGATGGCATGTGGCCTTGCCGGTGAGGAATGGTTGCTGCCGGACGGGTGGATGGTTAATTTGGTAAAGGGGAGGAGGAGCGGTTATCTCCTATGGCTGGGTGTTCGAAGTGATGCCGGCGATTCTCAATTTGGTTGTCCCGATCTTCACAATTTGAAATGGTGCTTCCGACGATCTTCTACTATACCTCTGATTTGCGTTGATTCCGGAGGAAGAAACATGGTTGCAAATATTGGTTTTTGGTGGGGTTTTGACGGGGGAGATTTGGGGTGTTGGTGGAGGAGCCTTGGGGTGGATCTGAGGTTCTTGAGAGGGGGATGGAAGTGGTGGAAGGATTGGATTTGGCTGGATAGGAGGTGGATCTTGCAGCTTTGTATCATCTTTCGGGGCCAGTTGCAGACTAGATTTGATGTGGAAGAGAGTGATGGGGCTAGCTTTCATCAGGCGGCGATGGCTATTGGTGGGTCGACGGCGGAGTTTTGGCAACCGGTGATGGGTCACAACTGTTTCATTTTGTTTTTTCTTAGGATTTTATTTTTTGGCTTAGTTTTTTTGTTAGGTTTAATAAGTCCCTACTCTTTTGAGCTAGGGTTTAGGGGTTTTGGTTCTGGTGCTGTGCCATTTTTGTGGCTTTGGGAACTCTATGATCTAAATGCGGTGCTTTTTTGTTATCATCGTGATGGTGAATTGCCTTTGCACGTGGTCTGGCTATTTTGGAACATGGTGCTTTCGAGGGTGATTTGGTTCGTCTTAATGTTGGTAGCGAGGTTGTATCGTAACATCTGGAATTGGTTGTCTCTCGTTGTAGCCCGTAGGTTTGGGCGTAAAAATTGGTAGGGTTGGACCTATTTGGTTCATGGATGTCATCAGTTATGACAGACCCGTAACTATAGATATTGGTTGGATTGTGTGTCGTGGTGTTGTTGCCACCGCTGTTCAGTCCTTTGCCTTGTAATTCTTTTGGTTATTAATATAAGTTCTTCTCCTCAAAAAAAAAAATCTTACAATCCTATTAATCCTATCAACATGATCATTCAATATAGAAGGAAATATACGTCACAGTCATACATGCATGGTAGCCCTATAAATATAGCACAAACCATGAAAAAAGAAAAGAAAAAAAAACAAATTAAATAATTAATTAGTTTTGTGAAAGGAGTGTTTATTTACTCAAATGGCTGAAATGGGCAAGCTGAAAGATTTAATTTTTTTTTATACGGCAAGCTAAGAGATGGATATGATACTTAATTGGTTTGTTCTTCCTCTGATGAACGAGAGGCAGAGAATGAGAAACAAAAAATAAACACATAAGTAGCTGGGTTTCTTTATTTTCTGGTTTCGTTTTTATTTTTTTATTTTTTTTCGTTAGGCACACTCGGTATACAAAGATCAACTGAAAATCTGTTTTGATTTTTTTTAAGCATGTGAAAGGAGGAGTTTGCAATTAATTAGGAAGAGAGAGAATTGTCATTAAGAAGAGAGAAAATTGAATTAATTACAATTCTCTCTCCTCATTGAAATGATTAAAGAATTAAATATAAAAGTTAACCATAGGTTAACATTAATTAAATTTTTTAATATGTGTCAATTACCTAAGGGGGTGTGATGCTCACACCTTAACTAGGAGGTTTGAGCAAAAATAAACTCCAACCTACAAGATTATAGTTGGATCCCTATTTCCTAATGATGTGATGGGTGCCACATCACCTACAAGATACCACAATATCTATGCCACATCATCAACTACAAGTGAATGTTTTTGCATTTATTTTATTTTATTTTGCTTTTGATTTTTGCCCATCAAACCCATTTTTCCCCCAGCAATTAATTCAATATAAGATTGAATAAAAATTAGGTTGATTTAAAATTCAAGATTGATTAAAATCTAAATCAGTATACTTGCTAAGATGTTGAGACGAAGATTTTAAATTAATCTTCAATTGAATATGAGTTTTAAAGATTTTAGAAACCGAATCAAATTGGACCGGATATTGATTTTAGGTGATTTAGACCCAAGTAAAACCGATGCGATCTAATTTTTATACTTCTAATCCAATCAAATTAGATTGGAAGTTTTTTTGAAGTTGATTATTTTGATATAGTTTGTATCCTAAATTGACAAAACAAAAAAATTTAGCATAATCCAAACAAATTAATTGGGGACATGACAAAAGTTTATAAACATATATTCTATCCCCGGGAGAGTCTCTAGTGAAGATCTTATGATACGGACTTGGTGAGAATTTTCAAATCAACGATTGGATGAGTAGTATGTTTAAAAAATAATATTTTAAATAAACTTTAAAACACTCATCCAATCGTTGATTTGAAAGTTCGCACCAAGTTCTTATTATACCTCACTCAAGGAAGAACAAATCGATAATATCCGCGATATTTTTCGTTTTTTTTTAAGGAGCGATATTTATTTCCCAACCGCCTAATTATCGGTCGAAACTTCCGATATTCTCCAAAATTTCCGAGACAGACTTGTTAAAACCTAGAAAAATAAAAAAGCCATTGCCAAGATTCGAATCCTTGACCTTGTTAACAACATTGAACAACTTGACCAACCATGCTAGAGTGGCTTTTTGGTATAATTGATAGCTTATATATATATATATATATATCCATTTTGTCAAAACCCAACTAATTGAGAGGGAGCAATTACGGACCTTATCAATCATATCCCATGCCTTATGGGATGCAATCAAGTGGCAACTCATGGACTCAATCTGAGGAACAATCTTCACATGATTACGGTTATGGGCAAAGTCGAGCAATGTCATATCCTTATTATAATTACTAGCATCAAAACCCTCAACCAATCCCCCATAACCCATATGGCTGACATATAGGTCAATATATGCAAAATTACATGGGGGAGGTATCATTTAATAACTATTCTTCTCAATACACTCAGAGCTCTACACAAAGAGATGATGAAGACAATCAAAATTTTGAACCTCATAGGTCCTCTCCGTGGTTCTAAGGTGCTCATGTAGTTCACTTCGCAATGTATGATATGTACAAAAAAAAATTGTATATAAGGTCTGGTGGTGTAGCCTTCCATTCAGTTTCCAGCAATAAAAAAAATTGAGATGTATTAAGTCAAATTTCAATAACTATCAGATACTCAGCGTATACTAATTCATTATCTATTACTACAACTCATTATGTAATAATATTTTTTCAACATTTTCTTTTAAGATAGAGTAGATCATTAATTAAATAAACGTCTCCTAAAGTTTCATTTAAATTTTTCATGTTTTTTTTTCTAAATTTCCTTCATTTCTCTCCAACATTTACCGATATTGATATTTCCTCGATATTTCTGTCGAAATTTCTAATTTTTGGACCGTCAATATTTCCTAGATACTCGATATTTTCATCCTTGACCTCACTAGAGACTCTCATTTCTATCCCCAACAAAAAAAAAGGTTTATAAACATTGGTCACTGCCAGCAAATTAATTCATCCGTGTATTCAAACCAGATTAGAGGTTTTGTCCATCAACGAAAGATTATTTCAAAATAAATAACCAAACCACCATCATCATCGACCATTCACCACTTCATGTCCGTCCGTCACTATGTAGTGTGTGTACTTTGTTTCAAGTAGTCAGTGGAGATTCACTTAGCTAGGATTACACATAATTGTTTTTCAAATATTTCAAACGAGAGCTTCTCTCTCTAAAACCTAGAGAGAGAAAGCAGATCTGAGAATGGTTTCTTGGATGAATCGTGTGATTCTATGAGACTTTTCTCAGTATCACGTACTCTCCTCTTCCTTCCCTTTGTGCTCAGTCTCAGTACATGTCTTTTCTCTCCGAGCCACGCCTCGGTTTCGCTCCGAGCTACGTCTCGGTCTCTCTTCGAGCTACGTCTCGTCTACTCTCCGAGCTTGCTCGTGTTCCTTGTATAAGGTTCTCGACATGGATCTGGTACGTGCTTCATCAATGGCGGCGGGTCTGGTAATGGTGGTCGGTTTGGCAGGTTTGCGTGCGGCAGGTTGGTGGTTCGGACTGGTGGTGCGCCTGTGTTGATTGAAGGATTTGGGTGGTATCGTTGGAATTGGGATCTCGGCGGCTGTTTGGAACCAATGTGTTGGTCTTGGACCAATATAAATTTGGTTTGGTGGATGCGAGCCCCCTTAGTGGCCGGTGGCTACGCCGCGAGTTTGCCTCTCACGATGCGGCAGTGTATAGTCCCTTGCTCACCCTACCTCCTTCGTGAGCTAGGTGGGTATTGGGGATGGGCTTTTGACCCTTATGGGCTGGTGTCTTTTATGCTTATTTCTTTTTTTATTTGTTGTTTTAGGTGTTGTTTGTTAATTTGTATTACCAATTATCCTTGGATGTGGCACAATGGGCTTTATGTCCGTTGGTGTGCTGGTTGTGCATGGTTCACACGAAGTGCCGAGGGGGTCCTTTCCTTGTGTTGTTTCACTTGGAATGGTGGTGCCCTTTCTGTCGCTAAACTTGATTCTCCTTATACCACCCTTAAGCAAACTTTCGCCCGTTGGCGGATTTTTGTTCCCAAATGGCGAGTGTTCAGATTCTTTACTCAATCACGCTCTGCCCGGTTACTTGATGTTCTAGTGGGTGTTCTTGGGCCCTGGTGTGTTCTACCCGGTAGACGGAGTTTCTTGTTTAGGTTGATTTGTTTAGCTGTTTGTTTAGTCTTTGTCACTCTTTGTGCCCCTGTGTGGGTCTGTCTTCTCCCCTATGAGGGATTGTATTGTGTCTCTATGTTTGTAATACTGGGCTAGTTGCCTTTTTTATTTCAAGTTTGCTTTTTACCGGACCAAAAAAAAAAAAATAACCAAACCCAGAAATTAACCCAGTTTCTTTTCCCCGAAAAGGAATCATTTTTCTAAGAAAATATGGTTCTGATGTATTTCAATCAATCAAAACCCTCAACGATCAGAAACTGCTGTTCTCAGGAGCCAATCTCGGCTACCTCTGCAATATTTCTAAACTGCGTTTTTTGAGAAAGTGTTTTCGGAAAAATTAAATTTGTTCACCTACCCTGGACATAAGAGTTGTATAGGTAAGGAAATCTTCCTTACATTCTAACCCAGACCAAAATTAATGGGGGTAGGGAGACATTATCCCTCAATTCGAGAGCTTGCGGAAGATTTTGAGAGAGAGATAAGGAAAAAATTTAGAGGTGGTCAATCCAAAGACTTAAAGAAAAATGTTTCGTGATGAGGCAAACCCAAGATGCCTCCCAATCCAAAATGTCCAGTGGTGTCAAGAACAAATTTCAGATTTGCTAGTAAGAATTGTTAAAGATCTTCGAAACCAAAGAACTTTTAAGATCTTCGAAACCAAAGAACTGTTAAGATTTGCTCAAAATTTCTTGTGGGTTGCTACCAAATTTAATTAGCCAGACATGTGCAGAAAATAATTCAAAGAACTTTTATATTTTTCTCTGCACTTTTTCTTGAACTCTCTATTTCTTCAAACCCAGAAGTCTGGTAGAGAAGAAGACGGAGATAAAGAAACGGTGTTAGCTGTTTTTCATTTTCTTTGTTTCCAGTGTAATAACATTTCTGAGGTGTCAGCTGGTGAGCAATTGGATGGTTTTATAATGAGGTGGCAGGTTTGTATGCAAATCCAAGCAGATCCTAGCATGAATTTTTCTAGCAGAGGATCTAAGTCCCTCCAATGGGGGCTCCCTATTTGAGCTCGTTAGACTAAATTTAGGGGAAGCTTAAAAAAAATAAATTCAAACCATGGTCTCTACTAGGTTCCTAAAATAAAGAAATCGTGAGGAGCTCCTAAATATGAGTAGAGACCTTGCCAAAAAAAAAATATATGAGTAGAGAGAAACTGGCTCTTAGTGACTTATAGTGCATTAATTAAATTAATTATCTATTTAAAATTACAATTTTTATTTTATTTAATGATTTATTTGTTGATAAGTTTGTCATAATTATAAAATAAAACAACCAATATATCACGGCTCACCGGTAATTAATGATTATTTATAATGTTAGATAAAGTCTAATTGAGACCCTAAGATAAAAAAATAAGTATATGTGTACATATTGATGGATATTATACATAATTTAGCTTCAAATGAGACTATTTAATGAATTAGTTAATGGAAAAAACTTATGTCCGACCTGGGTCGGACCTAATGTGTCCGACCCTTCTTATTTTTGTTACATTCGGTAATATATTTTCATGATCTAAACCGTTCATCATTTAAATTAATATTTCAAGATTATGCCTGCAAAAAATCATTCAAATTGAAGATCATTAACTCATCCATTTGTTGAAAGTTAATATCAAACAAATGAACGGTTTTGGTAAAAGTTAATATTTTCATTAATAACCTTCTATTTGTTTAATGCAATTACATGAGTAAACGATTTCCGTTTTAGATGATTTTTTGCAGGCATGATCTTGAAATGTTGATTTTAAACATAAACGGTTATATTATGAAAATAGATCATCGAATGTAACAAAACATAGAGGGGTCGGACACATTAGGTCCAACCCAGGTCAGACATAAGTATTTTCCTTAGTTAATTCCTTTAGATCTAATACTAACAACATTTTGTTAGGCATCGTGTTCACAAATTAATCCCTATGAATGAATTTGGTTTGAGCATACTCTAGACTTTATTCTAGATACCCTTATTTAAGATTGTAATTGTATTTGATTGAATAAAATTTATCCGTCCCTTAAAAAAATATTAATCCCTATAAATGAACCAAATATATATATATATATATATATCGGATAAACAGTATTCAATGGTTTCTGAAATGTTCTAAAACAGTATTAAAGGCTTTATACCCTTCTGTTAATTTTACTATTATATCCTTTTTTAATTAAATTTTCTTACTATAGATTTTATATATTAAAGGCCTGGACCAATTTTGGGATTATTTTTTGGACAATCCGATTATGGGATTTTGAAATGGCAGACATGAAGTTAATTTTATTGAAACAACATCTTTTAAAAGAAGGGTACAATTATTCGGAGTTTCCTGGACTCTGATTTGAGAATTCAACAATTAAATTGCACCCATGTGGCCTTAATTCCAAAGGTAAAGTCCCCCCATAATATGAGTCAACTTCGTCCCATTAGCTTATGTAATGTTTTATACAAGATTGGTTCAAAAGCTCTTGCAAACAGACTAAAGCCTCTTCTTCATTCTTTTATATCACCTTATCAGAGTGCTTTTGTGCCGGGAAGACTCATTTATGATAAATCTCTAATTGCCTTTGAAATTGCACACTTTCTGAAACGAAGGAGAGATGGTAAAGTTGGTTATGGTGCATTAAAACTTGATATGAGTAAGGCTTACGACCGGGTGGAATGGTCGTTCCTTGAAGCTGCTATGCTTAGATTGGGTTTTAGTCAGATCTGGGTGGTGTGGATTATGAGGTGTGTTCGCACTGTATCTTACTCTTTCTTGCTAAATGGAGAACCAAGGGGGAAAATTTTTCCTACGAGGGGACTTCGTCAAGGAGATGCTATCTCACCTTATCCCTTTTTGATATGTGCTGAAGTCTTGTCTCGTCAAATTTCTTTGGTTGAATCTCAAGATCTTATTCATGGAGTGAAAATTTGTAATGGGGCCCCGAGTATTAGCCACCTCTTTTTTGCGGATGATTCCTTCATCTTCTTCAAAGCAAATGTAGCAGAATGTGGAGCTTTGGGAGATATTTTTTCTAACTATGAGAAAGCATCGGGTCAGAAAATTAATTATGATAAGAGCAGTGTTGCTTTTAGCCGTAATGTCTCTTTTGAGTCTCAGCTGCTATTGGCTCAAACTCTCAATGTGGAGAGGGTTGGAAAACATGATAGCTACTTGGGTTTGCCAATGGATGTCAGCTATTCTAAAATGGAGGCTGTAAGGGCAAAATATTTGCTATTGGCTATTTCCTATTTGACAAAACCTCTTCCCTTGTGCTGATTTTGTGCTAAGCGATCGATCGCATCCTTCGGGCGATCGATCGCATAAACGTCCAGTTTCTTTATAAATAGAACTTTGGACGACTTGTTTCGGTTCAACTCTTTTATTTCTCAATCCTTTGTGCCAAAACTCATTAGAGAGAGTTGCTATGTTTGTTGAGTGACCCTAGTTCCATGCTATAGGCTCCTCACATCCTTGATGTTTGTTGATTTGGTTATTGTTCCTTGTGAATAACTAAATCAACCCTTGAATCATTTTCAAGGCTTTATAATTTGATTTGGTTGATTCAAGCAATTGTTCCTTGTGAATTGCTTGTGTTAATCGAATTGAATTCATTGTTTATTCATACACACACATATCATTTGCATTGTTGGTGATGCTTGCGGTTGGTGGATTCACGTGGTGAAGTTCGTTCAATCGGATTGGCTGGAGGTGGGAGCACTTGAAGAAGCAATTGGAGGCTACATAAGGTTAGAGCTGCCACTAGTCATAGGGTTGATAGTGTAGAGTTTGGGACGGAGTTCCCCCTTGTACGTGTTTGCCAATTGGCGTTTTTCATAGTGTTACACAAGAGCGTGGGGTACGGCTCCCCTCCGGTTTTCCCTCTAGTGGTAGAGGTTTCCGGGTGAACATATCGTTGTGTTGTTTGTGTGTTTGCTTATCTATTGTATTGTGCATAATTGTTTAGCATATTGTGTGCTTGATCATACATTGATAGATATAGTCCGTGGTGAGCTATTGATGATGCTCACTTTGGGAATCTAGGTTGTACAATTGAATGCGATTGTTGCATATCGAATTGTTATTCAATTGTGTATTGCTTGTGCAATAGCTAGAACCTAGGTTGTGGAGAGTAACTTTTAATTCGTTCAAAGTTGTGTGTACTCTCCGATTAGTGTTTAGAACGACTACCGTTTATTGGGACTATTCCGTGGAATCCGAAATTTCAGAGGCTTTTGGCTCAATCAAAGAAAAAGTCAAGAATAAGCTTCAAGGCTGGCGCGAAAAATCTTTAAGTACTGTTGGGAAAGAGATCCTCTTAAAAGCAGTCATCCAATCCATTCCATTCCAACCTATCTAATGAGTTGCTTCGAGCTTCCCAAAGTCATTTGTTCAAACATACAGCAACTTATGGCAAAATTCTGGTGGGGCTCAAAGGGAGAAGAAAGAAAGATTCACTGGATGAACTGGAATAAGCTTTGTGTCCCCAAGGCAGAGGGCGGTATGAGATTCAAAAACTTGTACTTATTTAACTTATCACTTCTGGCCAAGCAAGGGTGGAGACTGATTTTGTTCCCTGACTCTTTGGTGGCAAGGGTCTTCAAGGCACGTTACTACCCTAATTCTAGCTTTATGCAGGCTGTAAGCATGCCGGGTTTGTCGTTCACTTGGCATAGTATCCTAGCCGGTCAAAAGATCTTGGAAATGGGAATTCGATTTCAGGTTGGGGATGTGAGAAGTATCTCCCTGTGGAATGATCCTTGGCTACCTCTCCCCCACAGCTTTAAGCCTTTCTCTAGTCCTATGATGGGTACTGTTGACTGGATGGTGGGGGATTTAATTGATCATGATACATGCGAGTGGATGCCCCTTATGCTCAATGATTTGTTCACAGAAACGGAAGCAAACATTATAATGAAAATCCCCTTCGAGCATGCGAGGCCCTATTGACAGAGTGGTGTGGCACTACGACAAGCATGGGAGGTACAATGTAAAAAGTGGGTACTGTGCTGCTTATCACTTAGTCAACCTGGATTTACAAACCTCCACCTCTGGAAGCAAGACTGGGGATAGAAAGAATTTGTGGAATAAAGTTTGGAGTGTGAGGGTTCCTCCAAAGGTTAGAGCCTTCATGTGGAGACTGATGTGTGGAATCCTCCCAACTCGTACAGCTCTGGCAAGGAAGTTCTCTATCCCTAATGTTGATTGTGTTTTCTGCAACACTGTTGCTGAAACTGATGTGCACATCTTCCACCAATGTGAGGTCCTAAACTAGTTTGGAGATCCACCTCGTTTGGGGTTAGCCCGTGCATTCCTCCAGGCCACTCCCTCCAGGATTGTTTTGGGGTTTTAATTGAGTCTCTTATGGATCATCAACTTGAGATGCTTTTTTTCTGTTGTTGGGTAATTTGGTCAGAGAGGAACAAAATCATCTGGAATGGTGGTTCTTTCAATCCACAATTCATGGCTTCTTGGAGTGCTAAATTGCTTGATGATTACCAAGGGCTCCATCCCCGCAAGTTGAAGGATAAAGGTAGGCCTATTTCTCACTGGAATCCTCCCCCTAGTGGTAGACTAAAAATTAACTTTGATGGTGGCTTTCGAAAGGAATTGGGATCGGGTGGTATTGGGGTCATTGTTAGAGATGATAAGGGTAGGTGTCTTGGGGCCCTCCAACGTTCCTTGTCTTTCATATCTTCTGCTTTGCATGCTGAAGCTGAGGCTTGTAGGACTTGTCTTATCTTTGCTTTACACCATGGGTGGGATGACATCATCTTGGAAAGTGATTGCTCTATGCTTGTTGCTGCGTTGAAGGGAAGTGAAGACAACCTATCTGACATGGGTTGTATTATTGGTGACTGCAAGAACTACTTAAGTGTTTTTAGTGCTATTGACATTTGTCACATTTACCGCGAAGCAAATGGTCTTGCCCATCGTTTGGCACACATTGCTAGCTCCTCATTTGTTGATGAGTTTTGGTTAGAGGAGACGCCTTCTATCATTGAGGAGGTTCTTCTTGATGATGTTTGTAATCGTACTCGAGGTTAGGTATTAAGTCCCCCTCGGAGTACCACTCTTTTCAATATAAATAGTCGTTTTTCCTCAACAAAAAAAAAAGGGTACAATAGGTCCTTGCAATGTTCTTTGCTTTTTTTTATATTTTTATGAACATATGTTTCATTGAACGTGTTTCAATTTTTTTGTTTAATGCATTTGAGTGTTAGAAATGTTTTCCTCTTCTATCACTGGTTTCATAAAAAAAAAACGTGTTTCAATTTTTTCACCTGGCAGACATGAAGCTAGCTAATTTTATTGAAACAATCGTTAGAGAGATTTCAGCAAAACTATTAGACCTCACGCATTTAGAGGTAGCAAAGTATCATCCAGTTGGAATGGAGTCTCGTGCAGAAGATATGGTTAATCTTTTACGTGTTGGGAAAATGATGTTCACATGGTAGGCATATGGGAAAAAGGGGGAATACGAAAAACCACGATTGCTAAAGCTGTCTATAATCAGATTGCCCATCAGTTTGACAGTAGATGTTTTCTGAAAAATGTAAAAGAAGCACATGGTCATGCATGCCTAGTTCAACTACAAGTGCTTCTTCTTTCTAAGATGCTAGGGAAGGGAACACCGGAGGTGGTCAATGATGACGAGGGAGCCGAGATCATAAAAACTAGGTTAAGACATAAAAAAGTTATCATAGTTGTTGATGACGTGGATGATAAGAACCAGTTGGAAAAATTAGTCGGAGAGCGTGATTGGTTTGGCTCAGCTGGTAGTAGAATTATCATAATCACAAGAGATATGCATTTTCTAACTGGCCATAAAGTTAATGATATATATGAGGTCAAGGAACTGATTCGTGAAGATGCTTTCGAGCTCGATCTTATGTTTAAATGCCTTCGAAGGAAATAGAATTCTCGATGAAGAGACTGTGGCAATTATTGAAGATATATTACATTAATTACAGCAAAGGCCTTCCATTAGGAGAGCTTCTTGGGTACTCCTGGAGCATGTGCTCCACACCATTTTTTGGGCGCGTGAGTAGCATGTTTTGGACCTTTTGTTTTTTTCCTCTGCCTCTTCTTCTCCTCTCTCTCTCTCCCCGTGAACTCTCTCTCTCTCTCTCTCTCTCTCTCTCTCTCTCTCTCTCTCTCTCTCTCTCTCTTCTCGCACCGCCGTCAACCGCTTCCAAGCACCACAAAGTTTATATCAACGTGTAGACCACAACTTAAGGATCACGTTTAGTATCTATATTGAGGTCCAATTCGAAGTGGATCGGAAAATATCGACGACGAAAGTTTGAAAACTCAAAAAATCAACAATTCGAAACTTCTTCAATGGTAGTTTTCGGGCTGAACTAAGGTCATGAGAAGCTTCTTATGATGTAGAGGAGTCGAAAGAGACCATTTTGAGGTCGTGAGGTGGCCGGAGTTGGCAGGATGGAGGATGTGAAAATCTTTGTATTTCCGGCGAAGTGTACGGCTGAGGTCGAGACCGATTGGGGTCGAGACCGCCTGGGCTGAGTTTTCCGGCCTCCTTTGCTTCCCTTGGTGAGGGCGGTGACGCGTAAAGGGGACCAGAGCAAGGGATGCTCGACGGACACAGGGAGGAAGAAATGGAGGTTGTGCGGGAGGGAGAGAGAGATAGAGCCATAGAGGAGAGAGAAGGGAGAAGACAAAAAGAAAATATAATAAACAGTGAGGGTAAAACCGTCATTTTGTATAGGTAGAGCACTTACTCCTGGAGCACACCAGAAGTTTCCCCCTTCCATTAGCTTTGGTCGTTATCGGGTCACTTCTACGGAACAGTAGTAGAGATAAATGGCAAGCTACATTCAGAAGTCTCCAAAAATCTGGTAAAGGAATTCATGAACTCCTGAAAATAAGCTATGATGCACTGATCGATGATGAGAAAGAAGTTTTTCTTCACATTGCATGTTTTTTTAAAGGTAAAAATAAGAACGATGTGATAGATATACTAGAGGGTTGTGACCTCAACCCCGAAGATGGTATTGAAATACTCAAAAAAAGGGCCCTTATAAGCATCACTGAAGAAGAGGATATTTGGATGCATGATCTGCTAGAAGATATGGGCAAAAAAATAGTTATCCAAGAGTCACCAACTGAGCCGGGAGAACGTAGCAGATTGTGGTGTTACAAGGATGTTTACCATGTCTTTGAGGAAAACACAGTAAGTTCAAGAGAAACACATTCTATACAATTCACTGTTCATAATACAATCGTGAAGAAAATTGGAATTTTGAACATTTGAATTACTATTTCAGAAGAACTTGCTTTGTTAACATTACCTTTTTTTCTTTTCCATGCACCAGGGAACAGACAAAATTAAAGGCATCATGGTTAAGGATGACATACCAGAGCATATACTTTTGAGTCGTGAAAACTTCAGAGAGTATGACGTACCAGAGCAGATACGTTTGAGTCGCAAAAGCTTCAAAAAGTTGAAACGTCTTCAAATATTGATAATCTCTGAAAATATATTTTATGGAGATCATGTGGATTATCTCTCCAACGAGTCGATATTTCCCATCTAAGTTTTATCCGAGGAACCTTACTGTACTCGAGATGCATTTCGATACAACACCATGGTGGCTAGAGAATGTATTTTAGATTACTGGTCCAATATTTATTTTCAGTCAAAAAAAAAAAAGATCCAATATTTATTTGAAAAGTGATTAGATTTTCTAGGTAGGCGATAAAATTAATTCAAAGCTTTATCATTTCATACTTTCTTTCTTGTTTCAAAGCCGAAGTATCTATTCGAGATGCCTTGGAGCTGCAAGAGGAGGGGACTACAGGTATTTTAAATTTCAATCAACAAATATTGTTACATTAAAGTGTTTAAATTTTGGAATTATGCTGTAAAATTTCTTCAAATCTTATCAGTGCATCCTCTCTGTTTTTTTTTTCACACAGACTATGGAAAAGTTGAATTCTATCGATTTGGCATATTGCGAAGGTCTAACAAAAATTTCCGAATTCTCTAGAATCCCAAACTTAGGGGACTTGAAAGTAACTGGCTGTGAAAATTTAGTTCAAGTGGATCCTTCGGTTGGGTCTCTCAAGAAACTTGTTAATTTGGACCTTAGTGACAACAAAAAACTTACCAAGTTTGAAATTGTGGGAGAGATGAATTCGTTAAAGTGCCTGGATCTAGGGAGAACTTCCATGAAAGAATTGCCTTCACCAATTAGATATCTCATGAATCTTGAAAAGTTAACTTTAGAAATATGCCACAAACTTACGAAGGTGCCGTGGAGCATTTTTGAATTGCAACATCTACAGCATCTTGATCTGTACTGGTGCAACAATCTGGTTACATTTCCAACGAAGTCAGAGTTTTCAACCAACTCCAACTATGATCCTTTAGATCCTTAATTAAAAAGCGGAAGTTGGATTGCATCGAATGAGGACTGCTACTCTGGATCAATGCAAAATGCTCAACAACTCTTTGATAACAGTCCTCCTTCTTCAACCTGTAAGTTAATTTTCAGTAGGCTTCTTTGACATGATCTTTAAAGCTATTTTAGATACGTGTATAGGTTTGATAGTTCTATTATTCAATTAATCATTAATCTTGGACTTCTTATATCTTGTGGACGGACTAAGATCTAAAATTTATAATTTTTCCTCTACTCTACTTTTTATTTGGTTGTTGTTCGGAACCGGCTATTTGGGTTGGTTCTCCCTCGTTTCAAATTACTTCCTTGTTTCCTATGGAAATTGCAATCAATCATTCCATTCACTTTCTTGGGTGCATGGTCATATATCAGTGTCTAACAGAAGAAGAACAACTGCTATCGAAACATGATGATTAACGCTAAGGCCTATGGTTACCTATTCTCTGTTTTTCTTGACATTAAACGATTAGGGATGTAGTTGAGTTGCTATTATCTGATTATGGCTATATTGTTATTGTCATTTAGCATCATATATATGGGATAAAATGCTCCATTAGAGGAAGGAATTTGGTGCTGACACTATAATGGAGCCATGGAGGTATTCTATTAAACTTGGCATATACTAATAATTAAACTAATAATCGATCTACTGTTAGTGTCTGAACTTTTTCCGTTCACATATTTTGGTAAGGATATTATTCACATGGACATCATGGAGTTGGTAAGGATTTATGTGGCCTACATGGAGAGATTTGGCAAAGCCGATTCTAATATCTTGATTTAAAACTCAATGATTCTGCTTATTACTCTGCACTTATCATTGTATCTTTGGTCATAATATTAGGAAAACCCTTGTGCTAATTAATATGGTCTTAAGAAGAGTTGAGATGAAACTAGATGGTCAAGATATTGCTTACAGGTAACAGCTTCTGATTGAGCTCTCTATTAATTTATGTTGTTTGAGATGATTGGTATTGCTAATGGACCTTGGTGTATTCTCAGAGCAAGTGATTTATCTGCTGCCATAGCAAGCTAATCCAGTAGTGTACATAATCTCTGCAACATGTATGAAGGCGGACAACAAGTACAATGCAGTGTCAAGTGCTTTCAAAAAGGACTTTGGATTTTTGGTAGCTGCTCAAATGGATACATAAATATGTCGATTTGGTCAGTTCTCAGTACACCATTAATCTCTGTATTGTTGTATCTAACATCCTTTTTCCTTTAATGTGAACAGTCTGTCTAGTTTTGGTTCATGTATTATCCAAGTGGTTTATAATCCTGTCTATATTTTGCTCTTTCCCCTCCCCCCTTTTAATTACTAGGTTCAAATCCTTATCCTACGTTGGCCTTGAGGAAAGTTGAGAATTTCATGAAACTTGATGGTCAAGATATTGGTGAACACAGGTAATTTCTTCCTCTGAACTCTGCATTTGTTCAGTGAATTGTCATTGACGCATATATGCAAGTGGTAATGGGATTCATAAAGTCCTGAAAATTAGCATTAAAGGAACACTTTGATCATAACACCACTATTCTGGATGCATATATGCAAGTGGTTATTAGTATACTGTCTATCTTTTGCTGTCTCCTTATTTGTAACCTTTTTTGTCATTTTCTTACTAGATGCAATCCGGATGCTTTGTTGGTCTTGAGGAGAATTTGATGAAATTTGATTTTTAAGATATTGCTGAAAACAGGTAACTGTTTCCTCTGGAGATCTGCATTCGGTTAGTGAATTGGCATTGACAGTGGACGTTTTTTGTATTCTCAGGAGGAATTTGTATCTCTGAGCATGATTGAAGGTTGGACAACATGTGTTTGAACTTGTGAAGCTGCTGCCTTTGAACGACATCTTACGATTGATGTATAATGCATGCAATGTAAAGTTCACACAGACATATTCAAATCTCATCATCTTGGACTCGTTAATCAGGGGAATGAATACTCCAATCTTCTTTCTGAACATCACGGAATGACTGGTTTCCGTATGGATGGTCATCCTTCAATTTACGAAAGCAGAACTGAGGAGGACCTTTGAGGCTTTGAGATACAGTGATTGCAGTCACTGGTGCATCTCTGCTTGTATTTGCTCAGCTGTGCTCATTAGATAGATAGTGCTGAAAATGTTTTGGAGGAAATATTCTCTGTAGTATATTATTATATTCTTCTGTTGATGTATTGGTCATTACACAATCTAATGCAAGTCAATGAAGTCTGTTGACGTAACCTCATAGTTTTCACATTGTAAACTTCATACTCAAGGCTAGTAAAAATTACATGACAACTTGTGAACACAAGTCCAAATGGATGTGGTCGATAATTGTGAATCCTAGCTGTCATAGCTAGCTTTATTCAAGTTTTGTAATAAACTCATACCCATGATCATCATCATATCATACATAAAGCTCAAGTAGCTACTTATACATAGCCTTAACTTCTTATTAGTACTCAGCTAGCAAAGCAGCAGATGATCCAAATGAATCTTCATTAACCTTACTACAGTTCAATCGGATCTCTCCAGCAGTTCCTGTCAAGAGGCTTATGTTCCCCATTTTAATCATCGATTCCACGAAGCTCTCAAAGAATGCGGTTTGATTAGCACTGAAGTTGTTAACAATGTCAATAGTATCAGCCCCGCTAGTCGAAAACAGCTCTTGGTCGCTTTGGAGTAGGCCCTCGAGAACTTGAAGATTAGAGAAATAGTTGTTGTCGAAACCATCAGGTGTTGTGGGATCCAAATTGGCCAAAACACTCCCATTCCCATTCTGTGGGCATATCTCACTCAAGGTTTCTCTGTAGGTCGAGTTTAAGGTCGAGTCAGGACTCCCTGTGCTGTTGAAGTCATATAATCTATCAGTGAAAAACTGACATTGGGCGCGTCCAAATGTGTGAGCACCTGTGAATATGCAAATTCAATGTTGTTAATCACTAGAAACTATATATGCCATATTTATATTTACTTCACTTTCTTTTCTTACCAGATAGCGCAACCAGATCCGAGGTGTTTAGGCCTACAGCTGAGAACTTGGACTTGAGTTCATCAAGGGTTGCAGTGGGACCTGGAAGGTCTTCATTGGCAGCGGTTCGGTTTGCTGTTGTTCCATCCCTTCTTCCCAGTAGGACTGTCCATGAGGGGCCTCCAGACTGCAACGTACAATAAGTTGATGCTATTTTTAGCATTTTGCTTCATCCCTTGTGTGCCTACTTGTGGTATAAGATACAAACTTACAATATATCCCTATATATCCATGAACATGTTTTACTAAATCTCAATTTTGATTGATTATTTTAAATTGAACAAATTAGAATAAACTCTCAGTCACATTTAATTTTTTAATTGCAATCCGAGTCAATTTTCTTTCATGGTTTCAATCCGTTGACTAGTTGCCAACTAAGTTATTTTCCATTTTCGGTTCGATGAGTCAGCCATACACATTTTAACTTACTTGAGATAATGCCCTTGACCTAATTTCAGATGTTCAAAATCATTGACTTTTTGGTATTTATGATAAAATTATATTCTCTCTAAATTTTAGCTTCATTTAATTGATTGTCATGCTTTTTATTTTGTATTTCAATCATAATTTTCAGATTTTTCTTAACTTTTGAGGGAGAAGATAGAATTATGATCCATACAAAAGTGATCAATTTGCAGAAGCAAAACTCATATCATTAATTATTTTGGTGTGATTTATGCATTCTTCTTACAATTAGTGTCGCTACAAGATTTATAAAGTATTTGATATATTTGTTTAATTTTTTTTTTTGTGATTGATGACTTTTTCAAGTGTTTTTCCATTATTCTTATCAATGGTATTGTTATTGGGTTGTTTTTTTTGCTCAATTTCATATCTTGTTTTCTAATTCTCATTACTTTCATATTACTCTATATCGCTATAGTAAATTTACCTACAATATTTTCTTAAAAGATTAATTTACCTACAATATTCGCTTAGTAAATGATTAATTTACCAAGTTTTACCTATTCTTGTGAAAATTTATTTACCTATTCTTTTATCAGTTTAATTTACCTACTCAATATTTATAGGCAATTAATTTACCTACACTATATATAGGTGATGAATTAGCATACACTAATAATATGATATAAAAAAACAAACTTAGTAAAGCATAATCATATTATCAAGTAGTTCATAATTTACCTATACATTATGTATGTCACTATCTACCGCTAATAATTCATAATTGTAATTAATCTACAACAAAGTTTAATTTACCTTATTAATGTTTGAATAAGATTTGAAAATTTGAAAATTTTAATGATAGAATTAACCGTAAAATTTAATATAAACAATTTGAATAATCAACTTAATTATAGGGATTTGAATTGAATGTTAGTATATGTTAAATATTTTCTGATTATGGCATACCCATAAATAATTTAGAAAATAGGGTAAGAAGATATCCAATGTGTTATCTGGAATTTAATGTTGGTCTAAATCTAGTTTTCTAAAGAAACAAGTAAAATCATGTAAAAACAAAAGCAAGCCAAACCCTAATGTTTTCTTCCTCTCTGACTCTCGCAAGAGAGAACTCTCATATGCGGCTAGCTTGGTTTAGCGGCGGTGATGCACCTACGATCACCAAGGGGGGGTCTCTCCTCTTCTCTGTTTCGTCCTTGGGTATTGACGGTGGTTTTTTCTTCCGTCCTGCCTCCTTCTTTGTTGGGGTTGTCTTCCCCCTTGTTGTCCTTGCTAGTTTTCTCGATGGCACCCTCGATCTATGGACGGGGTTTCTTGATGGCACCATCGATCTATTGGTGGTAGTGGTTGCGGAATAGGAGGCGTGGTTTCTGATCTTTTTTGGCCTCTGCTCGTTGTTGCTTGGTTCTTACTGGATCGGGGTGGTGCGTCTGAATGTCTGATGGTGCCTTCCTTGGTTTGTGGTGGTCTGGTGCTGTGGCTGGATCTGGCATTGCTGGGTTTACTTGGTGCGGTGTTGTGGTGCTGCTGGGGCTGCTATGGCCTTACCAAGGTGGCGGTATGGGCTGTTTTTGGGTAGCTTTGACTACTGTTGGCCTTGTTTGGTCTCTGCTCGATGGTTGGTGGTTGGTGGGTGTTGTGGTGCTCTTTGGGCTGCTATGGCCTTATCCTTTGACTACTGTTGGCGACAGCGACGGTGGCGGCGGCAGGATGGGGATGGCCAAGGTTGCTAGGTTTTCTTCCCTATTGGGATTGAATGTAGGGTTTTCTTTTTAGGCCTTTGTTGTATGTTTTATTTTTGTCTTTGGACTTTTTAATTTTTCTGTCATGGTGTTTTATTGTGATGGAAAAATACTTGTTAGGGTAAAAGGGATTTTTAAACCCAAACAGACAACTGCTAAGCCTCAACCAGGGATCTCCGAACAGCGGAGATTGTTGGTTGAGGAAGCTACGGCTTCTTCTGATTAAGAAGATGTCGCAAAGGATTCCATGGCTTCATAGTTTGATTTGCGCGGGATCTTTTGGTTTTCCTTTGTAATATGGGCTTCACCCAAAAAGGTGAGTGTACTCGGGGTAGATCATAGTGATGTGCTCTATGTAATGGTTCTTTCTTACGGCCCTTTAGGGGCGGGTCATTATTGTACTGCTTGCTAAATTTTAGTAAAGACGAACATCATTTCAATTAAAAATAAAATAAAATCTAGTTTTCTAAAAGTCAATAAATTTTATCCTATAAAATAAAAGATGCAAGGATGTTTATCTAAATATCCCTTTTAAATTTAAGACGATGTCACAAAAAGTACGAAATAGGGTTGGCGAATTGAAATATATATATATACCAAATAAACAGATTCTTCAGCTGCAATGGTAAGAATATCAGCACAAGAAACAGTGCTGGGACAAGCATTCTCTAATGCAGTCTTGATCTTGTCCACAACATCAAATCCTCTCGCTGAGTTAATATTCGGAAAGGCAGCTTTCTCGCTGTCTATGCCATCGACAGTGGTGCTGTTGTCCAGCAAAATTGATGCATCACAACCCTGCAAAAACAGAGTTAACAAGTAGTTAATTTTGTGCTAAATTAAATTTCAGAAGTCATAACAAAGAAGCATGAATCTAGCGAGTTCAAAAAGTAGTTGTGTGCTTAGCTAGCTAGTTAGTTACATTGACAAAGCAATCATGGAAGTGAAGCCTGACGAGGCTTGCAGCGATACGGGGATCCGTCAGCAAAGCCTCTTGAATAACTCCACTGACAATGCTTGTGACATTCACATCGGGGCATGCTACATCGTAGAACGTCGGGCTCAGCTGAGCGTCACCATATCCTCCTGCACACAATAAGATGAACAATGCAAAGAAAACAGCAGTACTAGTAGTTGCCATTGCACAGTAATATTGAGAAGAAGACATCGCTCAGGTCTATCTAACAAGTTGAACTTGTGTGTTGATGAGTGATCTAGAGCCAGTAATATATGTGCCTTTTACGTAGATAGTACGTGACTAACAGTTTAACTGGAAACCAAACAAATTAATTACAACTAACACGCGTTAATTAGGTTAGGCAGAGATGAGTAGACCTAGTCTACACACAGCGCGCTCTTGGCTTTTTGCAATGATTGTGGCACTACAGATGTACAATAATGTAAATTAATAGTCACTGCAAGGACAAAAATTCAAGCTTCATTATTATATTAATATATTCCTGAGATTGAAACTTGTATTCGATCATTTGTATTTCCATGATTAAATTCAAGCACATTTTAACCAAAAAAATATATATAATCAAGGACATTTACTATTTTGGTTTTGTACAAGTGCTTTTTGTCAAACTTGTGCATGTTTAACAATTTGTTTTTTCAATCTTTAATATATATAATCAAGGACATTTACTATTTTGGTTTTGTACAAGTGCTTTTTGTCAAACTTGTGCGTGTTTAACAATTTGTTTTTTCAATCTTTTTGTTGCCCTGTCCATGTCGGATTAGATTCGTGTTGAAATCTTTCCCTTTTCTGGATTCATTGTATTTGGTTTCAGATTTGTTCATGGGCCTTCTTTTTGCGCTTACCGTTGATATCAAGTTTTTTTTTTTTTTTTTTTTTTTAAAAGCCAATTTTCTTGATTTCGTGAAACACGAGCATTTCATACAGTCAAAATGATAAAAATCAAATTAAAAAAAATACCCATAAGGCCATTTTGGGTGGTCTTATTCTTCAAAAAGCCACCAAACATTTTTTACCCAAATAAGGTCACCAATATTTACAAAAATGTCACCGCATCAATATTTACAAAAATGCCACCGCATTTTTTTTGCTATTATTTACAAAAATGTCACTGCATACGGAAACAATAATAAAGCTACTGTCAAAGCACACTAAAGCTACTGACCAATGACAATAAAGCTATTGTCCAATGACAATAAAGCTACTGTTCAACGACAATAAATCTACTGTCCAATGACAATAAAGCTACTGTCCAACGACAATAAAACTATTGTCAAAAAACACTAACGCTATTGTGCAAAAACAATAAAGTTACTGTCTAAGGACAATAAAGCTACTGACCAACGACAATAAAGCTACTGTCTAACAACAATAAAGCTACTGAGTGGCATGAATCATAATTTTGAAATTTTTTAACGTTAGATAGAAAATGTTAAAGCTACTAAGTGGCCTTATTTGGGAAACAAAACTATTGTGGTCTTTTGAAGAATATGACCACCCAAAATGGCCTTATGAGTCATTGGCCCAAAAAAATATCTATTTATATAGATTATTAAACACATGTACTAACATTTTTTTTTATCAAGATGAATAATTTCATTCATTAAACTACATCAAACACAACACCCACATGACATACATCGACACTGAAATACATCAACAAATGAAACTACATATTCTCACTCAAAAGAGGATGAGTTGACCAGTCAAAATATCCAAGCAGGAGTAAAATTTGGCAAATAATGAAAGTACATGTACTAACATTTGAAATTCAAAACACAAATATTGAAATTGCAATTGGACAAATACACATTAATATAGAGGCAACAAAACGTAACTGGCCCTTAATTAAATTTAAGAAGATTAGGCTGAATGATTGGCTCACAGCCTTCCACTCTGTTGAAGCAACTGCAGGTAAAGAAGCATGTCTGCTATAGCTTCCAACAAAGCAATGACTCCAGTAATATTTGAATAAGATTCCACTGGCTTATTAGTTATTGATGTTTAACATGAAGATAAAATCTCTTACTTATAATTTAGTTAGATATTCACTCGAGAATAGTGTCAGAAGTGTTCCTCCCTTTAGCCAGCCACATAATGAATTGAAATTTCACTTCAATCCACAGTTTGCAAGATTCGAACCAGGGTGGAGGGAGGGGTACCATACCTCGAGGTTCTACCAACTTGACCACCAATGGTGATTAATTGTGATATAACTTAGTTTGGAGAAATCCATTTCTAACTTAACTAGGGGTTTATTTACCTCATCGTATGTAATCTATAATAAAACAAAGGATGTGAATGGGCTACTTTAACCTTTAGGAAAGCTAATGACCATAGATGGACAATCACGCTCCGCGTTGATTAGACCCAGACCAAATGGCGGGAAAATTAAACAGAAACGATAAAAATGGGACCTTTAATCCCTAAAACCTAAAGTCTCAAACTTTGCTCTGACACTCCTCAATCTCATTCTCATGGACAAATTCTTAGTCCCTCTCAAGCCCTTGCCTCAAATTTCCAGCAAACCCATTCGAAGGTAAGTACAAATCCGGTGCCCTCCTCAAATCATCGCTTCAATTTTTACTTTGTAAATTTTAAAATTCTTCAGGCGAAGATGGCATCGGAGCCTGATCGAATTGAACGGAAGGCTCGAGCCCAACTACCGCCACTCTGTCTCTGGCTTACTCATGCAATCCTATTCTGAGGTTCCTCAATATTTTAGTTTTCCATGGCTAGATTTTGTCAATTGGCAGCTGAATTCTGAACTTAGTTTGATGTTTGATGCAGCTTAGAGCATTTCATCATTTCTACCACATCGACGGAAACCCGTGTCAAACCCATGTATGCAACATGCCAAACCCAATTTTTTGGATCAAATATTGAAAACCATGTTATTTGTTTATCACATTATCAACTCAGTTTGTCTATTATTATTAGTATTGATAAAGTTTTCTTCTTTGGTGCGGTTGGTTTTTTGATTTGGTAGATGAATCGGATGGTTAATGGCACGTACCTACCCCCAAGTACAAAGTCAGTACCTGTTCTCATGGATAATCATTTGTTTCATATGTTGTCGAAAATATTGCTCATAGTGATTTCTTTTCAGGGAAGGAATCTCTGCCCTGGATTTCGACAACAAGGTAAATCCATTTTTAAAGTTTTTGATTTGTGTATGATTGTCCATCTGTTAGAATAATATTGTGATCCAAATGTGTATCCAAAGCCAGGGCATTCAGTAAACCATAACATTAGAAAGCGTTTAGATTGAACTTCTCCCTACTGGTTTAAGCTTTCATGAACTTCTTTTAACATTGACAAACCATCCAGATTTTTATGATGCTCTGTTGTTATTTGGGGTGTTTTGAGAAGATGGTTAATTTTCCCTTAACTGAGAAGCAGTTTATAGCCTTTCTAAAACCTTTATTTTCTTGCGATCCAAATGAAACTTAGAGGGCAACAACCACTCATTCTACTGTAATGTTTCTTTGCATTTTGTGCTCTTCATTTTATCTTGTATTCTGACATTTTGTCTTTTTCTTCTTTATAAAATTCATATTAGGGAATATACCTGGCATCTGTGACAAAATCGGGGTGCTTAACAGTGCATGATTTTGAAACTCTTTATTGCCAGAGTAATGAACCATTGCTCTGTAAGTTCCTTCACTACAGCTTATCCCTTCTTTTGGCATATATATGTTTACAGAGTCAGATATAACCTAAATTAGGCTTTGCTATGAGTTTATTACAAGAATGATGTGGATTTAGTCTGCTAAACATCGTACAACATCAATGCACAAAAACTAAGGGTTGCAATTTAAATGCATAACTTCTATGTGTATTCATGTTAGTGGGTTTTCCCTGTTCATAACTTCTTTTCTATTCACACAAACCAAATGTTGAAGCTTATATTTCTTGTTCAATGAAGGAAGGAAACAATACCATTTTGACTTGTAAAAAGAATGGTGCTTATGGGCGTCATACAAGTATGCTTACAAAAAATGGATGAAGGAAAAACTTGTTTGCAGACATTGTCTATGCAACTATGCATCCAGACATTGCTTATACAATTATGGATGCAGACGTTTTCTAGATTCTTGAGCAATAGAACTCTTATTGTAAAAGGTTTTTGCCTGCTGACTTGTACTTCTGCCAGCTTAAAGTTTTATTTCCAAATTTTGGTTTCAACTGAATGATAAAAGTATTAGTGAATCTTTCTTCACATATAAAAGTATTAGTGAATCTCTTCTTCACATCTCATGTTTATAGTGCTTCATTTTAGGTTTATATCCATTATCTATTGATGTGTATGCATTTATTTTCTAACCCAAAATATGTGACGTTATGGTTAAATGGATTTTGGTTACTGTTTCATTTATGGTAGATGCTAATCCATCTCCTGCTTATTAAAACATCTTTTATTTATCCCTTTTACCCATATTTCCTGCTAGGCTTGAAGGAAGATGAAGCAAAACATGTGCTGCACCTTTCTTTACATCAACAACTAGACTTTGTCCGGTGGAATCGTGCTAACCAAGATGAGGTCTCAGTTCAGTACAAGTTTTTCTGATTGTTGCAGTTATAGTTAATGTCACAAGGGCGGTTAAATGTGCTTCGTTATTGGCAGTTGTGAATTGTATGGATATAAAACCTGGCTGAATATTCTTTTTTTCCACTCTCATTTCAGTAATTTCTGTTCTCATGCTTAAGCATGCATAACTTTCAGGCTATTAATTATTTTAAACTAATGAGCAATGGGGTTAGTACTACTGTATATGTGTTCTTCATATTCTTGATTGAAATAATTACTTAAAGAAAGTACTTTTGAATTTTATTATTCTGCTAGTTTAGAAACCCTTATATCATGTTGTACAATGCAGTGCGGTTTAGATTGCTTTGTTTTATTTGGTTTAGCTCTCTTTTTTTCTCCTGTCTAACATTAATATTTATCTAATTTGTTTAAATTAGGTTGTTTGCACATCTATGAAAAGGAATGAAGTACTTATGTTTGACATTAGTTATATCTCTTCTGAACCATCCGAGGTAAGTTTCTCTTTTCATCCTTCATGATGTGTGTGTGGTTTTAGTTCTGTACTCTTTTGAAATTTATGAAATAATTAGCTCAACTGGGCATTCATTATTCCATCGTGCTATTAGATGCTTTTTTAGATATTGATTTTACTTACAGGAACTCGATTTTTAATTTTTTTTTTGCTAATAGAAACTTTAGAGGAATACAAACCCACACATGCTCTCAAACACACATGGGCACACATACACACAAATTATACTTGATTTAGATGAGGACTGTGTAGTTTGGGAGCCCAATTATCAGATTTCCAGTTCTAGTCAAGTTAGAACCTTCCAACTTTATCTTACTTTTTTGGTCCTATTTGACTAGTAAGTTGGCTACACATTTCTATGTCATATGCTAGTTATATATTTGTATGGCATTCTCATGGTATATGATGATAATTGTTCCTCACTTTTTGATTCAGGTGTTAAGAACAAATCCCCGTCCTGCTGTCCTTGGGTCTAATAGTCAGAAAGGTCTTTCTGATATTGCCTTTACGTCTTGTGATAACTCAAGGTTAGTGAAACTTGGATGAACGTTTTAACTTTCTAGTATTTAATGGAATTATGAGAGACATAGAAAACTCAACTGTTTTATAGAGGAATATCCTTAGCCGGTAGGCTATAGATAAGACTAGTTAACTTAATGGAAGTAAGTATAGTTTGGTTGAGATGAGCTCCATTTGTATCTCAAAATATATCTTTTCTGCGATTATAATTTCTTCACTAATAAATGTGGGTGCAGAGTATCTTATCTGCGATTAGACTCATCTGTTTTCTTTTCGAAATTTGTTTGCAAACCAAAGGAGTAGTTGCACGAAATTCAAAACTGATGAGAATTATTGATCTTCAACTTACGGAAATCTTGGTAACTGATATTTCTGATATTTCCACTATCACCATCTGTCCTTTTTAGGGTACTCGCTTCTGATACAGATGGTGTAATCAATTTATGGGACAGAAGAATGAGTACATTTCCTTGTCTTGAACTTACTTCGAATTCACGTGGCAGCCTTAATAGCATCCAATTAAATGTGGAAAATCAGGTCTGTAATAGTGCACATTCTTTCCGTTTAACATTTATCTTTGCACTTTTTAGAAAGTTCAGATGTTTGCATCTTTGGGAAAAACATGTGGTCCTGCTTTTTTTTTGTTTGGTGTTATGAACGTAGAATATAATATCAGTTTTAGTTGGTTGATTACATTTTCCTGCATATTATTATATGTGTTTAAATGGATCAGTAAGTAGAACTGATCATGCTTATGAATGATGATTGTCTATGTCAATTTTGTTTTCTAGTTACTTCAAGTTATCTGGGTTTAAGTTCATTTAGTAAGAATGTGTTAAAGAGTCGAGAGGTTTGCTTCCAATCACCATGGTTTGGCTGGCATGGTAATTCCATATATGTTTATCTGTGATGTCAAAGTTCAGGCCTAGCTCAGCAAGTCAGCAGTCTTTGGTCAAACTAGTGTATGTGAAGAAAAGTTAGATCATTAATGAGCAGTTGCATGATAGTGGAATCCGGAAGGTTCTGAATGATATGCAGAACTGGTGTTTATGCGCTCTTTAGTACCCTATATGAGAGCATTTTCTCATAGTTTTTGCACAGATTAAACATGAAAAAGATTCATGCTTGATCCAAAACTAACTAGTTACACAACAAAGAAAATAATATTTACGAGTCTCAACTAAAGCTCTTAAATTTGGAACTCAAGCTGAAATAGATGGAAGCATGTGCTCCATAATAGGTAACTGTGTACAATATCTAGTTTAAAGGTCTGCATTTACTCATGAGTTATTCACATCAACTAGGTGCTGTGTCTTCTTGCAAGTCCTAATTTCTAACAACATAAAATTTATCCTCTCAGAATTTTCAGTTAGTAAAAATATTTGTGTATTTGCATGCTCTTATTTTGATAATCCGATTGTTCTTTTCCTGGTCATGACTCATGAGTAGATTATATATATACTTTTTTTTATTTTCAGATCATTTTTGGAGCAGGAAAGCATGGGGTTATTTATGCTTGGGATCTTCGTGGTGGAAGAACATCCTCTTTTTTCAAGGGTTCTAAAGAGGTAAAATTGGGTTCTTATTATGGTTACATTATTTATTTGCTACTTCATACAATTACAAGAAATGAAAATCGACACTGAACAAATCCTAGTAGTTGGATAATCTTTACAAAATATTGAACTTGACTGGTGTATCTATGCTCTGCCAAATGATAGTGATAACTTCTGTTCTTTTGTTGTTTATATAGGTATCTCGTCCACCTCTAACCTCACTGAAGTTATCATCAATGTTAGAGAAAATTGGGCCTCTGAAGGTAATCACAGATGAAATTACTTGCATGTTTTGTTTCTGGAAAAGAATAAGAGTGTTAGTCCTATGAAGTTTTGTCTTTATGTATGTTTCCTTGAAAGTACTTCATATTTGTGTCTATTCTCATATTGAAGACAAAAACCATTAACACATTAATATCAGAATATGAACAGTCAGGTCTGTTGTACATTCATACAAAGCCTATTGTAAATTACTTGCATTAACTTTCACAAAACTAACCATTCCCATTATTTTTCAGGAACAATCTGACATTGTTTCTAAGGAAATACACTCCATTAATCTTGATCCGTGTTGCCCACACCAATTGGCATTCCATCTTGATGACGGTTGGTAGGTCAGGACATCTTTTATTTATTTATTTAATTTATTTATTGAAAAAAAAAAGAGGTTAGGAGTAACTTAATTTGTACATTGAGTCACACTCACAAGTACTTGTCCCTGGCTAGGAATACATAAGCGTATTAAGATATGAGCCAATTTGATTGCACAACTCCATTTGTCTTACCCTTGCTTACTGGTCGTAGAAAAAAAAATCTTTTCTGGAAAGAGATTGTTAATTGAAGTTAAATGGAGATGTACTTTAGAAGACAAGTCCTTTACATGCTTGATGTATACCAACTCTTTTGATGGCAAATCAATCAGGAATAATAAGAAAAGTACTCATGGTTTATGGTAAAAACATGTTGAATTTTAAAGAATAAGCTTGTGAAGAGGAGTAACTGATCCAGAATATGAATATGGACTTTTGGCACAGCAATCATGCCCATATATTAGATTTTCCAATTACTTAAAATCATTATTCTAACTTAACCTACAACTTTCTTGCTTGTTCCTCATTTAATGCAGGTCAGGTGTGCTGGATGTTTATAATCTTGAAGTCACACATATTCATTGTCCTCCACCAGCTTGGTTGTAAGTAAAGTTGAATCCATTCAATATTCTGTATTTAAGTTGGAAGCATTACTGCATTAGCAGCTTGGATCTAATATACTTATATTTTGTTCATTTTGTGGGAGTAGAAATGATTCTGTTGTTGCAGATCTATCATATTTGAGAAAACCTTCATGGCTACCTACAAATTCCGTAAGGACTCTCAATTATTGCATCCCTTTCCCCCTCTTTCCATTATTCAATTGTGCCTTAACTAAAATGCATTTAGATTTTGTGATTGATGATATGTTTGGATGAATGTTGGAACGTGTGATGGTAGCATATAATTTGTTTATCTATCCAAATTCAGTGTTTGGCTATCCCAATGTTTTTGCAGATATATGTGGTTGGATCATCAACTGACAATGGCATTCATATTTTGGATTTCTATCCAGATTCAAGCTCTCCTAGCCATGTGGACTACAAGTAAGAAACTCGTTAAACAACTTTGATGTTCCTAATACATTAGTCTGCTTCTTTTATATCTTAAGAAATCTCCTGCAACTCTACATTATGTATTATGATGGTGTCCAAAATGAATATAATGTCCCTCATGATCCTCTGACATTTACTTTAATGTATGTCTGCTTGTGAACATGAAGCTATCACTTTTCTCTGTATTTTCTTTAAAAACAAAATTTGCTTGATGTTGTAGTGAGGATGCACATCGTCTTTCTGGGATAGAAAATCAAGATAAGCAAAACAGGTTTGTTTCATTGTCTGAAGGAGTTACTGCATGTGCAGTTCATCCCCTCAACAGTACGATCATAGCTGGAACAAAGGTTTGTACTCTGAATCGAAAACCTTCTTTATTGTTTATAATTTCAGATTCCAAATATTTATTAAATTTCTAGGACATTGCTTTACTCTCTACTCATGGACATGCATATTTGTATTACTGAATTTGCCTAGTTGGTTTGATGAGGTACATAAGAGTAAGGAAAATAGTGTCTAGTTGAATAAACATCTAAATGTGAAAATGCTTGTGGACCTGGTATGGCAAATTTTAGTTTCCTTGTTTTAACTCTCCATTTGGGCTGGTCTTAAAGATTTGTCACACTCAGTCATCTGATTTAGTGTTTTTAAGTTGCCAAAGCCTGTATAGTTGGGGAACAAGCCTAACAGGCTTACAATTATAATACGCCCCCTCAAGTGTGCCTAGAATTAAGTGATACATGGACCGAGACAGAATTGAAATGGAAACGGAAATGTAAACCAAAGATCTCACCGACGATATTTCGGATAAATACTATACACCCTCATGCAATGGCACTGATGTGTCTTATCATTAATGAATAAGGCCTGATACTTAATCCATGTTTGGTTTCAGCTTTCATCTTTGCTCATGATTTCCCAAACTCACAAGCCATGTTAAGGTGACTAGCTGAAGCCTGCAGTCATTTCTGCACAGAAGCCAATGCGAAGAACTTGGCACACTGTTCAACCAGTTTGATAAAATGAGCACATCAGCCTCGGAGGCAATTCATTGATCTCATCCAGTCTTGAGCATTGAAGGTCCGTATCAAATGATAATTTGTATGGGGTGTGTTTTTTAGTGGTATCAAGGGTCATATATCCACAGGAAGATTAGAGGTCCTTTATCGGTTAGACCATTAATCTGTGTTCTAAGTTTCCAACTGAACATTGTATAGGGTTTTAGGGGTGTCGTCTTTGGTATATACTTCACTAAGGGTATCCTGAGATTGAAGGAACATTGTAATTGAACTTTAAACTGACCTAATGCATTCCCCAGACTAGGGGACATGATTTATTGTGGCTCAATATACTACCACTATTCTTACAAGGATCTAGTTTGAAGCCTTAATAATACAAGTGTCGTAAACTATTGTTACTGCAAAGCTAGAGTTATCAAAATTGAAGTTACAGAGGTTTTGCCATAACTCATCGATTATGTATGAATCAACCAAATCGTAAGACAATTTACATTTATAAAACATGCAAGAACAATTAAAGACATGAATTGAATGGCGAAAGCAATAAACCGAAAATGTTGGCACTCCGGCCACAAACATGTTCAATTAGCTAGCTACAATTTATGGAATGGATCGACAAAGCGGACAAGATTTAGGTAGCCACTTATCAATGCATTTTCTGTGGTACATGTGGTTACACATATGAAGCATTGCACACTCATCTTGTTCCTGAAACTCCCCAAGGCAAATACTACACTCACCATCAGTAGTACGAGTACTAGTCCCAATTCCCATTTCCTCATCCATTCGATAACTGAAAGTCCCATAGTATTTGCTCCAATGCTGTAGCGGCGGAGTGGTGGGGGCATGAGTGGCAGGAGGCGGAGTGGCTGGAGGTGGAGTGGCGGGGGTGTCCCTATGTATTTGCTCATAAATTATGGAACAAATGACTATTAGCATGGACATGATTAACGATAGGGGCAAGAGTACTGAAAGAAACAATTTGTTGGAGCACCTTTCCAGACCACAATAAACCCCCCATCCAATATTTGGTAAAACAGGGATGCATACGAGTATTCGTTTTACAACTGACATTGTGAGGGTTTTGGAGGCTATAAATTAGTTAGTGGAAGCAGTCCAAGTTATGGAAGAACCAGAGAACAATTAAGACAATAATATTGCCTGGTATTTTTGTTTTATATATAACAATTTATATATACCAAATCATTAGAGAATAGGGAATTTGATCATAGCTCAAATTTGATGATCTAAAGTATTCCTCAAGGCTCAAGGTAAAATAGGCCTAAACCTTTTTATCATAGGACGCGGTTCATGGCCATCATTATCTGTATCTCCAACTTAAGTATACACAAGATTCCCTATTCTATCATATACCATGTTGTCAAGCAACTGAAACCTTTGAATAGTTATTTTGTCTAAAGCATGAACTCCACCATTTGTTTTCCTCCTGCTCTAATCCCAACTGAGTTGTTATTTATTATTTATTTCTATTTTTTTATCAAAGGTAACATTCAATGAGCAAAAACCTAGAGCACCCACTACCTAAAATCTAGGTTATGCGTTCGAGTCATTATGAGGGTATGAGTGAAATGCTTTGATTTTTTTTTTTCATTAAAAAAGAAGAAGAAAAGGATAAATTCCTCCTATAGTACATCTACTGTATGGCCAATTAGACAGTTTGATACATATTCTATTAAAGATGACAGTTTGATATCTGAAGTTGTAGTCTATTTGACACTTTAGTATTTCTGTCATCTTTTTTATATTAAAATACTCTTTTTGTAGGGGTATTTTTGTCACTTCATTCCCAAAAAAAATCTTTTGATTTTCTATAAAAAAAATCAATCACCATTTAGGGGAGCAAGTACACCCTCAATCACTTCAGTCCCATAAATATATTTGAACATTCAAAATTCAAATATAAAATATAAAATATAAAATATATGAGTTAAAAATGAATGTTAAAATATAAAATGAGAAGACAAAAAATAATTAATCAATAAATAAAGGGCACATTAACAAAAAAAAAGGAATGTTAAAATTTTTGTTGGGATTGAGGTGACTAAAATACCCCTACAAAAATGGCACATTAACAGAAAAAATAACAGAAGTATTAAAGCGTCAAACATACTACAACTTTAGGAATTAAACTGTCATCTTTAATAGAACAACATCTTTAATAGAATAGGTATGATCGAAACTGTCCAATTGGTCATACATCAAGTACTATAGGACAAATTTACAGCAAAAACCCAAGGTCAATACAAGGTCCATGAAAGACCAGCTCCAAAAGGGAACATAAAATACAACCCGAGTATTTTCCCTTGAGTTTTCTTTTCCAAACTGACTTAATCAATTACTAATTGTACTCTAAACTGACCTAAACCTAATGCATTCCCCAGACAAGATGAGCGCACATGATTTATTGAATAAGAAAACACCAAAGAGGAATTGAGCCATTACAATAGATTCCAGGGCTTGCAAAAGTCCCTATCAACGCTAGAACGTACAGAAACATTTATAAAACATACAATTAAAGACCTGAATTGAATGGCAACTCCGGCCACAAACATATATGTTGAATTAGCCAGCTACAATTGTCTCTATTCTTTTCTCCAGGTCTGGAATGGATCTACATAGCGGACACGATTTAGGTAGCCACTTATCAATGCATTTGCGGTGGTACGTGTGGTTACACCCATGAAGCATCGCGCACTCATCTTCTTCCTCAAACTCCCCAAGGCAAATACTACACTCACAACCAGTAGTACTAGTCTCAATTCCGATTTCCTCGTCCCTTCGATAACTGAAGGTCCCATAGTATTTGCTCCAATGCTGCAGCGGTTGAGTGGCGAGGGAGTCATCGTGCATTACCGAACAAACAACGTATACCCCCACCATCAATACTAGAGCAAAGAGTACTGAAATATATACGATGGAGAACAAAAAATTAGACACAAACCATCCAATAAGTACAAAAACAGAGATTAATAAGTATATTACTGGTTTTACAACTGACATTGTGAGGGTTTTGGTGTTTTGGAGGCTATAAATTAGTTAGTGGAAGCAGTCCAAGTTATGGAAGAACCAGAGAACAATTAAGACAAGAATATTGCCTGGTATTATTGTTTTATGTATAACAATTTGTATATACCAAATCATTAGAGAATAAGGAATTTGATCATAGCTTAAATTTGATGATCTAAAGTATTCCTCAAGGCTCAAGGTAATATAGGCCTAAACCTTTTTATCATAGGACGCGGTCATCTGTATCTATCTCCCACTTGACGAGTATGGACAAGATTCCCTATACTATCATCCCATATCGTCAAGCAACTGAAGCCCTTGAATAGTTATTTTGTCTAAAACATGAACACCACTATTTTTTTCCTCCTTCTCTAATCCCAACTGATCGAGTTGTTATTTGAATATAGGTGTTGACAGCAGCATACCCTTGAATAAGAATATGGTAGTTTTCTTTTCCAAAAAGCATTATTCTAGCTGAATCTACACTGTCCTGCATATAATCTTCAAGTCACTTTCTGTATTAACATGGAAGCATTAGCATGTTGTGATGTTCCAACTTGTGTGCTTGCTTGTTTTCATTTTGGTTTCATATTATTCTCTACATTTGGATCTTGCTAAAACAAAGAAAATTGAAAGCTATACCCATTTGATAGAACAATATGTAGAAACTGATAGACACCAATCTATTATCACCAAGCAAGACTGGTATTGATGAGAAACTTCTTGTACCCAATTGATATATTACATTTTACTGAGAGGAATGAGGGTAGACAACAAAACAGTCCTCGCTCTCAGTTTCCAAAAGAGTATATAGAAACCACCCCACACCAATCTATATTACTCAAGATTCAAGAGACACCCACAGACACTGAAAAAGACCAACTAGTATAGAACACAGGGTTGTGAAAATTTTCTTGATCCAAATTCTACTACAGAAAAACCACCTCTAGCATATGGTAGGTAGGCGTATCGTCTACAAAAAGTAAACCAATAATCACAAGGACATCTTAGATGAAGAGGACTAAGGACTTTTAGCTGGAGTGAGACGAGCAACAGCACCATATTCAGGTTTTGAGTATTTCCTGTAAACAGCTTTAAGATTACTTTCTGCAGCCTTCAAATGAAAGCCAACCAAGGCCTTGGCACATTCCCTGTTGTATGATAAATAACACAAGTCAAATCGGCAAGGATATCTGTCACAGCTAATTCAATTTTCTAAATGAGCAACTTTACATGGTTTGGTTATACTTATACATAATAGGAAGCATTATTACCTTAACTGTTCTTCACAGTAGCCAGTATGGTGCTTCAAGGTTTCAGTCCATAAAGGCTTCTTGTTGAGGGTACAACGGGCAGCATAGACGGCTGCAGCAGCTATCATGGATGGGGAATACCGAATGGTTGTTTGATAATCCAACACTCCAAGTTCCGCTAAAAAGAAAACCATATTCTTCATCTGCATTGTAAGGGTAAGAAAAGCATTCATTTTTTTCACTGAAAAAAGAGTTTAAAGTATGCCTAATACATTTTCAAAAACCATAGCGAGTACCTCATCATCAGGCGAAATGGAAGCCTTGATGTATCTAGCAAGAAAGACATAAGGTGTTGGAACTGTCAAATACCACTCCAACTTCTCCAAGATTGCTTTTTCCATTAAGCGAATCTGATCACCCTTATACGCATAGTCTGATAAGCACACAAAATCATTGATCTGCATATTGAAACCCCATTTCAGATAATATATAATGTCTGAAGTGAATAATGTCTAAATTAAAACAAATGAAGAACCAGTACCTGTGGAGCCCAAACTTCCTCATACTTTGATGCTATCACCATGGAACTAATGCCAACTAGCTGAAGTTCCCTCCTAGTTACCATCCTCCTTGAAAGGAACCGGTCAATTATATTGACAGTAAGGTAGAATGTTTCAGGCATCAGTTCAAATTTTCTGTGGACTTCTATCAACCAGTCTAGAAGGATAGACCTCATCTTCGAATTGATATCTGGCTGTTTGTCCAAGTAATCTCCAACTCGACCGTCATCCTGCATTAGCAATTTTCATGTGTAAGAAAAGGTATAATATGAGAAACCTGAAAGAGAAAATGTGGGTTGGGAAAAGAGGGATAAGAGAATACCTCTTCAAGTTTGTAGAACTTGTACAATTCATCAACATATTCAACAACTGCTAATTCATCATTGGCATCAGTTTCATCAAAATCTACAATCTGCTCATTGGGCTTGTTGGTGACTCCACAAGTCATAGCCTGCAGTAAACAAAAGTTCAATACCGTAACAAAACCGAAGCAATACTGTGAAAACATATGTTTACTATTCAACAAGAATTAACTTCTAAGCTCACCTTGCTTCGAGCTGTTAGTATCGAAGTGAGAGTCTTAACTTCCTTCCTTGAACCTTGTACTGGCTTGCATGTATTGACAAGCTTCTCCTTTTCTTCATCAGAACTTGTCACAACCACATCTTCATCAATTGCCTTCTTGGTAACCTTCTTTGCAGGGGCACATTTTCTGTTGTGAGTTGCCTTATCTACAACACCGGGCACTAGTACTGGGTTCTACAAGTTTGCAGTCCAAATGCAATAAATGGTTACAATTAACAACTCCAAGTTACAAAAACTAAAATTTCGTTGCAAAAAGTGTTGAAAAGCAGTTGTCAAGGATTCTTACCACATTGTTCTTCTGTGCGTTTGCCAACAGTTGAGCATGAAAACTCCTTGTGATGCGGCGAGTAATCTGAACAGGGAGCTTCCCTTCAATTTCGCCCTGACCTGCCTCGAAATTGGTCCTGTCTCCAAGAGCTACGCGCTGGTTCCCTCTTGGTGCTTCTCCATGGACTTTACCATCCCCTTAAATTCCAATTTTATGTAAGAAACAAGTACATGAAAATGTGAAAAAATAAATAAAAAAATAAAGAAATGTGGCAATATAAAGTGTCCTGAAACCAATCTGACAATGAAGAGAAAACCCAGTTGGCAGTAAACCCACAAAGAATCACAGAAATAAACATGATAATCCTAGAAAGGGCCTTTAGTCTTACAAACTAAAAACCCAGAAACCCAAACATCTAAAGTTACGAAAAGAAAAGGTTGATTAAGATGAATAAAAATTTCAAATGATGAATATAGTCCAAAGAACCGTTCTTGTGCTGATCTATATGAATAACCCTCACCAACCAATGATCAGGGGAAGAAGAGAAAACCCAATTCAAACTACAATTAAAGGTAATAAAATTTGAAACAATCCCTGTTCTATTCTATTCAATAATCAGAATATACGTATCATCCTAAAACCCTAGAAGTAGATTAGTCCAAAATTGATAAAAATGACGATTACTTGAAGAAATCCATACAAAACCCCGAAATTGAACCACTTTTGTTGCCCATCTAAATCAAAATCACAAAGACCCACAAAGAATTATCGAACAGAAAAGAAGAAAAAGTGCTTGGATGAGATTAAAATCAATGAATACCTCTGGGTTGTGGCTGAAGAACAGCTGTGGGGTCCATGTCCAAATCTTGATGATTAGAACCGAAATCTCCTTCTGGGGTTTGCCTTGAAGACTTTCCTCGTCCAAAGTTTCTTGCTTTTCTCTCTTTGATTTCTCTATGCTTGTGTTTCTCAGGAGAATAATGACTAAAGAGCAAAGGGGGTATATTTGAAGCTCGTGAACAGACGTTAGGCACAACGGTCAAATTTTTTCATTTGGAATCTGGACCTTTGGATTGTGCCAACGGCTCTAATTCATTTCTAAGAAGGGTTTTAAAATTGTGGTGTATTCGGCAAGTTTTCCAGCTAAACTTGAAACCACCTTCATAAGTGAATACATGGCTTCAAATTTCATGGTTCCAAGTTTCTCTATGTAAATAAGCAAAGTAAAAGTTAGAATTACATAGATTGATCGATGACATAGATGTAAAGTAATTCTAAGTAAAAGTTAATTAGAATCCAAATTACTTTCAACTTGAGCAGAGTTTCTAATTTTATGTCAAACCCCCAACTAATGATGAAAATCATTTTGATCTGGTTAGGAAGTGAAGGTTGTAGTCCACAAAGTTAAACTGACTCAATGGAACAAGGAAAAGACTTGTGGAATGATCCCAAAAGACAAATTAAGCTCCCAAGACAGTTAAAACAAACAGTAAAGCCAAACAGTGAATACTTGCAACAAGAAATTGCCAAACATCAAGCACTGCTATTTGCCTATTTCAGTTTAACACATTCTCTTGGACACTCAAAGTCGAGCACTAAAAAATGGATATGAAATTAAACAAAAAGCTGCAAAATAAGTTTCGATCAGATTTAACTGGACTGTCGATAACTTTAATGAACGAATGTTCGATGACTTTGATGAATTGGAAAGAGATGACTCCAAGAATGGCATGTATAATAATAACACAGTGCAAATGTTGCTGATATTCTGTTTCACAACTTTACAATGGCTCTTAAACTACTATATGCTTCATCCTTTCTGCTTCTACTACTACCAATTCCCACCATTGCGCAAACTTACCATAACATATCTTTTGGCTCGTCCCTCGTCGCACAGGAAGATAGCTCTCCTTGGGCCTCACCGTCTGGCGAATTTGCTTTCGGTTTCCGAAAACTTAGCAACGACACGTACGGCTTCATACTAGCCATTTGGTTTGACAAAATACCTGAAAAAACTATTGTGTGGTCAGCCAATGGAGACAATCTAGTGCCAAAAGGATCGACAGTTGAACTCAACACATTTGGACAGCTAGTGCTCAATTATGCATCAGGCGAACAAAGATTGATATCTGATGATCAATCTAAAGATACCGGAGTTGCCTATGCAGCCATGCTCGACACAGGAAATTTCGTGCTGGCTGACCAAGGCTCAAACAATTTGTGGCAGAGTTTTGATCAACCAACTCATACAATCTTACCTACACAGACTCTAAACATTGGTAGTGTACTCTTTGCTCCCTATACTGCTACAAATTACTCTAAGGGAAGATTCCAGTTGACACTAGATTCTAATGGAAGTGTTGTTCTTTATACAACAAACTTTCCCTTGGATTCTATTAATTTTCCTTACAAGAGAATTGAACCAATCACACTCGATTCGGTAGATGCAGCTGATAGTGCCTTTCAGGTCATCTTCAACCAGTCTGGCTCTATTTACGTTACCGATAGTAAGGGAAACATATGTACTGTAGTGTCAGACAAGACAGTTTCAGTGCAAGATTTCTATCATAGAGCAACTTTTGACTATGATGGAGTTTTTAGGCACTACACCTATCCTAAGAACAATGGCTCAAGTGTTTGGTCCACTTTATTATTCATTCCTAAAAATATCTGCTGGGAACTAACGGAAGAGACAGGCGGTGGCGTGTGTGGATTCAACAGCATATGTAAACAAGATCTGAAAGGGCCAACTACTTGCGAGTGCCCGAAGAATTACATGTTCATTGATCCAAATGATGAGAGGAAAGGATGCAAGCAAAACTTTCTTCCCCAAAGCTGTGATGAAGCCTCACCAGAAACAGACCTTTTCGGATTTCAGGTGATGCTAAACACAGATTGGCCTAATGGAGATTATGAGCATTTTCAGCCAGTAAGTGAGGAATGGTGCAAGCAAATATGCCTAAGTGATTGTTTCTGTGCCATTGCCATCTACGATGGATCAAGATCCGATTGTTGGAAGAAGGGAATTCCTCTTTCGAATGGGAGGATGGACCTTAGCGTTGGTTGGACATCTCTGGTCAAAATAAGGTTAGGCAATTCTACAAGGAGACCGCTAGCAATTCCAGATGCAAAAACGAAACACAGTTCAAAATTGATCCTCATTGGATCAGTGCTCATGCTAATAGTAACCTATTTGGTTGTTGCTATAATCACCTACTTGGTTGTTTCTCATATCTACTCTAGGAAAGCAAAGGTGAGTGATCTTTACCCAGTCATAAATCTAAAATGTTTCACTTACTTGGAGCTCAAGCTAGCTACGAGTGGATTCAAGGAAGTACTAGGTCGTGGTGCTTTTGCAACAGTTTACAAAGGAGTTTTAGCATCCGATAAAGGGAAGTTAGTTGCTGTGAAAAGATTGGACACAGTGGTAAGAGAAAATGACTGGGAATTCAAAGCTGAAGTGAGCGCAATTGGCGGAACAAATCACAGGAACTTAGTCAGACTACAAGGATTCTGCAACGAGGGGCAGCACCGAATTCTTGTGTACGAGTTCATGAGCAATGGCTCTCTAGCAAGCTTCCTATTCGGAGAGTCGCGGCCTAGCTGGTATCGTAGAAGGGACATTGCCTTGGGAACTGCAAGAGGGCTTTCATATTTGCATGAAGAGTGCAGCAGCCAAATCATACATTGTGACATTAAGCCTCAAAACATTCTTCTTGATGACTCTTTCACAGCAAGAATTGCTGACTTTGGAGTAGCCAAGCTTTTGAAAACAGACCAAACTCGAACAACTACTAGATTCAGGGGAACAAAAGGTTATGTGGCCCCTGAATGGTATAAAAGCTTGCCTGTCACAGTAAAAGCTGATGTTTACAGCTACGGTGTTTTGTTACTAGAGATTATTTTCTGCAGGAAGAATTTTGAAGCAGAGCCAGAGGATGAAGATCAAATGATACTAGCTGATTGGGCATATGATTGCTATAAGCAACAGCAATTGCATCTGTTACTGCAGAATGATGATGATGATGATGATGACAATAGATGACATCAACACGGTGGAGAAGTATGTGATGATCGCATTTTGGTGCATTCAAGAGGATCCATCAATCAGACCAACCATGAAGATTGTCACACAGATGCTTGAAGGAATTGTTGAAGTCTCTGTCCCACAAAATCCATCCTCATTATATGCAATTTAAGTGGATTGCAATTACGATTGAATTCTGTGTATTTTATTGTGAATGGCTCAAAACCAGCAACTTGGTTAGTCAGATAGTCCTTGGAGCCAAAAAAATAAAATTAAAATAAAGGATTATTTCTTCTTTTTTCTGATTTATATATGAATTTAAAAGCAACAAATTTTCTGCCCTCTCAAATTCTTAGATAGGAGCAATAAATAGTAATTTGCATAAGCATTGTGAAAAACAGACACGGCCAGACTGAAAAATAAAATAGACATAATAACAAAGGCCTCTCTTCTGCAGAATTACTATGGTATCAAAATTCAAAACCCAACTAATGTCCATCAGTTATGATCTGTCAACTAATTCAAAGATCAGTGAGTTACACAACAAGGGTAACTCTCTGTTCTTAATTCAAAGATCATGAGTAGGTATATATCAAAATCTTGTTCACGTGATTTGAGCATGAAACGTATCCCATCCAAGTAAAAAATTTAATTTTGTCATTCTTAGACAAAATGATCATTAGCTTACATAACATTTGCATACTAAAACTCCCACTTCCACATAGGCATAAAATCATTTTGAAGCTTCAATGATCATGTCTAGATTTTTTGTTAGGTAACTAAGGTATTAACTAACTATGAACATATGAACTCATAGAATCAGACAAGCCAATAGAGACGAAGTTCTTCATATGAGCGAGTCTAATAAGGGCAGTGATATGATCCAAAAATCCAAGTCATACATACATATCCATAGTTGAGACTTTTAAACACTAGAAAAAAATTGAATGATCCAAAAACCCAAGTCTCCATATAGCAGAGACTGGCCAGTATGTTGAAGTAGTAGAAAACACTAAATAAAGGTTCATCCACACAAACACATATATACTGTATAGATCTTATTAGACCTCATTTTAGTTTTGCTATCTAACCTTAGTATTGTATCAGGTATACCACGGTGACAGCATGTCTTTGTCCTTTGGCAAGCAAATGTGGCTTTAGGACAGCAACCTGGAAAGAAAAATTGCCCTTTCAGTTAATTAAACATATTTTTGGAGAGGTTGGAGGGAACCATATATGATACTGTTCATCTCGTTCAAATAATCTGTCCTTGTGGATCAACTAAGAAGCATGGTTCTGTTTATACCTGTGACCACTGACTATGCAATTGACAGCGATAGTTTTTGATTTTTATGCTTCCACATATCCATCAAATCATTTTAAATGTCCAAGATTAAGTCTTGATTTTTCGTTAGGCATCTTAACATTATCATGACCATACATCAATACAAGCTCATAGCATCAGACAAGCCTATAGTGACAAAACTTTATCTCCAAGAGAGTAAACTAAACATTAAGCATCTGTATGAAATCATAGTGTGGAAGTACAAAACATTAATGTATATATATATATATATATACACGCAAACTCATGAGATGTCATTTGAATTTGCTATCTAACCTTAGTTTTGTGTCTTGCTAAAATCATTTTGTTTGGCATGTTAACAAGCCAATGTCACTTTAGGACGGCAAGACAAAAGCATAAATATACTTGTAGGACCTAGAAAGATTGAAAATTTCTCTGAGTTGAACATATTGTCTGGAGCTAATTGAGCTGTGCTCTGCGATGATTTATAGTTACTTAGCATAATGCAACTGAGTTCGTCTTTTAAATAGTACTAAATAGGATATGAAAAATTATAGAAATAATTAAGAAGCTGCATGAGGGGACAAATTTTCGACAATTTCAATGGATTGTGGATGACATGGAAAATTTGGACAGACAATAGAGCAAGTTGAATATAAATATAAGGGAGGATGTTCATATTTTGATTACCTGATTCACATTTAACTCCTCTAAACACTAGAGAATATTCTTTATCACACCATGGTTTTTACACTGTCATATTCTCTATGCTTTCTACTTCTCCTTCTACAACTACTTTCATTTTCCATTATGGCTCAAACTTACAAGAATATATCTTTGGGTTCATCTCTCATTGCACAGGATAGTAGCTCTTCCTGGGCCTCACAATCTGGGGAGTTTGCTTTCGGTTTCCAAAAAATCGGAAATGATGGCTTCTTATTAGCCATTTGGTTTAACAAAATACCAGAAAGAACTATTGTCTGGTCATTCAACGGCAATAATCTAGTGCAGCAAGGATCCACAGTCGAACTCACCACAGATGGCCAGTTGCTGCTCAATGATATTTCAACAGGCAAAGACATATCAGTTACTTCTTCAGCTGGAACTGGGGTTACACATGCAGCCATGCTCGACTCAGGAAATTTTGTGCTGGCTAACCAAAACTCAGTTAGTTCGTGGGAGAGTTTTGATCGACCAACTGATACAATCCTGCCCACACAGACTCTAAGTCGAGGTAGCATACTCTTTGCTTCCCATACGACAACAAACTACTCAAAAGGAAGGTTCAGGCTTACACTGCAGTCTGATGGAAATCTTGTGTTTTATACCACCAAATTCCCATTGGAATCTCTTAATGTTATTTACAATGAGACTGAGGGTAGTGGCTTTGAGGTCATCTTCAACCAGTCTGGGTCTATTTACGTTACAGCGCAGAACGGAAGCATACTTTATGAGTTATCATCAAATGTAGTTTCAAGTATGCAAGATTACTACCAGAGAGCAACTCTAGGCTATGATGGAGTTTTGAGGCACTATAACTACCCTAAGAGTGACTCAAGAGTCGAAAGGGGTTGGTCCACTTTGTTCTTTACACCTCCAAATATCTGCACAGCAGTGTTGGAAGATACAGGTGGCGGTGCATGTGGGTTCAACAGCTTATGCAGAAATGATGATCTTGAAGGACCAAGTTGCCACTGCCCGGAAGGTTACAACTTTACTGATCCAAAAGATTTGCTGAAAGGATGCAAACAGGACTTTGTTTCACAAAGTTGTGGGGAAGCATCACAAGAAACCGATCTTTTCTATCTTCACGACATGCGAAGCACAGATTGGGCTAATAGTGCTAACTATGAGTTCTTTGATTCGGTTAGTGAGGATTGGTGCAGAAAGTCTTGCCTAGGTGATTGCTTTTGTGACATTGCCTTTTTCAAGGAAAACATGTGTTGGAAGAAAAGTATTCCTCTTTCCAACGGGAGGATCGACCTCAGTAGTGATTGGAAAGCTATGGTCAAAATCAGGAATCGCAATTCTAGTTCGAGGATTGCAGGAATGGATTCAGGAAAGAAAGATAATTCAGCTTTGATCCTCCATGGAATAGTATTCTTAATCAGTAGCTCGCTGTTTGTGTTCCTCTGCTTGATAGCAACATGTTTGCTTGCTTATCGCATCTATCACAGAATTGCAAAGGTGAGTAAACTATATCCAGGGATTCAAGGTGTTACTCTTAGATGTTTCACTTACATGGAGCTAAAAGAAGCTACTGATGGATTCAAGAAAGAACTCGGCCGTGGTGCTTTTGCAACAGTTTTCAAAGGAGTTTTAGTGTCTGAAAATGGGAAATATGTTGCTGTTAAAAGATTGTTGGACACTATGGTTAGAGAAAGTGATCTGGAATTCAAAGCCGAAGTGAGCACAATTGGCAGAACAAATCACAGAAATTTAGTCCAACTACTAGGATTCTGCAATGAGGGCCAGCACCGAATTCTCGTGTATGAGTTGATGAGCAATGGCACTCTAGCAAGCTTCCTCTTTGGGGAGTCGAAGCTAAACTGGCACCGCAGAAAGCAAATTGCCTTGGGAATTGCAAGAGGGCTCTTGTATTTGCATGAAGACTGCAGCAGCCAGATCATACATTGTGACATCAAAGCTGAAAATGTTCTTCTAGATGACACTTTCACAGCAAGAATTGCCGACTTTGGGTTAGCCAAGCTTTTGAAGACGGATCAAACTCGAACCATCACTGCAATCAGGGGAACAAAAGGTTATCTGGCTCCTGAATGGTTCAAATGCTTGCCTATCACTGTCAAGGTGGATGTTTACAGCTATGGAATTTTGTTGTTAGAGATAATCTGCTGCAGGAAGAACTTTGAAGCAGAGGCAAATGATGAAAATGAAATGCTACTAGCTGATTGGGCATATAGTTGTTATAACCAAAGAAAGCTGCATTTGCTAGTGGACAATGATGATGAGGCAATGGATGACATGAAGAAGATGGAGAAGTCTGTGATGACTGCATTATGGTGTATTCAACAGGATCCATCCCTGAGGCCCACGATGAAGGATGTCATGCAGATGCTCGAAGGAACTGTTGAAATCTCAATTCCACCAAATCCATCCTCATCCTAAATTTTTCAATGCTTGCAATTGTATCTATATATTCTTAATGGAAAAGAAGAAAGGTTTTCATTAATGAATTTATGAGCAATGGCTCTCTAGCATCTCAATAGTACGTCAATAGCCATTTAGCTCCATTTTTATAACATCTGTGTTCTTAACTTCTTGTAGATGGTATTTTCTATGTTTGTTCACCAGTCATTTTGCTCACTAAAAGATACAACTAGTATGTACTTTTGAATATTTCTCCACCTTTCAAGAAGAACCATATTTTGCTTAGGAGTTACCTTGCATAAAGTTAGAGAGAGCCGGTGAATTAATGGATTTTGCCTTTGAATTCTAGAAAGTAGGAAATACTGATCATTTCTTGCCATCTCAAATTCTCTTTTGTTTGACATAGGTTGGTATGCAAATAGAGATAATAGGACTGCAATTAAGGGTTCAATTGAAATTGTAATTTCAATTCTTAATATAGACTGATACTGAAAACTGTCATGTTCACAAACACTTGGAGGGCAACACCATTTCCACAAAAACCACTGTCATTAAGATCTCGAAAAGCCAAAAAATATACAGCCAGAGCTAAACCATGATCCTTAGAAACCAAATTTCTTAAGCTATTTACCTTTTAAGGTCATTTTGAAAAAAGAAAAGAAAAAAAAACCCAATGACTGTGTGGAGTCAACCTTATCACGTTGAATGTTATACTTTGAGATTTGAGTATCGTTTTTGTGGGGGGAAGTCATTAATTTTTTTTTCGGTTTCTTATAAACAAAGAAGGTTCGTAGAAACAAAGATGAAGGTGACAATATCCCTGAAAGTTATTGCTCAGCGTGAGCTTTTAAAGCTTGGAGGAGTCAAACTCTCTGTTAGAGTTTATTAATCAACAGAGTTCATTATTCAATCTCCCATACTCCATGTGTCCAACGCAGATCAACATCCATGCCACACCAAGCAAGCTCAGGAATAATCTCAGGAATCTTATCCTGACCACCACATTAGCCGTACACTAGCTGTTGTCTTCCACTATATAATTAATAATTATCTTAGCATAGTTCATTCAGATGTATATATAGAACCACAATGTAAATGTGATTGGATCAAAGCAAGAGGAATACAATAAACCCTTTCAGTTTCAACATGGTATCAGAGCCGAAAACTCTGTGACCTCAACTAGTTCGCCCACTGTTCATTCTCTTTCACAGTCTCACTCAATATACACCAATCACTCAATCACTCAATATAAATCAATCATTCTTCTTTCATCTCACTCAATATACACCAATCACCTTACCATGGACAAAACTATTCTCCAACCCATCCATACTGTTCTTGAACCAAATTACACTTTTCCAACATGCATTTTCTCAAAGGCACTTTCTTCTACTGGAGATATTACTCAACCTTCCAATTGACAAATAAACTGATGAAAAGTTTGCTGAACACTTGAAGATTGGATAAAAACCACCAAATCATCACTTGTTTGCAACACCTCACTGCCTCCACAACCATCAATTTTTTTGCACACCCAACTTTTGGATTTTTAAAAAACGTATACAACTACTGACTGCTCACAGATACAACTTCTGACCCTTCACCCAAAACTGTCAATTAATTCCTTTCCTCCAAATACAGTTTATTTGGCAATAACACTCAGAACCTACATGATTTATGAAATCTACCTATCGTGACCAAAATTTACATTTCCCCTCTTAAATACATTTCCAAGACCCACTTCTTCACCCTCTCCCAACCTTTGAAGCTATACTGATCTTCTCTCAGAAAAACCCCACCTTCAAACGACCTTTTTCCCTTATCCGAGAAAATACCAAAAAACAATATTGATTTTTTTGTTGCCAAAAAGTAATATTGCCAAGTTTTCACAAACAAACACCCCTAACAATAAACCTAAAGGAGCAATACAGACAATCAAAATTCTTCAATCTAATTTTCTAGTCAGAGGATACCTCCAGATTCTTCCTCCACTCTTATTTGATCTGGCATTCCAAACATCTTTCTAATTTGCTCCTTCCGCACTTCAAACTTTTTGTACCCTCATATTTCCAAACAAAACCCCCAAAAATCACAAACCCCCCAACCCACCCCCCTACACTCCTTGACACTACTAACCACTACATAAACCCCTCTTTATTTTTTTTTGTCACAGACAGGATTTTGGGGTGAGGCTATTTGGCATGCTTCACTCCTAGTTGACTCCTGCTCCCTCCTCCCTCCTCTTTTTGTTTTTCCTTGTCCGCTGTTTTGTTTATTGCACTACTTCACAAGTGCACCTTTTGTTTAATCCTTCAGATATTTGGGGCCCTCTCCCGTCTGGGGGCCAAACTTTGTCTATTTATTGTGACCTCTGTTTCCTTGGTTGTATCTTTGCAAAGTTCTGAACCTCTCAAATTTACTACAACTTTGCTCGATGATACAAACTCTTTTCGTCTTAAAATTTTCGAACTGATAGCCAGGAATAAAAAGGCGGTTCTCAACTCCTTTCCAAACAAGGACTTTTGTCATGGCTTGCCTGGAACTCTCAACAAAAGGGGGCTGAACAACATGGCACTTCTAGAAACTATGGCCCTCTTTTTCCGCCCTGTCCGGAGTTTCTGGGGGAGCTCCGTTACACCCTGTGGCCTCCCTGTTGGTAACCGCCCTTTGACCTTGTAGTCCCTCCGTACCCCTGGCTTTGGTTGGCTGCTTTGTTCTCTCCGCCCCTGACTCATTGAACCCGCGCTTTGCGTTTCTTGGGATGGGATTGAACATAAAGGTTACGTTGGGCTTTCCGCTTGTACTCTGTCGTTGTCTTCTGGGACAAGTCTCCCTTGTCCCACTCCCCCCCCTCTCTTTTTTACTTTGTTCTTTGGACTTGTTTCCTGTGCTTCACCGGTTCTCCGTTGGCCAACTGCTGGTCCGACGCGCCCCCCTCGGCCTCCGTTCTCCTTGCCGCTCCTGCTCTCCTCCTCTTTGTCTCTGTAATTATTTTGAACTTTGCGGATTCTCCGACGAGTGTGCTCGCCCCCGGGCCCTGGTCCCGGGGCAAAACCCGTTTGTATCCACCCCCTTGGCCCGGGGCGCCGTTTGGCGCGCGGATCGGGGCAAAACCGGTTGGGACCCCTTGGGGTTGTAAAGGATATACAAAAAAAGCCTGGTTCTATGAAAGTAGCGGTTGGTTGCCAGGTTTACCCGGGTATTGATTAGAAGGATGGGGCGCAACCGTGGCCCGTGCTTCTATTAAAAGGGCATTTTCAGAGGTGTTAAGAGCTTCAAGGGCCTTTGAAGGTTATAGAAACCCCCCGGTAAACATCCCCTGGTTTGCAACTGTCGGCGGGCCGGTTTCTGTGGCTGGAAAAGTTCACCCCCCCCTGTGCGGGCCTCTTAGTTGCAGACCGGGGATGGATCAACCTGTACTCGCCCCTGGAAGGGGCACTTTCTTGGCCGCCCCGGGTAACCTTCCGCCACGACCCTCTGGCGAACGCCCGCCCCCGAACCCGCCGCTTTGGGCCCCCGGCCTCGTGGGTGCACCCGTGGCGCGGGTTCCTGTTGCATCGCGCCTCCCTGGGTCCCTCGTATAAGCCTTGCCCCCTCCTCCTTCGGCGGTGGGGCCGGCCCTTTCTTTTGGAAACCCCCACCAACACCCAACCGGCCCGGGCGGCGCCGCCTGCCTGGTCTGGACGGGGCCCCCCCCCCCCTTGGACCGGCCGCCCGGTTCGACCCTGAAGGACGCAACTCGTCTTGCTTTCCTGACAACCGTTCCGCGTCCTGTCCCGGGCCCCCGTGGGGGGGGGTATAACAACGGTCAACCCCCCGGCCACCGCACCCCCCCGACGGCCGACCACCGCGGCTCCCCGCTCGAAACCCGGGCAACGGAAAGCAACACAACATTGAAAAAGACTTGCAACCTGGTAAAGTCTCAATTCAATCAAAAACTGATGAAAAGTCTCAAATCAAAGGCCAGGTGGCCGGTCAAACCATTAATTTAAAACATATTCAAAGTTCGATCATTAATTATTGAATGGGATATATTATTCAAAGTTTGATCAATATGTATGTACGTAGCCTAGTGCTTTCTTCTTCCTCTAGCTTAATTTGTATACAAGATTTCTGTCCAGTTTTGATCCACTTGATAGCTAGCAATACATGGCTTTGGAATATCTATACCTTGTTTGCTTCATCCTTTTGGAGTTTCTTCTAAGTTCCACCATAGCTCAAACTTCCAGAAATGTATCTTTGGGTTCATCCCTCACTGCACAAAACAAAGTCAACTCATCCTGGCCATCCCCATCTGGTGAATTTGCTTTTGGTTTTCGAAAGAATGGAAAAGATGGTTTCTTACTAGCCATCTGGTTCGATAAAACACCAGAGAAAACAATTGTGTGGTCAGCCAATAGGGACCGTCTTGTTCCACAAGGATCGAAAGTTGAGCTCACCAGTGATGGCCAATTTGTGCTCAATGATGCAAGGGGCAATCAAATATGGTCTGCCAATTCTTCTGGTACCGGCGTTTCCTATGCAGCCATGCTCGACACTGGAAATTTCGTGCTGGCTAATCGAAACTCCACATATTTGTGGGAGAGTTTTGATCAGCCAACGGATACAATCCTTCCCACACAGACTCTAAATCAAAATGGCAGCCTCTTTGTGGAGAAGATTGAAGGCGGTGCATGTGGGTTCAACAGCTTGTGGAGTGAGCAAGTACCAAATTGCCGATGTCCAAGTGGTTACAGTTCTATTGATCCAAATAATACGAGCAGAGGATGCAAACAAGACTTTGTTCCACAAAGCTGCGATGCTGGAGAAGCCTCATCAGATGCTTTTGACTTTCAAGATTTGCAAAACACCAATATGCCTAATTATGATTATGAGCAATTTCAAGGGGCGACCGAGGATTCGTGCAGGCAGAGTTGCCTAGAGGATTGTTTTTGCGCAGTTGCCATTGTCAACAGCGGTGGAGGTTGTTATAAGAAGGGACTCCCTTTTTCGAATGGGATCATTAATGGTGCTGCTGGGACGAAAGCTCTTGTCAAAATAAGGAAAGACAATTCTACTTCGAAAGACGGATGCAAAAAATCCACAAAGAAAGATTGTTCAATTTTGATCATTGTTGGATCAGTGCTCCTCAGTAGCTTGGGGATTCTGAACTTCATCTTACCTTTGATAACATATGTGGTTGTTTCTCGAATCTATTCTAGAAAAGCTGAGGTGGTTCAACGTTACCAAGTCATTCCAGGCGTGAACTTGAGGTATTTCACTTATGAGGAGCTAAAACAAGCAACGGATGGGTTCAAAGAAGAACTAGGCCGCGGTGGTTCCGCGACAGTTTTTAAAGGAATCTTAGCATCCGACAAGGGAAAATTAGTTGCAGTCAAAAGTTTAGACGCGAAGGTTAGAGAAAGTGATTTGGAATTCAATGCTGAAGTAAGCTCAATTGGGAGAACAAATCACAAAAATTTAGTCCAACTACTTGGATTTTGCAATGAGGAGCAGCACCGAATTCTTGTATATGAGTTTATGAGCAATGGTTCTCTAGCAAGCTTCCTTTTTGGAGAGTCAACGCCAAATTGGTACCAACGAAGGCAAATTGCCTTGGGGACTGCAAGAGGGCTCTTGTATTTGCATGAGGAGTGCAGCAGCCAAATCATACATTGTGACATTAAGCCTCAAAACATCCTTCTAGATGACTCATTCACAGCAAAAATCTCCGACTTTGGATTAGCCAAACTTTTGAGACTGGACCAGACTCGAACTACTACAGGAATTAGGGGAACAAAAGGGTATGTGGCACCCGAATGGTTCAAGAACTTACCTATCACACCAAAGGTGGATGTTTACAGCTTTGGCATTTTGTTGCTAGAGATCATTTGCTGCAGGAAAAAATTCGACGAAGAGGTAAAGGATGAAGATCAAATGATACTGGCTGATTGGGCATATGATTGCTATATGCAGAAGAAACTATATCTGTTGTTGAAGAATAATGATGAGTCAATGGAGGACATCAAGAAGATGGAGAAGTACGTGATGATCGCAATGTGGTGCATTCAGGAAGAACCATCACTCAGACCAACCATGAAAAACACCATTCAGATGCTTGAAGGAACTGTTGAAGTCTCAATCCCACCAAATCCATCTTATTCATTCACAAGTTCATCACATTAAGAAGTGCTTGCATTCCTCACATTGCTAAATGCGACTCAAATTGTTGTTAAATTAATGTTTGGTAATGCATGTATAATAGTTTTGTGGTTACCGTCTCAGATTAGAAAAAATTATTTCTTTATCCGATGTACCAAGTTTATGTTGTTCATGTATTTAATAAATGCAACACTTATGTGACTAACTAGGAGTCTAGGAGTGATGTCAAGTGTTTTTGATGAGAGAAGCAGAATTTGTGAGGTATTATGTGAAGTTTGTTGTAAAACAGAGGACTTGTGATGTGAAGTGTTAATAGTCTTGACTATAACTCGATCCAAAACGGTTCAAATTGAAAGTCGAACCAAATTTTAGCAGCGCGGACCAAATGGCAAGTATTATACAAGTACATCATCAATTTACGGGCTGCAAAACTCTTCCCCTATTTTCCCACCAATCCATGACATCTCAGCTGTTACCATCAACAATGTCAACCATATAATATTATAATTTTTCAATGTAAAACGTTATGCTCAATGATGCTTTAAGGAATAGTTCAAGTTTAAATTCCCCATGTCACTACCCATTTATAGCATCTGTGTTCTTAACTTGTTGTTGATGGTGCTCATAGTTTTCTAGGTTATTCACCAGTAATTGCTCACTAAAAGATACAAATATGTACTATTGAATATATCTTTACATTTCAAGAGGAACCCATATTTGGCTCAAGTTGCAGAGAATCGTAAAGTTTACAGAGAGTAGTTAATGGATTGTCTCTGAATTCTAGCAAGTAGAAAACACTGATTATTTCTCGTCAATTCAAACTCTATCTTGTTTGACATAGGTTGGTATGCAAATGAAGATTGTAGGACTGCAATTAAGGGTTCAATTGAAATTGTCAATTTCAATTCATAATATAGACTGAAACTCAGCTCATCATAAACTGAAAAGTTGTCATTTTCACAAACACTTGGAGGGCAACACCATTTCCACAAAAACCATTGTCATTCAGATCTTGAAAAGCCAGAAGATATACAGCCAGAGCTAAATCATGATCCTCAGAAACCAAATTTCAAATTTCTTAAGCTAAGTAAACTAAAAAAAGCAAATGTTAATAGCAGAGCAATGGATGTGGGTGATTCTAGGCCCTCTCGCCTCTGATTCTACGAGCAAGCTGAATGTCCTTGGGCATAATGGTGACCCTCTTGGCATGAATAGCGCAGAGGTTGGTGTCCTCAAACAGACCCACCAAGTAGGCCTCCGCCGCCTCTTGAAGGGCCGCGACGGCGCTGCTCTGGAAGCGAAGATCGGTCTTGAAGTCCTGGGCGATCTCCCTCACAAGCCTCTGGAACGGAAGCTTGCGGATCAGAAGCTCCGTGCTCTTCTGGTACTTCCTGATCTCTCTCAGAGCCACTGTTCCCGGCCTGAAACGGTGGGGCTTCTTCACTCCTCCGGTCGCCGGAGCTGACTTACGGGCAGCCTTGGTCGCCAGCTGCTTCCTCGGCGCCTTTCCTCCGGTGGATTTCCTGGCTGTCTGCTTGGTACGAGCCATGTGTAGATACGAAAAGGAATTAGGGTTTTGAGAATTTAGGATTAGGGATTGAATGGTATGCTCAATTGTGAATTTGGGAGATTTTGGTGGGTTGAATTTATAGAGATCGAGAGTGGCGAAGCGGGAGGTTTGAAATTTTGGTGGGGTGAATATGGAGCGTTTATTTGGTTTGTACTAATCAACGGTTCAGATTCGTTATTTTTGTGCTTTGGTGGGTTCTAAACGGATCGTGATCCGCGCGCTTTAACCTAGCCAATAGTATTGCATTGCATTCTTAAAAAGCGGCATTTTCATAATTTTGAAAAAAATTGCTTCTCCCTCGCTTCTGTTTTAAATGAGGCCTTAATTTATTTAGGCCCAAATGTTTATGTGACAAACCCAAAGAATTTCACACATAGAAGACCCAAAATGCACATTCACTTGTTTAATTTCTTCATTTCTTTTGTGGCAACACTTTGTTTCCTTTGACAGATAGAGGCAAAAAGAATTGACGCAATGGGAACTAAAATTTAGTGTTGTTTACCTTTTAAGGTCATTTTGAAGAAAAAAAGATCTCAAATGGACCACAAGTCCTCCAAAAAAAAAATCGTGATACTTTGGGTGTCGTCTTTGTGGGGATATGTCGTGTCATTATTATTTTTATTTTTTTATCCTCAATGGAGCAAACCGGATTCATATAAAGAAAGATGATTCATAGAAACAAAGATGAAGGTGCCAATTTTCACCAAAAAGAAAAAAGAAAAAAGAAAAAAAGATGAAGGTGACAATATAGCATCACTCAATCTAATACGTACCTCTTGAAAGTTACTGCTCAGCATGAGCTTTTGATGCAAGTAATTAATCTAAATAAGATGCATCAGATCATTTTCATTTGAAAAGTGCTCTTACGGTCATTCATCATTTCTCTTCTACAATGCATGTGTGTTGAAATTCTGTATGCTCCAATTAAAGCTTGGAGGAGTCAAACAATGTAGTTTCCAGAAGTTGTGTGTGTATATATATATATACATATACATATCTGGTAAAAGAGAAACCTATGTATGGCCTATCAAATGAAACATCAAATGATGAATTGATAGAAGAGAAATGATGATGGTTGCAAAGGTGAGTAAACTATATCCGGGGATTCAAGGTGTTACTCTTAGATGTTTCACTTACATGGAGCTAAAAGAAGCTACTGATGGATTCAAGAAAGAACTCAGTCGTGGTGCTTTTGCAACAGTTTTCAAAGGAGTTTTAGTGTCTGAAAATGGGAAATATGTTGCTGTTAAAAGATTGTTGGACACTATGGTTAGAGAAAGTGATCTGGAATTCAAAGCCGAAGTTAGCACAATTGGCAGAACAAATCACAGAAATTTAGTCCAACTACTAGGATTCTGCAATGAGGGGCAGCACCGAATTCTCGTGTACGAGTTGATGAGCAACGGCACTCTAGCAAGCTTCCTCTTTGGGGAGTCGAAGCTATCAGAGTTTGTATTCAGGAATTCTAAGATGATTTTATTCTTCTCCAATTGGAGGTATATAATACAAACCTATTAAAAAAACAATTCCTCCCATAAATACAATTATTACAAATAAAATATAAATAATCCACACTCCCCCCATACATAGATTCAATCATCAACTCAATACTTTAATACTCAAACTTTTAAAACATTCAAGTTTCTTCATGAACAAAAAAACTTAATAATCTTTATCAATTTTCCTTAATAAATGCATAACTTCCATTTATTCATGTTCATATTATCAACCAATACTACACAATCAACATAGTTCAAACTTGAAACCTAAATCCTTCATAACATTTTTAATCCACAAATTCACACACACCATACCATCCCAACCCCTCCATTGACTATCAACTTTTTTTTTTCCCATTAACTAATAACCCACAAATAACCAAATTCATCATCTCCACCACAATCACTTCCCAAACAACAATCCTTTACCGACTTTAAATACTCATACACACCCATACTCTTTACTTAGAATATAATTGACTAACAACACTAACAAATATTATATCAAAAAATAAATTAATCTACCAACTAAATATACTTACCTTAAATTACAAAATCATATATCTCTACCAATAATCAAATTCTTTCTATAAAGACATATTTTATAAAAATACCTTTCTTATCAATCAATACTAAAAATACTTAATAATACTAAATCACTAAAAATCTTTACCCTCCTCAACACCCAAACAACCATACACAACATACAAAATCTTTCCTTCTTTAAAATAACTATGACAATTACTTTCCTATCCAAATCCTTATTATTTTAATCTTCCAAACCACCCGAGATGCTTTGCCATCAATATTTCTTCAACCTCACACTTTTCCAACACGATTTCATTTGTCTTACCAAATACCTTTTCACCCAAAAAACATTCTTACAAATATAAAATTTAGAATAAGAATATATCTTAAAAAATACCATACCTCAACTATCTTTTATCTACAATACTCCCACCATGAGCACGAACAACACACCATTTAACTCTTATCTTCTTTCATTTTTTACCTTAAAGGGGGTTCTCAAAACAACCCCACCACCACCCCCCCCAAAAAAAAAAAAAGACCCCCCAAGAAAAAAAACTTAAGACACAAAAATTTAAAAACCGAAAAAAAACAAAAAAAAAAAAACTAAAAGGGGAAAGGAAACCCCCAACCAAAAACAACACTCAACAAAAAGTTTGAAAAAAAAAATACACCCAAAAGCCAAAAAAAAAAAAAAAAGGAAAAAACCAGAGGTATATTTAACAGAGTACGAGTAAGTAGTGAACTTCCGCTTTGTTGAAAGGACGTTGGACAGAACTACCGCTTTGTTGGACGGGTTGAGAAACCCGGAGGAGGGCCTTGTCTTCGCCGAGTGGCTAGGCGAGGATTCGCGAGTGTCCCCGACTTGGCCGGAGCACCTTGTACTAAGCATGCTTTGCTCCAAATCATACTTCGTTCTTTACGGAATTTCTCCACGTACTTGATCTACTCCGAGTCGTCCACAAAGGAACAGTGAACCCTCATTCGAGCCATGGAAGAGCATCAAACCACTCCTTCAACCGTGTCGGCTGGAGGCGGGTGATCGATTTCTGAAACAGGACACCGTCATTGTAATAAACCGGAAGAGACGCATTCTTTGCTCCAAAACCTTCGTCGTCAAAGATCGAGTTTCATCGAATCATCATAGGCTTGGCACGCATCCCTACACTGGGTGGGAAGGAGTAGGGTCTGTTGTTCCATGGCAAGGGCCTTCACCTTTTCGTTGCGTTCCACCTCTTTCGCGGTGTGCGGGCTTTGCTCCGACCCCCTCGGCCCCGGGGCTGGCGGCCGGGGAGAGAGCGGGTGGTGGTAGGTGGGTGGTGTGACTGGGGGGGGCCCCTGCCGGGGGGGGGGGGGTCCGGGTTTCGGGCTGAAACATTGGGTTTTGAGTGGGAGTTGCGGTGGGGGGGTTATGGTGGAAATTTGGGTTTGACTTCGTGGGGGGCTTCAATTTCAAATTTCAATTCAAGATCGGGATTCGGAAATTTAAGAAACCCTGGACGAGGCCGAACTCGGTTGATTCGATTCAAGGTTTTATCTTCTCCAGGGGATGGCAAGTGCGGACCCCCCCTCAAAGACCAGCCGAAACTGGCACCGCAGAAAGAAAATTGCCTTGGGAATTGCAAGAGGGCTCTTGTATTTGCATGAAGACTGCAGCAGCCAGATCATACATTGTGACATCAAAGCTGAAAATGTTCTTCTAGATGACACTTTCACAGCAAGAATTGCCGACTTTGGGTTAGCCAAGCTTTTGAAGACGGATCAAACTCGAACCATCACTGCAATCAGGGGAACAAAAGGTTATCTGGCTCCTGAATGGTTCAAATGCTTGCTATCACTGTCAAGGTTGGAATTTTGTTGTTAGAGATAATCTGCTGTAGGAAGAACTTTGAAGCAGAGGCAAATGATGAAAATGAAATGCTACTAGCTGATTGGGCATATAGTTGTTATAACCAAAGGAAGCTGCATTTGCTAGTGGACAATGATGATGAGGCAATGGATGACATGAAGAAAATGGAGAAGTCTGTGATGACTGCACTATGGTGTATTCAACAGGAACCATCCCTGAGGCCCACGATGAATGATGTCATCAACTCATCATGCAGATGCTCGAAGGAACTGTTGAAATCTCAACTCCACCAAATCCATCCTCATCATAAATTTTTCAATGCTTGCAATATATTGTATCTATGTATTCTTAATAGAAAAGAAGAAAGGCTTTCATTAATGAATTTATGAGCAATGGCTCTCTAGCATCTCAATAGTCAATAGCCATTTAGCTCCATTTTTATAACATCTGTATTCTTAACTTCTTGTAGATGGTGTTTTTTCTATGTTCACCAGTCATTTTTCTCACTAAAAGATACAACAAGTATGTACTTTTGAATATTTCTCAACCTTTCAAGAAGAAGCCATATTTTGCTTAAGAGTTACCTTGCATAAAGTTAGAGAGAGCCGGTGAATGGATTTTGCCTTTGAATTCTAGCAAGTAGGAAATACTGATTATTTCTTGCCATCTCATATTCTCTCGTACAAAAAATTTTAGGTGTCGATCAATGAAGATGCATCTGATCATTTTCATTTTGAAAGCTCCTTGCTCGTAGGGCCACTCATTTCTCTCTTTTTTTCTCTATGTTTTTTAGGGGCGTCTACAATGATACTCCTTTTAAAAAATAATATGCGTATGTCATTTAAAGTGTTGTGCACACAATATTCTTTAGTAAAAGGCGAAAGAATAGTTTAGGCTCCGTAGTCATTTCTCTTGTACAATGAATGTGTTCAAAATCTGTATGTCAAACAAAGTAGTCTCCAACTCTCCAAGTCGTTGTATATAACATTGAAAAAGACTTGCAACCTGGTAAAGCACAAACTGTAAACATGAACGAGAGTGTTTTTGCTCAACCTCCCTCAGCTCGACACCTGTCCACAATCCTAACCTTGGTTAAGATTTTTTATTTAATATTTATTTTCTAATGTAAATCATATTTATAACTTGCCCTCCCCCGACTGTTGTCGGTTCTGAGTTTCTGACCCTGCCTTCTTCTCGGTCCATTTGAACCCGAATTGGGGGTAACGAGAAGAAAACGAAGTAGTGCTCTCCACAAACGCCGATTCTTGGGTTTGTTGTTGTCTTGTTGTTATGATCCCCAAAGAAGTCACCTTGATTCGCCAAATATCGCTCCCGCCAGTCAACAAGCCGAGTCGGATAGGTTCCTCGGTAGCAGACCCGACCCGTTTAGCGCGTCAACGAAGATCTTCATCGGTGGTGACGGAGATCTTCATCGGTGGTGACGGAGATCTCCACCATGTTGCAGAGGAAGCTCGATTAAGAAGAGAGTCTGGCCTTGCTCTGGGAGTCGGAAGAGGGCAACAGAAGTTAATTTTAAATTAGAAAATAAATATGATTTAAATAAAAAATCTTAACCAAGGTTAAGATTGTGCTCAGGTGTCGAGCTGAGCGAGCCTAACCCTTGATCAGGGGAGGTCCCAATTCAATCAGAAACAGTCACTGATGAAAAGTCTCAAATCAGAGGCCAGGCGGCCGGTAAAACCATTAATTTAAAAACTAAAAACGTGGACAAACATTTGCAATACATTATTGAATGGGAGATATTATTCAAGTTTGATCAATATGTATGTCAAGTGCTTCCGTCTTCCTCTAGCTTTCTATACAAGATTTATGTCCAGTTTTGATCAGCTTGATAGCAATACATGGCTTTCGAATATCTATACCTTGTTTGCTTCATCCTTTTGGAGTTTCTTCTAAGTTCCACCATAGCTCAAACTTCCGGAAATGTATATTTGGGTTCATCCCTCACCGCACAAAACAATGTTAACTCATCCTGGGAATCCCCATCCGGTGAATTTGCTTTTGGTTTTCAACAGATTGTAAAAGATGGTTTCTTACTAGCCATCTGGTTCAATAAAGTACCAGAGAGAACAATTGTGTGGTCAGCCATTAGGAACAGTCTTGTGCCACAAGGATCCAAAGTTGAGCTCACCAGTGATGCCCAATTTGTGCTCAATGATGCAAGCGGCAATCAAATATGGTCTGCCAATGCTTCTGGTACCGGCGTTTCCTATGCAGCCATGCTGGACACAGGAAATTTCGTGCTGGCTAATCGAAACTCCACATATTTGTGGGAGAGTTTTGATCACCCAACGGATACAATCCTTCCCACACAGACTCTAAATCAAAATGGCAGCCTCTTTGCTCGCTACACGGACATAAATTACTCCACAGGTAGATTCATGTTCACACTACAATCCGATGGAAGTCTCATGCTTTACACAACAAACTTCCCACAAGATTCTCCCATAACCAATTACTGGTCAGCCGGAAATACTGATATTGGCTTTCAAGTCATCTTCAATCAGTCCGGCCTTATTTACCTTACATCCAAGAATGGAACCATACTTGATACAATATCACCTACCACTGTTTCAATCGAAGATTTCTACCAGCGAGCAACACTCGACTATGATGGAGTTTTGAGGCACTATGTTTATCCTAAAAGCAGCGTGGGAAGGTGGTCTACTGTTTCAGACCAAGATTTCATACCTCCGAATATCTGCATAGCAATTGTGGAGAAGATTGGAGGCGGTGCATGTGGGGTCAACAGCTTGTGCAGACTTGATGATCTAGGACCAACTTGCCAATGTCCAAGTAGTTATAGTTTTATTGATCCAAATGATGTGCGCAAAGGATGCAAACCAGACTTTGTTCCACAAAGCTGCGATGCTGGAGATGCCTCATCAGATGCTTTTGACTTTCAAGATTTGCAAAACACCAATATGCCTAATATGGATTATGAGCATTTTCAAGGGGTGACCGAGGATTGGTGCAGGCAGAGTTGCCTAGAGGATTGTTTGTGTGCTGTTGCCATTGTCAACAACGGCGGACATTGTTTTAAGAAGGGACTCCCTTTTTCGAATGGGAGGAGTGATCCTAGTCTACTTGGGACGAAAGCTCTTGTCAAAAAAAGGAAAGACAATTCTACTTTGAAAGATGGAAGCGCAAATTCCAAAAAGAAAGATGATTCAACTTTGATCATTGTTGGATCAGTGTTCCTCAGTAGCTTGGGGATTCTGAACTTCATCTTACCTTTGATAACATATGTGGTTGTTTCTCGAATCTATTCTAGAAAAACTAAGGTGGTTCAACCTTACCAAGTCATGCCAGGCGTGAACTTGAGGTATTTCACTTATGAGGAGCTAAAACAAGCAACGGATGGGTTCAAAGAAGAACTAGGCCGCGGTTCTTCTGCAACAGTTTTTAAAGGAGTCTTAGCATCCGACAAGAGAAAACTTGTAGCCGTCAAAAGTTTAGACGCAAAGGTTAGAGAAAGTGATTTGGAATTCAATGCTGAAGTAAGCTCAATTGGGAGAACAAATCACAGGAATTTAGTCCAATTACTTGGATTTTGCAATGAGGGGCAGCACCGAATTCTTGTATATGAGTTTATGAGCAATGGTTCTCTAGCAAGCTTCCTTTTTGGAGAGTCAAGGCCAAATTGGTACCAACGAAGGCAAATTGCCTTGGGGACTGCAAGAGGGCTCTTGTATTTGCATGAGGAGTGCAGCAGCCAAATCATACATTGCGACATTAAGCCTCAAAACATCCTTCTAGATGACTCATTCACGGCAACAATATCCGACTTTGGATTAGCCAAGCTTTTGAGACTGGACCAGACTCGAACTACTACAGGAATTAGGGGAACAAAAGGGTATGTGGCACCCGAATGGTTCAAGAACTTACGTATCACACCAAAGGTGGATGTTTACAGCTTCGGCATTTTGTTGTTAGAGATCATTTGCTGCAGGAAGAAATTCGACGAAGAGGTAGAGGATGAAGATCAAATGATACTGGCTGATTGGGCATATGATTGCTACAAGCAGAAGAAACTACATCTGTTGTTGGAGAATAATGATGAGTCAATGGAGGACATCAAGAAGATGGAGAAGTATGTGATGATCGCAATGTGGTGCATTCAGGAAGATCCATCACTCAGACCAACCATGAAGAACACCATTCAGATGCTTGAAGGAACTGTTGAAGTCTCAATCCCACCAAATCCATCTTATTCATTCATAAGTTCATTACATTAACAAGTGCTTGCATTCCTCACATTGCTAAATGTGGCTCAAATTGTTGTTGAATTAATGTTTGGTAATGTATGTATAGTAGTTTTATGGTTACTGTCTAAGTCTCTAAGATTAGAATTTTTTTTTTCTTTATCCGATGTACCAAGTTTATGTTGTTCATATATTTAATAAATGCAGCACTTATATGAGTAATTAGGAGTGATGTCAAGTCTTTTTTATGGGAGGAGAAGCAGAATTTGTGAGGTATTAAGTGAAGGCTGTTGGAAAACAGAGGAGCTGTGATGTCAAGTGTTAATGGAACAATGTCACATTGTAATGGCCTGAACTTGAAAAATTTTAAATAGAGTGAAAAAGCAAAGGGAAAATTTAGAATGCATATCAATGTTTTTTATGTTTTATGTTTCGAGGGGATAAAAACAACTAGAACATAGAGTCTTGACTATACGTAAGTACGTAACTCAACCCAAAACAGTCCAAATTGAAGTCGAAAGTGTTGTGCTGACTGCACCAAAAACTCTCAGACAAAACAGAGACAAAATAACAGAGGAGATAGGAATAGAACAGAGTACTAATTCCAGCAACAACCAAAATGAAAAATAAGAACAACACAAGCTAAAGAACACAAAGATTTAACGTGGTTCGGCAAAGCCTACATCCAGGGAGCAGTAGAGATCAAGAGATTCACTATCAAATGGTGAGGGATTACAAGATCACAACAGTAGCTCTCAAAGAGGGTTTGACGGCAAGACCCTACAGCTCCCAATTCAATAAGGACCACTCTCTCTGTTCTGTTCTCCCATCTCTAGAGAGCTCCAGATCAAACCCTTTTATAGCCTTAATTAGACTTTTACCACAAAGTCCTCTAGTCAATTATACAAATTACATATAAAGGACAAAGACCAAATTGAGCCACACTTCTACATAAAGCACCTTAAGAAAGTGAACCAAATTTTATCAGCAGCCTGCACATCATGACCCAAATCCTTTTTAATTAATGTCAAATAATTTGGTATTATTGTTTGAGACACTTTTCATTGTGGTAAGAACAGGCAAATGCCCAAATAGAATAGGAAAACTTTCCGATTACACCACAATTTAAAACCCTTCTAAACCGAGTTTGAATTCACAAAGCTGAAGTGAGTGCCACTGGCATAACAAATCACAGAAATTTAGTCAAACCTCTAGGCTTATGCAACAAGGGATAGCACTCGGCCCATGAATTTATGAGCAATGGCTCTCTAGCAAGCTTCCTTTCAGGAAGATCCATCACTCAGACCAACCATGAAGAACGCCATTCAGATGCTCGAAGGAACTGTTGATGTCTCAATCCCACCAAATTCATCTTATTCATTCATAAGTTCATTACTTTAAGATCAAGGTGCTTGTATTCATCACATTGCTAAGTGTGACTCAAATTGTTGTTAAATTAATGTTTGGTAATGCATGTATAATATAGTTTTATGGTTACTGTAAGATTTCTCAATGTAAAGAAAATTTATTTCTTTATCTGATGTACCAATTAAGTTTATGTACGTTGTTCATATATTTAATAAAATGCAGCACTTATATGAGTAATTAGGAGTGATGTCAAGTGCTAATTGAAAAATGTCACATTGTAATGGCCAAAACTTGAAAAATTTGAAATAGAGGGAAAAACCAAAGGAGATAAAAACAATTAGAACGCAAAGTTTAATTTGAAAAATTTCACATTGTAATGGCCAAAATTTGAAAAATTTAGAATGCATATCATTGTTTTTGATGTTTTATTTTTAGTGGGGATAAAAATAATTAGAACGCAAAGTTTAATTTAATGATAACTCAAAGTCTCAAACCAAAATGGTCCAAATTAAAAGTTGAAAGCACCTCAAGAAAGTGAACCAAATTTTATCAGCAGTATGCACATCATGGCCCAACTCCTTTTTAATTAATGTCAAATCATTTGTTATTATTGTTTGAGACATTATTCATTATCGTAAGAACAGGCAAAACCGCAAAATCCCCAAATAGTATAGGAAAACTTGCCCAATAGTTACACCCCCAATTTTAAACCCTTCTTACAAATAAATCACAGCCGTTGACACAATCCAACGGTCCAATTCCAATTGTCAAAATTTGACCGTTGTGGCTAACGTCGGTTCAGGAACTTCAAATATATTCCCTTTTGCTCATTCTTCTCCTGAGAAACACAAGCGCAGGGAAATCAAAGAGAGAAAGAACAGAGAGAAAAGAAAGAGACTTTCATCGAGCAAGGTCTTGAAGGCAAAAGCAGAAGCATAATTCGGTTCTAATCATCAAGATTTGGACATGGACACCAGAGCTGTTCTTCAGCCACAACCCAGAGGTTTTCATTGATTTTAATCTCATCCAAGCACTTTTTTTCTTTTCTGTTCGATAATTCTTTGTGGGTTTTGTGATTCTGGTTTAGATGCGTAACAAAAGTTGTTCAATTTTGGGGTTTGTATGAATTTCTTCAAGTAATCGTCCTTTCTATCATTTGCTGACTAATCTAGTTCTAGGGTTTTAGGATGATACGTATCTACTTCTGATTATTGAATAGCACAGGGAATCAGGGATTGTTTCAAATTTGGTTTTCGGTGTTAGTACTTTGTATTACCTTCTAATTGTAGTTTGAATTGGGTATTCTCTTCTTCCCCTGATTATTGGTTTGTTAGGATTATTCATGTAGATGAGCACAAGAATGTTTCTTTAGATTTATAATTCGTCAATTTAACTTCATGTTTATCTTGTTCTGCCTTTTTCTTTTCATAAATTTCGATTCTTGGGTTTCTGGGTTTACTCTTAGCAATTGCTCCTTTCTAGGACTATCATGATTGCTTCTGTGATTCTTTGTGGGTTTACTGCAAACTGGATTTTCTGTTCATTATTGTGGTTTGAACGGCTTCAGATTGTTTGGGGACACTTGATATTGTTATATTTCTTGATATATTTTTTTTTTCACATTTTCATGTATTTGTTTCTTATAGAAAATCGAATTTTAATGTACTTAATCATGCCTATTTTTCTTGAAGGGGATGGTAAAGTCCATGGAGAAGCACCAAGAAGGAACCAGCGAGTAGCTCTTGGAGACATGACCAATTTTGAGGCAGGTCAGCTTGAAATTGAAGGGAAGCCCCCTGTTCAGATTAATCGCCCCATCACAAGGAGATTTCATACTCAACTGTTAGCAAACAATGAAAAGAAGAACAATGTGGTAATAACCCTAGACAATGCCAGTACTAGTGCTTGGAATTCTAACTTTTGAAACTTGGAGTTGATTTTAACAGTTTATTGCATTTGGACTTTGTGAATTTGTAGAACCCAGTAGTAGTGCCCGGTATTGTAGACAATGCATCTCAGAATAGAAAATGTGCCCCTGCAAAGAATGTTACCAAGAAGGCAACTGATGAAGAAAATGAGAAGCCTGTCAATAGATGCAACCCAGTACAAGGTTCAAGGAAGGAAGTCAAGACTCTCACTTCGATATTAACAACTCGAAGCAAGGTGAACTTAGAAGTTAATTCTTATTGAATTCTAAACATATGTTTTCACAGTATTGCTTCTGTTTCTTTGTTGGGGTATTGAACTTTTTTTTACTGCAGGCTATGGCTTGTGGAGTCACTGACAAGCCAAAGGAGCATATTGTAGATTTTGATGCAGCTGATGTTAATGATGAATTATCAGTTGTTGAATATGTTGATGAATTGTACAAGTTCTACAAGCTTGAAGAGGTAATCTCTTATCCTCTTCCTCCCACCCACATTTCCCCTTTTTGGCTTCTTTTATTATACCTTTTTTTACACATAAAAATTACTTGTGCAGGATGACAGTCGAGTTGGAGATTACTTGGACAAACAGCCAGATATCAATTCGAAGATGAGATCTATCCTCGTAGACTGGTTGATAGATGTCCACATGAAATTTGATTTGATGCCTGAAACACTCTACCTTACTGTGAATATAATTGACCGATTCCTTTCAAGAAGGACAGTAGCCAGGAGGGAACTTCAGCTAGTTGGCATTAGTTCCATGGTGATAGCATCAAAGTATGAGGAAGTTTGGGCTCCACAGGTAGTGGGATCTTCACTTGGTTTAATTTAGACAGTATTCATACTGATTCCAGACATTATATTTATCTGAAATGGGGTTTGGTTTCAATATGCAGGTCAATGATTTTGTGTGCTTATCAGACTATACATACACGGGTGATCAGATTCGTGTAATGGAGAAAACAATCTTGGAGAAGTTGGAGTGGTATTTGACAGTTCCAACACCTTATGTCTTTCTTGCTAGATACATCAAAGCTTCCATTTCACCCGATGATGAGGTAGTCGATTTGCTATGGTTTTCGACAAAGTATAACCATGCTTTAAACTCTTTATTGGTGAAGTAATGAATACTGATATGCTTTTGTTACCCTTCTAATGCAGATGAAGCATATGGTTTTCTTTCTAGCCGAACTTGGAGCCTTGGATTATCAAACAATCATTCAGTACTCCCCATCCATGATAGCTGCTGCAGCTGTCTACGCTGCCTTTTGCACCCTCAACAAGAACCCTTTATGGACTGAAACTTTGAAGCACCACACTGGCTACTCTGAAGAACAGTTGAGGTAATAATGCCTCCTCCTAATATGTATAATTGCTCAGTTATTGTTCTTCATATACCATTCACATATTTGAATTTCCAGTCTATATATATACTTAATTGTGACATTTTTACTTGCTAATTTGACTTGTTTTCTCTATCATACAACAGGGAATGTGCTACGGTGTTGGTTGGCTTTCACCTCAAGGGTGCAGAAAGTGATCTTAAAGCTGTTTACCGGAAATACTCAAAACCTGAATATGGTTCGGTTGCTCTTCTCACTGCGGCTAAAAGGTCCTCTTCATGACGATGTCCTTCTGAGTATTGGTTTACTTTTTGTAAACAATACACCCACCAGATGCTAGTAGTGGTGTTTTCTGTAATAGAGATTGTCTTATGTACTAGATTAGTAGATTAGTTAGTCTTGTTGAGTGTCTATATTGAATTCTAGATTGATGTACTCTTCTGGAAACTGAGAGTATGCACTGTTTTCCTGTATAGGGTTTTTACGATACAATTAAGAAGATTTGGCGATCGATAGATTGGTTTCAAAACTGATATAGTATGCACTTGTTTGCTGTCTAGCCTCATTGCTCAGTCATATAGATTGTTATATATATATATATATATATATCAATACAAGAAGATTCTCATCTCTACTTGTCTCGTTTAGTGATATCGATTTCTGGCCTATTCTCATCTTTTATATTCATTGTTCTATCAAGATCAATAAAATGAAATCAAATTGCACACAAGTTAGAACACCACAAGATGCTAATGTATAATACAGCATTGAATGTATTCAACTTTAATTACAATTTACAACGAATCTGGTGGAGGACAAAGTTTATGTTGTCAATAACTGTACAAACTTCAAATAAACGTCATCAGTCACCATATATGTTTAATTAGCAAGCACACCAGCTAGAACACCACAAGATGCTAATGTTAATACAGAATATTGAATCAGGACACTAAAATACTTTTACATACTCGTGCAAACCAGCCTCAAGATTTTATAAAATGCAATTTTTTAATTAAATTATGTGGTTACAATAAAGATTTTTTTCTCCATTTTGTGCCATGCACTGAAACTCAACCAAAATAAGAATTCGATGGACAATATGTTGCAATTTTTTTTTTGCATTGTTTAATTTATTGAGCACAAAAACTCAAAAAATAAAATCGTTTTACATTTATTCAAATTAAAAAGATATATTTATTTTGAACAACTTGTAGCGACGCTACATGTGTTCATAAATATATTTTTATTTCTATTTTTACAAAATAATAAAAAAATCACTTCATGTGCTTGTAAGGTCTCACGTGGGGTTTCATTGAGACTCTAAAATACTTTTGGGCAATCGCGCAAACCGGCCTCAAGAATTTCTTTAGATGTTATTTTTTAAGTAAATCATGTGTTACAATAAGGATTATTTCTTTAATTTCACATCATTTGCCCAAACTAAGCGAAAATCCGATTTCGATGGATAATATGTTGCCCAAGCTCCTTTGCATTGTTGAATTTATTGAGCCCAAGAGCACCAAAAACAAAATTCTATTACATTTGTTAAAATTATTTTGAACAACTTTTAGCGACGACACATTCGTCGCTACAAGTGTTTCTAAATGTTTTTTTTATTTGACGAAATAAAAAAAAATCACTTTCGGTGTCGTAAGATCTTGCATGGGTTTTCATTGAGACTCTAAAATACTTTTGAAAAATTACGCAAACCAACCTCGAAAAATTCTAAGATACAATTTTTTAATTAAATCATGTGTAACAATAAGAAATTTTTCCTCAATTTCGCAAAATTCACCCAAATTAAGCGAAAACCTAATTTCAATGACTAATGTGCTGCAAAAGTTTTTTTATATTGTTTAATTCAATGAACCCAAGAGCCCCAACAAAAAATCATTTTACATTTGTTCAAATTTAAAAAACAATTTACAACCTGTGGCGACGATCAATTCGTCGCCACAGGTGTTCTTGAATTTTTTTTTAATTTTAATTTAATTTGACAATATAAAAAAAATCACTTTCGTTGTTCGTAAGGTCTCACGTGGAGTTTTATTGAGACTCTAAAAGACTTTCAAACACTCTCGCAAACCAGCTAGCTTCGAGATTTTATAAGATGCAAATTTTTTAATTAAATTATGTGTTACAAAAACGATTGTTTCCTCCATTTTGCGTCATTCACTGATATTAAGTGATAACCATAATTGGATGGACAATATGTTGTCAATTTGTTTTAACAAAATCCTTTTACATTTATTCAAATTAAAAAATAATAATTGTTTTGAACAACTTTCAGCGACGAATAGTGCGTCGCTATAGGTGTCGTAAATATTTTTTATTTCTATTTTATTTTCATTTCACAAAATAAAAAGAATCATGCCTGGTGCTCATTAGGTCTCGCATGAGATTTTATTGAGACTCTAAAATACTTTTTTGACAATCCCGCAAACCGGCCTTGAGAATTTCTAAGATTCTATTTTTTAATTAAATCATGTGTTACAATAAAAAAATTCCCCTTAATTTTACCCCTTTCACCCAAACTATGCAAAGGCACGATTTCAATGGTCAAAATGTTGCCAAAACTTTTTTGCATTGTTTAATTCATTGAGCCGAAAAATACCAAAAATTAAATCCCTTTAAATTTGCTCAAATTTTTTTTAAAAATTATTCTTTGTTAACTTAATTTCTCTCTTCATTGAAAATTCCTATTCTGAAGAGTCATTTCCGGGTCAATAAAATTGAAATGACTAGTTTCTCGGAAATCAAAATTTTAATAAATTCCATGCTTCTACTTGATAAATAATGTATGTTATACGACATAAATTTGTCATCAAATCACACAATTAAACCATGTAATAACCGACTTTGACTTGATGTTTGACGTCCAATTTGGTTATTATATATCTGAAGAGTTCAAAAATGGAACTCGTTTTCTAAAACCGACAAGAAATTAAAAAATAATAATAATATAAAAATATTGACAAATGCACTTGCAGCGACGGAATTTTCGTCGGCAAAAATTATGCTAACTTTATTTATCTCTCTCACTTAAAATGCTTAGTTTAAAAAGTCACTTCCAGGTCAATAAAATTAACACAACTAATTTCTCGATAATTTCTGAGCATCCACCTTTGATAAATATTGTATGCTATAACAAATAAATTTTTCATCGAATCACACAATTAAACCATGACTTTTCACTTGATGTTCGACGTCCACCAACTGTACAAACTTCAAATATACCTCGTTACCATATTTGTTTAATAAGCAAGCACGCAACAAGATGCTAATGTTAGTGAGTTAAGCTGGACATACCACTTTCAAATCTTTACACTGTTTATGCATCTATTTCAAGATTCATATACACAAGGTGGCCACACAAATTTCATGGGTTTGAGTGATCAATGGCCGTTTATGGAGCACATTCTCAAGTAATGAAAATACAGTCTTTTGCGTTGTTCAAGTTTTCCCCAGACCATTTCGCTTTTTGCTTGCAAAAATGCCTGAAAGCAAAGGCTTTGACACAAGGGAAGCAGGTCCATGCAGTGTTGTTAACAACTGGGGTTGACATGAACTTGTTATCTTTGAGTTCAAAGCTTGTAGGGATGTATGCTAGTTGTGGGGACGTGAGTTCTGCACGCCAGGTGTTTGATGAAATTCCCAAGCCAAACGTGTTTTCATTTAATTGGATGGCGTTCGCCTCGGCATTTAATGGGTGCTTTGAGGAAGCAATTGGGTACTTGTCCTTGATGCAAAAATTGGGAATTGTCGGGAATAAGTTCACTTTTCCGGTCATGCTTAAAGTTTGTGTTGGTTTGATGGATTTGAATAAGGGAAAGGAAGTTCATGCTGTGGTGTATAAGATTGGTTTTGAAAATGATGTTGCTTTGGCAAATGCCTTGATTGATATGTATTGCAAATGTGGAAACATGGGTTATGCTCATCATGTGTTCGATAGGATGCCCAACAGAGATGTTGCTTCTTGGACATCTATGATATGCAGGTATTGTAATGTAGGAAGGACTGATCAAGCGCTCCTGTTGTTTGAGAGGATGTGGTTGGATGGATTGGAACCAAATGATTTCACATGGAACGCAATGATAGCTGGGTATGCTCGGAGTGGAGATAGCAATCGAGCATATGCGCTACTATCTAGGATGACTAAAGGAGGATTGGTTCCAGATTTGGTTACATGGAATGCAATAATTTCAGGTTTTGCCCAAAGCCAAGAGGCATTTGAAGCAATTAAATTGTTCAAAGCTATGTTGGTGTCTGGAATTAAACCCAACCTTGTGACTATCACTGGATTGCTCCCAGCTTGTGGATTGCTTGGTTCAGTTGAAAGAGGGAGAGAAATTCATGGATTGATCTACAGGATGGGCTTTGACATAAATGTCTTTGTTGCTAGTGCTCTTATCGATATGTACTCGAAATGTGGGAGTCTGAGAAATGCTAGAAGTGTATTTGACTGGACTCCTGTAAATAATGTTGCGTCATGGAATGCAATGATTGGATGTTATGGTAAGCATGGTATGGTTGATTCCGCAGTAGAGCTTTTTGAAAGAATGCAAGGGGAAGGAGTTCAGGCTAATGAAGTGACTTTGATTTGTGTACTTTCTGCATGCAGCCATAGTGGTTCTGTAGAGAAGGGTTTAGAGATATTCAGGTCCATGAAAGAAAGCCATGGAATTGAGGCAAGTAAAGAGCATTATGGTTGTGTAGTCGATCTCTTGTGCCGTTCAGGGAAGATGGTAGAAGCTTACGAATTTGTGAAGTCCATGCCTATAGAAGTCACTGAATCCATTATTGGAGCTTTCTTCAATGGGTGTAAAGTCTATGGAAGAAGAGATCTTGCTAAAATGATGGGTGAAGATATTCTGAAAATGGAGTTAAGGAGACCTGGAGGTTTCGTAACGCTTTCAAATATCTATGCTGCTGATGGAGAATGGGAAGAGGTTGAGTATGTAAGGAAGGTGATGAAGCAGAGGAAGGTCCTTAAGAAACCTGGATGTAGTTGGATCGATTAAAGGTGTATGTCTATGGTCTGCTTCATAATAAGATAAAATCAGCTTAGTAACTTCTAGTTTCTCCTCTGTTTGCACACTTCTCCAGTACAGCTTAATTGAGATTCCAAAATTTTGTGTATATAAGCCATTTGACTTTCAATAGACTATGACATTTAGGTCATATAATGGAAAGATCGAATGTTTGAAAACTGATAACAAACTTCAGAAGTTCATATAAGTATTTTCTGTGCTCTGATTCCGTAATGGGCATAAATACTTTTCTGGCAAAAATATTAGAGATTCATAATCTGAATGCTTGTTGATTTTATTGATGCCCTTCCTTTTATTACGTTCTCTTTTGTATTTTTTGTAAATGCAGGTTAACAACCCCACATGGTGGTACTACATTTTTTCTATCTTTCCTTCCTTTAATTTCTTTTTCCCTTCAAACTCCCCAGAATATATTTTGATGGTGAATTATAACCTTTCAGTCACTAATGTTTCAAAACAAGTTGGGCAACATATACTAATTATCTATTTTTCAATGCTGAAGTGCAACTTTCTCTTTGTTCATAAATTCACCACCCCTGCCCGCTCTTACAAAAGATAGTCCATTCAAATACTCTTGAAGCATGGAATAAGTTATTAGTAAACTTGTTCATAAGCAAATGAGCGGTTTTTAACTTCTTGCTAGGCCCAAGTATGCCTTTGAGTGTATATCTTCAATTCTTCATACTTGATACTTTCTCATGACACTGAACTTGCATTTTTAGTCAATCTATCTTAGCTTTTTCTAATTTGATCATTCATGTTTTGTTCTGTCCATTGGAGTTACATGCCTTCCTTAAGTCTTGGTACTTTGATTAAAGTGCAATTAGGAATGACTTTGTTCAAGAGTTGTGTATGAAGAAAGCCTCAAAAGCCAAGAACGGAATGGACTAAGCAGTTAGCACAGCTAGGAAAGTAAAGGGTCATAACCTAACCCTTGAAAAGAGTCCTAAATTCACCCACTCTTCCAATAATTGCATGGCTTAAAGACACAAGCTTGAAGTAGAAGAAACCATGCCCTGGATACTGTGGTTGTTGTCCATGTACTGGAGGGTCATGGGGGCCTCCTTGGACCACTTAATGTGCCCCCACGCGTTATTTTGTTTTTTTTTTTTCTCAAGTCCCACATGCATCAAATGTTCAAAGTTTATGTGGGAAGGATGATATGATATTGGATTTTTGTTGCTAGCAAGTCTATCCCATTGTGTAGACATATGGATGCATGTGAGACTTACCAATAAAAATTTCTGTTCTACATCCTAATGAAGCACCCAATCTGTGTTTGGGTAGATTGGAAACCCCCCACTATTTACTCTCTCATTTGCACCCACTTTTCTGAGCGAGGATGAAGGCATGAAGCACCCCATTTCAGTGAAGGTTTGAGTTGTTGCACTCTATTTAGGGCTTTCAACCTTCTTTGGAAAACCCTAAACAGGAAACACAAGGATTATTATTGTATTAGTGTTTTTTTTTTCTTCTTGTCATTGTTATGCAAAACGTGGTGTTCTTATCTAGACTTTGGACAAAATTGAACTAAAGGGGAGTGTTATAGATGCAGTAGGCTGTCCTCCATTAATATTTTCCATCAATTAGGCTCTTTTTCTCGGTTGGCTTTATCATAGTCAAGTTAATTAGTTGAGATTAAACTAATGTAAACAATCAAGCCAAGAAAGGTACGTTCTTACTAGAGAATTTTCTACCATACTAATCAGAATGACAAAAAAAAGAGTCCCTGAGGCTGTAGTGCAGGAGTTTTTTTTTTGTTTACCAACGTACTCGTTTGTTTTTACCATTTTAATCATTTGGGTTATGAAAGAAGGATGATATTCTATGAAATTTTGCAAGGTATTATAGCTTTGATCCAGTTATGTCGGCCAATTAAGTGTCATCATCTCTAGGTCACAGAAGTTTCATAAAGGGAGAGTATATGGGGTACTATGCCTTAAATGGTCAAGTTGTTGTGCCCTTTAAAAATGGACCTTTTGGGTACATCCTTACCGTTGTTATCCCTTCTTTTTTGGATGGAACTTCCATTGAGCCTCCCAGGCCTAGTAAAATTTGCCTTGAAATAAGAAAGAAAAACGGCTATCGAAGACGAAGTTGAAGGCTTAGAATTAGGGATAATGGCTTTGGCAAATTTAGTCGAGCAGATAAGATTTGTTACAATATGGCCACCTCTCTAGTGGCTAAAAAGGAGCAAAGGTCTATGGAATCCATTGATCTATTTCAAAGCTAGCACAAGAGCAAACAAAGCAAAAAAGCCAACTCCTTTTTTTTCTTTTTGGGTTTATTAGGGGTGTAAAAATTTGCTTTTAAAATAAACGAAAAAAAAATAGACGGAAACTTCAAAGTAACTAATATGACTTACAAATAAAATATTATCGTGAAAAATTTTATATACTCTAAACTTTTATTATACTACTATTCCTTCTTTATTATCTATTTGAATAGTTCTCGACTCGAAGTCTCATACTATTATAGTTTCATTTCAAACAAATGAAACTTGAGTTGTTTTCGGAGGCAAAAATGAAATTAAAAAAAAGAGAGGTGGACAATAATAATTTAATGAATGACAACTCTTAGCTCATCAAAGATTACTTGCTAATTGAAAATAAAAAACAAATTGATGGTTTTAGTTGGGTTACACTCATGGAGACAGAAAGCAATCTTAAACACCTTCTTGTTGACATTTTAACTAGCGTGAACTGTAAAGCACACAGATTAACAGACAATACCATAAACTACGTCATTTTTACCAGTGATGCCAAGTATACGACTTTTCAACCTAGTTTTAACAAGCCAAAATTACCAAAGGGACCTTGGTTTCTTGAACTTCTTACACATTCAAACCTACAATACACACATCACAGTTTAGTAGTTTACAGAGTCGCAGACTACAGAGCCAATCAACAAATATCTCTTAAACGCTTCTCTGCTCTCTCTCTCTCTCTCTTCGTGTTTCAGTTTGGGCCAGTTTGCTGTGCCTCACATGCCAATCCTTAATCTCTTCGAATCTCAAAGTTTGTTGATCTGGGTACCCAATATTTCTTCTCCTTCAGATCATAGTTTTTAATGGTAAAAATCTTTCATTTTCTTTTATAGCTCTAACTGTACAAATCTACTGACTGAGAGGAAAACCCACATCGTCTCTCTGGTCATTTCTGAGTCTACTATGACTACTTTAACGGATTCAAAGTGTTGGGTTTCTTGTTGAAGATGCAACAAACACTTTTTTTTTCATATAAGGTCAGTGTCATATCTCTCTTTTCATCTTTCTTTGTATTTTGTGAGTTGGAATATGCGGTTTTGTTGTCTATTTTATCACTTTCTGTTTGTGATGTTCATGGGATTTGGAGGTTCAAGCTAATTGTGATTGTCATATCAAGTTCATCATGTATGTTATTCATGCTGTTTATGTCTGATGGATCTTGCTTGTATGAGTTTTTGGAGATTTTGTGTTGTTTTGGAAGTTCAATCTTTCTGTTTCTGTTGGGATTTCTAGTTATGTGATTTCCAGGTAGTAAAGTTTTGTACTTCCATTAGACCTGTTTCCCAAGTCCGAGTCTTTGTGGCTTTTTCCAGATAATAAAATTTCTCTCTATGATTAGTTGTGATGTGTTTTCAACTTTCGAGAGTAAACCCATATGGATTTCAACTTTATTGGGTGAAAAGTCTGAATATTTGTATTGATAGTTCATATCCATTTACAGGCATGCAAGATTTGCATAGACAGTGCTACAAATTTCAAATGTTTGGTTTAAGTTATTCATAGTTCATCTCTTGAATCGGTTTCCTTGCATGCAAGATCGCATGTAGTTTGAAACAATCTTGAAGTGCTTGGCTGAAATCACAGCACTGTTACTCATATTGGGGGTTTTTGACATGTAGCTTTCCTTGTGCCAATTTGCTCTCCGTATAAAAAACTAACAAGTCTCACTGTCTTTTGAAAGTCCAATCAATAGGATAAAGTGACCTAGAGTGATTTTCCTTAACTTTGCGAGAATGAAAGTACTGCTTAATATGCTTTATCTTCAGTTCTTGAGCGCTTGTTCTGATAGCTTTAGTTGATATACTGAAGGAAAACGAAACATAATCAATTTTGAATTCTCAAACGTTTTTGCATGTGAGAACTGAATTTCAGTTGTCTTTATATTTCATAGTTCATTGCTTGTAGGAAGTAGGGGACTTTTTGCTAGTAGCCACTTAATCTGGTCATTTGAATGAGAATTGATTTGAACTGCAGCCCATTGGTCCTTTTATATCTATCCCCAAACTTTGTAGCCATTTTTGTAGGTTGGTAAGCTACTTATGAATCAGTAACAGGACCTCTTGTTTAATATTGCATCAAGTTGTATTGTTTACTGAATATTAGTGGGAAATGGGAATTTCCTTTTTAATTTCAAGTGACAGCTATATATGTGAAGATCACATCTTTTGTGTGTTTTCTTTGTAGCAGAAACCTGTTATTGCATGAACTTTTCTTCTGTGGAATTTTGAGATTATGGGGAGAGGTAGAGGAAAGGGAAAGAGGTTAACTGTTACCAATCATGATGATCCTGGAAGTGGTGAAGAAGAGAAAATACCTGCACAAAAGAGAAGGGGAAGACCTCTAAAGCCTTTGAAGGATGAAATTGATGAAGAAGAAGTAGAAAAAGTAGAAGCAGAAGACAGTGAGAATATGAAGGCTGGTATCTTGAACAAGGAGATTAAAAGCCCCTCTGCAGCAGAGAATGGAAAGAAGAGGAAGCGGTACTCACAGGCCAAGGAGAAGTCAGATTCAGTGAAGGAGGAAAACGGTAATGGAACACGATCAAGTACAGATGACTCAACTAAATCTAATGGATTTCGGCATAATGGGAGCAGGCGGAAAAGTAAGCCCCGTCGAGCTGCTGAAGCTGGGGTTGAATGCAAGTGAGAGTGTGGTTACGTATTGCGCTGGTTTCTTGTTTTCCACATTGCCAGAGCAATCACGGGACAGGAAGTGAGACCTAGTAAATCTCTAGTTTTTTCTTCTTTTTCTGGTTAATTGTTCTTTCTTTGGTAATTTCGTATCCTAATTCGTTTTTGATTTATTTGTGAAATTCGGAATGCATTCTGGTGGACAGTTTTCCCTAGTGCTCTGATATTTTCAATTTTGACTATTTGATTCTTTGTCTTGTATAATTTGCAGAACATATTTAAGCAGTTACTGTCTCTCGGATTGTTTGCTGTCTTGTTTGCTATTATTTAGATAACTGTTAGGGTATTCATTATCTTCTGTATGAGTAACAGTTCTAAGCAAATCAGGCACCGATACCATGCTGAGAGTAGAGTGGTTAGGGTTTAATGTGATGTAGTATTATTCTCCAATTGGAGGTTCTTATAGCTGTAAAGAATATACACAATATGGATGTGGCATATGTTAGAAATCTAGAATATTTAAAACTTGCTAATTACAGAAGTATTCCTCAATTACATCAGCTACTCCAGCATATTCACCTTTTCCCCATAGATAAAATTATCTTTGCCTCTCTCTGGCAACTTGTTCAAGGCATTTTTGAAAGGTAGTTCATCTTCTCCTTATCTAATTTGCTTTAATAGTTTCATTTTCTAGTCTTGTATAATTGATTTTTTTGTATTGTTGAATTGACAACTGAACCCTTGCAATATCACAGTCCTTTTTCGCTTCATTGCTCATTTGTGCTTGTATCAATGACTGTTTTGTCTGTCTCCAAACTTGACACCTCAAAGACATGAATGCGTGAAATGGTGCGTGCGCACACACACATATTCTACTTGTGTTATGTATAATTGATTTAGCTAGGTGAAAGAATTTAAGCTTACTTTAAAGAAAATTGTATGTTCGGAATATTGAAACCTTATGTACTTCTTGGGAGGCTTCACAGAATTAACAACTGACATGCTTTCTATACATGCTAGCTTGAGAAACTTCGTCTAGATAGCTGTATTACCCTGTCCTGTTGTGTTAACTTTTGATAAAAATGTTTACTAGAGGCCTCCATTTCAACAGAAATATGAGAAAAATGATTAGATAGGTTGACTGGGTCTTTACTGGAAATTTTATTCTATGAAGAGTCTCAAACAAGAAAAGTGTTTATTTACCATAAAAGAAAACTTGATTCACTTCTTTAAAGGTTCAACAGAAGCATAGAGGGAATAGGCATCTTGGGGAGCCTTGGGGGACACTTTCTTCTTTCTTCTCCCTCCCTCCGAAGTCACATTCACTAAATGTAGTGGTTCATGCAGGGCTCTAGACCTCTAGTTCTCTATGATATTGCTATTATGTTTACTGGTTATGCTTTAAAGAGTACATGATCGATCACATTGTACTTTAATATTTTAATTTCTATCTAAAGTTTTTTGCAACCCTATTTCAAAATTTACTGTTTTGTTTTCTATATATGTTTATGTATTTTTATGTTCTTGAAGCTAAAATTGGTGGAAAAGGTTCGAGTGCATAATCAAGTGAAGTCAAGGTTGAATTTAGACTTTGTTTCAGCTTAGCAAATTTCAGGTTGTGTTTGGACCTGTGTTCAGAGTCACATTAACACTTGTTTCTGTAATTTTTCTGTAGAAGTAATACTTGTTTGTTGGTAGAATTTTTTTGGTTTGTATTGGTGTTTAAGCTACCTTAAAAATCTAGAATGATAATGGTTTATTGTGCTAGTATTCAGTAACAAAGGCACAACATTGCATCAATACTAAATATGTCTTGATCTCATGAGAATGAAGATGCTTTAGGCCTCGAGGGCTGCCTAACCCCAAGTATTAACATTCAATCATGAATAGGATTTGGGTTGTTTTGGCTGATATGATGCATGCTTGGTTTTTGTGGCAAATGATTTAGGGTGTGTATGAATGTTACTTGGAGACCAAATGGTTATTTTCAGAATATCAAATTGGTGGTGTCAAGTGTCTATCATGGCTACTATGTCCAGGAGAGGTAAATAAGCGCTCCAATAGAGAATTTGTATGGCTTCTCTGTACTTGCACCGGCGATGTACTCATGATTTTTGCTCCTGTGATTTATAGCTTTGCAAATGGATGAGAAATCAGACTAGCCTTGGCCCTGGATACCCATCTGAAGTGGGTTCATACGAGTAGATTGGCATTGTTTTTATTTTTTTGGGCAACTGACAACTTTCATAGAAGGCAAAAGCCAAAGAAACACCAAATAGAAGTCCGAAGGACAACTAAAGGAAATACGGATCCAACTATTCAAAGTGGAGACTAAAGGAAACTGAAGCAAAACAGCTAAAAATAAAGAACAGCAGAAGGAAATAAGCAAAAGCTAAAGTCGGCAGAAGCTTCGGAGAAGACCCGACTTGGGGCACCCGAAGGTGCATTCAACCAGGATCCCAAGGCGGAGGGCAAGGCAAGCCGTCACGAGACAAAATATGAACCAGGGAAATTGACATTGTTGAAAACATGCAAAAACCAGGACTCTTATATCAGAAGAGGATTCATACGGATATATTGATATTGTTGAAAACATGAACAACAAAAAAAACAAAACCCGGACTCTTAAATCACTGCAGATTGAAATTTCTGGTATAAAAATGAAGAGAAAGGAGAACACTCGAAACAAGTTTGGTTATTGCTGAAGACTGCAGTGCTGCATTTTTTAGAAGAGAAATTTTTTGCCAGTCGTTGAGTTTACACTTTACACGAACTCTTAAATGGGGCTATTTGAGATGCCTATTCAAGCAATCAAGTTGAGTCTCACCGTCTGTGGAAAATGAAAACCAGTTATTTATTCAAGCAGTTTAGGATTGACTATTACATTTATTTGGTTGCTTTGAATAATCAAAATGTTAATTTTATACTTAGTGGTCTATACCAATCAGTTTAATCAAGACAATCATGTTTTCCTTCGCTCACTCTTTTTAAGTTTTTATGGTTTCTCACTCTTCTGGAGTAGAGTATGATAAGTCAGCATAACGTGTGTAGACGTAGACTTACTCGGACAAATATCATTTCAGTGGGCTTTTGTCATTTCCTCCATAGATTCTCTGCTATTTACTTCACTTTGTTATCGTTAATATAAATTGCTCATCGACTTCAGCAGTTCAACAGCCAGTTCTGTAATTATTCAGATTTTATAAACAGTGCTAGTTAAAAATCTTGTCCATACATATTGAGCAGGAGTAAGAATATGTATTGGAATATTCGATTTGAGCACTATACAATCAAATTATTTCTTTTTCTTTTTTAGAGGTGATGTAACATTTTATTCACATCAAATATATGATACATGATATAAGTATTGGAGAATAAAAAATGACAATTTACAGCCTAATATAAAAGTCGACAAACAAAAACACATTTCTTCTAACTAGGTGCGCTACTTGCAATTTTAATAAAAAATACATTATTATAACCAAAAACAATAAAAAAAATGTTCTAAATGGCCTAGAAGTCGTGATCAATCTTGAACACAATATAAGTTCTAATCTAAGTAAGATTGAAAATTAAACTAGCTAGGTTTTTTTTCTGGACAAATGTAGACTAGGGCTACTAGGCTAGCTAGTGGACTCGGTCTAGGCTTGGCCTCTAAATTTATGGAAGTTTGAAAGCTACGACTATATAAGACAATCAACACGCTATAAACGATTACATTCATTTTATATTTGCAATAATTGATCAAAAATCAGTCCAACATAAAATCTGATCTTAACTTTTCTATTGGGACTTGGGAATGGGAGTATATTAAAGAGCCAAAAATAGAAGGTCATTTTATGTTCATTCAACAGTGCATTGAGGCTTTGACACTATAAATTTTGTAGTAGTGGACTGGTTTCATACATTGGTAAATCAATTTAATTACCACTTCATATAGTTAGTTTACATTTACATGAAATCAGTATACACTAATATATATATTGATGCATTAGGGAAGCTCCGGAATTTTATGGCAAATTAACTTCATTTTACTACCCTTGTTATGTGCTTTTATCACATAAAACTCAATATGCTTAATTTCAATTTAGACAGCTTAATAGTTAATACCCCATTTACGTATAAATTCCGAAATCTTTCAGTGTTATCCATTGCTAGACTTTTATGTCTAAATTTTGTTAAATGATCGATGACATGGTAACTGACAAAAAATATCTAGGACTCATCTTGGGCGAAAAAGACTTGGCAACACCTACCGATATTATACTAAGTTTTTTTCCTTTCTATTTGGACAAATCCTATAGTATCGAATGAGTTTCACAATTCCCAAATATTCCCATACAAGACTTTCTAATAATTGGTCAACTCTTCTTGTTTAGTAAACATATATATTAAAACCTTGGTATGCCAAACATGGCTAGTTAATAATAAAGTGCTTTATCCCTAATGACTTGTTTAACTCGATCTGCTGGTCTCTTTCAAGTTTAAACACGTATTGCACTTGAAAGAAGACTTTGAACTTTGAACTAAGAATGATGCCGAATTGATATATGTATATATATCTACTACTTGAACAAGTCTTTGGTGTGGAAAAATTCATTCTATAGCGTCGAATTCCTATGCCCTAAAAGAAAAAAGACAAATTATTATAATGAAGATGTAGAACATAGGGAATGATTTTGGACTTATAATTCGAATAAACGTGTACAATTCTTATACGTAAAGGGCAATTTTCTTTTCTTTGAAAATTCAATCAAGGAGCTCAAGATCATTTTCTTTCTTTGAGCTCAAAATGGCGCCCTCAGAAATGGACATCTCCTCAACAATTCTATATATTAATATATATATATATCACTCGTACAATTTTTTGGTGGATCTGGAACAATAAAATATCAAGTGGCGCATGCAAATTTCCCGTTTTAATTCCATTTGTGTCCCGATGGAGACCCTAATTGGATTATTTGCAATCCTCTATGTCTCTATTCTATAGCTTATTCGTATGTACGTAGATCCAAAGACTTATAGGTGTAAGAAGGAGCTAGTAGGTAGCAATAGATGAAGTGTGTGTTGCAGCCACTTATTTTATTTTCATTTTAGGATAAGAAGATTTTTCTTTTTTGGATACAAGTATAAGAAGATTTTATCGATTAATGATGATTGTGATCTGAGGGGGACATAATATTTTGACCTCGGATACACTTATATGTGAAGGAGTTGTCGTAAATTTGCATCACATCTCGTGTGTTTGAGTAATTTTCAAGAATTATAAGTCTACAAAATATGAGATTACTTAAAAGTCACATTTGGTTCTTTGGATTTTGGGCTTTGGAAAAAAAAAATTTAATCTTTTCTTATGTTTGGTAACCACAATGATTGAAACAAGTTTCCATCAAGAAGGAAAAAAGTGGAGAAAAATGAATCATTTCAAACCTCAAGATATTCATTTTCCCTCATTATTTCTTGTATTAATTACGAAATATAACTTTAAAAAAAATTTTTTAAAACCTAAAAAAAAAAAAAAAAAAAAAAAAAATATAAATAAAAAAAATAAATTTTACCACAACTATACCAATAAAAAATATAATTACTATTATTTTTTGAAATGCCGAAAAAGAAAGTAAAAAAAAAAAAAAAAAAATTTTGAACCCCCCCCGCCCCCCCGATTTCGGGCTGAACATGGGGTATTGTTTTGGCTTGGGCTAGAACACCACCGGGAACAGAACCCACTTCATATGATGTTAAGTTCAATGCATTACTCTTTAACCTTCAAATTCATCTAACCACACTCTTAACCTTCAAATTCATCTAATGCTTATGATTAAATAAAATTAATATACTATATCCGACTTAAAATTACAAAATGTTAAAAAAAAACCCCATATATACTATCAAAGTGCTAAATCCTAAATTTTTAAACCCTAAACTTCAAACCTCAAATCTAGGTGTTGGGTTTGGGGTTAGAGTTAGGGTGGGTTTAGGGTTTAAGGGTCAGAGTTTAGGGTTTAGAGGTTAGGTTTTATGGTTTGGCGTGTAGTATTTAGGGTATAGGGTTTTAGATTTTGGTAAATATTTGTATTTTTTTTTACAATTTAATGGATTTTAAATTAGATATAATTAATATTTTATAATATATAATAATTTTGATCTAATTCAAGTCCTTAGATGAATCTAAGGGTTTAGAGTGTGGTTAACTTCATAATATGAACCTAATATGTTAGTTTTAGAGCGCTACACTATGTTACCAAACGGGTAAAAACCCAATATAGTACCCAATCTATTGCGAAAAACCATTTTTGGTACCTACAAATTTTTGTTACCCAAAATGGTACCTAAACTATTGTACATTTACCCAAAATGGTACCTCCGTAACCCAAAATGGTACCTGAACTATTGAGTTATTACCCAAAATGGTACCTGAACTATTGGCCATTACCCAAAATGGTACCTGACTCAACTACGGAGGTACCATTTTGGGTAATTGTACAATAGTTCAGGTACCATTTTGGGTAAAAAAAATTTATAGGTACCAAAAAATACATTTATCCATAGTTTGGGTACTATATTGGGTTTTTACCCGTTACCAAACACTTGAATGAAAATTCATGAGATTTTATTTTTTCATGCCCATTGGAGAGATAAAAGAGTTGATTTCATTTTCGTGAACCAAACGAGGAACTCATTTTTAGCTATCCCTAAAAAAAGATCTACAATTTTTTTAAAGGAACAAAAATAATTGGTCCCCTTGATGTGTATTTAATGAACTGTCTGAAGTATTAAGGCCTTGGAAAGGAAACTCAATCATTTCTTGTGTTTAGAATGCAAAAGAAAATGAAATATTTTCCTAAAGGAAGGGAAAATAGGGGGGAATTGGTTCATTCCAATTCCATACTTCAAGGGAATCAATTTTCCTACTTACTCTCATGCATGTATTGCACTAATTTAATATTAATTACATTATTTTTATAACTAAAATAACTATTTATAAAATTATAAATATTAATTATTTTTCTTAGTGTTGTCAAACACTTGAAATGAAAACTAACATGAATTTAAGTTTCTCATACCTATAGAAAGAGGAAGGAATTGATTTCATTTCATTTACTTTGTGTGAACTAAAAGAGGTCTAAAATTAATAGAATCATAATCATACAATTGTATTTAAAGATGCATGTGTCCCCAATTTGGCCAAAAACAAAAAACAAAAGATGTGACCCCATTGTGCATAAGGTGTTTTTTTTGTCTTTATTTTATTAGCCGACACTTCATAATTGTTGGTAAAAGTCTTATCTGAAGGATAGCTAGTCTTATTTAATTAATATTTATATTTATCTATGTCTACAATTAATTAATTAATTGAGAAAAACTTTTGTACCTAAATTATCACTAAATATAATTTTTGGTACTTGAACTTTCATAAAGAAATCTGGTGGTACCTAAACTATTAATCCATTTGTCATTATAGTATATGCCGTTAAATATTTCGTTAAGTGCTCATGTGACATGAGTAAAACAATCATTTTATTTTTAAAATAAATTATACAAAAAAAAAATTTAGATAATTTATTCACAATTCAAGACTAAAAATGATAATTTTTATTTTATTTTTATAATATAATTTGTTACCAATTTTTATGTTTTTAATATAATTTATTACCATGTAGGTGGTTTTATTATTAATTAAAAAATAAAAATAAACTATATTCAAAAAAATAATTTAAATTTTTATTATATTAAAAAATAATGATAATTTATTTTGATTTTAAAATTTAATAATACAACCACCTATATGGCATCTTTAATCTTAAATATTTGAGAATAAAAATAATTTTTATTTACTCATCTCTACTACCTCTATATAAACGCCATTGACAGAACCAATCTAATCAAATAAATCACCAAAGACCAAGTTATGGCAATGCAAGCATCTTCATTACTGGGCATAGTGCTTCTACTACTTGCAAGCTTTACACTCAGAAGTAGTAAAGCTCTTACACCCAGCACTCCTTTATATGACACTTCTTTCCTCAACAGGAGTAGTTTCCCAGCAGGTTTCATATTTGGAACAGCTTCAGCGTCTTACCAGGTGAGAACTCCAGCTCGATCGGGGTTAGAAATGGTCAAGCGGTTAACTACCGTTTAATTTGTGCTTTCATATATATTGTCATCATCATGTTCATATATTTTGTCTGAATGATATTATTGATATAAAATTTCAGTATGAAGGTGCTGCTAAAGAAGGTGGTAGAGGACCAAGCATATGGGATACCTACACTCACGAACATCCAGGTACGTACATATATATGTTCTTCTTCCTCTACTCCATCTGTTCAGTTCTTTGTCGTTAGAGACGGGCGGAGCCAGATCGAAATTTATCGTTTGGATATTTCAATGATAGGAACAGGCAATTTGATCTACGATTTCATGTGTTTGGCCAATATATATATAGTATTACAATTTACAAGTCTATAAGGAAATTTTTCTGAGCAAAAGTATATCAGGAATTTTAGCAGACAACCAATGGGAAGCTAACATGTATGGAGAGCTAGTTTTCAAAATCTTAAGGGGGGCCATGGCCATCCCTAGCCCAAACGTACGTGGCTCGGCCACTAACTAGCTTAGAGAGGCCGATTAAAAGAAAGAGCTAGATATTCGAACTCTGACCTTGAATGTAGAGTGAATGCTCGCATAGTCGCATTACTGCCTAACTGTTGAAGCTAGCTAGCTCTGGTTTTTTCTGTACAATATATTAATTTCTAATCACTCATGAGTCATGACAAGACAAAAGATTGTGGCCAAGGGAAAAGCTACTTCATTTCAAACCTTCAAAGGACTGTAATCTTTCATTGACAAAAAAAATAGGGACTGTAATCTTTTCTTTTTTCCTTTATGATCAACATTTTCTATCTGTCGACTGTCATTTTCTTCCCTCGTCTTTGTCCAAATCATATTTACAAATTCAACTGTTGTCCTTTTGCTCGGCATAGTCAATATAAACCCTTTTCCTCATAGAAAATAATTATTGAATTTATGTCCTTTTTTATTTCAATGTCTAGATAGAAGCCAAAAATAATTGTGGCCATGCCAGTTCATGAAAATAAATTGCTGACTTAGAATTAGGTGTGCCATTAAATTGAGAGGTTGAATTAGGATTGGAGAAAATATTTAATTATCAATTTATCATTAAGCATATATAACCAAGTCTACCATTTAATTTAAGTCTACTATTCACACCGATGGAACGAACATAGCCAAGATATGGGTTTGTTGGGTATGCCTTTCATTACCCTTACTTGCAAATTAATAAATCCAATAAATTAAAATATAAAGAATTACTATTTGATCAATTAATTATAGCTTACTTCCACTAAGAAAAATCTCACTCTGTTTTTCTCATTTATATTAATAAAGCCAAAACTTGAGTTGTAGTTAAATTTTTGAAAACTCAAAATTGGTCAATTTTAAGTTATATTAGCTAATAAACAAACTTAAATATACTAAGGTTAAACAAGGAGATAGCATAAATAAACTTAAATATGAGGACCTATACCAACTTGCTCACTTGACTATTTTTCAATTTTTTATTTATTCTTTTATTTTTTTAATATTATTTGATTTCGAAAATATTATAAATTTATAATAAAATAAAAAACAAGTAATATGAAAAAATAAATAATTGAGAATATTTTTTGCACACACAAGCGTCACCTTTTACTAGTTAGTCATTATGCTAAATGTCAAACTCATGACTAAAAAAAGGGGGCAACAGACAAGATCCTAATTCGTGGTTCTTTGACCCCAACAGCCCCATTTTTTGGTGGGAATTATTACATGAATTATATTGATGCACAAAGCCACAAAGTCATTCTTTTTCTTCTTCCTTTTTCCTCTTAAAGGAAGGGCATCCTCCATTTTATGCTCTAAATAATTAATTAATATGTTCTGTGGTTCAATCGCAGAAAGGATCACGGATGGCAGCAATGGAGATGTGGCAAATGATCAATATCACCGCTATAAGGTTTCATTAAGCAATATGTAGTACATTCTACATTTTTTGGAGTTTACTTTAGGACCCAATTAAAATGATATATTGATGATATTATATTAAGAGAAGAACATGGGTCATTGAAAATGAGATATAATTTCAGGTTTCTTTTGTTTTACTTAATTGTACGTAGGAAGATGTGGGGATTATGAAGAATATGAATTTGGATGCATATAGGTTCTCTATCTCATGGTCAAGATTGTTGCCAAGTAAGTTGATCAAATCCACTATTTGTGAACAAGATTTTCTTATTATTTCTTGTGTTTAAAGTAACATGCATTGCTCCTTTTCTCCATGATGAGACTACACTACTTAATTTGGGTCCTATTGTTCACCTTTTTTTTTTTTGCGCGTGTGTATCTAAGTTATTTTCTATATTTTTTTTAATTTTTGGTTTTATTTTTTATTTTTTATGAGCAATATTGTTTTTGGGTTCTAATTACTATATCTGAATTTGTAGATGGAAAGTTAAGTGGGGGAGTGAACAAGGAAGGAATCAAGTACTACAACAATCTCATCAATGAACTCCTACGCAATGGTCATACAACTTACTCTGAATTACAGATTTACATCTATAAACTATCCACCTTAACTACATCATTTCATTAATCAATAACTTTTTGCTATTACTCATAATAATAATAATGCAGGTCTGAAGCCATTTGTCACAATCTTTCACTGGGATCTTCCCCAAACTTTAGAAGACGAATATGGCGGTTTCTTAAGCCCTCAGATTGTGTAAGTGAAAAACTTTTATCCTATATATAAATGCTGAGCACTTAGTTATCAAATACTACTATGACCTATGTGCTTTGAAAGAAGCTCATGTATGTCATTGATTTTTAAGTTTCCAAAATTAACATTTTATGCATGTATGTATAATTGTATATACAGCAACCATTTTCAGGATTATGCAGAGCTTTGTTACAAGGAATTTGGTGATCGGGTAAAGCACTGGATCACGTTGAATGAGCCATGGACATATAGTAACGGTGGTTATGCAACCGGAACATTGGCACCAGGACGATGTTCGGCTTGGCAGCAGCTAAACTGCACCGGCGGGGATTCTGGTACTGAACCCTATTTGGTGGCACACCACCTACTCCTTTCTCATGCAGCTGCTGTAAAGTTATACAAGCAAAAATATCAGGTCATGGCTGGGTCTTGTTAATTTTTTTTTCTCAAGTTCAAAGATATGGTATTAGTGTGGTTCTAATTAATTAACCAAAATAAATGTTGAAAATGTGCAGGCATCTCAAAAAGGAGTTATAGGAGTAACCTTAGTGTCTCACTGGTTCCTTCCAATTTCAGGGGCAAAGCACCACAAAAATGCTGCCTTACGATCTGTGGATTTTATGTTTGGATGGTATCGCTCAATTCAATTCTCTCTTATTATCTTCAATTCACTTATCGTTGCTAAAAAAGTAAACATTTGCTTGTAGTATAAGAAAATGTTCTATTGCATGTACGTGCACCCGATAGCTGACACATTATGTTCTTGTAGGTTTATGGATCCATTGACTAATGGAGACTATCCGCACAGCATGCGATCTTTGGTCGGAAACCGATTACCCAAATTCACAAAAGAACAATCCAAGTTGCTAATCGGATCATTTGATTTTCTTGGACTAAATTACTATACGACTTACTATGCAAGCTATGCACCTCAGAACAATTCTGTAAAAGCAAGCTACTTGACAGACCCTCGTGCTACTCAATCAAGTCAGTTTACAAATCCATTTCAAAGCTTAGTGCTAGAGCTAGTAATTATAAAGTTAATTTCTTTTACTAGTTAGATTTTGATGATATATGATATTCATGTATCTATGTTGTTACAGCTGAGCTTAATGGCGTCCCAATTGGTCCACAGGTAAGCATCAAGTTAATTTTGTGTCTTTTGTTTTTTTACTTGTTCTCTTGTCACATATCCTAAAGTAACTCTTGATTAAAAATATCTATAATTATATTCAGGCTGCTTCAGCATGGCTATTTGTTTATCCAAGAGGAATTAGAGAGCTTTTGCTCTACACAAAGACAAAGTATAATGATCCACTCATTTACATTACTGAGAATGGTAAATTATTAATTTTTAAGCCATAATATTTACAGTAATTGCTAAGTATTATAGCTCCAATACATTTAACTACAAAACCTATAACATGTACATTACATGAATAATAATGCAGGGATTGATGAGTTCAATGATCCCAAATTAACACTTGAGGAAGCCCTTTTTGACACTCAGAGAGTTGACTATTACTTTCGCCACCTATATTACCTTCAAAAGGCAATCAAGTAAGTGCATATATGGGTAATATGGTGTAATATATTAACCTTGTTAATTTTGGTTAATTATTATTAAACTTGCAACAAACTGGCATTAATTTGGTTAATATCAATTCCCTCTTTCCAATTTGTGCAGGGATGGTGTGAAAGTGAAGGGCTACTTTGCATGGTCATTGCTAGACAACTTTGAATGGGGTTCGGGTTACACAGTTCGGTTCGGTATCAACTATGTGGATTACAAAAATGAACAGAAAAGATATCCAAAACTCTCAGCACACTGGTTCAAAAACTTTCTCAAAAAGTATTGATTGAGCGTGAAGAAATCCAAGTGCTTGTAATTCATACTGTAGAGAAATGGGGATGAATAATAATTTCCTTGAATAATGTAGTGAAAGGCTACTTTGCATGGTCATTGCTAGAAAACTTCGAATGGAATTATGGTTACACGGTTCGATTTGGTATCAACTATGTGGATTATAAAAATGGAAACAAAAGATATCCAAAACTCTCAGCACATTGGTTCAAAAACTTCCTCAAGAATCGACGTACTAATCATGAATATATCTGACTGCTTGTAATTGATTATGTAGACATATATTAAGCAGATAATTCATAATTTCCTTGAATAATGTACTTGAGTTTTATTTTTATTTTTTTTTTGAGAAAAAAGTCAGATATCATTTATATCAGAAAGCCAGAACGGCACATACATTAATTTTTTAGGCCTTGCACTCGGGACCTGACAGCCAAGAACCTAGAAAACTAACAAGTACAATTCATTAAGTCATGTTCGCTCGTTTATTCAAAACGACCCTACAATGATGAAATACACCAAGCAAAACTACCCTAACTAGAGAGAATCCAACCGCCGAGCATGCATTTGTGGTACGATTCGAAACTCATAGACCAGTCTTCCTGACGATATACGTCATCAATGTAGGCCAAACCCAAATTACTAAGTAATAGGTGAGGGTGGCAAAACACCCTCCATGAAAATCTCAGCCATCGAAAAGACCCACACCATAGCAGACTCCCAATCAGGCCAAAAAGCCTCATTCAAAGCCCAACAAGAGCAAGCCCACACCAATGGCCCATACATGAACAATAGGCGCACGAAACCTATAGATCGGAAGACTAGATCTGGCGGCCTTCGTCTCCAACAATCCATGGTAGCAACACCATCTCCAGCACCCAACCGGCAAACAGACGAGCGCCATAGAGTACTACAACCGATAACCATGGCAAGAGAAACAATTTCATCCCCACCATGATCCAACGCTTGTGTGCAAGGAACCTTGAAAGAGAGAAACTTGATCTGGAAAGTGTAGACAACAGCCCATAATAGAACAACGCCACACCTCCAAAACTTCATCCCTTCTCACACCCGTGAGGGAGGAGAAGACTAGATTGGGTCGGAACCCACTGGATTAGGACGTTGAGAAGCCGTCGTCGCCGCTAGGGTGCGAGGGTTTTTACTTGAGTTTTATTTGTTTGTATGAACTATGAATAAATACAAATGTTAATTTGTTTTTTCTCTTTGGAAGAAAGAGGGGATTCAAATTTGGGTACTGTATGTTCCATTTCAGCTCTATTGCTTGTAATTGCCTGGTGTAATTTTCACCTTCTATTTCTTTATCTGTTGGTTTAGGTCTTCGTATTACTATTGTCCCTCCCCCCCCTCTCCGCCCCCTTTTTTTTTTTTTGGAAAAATAGTATCTAGATCCTTGAAATCCATACATGTTTGAACCAAAATAGTTAGTAATGGACTAATGGCCCAGTGGGGTAGGAGTGCCAAGTTGTTATTCATCTTGATGTTGTTATGAGGCAAACTTCCAAACCAATATAAGTATATACTATATAGGGTTTAGCTGTAGTAAGTATATACTTTTTTTCCCTAAGTATATAGCTGTAGCTAGTAAGTGTTAAGGGTATTTTAGAGATTTGTCATTTGTATAAGTTTGGTTAGTTAGAGGTAGTGATTCATTCCTATCTAGCTCTCATTCAATCAAATACAGTTCTCTGTTTTCTCTCCTTTTTCGTCTTCGTCTTTATCAGCTATCAGTAAGCACCAAAATGTCCCAATTTGCTAATTTAAGTCAAAAGGTATACTTTTCTTTCCACATTCTACTCTGCCATTTTCTTTCCATCATGGCATGATGAACTCCTCATCATCTTGTGTTCTTGTCTGCCGAAGTGTATTATATATGCCGACACTACACCGGTGCCATTCCCGCAACCGACCATATATTATTAATTTCTTGTGCAGCTTCAACTTTAGGTATAAATTTTGACTCAGCCACTCTTAGTCAGAGAAAAATTAATAGCTCCCAATCTTTTTGAAAGAAATAGCTCCCAATCTCACCAGTCGAATCATTTACTACTTTAACTTCAAATAATTTTTTTTTCAAAGAAAGGAAACTATTATAAGAGAGTAAAAATTACAGAGCTAAGAGAATTGGAGGAATAGACAAAAATCAATTCTCAAGAAATTGAACAAAGACCCGACAATACTTAAGAAAAGCGGAAAGAAATTTTAGATGACAAATCATGACCAAACTAGGAGACAAGAAATTGAGGCAAAGCATCCCATCAATGAGTTCCATCATGATCAGCTCCATAATTGGCATGGACATCGACAACTGAATTACTTTTATGAAGACATGATAAACATGATCATCAGACGCACTACATGGAGACAATTAGCCCAAAAAGTCATGGGATGCCAAGCAACAAATTTTGGAGCTTTAAAATAATGAAACACTAAAGATTGGTTAGTTTCAATCCAGAGATGAACCCAACCCTTGGGCCAGGCTAACCGGATTGCTTCAAATACAGCTAGAATCTCCGTTTCAATTGCGCTATTACTGTAGCTTTAAGTAATGATCAAACACATGATGAAGGTTTAATAAAGATTTGAAGAGGGCTAGAGCCTTTATCTAAAATAATAATAATAATAATATGACGCATAAAAAATTTGACATTAGCCGTTGTATGTATAATGTGTCACTATTAATTTCTTGACATTTTGGCTTAGCTGAATATGGCATTTGATAAAGAATATTGCAAAATTAAGACTTGTCCTCTAGAGACTATTCTTATTTGAAAATTCCGTTATTGTCCATGTCTCTTCCTCTATATAACGCGCCATGCCCGGCATATATGTAGAGCCAACTCTAACTAGCTAGCTAGATCACAAAACCCCAGCTATGGCAATCCAAGGGTCTATGCTTTTAACCATAGTGCTTCTACTACTCGGCTTTGCATTGAGAAATGGTAAAGCCAATAATACACCCCCTGCCCATTATGACACTGCTTTCCTCAACAGGACTAATTTTCCAGCAGGTTTCATATTTGGGACAGCTTCATCATCTTACCAGGTACCACTAATATGTGTTTTCGATCATCGTTTAATTTATTAGGAAACTTGACATCAACATGTTCATGTGTGTAAAATTTCAGTATGAAGGTGCTGCTCAAGATGGTGGCAGGGGACCAAGCATATGGGATAACTATACCCACAGATATCCAGGTATAAATCTATCTAGCTGTTCTTAACTCTTCGTCTCTTCCTTTACTTTCAGAAGGACTCTATATATATTACCTATATAGGATAAAATTGATTGCATTCCCTTTTAGTTTCTGGTAGTCAAACTAAACTATTTAAGTATAAATTAATGAATGGCTTGGGGATTGCAAGAATCTTATCCTTGATCTGAAACTGTACGTACGTCCAATACATGTGTAGATAATGTAATTAAATATTCATATGTGAGCTGTTGACTCTGAAGAAGATATGTCGTCCATTTGCGAAGTGTTTCTTAGAGTGGGTTTGTTGTGGTCCTGTGGATGCCTAGCTTCCATAATTGATAATTTCACCTCTACTTGTATATAAACTCTAAACAATTAAACAAATAATGAAGGGTGAATTTAAATTCCACAGTATTACCCAAGTGATAAGATCCACGCAAAATCTTTTGAAAAAGAGTTCAATGTTAGTTTGATTATGTGATACTCCTATCCTCTGCAGAAAAGATCAAGGATGGCAGCAATGGAGATGTGGCTAATGATGAATATCACCGCTATAAGGTTTACATTTTCATCACGTTGTTGTTTTTTTTTCCCTTGTTTTCTTTTTTGTCTCTATAACATGACAAAGACCTTGTTTTTCTTGTGCAAGCCGCAATATATATGTCTTTCGGAGACTATAGAGCATTGAAAATTCAATGAGATCCTTAATTTTCAGGTTCTTCCTTGCAATTGACAATATATTTCTTTTTTCTGCTGTTTGATATTAGGAAGATGTGGGGATTATGAAGAACATGGGGTTGGATGCATATCGATTCTCCATCTCATGGTCCAGGTTGTTACCAAGTAAGTTTATAAATCGATAATCCGGACCAATTAACAATATAACTAATAAGAATATATAGTGCTTAACTGATTGAAAGGCCGAAAAATAGTTATATTAATGTGGCGCCTACATACCATTGCATCTCGTACACCCAAGGTTTGTTATCAATTAAACAAAATAATTAGCTTGCTACAATTGAACCAAGTTAAATTGGAGTCAAACTTCGGGGCCAAGCAAAATATATACAGTAGTTTAACCTTTTAAAATTCCTCTCCAATTATGTATTGAGTTATTTGTTTGTTGTTTTTCATTCATTTTTTCTTCTCCTTGTGATTAGATGGAAAGCTAACTGGGGGAGTGAACAAGGAAGGAGTCAAATACTACAACAATCTCATCAATGAACTCCTACGCAATGGTCATACAACTTAATCTTAATTATATCTATCAGTCACCTTACTTAATTAACTAAACACATATATAAACGAACATCAGTTGATTCATCAAATTTTTTCTATTACTCGATCATAATAATGCAGGTCTAAAGCCATTTGTGACCCTCTTCCACTGGGATCTTCCCCAGACTTTAGAAGATGAATATGGCGGTTTCTTAAGCCCTTACATTGTGTAAGTTTATTAACTATCAAATTAATACTACTAAAACCTACATGTATTGAATGATCAGCGAATACGCCATTGATTTTTAATTGTTCAAACAATTTATACATACAGCAATCATTTTCGGGACTATGCAGAGCTTTGTTACAAGGAATTTGGTGATCGGGTAAAACATTGGATCACATTGAATGAGCCACATAGTTATAGTGTTGGTGGTTATGCACTGGCAAATTCGGCACCAGGACGCTGTTCGGATTGGCAGCAACTAAATTGCACCGGTGGAAATTCGGGTACTGAACCATATTTGGTGGCACACCACCAGCTCCTTGCTCATGCAGCTGCAGTACACTTATACAAGCATAAATATCAGGTCCTAGCCAGTTCTTGTTTGTTTGTTTGTTTGTTCCTTTTATACAAGAATATGCACGTACTGGATTCTGCCAGGTGGAATTGGTTCTAAGTAACCAAATCAATGTTGAAAACGTGCAGGCATTTCAAAAGGGCTTGATAGGGATAAGTCTAAATTCAAACTGGTTTGTGCCAGTTTCTGAGGCAAAGCACCATAGAAATGCTGCACTAAGAGGTCTAGATTATATGTTTGGATGGAAAGGATTAGTAAACTTATGATCTTTAATTTGACTAGTAGTCTCATGAGTATAAAACTTACTGGCCTGAATATATGTAACCGGCCTTAAGTTCATATAGACTTGGAATTTCCATGTTTGTAGGTTTATGGACCCCTTGACAAATGGTGACTATCCACACAGCATGAGATCTCTGGTTGGAAACCGATTACCCAAATTCACAAAGGAGCAATCCAAGTTGCTAATTGGGTCATTTGATTTTCTTGGATTAAATTACTACACAGCTAATTATGCAGCCTATGCACCTCACCAAAATTCTGTCAATGCAAGCTACTTGACAGACGCTCGTGCTACTCTTTCATGTCTGTAAAGATTAAAAAACTTGGATTCTTCTAATTATATTTAAGTTCCTTAGAACACTTGATTAAACTTTGATCTTAATTAAATCTTTTGGCAGCTGTGCTTAATGGGATCCCCATTGGTCCGAAGGTATGCATCAAGTTATATTCTTACTTATTGTCACACTGTTATTCGCACTCCCCAAAAATAAATTCACACTTATTTTGTGGCTGTGACTTTTTAGGATAGTGATCGAATAAGAGCGACCTAATTGTATTCTACGATTGTATTAACTCTCTCATACGTACGACTTAATTAATATAGTTAACTTTAAGTAATTATCACATACATCTAACTCCTATAATCCATTATCTTCAAATGGTACTGGTGCAGGCTGCTTCAGATTGGCTATACGTTTATCCGAGAGGAATTCGAGATCTTTTGCTCTATACAAAGACAAAGTATAATGATCCACTCATATACATTACTGAGAACGGTAATTTAATTTGAGACTCAACTGCATCATCAATGTTTCACATATGTTTTGAAATACAAATTTTTGTATAACACATTTTATGAATAAATTAATGTAGGTATTGATGAGTTCAATGATCCCAAATTATCCCTTGAAGAAGCCCTTAACGACCCCCAGAGAGTCGACTACTACTATAGCCACCTCTATTACCTTCAAAGAGCGATAAAGTATGTGCTTAATTAACCTATTACGGTTACATATATATAAATATATGGTCTAATTAATTAACCTAGCTTGGCTTGCCAAAAAAACAAAATTAACCTACTAAACTCATTTCACTTTTTTTTTGGTGTAGGGAGGGTGTGAATGTGAAGGGATATTTTGCATGGTCACTGCTAGACAACTTCGAATGGAGTTCTGGTTACACCGTCCGATTTGGTATCAACTATGTAGATTACAAAAATGGGCTGAATAGGCACCCAAAACTTTCCGCTCACTGGTTTAAAGGTTTCCTCAAGAAGAACTAAAGAAATTAGTCGATCGACAAACAATAGTAAAACTTGTAATTCACAATATAGATACGGGTGGGCGAACATATATGACTCTATACCTTGAAAAAATAATGTGAGTTTCACAATCAATAACAATTAGTAATGATTGGAGAAGTCCAAATTCTTATAAACTCTATTGTAAGGTTACCATTTTCCAATGTGGGACAACACTTCATATTCTCACAAAGTCCTCTTTCATTGAATCAAGTTCCAAGCTAGGTATCCCTTTGAAGCATCCATTGCTCACCATGGTATGAAGTTTTGTGACAAAGACATTGTTACATATAAAATTAAAGTACATCGGTCAACAAAGCCTCAGAGATAAACTCCCGAAAATTTGTTGACCAGAATTAAGAACAAAACAAAAAGAAAGTAAAACAACTAGCCAAGGGCAATAAGCTAGTTTGCAAATGGTAAACTTTTTTGCACAAGCAATTACCTCGAGCAAAAGGAGATTCCTAACAAGAGTTATACAACGGTGACACAAATGACCTAACAATCGCAGCACAAAGATTGACAGTACAAAATAAACACTATCAAAACAACTTTTTTTTGTCTCTTGCGTTTAAAGTAACCAACTCTTTTGTCCATGATGACACTACACTACTTAATTTGACCTTTTTTTTTTGTGTATCTAATTATTTGTAATATTACCTACGACATTGTCTCTTTATATTGTAGCTGTGAAATAATGGGTCACCACATTTAATATTGAATAAATTTACCTTCCACTTAAAAAAAAAAAAAAAAGGTTTAACCTCGCGCTTGTGCCCTAGTCATTTTAGTATTGGTGATGTTGTTTGTCCGTATTACTCGTTTTTTTGGCCCTCACGTTGCTCGGCTCTTGGTGGATTCGAGCAGATTTTCTAATTCGGTGCCTCCTTGGCATGAGGAGGCCGGGTGTGTTTCAGGCTCCACCTTCAATAGTTGCTGGGATATGCTTTTGGCTCCTCCTTTCTGGACCGCGAAGGACGTGTCTCAAATTAAGAGGCTTATAGTGGCTGACACAACATGAAGAGCACTGTATGTTCCATTTCAGCTCCATTGCCTGTAATTGCCTGGTGTATTTTCACCTTCTATTTCCTTATCTACTGGTTTAGGTCTTCGTATGACTAATATTATTTTCTTTGGAAAAATAGTATCTAGAGCCCTGAATATGATACCAGTGTGTGTTCTATTGTCATCCTCAATCGGTTTCGTGAAACTTGGATGATGATGGCCCAACGCCGGCGGCAAGGAAATCCTAATTTTCGCTTCAATCCAGTAGAACGGATCTGAAAACACCACGGAAACCAGATCTAATATCGATGGCTGTTTGGTTCACTTACGATCACAAAATTCCCACTATGGAGTTCGTCTATCTGTCTCTCTCGTCCGGGTCTGTGATAAGAACCCTACTCGTCCGCCCCTACGTTTTGGAGAGGGATTGGAAGGATGGTAATTTCAAATTTAGTTAACTCCAAGTTTTTTTTTGTGGTTGACCAGCCCCCATAACGGAAGACCATTAACGAACACAAAAAGCTAACGTGTACGCGTGTATCTCACGCTCTAAAAAGTACTAGGGACATATGCACTTGGGGGCACACAAGACTCTTCGCTTGTTTAAACCAAAATAGTTAGTTATGGCCTAGTGGTGTCAAGTTGTTAGGGTATATAGCTGTAGTAAGCACCAAAATGTCCCAATTTGCTCTCCTTTAATTTAAGTCAAAAGGTATACTTTTCTTTCCACATGCTACTCTACCATTTTCTCTCCGGCCATGATGAACTCCACATCATCTTGTCTGCCGGACTGTACTATGCCGACACTACACCGGTGGCCTTCCGGCGAACGACCATGTATTGTTAATTTCTTGTGCAGCTTCTGTTAGGATATGTGTTGTTAAGTGCCACGTGTCAATGATCCGCACACTTTTGCTGTTGTATAAATACAATTAGTTATGACATTTCTTTGTATTCAGCATTGATTCTAATTAGTAATATAATACAATAAATTGATTTTCTTCCTTTTCTTCGTCAAACTTTCAGCTTCTCTAAGTAGTGTGTGAATTTTGACTCGGCCACTCCAAGTCAAAGAAAAATTAATAGCTCCCAATCTGACCCGTTGGATCATTCTTAAGTAATGATCGGACGCATGATTAATTTGAAATTATACAGCCGCTGTATGTATATAGTGTGTCACTATTTCTTGACTTTTTAGCTTAGCTGAATATGGTATTTGATAAAGACTGTTGCAAAATTAATACTTGTCCTCTAGAGACCATCCATTCTTATTTGAAAATTCCATTAGTATCCTTGTCTCTTCCTCTATATAACGCCATGCCAGGCATATAGAGCCAACTCGATCTAACTAGTTAGCTAGATCACAAAAACCCCAGCTATGGCAATCCAAGGGTCTACGCTTTTAGCCATAGTGCTTTTACTACTTGGCTTTGCATTGAGGAATGGTAAAGCCAGTAATACACCCCCTGCTTATTATGACACTGCGTTCCTCAACAGGAGTAGTTTCCCAGCAGGTTTCATATTTGGGACAGCTTCATCATCTTACCAGGTACTCCTAATCTGTGTACGTTTTGGATCATCTTTTAATTTTTATCATGAAACCTGACATCATCATGTTCATGTGTGATAATTTCAGTATGAAGGTGCTGCTCAAGATGGTGGCAGGGGACCAAGCATATGGGATAACTATACCCACAGATATCCAGGTATAATATAAATCTATCTAGCTAGCTGTTCTTAACTCTTCGTCTCTCCCTTCACTTTCAGACGGACTATGTTAACTATATATGATAAAATTGATTACATTTCCTTTTAATTAGTTTCTGATAACTCAAACTAAACTATTTAAGTACCATGAAATATATATTTTCTTTATAAATGAATGGCTCAGGGATTGCAAGAATCTTATCCTTCATCTGAAACTGTATGTCCAATGCAATAATGCATGCATGAGTAGATAATTTAATTAAATACTGATATTACGGGGAATATATATGTGAGCTGTACGTTGACTCTGAAGATATGTAAGTTGTCCATTTGCGAAGTATTAATTTCTAAGAGTGGGTTTGTTTTTGATGCCTCCATAATTTCACCTCTACTTGCATAAACTCTAAAATAATATATGAAAGGGATACTTAAATTCGAGAGTCCATATCTTAATATAAGAGTAAATGCTTTTAACTATTGGACTTATAAGTAGTCTTCATTACGTCAGTTTCTCTTTCATTTCGTTTCCTTAGTGGCGATACAGTATTTCATTAGTGATATGATCCACTCAACATCTTTTGAAATAGAGACCAATGCATGTTAGTGTGATTATGTGATACTCCTCTCCTCCTTATGCTCTAAATAATTGTAAACTCGTGGTTAATTGCAGAAAAGATCAAGGATGGCAGCAATGGAGATGTGGCTAATGATGAATATCACCGCTATAAGGTTCAAAATTTCGATCACATTGTTTTTTTTTTGTCTTTATAACATGACAAAGACCTTAATTGTTTTTCTTAGGCAAGCCAAAATATGTCTTTTATGTAAACTGTCAATCATATGTACAAGCATTCCAAGGTCATATTTATAAGATCAATAGACACATACATACATCCAAATAACCATAGAATGTCTCTAGAATATCAAGTATAGAATACGTGAAAGACAATCTACTAACCTTGTAACACCATATATCGAATAGCTATAAGGTCTTCTACAATCTACTAAGCTTTAGCTTCTTTCTATGGGGCAAGAACTTTTGTTATGTTGTAGTAGTTGTAGGGACTTTTGGCATCTCTTATATAGGAGTCAATGTAAGTTATGAACCCCTCCCATAAAGGTTATTTTCATTAAGCATTACCTAGACCTCCTAGGATCTAAACAATCCATATCTCACTAGGATATCTTAGTATCCAAGCAATAGACTTTCTTATTCGATCTAGTCAATATATATACACATTAACTAGATTACAAGAAGTGAATTTTTATTGCAAATCCAATTACCTAATTCACATGATGATATTCATATGGTTATTGTTTAACTAATATAAGTAAGTAATTGTCCATAATATTCTTACATTTCAGAGATGGGGGCATTGAAAATGAGATCCTTAATTTTCGGGATCTTTCTTACAATTAATATATTTCCTTTTTGTTATTTAATACTAGGAAGATGTGGGGATTATGAAGAACATGGGGTTGGATCACTACTAGAATTATGTCGTCAGACATCGGCCAGAAACCGATGTAAAACAAATTCTCGACCGATGTCTTTGTGGGTGTAGTAAAAGATAAAAAACTATTAACATCGGTTCGTGACCGATGTCTACCAATCTGCGGTACATCGTTTCTACATACTAATACGATGTAAAACAGATAAAACGAGCATTACTTTGCAGGTTCAACTATTCTAAAAATATCATATTATGACTTTTAATGCTCGATAAAGTGTAGCTACAGGCAGAAAATTAAACCTATAAACATCGCTCTTGACAAATAACTGATGTTTATCTTCTTTGTAGACATCGAAAGCATGATGTACTGCATGCATTTATATATATATGTGTATATTTACACTTGTTTACTGCCTAGTACAAACTGCTTAACAATTAACATAACCGATATTGTTATACATAATTGAAATCTATTTCTTAATAAATAACGATGTTAAATATTTCTTGGGACATTGGTTTTACATTAAGTTTTGATGTCTAGCGGTAAGTAGGACATCGTGTCATGGTTTAACATACGATGTTTATTAGCTTATTGGACAACGATTGTCCCAAAATTTGGATGTGCAAAACGATATGGGACATCCAATTTTAGTTTGGAATCGATGCAATTGTTCTTTATAAGGCCAGTCTTGTTGATGAATCTAATTTTGTATTTAATTATCAATATATATCACCTCTTTTAGATAAGCCTGATGTCCACAAGTCAATCAATTAGCTGCTAATAATTCAAATTCACATTTCTGAACAAATGAATGAAGGGATAATTGTAGATGATAATTCATTGCAGAAGGAATAATTGTAGATGATAATTCATTGCATTAGACAAATTGTTTGATCATCAGTAATTTGCTAAACATGTCAATAGCTACACACAGATTGGACATGCACTTGCCCACAATATTATACAAGCAGTGCAGTTTATGTCCTAGTTAATTAACAAAAATTTTGGCTAGCTAATCCAACATATGGATTCCTACTGATAAACACAAAACAGTCAAAAGGTAGTTATTCCCCAGACCAACTTCGGTAGTGAGAATCTCTACAAAAGATTTTGCAAGAAGTCAGCTACTTCAATACGCACCTCGTCAAGTTGCTCTTGGGTGTATTCTTTTCGAGTCTTTGACGCCCACTACAAAGAGATTGATAAAAATTGTAATGATCAGAATAAATAAATAATTTTCATCTATGTTCATCTAAAAATTATAATACTTACCTTAGTCGTAAACCCTAGCATCTCATCATCTATAATCTCTTTCATGTAACGCATAACATAATACCCACATTCATGTCCGCCGGGTTGTTTTGGTGCACCCTTTTTAATCACATCAGTAAAGAAAAGCATTATGACAACAAATTGAAAATTGTAATTAACTCATTGATGACAATATATAATACTTACAGGAAGTGGTTTACATTTGGGCTGCTTTTTACTCCTACCAGTTTCAGCATTAAAAGTTTTAACAGCACTAGAGCACAGATAAATATTTGTCATAATCAAATAGTTTTAATACTCGGTAATTGACGATCAAATATAAAAAACCACAAGAACTCACTCTATAACTGATTTCTCCCACGTTAAGTAACGGGTCGGTTTTGCCAAAGAGTCCAACATGTAAATTTCATCTTCCCATATTATAGTCAATATCCAGTGATTCCTATATTATTCAAGTAGCCCACATGATGAAACAAGTTAAAGCAGGAGGATCTAACTTTAAAAAAAATGTAAAGACGAGATAGTTTGGGGTATAATACTTACCCCGGATTGTGAGGCACAAAAAAGATGCGGTCGGCCTTTCCCTCTCTTAGCCGATTCACTATGTATTGTTGAACTTCTGATCCTTCTCTTTTATATGTAGCTGCTGGGTCCACAAATCCAAAAGTATCCAGCAATTCTCTTTGTTCCAGAATTTCATGTAGATGCCTACCAAATTGAAATTATTGAAACCAACTTAGAAAGTTCTTAAAAAACAGAAATGATCTAAGCATTTTTAATTGGTGCTTACGTCATGTATGCTGAAATCACTCCAGCTCCAATCCACTTCATTTCTAACAAATCAATCACATTCTCGGTCAAGATGTAGAGTTCACGAGGGAAGCCAAAGATAATATCATCCAGGACAGTACTTATTGACAGCCCGGTATCGCTCATGAACGTTTTGGCATGTTTGTACAATAGCTTACAACGTTTAGGAACAAACGGATGAAGCTCACCCCCTGGAACAATGCTTTTGGAGCAACTGTTTTTTTTTTTTTTTCTGGCAGCAATTAAAGAAGTAATTAAGAGAGGAAGCAATTAAGGAGAAGTAATAAAGAGATACTGACTACTCTTACCTTACTCACTTGCCGAATGACTAGATCCTCGGGCCAAGCGACGTGGCTTCCAACGGCTTGGCCAACTATCTCCATTTCATCTTTTACTGGAAAAGGAAGTTTTGCATCTGATTGAATCTCACCATCTATAGTGACCCTTACACATCCCTTTTCTAATGGAACACCATGAATCGTCTTGTTCACAGCCTCATCTTCTAGTATTGTACCAAAAGCAACTATGTTGCTAATATTGCCCACTGCCAACTCACATGTAGCACCCTAACAAATGAAAGCATATTAACTGACCATCATATATATACACAAGTGAAAAGCAGATCAAATGGAATAAAATAAAAACATCAATATATAATTAAATTAAAGCCATCAGATCTAACTCACATAGGTATTGTTTTTATAGCTTATCCAGTTCTTATAGCTTATCAAGAAGCCATATCCAGATAAGGTAGGTTCTCCGTGCCATATCCAGTTCTTATAGCTTATCAAGAAGCCATATCTATACAAATGTCCCCTGATGACTTTAATAGACTTCTTTTTGCAGTTTATGCACTTTGAGCAAGGGCAGGGGACTCTCTTAAGGTTACTTGCATGTTCTTCAGCAAAAATCAAGAAATTTTCTACTCCACATTCATACTTTAATGTATCCCTATCCTCTTCAATCCAAGATTTATCCATTGATGTCAAATGATATGCACTTCATAAATAAAAAACACCTCATCAATGACCATTAATTTTATTTAAAATGCAAATATAGGCATTAATTGTTCACACAATAAATGTAAAACATTTAGAACAGCAAACATAGAACATACTATAAAGGTGAAGCTACCATGGAGCGAGATAGTTTTAGAAATAACAATATCTATTATCAAAGGAATTATATAAACAAAGATCAAGTTGTAAATATCAACAGAAAAGAATCATACCTCTTTGCAAATATCAGCAACAAATATCACTGTAAGAAACCTCAGACTTCTAACGTCTATAATCAGCTGTCATTGAAAAATAAAAATAATAGATTAATTTTATATCAAAAGAAATAAAGGCTTAGCATATACACATTAAACATGATGCATTTAGAAATCTAAGTGACAACAGAAAGGAACCACAAGGCATTTAGAAATCTAAGTATCATTTCTGCAAACACAAGCTAGGATAACCAAATGATGCATCTCTGGAAACACATGTTATCAGTAAACAAAACACATGTTATCAGTAAACTAAATGATGTATCTTTGCAAACACAAGCTGCAAAAAGCATACCACTTCAATTGTTTGTAATCAGTACATATCACTTTCTAATTATTTGTAGGTCAAAAATGAGTGCAGCAATTAAGAGGGCAAGTCGAAACAAGCATAAAGTAATGAATAAATTAATTAAGAGAATGAATAAATAAAGTAATAAGATTTCAGCCAACAGCTAAAGTAAAATAAATGAAACTTTATTGTACAAATTAATGGCCATGCCTCGGTATAACTCAAATAAAGTACTAATTAGAATGAATGATCATGCACAGCTAGAAGGAACCGCAAGACATTTATGTATATTAATCTTCTTTGTGGAAGCTTTACTATAAGCTTATTGATTAATAATAAATTTCATAAAAAACTGGGGGGTTCTGCAGCTACCACCTAGCTCTATCGAAATGAAAGCAATCTGAGTTTTTACCAATATTTCGTATCTAAAGCAATCTGAGTTCTACCATTTTTTTTTGAAATAGAATAATATTAAAGAAAACTTAAAAGAGTACAAATAGAGAAGGGGGTCAAAAGACCAAACCCAACAAACGAAAGAGGAGACAAATCCTCTGCACAAAACAAGGAATTAAGCATGAAAAGAAGAAAAAAATAGATTAAGTAAATCTAAACTGAGGAGCCAATGAAAGATCACGACCAAAAGGACTTGCAAGGAAAGCAAGCAACTTTAACCACCACACAGACCCAACATTTTGAGCTTCGTAGTTTGCAAGCTTAACAGTAAGGGAATTGCCCTCCCTGTAAATATGGGATATCCTAAAATGGATGGAACTAGTAAAATGCAGACAATTAAACCAGGCAACACGGAGCCTCTACGGAATTAGATGCGGGTGCTTGAAAATCTGAGTTCTACCAATACTTGAAGGAACTTTCACCAATATGTTTTTTTTTTTAAGAATCACCATTTATAATTCAGTCAAGAGAGGCTGACAAATGTACAAGCAGGAAACACCAAAACTCAACGACACCAAAACTGCTACAAGAACCCTAAACTTTTACCAATATGCTTGTTTTAATATTTAATTAAAGCAACCACATAAAACCAAAACCCAGGACAAATGTATCAAACGCAGCTTATTAATTCAAGTTATATAAATCTCAGATTTCATAGTTAAAGAAAGAATGAGCTTGAGAGGCAATCAGGTACCTAAAGGAAAGATCTAGGAAGAGGCAGAGCTGCAGTAGTGAACCAAAACTATGACTGCACTGGTTTGAGTCGATGACAACGGATCCTTTTCTTGTCAAAGTGACACCGACGACAACTGATGCAACAAGAAAGGCAAAAACGAATAATAAGATAATCGAAAGAAACCAATGCATAAGAACTAAAAAAACTAGTTAAAGATTGTAAATTTGTAATAAAATCAATTCATATCCTCACAGCTCTCACAGACCCTTCAATGGCGTATGAGGAGAACGACGACCGAGGAAGACGGCGATTGAGGAGGACGGCGACCGAGGAGGACGGCGATTGAGGAGGACGGCGACTAAGGAGGACAGCGACCGAGGAGGACAGCGACCGAGGAAGACGGCAACCGAGGATGACCGTGACCGAGGAGGACAGCGACCGAGGAGGACAGCGACCGAGGAGGACAGCGACCGAGGAGGACGGCGATTGAGGAGGACGGCGACCGAGGAAGACGGCAACCGAGGAAGACTGCGACCGAGGAGGACGACGACCGAGGATGACGAGCACTAAGGAGACGAAGATTGAAGCGAGACGACGACTTAGGAGATTGATGATCGAAGTGCAGGACTGTGTTGGCTATTCTAGGGTTCGCAAATTTGGGGGCTGTCGAGAGAAGTTTTCTGTTTTGAGAGTAAATGGGAGTCAATAAGAGTCAAAGACTGCAAAAGCAATATTAAACTTCAGTTAATGGGTTTTGGTAGCTGAAAATAACTAAGTGTGGGAACATAGAGAGGGAAAACCAATATTTGGTTTCGCGCCTACATTTAATGAACTTAGCGCCTCCTGTTTTTACAAGTTCGGGGTTCCCGCAAAATTCAAATGAAATTGGAGACACCGGTCAAATTAACGATCGATGTTATAGATATGCTCATACATCAGTTCTGCATCACCGCGATGTAAAACCACATTGTGACATCACGTGCAATTCTAACTGATGTCTTTTAGGTGATGTCTGTTGGCATAATTCTAGTAGTGGATGCATATCGATTCTCTATCTCATGGTCCAGATTGTTACCAAGTAAGTTTATAATTTCATCGATAGTCGGGACCAATTCACAATATTGTAAACAAAAATTCTTTTATTTCTTTATCAAACGTACGTAGTATTAGATATTAAACTAATAAAAAAATTAAAAGAACAAATAGTATTTTTGGTTACAAGAACAAATAGTATTTAACTGAAAAGCCGAAAAAGATATTAATGTGGCGCCTAAATCCATTGCATACAATCAAAGTTTGTTATCAATTAAACAAATAACCAGCTTTGCTATAATTGAACCAAGTTAAATTTGAGTCAAATTTCGTGGCCAATAGTTTAACCTTTTTTCCTCTCTAATTATTGATTGAGTTATTTGTTTGTTTGTTTGTTTTTTCTGACTAGATGGAAAGTTAACTGGGGGAGTGAACAAGGAAGGAGTCAAATACTATAACAATCTCATCAATGAACTCCTACGCAATGGTCATACAACTTAATTATATCAATCATACACCGTACCTTAACTAAATCAAATATATAGAATAGCATCAGCTAACTAATCAAATTTTTTGTATTACTCGTAATAATAATGCAGGTCTAAAGCCATTTGTGACCCTCTTCCACTGGGATCTTCCCCAGACTTTAGAGGATGAATATGGCGGTTTCTTAAGCCTTCACATTGTGTAAGTTTCTTAATAATCAAGTACTACTAAAATATGCATGTATTGAATGATAAGCAAATATGCCATGATTTTTAATTGTTCAAACAATTCATACATACAGCAATCATTTTCGGGACTATGCAGAGCTTTGTTACAAGGAATTTGGTGATAGGGTAAAGCATTGGATAACTTTGAATGAACCATATAGTTATAGTGCTGGTGGTTATGCAGTAGCAATTTTGGCACCAGGACGCTGTTCTGATTGGCAGCAACTAAATTGCACCGGTGGGAATTCGGGTACTGAACCATATTTGGTGGCACACCACCAGCTTCTTTCTCATGCAGCTGCAGTAAAATTATACAAGCAGAAATATCAGGTCCTAGCTAGTTAATTCTTGTTTGTCTTTTTTTTTTTTTTTTGGTTGCAGGTGGAATTGGTGGTTCTAACTTCTAAGTAACAAATCAATGTTGAAAATGTGCAGGCATCTCAAAAGGGCTTGATAGGGATAACTCTAGTATCAAACTGGTTTGTGCCAGTTTCTGAGGCAAAGCACCATAAAAATGCTGCACTAAGAGCTCTAGATTATATGTTTGGATGGTAAGGATTAGGAAACTTATATCAACTATACTTCTGTTATAATCTTTAACTCGACTAGTGGCATCATGAGTATAAAAGTTCCTGGCTTGAATATATTATATATGTAACCTTAAGCTCATGTAGACTCGGAATTTCTATGTTTGTAGGTTTATGGACCCCTTGACAAATGGTGACTATCCACACAGCATGAGATCTCTGGTTGGAAACCGATTACCCAAATTCACAGAGGAGCAATCCAAGTTGCTAATTGGGTCATTTGATTTTCTTGGATTAAATTACTACACAGCTAATTATGCAGCCTATGCACCTCACCAAAATTCTGTCAATGCAAGCTACTTGACAGACCCTCGTGCTAGTCTTTCATGTCTGTAACGATTCAAAAACTTTAATTCTTCTAATTATATATAAGTTTCTTAGAACACTTAATTATACTTTGATCTTAATTATATCTTGTTGCAGCTGTGCTTAATGGGATTCCCATTGGTCCAAAGGTATGCATCAAGTCATATTCTTACCTTTCTTGTTATTGAATAAGTTGTTGAAATCGGGTCTAGTATTAATGTACGTAATTACATGACTACATGCACTGTTATTCGCATCTCCGAAAGTCAATTCACACTCCTTTTGAGGATGTGACTTTCTAGCATAGTGAATTATATTCTACGATTGTTTTAACTCTCTCATACGTATTTTTTTTACTATAGTAATCAATTAACTTTAAGCAACTGTTACACATACATATAACTCTTATAAATCTCCATTATCTTCAAATGGTACTGGTGCAGGCTGCTTCTGATTGGTTATACGTTTATCCAAGAGGAATTCGAGATCTTTTGCTCTATACAAAGACAAAGTATAATAATCCACTCATGTACATTACTGAGAACGGTAGTTACATTTGAGACTCAACTGCATCATCAATATATGTTTCACATATGTTTTGAAATACAACTTAATTACTACGTAATTAATATTTGTATAACACATTTTATGAATAAAATAATGTAGGTATTGATGAGTTCAATGATCCCAAAGTATCCCTTGAAGAAGCCCTTAACGACACCCAGAGAGTCGACTACTACTATCGCCACCTCTATTACCTTCAAAGAGCAATAAAGTAAGTGCGCAACAGATTAAGGTTACATATATGGTCTAGTAAATTAATTAACCTCGCTTGGTACATTTTAGAAAATCATTTCATTTACAACTCTTTTTATGTGTAGGGATGGTGTGAATGTGAAGGGATACTTTGCATGGTCATTGCTAGACAACTTCGAATGGAATTCTGGTTACACAGTCCGATTTGGTATCAACTATGTAGATTACAAAAATAGACAGAATAGGCACCCAAAACTTTCAGCGCATTGGTTTAAAGGTTTCCTCAAGAAGAACTAACGAAATTAGTCAATGGACATACAATTGTAAAACTTGTATTTTGCAATATAGATCACTTCCCTCTTTCCTTTTGTTCCTTGATCAATAAGGTACCAGACTATTGTATCTGTGTGTGTGGAAATAGAAACTTCTATCAATATTCCTTCTATCTATGTCACAAGTATAATGAAAATTTCATTTGCTCTCCAGAACTCAATTTCCATCATATTTGAATCTGCCAGTGTCACTAGAAGTAACAAGAAGCCAGAGAACTTGGCACCGGATGGTCACATTTTAAAACAAGGGGTTTAATTCTCAATTTTGTCTAGTTTCATGATCATATTGACTCATTCACTAGCTAGACAATTAAGTTCACGGTTGAGTAATCGAGTCTCTTTTTTGGATCAAAAGTTTTTCTCATCAGCAGGGTCTAAACTTTGGTGTAATGGACAGAAAGGTACCCAACTTTCAAAAGTGATAAATAAGATACCTGAACTTTTAAAAACACGTCATCTAGATACATCCGTCCATTTTTCGTTACTTGATCATTAATTATGAGGGCATATTAGTCATTTGACATATCCAAACTTTCAAAATTGATTCATAAGGTACATGAACTTCTAAAAACACTTCATTGGAATACATCCATCAATTTTTCATCCCAACTCAGTTAAATGAGATCACGTGTGGCCCATGTGATATTTTTTCATGGGTCTTATGATATTTTCTCACTTTTTTTTTTTGCTTATATCCTCTTCTTCTCTCTCTTTTTCTCTTCGACTTCCAACGAGATTGAGTCAGCAAAGTATTTTCTCATGTATGGATGATACACATAAAGTGTGTTAGAAATATAATGTATGGATGATCTAGCTTTTGAATTAGTCGGTACTTAAATTCATATTAATTAAAGTAATCAAAGTAATACCCTCCAAAAAAATAGCACATATTCTAAAAAAAATATCAAAGTCTACTTAATTATTGATTATAGGAAGAGGAGAATGATGAAATTTTAAGGCCTTGTTTGTTTCACGGATTTGAGGCTTAGGAACGGGAAAGTGCTACTTTTCTCATGTTTGATAAGTGCAAGGAAGAGAAAATAATTCATCCTATAAGGAAAAATAGGTGAAAAATTGAATCTCTTCATCCTCCTTAGGAATTAGTTTCATTTCTAATTTTCCAACATTAATTACACACATTCAACATTTATTACCCCATTTTTATGAATAAATTATTTCTATTGACAATTATAATTATCAATTTTTGGCTCAACCAATATTTATTTTTTGATTACTTTCTCATTGTTAACAAACACAGTGTAGTGGAATATTATGGAAATTTCAGTTCACATGCCTATAAAAAGAGAAAGGAATTGATTTCTTTTTTGTGAACCAAATGAGACAATTAAGGTGAGAGGAGGGAACATATATGTGCCTCAACATATTTTATTTAACTGAGAAATGATGACAAATGAACTGAGGTATCCTGATGATATCTTTTTAAAAGTCCAGGTAGCTTATTGATCATTTTTGAAAGTTAAGATGATAAGTCAAATAACTGATATGCTCTCATAATTAAGGGATAAGTAACGAAAAATGGACTGAGGTATTCCAATAATGTGTTTTTGAAAGTCTAGGTACCTTATTAATCACTTTTGAAAGTTGGGTACATTTTTATCCGGTGCATCAAATTTTAGACCATATTAGTGATAAAACTATTTTTTTCGAAACCATAGTTTTTGACCCAAAATCTTGGTACACATTTTTTTTTGCCAAAATCACATATTTTATTTTTGCACCAAAATCCTTCCACACTCAAATCATGATTTTAAGGACTTTTTGAATTGACAAAATGCAAAAATATCGATTCATTTATTTTGAGTTGACAAAATGCAAAACCTACTGATGCCCATGCTAGGCCCATACTAGCAAGGCTAATGATGTGTATTCCCATGCTAAGGATGCCAACGATGCCTATGCGATTTTTCAAAGTCGAAAACTAGGAAATTCATAAAAAAAAAAACGATTCAAGATTTTAGAGTTCTGTCAATTGGAACATCTGTTAAAAAACATATTGTACCAATGATAAATTTTTCAGAAATTTTTACTTTTTTGCCGAAACTATGGTTTTTCACCCAAAATCGTGGGTTGTAACTAGGGCTGGGCACGAGACGGGACGAGTCGGGATGGGAGTGATCCCGCATCCCGTTCCGCAATTAAATTGCCGGAAGGAACGGGATTTGCCATTTTCAAATATCACATTCGGGATGAACCCGTGCGGGATCGGGACGAGACGGGACATGATCGGGATTCAAAGCCTCTTTTTTTTCTTGCTGTTTTGGCCGTGCTGTAGCAGAGGAAGAAAGAAGAAGAAAAGGGAAGAGAAGAGAAAGAGAGGGAAGGAAGAAGAAGAAAATGGAAGAGAAGAGAAAGAGAGGGAAAGGAAGAAGAAGAAAAGGGAAGAGAAGAGAAAGAGAGGGAAGAAGGAATGCATGATGATTTGCTTCCACTCAGGCAACAGAAAGCAGTGAGTTGCACCAAGAATTTATATGCACATTAGTCACTTGTCTAAGACATCTTTAGTTGTTTGTTTTAGCTGGGTTGAAACTAAAAACTTATACAGAACCTTGTGTGTATAATTCTCTAGACGGTTTAGGGAAAAAAAAAACAAGATTAAACCACACAAACTTTCTCCCTTAAATTTGGTGTACTTTAACCACTCAGAAGTTCAAGTCTCTCTCAGACGGAGCTACATGCTATATATATTTGCTCTTTCATAGCAAAATTTTTCCTATATTGGGTATGTATTGGCCCCCACCTTTACTAATCTATATGTATTTGGCCTCTCTCACTACCAAATGCTAGCTCCGTCCCTGCATACGTCTTAACTTAATCTTTTGTAGATTACAAAATCATGATTCAATGGGGGGTTGAGAAACATTACAAAGAAAAAAAAAACCTCGTGTCCCAAATATAGCCGAACTTTGGTCAGATCGAACGTACAGGTAGTACAAGCTAGTAATGCAACTCTCTATCATAAGATTGATGAAATTAAGGAATTGAAAATATGAGAACATTCCAACAAAATGATCGATATCCATCCACGTAGGGTTGACAAAACGTACACACCACTCCATTACAACATTCACCTAACTTTGAAACAACAAATTAAAAGGAACAATTCGCTGCAAAAAGCTCCTTAGAAATACTATTCCCATGGCAGGAGAATATATAGGAATCCTTTCAAAAAGAAAAGAAAAGAAAAGGAAAACCATATCCGAACGATCCTTGAACGAAGACTTAAAGAATACGTAACTTAATTGGCTTGAACTAGTAAACAAAGTAAACCTCACATTAAGTTGTCCTTAATTAGTTTTCTTCTTTTGTGTCTAATTAAGTTTTCCTATGTTCTAAGTCGAGATTTTGAGTTTTTCATTGTAACTCCTCCTATGTTGGAGGGAGCATTGCTTTCTAATTGTAATGATGTTTAATCAATGGATTTACCTTTTCCCCTAAAAAAAAGTTTTCTTGTTTGGTGTTGTCACACAAGATAACCACGTCCCACCCACCTACTGGCTGCGCAGCTTTAGGAGGGAGAGAGAATTAATTCATTGCCGTTAAAGTAACTCCATCTCTCCAACCTCCAACCTCTCCCACCCACTTAAGTTTGTCCATGAATTTTCTTTATTTCTCAGATTGAATTAATCCCAAATATCACGGGTAATACAAGTCTAACCAAAATTAAAACTTGCATTTTCTTCTTATCGAACCATCGATTTTGACCATCGATCCTTTTATACTGCAGGAAGACCACCAGCTAATTAAGGTCAACCATATAAATTAATTATACACGTTTACTGCGAAAAGTTGCTGCACAAAATGTATCCATATTCACGGTGACAGAAACAGAAACTCAGAAGATGGAGATGGACTTTATGACTTTCCGTTTGGTTTTATCCAAATTCAGGCAATTCTCACCACATGTTATAAAAAGGTCGTATAAGAACGCACACTTAAGGAACTCTCGCTGTTCAAATTGTTAGATAAGACCAAGATCGATCGGTTTTCATTAATTTTCCCAGTCTAGGACATGCATTTCTAGGTTGTTCTAGTTGTACGTACTACTACTGCATATATATCTTCATATTAATTGAATCGATCAACTTCATGATCATGCTAATATATCCAACATGATCAGATTGATTAATATTGCCACGTAGCTTCCAATATTTAGACATATCCAAATCAACACCAAAAAGTCTCCGTCCATCAACTTTTTCAAAATTGTTTGTTTTAAAACAATTATATTTTCTATGCCAAAAAAAATACAAATTTAGTGATAAATATGGAAAATATGTGTCCATATTGTTCTCGATTAATTTAGTTGAATTTTCTATAAAGATGACCCATGAATAATGACCTACTGGCTGAATGGATAGTGAAGTTTGAATTGTATTGAGGATTGGATTCATTTGCAATTCCATTTGGTTTTTATCTTTGAAGAAGCTCTCGTTATATATGATAAAGTAATCTTTGATAATAATTAGAGAGGCTCAAACTCTTATAAACATATTTACCATGTTGTTATTTTTCAATATAAAACAACACCGAAAATTCTAAGTAATTAGTTTGAGAATAGTTAGGGAAATTAATCAAAGCCGATGGTTTTTGTATACATTAGGACCCACTAATTAGATGTACTTGTTTCAAATCTTCAGATCCAAACTACGTGGCCTCATGGCATGTGTATAGACTATAGAGTTTACCATGCCTTTGAAACAAAAAACTGTTGATAGTGGAGTCTTGGACCATGTCTTACTTGTTTATCTTTTATGCCACGTTTCCCCTCTGATAAAAAAAAAATGTCACGTTTCCGCTCTATATAAAGGGCCAAGTATAGAGCCTAGAAAATAAAATGAAAACAATATATTCAGTTATGGCACACCAAGGCATTCTCCTCCTTGTACACCTAACTATTCTTAGCAATGCAGTGGCAACTAGTATAGCTACCACCCCAAGCCATTATGATGTTGCTTCCATCAACCGAAGCACCTTTCCGGCAGGTTTCATATTCGGGACAGCTTCTTCGGCTTACCAGGTACCTCTAGGCTTTATTTCTTCGACGGTTTCTCGGTTCATAAGATGTCATTTAAGTATGATTAGTTTAATTTAATTATACTTTCTTATGTATTCTTAAATTTTAGTACGAAGGTGCTGCAAAAGAAGATGGAAGAGGACCAAGTATATGGGACACGTACACTCACAAGTTTCCAGGTTCTCATTTTATTTCCGTCTCTCACATGAGATTTCTCTTTCACAATATCAATATATATATATATATACATGTCGATTAATATATGGATATGCACGTATTTTAGAGAGCACAAACATGCTCAACTATCATACAAAGAAGCTTAAATTAGAGTTGTGGATTGATTACCCTACAACATTTTTAGTACGAATTCGATCAGATATTGGCTTCCTGCAAGAACATGCTCAATTGTATGCCTGGATTCTTAAATGTACGAACCCCGGCCTTTAATTCATTATTAGCCTAGTACACAATCAACCAAGGAATATAAATTCAATATTGTTGGAGTTCACGGATTATCTGTGCAAATCAACGGAGATTTTCTGAGAGAAAATGTGAACCCAAAAAAAACACAGAGAAATTTTTTTCATCTATTCAAGCCTAATTAGCTACAATGAAAATCTTGCAGTCAATACAATGCACAGTACATTTAGTACTTGCCTAACTTTAACTTGTAACAAACTATTAGCAGAGGACTTGTCCAAAAATGTTGACTTACTGTTTATGATTGACTGCTTCCAAATATATGACACACCAATATTTGACTTGATATATAGTTTAAAAGTTGCACCACACAAAACATATATTTCCTTCATCAGTATGCTATCTACATTATCATATATATACAACAAATACCATTTATACAAAAACCAACACCATAAAGGTCTTGGATTCGAATCCAAAAAAAAAGTCTTGGATTCGAATCTCACTAGTATATGAAATAGGTAGGGTGAGGATTTTTTTTTTTTAAAATTGTCACGGAATTGTTAAAGTCTTTCATAGCACGTAATTTCTCAATTGTCAATGTCAATTTTTTAGAAAGAAAAATGATATATGAGTTTTTGTTTCTGAAAAGGGAATAGTAGGAGCTGAGGCCACACTGTTAATTCGATCTTTTCAACAAACAACATTCACACTGTCACACGTACATTAGTTTTTCACATATATGCATGTCTCTTTCCTTGTGTTGTTTTAGACTTTTAGTACAAATAAGCCCTGAATAATAATAAATAAATTAATAAAAAAGATATATACCTCTTTTTCTTATTATTTTGATGATTGAGTGTGTTTTAATTAATGGAAAAAATCAGATAAGATAAAGGACGGCAGCAATGGAGATGTGGCTATTGATGCATATCACCACTACAAGGTACAACATATATCAAATCAATTTTGAAGATAATTAACATTTTTTCTTAAGAAAATAATGGACGTTTCATATTATAAGATATACAAGAACAAAAAGTGTTATGTATCTGATATTGCTTTCTTCTAAATATTGAGTTCTATTTTGACTAGGTTCTTATCTCTGATCAAGTGATATATTGTGTTATACAGGAAGATGTTGAGATTATGAAGGATATGGGATTTGATGCTTACAGATTCTCAATCTCATGGTCTAGATTGTTACCAAGTAAGATCATCAATCTCTGCTTATTGGCTATTGTAGCTGTCATAATAACAGATCGAGATATAGTGATGAAAATTAATCATTCTTTTAGTGCGATCCAACTGTACGTTCTAAACATTTTGAAGAATTGTAAAGAATACACTTTCGTAACAATTTCTTGACATTTCTGTTACGAATATATTGATTGGATTAATTGTGAACTAGCTTGTTTATGTTGACATATTCAAAAAAGTACAAAATGGTGCATAATATCATTTGAGCATCGATCACTTTTGGCCGGTTATTCCCTTGAATTAATTGAAAAAAATTTTGTTGACTATATTGATATTAATATTATTTTGCTCTTTCATAAAATTGGGTCAGATGGAACGCTTAGTGGGGGTGTCAATAAGGAAGGAATCAAATATTACAACAACCTCATCAACGAGCTTCTAGCCAATGGTAGTGGACATTCACTAATAATTTTTTCATTAGTCAATTATAATGTTGATTTGCATTTTCCTATATATTAATTTGTGATTGATGCAGGTCTAAAGCCCTTTGTCACACTCTTCCATTGGGATCTTCCGCAAGCTTTAGAAGATGAATACGGTGGCTTCTTAAGCCCTCAAATTGTGTAAGTGACAATGATCCTACATCCTCTACTTCAAAATTAATCATTTGTTCCTAAAAAGATCACAATTAACCTAATTCAAATTTGTTCCCAAGTTATTTATTACTTTATTTTCTTCATATATAGAAACCACTTCCAAGACTACGCAGAGCTATGCTTCAAGGAATTTGGTGATAGAGTTAAGCACTGGATCACATTAAACGAGCCATGGAGCTACGCCAATGGTGGTTATGTAATCGGAACGTTTGCACCATGCCGCTGTTCGGATTGGCAAAAACTAAATTGCACAGGTGGAGATTCAGGGACCGAGCCATATTTGGTCTCACACTACCAGCTTCTAGCTCACGCATCCGCTGTAAAGTTGTACAAAGAGAAGTATCAGGTCTTAATTCGCACCAATTCAAATTAAATTTTCTTCTATAATCACTACTAATTAACTTAATTTTGAATTAATATTATTATGTTTTTACAATATGGGTTATAAACTTATTGAACACTGTACTACTCAAATATATTTGTACATGCAGGCTGATCAGAAGGGTGTGATAGGGATAACAATACTGTCGCACTGGTTTGTGCCTTTTTCTGATGCCAAGCACCATGAAGAAGCTGCTCTACGAGCATTGGATTTTATGTTTGGATGGTATGCACTACTTAATTTTAAAGTGTGGTATATAGGAATTAAGTACTTGTCTTTGAATCTTGAATGACTATATTATATATATAAGGACTTGATTAGAATTTGGAATATTGAATTTTAATTGTTAATGTAGGTATATGGACCCCTTAACAAACGGTGAATATCCCCACAGCATGAGATCTCTTGTCGGAGATCGATTACCCAAGTTCACTAAAGAGCAATCCGAGATGGTAAAAGGTTCATTTGATTTTCTTGGATTGAATTACTACACAGCCAACTATGCAGCTTATGCACCTCATCTTAAGAATGCTGCAAACCCTAGCTACATTACAGATGATATCGCAACTGTTTCCAGTAAGTATATGAACATTAATTATACTAATTCAAAAGTGTAATTAATTAGCGATTACGACTTAATTTCAAACAAGGTTTTGATTACGTCTGTTGTTGCAGCTGAGCGTAATGGTGTCCCCATTGGTCAAAAGGTGTGTACGTCCCATGTTAATCAAGTTAATTAATTTGCATAGTAATTGGGTTAATTGAGTTTCTTTAAAACACTTAATTAAAATGACAGTACCTAATTCACTTGTTTTAATTAAATCAATTTCCAGGCTGCTTCAGATTGGCTCTATGTTTATCCAGAAGGAATTCGAGAACTATTGCTTTACACCAAGGAAAAGTACAATAATCCACTTATTTACATCACTGAAAATGGTAATTAGTTTTATGTACGTGATTTTCACTAGCCATGTGTAAAATATACTAGAATTAATAACTAAGGCCTATATATTGTATTGTACTATTGTAGGAAGGGATGAGCACAATGATCCCAAATTATCACTCGAGGAAGCCCTAGCCGATCCTTACCGAATCGACTTTTACTATCGACATCTTTATTATCTTCATACAGCGATCAAGTAAGTTCGATCTATGTTGTTCTCAATATAAATTTACCTTAATTGTCCTAATTTACTGCTAGAGTTAATATTTGACCGGTATATATTTTTCATCAAGCAGGGATGGCGTTAACGTGAAGGGATATTTTGCATGGTCATTGTTTGACAACTTCGAATGGAATATGGGTTACAGTGTTAGGTTTGGCATCAACTATGTGGATTACAATGATGGGCTCAAAAGATACCCTAAACTCTCAGCACACTGGTTCAAGAAATTTCTTGGAAATTAGTGAAGATAGAAATTTGGATCTGTCTCACACCCAATAATTATTTAATAAGCATATAACCAATGTGTATGTATCTATATATATATATGTTCCTTTCAATAAAAGAGATTGTATGTAGTTTATGCATACTCTTTAACTATTGTCAATTTATTTTAGTTGTGAGGTTCAGATTACTTTATAATATTATAGTGCATATTTTTTTTTCGCATGCTTTTCGGATTGCAATTTATTAATTAAACATAAACATTGTGCATATAAAGTTTAGGCAACAATCAATTGTGCATATTAACTACCAAACAAGTCTTGAGTCCTAGCTAGATGCTTAACCTCCTCCTAATCACGACATGGAAGTCCAAACATCCACAATTGGGTTGGAAAAACTAACGAAAACCAAGGGAGAACAAAAGGAAAATTTTCAAATTTCTCAAAAAACAGGGGAGCAATCAACTGGTCGCCTTGCAGCAAATGATTTCAATATATAAGAGATAAGTGAAATCTTTTCGATCTGCATCGAATTCTGTTATCGAGTTCACTCTAAATTTGAGTGGCCTTGTTTTTTTTTTTTTTCCCCTTATCCGAATTATGTTATACAGTGACATCAAGTCATCAACAAATCGGGGAACTAATGGGACTGTTTTCGTTGTACGTTCATGGTTTCCCATTGACCATGTTCAACGAATCAACAAGGAAATCGCAACTAAAATCTTGCGCATGGACCGCTTCTTATTGATACACAAGAGGCTAGGGATGGGCGCTGCCCTAAATATAGATAGATAGAGGACTACTTATACACATAGCTTTCAAATTATTGTTCCATCGCAATACTCAAGCCTTTTTCCCCACTATATATGTAAATAGAGTACAAAAATAAAAAAGTTGTTATGGCACTCCAGTTAGGCTTAGGTACCCTCCTCTTAGGCCTCCTAGTAATTCTTGGATGTACAGGGACAAGCAGTAGTAAAGCTACCCACGAAAGGAAGTCTAGTAACGCCACTTCCCTCAGCCGCAGCAGTTTTCCGGCAGGTTTCATATTCGGGGCAGCTTCCGCGGCATACCAGGTATCTCTAGACTCTAGGCTTTGATTTATGCATGTGAAGGTCCTCCCCCCCCCCCCCCCTACTACCCAAACACCCACCCCCACACCCACACCCCCCAACCCATCCCTAACCCATAATACCCCCACCACACCCCCCACACATAAAAACCCACCTCCCCAACACCACAAACCTACCCTCTCAAACCACCACTATATTAAAATACCATATAATCAACCCCTATCCATCCCCCTATATATTCATATAACTTCTATTTTATTATTTATAAATAAAAAAAACCCCCTAATATCCATATCTTTATATTAAATACTTTTTTTTTTTAAAAAAAATATCCCCCCCGCCTCTCCCCCCCCCCTCTCTTTCTTTTTCTTTCCTTCCCCTTTTTCTTCTTCCCTTTCCCTCTCTCCCCCCCCCCCCCCCCCCACCAACCCAACCCCTTCAAGACGACCCCCCCCCCCCCCCCCAAATATTCTCCCCCCGAAAATTTCATCCCCAAGAAAGACGAGAGACCAGAGAGATTCGGAAACGATAGCGAGAGCGCCCGCGGGGCACGAAGACCGAGGGCGTTCCGAGTCGCCACTGGATTTCCCCCCCGAAACCCAAAAAAGACAAGGGGGGGGGGGGGGGCCCCGGCGGAATATACAGGACTAATTTTATATAATTCATATTATTAATGTAATTGTGCTCTATTTTTAGTACGAAGGGGCTGCAAACGAAGGTGGTAGAGGACCATGTGTATGGGATGCATTCGCTCATAAGTATCCAGGTGATCTCTTCTTCCAAAATATGGTATATAAATACTTACGTTCTAGGTTAAACTAGCTAGGATTTGAGGTTTGGCTTCCAAGATTCAAGATTCGAGTTTCCATGCCATATGGCCGTATGGGGTACCATGTTGGCCGGCTGTCCCCAAGTTCGGCTTTTTGTGTTTGATCAGAGTTGAAAATGAGTTTGGGACAAGAAAGACACCCGTATTAAGAAATTTCTTAGGGACGCGCTGGGTCAGTAGTTGTCTACTGAGTGCCAACTAATTTGATTTTCATCGAGCTGCAGAGTTGTCGCAACAGTTGCGTAATCTGGCAGTTAGTCATCCCTTTACCGATAGGATGCATATATATATAGTACATAATTACTGTACCGACGATTTTTGCTCTTCAATAATATAATTTTTTTTCTTGTGAGGATGGAATAGGTCCTTCAAGAAACCTACATCTCTATGTTTGCATTTTTCTTCAATTTGTGGTCTCTAAATTAATTTTTACAATCAATTTATGTTCAAAATGATTCTTTCTTATTACATTCGATGATTAGGTAATTAGATAATGGCCTCAATTAGGCCATACTATATTTTCTTCTGCCTAGCTTCTAAAGTGTCTGCTATGTTTGATGGGGCCAAATAAATCAGAGAAGATAAAGGACCGCAGCAGTGGAGAAGTAGCTAATGATCAATATCATCGGTATAAGGTACGATGCATGTACACATCACATTATAAGATATATGGAATACTAGAACGTCAATTGCATGTATTCTTCTGATTGATTATATGTGTTTTGTTATACAGGAAGATGTGGGGATTATGAAGGAAATGGGTTTGGATGCTTACAGATTCTCAATCTCATGGTCTAGATTGTTACCAAGTAAGACGTCAAATCGATTGCATTTTTTTTTTTTGCATACTCGTCTGAACTAATTAATTTGGATCTTGATATTGATCAGATGGAAAGCTAAGTGGGGGTGTGAACAATGAAGGAGTCCAATATTACAAGAATCTCATCAACGAGCTTCTAGCCAATGGTAATACTCATGATTCCTATAATTGATATATATGTGTGTGTGTGTGTGCGCGCGTACAGTTTGATTAATCGATCCTTCACTTTCATTAATTGTTGTTAATGGTTGAATGCAGGTCTAAGGCCCTTTGTCACACTCTTTCATTGGGATACGCCCCAAGCTTTAGAAGAGGAATACGGTGGTTTCCTAAGCCCTCAAATTGTGTAAGTGATTGCTACCGAGTGACAATAACAAAGTTAATTAACATAGATGCAAAGAGAAAGATAAAACGTAAAAAAATGCAAGTGAAAAATAGTAATTTGGAATGTCATTCATGGCATCCAAAAAAGGTAGCGAAAAGTCAGAAAAGCTTGACAAAAGAGCTTTGGTGATGGAGGTGATAGCGGTTCATTTGTAGTTTTTGGTCATAACGAGCATTTCGATCATTTAGATTGTTAATTCTTTTCTTATATCTGGAATGTACAGGAATCTTATTTCATCCCTTATTTACACACCCTTGTTTCACTCCTCTATACTTCGAAAACCCTGATCTCATTACTCTCTCATACATCTCATTGTTTTTCCGAGGATCAATCCCTCCTTTTCAATATCCTTGTGACAAAATGATCTTGAAGTTTAATTCTTCTAGATATTTTGTTTTCTAAATATATATCTTCGATGTTGATGTCCATTTACGTTTCTTTCAATCCTCTTTGATAAGTTTGAGAAAATTTCTTTTTGATAAGTTTGAGAAATTTTTCTTTTGAAGAAACTTTTTGAAAACCTTAAATTGTGAAAATTCTCTTGTTGATTAAGTTCCACCTTGTTGTTTTAGTTTTTCAAAAAGTTTCACCATTAGCTTTCTCTCTCCCTTTACTTTTCTTTACTATATATATGTAGCAAGTCTCCTTGTCTACTTTTGTTTTGTGTGAAAATTGTCATACACATTTTCTACTTCATTTTTTTCTCTTATGTTGCTTATTCTAAGCTTCCTTGTTGATGTAAATCTTAGAGCTTGAACAAAACTCTTTTCATTAATCTCATATTCATTTCATACCATGAGTGTGATTGGAGTGCAACAACCGAGAATCTTCACGAAGAATTAGCTAGATGGTAGCTAGGTTCGAGGTTGGAGCTTCGAAAACTTTCATGTTAAACACTTAGAGACAAGTGAGGTAGAAAGTCGTAGACTAGGAAGAGTCTAGGAAGGATAGACCCTACTATCCTGGTTGCTACAAACTTGTAGAGTGTTGAATTACATAGGAAAGTTTGCCCTTCAAGAGTTAGACGCAGTTTTCTCCCTGATGCGGGGTTTGCGAGAACAAAACATTTTTGTGTTGTTTATATTTCTGCAACTTTACTTTATATAATCATTCATGTGATTCGGATGCACACCATTGCTATCCCCGAGACAATTTAATAAGTGCATTGTCCTATTCACCCCCCTCTACCTTCGAACCTTTCCAGGACTTTGCAGAGCTATGCTTTAAAGAATTTGGTGACAAAGTCAAGCATTGGACTACACTCAATGAGCCCCATACCTACAGCGTTAATGGTTATGCAACCGGGGGAATGGCACCGGGCCGATGTTCTGCTTGGAAAAATCCAAATTGCACCGGTGGCGATTCAGGGACTGAGCCGTATTTGGTGTCACATCACCTTCTTCTAGCTCATGCCGCCGCTGTGAAGCTGTACAGACGCAAATATCAGGTGATCCATCGGCGTATATATACTACTATTAATAATAGGAAATTGCTGAACATATATGCATGCACAGGCAAAGCAGAAGGGTTTGATAGGGATAACAGTAAATACAGGCTGGTTTGTGCCATTGTCCGACACAAAGCGAGACCAAGATGCTGCACAACGAGCAATGGATTTTAACTATGGATGGTAAGTACGTACGAACTATTTTAAACTGACTTATGTAAAGTTGTATACCACATAGTTTAGAATCTTGTATTCTAAATTTTTTTGCTGTGTTAAGGTTTATGGATCCCCTAACATATGGTGACTATCCGCAAATCATGCGATCTCTTGTCGGAAATCGATTACCCAAGTTCACTAAAAAGCAATCCAAGATGCTTAGAGAATCGTTTGATTTTCTTGGATTGAATTACTACTCGGGTGGTTATGCAGCAGATGTTTTGGTGAAACCTGATGCTAAGCAACCAAGCTACACGACAGACTCCCTCGCTAGTGTTACATGTTAGTAGTTTAGTACAAATCTTAGTTCAATTAATCTGCTAATTAAATTAATTACAAGTTTCTTTATTTATTAATTATTACTACATACACAAATACACTAACCAAGTTTGAACATGATATGTTGTGGCAGCCGAGCGTAATGGTGTCCCTATTGGTCCAGTGGTATGTACCATCTTCCTTCCATCACCATTTGAGCGTGAATTCATTATTTTAAATTTTAGCATCTATCTTATAATAAGGGCACATCAATCATTGAGTGAGATTTTAAAATTCAACTAATATTTAAACATTTTATACAACGGTCGAGTTTTAAAATTGTTTAAAGAATACTTATTATAAAATATTCATTAGGTTTCGCACATTTATTATATATATTTGCATTTCTTTTACTTATTTCTATACTTTGGTAGTTAATTAAATAAGTAAAATGATTATGAAACTCGTAACAGTAAAAGGAATGGTAAGAAATAGAACCGTCAAATTGTCACCCTAAATTAATTTAGTCTCATGATCGATATTTGCATCAAAATTCTTAGAATTATTACGAATGATGATATACCTTTACTTTTTCAATGCAGGCTGCTTCGTCTTGGCTCCTTGTTTTTCCTCAGGGATTTCTTGATCTATTGCTCTACACAAAGAAAAAGTATAGAAACCCAATTATTTATATCACTGAAAACGGTATGTAGCTAATTTAGTTTGAGGTGATTTTCTAGCTATATTGATACTCAATAAGTATTTCATGTTATTATTGTAGGATGGGATGAAGAGAATGATCCAACATGGTCTCTCGAGAAAGCCCTTGCCGATAATAAAAGAATTGAATATTTCGATCTCCATCTTCAGAAACTTCATTTAGCAATTACGTATGTGCCGGTCAAATTTGATTTCTCCCTTAGTTATCCTAATTCCATAAATTAATTAATGTTCAACGGTGTGTTAGCTAATTAATTTAACTCTTCTTTTTTTTGTGGTGGGCAGACAAGGCGTTAAGGTGAAGGGATACTTTGCATGGTCATTGCTTGATAACTTTGAGTGGGCTGATGGTTACACTGTTAGGTTTGGCATCATCTATGTGGATTTTAAAAATGGACTCAAAAGACACCTTAAACTCTCAGCACACTGGTTCAAGAATTTTCTTAAAAAGACTAACAAATGATCAGGAAAGACTTCTTCTCACAAAGTGAATATAGCTAAAATGATCGAGAGGTCGATGAAGACTTGCATGCTGCTATTTCTCTCATCTTCTTTTTTCATGTATATAATTATGTAAAAAGAGTTCGTTAAATTGTAATACTAATATACTATAAAAGGCCCTACTATAAATATACACACACGCTTGAGATATACTCGTGTATGGTAGGGGTTTGAATAGATATGACGATTTTTCTTTTAGAGGAAAAGACAAAATTTTTATTTAATCTCTAAGAAAATTACAATGTAAATTAAGATGCAACAATGTATCAAACAATAAAACGAAAAGCATAACAAGATGCACAAGTGCACATGAAAATAAAAATAATCATAACCATAACATAATAAAAAACCTGATATCATCTAAGCGTTACCCTGCACAAAGTGTTAAAGTACAAGAGCAAATGCGAACAAAGAACCGCTAGTGGTATGGGGTATCACGCAAGTCAAATGCAAAAATTGACGAAGTAAAACATTTTTAATCGAAACTGGAAAGTCCTCCCGCCTAGAGCATAGTGAACCTTGCATGACAAGGGTGTCACAAATCTTGGCAGACAGCAAACACATTCTATTGAACCAGATCCAATAAAACCAATACCAAAACCATTAGTTTAACTAATAAAAATTAGTCAGCCTTACCAGTTACCACTTAATAAAAGTACAATGATCCTTATAGTTGGTTCCAATGCTATATTTATGTCTAAAGCCTAAATCATTGACATGCATAGATGTGACCGTCTATTCGAAGTTCCACGATGTCCTTGTCTTCTGGAAATCTGATCAGCAAATTTTCAAAAAAAAAAAAAAACCAAGTCAAAATTATTAGCCACTGATTCTACTTGGAGGGGGTAAAACTCGCCACTCAAGGGAACCACCCGAGAGATAAGAGTTGATAGAAAATGGCTCGCCACTTCAAGGAATCCACCAAGAAGATAAGAGTCAAGGGATAAAACTCGCCACTCGTAGGAATCCACCTAGCTAGAGATAAGAGTTTAAGGATAGGAAGAAGCTTTCTTCACTAAGCCAAGTTTATAATTATTTTTCTGAAAATATGAGTTCCCCTTTTCCATTCATGAAGATGAGTTTAAATACAACCCTCCATGAATAGGTTCATCCTTAATTAATGACAATACATGAATTCAAACTTAGAACCATACATGAATCTAATTAATAACTTTGAACTAAGCATGTCAAATAAATGAGATGAATGCATTAAGTCCATAGACAATTGAACCAATCCTTAGATAATTGCACCAAGCTTTTATTCTTTTGACCATGTGAATATTTGGAGTAATTGGGTGGCCAATTTCCGTGTCAGTCATAACCATTTTTCTTCAATTCATTTTATATTTCTTTTTAGGGATAATTATAACTTTACTCCCTGAACTATAACTCGTTCGACACTTTCGTCCCTGAAGTTTGAAATATATCACTTTCGTCCTTGAACTTCAACACCAACTATCACTTTCGTCCCTGACCGGAACAAAATGGTGCAAAACCTATACCAAAATGTTCGCAAGGATGAGAGGAGTAACTTTTATAACTGGGGCTAAGCTCGATTCGGCCTAGAATTGGTCGAATTTAGCCCGAAAGCTTATGGTGGCCGGAACTTTAATCGTAAAATTCTCCGCCGTCCGGCGACGGTTTGAGGCGAGGTTGGTGGCGTTGAACTCGCCTCAAGGAGGGCTTCAAAGCCCAATAGGTGTTGTCCTCCGATTTGGCCGGAATCGGAGGTGTATTCGATAAAAACCCTCGGCATGGACGAAAGTGATATAGAATGTTAAAGTTCAGAGACTAAAGTGATATATTTCAAACTTCAGGGATGAAAATGTCGAATGGATCATAGTTCGGGACTAAAGTTGATTTTTTCCCTTCTTTTTATTCTATGAGAATGATCTTATGTTTTTGCTTAGACTCGGCCATGCATCCACCTATAATAAATAGTCCTCAAATCAAGGGTAAATACAAAAAAAAAATCTAAGATTAAACACGCTCAATTGACGGTATGGGGCTGAGATTAGAAATTCTGTATAGTGTTTGTAAAATTGTAAGGATCAAATGGGTGGAATTGTAAAATCTAAAATTTAATAAATAAATAAATACCTAAAAAAATTGAAGAAATTACAGCATTGTGGTAGGGTGTGCAAAAGCTAGCGTGTTTGGTGCTTAATATTTGTCTTTTGTCCAACTGAAAGCAACCCGGAATCTGACTTTTACATTATAGCCAACAACAAAATCGTGAATGAGAAAAGTAAAGATCAGAACTAGTATGGCGCCCACTCTCTTGATGTGTTTTCATTCTTCACTGTACGTTCCGATGCTTTTATTCGGTTTTGCGCTCGCCGGTACTCTCATTAATTTTCTCGTCAATTACACTCATTTCTGGCAATTTGTGACCGCAAAGCTGCAAGCTGGCCGGAAAGTGATCAACAAATGGAAGAAACAAATTAAAAGCAATTAAACACGACGTTGTTGCCGCCACAGTAAATCGAGGTAAACCCTTGCTTCGAAGAAGATTGAAATCCTCTGGAAAGGGAGGGGCCATTGTCACCATATCGCTCTCATCGTACGTTCTATTTATAGGGTCTGCTTTCATTGACCGCTTCGCCAGTAAAAATGACTGGATATTGAGAGATTCCCAAAAGGTACATACCATAATTAGCTTTCAATTTGCTCGTTACTTATGTTCTGTCCTGGTAATTATTTTTCTACTGTATTTAAAAGGCCAACAAGACTTGACCTGCAGGAACCAAAAGAACAGTTAATTATGGCACTCCAACGCACCCTCCTCTTGGGCTTCCTACTTGTTCTTGGCTGTGCTGTGACAAGTAGTGGAGCGACTAGCTCAAAGCAATGTGACAAAGCTTCCCTCAACCGGAGCAGTTTTCCGGCAGGTTTCACATTTGGGACAGCTTCTGCGGCTTACCAGGTACCGTACTTATGCAGATCTAGAATATATGTGTGTATATATATATCTGGCCAGATCTATGGGAGATTTTTTGCGACACTCTCTTTTTCAGTGCGTGATTTAATGATCAGAACAGTTGTGTTTTTAATTTCTTTTATAATAATCACTTATTCAAAAAATCATTCAAATTGGAAAGGAAACTATTTAGTCATTTGATTCTCAACATTCTCATTTATAGTTAATAATCACTTATTCAAAAAATCATTCAAATCGGAAAGGAAACTATTTAGTCATTTGATTCTCAACATTCTCATTTATAGTTAATAATCACTTATTCAAAAAATCATTCAAATCGGAAAGGAAACTATTTAGTCATTTGATTCTCAACATTCTCATTTATAGTATTTTCTTTATGTACGTAGGTAACCAAATCGAAATCGATTTGACTGATTTTTTGCAAGAGTTATACTAGCATAAAATCACAAAGAATGAATGCTGTTCCATCATGGAATTAAATTTGTTTGGTAGCCAGAGAGAGAGGGAGGTTCGCAAGAAATCATTTTGCTCCTCTCTCATATATATGGGCATACATAGATATGTGTACTCATTAATTTGTGTTTGGATTTTAGTATGAAGGTGCTGCAAAAGAAGGGGGTAGAGGACCAAGTATATGGGACACATACACTCACAAGCATCCAGGTTTCTTCTTTACTTTCATTGATGCCTAAATGTTGAAATCAAAATTGGTTGAAAGTAATTATCCAAGTTACTGGATCTTAGGTCCCTAGTCCCAATTGCAAATGTCTAGGTTCCCAAATCTGACACCCCCTCGGGACTAGGTTCCGGTTCAGTCATGTGTTCAGGGTCCCAAATTGGGTGACCGGATTATATGACAATGAAGTAGGCGCTTGAGTAAAACTAACATAGTATTTTTCAACTTTTGTCAATGAAATATAGTCGATCAATTCATGTTTCAGTTTCTTATTACATTTAATAATTAACTGCTATAACTGTGTGTTCTAAAATATCTGCTGCGTTGTGATTCATGGGGGGAAAAATCAGAGAAGATCTTTGACCACAGCACCGGAGATGTGGCTATTGATCAATATCATCGCTATAAGGTACAAAACACACATTACTGTGGATTATGAATATCATCCCATATTTATACTATTTTGATTGGGTTCTCTAATCATATGTCCTATAGGAAGATGTGGGGACTATGAAGGAACTAGGTTTCGATGCCTACAGACTCTCATTCTCATGGTCCAGATTGTTACCAAGTAAGAGATCGAACAATCGATCAATATAATTACATCAATCTCTTATATATTTATCAAGTGACTGGATTGATATTTCTGATCTAGACTTTTTAACTCTTCGATTAATTGAAAAGATTTTAATTTGTAATTAATTATGTCAAAGTGGCAGAACTAGGAAATTTTATTTGTAGGAGCAGGAAGAGGAGAGAATTAAAGAATTTTCCAAGAAACTCTTATATCATATTCTTACGAATAAAATTTCATACAAAACAATAGCCTTTGTAGTTGTACATCTTTCAAACATTTTTACTAATAAAATTTATTTATGAATTTTATCAATAGCGTCTTTGTAGTTGTACATCTTTCAGACATTTTTACGAGCATTTTGCACCCATATATATCCATCAAGAACGTATAGAACACTAATTAACTTCTTTAACCAATAACCAGAAATTTATTTGAGGTTGCCTAGCTTGATGCATTTCAAAACTTAATTTGGTTCATGATATTGATCAGATGGAAAGCTAAGTGGGGGTGTGAACAAGGAAGGAATCAAATATTACAACAACCTCATCAATGAGCTTCTAGCCAATGGTCATTCACTATTCCCATAAATATCATCCAATCTTGAACTATTCAGATATGAGGATTTAATATTCAATTTCATTTTCACTATTAATTCTATATATCAATTCTTGAATGCAGGTTTAAAGCCCTTTGTCACAATCTTCCATTGGGACCTTCCCCAAGCTTTAGAAGACGAATACGGTGGCTTCGTAAGCCCTAAAATTGTGTGAGTGATGGTACAGAATGACAATAACAAATTGGACATAGCAGACATAGTCCTTAATTAATCAAAATTTCTTTTTATTTTTTATTTCATATTCTTTTGTGTCATGTAATGTACATGCAGGAGCCATTTTCAGGACTATGCAGAGCTCTGCTTTAAAGAATTCGGTGACAGAGTTAAACATTGGATCACCTTGAATGAGCCCCATAGTTATAGTCGTAATGGTTATGCATCCGGAAAGTTTGCACCGGGTCGATGTTCTGCTTGGCAAAAACGAAATTGCACAGGTGGGGATTCAGGGACCGAGCCATATTTGGTGTCACATTACCAACTTCTATCTCATGCAGCCGCTGTAAAGTTGTATAGACACAAGTATCAGGTGATTAATTCACATAAGAAATTTTTTTCAGTCATCGCTCACTACTATTACTTCAACAATTAATTAATTCAACTTAGTTCCCAATTTTAATTTGTCAAAAATGTAATTTATACTTGTATATTGCATAATAAATCATATATTGCTGAATATGTACAGGCAAAACAGAAGGGCTTGATAGGGATAACACTAGTGTCACACTGGTTTGTGCCATATTCTAATTCAAAGCAAGACCAAGCTGCAGCCCTACGAGCATTGGATTTTATGTTTGGATGGTATGAATATACTAGCTATATATTAGGAATCTCATTTTTATTTTATTTTTTCTATTTAGTAATTAATATACTAACAAATACTTTTTCTTCAGGTATATGGATCCCATGACAAATGGTGACTATCCAAATAGCATGCGATCTCTTGTCGGAAATCGACTACCCAAGTTCACTGAAGACCAATCAAAGATGCTAAAAGGTTCATTTGATTTTCTTGGATTAAATTACTACACAGGTAATTATGCAGCCAATTTACCGTTTCGTAATGCTAAACAATCAAGCTACTCGACCGACTCTCTCGCTAATCTTACAGGTTAGTAGAATTCTAGAAGATCAAGTGCCAGTTTATTACATAAACACATATATATACTAATTAGAAAACCCTTGAACATGGTGTTGCTGCAGCCGAGCGTAATGGTATTCCAATTGGTCGACCCGTAAGTACAATATTACCCTAACTAATCTGGCATGGTTGAGTCGATATTGTCTGATGTTGTTGCTTTAGAATTCTTCAACTACTAATATGATGATCAATCGACCTCCACTTGTTTGAAATAATTTTGCAGGCTGCTTCAGATTGGCTCCATTTTTATCCACAAGGGTTTATAGAGATATTGCTTTACACAAAGAAAAAGTACAAGAACCCAGTTATTTACATCACTGAAAATGGTAATTAGTTTTCATGTGATTTTATATATTAGTGACATCTAGTACGTTGTTTCAAATTATATATAAACTAGAATTGGTGCGTGGCTATTACATTATTTAAATTACAATCTGACTCTACATTTGAAAAAATAAATATCTGGATCCTGTTGTTCTTGAAGGATGGGATGACCGCGATGATCCCAAATTATCTCTCGAGGAAGCTCTCGCCGATAATCAAAGAATCGAGTATTACAATAGCCATCTTTATGAACTTCAAAAAGCAATTAAGTAAGTTTAGTTTTACCTGATTACGTAATGGTCTCTCCCTTCTCTTTGCTAATTCTTTCTCTGATTAATTGTATTTGAACTTCTTCTTCTTCTTTTTCTCTTTTTCTGCAGGGGTGGAGTTAAGGTGAAGGGGTACTTTGCATGGTCATTGTTTGATAACTTTGAGTGGGCTGATGGTTATAGTTGTAGGTTTGGTCTCAATTTTGTGGATTATAAAAATGGACTCAAAAGACACCCTAAACTCTCCGCAGCTTGGTTCAAGGCTTTTCTGCGAAAGTAGAAAACTAGCTAGCTAGATATATATATAGAATCACTAGCAGAAGATATCTATCAATGCAGACATTTTGTTCATGTTTAATTGCATGTTCGTGGAGAGTTCTTCTAAACTCTTAATTTTAAGCTACACACCCATATCAAAAACACATTTTACTTGTGTATGTAGGATATGTAGATTAGAGCAAGACTAGTCCTAATAATGAAAGTTCTTTCATGAGAATGTAAATGAGACTATAAATCGAGAGGGTTTGAAGGGAAGTGTTGGCCGTTATTAATTTAGCATTCTGATGAGTATCTTCATCCCCTAAGGACCATTTCTCATTCTCATTTCTCAGCATTAATAATACAGTTTTAGCATTAATTACACTGTTTTAGTGACTGAAATACTCTTATTAAAATTTATAAATACCATTAATTCTAGTCCGAAATACTACTAATTTTTTGATTGCTTTCCTAGTATTTTCAAACACTATAATGAGAATCTTGATTTCTCATTAATTAAAAAAAAAATCTTGATTTCTCATTTAATGGAAATTGCAAAGAAATAGTTTTTCGAAGAACTTCACTCCATGAACCATTTGAGATCTATGATCCTTCAGGCAAAAAGGGGATATGATGAGTACGTGGTCAATATCGCATATAAAATGCGAGATTGGTGTCTGGTTACGACAATTAGGCACATCTTTACCATCTTATCCCAGAGGAAAAAAAAATACAAACAAACCCTATTGTAAGAAGACCGGAAAATACAAACAATCAATTTTAAAATGATACTTTCTTTTGGTTTTCTTTTACCAAAATATTAAAAAAGCATATATACAAAAAGTTTATAGCTAGGGTTGGTTTAGGGTTAAATTAAATATAAGGAGTAACATTGAAGAGATGCTCTAAAAGTCGAGAAGAATGAGCATGCAAAAGTCATTGATTCCACTGTTTCAAAAATTTTGTAAGTTTGAGAAACTCAAACGTAAGGAATGTCAATTTAGGAGCATGATCGAGCAAACCACTCATCATGAAAAAAAAATAGAATCAAAAGCAAAACTAGCTAGTCTATAAATTACACCATTTGTTATGCGAGGAGCATGGAAATTGATGCTCACAGCAATGTATTAGGTGCTTAATATTTGTTTTGATTTTTTTTTTTATGAAATTAATCTTTTGAGATTAGATCTAAAAACTGACATATGATCAAATTTGATTTATGTCACACATTACTGCATGTTGCTTATATATATCTTCTTTATTTTTAGTGTGAATCATTTAAAGCAACTCCAACAACTTTCCTATAAGTTATTTTTTTCGTTAGTTTAGAAAAAAAAAATGCATTATTTTTGCTTTCCTATATTTATAGCAAATTACATAATTATAGACAAACATCTTTTCGACAAAATTTATCCTCTTTTTCATTTTTCTGTTCAAATTATATTTATTTTTATAATTAATTATTTGATTATATTTTTTAAATTAAAAAAATAATACCATATTTAATGATGGAGAGCCTTAAATGATGAGTCAGCTTAAATGATCGATGGTCATATGACTCATATATTTCTTTTTCTTTTATTTTTTAGGCTAACAATGGTCATATAAGGGCCGTGTAATCGAAAAAGCAGCAGAAAATCTAACAAATTTATTAACAACACGCAAGTTAAAAGGATAGACGAGATTAAACTTAATTATCCTGTATCACAAGTTTACAACATAGAGATTACCGTCACAACTGAACCACAACTGAAATTACAATGAGCAACCTTAAAACCCTAACAAACTACACAAACCTAATTTACCTTGGTGGATAATTGCCAATACATCTTTCCATGGTTATTGCAACTTAAAACAGATTTTGCGCATTGACTGGTTCCTATTGAAAAACAAGACTCGGGATTAGGGATGTATAAATACTGAAACCCCATAAGCCTAGAATACAAAAAATCAATTATGGCACTCCGATTAGGCATAACCCTCCTACTTTTTCTTGTCTGCACTGCTGTGACAAGCAGTAGAGCTACCAACACACGGCACCGTGACGCCGCTTCCCTCCACCGGAGCAGTTTTCCTGCAGGTTTCGTATTTGGGACAGCTTCATCGGCTTACCAGGTATGGTTTTAATTAAACCCTAGCTAGCCCTATGTTAGATTGGATTTTGATTTTGGTCCTTTAACTTTACTGAGAATCAGATCTTATTCAATTGAAACACTGTAATATTGGGTTCTCTAATGACATTGGTCATTTATATAGTTCATATGTGTTTGTACTTTTTAGTATGAAGGTGCTGCAAATGAAGGTGGTAGAGGTCCAAGTATATGGGACACATACACTCACCAGTATCCCGGTAGTCTTTCTTATCCCACTCCATTTTCTTCTCAAATCATAACTCATAACTTGACAGAACTCCATGGTATCTTTCATTACTTTACCATCATGAAATTTATCCTTATCCTTATATATTGTCCTTAATTAGTTCATAGTATATTTATTCCATTTTTCTTCTAAAATGTCTTTTCTATTTTTGAAAAAAAAAAATATTCAGATAAGATACACGACCACAGTACTGGAGACGTGGCTGTTGATGAATATCATCGCTATAAGGTACAAACTAGTACACATTATTCTATAAGGAATTAAAAGAAACAACTATATTTGTTATTTCTAGCATGCATGCTTCACTCTCTATATGTGTTCTTCTTATGTATAGGAAGATATTGGGATTATGAAAGAAATGGGTCTTGATGCTTACAGGTTCTCAATTTCATGGTCAAGATTGTTACCAAGTAAGACACTCAGTGATTATATATATGTATATATAGATTACCTATCAATCTCTTAATTAGTGTTGTTATATAACACATTAGTTAACATTAATTTTTTAATTTAATTTCCAAAAAAAAATGGGCTCAGATGGAAAGCTGAGCGGAGGTGTGAACAATGAGGGAATCAGATATTACAACAACCTCATCAACGAGCTGTTAGCCAATGGTTAGTATTCATGATATATTCCTATTGTTACCGGTGAAGAAATACATTATTGATTGGTTGATTATTTTTTCTTTGGGTCTGGAATATTTGCATTACTGGTACTTGAATGCATATCATTTTTTTTTTGGGTCGACTACTTTAATATTGCAGGTCTTGTACCCTATGTTACACTCTTTCATTGGGATACTCCCCAAGCTTTGGAAGATGAATACGGTGGTTTCCTTAGCCCTAAGATTGTGTAAGTGAAAATTTATAAGACTAGTATTTCTTTACAAGTTTTTTTTGCATAGTAGTACTATGATGAAAATTGAACAGAAAAATATTAGTTGGACTCATCAGCTTATAATTAAATTTTCGTTAGATGTGGATCTGATCTAAATCGATAAGAAAAAGGATGTGGATTTAGGCTAATTATAAACTATATATATAACATGCAGGGACCATTTCAAGGACTATGCAAATCTCTGCTATAAAGAATTTGGTGATAGAGTTAAGAATTGGATAACGTTAAATGAGCCATGGAGCTACAGCAATGGTGGTTATGTGATAGGGACATTTGCGCCAACCCGATGTTCTAATTGGCAAAAGCTAAATTGCACCGGTGGGGATTCCGGGACTGAGCCGTATTTGGCATCGCATTACCAACTTTTAGCTCATGCAGCAGCCGTAAAGTTGTACAGGGATAAATATCAGGTCCTTCATGGAAAATTTTTAGTCGATCAATAGATTAACATTTGTTTCTTTGTTCTTAAATTAATTTTGAACATACAGGTATCACAGAAGGGCGTGATTGGGATAACACTACTATCACACTGGTTTGTGCCATATTCTGATGCAAAGTGGGATGTAGATGCTGCAGAACGTGCATTGGATTTTATGTATGGATGGTATGTACGTACCTAATTAATTTACTCTGAACCTTAAATATATCTAACAAATAAAATATGGAAGGATGCACAACAAATAGAAAAAGCTGTTCTATGGCAAATGTTTTTTGTCATGAGCAAGTCCTTGAAAGTGTTTTTCGGTAATGTTTGACAGAAATAGTATATTCAAAACGATTTCTATGTTTTGTAGGTTTATGGACCCCTTGATAAACGGAGACTATCCACACAGCATGCGATATCTTGTTGCAGATCGATTACCCAAATTCACAAAAGAAGAATCCAAGTTACTCAAGGGGTCATTTGATTTTATTGGAGTAAACTACTACACTACAAACTTTGCAGCCTATAATGCACCTCATTTTAATGCTACTCGTCCTAATGCAAATAACCCAAGCTACTTGACAGACGCTCTCGTAAATCTTTCAGGTGCTAGGAATTTAAGCTTCTAAATCTTAATTAGCGTATAATTTATTAATTTCTTTACTACATATAAGTATACACCTAACAAAGCCTTGAACATGAACGTTGTGGCAGTCGAGCGTGATGGTGTTCCTATTGGTCCAAAGGTGTGTTCCAAGTTGATCAACCTTGATCTTAATTAAGTAATTACTTTAGATAACTACTATCATTGGAAATTTTGAACAATTGTTTTAATTTATTAAATTTTGCAGACTGCTTTGGATTGGCTCTATGTGTATCCAGAAGGATTTCGAGAGCTATTGCTCTACACAAAGAACAAGTATAATGATCCAATTATCTACATCACTGAAAATGGTAATTGTTGTGAAATGATTTTCAATATTTCTGTCACTAGAATTTAAATGCTATTATATCGATCAGTATCTGAGGCTCATTAATTAACAAACTTTTCTTGACCTTATTGAAGGAGTTAATGAGCTGAATGATCCTGGATTATCGCTTGAGGAAGCCCTAACCGATAACCATAGAATTGACTATTACGATGCCCATCTCAATTATCTTCTTTCAGCAATCAAGTAATTAATTAGTGCTTAAGTTAAAAAAAAGTGAAATTAATTCTTTGGTCATGAATTAATATATGATTGTATAATTTGACTCATATTTTTTTTTAACAGAGACGGGGTTAAGGTGAAAGGATACTTTGCGTGGTCATTGTTTGATAACTTCGAATGGAATACAGGTTACACTTGTAGATTCGGCCTCAACTTCATAGATTACAAAAATGGACTCAAAAGACACCCTAAACTCTCAGCAGGCTGGTTCAAAAAATTTCTTCAAAAGTCTGTCAAGTTAGATACAATTTCCTCTCGCAAATTTCAATCAATGTAAATCCCTAGAATAAGAGATCGATGCAGACTTTATTTTGTATGTTGGTTTGACCCTCTTGATATTATTGTACACATTCACGTTACGACTTCTCTCATTATCTTTTTTTTTTTGGTTCAAATCTCTACATTTTAAAACTAGAAGCAACTCGATCACACATGTGATATATACTGTATACATACGTGTGCACGATGAAGGAGGAAGTCTTTGCATTGACTTTGGCTTGCACAAAACTATTGATTTTCCATCGACCATTCCGCAAGGCTTGCAAAGTTACAAATTTGTTATTACATTACTAAAAAGTTCACAAAGTTGTAATTACCTCTAATATATAGAACTAAGATTACATAGAAAATTACTTATGTTACTACAATAACAACAAATTTGTTGTTACATATGTAAATGGATATATGATAAATATCTTAATATTGTAGAATTTCTCGTGCGGTCGTTGTTGCATTTGTTCCATTTGCAAAGCTAGCTATGTATTTTTTCTTTTCATTTTTATTCAAGATGTAATGTGTATTTTTTTGTATTATACACATAACAATATCTTAAAGATTTAAAAAAAAATTGTATTTTGCTTACGGATGTAGTTATGAACATCGTTGTTGGTACCATTGTGAGAATGTGGAGTACGTGTTGTCCCATATTAATAAATAAAAACCTTGCAAATGTGTTTATAAATATTTGGGCTTTTTCAACAATTGTCAATTCAAAACCTAGCTAGCTGCTTCTTCCTCGATCTTAAACTCTAAACCCTGAAGGCTAAATTATTGAACTTTCACAATACTATTAAGTACACATACATAGTATATGGGCCAAATCAAACTGTCGACAACTCGACACCCTCATATTATATGGGTTAATTTAAATACACATAATATGTATGTTTTCGTTTGAGTAATTAAGTTTTAAAAGTGGTAATTGTAATTAATATTTTACTACTTGAAGACACATATTACCACTTTGACAACTCATATACTAACTACGAAAAAGTCATCGTTAAGGTAAATAAGATTTTTATTTGAGTAAAGTAGGTGCTAAAAGTGGTAATTATATGTAGGGTCCTTGACCATAAGGTCCAAAACAGAGAAAATATTTCTCATCTACTCAGCTTAAAAAAACAGGTGCTCATTCGGTCTATTAATTGAGAAAGGCTGACGAATTTCGCTTTTGTCCTATACTTTTCTCAAAAATTACGAAATGACCATTGACAGATTTTATTGAGTTGTCAATAAAATTTGTTAAGGAGTTGATAAATTTTACGGTATTCAAGATTTTATTGAGAGGTCCATAAAATTTTTAGACATTTTATTGAGAGTCATTGACAAATTTTACGGTACTCCAGATTTTATTGAGGGTTCAATAAAATCTTATTGAAATCGAAAAACGAGAACGCCAATACAGCAACGATACCGTATCGGTCCCGAATCAATAAAATTTTAATAAGGGGTCAATAAAAAATTTAAATTGAGAAATTTCATGGTAGACATTGCTATCAATCTCTGAGTCCGACACCTCGATCAGTTTAATGAGTACTCGGTTCAACTTCAATTGAATTTTGGGGTGCGTCTAGTTTGCACCATGCCTTTATTGTACCTGGCTGTGAATTATTTTTTTTACCCTTAATGATTTTTTTTGTTTGGTTTATTCCTCTCTCTCCTCATTGTTACGGGCCACCACTACGACTGGCCACCACTTTTAGCACCTCCGATGGTCACCAAATTTTACCATAATGTACAACAAAATGCAAGGAACAACTTTTAAACCTGCCACGAAGTCTGATTCAAAGTGGAAATGCACGAATTCGATTTGGAAGCTCGCAGTGGTTGAAATTTCAAACCGGCGATTCGCCGCCATCCGACAACGGATTAAGCCAAGACTGGTGGCGTTAAACTCGCACGGATGAGGGCTTCAAAGCCCAATCGGTAGCTTAGGTCGAATCAACCGGGATTGTGAACGGAAACGATGAACAATTCCGTTAATATTTCGGGTTTTTCTCTCCTTTATTTCTCTTCATACACTGAAATTCGATATAATAAATGGGTATAGGATGGAATAGCTCGAGGAGGTGAAAAAAATGGGACAAGTCTCATGTAATTTGGTGGCCGGAGGAGGGAGAAATCGCCGGTGACAGTGAAGAGAGAGAGAGGAGGAAGAGCACGGGAGAGGGAGGAAGAGAGACTAGGAAAAAAAAAAGTAGTTAAGGGTAGAAATGTAAATTCACCAGTCAATTTACAATTAAAAAAATATATAATATAAAATGGACGGCTGAGATCGAGCCACGTACCATGGTACAATAAAACCATGGTACAATCCAGAATTTCCCTGAATTTTGTCAAAGATTAAGGGTTTGGAATAGAAAGGCTGATGGACTTGAACTCGATTTCGTGTACAGCAAATATACATATGTATATATAAAATAAGGAGAGTGATTTTCGCACTCCCCTTTTCTCTCTCCTATTACTCCCCACACTCTACTTTAGTATTTTATTATTTCTTATCTATTCATGAAATTTTACTTCCACAACTGCCCTCACCTCTTAGCTCTTGCAGTATACTATTCCATAACGATGCAACTGACTTCATCACTGGAGCAACCCAAGACTGAGTTACATATACTATAGAAATCGCCTTACAGTGAAAATCTAAAGGTTATTTATGATTGAAAACTTATGGAGGGTTAAATCATGAATAGCCATTTCTAAATTTGACAAGATCACCAAAATAAAAGCTTTCAAATTTAGATTCAATAGACAAGAACCCAGATTTCAATTTCGCACCAAAAAGTGAATGAAAAATTTCACTGTAATCTTCCATTTTAGATTCAATATACAAGAACCCAGATTTCAATTCAGATTCAGTTCCATTTCAATCTTTCACTCGAGAATAACTTTTGAAGTTTCAATGTCGAAATAAGAGAATGATAAATTTCTGTCTAATCTTCCATCTATGGTCCATGGAAAACGAAATGAATTTTTTTTTTCTGGTCTTAGATTCTGATGGACAATTTGGTTTGATGCAAAGAAGAAAACAAATAAGGAGAACGAGGGGTATTGGGATATAGAAGATCTGGAAAACAAGACCACATCGATGAGTATATCTATCTCTGATAGAACAATGGAAACCCATATGGTATTTACATATGAACCAAACAAATTAGGTGGAGAGAGAGTGAAAATTCTCGGTAATGGTACTGGGTTTTGAGTGGTTGTTAAAATTTTAAGTATGAAATGGAACACTTGCTTCTTGAAAAGGATTTGAACAAAATTTGATGAGGTAGAAGATAATTGAAGTAAGTAGATGGAGTGGTGGGTGAAGAGTCGCAGAGACGCGGACCATAGAAGAGCAAGCTGTAGGGGTAAGTTTGGAACTCACATTACATCAACTGAATAAATTTAATAAAATACTAAAGTGGAGTGTGGGGAGTAATAGGAGAGAGAAAAGGGGAGTGCGAAAATCACTCCCCTAAAATAAAGGACAATTCTCAGGTCCACCCCCCGGGTGAACGCCTGTATTCACCCCCCTCCCAAACAGCCAATCATGCACTGCCACGTACACTGTTGATTGATAAAGTCTTTGAATATGGACAAAAATTAGATGATTTAGATCTATAAACCAATAGTACTAGAGACACATATGGGATCAGGACACCACCACTGCCAATTAGCAGCAGCACTACCTCCTTATACCTCAGAACCCGATCTTCATCTTCTCTAATGTTCTTTACCCAATTCGTACTGATCTGCAATCATCCCATTATTTCATTGGGTCGGTGAGGAGTGAGAGATCGGGCTTGGCTAATTGGAGCCTTGGAGGCTGGCGAACCCCCGGATGGTGGCGGTGTTGTCGGATAGTGCTCGAAATTCAGGCAACAGAGGAGAGAGAACCTCATATCTACTTTCTCTTCCCTCATGGCCTCATCTTCATCTTTGCTATTTTCTCTGTGTTTCAATCTCCTCGAAAACTCAGAAATGTGGCTATTGTGATTAGATTTGTGAGAGATGAGAGTGGGTGAGGAAGACCAGCGAAGAGAGAGAGAGAGCCAAGAGAAAACTCAAGGATGAGATTTCAAGAAAACGGAGTCGGGTAACGAGCAAAACAAAAAAGTTGAGTTTTTGTTTATTTTTTTAATAACAGTGTACGTGGCAGTGCATGATTGGCTGTTTGGGATGAGGGTGAATTCAGGCGTTCACCCAAGGGGTGGAGCTGAGAATTGTCCTAAAATAAATGCATGGCCCCTCATACACACTCACAGTACAGACAACTAAACAAGAGCAGTTGGGTCCAACCCCAAAAAGTCAATCAACTAGTTTGAAGTTTTGAGCCGTACTAACTCAATCAACCACCACCGACAGTGCTATCCCGATACAGAGATGAAAGATGACCAACCACCAACGACACTGATCTCAATTTCCTCATCAACCACCACCACAACTCCGCTCATTAGAAAATTAGAGACCTCACCATCGTCTTCTATATCAGCTATCTCAAGTTCTGGGCTTTAGCGGCAATTCTATTGTTGACTTTCTGGTATATGTTCACCGGCTCTGTTACCCGGCAACTTAACCCGCCTCTCCGACTACCTGCACCTCCCAACATACGAGGATCTCGATATTCTGGTAAGTATTTGATTTCACAGTGCATTCTTCGGTTTCTCCATTTGAAAATTTTGATTTGCTGGAATGGGGCGAATTGTTATTATTATTATATATTTATATACGAAGTGGAGGAGAGAGAGATCGAAGGTCGTGAGACACTTGTGGGATTTGTACACGCAGAGGCAGACGGGGTCGAGCAGGAGAAGCACAAGCCACCAGCAGCTTTGCTCCGCCGCTTCTCCTGTCAGACCACCGCGCCGGCGCTCATTCTCTGCCTAGAGTCGACGCTCTCTCTCTCTCCGATCAATCCCAACTCCAACAACCCGACCAGACTCCCTCGTTCTTGAATCCAGAACAAGGCAGAAGCAGACTGAATCAAGAATGAGAAAGCCCCAATCTTGAGACGAAGAAGGAAGAACGACAATTAGTCGTTTTTAATACAAGTTCAAGGGGAAAAGTGTCACAAAAAATTACCGTTCAATATTTTGTTTTTGTTGCGAGTAAAATAAGTTTAAATTCAGTTTGTTTAAAAAATTAAAAATTAAAAATTCTCAATTTTAATAGAAAATATAAAATAAATTAAATTGTGTATCTATTCGATATTTCCCTTATATTAACATATTTTAGAATTCTCCCAGCGTAGTGCAGAATAAAGAAGAAACTGATAGGGCTAATATATAAATAACTTTTACTATATATATATATATAGAGAGAGAGAGAGTAAGGTTATGATATGTTAACATTTCTCATACATAATGAGGAGAGAAAGTCATTGTTTATGTAAATAAGGTCCTCATTAGAGTAAATTAGGTTCTCGTTTGAGTAATTAAGTCCTAAAAGTGGTAATTGTAATAGTTTACGACTTGAAGACACATATTACCATTTCGACAACTCATGTTGTATCTACGAAAAAGTCCTCATTAAGGTAAATAAGGTCCTCATTAGAGTAAACATGTTCTCGGTTGAGTAATTAAGTCCTAAAAGTGGTAATTGTACGTATGAAATACGTTAACATACACGGGGTAGGCTATGATACGGTGATGTATGCCATACCCCAATTTATGATTTTTTTAAACAAAAAATTACATCAAATTGAACCAAAATTACTACAATAACAACAAAGTTACCACATTCGTTTTACACTATTTACATAAAATTCAACCAAAATTACAACTTTGACAACAAATTGTTCACAAACTTGTAACAAGATCGTAGATGAAGTAATTAATTACCTCTAACAGAACTAAGATTACACAAAAAAAAAACTCTTGTTACCGTAATGACATCAAATTTTGTTGATTATTTGTAAGTGGAGATATGATATACATCCCAGTATTGTAGAATTGTCCTAAGATACACTATAGTTTTCTATATATATATATAATAACGAAATATTAGAACATATATATAAATATATTCTGCTGGGTGCGCACAAATCAATCCTAGGTGGCCGTCCATGCATGATTCCACCTTGACGGCTTCACCTAATGAAATTTGTGTGAGTAGTCAGAGCAGGATCTTGGTGTTGCAGCTGGCCGGTAGAAGTACGTTGACCGGTAGAAGTACGTTAACCTCAAAACCACAGTAATTACCGTCCACCAAAGAAAGAAATCACAGTACGTAATTTGTACAACCTAGGCTACCTTCGATCTTTATGGAAAAGTAGTAGAGTTTGTGTGTGCTTATTAGTTAAGGGGCCCCTTAATTAGTTTATTAATTCATGCAGTGTATCTGTCTTTTTCCTTGTGCTTCTATTATTTTCTGATCGATCATCGTCTATAAATGCCTGCAGTAGAAGTAGAGCTGACCAAAATCAATTATGGCATCCATTTCCAGGGGCTCTTCTTTCCTTAATATTATTACTATATGCCTTATAGTAATTCCTTTTGCCTCGTTAGTGAGAGGTAGTACTAGATTTACTACAATCATACAGCCTACTGATGATCTGAGCAGCAATCTCTATGGCACTGATTTTCTCAACCGGACCAGTTTTGCAGCTGGTTTCTTGTTCGGCACAGCTTCATCATCTTACCAGGTAGTTTATTATTCCGCCATCAATTTTGTTTCCAACCTTAACGAGGTTTAATTAATTGCATACTTCTGACTCATTCTTTGATTTACATGCACCTAAATCTTTTTTGATGAAGTAATTTGGGCTTCACAACCAAAATCAATTGGCAATGGTTGGAGATGTCAAATCCTTATAAACACACTTGCAAGTTCATTTTCCTCCAATGTGGGACAATACTTCACATTCTCACACTCCCCCGCACGTGTAGCGAATTTTCAAGCCAAACACGTAGACAACATATATTGGGTGACGTGGAGCACGTGTGGCCATTTGGCTTCACACGTGGGCGAATCTGCAGCTCTAATACCATGATGAAGTAATTTAATTGGATTTCACAACCAAAATCAATTGGCAATGGTTGAAGATGCCCAAATCCTTATAAACACACTTGCAATGTCATTTTTCTCCAATGTGACAATACTCCACATTCTCACAAATCTTTGTTGCTTCTCACGTTAAAATTTCATTAATTATGTTGCTTTTGTTCTCATTAGGCTATTTGCCCGAACTGCAGGTTCTTCTTATAGAGCAGAATTCTTTTGGCTTTCATATTCCCTCCTCTATTTTTGTTCATTTTCTCTATTAATTTTTCCTCATATTTGTCAATGTTTAAAGGGAAAATAAAATATGATTGTTCTAAAATGTTAAATGCATGAGCCAATTGCAGTATGAAGGTGCTGCAAATGAAAGGGGTAGAGGACCGAGTATATGGGATACGTACACCCACAAATATCCAGGTTTGACTTTTTCGATCAAACTTCTTTTTAATTTATTTGATCAATGGCAAGCCAGCAAGGTTCCGCTGTAAACACTAGCTATTTTCTTCTGATCTCGTCAACTCAAATCTGATATATTCCTTCTTAATTATTTAGCACATGAATATGTTTGAATTAATGTTAAATTAGGTCTCTAAAAAACGAATATGTTGGAATTGTCTAAATATGACGTTAGTATTCATCTACTTAACATCTACCTTGAACGATATTTGGTAGATTTTTGTCTCTAATTTTTTTTCTCAAGCGTTTACTCTTTATATTGCTGGATTATTGAATAACAAGAAAGTGAAGAAACTGAAACAGAGGGGAGAGGAAAAGAATGTTGAGAAAAGCCAAGGACTACACTGTGTATTTCTTCAACTGAATGAGTAGTACAACATATTGGCTTATATGGCCGTACACACCTTGTATGGAATACAGTATAAACGTCTAATACTAATAGTAATTTCCAAAATACCCTTAACATATATATGTATAAAAATCTACCAAATACCTTTGAAACTAAACTAATGATTGGGAAATTGATCTTGATCAATTCACTAAACTAATCTTTTTTTTTCTTAATCTAACGTTCTGATTGATTAAGATCAATTTCGATCTCAACCATATAGTTTAGTTTGCCTTGGTTGCACCAATGAGTCTCTGATTAATGATGTAGTAGTGAATTGATTTTTGATGATGTCATAATATAGCTCCTTAAAATGAATAATCCTTCAGTTATGAATTAAATTTTATTTTTTGATATAAAAAAATATCAATTAGCAGGCACCATATCATACCAATTGCAATGACAATGTCTTTAGCACGGCCACGTATGATATTTTAAGTGCATCCATTTATATGTACGATGAATGTCAACATTTTGAAGATAAGTTAATGTTGATCCAAAACATGGCATGTTGATGTTCACCAAAAGAAGATAAGTTCAAGAGAACCCTACCCGAAAATGGACTTTTTGACAGAAAAAATGTCTTTGTCATGTATAATGAATGTCAAAATTTTGAAGATAAGTTAATGTTGAACCAAAACATGGTATGTCAATGTTGACCAAAAGAAAATAAGTTCAAGAGAACCCTAGCCAAAGACTTTTTTGACAGAATAATGTCTTTGTTAACAAAATTTGGTGGAATGGTTTGTTTATTTATATTTTTTTTTTATTTTTTTTATTTTATTTTATTTATTTTTATTTTTTTATTTTTTATTTATTTATTTTACTTTATTTATTTTATTTTATATTTTCTTTATTTATACAATTATTTTTTATTTTATTTTATAAATATTTTATTATTTTGAATAAATTCTTAAACAAAATAATTTTCAAATTTTATTTACATAATTTCTTAAATTTTTTTTTATTATCTATTTAAAACTTGATCTTATGTAAATATAAATTACAAATTTCCCAAGATACAAAATCCACTTGATAAAATTTAACCTAATTTGCGGGAACTAACATGACAATTTTTATGATTTTTATTTCTCAAACCACACAATAATTAATAAACTAAACAAACCGAACAAAATAAAATAATTTAACAGAAAAAAATAATTAACTCAAAAATAGAAATAAAACAAAAACATTTTTAAATAGATAATAAACAGAATAAAAATTTACACAAATTCATTTAAAAACAAATCACAAATTATTTTCATTTTAGAATTTTTCAAAAAACCACAAGTATTTATAAATAAAACACCCAAAAAAATTGTAAACTAAGCTAAGAAAATATAAAAAAAAGAAAAAACACACAAAATAAAATAAAAAAAAAAAAAAATAAAAAAAAAAAAACAAAAACAAAAATAAAAAAAAAAAAAGAACAAAAAAAATAAAGCAAAACATTTTTAAAAATAAACATTTCCCTTTTAAACCGTGTGGTGCGACCCCAACTTTGACCAATTTGATGACATGATCCCAATAAATTGTAAAATTTTGTTTTCTGTATATTCTTATACATATATATATATATATGCATATTTGATTGCAGGTAAGATAACAGATGGTAGCAATGGAGATGTTGCAATAGATCAATATCATCGCTATAAGGTAAAAGAAATTAATCTTTATCATAAATCACAACATATATATATATACTTCTAAGCACGTATATACTTACATGTGTGTTGCATATTATAGGAAGATGTGGGGATTATGAAGGAAATGGGTTTCGATGCTTACAGATTTTCTATCTCATGGTCCAGAATACTACCAAGTAAGTTTAAGTGGTTCAAAATATAGAACCCTTTAAAAAAAAATATTACGTACTGGTTTACTAGTTTTTGACTGTTTTATTTTAGAGGGGACAATAAGTGCAGGTGTGAACAAGGAAGGGATAGAATACTACAACAACCTCATCAACGAACTCCTTGCTAATGGTATAATTTCTTAATTAATTTATTCATCATCATCGTACTGCACTCAAAATTAGTGGAACGTAAAATTGCATTAATTTACTATTTATTATGGAGTGCAGGTATAAAGCCCTTTGTGACACTCTTCCACTTGGATCTTCCCCAAACCTTGGAAGATGAGTATGGCGGCTTCCTAAGTCCCCATGTAGTGTAAGTGAATGAAATTTTGCTATACGTTGTAATTAATATATAAATGAACGTTGTAAATGAGTGTGTTCGTGTACGTTGTGTTTGTGTTAACCTTAAAACAGACAGAATACGTGCACAATACGTGTACAGTTGAAATCGTACATGTTTGTGCCGATTCTAACATAGTCATACGTGCTTGATTTAAAATGAGTGGTAAAAAGTTCGGGAAAATGTTTACATAATATTGCCAATATCAAATGCAGGAAGCATTTTGAGGCCTATGCGGAACTTTGTTATAAGGAATTTGGTGATCGGGTGAAGCACTGGATCACATTCAATGAGCCAATTGGCTTCGCTGTGGCTGGTTATGGATACGGGACAATGGCACCGGGAAGATGTTCCGCTTGGCTAGACTCCAACTGCACTGGAGGGAATTCAGCAACAGAGCCATATCTGGTGACACACTACCAACTCCTTGCTCATGCGGCTGCCGCCAACTTGTATAAAAAACATTATCAGGTATGAACTACTCGTAATTAAATATCATATTCTTATAACAATAAAACTAAACCTGGAGCGGTATGTCTTAACCTCGCTCGTCTTGGTTTATAAGATGTTTTTTGAGACATTTTATCAAAACACATTAATTTCTCCTTTACCGGTAGTATTGGCGCATATATATATATAGTCATTCTTGTTTATAACATGATCAAGCATCGATTAAGAATAATAAACAAATTGTGATCACATGTTTCAGGAGTCCCAAAAGGGATTGATAGGGATAACACTTGTGGCAGAATGGATTATACCAAATTCTGAGACACGGCTCGACAAAATTGCGACGCTTAGAGCCCTAGATTTTATATTTGGATGGTATATGGACCCTTTAACAAATGGTGGCTACCCTAAGATCATGAAATCTCTTGTTGGAGATCGATTGCCTAAGTTTACGAGAGAGGAGTCCAAATTGCTTAAAGGGTCCTTTGATTTTATCGGATTGAACTATTATACTAGCACATACGCATCCGACGCACCCGAGCTTAGGACAGTCTCAAATGTAAGCTACATGACAGACTCTCTTACCACTACGTCACGTAAGTATTAATTAGTTCTAATTTTAAAGCTATCAGTTAATTAACCATCAGTTTATGGACGAATTTATCACATAGATATATGAACTTAATTACTAGTACGATATTCTAGTAACCTCCAATATAATTTTCTTTGTGTATGGGCATCATGTAATCAAACATAAATATATATATATATAATAATTGGTTTGTTAATTAATTAAATATATTGCTTACGAGACTTAATTTAACTGTTTTTGAACATTTTGCAGACTTCCGTGATGGAGTTCCCATTGGTCCAAAGGTTTGTACCAAATTGACAAAACTATTTTCTTCGTTTCCTTTGTATAGCACACCTTAAAATTCTAGTTTACATGCTCATATAACAAACAATCGGATTATAAAACCCTTTCAATAAATCCTTTTTAATTATAATTAAACACTAAGAGCATCAATAAAACTAAACCATAGAGATGAGCTAGCCTCCCAGCTTAACTGGTCTCAAATTTCATATAATTTTTTTTAATAATAACAATAATAATAATAAACAACATTACATGCATTTATAGAAAAAAAAAACTCATGATGACGACTCTATCAACTTCAAATTAATGCAGGCTGCCTCAGATGACCTCTATATTTATCCGAGGGGAATTAGAGATTTTTTGCTCTACACAAAGAGAAAGTATAATAATCCGCTTGTTTACATCACAGAGAATGGTAAGTCACTAATTAAGTCGTCATCTTTCATGGCTGCTTCATATACAAAATCAATGGATGAATTAATTTGTTTCTTTGGATTTCATCTGGATTGAGTTGTAAAGCTTTCAGATCTCTTTGGGAGGCTTTTTATTTTTGTATGTTTATGTCAAATAGGAACTAAACGTACATTTTCCCTTGTATTGCAGGCGTTGATGAGTTTAATGATCCCGAATTAACACTCGAGGAAGCCCTTGCTGACAACCAAAGAATTGACTACCACTTTTACCATCTCTATTACCTTCTTGCATCGATTAAGTTCGTGTTTCCTTCTCTTTTCTCTTAACGTTGTTATTTAAGATTGAGTTTCGTACAAGTAACATATTTACCGACCACATTACAGTCACATACCAATAGATAGTACTCATATATACCTTACGAGAAATTGATCAGGAATTGTGGTCATAATTACATCTGACATTTTTTTTTTATGCAGAGATGGTGTAAATGTGAAGGGATACTTTGCTTGGTCATTGTTGGACGACTTTGAATGGACATTAGGTTACACTGTTCGGTATGGCATCTACTTTGTTGATTATAAAGATGGGCTGAAAAGATATCCAAAGCACTCAGCATTATGGTTCAAGAATTTCCTCAAAAAGTACGATCATAACACTAGATATTTTCACAAATATAGCTAGTATATGTGTTATTTCAATAGCATGAATGTTCTTATTGATATGAATAGTTTTCACGAATGTAAAAGGGGTTTGTCTTAGCCTTTTTTTTGTTTTGCTGAGAGTTTAGGCTATGCATCCCTTGATTAAAACCCAATTTTGGATAGCTTAATTTATGAAAACAGTTGTAACTTTTAGTTTATGAAAGTAGCTTTTTAATTACCAACATCGATCTATAAACTACAATTTGGGATAGCTTAACTTATTTAGTATACAAATAATAAGTTAACCAACATATGTATTAATCATCAAGTATATCACCAAACATGTATTATATGGGCCAAATCACATTGTCGACACCCTCTAATACGACGTATGGGTTAATTTTAATACACATCATAGACACGATTACAGTGTAGTGCAAAATAAAGAAGAAACCGATGGGTCTAATATATAAGTAACTTTTACTATATATAATAACGAAATATTAGAACATATTGTTGGAAATTCTAACTAGACCATGTGATCAGATTGTTCTCTCAATACAAAGTGAGGTCTCTTCGTCTCTTCATATTCCAAGGAATTTTTAGTCCCAAGGTTGCCTTTTTCGGCCCATTACAAGAAAGTATTTCTTGGAAGACTCATGAAAATGGGTGGTTCATGGTGATTGGAAGCATTAAATTAAGTGCTTAGATGTGGATAAAATATTACTTCTATATAGTTCTCTCCTTGGGTATATAAGGAGGAGGGCATCAACCATCTTGTAAGAGGGAAGTGAGAAAGATGGAAGAAAAGAGTGAGAAGAGAGAGTAGAGAAAAAGAGTGTTCCACTCCAAGTTGAGAGTGTGGGTGTAAGGTTGCAAACGCAAGTATAAGAGTGTGTTTCCTTCAAGTGTGTTGTACTTGAAGTTGTTTCCTCTTGGTGTACCTGCTATTACATATAGTGGAAGTTAGTTGTTGTTTGTTGTTTGTTGTTCCGTGGACGTAAGCTATTGTCGAACCACGTTAACCTTTGGTGTTCTCTATCTCTTTTATTTATTTCCGCATACATTTTATTGTTTTCGCATATCACTGTGCGTGATTGTGGGTTAAGTTATTGTGATTCCATTCTATTATTCTATTTCGCTTCCCTAACACATATATAAATATATTCTGCTGGGTGCCCACAGCCCAATGATGCCGGCAACCGGGACAATTAATCAATCCTAATTGGCCGTCCATGATTCCACCTTCACCTAATGAATTTTGTTTGGCCGATCATGGTGTTGCAGCTGGCCGGTGGAAGTACGTTAACCACAGTAATTACTGTCCACCAAAGAAAGAAACCACAGTAATTTATACAACCTAGACTAGAGAGTGTCTTCGGTCAATGGCAGTGTAGGTTCCTGACCACGTGTTTGGCACGTGCACGTTAGGAACGTTTGCTCCGCTAATCATCATTGAAAGGCAGTAAAAAATTTGAGCTTTTTATAATATTTTTTTTATGGGTTTCTCTCAGAAAACCCAGATCTCTCCGCGACACAACAATCCCACCGATTCAACTTCTTTCTCCGCATTTCCCTGTGAAACTAGTACCAATGTCTTTTATCGTGAGGCATCCTAACTGGTCCTAGCTTGTCAAATCGTCGACTGAAGAAAACAAAGAGAAAAGATTGTCTCCATGAAGTTCCATTCCACTTCGGCGACCCAAATCAATTGGTTCCCCTCCCCCTTGTTTTTTCCCCAAATCAGAAACTCTCCTTCCCTTGTTCCACTCTCCCCCCCTCTTCCCTTCTTTCCCATCCTGCTTCTATTTCTCCTCTTCCCTTTTCTTTCTTTTCTCTCCCTCTTTTCTTCCACCCCCCTGCACCCTCGCTCATCCAGCACCCTCGATCACACGCGTCAAACCACGCGCCCCCCCCCGTCCCCTGCCCACCCGGCCCCTCGGTTTCCGCTTCATCGCGTCGATCCCCCTTGTGCTTTTCCCTTTTTTCAACTGATTTGCACGTTAGTTGACAACACCCAGGGCGGCTGGCGAGACTTAATTGAACGGCGAGCGCGGAGTCAGACACAAGAATCTCCGCCTAGACTACCTAGTAATAATCTTGTCATTATTCGATCTTAATTTCTGGAAATGTACGGAGTAGAAGCTACAAGTTTGTGTGTGCTTATTAGTTAATTAATTCCGGAATCTGTCTTCTTTTTCCTTGTACGTGCTTCTATAGTTCTATTATTTCTTTATCATCTTTAACTAATTAACTCTATATATCATCGTCTATAAAGGCCTGCTTCAGAAGTAGAGCTGAACATGCACAGCTACCTACTTGACCAAATCAATTATGGCATCCATTTCCAGATGCTCTTCTTTCCTTAATGTTATTACTATAAGCCTTATAGTAATTCCTTTTGCCTCGTTAGTGAGAGGTAGTACTAGATTTACTACAACACAAGCTTCTGATGATCTGAGCAGCGATCGCTATGGCACTGCTTTTCTCAACAGGACCAGTTTTCCAGTTGGTTTCTTGTTCGGTACAGCTTCATCATCTTACCAGGTAGTTTATAATTCATCCATCAATTTTATTTTCAACCTTAATGAGGTTTAAATAATTACATACTTCCGACTTATTCTTTGATTTACACGCACCTAAATCTTTGTTGCTTTTCACGTTAAAATTTCATTTTGTTGCTTTTGTTCTCATTTGGCTATTTGCCCGAACATTTCTTATAGGGCAGAATGCTTTTGGCTTTCATATTCCCTCCTCTATTTTTTCGAAAAGAAAATATGATTGTTATAAAATGTTAAATGCATGAGCCAATTGCAGTATGAAGGTGCTGCAAATGAAAGTGGTAGAGGACCGAGTATATGGGATACATACACCCACAAATATCCAGGTTTGATTTTTCCAAACTTATTTTTTAATTTCTTTGATCGATGGCAAAAGCCGGCCAGCTAGCTAGCTAAGCTCCACTTAAACACTATATTCTTCTGATCTCGTCGACGCAAATTAATCTGATACATTCCTTCGCAATTATTTAGCACAAGAAAACGTTTCTGATCAAGAATATTTAATTAAGTGGCTTGCATCAATTAATGGTTGTTGCTAGCTAGATAACAATGATTTCTTTTTTCAAAGCTGAAAAACAATAATTAATATAGAGGAAACTTGTCCGAAAGTTCAACACTTTCCTTTTGTTTTGAACATTTAGCTGGTGTTTGTCTCTAATTGACGAATATGTTGGAATTGTCTATATTCATCTACTTAATTAACAATAGGCCAGACGAAGCATCTACCTTGAACATTAGTACATGTTTGTCTCTAATTTATTTATTGGGTGGTGCTACTCTGTGTTATTTACTTATGTTTTTAATGATGTCACACTATATCCCTTAAATGTATAATCCTTTAATTAAAAATTAAATTTTATTTCCGATTAAAAAAAACTCTATTAGCAGACACCAACACCACATCATACCAACGAGAATGTTTTTGGTATGCCCACTGTGCTACATGGATGGTACGTACAGCTGGCCAATAAGAACACTAGCTGTGTTTGGTGGGGGGTTTCGGTATTTCACTATACAAAAGTAGGATATATGTTTTAAGTGAATGTCAAAATTTTGTAATAATTTTGTTCTAATTTACCTTATTAACCCAAAACATGTTATGTTAATGTTGACAAAAAAAAAAGGTTAAGTTCAAGCAAACCCTAGCCGAAAGATAGACTTTTTTTTGACAGAAAAATGTCCTTGTTAACAAAATTTGGTGGAATGGTTTGTCTATTGACCAATTTGATGACATGATCCCAAAAAATTGTAAAATTTTGTTTTCTGCATATTCTTAAACATATATGCATGTTTGATTGCAGGTAAGATAGCAGATGGTAGCAATGGAGATGTTGCAATAGATTCATATCATCGCTATAAGGTAAAAGATCGAAATCAATCCTCTATCATATATCACAATCATCATAATTTTAAACGCCCCAGCACACACACATATATGTGTGTATATATACCCCAATCATCATATATATGTCATCATTTTAAACGCGCCAGCACACATATATATTGTATGTATGTATGTAAGTGTGTGTTGGATATTCTAGGAAGACGTGGGGATTATGAAGGAAATGGGTTTGGATGCTTACAGATTTTCTATCTCATGGTCAAGAATACTACCAAGTAATTAAGTTTAATTGGTTCAATATATAGTACCCTTCAATAAAATTTATTACATACTGGTTTACCTGATTAGACTGTTTCATTTTAGAGGGGAAAATAAGTGCTGGTGTGAACAAGGAAGGAATAGAATACTACAACAACCTCATCAATGAACTCCTTGCCAATGGTAGTTCTTAATTAATCTATTCATCATCATCGTACTACATTCAAAAATCACATTGATTTACTATCAATTATTGAGTGCAGGTATAAAGCCCTTTGTGACACTCTTCCACTGGGATCTTCCCCAAGCCTTGGAAGATGAGCATGGCGGCTTCCTAAGTCCCCATGTAGTGTAAGTGAATGAAACTTTTCTATACATTGTAATTAATATATACATGAACATGTAAATGAGTGTGCTCGTGTTGTGTGTGTGTGTGTGTTAACCCTAAAACAGACAGAACACGTGCAGAATGTACTTACAGTTGAAACAATACGTGTTTGTGCTGAGTATGACACAGTCGTATGTGCTTGATTTAAATGATTGTTCAAAAGTTCGTGAAATGTTTACATAGTATTGGCATTATCGTATATTCTGCAGGAAGCATTTTGAGGCCTATGCAGAACTTTGTTATAAGGAGTTTGGTGATCGGGTGAAGCACTGGATCACATTCAATGAGCCAATTGCCCTCGCTGTGGCTGGTTATGGACTCGGGGCATTGGCACCGGGACGATGTTCAGCGTGGCTAAACCCCAACTGCACCGGAGGGAATTCAGCGACAGAGCCATACTTGGTCACACACTACCAACTCCTTGCTCATGCAGCTGCCGTCAACATGTATAAGAGACATTATCAGGTCTGAACTACTCGTAATTAAATACCATTCTTATATTTCATATTAACAATAAAATAAATATGAAGCGGTATGTCTCAACCACGTCTTAGTTTATAAGATGCTCTATATATGAGACAATTCCTCGCGAATATGGTCGATCATATCTTGTTTATAACATGATCAAGCATTGATTAATAATCAAAAAATTATTGTGACACGTTTCGATCAGGAGTCCCAAAAGGGATCGATAGGGATAACGCTGGTGGCACAATGGTTCATACCAAATTCTGAGGCACGGCACGACAAAGTTGCGACACTTAGAGTCCTAGATTTTATACTTGGATGGTATATGGACCCTTTGACAAATGGTGACTACCCTACGAGCATGAAATCTCTTGTTGGAGATCGATTGCCTAAGTTCAAGAAAGAGGAGTCCAAAATGCTTAAAGGGTCATTTGATTTTATCGGATTGAACTATTATACTAGCGCCTACATATCCGACGCACCCCAGCTAAGGACAGTCCCAAATGCAAGCTACATGACAGACTTTCTTGCTACTATGTCACGTAAGTATTAATTAGTTCTAAATTTAAACCTATAAGTTAATTAATTATCAGTTTATTACCGAAGTTATCACATAGATGAACTTACTAGTACGATATATATTCTCATTATTCTGCTAGTTGGGCATGTTTGCTAACCTTTTTGAAATAGCCTCCAAATATAATTTTCTTTGTATATGGGCATGTAATCAAACATATACAATCTATTTCTAATGAGGACGTTCATTTTGTATTAAAAAGTAGATCTTCTCATGATCTCATTCCGATGTGTAAACTACTTATCAGAATCGTTTATATTATATGTGTATATATATATATAATTAAATATGTTGCTTACAAGTCTTAATTTCACTATTTTTGAACATTTTGCAGCCTTGCGTGATGGAGTCCCCATTGGTCCAAAGGTCTGTATCAAATTGACAAGACTATTTAGTTCATTTCCTTTAAAATACTAGTTTACATGCAAATATATAACAAACAATCGGGTTATATAAAAAAAATTAAAAAATTAAAAATAAAAACCTTTCAACAAATCCTTTTGATTATAATTAAACACTGCATGCATCAATAAATTAACTAACGTAAGCATAGGGATGAGTCTCTAATAACAATAATAATAATAAACACTTCATGCATGTATACAAAATAACTCAGGATCGATGATGATCGACTCTATCAATTTCAAATGCAGGCTGCCTCAGACGACCTCTATATTTATCCGAGGGGTATTAGAGATGTTTTGCTCTACACAAAGAGAAAGTATAATAATCCGCTTGTTTACATCACAGAGAATGGTAAGTCAGTAATTAAGTCATCATCTTACAGGACTGCTTCACACACATAATACATGGCTGAATTGGTTTTTATTTTATTTTTAGATTTCATCTAGATTGTGTTGTAGAGCTTTCAACTCTCATTGGGAGGGTATGTTTTCATATGTTTATGTCAAATTAGAACTAAACATACATTTTCCCTTGTATTGCAGGCGTTGATGAGTTTAATGATCCTGAATTAACACTTGAGGAAGCCCTTGCTGACAACCAAAGAATTGACTACCACTTTCACCATCTCTATTACCTTCGAGAATCGATCAAGTTAGTCTTTCCTTCTATTTTCTCTTTACGTTGTTATTTAAGATTGAGTTTCTTACATGTAACATATTAATTCACTGACCATATTGCAGATACATGCATTTCAATAGATAGTACTCATATATACCTTATGAGAAATTGATCAGGAATTATTGTGGTAATTACTTCTGACATTTTATTTGTTTTTTTTTATGTAGAGATGGGGTAAATGTGAAGGGATACTTTGCTTGGTCATTGTTGGACAACTTTGAATGGACATTAGGTTACACTGTTCGGTTTGGCATCAACTATGTTGATTATAAGGATGGGCTGAAAAGATACCCTAAGCACTCAGCATTATGGTTCAAGAATTTTCTCAAAAAGTACTAAGAGATCTATCATAACACGGATATGTTCACAATTCTGGCTGTTTACATGTTATTTCAAAAGTGTGAATGTTTTTATTGATATGAATAGCTTGCACGAAGGCAAATTAAAGGGATTTCTCTCAATCTTTTCTTTTCTTCCTTGAGAGTTTAGGGTGTGACATCTCTTGATTAAATGTAACTTTTGAATTTAAATTTAATAAAATATCTTTCGCATGGTCCATGTTATTCCCTAAGATAAATGTGTTATGTATATTATGAAGTAGCAGGCGTACAAGTTTGTGTGTGCTTAATTATTAGTTAATTAAAATCGTAATTTTCATTACCTTTTTCCTTGGCTTGAAGCCTTGAAGTGTTATGAAACAATCCAGGTCAAAAAAAAGAAACCATAGTAATTTATACAACCTAGACTACCTGGTAATAATCGTGTCATTATTCTTTAGGGAAAAAATCACCTTTAGTCCTTGAACTTTGACTCATTCGACACTTTCGTCCCTGAACTTTGAAAAAAAACTATCACTTTCATCCCTGAACTTTGAAAAAAAACTATCACTTTCGTCCCTGACCAAAGTTTTCACCAAATAAATCTTCGATTCCGACCAGTTTGAACAAAAAAATATACTGGGCTTTGAAGCCCTCCTTGAGACAAGTTCAACGCCACCAACTCCGCCTCAATTCCTCGCCGGACGGCGGATAATTTTGCAATTAAAGTTTTGGCCACCACCGACTTTCGGGCTAAATTCGAGTCATTTTAGGCCGAATCGAGCTTAACTCCAATTATAAAAGTTACTCCTCTCATCCGTGCGAACATTTTGGTATAGGTTTTGCACCATTTTTTCCGGTCAGAGACGAAAATGATAGTCGGTGTTGAAGTTCAGGGACGAAAATAATATATTTCAAAGTTCATGGAAGAAAGTGTCAAACGAGTCAAAGTTGAGGGATTAAAAGTATATTTTTCCCTATTCTTTATGGAAAAGTAGTTCCGGTACGGTCGGAGTTGACGAGAATGGAAAAATGTGAAGGGAACTATGTGGCCGTGAAATTTGGATTTGGAAATTTTTGGCGAAGGTTGGGAAATTCCTTCTTGGGTTTCTGTGATGGGCTTATGGAAAAGTAGTTGGCGAAGAAGTCTCTGGGTGCCTAATTATTAGTTAATTAATTCTGGTATCTGTCTTTTTCCTTCTGCTTTTATTATTTCTTTATGGTCTTTAAATCTTTCTCAGTTTCTCTCATCGTCTATAAATGCCAAATAAATGCCTGCTGCAGAAGTAGAGCTGAACATGCACAGCAACCTACTTGACCATAATCAATAATGGCATCCATTTCCAGAGGCTCTTCTTTCCTGAATATTATTACTATAAGCTTTATAGTAATTCCTTTTGCCTCGTCAGTGAGAGGCAGTACTACATTTACAGCAACACAGGCTAGTGATGATCTGAGCAGCGATCTCTATGGCACTGCTTTTCTCAACTTGTCCAGTTTTCCAGCCGGTTTTGTGTTCGGCACTGCTTCATCAGCGTACCAGGTAATTAATAATTCCTCCATCAGTTTTTTCAATTTAATAATTACATGGTTCTTCGTGTTCGGCCTAAATCTGTGTAGCTTCTCATGAATATTTTTTTTTTAATTTCATTTCTTGTTTTTGTTCTTTGGCTTCCCAAACTGTTCTTCAAATAGAGGACGGTTTCCATATTCGCCCTCTACCTTTGTTCATCTTTTGTTTTGTTTTTGACTTTTTATAAATTTCCCTCACTTTACCAAAGTTTAAAATTAAGGAAAAGAAACAAGAATATGATTGTTCTGAAATGCTATATACGTGAATCAATTTCAGTACGAAGGTGCTGCAAATGAAGGTGGTAGAGCCCCAAGTATATGGGATACTTACACCCACAAATATCCAGGTTTACTTTTCTTTTCTTTTTTCAACTTGTTTTTCTTCTGTTTTTTATCAAAGGAAGCCAGCTAGGCTCCACTCTAAACAATTTCTTCTTCTCTTCTCAAGTCAAATCGATCTGTTGTGTGTGTGTGTGTGTGTATATATATATATATTCAATTATTTAACACATGAAAATATTTCAACGATCTGATCAAGAATATTTAATTAAGTGGGTAGCTTAGATGGTTATTGCTAATGATCGGACAATGAATTCTTTTTTCAAAGATAAAAAACAATAATATATTGAAATTGACGAATATGTTGAGGAAAGTCGTCCGAAAGTTCAACACGTACGTTCCTATTGATCATCTGCGCACGACTACGGAAATTGACAAATATGTTGGAATTGTCTATATGACATGAGTATTAATTAATTCATCTACTTAACAATAGGCCAGACTAAGCATCTACCGTGAACATTTAGTAGATATGATGTTTGTCTCTAATTTCTTTTCTTAAGTTAGTCTTAATTTATTTAAATGTACCTACTTTTTTTATAATCTAACATTCTGATTAATTAAGATCAATTTTCCCACCTTTAGTTAAGTTTGCCTGGATGCACCAGCCTAAACCGGTCACTTCCCTATATTTTTACTGAAAATTAGATGGAAGTACTTAAGAGTCTAACATAGAGATAGTTTAGGTACCACTAGACTCTCTCAAAAAGTTTGGGTACCAAAAAGTGCATTTCGTAATAGTTTAGGTACCAAATGAAAATTTTACCTTATTCTTAAACATATATGCATGTTTGATTGCAGGTAAGATAACAGATGGTAGCAATGGAGATATTGCAATAGATCAATATCATCGCTATAAGGTAAAATAAATCAATCTTTATCATAAATCACAACCATTATAGTTCTATCTAATTAAGCACATATACATACTTATATGTGTGTTGCATATATATTATAGGAAGATGTGGCGATTATGAAGGAAATGGGTTTGGATGCTTACAGATTTTCCATCTCATGGCCCAGAATACTACCAAGTAATTAATTAAGTTTAATTTATTGGTTCAATATATAGTACCCTTCGATCAATAAAATTTATTACGTACTAATTTAATTTACCTATTTTTACTGATTTTATTTTAGAGGGGAAAATAAGTGCGGGTGTGAACAAGAAAGGAATAGAATACTACAACAACCTCATCAATGAACTCCTTGCCAATGGTATCGTTTCTTAATTTAATCTATTCATCATCATCGTACTACATTCAAAAATTACATTGATTTACCATCAATTATTGAGTGCAGGCATAAAGCCCTTTGTCACACTCTTTCACTGGGATCTTCCCCAAGCCTTGGAAGATGAGCATGGCGGCTTCCTAAGTCCCCATGTTGTGTAAGTGAATGAAACTTTGCTATACGTTTAAATTAAGATATACAAGAACATGTAAACGAGTGTGCTCGTGTCGCGTCTGTTCTAACCCTAAAACAGACACAATACAAGTACAGTTAAAAGGGTATGTGTTAGTGAGTATGACACAATTGTATGTGCTAGCTTAATTTAAACGACTGGTAAAAAGTTCATGAAAATATTTACATAGTATTGTCATTATCATATGCAGGAAGCATTTTGAGGCCTATGCAGAACTTTGTTACAAAGAATTTGGTGATCGGGTGAAGCACTGGATCACATTCAATGAGCCAATTGGCTTTGCTGTGGCTGGTTATGGAGTTGGGGCATTGGCACCGGGAAGATGTTCCGCTTGGCTAAACTCCAACTGTACTGGAGGAAATTCAGCGACAGAACCATATCTGGTGACACACTACCAACTCCTTGCTCATGCAGCTGCCGCCAATTTGTATAAGAAACATTACCAGGTCTGAACTACTTGTAATTCAATATGATATTCTTAATATTTCATATTAACAACAAAACTAAACATGGAGCGATTTTTCTCAACCTCGTCTTAGTTTATAAGATGCTCTTTGAGACATTTCATCAAAACAAATTATACTTTTCTAGTAGTGCTCGTAATCGTCTAGTGTAATATCAAGTTTATAACATAATCAAGCATTGATTAATAATCGGAAAAAAAATATTGTGACATGTTTCAGGAGTCCCAAAAGGGATCGATAGGGATAACGTTGGTGGCAGAATGGGTGATACCAAATTCTGAGACACGACAAGACAAAGTTGCGGCACTGAGAGCCCTGGATTTTATACTTGGATGGTATATGGACCCTTTGACAAATGGTGACTACCCTAAGATCATGAAATCTCTTGTTGGAGATCGATTGCCTAAGTTTAAGAAAGAGGAGTCCAAATTGCTTAAAGGGTCCTTTGATTTCATCGGATTAAACTATTATACTAGCACCTACGCATCCAACGCACCCCAGCTAAGGACAGTCGCAAATGCAAGCTACTTGACAGACTCTCTTACTACTACGTCACGTAAGTGTTAATTAGTTCCAATTAATTTAAAGCTATCAGTTAATTTATTATCAGTTTATGACCGAATTTATCACATAGTTGAACTTAGTAACTTACTAGTACAATATTCTAGTTGTAATCAAACATATATAAATGTAAAAATATTTGGTATGTTAATTAAATATGTTGCTTACAAGTTACAACACTTAATTTCACTGTTTTTGCAGACTTCCGTAATGGAGTCCCCATTGGTCCAAAGGTTTGTACCAAATTGACAAAACTATTTAGTTCATTTCCTTTGTATAGCACACCTTCAAATACTAGTTTGCACGCTCATATAACAAACAATTGGATTATAATTTAAAAACCCTTTCAACAAATGGATCTTTTTTATTATAAAAACTACATGCATCAATAAAACTAACGTTGGCATGGGAATGATCAGTCTCCAGCTTGACTAGTTCCAAACCCCATTTCAAAAAAATAAAATAATAAACACCACATGCATGTATATAAAACAAAAACAAAAAACTTATGATGCCGATTCTATTTGCTTCAAATTAATGCAGGCTGCCTCGGAGGACATCTATATTTATCCTAGGGGTATTAGAGATGTTTTGCTCTACACAAAGAGAAAGTATAATAATCCACTAATTTACATCACAGAGAATGGTAAGCCACTAATTAAGTCATCATATTTCGAGACTACTTCATACACAGAATACATGGCTGAAATTATTTCTTTGGATTTCATCTGGATTGGGAACTTACCGTAATTTTTGGGAGGCTTTGTTTTCATATGTTTATGTCAAATTGGAACTGAACGTACATTTTCCCTTGTATTGCAGGCGTTGATGAGTTTAATGATCCCAAATTAACACTTGAGGAAGCCCTTGCTGACAACCAAAGAATTGACTACCATTTTCGCCATCTCTATTACCTTCGCGAATCGATCAAGTTTGTGTTTCCTTCTCTCTTCTCTTTACATTGTTATTTAAGATTGAGTTTCGTATATGTAACATATTCACTAACCACACTGCAGATACATTTCAATAGATGGTACTCATATATACCTCAGGAATTGTTGTGGTAATTACATCTGACATTTTGTTTTTGTTTTTGTTTTTATGCAGAGAAGGTGTAAATGTGAAGGGATACTTTGCTTGGTCATTGTTGGACAACTTTGAATGGACATTAGGTTACACTGTTCGGTTTGGTATCAACTATGTTGATTATAATGATGGGTTGAAAAGATACCCTAAGCACTCGGCATTATGGTTCAAGAATTTCCTCAAAAAGTACTAAGAGATCATAACACTGGATATGTTCACAAATCTAGCTAGTGCATGTCCTTGTTATTTCAATAGTGTGAATGTTCTCATTGATATGAATAGTTTTCACGAAAGTAAAAAGGGTTTGTCTCCTTTTCTTTTCTTTTGAGATTTTAGGCTATGACATCCCTTGATTAATTGTACCTTTTGAAATTTAATTTAATAAAATATCTTTCATAAGGTCCATGTTATTCCCTAAAACAAATATACGAAAATCCTGGCATACACCTAGGTGTATTTACAACTGAAGGCTGAGATTAAAAGTCGGACATTGAAATAATAAATGTTAAATATTATAATCATAATATAATGTCTAACTTTGAATCTCAGGCGTTGTGTATACACCAGGTGTATGTCACTCTCTTGACAAATGTATTATGTATTTATGTATATTATGAACCACACTAGCTAGGATTTTAATCAACTAGGGATACATATTATAACAAATTACCCAAAAGGCCATTTTGGGTGGCCTTATGCTTCAAAAAGCCATCATATATTTTTTACCCAAATAAGGCCACCAATATTTACAAAAATGCCACCGCATTTTTTTTGCTATTATTTACAAAAATGCCACTACATACGAAAACAACAATAAACCTACTGTCAAAGCACACTAAAGCTACTGTCCAACGACAATAAAGCTATTGTTCAACAACAATAAAGCTACTGTCCAACGACAATAAAACTACTGTCCAAAGACAATAAAGCTACTGTCCAACGAAAATAAAGCTACTGTCAAAGCATACTAAAACTAATGTTAAAGAACACAAACTACTATTCAAAAATAATAAAGCTACTGTCCAACGACAATAAAACTACTGTCCAACGACAATAAAACTACTGTCCAAAAACAATAAAACGTCAGTGGCATGAATCGTAATTTTGAAAAAAATTAATGTCAGATAGAAAGAGTTAAAGCTACTGAGTGACCTTATTTGGAAAACAAAGCTATTGTGACATTTTGAAGAATATGGTCACCCAAATTGGCCTTATAGGTAATTGGCTCTACATATTATACTAATGATACTTCAGGCCAAAACAAAAAAAGAATTGATCCAAGGATTTTAATTTCATTATATATCTGTCTTTTTCCTGGACTACCTGGTAATAATCTTGTCATTATTCGATCTTTATGGAAAAGTAGTAGGCGCTACAAGTTTGTATATATTTGCGTATTAGTTAATTAATTTCGGCCTTGTGCTTCTATTATTTCTTTATCGATCATCTTTAATTTTTATTTTAATAGTTTGAATTTGATTATCGATGAGTGCTTTTATTATGCAGCGGTGCATCTCACGCCTAATGTTAGATTGGATTTTGATTTTGGTCCTTTAACTTTACTGAGAATCAGATCTTATATATTCAATGGACAATGGTGACACTGTAATATTTGATTTTCTAATTACATTGGTCATTTATATAGTTACTTTCTGTATGTGTTTGTAATTTTTATTGTTCAACAATCGAGCTAATATATATATATATATATATGTTAATAACGTACGAAATATTAGAACATATAAATATACTCTGCTGGGTGTCCCAATGGTGCCGGCTACCGGCACAATCAATCCTAAGTGGTCGTCCATATATGATTCCACCTTCACGTAATGAATTTTGTTACCAGGATCATGGTGTTGCAGCTGGCCGGTAGAAGTACGCTAACCACAGTAATTACCGTCCACCAGAGATAGAAACCTCATTAATTTATAGTGTTAAGGGTAAAAGGGTAATTAGCCAACTCAAGTTATTTTTGCTATTTTAGAAAGATAAATAAAAATGATATTGTACTGATATAGTTAACCAGTCTCTTTCATGGAGACGGTACAATCTTGATTCATCATATATAGCTTCTTTGAAACTCTTTCTTTCTCCTCTGTATTACAACCTAGACTACCTGGTAATAATCTTGTCATTAATTATTCTTTGTGGAAAAGTAGTAGGCGTACAAGTTTTTTTTTTGTAGGCGTACAAGTTTGTGCATGCGTGCTTAATTGTTAGTTAATTAATTCCGGTATATGTCTTTTTCCATATTCTTTTATTATTTCTTATCATCCGTAAATCTATATCTCATCGTCTATAAATGCCTGCTGCACAACTAGAGCAGAACATGCACAGCTTCCTACTTGACCAAAATAAAAAATGGCATCCATTTCCAGAGGCTCTTTTACCCTGAATGTTATTACTATAAGCCTTATAGTAATTCCTTTTGCCTCGTTAGTGAGAGGTAGTACTACATTTACTATAACACAGGCTAGTGATGATCTGAGCAGCGATCGCTATGGCACTGCTTTCCTCAACCGGACCAGTTTTCCAGCTGGTTTCCTGTTCGGCACAGCTTCATCAGCTTACCAGGTAATTTATAGTTCCGCCATCAATTTTATTTCCAACCTACCTTAAATGAGGTTTAAATAATTACATGCTTCCGACTTATTCTTTGATCGATTTACGCTCACCTAAATTTTTGTTGCTTCTCCCTTTCATTTTGTTGCTTTTGCTCTCATTTGGCTATTTGCCGAACTGTACGTTCTTCTTATAGAGTTGCAGAATGCATGCTTTTGGCCGGCTTTCATATTCCCTCCTCTATTTTTGTTCATTTTCTCTATTGATTTTTCCTCATTTGTCAATGTTTAAAAGCAACAGAAAATATGTATATCACTGTTCTAAAACGTTATATGCATGAACCAATTGCAGTATGAAGGTGCTGCAAATGAAAGTGGTAAAGGACCAAGTATATGGGATACGTACACCCACAAATATCCAGGTTTTTTTTTTTTAGTTTCTTTATTTTTTTCATTAACGCCTCTTCTACTAATTTTAACTTTCTTTCATCTAAATGTTGTCATGTGTCACTTTTAAAAGTAAACAAATATATATTCAAAATAAATAAATTTCTTTTTTCTTTGAAAGCTCTCGATCATTTCTTTCTCTAGACATGTAATACTTATTATAAATTATTTCTTATAAAAAAACTTACCTTAAATTATTCTGTTATTACTATTTTTTGCATGAATTATTTCTCCTCAATAAAGATATCATTTTTATCAACCCCCACCATTTTTTTTTTGAGAAAAAAATATAAACTTTATTAATTAATAGAAGAGAATTACAATCCTTATCATGAGCATCCTAAGAATGAGCATTATAGACCACACAAGTGACCTAATCGATGAGTCTAAACCTAGATCTCTAAATCAATTATTCAAAATCTAGATCAAACAATATATACATTCTGTGCACTGAACTTAAATTTGTCACTGCATCGTCTCTATTAAAAAGAATTGAATCAGTCTCCAATGAGATCATTACTGACTGACCACATTTTTTTAAAAAAAACCACCCTCCTCTTTTAAAATTTCGGCAAGTATTGTCATTGAAACCAATAAATACAATCTAGTTCAAGGAGGACCCATGAAAAGAGAAAGTAAAAGCACAATCTAAACTTGTACAACTGATCATGCTTATTCTTATACAAGAAATTAAATTGACCCAAATAAAAAAAATCAAATCTGACTTGGGTTGATCTTTAGCAGCACCCCACCAGTAATATATATGGTCGCCGTCTTGGAACACCAAGGCTGCCAAACCACCATGTTTTCCACCGGGATCCCAAACATGAAATCCATACCAAAACTCCAAAGAAAAGGTAATCCAAAATAGGGACCAAAGATTGTACCATACCTGAACCATTTAATCCATATAAGAGAAAATACTCCAAGTATTAAGGACACTAAACAACTTGACAACAAGAGAAAAACTAGACTTGCGCCGCTACCAGATCTATCATCTCCTTTGACAAAAAAGTAATGAAACTCATCGATGTCTCTCGACGTTAGATTGCAGTACGGGAAGACCCAGCCAACAATAATGGTGATTCCATAAGGAATCGTTGAATACCCAAGCCATGACGGCTAGGATTTTTGTGGAGGAGCTCTCGCTCTCATAGGCTTTTTTTTGTTCAATACATTCGTGTTTAAATTAGTTTTATTTATATTTGTTAAGTATGTTAATTAGTTTGCTATCAACCCCCACCATTGATGTCTCTCAACATGATAATTTCCCAACCTTTAGTTCAGTTTGCATGGATGCTGGACCACATTGGTTGCAACAATGAGTCTCTAATGATATAAATAGTGAATTGATTTATTGGTACTCTGTGTTACTTATGCAACTCTTTTAGAGTTTATTTTTGCTCACACCCCCTAGTTAAGGTGTGAGCATCTGTTAAAATTTTAATTAATGCAACTCTTAGGTGATTGACATCTGTTAAAATTTTAATTAATGTTAATCCATGGTTAATTTTTATATTTAATTTTAAAAAAATTATATATTTTCTAAATTTTTGTTTCTGTTAATTAATGAATCTCTCTCCTAATTAATTGCAATCTCTCTCCTAATTAATTTCAAACTCTTCATGTAGCCAAGGTTTAGCAGCAAAAAAATTAAACATGTTCTTTTCTTCTTCTTCCCCAGTTCTCTCTCATAAGTCTCAATCTGATATGTACCTTCTCTTTCTCCATTTTCAGTAGCTTTTTCTTTATGAAAGCTGCGAGTATGTTGTTATTTGGTCCAGCAATGGATACAACCAATTATTGGTTTTGGTAGAGATAGGCCAATCGAAGAATATGAAAACACAGTCACAGATCATTGGCAGTATCAATGAACTCTTTCAATTATGATATTTGGATTTGGTTTGTGCTATCATACTCAAGTATTAATCAACTTAAACCAAAGAATATCATACTTGGATCTAGTATAATCTAGCTTCAAGTCTATGATTGGATATAAAGCCCTTTTTTTTCTCTTCGAAGCTTTAGACCCGATCAGATACTTCAAGTCTGAAATTCTTCATATATTTTCCGGTCGAAATTTTTCATTTTTGGATCTGAACTTAAATCTCGTTTGCCATATTTAGGATTAAAATTCATATGAATTGAAAAAAAAAATATGGTCGACCAATGTAGATTGAAAAAAAAAAACACCAGTAGAGAAAGATGATGAAAAGGTTGAGAGGGAATGATTTTGGAGTAACCCAGATTCACCGTGTTCTTGAGATGAATAAGAGTTTAATATGGAAAAATATAAAATGAAAATTAAATGTGCTAATTTTATTTGCAATTAATTAGGGAGAGAGATTCTCAAGAAAAAAAATAATTTAGATAAGAAATAATATTTTAAAAATTAAATATAAAAGTTAACCATGGGTTAACATTAATTAAAATTTTAATATGTGTCAATCACTTAAGGGGGTGTGATGCTCACACCTTAACTAGGGTGTGTGAGCAAAAATGAACTCATGCTTTTAATGATCGATGTCATAATAGCCCCTTAAATGTATAATCTTTCAGTTATAAATTAAATTTTATTTCCCAATTAAAAAAAATAAACACCATATCATATCAACGAGAATGTCATTAATTGGTACGGCAGCCGTGCCATGTGGATGGTACGTATGATTGGCCGATAAGAACACTAGCTGAGTTGGGTGTGGGGGGTTTCGGTATTTCGATCATTATACAAATTTGGTGGAATAGGTTTGTTTATTGACTAATTTGATGACATGATCCCAATAAATTGTAAAATTTTGTTTTCTGTATATTCTTATACATATATATATATATGCATGTTTGATTGCAGGTAAGATAGTAGATGGTAGCAATGGAGATGTTGCAATAGATGAATATCATCGCTATAAGGTAAACGAAATAAATCTTTATCATAAATTACAACCATCATACTTCAAAGCACATATCCATACTTAGTTACATGCATGTGTGTTGCATATTATAGGAAGATGTGGGGATTATGAAGGAAATGGGTTTGGATGCTTACAGATTTTCCATCTCATGGCCCAGAATACTACCAAGTAATTAATTAAGTTCAATTTATTGGTTCAATATATAGTACCCTTCGATCAATAAAATTTATTACGTACTAATTTAGTTTACCTATTTTGACTGTTTTATTTTAGAGGGGAAAATAAGTGCGGGTGTGAACAAGAAAGGAATAGAACACTACAACAACCTCATCAATGAACTCCTTGCCAATGGTATAGTTTCTTAATTTATTCTATTCATCATCATCGTACTACATTCAAAAATTACATGGATTTACTATCAATTATTGAGTGCAGGTATAAAGCCTTTTGTGACACTCTTCCACTGGGATCTTCCCCAAGCCTTGGAAGATGAGCATGGGGGCTTCCTAAGTCCGCATGTTGTGTAAGTGAATGAAACTTTGCTATTCGTTTAAATTAATATTCACATGAACATGCAAATGAGTGTGCTCGTGTCGCATCTGTGTTAAACTTAAAATAGACACAATACATGTACAGTTAAAAGGGTATATGTATTTGTGCCGAGTATGACACATTCGTACGTGCTTGATTTAAATGACTGGTAAAATGTTCATAGTATTGCCATTATCATATGCAGGAAGCATTTTGAGGCCTATGCAGAACTTTGTTACAAGGAATTTGGTGATCGGGTGAAGCACTGGATCACATTCAATGAGCCAATTGCCCTCGCTATAGCTGGTTATGCAGTCGGGCAAGTGGCACCGGGACGTTGTTCAGCTTGGCAAAACCTCAATTGCACCGGAGGGAATTCAGCGACAGAACCATACTTGGTCACACACTACCAACTCCTTGCTCATGCAGCTGCCGCCAACTTGTATAAGAAACATTATCAGGTCTAAACTACTCATAATTAAATATCATTCTTATATTTCATATTAACAACAAAATTAAACATGGAGCTAGCAATACGTTTCTACCTCGTCTTAATTTATAAGATGCTTTTTGAGACATTTCATTAAAATACATTGCTCTTTCATGACATTGCTCTTGGATATGCTCATATCCTGTTTAATTATAACATGATCAAGCATCGAATAATAATCAAAAAAATATTGTGATATGTTTCAGGAGTCCCAAAAGGGATCGATAGGGATAACGCTAGTAGCAGGTTGGGTGATACCAAATTCTGAGACACGGCAAGACAAAGTTGCGACCCAAAGAGCCCTGGATTTTATGATTGGATGGTGTATGGACCCTTTGACAAATGGTGACTACCCTAAGATCATGAAATCTCTTGTTGGAGATCGATTGCCTAAGTTCAAGAAAAAGGAGTCCAAATTGCTTAGAGGGTCATTTGATTTTATCGGATTGAACTATTATTCTAGCACCTACGTATCCGACGCACCCCAGCTAAGAACAGTCGCAAATGCAAGCTACTTGACAGACTCTCTTACTACTACGTCACGTAAGTATTAATTATTTCTAAATTTAAAGCTATTAGTTAATTAATTATCAGTTTATGACCGAATTTATCCCATAGATGAACTTATTAGTATGATATTCTAGTTGGGCATGTTTACCTACCTTTTTGAAGAAACCTCCAAATATAATTTTCTTTGTACAAGCATGGGCATCTAATCAAATATATATATATATGTAAAATATTTGGTATGTTAATTAAATTTGTTGCTTAAAAGACTTAATTTCACTGTTTATGAACATTTTGCAGCCCTCCGTGATGGAGTCCCCATTGGTCCGAAGGTTTGTACCAAACTCACAAAACTATTTAGTTCATTTCCTTTGTATATATAGCACACCTTAAAATACAAGTTCAGATGCTCATATAACAAACAATCGGAATATAATTAGAACTAACAACAAAACTAACACTACATACATCATTAGAACTAACATGAGCTTAACTGGTCCCAAACTTCATGTCAAGAAACAACAACAAAATTAAACTCTACATGCATGTAATTTCCACAAAAAAAAACTCTACATGCATGTATACAAAATAACTCATGATGACGACTCTATCTACTCCAAATACAGGCTGCCTCAGAGGGCCTCTATATTTATCCAAGGGGTATTAGAGATGTTTTGCTCTACACAAAGAGAAAGTATAATAATCCGCTTGTTTACATCACAGAGAATGGTAAGCCACTAATTAAGTCATCATCTTTCAGTACTACTTCATATATATATATATATATATATACAAATTATATGGCTGAATTTGTTTCTTTGGATGCCATCTGGATTGTGTTGCATGTAGAGCTTTCAATCATTTCTCTTTGGGAGGATTTATTTTCGTATGTTTATGTCAAACGGGAACTAAACGTACATTTTCCTTTGTATTGCAGGCGTTGATGAGTTTAATGATCCCAAATTAACACTTGAGGAAGCCCTTGCTGACAACCAAAGAATTGACTACCACTTTCGCCATCTCTATTACCTTCGAGCATCGATGAAGTCGGTGTTGCTTTCTTTTTTCTCTCTACGTTGTTATTTAAGATTGAGTTTCGTACATGTAACATATTCACTGACCACACTGCAGACACATTCCAATAGAGAGCACTCTTACATTGTGTTACCTTGTGACATTTTGTTTTTGTGTTTATACAGAGATGGTGTAAATCTGAAGGGCTATTTTGCTTGGTCATTGTTGGACAACTTTGAATTAATGGACATTAGGTTACACTGTTCGGTTTGGCATCAACTATGTTGATTATAAAGATGGGCTGAAAAGATACCCTAAACACTCAGCATTTTGGTTCAAGAATTTCCTCAAAAAGTACTAAGAGATCATGACAATGGATATGTTCAAAAATAAAGCTAGTATATGTGTTATTGACTTATTTCATTGGTGTGAATGTTGTTATATGTATTGATATGAATAGTTTGCACGAAAATAAAAGGGGTTTGTCTCTTTTTCTTTTCGTGTGTTTTAAGGCTATGACATCTTTAACTAGCAGGGATACATATTATATCTAACTGATACTTCAAGCCAAGAAAAAAGGTATTGATTAGGGTTTTAATTCAATTTTTTTTTTGTGACGTGAAGTGTTATGAAACAATCCAGACCAAAGAAAAAAACACTTCCCCTACTTGTTACTTTAGCTCATAATATATTGCTAAAATAACCATAGAAAGTTGAAGAAGAAAACTAAAGGAAGAAGAAGGAACGAAAGAAGGAGAAAATTTCAACGAGTACGTGACTGCTTTTATAGAGAAAATACAAAGTTACACTGCTTTGTATATATTTTTTAAACATCATAAGTGAAATTGCCTAATAACCCCATAAATAGGGTTTTGGCTTTTCTGGCATTGCGTCTTCGCTGGAAAGTGCTGTAGTGGTCCATCTTGACTGTTCAATTAATCTCACAGAAGTACAGAACTGTCCAATTCTTCTCTTAAAATGACATTGCTTGAAGGACTGCCCAAACACACACCCCCCCCCCCCCCCCCCCCCCCCCTTCCCACCCCCCCACAAAAAAAAAAAGTTTTTTGGAACGCATATTTTTTTCTACTACAATTGATCTAGGGTTTAATAGAGAAAGCAAAAAATCACTCAAGTCGCTCTCTATAACTGTGTCTTTCTATCTAGCTCCATCTTTAAGCCAGATCAAGAATCGGTTCATCACCATCAAGTTATCCACAGTATCGAGATGGGACAAATAGGACCCCTTACAGCTTGCAAATGCTGCTGAGCTTTTGCTTTCAGCGTCAGACGTACATGGATGAAATACACATCAGAAGAATACAACAATGAATTATTGAAGAGTCTGAGGCAATGAATTAATTCACATGGTCTCGCTCTCTTCTTCGCCGACAGCGCATGCGCAAGACGTCTTCATTTTGGTTTTTTGCTGAAACCTGCTAGACTAGTTTGTGGGTTCATCACATTAATTGTTGGATCGCGCTAGCATACGTCCATCGGTTATATGTTGCTTCACAATCAGTATGGACCATGTACGATAAATATCCATGTTTCCATACAACGTGTTTTTTAAGGTAACTTTTACCTCGATGATAACTTATTGGTTGTCGAAGTATTATATAAATAAAAAATTAATTCTCTTTTGTGATTGAGTGATCCTCAAAGTATATAGTAAAAATTATTTATGTGTACCCATTGATGAATTTCAGATAATATTCAAATAGAGATGCTATACGGAACACCCTTTCCTGTAACCCCAGGTTCTGAAAAGGGCTTCAAAAGCTCATAAGGCACAACCCCAGCTCCATTTCTATTCTTCAACTCAAAATTAGCATTTCTATCATCAATAATCCCTTCAAGCATTATCAACCTCCCCTTAAACCGCTCAAACGCCGCCTTTATAACTTCATCTTCAGCCCACGCCCCCTCCATCTTCTCTCCCATGTACTCCTCGTCTGGCGAATGACTAGACAAAATGTCCAAAACTGCCATGATCGATGTGGCTTGAATTTGCGAAGGAAAGCACTTCAAAAGAGCTTTTTCAGGTTTTTTTATGAACATTTCCCAAGCCTCATCGTCGGGGTCCTCCGTGGGCATATTGGTCCTTGCAATTGTTGGGCGGTTAGGAAAATAGCCTGCATAGGCATATTGACCAAAGTTGACTGCTGCGTGGTGACCGGATGCGACCCAAACTATTGTTGTGATAATGTCGATGAGGTCTTGAGGGGTGTTTAGGTTAGGCCACCAGGGTTCGTCCTTCTTGTCTCCGTGGCCAACTGATCTGATCTCTGTCCACCATGCTTGGAGCTCTGGATCAGTTTGGATAAGCGTGGAGTCTGCGTAATAGTGGTTTACATAGTCAGTGACCCATTGTTTGATGGCATCCCATAGGAGGAGTCCGTCATTAGCAAAAGGGTAGTCTTGAATCGATAGCCTCAGGCCATGGGGCGCAGTTGGGTCCTCAACAGCCATGCCCCTAAGAATTAAATAGAGAAACAAAACATGATTAAGATGTGAGTTACTCATGTACACTTTCCATTAAAGCATCTACAGAGGGATAAATTATTAAGGGTGATCAGGTGATGTTCACCTTCCAACCTTGAACTTAATATTAATAGCTGAGATTAAAATACTTAAATTAAATTCATTTAATCTTGGCTCTTCAGATTAAATCAAACCCTTGATAGCTATTTTGAATTTTTTTATCTCATTAAATTCAATGCCAGGTCATCCACTTTAAGGACATAAATAAAGTAAATACCTGCGAATAAGGTCAGCAGGAAGAGCCTCTTGGTCGAATCGCCACTCCTTAGCATAGGCAATAGAGCAAAGCTCCATGGAGTATTTTCCAGGTGAGAATGAGGTTTCAATGATGCCACCGGCATTGATTAGTGCATCACGAGCAAGAGCATTAATCTCCATCGTGTATCTGAAATGGGGATGCAGCAATCTATAGATTGGGTGCATCACACTCAGTTGCCGATTTGTGGCAATTATATAAGGTTCTGTGGCACAATGTGTTCTTAACCTGAAAATGAATTGAATTTATATAGCTTAAAATAAAAACATGAACCTAAAACATAAATGATGTCAAACGGGTCCTTAACTAATTACCAGTGACTAACAAGTTGATGGTAACCAGAGTCATGAGCAAGGACATGAGCTTTGGCAATCCTCCAAAGCCAGACACCGGTGGCATTCCAGCTCGGTTGGAATGCTTGCTTCCACTGAGGCTTTCCATCAATTTGCGGTCGAGTCAGCTCAATGGCCAGAGGCCTCAGTGTACCTTCTGGGGTAAGGAAAAACAATGTCCTCGATCCATATAGCGTCGTACCTTCAATCTCTCTTACTTTGCCCACGTACGGTAAAAACAGATCATGGTAATCTAGTATATACAACTTCTTTTCTCTTACGGCCTACAATTGATTACCAAATTATTGGAATTACATATATGTTCTTGAAAAATATATATAGGCTCATAAGTTATCTGTAAAAGATATATATCAAAGACAGTTAATTAAATAAGAGAATATTTTTTGTTAAAACAATATTGTGGTACCTCTTCGATAGTCGCAAAGCCTTTAATCTCTTGCTCAATCATTTCAGAGGTGATTGCAGATTCTGGAGGACCATACACGTCCGGGTCCAATTCACTCTTCAATGGCCATTCCTGCCATTTGTTTCGTTTGTTACTTTTACATTTTATGAATATTGTTGTTAAAACTCTTAGATATGGGGTTTTTGACCAAAAACAATCAAACAATAATAAATGTAGACACGAAATTTAATTTTAGTGACATAAAAATGAATTTATGTAGAGACTATTCAGTTTATACCGTCACCAACTTGATGCTATATGGGTTGAGACCGGCAAGAGTCTGCCTAGCAAATTCCTCGTCCCTAAACCAAAAGAATTTGTCTCCTGACAACACCCCAAGAAACCCCCATATGTATTATATAAAAAATAAATGGAAGAATTGATTAGACTCTCAATCTGAACCATTCATTCCAACAAAATATTAAATTGATCAATTGCTTACTGGTCATTGTTTCTGGGGGCACAAACCGCAAAACATCATCTCCAGAAGCCAAAGCGTTTACTAGCCTAGGAAGTATAGCTTGGAGAACCCCTTGTTGCTTAATTGGAGGCAAGCTAATGCCTTCATTGTAAAGTGAGTCTATGGACGTGAACAATGGGAACCCCAGATCAGTGTCAGTGATAGCAGTCTCCAAAGACGGTACTAAGGCGTGCAAGACAGCGTATACTGTCTTTGCTGAAAATTGTAATTGCTTTATCTCTGAGAAGGCTTCGTCTCTAGGAACGTATACATTGCTGCTTCTTTTCTCCGAATACTTATCTGCATGCATGTACCACAGAAAAAGAATAATGATATCTTTCTATACGTACATATATATTGCCATGCCAGAATATTTGGTAAATTATTTAGCTATTTGGTAAAACAACTTTAGTTTCATGCCTGCTTCACTCATTGGTCGCCCAGTCCGACATCGTCTAGGATATGGGAATTCTTCGCTGCCCCCAAGTACGGTTCTTGTAAGCTTTAGACTCGAATCAGGATTCCCAATATCGTTGTAAACATCGTAATCATATATTCTCTCGAACCTCTTGCGCTCTCCTTGGCCGTTGCCGCGCAAAGTCACAAGCTCCTCTTCTCGTAGCCTCACCAACGCACTTGGTGTTTGAGATGGCAAATATGACTGCTCTACACAAACAAAAATTTAATTATGCACATTAATTTTACCACTTTGATAACTCTTATCACCATAATAATAACTCATGTTGTAACTAAGAAAAACTCATCGTTAAAATATTTAAGGTCCTTACTAAAGTAAAATAAGTTATTGTTTGAGTAATTAAGTCTTCATAGTAATAATTGCATATATGTCAATATGCATGTGCTGTAAAATTATCCATTAATTTAATATATTTATAATAATAACAACAACGTGCTAAGTTATATATTATAATATGTGTGGTATTATTTTGTTTTTAGTAATATTGCCGCCCATAAAAACAACAATAACTTAACCCATGGTTCGTATATATAATCTCACAACATAACGTTCTCGATTGGTTATCTGAAATCTGACCTTGTTTGTGAAGAATACTCTCTTGGCCGGATTGTCATACTTGGAGTGAAGCCATGAATTACAGCTAAGGAGTACAGGGCTATTAGGCAAGCCATCCAGGACAATATCCTTCAGAAACATCTCCTTGTGGTGCTCATTCTCTATTAAAACGGCACCCACTTCCCCAAAATCCAATGGAACTTTAAAATCTGTTTCGTATATAATCTCACCCTGCCCTCGGCGACTTCGGTGTGCGAATCCTGTAGCTGGCTCTCTCTCTAATCCAGTTACTGCACCACAAATTAAACTATTAATTAATGAAACCATTCATTATATATATTACCACATGCATCTATGCATAAATGGATATATATTTGTATATATTGGCAGCCAAATGAATGTATTGTTTTGACTAATATATCTGTATTAATTTTTTTTGTTGAGAAGAACTGTATTGACTGGTAAACAAATATAAAAAAATTTAAAAATAAACTATAGTTCTTTGATCAAATTAATACTGTATATCGTTCAGTCGCTGTTAACTGTGGTAATTTGTTGTTTTCATGCCCTAGATTTCCTCGAACTGCTGGGACCATGATCAGTCTCCAAAGTCCCAGCTAGTTGCGTCTTCCTTCAATAATATTTGGCATATTTGAAGTAAAAGACAAGGCTTATTTCCTTCCTCATTTGTATAACCTTAATTATAGCTTTAATTCTAGCTAGATTATTTATGGTCCTCAATCGGTCGTGCATTATCTCGAGAATCTTCACGTTCCTATGAGGCTATGATACACTTTCTTTTTGTTTTTAGAACTCAACAGCCTCCACATATTTGACAGATTTGAGATAGAAAACGGATACACACACACCCCAATAAATAAATAAATATATATAAATTTAAATTGATTGTTATAGGGATATTCTTAGATTTGAAATATATCTACACCAATAGTTTCAATGAATTTAATTTATTGTTATATGTATTTTTAAATTTGTTAGCTAAAATAATTTTTTACTTTTTAACAACGTACAACAGCTAAAGATGCTCTAAGCTGCTTTTAGAGAGTCATAAAATTATTAGATAATAATTGAATGCACTATGAGCAACTTAGGGATCATCTTCTTTCTCTCCTCAGATTTAGTAGCATTCCTAGTGATTTTGCTATTTTAAAAACGTAGTAAAAAGCGTGATTGGGGTAAATTTTTTAGTCTTATTTTCCTAAATTTTAACTTAAAAGCTCATTGATTTAAGGAGCTCATTGGAGATGCTCAATTCCTGCAATGACACGGTAGTTATGAGCCGGGTGGTAACCACAAAACGAGTAACGTTGTAATTTAACCCCACTTTTGCATCCACAAGGGCAAATCATGCTGTATTTACATGAAAGCTAACTAGATTGTTACTAGTTAATACGGTTCTCTGTTCTCAAGCGGTTGAGAACTCCTAATTCGCGTGCCACTTCAGTGAAATAATGGACGTCACACACTCCACACCGGCCAACAACTAATGTAATTGGAAAAAGGCTATGGTATGTTATATTGTTGACGGCTGCAAAAAAAAAAAGATATCGGAAGTCTTATGAAGCACATATTTTGTTGAAGATGGAAAAGAACTTTGACAAATATATATTAGTAGTTTGATATATAAACTCACTGGGATCAAGGTGAGCGCTAAGAAGCTCCATGAACAGCGTTTGACCAAGTAAATCTTTGATATCATCGAGTCCTCGGGTTAGACCCATGTGAGTCAGAAACCCTCCAACTGTAAGCGTCACCGTTATGGTGGCTTTAACACTGGTGAACTTCTCCGTCACTACTTCTTTTGTGGTCACTATTTCTACATCTTTCTCGACCACCGCATCTTCATTCTCCGTCACTACTTCGGTCACCTCAGTCGTAGTAATTGTTGTTGTAGTTGTTGTTGGCCCAGGAGAACTACCAGTGCTGCTACTAGTGGTATTATTATTACTACTTACGGCTTCTATGTTGTTGCTATGATTTTTAATGATGCCAACTCGAAGGTGGTTGTTTTTGTTGGGGAATGAAGGCCTTATCGACCAGACAGGAAGTGAAGCAGTACTGCTGCCACTACTTCCATGGATGAACGGCTTGTACTGAAGACAAAGAGACTGTGATTGGTGAAGTAATCTGGGTTTCAACATCTTTTGCGAGGTACTATTTGCATAGGGTGGAGGATAACTAACTAGCTAGGGATCGAGTGTCTTAGATTGATTTGATTGGAGGTGCCTTTAGGCTACATGAACAGACATTATATAGAAGGACAAAGAGAGCATTTTATTTCATTTAAAAAAAAAAAAAAAGAGAAGACGACGTCTCTAAGCATTATTATTTTTTGAACGAATCTAAGCATGATTAATTAGTTTTATTATGTATTATATACGTACATGTAGGCATGTAGCACGTGTATGTGCATGTGAAATATGAAGAGCCTCAATTATTGAAATGAGATCATCCTCGATTTGGTTTTTTAAATTTTGATCTTGTGTTTGACTGTTTGGAAGGTTTACACAATTTTTTTTTGAAAAGAAAATGAATTATTCATAGGTTTAATTATCAAAATACCCTCGAACTTGGCTATAGTTTTTAGTTTGACCAAACTTGTAATTGTGGAAATTGATCTCCTGAACTTGACAAAAATTGTCAATTTACATCTCATCCGTCAATTCTAACATTTTTCATCAAAATAGTCATTTCATGTCTAAAAAATGAATATGTATCATTAATACAAAAATTAATAAAGATGATCTTTCATATGAGGAGAAATAATTCATACTAAAAAATTAATAAATAATAATTTATAAAAAAAATATTATGATAAGTTAAGAATATAATTCTAAATATAATCTCTTGAGAAATAAAATATTTTATGAATATATGTTTGTATTTTTTTGCATAGAATATATATTGTTTTAAAACAAACAATTTTTTTTTAAAAAAAATGACCATATTGCCCCTCACATGAGTAGCACATGACCAATATTTGGACGAAAAAAGTTATAATTAACGGATGGGGTGTAAATTGACAATTCTTGCCAAATTCAGGAGTCAATTTTCACAATTGCAAGTTCGGGGTGTAAACTGACAATTATAACCAAGTTCATAGGGTGTTTTGGCAATTACGCCTTATTCATACCATCATTGAAATTACAGTCAAAATATTACTTACATCAAGGCCCATCTACTACAGCATAAATGCCTTGCCTATTCGCCCTGAAAACATGATTAAAATTTAGCAAGATAATTATTCCAAAAAAAAAAAAAAAAAAAAAACTTATACTAACAAAATAATTATACACCGGTGTGTGAGTTAGTGTAGTGGTAGGTAGGCTAACTTGTGTGTGAATGGGAGAGGTTCAATCCCCATCACACTCATTTCTAATTAGGCCTTTGTGCCTCCTTGTAAACCAAAAATAATAATAATTATACACCTAAAAATTAAGTAAGTTAGTTAGACAAAATTCTTATGAGATTAATTATGTATGGTGGGATGAGCCTCCCCAGTTTATTTTTTCGCATTGTAATGACGACCTATTGGGTCTTCCTCATTTTCGTTTTCGCTAGGGTTGTTCTTTGATGTTTGTTAGTTTCGGGAGGTTTCGGTTTGGTCCCCCTCTCTTGTTCTTCATCTATTTTCAATTAAATTAATTTCTGGCAAAAAAAAAATTATATTGAAACGATAGCTTAAAACAAAAACTAACTAATACCTAAAAAGTTCACATCGAAAAAAAAAATTACCCAAAAAGTTTTGAATAGAAGTTTTGTGAACACCACAACGTATATCACGACTAAGCGCGGAAGTGGTCCATTTTCACTATATACATCAAATAACTCAAACAAAACTACGAAAGTGGTCCATATTAATTCCCGTAACCTAAACTTAAGCGTGTGGATCAATTCCAGCCACAATTGTGGACATGATTATCAGATGCTAGATCATAGATCGTCTATATCTTCATGCTTATTCGTAGTGTCAGTTGCAGATTGGAATTTCTTATTCATTGTAATTCTCTATGCTTATATCTCAATGATATATATTGTAGAACTTCCCTAAAAAACACACTGTTACCTGTTCCTAAGTTTTAGGGAACTTTTTTCGTCATTGTTTACAGCTAACTAGGTCACATTCAACTATTTAAACAATTAACCATTTTTTCTACCATTTTTTTTTAAAATGATTCATGCAGAATTTTAGTTAAATTGAAAACTATTTATAGGTTGGATTACAGTTTTTATCATTTCAATTCTATCGAATGACCAATATTTGTCAATAACGTTTTACGATTACTGATAAAAAAAATTAACAGTTAAACCTTAAACCCAGTGCAGTAATATTGATACATACGATCATTGAAAAGATTCTACCCGAGTCTTCTTCCTTCCATTTGTCTGCTTTGTCTACTAATTCCATTGGACCTTCTCAAAGTCGTATTTTTTTTTTTTGGGGACAATTCTCAAAGTCGTTTAAAGTTTTAAACTACGTACGTATTGTAAGGATAATAAGGAGGTCAGCATGTAGAGGCTTATTGTAAATGTCACGTGGCATAATCTCACAGGTCAATTAGGAAAATCTGTTAGTGAGTTTGTTAGAAGTTAGTGAGTCTGTTAGAAGCTGTTAAGCATGTTTACGTGTTGATCAAGCTGAGGCTAATCACCTCACTCTATATAACCCGTGAACCATGTACGATTTGTTCTGAGCCTCATTCGATCTGATAATACTGAATTCATTGTCTTCTTCTTCCTCAAGAAATCTCTCTCTCCTCTCACTCTCTCTTCTCATTTTCCAGAAACCTCTAACACTTCAACACGTATGAAGCATTGAAGCGTGAGCTCAATCATCATAAAAGAACAAAGCTAGCTAACTAGCAGAGCATGTACGTGAATCATGTGATAAATTCATACAATATGCAATATTATAATTATATGGATGCTCCCAAATGAGAAAGGTAAGTCACATATGCTTGTTCCAGCCTCTTAATTAATTTCCTCGTTTCTTCTCCTCGTTTGTTTGTTTGCTTATCAGCTATACCTGCTTGGTCTATACGTACGCGACTCATCACAGAAGAGAGAGATGGATCGAGGCAACGTATATGGAAAGCAGCGCGCGGGTCCAGCAGTCCTCGTGCAACGTATAATTCGATCACATGCATTGGCTACTGGCTAAGAAGATCAAAAATCCAGATTCTCGTCTTGTACAAATCGATCCGATCTATCTGCTAACGTATTTTGGTTTAAATTTAATACGACCCCAACACATCCATAGACATAGTACGTATTATTCTCTTTTTATTTTTTTAATACCATGCATCAATTAATTAATTAAAACAGTAATTAATTTTGATGAAGTCATGTTTAGATATGATGTTAATTTTACGAATAACCAACATATCATAACCAGCTGAAAAATAACTCACCGGATGGCCATGGTGTTGCATTTGTATCAATCTCTTGGATCAAGTAGTGTACGTACATGTATTGTTAAAAGCCCAAAAAGTAATTGCAGAAAAAAAATTATATATATAAGATTTTTCTTTACTATATATAACTATGCACTTTTAAAATACATAGTTCTAATGTCATCTGTCATACATGTTTGAATGATTTAATCTGACGATTGATATTAGAACTATGTATTTCAAAAATGCATAATCCTCTATATATAATGGAAAAAGACTGATATATATTGATTATAGTGTTTTTTTCTTGGTCTGTTATTGATTGTAGTGTGTTAAAACTTAAACTGTTATTGTAGTTTGTTGTTTAATTTCATGCCCTAGACTTCGTCAAACTTGGAGTCTGGGACCATGACCAGTCCCCAAATTCCAATTTCAACTTGCATTTTCCTTCATTAATTTAATTTCCTTGTAGGGACCAAGTGAAAGACAAGCTTAATTTTTCCTTTTCTTTACGTTATATGTCTGTTAATTGAAAATATATGGTCCTCGCTTGATCATGGATTATCTTTTTTCTCTTCACATAATTACTTTACACAACAGCCTCCACATGTGATAACAAATGAATATTATATACAAATTAAGAGCAGTGATTTTGACACTATTAATTTTTAATATGTTTTATTACTTATAATTTTATACTATTTTAAAGTAGTTAAAAATGAAGTGTCAAAATTACTCTTTTACGTGTATATATATATAAAAAAAATTGTTTTACCTCTGTGACATTTACCGTTTGACATGTCGCCAGTAATTTTGTTCATTGCTAACTTTTACACACCAATTAAGGGTTTTCAACCATGTGAGACCCATGCAAAGGGCCAAAATATCATTTAATCTCACTTTCGAGTTTCGACCTACAAAAGAAACATATGTATTTAGATGAAGGGTAATTGGCTAGCTTCCCAATGGAGTTAAGCTAGTAGTAAGAAAAAAGAACATATATAGCTTTACTATTTAAGAAAAAAAAAAGGATGAACCAATCATGTAGATCAATTTCACCTGCACTATTATAAACGTTTACACCTTTCTGGGAAAATCAGTTTTCAGTTGAAATTAGTTCATGGATGATCGAGATAAGGAAATAGTTCATTCAAATTGGTAATATATTAATATATTTCGATATTTAACATTTTTTAGAAGGAAAAAAAACAATTTTATTCCAACTTTAAAAAAAATTATAATCATAACCAAGGAATCCTGAACAAAGTTAGAAAAAGGAGAGTTTGGTATTCAAAATTTAATGTACCTGGTCTTTAATTGATTTAAGATGATATTCAAATAGAGATGCTATATGGAACACCCTTTCCTGTAACCCCAGGTTCTGAAAAAGGCTTCAGAAGCATATAAGGCACAACCCCCGCTCCATTTCTATTCTTCAACTCATAATTAGCATTTCTATCATCAATAGTTCCGTCAAGCATCATCAACCTCCCCTTAAACCGCTCGAATGCAGCCCTTATGACCTCGTCTTCAGCCCATGCGTCCTCCATCTTCTCTCCCATGTACTCCTCGTCTGGTGAATGATTAGACAAAATGTCCAAAACCGACATGATCGTCGTGGCTTGAATTTGCGAAGGAAAACACTTCAAAAGTTCACATTCGGGTTTTTCCATGAACTTTTTCCAAACCTCCTCATCGGGGTCCTCCGTGGGCATATTGGTCCTTGCAATTGTTGGGCGGTTAGGGAAGTAGCCTGCATAGGTATATTGACCAAAGTTGACTGCTGCGTGGTGACCGGATGTGACCCAAACTATTGTTGTGATAATGTTGATGAGGTCTTGAGGGGTGTTTAGGTCAGGCCACCAGGGTTCGTCCTTCTTGTCTCCGTGGCCTACTGTTCTGATCTCTGTCCACCATGCTTGGAGCTCTTGATCAGTTTGGATTAGGGTGGAGTCTGTGTAGTAGTGGTTTACATAATCAGTGACCCATTGTTTGATGGCATCCCATAGGAGGAGTCCGTCATTAGCAAAAGGGTAGTCTTGAATTGATAGCCTCAGGCCATGGGGGGCAGTTGGGTCCTCAACAGCCATGCCCCTAAGAAACAGAGAAATTAACAATACATGATCAAGATCGATGTGAGCGTCTATATTACGTGGATATATTGGAGCTAGCTAAATTTTGTTCACTAATTCATATAGGGTAGTTTTCATTTGTTTATCTCATTTAATTCAATGCTAGCCCTTCAATTTAATGAGTTAGATAAACAAATAAGTAATTAATTACCTGCGAATAAGGTCAGCGGGCAGTGCCTCTTGGTCGAAGCGCCACTCCTTAGCATAGGCAATAGAGCAAAGCTCCATGGAGTATTTTCCAGGTGAGAATGAGGTTTCAATGATGCCTCCGGCATTGATTAGTGCTTCTCGAGCAAGAGCATTAATCTCGATCGTGTACCTGAAATGCGGATGCAACAATCTATAGATTGGGTGCATCACACTCAGTTGCCGATTTGTTGCGATTATATAAGGTTCTGTGGCACAATGTGTTCTTAACCTGCAGCAAATTAAGCGAAGATATATAGCTTAAAAATTAAAACCTAAACATAATTAAGACATAAATCATGTGAAATGGTCGTCCTTAACTATTACGTACCAGTGAGTAACAAGTTGATGGTAACCAGAGTCATGAGCAAGGACATGAGCTTTGGCGATCCTCCAAAGCCAGACACCGGTGGCATTCCAACTGGGTTGGAAAACTTGCTTCCACTGAGGCTTTCCGTCTATTGGCGGTCGAGTCAACTCAATGGCCAGTGGCCTCAGTGTGCCTTCTGGAGTAAGGATAAACAATGTCCTTGATCCATATAGCGTCGTACCTTCGATCTCTCTTACTTTGCCCACATACGGTAAAAACAAATCATGGTAATCTAATATAAACAACTTCTTTTCTCTTATGGCCTGCAATTGATTACCAAATTATTCGAATTACAAATATGTGACAGAAAAATGTAGGCTCAGAAGTTATCTATAATAACATATATATCACAATGTCAAATAAGAGAAATACTTATTCTTGTACGTTAAACAATATTGTGATACCTCTTCGATGGTCAAAAAGCCTCTAATCTCTTGCTCAATCATTTCCGAAGTGATTGCAGATTCTGGGGGACCATATACGTCAGGGTCCAATTCACTCCTCAATGGCCATTCCTGCATTTTTTTTTGGTACTATTACTTTCTGTTCGTATATATGCCGAATGTAGAGAGAACGTCCGCAAAAGTGGATGATAATGAATAGCCAAAAAATTGAAATAGTCCGCAAAAGTGTATGATAATAAATTAAAGAGTCCGCAAAAGTATTAGGGCACTATTTGAAATCAATATTGTCATGATTGACTCATTCCATCTACAATTCATACCGTCACCAACTTGATGCTATATGGGTTGAGACCTGCAAGAGTCTGCCTAGCAAATTCCTCATCTCTAAACCAAAAGAATTTGTCTCCTGAAAACAACCCAACGAAACAAAATATATATCAAACACAAAGATAAAAATGCATTTGTTATATAACTCCATGTAAAAAATATAAATAGGTTGTGTTATTAGACTTTTAACCTGAAGCATAGATTCTAACAAGAATTCAAATTGATCGATTTGCTTACTATTCATTGTTTCTGGGGGCACAAACCGCAAAACATCACCTCCAGAAGCTATAGAGTTGACTAGCCTGGGAACTAGGGTTTGGATAATCCCTTGATCTTTAAGGGGAGGCAAGCTAATGCCTTCATTGTAGAGTGAGTCTATGGATGCGAACAATGGGAATCCAAGATCATTGTCTCTGATGGCAGTCCCCAAGGCCGGTACCACCGCGTGCAAGACAGCATACACTGTCTTTGCCGAGAATGTCATCTGTTTAATCTCTGAGAAGGCTTCGTCTCTAGGAACGTACACACTGCTGCTCCTTTTCTCCGAAAACTTATCTGTACGTATAAAATAATTAATATTCTCGATCTTATTACCTGTTAAGCTATTCGGTAAGAGAACATTATTCTATATATTAATTAGTACCTGCTTCACTCATTGCTCGCCCAGTTCGACATCGCCTAGGATAGGGGAATTCTTTGCTGCCCCCAATTACGGTTCTTTTTAGGTGAAAATTTGAATCAGGATCCCCAAGATCATTGTAAACATCATAATCGTATATTCTCTCAAAGGTCTTGCGCTTTCCTTGGCCATTGCCACGCAAAGTCAGAAGCTCCTCTTCTCTTAGCTTCACCAACGCACTTGGTGTTTGAGATGGCAAATATGACTGTTCCAAACAAACACAAATTAATCATGCGTATAACTTTCATACAATTACAATATAAATTATGTATTCAGATTGAGGCAGTTAATCTAGGCAGGCCCCGTAACACATAAATAAGAATGAACTTAATTAATAGTCCGTACTAATGGATATAGCAACATAATTAACATGCTCGATTATCTAAAGTATGACCTTGTTTGTGAAGAAGACCCTCTTCGCTGGATTGTCATACTTGGAATGAAGCCATGAATTACAAGTAAGCAGTACAGGGCCATTAGGTAAGCCATCCAAGACAATGTCCTTGAGATACATCTCCTTGTGGTGCTCATTCTCTATTAAAACAGCACCAACTTCCCCAAAATCTAATGGAACTTTCAAATCTGTCTCGTATATAATCTCACTCCCCTTTCGACCACTCCTGTGTGCGAATCCGGTAACAGGCTCCTTCTCTGATCCAGTTTCTTTATCAAAAGACTCAACAAATCAGTAAAACCATTTATTACACTAACTTTTATGCATAAACTAAGGAATGCGTTATGTATTAATAGGACTAGTACACATGTATTTTTTGAGCAATTTAGCTATTTAGCTATTTATTTATTGATTTATGCATGTTATCCTTGCCCCATGATCATGCTAATCTTCTCCATATATATCATTCCAATTTACTTTATTAGATTTTCCCAAAGAGACGTACGATCTATTATTATATGTGTATCTCTCTTTCACAAGCATTTATAGACACCCCATACAAATTAATATTTATATGTGGCTAATTTCAATAACATAATGCGCCAGATGTTCAGGTATAAACATATCAGTCATATATGGAATACATAATTTTGTTTTCACAAACTTTAACGGTATTTTTAAAAAAATTTATTTCTCCGGTGTATGTCGCGATCCTCTCCCAGTTTGGAATGTTCTTTTTTATTTTTAACAAATTTTCTTCGCACCATCAGAATTCAGGACAGAATTCACTAACAAATAAAATTAATTTATCATAAAAAGCATCTTAGAGATACCTAAACAATAGCAGAAACAAACGTAATTATGTATATATAAATTAAGATTTAAGATTGTATTTCTTTGATCAAGTATAAGTTTCTTTCCAATACTGTGAAGTAAACACAAGGCTTTTCCTAATTCGGATATAAGGAATACTGTTGAAAAAGAAAAAAAATTGAAATTATTCACACTCATTCTTTATTCTTTTAACAGAAGTGCATATATATATATATATGGAATATATTAACAGTTTTTTTTTGTTTGAAGATAATATATTAACAGTTATTGACCGGGAAAAAAGCTATTCGTTGCAAGTTAATTATTAAATTAATATACGTTATTATACTGGCTTGAATGCCTTGGTAAACTCCATACGATACTTACTGGGATCAACGTGAGCACTAAGAAGATCCATGAAGAGCGTTTGACCAAGCATATCTCGGACATCATCGAGTCCTCGGGTTGGACCCATGTTAGTCAGAAACCCTCCAACTGTAAGCGTCACCGTTATAGTGGCTTTAATACTGATGAACTTCTCTGTCACTACTTCTTTAATGGTCACTACTTCTACTTCTTTCTCGACCACTACATCTTCGTTCTCCGTCACCACTTCGGTCACCTCAGTCGTAGTAGTTATTGTTGTTGTGGTTGTTGGTCCAGAAGTGCTAGCACTACTGCTGCTGCTGCTACCAGTACCGATACTGATATCGATGCTGCTGCTAGTACTATCACTACTGCTTACGGCTTTTATTTTGTTTCTATGATTAGTGGAGCCAAATTGAAGGTTTTTGTGTTTGTTGGGGAATGAGGGACTCATTGACCAGACAGAAAGGGAAGATCTGCTGCCACTGCTTCCATGGATGAATGGCTTATACTGAAGAAACAGAGACTGTGATTGGTGAAATAGTCTGGGTTTCAACATCTTTTGCGAGGTACTATTTGCATGGAGGTGGAGGATAACTAGCTAGCTAGACAATGCCTTAAAATATTTTGATTGGGGGTGCGTTTAGGCTACATGAAGGTATCTTTATATAGAGGAGAGCAAAGAGAGAAGCACTCGTCTAAGACAGTATACGTATATATATATATATATACTTGTTGAACAGTGATGAGCCGCATTAATTGAATGAGAATTCTTTACAGATTTTTTTTCTTATTTTATTCTAATAAGAATTTGTGTGATAACATGTCTTGTCAAATGGTAAAAATATCATATGAATAAAACATATATTTGTTTACAATAAACTAAGTAAACCACACTCTTTCACAACAAATTGACCGACAAATCTGGTAACAGACCTACGAGTTTGATATATGTGTCTTTCTGGCTTTTATAATATATGAATGATCTGTTTCTCAAAAAAACTACAAAGCAAACAATTATATGAGCTACTAGCTAGGTTATATTTGTTTAGGGTTTAATATTTAAAATATAATATAATAAAAATAAAAACAAATGATTTGAACTCATAACCTCTGCAATCTTAATTATATAAATAACCAACAAACAACAGTTTATCGGTAAAAAAAACCGTGTAAATTTTTAAACTACTCCATGAGTAGTCCATTTTTTTTTTCCTTTTTAGAGTTCGATGCATACCTTCTTAAATATCTCATATGTACGGATGTACCTAGCTATCAGAGAATATCAAAAATGTTTGTTTTACACATCATCATCACGTGACCAAAACATTTTGACCACCCATATAGTATCTATGCATTATCTTAATTATAAGTTTCGATGAACACCGGCCACACATCGATCACAACTAGCACTACCCAACAAAATTATTGAGAAGTGGTCCACTTTCTTGTAACCTTGCAACGGTGCCTGTTACTCGATCACATCTATAACTAGCATTCACTACTACAAAAATGTCTCAAAGGGACATACATATATATATATATATATGTCTCTATTGCAAGTGTTCATATTGCTTATATTTGTTCCTATTGCCAGATTTTAGGGACAAATACATTATCTGTCTTATTTTTACATTAGGAACACTTACAATAGAGTGTATATGTCACATTTTTGCCTTAGGAACACTTATAATAGAGACAAATATATGTGTCTATAAGTATAAAAAATATGACAGATATTTATCCTCTTACGGCCTTTTTCTAGTAGTGATTGGTAACTGCCACGGAAATCGATCATAGTTTTATTGAGGAAAAAGTATAAGTAATTTAAGCACGTGAATGGGATCAATAACAGCTAACAGCCTAACAAGGACGATATAAGGAAAAAGATCATTCAAAACAACAAAAAAATATTAATGAAAAGATCAACCATATATTTTTCTTTTGAGAAAAATGACACAATCACTAAATCTGTTTCCATATATCGATCGGAGTCTTTTTTCTTCATTTTAACATACATATGATATATATTTATTGTTTGCAGAATTCATTGAACCTTCTCAAGTCATCTTAATCAAATTACGTATATATATAATTAAGCTAAACAAAAAGAGAGGTTTTTCTTTGTTGTGATTGTTTTATTTCCTTTGTAATCGAAAAGGAATATATGACCTCTAACTGCAGAAAAGAACAAAGCTAACAGAACAAGTGATTAATTAATTCATATGATCGAGAATGGTTTTTCTTTCCCTTTCTTCTAGCTTTGTTGGCCAGTTGGTTTTTCTTTCGGTTTGTTTGCTTAAGATCGAAAAACCATATATTAACAAAGCTAAGTGGTTATTTCATAAAGGGAAATGATCACAAATGGTACCTAAACTTTACCTTTATTATATGGATAGTACATGAACTTCACATTTGATCACAATTAGTACCCGAACTTTTCGCATTCATCCGAACTGGTACCTACCATCCACATTCGTTAACTTCCGTTAAAAAATTGAAAAAAAAAAAAAAATCTCTCATCTTCTTCTTCCTTCCTCGCTTCTCCCCCTCCCGGTCACCCTCTTCTCCTCCGATTTCTTCTTCTTCCATCTAGTGCTATCATCTCCCCCTCATTCCATTTCTCCCTCTCTGCTCACATAAATCCACCATGTACCGTCGTAATGTCGATCTGGGGACGCCAGAATTAGAGAGGGGTATCATGGGTGTTGTGAGCAATTTCGAGCTGGTCCTCCGGCCAGCCTAGCCCTGCCCCCGCGTCCGTTGCCGACGTCAAGATAGGCCTGGTCACCTCCTCCAATATCGACAGAAATCACTCTGGACTCTCAGAGCTTTGACGTTCTTCAATCTCCGTCATCGGAGCTTCACCGTGGCTCACGCCACGAGCCTACGACCAGCAGGTTCGTCGGCCTCCTCTAAGCCGAGCCCGGTCCTCCGCCTCAAATTCCGACGTCGGCAACCCAATTTCACATTGATCCCGGACTCCCGAGTGCGCAACTCCACTCCACTTCGGCGGGTCCGGTCATCTATGGTACCCAATCACCGTCACCGGAAAAGAAATCGCCGACACCGTCTGCTCCCTTTAATAGGGGTGGTGTTGTGTGATGGTGGCCGGAGCTCGATGACGATAGTGAGGCAAGGAAGAGAATTCGCGCGAGAAGGAAGAACGGAGAAGAAAGAAGAAAAAAAAAGGGGGAAGAAGAAGTCAATAAGGAAATTGGTGGGTGCGAGAGAGCAATCGAAAGGTGCCCGAAGAAATTGGTGGTCTATGTCCATGATTCGGGGAGAGAGAGAGAGAGAGAGAGAGAGAAAGAAGGACCGAGAGGGAAGAAGAAGGGGATCGGGAAGAGGGAGGAAGAAGACGATGAGAGATATATATTTTTTTTTTAAATTTTTCAACGGAAGTTAACGAATGTGGATGGTAGGTACCAGTTCGGATGAGTGTGAAAAGTTCGGGTACTATTTGTGATCAAAAGTAAAGTTCAGGTATTATCTGTATAATGGAGGTAAAGTTCAGGTACCATTTGTGATAATTTCCCTTTCATAAAATATATATGTAATATTATGCATTGCATATAGATGAGAATGGTTTTTCTTTCTCCTCTTCTAGTTTGTCGGCCAGTTGGTTTTTGTTGTTTCGGTTTGTTTGCTTATTAGATAGTTACTTACACTGTACGTGACCCATCACAGAGATGGCCGGATGCATTCTTGGAAATAAACGCAGTGGTCCGGGATTATTGGTGTCGAGACTGTCGACTACATACATACATTAATTGGCTACTGCAGGGCTAAGAAGATCCAAATCCAGATTGGTTTCTCGATCGATCTTGTTTGTCCGGCCAAGAACTTTGATTTTGGTACAGCGACAAATACTCCTGTGCATGGGGACCAAGCTAGCTAGCCCTTGGTCTGATTAGTCCTATCTTCGGGAAATTGAGTAGAGGTTAAAATACTTCAATTTAAAAAACCAAGGACAAAGCCAAGGACTTCAATTCAATTGAGATGAGGTTAGTCATAAAAAAGGCTGACTCATATCATACCCTTTGGAGTTTGGACCCAAGAAAAAAAATTAAAGAACAAAAATATCTTTCTTGTTTTATCTGTTGATTTAGCAATATTCGGAAAGTAGAAGTTTTTGGGGTTAAGCCAAACAGTGAGTGAAGATGGAAAATTAATTGGGTTAGAGATTTGATCCTCTCCGATGTAAACAGACAAAAAATATATTCAAAAAGTAGGAATTCAAACTTTAAATACTCTTAACAACTAAAGTTAATTACAAACTTCCACAATCTTGTCGAACTTAATTTAAAGCTTTCGATAGGAGAATATATATCTTATCCCATGTAGCTTGTGGCCATGAAAGATTTGCAATCATCAAACTGGTTTATTAAAAAGTATTAAATAACATGACATATAATATCTTAATATGGGCAAATGACGTCTTTTAAGATATTATATATCGAGTAAGGATGACTTGATTGGAACAAAGTATTTATGTCATTCTTATTGATAACTTAAAATATGTCATTCTTAAAAGGGTAAAATCTCAATATGGTACCCAAACTATCACGGAATGCAATTTTTGGTACCCACAAATGCATAAGGACCTTAATGGTACCCAACCTATCACTCCGTTTGCCAAATGGTACCCCGGTTAACTTTTCCGTTAAAATTAAGGGTAAATTGGTCAATACTTAAAAAAAAAAACTTTTCTTTCTCTCTCCCCCCCCCCCCGCGCGGCCTCTCTCTCCTCTCCCTCTCCTCTCCCTCTCCGGCCATCAACACAACCCCCTCCGGCCACAAAACCATGTCACCGCCTCCACCAATGGCTTCGAGAGGCTCAAGGCAAGCCAAACCCACCAAGTTTCGAAGCTTCACTCGCCGGAAAACTCCCCCGTAGGAAAAGCTTGAAAATTCAAGTTTCGTTTCCGGCCACTTCCGCCCTCCAAACCAAGTGGGCTTTGAAGCCCTCGATCCCAAGGAACGTCGTGGTACCCTTGGTTTTCAAAATCGACAACCGTACGAGGAGGACCGACGCCGTTTTCGTTTTGGTTTTTGAAATTCCGGTGTCGATATCTCACAATCTATTTTGAATCTTACATTGATGTAGTTATATAATTCATCCTTGGGTTGTGCTCTTCGTGTTGATATACATTTTGTGGCCATTGGAGATAGTTGACGGCGGCGCCGACGGAGAGGAGAGAGAGAGAGGTGGCGGGGAGAGAGAGAGAAGTGGCTGGGAGAGAGAGAGGAGAGGATGATGGGCAAAGACTTTTTTGCCCTTGAGTTGTTTCCCCTTTGAATGACACGTGTGCAATTTGACCAAATTACCCTCAATTTTAACGGAAAAGTTAACCGGGGTACCATTTTGGCAAACGGAGTGATAGGTTGGGTACCATTAGAGTCCTTATGCATTTGTGGGTACCAAAAATTGCATTCCGTGATAGTTTGGGTACCATATTGGGATTTTACCCTTCTTAAAACATGGGCGAATATCATAGAAGGACGACTTGGGACAAAGTAAATCAAAATTCGTAAAATTGGTTTGAGGGCTAGTTAATAACACTCAAAAGGCTCGTATATATATATATATAAAATTCCCTTCACATGCGGACGTCCGCACGTAAAGTTAAATACGAACATATGCATCATGACTAATTAACAACATAACTCAATCATCGGAACTGTTCATCATTTAGATTTATTTTCAAGAATTATTCTTGCAAAAAATCAGCCGAATTGAAGATTGTTTGGTTATCTGTTCGTTGTATAGTTTACAGACAAATACAGTCTGTCAGATAAAGTTGAAACGATGAATGTGGTAATCAAATGACTAAATAATTTTCAATTTGATTTTTTTTTATATCAAAATGATCCTTGAAGGATGACCTAAAATATAGACGGTTTTGACTATTAGTTTGCACTCGCAATGCAGATGTTCACATTTTATTTTACGTGCGGACGTCCGCATGTGAAGGGGACTGATATATATATATAAATTAAAGCCGGCATACTTGACGACATTGAATTGAAAATGATTACGGCTAAATACACCCCAAATAGGGCTTACTACACCCAATGTATATACTCATTTTGCCCTCTCGATCTCTTCTCTCTACACCCCATTTATCATCCACCTCATCATCATATTCAATTATTCAAACCCTAGAGTTACGGACAAATACAATACTTGTATTCTTGCATATACGATTTCTTGAATCTTGTTGGACTGGAACGAATCCCATGTTTGGCTATGAGCGGCCAAGTAAAACTTCCACACATGCAGCTTTTGGGTTTGTGAAGTTCACAAATGCATTCCCCTTGTTGACTTGTTCATTCCAGTCCGGCCTGCGTTTTCCATAATCAAAAACCATGAATTATATAATTTCCTAATTGTCATAGTAGTACCACTTTAAAAGATAGCTTATTCTATCTGAATTCTTACCTGTAAACTTAATCTCAGTACTCCAATATATGAAAGACTAATCCACAAGGGACGGGGGACTTTTTCTCGATGAGTGATCGAAGAGAAAGAACAATCCCATGCAGTTAAATTCAAAAGGCGCGCAAAATCTAATATTATGCATAGTCGAACATGCATTGAGACAATGTGATCATTGTAGTTTAAAACTGCATCTATTATAATCCATATCCAAAACTCCATGGATGATTAATCATATCAACAAACCACGTACACAATTTCTTGAAGCCTATTTCCAGGTTATTAGGGCTCTCCCCTCAGCGACCTATTGCCCCAACCTTCACTAAGAGATGACAATTGATCATCATAGGGTTTAATTGTATATGTTTGTTAACCGTACGTGAGAGAAGAGAGATGAGAGAAGAAGAGATCGAAGAAAAGAGGGCAATGGGTTAATTACTTAGATGTGGGGTGTAGAAAGAAGAGAGAGAGAGAGAGAGAGAGAGAGAGAGAGAGAGAGAGAGAGAGAGAGAGAGAGAGAGGGCAAAACAGGTATATATTGTTGAAAAATTAACTACGGAGTCTAGTGAGTTCTAATTTGGGTGCATTAAGCCGCAGCCTTGAAAATTGAAAGTTCAATAAACCACAATAGAAATAGGTATTGTCTAAATTGAAGGGATTTTTAAATTTCAGAAAGAAAAAAAAGGTGTTAGTATTTTGCTCACGCAATCTCCTCCTCCTCCTCCATTTTGGCGGGAAAGAAAATGGTATGTAACCCGAAGTTTTGGTCAGATACGGTAAACGTACAACAAGTATCTAACTCTGCCAACAATCGCAGCCGTTCATTTTTTCATCACATTCCCATTTGAGAAAATCTTCAAAGAACGCAGCCGACCGTCAAACGGCTATGCAGCTGACCGCGCCGTACACCTCACTAACGAAACCCTAGCTTCTTCTTCGAGCTCATCTTCTTCAATTTTCGTTTTCTAAGTTTTAAAGTTTGGGGCTTTTTGGATGAAAAGTTAATTGGCGATCTGGGCATGGAGAGCAGTAAGAAACGCAAACCAAAGGCTCCAGCTAAAAAGGCCAAAGATAGCCTTCTTGAGCAGAGTTAGTCTCTCTTTCTCTCCACAAAAAATTATGTATTTAATGAATTGGTATTCATATTGAGATTGGGTTATCGTCAATTTTCTGCAGAATCTCCAGCCGAGTTCTTTGCAGAGAACAAGAACATTGCTGGGTTTGATAATGTATGCCTTTTATTTCCCTACATTTCTGATTTTTTGGTTCCCTCTATTTTTATTGTGGAGGCTTCCTTTCATATAATTGAGGTTGAATTGGACTCCTAGAATATCAATTTTGTAGTTCCTATGCATTGTTGGATCATAAGCTAGATGTAAAATATAGAGAATTTAGGAGAAAGTTGCATGTACACTGTAGAATTTATTGAATACAAACTGATTGGTTCACTAAAGCAATGAGCTTTTAGAATTTTAAACGTCTCAGTGTGGTTCTTTACTCCCTCTTCTTCTTTGTAACTTTTAGCCAGGGAAATGTCTTTATACCACAGTAAGGGAACTCGTAGAGAATGCACTTGACTCCACAGAGTCCATTTCTGAGCTTCCTCTGATAGAAATCACAATGTAAGTGCTACTTATTTCACACATATGCAAATTCTTGGATATGTCAATTCATATGACGTGGGTTAAATATAATCGAAAAAGCTGATCTTCTAACAGATTGATATTCATTCTAAATTGGCTCTTACAGTGAAGATATTGAGAAAAGCAAGTTCAATTCTATGATTGGTCTTGTTGATCGAGACCGTGTTGATGAGGAGCTATATGATGACCATGAAACGGCTAAGGCTCGTGAGGTGTGCATGCTTATGATTTATCTTTCGTTCTATGTGTCTTTTGTTAATGAAAGTATGATATGGAGGATAGGTCAGGCAAAGAAAACCTTGATATATCTTCCCTTCAAAGAAAAAAGATTTAAATTGTTTGATTTGGGATCTTTGAGTTTCAATCAATATTACGACATCTCTTCCAGATTTTCTATGTTTTGAATAACTTGATATGGGGCTTCAATCTGTGTGAATCTTACTCGACTCTTCCACTTGCTTTACATGTGACTGAACATGTTGTATTTCTGAAAACCAAGACAAAGAATGAATTATCAGCTTCTGTAATTGTTTCTATCAGTTCTTTTGTGTTCTTTTATAATTATCTATTACTCATAAACTCAACTTGTTACTTATTTCCTTATATTCAGAAACGATTAGCAAAAGAAGCTCAGGCCCAAGAATTACAAGCAAAGAATGCTTCCCTTGGAAAGAAAATGAAAGAGCCTGCAGCTCCAAAGACGATGAAGGGTCGAGGTGGGGCTGCATTTTACAGGGTTACATGCAAGGTATGATACACTTGCTATCTAGAAACCTCCAAGCATAATATTGTTTCTTATGTTCATGATATATACTGATTTGATTCTTTGTAGCTTTGATTCATGACTGTAGTTGGTTTTAAATACAGGATAATGGCCGAGGAATGCCACATGATGACATTCCAAATATGTTTGGACGAGGTTGTGAACTTACTTTGATATCAAAGTTTTTTTTTTTTTTTTAACAAGAAAAAATGTTTTGTGCATGGGCTTCAATATTATTCCCAATCATAAATGACAATATGATTCTGTCGGAGATCTTTAATTTTTCTGTAAATATATGAATTCATACAGTACTATCTGGGACAAAATATGGCTTGAAGCAGACACGTGGAAAGTTCGGTCTAGGTGCAAAGATGGTACGCATAACACATTGGCATATCTGGCCTATGTTCAAGGAATTTCTTCTGTTATAACTATAATAGTTAATACATGCACACACACCCACACTAGAGATAAACCTTAAATGCATCATGTCACCTTTTCCCTTTCCAAGGTTGATCATTTGAGTTCAATATTAGGATTTTATAAATTGCAAGCTACTCAGTTTTAGATATTTTCTGTTGGCAGCTGCCAAAAGTAAATATAAAAAATCTCTACCAAATGATTATGTATGGGGGCAATACAGCCCCATAGGATGAGCTCTTACGTAATGAAATGCCAACATAGTTTTCTTGTTTAACATGCTAGCAGAAAAAAACCTCATATCTGAAACATTGCATAATCGGGTTACTGTGCTTGCCCTACTTGATCCTTCGGTATTGAACTGAAACTAATAACATATGTTCACGTATGCAGGCATTAATTTGGTCGAAGATGAGTACAGGGCTTCCTATAGATATCTCATCATCAATGAAGGGCCAAAATTACACTTCATTCTGCAGGCTGGATATAGACATTCATCGGTATGACTTAAATATGGTACATATACCTGAATATTATATCTATTACATAGGTCCATATGTGATTGTTCTATTCATATCATGTATATCGTCCCCTAAAGAAAATGTAGTTTAAGTTTTAAGCTCTTGTTGACTATCATAATGGTGTTTCTTTCAAGCTTTCAGGAACATTCCTCATGTTCATATACATGAAAAACGGGATAATAAGGATCGGCGGCATGGAGCTGAGATCCAAGTTGTTATTGAGGGAAATTGGACAACTTACCGTGTATGTACTTGATCACCAGCTCATTTCATGTTAATTCCTTATAGCTTCAGGGGTGCTCAACCATGCTTGTTCAATGTACTTATTATGGTCAACCACCATACTTGTTGTTGTGATTTATTATGGTCATTTTTGACAAAATTTGTTCAATGTACTTAACTAAGCTTGTTTTGTTTCATTAGCTAAAAACTCCATTCTTGACATGTGCAGTCCAAGATTTTGCATTACATGCGACAAATGGCTGTTATCACTCCTTATGCTGAGTTTCTTTTTAAATTTGTATCAGATGTTTCTGAGTACGATTTCTCTCTCTCTCTCTCTCTCTCTATATATATATTTATATAAATATATATCCGGATTATTTTTCCTGAAAAAATCCATACAAGCATTTTACTTTTCTTGCAGTAAAAATGTCACCATAAGGTTTGCACGAAGAACAGATGTAATGCCTCCTGTTCCTCTTGAGACAAAGCATCATCCATCATCTGTTGACTTATTGCTAATCAAACGCCTTATTGAAGAAACCTCAAAGCAGAACCTTTTACAGTTTCTTCAGCATGAATTTGTTAATATAGGAAAATCCTATGCTGAACGACTAATTGGTAAGTCTTTTGGCACAGTTTTTTGACAATTTTTTATGCAATGTAAAGTACTCAGCTACAGCGCTATACTCTATAATGGTCATTCCTATTGATAATTGAGGACAGTACTTTATGAAATCTGTATCATATGATCTGCACGTATTTAGTGTAAAACAATTTAAGGGAGTTGTATATCCTATGGAGATTCTGTAGAGCCTTTGTGTACCATTAAAGGGATAGGAATTGAATTGTTTGTTTTCTTACTGATTGTGGTGCTACTCCTCAGATGCTTAAGTGTACATTTCTTCCTTTTTAGGGGAATTGGGTCCTGAGTTCAGTCCGAAGATGCCTGTTAAATCTCTAACTTCTCAGCAAATTGTTCGCATCCATCAGTTATTTCGTCAAGCCAAGTTTAATGATCCTAGTGGTGATGTAAGAATCTTTTGCATCTTCACATTAATAAATTCTGTCAGCATGTAATTCTTATGTAATCTTGGTAGTTTTTCCCTTCCTTTTATTTCCAAGGTAGTTTAGGCTATATTGTTTGGCCTTTTACTTAGTAATCCTTTCCAGTGTCTGAGTCCTGCAGGGGAATACAATCTCCGTCTAGGAATTATAAAGGAGCTGCATCCAGAGTTGGTTGCTACTTATTCTGGAAGGTTGTTTTGATTCTCATTTTGCTACTTCTTGCAACTTTTTTTCTTTGTAAAAGTTCTTGAAGAAAGCTGGTTTCTATTTTTAATGATCTTGTTTGCTGATTGATTGACATTTACGCTGATGCCAATTCTTTTACTACATGTACTATTCAGTGCTCAGGTTTTTGAAGGCCACCCATTCATTGTAGAAGCTGGTGTCAGTGTTGGTGGAAAAGATGTCAAACAAGTAGGTGCTTCTCTGTTAATATTGACATTATAGGTCTTAAGTCGTTAAATAATTAAGATGGTATTTATTCGAGTTACCCTGTTTCCAATATAAAGGAAAAAGAGATGTAAGGGAGATGCACCCTTAACCCAATTAAGGTGTTTCCAAAAAGTAGCGTTTTACCTTGTTGTCTACATAAATATTAAAATATATAACGAATAATGGGGAGTGCAGAATGTGAGCATAGTGAGAAGAAAATTAGGAAAGGGAGCATAGTGTTGCATGGTGCTCCTTTTTGTCATTATAATGTTCAGGGAGTTCTTCTATTGAGCATGTAAATTAGACATATCTGGTGTTGTATCTCTATCCTTATTCTTTGTATAGCATATATATTGATATTAAGTTAATATTCCGTTCTCAAAACAAGATTGATGTAAGCTAGACCAGTGATTGTTGGATGAATACATGAAAATGTACACAATTGACAAATCAAGAAATGGAATTTTGTTCTTATAGCTTCTTTTTTCTTTAAGGTGTAATTTTACTTGACCTACCGATTTAGTACTACAAAGTGGTGGTCAAAATTTGATTATCAATTTCTTCAGCTATCCATTGAAAACATTGATGATGCTTTCTGGTTTCAATTGTAGGGTTTGAATATTTTCCGATTTGCAAACCGGATTCCACTCCTTTTCGAGCAAGGTGCTGATGTTGTCACAAGGACTGCCCTTAAGAGAATCAAGTAAGTTGTATAACAGTTTCTTATATTTCTTTCGTGACTTCTTTTTGGGTTGGGACTATGAGTAGTTTGATAAATCAATACTTTGGTGATTAAAATACTACAGAGGCTAACTTGAAAAGTTTTTTTATATAACAATGTGATATATATTCTTTCAGTTGGAGTAGTTACAAGATCAACCAGACTCAGGATAAAGTTGGTGTTTTTGTGAGCATTGTAAGCACAAAGATACCCTTTAAAGGAACCGGAAAGGAGTATATTGGAGATGATATAACTGAAATAGCTTCTGCTGTCAAGGTATATGGTTTTCATTTCATAATTTGTATCTTCATTTATGTGTATTTGTAGCCAACTAATTAACAACAATATGTCTCCAGTCTGCCATTCAACACTGCTGCATTCAGCTAAAAACCAAGATAGTGAAGAACATGCAAGCTCGTGAACAAAAAGAGAGAAAACGGAATTTGAGCAAGTAAACTTAATTACTCATCTGGTTTACATTCTTAATGTGTCCTGAATGATAATTTACCCCTCCTTTGCTGCATAAACTGAAGCAGTCTGACTATCAAATTGCAGGTATGCTGAAAATGTTGCTGGTGCTGTATGTGGTGTACTGAAGCAAATGCAACAAATACAAGCATCAAAGAAGAAACGTTATGATGACAAGGAGGCAGAAGTACTTGAGAAATTATCAACTGGTATGATTACAAAACAAATGGTCAAGGAAAAGCTTGTACAACATGTTGAACAGGTGAGATGGTGCCTGACTTGTCATTAGTCCCTTAAACAAGTACTGTGCTCTATCCCCTTTCTCCGCTCGTTATTATTTTTCGGGGGTGGGGTGTTAGTATGCATATTCATGAATTGCAGTACTCAGTAGTGAGCGTGATGATCAAATAAAATGTTAATAAATTACTCAAGAGCATACTTATAGTAAGAAAATAATAGTCATTTATGTCCTGAAATGAACCATATTCCATAGGCACATACAGAGTTTTTGGCTCTACCCACATAGCGCTACCCTGCTCGTAAATGAATGTTGTGAAAATGCCAAGGTAGGAAAAGCGCAAGAAATCTTGAAATTTCACGTTTTAAAAGAAACATAAGCACTTGGGAGGTGGATGTAGACATCTGTAGTCAAGTTGATGTTCCAGTGTTGAGATGAAATGCATGCAGTAATTATTTGCTCAAATTTTGCAGGTGGACTCGGAGATGGCAATGGAGTTTGCTGCAAATAGTGGAGTGAGTGAGGAACCCAGAGAATCTATATATCTTCAATCATTAGAAGCTGCTGAAGACAACTTTATTGACTTGCATAGTCCCCTATTTGTCTTTCGGCTGTTCCGCTAGGGATTTGTTGGACACTGAAGATCTAACTCATTTCTAACTAGTTAAGGGAAGTGCCACTGTGATTCAATTTATGTTCTTTGATTCAATATTTCAAAAGGCGGCCTTTTAAGGCATCTCAATTGCAATTGCCATTTCTGCCATACTACTTCTCATTCTTAGCTTCACTATTCTCAACTACATATATCAGTTGGGTATACTGAGCAACTTTTTGGATGAAAATAGAAACTCTTGTCATCAATGAATGTTGATTGTTGGAGCTAAACAGTTTGATATTTGGACAGTTTATAATTTCATAGACAATCTGAATGAACCAAAAGAAGATGAATTTCAATTTAGTTTTTCTTTTTTCAGATTTGAGCTATACCTGAATTTGGTTTTTTTTTTTGCTACGTGTAGTCACGTACGAAATAACGAAAACGTGTACATTAATAGAAAAAGCCATCAACTTTAGGAATTAAAAAAGAAAGAAAAAGATATCAACTTTAGGAATTAAAAAAGAAAGAAAAAGATGCCCCACCTTCACTCTCATTGAGTAACCGTCTTTCGCTCTATAGCCCAAATTTGTAAGCATACATCATTGAAATCAAGCAAAGATCCATTTCAGAAATAGCAAGATTCAATACCCAGTTGCTAGATTTGCACAAAAGCAAGAAACTGCAATTGGGTTTTGGAAAATGGCAGAAGCACCCCAGATTGCCATTCTTGGAGCTGGTACGTTTGTGAAGACCCAATACATTCCAAGGCTCGCTGAGATCTCCAACCTCGTCTCTCTTAAAGCCATGTGGAGCCGTACAGAGGTACCTCAATTAACTTATATGTATCTGGCTTTGGATCGATTAACCAGAGATTTAATCATCTTTTTGGTATAGGAATCTGCTAGAGGTGCAGTTGAGATTGCTCGGAAACATTTCCCAGGAGTAGAATGCAAATGGGGTGATAAGGGTCTTGAGGAAATTTTTGCAGATAGTTCAATTCTTGGTGTTGCTGTGGTTTTAGCTGGCCAAGCTCAGGTATAGCTCATTTGAAGAATAACCAAAGCTTGTATTTTTTTGATTAAACAAAACCAAAGCTTGTTACTTTAAAGATTTATGCTTTTAGTTTTTTGCATGTAAGGAGATATTTCATGGATGAGTACAAGTGTAGGAATGTTGCATACAATTGGATTCATGAAAAGTCTGTTAGTTTTTATTGTTTGCTCATGAATACAAGTATAGATTCTAACTATTTTGCTATGGTGATTGAATCACACAATAATATATATCATCGAGCAGTCCACAAATGTCGGAGGGAAGCAAAAATTTAATCCCTCTTGATTAAACTGAAAAAAGGAAAACATAATAAAAGCTATTTAGATACTAAGTTGTCTTCAAGTATTTGATCAACACCATTTTGGAGATACTTTTAGCACACTGTTTAGCATGCCCGTATTCGCTTCAATTTCCAAAGCCTTCTAAAAGCCGACCTGTTTCACATATTTAGTATTAGATGTTGCCTCTTTCTTATGAACCAACTCATGCAGGTTGATTTCTCATTGAGGCTGCTCAAGGCAGGGAAGCATGTCCTTCAAGGTTAGTCTAAGTAACTGCGAAGTTGGATTTGCTCACTTAGGTCTTTTCAGAATGGTTGAATTCATTTTGACAGAGTGTTGAAATATTATGATGCAATAAAGAGTACAATGGACCTCTTTTTTTTTTTTTTCCTCTGGAAAGAGAACAATGGACTAAAACTTTCTTACTGTTTGTTTGCTGTATGTATTCACTATTGCTTGGTCAACTTGGTGGACTTGAAGAGAAACCAGCAGCAGCTTGTAAGTAGAATGCAGTTTCTGTTGAATTTAACGTGTTATTTCTGCCTTTTAATTTATTCTGGGACATCTTGAATTGGAAAATTTTGATATTGTTATTGCTTTTACATATTGTTCTGTTTGTTCTAAGTTACTGATTTTGTGCTGCAGCTACAAGTGAATTGGAAACTGCAGTGTCAAGTTATAAATCTATTGTTGCTAATACCCCTGATAAACCAATTTGGGCTGTAGCAGAAAATTATCGATTTGAACCTGCTTTTGTTGAGGTACTCTGTCTCCATTATATTAATAGGGCTTAACAATATTTAACTTTTGCATGCAAGACCCTCATTTTTCTTTCACAGGGCAAGAAACTAATGACCGACATTGGAGATATGATGAGCATCCAAGTTATTGTTGAAGGATCAATGAACAGTTCAAACCCTTACTTCTCAAGCTCTTGGAGGCGAGACTTTACTGTATGTGCTTCCAATATAGCTGAGAATTATGTATTTTCTCCCTTGTTCATTATAAATCACCGCGAAACACAATCTTGGTGCAAACTACTGCTCAATGTATTGGTTCTGACCAGGGGTGGAAATTTCTTAGATTACAGAACTTAAATTCAACACGAAACTTTAACCAGATTTGCCACCCGTTGTCAAAGACTTGTGGCTAATGAGATACGCCTATCGCTGAATTTGATTGTAGGTGCGAATTCCATGCAATCAAATATAAGTGAAGGAAAAAAAAAACAGTAATTGCTTTCACATGGTTATGATCAAAATTAAATGCCGCATTATATTCCTGAGAGAAGGTGTAATAAGCTTACTATTAATTGAATACCAGATTTCTGGAGATGCCTTGCATGATTAAGCAAGTAGATTTGTTCTTGCACTACCTTTTTTGTTTCTTTTCTCAACAAGATTATTTCCCCTTTATGGCAGGGTGGTTTCATTCTTGACATGGGAGTACATTTCATTGCAGGACTGAGGATGGTAATTTCAAATTTTAAGTACTAGTGAATAGTGAGAATATGGATCTTTGAACATTCTCCTCCTTTTCCTTCTTTTAAAAGAATGCTGTGCTGCTTAATCAACCATGGACTAGGAAGTTTGATCTGAATTTCTCATTTCTTATGTACTTATACTGAATTATTTTTTAATACCACTCTTTCTGTTGCTCTTATCTAAACCTCCCTTGTATTGCATGGATCGGGCTCTAAATAGCAGTAATCTTGGTAAATCTAGTACTAAATGCTGTTCCTGTATTTGCAAGTGTGCATCTATATATGCTGTTTCTTGACGTTTGTGGAATGTGAGTTTTCTTTCTATCAATAAATGAATGTCATTGTTTCCTGTCCATTTGAACAGCTTGTTGGGTGTGATATAGTGTATGTGTTAGCTTTAACCTCTCATGTCGATAGTAGGACTTGATCTCCACCAGATTACTTGTCATTTTTCATGATGTTTCAGTCAATTCATGGATTTCATTTTCTCCTGTCAATTTGAACAGCTTGCTGGATGTGAGATAGTCTCAGTGTCAGCTACAACCTCTCATGTTGACAAAACCTTACCTCCCCCAGATAACATATCCTCCCTCTTGTAAGTTACTAATGTATATTGTTAATTTGCAGAATCTGGTTTCTGTTTTATATTTTTCTTTTTGAGAACAAAAATTCTAAAGGCAAGCACACGGTGTTCCCTTGCCTTAGTCAACTGGAGAATGGATGTTCAGGGGTCTTTGTGATGGTTGTCTCCTCAAGGTCGCCCAAGGCATGTCCTACAAATTTATATCATTTTATACTTCTTCATATACATAAAGTTTTATTCTCATCATGTCTTGTGCCATCAGATAGTTTGGCGATTTGTTGGCTTGAAGGGAACACTGGAAGTTGAGCGTGGAAACCAAGATGGGCGACACGGCTACGTGGTATGTTGAAAATCATCCTACAGTTTCCTTGATTCTTTGACGCTGGAGGTCAGAACGTGATTTAAAATTTTGGGTTCCTGAGGACAGTTTTTTCCCATGAAGACCGGAATTTTGTTTATAATCAACTTGTAATAAGTTGACCAGTTCTTGATTGCTTATGATACTATGACAGATTACATTTTACGGTGCTGATGGACAGAGGAAAAGCTCCTTCTACCAATTTAGTGGAGTGACTGAAGAATTCATAGCTTTTATTAATGACATATCACAGGCCACTTCAAAGGTACTTCAGATGCTAATTGTCATGATATTCAGTTTTACTGTATTCCAAGTAACATTTGCATTTTCATATTTATTTGTTTTGGAGTTAAAATTTTGGTGGGCATGACTGTCGGTAAAATAAAACGTGCACAAGACTCCCAAACCTTTTCTGATTGTGTACACTTCATGGTTGCAGAAGGGAGCTGGCTATGAAGCTGAGCCTCGCATGTCATTTCTGGAAGGTGCTAGAGACGTTGCTGTTCTAGAGGCAATGCTTGAATCTGGAGGAAAGCACGGGGCACCAGTTCTTGTGAAGAAATTTTGATGGAATGATAAAATCTATTTTTATCTCTCTCTCTCTCTCTTCCCCCCACCCTTGATTGTAGTGGATAAGATCTCATTATCAGTTCAATTTTTGTTACTGAAATTTTTGTTGAAATGAAAGAGGGAACATAGTTTGTGTAACGTTATTCAGGACATCTATAAGGTAGATTATTTCCTCTCCAACAGTACCTGGATTGTAAAGGAGGAGAGTTTAGCTTCTGTAACTACATATTCATCAATAAATTATGGTTTTATGTTTTTTGTGTTCATCTTTAGTGTAACTTTTACTGAAGTAGGAAAGACACGAACTTTTTCACTTTCAGATTCCTATGCATTGGTAACTACCACCGTGGCTAATCTTTCTAATGCTTGAGTTTTGAACCTCAAAACACCTTTAACTTTTTAAGCCATAGTCCTTGGCATCATTTGAGAATTCTATGTAGTTAAAAAATAAGAATCCCAGTTCTAGTTGTGGACAAATGATTGAACTGTCTCCTGGCTTTTCATCAACAATGAAAATTTTGCTTCTGCTGGCTTGGGAGTTGGGTATTTGGGTACATAGACATTGTTTGTTACTTTGTTTTGAGCAATCAACACTCCATGAAATGGACCAGTTCAATTTTCAGTCCTATTCTTCAACTTCAATGTCTTGATAAAGTTATCTTATAATGCAGTACTGCAAATGGGCTATTTTGAGCAACACCACATGTAGCATTCAATTGATGAATGACATATCATACAAGGCATAGATAGAAGCATCATTGGGCACATGCATAAGTTCATAACTGCAAGTCTGCAACTAACTAGTAACAAGGAAGCCGTATTGAATCAAACTCTTCTTTGTCCTTCATGGTTAATGTGTCTTTGTCCTTCATTTTATCACCTATTTGTTTCTAGATAATAGAACTATGGTTCCTAGCTCCAATCAAAATGGTAGCTTTCTATTTATCTTCATTTATTACACATTCCTACTGCTGCATTAAAGCATGTAAAATCATAAACCAGGTCCATAAGAAAAGTCTAATCATGTCCTGAAAGTTTGGTACAATTTTCTGCATGACAACTGTTAATGTCACAAATGAGGGACATACAGAAATGGAAGCCTAGTTTATATTGTCTGATTTGTCTCCTCACACTTTTGGCTGATTGATGGTTATGCCTAACACACCTACAAACCTCAAGTTTCAATTTGAAACACATTAATGATTAATTCTATTTCTCTTTCTTTTTCCTCTTGTAATTCCATATTTTAGTTACACTTCTTATTGAGGTAGTTGTACCATTTTTGAGATCTCTGAAAAATGACCAATTCATGATCCAATCATATACCTAACACAAATCTTTCTCATTATTTTTTCAACTGCAACAGTAAGCTTTGTGGGGCTAGCAATTTTTCTTCGACAAATCATGAATGTCATTGATGATATATCAATATAGGAGGTTGCCTTTTGCTTTCCATATTGGCCCCATGAAATTAACACCCCTATCATAAGAATATAAATTTTGGGTATGGGTATGGATGGCCAAGTAAACTACGCATTTTAATCAAACAAATACCAAAGCTTAAGACTTCAATATAATCGGTGACCATGCATTTCAATGGTCATTAGTATTCTTGTGATTAAGACTCGACCTTAGTAACTAGCACCAGATCCACCTCCTCCTTCTATTAAGACGATCAATACGTGACAATGACCAGATCCATACAAACTTATAGTTATAGCTAGGATGGAGATCGGGGATGGATGCAATAATGTTGGGATAACTTCAACTCTTATGTAATGCTTGGGTGATTAGTCTATCGTGTAAGAAATATATCCAACCAACAAAATAATTAACAAAATATTGTTAAGGGTAATGTTTCTGTGTGTAAGCAAGAATATTGTTAAGGGTAATGCAAATAATTTTCCTTTGTACTTTATTATTGAAAGGAAACATTCATCGAGTATTGATATCACTTTTCTACAATTATTTAATTTAGTGACATAAGTCTCTAACTTATAAATAGAATGTTCAGAATTTAACTGTCGTAATTCTCTATTAATTGTTGTATATATGATAAAAAATAATAATTGATATAACTTAATTTTTGATTTTATCACTCTTGAATAATTCACGGAATGCTTATGGAATATTGGAAATGCTATAATTTTTCTTTCTCAACCATGCCATTCTTATATGGGGTCTCTAATAATGTAAATGATGTGGGGCAGATATCAAATCCCATTTCATTTTGTAAGTATAAAAATGTTGGCAATCCTCTATTGAACAAAACACAGCTTTGATTAGGAAGTCAAGCCAAATCAAGTGAAGTCTGAAGGTCCAAGTCCAAGAGAAGACCCAACATGATCACATGGTACTCAGGTAAAATCATGCATATGCATCTCATTGTTTTTCACTGAGGATGGCAGAACTGCCTTCTGTCCTGTTTTCCAGAATAGCTGCCTTGTGACAAAATGATCTTGAAGGTTTAACTTTTCTAGATATTTTGGTTTTTCTAAACAGCTGGCTATGCTTTTTGATTTTGGTGTCCATGTTACGTTTACTTTCAATCCTCTTTGATAAGTTTGAGAAAATTTCTTTTTGATAAGTTTGAGAATTTTTTCTTTTGAATAAACTTTTTTGAAAAGCCTTAAATTGTGGAAAATTGTCTCTTGTTGACTTAAGTGTCGACCTTGTTGTTTTAGTTTTTCAAAAAACGTTTCTGACCATTAGGGCTTACATGGATGCTCCCTTAGAGCATCTCCACCGGAGATGTCAAACCAAAATGTCAAATTCAAATTTGACATGTGATGTGGCATTTGACAATTATGCTCAATTCTACTCCAACGGAACTGTCAAAATAATATCATATTTTTTTATAGTCGATCTGTTTCTCTATCTTCCTCTTATGTTTCTCTCTACCCAGATCACATCACGCAGTGCATAACCCTCTCTTCTTCTATCAGGTCAATCTCCACAACCACTATCATCAGTCTCCACAACCCGATTCCTCACCACAACCACCACCATCATAAGAGCATCTCGACAGTCGGCGGTGGGCGGTGGGCTGCAAACCATATCTGCAGCGAGGAGGAGATCATTCCAAATCTCAGATTTGTTGAATTTGTATGGGTATTGAGAATTTGGTTGATTTGGGTATGGAAATTTGTTGAATTTGCTGGGTATTTCTTAATCAGATTTTTGCACCTTCATCTTCATCTCCATCAGAATTGTGCAGAAGCATAAAAGGAGTTGGCGTGAGCCAATTGATTAAAACCCATAAACAAAGATTTGACAAACGCTTTTTGAACAGCCAAATTTGGCAGCGAGGCTGGGTATGTCAAATACACGTAGGATTTGGCAGTTCCGTTGGAGCTGATTTTATCTGTCAAAACTTTCCGTTGAGCTGCCACAGTGGATTTGACACCACTGCTGGAGATGCTCTTATGAGCTTTTTTTTAGCCTATAAATAAGAAGTAAGGTGCTCCTTGCTTCTTTGGTTGTTCTTGTGTGAAAATTGTCATAGACATTTTCTGAGTTTTCATTTATCTTGCATTGTTCATTGTGTTGCTCTAAGTCTTCCTTGTTGACTGTAAATCTTAGAGCTTGAACAAAAACTCTTTTCATAAAACTCATATTGCATTTGCATACCATGAGATTGTGATTGGTAGTGCAACAACCCGAGAAGTATCCATGAAGAATTAGTTAGGTGATAGCTATATTCTGAGGTTGGAACTTCTGGAAATTTTCAAGTGTAAACACCTAGAGACAAGTGAGGTAGAACAAGGTCGTAGATTAGGAAGAGTCTAGGAAGGATAGAAGCGCGGCTAACTATCCCAGGTTGCTACAAACTTGTAAGAGGTGTTGTATTACTTCTGGAAACTTTCATGTGTAAGCACTTAGAGACAGGTGAGGTAGAACAAGGTCGTAGACTAGGAAAAGTCTAGGAAGGATAGAAGCGTGGCTAACTATCCCAACTTGCTACAAACTTGTAAGAAGTGTTGAATTACATAGTGGAAAGTTTGCTCTTCAAGAGTAAGGGGCACGCAGTTTTTCTCCCTGGATGCAGGGTTTCTGCGAGAACAAAAACATCTTTGTGTTGTTTATATTTACTGCAACTTTACTTTATATAATCGTTCAATTGTGTTTCAGGATAGACACAACCATTGCTATCCCTGAGAACAATTTAATACGAAAAAGTTGTCATTGTCCTATTCACCCCCCCTCTAGGACATTCACATTTCGATTGAAAGAAAAATATCGTGTGAGAGTGTTTGGAGTTGGTTTGAAAAAAGAAAAATGGTGTGACAAAGTTGAAAACTATTGAGCAAACTTAGCGTGTTATTTGTTGAGCCCAAAATGTTCATTACAAGGCCTAACACATGATTGAGAAAACCAAGAAGATAAAAAATCAAATTTTCTCATGACCAAGAAACCACTATTCCAAGACCAACACTCCCTGAATGAATGAGCCAAAACCGACCACAATCCTCTCGCACGTGTGCCACGGGTCCATGCACAACCAAAAAGAAAATTCAGAAACAAATTAAATAAAGCATTGTATCATTGTATGAAAAAAAATAAAAAAGAGTAAAAAAGTTGGTAGAGTGTAGGTTGAAGTGTTCTCTCTGAAGAGACTTGTACTCTTTTATAGAGAGATTCAGCCTTTCTTCACAGATCTCAACCCCACTTCACTCTTCAGCTGCTTTTTCTTTACGAACCCATTTCTTGCATTTTCATAAATATTTAGAGATGTTCCATTGCTGCAGTACCTGAAGAAAAGCACTGTAGCTAGCTAACAGTACCTACCTTAGGTAAGTTTGAATTCTCTCTTTCTCTCTGAAGCTCATGTTTTTGTGAACTAAAACAAGTTGGCATTTCTTGTGAAGTTGAACAATGCTTGCTCTTAAGATTTCTTAGAGTTAGATATGAGTAGGTGTTGAAAAATGTCTTCTTTGCGTGCAAGTAGTTGTTGTTGTTGAAGTTAATGTGAATTTAGTGGAACTCTGAGTTTACTTCTTGTCTTGGACTTGAATGGTTTTTCTGCTCTGGATCTGTGAGTTGTGAAAAATAGCCATTTCTTATTTCTAAAGGTAAACTACAACAAATTTAATGCATTAATTCTTTTTTATCACTTTGGTTTCTTGTAATGTTCTGTGTGGTTGGTCAGAAAGTTTATTAGTTTGAATAAATTCACACACGTATAAATGAACATTAATGTGGGTATGTATTGTAAAAGGAAAGAAATTAATGTTTATGAGTTTATATTTTCATTTTCTGTGCGATCTCAAAAATGGATTTTTGTTGTTTATTTTTCTTCTTATAAAACCAAAGAGGGTACTTTTTGGAAAAGCAACATACTGATTTCTTGATCTCTTTTGAATTCTGCAGGTTATCAACTCCTTTTGGGATAAAGATCTTTGCTTAGGTTCTTTCTTTCAAAACCCTTGATAAAGCTCATACCTTTCTGATAAGTTGTCTTCCAGCTTCACACATTAGAAAGGATTTGAGTATTGGTGTTTGAAATGTTGAGGTTGCAATTGCAGTGATAAACATCTTTTTAGAGCCATATCTTGTTTCAGAGCTTTCACATCCTAGCTAGATTTCTTTGTTCACCCTTATACTAGAAAAATGCAGAAGCCTCCACAGTCTCAAGATTTTGCTTTGAAAGAGACCTCGCCCAACATTGGGGCGGGGTCGGTCACAGGTGACAAGCTCTCATGCACCTATGACCTTGTTGAGCAGATGCAATACCTTTATGTTCGTGTGGTAAAAGCAAAGGATTTACCTGGAAAAGATGTAACTGGTAGTTGTGATCCCTATGTTGAAGTGAAACTTGGTAACTACAAGGGTGTCACTAGGCATTTCGAGAAGAAGTCTAACCCTGAATGGAATCAGGTGTTTGCTTTCTCCAAAGATCGAATTCAAGCTTCGGTCTTGGAAGCTGTGGTGAAAGATAAGGATTTTGTGCATGATGATTTCATGGGCAGGGTTATATTTGAACTAAATGACATACCAAAGCGCATTCCACCTGACAGCCCTTTGGCACCACAATGGTATAGGCTGGATGATCGAAAAGGCGATAGGATGAAGGGAGAGCTGATGTTGGCGGTTTGGATGGGAACTCAAGCAGATGAAGCCTTTCCTGATGCTTGGCATTCAGATGCTGCATCTGTTGGGCCCGAAAGTGTGAACAAAATCCGATCGAAGGTGTACCTCTCCCCAAAACTTTGGTATGTTAGGGTCAATGTTATTGAAGCTCAGGACTTGTTGCCTAGTGACAAGAGTAGGTACCCTGAAGTTTTTGTGAAGGTTGTCTATGCAAATCAGGCATTGAGGACCAGAATATCACAGAGTAAAAGTATTAATCCAATGTGGAATGAGGACTTAATGTTTGTCGCTGCTGAACCATTTGAGGAGCCTTTGGTTTTGACTGTGGAAGATAAAGTGGGATCAGGCAAAGATGAAGTCTTGGGGAAGTGTGTCATTGCTTTACAAAATGTGCAGAGGAGGTTAGATCATAAACCTGTGAACACAAGGTGGTTTAATCTAGAGAAGCATTTAATTGTAGATGGGGAACAGAAGAAGGAGATTAAGTTTGCAAGCAGGATTCATTTAAGGGTTTGTTTGGATGGTGGGTATCATGTTTTGGATGAATCAACACACTACAGTAGTGATCTTAGGCCAACAGCAAAGCAGTTGTGGAAGCCTAGCATTGGGATTTTCGAGCTAGGGATTATAAGTGCAGTGGGACTGATGCCAATGAAGGCGAAAGACAGCCGAGGAACCACAGATGCTTATTGTGTAGCTAAATATGGGCAGAAATGGGTTCGAACAAGGACGATTGTGGACAGCTTCACTCCTAAGTGGAATGAGCAGTACACCTGGGAGGTTTTCGACCCGTGTACTGTCATTTCAATTGGGGTTTTTGACAATGGCCATATACATGGAGGTGATAAAGGGGGAAAGGATTCAAGAATTGGGAAAGTGAGGATTCGGCTATCTACACTCGAAGCTGACAGGGTTTACACACATTCCTATCCTCTGCTTGTTCTACATCCTTCCGGGGTGAAGAAAATGGGTGAAATTCAACTGGCAGTGAGGTTCACATGCTCATCTTTGGTTAATATGTTGCACATGTATTCACATCCTTTGTTGCCAAAAATGCACTACATTCATCCATTGTCTGTAATTCAGCTAGACAGCTTGAGGCACCAGGCTATGCAGATTGTCGCAATGAGGCTCAACCGGGCTGAGCCACCCCTGAGGAAAGAGGTTGTGGAGTATATGCTAGATGTTGATTCACATATGTGGAGCATGAGAAGAAGCAAGGCTAACTTTTTCAGAATAATGGGAGTTTTAAGTGGGGTGATTGCAGTAGGAAAATGGCTTGATCAAATCTGCCACTGGAAGAATCCTGTTACAACCATTTTGATTCATGTCCTTTTCATCATATTGGTTCTTTATCCGGAGCTAATTCTCCCCACTATTTTTCTCTACCTGTTCTTGATCGGAATTTGGAACTTCAGATGGAGGCCTAGACACCCTCCTCACATGGACACCAGGCTATCTCATGCTGATGCTGCTCATCCTGATGAACGGGACGAAGAGTTTGATACATTCCCAACTTCGCGGCCATCAGACATTGTCCGAATGAGGTATGATCGACTGAGAAGTATAGCAGGGAGGGTTCAGACTGTTGTTGGTGATATGGCAACTCAAGGCGAAAGGTTTCAGTCTCTTCTGAGTTGGAGAGACCCAAGAGCAACCACTTTGTTTGTAACTTTCTGTTTGATTGCTGCCATTGTTCTCTATGTAACTCCATTCCAAGTTGTGGGTCTTCTATCAGGGATTTATGTGTTAAGGCATCCCAGGTTCCGCCACAAGCTTCCTTCAGCGCCACTCAACTTCTTTAGGAGGTTGCCTGCAAGATCAGACAGTATGCTATAAGCAGTTGAGCACAACTAGCTTTCATCACTTGTCTCCACAAGTGATTATTTTATGAGTCTGCAAAACTTGTTTATGTTCTTATGTTTAAATTCGGTTTAATGTAATCAATGTGTGCTATCATATTCGTAGGATTCAATTTGAACATTTCCAGTGCAGAACTAGAATTTGGTGTTACGGGTACAAAATCAGGTTCTCTACAATGGTCAGCAATTAGAAGGATGCCTTGCATGTGTTGTATGAAGGTATGCACACAAACTGTTTGTGAAAATGTTCCAAAGAGTTTAGAGTTACTGTTGCTCAGCGCGCTAACCTCCCTTTTCAAACAAAATTACCTGAATAAAACGACAGCGTCCCTTAAAATTGAAGGAAGTAAAAGCAATAGACGCATATAAAAAGCCCGCTACTTTTTGTTTGGGCTTTGGGTTTAAGGGTTAGAGGAGCCCAGTTCCGCTTGAAATGCTCAAGCACTTGTTTGTGCTGCACATCACAGAATTGGCAATTATTACATACCCTTTTGTCTTGAAATCCTGGGCTGTCCACGATCGATGTGGAGTTGGTTTGCAGTGCATTTGGGTTTGCATGGCAGATGTTCGACAAAATGCCTGTAAGAGATGTGTGGTTTCTTGGAGATCTATAATTGCCGTATTTGTAGCTTGATATATAAGTTCCTCTATTCACATGATGATGAATGTTAATATCGATAAGTTAAAAATATCATCAGCTTCTTAAATTTTTAATAATCAAGAAGATTAATTTTTTTTTTTTTTTTGTGAAAAGGAACTCTTTATTCAAAACTTGAAAAAATTACATAGGAAATGAATAACTAGCAGTAGGAACCCCTTCTCCAACAGCTGGAGCCAAGGGAGAACCACACACATTCCGGGGGTAAAAAACATTGGTAGTAGGTAGATCGTTGTGAACAATCAAGAAGCTTAATTTGATCGATGATTTTGTTGAAATTAGTGTATATGAAGCTGGCACACACACACACACACACACACACACACACACACACACACACACACACACACACACAATATATATATATATATATATATACACACATATACGTACCTTCCCGTGATCATTGATGGAGTCCTCTTAATTTGTACATGAATAATCGATCTTCTTTCTGCTGTTAATTGCTTGATATAATTAATTATGTCTGCGGCTTCGTATAAAATCTATAGATATATGTACCTCAGTACCTCGATCACCTGTGTATATAGACGGTGCTCGATCATTTGCTTTCAGTGAAGTCTAAGCTAAACTTGTGCATTGTATAGCTAAGCATTTCAGATTAGCCAGTCAAGTTCTACTAATGAAATTAAATGCATGAGACCTAATTAAAGTACAATATACCCATTAATATATTATCTAATCACAAAGTTCGTGGTTGTTCTTCGATCATAAATCTTGTTCATGTAGCTAATATGCCATCTATTTTTCATGTAGATCGAATGACCATGCACCCAATTAAAATGCCATATTAGCTAGATTGTGAAAAACAAACTCTAAAAAGTTAAAAACACTATAACTAGCTGGATATCCAGGAGCTAGCAGGTTAAACTTTCATGCACTACATATATATATATAAATGACGTATATATAGTGTTGTTGCAGTTAATTAACAATGGTTGATAGCTAGCGATCTGGTGCCTGAAATGAATGACCTATATATATATATATATATATATACAATGCTAGCTGCACAACATTGATCAAGTCCTTAAGTTGTGACTATATGTAATATATAGTTGATAAAGACATCTTAGGGATTGATAACACATCACTCTGCCGTCCTAGCCATCCCTTTTAAATCTTAAAAGAAAAATGCATCAGCAATCTATATATAGGGATTCCATATTTATTGGAGACTTAGTGAAATGAAAGCCTAAAGCTACAATGGTTCTAAACGTAAACTCTAAAAGGATCGATGAGAGTTCGTTCCCACGTATATTGTATATTGATCACAATTCAAATCAAATAATTAAGTGTCTTAAAACCTTTCCCAATAAGCTAAAGTACGTGATCCAATACTTACTTGGCTACTCTTCTGTCACCCCAACCAAAAAACTAAATGAAAAATACATGCTACGATTTATATATGTGGAGAATTCTACTATATTGTTCAACATCAATATTAAGTGCAATAAAAGTACGTCATCAAATTTGCAGTCAATCAATTATCGACCACCTAAACCAAAATCTCAATCGTACGATTTATATTTATAATCATTCAACTGGATGTGGTTTAACATAAGAGAACAACGTACGTACTCCTCATACATTTATCAATACACTATTATATATTTTCAAAATATTTATCATTCTGGAGAAATTATATATCTAATATGTATTTGATACATTACGTCAACAATCGATATACAAAACAACAACACTCAATAAATTTTTTTTTTTTTTTTTGCTTTTGCAGGGTGTCCTCCACCTGTAGGCAAAGACTAATCCTTTGAGCCGGGTCAGACCCCATTTAGGGGGAAGCTCTCCCAACGTTGGCTGCTCCATTCACAAGGCTCGAACTCGAGACCTTGCTTAAGGGGAACAACACTCAATAATTTGATACAACATGTTATAAAAGATGGAAAATTCTAATATGCAGTGCTGCATACCATGCAACTTTTTTTTTAAAATGCAATTGCATTTTTGAAATGTAATTGCCGTTCAAAATGTGTAAACTAGACATTTAAAAAATGTAATTGTCATTTCAAATAATGCAATTGTCATTTCGAAAATGCAATTGTCATTCCAAAATGCAATTGCATTTCAAAATTATCAGTTTTACTTTTTCAAATGACAATTGCATTTCAAAAATGCAATTACATTTTAAAAAAACAGGCTGCATGGTATACAGCACTGTATATTAGACAGATCCATAAAAGATTTCACTATTACAAATTTGCAAAAAGGATGTCATTTTCCATAAAAAGGTTATTGACATGTGTCATAGAACTGGCAGAATTAGACAATCACTGAGACTTATTCGCTGCTTTGATTGAAAATACTTGATAGTATTTGCATAATAGGCGGACCCAATTACAGCAAATAACTTCCTTAATATTTATAATTTTGAATCTTTGATACATGTATGCGACTTGTTGAGCAGATTTTATCATATTGCTCTTAATTTTAAGTCAATTATTTTTTGGCATGACATTTTAAAGTCAATTAATAAAGAAAATAAATATGTGTAATTTACTATGGCAATTTGCAATATATTTTTTTGTCTTTGTCATCATTGCTGATTACTTCCTTAAGAGGGACAGATCCATGGCAATTTTAATAGCCACAAGAAAAAAGAACCTTGAAAAACAGAAAAAAATTGTAGCATATGTTCTCATTGTCCCCCAAAATCTTGTTCCATTTGTACCATCTTAACCTTCTAATTGTCCCCCAAAGTGTCGTTCCATTTGTACCATCTTAACCTTTCTATCATCCCCATTGCTCGATACATAGTGACAAGAACAAGTCATTGTAAATATCATCATTGTACTTAGTTTGTGCGTTACGTTTTTCTCACATACATATTTTTATATTATTAGTTAATGCCATACTTCTAAATGTCACTTTCCTCCTTAGGAACTCTTACTCTAGGCCCTTGTTTTCAACTTTTTGTTATGGGATCGTATTGTAGTCGATGCTTTTCGTTGTTAATGGTTCCCTTATCGGGAAAGAAAAAATAAATTATCTACGGATATTCCAAGTGATAGTGTACTTTGAAGAATAAAATAGTCTCGTTATGCATGAATGCACATTAGAGTGCATACGTACATTTCAAAGGAAGAGTGCAAATAGTTTTGCCTTTATCTCATTGCGTATTACTTATAAAAAGTGATCATGAACACCACAGATATGCATTTAGATGATGCTACCAAAACAAACAAATGTGAGTTTATATCACCCGCCGGCCTATATTACATAGAGAAATTATACAACATGAAAAATTCATAAGAAATAAGGGAGATTCTCTAGTGAGGACTTGGTGAAAACTTTTTGATTAATGGTTGTTATATTTATTTTTCGATTACATCTCGAGAAATCAACCATTTAATGTTAAGATATTCATGAGTAGATAACAACTATTAATCAAAAAGTCTTCACCAAGTCCTCATTATAGTGGTCCTCACTATACCTAAGAAATAATATGTAATGACATCATCTTATATTTGACTTGTTAATGTCTCATTATTATTATGTTGTAGAGTCATTTTCACTAAAAAGGTCTCAAATTTTTAATGAATTTTTTTCATATTGGAAATAATAATAATTTTTCATGTAGTAGTATACCATTTTATCACATTTTTGACATAAAATTTGAATTGTATATATATATATATACCCTTTCACTTCATAGACATTAACAGTCAAAATACATAAAACCCTAGAAACCCTAACCGCCATATTCATTCCCTCCCGCGCAATTTAGAAAACTACGTAAAAGAAAAATGACAAGAAAAGAACTATCATGGGTTTGTTATGTCCGCCATCATTCGACAGATTGCATCTCCAAAATCCAAGTTCCTATTCCACAGAACCTGTATATCCCTCCCGTCTCTAGAATATCCTCCTCTATTTTGTTTTATTTTAATTCATGTGTGATTAAACCATATCTCTCTCAATGAGAATTCTTGTATTGTATTTGTTGAGTACGTGGCCGACGTTTTCAATAAAGAGTGAAAAACTAAGAGGAGGAATATAAAAAAGAAGAGCATATCTGAATTTTGGGTTGTAAATTCTCGGAGTCACCAAGGAAGTTGGAAGCAAAGCAACAGTTGGGTATTTTGTCTGGTTGTTATTGGAGGCAAGAGGCATCAGCTGGGTTTTAAATATCACACTAAATTGTGAGAGATGATGAGATCATCAGCAGTAAGAGCAGCTTTAGCTTCTTTTGGGTGTGGAAGACCGGCTTATCTGACGCATTTTCGACATTGTTATATGCCATTTGGCATTCATTTGCAACAACCCTTTTTGCCCATTTCACCTCTAAGGTCAGTCACTTTCATTGTGATCATCTTTGTGAAGTATATAAAATGTGTTGGTGGGTTTGGGGGAGGAGCTAAAATTTATGCCTTTGACATGTTCGATGTTTTGCCTAAGAGAGAGTAGAGTTTGTAATATGTTGGCTATGGTGAATGAGACTGTACAAAACTTTTATAAGGTTAAATGGGTGGGTAAAAATCTATGCGTCATTTCGATATAACTTCTGTAGTTCCATGTTTGTTTTCTGAACAAAGGTGATGATTGCATTGCAGGGACTATTTCATAGAGCATATTGAGTTGATCAAGCTGCCGCCTTTGGAAGGCGTAAAGTATTCTAAAATCTTTGCATTTCCCCCAAGGTATGTTTTTGTTCATACGTTTAGTCCTTTTCTACCACATAGTTGAATCCTAGTGAATTCCTCCAGCGTATAGAGGCCTTTATGCCTACATTGTTTCTATATGCAGAACACGAGTAAATCGGTCTTATGACATGTAATTTCACTCTCTTATGGCCTTTCAAGTGTATGAAATCCATGATTTTGTCCCTGTTCCAATTTTAACCATTCAGATTGAAAAGAATAGGAAAATGGAGGCCCAGTCCTGTAAATAGGCAGATAGCAGAAGATTTACAAAAACCTTTCTTAATCTTATATGGTTATGAGCTTTTCTTTACATCAATTTGTACTCGCTCTATTGAGTTTGACGGAGAATTTTCAGAGTATATGGTAATACAATGCAGTCCAGTGTATAGAATGTGAAACTTACAGCACATATATCTTACTTTTGGCCATAAATAAATTACTTTGGACATTGTCCAAAACTCCAAATCGAGAAAGATTGCTGTTGTTTTTTTCCAACTCTTTTCTTTTCATGATCAAACAACACAACTGGAATGAAGTTGAACTCAGTTGGTTATTTATCTCAATAGGCACCACAAGAAGGCCTGAACGGAAAAGGAGATGGACCCTGGAAAATCAATAGAGGATCAGTTCTCCAAGCTGCATCCATGCCTGCCTCTGAACACAAGAATTGGGATAGTAGGTGCTGGTCCAAGTGGTTTATCGGCTGCTTATGCACTAGTGAAGCTTGGTTACAGCAATGTGACTGTGTTAGAGAAGTACCATTCTGTTGGTGGCATGTGTGAATCAGTCGATATTGAAGGTGAAAATTACAAAACAGTGTCTTCTATGCCTTCTTTTTGTTTGTGTTATTGATTTTTACTAAATATATTATATCACCTTTACAGGGAAAATTTATGATCTGGGTGGCCAAGTTCTTGCTGCAAACAGTGCCCCTGTAATCTTTCACTTGGCAAAGGAGACCGGGTCTGAATTAGAAGAAATGGACTCCCACAAGCTTGCTCTTATTGACAATGCTACAGGAGCGTATCAAGATATAAAAGTTGCAGATGATTATGTATCTGTAATCTCACTGACCTTAGAACTCCAGGTTAGTTCCTATTCTTATAGACCCTGTTTTATTTCCTGGTTTCTCAAGTTGGCAAGATTTATATCTCCATTTTACTATTGATAGGATAAAGTAAAGAACTCAGGTCGAATTGGGATCCATGCTCTGAGCGAATTTGCTTCAGACTCAACTCCAGCATATCTCGAACGTCATGGATTTAGTTCTGTTCCCAAATCTGTGGCTTATGGATATACTGCTTCTGGCTATGGGTATGTCGAAGACATGCCTTATGCATACATTCATGAGTTCACCCGAACTTCTATGGCTGGAAAAATTCGCCGTTTTAAAGGTGGATATACTAGTCTTTGGAAGAAGATCAGTAAATCACTCCCAATAGTTCGCTGCAATACTGAAGTGTCAGCAGTCAAACGGTATTCTGATTATGTTAGTATTGATGTGAAAAAATCTGATGGAGAAGTCCAAAATATGGAGTTTGATAAGATCATTGTCTCTGGGTCATTTCCTTTGAACTATGGAAGAACTTACAGATCGCCTTCACATTCTACTGGTTTGTTTGTTACTCCCACTCTTCTTTTTTATTTTATTATTGATTTAGTTATTATTATTAATTTATTATTATTATTTCTTTGTGAGATTTCTAATTAGGAATTCTCAATAGCAGAACATAAATCTGAAGTGATGGATATGGGTGATGTTGAAAAGGAGTTGTTCAGTAAGGTGCAGACCATTGACTACTACACAACTGTTTTGAAGGTTAAAGGGATGGAGCATTTGCCTATAGGTTTCTATTACTTTAGTGAATATATAAGCAATCCTGCAACAATTGGACATCCGGTTGCAATGCAGAGATTCTTCGCTGACACAGATATTTTCTTATTCTGGTCTTATGGAAATTCTGTCAACATTATGGGACCAACTGTGACACAACTTGCAATTGACGCTGTTAAGTGTATTGGGGGAGAAGTTAAGGAGGTGGTTCTACAGCGCCGGTTTAAGTATTTCCCTCATGTTGATAGCGAAGGTATGCCACTGATTTGCATTTATAGTTTTGCACCATATATCCTGTCAATTAGAGATACTAATTTCAAATATTTCAATGCAGCCATGATGAATGGATTTTATGACAAATTGGAGTCTGAACTTCAAGGCGTGAGGAACACTTATTATGTAGGCGGGCTTATGGCTTTTGAGCTTACAGAGAGAAATTCATCATATGCTATGGCTTTAGTCTGCAAGCACTTTGCAAATGATAATCCTTTGCCAAAGTTCCCATATGCTAAGGTAAACCCAATTCTCAAAAGCATTATTTTGATAACTACTTGATTAAAATCTATGATTTTAGCTTAAAATTTGTGTAGTCATTGGTCTTGACATACTATAAACATGTCTATTTTCAGAGTTTGTTTTCTTTGCAACATGAGTTGGAAAGAAGCCCTACAATCATGACCGAATTACCTGGAGTGGAGTTCCCTAATTTGTCGTCCCTTGATGGCTACCTGAAGCACTGGGGAACTCACAAAGTCACTCAATACAAGACACTCTATACTTGGATTAATGAAGAAGGAGCAGTTGCTAGCCAGAGGACTTACGCAGAGCTTCATTCAAATGCTTCTTGCATTGCTCAAAAGCTCTTGACATGCCAGAAACCAGTAATCAAGCCAGGTGACAGGGTTCTCCTGGTCCATGTCCCTGGTCTGGACTTCATAGATGCCTTCTTTGGATGCTTAAGAGCTAAGGTCTTGCCAGTCCCAGTTCTACCTCCAGATCCTTTGCAAAGAGGTGGTCAAGCACTTTTGAAGATTGAAAACATTGCTAAATCATGTAATGCAAAGGCAATTCTATCCACCATTAGTTATCACTGGGCAGTCCAAGCAGGTTCAGTTAAAAATATGATCTCATTGACGGGTAAGAATAAAAAATCATCAGCTCATTGGCCGAATCTTCCTTGGTTGCATACAGATTCTTGGGTTAAGAACTCCAAGACTAGTGTGGTTGTGGAAGGTCTAACTGATGAATCTGAATCACAGCCAGGTGATGTATGTTTTCTGCAATTCACATCAGGTTCGACAGGTGATGCTAAAGGAGTCATGATAACTCATGGAGGGCTCATTCATAATGTGAAGTTGATGCGAAGTAGATACAAGAGCACGTCAAAAACAGTTCTAGTAAGCTGGCTTCCTCAATACCACGACATGGGGTTGATCGGAGGACTTTTCACAGCTCTTGTTAGTGGTGGAACTGCAGTTTTGTTTTCACCATTGACATTCATCAGGAACCCATTATTATGGCTCCAAGTCATGAGCAAATATCAGGCTACTCACAGTGCTGGCCCCAATTTTGCCTTTGAGCTAGTAGTCCGAAGGCTGGAGTCTGACAAGACTAGAAAATATGACCTTTCTTCCATGACTTTCCTCATGGTTGCTGCTGAACCTGTTAGGCAGAAAACTCTGAAAAGATTTGTTGATCTGACTCGTCCTTTTGGCTTAACTCAAGAGGTGATGGCACCTGGCTATGGCTTGGCTGAAAATTGTGTGTTTGTTAGTTGTGCATATGGTGAAGGAAAGCCTATCATGGTAGACTGGCAAGGAAGAGTATGCTGTGGATATGTGAATCCAAATGATGAAGACGTCGACATCAGAATAGTCGATCCAGAGAGTGGTGAGGAGCTCAAAGAAGCTGGAAAAGAAGGAGAAATTTGGATTAGTAGTCCCAGTGCTGGAATTGGGTACTGGGAAAGGGAAGAGCTAAGCAAGAAAACTTTCAGAAACCAGCTTCCAGACAATCCTGGACGTATCTACACCGGAACTGGGGATTTGGGACGCATAATTGACAGGAAACTCTTCATCACTGGAAGAATCAAGGATCTTATTATTGTGGCAGGAAGGAACATTTACTCAGCAGATGTAGAGAAGACAGTGGAAAGCGCATCAGAAGTTGTACGTCCAGGTTGTTGTGCAGTCATTTCTGTTCCGGTGGAAATCCTATCAACAAAAGGAATCTCAGTTCCAGACATCTCTGACCAGGTTGGTTTAGTTGTCATTGCGGAGGTTAGGGATGGAAAACCTGTTGGCAAGGATGTGGTTGAACAAATTCAAGCTCGTGTTGCAGAAGAACATGGGGTCACTGTTGCTTCTATTAAGCTGATCAGACCCAAAACCATTAGTAAAACAACGTCAGGAAAAATCAAAAGATTTGAATGCCTGCAGCAGTTTAGTGATGGAACATTGAATATTGTACCAGAGCCACTTTTAACAAAGAGAAGACTGCTTCGTTCCTTCACTACAGGAACATGCAAGGAGGGAAAAACCCCTCGTCCTCACCTTGTGAGAGGCTCTCCTCTACCAAGCCCCAAGATAGGCAATAAACAAATTGTGGACTTCTTGAAACGGCTAGTTTCCGAGCAGACTGGTATTTCAATCAACAAAATCTCTGACACTGAAAGTCTAGTGTCTTATGGAATTGACTCCATTGGTGTGGTCAGAGCAGCTCAGAAACTTTCCGACTTCCTTGGTGTGCCAGTAGGAGCTGTGGACATTTTCACTGCAACCTGCATTGCAGACTTGGCAAGCTTCTCGGAGAATCTTTTGGTAAATTCTCAACCTCATCTGTCTACAGATCCATCCCATGTTGCACAACCTGAAACTGAGACTGACTCTGCTGAGCTTGTAATGGAAATTCCTGAGTCCAATCACATGGTTATCTGGTTCTTTGAACTTCTAGCTCTTATTTACGCTGCGTTCATGCTGTCCCTTCCTGCATATTTATCAGTTTCTGCTTTTACAAGTTGTGTCTCAGCCACCCATGCATTGGTAGAAGGAATTCCCTATTTAGATTATTTGTCCCTGCTGACTCTTGCTCCCCTTGCTTGGATGTTTTGCATACTTTCTACCTGTGTTTCAATTGCTTTCTTGGGGAACTCTTTCTTAAAACCAAACTATGCCCTGAACCCTGAAATTTCCATCTGGTCAACGGATTTTGTTAAGTGGTGGGCTCTTTACAAGGGTCATGAAGTTGCTTCTAAAGTTTTGGCAGAGCATCTTCGAGGAACAGTGTTCCTCAAGTATTGGTTCGAGATGCTTGGAGCCAGGATTGGATCCTCAGTTTTGCTTGATACAGTTGACATAACAGACCCTTCTCTAGTCTCAATTGGAGATGGAGCTGTGATTGCAGAAGGTGCTTTGATTCAAGGTCATGAAATGAAGAATGGCGTGTTAAGCTTCCTCCCAATAAGAATCGGCCAAAATGCATCGGTTGGCCCTTACGCTGTTGTCCAAAAGGGAACTATATTGGCAGAAGATGTTGAGCTGATGGCCTTACAAAAAGGTGGAGGCAAGTCTGTTGTCAGGGCTAAAAATCTTCAGAATGTAAGTGCTTTTATTCTGCATATGCATGTGATCTGTTTAACTTAAAAATTACATTTTCTTCCTTTTATTTTTCTCTTAGCTGCAGATAAACTACAATTTCTCCAGAGTTTCTTTGAAAAACAAAAATGAGATATTACTTGTTTATAGAAAGTTCAGACTGTATCCATGTTTCATTACTAGGCATTTATATCTCCAAGCAACTTTTAATTTTCAGTTTCCATAGAAATCCATTTTCAGAAACATATCTCAACTGAATTTTTATCAATTCAGGGCGAAATGCGGACAAATATCACAAGCACTGAAACTGAGGCCATTTACCAGTTCCTGGGCATCTATTTGGTTGGGCTCCTCGGCACTCTCTCAGCTTCCATCGTGTACTTAGCCTACATTTGGCTGTCTCAAAAGCCTCATTCCCTTGAGCACTATGCCTTTTTTTGCTTATTTGGGGCCTTTCACTGGATACCTTACACCATCATAGCATATGCTACCATGTTTGCTAATGTCCCATCAGACATAATTCACTTCTCCATCTCAGTAGCCGTTGGTTACTTAGCTTATGGCCTAATACTCAGCTTCCTCACAAGTTCTTTGACTCGTCTTATTTCTAGTAGACAAGGGACAAAGCCAGCCCATCTCAGAACTTGGTTTTGCCACCGAATCACCATTGCCTGCCACCTTAGGTTTGCTAAGCTTCTGTCGGGAACAGAAGCCTTCTGCATCTACTTGCGACTTTTGGGTGCAAAGGTTGGAAAACATTGTTCTATCAGGGCCATCAATCCAGTTTCAGACCCGAAATTGATTTCACTTGGTTCTGGTGTCCATCTTGGTGATTTCAGTCGGATTGTTGCTGGGTTTTATTCCTCCAATGGGTTTGTCAGTGGGAAAATTGAGGTGCAAGATAATGCAGTAATTGGGAGTGAAAGCATAGTCCTTCCTGGTTCAGTTATTCAGAAAGATGTTATCCTTGGTGCACTTTCAGTTGCACCAGTAAATTCAGTGCTCCAAGCTGGTGGTGTTTACATTGGCTCACAAACTCCGATCATGATCAAGAACACCATGCATTCATTGGATGACCGAATAGAAGAGATGGACATGAAATATAAGAAAATAGTTGGTAATCTTGCTGCAAATTTGGCTGCCACAACTCTGAAGGTCAAATCAAGATATTTCCATCGAATTGGTGTTAGTGGGAAGGGATACTTGAAGATTTATGACGACATTAAAGGTTTGCCACATCACAAGATCTTCAGCCCTGGAAAGAGCTATCCTGTTATAGTCCGGCACAGCAACAGCTTGAGTGCTGATGATGATGCAAGGATTGATGCACGCGGTGCAGCCATCAGAATACTTCAAGGTGAAGCTAGTGACTCCTCACTCCTTGACTTGACACTGAAGACAGGAAAGGCATTCTACGCCCGCACAATTGCAGATTTTGCAACATGGCTAGTGTGCGGGCTTGGTGCAAGGGAAGAGTATGTCAAGCGAGCCCCACATGTGCGTGATGCAGTGTGGACTTCCCTTCGCCATGCAAACTCATACACTGAGCTGCATTACTACTCAAACATCTGCAGGCTGTTCCGGTTCACAGATGGACAGGAAATGTATGTCAAATTCAAGTTGAGGCCTTCCAATGAAAATATAAGTGAGGAATCCGGCAAGGTAGAACCCATTGGAATTCTTCCACCTGATACAGGTGCAATTCCAAGAGATGATAAGGATACACGCCCTCTACTTTTCCTTGCTAAAGATTTCCAAAGTCGGGTCAATGCCCAAACTGGAGTTCGTTATATTTTCCAGTTACAGGTCCGGCCAGTTCCACATGATGAAACCACTCGTGACATTGCACTTGACTGCACCAAACCATGGAATGAGGCTGAGTTTCCATATATTGATGTTGGAGAGATTAACATCAACCACAATCTATCTGCCGAAGAATCAGAACAGCTGAATTTTAATCCTTTTGTCAAATGTCATGAAGTGGATGTCATCAGGGCTTCATCATGCTCCCAGAGTGCTTCGATTGACCATGGTCGTTCACTGATCTATGAGATTTGCCAGCACCTGCGCAATGGTGAACCCCTGCCAGAGGCTTGGAAAATCTTTGTCGAGCAGTCTGATGTCAAAGTAGACCTTTCTGGTTGTCCAATGGCAGCAGCATTGCAGAAAAAAGATTCACATACGGTGACACTGGAAAGAACCGTCTTCCAGACTCTATGGGCAACTTTTGCTCAACCATTTCTACAAACAGTTCTACCTCATTTCCTGCTAGGGTTAGTGATCTTTTATCCTTTGAGCTGGGTTCTTCAATTGAAGAATGTGCAGAAACTCCCTCTGCATTGGTTGTTCCCATTATTTTGGGTTTCTTCAGGTTGTTTGGCTGGATTAGCTTGTGTTGTTGCCAAATGGGTACTAGTGGGAAAGAAGAAAGAAGGTGAGGTCATACACATTTGGAGCCTAGGGGTGTTTTTGGACACTACATGGCAGGCCTTTAGAACTCTAGTTGGGAGCTACTTCATGGAAATGACAAGCGGGTCGATTTTGTTTGTGCTGTGGATGAAGCTTATGGGTTCAGACATTGAGTTGGACCAAGGTGCTTATGTTGACAGCATGGGAGCTTTGCTCAACCCTGAAATGGTGGAGATTGAGAGAGGTGGGTGTGTTGGAAGAGAAGCTCTCTTGTTTGGACACATTTATGAAGGTGATGGGGGAAAAGTGAAGTTCGGAAAGATTACGATTGGAGAAGGTGGATTTGTAGGGAGTAGAGCAATAGCAATGCCAGGGGTGATTGTGGAGAGTGGAGGCAGTCTTAGTGCTCTCTCTCTTGCCATGAAAGAAGAAATTATCAAGTCAAGGTAGAGAATATAGATGATTCATGCTTACATTTATTTGATAAATGAAGAGTTGCAATCCTTTCTGGCCTAGCCACATAAAATTTTGAATAAGTCACTTGCATACAAATAAAAATATTAGTTCTGAAATTCCTCTTTTTAAGTAACGTTTCTAGCAAATTGGGATGTCTGAAACCAATGCTTGCAGGATGATAAAAGAGTTTTCACACACCAATTAAAGTTTACAATCCCAACTTATAAATTACCCTACAAATGTGAATATGGTTGAATATAATATATGGAAGTAGGGATCGAACCCGCTAGGAACTGGGATAAAGTTGCACTACAACGACTCAAAATAAACTAAGAACAGAACTGACCAGTCAGGGAAACCTGACTAGCTGACGACTCTAAACTACGCAAAATAACCTGAAATTTTGACACAATATATAAACTAGACACGTAAAACGAGCTATTGACCAAGTTTTAGATTTTTCTGAGGTGATTTGGTATTTTTAACACTAAAGAGAAAACAGACAATGAAAACTGACGAAAATAATAAAACCGGAATTGTGAGGTTTTGGAAATCAATGGAATGGGAAGCTAGGCTTTCGAAATCCACCACTGAACACTCAATCATATGTTAATATCACGAATTTAGATTAACAAGTTACTTAATCCCTTCGATGACTATACTCATGAAAGGTCCTTGGTATATGGATGCAATTCATATTCATTCTCTCTTACTTCGTATGTTAAGCATTTGGTATGAATGTCATAACTTATTCCCTAACATGCAGTTTGGCTTGGTATATGCTCAAATTAAACACATAAAAGATCATTAAGGTCTAAGAGAATATGAACATAGCAAGAATCCTATAACATGGTATGTATCCTAAGTATCCTAGAAACAATTTCATATAAGCACCGTAGCACTCGTCGCACCACAAATTTAACACATGATGATACTGGTCGTCATGCACATGCTTATAGCCGATCAATCCTAATACATGCTCCTAAGGTCGCGAATCAAAGAAACACATATAAGAACAACAATTTACGAACAATGAAATCATTATCATCCGGAAAACAATACTTATTAAAATCCAAATATCAAAACACTCATGTTCAGGGCTTCAATCTAGCCCTAACTACAAAAAGTTTAGCTACTCATGACTTTAGACGAAAACCCAAAAGAATACATGAAGATGGAAAGAACCAAAAATCCAAAATGAATTCTGGTCTTCAAATCCGTCCAGACGGCGATATGGCGTCCGATCGTCTGGGCGGCAGTTTGTATTCTCTCTTGCTCTCGGCTGTTCACGAGTTTCTAGAGGTAAAAAGTCATTTTCCGTTGCGGCTAGAGTTCTTTATATATGAATTTCTCAACCCTAGACACTTCCTTAATAGTCGTGAACTTATTAACTCCAAGGAAAAACCCAATTGATTAAATTATAAGCGCTCCGGTTTTCCTTGTCCATCAAGGTTTCCTCAAGTGATTGGAATTCCTCCTTTTATCACGATCTAAGCAACTTCTTCATCTTTGCTTCCGAACCCTACAAAATACGAGAAATCAAATAAATAACTAATATAAATAGGAAATATGGCCAAAATACTATATTATTAAACACTATAAAACGTCGCATAAACGCTCCTATCACATGATCAGATACTCAGATGGCTATAAACATATATATCTGCTATGAAATGATCGATAAAGTTTGTTGGAGACTACTTCATGCTACTACCTTAATCCAACTTAAAGTTTCTGATGGACAAAGGTTTAATCCCACTTAAAGCATGATTAGCTAATTTTAATCACTGTTGAATTATGGGATATTAACTAAAAGTTAAAAACAAAATATTAGTTTGAGAATATTTGTTGGTTAATCCTCGTACATGATTCGACTATGTTGTTGTAATTGGAACTATATTAATCATATTATTCGAAGTAGTATAGCTTTTAACGTCAATTGCCAACTTACATGCACTCAAAATGATCCAAATATGTTGTCGATCACTATCATCTACGAAAACGATACTCTGCACTTTGTTAACTTGTCTTGTAAACCTCGAAAGATTCTCATCCTAACTTCTGAATTTATAAAGCATATCATAAATTAGTATTAACTAAATTAACATGCATTTTCATTTGTCAATGTCTACCACTTAGAAATGACATCTTTTCCAAAGTTGTTAAGGGAATCTAAATAAATAAATTGAAACGATTTGCATGACTTTGTTGATAGACGAATAAAACTCTTGTATCAAAATTTCAACTTGGATGACGCATGATTTAAACAAGAATTCATTTAATCGAGAGTTTTTTAATGTTGTATATATTTTATCCGCCAAATTAGTAACTTGGTGTCAAATTAGTAAAACACCATAAATATCTGAGCTGGAAAAGTCAAGTAGATTGGAGCCGGAAGTTATTTACTTGACTTTTCCTTTTTCTTAACAAATCTCTCGATCTACTTTGCCATTCTTCAAAGTTCAAACTTATGTTTTTTTTTTCCTCATATAAGATCCTACTTCTTAAGTTGAAATTTGTCTAAATTAGAATTTTCTACGTACCGGAGTAGAATTTTCTTTTCTTTTATGTTTTTGCCCAACATGTTTCATAGGTTGAGTTCTAGATATTCTTCAAGATATTGAGTTGTAACTCTATTACTTAACGAGGTTGTGATTATGAAAAAAGAAAATTTTCAACACATTCAAAAAGTTGAACAACGTTTTTATTATCACAAATTTCTTATTCCGGTCATTCTTTTTGCCTCAAAATTAAAAAGAACAAAAATAATTTTCTTCATGTTTCACCAAAATCAAATCTAAAAGGCACTAAGCTTAAAGCCTTAAACTAGCTTTAGCATACTTATACCATAGAGTAAAGAGCCACTAATCATTCATATTATATATGCATATATAGTCGAACAGATTGGAGCTCAAATTGGGTGAGTTCAGCCATTAAGACTTTTGTCCAATAATCTCCGACGGGGAAAGTGATTGAAGGACTGTGGTGACTTTTCAAGAATATATTTTGGCACCATCATTTTCTAGCTAGGAGATGATGATATACACGTATGATTATTACAACAATTTTTTGTTAAGAAAAAAATCTACTTTTCTCTGTCATCTTTCGTTCTTTTCATATTTCAAGATTAGGTCCTCTCATTTTCTTTCTCTCTTGGTTTGTCCTCCCATTTACCTCTATCCGTAATTCCATATATATCTTGAAGGACATGATTCAATTCTGTCATTTTTGAATTAAAGGATTTAAAAAGAAAGGATTTTGTAGAGAGACAAATTCCAATATAGTTTCCTTAACTAAAAAGTAAAAACCCGTATTTGCTGTCTGAAATGACCAGATACAATGTATTTATTTTTAGCATAGATCCAATGTGTTTGAAATGATTAGATACAATGCATTTAATAATTTAAAATTGAAACAACTATGTACAATGAAATATTTAAAATTCATCCATATTTTCTTTTTCTTTCCATATATAAATCAAACCGAATCATTTATGATACATCAATGTCCAAAAAAAAAAATAAAGATATGATTTTTTTCCTTAAAAATTCAAACTTTGGTCAAATCCCCTTTATCTACCATGCAAACTATTATAGCATCATTGCTTAAAAAGCTACACATTAAGCGCTACATCCGTAAAGTGATGTGCAACAAAATGTTTAAACACTTAAGTTCAACCATTGAAATCACTAAAATGTCGTACTTAACAACATTAACGGTTAACTAAGTCTCTTCTCATTTTTTTTATTTTTTTATATTTTGGGCGTTATTATACATACACACATATATTATGGGAGTCGAACTCATGATCTCTCATGGAACAAGTTTGGTGTCAAATTATTGCATCAACCACCTTAGATAAGCCTTTTCTCATTAAGAATAAGATACACGTAATTTTTTTTATGTAAATGCTTGAATAATCGAAGCTATTGAATACGCGGATTAAATATATAATCGTATCCTAAAAATCATTTTAAAATTTTAACTAGGGTGGGTTTTGACATTTCTAAAACTATAGGGGAGCTTAGTGAAATTTTACAAAACCGTTGTAGAATCCATTAAAAGACAAGGTCGTCCACAGAATGAATCATATATAATACCCGCGATGCAGGAGAACGCGCCTCTGTTATTGGCAACTCGGAGGTGTTCTGATCCATTTGTGACACCTTTCTTTTGGTTATGGCCGCCTAGCAATTTGCATAGCATCTCCTTCTCTCTCTAAAATTCTCTAGCTTTCTCTCTCCTTTTCATTAATTCCGCATTGAATTTACAGCCCAATTCGTTTTCCAAGTAAAACCCTTTTTGGGGTTCAAATCCTTTATTCAGATTCACCACCCCAATCTCTTATATTTCTTCTTCTTCTCCAAGAGGAGGAGAGAGACGCACAATTCAGTGTCAGAGAACAAGAAAAGCCCAAATTTTTATTAGGGTTTGCTATCTCTGCATGCGGATTAAGGATTAAATGGGTGACCTTGGAGAGGTTGGACCTGAAATTAGGTGAGAATTTCAAGTTTCTGTGTGCCCAGTACTTTAATTTTATCAGGTTTTCTATGTATTCTATTCTATTTCTATCAATAGTTTAGTCATTCTATTTTAGCCATTTCATTCATGGGTGTTTTTGAATTGATTGTATATTTATGCATCTTTTTAATCTCATTCTTATGAACTTGTTGATCAGACATGGGTTATATAGTTTCAATTATTGGAATTTGGGATGCTGGTTTAGCTTATATATGGGATTCTGTTTTTTGATATATTAGTGTCGATTATCCTAATCTAAGTCGTTAGGTTTGTTTAGCAGAAATATTTGAGATTTATTAAATTCATTTTTATCAATTCCCATTCTTGTTTTGGCTGCTGAGAAAATAGGAATGAAAATTTTTAGTTGGTTGTTTACTGAGCCTGTGTCAACTGCTAAGACAATTTTCTCAGCAGCCAAATAGTGGGTTAATGCATTTTTATTGATCGGAGCATTCTCTGATTGTTGATAACCCATTTGGTGACAGTTCGGATATAGAAGAAGATTTGAGGTGTGATAATATAGCGGAGAAGGATGTCAGTGATGAAGAGATTGATCCTGAAGAGTTGGAGAGGCGAATGTGGAAGGATCGAATCAAACTCAAAAGGATCAAAGAAAAACAGAAACTTGAAGCTCTACAAGCTGCGGAAAAGCAGAAGCCCAAGCAGACCTCTGATCAGGCTCGAAGGAAGAAAATGTCAAGAGCACAAGATGGTATTCTCAAGTATATGTTGAAGCTGATGGAAGTGTGTAAAGCTCGTGGATTTGTATATGGTATCATTCCTGAGAAGGGCAAGCCAGTAAGTGGTGCTTCTGATAACATCAGAGCTTGGTGGAAAGAAAAAGTGAAGTTTGATAAGAATGGGCCTGCAGCCATAGCCAAGTATGAAGCAGAGATTCTTGCCATGACTGATGCTGATAATAACCGAAATGGTAATTCCCAGAGCATCCTCCAAGATCTACAAGATGCAACTCTTGGTTCTCTATTATCTTCTTTGATGCAGCATTGTGACCCCCCTCAAAGGAAGTATCCATTAGAAAAGGGAGTTCCGCCTCCTTGGTGGCCGACAGGAAATGAAGATTGGTGGATGAAATTAGGGCTACCCCATGGTCAAAGTCCTCCTTATAAGAAGCCACATGACTTAAAGAAGATGTGGAAAGTCGGGGTGTTAACTGCTGTGATAAAGCACATGTCCCCTGATATTGCAAAGATAAGGAGGCATGTCCGCCAGTCAAAATGCTTACAGGATAAAATGACAGCAAAGGAGAGTGCAATTTGGTTGGGGGTTCTAAGCCGAGAGGAAGCCCTCATCCGGCAGCCTAGTAGTGATAATGGGACATCTGGCATAACCGAGATGCCACATGGTGGCTGTGGTGAAAAGCATGCTACTGCTAGTAGTAACAGTGACTATGATGTTGATGGTACTGATAAGGAGCTAATCGATGCAGGCTCTGTTTCATCCAAAGATGGCAGGAGGACTGAACTGATGGATGTAGAGCCATCTAGCCATCTACGCAGTAATACTTCTAATCATGTCCAAGATAAACAGAAAGTTGAAAAGAGAAGAAAGAGAAAAAGGGCTCCTGTAAGACCAAGCTCTGATGATCAACTTCCTGTAACATCTCACAATGAGCATCTACATGTTGAACCAATAAATGCTTTGCCTGATATAAACCACACTGATGTACAGATGGTTGGATTTCCGATTCATGAAAATCAACAGGAAAATGTTTCAATCACAACTTTACGGCCGTCAGAGCAGGATCTTGATGTCCAAGCACAATTACCAGAATCCGAGTTTAACTACTATGCTGCTGTACCTTCTGACAATGTAATTGCGACACAGGGGATGCATGTGGGTGGAACACCCATGCTTTATCATGGGGTGCCAAGTTCTGAGATGCATCATGGAAATATGTATAATCTTTATAATCCATCAGCAGAATATGTCCCCAGTCATGACAGGCAGCAGTCTCAGATTGTGATGAATGAACCGCAAATTGGAGCAGCAGATGGAGTCCCTATACAAACATTACATAGAAATGGAAGTGAGATTACTGGAGGAGATTTACCCTTCTATGGAAAAGACCCATTTCAGAGTGAGCAAGACAGAACGCTCGATACTAACTTTGGGTCTCCAATAGATAGCCTGTCATTAGATTACGGGGGATTATTCAACAGCCCATTCCGACTTGACCTTGGAATGGAGGGCACCAGTTCATTAGATGACCTGAACGTGGATGAAATGATGGAATACTTTGCAGCTTAACTTGTAAGATATGATTTCACATAGCTTAGATTGTAAGTCATATTTCTCTCTTATATGCTACTTTATTTATAATTTTTTTTCTTTTTTAAAAAAAGGTCAAGGGACTGCAAAATGTTGCATGGATGCCCCCCCTGGGATAGGTCTGTTGCTGTTTGTTAGTGTATTCCGGAAGTCATGCTTTTATCATTTTGTAGAACTCATCATTTTGCTAACTAAGTGAAGGGAATGATGGGATTTCGTGTCATAGTTTCCTTTCACTTATCGTCAATAAGAATGAAAACCTGGGGTTCATGTAAATAGTCAATTTTTTAGACTGGATAAATGTCAAAGTTATGATTATTTGCTCATTTCTTTGGTCAACATTCAACAATCAAGATATCTAATAGATATGCTCATTGTGTTCCTTCTTTTATTTCTCTCTCATTATCAATATATACTGCATCTTATTTATGGTTTTTTCCTTCAATATCTTTGTCACTTCCATTACGCTATACATAGCCTCAGAATCTATTCTTTTTGTATTGTGCTTCATCATTACAATGTAGAAATGGTACCTGCTGTGATTGTGCTGTAGTATCTTACCAGAACAAATTGAGCCTATTTTCTTCATCACACCCCTAGTTAGTTGAGGACAAAGGTCTTCCATCAGATCTGTTCATCCTCAATCCATGATTTTGTACTATACACTTGATTTTGAAGGAGAATTTTGCTTGTGCATATTTGTTGGTACTCTATTAATAGCTGGTTACAAAAGAATTTAGGATCATTTTGGAATGCGAGGTGATAGCAGGTTCTGCATTTTTACTGTGCGGCGTCGAACTAATGCATTTTTGGCCCTAGTTGGCTGTGAAACCTACACCATCTGTAAACTTTGGGACCTAGATCTACCATTGAAAAGCAATCTACTGAGGATTTATTCACTGATAAGTTGTCCGAGTTGGTTGGTTGTTTAGAGTTGAGATCTGGAAATGGAATTTGAACTTCGGGAACAGTATAGTTGAAGCAAGACAAGACATGACATGGGACTTCGATTTGGGGCTTGTTTTGGCCGATCGGTTCTCGGTAGAAAATGTACACCAAAAAAAAAAATTCTATTTACACTGTAATTAGTTCACTGCTATAAGGTTATTATGGTAATCTACTCTTCAAAGACAAGGATTCTCTGTAATCATTGTCCAAACTCCAAAGTGGCCATGCTTTTCACTACGATGTGTTTTGTTGAGGCAGACACAGCCCAGCAGCGTTTGCAACTGTGCAGACTCGGTCCTGTCCTTAATCCTGTCGTCTCCTCCAATCGCATTTGGCCACTTGTCCCTCCCTCCTATCACGCCGGACGCCGCAACCTTTCCGTACGAGGATGTCTGTCTCGACACCTGGCGAACCCATGGGGCTTTCATCACCTACAAACAGTCCAAAGTGACTGAAAAGACGACTTGCCCTCCTTCGTATCTCCCGGTTCTCATACCTCTACGGGGGTGAGTTTGGCATTTCATCCCAACATTGGCTCGCATATCTGGGTCTGATTCAGACTGACGTACATTTTCATCACCCACCCTCTCGCTTTCACTATTTGTCCGTCACTTTGAGCTGAACGCTTTAATTTTTCTGGGATCAACAAAATCAAAATGGGGCATAGCAAGCTAGCTCTTAACTGGGTTTCAATCTTTATTCTCGCTCTAATGGTGACTTCAATCCCATTTGTCCAACCTTCTCGTACATGTAAGCTTAGCTCTTCTCTCTCTCTCTCTCTCTCTCTCTCTCTCTCTCTCTCTCTCTGTTTCCCTCTCTAAGAGTGTAACTGAAGGTTTTTGCTACGCCCAATTTCAGGTCTCCAAGTAAGAGCAACCATCTCAGAAAACAAAGAAACACAGGTAAAAAGCTTAAACTACTGTCAAAGTTCTCATCTTTTTGATTTTTTTAAAGAACCCTTTTCTATTCTTCATCTTGTTGTAGAGATTTAAACTACCCATGTGGCCATGTTCTTCTAGATTTTTTCACTTTTACAAGTTCATTGTGGAATTGGGTCTCTGTTAGTTTCTAAAAGCAAACATTACAGAAAACAGAGGCCCCAAGAAATATGAGCTCAAACGACTCTTAAAGTTTTCATCTTTTTGATTTTGTACAGAACCCTTTTCTACTTTGCATCTACTTACAGGGATTCAAATTACCCGTTTGTACTCCCCCCCCTCTACAAGTTCATTGTAATCATTGCAGAAAACAGACACACATGGTTATATAAGCTTAAAGGACTCTCAAAGTTTTCATCTTTTTAATTTTTTTAAAGAACCCATTTTCATTTTGCATCCTCTTGTTGATTTAAACTACCCATTTGTAAGTTTCCTAGAGTTTTGTCCTTTTACAAGTCCATGGTTGAATTGGGTACGTGTTTGCTATTTTCTAAAATTGTGTTATTTTCAAATTAGGGGCTTCAAATCAAGGAGGCTGATAGAGCATTTGGGAACGGAGCTAAGCTTCTTAGTGCTGTTGAAGACTCAGCAAGGCTAGTTCCAACTGGGCCTGACCCCCTTCACCATAACAACAACCCCATTAAACCCTAAGCTAGCTAGCTCTCTCTGTTTTGGCCCTCTGTTTTTGCTGAATATTAAGTTAATGGGTTTGAATGATGAATTTTTCTCTGGCCAGAAAAAGAAAAGATTGGTTGGTTTTTCACTATACAGGGTGTAGGGCTGATTCATAGGAAGAGGTTTGTTTTGGATGTCCTTAATTTTCTGTCTGTTCTTATAATCTTAGCCAATGTGATACAAGATTAGGCCTTTCTATTACCTTCAGTTTGAGTGTTTGACAATTTATCAGCCAGTGCTTTGTGATTTAATCTCTTTAAACTCGTATGGAATTTGATTATATGAGGACTTGACAAGCACAAGAAGAATCAGAAGACTAAGAAATTTCTATCATTCTGGCTAATTTTTGTGTGTTCTAAACTTCTAATGGAATGGAATGATGGCATTATGAAATCCATTCCATTGATTGTTTTCATCTGTATACATATTCTGCTTCATTGGTTTGGGGATTTTGGATGCACACCAAATTTAGTTCAAGAAGATCGACTTGTATGTAACATCTTGCACCTTGCACCTTGCAAGCTTCAATCATCCAAATATAGAATGTTTCTCTTCTACATTTCAAAATCTTTTCAACTTATTTGCTCTATTATGGTATGCCTGAGAATAAAAAGTTGGGTTACCAATAATTATAGGAAAATGTTTTAAAATAAACCTCAAGTATGTATGTTTAATCATCCATAAAAGTCAAGTATTTAATGAATGTATATTCTTTGGACTGTACTGTCAAAAAAAAAAACATGCTTTGGACTCTATCTTGAGAGTGTGAGTTTAAAATGTTTGAGTTTACATCTTAAATTATTAGGCCAATTATTAGGCCACAAATACGGTAGAATGCAAGTCACTCATAATCACTCTTAATAGTGAATTTACTTGCACTAATTTCGAATGTTAATAAACAGTTTGATTTGTATTGATTTCGTTTCCATCTTTTCTCGATTCATTCTCAATTTGATTGAAGTTTAGTAAACACACATTACTATGTGTCACAAAACTACATTTACCAAAATATTAATGAGAACAAAAGATTTTTTTTTTAAAATGGAAAAATAAAAATCTTCCCAAAAAAAAGCCTTAAAAAAAGTTCCAAAAGTTGACGCAAATAATATCTCAAAAAATAAGAACAAAGAGAAGAAAACAAAAAGAGAAAATCGAAGTCGAAACCGCGCCAACACGTCGCATATACGCTTTTTTATCGAAATATCTCCTCTTTAAAATCAATCGTCTCTAGTCTTAAACGCACCAAATATCTACTCTTCAACCACTTCACCGGAGCTCCTCCCGCGCCGATGGCTCTCCCCACCGCCAACTCCGACAGCCGCCTCCACACCCCAACCCTCGACTCTGAGTCCTCCACGCTTCTCCACACCGTCTCCGAGCACGGCGGCTACGTCTACGTCAGCATGGCCGCTCGAGCAGCCGCCGGTGACGTCCGGGCGGCGGAGGCGGCTCGCGAGATGGCCTGGGAGCAACTCCACTCCGGTCCCTGGCACTCCGTACTCCCCGTGTGGCGCGACGCGTACGCAATGGCATGCCTCCACGTGGCCAAGCTCCATTTCGCCGCCGGTGAGTTTACCGACGCCCTCAAGGCTCTGGATATGGGCCTCCTCATGGGCGGCCCGCTATTCAAATCGGACCTACACTCCGCCGTCAATAAGGTCTCCGCTAAAGCCAGGGATGCTAGGGTTCCTGTACCCGAAGAAAGGTGCCCCAATTCGGACCGCCGATTGGTCCGTGACGACTTCAAAGCAACGGAGGTGAGGTTCGTCAATTCATTTTTTGAAATTTCTTGCTTGGAAATTTATATTTTGAAAGAGATTCAGGTCTAAATTTTTACACATTGAGCAGATGCTTGGAGTTTTGCCTCCAAAGTCACTTTCTTGTAAAATGGTTGTGAAGAGGTCAGGTCTATCTTTGGAGGGGTTTTTGACCGAGTATTTCTTACCGGGCTCGCCGGTCATATTAACCGATTGTATGGCTCATTGGCCGGCCAGGACAAAGTGGAATGACATGGATTACCTAATAAGGGTTGCCGGTGACCGGACAGTGCCAGTTGAGGTGATTAATTTTCTTCATTGTAATAGTGCTAATTCATTGCAAAAGATGGTTACTTTAATTCACAATGCATTATCAGTAGTTTTTAGTTAGTAACTGAAAATTGGTAAAGCATTGAATGCTTTGCAGGTTGGGAAAAATTATTTATACCCGGAGTGGAAGCAAGAGCTTATTACATTTTCCCAGTTTCTTGAGAGGATTCGGGCAAATGACTTTTCCTCTGGTGCCCCGACTTATCTTGCTCAGCACTCATTGTTTGATCAGGTATGTTCTTTTGCACGGATACTGTGTTGTAAATTTGCAAGAATGATGTGCATATTGATTTGTATAGACTTTGTGACCTTTAACTTTTTGATATACCACTGATTGCAGATAAATGAGCTACGTGACGACATATGCATTCCCGACTATTGTTGTGCTGGTGGTGGGGAACTAAGGTCTTTAAATGCTTGGTTTGGTCCAGCTGGGACTGTAACCCCATTACACCATGATCCACACCATAATGTGTTTGCGCAGGTACTTCAGAGTTAGTTTTCTGTATTGAACATTATTACCATGATGTTGCCTTTGGGAGTTTATTATTAATAATGAAGCTTCCAGTTGTTGTTTTTGGGTTTTGGTTTTATAATGTTAGTATCATCTTTGAATTTTGCTTATATTTTCCCTTTCTATTGGCAACTTTGTGAGGCGGATGAATCAGGACTAGCCATAGAAGTAGCATAGCTTAGTTCAATTGGTTGCTCCTCTAAATTAAAGTTTAACCGTCCTGTCGCCTTGTTCAAGCTGTAATGTCCATAACCAGTCTAGCTTTTAAAACTAGAATAGTTATCGAATAGACTGGATTTACCATCAAATCTCTTCCAGTTGTGATCTAGAGTTCATTCTATGATTTTACTTGGGGAGGCAAGTCTTCATGATGGGAGAATCCCATAGAAAAGGAAAGAAAAGCTGTATACTAAAGGCATGGTCACAGTGCCATCTCTAAACAGTAAATCCATGTGCACTAATATGATCAAAGAATCTGATAATTTCTTTAGTACATACCTAGATGTGCACAACACCTCCATTTGTTGCGAAGACTGCAATTTATAGCACCCATGAAACATGTCTGTTTTGAGTGCACAACTATTTTACTATGCTTATGTATCATGAATTGCAAGATCATAATTCTATGCAAAGATATATATGATTGTATGCATTTACATCCACATGCATATCTTCTGTAAGTGTATATAGATGCATATGATTTGGCATGTTACTAGTTTATATGATCAAACATCGATATGACTCCAATAACTGCTCATTTTCAGGTAGTTGGGAAAAAGTATGTAAGGCTCTACCGTGCTTCATTGTCAGAGGAACTCTATCCATACACTGAAACCATGCTTTGCAACTCAAGTCAGGTAATTGCATTCTTGACCTCATTATAGTAAGGGCACAATCTAAACAAATTTGCTTATTATCTTGTTGAGAAGGCAGATGCTAAAAGTATATCTACATGCATTTGTTTGCATGTGCCAAGGCTATGTCTGCTTTTCAGAAAATACCGAGCATGCTGGGAAAGAAAATTTTTGATTACTAGTCAGTTCCTGTCAAGTTTCAATTTGTCTTGGATTAATAGATGACTTGGTTTAAATTTTTTGTCTACAAAATCCAAGATTAAAATGGACATTATCTGTGAAATTCGTATATTCTTGGAAGTATCTCATGAAGCTGAAATTGGTGGGAGTTTTTATACTTGGTTGTCCAAATGGAGGTGAAACCTATCAGTTACTCCAATTACAAATATAATTTAGTTGGTGAAAACTGAAACCTTGACTTTTGGGAAGGGAAAATTTTAAACTTTCACCTGACATTTTTCTGCTGTTTTTTCTTTTCTACAGAATGAGTGTCTTACCATGCATGTGAATTCCTTTCTTCCAGTTGAACTCAGTTTATATCATATAAAATGGGATCCGGAGCTCTTTCTAAAGCTCAAATATATGTACTGATTGAATATAATTTGGTTTGAAGGTTGATCTAGACAACATAGATGGGAAAGAGTTCCCAGAGGTGCAGGACTTGGAATTTCTCGACTGCATTTTAGAGGAGGGTGATATGCTTTATATCCCGCCAAAGTGGTGGCACTATGTGCGGTCTCTAACTATAAGTATGTCGGTTAGCTTTTGGTGGAGTGATGATGAGAGTTCAGCTATGTCTTGATATTTTGTGGTTCCAGTGCCTCTTTATTCTTTTTGATATTGTTAGACAGGGCAGTTTTCAGTTGCAGAATATTATATTCTGGTGTAGTCATGTATATACATATATCGTGCTCGATGAGTCTTATATTTACCATTAGACTTGCAGAGGCCTGAAGAAACAGAAACTGTTTCTAACATTTTTGACAATAATTTTTTTTTTTTGAAGGATGCCAATAATATTATTAACATCTTTCTTGTGTTACAATTTATACATCTGTAGCCCATACATTTGCGAATCTAGTTGAGTGGATTTCGATCAATTCGGTTTATAGTTGTATGTATTGATGGTGTTTAGGGTTTGAGTATTTTGATCATGAATAGATCTTAAGATTTGACTTACCCAAGGATGCATCTTAATCTTGATTCTTGGTCATCTTCATGTTGATGAGAATTTGTTTTCTTTTGTCTTTTCAAGGATGAATCTGAATGACCAAAGTTAAACATAGCCTCCAATAAATGTGCATAAACTAGATGGTGTAGAACCTCGATCAATAGAGACTGGTTATGCTTGTACTATAAAAATTAGAAAGACTGGTATTACACGATGCTATCTTCTAACCAAATTAGGACCATTTAAGCTTGCAAACCAAACCCGTCTTCAGGCCATCTCCATTAGCCATGTCAATTTTTGGCTCGATCATATTTTGCTAAAAGCTTCCATGGCATTCGATCATCCTCGTCCTTGATAGTTTCCTTTGCCTCGACCACAAACTCAGTTCAGTTGCTTCCGTTTCTCCGTCTCATTCATTACCAAACTCTTTCCTCACTGCTTTCTGACGCCAATATCAATAGGAAATTCACACACCCAAAAAAAAAACCAATTTGTTTAACCTTTTTTTTTTTTGAAAAACAAGGTTAATTTCTAAAACTCCATTAATTATTAGGTTAATAGACTAGTTCGAGGCAGCCCTACAGTATCATTCAACACTTTGATCCACTCCCCATTCCCCAAGCTCCTCTTCTTGGCTTTCAAAGGTGCTTTCTTGCTCTTTGATTTTGGTTCTTGCTTATGTCTGATTTTGATTGTGGTTTTGGTTCTCTTTTAATGTCAATTGAACTGTGTGTCAAATTGGAGTATTGGATTATGGTTTGCACTTTGCAGCCAAGTATTCTACTACTGAACTACTCGAGTAAATATACCTTTGTAATCTAGAAAAAAAAAAACCATAATACAGAAGAAAATGTTTTGTCCCATATATTCAAAACACAGTGTTTTAATAGCAAAAAATAAATCATATTCATTATCAATAACCACAATTCATATCCACAAAATCTTTATTAACACATCAACTAATTATCTAAATTATATACCCTACAATTAACATTTAAGATATTGAGATATACATATTGACATCTTAACAATTCCCCTCTTACCCTCAAATGGAAACATTCACATTATCCCTCCATCTTCTCCCACCGATACATTTTTCACCATTTTTCGAACCATCTAAACGCAAAACCTATAAACCATCGAATCAAAGAAATATTATCCCGATTTTGTGAAAACATAAAATGAGTGATACAGCACATCGATCTTGTAATTTGAAGGATAAAATGAATAACCCAATTTAGGTGTAGCTAAACCCAACTCCAACTTAATTCCTTCTCGTTTTACATGTTGTTTCATTTGAACATTTTTTTAACATCTAAATTCATCTCCTTTAGAAGTACATACAGATCGAATACATTCAATGGAGCTACTAAGTCATTTATTGTTCGTAGGTTGTATTGTACCAATATTCACCCAATGAAAAACTCGGTCAAGAGTTATCTCACAACACAGTAGTTCACAACCATTCCACCATCATTGTGATACATACGATAATGGTTCGACTTAAATTTTCCCAAAATCGTGAAGATGGGTCACGATCCTCACTATGATGGATTCATGGAGCAAATATCTCTCGATGAAGATGTGCAATCCGCATACGGGTGGAGATGGTATTACTTGAGAACCACCACTACCATTATCATTTTTTCCATCGATGAAGGAAGCATCAATAAATCCATGGAGATATCAACCCAAATATTCTGAATGGAAGTGAAATGAAACTCTAGTTTTGCGTTGACATTTCACATCCACACCTCACATCCTTGCCATTCCCGAATTCGAAAAACGAACAAAATCAACAGTCCGCCTCCAAGAAGAGTGGAACTGCAAATCTTACCCAATCCGACTCGAGGTACAAAATTTTTCCCTTATAATTATTGAAAGACCCTTCTTAGAGTGTACCTTTTCAATATTAGAAGATATTTGAAATGAGATGATGTTATAAATACAAATGTACATTCGTGTTGAGATGTATCTATGTATTCAAACCCCACGAATTAGTTATCCCCCACACATTTTGAGATGGTGTAAATTTTTGTCCAAGAGATGTTTTTTGAGGTTGATAATTTAAGGATATTACCATTTGTATACATAAAGGATGGCAACATTTCCTTATCATAACAGATGTTTTTCTTTCAAAGGATTTCTAAGGAAACCGGTGTTTGATTGAGAGAGAACAACACCAATACCAAATCCACTTCATCGATTAAATTCTTCCTCAAATGGGTAAATAGACGGTTAGGTTTTGAAGAAGGGCAATCAAATTTTGTTCCGAGAGGTTTAGAATAAAGTGTTTGATAAAATACACCAACTTAACTTTCTGGTTTTGCCCTGAAACATTGAATTTTGTCAAGACCATCACCCCGAGATAGCCCAGTAAAAAGCCAAAGACACTAGTACTTGACCTTAATATCACACATCAAAACTCCAATAATAAGACCCCACAAATATCAATGTCATAAAAAATAGAACAAATCGCAAAAGGGCAAGAGTGTTCATCTTAATATAGACAAATCACACAACAAACTCTAATAACGAAAGTTTACTCCCACTTCTGATTTGAGATATCCAACCATAGCTTAAGAGCCAGAGTTCACAACAATTCATCACAACCAATGAAAACCTCAGATTTACCCACAAACCCCCTCTTTCTCTTTCCAAAAAGAAAAAACACGAAAAGTTATTATCCAATTCATTTTTAAACTACAAGGGGAAAAGAATCGAACGTTTAGGAGGTGGTGGGGGACAAAGGTGGTAAAGAAATAAACCGGGGGAAAATTGGGAGGGGGGAAAGTAAGAACATACTCGAGGGAAGAGGTCCAAAAACACTAGCATCAAAGGATGTTGTTTAGAACTAAACCTTTGAGAGTGTTTGCATTCGATGAACACCATAATTTTTCCGAAAACCACCCAATGAAACCCAACCAACCAACGACACCAGAGAAAGAAGGGAGAGATGATTTATTGACAACCCAACTGGAAAAAAAGCTATGAATTTATGAGGGGCCGAATACAATTGTTAATAATCCTTCAAATTCAAAATACACAAGAAGTTATCAACCCTCCACCCCGTAAGAAGGAAAGTGGTACCCCTGTTTTGTTCTAGTTAGCGTGCCCGGGTAAGATCACGTTGGGGAGAACACAAACACCCACCCAAAAAGGAAGGGAAGAAATAGAAAGGAAGGGAGGGGGGGAAGAGGGAGGAAAAGGGAAGAGGGGAGGGAAAGGGAAGAGCGGAATTTCAAAGGGGGGGGGAAATGAGATTTTACCCAAAATACAGAGTAAAGGAACCGGAGGGAGAAGCAAAGCCCCCAGGAAAACCGGGTGTAGTAATCACCCACGGGGAAGGGAGCACCCGAGGGAAAGGGAAAGGGAAGAGGGGGAGAGGGAGGAGAGGGGGGGAAAAAGGGGGGGAGGGGGGGGAGGGGGAAAAGGAGAGGGGATTGAGAGGGGAAGGAAAGGAAGGAAGAAGGGGGGGGAGGGGGAATGAAACCTCCATCATATGTTAAAGAGAAAAGATTTAAAGGAGGTTAGTGAAGGAAGGAGGAAGAAATCGAGAAGAGAAAGCAAGGGGGGGGGAGGAGGGGGGGGAAGGGACATGGGAAGAGGGAGGAGGGGGGTTGGGGTGTTCGGGGGGGGCAGGGGAAAGACAAAAAGAAGAAACAAAACACGTTTCATGATTGCCCAAAAGGGGGAACACAATCATCCTCGAAGAGATCCTGGGTCGACACCGCCGACTCTAGTTGTCGGTGGTCCCGTAACATTAGAAGAGATATCGGGGTTGGGTAACGGGGGGTTAACAGGTCGGCATGCGCTTTTTATTTGTGCTACTTTGTCCTAGACTGACTGGGATCTCAGCCCCTGCTTATTGGTCTATCCATTTACTTCTTTAGTCCGACCCGGATGGACCCAATTTTATTTTAGCCGACCCGTTTCTATGCCTATTGCTCTCTCTCTCTCTCTCTCTCTCTCTCTCTCTCAAATTCAGAAACACCACAAAACAGGGCAAAGCCACTAGCGCAGCTGAGAATGGCCACAGCAGCTATCAACTTAACTCTCGTAAAGCCGTCGGCTTTCTCTGTCCCAAAGTCTCAAAACCCTTCAATTTCTAGGGTTTTCACTCTCCGATGCTCCTCCGCCACCGCCAATGCCGTCCCAGGTATACTTCTTTTATTATCGCCACTGCTTTTCTTGTAATGTCTCATTATAAATTACTGTGTCCCTTGGATTTTTCCTCTGTTGTGTTTTTGATTTTACTTCCTTTTGCTTCAGATTTGGCAGAAAGACCTTGGAAGACTTCAGATGCCAGACTTGTGCTTGAAGATGGTTCAATCTGGAGAGCAAAGTCATTCGGTGCTTCTGGAACCCAAGTTGGTGAGGTTGTATTCAATACATCCTTGACCGGGTGAGTGAACTGACTTATAAATTTTGTATTTTCCTTCAGTTTATCTTAACATGTTGACTTATACATGGAGTTGATAAGTTCAGGTTGCTCGTACATGGAGTCTGATATATGTAAATTGACTAAATTCTACACTTTTGTTCAGGTATCAAGAAATTCTTACGGACCCTAGTTATGCTGGCCAGTTTGTCCTGATGACAAACCCGCATATAGGAAATACTGGTGTAAATTTTGGTGGGTAGAGTTTTTTTTTTTTTTTTTTTTCTTACAGTTAGAGAATTATACTGTTTTGAATATGTTGAATTCTGATGTTGATGATTTCCCTATCAGATGATGAAGAATCAAGGCAGTGCTTCCTTGGTGGTCTAGTGATCAGAAGTTTAAGTATCAGGTATGCATCCTTTTTCTAATAATGCTGTAGGGACATTAATGTCGGAAGCTTTACTGATTGAGCTGTTCTCAGTTCTTTCGATAAACTGTTTCTGTTTGTTGTTTTGCAGTACTTCGAATCATAGATGTGCAGAAACTCTTGGTGATTATTTGGCAGAAAGGAATATCATGGGAATTTGTAAGTTAAACCATGGAGTTTTTTCTTTAAGGCGCTGATATTTTGCAGAATCATTGTAATTTGGTGTGCTATGCTGCATGTTTATAACTTCTAATGTTGGCCTTTGGTGCTGACTGATTATGTAACAGATGATGTTGACACACGGGCTATCACCCGCAGATTAAGGCAAGATGGAAGTCTTATTGGTGTTTTGAGCACAGAAGAGACAAAAACTGATGAGGAACTATTGGAAATGTCTCGGTCATGGGACATTGTTGGTAAGGATTTCATTGAGTTAGTTAAAGAATGCAATGGGTTAAAAGCTCATGATTTTTTGTTTTAAATTTTCAGGGGTTGATTTAATAAGTGGTGTCTCATGCAAGACCCCTCATGAGTGGGTTGATAAAACCAGTTCAGAGTGGGAATTTAAGAACAGTAAAGATGGAGAGGCTTTTCGTGTAAGTCCGCAATAAGCTTTAGTTCTTTAGTAGTCTTGTTCAGTATCTTTTCTATTTTTTGTACTAAACTAAAAGAGAGGAAAATGATAGGAGAATGAGAAGAGAAATGACAGATGTGAATAGATGTAGGAATAAAGATATGTGATAGTTTTTGAAGTAAAAACCAAAAAACACAGTTTTCAGTTTTAATTCTACCTACTATTCTTACTCTCTTTCTCCACCTCTCTCATCTTGTTCTCTCCTTTCTCACATCACTCTTCATTTTACATCTTTATATAAAAACCAAAGAACATGTTACCAATTGCTCTGAGGTTGGCAGTGCAGCCTTAACTGACTTTGTTCTATGGTTATTAATTGAAGGTCGTTGCATATGATTTTGGAATCAAGCACAATATACTTAGGCGCTTGGCTTCCCATGGTTGCAAAATTACTGTTGTTCCTTCAACATGGCCAGCATCAGAGACTCTTAAGATGAAACCTGATGGGGTCCTTTTCAGTAATGGCCCGGGAGACCCTTCTGCTGTTCCTTATGCTGTTGAAACAGTCAAGGAGATTCTCGGAAAGGTACCTGTTTTTGGAATTTGCATGGGCCATCAGTTGCTTGGCCTGGCATTAGGTGGTACGACTTTTAAAATGAAGTTCGGTCACCACGGAGGAAATCATCCAGTCCGTAATCTTCGTACTGGACATGTTGAGATAAGCGCTCAGGTGTGTAAAGCTTATTAATTTCTTCTGTAGAATGTGGTAATTTTTGAAATTTCATTATATAGTACGCATTTGAAAGAACTGAACTGGCCTCCTGAAGTAAACATGTCAGCAGGCTATTAGCTAAGTTAAGACTTTTCAACCTTTCATTTTGTGGCAGAATCACAATTATGCGGTTGACCCCACATCACTTCCAGATGGTGTAGAAGTAACTCACGTCAATCTCAACGATGGAAGCTGTGCTGGCCTTGCCTATCCTGCACGAAACATCATGTCTATTCAGTACCACCCTGAAGCATCCCCAGGACCTCATGATTCAGATTATGGTAAGTATAATTATGTTTATCCAGACTGATAAACAACTATTAGTTTTACCACAATCAACGATGATGGGTGCTTGCACCAATTGCATCAGAACACTCCTAGTGATGCATTCATCATAGTAAATCTAGGAATTTGATTACCAACTAGAAGGTGATGGTAGAGCTCATAGCATGTGGATTTGTTCCCCAGTTGTTTCTTACTAACTATTTTCTCATCTCACAAACTCGATACCGTTTCTTTGATACATGCTGCACTAGTATCCACATTATGGAAAGGATTGAGTTATGGTATTTTTATTGCAGCTTTTAGAGAATTCATAGAGCTGATGAAGAGAGTGAAAGTAAATGCATGAATGATATCTGCACTGAGCAATTAATTGATGAATGCTAAGTCTAAAACCGCGAGGTTTCGAAGAGTAATACACAGATCCAGCCTCTGCTCGTGTCTATGACTGGGATTTACACTTGTGGTTGCAGAAAACTAGTTAGGAGTGTTGTTTCCTTTTCTCTACAGTCCATGTTTGTAGTGAATGTGTTATAGTTGAGATGATTACTTGCCATATTAAAATTTGTGGTCGACTTTTTTATTAAGTTTGCTCAGCCACCCCGTGTAGCTTGCAACAGAGAACTCATGTCAGGGAGCCATATAGTTGTGCTCTGATTTTGTTTCTTGATTTCAGTGAGCGTTTAGTAGCTTTGCCAAAAAAAAAATAGTATAGTTCTCTTGAAATTATGTTGTCAAGATTGTGACCATGTTATATCATTACAAATGCATGTCGGGAAGTTTTGGATCAGTGAAAAACCAAGGTAATTGCATTTCATATTTTGCCCTTTAGTTTGAAGATGTCACTGAATTTCATTCAATAGATAGGAAATTAACCCTTTACTATCCGGGCTACACTAAAAAGAAAACAAAGCAATCAGATATAAATCCATATCTCTACTTCTTTCAATGGTAAAAAAACATTTGAACAATATTTATATGAACACCAAAGTTACATACTTCTCTTTGAGTAGGTAACCCTTAGAACCCCTCTTGATAAATAAACTGAAAAGAGAGAGGAAAAAAATTCAATTTGCTTGACCTGCAGGCTTGTACCTGCAAAGAACCTTACACCTTAAAACCCTATCCTGAACATAAAACCCTGGCATTACCATAATCTTAACCCTGCTTGAAACATGTGATCTCTGCCTATCCATAAGCATGTCTTCCATGTAATGCGGATCATAGCTCATATTCTCTTCCACCCTCAATATCCCCAACGGTGGATTGAACGAAAACGCAAGCAAATGAAGCAACCAAATGCATTTGGTAGCTACAAAGAATGCTTGAAGAACCTGCTCGGGCCATGGCCTAGTCCAGTTCAGAGTCGTAATGATGCAACTCATCTTCTGATCACAAAACTTACTGAATTCCTCGCAGTAATACTTTGTTCCCTTCCTCAGTACTTCATTCCAGCTCAAGTTTCTTAGTGCCACGAACGAAGAAAACTGCGCTTGGCGAGCTTGTTGAGGGTCTAGAAGCTTTGGTGAGCCATGCTTCTGAAACACACAGTTCTCAAAGTCTTGGTAGAGTGACTGGTTTATGATAGCTTCCAAATGGTATGACACAGCTTTCAAATACTTGGAATTCAATGACAATTTGAATGGTTGGAGCAGCATGTTCAAATTGTCCACCAAAGTGCTATCTGTTAATTCAATTTGGGCTACAAGGATTTTGCAGAATTGTTTTACCGAAAGTCTTGCTTCGGATACTATCTGCAAGAAACCTTCCACCATTACTTCCTCGCTGACTGGCATTAAATTTTCTGCATTCCCATCACTTGATTTTCCTGATCTCTTTGGGAAATTCCCAATCTTTTCTGTCATTTGGAAATTCTTATTAGCATGTGTTGCTTGTCTCAAAGCCTTCTTCAGCTCTTCACAGTAAGTTTCCAAGTACTCCAGCTTCTGCTTCAGCTCCCCCAGTGAAGATCTCATCTCAGAAACCTCCTTTAACGCCGAGTCTCTATTCTCATTTGCTACTATGAGCTCTTTCTTCAATACTTCAACTGACATGATCCCAAAATCCTTGAAAACTTGAGAAACTTCCTCGGATTCTGTCCGGTTTGGAGAGCTTTCATTCTTGTGCTTCTTCTTTAACCGAGGAAACAACCATGAAATCACTCCCCTACTTTTTGGTTGTGACTGTGTAGTAGATGCATGAGAATCTGTCAATGGCACAACAATGTTAGAGTTCCTGCTGTTCCTGCTGGTTGTGTTTTCGGGTTCACTGGTTATAGTTGCAGGCTTGCATCTATTACAAGATGAGACCGAGTTGAAATCCCCCAAACCGTTCCTCCTACTTGACCTGAAGTACTCAGTACCTGGTGATGTTTGAAGCACAGTGATGTTGTTTGTACATGAGCCAGTGACAGATTTGTTATCCTCAGCTGGGCAAATGTGGGATTCAAAGTTGGATACATCAGAAGGGAACCCTTTTCTTGAAGATGAGTTTTCCTTGTAATTTGACACAACTGATTCATCCCCATTTCCTTCTAGCCCATACTCGTCCCAACTTTCGGATAGCGTTCTGTTCTTCATTGGAATTTGAAGAAACCCGGATGATGGTTCCTCTTCATAACTCTGTAAAATGGCTCCAAATTTAGTGAACTTTGACATTAATACAGAAACCATACCTTAAATTCCTTATGTATTTGATTAAATCCAGTTCAAGATTCCAACTTTATAAGGACAGTAAAGCATTAGCCATTACATAGTGAAAACTTATAGCATGAAGAAAAAGAAAAAAAAAACTGGAATTGAAATGTGTCTTGAGAGTAATTGGTCTGATAAATCTTCATAACTCTGTAAAATGTCTACAAAACTTGGTGAAATTTTCCAGTTTTTCATGAACATGAATTGCAATTTTTGTGTATACAACCAAATGATAAATTCATCCAAAAAATTATTGGTGTATCTGAACACAAGGGCAGAAGAAATGAATTTGTATGACATTATGAAAAGTCCTGAAGATGGTAACCAACTAACCATAGAAAGATTATAGTAATTAAAAAAAATGAAGATAATAATTGTCATTAGTCATTAGTTCATTACACTAGAATTAGTCCTATAAATATTGAACCTTCACTTGTTCTATAAATACAATTGGGAACTGAAACCACATGATAAAGTGAAAAGACACTTCGGAGTAACAATGAATTCACTGTCCCCCAACAACAAAGAACAGAGAGAAAAAGTTCCAAACTTTTTGAGTCAAAACTCAAAAAGGAAGACAAGGGTAAAATATTTACTCACAGGAGTGAAAACAGGGTAGTCTTGAGCAGAGAACTGAGAGGCATGGCGTGAATTAGCTGGAGAAGCAGAAGAAGGGAACCTGAGATTTGCAGGGCTGCTTCCTTGAACCAAAGCAGCATGAAGAGCTCTAAGCTCCACAGCTTTGGCAATGGCTGCTTGAATTTCCACTCTGTTAATCTCATTGTTTTTGTTGTTATTGTTTTGGTCTGGAAAAATTCTAGTGTCAGTGGCCATGAAATGAAACAAAGAGTAGAACAAAGAAGAAGTGGGTGGAAATTCTTTTTCACTCAGAGAAGAGAACAAAGAGGATGATAAACAAGTGGGTATCCAATGCTTGGATTTGATTTGTAGAGAGAGAAAGATGGAGAGAGAGGGAGGGAGCCCAAGAAAGTTTGAAGCCAATGAGTTTTTTTGGCTTTGTTCTTAATGGAATTTTTGATAAGAATGGGAGAGCATGTGAAGCAGCGAAAGAGGGAGAGTATTTCTTACTCAATACAGGCATGGTTCAGAAGTGACCAGATTACCAAAATGCCCTTGGTTTCCTATAATAACCATGTAGCCAACATGAGTTGGTGGTGGTGGTGGGCTACTGTGAACATGATTGCTTTGTGGTGCTACTATTATAAGATGTACTGTTGCTAATGGTTTCAATTTCAAGTGATGGAAATGCTTACTTTTCATGTTTTGATGGCAATTGATAAGCCATGGCTCTTTAAAGTTCAATGGCATATTTGATTGCATATGCTCTCTTTTTCTTTGTGTTCATGTTGACATTATGATGAATATAATACTTACATGATGATATGTATACCACTCAGATCTTGAAAAAGACTAGGATTTTTGCAGAGTTCCTCAAAAACTGGGTTCAGACTTTAGATTGATTAATTTTTTTCTGCAGAAAAGCACAAGATGCTTTGTATAGATGCCTATGAGAATATAACATAAACATGTACTTAGACATAAAACAAGCTTTAGCAATGATAAAGTACTCTCTACCCCTAGGTCAAGTCTTAAGATCATTTGGCATTGTCATTTAGATAATCATAAAAACAAAAGTTTTTCGACTTACTTCCTCCTCGAGTTTATTATTGAAAATTAGACACTAAACAAGCATATATTAAGAGAATGACTATTTGTGCATACCCGAGATCAACAACCGCCACAGCATCAACAATAAAGTTGACTTCTCTTCGAATATGATCGAACGAGGTTTTCTCAAACAAATTGACGGATAATATGAGATGAGGGTAGTTTAGTCAATGAAATAGTGTGAGCTGTCCAAGTGCCGAAAGGGGGTAGTGGACCTTGGGACAGAAATATCCAAAACCTTCCAAACACTCATTGTCTTGCTTTTCTGTAATCAAGTGAATCTTGCAAAGCATGGTGCTACAGTGGGGACCAAATGGGGCTGGAGCAAGTCCATTTTATTACAAGAATTAGATTAGTTACAGAAAGGCTTAATCTAATGAAAAAGTTATTCCAGGTAGGATTTAGGAAATCTGTAGCATTGTCTTCATCAATAAGAAAATGTGTAGCATTGAGTTAGAGCCGGAAAGGAAATTCTGAGGAGGGAGAGGGGAGGTTTTATTTTTTTTTTTTTTTTTTTTTTTTTTTTTTTTTTTGTTTGGGGAGGAACTTCTCTTGAGTTAGTTGGTTTTTTATAACTACTCTGCTTTAAATAATAATAATCTCAAGGAAAATTTACTTTCTGAGGCAACCAAACCACCCACTCAAAAGCAGTGCTGATTCAGTGATTTGTCAACCTCCACATGCAAAAAGTGTGTTTCTTTTGTTAATCAATTGAATTATGGTTTACTAATTTTTATTTAAAAATAATAAATTGAAATGACTCTATAATCGTCACCACTTAATCTAGTGGCATAAGTTTTCACGTTGTAGGTGACAAATTCTGAATTTGATTCACGGACGATTTATAAAAGAAAATAAAAAGAATATTATGAGACCATAAACATTGAACAAATTTGTAAACCTTGAGCAGCACGAACTAGGTAGATTACTATAATTTATTTATAATATTAGAAAATGATATGGTAACGTGATGTATGGGCAAATAATTTTCCTTGTAGACGAAGCAAATGCCCAATAAAAATAATCAGTCTTCTCTAACGACCTAAAGAAACTCATATACTAGAGTTTCCATTGCTTGTTTCTAATTTAGGGCATGCAGAGAATCATGTTGCCCCAACCTAAGTTTTATGGGAACGTATTCCCTGCACGGAACGTGCATAAGCACGTAGAACAAAAAAAGGGCAAAACAGTAATTTCTCAAATTAATCTTCTCATCTGGATGACTGACATTTTTTATACCTTTATATGAACGGTTGAGATGGACCGTGCATACAATTAATTTTCCAAGTTTCATATCAGGAGTGTGTTGATGAAAATAATCGATCAATTGTGAAGAAAAGTTATTCGATGAATTATTTCAAGTATTTTAAGAGTCTAGGACAATTATAATAGAAAATTTATTCAACACCCATATATACTTGCTATAGAAGAATGCATGTTGATGATCTTTACGTGTGATTATATATTAAAGGGAGTTAATTAGCTTAATTTGGTGTCTCTTTCATTGTACCAGAAGGAATATAACAGGAGAAGAAGAGCCAAAGATACAACCAAGGTACTAGCTCCCAAGCAACAACACGTACATGCAAAAATTGCAGGCAACCATTGTTTTCTTCTTCCTAGTGAAATGCATGCCCACCACAATCAAAACAAGACCAGTTTATGAGCTCTATCACTTTGTGAAATGTGCAGCTAGGCCATGGTTGGTAGCTAGGTACAACTATACTCTGCCTCTGCCATTTTCAAGTATATATATATGCTTTACAAAGTTGAAATTAAGCAAACACAAAGATAGATTTGTATATAATATATATATATATATATATATATAAGCTGAGGGTGAGGGGAACTATTATTCTTGCTGAGTGCCGAGTGCCGACCCTCCTCGTATGATGCTTGGCTTTTGTCCTCACTCTGTTGTTCGATCCTAGTAAAAGTGGATTCGGGTTTAACCCATTTGATCACCCTTTTCCTCGATCATCACCAATACTTTAATTAAACACGTACATTTTTATATGCAATGTTGTTGTTGTTGGCTAGCTAGCTAGTTGTGGCACCTTTGTTCTTTGTGGGGATCAACGTTGTGTGACTTGTGTCTGGTCTACTTCTTCTAAATCAACATTGAGCTTCTTCTTTGTCTATATATCTGTCTTCATGTTTGAGTTTAGTTTTGTTGTCTTACATTATTATTTGATCATTTTGCTAGGTAGCTAGCTCTTTGTTTCCTTTCCTTTTTCATTTTATTCCTTCAGTAGAATATACACAAATTTTCAAACCAAGTTGGCCTCACTTAATTAGCAGATGACAACCTCAGTTTTCCCATATCATATTCTGTCGTAATTGTTAAACATATTTATCCTTACAAACCCTATTTACAAGATTGTTAAACATACTTATCCTTACAAACCCTATTTACAAGACAACGTACGGTCTCTATTCTTATATACTCTACATAGTCTAAATAGTGATGGCTACAATAATTTTTTTGAAGTTCATACACCATCTTACTTTGGTTGTCATGTTGCTAGTAATGTAGTTCTTTTGAAGCAACTTGTCGTTTGATTTAGTTCTTTTGCATGGTCTCACTTGCTCAACATGTTTTAGTTATGCCTAAGCCTCTTTCATATGCTTTGACATCGATCTTGATCGATCATGCTTCTGTAGATCGAAAATAGAAAAATGAATATGGTTTACTCTTCGAGCCCAAAAGTATAATCAAGAATGGATCGGCATTTTGGTTTAAATGGGGCAGTGCATGTAGCCCAAAATTAATTATTTATAGTATTAAAAGCCCGTAAAGGGTTTTGAATTTTTTCTTTATATACTTGTGAGGAAAGTTAGCATTTAAATGCAATCCTTATTGTTATAGTCAATTACAATTTTGTAAGACACTCTATGGTCATTTGGTATTATTGTTATGTCTTGGAGATTTCCAAAGAGATTATTTGCTTGATGACCAATTAAGCCTGTATATAAGGGGGCTTCAAGCAACAATAACGACACCTTCAATCAACTGCACAAACTAAACAACTACTCGCACAGAGTATTTTCTCAACCCTAGCCTCTGATTCTCGTCCTATTCCTTGTATGTATACTGGAAGGAAAAAGAAAACAAATTCACCATCATCACCAGCATTGATCACATCTGCCTCTGATCCTCATCCTATTCACCTAAGCAAAAGATCGAAATTATGAATGATGTCACTCATGTCAGTATTGATGATCTTCCTGACTCTCTATTGGTCGAAATCCTCCGTCGACTTCCTAGTAAGGAATTCGTTTTTCAGTGCACCTCTGTCTCCAAGCGTTGGTGCACTCTTATTTCTGAACCATATTTTATTGGCCGCTTTCTGTGTCTCCAAAAATATCAAACCCCTATAACACCATCTCTGATAGATCGCAGAGGGCTGGAATTCCCTTGTGCTAGGGTGTTTTCTCCAACCGCGGTGGCGCCACCAAGAACCGTGGTGGCGCCATCAAGATCAAACCTGCTAGCTCCGGTGTTCAAACGACTCATGAATGCCTGTGGTTTGAAAGAGCAGCCATTTGTGATAGGGACTTCCAATGATTTAGTACTGTGCTGCCGAACTCGGTATTTCCAACGTGATTACTATATCTGCAATCCCTACACAAGGCAATGGGTTACTCTTCCTTCGACACCTCGGTGCCTTGATAGTGTACCAGTTGGATTTATCTGCCAACCCTACTTTGAGGAAGATAATACTAGTGGTACGCTTAATATTAACAAGGACTATATGTGCAAGGTTATGAGAATCCTTCCTCAGAAATTATCAGATCCTGATCCCAACAAGGAATCATTCACTTTCTGTGTTGAGATGTTCTCTTTTGAGACGGGTGAATGGACAGAGTCAATTGTATCATCTTCACGAGGAATTATTCTCGATTTTATCTTTGGAGAAACCAGCTTTGCATACAATGGAGTGCTGTATTGGCAGTACGATGAAGGTCCCCGGATTATTGGGTTGGATCCTCTCCTGATCAACAACTACAATGCTGAATTTTGTTTCATTGATGTCATAGATGATGAGCGTCTATCCCCGCAGCGTATGTACACTGGTACTTTAAGTTTAACATGCTTAGGTGTGCATAGAGGGTGTCTACATTTGTATCTTGATGACTACATGGAAGATGATCTAGTTGTTTGGGAGTTGAAAGGGGATGAATCAGCATCAGCTGCTGGCAAATTGTGTGTGAAACAGAAGCGTTTTTTTAAATTGGACCTAGGTTTTACTAATCCACATGGTGAATATATTCACGATATGCTAGCTTTTGATCCCAATGACGATGGTATCATTTATGTACATAATAGAATACTGGATATTAAGGATGAGTCTTTTCGTGGATTCTGTGTCATGTACAACATTCGTACAAGTACGTGGACAAAGATATTTTTTGAGGACGACCCAAATGATGAGGATAAGTATCTAGCAGACGATCCTCGTCTCTTCCAGTTGGTGTTCCCATGGTGGCCGACACCAGTTCCTAGACTACCACTGCATCAATAACATGCCCATGGTTGAGCTAGTAACTTTGTTATTTTGGAATTATATATCCATACCTTGACAGTGTAATTAATTATTCCTATTTTTCTAGTTCATTTGTCTGTCATCTTTGTGCACTGAAGGCAATAATGTATTCATATTACAACATACTAGTGTGATTCTTATTAATTTGGTTGTAGTTATGTGCCAGTACTTGTGAACTTGTCATGTTTTACGTACATCAGTTTGTAAAACCAACGTACATCCAAAAATTCTTTATTCAATAATCAATATAGACCTGTATTCTAACTTCAGCATGTGGGCTTAACCCCAGAAGTGTTGCTAATCTTTACTAGGAAAGATATGGAACTCAGGTTCCCTGATGAGTGCTCAATCTGAAGGTTGTTGTGTTTTGTTAATATCCCGTGCATGAATACAAATTCACATGGAATTTTGTAGTATTGCCTGACCATATGCATTCATTAAGCTGATCTTCGTTTTATGCTTTTACTCATGCCTATGACTTATGAGGGCCTCCGGCGAGCGCTCTAGTGTTTCAAAATGTGTGCGGCAGTATTAGCCCTGATCCGTTTAACTTGTTTTGCAAGGCGAAATGCAGAATTGTGAACAAGAAGAATGATCGATACTCAATCTCAAAAACTTGGTTTCTCACCCAAAATTGTAAGACTATAGCACACAGTTTTTTGACTAAAATCGCATGTTCTTATTTTCTTACTAAAATCGGACCACCCCAAATCATGATTTTTAAGAACTTCTCAAACTAACGAAACGTAAAAATCTCTATTCGATTTTTTTTTTTTACAATTTTCCAAAGTTGGAAAACTAGAAAATTCGTAAAAATAAAATAAAATATTTGCTCTAGTTTTTCGAGTTCTGTCAATTAGAACATTTTCTAAATATTCTGCTCTACGATTGGTGAGATTATGACACGGAAAAAATTCAAAAGAAAACTGTAGTTCATACGGAGGCATGCCCACGTGTCTCTTAGTACGTCCGAATGTACCAAACTATGTCAAGACTCATTTTTCTTCAAATTTTTCCGTGCTCTAATCTAACCATTGGTAAAACATGATTTTTAGAAACTTTCCAAGTGAAAAAACTAAAAAATATCGATATGTTAATTTTTTTAGGATTTACCCAATTTTTTGAATTTGAAAAAAAAATTTCATACAATTTTTTTTGGTCATAGATTACGTACAAAAAATCACAAATGTTTTATCTTTATATTGAATAACCCATCCCTTGCCCTCGCCCATTCTCGAGGCCAAGCCAATGCAAATGCATGTGCCCATTCCAATCCACTTGTTCCATTGTTCATCAGTTTAGGGTTAAGGGCACATACTTTGTGTCCTAATCTATGACATTTCTATGCTTGATGTACCCATAACCATGTCCATGTTGTGCCCATAACTAGATCACTGCTGCTAGTCAAATCCATCTCTATGCCCGTGCCCCCAACCATGTCCATAGTTAATTGGAATAAGTTGGTAGACAAAAGAATTGAGAAAGATAACAATTGAATTAATAAAGAGAAAATGAAAGAGCAAGTGAGGGGGAGGGGCGAGTGTTGGAGAAGAAATACAGAGCATAAAAAAAATTGTAATTGTAATATGAACTCGAGACCATCATGCCAAGTTGATAATATTTTTGGTGAAAGTGCAAGTATGTTTTCTACGAAGATACATGGTATTATATATATATATATGTTAAATATGGTGCATTTTTTAGAAATATTATTGAAATCCTTTAATTAGTCATCGATTGAATTATGAATCCTAGCCTACTCTTTGGTGAGACTAGATTAACATCTTGATCTTTCGCGTAAAGGAAACTTTTTCCATAATATGTTGAAGAATTTCTTCATTTTCTTGGAGACTAATACAATTGAGGTATCAAAATAATAATTTTGAAACTTAAAGTATCAAAGTGTCGCCCTTAAATTGAGATATTGTTTATGTCTTTATAACTATGAATTCCCCATGATTAAGCCAAATAAAATATATCTAATAAATCAGAGCCACACAAATGATCGAATGTCTATGAATGCCCCATAATTAATAACTTCATTTAAATGCATAAAAAATACTCTCATAGACCACGCGACCTTTTTTATTTTTGGCTAATCGCGGCCTTTTTCTTTCAAACCTAATTTCACATCCGAGCCCTCATCTTAATTTCCTCTCTTCTCCTTCATACGATTACCGAGAGAAGCCGAGGTGAAGAAGCGAATCGAAGATGTCGTCGTCGTCGTCGATGCTACCGGCGTTGAGGACTTTCGGAACGAGCCGCCTAGCTGCAACAACCGCTTGTTGTTCCAGGATTGAAAACTCGCATGTAATTTTCTCCCTCTGCGATCTTCGATCTGTATTTTTCTTTTTACTCTTCGTTCATGAGAGAGATTGAAATTGTATAGAAGGAATGTGGATTTTAGGTCTATGGTTTGCAATTATTGAAACGCTAGGATTTACGACTTTGCCTGTGAATCAGTGTCACTTTGTGTATGTAAGAATTGTGGATTTTTGGTTTATAGGTTTGCAATTATGAAAACCCTAGGTTTATGATTTTGTCATTTTGCCTATGAATCTGTTGTCACGTGTGTCAGTGCGCTACATTTCAGATTGAGATTGGAATTTAGGGTTACCAACGTTTCTTGTGCATTTTATGACAGATTGAAAGAGGTATTTATGACTTTGCCTGGGAATCATTTGTTAAAGTGATCGGAAATCCTATTTTGCCATACTTGTAATACATGTTATTTATGTTATTTATGGACTTTGTAGTGCATGTGTGTTTATGTATTTCTGAACAATATTTAATTTCAGTGACCTATTTATCATGTATGTCAATTTGGATCATCGTAATGTCTCTCATATGTTAATTTGGATCTAAAGTTTCAAGGTATGTAGGTTTTTGTAGCAGGTTGAAATTGAATTGAGGAGCAAGGGAAGATGACCAGGTAGAAGAATGGCAAAAATAAGAATCAGGAAAGGGCACATGTTCAGGAGTCCGAAGACCAATGTTTCCACTCTATTTTATGATAGATTGAAGAGGTGCTTCCTTTTTTTTTCCTTTTTTTGGTTTTGCTTTTTTTTTCCTCAGGACCAATGCCGCTAACTCATTTCTTTATTTTACCTGTCAGACATCAGCTTCATCAGGACTCTCAAACATGTGGGACTGCAGCGTGCTGATAGGATTCTCATTACAAAGGTGATTGTTCTATGACCTATTCTTTTCTTGAAAATAGCCTATCTAAAATGTCCATTTATGTTCTCTCTGAGTTCATTCATCCTAGTGCTCATTGGAAGGGGGAACTCCCTCGTAGTTCCCGTGTGTACAGCTGGTTTTGGACTTGAAACCGCAAAATTGCAAGAGGAGCACACAGAATGCTGAGGATAATGCAAAGTTTTGAGTGAGTCTACTTGTTTTGGATTCAAGTTTTTCTTGTTTGTACATCGTCAATGTATTATATCACACGCACATATTTTAGTCAACAAGGGTTCAAATGGAAAACTTTGTGTGTGCATCAACTGCTCCCATACATTAAACTGCTCTTCCATTCGAAGAAATAAGAATTAATTACATAATTTCTTTGTTTTTTTTTTAAGAGAAACAAATTTTGATAAACAAAGGAAAGAAATCAGTATTGATTACATATCATTCAGAAAACATATATATACATAATTGAATAGAATTTGAAGAAAGAAACAAAATTGTAGTTCACTCATAATGTTTGTCACCTCTGAATTTTCTGTCATCATTTCATTTGGAGTTGATGGTTGTAGAGACTTGTTTCACTTAGTATATGCTTCAATATATTTCAAGGTTGGTGATCTAGCTGGGGACTCGAAGTTGATGGACAAACAAGAAACATTGCTGGATCATTACGTTCGAAACAACTGCAAAAGGAGTTCAAAAGCCATTCAACAAACTTCATGACAGTGAAGCGATCAGTTGACAGGTTCTCGAAAATGTAAGTTTCAGCGTATTCTTGCCGCTGGGTACTTATGCATACATAATTCTCAACAGTTCTTTCTATATATCTCTGTGCTGAAATTGTTGCAACATCATTGAGTGCTCCATGCTCTCATTGCGGTAGTTATTCTATGTTTCTTTGAGTTTCGACTCAAAGACCTGATTGATTTCCTCCAAGTGTACCCTCCGCTGTTAAGCCCCTTTGAAAGGAAAGGAAAAACCATACTTTAATATTACCTTAAGCTTTGATTTGGGAAAAAGGATAAATGCAATGTCAAATACTATGACCCTTAATTGTAAACAAAATATTATGACCCTTACTGGGAAGGGCCACATACTTTGGAGTACACATGACACATGTGGAGGTCCCTAGTCCCTACTTTCACCCTTAATAAGGGTAATATTGTAGTCTCTCCATTCTTCCACACACACACACACACACACACACACTCTCTCTCTCTCTCTCTGTCTCGTTTCTTTCATCTTTTATCTTCTTTGTTTTTGCAATTTGAAGACTGGGTTAATTCTATGAGGTTTGGATTAATTTTTGGCTCATGACAGATTACCAAAGAAATTTTGTTTTTCAAATCAACGAGCTGAGCATGACTCTTAACCATCTCATTCTGGCCATCTGAGCATAACTCAATTTTTGTCTCACCATCTCACTCTACTTTGTGTTGTTTTGGAAGGTATTATTGTACTTTTCTGCTTAGGATTTGATTTCTTATCGATAGTTGTTGTTTGTTTGTTGATCACGTTTTTTTTAATTTATGTTTGCAGTATATTTTTGGTAAATTGGAGTTAATTTTGGTTATATTTTAGTTTTGAATTGTGATTCTGTTTAGGAATTTAATGGGTAGCAGGCTCGGACAAAATTTGCAGATTGCAGAGGTTTTTGTTTTGGGTACATTTTCAGGTATATCGATTTGTTTCTTCTATTTTGTTTTGCTGGTTTTGTGAATTTGTATGCTGTACACAACCACATTAAGAAGGCTTACATATATGAGTTGTACTAAACACTCGAAGAATCACATGTATAAGTTTGCCTAAGGACACATTAGAAACATATAGAGCAAGTCTGCATCATTTATTAGTGGATTCACTGAACTCTTTAGTCCAAACAATATTTTGATGTAAGCTGATAGAATCTAAGTCTATTTTTGACGATGTTGTTCCCTGTTATTTGTACATGAAAGGTTATCTGGCCTCAACCAGTATATTATTGCTGCATTTGTTGCTTGCTTTTCGATCAGATGGTGAGGGGATTTGGTACAATAAAACTGCAGCCAAACAAAACATTTTATTATGCGTTTTGTTTGTAGAGAAAATGCAGGCAAAACCTCAGGAAATTATTATATGTTTAGCTTATTATGCATATATGATGATGAAGGACTCACAAGTTATGAACTAACCTGAGAACTTGGTTTACTTTTCAGATTCGTTGGTTATTGCCTGTAGCTGTTACTGAGATATCTTCTACCTGAACATGCATGGCATTTAGTCATCTAAGTGGGCTAAAAAGAGGTCAGGTCAAGCATTTTACATATGAGCTTTTACATCTAAGTGGGTTTAATGTTGCAGTCTCTAATCTAATTTGGCTATTCAGTTCTCTTTACTTCTCCTTTAGTGTGTCATAATGCATGTTTCTTGATAGCTTACTCAGGATTCCTGGGATTAATGAAAAGTTTAAGATAAAGTAAAAGTTGAAAGGTTGATACAATAATATTAGTGATTTACTTTACATGTTTGGCTGCTTGTTACCAAAATTTTAAGAAAAAGTATCTATACGTCTAAGATATGATAAATACTTGTAAGTTACCAAAACTCTCTCAATTTGATGCAGGCTTATTGTAGGTTGTATTGATTTCATAGTGGCATTCACATAAGAACTCTTCATATATTGGCATTTCTCCTTTGCTCCCACTTTATGAGTTTGCCTTGGCGCATTTCAAAGGTACCTTTACATTGAGTCATCAGTTTATCATATATGTGTATGCAATGTAGTATTTGCTCAGTTTAGCCTTGCTGAAAATGTGGTTACACCTGAATAAGAGTCTAATATGTTATCACCGGTCTCATACATAAGTGAAATAAATGTCAATTTCTTCATCTGGCTTCCTAAATGTGCAACTTTATCAGGTCAATTTTAACATAATATGGTATGTTATAGTGCCTAACTTTCTCTGCATTAACTATAAAATCTATAGACCTGAATTCATTATATGTGTAACTTGATAATGCCAAGATATTTCCTAGTTGATTATTGCCTATATATGATTGCAGGCGATTCAAATGTACAATGACTGCATATTCAGACTATAATTGCAAGAGTGGGAGAACTAGCTTTATATGAAGCTGGCAATAGATTGGCACACGAATGCAGGTCAAACAAAACTAAATAAGAAAAATATATGGTGAAACTTATATAGCACTTTGGTTCAGTTTTAACTTGTAAATATTCTTCTCAAAAAAAAAAAAACTTGTAAATCAATATCTCCCCTTCCGATTACAGCTCTTTGTTGTTTGTTTTTCTTTACCCTCTTAAATTTATGTGTATCCAATTTTGTTCAAATTATGTGGCTAATTGTGAACCATGTTTGTTTTGTTTTTAGGATCCAACACAAGGAGGGATTGACACATCTTGAAACATATCTTATTTACTATTTGTTAATTATTATGGTCCTGGATTGTATAACTATTGTATTATATTTTTTGCACCGTCTTTTTTTTGTTAGACGATAAATCATCATACTGAATTCAAAAATAAACTAGTAAATAGAACCGAGTAAATATGGTTTTAAAAACAAAAGTAAGGACCTATTCAATCAAAACAACAATAATATATTATTTGGGCCCAAAATTTCTATCAAAACCAAAATTTAATGCTTGGGCCGATTTTTAAGGGGCATCATGGCCAAGTTGTTTTTACAATATTAAACCGGGCCGTATTTTAATGGGTTTCAGGCTCAAGTCTTCATTTATGAGCCGTGATTTTGTCAATGGGCCCAAGTTGTTAATATGCATTTTTCTGTCAATGGGCCTAAGTCATCATTCAATGAGCCAAGATTTCTGTAATGGGCCGAGATTTATGTTAATTGGCGCAAGTCTCCCAAGTCTTTACGTTAATGGGCCGAGATTTATGTCAATTGGCGCAAGTCTAATGGGCCGACTTTTCTGTCATTGGGCCCAAGTAATCCGTTAATGGGTCGAATATTCAGTCAAATTGTTCTGTTAATGGGCCGAATATTCTATCGATGGCCCAATTCATAAGTTAATAGGTCGAATTTTCTGTCAATAGGCCCAATTCTTCCGTTAATGGGCCGTATATTATGTGAACGGGCCCAAGTCTTCTGTTTCTGGGCCAAAAATTTTGTTGACAAGCCCAATTCATCTGTTAATGGGCCGAATATTTTGTGAGTAGGCCCAATTCATCTATTATTGGGCCCAATTTCTGCCAAATAGGACCAATTAATTCTTCAATGGGCCGAATTTTGTCATTGGGCGTAAGTCATCAGTTAATGGGCCAAATTTTCTGTCACTGGGCCCAATTCATACGTTAATGGGCCAAGTATTCTGTCAAATAGGCCCAAATCTTCCGTTAATGGGCCGACTATTCTCTCAATTAGGCCCAATTCATACATTAATGGGTCGAATATTTTGTGAGTGGGCCCAATACTTCTTCTAATGGGTTGAACTTTCGGTGAATGAGCCCAAGTCATCCATTAATGGGCCGAATTTTCTGTTAATGGGCCCAAGTATTCCGTTATTGGTTCGTATATTCTATCAAATGGGCCCAATTCGTAAATTAATGGGCCAAATTTTCTGTTAACAGGCCCAAGTCTTCCATTAGTGGGCCGAATATCTAGTCAATGGGCCCAATTAATCGGTTAATGGGCCGAATTCTATCATTTAACCCAAATAACCTGTTACTGGGCCGAATATTCTTTAAATGGGCCCAATTTATATTTTAACGGGCAAAATATTTTGTCAATGAGCCCAATCCGACCGATAATGGGCTGAATTTTCAATCTATAGGCCACATTTTTAGTGACAAATGGGCCCGTATTCAATTAATGGGCCTAAGTCATATGTTAATGGGCCGAATTTGTATCAAATTGGCCCATCTTCTGTTAATTGGTCGAATATTCTGTCCAATGGGCCAATGATCTTTTAATGTGCCAAATTTTCTGAAAATATTAAACTAGGACGACTTTGTGATTAGGCCTAAAGTATATTGCAAGTGATTGGGCCTCTAGTGATTCAATGATTGAGCCTCGAGTGAGTCACGATTTTAAATGAGATTGGGCCTGGCGTCATGATTCAAGACACCAATTACGCCAAAGTTTGGGCACTCCGTAACCGTTTTTTCTAGTGGGCCCAACGCCTTAGTCATCATTTAAAGTGGGCCTCCAGTTATAATTTTGCCATAGTTTGGGCCTTACGATTTGGGCCTTTAGTCACCAATTACCTTGTCTGTACTCCCCTCACTTGTTGGAAAATATTTGGCAACTTCGCGGACGCCGCTCGCCTCTGCCATATAAATGGAGATGTCATATAGAGAATTCCGAGTGTTTAATTAGTAATTGATCACGTTATTAAAGGAAATAGCTATATTTGTCTAAGAGTATTTAGTTAGTAATTGATCACGTATTTAGTTAGTAATTGATCACGTTATTAAGAGAAATAATTATTACAAATATATACCTCATTGGACATGAAAGCATGATCTGGATCATCAACGATCGGTGAAAGGGTGCCGTCATAGTCTAAAGAGACAACAATCCTCTTCCCTTTTGCAACTTTCATCATCTGATCAAATGAGCCTAGATATCCAATAAAAAGACTAATTAAAATAAAACAAAATAACCAAATTTACACCAAGAATTAAAACATTATAAATAGGATAGCATGGATGTATGGTATAATACAGAGCCAAGTCCAAATTAATGCGGACAAATTTCCAATACAAGAATATTAACCACTAAACTTGTGCTATATTTTGTTCTTTTCTATTATAAAGCCAGGGCAAGGAAATTGGACGTACCACCCATGAACTGTAAGCTAAATCTGATGAGGGATAGGTGTATTAACAATGGTAGAAATATCATGCAGGTTTGAGGCTATTGATGCTAAGGAAAGATCACCATTGTTCTCGTCGGTCTTTACTACTTTTGTATGATAGATTGCACCTTTTGCTTATCAGATGTTGATGATCTCTGGAATCCCATTTCCTGGTTCAGCTTAGCAAAGTTCATCATGGTCGTGGATCTATTATCACACAAATCAAAACAACAAATACCACATGTACAGTCAGTAATGAAGTATATATATATATAAATACATAGCTCACATGAATGCCTAAGGTTATAGGCAGAACATATTGACAAAGGTAGTTTTGATGATCAAGCTAAGATCTCAATAGATGTCGGCAGTAACCATTCTACATGATTTTCTCCAAAATAAAAAATCATCCTCATGTTTCGTTCAATAAGTATATGAATATAAAAAAAAGTAGGAAACAAATCAAAATTATTTGTTAATTCAGCAAGTTCATCTGATTGACTAGACAATCAGAATGGTCATTTTCACACATAAAGCGACAACGGTACTTTGGACCTAAGCTGTATTGTTAATTAATTAGCTAGACTATATATATATTTCAACCAGAAAGAAAATAACAATGATAACGATAATTAGCTATTTCACACAGAAAGTTTGACACAAGAGCTAGGTTAGCAATAACAAAACAAAAACAGGGGGGGTCAATTTGATTAGTGGCCGGATTAGTTAATTGGATTTGTAAAATCTATAAGGATTTTTGTCTCACAAGGGAGTCATCAATCAAAGCTGATTCAGAATGATATAGAATGATATAGGAGAACGGCTTTAGTGCTCCAGGTATATCAATACATCATGTTCTAGTGTGCCTTGCACATGACCTATATTTAATTTTAAAATTAGAAAATAAATGATAAGTAATTAACAAGTTAAACCAAAAATATAATACTTGATTAAAAAAATGTATATCTCATATTCAAAATAATAAAAGAAAAAAATCAACTAAAAATTTCTTTTTCGCTTTTTTATTATTATTACTTTTAATCAAATCAGTTCTAGTTTTTTTTATAATAAAGATTTCTTTTGTTGATCCCTATGAGGAAGTGATATCTAGATTAACTATTAGATCGATCGAACCCGATAAATATCATCGAATATCGATTATTCTACCATGCCAAATTTTGACGATTATAATAAAGTTTGACCACCCGATTGTTAAGCAATGATATTTATGGTTTATGGAAAAACAAGTGATCTTGAAGGCGAAAATAAGTTGGACAATTTTATTTTAATATAAAAGTTTTTTTGTGTTGATCCTTATGAGGAAGTGATATCTAGATTAATGATTAGATCAATCGAGCCTAATAAATATCGTCAGATTATTAGTTATTGCTATCACGCTAAATTATGATAAACTTTGACCACCCGATCGTTAGACGATGATATTTTATCTTCTGCGTTGATCAAGTTCTACCTTTTTTTCTCGTTTAAAGTAGTTTAGCTTAATCAGAGTTTAATTTTATAAATTGAATGTAATTAATTTATTTTTTTTAATATTTTTTTTCTCATCATTATAAATATTTTTTAAAATTTAATAATATGATTACTACTTACTATCCAAGTAACAAGTCATGAATTTTTAACTCTTAGATTACATCTATGGCTAATATATTGCCATAGAACATGGAGCATCCATACATCATGTGCATTGTAGAATTTCTGATGATATAGACAGATCACTAGAAAAGAAACCCTACATCAAACTCAATATACAATGTATATATTGTTGGCTCTTTTGGCTTTATCCCAACTACTATCTAGCCTCATTCCAATTGATCATCTACAATTTAATAATTTTTAATAAACATAAAATAGTCTATCTCGCATTTAATAAATAAGGCACTGATTACTGCAGAACTGAAATATGTGAAGCTAGTCCTCAATGGGGGCTTATTATGAGAATAACAGTGTGAATACCACGTACATACAGACGTAGTCTAAAAAATCAAATATATGTTCAAGAGGGTAGCTATCATTCTGTTGGAAAACAGGAAGATAATCAATTTTCTAGTGATTTAACCTAACCGTATTATATTTCAAGAATGAATGCTTCATGGTTTTCCACTATGACTGAAATAATACATGTATATATTGCTGTCCAAACATATATACCCGTGAAAGAACATGCATATGCATGCATATACAATAGAATATGATGGTTGGCTAAATTATTAGGATTCCTAAATTATATGTGTGCGTATAAACATGTGGCTCTCACTCTTGTGAATGAAAGAAATCTAAGCAATGAATGAATTGAGGTTATGGGGATAGCATTAAGAAAATGAATATATTAACACAGAAACAAGCTTCTTCATCACAGACTCAATCACTCGATGACTAAACAAAACACAGAGGCTTCTTTAAGCCAAAGTTCTTTGTCAAAAAGCAAGAGAGGTTGTTGGATGATTGATTGAGCACATGAAACCACAACAGACGATTAAATCAATGGGAAATAGCACACATATCCCATGGATTCACACATGTATCCTAAAAAGCCACTAATTTACCAGACTTTTTAAGACTAAAAAAAATTACTTTGACCGCTTGACTCTTCTTACCCAGAAAATTCAGTGTTGGAAATTTGGTAAACAATTAATGGGAAGGATTATACTGTAGGTTGATGAAAACTCATGAATAATGTTGTAGACAGTACATTATGGTAACAGTTTACAGAGTCATGTTAGACAACAACATCGGAAATGCTATTAAGAAGCCTTCTAAACCCAATTGCCATCTCAATATTAGATTTATAAACAAATAGACAATACATTATATTGATGCGGATGGATGCAAATCAAGTTTAGAGAGCACATCCATCCCTTATGTTGTTGTTCTATGAGAACACAGAAAAGGAAAATTAGATTCACAGCCATCTTTAGCCAAAATGCTTGCAGTTATGTCATCCATCCCTTATGTTGTTGTTCTATGAGTACTTGACCAAAAAGAGAGTTGGCAATTGGAGAAGGTGGGCCAGATAATTCATAGCTAGGATTCCCTCTACAAAAAAGGCCATTTTAACTACTTAAGTATAGTTCTTATTTTTTACCATTGTAGCTTCAACATGAATTGCAAACGTTCAAAAATGAGTAGCAGTATAGACTTACAGGCAGATAACCACCATATTGTCCACACCACACGGATGAAGATAGTTGGCATCCAAAGCATCTAGCACACCATGATGATCCTGAAGATATTCCTTTATGCCCATTAAAGCTTGCACTGATTAAAATACACAGACGAGGATGTGGAATTTTGTACTAATTAAGAACTGAATTACATGATTGAAAATATTTTGGACGTCCTTTCTAGGTCCGGCCTGACATGCATATAATATATACATATTAACATATATATGCACTGTTGACGCCCATACATAACAAGAATTACTGATATGACCAATTATAATACAAGCAGCATCAAATTAAGATTGCACTGCTCATCATATTTCAGAAAAATGTAAGCTTTACCACTACCGATTCATAGTATTCTAACCCCCAGGAAGCTCAAACACCTAAAAGATAACGCACGTTGATGATTCGCTTTTATCGAAGTAAATGAGATAGTCAAGTTGACTTCCCACTAATAATTTCATCAACATACAAATATTATCAAAACTACAACTTCTTTATACTCTAAAACAACAAGCAAAAGAAAATAAGAAATTCACTAGAAACGTCAGTAAACCCTAAATCCCAATCTCAATCTGATAAAGAGAAAAACTAACTGACTAATCCACACAATAATAAACCCAAGGGTTTCTACAATTAAAAACCTAACTAAACTCCACATTCGTACATAATTTTTCAATCACTCACAGACGACAAGTAAAAAGGACAGAAAAACATGAACGATCGCATAGGGGTTAAAAAAGAAAATTACATACGAGTGTTTCGGTGGGGGAGGAGATCTCATCGATCCGAAATTGGAACCAAGGGCTTGTTCAAATGTTCAGCAAATCGTTCACCTCCATTGGCATTGATGACGACATCTTCGCCTCGTCCGGTGACTCTGGAACAACCGGTTAGGCAGCTCGATCTGAAAGTCCCTCACCTCCGGTAGCATCGACGACGACTTCGATGTCACTCTCTGTAATCTTGTGAAGGAGAAGAGAGAAAACTAAGATGAGGGCTCAGATTTGCAATTAGGTTTTTAAGAAAGAGCCAAAGAGGTCGCGTGGTATATGAGAGTGAGAGACGAGGGGTATTTAGATCCTCTGCTAAAATTTAGTTTGCTAGGATCTGCTTGGGGTTTTACTCAGGGCTGACACGTCATCACAATAGCATCCAACGGTTCCAAATGAAAAATTTCAAAAGCCTAACATCCACATGAAGCATCAGGATAATATAATTGAACACATCCGAGTATAATGCCATGGATCTAAATCTCAAATCTGAAGAAAATTCATAATCATGCCTTCGTCAGTAATTGACTTCGGCTCCATTCCTAATTGCATAATCAGAATGTTGGCTCCAAACGAATTTTTTTTTTAACATGGCATTGATTAATTCTTTTGGAGAGAATGGGATGGAGTAGTTTTGTTGCAGAGAAAGTGAGAAAAGGGACAGACTTGTCGGTAGAAGTTGAGTTTATACAAGTTTTTCACTTGTACCCATTGGATTGTGAAATGGTGACGTAGTAGCCCTAAGAGAAAATGTCCCAAGCATATCCTAGCAAACTAAATTCCAGCAGAGGATCCAAATCTGCTCCTGTGAAACTCATGTTATAAAATTACCAAACGGGGGTATTCACAGCCCTTTGACTATTAGTGTGGCTAAGATTTTATAGATACACAATTCAAAACAAATAAATATTAAAAAAAATGTAGTCTCGTTGACATATTCAATTAATTTTTGTTTTATTTTTACTTTACTAATTAAAAATCTATTAAAATTTATTATCAAAACATTAAATCCACAAAAACTTTCTTCTCCACCATGTATCCAAATCCAATCCCTAAAATCAAACCCACCTCTCCCTCCCCGTCGCTACTTTAGTCTGGCGTCCCAAAAACGGGTTGCCCTTCACCTCCTCCTCTGTCTTCCATCAAAAGTATGGTATGATTTTTTTTTTGGGTCGTGCTATGAGCAAGGCCGGTTCTGAGACTTTTGAAGCCCAGGGTGAAAGCTATAAAGTGTGCTCCATATAATCATATGTTTACAAAATAATTAAAAACAAAAATATGACTTGTTGTACCTGAAACACATAAGTTTAATTTGGAGCACAAAAAAAGGTTTTTTGTGGCATAAAAACATCATAAGGTTAACGTGACGATGCAAGCGTTGCTAACGGTGATCAACTTTCCATGCAAGCAAGGCCAAATATCCCTTGCAAGAGAAGCTGACTACGTCCAATTTTTGCAATCTAACTACACGGTGTCACTCAAAAACGATATTCTAACACCCGTGGAGACCAACCCCAAATTTGTACTCAAAAACAAAAAATGTTGCCAAAAGGTTGGTTTTTCACCAAAACCTGGGGACTATAGCACACATTTTTTTGATTAAAATAGCATGTTCTTATTTTAAAAACTTCCCAAACTGATGGAACTCAAAAATTTCGACCTGATTTTTTTTTCCCGATTTTCCAAAGTCAAAAAATTAGAAAATTTAAAAAGAAAATATCCGCTCGAGATTTTCGAGTTCCGTAACTTGGAACAACTTCTAAATATCCTGCTCTACGATTAGTGAGATTATGACACAAAAAATTTCAAAAGAAAACTACAGTTTACATGAATGCATGCCCAAGTGCCCATTAGTATGTCTTAATGTATCAAACCATGTCAAAACTAATTTTTATTCAAATGTTGCCGTGCTTTATTATAATAAAGATTTAGTAATGACTTTCAAATTAACGGTTGAATAAATAGTATGTTTAAAAAATAATATTTTAAATACAAAGTATCAGCAAAACATAGAGTGTAAATGGGGTAAATTAGTTTCTGCTGGTGGAGCTAAATGGGCATGGAGATGCGGGAATTGAAACTTGAACTATGCCTTCAAGCATCAGCATAACGTTCTTCATAGTGGGTCTTGCTGAAGGGTCTTCTTGGAGGCACCAAATGGCAACCATCACAAATCTCTGGACTGTATCCATGTCATTCATGGCTTCCATATCATCTTCAATCAGAGCATCCAATCTACTTTCCGAATAGCAGTCATATGCTCAGTCAGTTAAAACTCCCCTTCCTCCACCACCAACTTCCATATCCACTTTTCTCCGACAACAAATGATTTCGAGAAGCAAGACACCGAAGCTATACACATCGACCTTCACAGAGACAGGTGCATTCCTGAACCAATCAGGGGCAACATACCCTTTTGTTCCTCTGATGCCTGTTTTGGTTTGGGTTTGATCGAGGACCAGCTTTGCCAATCCAAAGTCCGAAATGCGAGCATTGTAGTATTCATCGAGGAATATATTTTGGGGTTTTATATCGCAATGAATGATCCTGGTGCTGCATTCCTCATGCAAGTAAAAGAGTCCTCTAGCAACACCCAAGGCGATTTGGCTTCTTTGACTCCAACTGGGTTTGGGATCCCCAAAAAGGAAACTTGCCAAATTTCCATTGCTCAAAAACTCGTATACTAGCAACCTTTGTTGTCCCTCATCACAATATCCAATAAGTAGAATGAGATTCTTGTGATGTGTTTGGCCTATGACTTTAACTTCATATCTAAATTCTTTTTCTCTGTCTTTAGACACTCTGTCTAGCATCTTGACAGCAATAGGTTGCGCCTCGGTTTTCCCTTTGTAAACTGTTGATGCGTAAGGTGTTACCCTGTTGAATATACCAAGCGGCTGCCCGATGCTCCTTAGTTGCAGACCTGAAACAAGAGGAACACTCGTTAAGAGAATAACCGGGCGGACCGGTTATTGCTCCTCCGAAGCCTAAGTCAGCCTTAGATAGATTCTTCAGCAGCGCAACGGTAGGTGGGAGTTATTGCTTACCATTAGTGAGGGAGTAATGGCTGTATTTGTAGGGGAATAGATTAGGGTTCCCCAGTCTCTTCTCGATGTGGGACTGCTGGGCTAGGTATCTCAGTGTTGTTTGTAGTTGAGGTATGTAGTACGAACAAGTCCCCCAAGTCCCCGGTCAAGAGTCTTCTTGGTTGGGGAGTTATATTTTCTCGGCTAGCGAGTAGAAACAACACCTTGCCTAGCCCCCATTAGTCCCCCAAGTTCCCAAGTGAAGGGGACTCGAGGACCGGTCAACAATGGGAGGTTGTAAGAGAAGTTGTGTGTACCGGCCGTGTGCTATATCTGTAAGATGTAGCGGCCTGGTATTGACTAGTCCCGGTAGTCCCCCAAGTTTCGCTTTTAAGAAAGCTGGGAGGATGGGTAGACTAGGTGGCCTTTAGAACATGTATGTGGAATGTTCAGGCCTTTTGAGTTGGTATGCGCGAGTAGCTATAGCCGCACGTCTGCGGTTGCCGTCTTGCAAGTTTCTTTGGCTTGCAAGTTGGACAGTGCACGGATGCACAGGCTCCGGGAGCCGTGAAGTTCGAACTGTGAGTGTGACCGCGGCCGGGTGGCCGGATTGTCAGCGAGGCTCGCGCGGACGCGAGGCTCGAAAGGTCCACGGCCGGATGGCTACGGGGCTCGCACGGGTGCGAGGCTTGAAATGCCATGGCCGGATGGCCGGGGCTCGCACGGATGCGAGGCTTGGAGGTCCATGACCGGATGGGCATGGGGCTCGCACGGGTGCGAGGCTTGGAGGTCCATGACCGGATGGGCATGGGGCTCGCACGGGTGCGAGGCTTGGAGGGCCATGGCTGTCCCTTATGGATGCGTGACAGGTGGCCTCAATCTGCGGGGTGAGGAGATAGTGGGTTTAGTCTCCTCGAATTTTGAAAAAGGTGCATTAAATGCGAGGGAACCCAAAAGACGCAACCCTTCACATCCGAACAAACCTAGGGTGGAGTGGACACGTGTTCGCATCGGAGAGAGGGTGACCTTTGGAATGAACGGTTGCAACGAGTTCGTAGTTAAATAAAAAGGGGGGAAAGGAACGCTTTGGTCACAGTTCCAATCTTTGCCGAAATTTGGAGACGAAGAAGAGAAGAAAACCAGAGCTTCCGAGAAAGGAAGAAAAACTCAACGCCGGTGATTTACCTCAGGTTAGTTCACGTTTCTAAGCTCTCTTTCTATACATTGCTTTTGTTTGTTAGTAAGAGGATAGGAGTACCCAGATTAGAGTAGCACTGTTTTTGGGTAATCCTAGTGAGGAAATAGATAGGCGTACGTTCTTATTCTGGGTTCTGGGTTTGTGTTCTTCGACAGTGATCGAAGGAATTTTGTTACAAACGCCAGTGAGACATTTGGATCCGAGAGAAGAGAAGTTTAAGTGTGTAGAGTTTTCTTTTTAACAATGTCAGAAGAAAGAGTTGACCGGCCATCGGCGGAGAAGGCGGAACTGGTGGCCTCTAGAGACGGTAGCGGGTCCGAGTCTGACTCAGACTCGGAGTGGGAGGAACTTTTGGAGGTTGAAGGGATGGCTCGGACGCAAAAGTATGTGAATCCGAACCAGGAAATTGAGGAGTATCTAGCAAGGCCGGACGGCCACCAGCGTGCCAGAGATCGTAGGGCAAGCGGCGAGCAAACGAGTACTTTTGAGGGTCGTCCGACTGGCGCGTCCTCTTCCATTCCCAAGGGAAGATGGGGGTTGGATGAGGGGATCTGGGTAGACGAGCCCGTGTGTAGTATGACTGAAGCTGAGATACGAAAACTTAGGAAAGATTGGATTATACCGAGCTCGGTGACCTTGCGGCCGGTCGAAGCAGGCGAGTCGGCGACGAGACCTCCGCCCGGACTTATTGCCATCCACGAAGCGATGTTCAAACAAGGGTTTACGCTGCCACTGCCGGGTTGGATACAATATATTTTGAGTGCATTAAAGTTCCCGCCTGGCCAGATGAGCACGAACGCCTGGAGGCAGCTCCTAGGTATGTATCTGTTATGGTATTTCAGCGGACATGGATGGCCGACTTATAACGAGGTAGTGGCGTGCTACCGGCCGTCCTACTCGACCAAGAAGGGATGCGGTGGAATAATTACGCTCAATGGTAGGACGGCCGGGCCTGTTGTTGAGGACCTGCCCACCTCGCAGAAATTTTGGAGGAAGACAGTTTGTTTTGCGGGCGGTCAGTGGGAGTATGAAACCGTGGTGCCTCGTGGTCGCGTGCTTGTGTGGCGCGCATGTCGGCCATGTCTTGGCGCATGATCTCAATCATGGCCTGATAGTCGGGCTGGTGGACTCGTGATTGGCTCGGACTTGCCCCTCCCGTTACCTCAGTTGTGTTGGAGGGGGTGTTTCAAACTGTAAGGTCCGACCGATCTCGGGGGTTTGCTCGTTCGGGTTAGTCATTGTAGTATTAAGTGGTGGAGTTGGTTACTCGTGTTCACCACAAACGGCGCCAATTGTTGATGCGTAAGGTGTTACCCTGTTGAATATACCAAGCGGCTGCCCGATGCTCCTTAGTTGCAGACCTGAAACAAGAGGAACGCTCGTTAAGAGAATAACCGGGCGGACCGGTTATTGCTCCTCCGAAGCCTAAGTCAGCCTTAGATAGATTCTTCAGCAGCGCAACGGTAGGTGGGAGTTATTGCTTACCATTAGTGAGGGAGTAATGGCTGTATTTGTAGGGGAATAGATTAGGGTTCCCCAGTCTCTTCTCGATGTGGGACTGCTGGGCTAGGTATCTCAGTGTTGTTTGTAGTTGAGGTATGTAGTACGAACATAAACAATGCCCCAAGATCCCCTTCCCAGCTCTTCCTTGAACCCTTCTGTGGCTTCCATGAGCTCTTTATAGGTGAAGTAGCGCAAATTGCTTCCCACGCAAGTTTTGTCTGCGTTAATTGCCCTGAGCTTCTTCTGGTAATAGAGGAAGAAACCCAAACACAATGCACCAACCAATATGAAGTTGACAAACACGGAACTGCCCAATAGTACTGATACCACAATGATTGAAGTTTTGTGCTTTTTGGCCACTGGAACTTGAGGAACTGGAACTTGAGGAATTGGGCTTTGTGGGATGCTTCTCAACTTAACGAAAGCACTATTGTTAAGTCGGTTGTCCACTTTTCCATTCAATAGTGGTAGATGCTTCTTCCAGCAGCTATTGCCCCTAAATACCGCTGCAGCGCATCGGCAATCTTCCAAGCAAGACCTTTTGCAGTCTGCATCATTGAAAGGCCTAATCAACTCATAATCAGATGCTACTGGCCAATCAGTGTTTGGGAGCTCATTCACGTAGTACAAAGCACCATCTTGATCACAACCCTGCATGAAATCTGGGTTGCACCTGCTGTACTCATCCGCTGGATCAAGCAAAGAATACCCTTTTGGGCATCTACAACTTGGTCTTTGACCTTCTTTAAGTGTGCAAATACTGTTGTCACCACATGGTCTTGGTCCAACATTGAGGCAGATGTTATCTGGTTCAGCTTGAATGACACTCCAGCTTGCATTGGCAGCAGAATAATTCTTTGGGTAGTAACTTATGCTGAAAACCGTACCCCATCGAAATGGAGAGTTGCTCTGACATAATAGCTCGTAGGTGATAGAGCTAGTTGCAGTGTGGTGATGAAAGACCTTTCTCCGTTTTTTAGCAATATGTACAAGTAGCCTGACTGATCAAAGATGACTTTGTACCCAGAATTTGTGTCATTTGTTAAACCACCAGTTCTGCTGTTATAGTATGGATTGTAAGTATTGTTGCTGAGAAAATTTATGGGATTGATCACAACATTACCATCATCACGCAATCGAAACTGGTATCTTCCCCTTGAGAAATTGGTTTCTCTTTGTCTAGAGAAAAGGAAGCCACCTGTCTCCATTACCTGTGTAGGTAACAAAGTATCAGTTGGTTGCTTGAAGCTCTCCCAAACGGTTCTGGAACTTGTATCCACAAGCATGAAGTTGCCCGTGTCGTTCATTAGGCCATAGGCTATTGCTGTAGCAGTTGGGAATTCTACTTTCCACAACTCTTGATCACCTTGCGGTTGACTCAGAATGAGGCCTTTGTTGGCCAGCTCTACTCTTGATTGTTGTGGCGCGGGATTATCTCCATTGGCATACCACACTATGGTTTTTTGGGCTATCTTGTGATACCATATGGCAAGAAGGAATTGATCATTGTCAAGTTTTCGAAACCCGAAAGCGAAATCATCAGAAGGGGAATGCCAAAAGGCAGAATTAGCACCTGCAGTGAGGGTACTTCCCACACTAATGTTGCCATCATTAGTTTGAGAAATTGCTGAGAAGGGCAGCAACAAGAGAATGAGGAAGAGCAGAGGGGGAAGAACAAAAGCCATTGCCAAGTCTACTTGGATATCAATCTGTCCACTTACACGAATCAATTTAAAGAAGAAACTAAAATGAGGTTCAATTAGAGATTTTAGAACTTTGAAATTAAGGCTCTGAGGATCAAATAATGTGGATTCTAGAAATCCAAAGTCTTTCTGGTCGACTTGAGTGGGTTGTTTGGTCATTCATCAAGTAAAAGGAACGTAAATAAGAAGTAAAGAAAATAAGACTTGACTAGAGAGATTCACATTTGCTCGGAAAACTTGTCATGGTAAAGTTTTCCATGTTGCTAGCTGGATTCAATCATAGCTGGACTAATTGTACCTGACTAAGATTTTCCATGGAAACAGTTAGGTAAATGTTATTTCAGTGGACCACGTTCTGTAGAAATTTCTACTGGTTTTTCTGTGGGTGGGTACGGAGTACGGACACAATTATCTTTTGACTGGGATGGTGCACTACACTTTCATAATATTAACTGCAATTCAATTGCAATATTATCTCTGCATTCCTTCCCCCACATCAAAATCATTCTGCCTCCTCTTTTTCCTGCTAGGGTTTTTGGCGTTCTAGCGGTTTATATCTCACTTGCTTGGCTCTCAAGGAGGGATAATGGTCTTCGGAGATGGGCGCAAGAGAGGCAAGCAAAGAGTTCATTAGAAGAAAAAGAATCCTTGAAAATATCTAATGATTTCATTTATAGTTAAGATGCAAAGCCTAGACTTCACTCTGCAAGGAAATCGAAATTAAAAGCCGAAAGGGCGTTTAGATTCCAACTTCGACCCCTCCACTATGAGAATGTCACCTGAAGCAAAAGGCTCTATAGAAATTTCCTGAAATTTAAAAAGCTGAAAGTCCAGTGAACATCGCTTATAATGAACCACACAATTTCTAGCTGAAGGTAACCTTTAGACATATAATTGTAACACTATTCATATATGCTTTTGCATACTTCAACAAAAATAATTCACACAACTTTGGTGTTCAATTTTATGTTCATAAAAAACAAAATGTACGTGATTCATTCAGAGTAAAAACTTAAAACTAATGGAATGGAGGAGGTAAAGTAGATAGCATCCGCTCAACAATTTTACTTACAGCATCACAGGACATCACCAGTATGTCGTGCTGCATCCATGGTTGATCGGAGTATACATAATTCGCTCAGCAATTTTATTTACAGCATCACGAGACATCACCAGTATGTCATAGTACAGGATGCTGTCAACGTCCAACTCCTACAAAATGTGTGAAATGCGCATAAGCACCGAGTTTCAAACCTAACAGCTGGTTCATTCATCCAGAAAACTTGAAATCATAGGTTTTGGTTGTCGTAGTAATGTGGATAGATGGATAAACCAGAATACAAAAAGTAGCAAACAAAATGTTGCCTCAACTGAAAAGGCATCTCAGGTAGTCCGGCCGGTTAAGCCTATAGATTGATAGTGACATAGTGTGCTAGCTACAATATACCACTTATCTAAGATTAGAATGTGCAACTTACACTTGAGGGCAGCACAGTCACATAACGTAAATTTTTAGTAGCCCACTTGAGCTTTTCACTTATTGGACCACCATCCACCAGCAGAATTTTCTTCTTTTTCTCCTTTTTCCGTCTTTGCTTGACATAGTTCACAATGTTCTTGGGTTTATTTCTGTAGATCCCAAAATCCTCAAAAACCAGAAGCTGTAATTTTGTACAGTTGTCTCTTGTTAGTTTCCATGCAAAACATAAATCAACCTCTTATTTAAAACTTTATAGTTTATACAAACATGTATAGCATACGAAGCAGGGATTCCAAACATATCTTAATAGGAGAAAGCGAGAAAATGAAATTCTTGGAGAGAAAGACTTGCCTTTCCCTGTGCCACTCGAGATGTCAGAGCAATCTTTAGCCCCAGACGTTCAACATTCTTAAAAGCATGGCTTCGTGGCTTAAGACATCGGTTAGTTGCAGCTCCTTTGATCTGTTAACACCCATTAGATTCATTAAGGTTGATGCAAAATTATTCTGAAGAAAGAGACAAAGAGTCAGGTTGCAAACCATTGAACATGTTGAACTTGAGCATGATAGTTCAATACCTGGGGATCACTCAATGTTCCATTGCTGGCTCGACCACTATACTTCTGATTCGATGGGTTTACACGAATTCCAAAACATGTGACAACATGATATAGAAAAGTTTTTGATTAGTTAAGTGCCCTTATGCGATTAGCCATATACTTATCGCTCTGTTGTTTGTTTTTAATATAAATTCTTTGCATGATCCTCATAAGCTTTTTTCAGCGAAATGCATCTCACACTGTCACACATCACACAAGGAATAAAAGAGATAACAAACTGACTAAAAGAGACTGCACGTTGTACTTAAAAAAGAAGTGGTATAGAAGTTCGTAACTTTTTCTTCCAACTCAAAATGTTCAAGGACAGAGCCCATTTTACTGCAAAGAGTCAGTACCTGTTGCCTTTTTGCAAGCTGCCACAGTACAACTGGATGAAGCCAACGAAAGAAGAAAAAAATCCGACGAGCACTATCCATCGTAATAGGTGCATCAAAAACATCACTAGCAAAAACTTTGGAGCCTTTGTTTTCATCACGAAGCCTTGTCACTGAAATTAAAAGGTCATGACAAAGTCCTATATATATTAGGATAAACATCATCAATAAGCAATTGTACAACTCTTTTTCACAACACTGATAAGAAATTTCCAACTTTTTGCAATGGAAACAGGGTAGAGAAGCATTTAAGTTTAGGTAGAATGCAGACATGGCAAACAGGGTAGAACTTTTTGCAATAAGATATCAAGTTCTTGATAATGCAGGCATGGCAATTTAATCAATTGATCGAACAGGAGTTTAGTGGGATAAAACTACAGATTGTAGTGGATTCATGATGATTTAAGGACTTTGTGCCAATCAATTAATGGGCTAAAAATTACAGCTAAACCTATTGCACAACACCAAATGCAGATATTTTCAATACCTATAAAACTGAAAATTGAGACATGCTATGTTTTGACCTTTTCCTCATACCTGTAGTACACTGTGAAGCCACCACAGGCTTTAAGGACAATGAATCAGAGGGAAATGCACCTCCATTCAACTCGTGAGTCAGGACGGAAGTCGAAAGCATTTGACAAGCACGAAACACTGATCCACCCTACATAGGAAATTTCCAGGTATACAAGAAAACAAAGCATCCAAATAGATCAACACCATGGATATAACAACATGCTGCATCATTTATTTGATTAATACAATACAAATTAATAAATAACTTAGATACCTTGAAATGTAAGTACATGATGCTACAAATATACCTTGGAAACATGGCCAGATGCTAAAACGGAATCAAATGAGCGTAGAAGTCTTTTGGTAATGAACAAAGCCATACTACAAACAAAACAGACTCAGCTGTATTATATTGAACTGGGTTAGTGGCCGGGTTATCTAAGAAACCAATTAAAGACGACATCTTTGAATAGAATTATAACATCAGTAAGAGAATTTAGCATTTTGGACCTTTTTTCTGTATTCATTTTCAATGAGGTGTTCGATGAAATGCCAAAACAGGTGAAACAGAAAATGAAGAGCACAGTATTTGAGAATTAGAGGAAGCAGAGGAACACATCAGTTTGATACTTACCTTATCGAAAGAAAGAAAGAGGAAGACTGAGCTCTCTTGTCGGCGTTTATCGTATTTTTGCCATACGCTTAATTGCTTATATTTCTTGTGCTGATTACACAATTTTTGTAAAGGCTTTTTTAGGGGTTAATTCCTTTCAAAGTCAATTCGAAAATAAATTGTTTCCCATGTCGAAAAAAAAAAAGCAGCGCCTGATAATTAGTGTTTTAGGGGAATCGTTTTTGGTCATTTTTTCATTGCCGGACAATAATTTTATTGTGCAATAATAAATTTAAGATTCTTGGCAATTTTCAAACATGCATACATTCAACATGAGTCCATTTGCTACAATAACAACTCATTAGCTTAACTGAATAACTAAATAAAATAGATATGCATAACATTAAAAACCAAAAGAAGATGTAACAATTGAAACAGAGAAAAACCAGATTCAAAAGACATGCATTAACACCTTTGTTATTGCCATTTCTCTGTTTTAGCGTACAGCCTTTAACACAGCAACCACAACATAAAACCCTACGTTTATTATATGGAGCTCAAGCTAATGAAAGTCTGCGGCTATGTGTTTTGTAAACACACCTTATTATTCCTAATGAAATCATAATGATCTCTTATGAGTTATGATCAAGGGCAAATAACATCTAACCGATTGACCACAGAACAAAAGTAAAAATTACACAAACACAAAAAAGAAAGACAAGATAATCAAACGCAACAAGCATTGGCTGTAAATTAATCTTTGACTGCGACACAAGGCAAACAGGTTTCAGCCTCCTCTTGTATATGAGGATGGACATGGTGGATCATGTACTTCCACTACTCCTTCAAGCATCTGCACTACCTTTCTCATCGTGGGTCGAAGAGATGGGTCCTCTTGAATACACCAAAGAGCAATCATCACAGTCTTTTCCAGCTTTGTCTTGTCATCCAAGGCATCGACTACGTGATCTAGGACAGCATCTAATGCTCCATCTCGGTAGCAGTCATAAACCCAATCGATTAAAATTGCTTTCTCTTCGCAGTTATTTTCCATATCAACACTTCTCCTGCAGCAAATGATCTCTAGTAGCACAACGCCGAAGCTATAGACATCAACTTTGGCAGTGATTGCCATGCTATTAAACCACTCAGGTGCAACATACCCTTTTGTTCCTCTAATGGCAGTATGTGTCCGGCTCTGATCCATCATCAAAAGTTTCGCCAAGCCAAAATCAGAGATCTGAGCATTGTAATGATCATCGAGAAGTATGTTCTGAGGCTTTATATCACAATGGATGATTTGGGTGCTGCACTCTTCATGCAAATACAGAAGCCCTTTGGCAACACCATAAGCAATTTCAATTCGTTGCCTCCAACTGGGTTTCTCATCACCAAAAAGGAAGCTTGCTAACGTGCCATTGCTCAAGAATTCATACACTAGTAATCGCTCTTGTCCCTCATCACAATATCCAACCACGTGAACCAGATTCTTGTGATGTGTCTGACCAATAATTTTCAGTTCCGTCTTGAATTCCTTCTCACCATCTTGTACGTCGACACAGTTGAGCTTCTTCACTGCCACTTGGACACCCGAACCAATTTGAATTATCCCTTTGTAAACAACTCCAAAAGCACCCTTTCCTAATTCTTCGTTAAATCCATTTGTAGCTTCTTCGAGCTCTTTGTGACTAAAGGAACGCAAATTTGTGTCCAAATCATTTTGCATAAACCTTGCATGCTTCTTCTGAAAAATTAAGAAAACTCCCAGACAAATAACTGCAGCACCTAATATAAAATTAACAAAGACAGAGGTACCCAGAAGAACTGATCCCACATGTACCCAAGTTGTCCGGCTCTTCTTCTTATCATCTGGAACTTGTCGAGCTGAGTTATCATTCCTGAATTTGATGAAGGTCTTGGAATTAAGAGTGCTGTCTTCTCTCCCATATGAGAGCGGAAACTTCTTTTTCCAACAGGTATCATTGCTGTAAACAGCAACAGCACACAAACAATCTTCCAAGCAAGATTGACTGCATGTGTCAGCAGTAGAAGCATTTAACTGCACATAACTGGATGTAAGCCAATCAGTATTTGCTAGCACCTCAACATCGTATAGATCTTTCGTATAACTAAGCTCATCTTCACAGCCTAGTTTTGAATCTGGATAGCAGCTCCCGTATGCATCGTTTGGATCGAGTAAAGAGTATCCTTTTGGGCATTCACAGGTTGGCCTCTTATCTGCTTTGAGAGTACAGATACCGTTGTACCCACAAATACCAGCACCTGAATTAACATTAATTTTTTGGCAAATATTAGGTGGCTCTGACCAAAGAGGAGCCCAGCTTGCATTGCCAACGGAAGTCTTTGGGAGGAAATATTGAGCCAAAACCCCATCAAAGCTGAGAGTTGTCCGGAGATGGTAGTCCCGTGCTGCGCGTTCATCCCCAGTGAAAATGAAATGTCCACCATTCACACGCAGAATATAGAAGTTGCCGGAGTCATTGAAAACCAATTGTAAACCTTCACTACCTGGAACAGTTCCCGTGGTAGTTGCTGTTGAATGAAAAGGTTTTTTGGCACTAAACACAAGATTCCCATCTTCTTGAAAATCTAGCTGGAAGCGTCCTCTCGAATAGTCAGTCTCCGAATTTCGAGAAGACAGTTTCCCTCCTCTTTCCATTATTTGCCCAGGCAACATTGTATCAGTAGGATTCTTGAACGTCTCCCATAACTTTGCTCACTTGTCATCTTCCAGAACAAAGTTACCCGTATCATTCATGACCCCATGAGCAACAACACCAGCAATGCTTTGATTGGATTTCCATAGCTCGTCACCTTGAGGACTTGTAAGCACTAATCCACTGTTGGCAGTCAAGTTCACAGTTGATCCCTTAGGTGCAGGCTTATCTCCATTTGCGTACCAAACTATGGTTTTGTCTGGTATCTTGGCAAACCATACAGAAAGCAAGAAAAGATCATTGTTTTCAAGTTGCCGAAATCCAAAAGCGAAATCACCAGATGGAGAAATCCATGAGGAGTTACCTGCTGCAGAGAGAGAAGCACCCACTGCTACGCTACCATTAGTTTGTGCAAGCACATAAATTGGTAGCAGAAACAATGAAGAAAACAGAAGCAGCAATACAGTAAAAGCCATTGCCATTTGCCAGAACCAATATGGTTAGGCAATTACAGTTTAAACAAGAAACACAATTAGAATGCTGGAAAACTTGGGTTACAAACAGATAGCTATATTTCTTAATGAAGTGTCGACCGCTGCCTTCTGCTTCCTAAAAAATTTATGGAAGTAGTTTCGTATTCTAGGGAGAAGTCTTGACGTGTCTTTGGGTCTTGACCATTTATTTACTTTGACAAAGACGAGTAGCACAACGTCACTGTGGGGACATCACTAGTTGATGAAATGCTTCTCGAACTTCAAACAAATAAAGGAAAATTCAAGAGTGAATGAAACGCTCTCCTTTTGAGAGATTTCATTAAAAATCTTGCCCCCTTCTCTTGAAGAAAAATTCGGAAAGCATCATAGTCAAAGTTGCATCTCACTCAAAAATAATGGGATAGAAAAAAAGGATTATTGACTCGAATCTTTCTCTTTCATTGTTCCTCCGAAGAAACACCCATATAAGTTCCTAGCCAGAAGGTGTGCGTATAGAACCAATGTGGTTAAGAAATTACTATTTAAACTAGAAACAGAATCAAATGGTGGAAAACTCTGTCCAAACAGACTAAATTATGAGATCATATGGACAAGACTGGTGACTTGGGAGTGGTTTGATAACTTGATTGTAAGTGAAACTTTGGTCAGTCATTAAAAGCAACCTAATTAAAAGTAAGATGCCAAGCAGACCAAGTCATGCACAGAATAGGACAATCTTACCTTCAAAAATTTGTATCATCCACAAAAGAAACTCAAAATTTAGATGAGATAAGATATGAATGAATGTAGACAATTCGAGATACCGTATCCCACAAACAAGACCAATTGGACAGGCTAGTCCGAAATCCAATTAACACCAAAGGAGACCAGTACGTTTGGTCACTTAATCCATAGATCGATTTTATTAATACCTACATTAATGCACTATACTGGGCACGCATGTCTACAGTTACAGACAAAATGTGTTGGAAATTTAGAGTCAATTTAGAAAAACAGAAGACAAGAGATGTCATATGCTATGAACCTCAATAGAGAGGGTCACATCTTTGTGGGGTCTCCCTAGTCCCTAGTCGTTTTCACTTCGTCAATGTGTTTAGGTCAAGATGCCATACGACTATAAACCCCAATAACTGGTTGGTTGGTTCAGTTGCTGCAAATAGCGATATGGATGGTAAAGTTGCTGCAAATAAGCAATTCACCTGAATAATAACTAGCATTTATCTGTCACATTTTCACAGAAAAGACCAGCTGAAGAGGCTGGCCCCAATTCCAGAAACAGAGTCCAAACTCATCAACTCCTCTCATTTCACAAGCAGATTACTTAACTCGTACATTCTGTTAATTCCAACAAAAGAAGCTCTAAAGTTGTTATCTTTCTTTTGTTTAAGTACACTATTTGAAACAGAGTCCAAGGCACTATTAAACCCACAAATTTCATAAGCAAATCACTTAACCATTCATAGCAAGAAAATTCAGTACCCAATAAAAAAGAAGAACTACAGTTGTTATCTTTCTTTTGTTTCAGTTAATTATTTGTTGGTTCTTTCAATTATTTATTCCTTAAAGTATCAAAAGCAAGAAACTGAAGATAAGAGTTGAAATTTTGGAGAGGTAAAAAGAAAAAGAAAAACAATAACCTGCACCAAAAAAGAACAAAAACAATAACGATTAAGTTAAAAATAATAACAGTAAAATTGATAGCTCACCGGCAGGGGCGAAGGACAAGGTGGGTCCCATTGACCAGCTCACCGGAGTGGATTTATATGGTGTTGCATGGAAGCAAGAGTCCTTTCTTCCATCGAGTCCGTCTTCTCTGCGAGGAAGAAGAAAATGGGCAACAAGCCAAGAAGCTTTATGACACTAGTGAAATTCCTATTAAGCCCCTTTTCGATAGTTCTGTATATTCATTTTTCTATCATAAGAGGACTTGAAAATGGCCAAAATCGGCTCGTGAAAAAACTTAGAAAATTATCAATAAGAATAATTTCTCAATAAGTTTATATAATTTTTAGATTTCTCAATAATAATATTTTTTTCGAAAATATTTTCCAATAAGAACAACAAGTGTTTACTAAAGGTCAGTGAAGGGTTTATGCAGAGTCAATAGTTTTATTGGGGTCAGTAAAGTATTTATAGGGAATAAATAAAGTATTTTACTGAATCAATAAATTTACAAGAGAGAAATTAATAGACCAACTGAAAGTAAAAAAAAAACTGTTTGTCCAATTTATGAGACTTTACAATTGTGCCAAAAAAGGGAAAGCAAAAAAAAATAGTTTAAGAACAAGTGCATGTTTAACTGCATGAACGATATTACTCTAGTCAGTCTGCAATGATCCATTGAATTCATAAAAAACACATCAAAATCAGAGATCATTAAGACTCATGTTGTCTGGGACAATGGAACCAACCAGAAGATCATTAAATAAAACACAATACGCTATATATATATATATAGCTCTCGTACGTACTTCAGTACTTGCAGCAAATCTTTGACCGCAACACAAACCAAAACAGGTAACAGGTAACAGGTTTCAGGCTGCTCCTCTGTTATATGGGGATGGACACGGTGGAGCATGTACTTGCACTACTCCTTGAAGCATCTGCACAACCTTCCCCATCGTGGGTCGAAGAGATGGGTCTTCTTGAATACACCAAAGAGCAATCATCACAGTCTCTTCTGGCTTCATTCCATCATCCAAGGCATCGACGACTTCGTGATCCAGCTGAACAAAGTCTAATACTCCTTCTCGGTAGCAATCATAAACCCAATCCGTTAAAATTCTTCTCTCTTCTGAGTTATTTTCCATATCAACATTTCTCCTGCAGCAAATGATCTCTAGCAGCACAACGCCAAAGCTATACACGTCAACTTTGGTACTGATTGCCACGCTCCTAAACCACTCAGGTGCAACATACCCTTTTGTTCCTCTAATGGCAGTATGCGTCTGGCTCTGATTCGTCATCAGAAGTTTCGCCAAGCCGAAATCAGATATCCGAGCATTGTAATGATCATCCAGAAGTATGTTCTGAGGCTTTATATCACAATGGATGATTTGGGTGGTGCACTCTTCATGCAAATACAGAAGCCCTTTGGCAACACCACAAGCAATTTCAGTTCGTTGCCTCCAACTGGGTTTCTCATCACCAAAAAGGAAGCTTGCTAAAGTGCCATTGCTCAAGAATTCATATACTAGCAATCGCTGCGGTCCCTCGTTACAATATCCAACCAGGTGAACCAGATTCTTGTGATGTGTCTTACCAATTATGTCCAGTTCCGTCTTGAATTCCTTCTCACCATCTTGTACGACACAGTTGAGCTTCTTCACTGCCACCTGGACACCTGAACCAACTTGTATCATCCCTTTGTAAACAACTCCAAAAGAACCCTTTCCTAGTACTTCCTTGAATCCATTTGTAGCTTCTTCGAGCTGTTTGTGACTAAAAGAACGCAAATTTGTTTCCAATTCATTTTGCACAAACTTTGCAGCAGGTTTCTTCCGGAAACTGAAGAAAAATCTCAGACAAAATGCAGCACCTAACATAAAATTAACAGAGACAGAGGTAACCAGAAGAACTAATTCCACACGTACCGAACTGGTCCGGATCTTCTTTTTCCTATTATCTGGACTTGGCATCATAGGAACTCGTGGAGTTGAATCTGTTGAGTTATCTTTCCTGAATTTAATGAAGGTCTTTGCATTAAGACTGCTGTCTTCTCTCCCATATGAGAGAGGTAACTTCTTTTTCCAACAGGATTCATTGCTGTAAGTAGCAACATCACACAAACAATCTTCAATGCAAGATTGATTGCATTTGTCTGCAGTAGAAGCATTTAACTGCTCGTAACCGGAGGTAAGCCAATCCGTATTTGTTAGCAACTGAACATCATACAGATCTTTTGAATAACTAAGCTCATTTTCACAGCCTTGTCTGAAATCTGGATTGCAGCTCCCGTACGAGTCATTTGGATCACGCAAAGAGTATCCTCTTGGGCATTCACAGGTTGGCCTCTGAACCGCATTCAGAGTGCAGATACTGTTGTCCCCACAAACACCAGTGCCTGAATCAACTTTTTGGCAAATATTATCTGGAAGTGACCAAAGAGATTTCCAGCTTACATTGCCAACAAAACGCTTAGGGAGGAAATATTGAGCCAAAACTCCATCAAAGTTGAGAGTTGACCTGAGATAGTAGTCCCTTGCTGGGCGTTCCTCCTCTGTGAAATTGAATTTTCCACCATTCACTCGCAGAATATAGAAGTTGCCGGAGTCATTGAAAACCAATCGTTTACCTTCACTACCTGGAACAGTCCCTTTGGTAGTCTTGGTTGAAGCATAAGGTTTTTGGGCGCTAAACACAAGATTCCCATCTTGTTGCAAAGCTAGCTGGAAGCGTCCTCTCGCATAGTTAATCTCCGATTGTCGAGAAAAAAGTTTCCCTCCTATTTCCATTATTTGCCCAGGCAACATGGTATCAGTAGGATTCTTGAACGTCTCCCATAAAGTTTCTGACTTGTCATTTTCCAGAACAAAGTTGCCGGCATCATTCATAAGCCCGAAGGCAACAACACCAACAATGGTTTCGGATCTCCATAGCTCTTCACCCTGAGGACTTGTGAGCACTAATCCACTGTTGGCAGTCAAGTTCACAAATGATCCTTTAGGTGCAGGCCTATCCCCATTTGCATACCACACAACAGTTTTGTCTGGTATCTTGGCATACCACACAGAAAGCAAAAAAAGATCCTTGTTTTCATGTTGCCAAAATCCAAATGCGAAATCACCAGATGGAGAAATCCATGAGGAGTTGCCTGCTGCAGAGAGAGAAGCACCCACTGCTACGCTACCATTAGTTTGTGCAAGCACATAAATTGGTAGCAGAAACAATGAAGAAAGCAGAAGCAGCCATACAGTAGTAAAAGCCATTGCCATTTACAGTTTAAACAAGAAACAAACTCACAACGCTGGAAAACTTGGGTCACGTACAGATAGCTATATTTCTTAATGAAGTGTGGACCACGGCCATCTGCTTCCCACAAATTTATGGAAGTAGAGGCGTATTCTAGGTAGAACTCTTGACTTGTCTTTGAGTTTCCTTGAGTTTTGAGTTTTGGACATGTATTTTCTTTGACAAAGACGAGTAGCAGAACCAGCAGGGAACGTCACTATGGGGACATCATTAGAGCATTCCTTCCATCCGCATCATTCATTTTTCATTTTAACTCTTCTCAAAAATAATTTTTTATTTTTTAATCATATAATTTATTTTTTAGTTTTTTAAAAGGATATAATGTATGATATACAACAATATTAGAAAAAAACTGCTAAATACTAATTATGCTGATGAAAAATTAGTGAAAAATAGTTTTTTTCTAGTCATTATTTAATTATTTTATTCACTTATTTTTACATGATGAATAATTTCATAGTTAAAATAAAATACTACATAACATATAAGTGTGGGAAAAAAATTACTTTTTTTTTCCCGGATTTTTTACCTTATTTGAAATCTAAAATATTGTTTCTACAGTTATGATTTATTTCAGCCGTTGAATATAAAATTTATCTTTAAGTCCATTGGTTAGATCTTATCATGTGGAAGAATTAAATACTATTGCTAAAACAACTATGGGCCGTTGATATCAAAAGGAATGATATCCTATGGCTGGAGTAGACTACTATTGGTAAGATGACATCAGCGTGATAAATGCCAAGGCTTTCACGTGGCTATCTCAGCCAAAAAGTGTGGGTCTCTGCTCTCCACCCAGAGCAAGGCTCTGGGCTCTTTGTGCCCGAAGGATTGACCCAGGGGAGTTCTTGACCGGGCACCAATTAACTGGTGGAAGCTGTTTTTTGTATTTTCAGGGCTAGAATGACGTGGTGACCAGGTGAAAGCAAGCCGGTGGACTTGCTCTTATGGTCGTACTCTGTAGTCCCACAAACAAGACCAGTTGGAGAGGCTGGTCTCAACTCCAGATAACTCCAAAAGGGACCAGTAAGTTTGGTTTAACAGAGTATTTCACAAGCCAAACTTAATCCGTATATTGAAATTATTAATACAAAAGTACAGTTTACGTGGGAGCAATCCCTAAAAGAGCCTGAAATTTGGTACACAAATTTTCATAGGCAATGATATAATCAAATTTTGAAGTAACAAATAGCAAAATTAGCAATCCCAAAAGAGCAATAATGGGACCGGAAATACTACTTTTGTTAGGGGAGGCTTACATATTGAACAAATCGTCCAAGGGTCTGCATTTTTAGTTCAAGAATTTACATGCCAGTAAAACTGATAAAACCTATTAATGTTATAAACAGAAATAAGTACTGGTCCAAGAATATACACGCATGCACTTTACTGAGCACACATGTCTACATTTGCAGAAAAAATGCATGGAACTTTAGAGTTGATTTTGGAAAAACAGATCACATGCAATACCAAATGCTATGAACCTTAATGGGGAGTGTCACATCTTTAGAGCACGGTTATGGAGTGAAGGTCCCTAGTCCCTAATCCTCTTCACTTTGGGTCAAGATGCCATAGGACCAAAAACCCCAATACTGGTTGGTTGGTTCGTGATTTCAGTCCACATTCGACGTAGAGATATGGATGGTAAGGTTGCTGCAAATATAAATGGTATGTGTAGGTGGGAATTTTCAGAAATTTGAAAGCAAATAAGCAATTCACCAGAACAGTAGGATAGTCCCAACTCCAGAAACAGCCCAAGGCACAAATAAACCCACAAGTTCCTCTCATTTCAGAAGCAAGTTACTTAATTTGTGCATTCTGTTAATATCAACAAACAAAAATCATTCCTAGTACGAAAATTCAGTACCCAATAAAAAAGAAGCTCTAAAGTTGTTATCTTTCTTTTGTTCAAGAACAGAGTCCAAGGCACAATTAAGCCCACAAATTTCCTCTCATTTCAGAAGCAATCACTTTAACTTGTACATTCTGTTAATACAGAACGTTTAATTTATTAATGTAGGTCAGGAATCCCTAATTTTAGTATAATACAAAAGGTATAATCATTCATAGCAAGAAAATTCAGTACCCAATAAAGAAGAAGCTCTAAAGTTGTTATCTTTCTTTTGTTTAAGTTATGGTTTCTTAAGTTATTCATTCCTTAAGGAATCAACAGCAAGAAACTGAAGTTGAGAGTGAAGAACAGGTAAAAACGTATAAAAACATTAACAATTGATTTAATAACAATAGTAAAATTGATAGCTGACCGGAGTGGATTGCTATGATGCCACAGAGTGATAGAAACAAGAGTCCTTTTCTTCCCTCGAGTCTTCTTCCGACCGGTCTGGATTGACATGATGCCATAAATGGCCTTTTTCGATTTTTAATGTTTCCCAAAATTTTGCCGACTGAACAGGAAAAAGATGATCACGCCAAAAGAATAAAGGAAATTATTTACATCAACAAAGATTAGCTCTTTGGGTTAGCCCAAATATGAACAAAGGAAATTATTTACATCAACAAACATTAGCTCTTTGGGTTGGGTTAGCCCAAATAGTGAGGGGGCGTTTGCGAATTGAATTAAAATTAGGGTGGTTCAGGGGTTTGATCGGCCTTCAATGTCACCATAGCCAACACATGCATGCATATATATATATATATATATATATATAGTAGTACAAATTTCAGTAGCAATATATAGCAACTGCGACACTTCATTCCTTATTATAACAGCCCCCTACGAACAACCTGATAATACGAAAGGAAAATCTCATCCACCCTAAAACATTAAGTTGAGCAGATAAAAGTTATTGATGAGGTCAACAGCAAATTCGATAACTATGTTCTTCAATTTATGAGAACTTACAATTTTGGAAAAAATCAAAATATTAAGCTAGTTGGCTGCAACTCTCGGGATGTCATCACATTCACAAATGTCTGTCTAGTTGATTCTGCAACGGAAGGAACTCTCCTCATCTGCAGTCTTGAGCAAAAAGGGCAGCTGTAGAAGGAGAAGCAGAAAACATAACGAATAATGGTACAGTTCAAAATCCATGGTTCAACAGCAAGAAGGATATTACTCTAGTCAGTCTAGTGTTAAGAGAAGTAAACGTGAACAGTATATGAATATCAACGATACATATTCATATGGTCTGCAATGATCCATAGAATTCATCAAAAATACATTGAAACCAGAGATATATCATTTACGATATTATTTTACACCTTCTTTATGGAGCAGAAGGAGAGGATCAATGCAAACCTGCGTCTATATGTTTTTCTAAACACGTACACCTCAATATTTCTAATGAAATCATAACGATCTCTTATGACTGCGACACAAACCAAACAGGTTTCAGGCTGCTCCGTTATATGAGGATGGACAGGGTGGAGTTGAATTATCCTTCCTGAATTTGATGAAGGTCTTTGCTTTGAGACTACTGTCTTCTCTCCCATATGAGAGAGGTAACTTCTTTTTCCAACAGGTTTCATTGCTGTAAATAGCAACATCACACAAACAATCTTGGAAGCAAGATTTATTGCACTTGTCTGCAGTAGAAGCTTTTAACAACTCATAACCAGGGGTAAGCCAATCTGTATTTGCTAGCACCTGAACATCATATAGATCGTCCACAGCCTTGTCTGAAATCTGGATTGCAGCTCCCGTACGGGTCATTTGGATCAAGTAAAGCGTATCCTCTTGGGCATTCACAGGTTGGCCTCTGATCCGCATTCAGAGTGCAGATACTGTTGGCTCCACAAACACCAGCGCCTGAATTAACTTTTTGGCAAATATTATCTGGCTCTGACCAAAGAGGTTTCCAGCTTGCATTGCCAACAAAAGTCGACTTTGGGAGGAAATATTGAGCTAAAACCCCATCAAAGTTGAGAGTTGACCTGAGATAGTAATCCCTTGCTGGGCGTTCCTCCGCTGTGAAAATGAATCTTCCACCATTCACTCGCAGAATATAGAAGTTGCCTGAGTCATTGAAAACCAATTGTTTACCTTCACTACCCGGAACAGTCCCAGTGGTAGTCGCGGTTGAATAAAAAGGCTTTTTGGCACTAAACACAAGATTCCCATCTTCTTGAAAATCTAGCTGGAAGCGTCCTCTCGCATAGTTAGTCTCCGATTGTCGAGAAGAAAGTCTCCCTCCTCTTTCAATTATTTGGCCAGGCAACATGGTATCAGTAGGATTCTTGAATGTCTCCCATAAATGTTCTGACTTGTCATCTTCCAGAACAAAGTTGCCTGTATCATTCATAACCCCATGAGCAACAACACCAGCAACGGTTTGATCGGATTTCCATAACTGTTCGCCCTGAGGACTTGTAAGCACTAATCCATTGTTGGCAGTCAAGTTCACAATTGATCCCTTAGGTGCAGGCCTATCTCCATTTGCGTACCAAACGATGGTTCTGTCTGGTATCTTGGCAAACCATATAGAAAGCAAGAAAAGATCATTGTTTTCAAGTTGCCGAAATCCAAAGGCAAAATCACCAGAAGGTGAAAGCCATGAGGAGTTGTTACCTGCAGTTGCAGAGAGAGAAGCACCCACAGCTACTTTACCATCAGTCTGGGCAAACACAGAAATTGGGGCCAGAAACAATGAGGAAATAAGCCGAAGAAGCAGCAGTACAGTAAAAGCCATTTCCATTTTTCTGCACCAATGCGGTTGAGCAATTACAACTTGGGTTACAGATGGTATCACCCACGTAGCAATTTATGGGGAATTCCAGGCAGAACTGTTCACTTTTATTTACTTTGACAAAAACAAGCTGCAAGGCGTTTGTCAATACGGATACATCACTATGGGGACGTCACTATAGGCATGTTCTTGGCTGTCCTCGATCAGCTTTTGAAATGCCTCTCAAACTTCAAAGACATTGCACCTCCACCCTCTTAAATTATTCATAAGTTAAGGTACCAATAATTTCAGACCAAAGAAAAAAAGGTACCACAAAGAAAGACAAGAAGCAAAACACTTAATAAAGGCAAAGAATGAATACAAAGAAGAGGACATGTACAATCAAAAGGTGTGTGAATAGAAATGAATCAAAAAGGAGGTGCTGTTAAATGACTCAAATCTGAACTTAAAGTTCTCCTAGTAGGATCAACTGGAATAATCAAAGAAAGAACGCAGCCAAGAAAGACTACAAGTGATTGACTTGGAATGGAAGATTCGCACTTCTGAAAATTCAAAAATATCGTCGCCCAAACAATAAGACACTTTTCCAATCTTATAAATGCCATGTGGTAGCTGGATATCACCTATCTTGGTATTATTGCTCTAACTAAATTCTAACCCTTTGAAAAATCAGAAAAGCATGCTTGACAATTATCCAAAATAGAAATATCCATTAATACCAAAAGAGCACTTGTTCATAGATTGATACCATTCTTTGCGTATCATATAACTAGTAACATATCCTGCCACTAGGTTTATTACACTTTATAATCCACAACCCATAATTCCTTATTATCTCAAAAGCAATAACTACACTAGGAAACAGAAACACATAAGAAATAAAGAAGCAACCATTGTTTCATTCCAAATGAAGTTGCTCAAAGTTGCCGTAAGCTCTTAGTGATTAGCATATAGTTGCTCAAAATAGAACACATGGCCAAATGCAATTTCAAATGCTATGATCCTTAATGGGGAGGGTCACATCTTTAGCGCATAGATGGGGAGTGGAGGTCCCTAGTCCCTAGTCCTCTTCACTTTATCAATGTTTTTAGGTCAAGATGCCATAGGCCCATAAACCCCAATAACTGACTCAACCTCAATGATTCATGAGATATGTTCGATCTATTAATAAGTGGGTGCATGTATCCAGAATCAAAATATAGTGCCGAACAAGTAGGTGTAACTGTTGAGTTGTATTGATAACACACATAAAGTTAATGGTACTTCATAACTAATGGAATGAGCACCATCTCGGGGGGCCATGGACCTGCAAATGGAGAAATGACTGGTGGGTAGGTTGGTTCAGTGACTCGGTCCACATTCGACATAGCTATGTGGATGGTAGAGTTGCTGGGAAATATTAATTGGTATGCACTATGAGTAGGTGATAAGTTTTACAAAATTGAAAGGTAAATGACTAGCATTTCACCGTCGCATTTTCACAGACGAGACCAGTTCAACAGGCTGGTTCCAACAATCCAACTCCAGAAACAGAGTTCAAGGCACAAATAAACCCACCCATTCTTCTCATTTCAGAAGCAAATTACTCAAATTGTACTTTCTGTTAATTCAAACAAAATAACCATTCTGTATCAAAAACAAAACAAAACAAAACAAAAATAACCATTCATAGAAAGAAAATTCAGTACCCAATGAACAGGAAGCTCTAGAGTTGCTATCTTTCTAATTTAAGTAAATTATTTATTGTTGGGTACTGAATTTTTGCAAGATAGCTAGGAATCAAACGCAAGAAACTCCAGTTGAGAGTGAAGAACAGGTGAAAACATAACGATTAATTTAATAATAACAACAGTGAAATTGATATCTCACCGGAGTCCTGACGTAGGGTGAAGGAAAGGAGAGTCATTTCTCGTCTTCACGGAAACGAAGAAGAAAATGGGCTCGTGGTTTCTCTGAACAAAACCTCAGCGAAGTAGCAAACCAATGACAGTAGTAAAATTTCTATTAACCTCTCATTCGATTTGGGCAAATTATTTTTGTACTTTTAATTTTGACGATTTACTCCCCTATACATTTAAAATTTATAATGTGACCCAATGTCAACAAAGTGGTGGGAGCCATATCACCACTGTCCACTAATAAAGTAATAATTTTGAAACTGAAAGTGCATGGATTATCTCTATGATCACAAAATTGTTACTCCCCTATACTCAAATGATAAAAACTATAGGGTAATGAAATGCAATTTGCTCTCAAAAAATACCTTCAGGATTTTTTTTTGGTTTGAAGACTGACATTAGATGAAGAAGCTAAAAATTTTTTTTTTCTTTTTACAATAAGGTGTTACCGACCGCATCCACAAAATATTATTGTCGTGTAACATTGTGGTGATGTCCGAAATATTGATTAATTTTTGGAAAATAATATTTTCATGCATAAGGAAACTGGTGATGGCGAGAAAATTCCCCAATTACGTTTTTGAATTCATAAGATGTTTCAATCCTGCAAAAAAATAAAAAAATAAATCGAGTTTAAAAGTCTCGAGCAATTTACAAATTTTCTGTCGGCTGATGTTTACTATAAATAATGCTGCAATGGGAGGAACTTTGTTTATAGAGCACAAAATTGTTACATCAAGGACTATCTCTATGATCATGTTGGTGCTATATATTGACTCCTTGATGATCAAACACACAGAAGGTCCTGGTATCCAGAAATCAATAAATAAATGTGATCACTTGGATTGAACATATAATGAGGATGGATTTGGAGGCACTGAGACTTCAACAGTCCCTTCAAGCATCTGTGTGACTTGCTTTATGGTAGGTCTTACTGATGGATCCTCTTGAATGCACCAAAATGCAATCATCAAGTACTTCTCCAACTTCTTGACGCCATCCATTGCCTGATCATCGTCGACATTCTGCAATAGTAGATGCAGTTTCTTTTGCCTATAGCAACCGTATGCCCAATCCGCTAGTATCATTTGATCTTCAGCCGGTGCCTCTGCTTCGAAGTTTTTCCTGCAGCAAACAATCTCTAACAACACAATGCCGTAGCTATAAACATCCACCTTCACTGTGACAGGCAAGCTTTTGAACCATTCAGGGGCCACATACCCTTTTGTTCCTCTGATTCTAGTAGTGGTTCGAGTTTGGTCAGTCTTCAAAAGCTTGGCTACTCCAAAGTCGGCTATTCTTGCTGTGAAAGTGTCATCGAGAAGAATGTTCTGTGGCTTAATGTCACAATGTATGATCTGGCTGCTGCACTCCTCATGCAAATACAAGAGCCCTCTTGCAGTTCCCAAGGCAATTTGCTTTCGTTGATACCAGTTCGGCTTTGACTCTCCAAAGAGGAAGCTTGCTAGAGAGCCGTTGCTCATGTACTCGTACACAAGAAGCTGATGTTGCCCCTCGTTACAAAATCCGAGTAGTTGGACTAAATTTCTGTGATTTGTTCTGCCGATTGCGCTCACTTCAGCTTTGAATTCCAAATCATTTTCTTTGACCACAGTGTTCAATCTTTTGACAGCAATGCACTTCCCATTATCAGATGCTAAAACTCCTTTGAAAACTGTTGCAAAAGCACCACGACCTAGTTCTTCTTCAAATCCGTTGGTGGCTTCTTTTAGCTCCATGAAAGTGAAACATTTCAGATTGATGCCTTGAACCACAGGATAAAGTTGACTGCTCACCAGTGCATTTCTATAGTAGATGCGAGAAATAACCAGATAGGTCATTACAAGAACAACCAAATTGGTTCCTATTAGAACGATCACTGATCCAATGAAGGTATTATCTTTCTTTTTCTGATCAGCTGGTGTCAAACTAAAATTCACTTTCCTTATTTTGACCAAAGCTTTCCCTTTAACATTACTGTTGATCATCCCATTCGAAACAGGGATTCCCTTCTTCCAACAATCGCTGTATTCTTCATTGAAAAAGGCAACGGCACAGAAACAATCGCCTAAGCAACTTTGCTTGCACCATTCCTCATCTACTGGCTGGAAATGCTCATAATCTCCACCAGGCCAATCGGTGTATAGAAACTCTTGAAATTCGAAGTGATCTGTTTCGGATGAGGCTTTATCACAACTTTGGGGAGCAAAGTTTTGCTTGCACCCTTTGCGCTCATCATCTTGGTCAACCAAGATGTAACTGTTGGGGCATGAGCAATTAGTCGTTGGAGCTGCATCATCATGTCTACATAAGCTGTTGAACCCACATGCACCACCACCTGTATATTCCACAATTGCTGTGCAAATATTTGGAGGTATGAAGGCCAAAGTAGACCAATGACTCACAATGTTAGTGCTTTTCTGGTAGGTATAGTGCCTCAAAACTCCATCATAGTCAAGAGTTGCTCTCTGGTAAAAGTCTTGCGTCGAAGTTGCATTGCATGAAATCACACCAACCATGCTTCCGTTCTGCAATGTGACGTAAACACAGCCAGATTGATTGAATATGACCTGAAAGCCACTGTTCATAGTATTGGTTGACCAGTAAGCAAAATTAGTACTCTTCAATGGAAAACTCGTTGTATAAAGCACAACATTTCCATCAGACTGTAGAGTAAACATGAATCTTCCTTCCGAGTAATTTGTTGCTGTAAGTTGAGCAAAGAGAGTGCTGCTTTGATTTAGAATCTGTGTGGGAAGGATGGTATCAGTTGGGTGATCGAAACTCTGCCACAAAATGGTTGAATCTCGGGTTGCCAGCACGAAATTTCCTGTGTCCAGCATGGCTGCATAGGCAACTCCAGTAGCCCCGGACTGATCGGCAATGAATGTTTGTTGTCCTGTTGCAAAATCAGTGAGTGTAAACTGGCCTTCTGCAGAGAATTCAACTGTCGATCCTTGTTGCACTAGATTATTGCGATTGGCTGACCAGACAATAGTTTTCTCAGGTATTTTGTCAAACCAGATGGCTAGTAAGTAGCCACCATTACCAATCTTTCTGAATCCGAAAGCGAATTCCCCAGACGGAGAGGCCCAGTTAAGGTTACTGTCCTCCTGTGCAGTAAGGGATGAGCCAGAAGATATATTATTGTAAGTTTGAGCAATGGTGGAAAAAGGAAGCTGTAGAAGGAGAAGCAGAAAGCACAAAGAATATGGTAGTTCAAAAGCCATGGTTCAAAAGCTTAAAGGATATTACTGTAGTCAGTCTAGTGCTAAACAGTTTATGAACATCAAAACTACATTCTTATGTCTTCTATATAGGATCCATTGAATTCATCGAAGTACATTAAAGTCATCGACAATACCTTAGAATCAGATACCATTAAGACTATTAGTTGCAGCTAGCTAGCTTCTTGTTTCTACAGTTGTTAGAGTCCCATTGTCCCAGACAATATGTTTAACTGAAAGAGCAATGTTTCGATGGCTTTGTTCGAAATCTCAAGGACAGTCTCTTATCAGTGTTCATGTGCAAATTGATACTCTGTTCGGCAAAATGACGAGCTCTTTTGTTCATGTGCAAATTGATGCTCTGTTCGGCAAAATGACGAGCTCTTTTGTTATAAATCATTTCAGATGACTAATGGTGTTTAGTGTTTAGTTTATCTGTCTTGGAAAATATACCCTGCTCGATCATTCCACAAGTCTTTTCATTGAAAGTAAAACATTATACACCAGAGGAAAATGTAACAATTGAAACAGTAAACTAGCAGATTAAAATAGAAACCTCAACATGAAACTCTAAGTTTATTATTTGAAGCTGAAGTTAATTAATTTCTACCGAAAACCTGCAGGTACATGAGATTGAGACACACCTTATTATTCCTAATGAAATCATAATGATCTCTCATGATGAAGGACAAATAAAATCCAAGTGACCACAAAACAAAGCTACAAATTACACCCATACGAAAGAAAAAACACAGCAAATAAACACAAAAAGCTAGCTAGTACTGGCTGTAAATTTTTATGGGACACAAAGCAAAATGGTTTCAGGCTGCTCTGGTATAAGGGGATGGGATGGTGGAACATGTACTTCTACTACTCCTTCAAGCATCTGCACAACCTTCTTCATCGTGGGTCGAAGAGATGGATCTTCTTGAATACACCAAATAGCAATCATCACAGTCTCTTCCAGCTTCATTTCATCATTCAAGGCATCAACTTTGTGATCCAGAACAGCCTCTAATACTCCTTCTTGGTAGCAATCATAAACCCAATCCGTTAAAATTGCTCTCTCTTCACAGTCATTATCCATATCAACACTTTTCCTGCAGCACATGATCTCTAGCAGCACAACGCCAAAGCTATACACATCAACTTTGGTAGTGATTGCCATGTTCCTAAACCACTCAGGGGCAACATACCCTTTTGTTCCTCTAATGGCAGTATGTGTCTGGCTCTGATTCGTCATCAAAAGTTTCGCCAAGCCAAAATCAGAGATCCGAGCATTGTAATGATCATCAAGAAGTATGTTCTGAGGCTTTATATCACAATGGATGATTTGGGTGCTGCACTCTTCATGCAAATATACAGAATCCCTTTGGCAACACCACAAGCAATTTCCATTCGTTGCCTCCAACTGGGTTCCTCATCACCAAAAAGGAAGCTTGCTAACGTGCCATTGCTCAAGAATTCATATACTAGTAATCGCTGCTTGTCCCTCATCACAATATCCAACCAGGTGAACCAGATTTTTGTGATGTGTCTTACCAATTATGTCCAGTTCTGTCTTGAAATCCTTCTCACCATCTTGTACGACACAGTTGAGCTTCTTCACTGCCACCTGGACACCTGAACCAACTTGTAGTATCCCTTTGTAAACAACTCCAAAAGAACCCTTTCCTAATACTTCATTGAATCCATTTGTAGCTTCTTCGAGCTCTTTGTGACTAAAAGAACACAAATTTGTGTCCAAATCATTTTGCGGAAACCTTGCATGTTTCTTCCGGAAACTGAAGAAAAATCCCAGACAAACTGCAGTACCTAACATAAAATTAACAAAGACAGAGGTACCCAGAAGAACTGATCCCGCAAGTACCAAAGTGGTCCGGCTCTTCTTCTTAACCTTCATGAATTTGATGAAGGTCGTTGCATTAAAATTGCTATCTTCTCTCCCATATGAGAGTGGAAACTTCTTTTTCCGACAGGTTTCATTGAACACACAAACAATCTTGCAAGCAAGATTGAGTGCATTTGTCTGCAGTAGAAGCATTTAACTGCACATAGCTGGAGGTAAGCCAATCAGTATATGCTACCACCTGAACATCGTATAGATCTTTTGTATAACTAAGCTCATCTTCACAGCCTTGTTTGAAATCTGGATAGCAACTCCTGTATGGGTCATTTGGATTAAGTAAAGAGTATCCTGTCAGGCATTCACAGGTTGGCCTCTTATCTGCTTTGAGAGTGGAGATACTGTTGTACCCACAAATACTAGGACCTGAATCAACACTAATTTCTTGGCAAATATTTGGTGGCTCTGACCAAAGAGGAACCCAGCTTGCATTGCCCATGAAATCCTTTGGGAGGAAATACTGAGCCAAAACCCCATCAAAGCTGAGAGTTGACCAAAGATAGTAGTCCCTTGCTGCGCGTTCATCCCCAGTGAAAGTGAAATGTCCACCATTCACTCGCAGAATATAGAAGTTGCCTGAGTCATTAAAAACCAATTGTAGACCCTCACTACCTGGAACACTCCCTGTGGTAGTTGCGGTTGAATAAAAAGGTTTTGTGGAACTAAACACAAGATTCCCATCTTCTTGAAAATCTAGCTGGAAGCGTCCTCTCGAATAGTCAGTCTCTGAATTTCAAGAAGACAGTTTCCCTCCTCTTTCCATTATTTTCCCAGGCAACATTGTATCAGTAGGATTCTTGAATGTCTCCCATAACTTTGCTGACTTGTCATCTTCCAGAACAAAGTTACCTGTATCATTCATGACCCCATGAGCAACAACACCAGCAATGGTTTGATTGGATTTCCATAGCTCGTCACCTTGAGGACTGGTAAGCACTAATCCACTGTTGGCAGTCAAGTTCACAGTAGATCCCTTAGGTGCAGGCGCATCTCCATTTGCATACCAAACTATGGTTCTGTCTGGTATCTCGGCAAACCATATAGAAAGCAAGAAAAGATCATTGTTTTCAAGTTGCCGAAACCCAAAGGCAAAATCACCCGAAGGAGAAAGCCATGAGGAGTTACCTGCTGTGGAGAGAGAAGCACCCACTTCTATGCTACCATTAGTTTGTGCAAGCACATAAATTGGTAGCAGAACAAATGAAGAAAGCAGAAACAGCCATACAGTAAAAGCCATTGCCATTTGCCAGCACCAATGTGGTTAAGCAATAACCATTTATAGAAGAAACAAAATTATAACGGTGGAAAAGTAAGAGTCTAAACAGACTAAGTTATGAGACCATATGGACAGAAGAGCATAAAATGGCCTTAAAATATTGTACAACTGGTCCCCTGGGGAGGATTTGCAACGAGATTTCATCCCCTCTTAAAAGCGACGTAATAAATTTAAGAAAGCAAGCAGGCTAAGGCATGAAGCATGATCATATGTGAAAAGGATGCATTAGCCTTAAAGTACTCTAGAACTTAGAATATCAGAGTTGACGAGAACGACTCAAAGGTGTAATTGGCCAGCCAATGGCAAAGTTTACAGTTTTATGAATGTTGTTCGACTCAGTCATAATTGGACAAGTTTCGCGGCTTTTGCATGAACCTGGCTTGTTAAACACACAAGTATATATGCAGCATATGATTGTAGTGTCATGCACTGTAACACAACAACTAAAAACTTGGAATTTTCCAGTATGATCTGGGACCTAGAAATTTAAAACATCCGAAGATGGGAAGATGAAATCACCAATATATAGTCAGTTGTGTTGATATAGAACCTTATTAAGAATGTAGGACATGACTTGCATTGTGGGATAAGGACAGAGAATCTATTGAAGACAAAGTCCAATTTGTAGCTAGTGGCTACTGAGAAGGACTAGGTACCAGCTAATTATCATTTGTCTTGATACATACGTAATCTACTGACGATGAAGATCCTTTTTTATTTATTTATCAAAACTGACGATGATGATCCCATTTTTTTTTATCAAGACTGATGATGAAGATCCTTTGATACTACATAAAATAAGCCTCATAATACCAAAATTTTAACAAACTTATAATATGGTAAGAGCTCTCCACACTTGTCTGCAATTTAATACTGATAATCAACACTAAACCTTTATTGTTCATTCTCAACAACACAAGGAATTCGAGCTGAGAATTTCAGCTTACATCACTCAACTTAAAAAAGAAGCCCTCATGATCCCTATAGAAATTAACCCAAAAGCAAAACTCATCCCAAACCCACATCCACCCAGCTCACAACTAGCTTACCCTTCTTAAAATTCCAACACAAAACCCATTCATAGCAAGAAAATCCAATACCCAATAAACATGAAGCTCTAAAGTCCTTATCTTTGGTTTAGGTAATACAAGATAGCAAGAAACAGAAATTGAGAGTGTGTAGTGAATGAAGACCTAACCCGAGTCCATTGCAATGGTGTCATAGAGTAATGGAAGAGAAGAGTCCTGAATCCCACTGAGTCGCAACTTGTGGTTTCTCTAAACAAACCTCGCGGCAACTAATGACAGTAGAAAAACACCTATTAAACCCTTTTTCGATTGGGCTTAGATGGGCCTATTCAATTAGCTTTGGTTTCCTGGGTTTGTAGAGTTCAGCTGAGCTTGGCCTATCTCAGTGACCACAGCAGCAAGATCTCAAAACCAATTACTGAATTTCACAAACTAAAGTTACTGAATCTCAGAGAATCAATCACAAAATCTAAGTTGTATTATAAACTATCCATCAAGTATAACTCTATACTTATACAGGCTCACCAAGTGTTAACAATTCAACTCATTTTCCATTGAAAATTGAATCTTTAACTTTCAGCTTAGCCATGAACCTAGAGTTTTCCTATCACATTATACACACAGTACCATACCAATGACTGAGATTAATAGAACAAAAATTCATGGATTCATGATTGACTCAGAAATTTAATCAAAGGCAAGACTTACAATCAAAACAAGAAGCTAATTTATCCAATATATTCTCATATTGCACATAATCAAATTAATTACATAAGAAATAACAAATATACATCCGTATCTCCACTCAATAAAACTAATTTTGGGCAAGAATTTTCCAAAATCACCAAGCAAGTTGTACCAAAGTCAATCTCCAGAGTTTGAAGCCTAACCTGTTAAGAGGTAATGGATTAGCTATAGACAACCAGCTCCAAAGCTCCGAGAAATTCTAGGCCACTCGTCGGAGACTCACCTATTTCGGTGATCGAGGCCAGCACCATCTCAGAGCAATTACTGGGTTTGAAGCTTAAATTTTTAATCTTTTTCAAACATTAATACAAAAGAAAAGGGCAAAAAAACAATTCTTGAATTAGGATAAAGGAAGAAAATTGCTGACGGAGTTGTCGATATGTCCGAGTGGTTAAGGAGACAGACTCGAAATCTGTTGGGCTTTGCCTGCGCAGGTTCGAATCCTGCTGTCGACGCTTTTCATTTTGCACTTCAGTTTTGCACTTTCTGAAGTTCTAAAGAAACTTGTTTTTCTGAATAAATTGTATTCCCAACAAGACCATAACTTACAGCCTCTAAATGGAATCTGAAAAGCGTCTAACAGACTAATTACTAATACAACTTTTTTGATAACGAAATACTAATACAACTTCTCCATAGACAGTAACACAAACACCAACATTACAAGAAGAAGTAACTTTTAAGTGATCACAATGATAAACAAAGTTGGTTTCAGCCTGTTCTGCTGTATGGAGATGGACATGGTGGAACATGTACTTCAACTACGCCTTCAAGCATCTGCACAACCTTTCTCATAGTCGGTCGAAGAGAAGGGTCTTCTTGAATGCACCAAATAGCAACCATCACAAACCTTTCCAGCTTTGTTTGATCTTGCAAGGGCTCAACTTCGTAATCCACAACAGCGTCTAGCACACCTTCGAGGTAGCAATCATAAACCCAATCGGTTAAAATGGCTCTCTCATCGGAGCCGGTTTCCATATCAACGCTTCTCCTGCAGCAAATGACCTCTAGCAACACAACACCAAAGCTGTACACATCAACTTTGGTAGTGATTGCCATGTTCCTGAACCACTCAGGTGCAACATACCCTTTTGTTCCTCTTATGGCAGTGTGAGTGTGGCTCTGATTCATCATCAAAAGCTTTGCCAATCCGAAGTCAGCTATACGAGCATTGTAGTAATCATCCAGAAGTATGTTTTGAGGCTTTATGTCACAATGTATGATCTGGGTGCTGCACTCTTCATGTAAGTATAGAAGTCCCTTGGCAACTCCATACGCTACATCAATCCTTTGCCTCCAACTTGGTTTTGTATCACCAAAAAGGAAGCTTGCCAATGTACCATTGCTCAGGAACTCATACACTAGTAACCGCTGTTGCCCCTCATCGCAATATCCAACTAGGCGAACCAGATTCTTGTGATGTGTCTGGCCAATTATGTACAGTTCCGTCTTGAACTCCTTCTCACTATCTTGTACCACAAAGTTCAGCTTCTTCACTGCCACTTGGACACCAGAACCAATTTCCAATATTCCTTTGTAAACAACTCCAAAAGCACCCTTTCCTAATTCTTCCTTGAATCCATTTGTTGCTTCTTCAAGCTCTTCATAACTAAAAGAGCGCAAATTCGAGTCCAGAACATGTTGGTTAGACTTCCCATGTTTCTTCCGGTAAATGAAGAGAAATCCAAGACAAACTATAGCACTTAACATAAAAATTGACAAAGATAGAGGTACCCAGAAGTGCTGATCCCACGCGTATCAAAGTGGTCTGGTTCTTCCTCTTTTTATCACCCGGACTTGGTGGTAACTGAGGGACTTGTAGAGTCGAATTACCCTTCCTGACTTTAATAAAGGCCTGTGAATTAAGCCCGCTATCCACTCTCCCATTTGAAAGAGGCAACTTCTTTTTCCAACAGGCTTCAGCTCTGAAAATAGCAACAGAGCACAAACAATCTGCAAAGCAAGATTGATTGCACCTGTCTGCAGTAAAAGGATATAACAGCATGTAATCTGAGGATGGCCAATCAGTATTTCTCAGCACCCGAACTTCATATATATCTTTTGTGGGACTCAGCTCATCTTCTTCACACCCTTGTATGAAATCCGGTTTGCAATCCCCATAAGGATCATTCGGATCCAGTAACGAGTATCCTGTTGGGCATTGACAAGTCGGCCTCTTATCGTCTTTGAGAGTACAGATACCGTAGTACCCACAAACACCAAGACCTGAATCAACACCCATAGTGCATATGTTATCTGGCACTGACCAAACAACACTCCAGCTTACATTACCAATGGAATTTTTTGGGTGGGAGTATAGGGCGAAAAACCCCATCAAAGTTGAGGGTTGCTCTAAGATAGTAGCTCCTTGCCGAGACTGTCTCTGCTTCTTTGAGATTGAATTTTTCACCATTCTCTCTCACAACATACATGTAGCCTGAGCTATTGAACTCCAATTTTGTACCTGCAGCAGAAGAATTCAAGTCGCCTGTAGTTTGACTAGCATAGTATGCAGGGTTGGCGAAGTCAGTTGGCAAGTTTATGGTGTTAAGCACAAGATTGCCATCATCTTGCATACGTAGCTGGAACCGTCCTTTGGAATAGTTAGTCTCTGATTGTTGAGAAGAAAGCTTCCCTCCTTTTTCGATATCCTGTCCGGGCAACATGGTATGAGTTGGATTCTTGAAGGTCTCCCATAAGCTCTCTGAAGTGTCATCTTCAAGAACAAAGTTGCCTGTATCATTCAAAACCCCAAAGGCAACAACACCAACAATGGTCTCAGATTTCCAAAGCTGTTGACCCTGAGGACTTGTAAGCACTAGTCCATCGTTAGCAGTCAAATTCACAAGTGAACCCTTAGGTGCAACTGCAGGACTATCCCCATTTGCATGCCAAACCACAGTTCTGTCTGGTATCTTGGCATACCATATAGAAAGCAAGAACAGATCTTTGTTTTGAAGTTGCAGAAATCCGAAGGCAAAATCACCAGAAGGAGAAAGCCATGAGGAGTTGTTACCTGCAGTTGCAGAGAGAGAAGCGCCCACAGCTACTTTACCATCAGTTTGAGCAAACACAGAAATTGGAACCAGAAAAAATGAGGAGATAAGCAGAAGCAGCCGTACAGTAAAAGCCTTCATTTCCATTTGCTGCACCAATGGGGTGGAGCAATTACAATTCTGGTTACATATGCATCAAGGTAGCTATATTTCTTAATTAAATGTGGACCACGGCCTGCTGCTTCCTTGAAATTTATGGAAGTAGTAGATGCGTATAGCTAGGGAAAATCTAGTCAGAACTTTTGACTTGTGTTTACTTTGACAAAAACCACCCAGAGTTTGTCACTATGGGTACGTCACTATAGCCATTCTTGGCTGTCCTCGGCCTTTTCTTAGTTGATGAAATGCCTCTCAAGTCTCAAACTTTAATGACATTAACCCTCCACCCTTAGGAAAATTTAAGAGGCAATGAAACACCCTCTTTGAGAGATTTCAGCAAACATCTTACTCCCTTATTTTGAAAAAAAAAAAAAAACTCCTGAAACATCGTGGTCAAAGTTGAATCTTCACTCAATATGAGACAGAACAAAGGGTTATTGGGTTCAACTAACCCTAATATGGGGCACGACCTTAAAGACAAAGGACGGTACAAATCACATTCCTATTCCTTCCAGCAGATGAGTTTGAAGGTAAAATTTTCATTTGACCATTTTTTTTCCAAATTTTCGTGGACAACCCGTTTTACAACTCTATTTAGGTGAACCTTTCTCTTTTATTGCTGTTCCTTCGAAGAAGCACCTATGTAATTTCTTAGCCAAAATGTGTGTGAATAGAACCATGACTCAAGGACTTGTTCAGGTCTTTTTTTTTTTAGCAATAGACTTGTTTTGGTCTAACAGTCCAAATTCAAAAAATAAGACTCACAGAAAATTAAGTCATAAGTTAAGGTACCACAAAGAAATACAAGAAGCAAGCGAATGGAAAGAAGAGGACTAGTACAGGTGAAAATTGATAAATAAAAAAAGGAGGTGCTGTAAAATCTGAACTTAAAAGTTACCATAGTAGGACCCAACCGGAATAAATAACCAAACCAAGAAAGACTAACAGACTACAAGTCTACAAGGGATAGAGACTTGAAAATGATGATAGGCACTTCTGAAAATTTCCAACCATAGATAGTGTGATAGCTGGATATCACCAATCTTGGTACTGTTGCTCCAACTAATTTCTAAACACTGTGATAAAATCAGAAAAGTATTGAGCTTGATAATTATCTAAAATAGAAATAAGGTGAGAAGATTTTGATGATAAAATAAAAATATAGGATAAATTAGTATGTAGCCAAGGCCTTGGAAAATAATTACTTTTGGTGGGAAAAAAAAGGGGGTTGGTTTTTACAGGGTTGGGACATTTGTTTTGGGTTACACCGTATGGTTGGACCTTCATAATTTCACTCACTTTTGAAAAACTAACCAAAATTGGCCACAATTAGCCTCACTTATTAAAAAAATCCTGCCATTTTGGTACACCCTTCATGACTCATGCGTAGCCAAGATAGCCTCGTTTTGTCGAAAATTAAATTAACTTGATCACAATTAGCCTTGCTTGGATAAAATCTGCCATTTTGGCATGCCCATGGCTATGCTTGGCCTAGTTAACCTCAGTTTGCCAAAATTAAACGAATCTGGCCACGATTTGCTTCGCATTAGTATCATATCCTGCCACTAGGTTTGTTAAACTTCACCATCCACACCGTTGAATAAATTTTATTCCCAACAAGAACATAACTTACAGCCTCTAAATGGAATTTGAAAGCGTCTAACAGACTAATTACTAATACAACTTTTTGATAACAAAATACTAATACAACTTCTCCATAGACAGTAACACAGACACCAACATAACAAGAAGTAGTAACTTTTAAGTGATCTCAATGATAAACAAAGTTGGTTTCAGCCTGTTCTGCTGTATGGAGATGGACATGGTGGAACATGTACTTCAACTACGCCTTCAAGCATCTGCACAACCTTCCTCATAGTCGGTTGAAGAGAAGGGTCTTCTTGAATGCACCAAATAGCAACCATCACAAACCTTTCCAGCTTTGTTTTATCTTGCAAGGGCTCAACTTCGTAATCCACAACAGCGTCTAGCACACCTTCGAGGTAGCAATCATAAACCCAATCGGTTAAAATGGCTCTCTCATCGGAGCCGGTTTCCATATCAACGCTTCTCCTGCAGCAAATGACCTCTAGCAACACAACACCAAAGCTGTACACATCAACTTTGGTAGTGATTGCCATGTTCCTGAACCACTCAAGTGCAACATACCCTTTTGTTCCTCTTATGGCAGTGTGAGTTTGGCTCTGATTCATCAACAAAAGCTTTGCCAATCCGAAGTCAGCTATCCGAGCATTGTAGTAATCATCCAGAAGTATGTTTTGAGGCTTTATGTCACAATGTATGATCTGGGTGCTGCACTCTTCATGTAAGTATAGAAGTCCCTTGGCAACTCCATACGCTACATTAATCCTTTGCCTCCAACTTGGTTTTGTATCACCAAAAAGGAAGCTTGCCAATGTACCATTGCTCAGGAACTCATACACTAGTAACCGTTGTTGCCCCTCATCGCAATATCCAACTAGGCGAACCACATTCTTGTGATGTGTCTGGCCAATTATGTTCAGTTCCGTCTTGAATTCCTTCTCACTATCTTGTACCACAAAGTTTAGCTTCTTCACTGCCACTTGGACACCAGAACCAATTTGCAATTTTCCTTTGTAAACAACTCCAAAAGAACCCTTTCCTAATTCTTCATTGAATCCATTTGTTGCTTGTGCAAGCTCTGCATAACTAAAAGACCGCAAATTCGAGTCCAGAACATGTTGGTTAGACTTCCCATGTTTCTTCCGGTAAATGAAGAAAAATACAAGACAAACTATAGCACAACATAAAATTGGCAAAGATCGATGTACCCAAAAGTGCCGATCCCACTCGTATCAATGTGGTTTGGTTCTTCCTCTTCTTATCATCCGGGCGGGGTAATTGAGGAACTTGTAGAGTTGAATTACCCTTCCTGACTTTAATAAAGGCCTGTGAATTAAGCCCGCTATCCACTCTCCCATTTGAAAGAGGTAACTTCTTTTTCCAACAGATTTCAGCTTTGAAAATAGCAACAGCACACATACAATCTGAAAAGCAAGATTGATTGCAACTATCTGCAGTAAAAGGATTTAACTGCATATAATCTGAGGTAGGCCAATCAGTATTGGTCAGCATCTGAACTTCATATATATCTTTTGGGGGACTTGGCTCATCTTCTTGACTTCTTCACAGCCTTGTATGAAATCCGGCTTGCAATTCCCATATGGATCATTCAAATCCACTAACGAGTATCCTGTTGGGCATTCACATGTTGGCCTCTTTTCTTCTTTGAGAGTGCAAATACTGTTGTACCCACAAACCCCAAGACCTGAATTAACCTCCATTTTGCATATGTTATCCGGCAGTGACCAAACAAGACTCCAGCTTACATTACCAGAGGAATTTTTCGGGTAATAGTGTTGGGCAAAAACCCCATCAAAGTTGAGGGTTGCTCTAATATAGTAGTTCCTTGCTGAGACTGTCTGTGCTTCGAGATTGAACTTTTCACCATTTTCTCTCAAAACATACATGTGGCCTGAGCTATTGAACTCCAACTTTGTACCAGCAGAAGAAGAATTCGAGTCACCGGTAGTGCCACTTTCATAGTAAGGCGTGTTGGCAAATTCAGTTGGCAAGTTTATGGTGTTAAGCACAGGATTCCCATCATCTTGGAAACGTAGCTCAAATCGTCCTTTCGAAAAGTTAGTCTCGGATTGTTGAGAAGAAAGCTTCCCCCCTCTTTCGATTTCCTGTCCAGGCAACATGGTATGAGTTAGATTAAGCTCTCTGAATTGTCATCTGCAAGAACAAAGTTGCCTGTATCATTCACAACCCCAAAGGCAACAACACCAACAATGGCCTCAGATTTCCAAAGTTCTTCACCCCGAGGACTTGTAAGCACTAGTCCATTGTTAGCGGTCAAATTCACAAGTGAACCCTGAGGTGCAACTGCAGGACTATCCCCTTTTGCATACCAAACTATAGTTCTGAAAATTCATACAAGTGATTGAGACTTGAAAATTCAAAAATGTCTTCTCCCAAACAATAGGACACTTTTCCAACCTTATAGCGTGGTAGCTGATATCATCTATCTTGGTATTATTGCTCCAACTAATTTCTAAACAGTGTGATAAAATCAGAAAAGTATTGAGACTGATAATTATCCCAATAGAAATATCCATTAATACCAAAAGAACACTTGTTCATAGAATGATACCATTCTCTGTGTATCATATAGCTAGTCGCATATCCTGCCACTAGGTTTATAAACTTTATAATCCACAACCCATAATTCCTTATTATCTCAAAAACAACTACACTACAAAACAGAAACACATAAAAAATAGAGAAGCAACCTTTGTTTCAGTCCAAATGAAGTTGCTCAAAGTTACTGTAAGCCTGTAAGCTCTTAGCGATTACCATATGGTTGGCTCAGAAAGACTTTCTCCTTCTCTTCTTCCTTAATTTCCTCATTGCCTTCCACACCAAATGTGGAACTATATGGCATTTCTTTGTTGTTGATAGGGTTCTGCATGCCCGGAGTGATTACCTTAACCGAGTGGTGAGGACCTATTGCCTGTCGCCCGACCTGTGTCATCTCATTACAGGTGCATTTAGGTCTTTCCATTCTGCAACTCTTTTTGATAAAGAAGTTGCACACCTTCCATCGCTTCAGTGCAGGTGTTTCATCTGTTTTTCTTGGAAATAAATATAACCTTCAATAAAAAATGGAAACTAATAATAGAGAACCTATAAATGACAAATGCTTTGCTTAGTTATTGAGTGCCTTGATTTTGATAGCAAAACAGAAAGTTATTTGTTTCTTAAATAAAGTCCAAGAAGCAATTACATAAAAAAGCGAGACCCAGAGTGAGGGGGGTGGACTTCTGAGTGGAAAACATTGTTTTTGTACGTAGCATGTAAGAAATAGTGGCATAAGAGTACATGTGAATGCAGTGAAGTATAAAGCAAACTCCTCAAGACCGAAAAAAGTAGATCAAAGTTTTAATGTTGTTATATTACCATAAACATTGCAATTATTTTGAAAGGGGAAACATCAAAATACTCTTCTTGTCAAGGTTTATCATCCATTGTGTAATATATATATATATATATAATCATATTTCCATATCAAGTTTGCTACAATTATCCTCCACTTTGAGAATTTTGCGCAACGATATCTGTCATTAAGGCTTCAAAAGCATATTCGATCATATATGTAGTTGAGGGCCTGACAGAAAATTCATTAACTTTCTGATAACCATTACTTTAACAAGCATACCTTGATTACGAGATAATGAAGCCAGAATCCATTGGGCAAATTCAGCTGCTTTTAATTTTTTTCTTTTCCTGAAAGATCATCAATAAGGCAATTGATTTAACAAGCATGAAGTAAACTTTACGTATCACCAGTCATTTAATTGTTCTCGATCATGATCAAAACAAAACAACTAATTTCCATCAAAATGTCGATTTGAATTTACTAGCACCAATTTTAAACTCTACGTTATCCAGAACAAGGTCTCCCCGTGCTCATGCAATACATGGAAATTTAATTCTACGTGCATGTTGCATGCAAAATGGGAACTTATTTACTTTATGTATGCAAAAGGCTAAGAAGAGAAGGCTGCTTAATTAAATCAGATGGACACAATGACAACGATGATACTACATCTCACTGTCAAGGTCAAGCCCTACAAAATGATGGGGATGGTGCCCTGCTCAAATAATATAAATAGATAATGTTAAGAAGACTTGGAATTACAGTAATTACTTTATAGTTCCTCTGTTATCAGACTGTTCATCTGGTGCATCTGATAATTGGCAGCCCCAAAAAAAGGTACCCCAGGTAGCACATGTATGCACAACAGCTGATGAAACCTCTTGCTCTTCTTCATGTGGCAAGAGATTTTTTGATGAACTCACCAAGCTAGGTGGAGGAGAGGGACGCTCCCAATGCTTTCTGATTCTCATTTTCAGTCTCAAAAAGTATAAAAAGAAGAAAAATAAAGAAGATTACGACAGAAAAAGAAGATGGTTGTTTTGTTTGGAGATTGAAGATGAATTTTACAGAATGAAAATCTTTATTCTGGGCTTTCTTAAGAAGCAGAATGATAATCTTCAAATGAAAGGGAAATGTAGTGTCTTTAGTGGCCAAACATTAAAAATTGTACCACTCTAACAACTCATAGGCAAATGCATTTTTTTCCCTCTTAGCTTAGTATGTGTTCGCACCTCTTGAGTTGATTTGAGTTATAGATTCAAACTGAATAATAAGCATCCAAAATTGCATTAAAGGATGGCAACAATCCCACAGATTTTGAAAATAAAAATAAAAATAAGAAAACACACCAAGGGATACAACAGAAAAGTTTCTACCACGACTCCATGAGATGTTCACATGGGAAAGGCCCAGTTTCTCATGTGAGACACACAGCAACACAGAGAGAGAGAGAGAGAGAGAGAGAGAGAGAGAGAGAGAGAGAGAGAGAGAGAGAGAGAGGGGACTATTAGACTTAATTTAAATTAATTATTTAAACATGGTGGATGGTTTGACATAAAATCGCCTCATTAGGTACATATGGTGCCTTTCGTCTGTCAAAGTAAGAATTATCTGTGAGATTAGAAGTCATTAAATTTTCATATCTGCATTTCCCTTCAAGTATAAAGAATATCCAAGCAGATATAGTTATATTTAATTGCAATGGCAATTATATATATTAGATAATTAGGTAACTTAATAATGATACCATGTAAGCAGTCTTGTAAGCAACAAGCTGTTTCTGTACAAATGTGTCTGCAGAAAACAAATGAAAAATCATCCAGGAGTTGAAGACGGTGATATTTAAAAAAAAAAAAACAATCAATTTACATGCATAAATTGGTCATTATCGCCAAAAAGTGAACATTATCACACAAAAGAAAGGCCAGACAATTAGTAATGCTTTTATTTTCTGAAATTCATATGCAAAGTCCATGCCAGAGGGTCATCGAAACCATACTTCTTCTCCTTATCCCAAAGCAAGAACCCTGACATCATTCATCTTTGAAAGATATAAAAAGAAAACTTCCGCTAAATTTCCCAATGCATGTCTTCATTAGTGGCTGGCCAGAAGAATTCCTTTTCTACTCTATTACTTTAGTTTACTTTTCATTAATCTAGCCTTCACACTCATTTTGGGAGGAAATTATTATTACAGAATTTATCTGTAAACAACCACCATGCAGATTAAAATACTTTTTTTAACCCTAGTCGCTAGTCGAAGAGCATTGGTTACCTTTGTTTGAACTTTTTTAAAGACCCAGTTGAGCAATAGCCATAGGCCTTACCCATGGACTAGCATCAGATGACTCTTTATATCTTTTGTAGTCGACTATTCAACAGTACTCTTTATCTTTCAGTTTTTTGGTCAACGTATATGCCTCTAATACTAGATTTTTGAAAGTTTGAACAAATAACCATCAACGTCAAGTAAATTGAGACATATATTAGCACCAAAAGTTTTTACCTTTTAAACCAATCATAGGAACTGATGACCAATGTGGCCATCACTTTTCTTTAAACCCACACGACATTGTTTGATTGTAGTTTTTCATAAAAGGAGAAAGCAGACCTTCCAAACTTGTTCTTTATGAGGATTCTAATTTAAACAAACGTAGCGGTTTACCTAGTTGAGAAAATGTACAAAGAACAACGATATCAGCAGTAATTGCAGCAGTTATGCTTTCTCAAGCCCTGTAGAAAAAGTCAGTTATTTGAATTTATAAGGCCTCATGTTCAAGATTCTGTAATCCAAAAGGAATAAGCATATGAGAACTTTTACTTTCACCGTCAAAATATGAGTATCCAAATAAACAGATTCAGAACTTCTTTATTCTCATTAAAAAAATGCACAAAGAACTGTGAATATATGAATCAAACAAAGAAAATCATAATTGTTGAAGGATTCAATGTAAATTTCGAATGGCAGATGAGAAAAGGTATCTACATTTCCTAAATTATATAACTAATTGGCAATTACAAAATCTCAGCAGATGCAAGGTATGAGAAACGACAAAAAATTGGTTACCCAGGAGAACCAGTACGTAAAGAAAATTATATCGTTGCATCTGCTTCTCCTTCACTCTTCCCTTGTGAGGCCTAAAAGAAAATAAAGTTAAAATCATACCTTCTGAAACATTAAGTAGGTCTTTACTAAGTGAACTAAGCTTCTCATGTGTTAAGCAGCTTGAATATGTATATGATAAATTTTATAATAAAAAGACAATAAAAAAATATCTGGAAAAATGCAAATTGCTAAAGTGAAAGTGAAGGGGTGACTATAAGATAATTACCAGATTTGTATTTATTTGCATGTAATGCTATTGCGTCTTTCTCCTCGCCAACAAAGTTCAAAGGCCTAATCTAAGTAGTGGTTTTCTGTTCCGTTTCATCATGAAATTGATGCTCCCTTGAAACTTGACCAGAACACTTTTATATTGGATAGCTGGACCATTTAACATGTATATTCTCTTCTTCAACTAGAAAGTGATTATTTTGCGAGACTTGTTATGAACAAAGATGAGCCGACCTGGGTGTGGTCTGAGGCTGCGTAGGCTGATAGAAAACTAGGTCGGCTATTTCGAATTCTCATCTTTATGTGCAAAACTTCTGTGAGAAGAAGATGCAAGAATTTAGAGTTGTGGATGAAGTTTGCAGAGGGATGTTACAGGGAAGAATGCAATGAGCAAATTCAATACTTAAAAACTATATATTCCTATGAGGAAGATAGCAACTCTGACTAATGTGGAGTTTTTTTTTTTTGGTTGATTAACTATGTCTGCAATGCCCAAATGCAGTTACTACAGGGGAAGCAGTTAAAGCTCTTAAGTAATTACATTTTGTACTGCTTCATAATTGAGCTTATAACAGAAGTCAGCCATCACAGACTTGCAGCTACGGGCTGAAGTTCATCAGGCCCCAAAGGGCGGGGGAAAACTGCTACACAGTAAAGTTGTCACTTGGACTCAAACAATTCTTCCATTGGACACAGTGTTGTTTAATTCCACATCAATGCATCAAATCAAGGCTTCCTATTTTGAGATGCATATAGCAAATCAGGAAAGATTTAGTCCAATTAAAACATGTACAAGAATTTTGATCAATTATGAGTCCTGGATTCAATGCTCCTGTTTGATATGTTACTAAAGGGTTAGAATTGCAAAGAGCACTTAGGAACATCAAGTACACAAGATTACTCGTGAGTTGACCAACCCTTGAGCAAAACTTAGCCTACAAACAACAGTACTTTTTACCATAACAAACGTAAAGCTAACACAGTATTCTCATTTCTAACTCTGGCATCCCTAGATATCTCTTCAAGAACAATAGTTTGGTTCTTAATGAAGCTCTCTACCATCACAGTATAAATAAAGGGGATGTACAATGGTTCATATATGCATCCAATAAAACAAGGAAACTTGTGGTATCACAGTGGAGCGCCTGGAAGGAAATAACAGCACTAAATTGAAAAAGGAGAGTCAGAGACATCAAGACAACCCAATTTTCCTGAAAAATGCTCTACTTTATAGCAGACAGACATTTCAAGAACTCGCATATAACAAGTACAATTGAAGCAAAATCAACTATACACATGGTTATAAACACTAGCAGAATGATAGAAATGTTAGAAAACTCTCATTTCACCATCAATGGCTAAAATTGATTGCCAACAGGAAACTGGCAATTTCCTAAAACAAATCAATACTATTTCTAACAGGGTTCCTCTGTAAATACATGTTCTTTCTTCTCCTCCTAAATCGAATAAAAAAGCAAACAACTTTGCAAAGTTAATAACAAACGAATAGAAGCACATAATGTATAAAGATCTAATCTTTCCTACCTATATAACAGTGTAAATTAATAAAAGCTGCAAAATTGGGTTCTCTTTCCATCTGAAATCCATAAACAAATGTCATATCTCCGTTACCGGTTGTGGGTCGGATTCGATTTGCTGGGCGGGGCCTTCTTCAAGCTCGCCTCTACGGATTTCTGGGGATCTTCCATTGCTGTGTTGGGCTTGTTTTGATTCAAAGAAAATATGGCGACCGAAGCGAGCAATCTTCTGGGTCTGATCAGATGGATTTGTGTGTCTGAGAGTTGAGAGCTTTGGGAAATGTGCAGCATGAGAATCAGGGCAAAGAAGGAAAGCAACAGTCGTTGAGTTCTGGGTTTCATGGCGGAGATTGATGAAGAGAAAATCGAGTGCGGAGAATTGCGAAGAGTTGTTTCTTAAGTAACTCGCAGTGTTGCATGCTTTGTCATGTGTAATATGGTTTTCTAGTGAGTGTAATATATATAGATTACTGATTACTTTACCAAATTACTTAAGTTAGAAATGGATTGTAAATCTAATTACACTCCCTCCAAGTATTCCATGCTTTACACATTACACCCTATTTTTCAAAACAATTTTATTTCATTCTCAAAGTAATCAAAAGTAACATTTTACACCAAAATGATGTCACGGGTCAAGCACGTTTTCCATTCTTTTGGTAAATGGGGATTGGAGAAAATAAACAAAAGAGACTCGCATTCCCTAGTTGGATTCTTTTTTCATTTTGCATTTCTATAGAAAAATACAGAAAAAGAATTATATTATTAGAAACGCTAATAATCTCGTAAGTTGATATTTTTGTAAAGAGTTATTTATATGTCGTGACTTATTTATCTCAATAGAAAAATTGGTCTAAAATTTAATATCCGACCACATCCAACATCCTACAATTGGGATAACATGTCATTTGTCACATTGATCGTGAAATCGAGACTCTTTGAACATCGAGATATATGAAAACACCCTTTACTTGAGTCTTGAGGGTTGCAAATATGTATAATCTACATTTCTTTTTAACAAAGAAGTTGATTACAGATTGTTCTTTTTCATGAGAGACTAATTCAACTTGGCTACCTCAAACTGAACTAAAACAAATCTGACCTCTTTTAACATTAACCACCCTCATCTTTCATGAATTCAACTGTAAGTTTTATTCAGAAAGCTCATAACAATTCAATGAGATATTCCACTCACTGAAATTAAACTTTGACCAAAACTTGATCTCCTAAGTTAGATATATTATTGGTAGTAAGCAGAAAATTCTACACTAACATAGTAACATGCATGTCCTATTTTAGAGATTTAACCGACTTCTTCTTTGTTTTGTAATAGGTTGGGACTTGGAAGCAGCTGATCATGTGATGCTGAGCTTCTTTCCATGACTTCTCTGCAAACTTAAATATTTTACAAAATATCTCATGTGACTTATCACATGAAACCAAATCACACCCCTCATTCATTCTCTGGATGTCCATCATTTGTTTTTGCTTAATGGAAAATTAGTATTCCATGTTAAGTGTTAACAAACACAGCTAAAGTTGGCTGGTTAAGCTTGCTTTCCAAACGTGAAACACCCAAAATCTTCTACGAAACTGTTCTCTTCTTCAACTTTTATGTTTCATAATCTTCTATTCTAAATATCATTCATATATATTAATCTACAATATATCCTTCCAATTTTCCACCTGCTTGTTCTCCCATATGCTAAGCTACTCTATGAAAAATAGGGCCAAAAAACTATGTAATCTGAGCACCATGTGTTACTACAAATTGTTTGCATGTGACATCATGGCGGATCCATAAATTTTTCTTCTTGGAGGAACATGAAGATATTTAGTTGCCCTTGCCGGCTTGCCCTCAGCTTTATAAAGCAATTCTTCGAACATCTTGCCTCAACCTTTTCGCGGTCTCCTCACTCCCTCAGCACATCATATCGCCCCTGCCTAAGCCTATTTCAGACTGTTAACAAAAACTTTACCCTCTCATCATTGAAGAAAAGAGCAAGAATATACATGGAATTACTCAATATTTCTAATGGAAGCACAAATATTCAAATGGGGGAGATTGCCTACACTAAAACCAATCCACCCTTGTACGTCAGTTACATATATAACTTTCGACTCAAATATGTGCCAATTTCATTAGGAAATAGTGGATTCAAAAGTTATACAGACATATAAGCAATACAATAATTCTTCGTTTTTAGATTTTCACCACAGTGAAGTTTTACTGGCTTTCCTGCTTTGAAGAAAGTCCTTCATTATATGAAGCTTCCACACCCCCCTGAAGCGACTTGTTTTGATGTTTTCCTTGGTTCACAAATGGGTTGAATGAGAACATGATTTTAGCAATAAGGAGATAGCTTAATTTTTAAAGTATATATCAATCTGCTTCAAGCCCCATCACGCATATGGAAATCATTTTCTAGTATAGCAGGATTTTCTCTATTAATTTATGTGATTCGCATCTACTTGATATAGCAAGCTCTAATTGATCAGAAAGTTTTGAGTGTGTACTCTGTTTATAATATTTAGAAGAGTTATGTGGTGTCATTGAACGAGTGTCACATTTTCCCTTATTTGTTAGTTGTTACCGATACTTTTCGGAGAATAGGATCCTCTACTAATCTTATGGATGTGTTAATCTTGTACGTGTCCAAAACGTCATTTTGAGGTTAACGGTTTAACTTTTCTAGGATTTAATATTTAAATGTTTAAAACAACTTAGTGTTAGACATAAATACAAGATCAACATTCTTCAATTTTCTTGTTTGACAATTATATTTTCTTTCCATGCATGTCATGGCTGACGTCTACAGTGTCAATAAGGATTCAACTCCATAGATAGAAGTCAATTAGTCAAGGAAGTTGAAGAAGGTTTATACTAGATCTGGTCAAGGAACTCCTGAGAGTTGTATTAGAATATAATTAGTGAAATTTTCTCAAGAGGATTTCCATTTGCTTGATTCATGAGTACATGTGAATTGAAGAATCTTTCTGCAAATAAACTCATAAAAGCATGTGGTCTATGTCAGCACTCAGCAGGACTATGATAGAACATAGTGATCACATCTAACCTCTTTGATTAAAAGACCAAATGCTGTTACTGTGGACTGATTCCAGAAGCTCATGGTTTTCCCCAAGTTTATTTTATTGTATTTGTAAAAATATCGAAAATAGGGCATCACCCTAGTACAGATGAGGTAAACATACAAATTGGTAGAGGTAGAATACCAGCGAATTTAACAAATGAAATTGATGAAAGAGTACAAAGCTTACAAAGTCGATTCATTTGACATACAATAGATATCTCATTTGATTTCTTCATTGTCTGACAATAGTGAAGCAGCATCCTTCCATAAGAGATTACCGTAACCAAATAGTCTTGCAAAGCAAGAAATCAACTGGTCCTGAATTACTTCTTCTGTAGGAAGCACCATGTCTGTCTCCCTTGTCAGTGACGTAACTTCTTTATCCGCAATACCACAAGGCACAATATGCTTAAAATAGTTCAAATCTGGATCAATGTTGAATGCCAACCCATGTGAGGTGACTCCATATGATATCCGCACACCAATTGCACCAATTTTTCTCTCTCCAACCCAAACCCCAGTTTCTCCTGCTTGCCCAGGACAAGCTTTCACACCATATTGAGATGCCAATTCAATCATAGTTAACTCAAGCTTCTCCACATATTTGCGAGCACCAAGCCCAATATCCCGAAGTGAAATAATGGGATACAAGATGGCTTGATGTGGACCATGAAATGTGATGTCTCCTCCTCTTTGTGTGTAGTGCAGTTCAGCTCCTATTCTTTTAAGGTCAGACTCGGGAATTAGTAGATTGTGATCAGTTCGGCGTTTGCCAAGGGTATATGTCGGTGGATGTTGCAGGGCCAGGAGAGTATCCGGAATCTTATGAATTTTTCTATCGGAGACCAGCTTTTCCTGCAGCTTAAGTGCCTCTAGATAGTTGATAGTCCCCAGTTTCCAGACCTCAAGTGTTCGCAGAACTCTCATTTCCTGTAGAGCACAGCTAATTAGTTATTACCTTTGTTTATAATCACATTGATTTATCTCAAATGTAGATGTCTGACTTCATCATGTATACTTCCTTCTATAGACTAAATCAAAAAACCAAGAGAAGGGCAGCAGGATATGGTGATTCCGCACAAATATACATCATTCTAAGTTACAAAGTTTACAGTTATAGCATGATGTAATCCGAAGGCTTGGTGGAACAATATGCCAGGCAGAGAAACATATAACCAGCACTACCACAGCTACAACTATACAGTACTCTCCGGGCGTCTTGATATTACTAGTTGGATCATTTATGAATAATCTTTGAACCAATGCCCACATACAAGATAGACCAATGCTTGTTATTGGGCATGACATTGTAGCTCAATATAGAGATTTAATCAATCAAAATGGCAAATGGCATTATTGGCATAGAGACATTGTGCCCCAGAGACTCATTGAAGCATTTGATCAAACAGGTGGTGGGCATCTATGTGAGGATGGAATCGTTGGATACATATTGACTCGGACATTGAAAAGTAAACTACTAAAATCACATCCTCAGCAAACGAAAAAAATATCGAATAGAGCCTATCGGAAAACAGAAACGGTGAATTCATACCTACAGATGCCAACCACCAAGAGAAAGCAAATCTTGAGGTTCCCGAGCTGCCCAGTTCTTGACTTCTTGTTGGCACTACTTTGCTCAATCTAATATCTATTATCTTGTAAGCTAAACGCACCGTTCCAGCTTCTTCTTTTACCACTCATTTCTTTCTTTTCCTAAATCCTAGTACAGTAGTACGTAATATATGGACGAATACAGTGTTATGTAGGTATGTATATAATTCAAACAAAATTCTATTTACAACTACGTACATGCTTCTACAGGGTATAAACTGATAATCCGAACTCGAGCGACACATGCGAAAGGCAAAACCTTCATGCTATGTTACCTTCTAAGTTCCAACACATTGTTACATCAAGTAGGCTTCCTTTTGCGTGAGTAGGGTGTAACAAACAATGAACAATCCTTTCTCTAGGTTTTGTATTTTCTATGCATTTCTTTGAGCTATTTCACTTGCATACAGAAACCAGAATCATACAACATTACACCTTTACTTCAATGTTGGACGGGGAAAAACTGAAATCGACTATTATATACGACAGATTGCTATGGCCAAAGATAAAACTGTTGGGACCAAAACGAAAAAGAGAATCTCCTTTTTATCATCTGTATGACATTATTATGATCACACAACAACTCATGATGAGCAAGAAAGCATGCAAACTCCTGGCCGATAAGCCCATGCCGGGGGCAAGCGAGCATATTTTTCCATTCCTGGTTGCTCATCAAATGGCCGTTCCATTACTTTAAGCACCCTTTGAACCTCTCCGAAATCACCTTGTTCAGCTGCATCAATAGCACTCTGGCATAGGTAATTTCTGAGAACATATTTAGGGTTCACTGCATTCATCGAGGCCTTCCTCTCCTCATCTGGGACGCCACTAGCGGATAGCTGCAAAAGCCAAAGCCACATTGTGTGAGAAGGTTAAATATGAGAAACGAATAATCGTTGCTTTTGACATGGTAAATTATCTGAAGTGAACTCAGGATTACGTTGGTATCAAACTAATAACTACTATACTTTTGAAGATGGGGAGAGTATATGAAAACCAGAGTTCATAGTATTTGTACCTCCTCTATGTAGATTCTCACCCAGCTGATCCATGCCTCCTTCCGCTCCTGCCCAATATCTAATAGAACAGCCTTTAGTGGATTTAACAACTCCTCATCTGGGATGCTGGGATCAGCTTTGATATTGGACAGCAACCGGAAAAAATTTGTGTAATCCACTTTGTCAACAGCCATATTGTTAAGAAGTTTACTGATCAACTGTTTGACATACTTAGGGAGACCAAGCTTTTTGGTCATTATAGCTTGATAATCATCCATGAATTTGGTTCCATATCTGTAACAAATCCAAAAGAGGAGAGTTAAATTGTAAATTTCCAGTACATTTGGATTAGGAAAGAAAAAAAGGTGTGGGAATCACAACTACCTTTCCATTGCATAGTTTGCCTCCTTATCATTTATCAACTCGGCAGATGACAAGGTTCTGGTTAATTGCATAATATTCCACAAGCCAATGTCAGGTTGATTTGCAAAACAATATCTCCTCCCAGGAAGATCTGTTGTATTCGGAGTGTAACTTGGATCAAATGCATCCAGAAATCCAAAAGGACCATAATCAATGGTGAGGCCCAAAATGCTCATATTGTCAGTGTTCAATACACCATGAGTAAAACCAACCCCCTGCCATCTGGCAACCAAGGACGCAGTACGCTCAGCAACCTCCACTGCCCAAGCTGTTAAGAAACCATCATGCAAGTAAAATGACAACAATACAGTTTATCAGTATTCCCATGTGGAACGTTTCTATCAGAAACTTGTTTCGGCATTGCCAGGAAGTGTAGATGTGACTAAAAAGAGCAAGTTTTTTGCATAACGGGAGACTGCCAATCTCAATATCTGTAGCCCCAAGTGGCAGACATCTAGCAATCAAAAAGTACAAGATAAACAGAAGGTGATGATGAATCATTTTCCTTTCCATAAGCCATAACATCTATAAGTTCATGTTAAAAAATGGATCACAATATCAACACCAGACATCTTATTGGACTCAAACACATGAAGAAATGCATGGACGCACCTTTAGAAATACGACGCATCTTACTAGATATTACATCCCTGAAAGACCGGTTGGACATAAGAGGGCATCCAATTTTATCTTTATCACTTACCATGCCCCATATGGGAGGTGAGTACACTACTAAAAAAGTCGTGAATCCGAAATTTCCCAAAAAACTACCTTACCAATATGTTTGTAGTGAAAATACGAAATTTGTCACTATTAACATACTCTGCAGCTATCAACTGAGTACACTAAAACAGGAGTCTGAATCATAAATCAACCCAAATGCACTCTTGAGAGTCTAGAGGAAAAAAAAAATTAACTCCTACTATGATGATCTGAGATAGACATAGGAAAGCACAAGATAAGAAAATTATGACCTGCAGAATTAGTACTGAACTTGTGAATTGAACTTTCAATTCATTACACAAGAAGACACAATAAACAAGCATCTTCGTGAACAATAAGATGATTACCTGCATACTTGTTAGACGTTAGATCAACGACTGAATGTTCTTCGTTGCCTGTGTTAAAAGATAAACTCTCACTTCTACTCATGTTCTCTATATGAGGAAAGTGATGCCTAATGGCATAGTCGGCTAGAGTACGAACAATGGCAAGGTCCTCTTTTTCCCTAGAGGCATGTATTTGGTACGATCCAAAGCGCAGGAAGGATGGAGCAACCCTGCAAACAATTGCACCAGGCTCCTCCTTTGGATTGCCACTGCAAATGAAGGACAAAGAATTATAAGAAAAATGGGGAACATATATTTTTATAACTAAGACCAATATAGATAAGAGGTCCTGGCACCAAGATTACAGTCTCAGTAGCAACATGCATCCTGGTAAAGTTTACAATTCTTTTAATTCACCTATCTTTTAGGATGAGCAAGATATGTTAGCATTAAACAAAATTAAAAATTTGGGAAAAACAAAAAGACTAAAAAAGGAATTAGTAACATATGAAACCTTGAACATCTGCACTGGTTTCAGAAACAACAGAATCAAAAATAAGATACATACATATATATATAGGGTGTTGTTATTAACACACCCAAATGTGTTAATAACACACCCTATATCTCTCTCCTCCTTCTCTCTATCTCTCTCTCTTTCTTGGATGTGTTATTAACACATTTGGGTGTGTTAATAACAACACCCTTATATATCTTCAAGATATTTTGGACAAATCAAAACAATGTGCCAGATGAAATACACATCCATTAGTCAGGAGAAAATAGTCATTAAATTAAAGTTCTATTGAACGTACTCATAAAACATGTCACGGGTGACATATTTTCCTGTTGTCACAAGACAGAGGGCACGTGTCGTTGGAATTCCAAGACTATGTATTGCTTCACTGCAAAGGAATTCCCGAATGCTACTACGAAGCACAGCAAGACCATCTGCAAACCGGCTGTAAGGGGTCTTCCCAGCACCCTTAAGCTGCAGTTCCCACCTTTCAGATTTAGAGTTAAGAACCTCCCCGAGTGTAATAGCCCGACCATCTCCTAACTGTCCTGCCCACATGCCGAACTGATGTCCTCCATAGCATTGAGCATATGGCGACCTATATAAATAAAAGATCATCCAGGCTGTATAAAAATTGACAAATCCCCAAATTTGAGCCTCATAGAAAAATATTCACAGAAACACTTACGATCCGACTAAAGGAGACGCTCCAGAAAATAAAAGAGGGAAATCTGGCCTTTCAAATCTGTAACTCCAAGACAAGATGCCAAATTAGTCCCATGAAACATAATAAACTATGCAGTGCAAAGCAAATGTAATTATGCATCTCATCAAACTGACATAACTAAATATGTAATATCAGTCAGGAGTTAACAGTACAGCAAGTCAGACACCACTGACGAAACCATTAATCGAAGCAATACAAGACGGAAAAAACACATTTGCTATAAATCAATACCATATAATGCTCGGTGATATATCAAAACCCCAATAAAAAGGAAAGTTCAATCAAGAACAGGAATCTTGATAACCCTAAAACATCTGAAAATTCAGTGACTTCAACAAATCTATGACTAGTGGAATTGGTTCACCCCTCTACCAATGTCGCTAAACTAAAAAGAAAAATCTATTCACCTAGGGGCCTAATTTACTATGTTTCCATGAGGAGTTCGAATTTTAGAGTCATGATACTTCCACATTAAACTACTAATCAAAAGGTTCTAGTGTAAAGATCAGCAACACACTGATTTGGATGGGTACCCATTACTTTCTTCAAGGCCCATCAAAACATGAAAAAGCATCATGCCCAATAATTCAAAAGTATTCTCCCCAATAGATGCTATCAAATGCAAGTTTCTCTTTCTTGTTGAAGGTATCAAAGACACTTGATGTTTCACAGACCACATGAAACAAGAATACTCACTCTTGAGGATCCAATTCGAGCAACTCGGCAACCGATTCTGACCAGGCAACGAGCTGAGGATCATCAACTTGAGCTGACGGGGATACTTTTGTAAAACAGGCATGCAACACCTGATAATCAAAAAACCCAAAGAAGAATAAAGATCACAATTATAACATACCAGCCCCTATGGTAATAAAAATTCAAAACTGTAGCTCAATGAAGAAGATGGTATCATAATCAGAATCATCAACACTTGACGTTCCATAGTGACTTGGCCACTTCTCGATTGATTCAGTACAGTTTTCATAGTTGTCATGTTATATTTAAGTTATTTAACAAAGTTTCCACTTTAGGCTAGTAGAAAACACATGCTACACATTAGAGTTAACTTTCCTTTATTTGTATCATTTTCCTGAACTCTCTCAACATCCAAGCAAAACATTAGCCAGGAGATAAAATAGAACGAAAATTAGCTAAAACCCAAGGAAGCATAAAGATACAATTTATAGAATAACACCCCCTATGCTAGTAAAAACTCAAATGTGTAGCTCAAAGCAAAAGATTGTATCATAATCATTAAGACTTGTTCTTGTAACAACACACAACCGGTAAGTGACTTAGCCATTTCTCGATTGATATAGTACAATTTTCTTAGTAGTTATGTTTAAATTTAACAAATTTTCCTATTCTGGAAGGAAACAAAACCCCAAGCCAGAGCCTTTCAGCTAGTACACAAACACATGCTACACATAACACTTAAAACTTTACTTTCCTTGCATCGATTTCTCAAATTTCTCAGCATCCAAGCAAAACCTAATAACATAGAACAGAAATAAGCTAACCTCTCGTGGAAATGTATCGGTCCTGGGATCACCAGGCAACTCTCTGACGAACGAGTTGTCCCAATTCAGATCTTCAAGCTTCAATCGAGCTCTCGGAGCGTTATTTACACCATTAATTCCCTCGTGGCCGTCGCCGTCCAAGGTCTGATTACGCAAATCGCGCGTGACGGAGTCGACGGACGCGGTGGTCTCTGGCGGTGGGGGTGAGTCCATGGGAGCTTGTTGGCTATAGCCGGAGCTGAGGTTGCATGCGAGGGTGGGCGGTTTGGGAAATTTGGAGGGATTGGAGGGGTAAAAGTGGAATTTTGGAGGGCGACGGCGGAAGCTAAGGGCGGTGGTGAGAGAGGGAAGTATAGAGGGTGAGGCTTTGGAAGAGAAATGCGAAAGGATTTGCATTATTTCTAATTCTGACGGACTCTTAATAAATTCAATTTCGATGTTTTGCTTAAAAGTACGTTTTTGTCTAAAATATCAATAAATAAATTAAACAATTTTTTTTGGACAATATAAACACATAAAACATTGTCACAAAAATGTGTGCTCTCTTTGGAGTTTAGAGAGAAAATAATGGCACTAAAAATACATAAATTCAAAATTCACACATTATGCAAGGTTGTTGAAACTTCTGAATTGTGGTCCATGGTCTTTGTTTCATTTGTGCTTCTATTCTTTTTTCTTGTTATTTTTTTGGTAAATATTTTTTTTTCTTGTTTAGACAAAACACTTGTATAAATTGGGTGAGCTAGAATCGAATTAAAAGCATGTAATATTTTTAATTTCCTCCCGTATCTTTTTTTCCTGGTCATTTTCCTCCAGTAACTTAGCTCTCATTATAGACCAAGTACTATACCGATTATGCATAACCGCCTCTTCATTCTCTTCTATTTAATTTCAGTAATCATTTGTGATTTTTTGCCAACAAAAGAAAAAAAAAGAAATATATTGTGTTATATTCATTTCTGCAAAAATTGAGTTCCATCATTGAGCTTATTCTTCTTCCTTTTTTTCTTTGTGTGGATACTAATTGGACCATCTTTTTCTATGGATTGTGTAAACATTATATATCATCAAAGTGCACACCACAACAGATTTTTTTGGTCCGATTCTGAAACCAGCAACACTTATTCGATAGATATTCGTCCTATCTTTGTTTCAACAACTTTCCCCTCTACCTTTTGCAGCTTTGCTTGAACCAAATAACCCGTGCATATATTTCCCTCTAGGCCTCTCCTTTGGTATAATTGTTGCTTGACAAAGAAACAATATATTGTTATCCATGTCTTGCAAACCTAAAAGATAAACCAATTGCCAGAACTTCTGATGAACTAGCAAGGGCACTTGGCCAAGCCAAAACAGAGGAAACAGGACAAACAAAACAACCTCAAGGAAAACAGGTATTATTAGCAACCTCAAACTGTGGATGTCATCATGTCAATGTATAAAAAGAAACAACATTTATTAACTTGAAAGATAAGTTAAGGAAAATTTTCAGGTCCACCCCCGGGTGAACCCAGGCGTTCACCCCTCCCCCAATTACCCAATCAGCTGCTGACACGTGCATTTTAATTAGAAAAATAATGAAAACACTCCCCCTTGCTGTTTTGAGTAACTCACGCCATTTCCCACTTTATCCAAAATCTCATCCTTTCCTCCCTACTAGTCTCTACTCCTCCAAAATCCTTCCCCCCTCCTCCACTCCCTCTCTTCCGCCTCCGATTCCCTAAACTCATCCTATTCAATTATCTAAAAGAGAAAAACAACCTAACTTTTAGTTCCACATATTCAATTTCACCTAGAAGGAAAATAATTCCTTTAAACCATTGTTCCGTGAGGGAGAGATTTAACTTTCAATCCTTACTTGTCATGAGCAACAAGTTATTAGATCGATCTCAACTACTTCGTATCAATTATTTATCAAACACATAGAATCATGTATAATGATAACTGTAAAACAGTAAAAGGCTAGCGAAATTTCTCAATTCCTAAGAATGCAATGCAACCCCTCTCCTCTGACGAACACATAATTTGTCCAAATTCATTCCTTCCAACCAACGAAACTTCTCCCTCTTCTCTCTTTTTTATTATCTTTCTTCAGAATTGAATTGAAGCAATAGAAAAATGAGTTTCAAGATCTCGAGTCTGTACTCTTCCACAACAACAAAAACAATCCCTTTACTCGAAGAAAATTCAATTTCAAAATTTATGATCATCACCGAGCACGAAATATAGGTGGAGTTTAAATCTGATTTTCAATTAAATATTCAACAACTTTTACGCCTGTCAATTCCCTCGCACCCCTAAAGACACCCTTCAACACCCCTCATATTTTCTTTCAGACTACTCTCTTTCTTACAGAGTGGGGGATTTTGGAGGAGTAGCAGACTTAGCAGGGAGGAAGATGAGATTTTGGAAAAAGTGGAAAGGTGAGTTACTCAAACACAATGGAAGTTTTATTATTTTTTAATTAAAATACACTGTCAGAAACTGATTGGTACTTGGGGGGGTGAGTAGGTTCACCCAGGGTGGATAAAATTTTAAATTAATAACATTCTTCATATAGCATTATTAAAAGCCGACTGAGGAATCTTCTTCTGGACAATTGAACTCTCTTTCTGTTAAGGGGGTTATAAACTAAGTTTCCACACCCCAACATCTTCCCATAAAACAAAACAAATATCATAATTAAATATATTTTTCTCTTCTCTCTTTTCCCCTTTCTCTTTTTCTTTTCTTCCTCCTCTCCTCCCTTAAAAATAATTTTTATTTTAATTTATAGTCTCAATTTTTTTTAATTGGGTAAAACACTTCTCTTATTCTCTTTCTTTAGTTCTATAAATTTTTCTTTTTCAATTTATAGTTTGTACTCACTATTTTAATTGGTAAAACAATTCTTTTCTATTTTTTTAAGTTCAATAAATTTTTTAATTGTTTAATTGCAATTTTACTTTAATTTCAATGATCATTTTTTATCCAACTCAACAAACATCACACTCTCTCCTCTGCCAATTCCCACATTATCATCACAACAATTTCCCAACCACCAACTTCTTCATCATCATCACACAACTCACATCCATCAAACAACCTCAATCCCACTCAACAATTATTCACCTCTTAACTCACCCACCTAATCATCACTCAATTTCAACACTTCACCCCTCAATTCACTCCACATCCCTCAATTCCAAATCACCATACTCACCGTAACCTCTCAGGACAAACCCAAACAAACCCAATCTCCTCCAAACCTTCATCAACACATCCAATTTTTCCCCTCCTCATCAACAATCCACTTCTTCACCTCAATTGAGACCCACCACCACACACTTCCCCTTCATTAATATTTTACTTTAATTTCAATAATTTCCCCACTTCACTGTCAAAGCATCCGAACTCCTTTGCCCCTTTGGGGTTTGGGGGGACAAAGAACAAACGCAAGAGTATCGGACTTCTGAGCGCGAGGAGTTGAAGACAAAGGGAGGAGAATGCTTTTCGAAATTGGGATTTTTCCCAAGAAAATAAATTGTTCTTACGGAAGAGGAGAAGAGTAAGAAGAGAAAGGGGAGCTGGGGAAGAGGAAGAAGAAAGAAAAAGGAAAGCAGGGGTAAAAGGAGAGAAGAGAAAACATATATTTAATTATGGTACTTTGTTTTGGCTTTTATGGGACAGGTGTTGGGGTGTGGCTAACACCAGGCGTTTGAGCTTAGCACTCCCCTTCTGTTAATTACTTCTCTACGCAAGCCTCTCAAGATGGTCTTCCCACATTCTAACACTTGTAATTGGAAGTTTTCGGTAGCTGAGATTCAAAACAAAAGCTATACATCAGAATGAGAGAATGGGTGTCTACATGAAATTTGTACGTTTATTTTATCATTTTGTACAAATCCATTATCAGTTGGTTAATGGAAGGGAAGGTAAGTCATCACTGTGGATGAACAAATATGATTTATGGATGCAAATGAGGGCATAGTAAATGTCTTTTGAAATATATGTACTTTATAACAAAGGGACATACGTACCCGGAGTGTCAGACATGATAATTTGGAAAGACTAGAGCCACCTTTCCCATAGAATGTCCAAATGTTGTTCATCGTTGAATTGGACTCGGTTGCTGCTGTGAAAGTCAGAAGCAGAGATTGAAAATTGGGGGCACCCATCAACGTACAAGTGTTCCAATGAAGGGCACTCGATTTCTATGACAATAGTATTGCTGCCAGTACTGGACAACCTTGTGAGCTTTGGAAGTCGTTTCAAAACTAAGTTCTTCAACTCTGGAAGAACGATCTTGTTGCTCTCTATTTTGTCGCTTGCTTCAATTATTTTGTTCAATCTACAACAATCCTCTACCCAAAGGTCTTCCAATTGCAAAAGACATCGAGCTACATCAGATGTGAATAGATATTTCAGTTCCCAGCGGCAATCAAAAATGTATAAAGTTTTAAGACTCTTGAAGATTCCAGGTGGAGCAGGACCATTCCAAATGTTTATTATGTTGTACACATGTCTCAATACAATCACTCTCAACTTTGTCAAGATAATTTGTTGTGGCTCATGCCCTTCAAATCCAAACATATATTCTATTCTATTCATATGATAACAAACCAGTTTTTCCAGATTCGATCTGTAGCCTATGCAACAACTTTGACGGTAAAAGTGGTTTCACCAACTTGGAACAAGATTCCACATGCAATGTCTTAAGATTGCGTAGGGACCCAGGTGGTAATTCACCAATGTAAGAATGAATAATGTAGATATAATGTATACAACTAATGTACTCGATATAAGAACACGTTGTAGTTAGAAACACTAACTTTGGTGAGACATCTCGATCTTCTCCTCTGAGCAATCTTATTAAGGCAATCTCAATTAATGGGGCTGAGAACTTGTAATGCTTATTGTGATTGCTAGAGTAGGGATCAAGGTCTATTTATAGGCAATTGAGAATTAGGTTGCTCCCATAAAGGTTTCCTAATCCTTTTACATTTAGGCCTAGTTATTCCTTTACCATATACAGTAAGGTTAATAGGTAAGTAACCTTAATGAAGTTGTCATGACATCAATAGGAATAGATAGATGAATACTAGGAATGTCTTTTGCTTGTTCTGTAATTAAGGCAACTTAGTTGTCATATGCTCAAGTGAATATTGATATGTCCATATTAAGTCTTACAATCTCCCACTTGGACTATCAATATTCAAAGTGACAAGAAAAGCTGCTACACCAGATATAGCAAAACTGAAGTGTATACAATTTGAACAATCCAGATTCATCAAATCATCCTTAACACTCAGTCACTCAGTATCTAATTATGTTGAATCACAGGAAATCAAATACTTATTCAAAGTACAAGCACCCTGTAATCACAGCATACTCATTCACAAAGCACAGGAGCAAAACTGTATATGATCTTAATGTTACTTTACAAAATGTAGTGTAAGTAACTAAATAAATGATCCAAAAACTGCAGAGATTCATGAATATAGGAATCTGTAACTTAAGGCTTCGATCATCAGTGAAGCATGACACACATTTCATCAGCAAATTGAAAAACCTGCAAACAATGCTATAATACCAAAATAGCAGTCTTACTCGAGTAATAATTATAATATATGCAGAATATTTTTCAACAATGCTTCTTAAGTCAGAAATATCCAAAACAGAATATCAGTGTAGGAACTTCAAAGGTTAATGCTTATGAAAAAAAAAATATTTTAAAGTCTACAGCAAAAAATAACCAAAGTCAGACTCTAATCCTCCCACTAATCTATGACATCAAAACTTTCTAAGACCCCCATCCTTTTAACATGCAACTGATAAGGTGCTACTGCTAAAGCCTTGGTAAGTGAGTCTGCTAGCTGATCTAAAGTACCAATTTTGATAATCTCGATTTCATTATCCCTTATACTCTCCCTAACAGCAAAATACTTCACATCAATGTTCTTTGAGGCTGAAGATCTCTTTTTATTCTTAGCAAAGAACACGGCTGCTGCATTGTCACAATATAGCTTCATAGGTCTCTCAATGGAATCTATGACTCCAACCTCAGTAACAAAATTTCTAAGCCAAAGTGCCTGACCAGTGGCTTCGTGAATAGCAACATACTCAGCCTGCATAGTTGAAGTAGCTGTCAAGGATTGTTTGACACTTTTCCAAGATATTGCACCTCCAGCTAACATGAATATATATCCAGAAGTTGATTTGAGATCATCAACACACCCTTTATAATCTGAATCACTATAACCAACTACTTCCAGTTCAGAATCCATTCCTCTGTAAACCAACATGTAATCTTTTGTTTTCTGTAAGTATCTCAAAACCTTTTTTCCAACAGTCCAATGATCATTACCTGGATTTGACTGATATCTGGACAGTACACCTACTGAAAAGGCCATATCAGGCCTAGTACAAACCTGGGCATACATTAAACTGCCCACCAACCTAGCATAAGGCCTCTTGTCCATCTCTTTTCTTTCAATTGCATTCCTAGGACACTGTCCAGTATGTAATTTGTCTCCTTTTGACATTGGTGACTCTCCAGCTTTACATGTTTCCATAGAAAATTGTTTAAGCACTCTGTCAATATAATTTTTCTGCGACAGTCCCAACAATTTTCTTTCTCTGTCTCTTTTAAAATCTATGCCAAGAACAAACATAGCTTCTCCCATATCTTTCATGTCGAAATTCTTCATCAGAAAATTCTTAGTATCCTTCAATAATCCCAGATCACTACTTGCCAGCAAGATATCGTCCACGTATAATATTAAAAAAATAAATTTACTCCCACTGACTTTCATATAGATACACTCATCTAACCTGTTTTCTGTGAAGCCACATGAAGTGATCACTGAATCAAACTTGATATACCATTGTCTGGAAGCCTGCTTCAAACCATAATTTGACTTTTTCAATCTGCATACTTTGTCTTCATTGCCTTCTGCCACAAAACCTTCAGGCTGTACCATATAGATTTCCTCATTCAAATCTCCATTTAAAAAGGCTGTTTTGACGTCCATCTGATGTAACTCAAGATCATAATGAGCAACTAATGCCATCATTATCCTAAAAGCATCCTTAGTCGACACTGGAGAAAAGTTTCTGTAAAGTCTATTCCTTCCTTTTGAGTAAACCCTTTAGCAACAAGTCTGGCCTTGAATCTCTCTACATTCCCTTGTGCATCTCTCTTTGTTTTAAACACCCATTTGCACCCTATAGGTTTAAAACCATTTGGTTTGTCAACTAATTCCCATACACCATTTATGTCCATAGACTTGAGCTCAGATTCCATTGCCTCCATCCATTTATCTGCTTGAGATGACTCCACAGCTTGAGAATAAGTAGTAGGATCATCATCCATTCCCAGATCAAAATCAGCTTCATTAAGAAAAACAGTTAGATAATCTTCTGGAATAGCAGACCGTCTTACTCTCTGAGATCTCCTCAACTCAACTACTGCTTCTTGTTGCTGTTCTTGCTGTAAATTTGGTTGTGGCTGCTGCTGTTGCTCTTCTTGAACTTGATTTTCTAAGTTATTCTGCTGTTCAATCACCGGCTGATCATGATTTACATATGCATTTATAACCTCATCATTCTGCTGCAAATTATTTTGAACAATGGGCTCAATTTCAATGTCATTCAAGTCTTCAGTAACACTTACCTGTTCTTGATCATACACAAACCATTCGTCAATGTCATTTACTGTGTTTCTAGCAGCCTCTAAATCCAGCTCATCCATGACAACATTGTCAGCATCATTCATCTCTCCTATAAAGGTAGCTCTGTTTGTTTCCAGAATTCTAGTATGATGTTGAGGACAATAAAATCTATAACCTTTGGACTTATTAAGATATCCAACAAAGAAAACGCTGGAAGTTCTAGGATCAATTTTTTGTGCCTTAGGATTATAAATTCTAGCTTCAGCCTTACATCCCCATACATGAAAGTGAAATAAGCTAGGCTTCCTGCTGAACCATAATTCAAACGGTGTCTTGTTTGCAATTGACTTACTTGGTGTTCTGTTACAGATATAGTTAGCTGTCTTCAATGCTTCCCCCCACAAAAATCTTGGAAGTCCTGACTTAGAAATCATGCTACGAACCATGTTGATCAGTGTTCTATTCCTCCTCTCTGCAACCCCATTCTGTTCAGGCGTCCCTGGCATTGTGTACTGAGCTTGAATGCCACATTCTTGAAGATACAGGGCAAAGGGACCTTTATTTTGCCCAGCTTCAGTGTACCTTCCATAATACTCACCCCCTCTGTCGGATCTAACAACTTTAATAACCTTATTTAACTACTTTTCTGTCTCAGCTTTAAAATTTTTAAAAACTTCTAATGCTTGTGATTTTTCAGAAATAAGAAAAACTTGACAAAATCTTGAAAAATCATCAATAAAGGTAATAAAATATTGATTTCCACAGAGAGTTTTATGAGGAAAAGGGCCACAAATATCAGTGTGAATTAATTCCAGTAGTTCTTGGCTTCTAACAGACCCGGTTTTCCTAGACTTAGTGGTTTTACCTTTAAGACACTCAACACAGACATCAAAATCACTGAAATCTAAAGAAGGCAGAATATTTTCTTTAACAAGTATTTTTAATCTTTCTTTAGATATATGTCCTAATCTCTTATGCCAAAGGAAAGCTGAGTTTTCGTTATGTCTAGGTCTCTTAACTCCTACAGTTTTTCCCATTAAAAAGACTTCAAGAGAATTCCTACAGTTTAAATGCCAATATCCATCAATAAGAGAAGCATTACCAATAAATTCAGAAAATTTAAAGAAATCTAGACTATTATTATTGCCACTAAAAGTGTAACCAAGAGTTTGGACAAAAAGTGATCCCGACACTAAATTTCTCTGCGTAGAAGGTATGCAGTATACATTATTCAAGTCTAAAACAAAACCACTAGGAAAAACAAGTCTAACAACTCCTATAGCCTTTACTGCTACCCGGTTTCCATTCCCCGAGCTAATCCTAGCCTCATCCTTGTTTGGAATCCTCTTTCTTAGAAAACCCTGCATTGATGTAATTATATGTATAGGTGAGGCAGTGTCAAACCACCAAGAACTAGAGGACACACCGACAATATTAGTTTCTATATGAAAAACAGTTTTAGAGTTGGTACCTTTTTTAACAAGCCAATCCTTAAAGTTTTTGCAGTCCTTTTTCACATGACCAGGCTTTCGACAGAAAAAGCATTTAACTGAAGTGTTCTTGACGTTTTTAAAGTTATTAGACCCCTGAGAAGTCTTAGAAAATGAGGGTACTGACTGGTGAGGTTTCTGGTAGCCTTTCTTCTTAAATTGAGGTCTGCTAACGAGGTTAATAGCCACACTTTTTCCCTTCTTGATTCTCTCTTCCTCTTGAACACATATAGAGATTAATTCATTCAAAGTCCACTTCTCTTTCTGTGTATTATAGTTTGACTGGAGCTGACTATATTGCTGAGGTAAAGAATTTAAAATCATATGCACCAGAATAGCATCATCAAAATTAAGGTTGAGAGCCTTCAATTTAGCAACCACATCAATGCCCTTCATAATATATTCCCTAATGCTCCCAACACCATCAAACTTCATATTAATCAGAGAATTTAGTAAATTTCCAGTTTCTGCCTTATCTGAAACCTTGAACTTATCTTCAATATTCTTAAAATATTCCCTAGCCAACTCTGACTCAGGAATGCTCCCTCTCACGGCTTCAGTCATACTCTTTTTCATTATAACCACAGACAATCTGTTGTGCTTGTGCCATGCATGATACTTATTTTTCTGATCATTAGTACTACCATCTGTTAAGTCTGCAGGAGGGTCTTCTCTAAGGACATGGTCAAAATCTATCATGCCTAAATGCAGCTCTATATCCTGCTTCCATCTCTTAAAGTTTGTGCCATTTAAGTTTTCAATTTGATTAACACCTAAAGGGAGGTTTAAAGCTGTAGAAAAAAGCATTAACAGTTCAAAAATTTAGTAAATTGGTCAGATAATTTGCCCCAAAATTCATATTGTGTCTGTCTTACCTAGAGTGGCAAAGAACATAAAGACACTTGACTGAATCATATAACCAGAAAACAATGGTAACGTTAGGCTAATTAGCTTATGTCAACACCTAGAGTGGCAAGAAGAACACATTCTAACAGCCTCTGAATGCACCTTCATCTCCTGTTATATGCTAATTTAGAAACTAAAAGATGTAATCATTTGTACCTCCTAGGTGGAGCAAGGATACTATCAATTAAGTTCTAAATTACAAGTTGTTGATCCAATTACTCAGGTTTAATCAAAAAACTCCAGAACCGATTGCTATTGACAATACAATTTTACAAAGAATTTTAATTAAACTGGACCAAGAGAGTTTGTTGTATTTCGAGTCTTGTTTAAAAATCGATTACTGACAAGGTGTTTTACACAGATTTGGGAGATTAAGGAAAAACATACAGCAATCAAAACAATGCTCAACAAATCCAGTAAGCAAACAAAGAACAAGAACACAGGAAACACAAAACACAGTCACAATTATCGGCCTCAACAAGGCTATGGTACTGAATTTAAAATTGCAAAGAAAACCTAAATGCAGAAGCGTACCAGAAATCAATTTTATTTTCAGCAATTTCATCGAACGATGACAGGTCCAATACTCAAATACAGCAATTAGGTTAATCGACCATGATTTCAACAAGAAATTTTGAAAAACTTTAGGCGGAAAATTTGAAATTGAAATCACAGTCCAAGAACCCAGACAAACTTGAAAAGGAAATATGAAGATTGAGGGGGGTGTATTCAATTCAGATTTTAAAAGATTGTGTCAGAGTTTTTATAATCCGTGGATTCTGCTAAATCCATGGATTGTTTTAATTCCATATGGACTTAATTTGACAGATTTAATACATTTTATTATCAGGATTTGTTTGGATTTTAATTAGTCCATGGATTGTCCTATATCAATAATAGTATATAAAAAATTAACAAAAAACCTTTGATTAAAGATTATTACAACTTCAAATGAGAGTTTTATACATACAACCATGTATAAAATACTCTTACCATGTCTACTGCATTTATGCAGTATTCTACATCTAGGTAAAATGGGAGGATAGTTCCACTTTCAATTAGTTGTATATCTAAAATTGAAACAAAAGGACCTTACAGGAAACAATGTAAGGATTCCAGTTTAACACAATGATTCGCATTTGAATGCTTCACCGTAAAGGGACAAACAAAGCATATAAAAATCTAATTCGATCAGTCCACTATCCAAATCTTCAAGCATAGACCCTCTACCAAATTCAGCATCTATCATCATGGGTTCAAAAACTTTCCCAGAAGTGATCCCTTCTCCCCACCTGTTGGGGTCTTCCTTCTTTATGGTTGTAGAGTAAGTATATATTCATTTAGCCTACAATAAAGGAAAAAACTCATATGAAAGTATTCAATTAGCAGCAAATCCTCATAAATCTGTAAAAACAAAATAGGTAAATCTTATTTGTTTCTCTATAATGTATTTTGTTTCTAATACATTTTTGTTTCAATTAGTATTCAATTATTAAAAAAAAAACAGCATTTCATCTATGTACAATAATCTGAGAATGATCATCTATAACATCAATGATATGAGAACCATTAGTACTCCAGACATCCTATATCAAATGGTTAATACAACATAAGACATGGTATATACACGTAAAATATTACCAAATATCTAACAATAAATAGGTTGGCATATTATTCTATTATCAGATTATGCTTCTAAACCTCACCAATCCCATTACCTACCACAAATTTGCCCAAAGCAGAAAATGAATTGATTCCTTGTTGCAATATGTCTTCACGTCGACTTAGACTCAAATCCCCGAATCACAATATTGGAATGACATCAATTTGCTTGCAACCTATTTTACTTCTAATGATAGGACCATAAATATCTCTTTGCTAGCTCCTGAAATCTCTACAATCATGGGGTGACTTGAATGATAGGAGACATGTCATTGGAGATCAAAATCATGTTATGAAGAGAGCGCTTTAACAGAATCTAGAACATAATTTGTTTCTAGTGCCTTCCCACAGTTCAGACCCACAATTTGTTTCTAGTGCCTTCCCAAAAGAATTTGACTTCCTAAAAAATGTAAATTTGCAGCATAAAAAATGACATAGATGCAGATATATCTGAGCAACAATGAAGAAATTCAGTTCCCAAAAGAAAACTGAAAACTGAGGTTGCTGCATATAAGGTTTCTTCAATTAAAATAGGTAAATCTGTAAACATTCAAAAGAAAATATAACAGCAATATTATAGAGAAATGTTGCAGATTAGTCATGTACCATGATCTGATATTGGTCAAATAGACAAATTGATCAAATGGCTTTAATGGTTTTAATGACAAAGGGTTGCAATCCAAAGTCTTTTTTTTTTTCATTCGAGTACATGCCCATTTGAACAACATATAAATCTGAAAATCAAATTGTCCAAACAAACGTGTAAATTCATTCATATACAGTAACTAATATGAAATTTCCAAACAAACAAGAAACTAAAAATAGACTAGAATCATTGATGCCCGAGCATACTCCTATAGAAAATCACTCTAACCCCTCAAATCATAATCCAAATTGATCAAGATTCGATCACCAAAAGCACCATTAAAGAAATAAAGATGATAAAGTGGACGCACCTGGAAGAGATGGGGTTTAAGATTTGCGATGACTAACCTGGAAGAGATGGGGTTCAAGATCTACGATGAGGAGGTGGAACTGAGGCCTGCAGTGACGATTTTGTTTGTGGGTACGGAGGAGAGGGAGAGTCTGTCAAAATCTTTTGGGAAGAGACCGGATTTCTAATGGGTCTTACTATTTATACCAAGACCTCTAAAATCCTCTAAAATTTATCATTTAATGAAATCTTTAAAAGTCAATAAACTTTTCAATACCACTAGATTTACATGGAAATTTTAAAATCTTGATTGAATACATCAAAATTTTAAATGACTCTAACAAATCCTAATTGAATACCCATGGATTTTCAAAGTACAAAAAAATCCTATAGACTCCAAATTGAATACACCCCCCTGAGAGTTCTGTCCGTGAAGGGAAGAACAATCAATATTGGGGATTTGGCCGTTTGAATGAAGAACGGTCAAAATGGACTGTATAAAAAGTTTTGGGCCTGCCATCATCATTTGGAAAAATATGAAGCCCAAAAGATAATTAATGAATTTATATATTCTATTTTTTTTTTATTCACGATTCTTAATCGAACACAAAAGGCTCAGATACCAAATGTAAGAATGAATAATGTAGATATAATGTATACAACTAATGTACTCGATATAAGAACACGTTGTAGTTAGAAACACTAACTTTGGTGAGACATCTCGATCTTCTCCTCTGAGCAATCTTATTAAGGCAATCTCAATTAATGGGGCTGAGAACTTGTAATGCTTATTGTGATTGCTAGAGTAGGGATCAAGGTCTATTTATAGGCAATTGAGAATTAGGTTCCTCCCATAAAGGTTTCCTAATCCTTTTACATTTAGGCCTAGTTATTCCTTTACCATATACAGTAAGGTTAATAGGTAAGTAACCTTAATGAAGTTGTCATGACATCAATAGGAATAGATAGATGAATACTAGGAATGTCTTTTGCTTGTTCTGTAATTAAGGCAACTTAGTTGTCATATGCTCAAGTGAATATTGATATGTCCATATTAAGTCTTACAACCAATACATAGCTCCTCCAAGCAATGCACGGAACGGATATCCAACTCTTCTAAATTCTCAAACACAGGTTCATTTGACACCCTAAGCCATGTTATTGTGTTCCACACCACTTTCAAGTTTTGTTGGCACCGTAGGACGTCAAATGCAATGAGATACTTCAATCCATGTAATCTCCCACGGTCATTTTTTTTTTGGCAAAAGAGAATTCAATAAATAAAAAAGGAAGCAAGTAAAGGGGGGACATCAAGAAGCCAAAACCCCTTTGAAACATGAAAAAAAAAACCAAAGCAAAACAAGATAAGCAAATAAATCAAAGATTAAGACGCACAACAGGCATTCGAGCTCGAGCAGAGTGCTGTGAACTCGTTTGATCTTGTTTGTTCTTCAATTTCTTGGGACGAATCTTTGGAATAGACTGCAGAAGCCTCTCCTCATCCAAATTTGTGTTAACCTCATCAAGCCGCCAAGAATTATCAAAATTGGAATCAAAAGTTGAATCAGATTCAGTAGAATGCCCAAGGGGTGCCTCATTTTCCAAATCACCCCAACAAAATTTTGGAGCTTGAGGATCTACAGAAGCAGAACCAATAAAATCAGTGGGCCCAGTGCTATGGTCCTCACAGGGCTCACAATGTTCTCTAGAGGAACCGTTATTGGCTAGAACATTGATGTTGGTAACAACCTCACCAATGTTCTCTAGAGGAACCGTTATTGGCTCAGTGCTATGGTCCTCACAGGGCTCACTAGCAAGAATAGCAAACCTGTTTTCAGTCTCTATATGATGGGAAACCAAAGGAGTCATGGTCATGTTCCTCAAGAATGTTACTTAAGCCCGCACAATCATTGTACCGTAGTTTCTCTGCTTTCTTTGTCACCACATTGATAAACCAATTAATCCGGTAAGTTATTCATGGTTGTGTCCAGGATCAATGCTTTTTGATGCTGATGTCGAAAGTGATATCGATCATCTTCCAGAGAGAGCACTCTGGGCCATCTGATTAACTCATTTCTGCTGATACATATATCAAAGTTCACCCAATTTGGATAAAACTCAACATTTTGAGGCAAGCATTTTCACCAGATATGGAAACCTCCAGAATTTTTAAACTTGACAAGCCAGCTCATCAAAGTCAGCGTTCTTACCAAGAAAATAAGACAGGCCTCCGTCAACTTTACTACCCCAGTCCCCAAATGTGCATTGTATGTACTGTTCTTCTAGTCTATGCAACCTTGATATCACTTGAGATGGTACTCTCTTAACACTAGTTCCGGTGAAGTCCAACATCCTTAAATTGGTCAAATATCCTATCTCTTTTGGAAATTTCTTAATACGACAGCCTCTCATACTGAGAATCTCAAGCTCTTTCAGTTTTCCAAGTATGGATATGTCAGTAATGGACTTGCAATAATCTAAATGCAAAGCATGGAGGTTGGTTAGGACACTGAATGATGGGGGTAGTGACGAAATACTAGCACGTCTAAGATCTAAGACCCTTAAATCATTGGGACTTTGAAAAAATGTTTTTGGGATCTTTCTTATACCAGCATATCTTTGTAGCAATAAAACACGGAGTTTTGGACATACCAACTCGTTGGGAAGCTTGCAAATGTTGCTCTCCATTAGTGAGATTGCTGAGTACCCCTCATATGCATCCATTGGCCAATCCTTTGATTTACAACGAGTTTGCACCAATGACGCATGGCCATCTACAGATAATGCAATTGATATGGCCATATCGCGAATGACATCATGCATCCTTACGCAACCGTCCTTTGTACCATCCAATAGCAAACATGAAGCTTTCAGGTATCTAGTCACCAAATTTGCTTTGACTCTGGCATTTTCTATTGTGCTGTTGACATCTCGAAACAATCCCGTTGCAAATCCATACTTTATCAAGTCGTTGATTTGGATATTGTTGAATTTTATGATGGGGAGAATAATGATCTTAATGGGAGAAAATGATCTCAATGAGAGAATATGGTCTCAATGGGAGAATATGATCTCAATGGGAAGTATATGGAAAAACTTGTGAAGAAAAAGATAATGAACTATGAACTAGAGAAAACAAAGATAATGGACTACATTGAAACTGAATTGTATTTTCGTTGTTATTACAAAGATTACATCTTACACACTTATATAAACACAAATCAACTCTATAAGTCAACAAACACAATAACTCCTAACTACCACCTATCCTACATTAATTTCCAACCACCTCTCATACATTAATTTCCAACCACCTCTCAACCTTAATAACTACAATACAAAGACTTGAGATTTATTCTGAATCAACACACAAACCAAGACAACAACGACCACAATTAACGGAGAGAAACAACTGAAGGATAATTTGTTGCTGGAGAAATCCGTCCGGACACCAATCACATCGTCCGGACGCCAGGCTCCAAAACTGGGCAATTACGATGATTCCGTCCGGACGCCTGAAGCTGCTGCAGATTCTTCTCATGGCGCGTCGCCGTTGGTCGACCTGCATAATGGTCGCCGTCGCCCAACGTCCAACAACATAGAACTTAAATCTCAAAACTGTCCGACTCATGATCCGTCGACACCAATATCCTCCAATACCCCCCTCAATTGATCAAGGAAATTCTTGAAATTTCTTGAGCCAACTTGAAAAGACATCAAACCAATGAAGAAGAACAGATGAAACTTCAATGAGAAAATATGATTTCAGATGAAGAAAAATTATGAAAAACTTTAAATGAGAAAATTTGATTTTTATGAATTTTCAAATGAGAAAAATGAAAAACTTTCAAATGAGAAAGTTATATTTTTATAAATCTATGAGAAATCGAAGAAAACTTTCAAATGAGAAAGTTATGATGAAATGAAAATTATGAATTTTATGAGAAATTGCAAATGAGAAAAATGAAGAAACTTTCAATGAGAAAGTTATGATTTTGATGAAATCCTATGAGGAATTTTAGTAGCTTTGGCTTTTAAATGAGAAAGTTATGATGAAATCAGAAAATTATGAATTTTCATGATGTAATGGGAAAATTATGAATTTTCATGGTGAAAATGAGAGCACTCCCCCTCAAGAGATAATTTGGATATCCCAAACAACAACTTAAAGAAGAGCCAAATAGACGAATATAAGCTAATGCAAATTTTCGGAAGCTAAATTCGCCAAAAGAAATTTAAAAAAAAAATTCGACAAACCATGCATGCAGCGGAGTTGAAGAACACAGAAAAACAGCTCTGTTTTAACACGACACCTTCTGATGTTGGCTGAATAACAGAAACTTCAACGGATAGATCGCAATGAAATTTTAACTGGAGGTAATAGATACCCAGATGAACATGTTCACAAAATTATAGCACGATCCAACGGCTGTAGCAAGAGGAATTAGCCTTCAAAGTTGGTGTTGGATCGATTGGGGAAGAAAATGATCTAAGAACATGAAGTTCTTTTTCTTGGTATTTCTAGCATTTGGGTATAGGTAGAAGTAAACAGCGGAAGCATTTAGGTCTCAAGAGCAACACGCTCTGATACCATGTTGAATTTTATGATGGGGAGAATAATGATCTTAATGGGAGAAAATGATCTCAATGAGAGAATATGGTCTCAATGGGAGAATATGATCTCAATGGGAAGTATATGGAAAAACTTGTGAAGAAAGAGATAATGAACTATGAACTAGAGAAAACAAAGATAATGGACTACATTGAAACTGAATTGTATTTTCGTTGTTATTACAAAGATTACATCTTACACACTTATATATATAAACACAAATCAACTCTATAAGTCAACAAACACAATAACTCCTAACTACCACCTATCCTACATTAATTTCCAACCACCTCTCATACATTAATTTTCAACCACCTCTCAACCTTAATAACTACAATACAAAGACTTGAGATTTATTCTGAATCAACACACAAACCAAGACAACAACGACCACAATTAACGGAGAGAAACAACTGAAGGATAATTTGTTGCTAGAGAAATCCGTCCGGACACCAATCACATCGTCCGGACGCCAGGCTCCAAAACTGGGCAATTACGATGATTCCGTCCGGACGCCTGAAGCTGCTGCAGATTACTCTGTCTCATGGCGACCGGTCGCCGATAATGGTCGACCGGTCGCCCAATGTCCAACAACATAGAAGCTTAAATCTCAAAACTCCGTCCGGACTCCCAATGATCCGTCCGGACACCAATATCCTCCAATAGATATCATAATCTTCTGGGAATAGACAGCAAAGCAAGAAACAAAACCTGGCATCATTATCGTCCAAATAATCATAGCTTAACTTTATACATTTGAACACATCTTTCTCATCAAGGTTGGCACGTTGAGACATCTCAAGTCGGCAAGCTGCTTGTTTCCATTCTCCAAAATCGTTATCTCCAAGTGCCCTTGCAACTGCTATCAGCGCAACTGGGAGACCAGCACATTCTCTGGCTACCTTTCTAGCTACAACAGAGAAATCGGTGAATTTTGCAAAAGACTTTCTTGCTTTCTTCACAAACAAGTTCCAATTAAGCATCTTCTTCGGATAAGATATTGAGAGGAATGTTTGATTGGCTCTCCATGGTATGGCAAACATGCAATCTCCTCGTGGTGACTGGTGAGTAGGACTTTGGAATTGCATCTTTGAAGCTCATTGTAGCTGGGAATTCCTATGCATGACAAATCTATTCTTTCCCAAATGTCATCCAAGATATTGAGGATCTTGTTTTTACTCTTTATCTTCTTCATCAATCTATCGGCTCTGCCAGTTTCTGTCTCCTCCACAAACTTCAAGCCCAGCTTATCTGCGAATGTGCCTTGAATTCTTCTGAAGTCAGGGGTTTGAGATACGACAGCCATAATCACATGATGAAAAATTCCATTCTTTTGGGATTGTGCACCCACATGTTTCACCATGGTTGTCTTCCCAACCCCTCCCATTCCGTAGACCCCAATTGTAGCGACCTCATTGTTTTCCAATGCCTTCATGAGCTTGTCCATGGCTTGTCTTGTTGCTTCAAAAGCTTCAAAATCGCCATTCGACATTATAGAAATAGGTCGTACCTTACTGCACACAAGTTCCACGATGCGTTGGACAAGTTCTCTTTCAGACCTACAAGGATGAAGGGTCCAAATATTAATCATCCGGCCAAGAATGACAAATCCAAAAGGTCAACTCTTGTTAAAATATAATGCTCACTCGTATTTGTTTGAATCCAACCCAGAGAGATTGGCCACTTTTGTTAAAGTATCCCTCCACCGCTTCACCTTCTTTATGCCGTCATCTTCCCTAAACCTTTGTTCATGCTTAGTGAAGGCTTCTGCAAAACTCTGCCTTTGACGTCGGACATCACTGGGATCCACATTATAGAAAACTGGGAGAACTGTTGTGTTCCGGGCTTCCAAACATTCAACAATCTTTGCAAGTTCATCCAAACACCACGTAGAAGAAGCATAATCTTTCGACAGCACAACAATGGCAGACCTCGATTCTTCGATTGCCGTGAGGAGATTTGAAGAGATTTCGGTCCCTGGTTCAAGATCTTGGTCATCCATGAAAGTTTTGATTCCTCTGTTTTGCAATTCATATAATAAATAAGATGTAATACCCTTGCGAGTCTCGCGACCCCTGAAACTCAAAAACACATCATGCTTTGATTGAGGAGCTGATGATGATGAAGGAAGAGATGCAGGGGATCTTTGGCTGCTCGAGGCCATTGAAAACCACCAAAATTAAAACAAACAATTTCTCGAGATCAGCCAAGTAAGCAACCAAAATGTAAAGAGATAGAGGAACAGAGAACCTAAAAGAGATAGAGGTTGTAAGAAGGGAAATTATGAAGAGAGAGAGTAAAGAGCGTGAAAAGGAACTTGAAGGACGACTCGTTTAGGAGAGGGAGACTTGAGCATCTTTCGTTTTTTTTTTGGATCAAAACGTAAACCTTTAATTAAAGGAATCAAAGATTACAAAAACTTGAGCATCTTTGATTTGCTGTATCACAGTATCGGCCAACAAATATCTATACCCACACTTGTATAATTTTAAATAAATTATATTTAGGGTTTTTGCCCCACCCCCTTATTTAAGAGTGAGCATCACCCCATTGGTTGACACTTGTTAAAAATCACAACAGAGTTGACATATTTCTATTATTTAATAGGTATATACATCATAGAATATTCGACACTTGTTCATTACTTCATTTTGTCTCCCCTCACATCTTTGATTTGGTCAGCCAACTAATGATTTCTCTTCTTCAAAAAAACAAAACTAATGATTTCGACAAAGTCAGATTTAATCGCTAGGTCTGTTCAAAAATGCATGTCAGACTATCATCATCATCAAATAAATTACTTGTTCATTTGTTTATCTTATCCTAATTAAGGGTCTGGCCAGAAACCTGCTTATAAGCTGCAGAAACTGCAGCTATGAAGGAGTCCCCCCTGCCAATTAACCTTCTTATCACATTTAGCAAGTACGTTAGAGAACCAAATGTCACAAAATTAAAGCTTAAGCTAATATAAAACAGGCAACCAATAGCTAATGATCTAACACAAACAAACTAAGCTGAAGACCTATTTTGATTGATACATGCATGCCAACACTAAATGTAGGGTACGGTCAAACCATCTATGGCTGTACATTGAGCTATACTAGCTAGTAAGTATTATGTTCAAGGGGGTAAGACGGGACGGTAAGAATCAAACTCTACCCCAGGTACCGGCTAGCCTTCAAGGGCATGCATCAGTTAAACATGTTGCTACGATTTCAGCATAGATGTGTTGAGAATTAAGTATATGCATACCGAGCTAAGAATTTTGCTCAAACATAATCCTGATCATGTCTACTGATCTCTTCACTCTCTCGAGGTTTATGGGATGACGCTAGCTAGCTGGACTGGTTTAACCTGAAAACCATTCTAGTATTCTACCATATATCAAGCTAGCTGGATATAATTAAGACATATGATATCATATCTTTCGTTAACATTTCATGTTAAGCCATTTCATTTCAAAATACTAACACTTGACTCTGTCATCAACCACAAAAAAGTTTTTTATGCACACACAAGCATTTTCTTCAGCAAGCTTTCCTATGTATTGCTCCGTCCTCTTTTTGGAGGTTCATTAATCGAAGCATTTCAGTAGAAAAAAAAAACAAAGGATTTTACACACGCACAAGCATTAAGCATGTTGTAACAACCATGAATGATACTGCTACTATTTCAGCATAGAAATATATAGAAAGAATTGTTGAAAATTATATATGCATAACATATGTACCCAGTGGAAAGAATTTGCAGAAACATTTTCCTGAGCATGCATGTAAGCATGTCAACTGATTGTTTCACTCTCACAATCCCTTTTGTTATTACTTTGAACGTTATGATCCAGTAATGCTGCTAGTGTTCCACGACTTCCATCGACTTCAGGGCCCTCAGCTACATCACCAACCTTGATTATTGTCGCATTTATAAGTAAAACAACTCTCCAGAACCATCTAATCCAAATGAAATGAAGACAGAAAATTCACCGAGTGACTGAGTGAACTAGATTTGCAAACGAATTCAATCTATTGTTTTATAGAGCATAACAATTCTGTGGCTTTCGTTATCCCCATAGGAAAAACAATGATCTGAAAATACTACTTAATTGTTGCAGATACAATGTGATATGATCAGATGAGTACTAGCACATCATGTTCCAAATAGAAGTTACCACAGAATGAAGTAGATTTCAAAAGAACGAAAAAAAACTATAGAAGCAAAGATCGAATTCAGACAAAGAAGGTTTTGGACAAAACCTTCTGGCCAGAATCTGCTCAAACATTATTCTGTCGCAATTAACCAACTCTTCTAGTCTATCAATTGACTCTGTCTTCTGTACAAGTTGATCAACATGAACCCACATCCACACAAAATATTAAAGATACATTAATAAGCATATAATAAAGAAACGTGTTCATCTAGTTCTGTTCTCTATCAAAATGACTTCAATTTGATGTTGAAACACATCAATTTAGGTGTTTTACTGTCAATACCTAAGTTGTAAACCTTACAATTTAGTTATACAAGTGTTCCAAAAGTTCGGGCAACACAAACTTGTTCGCCTCAAGACTGGCTTTGCAATCAGAAGCACAAAAGAATTATGCATGTCTAATAAAAAAACTGATTGATCTAAAAATCATTTCTCTATATGAAAGTGTTGCTTGAAGTCAGTCCAGAGTCCAAACTATCAAGCCAAGCCGAGACAGATAAAACAGGACCAATTAAACAATTAACCTCAAACAGGGGAAAAGAGGTTAATTAAGAAAACCTCCAACAGAGGAAACATGACTAATTCAAACCAGACAAAATTAAAATCTCAAACAGTACGTTACAAGGACATATATTCAGGAATGGATGAGGATTATTGTCATTGGAATAATGAAAACTGGTACATAGAAGGAGAGAGTACTAGGGAAAACTTTCAATCTCAAACAACTATGCCAGTAGGTAAATACATATTATGCCCATAGGAATTGAGGAAGAACATTCAGAACTTCAATTACATGCAGTTTCCCATATCAACAGTGGATACAAATGCACGACCGAAACACAAACAAACCAGGAACAAGATATATACATAGAAACAAAAATGTGAATTTTAAAGATAAATTAATAACAATAGCACCGTCGATAGTTGACTACAGCTTCATAAGAAAATGAGGAATCTTGTTCTGGGCCATTGAAGATATCTTCGTGTATGCAATCAGCTTTCTTAGCATTTCCACAATCTAATAGTCAATTTTGAAATAAAAGAGAAGTAAATAAGTCGGAAATTTAATGTGTCTCAAAATGTTGTTAACAATAAATTAATGCTTGATCTATTTGGAAAATGAAATAATCAGCTAGCAGCAGAAATTTAAAAGCAGAGCTGAACTCAAAAACATGTATCATCAGAGTAAATCACTCAAGACAAAATAAAAATGATTAAAAAATTTGAGATGCTCCTCATTGAGTTGGACTTGGTTCCTGCAGTGGAAGAAGTCAGAAGCAGAGGTTACAAATTGCAAGCCTCATTTGTTTATTTTCTGCATATAGTCTACAAATTGAAGGAAGTAATAAGTTATCAAATTCCCTGGCATCCTTGATTTGTTCAGCCAATAATCAATAATTTTATCCACTTGCAGGCTCCATTAGAAGTGGAGATGCCAACTAGAACATGTTAGGAAAAGCTTGGTGCAATTATCACTGTTTATGTTAACCTTATACATCTTGACCTATAACCATTAGTACTAATGAAAAAAAAAATGTTACTAACCAAAAGCACATGTAATGTTATCACCCAAGAAAAGCAGATATGTTACTTAATTCAGGTAAAGCTCAAACTAATATGAAACAGTGGACCAATAGTGGATAATGATCTACCACATACGTAAAGACTCTAAAAGACTAATTAAGCTAAAGACTTCTTTTGATCGAAACTTGCATGATTAAAAGAAAGGCCGGAAGTTCAACATTCAAACGGTGAGACCATCTTTGATTGTACATTGAGCTTGTACTGGTATTGGTTTTTGTGTTCAGACGGGCTTAACAGGGAGCTAGGCTTAAAATCAAAGACATCAGTCAGGTCCGGTCTTTGAATCAAACTTCAGAGTTACAGAGAACGACGACTATGGTGATTAAAGAGAAACTAAGAAACACTAGTCTCCAATCAACTAAGTGAAATTAAATTCAGCCCCAATCATTAAATCACTAATCAAGCACAATCTCACCCACCCTCCATTGAAGAACAATTGAATAAACTGAAAATTCCAACTTTGCCACTATATTATAAGAAGACGCATAATATAAGGAGAAGAGGATATATACTAGCGATAAGCAGGTAATCTCCACGCGCGGAACTGGAGTGTTAAGTTGAGTGAGAGGCCACTTCTTCGAATCATCAAATGTGTCTGCGCGATCTTTTTTAGGGGTGGGCACGGGTCGGGTTGGTTCGGTATTGGGCCTAACCCGATTCTGAACCGACCTGTCGGTAGGCCCAAAAGCCCAACCGAGAATCGAGATGTATTGGGCTGGACCGAAAAATTCTGTTAACCCGCATATGCGGGCCGGGTTGGTTCGGTTGCGGTTTGGGCCGCCAGTTCGGTTTGGCCCAATAGATCTGCATTTTTTTTTCAAATCTAATTTCCTAATATTGTGTTGACAACTAAATTCAATATAACAATTATTTTACCTCAACCAGTCATTCAAATACCATAAACAAACCCAAATATAAATTATTACACAACCACAGTTCAAAGATAATAGCTTTTAGTTAGCAGCTTCAGCTTTCATGCCTTCATAACTTCATTTTACCCATTAGTTCTTCAACTGCTTCATTCACCCATCAGTTCATTCTTCAAGGTCAGTAACTTCAGTAACCACAGATTCTAATACACCAAAAAATCAGATTAAATATTATTGACAAATGACAAACTTAAACAATTAAAGAAAAACATTAACAAGAAAAGTAAATGATGTGTTACCCGACTCCAGCTTCTCTAATTCACCATACAGCTCCATTTCAACCTTAGAAGGTGATATGTTATTTTTACACAACAAAAAGATGCACAAAAATAATCTCAAGATAAACCCTACTTTTATTATAGACAGTACACAAACTTAAGATTGTTCATCACTTTAGTACCTAACATTTAAAAACTATCATTTTGGTATCTAATATTTCAATCACGATATCATTTTAGTACATGGCGTCACTAAGGCCGTTAAACTCAAGTTCACTTGACTTTTTACATAGACAATTTCGTCTTTTTATTCATTACTTTTTTTTCTTCTTCTTCTCTCTCATCTTTTCCCGGTTCCTCTCTCCCTCTCCCTCTCCCTCTTCTTCTCCTTCTTCTTTCCTTTTTCTCTTCTCTTCTTTCTTTTCTTTATTCCTTTCTTCTCTCTACACCTCTGTTTCCCTCTCTTCACACCCACATCAGTTGCTGCAACTCCTTCCAAGCAGCAGCAGTGCTGCACCTCCACCAATCATCACCACCCCCAACGTGCACGCCGCCACCTCCATCAGACCATCTCCGCCGCGCCGCGCCGCTCACTTGCAGCCAACAAAATCAAGCCCAAAATTTGGGCACCCAATTCCAATATGAGAGAGATCGAAGAAGAGGAAGAAACAAGAAGAAGAAAAAAAAAGTCTTCTCTGTGTGAGAGAGAGAGAGAGAGGACCAGAGAGGAAGAGGAAGAGAGAGAGAAAGGACCAGAGAGGAAGAGAGAGAAGAAGAGAAAGGAAAAAAAAAGAAAAAAAAGTTCTCTCCGTGTCTCCGTGAGAGAAAGAGAAAGAGAAAGAGAGAGAGAAAAAAAAATTATGAAATGACAAAATTATCCATGCCAAAGATTAGTTTAACGGCGTTAATAACGACATGTACTAAAATGATGTTGTGATTGAAATGTTAGGTACCAAAGTGATGAACGGCCTTAAGTTTGGATACTGTTTATGATAAAACCCCATGGATATAAATATCGAATGTAGTATGAAAGTAGGGATCGTTCCCGCAAGGGAATGAGACTTAACTGCAGACTAAACAAGACTCTATACTATAACGACTTAATGCTGACCTAAACATAAAGATATGAATGTTAGACAGACTAAAATAATACAGAAAATTATGAAATTAAATACCTAGACTCTAAACATACTAATGAAGACGCATACAAAATTTCAGAATTTTTGAAGTTGATTTGATATTTTAATAAAATCTGGAAATACAGAGAACAGAAGCTAATAAAAGATAAATTGAGAAAAATATCAATGAGAGAAAATAGTTAGAGAAACTGCTATCCACCACCAACAATCATGCTCACACATTGTGTTCCAATTTAACTCTTTTATTTCTAGATGAAGATGTATAGGTTAACTCGGTATGCGTGAACATAACCTATTACCACTTTCTTACTTTGCATGTTAAGAGAGAGACGCTCTATCCTTAACGTATTTCCTAACGAGTAATCTAGAAGGACGCCTTACTAGATTTAACAAGTAGAAATCATTAAGTTTTAAAAGGGTTTGAGTCATCACAAAGCATCACAAGTACTGATGTTGTCTTGCTTATCTTAGGAACCAAGTTACATGTTAACAGTAATTAACAAGTGCCACTCTAAAACGTGTGAGGAATCTTATTTAACAAGAAGCAGACATCACATATTCATAGCTATAAAACTCCTAACATGCTCACTAAGTATGCACCAAAGTAAACATATAAGGAATTCATCAATGACATATTTAGTAACAAGGTTCTCATCCATAGATAAAAGAAATTAATTGGAATGTCACAACATGTTTGCAATCATGTCTGCTCTCGATCTGTTTTTTTCTTCCCCCTTCTCTTCTCTTCTTCTTCTCTTCTTCTTCTTTTCTTTTTCTGCTTCTTCCTCTTCTTTCTTCTTTCTTCTTTCTTCTTTTTCTTTTCCTTCTCTTCTTCTTCCCTCTGTTTTCTTTCTGCACCCATTCCTTTTCTCTTTACACCAAGTAGCCAAGCTGCCGTGCACATCCGCCGGTTTCTCGCCGCCGCTGCCAGCCACGCCTCCACCATCTCTCTTCTCTCTACACCCAAGTCTTCATCATCACCATTTCCTGCACAATTACAATCAGTCAAGCAATTCTAATTTGAAATCAATCAACACAATCACAATTCACCGAGCACACCCCGGCCACGGTTCATCACAACCTTGCCCCCGCGCCCACCGATCACCGCCAATTACACCACGTTGCCTCATGCCGTCGCTGGTGTTCACCGCCGTGTCGTCGCCTCTCCACTCTCACTGTCAGCGTCATCTTCTCTTCCAGAGCCACCTCTCTTTCTCCCCCTCCACGATCAAACTGAGCTCTCTATTCCCTTTTTAATTAATAGTTTGTTTTATTATTTACTTTTCCTATAGAATTGTTTATTAAACTGTATTTGTATTTTACATTTAGTATGTATTTCTAAATTGTTTTGGTCAATTTGATATTTTGTGTGATTCAATTAAACTCAAAATAATTTGTGACTTGTGAAGTTGTGTCTTTTATTCAAAAATTAAATTTGTGAATTACTTCAATTATTTGTGAGTGAGATTTATTTATATTTCATAGTTTAATTATTTATTTGTGAGTTAACTTTTATTCTTAGTTTAACTAATTTGTTTAGACTTAGCTTTTAATATTTGTTGTTTGTTTTGGAACTTTAAGAAAAATCCCAAAAATATTGTTTTTAATGATAGAATTTTAGGTTACAATTTTACCAATTAGATTTAGGGTCTTCCAATCTCCTGTGGAACGACAACCCCGATCTTAATTTCTATTTTACCACTATATTTTGACCTCACCAACATACTTATAAACAAGAACATAGAACCCTTCATAAATGTGGTATTTAATTACACAAGTTAATAATAACAACACACAACATAAATATAAAACCCTCCATAAAGGTGGTTATTCATTACAAGAATGTAAAACCCTCCATAAAGGTGGTTATCCATTACATAAACATAAACATAAATATAAGAAGAAGTAGGAAGAGGGAGAAGTGAGAAAGAGAGAGTTTGTCTCACCTCTTTGGTATGAAGAAAATGAAGAAGGGAGTGTGGTATTTATAGGGAGGAAGAGGGGACAAAGATGAGGAGAAAAAGAAAAACAATAAAAATGAAAAGAAAGATAATTCAAAATCAGATGGAGAGTAGCTAGAATCCTAAATGAGTAGGAAATTTCAAATTTGAAATTTGAATGAAAGAAGGATTCAAGAGAAAAGATAAGAATCATAAAGAAGCTGATTTGTTTGTGATTTGACCTCCGACTATTCACATTAGGCTATTTCTCTCATTCCAATAGCTTTTCAGATGAGACTGGAAGCATTGGAAACTAGACTCATAGGGCTTGAATTGGAAAGTTCGAAACCCACATAGTTCCCACTGGATCAAAAACGGCAGCCTTCCAAAGTAGGCTTATTACGGGAAAATTTGCTGATTTCTGGCAGATTGACCTTTGTCTATTCAAATTTGAATATTTCTCTCCAGAAAATAGATCTTCATGAACTATAAAATTATTTGGAAAGTAGACATCCATAACTTTCCATCCATATAAGGCACATTTTTTATTTCATTCTGGATCAGTGCAGTTTATTCCTCAAAGTTGGCTATTCCGCTCGATCTGCTTCAGGATTGCAGTCACCTTTCAATCTTCCTTTGCCATTTTCGCTTCTTTTTCTTGTTTTGACTCAATTTTATTATATTGCTCCAAAATCCTACAAAACATGAAAACTTAAATAAATAACACAAATAAATGAGAAATTAGCTAAGAAAATATAGAGATTCATAATGTACAAGTCGCATATAAATGCTCCTATCAGAAGACTCATTGTATATGCGGAAACTAGTACCCCTTAACCAATCACTCATGCAAACCAAACACTCAACCATTTGGGGAGTTAATGAGGATCTAAATGGGTCCACAACCCTCTTGCCAAGGCTGAAAGCAGACTCTGAAGCCACTGTTGATGCAGGGACATCGAACACATCTCTTGCCATTTTTGATAAAATAGGATATCTAGGTGCATTCTCCTTCCACCAATCCAACAAACTAAATTTCAGATTTGAAGCATCTGAAGATGCTTCAAGTAAATACTTATCCACCTCATTCTTTATCTCAACCACATCTTTCTCCTTTCTAAGCATCATGAATTGTTTCATGTTTGCAGCATGACTGTCCTCATCACCCACTTCCCCACTTGAGTTTTCAACTTTTGGATTAGTAGCAGCAAATGAAGCTTGGGCAGCCACCGGATCAGATTCTGTATACTCATTATACAACATCATAAACATTTTCTTCACTTCATCTATCATCACACTCACCGAACTCTTGTCTTTTACCAACTTAGGAAAGAAAAAATCAAGATACAAGAGCTTGTATCTTGGATCTAAGACCACTGCAATTAGCAAGATCTTGTTCATATCTTGCAACTTCAACCAATACTTGTCAAATTTCATTTTCATTGAAGTTCCAATGCTAACCATGAGAGGATCTGAACTGCTTGTGCATTTTTCTAACTCCCCAACAATGGTGCACATCCACAGCAAATGATGATTTGTAGTTACAACCTTGGTGCCACTAAACTGCAATGTTGCATCATAAAATATCTTTAGAAACTTGACAAGACGTGCAACCTTATCCCAATCTTCATTGGAAGGAGGCCCATCTCTTTTCATTCCAGCAACCCTCTCTTCAAAATAGTTTTCAAACTGCTGATCTTCATCCAACAACGTCACAAAAGCCTTCTTAAATTTCATGGCAATGTCCAACATAAAATATGTGGAATTCCAGCGTGTGCACACATCCAAAGGGACAATACTCCCCTTGTACTCAATCTTCTCCTTTGCGGCACACTTCCTAAACTTTTCTAGTCTTGCAAGTGAAGATCTAATAAACTTCACAGAATTCCTAATACCATCAATGGAGGAACTCAGTTCCATCTCTCAGTATCAAATTCAGAATATGGCAGCAACATCTTAAATGCAAGAAACTGCCATTTAATATCAACCGCCCCCAATTACCAAGTTTCTCCCTCATATAATCAAGTGCAACTTTATTCGGACTGGCATTGTCGACTACAATGGTAAACACCTTCTCAATGCCCCAATTGATCAAACAAGACTCTACTAATTTCCCTATGGTATTGCCCTTGTGATCTGGAATCACAACAAAATTCAAAATTCTCTTGTGCAGTGTCCAAGAATCATCTATGAAGTGAGCAGTTAATACCATGTAGTTGATATTTTGGATCAAAGTCCAAGTATCAGTTGTAAGAGAAACCCTTTGTACGTTCATTTCTAGCTAAAAAATCTGTGATCCTACTCTTCTCAGATTTATAGAGAATCAAGACATCTCTAGTTATTGTCCTACGAGAAGGAGGGTTAAATTTGGGCTGAGCTACTCTCATGAAATCAATAAAGCCCTGACCCTCAACATGACTAAATGGCAGTTCATCACAAATGATCATCCTAGCACATGCAAATCTACAATCATCTTTACTATAAGCAACAACCACAATATGACCACTAGTTTCTTGAGAATCGAAAGTAAGTGTAAGGGCAAAATATTTGCTATTGGCTATTTCCTATTTGACAAAACTTCTTCCCTTATATTAGCATTTTATTGTATTCAATGCTAGGTTGTTTAAGGGATTAGGAATAATGGCTTAGGTTGTTCTTGCTCGAGATGGTTCGTGCAGACGCATTTCTTATCCGGTCTTTTCTCCGGACTTCGATTATTGTTTATCGAAGGTTTCGTTCAAGCATCTCAAGGTATGAATCATGCATATGCTTTTCATACTCTTTGTTTATGCTTAAAGAAGTAGCACAAATATCTTAGACTTGTTAGAAATTAATAGAATTTCATTTTGGTTAAGCAAACATTTAATTTAAAGATATTTTTCTGTTTTTGCTACATTACCACTATTCACGTGAACAGTGACGATCGATCGCCATGAATAGTGCGATCGATCGTTAATGGTACCGTTGGAGAATCTGCCCGTTGCAATTCAAAATTGTGATCGTTGCTACAATAACACTATTCATGAACAGTACCATTGTTCATGAATCGTGCGCTCGATCGCATAAACAGTGTGATCGATCGCCCGAGCTGTCTGTTTTGTTTTCTATAAGAAGGGTAAAATCCCAATATGGTACCCAAACTATCACGGAATGCAATTTTTGGTACCCACAAATGCATAAAGACTCTAATGGTACCCAACCTATCATTCCGTTTGTCAAAATGGTACCCCGGTTAACTTTTCTGTTAAAATTGAGGGTAAATTGGTCAAATTGCACATGTGTCATTCAAATGGGAAACAACTCAAGGGAAAAAAAGTCTTTGCCCATCATCCTCTCCTCTCTCTCTCCCAGCCACCTCTCTCTCTCTCCCCGTCACCTCTCTCTCTCTCCTCTCCGTCGGCGCCGCCGTCAACTATCTCCAGTGGCCACAAAATGTATATCAACACGAAGAGCACAATCCAAGGATGAAATTATATAACTACATCAATGTAAGATTCAAAATAGATTGTGAGATATCGATGCCGGAAGTTCATTAACCAAAACGAAAACGGCGTCGGTCCTCCGCGTACGGTTGTTGATTTTGAAAACCAAGGGTACCACGAGGTTGCTGGGATCGAGGGCTTCAAAGCCCACTTGGTTTGGAGGGCCGGAAGTGGCCGGAACGAAATCTTGAATTTTCAAGCTTTTCGGCCGGGGAGTTTTCCGGCGAGTGGAGCTTCGAAACTTGGTGGGTTTGGCTTGCCTTGAGCCTCGAAGCCATTGGTGGAGGCGGTGACATGGTTTTGTGGCCGGAGGTGGGTGGTGTTGATGGCTGGAGAGGGAGGTCGCGCGGGGGCGGGGGGGGGGGGGAGGGAGAGAGAGAAGAATTTTTTTTTTACCGTATTGACCAATTTACCCTTAATTTTAACGGAAAAGTTAACCGGGGTACCATTTTGGCAAACGGAATGATAGGTTGGGTAACATTAGAGTCCTTATGCATTTGTGGGTACCAAAAATTGCATTCCGTGATAGTTTGGGTACCATCTTGGGATTTTACCCTTTCTATAAATAGAATCTTTCGGTTTTCATTTGTTTCAACTCTTCCAACTCTTTCCCTATTGTCCAAAACGTCTTGAGAGAGTTTTCTGGTATATTTGAGTGATCCTAGTTCCATGTTTTAGGATCCTCATCTTAAATCTCCATTTATAATCCTTTGCTAAACACTTTGATTTGCATATGTATGCTAGTTTAGCCTATGTTTAGGATTTAGGAGATTCTATTCAATTCTAGCAATTGTTCCATGTTGAATTGCTGAATTGATTGATTGAATCCTTAGTTTCAATCTTCTTTGTTGTTTGTTTTGTTTAGCTAATGATCCTTGTGATTAGTTAAACATACCCTTGAATCACTTCAAGGCTTTTCAATTTGGTTTGGTTAATTCAAGCAATTCAAGGAACAATTGCTTGTGTTGATCGAATTGAATTCATTGTTCATTCATACACACACATATCATTGCATAGTTGGTGTTGCTTGCGGTTGGAGGATTCACGTGGTAAAGTTCGTTCAATTGGAGTAGCTTGACGTGGGAGCACTTGAAGAAGCATTTGGAGGTTACACAAGGTTAGAGCTGCCACTAGTCTATAGGTAGATAGTGTAGAGTTTGGGATTGTGTTCCCCCCTTGTACGTGTTTGCCAATTGGCATTTTTCATAGTGTTGCACAAGAGCGTGGAGTACGGCTCCCCTCCGGTTTTCCCTCTAGAGGTAGAGGTTTCCGGGTGACCATATCGTTGTGTTGTTTGTGTGTTTTCTTATATATTGTATTGTGCTTAATTGATTAGCATATTGTGTGATTGTTTATCTATATGTTATTGTGCTTAATTGATTAACATGTTGCATGCTTGATCATACAGTGATATATATAGTCCGTGGTGAGCTATTGATGATGCTCACTTTGGGATTCTAGGTTGTACAATTGAATGTGATTGTTGCATATCGAATTGTTATTCAATTGTGTATTGCGTGTGCAATAGCTAAAACCTAGGTTGTGGAGAGTAACTTTTAATTTGTTCAAAGTTGTGTATACTCTCCGATTAGTGTTTAGGACGACTACCGTTTATTGGGACAAATCCGGCAATCCAAAATTTCAGTAAGGTACCTCTGCTTTTTAGCAGGAATATATACTGGAGATTTCCTGCACTGATACAACATGTGAGTCCTTATTGCTGTAGTCCCATTTGCTTTGGAGTGGCAGACATAGGTCTGAGGACAGTAGTTGCATTTAGCCCGAGGTTTTGCCATCTGAGAACCATCTGGATTCTTCATTTTGGTGAAATGGTCTCATGCTAAAGACTAATTCCTCCTTTTGGCATCACCAAGACCTTCGGCATCAATTGAAGGAGGAGCAAGAGGAGCAGGAGGAACTGGTGTGGGAGTTGGTTGAGGAACCAAAACACCCGAATCTTGAACTGTTGAGCCTGGTGTGGGAGTTGTTCCAATGCTGGAATCTGTTGGATTCAGAGTTTGTGAACTCTCTTCCATAAACTGCAGAGTAAGTCACAATTAATCATTAGTGAACTAAGAACAAAAAAAGAATGAAACCCTAATTTGAAACCAGTAACTTAGTAAGTCAGTATACCCTAACTCGAAGCCAATTTGAATTCAATTGTTCATATTCAAGCCAATTCGAAGACCACAACACCATATTCAAAGTTCGAAACCACGAAATCACAAACCAGATTCGAAATATCCATATGCAAATACAATGATAAAAATGAAAGTGACGATCGAATCACTACTTTCTATAATGTATAGATCAGATCGAATGAATGATTATTCCAAACTGAGAAAGTGAGGATCCAACAAAAAAAAACGTACCGAGTCCATTCCTTCCTTTGTTGGAATTCTGAATTCCTTTCGCCAAGGGAGAGAGGTCTGGTGAGGGAAGTCTAGTCACCAGACTCTGGTGAGAGATGTCTGGTGATGAACTGATGAAGGGACTGGTCTGTGAAGTCGTGAAGGAGAACAAGAGAGTAAGAGAGGGCTGAGAGGCTAGAGAGAAAAAAATTAGAAAGTCTCGAATGCGGCTAGGGTAAGAGAGAGTCTGAGTTAGGGTTCAGAAATAGGGATTTGGTGCACACGAATTCACCTACAGCCTTTTCTTACCCAATAATACATCGACACCTATTAAAAAAATCTAAAATAGAGATATAAATAAATTCGATCGGTTCGGTATACAAGCGGTCGGTTCGGACCCCGAAACCGAGGCCGAACCACTTCAAATCGGTCTAGTTCGATCGCCTCCTTTCTCTTTTCCGCTTCTCGGTCGGCTCGGTTTTCGAACCATTTTGTCGGTCCGTTTCGGTCGGTTACCGACTTCTGGTTCCAAAAATGCCCAGGCCTAGTCTTTTTTCTCAGTTCGGACTTCGCAGTGTGATAAAGACTTGGGGTGGTCGGTCCCCCGAATGACCCGACCCATATGGTTGTTTGGGCCTAGCCTAGAATTCATAGGGCCCAAAATGTCATAGTTTTCTAATTCGATAACTCGTGTTTTTGGTTAACCACGCGTTTTGAATCTGTCTGAATTAAATAGCCTTTTTTTTTTTTTGAGAAATGAAAACTTCATTAAAATGCGCAAAGGCAGAGAACTAGTGCTGGACTTGACATTCATGGTTAGGCTATGAGTTTCAAAATTACACCATTAGGGGACGATTTTGTATCTAACCCATAAATAAAACTATATTGAGAAAAGGAAATTGTGTCTTCAACTCTATATATGGCGAAGGCATTGCCAACTCTTCTATTTTGGTCTTTGCCTTGTGGAAGAGTCGAAGAGATATCCAAGACGTACTCTCTCTTTTTGATATGTGATTCCGATTTGTTTGAAAAGAAGAGCTAATTCGTGAGGCATATGAACTCCCATATTAGCAAGCTGAACACGAGCTATCTTAACTTTAAGCAAATATTTGTCAATAGAATATGAATCTTTTTGGATTTTTTCAAAGGTAGTCTTGAGATGCATTATGTTAGATCTTGAAGTAGAAGCATACTTCTCCTTAAGCAAACACCAAAGTTCCCTAGAAGTCTTGCTGCCCACAACGAAAGAGAGAACATCACTAGACAGAGTACCTGCAAGTATAGACATGATGGCATAGTCATTTTGCTCCAAATTCATGTACTCCTTTGTCATATCAGCTGTAACCTCATCTTCTTCTCTTATCATGTGTCGTGAAGGACAAGGAAATTATCCATCGAATATTGTAACCTCATCCACATGTATGGCTTGAAAATTCGCCACACGTGCGGAAGCATGTGAGAATATGAAGTGTTGTCCCACATTGGAGAATATGAACTTTGCAAATGTGTTTATAAGGATTTGTGTCTCTCCAATTATTGTCAATTAATTTTGGTTGTGACGTCCAGATTATTTTATCACAACTTTATATTAACAAACACAACCAAGAAATAGCCGAAAATTTTAAATGAGAGTCAATACATTACAACAGTTAAGCTGCAAAGGTTTAGACAAAGAAAACAGGACAAAAACTAAACAATCTCAAACAGGGGTACTCAGTTACTCACACACATGCATGTTTCTGCATCATCATATTATTCTACTGCTGTTCACATTCTGGAGGCCACTCGCTCTTCCACAATTTTCAGTTCTATTGCATGGCTTCAAACGCTTCAATCTCATCTTATGCTTCGTCTTAATGATCTTTTGTGTTGCGCATTTTGCCGGATACCATTCAATCTCCATCCCTATTGCTTTATCCGCTTGGTTTGCTGTTGCTAGTTCAGCTAGCTTCAACAACTAATCCATTTAATTAAAATCTTATACACTCATATGTGCTCGTTGTGTAGAGGTTGATACAACTTTCTGACACTTAGCTTCAAGTGATCTCTCCGATCCTTTGAAATTCTGCCTCTTCATCATCACGCTTTCTTTGAATTTCCCTAAGAACCTCAACCCGTTGTCTGACATTTGGCAATAGGCTCTCAACCATGTCCTCCGTGTGATGCTCTATACTCTTGGTTCAGACCAAAGAGAGAAGTCAGAAGATTAAAGCAAAAGATACACTAAAATGCAATATCATAATAGATAAATAAAAAGCTAGAATAAACAAAAATGATGAAATGTAATGTACCAAAAATTCACAAGAATTCTTTAATGAAAGTTTCTTTCCAAATGGACCAGCTAGCTTAAACATCCATTGTAGTAGAAAGGAACTGGACTTTCATTCAAAAACCTCTAATGGAAGCCAAGTTCAATAAGATGCTCATTTTCCACATGAAACTTCCGTGTGTATTTTTATTGCTTATGCACACACGACACAACCCTCATTTGATTGTCCGTTGATTACAAAAACAAAAATGAAGGGTGTGATCATAAAAAAAAGGCAAAGCAGAATAAAAAGAAGAATGAAGTACATTGTACCTCAGATGGCGTAGATCACTGACTTCGACTCGCTTCCAAGTGTGAAAGTCAGAAGTAGAGGTTAAAAATTGGGGACAGTCCAGCACATGCAAGTGTTCCAATGAAGGGCACTCAATAGTAGCACTTCCAGTACTATAGAACCATGTGAGTTTTGGAAGATTCAACAAAACTAAGTTCTTCAATTCTGGAAAAATAATTTTCTTCTTCATTGTTTCATCACTCGCTTCAATTACACTGTCCAAGGTAGGACATCGAGTTATTGAAAGGTCTTCCAATTTCAAAAGACATTGAGCGACAACCGATGTGAAGAGGCTTTTCAGATTCTTGCATTCTGAAACTGCCAAAATTTTAAGATTCCATAGAGACCTAGGTGGTAATTCACCAACACAAAACTTCTTCAGGGGATCCACACAACGGAGATGCAACTCTTCCAAGTTCTCAAACAAAGGTTCTTTTGGAACCCGTGTCGTTGTGTTCATCAACTCTTCCAAGTTCTCATGAGGCCCAATTACAGCGAGGTACTTCAATCCGTGTAATCTCCCATGGTCAAATTCCACAAGAATGTTATTTAGTTCCTTGCACTCATAGTACTCTAGTTTCTCTGCTTTCTCTGTCACCACAATGATGAACCAATCTGGTAAGGTACTAATTGTTGTGCTAAGGGTCAAGGATCTTGAATGATCATGTGAAAAGTGTGACTTCCGAGTGGATTCTCTGATTCCCGAGTCTCTGCTGATACATATATCAAAGCTCACCCAATATGGATGGAACCTGACATTTTTAGGCAAGCATTTTGCATCATATATGCCAACCTTCAAAGTGTTTAAATATGACAAGCAAATTAACTCATCAAAGATAACATTAGTTTCTTCTCCGGCTCCCTCAACTTTACTGCCCCAGTCCACAAAATTACATTGCATGTACAATTCTTCCAATCTATGCAATTCTGACATCACTTTAGAAGGAACTGTATCAATACATCCACTAGTGATGTCCAATATCCTTAGATCACTCAAATGTCCTATTTCCTTGGGCAATTTCTTAAGAGGAAATTCTCTCATACTAAGAATCTGAAGGCTTGTCAGATTTTTGAGTCTATATACATCAGTTAATAACTTGCAACCATCCAGATACAAAGTGCGGAGGTTTATCAAAAGACTGAATGATTGGGGTAGTGACATAATGTTAGTGTCACTAAGATCTAAGACCATAATTGCATTTGGACATTGGAAAAAAGTACTTGGGATGTGATCTATATAAGCATTACCTTGTAGTAACAACATCTCGAGTTTTGAACATACCAATTCTTTGGGAAGCTTGCGAATTTTGTTTTTCATTAGTGAGATTGCTGAGTAGCCTCTATTTGCATCCATTGGCCAGTCTTTCAATTCACAAGCAGCTTTTGCGAAAATCCCACGGCTATCTTCATACAATGTTAACATGGCCATATTCCGAATGACATCATGCATTCTTACGCATCCATCCTCTGTACCGTCCAAAAGCAAACCACAAGCTTTAAGGTACATGACCGCCATATGTGTTGTGGCTCGGGCTTCTTGTACTGTGTGGGTATGCTGAAACAATCCTTTCCCGTACCCATACTCCATCAAGTCTGCTATTCGGATATCTTCATCTTCTGGGAATAGACAGCAAAGCAAGAAGCATGACTTGACATATTCCCCTCTCAAGTAATCATAGCTAAACTTTATACAGTTGAACCCATCGCCCCCATCATCAACGCGTACGCTGGCAGTTTGGGATATTTCGAGTTGTCGAGATGCTTCTTTCCATTCCTCCAAGTCAACTTTATCTCTAAGGGCTTTGGCAACTGCTATCAAGGTAATTGGTAGACCAACACATTCTTTAGCAACCTTCCGTGCTACATCATGGAGATCTTCGGATTCAAGATTCTTTCCTGATTTCTTCATGAATAACTTCCAAGAATCTTCCTCCGAAAGGGTAGTGAGATTGATCTCTTCTTGGCTCCCCATGGCCTGACATAGATCACATTTCCTTGTAGTAAGTAGGACTTTGGAATTACATCTTTGAAGCTCCTTGGAGCTGGGAATTCCTAAGTTAGACAAATCTATACTCTTCCGAATGTTGTCCAAGATTATAAGAATCCTATTTCCTCCCATGATCCTCTCTTTCAATCTTATGGCTCTTTCAGTTTCTGTTTCATCCTGAAAGTTCAATCCCAGCATATCTGCGAATATACCTTGGATTTTTCTCAAGTCAGGGTTCTGGGATACATCAACCATAATGACATGATCAAAAAACCTATTTTGAGCTTTTGCACTCACATGTCTCACCATGGTTGTCTTTCCAACGCCTCCCTTTCCATATACCCCAATGATATTGACCTTATCATCTTCTAGCGCCCTCATGACCTTTTCCATGGCTTGTTTTGTTGCTTTAAATTCTTCAAAACCTCCGACAGATGTTGTAGACTCAATTTCAATACGTACTTGAAGTACTTTACTCCATACAACTTTCCCAATCTTTTCGACAAGTTCTCTTTCATCCCTGCAACGAAGAAGTACCCAGTAATCATCAGATAAATGATAAATTGGAAGGTGTAGGTAACGACTCTTGTTAATTTTGTCTCATCATGCTTACTTAAAATTATTTGAATGGAACCCAGAGATTTTGGCCACTTTTTCTAAAGCATCTCTCCACTGCTGCACCTTCTTTTTGTCCCCAGAGTTTGCATAAGTAGTGAAAGCTTTTTCAAAGCTCCCTTTTTGTTTTCGTACATCAGAGGGATCCACATTATAAAAAATTGGCACAATTGCGTCCTTGCCTTCCATGCATTCAAAAATTTTTAGAAGTTCATCCAAACACCACGTAGAAGAAGCATATTGTTGGGACAGAACAACAACCGCTAATCTAGATTCCTGTATTGCCATGATCAGATTTGGAGAAATAGGGGTCCCTACTACAAGGTCTTGGTCATCCTTGAATGTATTGATTCCTCTCGTGCTTTTCAATTCATGATATAAGTGGGATAGAATATTCGCACGAGTGTCTTCACCCCTGAAACTCAAAAACACGTCATGCTTCCATCGAGGAGCTGGTTCAGCTGAAGGAAGAGATATAAAGGCTCTTAGAGTGGTCAATGACATATATAACCACCAAAAAAAAAAAACAGTCTGAACTCTCTACAGACTGTATACAATGAAAACTAGAGAGAGAAAGAGCGTTAAAAAATGACTAACTTACAAGTTCGGTCCATAGCTTGTCTTGTTGCTTCAAGATCTTTAATCCATGACTCAACTTCATTAGGTAGTACTAGTTTACTGAACAGAAACTCCACTATGTCTTTGACAAGTTCACTGTCATTCCTACAAGGAAGAAGGGTAAAATGACCATCAATAATCATTTAAATATAATGAATCCAAAAGTTCAAGTACGTACAAATCTTATTAAGAATAAGATAGTCTCATCATGCTTACTTATTTATGGAATCCCATCCAGATAAGCCAGCCACCTTTTGTAAAGCATCTCTCCACTGCTCCACCTTGGTTATGTCTTGCCTACATTCTTTTTCATGCGTAGTGAAGGCCACTTCAAAACTCCTCTTTTGATGTTGTACATCAGAGGAATCCACATGATAAAAAATTGGGATAGTCGTTGTGTTCTTGGCTTCAATGCTTTTTGTGAGTTCATCCAAACACCGTGTAGAAGAAGCATACTTTGGGGACAGAACAACAACCGCAAACCTAGAATCCTTGATTGCCGTCTGGATCTTTGGAGAAATATGCATCTCGTTTTCATCTGGTATGTCCTCGAACATTTTAATTCCTCTTTTTTGCAATTCGCTGTGTAAAAGTGATATAAAACCTTGGTGAATGTCTTCATCCCTGACAGTACTCAAAAACACATCATGTTTCCACCAAGGAGCAGAAGGAAGAAATGCATACGGTCTTTGGCTTCTAGAGGCCACTGAAAACCACGAAAACAGAAAAATTAGTCTTAACTCTTAAGAACAGGCAAGGCAACAAAAGTAGCAAAGCAGATAAAAAAAAGGAGACAAAACAGAAGTGGTAGGAATAGATCAACTAAAAGAGAAATGAGTTATTAGAAGGGAAATAATGCAAGAGTGGAAAAGAGAGTAACAAGATCTAAATAACTTACTAGTTTGGTCCATGGCTTGTCTTGTTGCTTCAAAATCTTTGGTCAACATTGTAGACTCAATTGCAATAGCTATAGGTAGTACTTTACTGCACACAAATTCCACAATGTCTTCAACAAGTTCTCTCTCAGACCTACAAGGATATAGGGTCAAATAACAAATCCAATTAAGCACAAGTACAACACATTAAGATAGTCTCATAATGCTTACTCATGATACTTTGAATCCCAGCTGGAGAGATTGGCCACTTTTTCTAAAGCAGTTCTCCATTGCTTCACCTTCTCTGTGTTTTGCTTAGACTCGTGCTGACTGAAGGCTACTTCAAAGCTGCCTCTTTGCTTTCGTACATTAGAGGGTTCCACACCATAAAAAAGTGGTAGAATTCTGTCATGGTCTTCCATGCATTGAACAATCTTTGTAAGTTCATCCAAACACCACGAAGAAGAAGCATAGTTTTCCGACAGAACAACAACTGCAAACCTTGACTCTTCGATTGCCATTAGGAGACTTGGAGAAATAGACGCCCCTATTACAAGGTCTGGGTCCTCCATGAATGTTTTAATTCCTCTATTTTGCAATCTATGGTATAAATGAGATACCAAACCTTTGCGAGTGTCTACACCCCTGAAACTCAAATACACATCATGCTTCCATCGAGGTTCAGGTGGCTCAACTGCAGGAAAAGATTTTGTGGCTTTTAGATCGGTCAAGGCCAATGAAATCAGAAAAAAAAAAAAAAAAAAGAAGAAGAAGATATTTAGATAAACATCATTTCCACTTTTATTTTACAGTGAAATAACTAATGAGAAATTTTATTCACACACCTCTATATATTAGATACACACCTCTTTTTTTTCTATAATTTACATAAGACTTTGTGAGTACGTAAAATTACTAAAAAAAATATTTATATATTAAAACTAAAAAAACATATTTAAATTAAAAGAAACCCCATCGAACATTAAATTAGAAGACTAAAAATCAACAATGACATTATGGACTGAAGAAAGCGAGAGCAAGAAGTCGATCAAGCCGTACTGGTACTCTGGTAGGTTATCCATCCCTTTGATCGACTACTTCTTGATCACATGCATATTCCAAATTAATCTTGCTATCCTATAAATTCGATTGTTATGCCTCAAATGAAACTCACCCTTTTCATAACCCAACAATTAATACTCATATATATCTACCTCTGTTTGTTGAATACCAAGTTAAAAAAAAAAAACCCAAATGGGGGTTTTGGTTCCGAAACTGCTTTTGATATACTCAGTTTTTAATGCAATGATCATTTTCTGTTGTAGCTGTATGCCTTCGAACCATCTCTTAACCATGAGACTCCAAGGGAACAAGACAGATAGTCTGGCATTGCTAGCAATCAAAGCTAACATACAACACGATCCGAATCGGGTCACCAGCACATGGAATGAGTCCATTCACTTCTGGCGTGGTGTCACCTGCAGTCGACGACATCATCAGAGGGTTTTAGAGTAGTACTAAACCAACTCCAAGGGAGTATTCCCTCAGACTTGAGCAATGCTTTTCCGAATCTCGAGGCCTTTAACATTATAGGGAATGAACTTAGTGGGATCATTCCTTAATTAATATCCAATGCAACAAGTCTAGGTTGCTTGCATCTCAACTAGCATAATATTGAGTCTTCTTCGAGCATACTCGGGCAGATGCAATATTATTCTTAATGTTGTTTGCATTTTTTTTTAAATAGATGTTGTTTATGTATTTAGAAAAAAGATGTGAGATGTGTATTTAGTAAATAAGTTGTGTATTTAAAATTAGGGTAGTTCAGGAAGTTTGGAGTTGTGTATCTAATAAATTGTGTTTCAATAAAGTTAATATTTGGTGTATTAATAATGGGGTGTGTATCTAGTATTTAGTCATGTGTGAATAAAATTTCTCATAACTAATAAGTACACAAACTCACCTTATATTTCCCACTAACACAAGTATTTTTTAATTTTGCTCAATAACCTCAAATTGGGTCTGTTTTACTCCCACTAAGGGAAAAATTAATGAGCCCTAATCTGTTATATTTATTTTTGGATATTTTTGCCCTTAGCTTCATCGTGGTCGAGCTATTTGAGGGAAATCCGTATAATCAAATTCCAACTTCTACAAATATCGATCAAATGTCCAACCAAATCTTGTAAACTCGTAGAGCTCAACAAGAGGGTTCAGTTTCATACCACATTTGTCAATAACGATGATCGGAGTAGCCGAAAAATGCCCCAAAAACCGTCGGAATCCGAAAAGCTTTCTTCCATAAAAACTTTGTTGTTCGTCGCCGGTTTGACCAGCCGTGGCCGGGGTTTTTTCGTGCCGCCGAGACGAGTCGATCGGCATCCATACGACGCCGGGATGTGGTCGGACGACGGAGAAACCGTTGGGTCAGTTGCGGCTTCGCAAGTCTCAACCCGTTTGGGTCTGATCTGATTTGGTCTGGGCCGTACATAATCTAACGACCCAATTCACACCATTTCTATTTTTTTAATTAAATAATTTCATATATTTTTAAAAGTCCAAAAATTATTAAAATAGCTCCGGAGTCCGAAAAATTATTCAAAAATTTCTACTAAGTCGTTGTGACGTGTACTTTATTCTCGAATTCTAAAATTGAAGATTTTTCGTAAAGAGATATTCGGAAAAAATCCCGAACAATTATAGGGAATATGGATTTAATTTAATTATTTTCTTAATTTTTCTCGAGGCTCACAATATCGCTTCTATTGACCACTCGATAAATTTCCATTGACCACTTAATAAAATTTTAAACTTCCAAAAATCATTAAAAATAGCTCGGGAGTACAAAAAAATTTCTGAAATATTTTTCGTTTCCTTAAATCGGAGTTACAATATGAATTTAAAAAAAAAAATATTATCGAGCCTCCTTAATAACCTATCAACGAAGTTCTATTGATCACTCAATAGAGTTCTATTGACCATAAAATAGAGTTCTATTGATCACTAAATAAAATTTTAAACTTCCAAAAGTCATTAAAAATAGCTCGGGAGTTCAAAAAATTCCCTGAAACTTTTTCAAATCCTTAAATTGAAGTTACGACATGAAAAAAATTTCTAAGATATTATGGAGCTTCATTAATAACCTACCAACAAAGTTCTATTGTTCCCTCAATAGAATTCCAAACTTCCAAAAATTATTAAAAATAGCTTGAGAGTTCAAAAAATTCCTCAAATCTTTTTCAAGTCTTTAAATCGGAGTTACGACATGAATTATTTTTTTTAAAGATATTATCAAGCCTCATTAATAACCTACCAACAAAATTCTATTGATCACTCAATAGAGATCCAATATGCTGAAAATCATTAAAAATAGTTCGGGAATTCGAAAAATTCTCCGAAATTTTTTCAAGTACTTAAATTGGAGTTACGACATGAAAACAATTTCTAAGATATTATGAAGCCTCATTAATAACCTACCAACAGAGTTCTATTGAGCATTGAATAGAGTTCTACTGACCACTCAATAGAATTTCAAACTTCCGAAAATCATTAAAAATAGCTTGGGAGTTCAAAAAATTCCTCTCAGAGTTACAATATGAAAAAAATTTCTAAGATATTATTGAGCCTCATTAATAACCTACCAACAAAGTTCTATTGACCACTCAATAAAGTTCTACTGACCACTTAATAGAATTCTAATATTCTGAAAATTATTAAAAAGTAGCTCAAAAATTTGAAAAATTCCCCCAATTTTTTTCAAGGTCCTCAAATTGGAGTTACGACTATGAAAACAATTTCTAAGATATTATCGAACCTCATTAATAACCTACCAACATAGTTCTATTAACAACTCAATAGAGTTCTATTGACAACTTAATTGAGTTCTATTGTTCAGTCAATAGAATTCCAAACTTCTTAAAATCATTAAAAATAGCTTGGCAGTTCAAAAAATTTCTCCTTAAATCAGAGTCACGACATGAGAAAAATATTCTAAGATATTATCGAGCCTCATTAATAACCTACCAACAAGGTTCTATTGACTACTCAATAAAGTTATACTGATCACTCAATAATGTTCTACTGACCGCTCAATATAATTCCAATCTTCCAAAAATCATTAAAAATAGCTCAAAAATTCGAACAATTCCTTGAAATTTTTTGAAATCCTTAAATCGGTGTTACGACATGAAAAAAATATCAAAAATATGATCGAGCGTCATTAATAACCTACCAACAAAGTTCTATTGACCACTCAATAGAGTTCTACTAACTACTCAATAGAGTTCTATTGATCACTCACTAGAGTTCTATTGATCACTCAATAGAATTCTACTCACCACTCAATAGAATTCTAATATTCCGAAAATCATTAAAAATAGGTCAGGAGTTAAAAAAATTTCCCAAAATTTTTTCAAGTCCTTAAATCAAAGTTATGACATGAATTTTTTTTTCCGAAAATATAATCGAGCCTCATTAATAACCTACCAATAAAGTTCTATTGACCACTCAATAGAATTCAAAACTTCCGAAGATCATTAAAAAATAGCTCGGGAGTTCAAAAAATTTCTCGAAATTTTTTCAAGTCGTTAAATCAGAGTTACGACATAAATTTGTTTCGAAAATATATTGAGCCTCATTAATGACCTACCAACAAAGTTCTATTGACCACTCAATAATAGAATTCCAAACTTCCGAAAATCATTAAAAATAGCTCAAGAGTTCAAAAAATTCCTCGAAATTTTTTCAACTACTTAAATCTGAGTTACGATATGAAAAAAATTTCTAAAATATTATCGATCCTCATTAATAACGTACCAAGAAAGTTCTACTGACCACTCAATAAAATTTTATTGGTTAATGGAACTCTATTGTCCACTAAATAGAATTCTAAACTTCTGAAACTCATTAAAAATAGCTCGGGAATTCTAAAAATTCCTTGTAATTTTTTCAAATCCTTAAATCGGAGTTACGACATAAAAAAATTTCAAAAATATGATCGAGGCTCATTAATAAGCTACCAACAAATTCTATTGACCACTCAATAGAACTCTATTGACAACTCGATAATAAAGTACATTTCACGAAGAGTTCATGAAAATTTTCGGAGAATTTTTCGGATAACTTCGCTATTTATTTTGAATTTCAGAAGGTTGAGAATTAAAGAAAATATTTATAAAAAAAAAAAGGAAAAGAGAGAATTTTAAGAGAGAAGTTCGGGGTTGTTCGGATCTATTTTGCCGATTTCGGCCACACCGGCGGTTGAAACTTGTATCATCGGCTTCATCTGTTCAAGGCGATCACTGATGCAGATACGATGACTTTGAATTTACTTGGAGTATTGTGTAGGATACATGCATCAAGTCTTTAGTGCACTTGCATTTAATATATCCATATACATTGACTGGTATGCATTGGGTTCTAGATTTAATAATGTTTCATGCATTTGGACTATCTAGTTTTAGTCTCTTGATTATCTTTGTACGGGGTTTAATTAGGTTCATTCACCCATCATTTTGGGTTAATTTCTATGTATGAGGTGGGGAGTTCAAGTCTATAAATATTTGTAATCCTATGCTTATGAGTTCAGATTTGTGAGAATAAAATTGAAACCTAAAGAGAGTGTTGTCTTCTTTACTCTAGTCTGGGTATTCTTAGAATCAACAAATTTTGAGTGTTATAGTTTGCATAGTTCCGGGTATTCTAAGACTCAACAGAACCTGATTGTTTGAGTGTTTTATCCTTTTGTTATATCGCTGCATCAATCACATATCTGGTCTCAAATTCTGAAATAGACGGACGGTGAAGGAGAATCATAGAGGAGGCTGGCGGGTCTGTGAGAGTCCATTGACATTTCAGTTATTAGATTTAATTCAATATTAAATTTGAGATGTCACATAAGATATTTTATTGCCATAATTTTTGAATTATTTACAGACTATGTCATAATCAGAAATATTTAAATACAAAATTAACATTTAATTTAAATCCCTATAATTAAGCCTAAAATTCAAATTTTAGTTATTACTAATCTATAAATAATAAATGATAATAAATTCGTATAATAAATTTTATCATTCAAATTTTTATTATCTTAATTAGTTATTGATAGAATAATAAAAAAAGTAAAAGTAAATTACTACGTTTAAAAATTGTTAATATATAAAATATGTAACTAAAAATGTATAAAAAAATATTGCTAATTAAGTTTTTCATGAAGAGGTAAATTATTCATAAAAACACAATAGGTTAATATATATATATATATATATTACACACACACACACACACCCACCCCATCCCACCCAGGTATCCAAAAGGAGTTGAACCTAGAATCTCTCCTGAAACAAGTTTGGTGTCAAACTACTGCATCAACCACCTCGGATATAATAGGTAAATATTGATTCCAAAAGTAGGTAAATTGTTCATAAAATAGTAGGTACGCACATTATAAAAAAAGTAATATGTAAATTAGTCATAAAAAATATTAGGTAAATTATTCATGAAAGAGTAGGTAAATTGTTCATTCTAAAAAAAAAGGTAAATTGTTCATAAAATAGTAGGTACGTACATTATATAAAAAAAAATGTAAATTAGTCATAAAAAAAAGACTAGGTAAATTATTCATGAAAGAGTAGGTAAATAATAAAATTAAAAGTAGATAAATTATTCATAAATTAGGTAAATTGTTCATAAAAAAAATAAGTAAATTAACAACAATACTATAAAATATAAGCCGATATACATGAATGATTGATAGAGAACCATAATAAGGAAGAACATGTCGCTTAACAAAATATCAACCAAACAACAATAGCAACAAAAAATAAATTGAGGATATAATACCTCATGACTATTGGAACCAAAAGAATGAGGAAGGCATACAATAGTCATGAGGTATTATATCCTCAATGATGATTCAAAGTTGAAGATTAAGTTAAAGGGTATTGTTGACATCTCGAAATATAGAAGACTAACTCATTATTCTCAAAATGAAAAAAAAACTTAGTTGATATATAGTTAAGGGATTAAATCCATCAATGGAAATTTACTTGGTTTGTAATTAAAATTTGAAAAGTGACAAGAAGTTTTTTCTAATTTCTCCAAAAAAGAATGTAAAGAATTGTTATAAAAAAAAATCAACAAAAAGAAGCAAAAGCTAAAAGCACACTGAAAAGAAGAAGAAAAAACCCACAAGAAAGGAGGTGGTAGGAAGGGAAACACAAGAAGAGAGTAAAAAAACCTTCAATAGGTAGTACTTTACTGCTCAGATAGTGCACAAAATGTTTGATAAGTTCTCTTTCAGACCTATAAAGAAGAAAGGTAAGTAATCACCAGGCATATAAATCCAAAAAGAACAACTTGTTTAAGTTAGTCTCATGAATCATCATATATGCTTACCTATAATCCTCTGACACCCAGCCAGAAAGATTGGCCACCTTTTTTAAAGCAACTCTCCACTGCTTCACCTTCTTCATGTTTTGCCGAAAAAACATGGAGATGGAATTACCGCAATATTGGTTTCTTGCCCATTCTTCATGCTCAGTGAATGCTACTTCAAAACTATTCCTTTGATATCGTACATCAGAGGGTTCCACATGATAAAAAATTGGCAGAATTGTGTCCTTGTCCTTGCATTGGAAAATTTTAGTAAGCTCCTCCAAACACGAAGTAGAAGAAGCATACTTTGGCGACAGAATAACAATGGCAAAACATGATTCTTTGATTGCCGCTAGGAGAGTTGGAGCGATAGTAGTCCCTGTTTTATGCCCTTGGTCATCCTTGAATATTTTAATTCCTCTTTTATGCAATTCATCGTATAAACACGATATAAAACTCTGGTGGATATCTTCAACCCTGAAACTAAAAAACACATCAGGCTTCCCTCGCGCGGCTGATGATGCAGAGGCTTTTTCGCTGGGCACGGGCACTGAAAACCACCAAAAAATAAAGTAAGGTCTCAAAAAAGTTGGAATTGTAAGAACCCAGAAAAAGAAAACTGTACTCAATTTAAAACCCCATAAAAAGGGAGGTTCTAGTACTACTAACCGATCACTAAAAAGAGATATAAGTGTAGGAAGGGAAAATAGTGTGGAAAAAGGAGAGAATTAGAAAACCTAGTAACTTACAAGTTTCGTCCATGAATTCAGTCATTGTAGACTCGATTTTGGCAGGTAGTACTTTATTGCATACAAATTCCACAATGGCTTCGATAAGTTCGCTTTCAGTCCTACAAGGAAGAAGGATCAAATAATCATCAAGTAAGTCAATCATAAATACAAAAGTACTAGTATAAATCTTTGATCAAGATAGTCTCATGATGCTTACTTATAATTTTGTGTACGCCACCCAGAGAAATTGGCCACTGTTTTTAAAGCATCTCTCCACTGCTTAACCGTCTCTTTGTCATGCCTTTCTTCATGCTTAGTGAATGCTACTTCAAAACTCTTCTTCTGATGTCGAACATCAGACGGTTCCACATGATAGAAAAGTGGCAGAATTCTGTTCTCGTCTTCCATGAAATCAACAATCTTCGTTAGCTCCTCCAAACACAATGAAGAAGAAGCATAGTTTGGCGACAGAACAATGATGGCAAATCTTGATTCTTTGATTGCCTTTAGGAGAGTTGGAGAAATAAATGCCCCTACTTCAAGCTCTAGGCCATCCACGAATGTTTTAATTCCTCTCCTTTGCAATTCATGGTGTAAATAGTTCCGTAAACTACTGCGACTGTCTTCACCCCTGAAACTCACAAACACATCATACTTCCACTCAGGAGGAGCTGAAGGAAGAGATGCAGAAGCTCTTCAGAGATAAAAGTGAGGTACTAGCACTACTAACCGATCACTAAAAAGAGATAAAAGTGTAGGAAGGGAAATAGTGTAAAAGAGAGAATTAGAAAACCTAGTAACTTACAAGTTTCGTCCATGAATTCAGTCATTGTAGACTCGATTTTAAGAGGTAGTACTTTATTGCATACAGATTCCACAATGGCTTCGACAAGTTCTCTTTCAGTCCTACAAGGAAGAAGGATCAAATAATCATCAGGTAAGTCAATGATAAATCCAAAAGTACTAGTATAAATCTTTGATCAAGATAGTCTCATGATGATTACTTATAATTATGTGTACGCCACCCAGAGAAATTGGCCACTGTTTTTAAAGCATCTCTCCACTGCTTAACCGTCTCTTTGTCATGCCTTTCTTCATGCTTAGTGAATGCTACTTCAAAACTCTTCTTCTGATGTCGAACATCAGACGGTTCCACATGATAGAAAAGTGGCAGAATTCTGTTATCGTCTTCCATGCAATCAACAATCTTCGTTAGTTCCTCCAAACACCATGGAGAAGAAGAATAGTTTGGCGACAGAACAATGATGGCAAATCTTGATTCTTCAATTTCCTTTTGGAGAGTTGGAGAAATAGGTGCCCCTAACTTAAGATCTGGGTAATCCATGAATGTTTTAATTCCTCTCCTTTGCAATTCATGGTATAAATGGGACACAATACTCCTGCGACTGTCTTCACCCCTGAAACTCAAAAACACATCATACTTCCACCGAGGAGGAGCTGAAGGAAGAGATGCAGAAGCTCTTAGTGTGCTTGTGCCCATTGAAAACGAGAAAGAGAACAAACAAGGTCTCAATAACAGGCAAGAAACCAACAGTGAGAAGTAAAGGTGAGACTGCAGGAAGGGAGGCCACTAAAATGAGATGGATCAGGTTACAGGAATTGACTTTATGTTTCCTCGCGCTATATCATTTGGTATTAGTCTCTTTTATGAATGGACTGTGTGTTGCACTTGCATCCAGCTAATAAAGTTTAGCATTTGTTATGCCAGGACAAAAAAATATAAGTTAGGAAAAGCTGGACTAATTATTGGTCTCAACCAATAATATATTGAATTGTTGAATGTAAAAGCTTGATGCAATTATTGGTGCTTATGGTCCTATGGAATCTTGAGCTAAAAACATTGACCTTAGTTTTGGAGTACTGGTTAAAAATTCTACCGACAGAAATTATGCTGAAATGATTTTCATTAATGTAAAATAATTATAATACTGAGATTGATCTATAGGTTAGGAGCCAGCTAGGCTACAGCTGCTAACAAACTAACAGTTAGGAGTAGGACTAAGACTAACTGACTTGAAAATATTTAGTTAAGGGTTCTAATCTGGTGTTGATTGTTGTATCATGAGTGATGGTGTGGTGCTTATGATCATTCTGATCGGGAGCATGTCTATCACTACCATCAAGCTAGCTAGCCATAACACTTCAAATGTATCTATGATATATATCATGCATTTATTAACGTTTCATCATCTTAAACTATTTCATTCAAAAATACGAACATTCGAAGATTTTATATACATCAAAAGCAATTCAAAATCAGCAACCCTTGAAAAAACATCCAAATGCTTGATAATGGTGGCTGCCATTAATTATCAGATAGAGATGGTGTGTAGAAGAATAGAGAAAGAGCCATTTCCTTGGGCATTGTCAAAAGATTGCTATAATAAGGGCCAAATGCAAAACTGCTGACTTTATTTCCAGTCTCTATCTCTTCAACCCATTTGTATTTTATCCTTTTCTTTTGTACAAGTTTAAGAGTCATTTTATAAGTTTTATTAGAAGCTGGAACCCCGAAATCAAGTGCATTATTATTGTCAAATTTGTTTTCACTGTGTGCAGAATACATTAATTAATTGATAGATTGTGTAGAACATGCATGTATGACTAGTATTGTCAAATTTGTCTTCAAATTACAGGTTGAGAGGGATAAAACATCAAACACGTACTTGGTTACAAATTGCAAGCCTCATTTGTTTATTTTCTGCATATTGTCTACAAAATAAAGGAAGTAACAAGTTATTCAAATCCCCTAGCATCTTTGACTTATTCAGCCAATAATTAATAATTTCTCCACTTGCAGGCTCCATTAGAATTTAGAAGTGGAGAGATGCCAACTAGAACATGTTAGGTAAAGCTTGGAGCAATTATTTCTGTTTATATTAACTTTATATATCTTGACCTATAGACATTGAGTCATCGACCTTATGGACGACTAGCAATTAACCTGCAAATAATTCTGTTTATATGTACCTGTATGCAAACATTAATCATATTACTTGTTTGAGAATTAGAGTTACGTATCTATCTATATTACAGCTAGCATACATGCATATGCAGAACTGCAGAAGACACGAGGGATCGATATCAGAGATTTTGTTTTTCTTTACACTAACAATCCAGTTAATTCACAATTCAAGGGTTACTGATAGAATATATCAGATCTTCAGGAGCAATCCATCTCCTGATTTCTTAGAAAGGAGCTCATTGATGAATTGCATCACAGAGGTTGATGCACTGACAAAGTTTTGCATTTCAAGCCTGGTCGAATGCTCCAAGTTTCCACACAACATGAAGTATGTGTATGTCATATAACACATTGATTATACATGCATCATCTAGGAGATGATGGTAAAACATGAAAAAACTTGGATCCAAAAGAAGCAGACTCAGTCAAAATGATCCAAACTTCGAACCAACTTAGTACTCATGAGTAAATTATGTTACTAACCGAAAACACATGCAATATTGATACGGACAATTTCACACATCAAAAGATGCACAAAATCAACCTAAAAATAAACCCTACTATGGATAAATGTATCAAATGTAGTATGGAAAGTAGGAATCGTTCCCGCAGAGGAATGAGACTCAAATGCAGACAATGACACGATATTAAACTATAACGACTCAAACTGATCTAAACAGAAAGATACGAGCGTCAGACGACCTAAAACAACTCAGAAAATTATGAAATTAAATATCTAGACTTTAGACACACTAGTGACGATACTGACAAAATTTCAATGGATTTGGATAAGTTTTGATAGACAAAAATGAATGGTAAGAACAGATCAGTAAATAATGACGAAAATCAAATAACACAAGTTGTTTAAAAGATCAATGTAACAATGATGTTGGAATAGCTAGGGAACAATTATCCACCCTAGACAATTATGTTAAAGATGTAAGGTTTCCCACAAATTTCCCAATTTATGGATGACGATACTCAAGATAAGTCATTGAAATCATATTGTTCTTTCATAATATAATCAACAACAACAAGCAACTTAATAACACCAAGATGAAAAAAAAAAAAAAGATCTAAGACCGAGTCAAAACAATCGAAAGTTGACATGGTGTAGGTACTTTCTTACAAAGGGGGCCTGTAATTAAGAAGAAGGGCAATGCTAGGGGGCCTCATTAAGGCCTAAGATGTGGAGGCCTCAATCCTATGTGTCATGCCATATCACATATAACAATTTATTTTTTAAAATCTATGTTAATATTTCAAATATGACAAAACCAATGTTGCCCTCTCAAATTTTGATTTAAATTTTATTTACCTTATCAATTTAAAATAACTTTGCTGAAAAGATATAATTCCAAAATATAAATAGAATATAAATTTAAACCCTAAAATTCACCATACCCATAATCCCTAAACCCTAAAATTCATCATACCCATAATACATAAACCCTAAACCTGAAAATCTACCATACCCCTAATCTCTCAACCCTAAAACCCACCCTACCCCTATTTCTCAACCCTAAACCCTAAAATCCACCATACCCCTAATCCCTAATCCCTCAACCCTAAAACGCCACAAATCAATGCATTAACCAAAAACTTTAAACTCTAACTCCTCAACCTAACCCTTAAACTGTAAATTCTAAACTCGTAACCTTAAATTTTAAACCCTATATTCTAAACGTAACCCCCCTAAAACCCTAGCTATAGTAATTCATCAATCTAGTTTTCGTAATTAATGATCATGCTTATATTGGGACATATTACTTGATATCTTCTCAATTAGGTTGTTATCTACTAACATGTCTTATAATTTGCACTATATGAACATATGAGCACATTCTTTTCTAAATCCAAAGTACTAAGCATTATCAATTTATTATTTAGTTGTCTTTATTTTCTCTAGCTATATATGATGATGAGGTAGTAACATTGTTATGTGAAATGAAATTTAGTGAAAACAATTGATTTGATTCGTTTGCAATCAATTAAACAATAGTTCTCTCATGTGGTTATAAACAATAATTCCGTAATTATAATCTCAATTAAAGTTCATCTAAATTATATCTCCTTTCCAATTGAGTTTAGATTGCTAGGTTTTTTTTTTCATTAATAACATATATATGTAAAGATAATTAATGTAATTCCTTAATTATAATTGTAAAGTCAATCAATTGAAAAACGTATTAATTATATGTAATAATTGTACGTTTGAATTTTGATACCGCATATGGATAATTAATTATGCACATAATTAACCTTACAATTATAATCATACGATTACGTTTATATGTAAAGATCTTCTAAAAAAAAAGCTTTATATGTAAAGATAATTAATTATCATTAAATATCATTAATTGATAAGTTTTAAAGTTGAATAAGTAATAGTAATTAGATCTAGGATGAGTATGATAGACTTTTGCTAAAATGATTTGTTAATTAAATAATGATGTGTATATGATGTGGCATGCCACATATGATTGAGGCCTCCACATCTTAGGCCTTAATGAGGCCAACAATCTTTTTTCGCCTGAATTAAGCAATTTAAATACGTTCTCAAGGTCAATAATGCAAGTGCCTAGTAGCTAGTATGAAATTATCATCTTAAATTAGGTTTCACAAGAGTTGTGACTTCGTCAGAATTAGTATAATAACCATGGGTTTGTTTCATTTCTTTGTATTTCATTCATCTTCTTTTCGTATAAGTTTTAAAGTCATATTTTAAGCTAACAGATAAAGTATAACGTCAGTTAAGATATATATGATTATTATGTACAAATTACGCGTTTGAGAGGTATATATATATCATAGAATATAAGACACTTGTTCATTTGTTTAGTTCATTTTGTCTCCCCTCACATCTTTGATTTGCTCAGCCAACTACAAAGTCAGATACCAATTAGCACACGTTAGCTAGGTCTGTTCAGAAATGCATGTCAGACTATCATCATCATCAAACAAATTATACATTTGAGAGGGATATGGAGTAAAAATATTAAACACTTGTTCATTTGTTTATCTTCTCCTAATTGAGGGTATGGCCAGAAACCTGCTTGTAACCCTGATACGCGGTAAAAACCGACATCACTATTAATTATTTACATTAATTTTTTTAAAATTGTCGTAATAGTGTAGCGGGAAGTAAAATGGTCATTTACCTACAAGAGATTGTTTATTTACTTTTTTATGTCACGAAATTAAAATATTATATTATACTATTTAATCACACAAAACAACATTTAAATAAATAAATAAAACACACAAAATACAAATTAATATACAAATTAAACTAACACAATTAAATAAAACACACCAAAAATAAAGTAATTAAATTAACACACAAATAAATAAACAACATGTTTTTGGGTTTTTTATAAAATAATTAAATCACACAATTCAAATTACACAAATAACAATTAATTCAAATTACAAAAATATTTTCACACCAAATTATAATACAAAACCAAATAAAATCACACAACAATTATTTAAATAAAACTTAAATTAAAAGAGAGAGTTTAGAGAAATCTCAATTAATTCGGCGAAGGATCTAATTGGATTCGCCATTTTTCGTTGAAGTCTCGGTGAGCTCGGGTGTCCATAGAAAATTGGGCTTGGGCCTTGGTGTGCCGGATATTGGGCCCAACAGGTCCTGAGTCTTGCAGTTCAGAAGCCCAATAGAATTGGATTTGGTCAATGGGTCAAAGCCCAAACCCATTTCTTTTTCTTTTCTTCTTTTTCATCTTTGTGCTCTTCACACCCATGTGGTTACTCTTTGCACCCAAGGTGCTTGACTTTGACCCGGTCAGCTATTTTGACCGGTCTCCTTTCTATTTTCTTCTTTTTTTTTGTTCTTTCTCTTCTCTTCTTCTTATCCCGTGTAGACCTCATCTTTCTTTGTTTTATCTTCTTTCTTCCTCATCAGAGCAACTGAGCAAGGGAGAGGGAGATGAGAACACGGGCTGGTGGTGAAGGTGGACGGCAGAGCTTCTCGGCGGCTTGGAAGACGGCAGCGACTGGGAAGAGGACGCGCGGCAGCGAGGAGGGGCGAGCACGGGCTGTAGCTGTGGCGACCTGGGAACGGCAGAGGCAGCGGCTGGATTCGTTGGCGTCAGCGAGGAATCAACGGCGGAGGAGGACAGAGGCAGCGGCGGCGTAGCAGAGCTGCTGGCGGTTTGTGGCTGGATGGCTGCGGCAGAGCTAGCTTGGCTCTGTGGTGCACTTGCAGCAGCAGGGGAGTGGGTCGACACGGGGTTGTGGAATCGACGCCGTGAGCTGGATTGATTCTAGTGGAGGTTGTGAACCGTGGGCAATCCAAATCCGAGAGACAAGTCAATCTGGGGATTTGGACACCCACGGTGGTTCTGTGATGATGATGGCTTTGTTGGCCAAGTTTGGGCTTTTGGGCTTTGAGGCCATGGCAGCTGTGGGCTGGTTGTGAGATCGGTGCCGGCAGAGAGAAATGGTGCGGCACAGGAGGTGCGGCAGTGAACTGGTGAGGCCGTGAGCTTGTTGATTGCTTTGTGATTTCTTGATTTCACGGTGATGATTGGTGTGATTGCAAGTTGTGTGAATATTGATTTGTGACAGAGAAGGTTGGGGAGTGATTTTGATAATTGAATTTGCAGGTGATGGGAGCTATGAATTGATTGGTGTGAATTGATGAATTGAAAGGTGCGGTGATTTGGGTTTTCTGTGATTGTGAGCTGTTGTGATCATTTTTGTGAAGCAGAGAGGAAGAAGGGGGAGAAGAAGGGGCTGAGTTAATTGAGGAAAGAAAGGGAAGGGAGGGGAGGGGAGGGGAGAGAAGAGATTGATTGATTGTGGTGAGGCTGTGTGAGAGTAACAGGGAGGAAAGCAGAGAGATAGTTTAGTGGTGGTGAGGGACTAGGACAGAAGGCAGCTAGGTGAGCTACACGGAAGCTTGAGAAGTTGACTTTTCGAAATTGCGATGAAAATCTCCAAAATATACGTTTTGTGTTGAAATTGACATTTTTCTCATATTTTCTCTATAAACACGAAAACAAATATTAAACAGACAAATAAGCTTTCGAAATAGCAAAATTCAGTAATTAAAGGTACTTTGTGAATGTATTTTACGATCACATCAAACCCGCAAAAACCGGAGCTATGAAGGAGCCCTCTGTGTCAATTAATTAACCTTCTTATCACATTTAGCAAGCAAGTTAGCGAACCAAATGTCCCAAAATTAAAGCTTAAGCTAATATAAAAAGGCAACCAATAGCTAATGATCGAACACAAACAAATTAAGCTAAAGACCTATTTTGATTGGTACTTGCACGATTAATGAAGGGGTTTAAAAAAGGAAGTGCAACACTAGATGTAGGGTCAAACCAGCTATGGCTGTACATTGAGCTATACTATAGTTAGTTCGTATTTTGTTCAGGGGGTAAACGGGACGGTAAGAATCAAACTCTACCCCAGGTACTGGCTAACCTTCGAGCATCAGTTAAACATGTTGCTACAATTTCAGCATTGATGTGTTGAGAAATAAGTATATGCATACCGTGGTAAGAATTTTGCTCAAACATAATCCTGATCATGTCAACTGATCTCTTCACTCTCTCAAGGTTTATGGGATGGCGCTAGCTGGACTGGTTTAACCTGAAAATGAAAAAAAAGTAGACAGAAGGAAGAATTTGCTGGAATACTTTTCATTGATCGAAGAAGGGAAATATATACACAATTACATAGCAAGTTAGCAACCTACTGATTATATCACTCCTATAATCATGCTATCATTCCTACATATCTGCTATGTCAATATATGCTAACTATAATCAAAGTATACATAAGGAAAACTGATATTTACAACTAATGCTGAGATATTTGCTGAGTTGACTTTCCAACAGAAAACCATTCTAGTATTCCACCATCAAGCTAGCTAGCTATAATTAATGCATATGATATCATATCTTTCGTTACCATTTCATGTTAAGCCAGTTCATTTCAAAATACTAACACTTGACTCTGTCATCAGCCACAACTCAAAGATTTTTATGCACACACAAGCATTTTTCTTCAGCAAGCTTTCCTCTGTATTGCTCTGCCCACGTTTTGGAGGTTCATTAATCGAAGCATTTCAGTAGAAAAAAAAAGTAGAAAAAAAAAGAAGAAGAAAAAAACAAAGGATTTTACACACGCACAAGCATTAAGCATGTTATAACAACCATGAATGATATATATTGCTACTATTTCAGCATAGAAATATATAGAAAGAATTGTTGAAAATTATATATGCATAACATACCCAGTGGAAAGAATTTGCAGAAACATTTTCCTGAGTATGTCAACTGATTGTTTCACTCTCAAAGAGTTTCTTGAATAGCTGTTGGAATCCCTTTTGTTATTATTTTGAACGTTATGATCCAGTAACGCTTCTAGTGTTCCATCGACTTCAAGGCCTCAGCTAGATCACCAACCTTGATTATTGACTCATTTATAAGTAAAACAACTCTCCAGAACCATCTAATCCAAATGAAATGAAGACAGAAAATTCACTGAGTTAATAACATTATGAGTGAACTACATTTGCAAACGAATTCAATCTTTTGTTTTATAGAGCATAACAATTCTGTGCCGTTTCTTATCCCATAGGAAAAACAATGATCTAACAATACTACTTGTTGCAGATACAATGTGATATGATCAGATGAGTACTAGCACATGACGTGTCGTATAGTTCGGTATACAAATGTCAAAGATTTATCGAAGTATATATAGATTAAGACCGAGGGATTGTCATACCCAAGGGATTGGAAGACCCAAGATCCCTTTGGTGCCACAATGCAACCAAAATGTATTAATAGACTAAAGTGGTGTGACAAGAGATGATATATGTGATTAGATGTGAAGTATGTGCAATATGGTGTAGTGTTCAAAAGGGTGTCACTCTTGAGTGACAAGTTTCCAAGTACATTACTCTAAATGACAATTCTAAACTATGCAAATAAGTAAAGCACAAGTGAATGTGCTTGATAGAGTGTAAATGTGTTGAGGTGACAAGCCCAACAAGTGCGTGATTGTTATCAATTGGTGAAGGCGATTGAGGTTTCGGGTTTACTCTAACCCAATCTGATGTATGACAAACCTCTAAGACATGCAACAATGACTTAGCCAAAGATCAAACCTCTTATCCTTGCTATGTTATGGTTATAGAATTGACTCTTCTAAGACTACTTTGTGTCATATTCCGGTTATCACAAAAACTTCATAATCCATTTACCCAAGCCGTGTTAAGGTCCTCAAGTAAAATACATAGGCATAGAGTGCCAAGAATCAAGGTTCAAACAAGGTAAACATCACATTTAGTCTCATCATGCTCAATGCCAAATACTTAAGAGAATAAGTTGCTAGCAAACACTCTTAATTAATTAGGTTCAACACATGCTCAAGAACTAGCAAGATTCCTAAACAAGCATTTAACATAACCGTATTCAAACAAAGAACATATCGAAGAACTGAATCATCATGCATATCTAAGAATATTCATCAAAACATCATCATGGACTAGAGCACACAACCCTAACCCCCAATCTAAAGGACTGCTCACACATGTTTATGATCAAATGGTGGTATGATTTGTGTGAGACAAGGAAAGACGAGCAAAGCTCTTTTGATTGTGATGTTGGATACCCAGTTGGTAAGAAGACAAGATCTTCTTCATTTGTATTAGGGTGATTTGCATATTTGTGTTCTCCTTGTATATGGTTTAGTCACATCTTTGTTGGTGAAGATTAATATCTTCTGTATGTGTATTTGTGTGCTACTTTAGGAGTGCTATCTCTTTGGTGATTCTCTCTTTGGTCTTTTCTCAATTTGTGAGCAAGAATCTGATATTTGTTCTTGGCTCTTTTGGATAGGAGTGTGTTTGAGTGTTAACACTTAGTAATCTCCTTTTGATATTAGTGGAATTTCCTCGCCGTCTCCGCCTACGGATGTAACCCATTTGAATTTGGGGTGAACCACGTAAATCTTTTGTGTTGTGGATTTTATGTTTGATTTATTTTTGTCATATTTTGTCGATACTTCATACTTGTTTGACGCTTCTGCACAACAGCATAACATACGCGGTGGAAATAATTAATTTGCAGAAACATTTTCCTGAGCATGTCAACTGATTGTTTCACTCACACAGAGTTTCTTGAATAGCTGTTGGAATCCCTTTTGCTATTGTTTTGAACATTGTCATCCAGTAACGTACGCTTCTAGTGTGTCCATCAACTTCGAGGCCTCAGCTAGATCACCAACCTTGATTATATTGACGCATTTATAAGTAAAACAACTCTCCAGAACCATAATCCAAATGAAATGATGACAAGAAAGAGGCAATAACAATATGAGTGAACTACATTTGCAAACGAATTCAATCTTTTGTTATATATAGCATAACAATTCTATGCCTGTTCTAGTCTATCAACTGACTCTGTACCATGTACAAGCTGATCAACCTGAACCCACATCCACACATAATATTAAAGATAAATTAATAAGAAGCATATAATTGAGAAACGTGTCCATCTAGTTCTGTTCTCTACCAAAATGACTTCAGTTTGATGTTCAAACTTCAAACACATCAATTCAGATGCTCATTATTGTCAATACCTGAGTCGTATACCTTATAATTCAGTTATACAAGTGTTCCAAAAGTTAGGGCAACACAAACTTGTTCGCCTCAAGACCGGCCTTGCAATCAGAAGCACAAAATGACAAAATTAGAATTATGCATGTCTAATATTGTTTCACCTTGGTTGGAGAAAATAATGAGGGAAAAGTTATTTCATCATATAAAAATACTGCTTGATCTAAAAATCATTTCTCTATATGAAATTGTTGCTTGAAGTCAGTCCAGAGTCCAAATCAGCAAGTCAAGCCAAGACAGAGAAAACAGGACCAATTATACAATTAACCTAAAAACAGGGAAAAAGAGGTTAATTAAGAAAACCTCCAGCAGAAGAAACATGACTAATTCAAACCAGACAAAATTGAAATCTCGAACAGTACGTTACAAGAACATTTATGAATGAATGAGGATTATCGTCATTGGAATAATGAAAACTGGTACATAGAAGGAGAGAGTACTAGGGAAAACTTACAATCTCAAACAACTATGCCAGTAGGAAAATGCATATTATGCTGATAGAAAATTAGAAATTGAAGAAGAACATTCAGAATTTCAATTACATGCAGTTTCCCTTATCAACAATGGATAAAATTGCACGATCGAAACACAAACAAACCGGGAACAAGATATATACATAGAAACATGTAAGTTCAATGTTTTGTTGGCACTTTTCTAGCCCAAAAACAACTTGAGTATTATTAAAAGATGTATTCTGGGTCATTGGTGATTTGTAATCAAGTTAGCAGTATGTTGGTCATGTGCTATAGAATGGATTAAAGTGAAGTCCCTGCTCCCCATGCGGCTCAAGAGGAAGAATCAAGTCTGCACACTCCACTTCTCTTCTGAAGATAAGCTGTTATCAATTAACAAATATCTCAGCCCATCTCAAATGTGTCAGGATTGATAAAACCCCATCAATCCCACTTGACTGCAGTCTTAGTTGCATCCTCATCATTGATCACTACGGTGAATTTGTTAATTGTAAATTATGATGATAGGCTAGAACATTCTGCTTATATAAGACCATGTAGTATGAGCCTATATTTTCACGGAAACACAAGCTGCTACATGTCTTGCTTGTATTGGTTTCCAGTCAAACACATCACTTCAAATCATTTGTAATTGGTATGTCTGCTTGTTGAAACACTTGTGCCTTGAGGTGATTGACGTCCTTGACCAGTGGTGTGCCATCTCAAGATTGATAAGGGTAATCAAGTTCACTTGGTGATAGAGTTGCAAAGACTGAATTGCCTTCTAGAAGTGTCTAGTAAGTTTGAGTTCCTTGTGTAAGTCTTTATGAATTCTTTCATATAGTGAATTGTTTACTGGCAGAGTGCCCGCAGTTGTTTTCCTCCTTGCAGGTTTTTACTGTGTCAACATTTTCATGTGTTCATTTACTTATGCTTGTATTTGTTTAATTGGTGTGAAAATGTTGTTTATGTTTCTACGACTAAACGGTAAAAACCTGAAGTGAATTAGGATTGCTAGCTACATTCAATCCTACTGTGTTGAAGCTTTGCGTTCAAGTTAATTAACTTGAATAAACCTTTTAGTTGTTAGCACCTTGCATTCTAGAAATTTCATTTGGCATCAGAGCGGGTCACTAGATATACTTAGTGAGTTCCTAGGATCACTCTAGAATGGATCGCGCTAATGGTTCCACTCAACATCCACCTTGGTTGGACGCGGATACTGATTATGCTGCTTGGAAAGCTAAAATGCTTGCCTTTCTTTGGGCACAAGATGAAAAAGTTTGGTCTGCTATAGAGGAGGGTTGGAAACATCGATCCCACCAAGGAAGTTATTGTTTCAGCAAAAGAAATTGCTGGAGAAGGAACTTCCACGTCAAAAAATTTGATTCTCAAACTAAAAAATGAATGGACTGTTGATGAGAGTACTAGCAGTATATATAATCAAAAAGGTCTAAATGCCATTTTTACTTCTGTGTCTAGAGATCAGTTTAATCTTATTAGCCACTGCAGGACATCCAAGGATGATTGGGATGTTCTAGAAGCCACTCATGAAGGAGATGCACGCGTTAGAGCCTCTAGACTTCAAAATCTCATCACAGAATTTGAAAACATAAAGATGTCTGAAAATGAAAAATTCTCAGATTTTGATGGAAAATTAAATGTGATTGTTAGCAACTGTGCAAACCTTGGTAATCCTTTCCCAGAAGATAGGGTGGTAAAGAAAATCCTTAGATCTCTTCCCATGACATATCACACAAAAAAGACTGCCATTGAAGAATCTAAAGAACTCAATACCTATAGGCTTGCTGACCTCTTAGGAAATCTCGAAACCTATGAAATGGAATTTCCTTCTTCTAAGAAAAGCAAGGGTATAGCCCTGAGTGTTGTGAATTAATAAGTCATTAGAGGATGAAGTCTCAGTTTTTTTTTTCCTCAAGAACAACGTGCTCTTGTAGCAAGACAGTTCCGAAAATTTTTGAAGCAAAAGAATTTCAATGAAAATGATAAAAGAAGTTTTGGGTTTAGTTCAAAGCGTCCTCGGGCAAAGGAACCTTCGTATGAAACAAAATCTTTCAAAACTCCAGAAAAGAAATTCACAAGAGAAAACATAAAATGTTTTGAGTGTGGAGGTTCAGGTCACATTTCAACTGAATGTGCAAATTAATACCTTGAAAAAGCAAAAATTCAACCAGCACAAAGTCATGAATGTGACTTGGAGTGATAGTGAGTCTGAGTCTGAAGGTGATTCCACATCTGATGATGATGTAGTCAACTTTGCTCTAACTGGTATAATTGAGGATGATGACGTTGATGTCAATGTCATTGAACCAAGCAAGGAAATGGTCATGGAACAATATGCTGATCTTTTTGATGAATCAGAAAGAACGAGGACTAAAATACTTTTTCTTGAATCTGAGTTAAATAAACTTGAAACTAACCATAAATCCCAGCTACAAATTGGTGAAAAGCTCTGTGAGTCCCTTCTTGAAAATTGCAAGATCTTCAGGATGAAGTCCAAAATTAAAAGAATCTTGTTGTTAAAATTTCTGCTGAAAGAGATGATCTTGTGAAAAGTTTGAATGTCTTGAAAGTTAGTAGTTGAAGTGGACGTAAAATACATGCACAAAGCGTCTTTAATTACTTGGATTAGGCTATTTTGAAAGCTGATTTGTCTGTTTAATGTTTGTTTTTGTGTTTATGGGGAAAATGTGAGAAAAATGATAATTTACGCATAAAATGTGCATTTTGGAGGTTTTCAGCTCAATTCCAAAAAGACAACCGTGACTTTCACACATGTGGAATAAAACAACGAAGATTTTGAAAAAAAGTTTCGAATCCCAACAACATTATTAGTGAACAACCACACAACGATGCAACCACCACACGTGGTGGCGAAATACACTACAATTTTATTTTCCCTCATAATTATTTATTTATTTTATATATTCTTATTTTTATATTTATTTTATGTTGTTTTTTATTGTTAATCACCGAAAAGCCATTTGGCTTATATTGATTTTTCTTCTTCCTTTTGACTATGGCAGAATGAAGATAAGCCATCCCTCACGGGCATTCACGACCGAGCCACCCACCTTGCCGACATCCTCCTCGGATGCCCTCCACCATCATCTGCTGCTCCTTTCTCTTTCACTGTGTTTGGCTTTAGTCTGCTGGAAGTGGAATGGAGGATCCAAACAGGATCCCAAGCCATTCTCTGCCCTATTTAATCTCACCTCTCATCTCTGTTTTTGCATAACCATCAGCAATCACAGACTGCAACCAACACCACAATCATGGCAGCATCTCTCTCTTCTCTTTCTCACGGCTTCACTGCCAATCTCACCCTCAAAATCATCACAAGCAAAACAAAGCACTGTTATTACCATGGTAGCTCCTGCAATGCCTGCAACCACACCCAGTAGAGTTACTCTCTGCACCCAAGCAGAGCCGGCTCTGAACAGGTGTAAAGTGTGCGACCTGACAGGGCCTCAAGCTGAACAGGGCCCATAATTATTTCAAATCCTTTATGGTGGGTGCATCTTCAGTGTTCCGGATTTGCCATATTCGGATTTATATTCTCTCACCACGTGATAATCACGTGGCATGTATGAAATAGAAACAATCATGATTAGTCCCAGTCGGTTACCGGTTGCAATCTTCTTCTTTTCTTCGTCTCTCTACTCTCTATCCTCTTACGAGCTACTCGACTACCAGAAGATAACAGCAGGGCCGGCCCTTGGGCAAGATCCCCAAGACTTGGGTCTATGGCCCTCAAATCAATAGGCCCCCAAATTTTATTTTTATTATCCAGTCTAAAAAAAACAGTAATATTATTTTAATGAGCAAGCATAATATTATATATATATATATATATGTAAAGAAACTATTTTGGTAATGAAAAAGTCTTATACTATTTTTTAAATTTTAATTAATTTGATTGAATTTATGAGTTTCATTGTCAATAAGATAATTAATAGATAGATTTAAGAATTCAATTTAAGTATTAATTTCTAAGATGTCTTAAATTTTTCATACTCTAGACAAATTACTCCGATTAATGGAATAATTATGCATTTCTCTATTTAAATGAACAATTTTTTTATACCAAAAATAATTTCATACATTTATATAGAAAAATTCGAGATTTATAATTTCAATTTGCCTCGAGATTTATAATTTCATACCAAAAATAATTTCAACAATACAATGTCAAGAGAAGAGGCGCAGCAGAGGAGCTGGAGCTGATGGGGTCGTGGCCTCAGAATTGGTGTGGTGAGAGAACAGGCTAGAGAGGGATTGCAGCAGCGGGTGTAGAGAATAATTAATGGGTGCAGAGAGGAAAACGGGGTGTGCTTGGTCTGTGTACTGTGGGCACTCCAGGCTCTTGGAACAGCGGCTGGTGATTGAGTCGATTGCTGATGAGGTGGCCGGTGGTGCACGAAGCAGCGGCAGGGCAGTGGTGCAATGTGCACGGGTGTAGAGAGGGAAAGCAGCGGAAGAAGAAAAATAGAGGGAAGGAAAGAAAAAGAAAGGAGAAGAGGAAGAGGGGAAGGGGAGAAGAAGAAGAAGAGAGGATAGCCCGGGAATGAGAGATGAAGAGGAGGAGGAGGAGGAAGAGATTCCCGACCTGGAAAACAAAAAGAAAAAGAATCCTAAGTTTAAAAAAAAAACAAAGTAAAATAAATAAATAAATGTTTTTTTATTTTTTTAAAAATTTATTTTTGAAATAAGAATAAAAGGAAACAATAAAATATAAGTTTGATCCAGTTTTGTCCTTGGACTTGTTTAATTTGCCATACTACAACTTAGCCTACGCTTAATTTAATTTGTACGGTTCAGATCTTGCAGTGGTATTAACCAACGGTCCAGATCGCACCATCTACAATTTATTTTTCCTTAAATTATTTACTGTATTTCTAAAACTTCATAAAAACATAAACAAATAGCTCAGGTGTCCAAAAATTTCTACGAACTCATCGTGTTGTGTATTCTAAAGTCCTCAAATTACAGTTATAATTTAAAAATAATTAAAAATAGCTCTATGTCTAAACAATTCTCCAAAAATTTCACTTGACTTGCCGTAATGTGTACTTTATTACGATATTTCGCAAGATTTGTCACGGAATGATTATGAGTGGCTTAACAATAGAGGTATTGCAATCACTACGGTTGACCATGTGGATCGAGGTCAAAACGAGGACGAAAAAATATAATATTTTTACCATAGTTACAACATAGCGCAATAATCGCATCCAATGGTGAATTTGCCTATTTTACTTTTCCTCTATCTCGTAGGTTTTTAAATGTACATTTTCCATGATAACCAATGAATAAATTATACTACATTAGTAGGCACAATGAGATTTTGTGCAATCTGAAAAATCAAAATTGAAAATGATAAAATTGACCGTTGGATGCGATTATTGCAATATTTTATTATCATAAAAAAAATATTAGCCACTTTCAACCTCATTTCGACCACGATCAATGAAGTCAACCATAGTGATCGTAATACCCCTACTATTTTTATTTCTCAAACTTCAGAAAATCATTAAAAATAGCTCTGTATCTAAAAATTTCTTCAAAAATGGACTCATCATGACGTGTACTTTATTACAAGTGGTTTAGCAAGATTTGTCACGTAATGATTACGAGTGGTTTAGAGGTACGGGTATTACAGTCACTATGGTTGACCATGTCGATCGAGATCAAAACGAAGATGAAAAAATCTAATATTTTTACCATAGTTACAACATATCGCAATAATCACATCCAACGGTGAATATGACTATTTTCTTTGTCTTCTATCTCGTAGGTTTTTAAATGTACACTTTTTATGATCACCAATGAACAAATTATACTACATTAGTAGGCACAATGATATTTTGTTCAATCTGAAAATCAAAATTGAAAATAATAAAATTGACCGTTCGATGCAATTATTGCAATGTTTTATGATCATTAAAAAAATTAGCCACTTTCGACCTCGTTTCGAACACGATCAATGAAGTCAACCATAGTGATCGTAATACCCCTACTATTTTTATTTCTCAAACTTTAGAAAATCATTAAAAATAGCTCTATGTCTAAAAAATTCTCCAAAATTTTCAATGAACTCGTCGTGATCGACGTGTACTTTATTACCAAGTTTCGTAAGATTTGTCACAGAATAATTACGAGTGGTTTAGTTGTAGAGATATTATAGTCACTCTAGTTGACCATGTGGATCGAGATCAAAAAATCTAATATTTTTACCATAGTTACAATATATCACAATAATCGCATCCAACGGTGAATTTGACTATTTTCTTTTTCTTCTATTTCGTAGGTTTTCAAATGTACACTTTTCATGATAATCAATGAACAAATTATACTACATTTGTAGGCACAATGAGATTTTGTGCAATCTGAAAAATCAAAATTGAAAATGATAAAATTGACCGTTGGATGCGATTATTGCAATGTTTTACAATTATGAAAAAAATATTAGCCACTTTCAACCTCGTTTGGACCTTGATCAATGAAGTCAATCATAGTGAATGTAATACCCCTACTATTTTTATCTCTCAAACTTCAATTTTTTTTTTAAAATAGCTCTATGTCTAAAAAATTCTCTAAAAATTTCAATGCACTAGTCGTGTTGTGTACTTTATTATATATTTCACAAGATTTGTCACAGAATAGTTACGAGTAGTTTAGTTATAGGGGTATTACAGTAACTACGTTTGACCACGTGGATCGAGGTCAAAACGAAGAAGAAAAAAGCTAATATTTTTACCATAGTTAGAACATATAGCAATAATCACATCCAACAGTGGATTTGACTATTTTATTTTTCGTCTATCTCGTAGGTTTTAAATGTACACTTTTTATGATAACCAATGAACAAATTATACTACATTAGTTGGCACAATGAGATTTTGTGCAATTTGAAAAATAAAAATTAAAAATGATAAAATTGACCGTTGGATGCGATTATTGTAATGTTTTATGATCATGAAAAAAATATCAGCCACTTTTGACCTCGTTTGGACCTCGATCAATGAAGTCAACCATAGTGAACGTAATACCCCTACTATTTTTATTTCTCAAACTTCAAAAAATCTTTAAAAATAGCTCTATGTCTAAAAACTTCTCTAAAACTTTCAATACACTCATCGTGATGTGTACTTTATTATATATTTTGCAAGATTTGTCACGGAATAGTTACAAGTTGTTTAGTTATAGGGGTACTACAGTAACTACGTTTGATCACGTTGATCGAGATCAAAACGAAGAAGAAAAAATCTAATATTTTTACCATAGTTACAACATATAGAAATAATCACATCCAACGGTAGATTTGACTATTTTCTTTTTCTTCTATCTCGTAGGTTTTTAAATGTACACTTTTCATGATAACCAATGAACAAATTATACTACATTAGTTGGCATAATGAGATTTTGTGCAATTTGAAAAATCAAAATTGAAAATGATAAAATTGACCGTTGGATAGGATTATTGCAATGTTTTACAATTATGAAAAAAATATTAGCCACTTTCGACCTCGTTTTGATCTCGATCAATGAAGTCAATCATAGTGACTATAGTACCCCTACTACTAAAACACCTATAATCACTTTGTCATAAATCATGCAGGGACAAAGTTCATGCCCACACTCTCAAGGGGTCAACCTCTGTGTAACCATGTAGAAAAAATGTAGGAAGAAAATCATCGCAATTTCGTGCCCTAAGGTAAATAGTAAGTTATAAGAAAGGGTAAAAATGTCTATTATCATTTAATAATTAAATAAAATATATTTATTATTCATTCGGGTGTTTAAGGGGTGGGGTGTAGACCAATACCCACCATCTACCATCCTGGACATTGAAATTAACTTTTGCAAATTTTTAATGCTCATTTGGACATTTTTACTCCTATATATATTAATTTGATTTCTCAAAGGGCAACAAAATCGTAACGAGTTTCTAGTTATTTTTTTGCCATTAAATAGAGCTCGGCCATACGAGAGGGTAGATATAAAATAGGCGTAAACTAGATATATAACTATTATGTTATGACCGTTTAAGTGAAAATAATATTTTTGTAAATGAGTCCAATTGAATAGAACTCGGTCATTCGATAGTATCGGAGCAAAGCACACGCAAACCGGACATGTGATGAATTAGTTATGGTTGTTTTAGTGAAAAAGATTTTTTTTGTAAATTGCGTCAAATATGCGTTGACTGCCTTGACCGAAGCCGGAACAATGATGATCGAGACCAATTTTTCACAATGTGTATTACTACGCAGTAAATACATGGGAAAGGTCGAGTTTACCATTTTTTATTTTTTAGATTGAACGAAATCTCAATGTGCCTACTAGTGTGATATAACTTGTTCGTTAGTTACGAAGAAAAATATACATTCGAAAACTAACAAAGTATAGGAAAAAGAAATTAGCCAAAATGACCGTTGAATGTGGTTATTGTGATATTTTGAGTTCATAGTAAAACATTTAGCCGATTTTTTCATCGTTTTGACCTTGATCCACGTAAGTAACTACAGTAATATATTATTATTTTTAAAACAAAAAACAAAAAAACATGTGTTTATCATGCCGCTTGTGAGCTTGTCCATGCATGGCTCACTAGAAGAGCCACAACTGTCCTTTTCAATTAAAGAAAAAATATATTCAATATTATTACTTTTTGGAAGGCGGGATCTGGAACGTTGGATCATTTAAGATTTCGTCTGGACCGTTGATCGCTTAAGGGATTAACCCTTAACTGCTCTCTCTCTCTCACACACACACACACACTTCCAGTCACCCCATATGGATTTTTTCTTCTCCCTGGACCTGTGCAAGCAAGCACAGCAACACTCTCCTTTCTCTTTTCCAGTTTTCTCTTTCATATTTGTTCCTCATTTTTCTTCATAGTTCTTCTGTTGTTCTTAGTTTTTCAAGTTTCGTTCAAAATTAAGGAGGTATGCAAGAAAAATTTCGGGAAAATTTGTCTGGTTCGTCTGGGAAGAGGGCGGGGCAACGCGAGACAAAAGAGAAGCCGAGAAGCCGAGAAGATGAAGAATAGAGTAGAAGAGAAGAAGAAAAACAATTAAATCAAATGACTATATGACGAAGAAGAAGATGAGTTACACAAGAGTGAGAAGGGTGTGACGTGTATACGGGTGGGTGGGTAAGTGGAGAGAGAGAGAGAGAGAGAGAGAGAGAGAGAGAGAGAGAGAGAGAGAGAGAGAGAGAGAGAGAGAGAGTGGTGGTGAGAGAAAAGAGAGGAAAGAGAATAAAAAAATCTGGAAGTGACACCAAAGTGCTTAGCAGGTCACTCGGTCAAAGGCAAGGAAGAGATTTTCTCATCCAATGGTCAATATAGTGGTGACGTGCCCAAACACTACATGCTCGGAATATGACAAAATTTTCCTTTTATAGTTATATATATTAAAGGTTATAAAATCCATGAAAGAGGCCCTTTTCCTGTAATAATCTGACACTGACTCTTTTTTTTCTCTTCTCTTTCTTCTCTTTCATATTTCTTTATTTATCTTATCTTATTCTGTAATAACCCGAATTCTTATAACTAATTTCTTGGATATTCTTGAAATTAAATAAGAGACTAGATGTTACTTTTATTGTCTAGCTGATGAAGTAAAAATATTCTGAAACGAATATGTACTCGAAATGTTTTATTTTCGAGTGGTCAAAAGTTGACTTTCTTATTTGATGATTTTCTCTTATAACTTCCTTCATAAGAGTTGTAGATCTTATCGATACGAGTTCATAGACATGTGGCACGCTAAATTCTAATATCATATGAAAGAGTTATGGTCAACGGAAGTTTATTATATTTTTGGGAAGACTTAGTGTGGGTCCCGAATTTTGAAGTTGTTCACATCATACTTTTGAGGTTATAATTAGAAAGTAGACATCTTCACGAGTTTGCGGTGTTTTTTGGATAATTTTTCGGGCTTCCGAGCTATTTTTAATGAATTTTCGAAGATTGTATTAATGATGACATCACACAAGATCATTGGTTGAAGTCTAAACTTGGTGAGCAAGACTTGCAGCTGATGAACGAACTGACTTAAGCATATTGTAGCTGCTGATCTCATCATTTCCAGCAAAACAATTCAACCCCAAAGTGTTTGTTTATGATTTTGAAGTAACCACTTGCCTATTTCTAAGGTTTAACTAGCTAGATTAGAAACTAACTCAAGTAAAGTTAGTGCATTCTCTAGCCTATAAATAGAATGGTTCAGCGATTGTGTTCCTTGCCAATTCACAATTGATTCTAGCTCCTCTCTAGCTTAATTTCCTTGTTCCTCTCTTAAATCTTTAGTTTACAATCCGTAGCTCCGATTTAGGATCCGCAAAATCCTATGGATTCATACCAAGGTCATCTTTGTATCCTTGAAAATTCAAGTAAGTACAAAATACATCCTTATACTTTTTTATCTTTAAGATTCACCAAAGTTCATAATCAAGAAGAAAATAGAAAAGAATAAGTTTTATAGAAATCTTAAATCTTCTTTTCTAAACTCATTCCCGTCAGCCAACTTTGGAAGCTTTAAACTTATATTTCGGATCATTTTCTCTTCATGTTGTCTTCATGAAAGTTGTTACTCTTTATGTCTTATATTCTGTGTTAACATTTCATAGTCGTCCAACGGATAACCGTTTCAGAATCTATTATTTCATTCAGTATACTCGCTGGAAGTTGCATATATTGTTCATATGTTCAAATGATCATATCTCACTCATTTCTTGGCCAAAATTTATGATCTTTATATCAAAAGAAAGCTTCGAATATGAAATTATGATCTGGAGAATATCACAATTAATGTCCAAGTTTACTGTAACGAAATAATTTAAGTACAAAGGGTTAAAACATAGTATAACTTTTATGGACTGTTTTGGACATTCTTCATTTCTGGACTTAGACATTCTGGACATGTCTATTTGGACTATACTATTGGATTCCTTATGAAAAATCCTTCAATATGGTGTACTCGATCACTTGACTAATTTGAACTTGTGTTGCACAATATAACAAGTTTTGAAGTTTGACGATTCTAATCGGAGAATCATGAACATGGTTGATGGACTTCTATGGATTTGGACTTAAGAACTAAAAATATTAATAAAAATCTGAATTCCTTTATATTTCTCTTTAATTCTTGTTCTTAATTTCTATCTATATACTCTACTTGAATATTTTTGTTATTAGTAATCTTGTTGTTACATAAGTTCAAGTACTTATGTTTTACATTTTATTAATTTGCATATGTATATATTGTTTTACACATGTTTATGCTTATTAGCATATAATTATTTATAATCTCATATTGATTATTTTGTTTACTAAGTAGATATGTTAACTTAGTAGTAATTGTATGCATGTTAGCATATATTCATATGAAAGTATTGTTAAGTGTCTATATTTGAGACATTATTTGCTTAACTTGCTTACCTTGATTATTCACATATAATCTAATGTGTATTGATGAACCTTATTCACTACTTGAGTTTATCTAATTTTGTCTTTTTCCATGTTATATATACATTTATGTGGAAAGACGAGTGTAACTACATATGTTACGAATTATAAAGACAATATTTGTGAATTCTAAACCGAGAGTCGGTATATCCTCGATCAAGCTTAAGTGAATTACTGGTATGAACGATCTATGGACGTTCATAGTTAGCTGTGAGCCCTAATCCCTTCAGAGAGTGTACTATTATACTCATAGGTATTAAGGACCGTGAGTGTACATGCTTGGTATTAAGGACCAGGTATGCTGCGGCTAAACATGTTACATTACAGGCATTATGTTTTGGGTTACCAGTCAATCTCAATCCAAAAGAGAGTCACTAAAAATCGTAGTATATATGTTATTTGGACCAATCGAATAATTGTTGTCCATATATTATTGGTGTCTGAATCTATAACTATTATACTTATAGGTATTAAGGACCGTGAGTGTACATGCTTGGTATTCAGGACCAGGTATGCTGCGGCTAAACCTGTTACATTACAGGCATTAAGTTTTGGTTACCAGTCAATCTCAATCCAAAATAGAGTCATTGAAAAACGTAGTAATTATTATTGGGACCAATCGAATAATTGTTGGCCATATATTATTGGTGTTTAAATTTATAACTTTTATACTTTTGGGATATTAAGGATCCTTGAGTACAAATGTTCGGTATTAAGGACCGAATATATTGTGGCCTAATCTATTATGTTACGGGTCTTATATTTGATAACCAGTAATTAATTCTCAATCCAAAAGAGAGTAATTGATAGACAAAGTATTCAATATTCTGATTGAATGAATATGTGTTTGTCATACCTTATTGACATTTGAATCTATGAATATTATTCATGTTTGATATTATGAACCATGTTATGGAGTTTTCATGAAATTGTGACCAGTCAATCTGGAATGATCACCGAGGATATATGTATTCGTATATTATTGCATATGTATTTGCAATATATTGTTAGTATGTTTGAGCATACATTGTTCTGAGTTAATCATCATCAAGATGCATTATTAATTGAAAAATGGAGGTTTCATTTGAGACCGAATTATTTGGGTTAAAAACGTTATTGATATATGTGGATTATATTCAATAAAATTACGGAGCAACATAAAATGTTCATAGTATATTTTTGATTGGTTGTCAATTTTGAGGTCTTATAAGATAGATTATTATAAGAATGTATTTTGTACTTATTGGACCTGTGTTGCTCATGATGCTACACCTCATTGTTTTCAGGTTACGAAGCTTGGGGGAAAACGGGATGAACATATAAACGAATATGTTTCTACTAAGTTTTTAAATAGATATTATGTAAACTCCGATATTGTAAGATAATAAAGTTTTTTCGTTTTCAATAAACATATTATTCAAACATTTGTTTCATTTGATGTATTAATTTGAGGAAAATATGTTTTCTTCGATTCACACGACAAATTCGGGTACCATATTTCAATATAATATTAGTCTCGGGTTTGGGGTCGTGACATATTCCATATAGGAGGGCCCTTGATTTCGTTTTTTTTTTTCATTCTCTTATTTTTCTGTAGTTCTTTTTCCAACAAAAAAGATTCTTCCGTAGTTCTCCCTCTTATTTATTTTCTCTCATCTCCTATCTCTTTGAGAGTAAAGTGACTAAAGTCTCCCTTTCTCTTCCTTTTCTTTTTCCCCTGAACTAAAAAGCCCTAATTAGATTTAGACAAGTTCTCTCATACTTCAATTAGAGGCATATTGAATTATTGGCCTATTTCGTTGGTCTTCTTAAAAGGCTTAACTTCATTATTGGTTTATTTAATAGGGGACTTGATAAATAAGGTCATAAAGTTTAACCTTATGTTAAATAAGTTCATAAGTTCTACTTATGTTAAATTGGTCTACTTAACTAAACAAGGACATTAAATATTATAATTAATTAACCTTATGTCCCTTAAGGTCTTATTAACTCATTGAAAACAAAAACTAGAAAACAGTTTTCTCTCTCCGACTAAGAGCAACTCCAACAGCTTCCCTATAATTTGTTTTTTATCTAGTTTAGGGAAAATTAAGCTTTTTTTGCTCCAACAGTTTCCCTATACCTATCTCTATTTTAGAGATAGTGATGAGAGAGAAAATAAAAATCCCTATATTTACAGCAAACTCTAAAATTATAGGGAAACATCTTTTTGGAAATTTTTACCCTCTTCTCTTTCCTCTTTCCAAATATATTCATTTTCATCATTAATTATTTGATTATACTTTTTAAATTTAAAAATAATACCATATTTAATTGTAAATAATAAATTATAGAGAATATGATAGAGAAACTGTTGGAACTACGGAAGAAAAATTATAGAGATTTTAACTTTTGAGTCTCTATAATAAAGATTTTTTAGAGAAACTGTTGGAGATGCTCTAAAACTTACCCTTAAGCCCACACCAATCTCCAAATTTCATTTTTCCGGCGAAATCTCCTTGATTTTTTTTTTTGCGGGGGTTACAAAAACATTATCGTTATGCTTCAATCAATCTTATATTCACTTAACCAAGTTACTGAATATGTCACTGATTAAATCACTGAACATGTACCAAGTCACTAAACATGTCACTGAACACGTACCATGTCACTGAACATGTCACTGAACACATATCATGTCTCTGACCAAGTCACTGAACACGTACCATGTCACTGACTAAATCACTAAACGCGTACCAAGTCATACCAAGTCGCTGAACACGTACTAAGTCATACTAAGTCACTGAAGATGTCACTAGTCAATGATGGCCTTAAGAGACGAAGACTTGGATGATCCCAAGGAGAGAGAGAGAGAGAGCGCTTGGAGCCTCTAGAAGCATGGGTCCAAGAGAGAGGATGTGATGGCAGCGGCTGGGAGAGAACCGGTGCGGCTTGGTTGATGCGATGCACGGGATGTGCGGCGCGGACAATAGATGGCAACGTCTGCAGGTGAGAGATTGATTGGGTGCTTGGGTGCGGTGTCTCAGTGGTGATGGTGGTGAGCTGAGAACAGAGAGAGGAAATGGCGGCACAGGGCCTAGCTGGTAGCTTAAGTGAATGAGAGGCTTTGCGATGGCTTGATTTGCGGCGGTGTCGGCGGTGGTTGCGGTAGGGATCGATGGGTACAATGGCGGTGCGTCTGGTTCGGTGATGGTGGTGATGTGCAGCCGGCCGGGTGCGGCGGCATGGGTGTTGGGCTCGGTAGAGCTCAACGGTGGCCTTAATGATTCACGGCAGAAGCATGGTGGTGATCTGTGAATTGGTTGTGAGTGGTGAGATGCAGATTTGGTTGGTGTTTATTGATTGCTATTTGTGTGAGTGATTGAGCTTGCAGATTGTTAATTGCAAGTATTGTGTTGAATTGACAGAGGAGGAACGAAAGGGGCAGGGAGTGATGAGTTGATTGTGGTTGTGAGATTGAGCTGGGATGATGATTTTGTGAATTGCAGAGTCATTGGAGGAGGAGAAGACGGGTCTGTAGAAAGAATGTAGAAAGAAGGGCAAGATTGGTATGAAAAAAAATAAAAAGCCAGCCATGTTGTTAAAGCTGGATTGAATTAACATAAATTTAATAATTTATGGACTAATTTAAGATGGACAAGTATTGAAGTTTAATTTAGGCATAATTGTCAAAATGCCCCCTGAATTTGGTTATAATTGTCAATTTGCACCATGAACTTACAATTTGGTCAATTTACCCTCTGCACTTTCAATTTGGTCAATTTACCCCCTGAATTTGGTAAAATTATCAATTTGCCCCCTAAACTTGGTAAAAATTGTCAATCCGCACTTCATACGTTAATTCGAATTTTTTTTTCACCCAATTTTGTGACATGCGACATTTACGTGAGGGGTATTTTGGTCATTTTATGATATATATTTTTTTACAAAAACACAAAAATTACATTAAAAACACAAATATACATAAAAATTACATTAAAACACAAATATACGTAAAAATTACATTAAAATTGTGAATTTTTAGAGTTTAGGTGAATTCTTAAAAATTACATTAAAAATATACATAAAAATTTACTTTAAAAGGTGAATTTTTAAAAATTGCATTAAAAAGTTGAATTTTTAATTCTTTTTAAAGTAATTTTTATGTATATTTGTATAATTTTTATGTATATTTGTGTTTTTAAATTAATTTTTATGTATATTTGTGTTTTGCTAAAAATATATATCATAAAATGACCAAAATACCCCTAACGTAAATGTCCCAAAATTGGATGAAAAAAAAAGTTAGAATTGACGTATGGGGTGCGAATTGACAATTTTTACCAAGTTTAGGAGGCAAGTTGACAATTTTACCAAATTCAGGGGGTAAATTGACGCAATTACAAATTAAGGGTGTAAATTGACAATTATGACCAAGTTCAGGGGGCATGTTGGCATTTATGCCTTTAATTTAACATCAAACTCTCTCTATAGGACTAATTTATCATTAACTCTATTTAATATGAATTCAATTATGAATTTGCTGGTTTTGAACTTTTGATAAATGTTTTATTTTTTATTTTTTAATTATGTTTATATATATAAGACCAAATTTAGAGGGCCGCATATTAATTTTCGCAACAGAACCTCCAAAATGTTTCAGCCGGCTCTGCACCCAAGATTGGTCACCTCACCACATCGGCTTCTTTCTTAGGGGTGGGTTCGCAAAACCGAACCGAAAAAACCAAACCGCGACCGAAAAAAACCAAAACCGAACATTAAAAACCGAACCGAACCGAACCTATTCGGTTTCGATTTTGGTGATATTTATTTTGAATGGATAGAAGAGTCTCTTTTATAAGTATAAGAGACATTATCTTTCTCTCAGTTTCCAATGTGGGATGCATAGAAAACATTCCCAAGACTTTTACTTAATCTCAATAGAGGATTACATAAAATGTAAACCTCACAAGAGATATTTATTTTGAATGGATAGAAGAGTCTCTTTTATAAGTATAAGAGACACTATCTTCCTTTCAATTTCCAATGTGGGATGTATAGAAAAAATTCCCAAGACTTTTACTTAATCTCAATGGAGGATTACATTTTATGTAAACCTCACAAGAGATATTTCTTTTGAATGGATAGAAGAGTCTCTTTTATAAGTATAAGAGACATTATCTTCCTCTCAATTTCCAATGTGGGATGTTAGTGAGAGAACAATCTCTTTTGTAAGTATTAGAGACTCTCACTTTCTCACATATTTCCAATGTGGGATGCTATCAAACATTCTTAAAACTTTGTTACTTGATGAAAATAGATGATTACATATTCTTTTATATAAGCATAAGCACAAACATCTTGTTTCATCCTCTATATATTCACATAATATAAATATTAATTTACTACTTAAAACTTAATACATCTTTTATTAAATATATGGTTTTTAGTTCATATTCTCTCCCAAAATCCAAAGGTTACCACCTTAATACACTATAAACATTAAATTAGTTTGACAAAACATTTGCAACTCTTGAGTATTGACTAAGTCATCTCTTCTCTCTTTAGTTTTTATTGACGTATAACATAGATTTGATACTAATTTGTATAATTATAAGTGATTAATTCATATTTTTGGATTATGGTTGCAAGTCCTATCCAAACTAGCTTACATGTAATTAATAATATGTTTTGTTCTTAGTTGAGTATGCATATTTGAACTTGATTAATTTGAGCATGTAAACTTATCTATGAGTGCTCAAATCAATCAAGTTTAAACATGCATACTCAACTAAGAACAAAACATATATAATTATCAAAACATATTATTACATATATGTAAGTTTGGGTAGGACTTGCAACCATGCATAGTCTCAAAATATGAATTAATCACTCATAACTATACAAATTAGTATCAATTTTATGTTATACATCATTGAAAACTAAAGAGAGAAGAGATGTCTTAGTCAATACTCAAGAGTTGTAAATGTTTTGTCAAACTTATTTAATGTTTATAATGTATATATATTATGGTATAAAATATCTTGTTTTATATAAGCATAAGCATAAGCACAAATATCTTCTTTCATCCTCTATATATTCACATAATATAAATATTAATTCACTATTTAGAACTTCATACATCTTTTATTAAATATATGGTTTTTAATTCATCTTCTCTCCAAAAATCCAAAGGTTACCACCTTAATGGCTTAATACACTATAAACATTAAATAAGTTTGACAAAACATTTGCAACTCTCGAGTATTGACTAAGTCATTTCTTCTCTCTTTAGTTTTTATTGATGTATAACATATATTTGATACTAATTTGTATAATTATAAGTGATTAATTCATATTTTTGGATTATGGTTGCAAGTCCTAGCCAAACTAGCTTACATGTAATTAATAATATGTTTTGTTCTTAGTTGAGTATGCATGTTTGAACTTGGTTAACTATTGAATTAGTATTTATATTATGTGAATATATATAGAGGATGAAACAAGATATTTATGCTCATACTTATATAAAAGAATACATAATCATCTATTTTCATCAAGTAACAAAGTTTTGGGAATATTTGATAGCATCCCACATTGGAAATATGTGAAAAAGTGAGAGTTTCTAATACTTACAAAAGAGACTATTCTCTCAATAGCATCCCGCATTGGAAATTTGAGAGGAAAATAATGTCTCTTATACTTATAAAAGAGACTCTTCTATCCATTCAAAAGAAATATCTCTTGTGAGGTTTACATTTTATGTAATCCTCCATTGAAATTAAGTAAAACTCTTGGGAATGTTTTTTATGCATCCCACATTGGAAGAAGAGAAAAACCATGTTGCGGTTCGGTTTTCACCCAAAATCGAATGCAAAACCGAACTAAAAGTATGAAGAACCAAACGTTTTTTATCAAACCCACCAGCGTCGTCCCTTGCTTTTGCAGCTCCCTCTTGTTCTTCTCTGTCCAGAAAAGAAGAGAAAAACAATAAAGAGAAGAATTAAGGGAGGCACGGGCAAGAACAGATGGCAAGGAGAAAAGGAAAAGAAGAGAAACACGGGAAGAAAAGGAGAAAGAAAAAGAAAAAGAAAAGGCTTTGGGTCTGTTGTTGACCAAAGTCAAATCCCAAATCCACATGGTCCAATTGATTTGAACACCACTGTTCAAGCCCAATCTGAAGTGGGCTCTCACTGCTCCCACGCCCAAAGCCAACAATCCAAAGCCCGACTGCTACAGGCACACTCTACATTCAATGACAGTTTCACTATAGCTGAGCATTCCACATGTGCTTGAAGGCAGTGTTCGTTTTTATGAGCACATGGTTGAGTCATCCACCCACACCTGACGACAAGTGTTCATTTTCATGGACGCATCAGTAACATTTCCCAAACTCGTTTAATTATTATATTTGTTTTTGTTTAATTTTAATTTCTGCATTTAAATTTTGCGTGAATAAATTTGAGAATTTTTAATGTGTAAATATATGTGTAATAAATTAGGATTGTTTGAAATCTTGAATATGATTGTAAACATGTTGTGACATTTTATTTGATTTTTTTTTATCTATGGATGAGAACCATTTTACTGTTTATGTCAGTGATGAATTCTTTATATGTTTGCTTTGGATGCATACTTAGTAAGCATGTTAGGGTTCTATAGCTATGAATATGTGATGCCTATTTCTTGTTAAATAAGATTCCTCACATGTTTTAGAGTGACACTTGTTAATCACGGTTAGCATGTAATTTGGTTCCTAAGATAAGCAAGACAACACCAGTACTTGTGATGCTTTGTGATGACTCAAACCCTTTTAAAACTTAATAATTTCTACTTGTTAAATCTAGTAAGGCGCCCCTCTAGGTTACTTGTTAGGAAATACGTTAAGGGTAGATCGTCTCTCTCTTAACATGCAAAGTAAGAAAGTGGTAATACGTTACGTTCAAGCATATCGAGCTAGCCTGGGCATCTTCATCTAGAAATAGAAATATTAAATAGGAACACAATGTGTGAGCATGATTGTTTGTGGTTGATAACAATTTCATTAGTATTAGCGTTTTCCAAAATAAAAATCCAAAAATATTTCATTTTCTTTTATTTATTTCTTGTTTTCAAAAACTCCAAAAACTTGAAAAACACTTTTGTATATATTATATTTGTAAATAGAGTCATTGTTGTATAGTTTATTTAATTTTTGTGACATAGATTAGCAAATATAACAATCTCCTGTGGGTAATGACTCTTACTTCCCATTATACTATTACGACAATTTTTAGGAAGTCAAAGATTTTATCTTGACGAGCGTTTTAACGCATGTCAATTTTGGCACGTAAGAAAAACACTAATTAATTTTGGTCATTCCTCCTTCTAAAACAAAGGAAAGGTACTTGTGTCTAGACATTATACTTAGGTCGTATGTCTACCTCAATTTACCGCTTGGAATCAACTTTGTTTTTTACTAACATGTGTTGTAAATAAAATTTGCCCATGTTGCAAGGCTCGAATATGTGAGAATCTTGTTAGCTATAGCTTGCCATCTGCATTTTAAAGTACATCAAATGGATGTCAAGAGTGCATTCACAAATGGTCTTCTTCAAGAAGAAGTCTTTGTTGAACAACCTGTAGGATTCAAAGACCCTGTCAATCCTGATCATGTTTACAGACTTAAGAAAGCTCTCTACGGTCTAAGGCAAGCTCCTAGAGCTTGGTATGAGAGGTTGTCCACTCATTTATTAAACAAAAGATATACCAGGGGAGCTGTCGACAAAACTTTGTTTGTTAAAAGAGTCAAAAATGATTTCATTATTGCTCATGTATATGTTGATGACATTGTCTTTGGTTCCACATTCGACAAACTTGTTAAAGAATTCACTAATATTTTGCAAAATGAATTTGAAATGAGCATGTTTGGTGAATTAACCTACTTTCTATGTTTGCAGGTGAAACAAATGAAAGATGGAATTTTTATTTCTCAAACCAAGTATGCAAATGACTTGGTTCAGATATTTGGCATGGATACGTCCAAAAAGGCCCAAAATCCCATGGCTACTTATTGCAAACTTGATGCTGATCCCTTAGGTCAAAGTGTTGATCAAACACTTTATAGTAGTATGATCGGCAACTTGTTGTATCTTACTGCAAGTAGACCGGACATTGCTTTTAGTGTTGGGGTTTGTGCTAGGTTTCAAGCAAATCTTAAGGAATCTCATATGAAAGCTGTAAAAAGAGTCATAAAATATGTTCATGGAACAACTAACTTTGGAATCCATTACTCCTTTGATTCAAATGCTGAGATTGCAGGCAACTCCGATGCCGACTGGGCTGGAGACTCTGACAAAAGGAAAAGCACCTCAGGTGGGTGTTTTTATGTGGGCAACAATATGGTTGCATGGCATAGTAAGAAACAGTCCTGTGTTTCTTTATCTACTGCTGAGGCAGAGTACATAGCTGCAGGTAGCTGTTGTACACAACTCCTTTAGATGAAATAAATGCTAAGTGATTATGGGATTGAGCAAGGTATCTTAACTGTGTTTTGTGACAACATGAGTATTTCAAAAAACCCAGTTCAACACTCTCGCACCAAGCACATTGACATCCGTCATCATTTTATTAGAGATTTGGTTGAAGAAAAAATTGTCAGTCTTGAATTTATTCCCACTGCACATCAATTAGCTGATTTGTTTACTAAACCTTTGGACAATGTTAGATTTGAAACATTAAGAAGTTCAATTGGTATTTGTGTTCTCTAAATCTCTATCTTCAAAAGTGCTTGATCCGTGTGTTTCATATAACCATGTTACTCTCATTTGTTTATCATTCCTTAGGCATGCGTTAGTCCTTGAATATTCCATGCATGTGCATTTCATTACTTGATTAAACATTTCATGCGTATGCTTCAGAGAATGTTTTTGCTCTTAGATTGAGAATTCCTCCATGTGGGAACCATGATGCCTTGGAAAGCTTACTTTGTTTGTCTTGGAGTGTTAGAGGTTTGGACGTTGTGTTGCCTTTGTTATTCATTCTTCTTCAAAAACTAATTCCAAAAATATTGGTTCCATCACTTAACACATGCACACAATTCTTTATGTCGGATACAGTAAGAGGATTGATTTGTTCCCTTAAAGAATTGTCTTGAGAGTTTTTTCCTCAATTGTCTTCAATGTAGATGGGACACCGGCCTAATCAGCAGTGTGTTTCAGGTCGAAAACGGAGATGGGTTTGAGAAGAGTTAGATTTAAAAAAAGAAAAAAATCAGTACACAAAAATTGTGTATCAATGAATCTGCACTTCCAGGCTATCCCTAAAAGTAGACAGGCCTCAGCCCTAACCAGATTGAGAATTGATCATAAACAAGGATGGCTTGGTCTCTATGTTGCTATCTGAAAGGTGCAACTCTCTCAAAAAAAAATGAAGAGGGGAAACTTCAATTCTGTTCTTACTAAAATTGCTGCATAAGCATTGTTCTTCTCTCTCTCTCTCTCTCTCTCTCTCTCTCTCTCTCTCTCTCTCTCTCTCTCTCTCTCTCTCTCTCTCTCTCTCTCTCTCTCTCTCTCTTTCTGTTCTTGGAATTTTTGGTTGAAGATTGAGAAATAATTTTGGGAACATTACTTGATCATTCTCATGCTTTACGGATACCCCGATTAAGTTGCTCGAAGTACTTTGTGGTTTTACTCGTTGATGTTCTTCTCTAAATGCTTTGCCTAAACACTCTGCATGCTCTCAAATTTTTCATGCATGTTAGGATTGTTCTAAATTATCAATCTTACCACATATTGTGTGTCATTCTGTTGATTCTCGAGCACTTTTTTAGGGGGAGCTGAACTCGGCTACTTGTATTTTTTTCTCTACTTTGTTCGAAGTCGGTATTCACTTGTCTTTGAGAGTTCCAAGATATGCTCAGTCCAAGCTTTGAAGTTATCTTGCTGCACGCTTTCTTTTTCTCTACTGACAGTTGTGCTTTCCAAATTTCTGTTGAGATGCTTTTGTTTTTATTAAAAAGTTAAAAAAAAAAAACAAAAAACAAAAAGAGAAAAACTGTTTGTTTGTTTTTTCGGTCACCACATGTGTTTAGACCTTCGGTTTTTCCCACATCACTCGGCTGCTCTCTTTGTTTCCTCTTCAAAAGGATCTGCATCGTTGATGAGAAGCTTTCTGTTTTTGAAACATTCCTTCGCGGCAAACTTCATGATCATCTCTTGAAACCGCTGCTACTACGCTTGATGCTTCTGCTGCTGGACTCCTCTGATCCCTTATGCTTGAATCTATTGTGTTTCTGGCCTTTGGCCCTTTCAGACAAAAAGGGGGACAAATATGTATGTTCATTCTCACTTCTCTTCTGCTTGAATTTGTCTATGGTTATACTCTTGGCCATACATACTTCACATGTTTGTTGTTGGAGTTGTGCAGGATATTGATAGTCCCTAATTCTGTTTTGATCATTGTGTAGGCTAACTTGTTCTAGCATGGTTTTTATCTAAAAAAGGCCAAAGGGGGAGAATGCAAGTTCAATGTTTTGTTGGCTCTTTTCTAGCCCAAAAACAACTTGAGTGAGTATTATTAAAAGATGTATTTTGGGTCATTGGTGATTTGTAATCAAGTTAGTAGTATGCTAGTCATGTGCTATAGAATGGATTAAAGTGAACTCCCTGCTCCCCATCCTGCTCAAGATGAAGAATCCAGTCTGGACACTCCACTTCTCTTATAAAGATAACCTGTTCAATTAACAAATATCTCAGCCTATCTCAAATGTGTTAGGATTGATAAAACCCCATCAATCCCACTTGACTGCAGTCTTAGTTGCATCCTCGTCATTGATCACTAAGGTGAATTTGTTAAATTGTTAATGGGGATGATAGGCTATAATATTCTTCTTATATAAGACCATGTAATCTGAACCTAGAGGTGACAGAAACACAAGCTGTGCATGTCTTGCTTGTATTGGTTTCCAGTCAAACACATCACTTCAAATTATTTGTAATTGGTATGTCAGCTTGTTGAAACACTTGTGTGCCTTGAGGTGATTGACGTCTGTGACCAGTGGTGTGCCATCTCAAGATTGATAAAGGTGATCAAGTTTACTTGGTGATAGAGTTGCAAAGACTGAATTGCCTTCTAGAAGTGTCTAGTAAGTTTGAGTTCCTTGTGCAAGTCTTTATGAATTCTTTCATATAGTGAATTGTTTACCGGGAGAATGCTCGCAGTTGTTTTCCTCCTTGGAGGGTTTTACTGCATCAACATTTTCCTGTGTTCATTTACTTATGCTTGCATTTGTTTAGTTGTTGTGAAAATGTTGTTTAAACCTATGACTAAACGGTATAAAACCTTAAGCGAATTAGGATTGGTAGTTATATTCAATCCTACTGTGTTGAAGCTTTGCGTTCAAGTTAATTAACTTGAATAAACCTTTTAGTTGTTAGCACCTTGCATTCTAGAAATTTCAAAATCACAACCCAAAGCTTATTGCTCACTGAGCCCGTGCTCGATTCACAGCGCCACCACCGAGCTCTCTGCCGCCGTTCATCAATCCAACCCACCGACGCCTCTGCCCAAGTCAATCACCGCCAGCATCGTCGCCGCTGCATCACCAATCCTGCGCCGCCGTGATTCCCAGCCACCACCGGCGACCCAATCAACCCAGACGGCATCTCTCTCTCTCTGTTATGACGGAAGAGAGGAGAAGAAGGAAAGAAAAAGAAGATGATAGAGAGAGAGACGGAAGAGAACAGAAATGAGAGAAAGAAGAAAGAGATGAAAAAAGAGAGATGAACAGAACAGAAATGAGAGAAAGAAGTAAAGATATGGATTGAGAGAGAGAGAGAGATGAAATGAAAGGAAAAGATCGTGAAAGAAGAGAGAGGAGGCCAGAAAAGATTAATGAGAAGAAGGAATCAGCTAGAGACAAGGAGAGAAAGGAGAGAAAGAAACAAAAAGAAAAAAAAAGTCAAATGAGTTGGGCTTTATTTTGACCAAGCCAAATTCTATGTACTATGGACACCCGCAAGGCCCAATCTGCTATGGCACCCAACGGTGTTTCTCACTTCGAGCCCGAGCCTCTTCGTCTCCGATCAATGAGCACTCTCTCTCTTACTATTTTTATTTAATTTGTTTTATTATTTTTAATTTCTATTTGGATATTTTAAATTGTGTAATATTTGTAATTTGAACTGGTGTGATTTGTGTAATTTATTGAAAACCCAAAAATATTTTGTAAATTATTTATTGTGTGTTTATTTTTAGAATAAAATCTTATTTGTTCGTTTATGTTATAAATTAAATAAATATGTTAGGAGTCGTTATATTTTAGATTTTGTAATTTCGTGACATAGATTAGCAATTAAACGGAAAGACCATTTACTTCCCATTATACTATTCAACGACATTTTATAGGAAGTTTAGGAAAAATATATTTTTATGCGCGTTTTCGCATGTATCACTCCTCTTATTCTACGATAATCCAAGCAACAGCTCCACGAGTCCACTGGGAACCAGTCGATTCTTGAGCCCACCATTGGCGCCTTTCGGTTGGCATTTTCCAGCCACTAGAGCAAGTAAGAAAACCTACGGTGAATAAATTTAAAGAACCGCAGATTTTGACGGGATTGTACACCTTTGTGTTTGGCTATGTATATGGATGTGCATAAAGAAGGGATTTTTTTGGGGGGGGGGGGGGGGGGGGGGGGGGGGGGGAATAAGATGCAGTGGCACCTCGCTGAACTTCTTACTAGGGCAGCACCATCTTATGGGCACGAGTGTTTGGATGCATGTGTTTTGCACTGCGCAGTTAAGAGAAAAATTGTGTTTTGTTTGGATGCATGTGTTTTGCCTGCGCAGTTTACTTGCTTACTTGTTATAATAATTCAACCCCTTGTGTCTTTCTTGGATATGCTCAGTCCAGGTATAGATGCCGTGAAATCCAAGAGACGCGATGTATCCTTAGCGCAAGCACTAAGTAAGCAAGCTACCTTGAATGTTCTCTTTAATTTAACCTCATATTTTCCCTAAGGGGAGAATTTTGATGGAGATGTATTGCGGCCTTCTCCTGTTCATCAACTCAAACCTCATTCTTTTGCAGTTGATGTTACCGATCAGCCTCACTCTTTAAGCCAGCAGCTTTGCCCAACATAGTAGGCCTCCTTCACCACTCCACTAGTGGCTCGGCTTGGTCTCGCTTCCTTCGCCCGACTATCGTATCGACTCGGCTTCGTCCTAGAAGCTACTGCTTCTGCCTCTCTAGGCTTCGTTGTCGCTCATGATTGGTATATGGATTTCTCTATGTAGCGGTCGGCCTTCTATAAGCTTCGCCATAAGTGACTAGTCGCTTCCCGAAGGCCTTTTTACTTTAGTGTGGTCTAGTCTTTCCAATGCCTCCTTCCTTGCCGCCAACGTACGCTACTAGGAGAGTAAGCAAGCTACCTTGCATGCATTCTAGAAATGATAGCTTCCGTGCCCTTCCTGCCTATTGAAATTGATGTGAATAATCGTGACAGCTCTTCAAATCCTATTCAGTATGATTATATATGTCACTAAAACAATCTGTTCTGTCGCTATTTTATTTTAGGATTTCGAGAACGAGTTGGCCGATCATAACATCATTTATGAGAAGTCGGACGACGCCTCGGATAAAGATGTCTCTAACGCGGCAAGAACAACTTTGCTCTTTTTTTGGGGGGGGGGGGGGGGGCATAAGAGAGATGCTTTGTATCAGTCAAAAGCAGATGTCGCCCCCCCCCCACCCATGCTCCCACCGTCCGCTCCCCGAGGAATAGAAAGGGACGACCTGATAGAAGCATTTATGTGACGTTTTATAGTGTTTAATATTATAGTATTTTGGTTATATTTCTTATTTATCTTAGTTATTATTTGATTTCTCATATTTTGTAGGTTTTGGAAGCAAAGATGAAGAAGTTGGCTTGGATCGTGATAAAAGAAGGAATTCTAATCACTTGAGGAATCCTTGATGGACAAGGAAGACCGGAGCATTCATAATTTGATCCATTGGGCTTTCCCTTGGAAGCTAAGAAGTCCACGACTATTAAGAAAGTGTCTCGGGTTGAGGAATCATATAAAAGGAACCCTAGTCGCAACATAGAGGGACTTTTGCCTCTAGAAACTCGTGAGCAGCCGAGAGCGTGGAGAGAATACAACTGCCGCCCAGACGATCGGACGCCGGTACATGCCGTCCGGACGGATTCATCGATTCCAGATTTCCTGGGGTTTTTTTGGTTCTTTCATCTTCATGTATTCTCCTTGGTTTTCATCTACAGCCATGAACAGCTAAACTTCTTGTAGTTAGGGCTAGATTGAAGCCCTAGACATGATTATTTTGATGTTTTGATATTCGGATTTATATAAGTATTGTTTCCCGGATGATAATAATTTCATTGTTCGTAAACTGTTATTCTCTTATGTGTTTTTCTTTGATTCGCACCCTTAGGAGCATGTATTAGGATCGACCAGCCATAGGCATGTGCGTGACGACCAGTATCATCATGTGTTTAATTTGTGGTGCGATAAGAACTGCGGTGCTTGTATGAAATTGTTTCTAGGATACTTAGGATACATACCATGTTCTAGGATTCTTGCTATGTTCATATTCTCTTAGAACTTAATGATCTCTATATGTTAAATCTGAGCATATACCAAGCAGGACTGCATGTTAGAGAATAAGCATATACCAAATGCTTAACATACGAAGTAAGAGAGAATGAATACCTGAGTGCATCCATATACCAAGGACCTTTCGTGAGCATAGTCATCCATGCGGATTCAATACTTGTTAATCTGAGTTCATGATGTTGATTTATGATTGTTTAGTGGTGGATTTCGACACCCTAGCTTCCCATCTCATTGATTTACAAAACCTTCTCAATTCCAGTTTTTATTATTTTCGTGAGTTTTCATTTTCTGTTTTCCATTTAGTGTTAAAAATACCAAATCACCTCAGAAAATCCTAAAACTTTGTCAGTAGTTAGTTTTACGTGTCTAGTTTATTGTGTCAAAATCTCGAGTCATTTGGAGTAGTCTAGGGTCGTCAACTAGTCAGGTTTTCCTGACTGGTCAGTTCTGTTCAGTGTTTGTTTTGAGTCATTGTAGTGCAACTTTATCCCAGTCCCTAACGGGTTCGAACCCTACTTTCATATACTATACTCGATCATACTCACCTTGTAGGGTAATTAATAAGTTGTTATTGCACACCTTAATTGGTGTGTGAAAACGCCTTTATCAATTTGGCGCCGTGTCGCCGGGGATTGTTTAATTTAGTTGCAATTTTTGTTTATGTTTTGTTTAGTTTTCTTATCTATTTGTGGTCTGACGTTTTTGTGTCTTTGTTTTCAGTTTATGAACACTCGCCGATCTCAGGACAAGGACCTTCTTTTTTATTCTGAGATTGAACGCACCGCCCACCTCAACCGTAAGACAGACCCTTCGCGCACACTTACAGATTCTTCTTCCACCTCTCCATCTACACCACCATCACCGGGTTTGGGGACTCTCCTAGATGCACCTACATTGATACATTCAGATACTGACACAGAGGAAGAGCAAGAACCACCTGTCAACGCAATGACCGAAGAACCAAAGCCATTGAAGTCTTCCTTTGTTCCTCAAGGTGTTGCACAACCTTCGTGCATCACATTCACTCTTGCTGCCGGCACTTCATTCAGTTTGTCTCCACAACTGATCAACTCAGTTCCTCACTTCTATGGGAAGCCGAATGAGGACCCGAATGGCCACCTCAGAGAGTTTTATGACCTTTGTAGAACTCAATTTCCACAGGGTTTAACTGCTGAGCAACTGAAGCTTATTTTGTTTTCTTTCTCCTTGAAGGATCATGCCAAGTGGTGGCTGAACTCGTTGCCATCGGATACTATTGCTACTTGGGATCAGCTATCTACTAAGTTCATCACCAAATTCTTCCCTGCGCAGAGAACAAGGCAGCTAAGGAGAGATATTCATACTTTCCGACAGAGATCAGGAGACCTCTTTTGTGAGGTTTGGGAGAGCTATAACGGGCTGCTAAGGAAGTGTCTCCATCATGGGTACTCTAAGGATGATCAATCTCAGTTCTTTTATGAAGGTTTGAATGATGCAAACAAGGCTCTTGTGGATTCAGCATGTGGAGGAGCTTTCATGAACAAGACTAGTGATCAAGCCTTTGATATCTTTGAGACATTGAGTGAGAATTCCCAGCAGTTCTCTATAAAAGGATTCCAATAAGTAAAGCTCAAAGATACTTATGGGATGGAGACTAGTGGAGGAGACTCATCTAGGATGGCTGCCATTGAGGAAAAGCTTGATATGATGATGAAGAATATGACGTTCCAAGGAGCGGCTCAAGTTGAGGTATGTGCTAATTGCTCTACTCATGACCATGTTACTTCACTTTACCCTAATTCTGTGGCAGGTCAAGAGAAAATTAGCTATATGGGGCAGCAAAGGCCAAGGAATGATGAGAATGTTCCTCTTGCTTTTCGTTGGGGTACCAACGCTGGTGTCTCTACTTATCAGCAAGAGGCAAACAACAATTATAGAGCACCACCTCCTAGATTTAATCAACCACCTCTGCCCTAAAACTTCAGTTCATATCCGCCTCAACAACCTTCAAGTAAGCTTGAAGATATGGTGCTTACAATTACGAGAAACATTGCCACCATCATGAAGGATAACAAAGCCTTCAAAGATCGAACTGATGCCACCTTGCAATCTCATTCTAACGCCATAGCTAATCTTGAGGTGCAAGTTGGTCGAATATGTGAGCAATACACTCAAAGAACACCAGGTACGTTTCCCTCTCAAACTGTAATTAATCCTAAGGGAACTAACCATGAGCAGTTTAACTCCGTCATATTGAGGAGTGGAAAGCAACTTCCAGAGGACCCCGTGTTTCTTAGAAGGCCTAAGGGAGCATTAAAAGGAGGTCAAGACTTGTTGGATTCAGCATGAGAGCAAGTGAAAGACCCAAACTCGACTCGGTATCCATTGTCGTCCGGACGAGAGGTTGATGCCCAGACGCCAGAAAACAGAGACGAAGGAAAAGCTCCAGACGAGACTTCCGTCCGGACGCCCATATATTCCGTCCGGACGCCGGAATCGAAAACTTCAGAAATCGGAAATCCCGATAAATCCGTCCGGACGCCTCCGGATGCCGTCCGATCGCCTGGGACTGAACATGAAAAATCCATAATTCCATTGGGTTTAGGAGTAGCTTCGGCTCCCCCGACCAAACCAAATCCTTTTCAGGTAAACAAAAGTGGTTCTAATGCATATGTTCCACCTATTCCTTTCCCTCGCAGGTTTGCAAAGCAAAAGAAGGAACAAGGTGACAAAGACATTTTGGATGTTCTTTCGAAGGTCCAAGTGAACATTCCTCTTCTTGACACCATCAAGCAAATACCCAGGTATGCTAAGTTGCTTAAGGAACTGTGTACTAACAAAAGGAAGCTTGATGAAGCTGAGACTGTGCCCATGAGCGAAGAAGTCTCTGCTGTGCTTCAGAGGAAACTTCAACCTAAATTGAAGGACCCCGGACGTTTCACTATTCCATGCATCATTGGTGACACCAGGTTTGAACATGTTTTACTTGATTTGGGTGCTTCAATTAACTTAATGTCATACTTTGTATATGAATCTCTTCAGCTAGGTGAGCTTAAACCTACTAGAACAGTGATTCAACTAGCGGATCGCTCACATGTGTATCTTGAAGGCTACTTGGAAGATGTGCTTGTGAAAGTGAATGACTTGATTTTTTCAGCTGACTTTCTTGTGTTGGAAATGGAACATGAACCTATGTCAACCTCTTTACCTCTCATTCTTGGAAGAGGATTTATGAGGACTACCCGTACCAAGATCGACGTGTACGAAGGGACCTTGATAATGGAGTTTGAAGAGAGCAAAATTAGCTTCAACATCTTTGAAGCCATGAGGTATCCTAAGGATGACAACTCTTGTCTTTCCATTGACATTATTGATCACTTGGTGCAGGATGTGTTCAATGCAAACGTGGGCGATGACATGTTGAAAACAGTAGTTGAGATGAATCTGCAGCAGCAGTTCCGTCCAGATGGAATTAGGATGTCCGGACGCCCAGATGAGCGAAACCAAGAGACAAAGGCTGCTGATTGGATTAGCAACGAGAATGATCTTGATGAGATTTTAGCAGCCCTCGAATCTCGCCCAACACTCCCATGTAAGTACTCTACCTTTATTTCCCTCCCTATTTCTAACAAGGAACTCGTGCCTTCTGTGATTCAAGCACCTGCATTGGAGCTCAAACCATTGCCATAGCATCTGAAGTATGCGTATTTGGAAAAGGAAGAGACTTTACCTATGATTATTGCTTCTAATCTTTCTATGCTGGAAGAAGAAAAGTTATTACGGGTTTTGCGTAAACACAAGACTGCAATTGCATGGGGGATTGCAGACATCAAGGGAATCAGCCCAACCACGTGTATGCATCATATACTTCTTGAGGAGGGAGCCAAACCTACTAGGGAAGCACAAAGCCGATTGAACCCTCCTATGATGGAAGTTGTGAAGAAGGAGGTTCTCAAACTCCTGGATGCTGAAATTATTTACCCCATCTCGGATAGTAAATGGGTGAGCCCGGTACCAGTTGTTCCAAAGCGTTCAGGCATCACTGTGGTTAAAAATGCAGAGAATGAGCTAGTGCCACAACGCTTGCAGACAGGATGGAGAGTTTGCATTGACTACCGTAAACTCAATGCCACTACACGTAAGGACCACTTCCCCTTACCTTTTATTGATCAAATGTTAGAACGTCTTGCAGATCATTCGCACTATTGTTTTTTGGATGGGTACTCGGGCTACAACCAAATTGTCATTGCTTCTGAGGATCAAGAAAATACGACGTTCACCTGCCCTTTTGGAACGTTTGCATATAAGGGGATGCCATTCGGATTATGCAACGCACCAGCTACTTTTCAGCGGTGTATGATGAGCATTTTCTCAGACATGGTCGAGAAAATCATCGAGGTATTCATGGATGACTTTTCAGTTTTCGGTGATTCTTTTGATTTTTGTTTGGATAATTTGACTCTTTTTTTGAAAAGATGTGAGGAAACTAACCTTGTTTTAAATTGGGAGAAGTGTCATTTCATGGTGCAACAAGGTATAGTTCTGGGTCATATCATATCTGTTAGGGGAATAGAAGTCGATAAAGCAAAAATAGATCTTGTGCGTTCTTTACCACCTCCCACTAGTGTGAGGGAGGTGTGCTCTTTCCTTGGACATGCAGGTTTTTACAGGCGTTTTATCAAGGATTTTTCAAAGATCACAAGACCCCTCTGTTGTCTACTGTAAAAAGATGTGTCATTCTTATTTGATGAGGAGTGCAAGGTAGCTTTCGAGAAGCTTAAGGGGATGTTGACCTCCGCCCCTATAATCACGCCACCAGATTGGAACCTTCCTTTTGAGCTTACGTGTGACGCATCAGACTATGCCGTTGGGGCAGTCCTTGGCCAGAGAGTGAACAAATTGTCTCATGTGATTTATTATGCTTTAATGACTTTGAATGGTGCTCAGTTGAATTACTCAACTACTGAGAATGCACTTCTTGCTGTTATTTTTTGCCATAGAAAAATTTAGATCCTATCTAATTGGTACTTAGGTTGTTGTGTATTCAGATCATACAGCGTTGAAGTACCTTCTGGCAAAAAAGGAGGCTAAACCAAGGTTGATTCGTTGGGTGCTTTTACTCCAAGAATTCAACCTTGAGATCCGAGATAAGAAGGGCAGCGAAAATGTGGTAGCAGACCACCTTAGTCGATTGGTGAATGGATCTACTGATGAGAAGGATTCCCTTCCTTTACATGAAACTTTTCCTGATGAGCAATTGTTTTCTATTGTTATTTCTGACCCTTGGTATGCAGATATTATCAATTATATTGTCACCAAGCAGGTTCCAGCAGATTTCACCCGTGCTCAAAAGGATAAGCTCATAAATATTGCCAAGCAATATGTGTGGGATGATCCATATTTATGGAAATATTGTCCTGATCAGTTGATAAGAAGGTGCGTTCCTGAAACTGAATTTACTTCTATTCTCACCTTTTGTCATTCTTATGCATGTAGAGGCCACTTTGGGGCGAAAAAGACTGCTCTCAAAGTATTGGAGAGTGGTTTTTATTGGCCAACGTTATTCAAGGATGCATTTACTTTCTGCTCTACATGTGATCGTTGTCAACGAACAGGTAATATAGGACCTCGAAATCAAATGCCTCAAACCCCAATTTTAGTTGTTGAAATCTTTGATATTTGAGGCATTGATTTTATGGGCCATTTTCCTTCATCAAATGGTTTTCTCTATATTCTACTTGCTGTTGATTATGTTTCGAAGTGGGTGGAGGCATCCGCCACTAGAACTAACAATTCTGCTTGTGTTCTTACTTTCTTAAAGACTAACATCTTTTCAAGGTTCGGAATACCAAGAGCTATCATCAGCGATGGAGGATCACATTTTTGTAATAAGTCATTTGAAGCTATATTGAAGAAGTACAACATCACTCACCGAATTTCTATACCTTATCATCCCCAGACAAGTGGACAAGCAGAAGTATCCAATCGTGAGATGAAGCACATGCTTGAGAAGACTGTGAACCCTAGTAGGAAGGATTGGAGCTCGCGCTTAACTGATGCGCTGTGGGCATACCGGACAGCGTACAAAACTCCTATAGGGATGTCACCATTTCGTTTGATCTATGGCAAGCCATGTCATCTCCCAGTTGAACTTGAGCATCGAGCTTATTGGGCAATCAAACAATTCAACATGGATATGAAGGCTGCGGGTGACACACGGCGGTTGCAATTGAATGAGTTTGATGAGCTTCGGAATGATGCATATGAGAGTAGCTGCATTTACAAGAAAAGGACTAAGGCGTACCATGATAAGATGATTCTTAGGAAGAGTTTTGTCGTGGGCCAAAAAGTTCTTTTGTTCAATTCTCGCCTTCGGTTATTTCCAGGTAAGTTACGTTCTAGATGGTATGGCCCCTTTATTTTGATTGTTGTTTCCCCTTATGGTGCAGTTGAGATTGAGCATTGCACCAATGGCGAGCGATTTAAGGTGAATGGACATCGTTTAAAACCTTATTATGAGACCTTCGTTCAAGCACCAGAGGAGAAAATGTCTCTTCCGCATCCTACTTATACTTGACTTATGGAGGAGCGTCGGGCCGCCGACGTTAACGCAAGCACTTCTTGGGAGGCAACCCACATAGGAGCCGATGATTGCGCTTCACCAGATTTTCTTTCTTCATCCCTCTCTTTACTTCTTTTCTTGTTTCATTGTGGACAATGTTTAGTTCAAGTATGGGGGGAGTATTATCTATGTTTTTGTTGCATTCATGTTTTCTTAGTGTCATTGGGTTGTATTTTCTGGAAAAAGGGCCATGTTTAAAAATTTCATGATTTCCAGTAGCTACCTTCGTCCCAGCCGTCCGGACGCCCACATTTCCGTCCGGACGGACATCCCGATAAAAAAAAAAATTTAAAATCCAAAAAGAGTCATTGTTTTTGTGTTGAGTCTTAGGTACCTTCCACTGCTATGATGAGATTGAGTTATATACATGACATTGAGAAGAGTTTAAACATCACTTTAGGTCTGAATGTTATTCTTTGGTTAATGATTCTCTATGATTGTTATGGTCTAATATATTCGCACTTTAGCCTTGTCTTTGGTACAGAGAAAAGCATGATAGAATAAATGGAAATTTATATTACCCTTGTGAGTTTTTGTGCATTTGTGCTTATCTTTGTGAGAGTAATATACATTAATTCATGCTTTATTGGCAATGGTTTGTTGATCTCATTATCGTTTCACCTTGATTACTACTTGAATGATGTGCAATATGTGAACTAAATGCTAGAACTCATCTTTAGACCTCTCGAAACTTTGTGTTGATGGTGTGGCACCTAGAAGATGATTAAGGCATTAGGATTACCACCAATGCCAAATAAGCATGTGTCCCAATAAAAAGAAAAAAAATCCCTAGTTTAACCCCTTTGAGCCTTATTTGTGAGCCTTTTCTTTGTTAACCCACAACTCCTTACCCTTAGCCTAGTATAGTGTTTCCTTACCCTATCCTAAGGAAGAGAAGAGCATCTTTTGAGAGACTTTCATTGATTTCAAGGTACTTTAATAAGCAAGAGGGATGACTTGTCTCAAAGAGCAAGTGTGGGGGAGATTTTCATTGTGAAATTGACTCAAGAAGAAAAAATGGCTGAAAAGAAAAGAAAAAAAAAAGAAACAACAAAGAAAGAAATTATATCTTGAGTTGATTACTTATTGCATTGTGGAAATGTTGTGTTCAAAAAAATAGAAATTATTGTTGCTTGCTTCAAGTTTTGTTGTTGCTACCTTGAGGAGATATCAAAGATTCTCATGTCTCTAGTTCTATGATGTGTTCTACGAATTTCTTAGGATCTTTGTGATTTCCTATGTTTTCTTTCATGAACCCTTAACCCTTGGCCCCATTACAACCTATGTAAAGACCTTTTGATTTTAGGAGCTGTGCTATCAACTTGTGAAGATTTGTGTTGAGGGGTGAGCATATGGTGTCAATGGTTCTTCCGTTCAAGTAGTGATATCAATTCATGAGATCATGTAAAAAAATTCAGAAAGTGCATTTGTTCTTGTTATTCATATGTGAGCTATTTGTTTCCTTATACATCATTCTTCTCACATATACTTTGAGTGCATATATTTGAATTAGCCAGAAAATCTGAGAGAAGAAAGAGTGAATTTCCTTGTGAAATCTTTGAGTTTTCACTTGTTCGACGCGTGCACAGATATATTCACCATTGCTTGGCTATTTCACACACTACACATGACCATGATGTTTATGGAGAGTTATTAACCTTCGAATAAATGTGGACCTGTTATGATGTTTCGATTACTCTTGATGCCATGAATTGATAAAGGCGTTTTCACACACCAATTAATGTGTGCAATAACAACTTATTAATCACCCTACAAGGTGAGTATGATCGAGTATAGTATATGAAAGTAGGGATCGAACCCGCTAGGGACTGGGATAAAGTTGCACTACAATGACTCAAAACAAACACTGAACAGAACTGACCAGTCAGGAAAATCTGACTAGTTGATGACTCTAGACTACTCTAACTGACTCGATATTTTCACACAATAAACTAGACATAAAAATAACTACTGACAAAGTTTTAGGATTTTCTGAGGTGATTTGGTATTTTTAACACTAAATGGAAAACTGACAATGAAAACTGACGAAAATAATAAAAACTGGAATTGAGAAGGTTTTGTAAATCAATGATATGGGAAGCTAGGGTTTCGAAATCCACCACTAAACAATCATAAATCAACGTCATGAACTCAGATTAACAAATATTGAATCCCCATGGATGACTTTGCTCACGAAAGGTCCTTGGTATATGAATGCACTCACGTATTCATTCTCTCTTACTTCGTATGTTAAGCATTTGGTATGAATGTCATAACTTATTCCCTAACATGCAGTCCTGCTTGGTATATGCTCAGATTTAACATATAGAGATCATTAAGTTCTAAGAGAATATGAACATAGCAAGAATCTTAGAACATGGTATGTATCCTAAGTATCCTAGAAACAATTTCATACAAGCACCGCAGTACTTGTCGCACCACAAATTAAACACATGATGATACTGGTCGTCACGCACATGCCTATGGCTGGTCGATCCTAATACATGCTCCTAATAAGGTCGTGAATCAAAGAAACACATAAGAGAATAACAGTTTACGAACAATGAAATTATTATCATCCGGGAAACAATACTTATATAAATCCGAATATCAAAACATCAAAATAATCATGTCTAGGGCTTCAATCTAGCCCTAACTACAAGAAGTTTAGATGCTCATGGCTGTAGATGAAAACCAAGGAGAATACATGAAGATGAAAGAACCAAAAAAACCAAGTTGCACATAATTACGGGGTGAATGTGAGTATCGCCGTCAAAGTGTAGTGGATGGTAAATTGTGACCAGGGGTTGTCGTACCCAAGGGATTGGAAGGCCAAAGATCCCTATTTGGTGAACAAATGCAACCAAGATGTGCAAGCACTAGAAGTTGTGTGATTAGAGGTGGATTATTTACTTAGATGTGAAGTATGTGCAACATGGATGTGTAGTATTCAATTGTGTGTCACTCTTGAGTGACAATGACCAAAACAGTGGCTTAGAACAGTAGCTAAATGACCAATCTAATCTATGTAAAAGAGTGGAAACATGAACACAAGAGAATGTGTTTGATAGCTTTTGTGTTGTTGATGTGACAAGCCCAGCAAATGTGTGTAATGTGTAATCAAATGGATGGAAACGATTGGGGTTTCGGGTTCACTCTACCCCAATCAAATGTATGATGAACTTCAAGAACATGCATCAATGAATTCACTAAGGATCAAACCCCTTATCCCAGCCATGTTATGGTTCTAAGATTGACTCTTTTAGGCCTATTTTGTGCCTTATTAGGGTCACAAATACTCCTAGTTCACTTATCCAAGCCTTGTTAGGGTCTCAAATAAACTTCCTAGGCATAGACTTTCAAGATTCAAGGTTCAAACAAGTTCAAGTTTCTTACTCAAACTCATCATGCTCAAAGTTAAACACCTAGGAAAATATGTAACTAGCATACAATCCTAACTAGTTAAGTCAACACATGCTTAAGAATTAGTTAAGTTCCTAACCAAGCATCAAACAAAACTGCATTTACACAATGAACATATCCAGAAATAAAATCATCAAGCATATTCAATACAATTCATCAAAACATCATCATGGGCTAGAGCACACAACCCTAGCCCCCAATCTAATGAACTACTCACTACTCATTGTCAAATACATCATTAATCTCAAAGATGAAAGTATAAACATAAAACTAAAGAGGGAAAGAGTTAAGAATTGCTCAAGGGTCGTAGCCAGCAGCTCCTTGGTGACACCAAAGATATGTGCAAGCCTCTTCTTTGTTCTTCTCTTCTCCTTCAAGCTCTAGCAAGTGTCTAGCTTCCGATTCCTTTCTCCTCTTGATGGATGGCAACTTATGGTGAAGGTAGGTCTATGGAATGGTGGTGAAAAGTGTATGGTTGTAGTGTATGAGATGTGAGGAAAATATTTTGTGAAGGGATGGAAGTGAGAAAAGTGGTGGAAGATGGTGAAAACTGAAGAACAAAAACCGGGCAGTAGCCTGGCGTCCGGGCACCGAGTATGGACGTCCGGACGGATTGAACGTCAGTGTATGTTTTCCAGAACTGGCCGAGAGAAAATGGCTTCCTCTCCCTAGGGTTTTGCAGCTCCGAACTAGAATGAATGGGGAATGAATTGGGTCTATGGTATGATCAGATGTGTCCACTAAGGTTTGCTTAGTGGAGTGAGATGGCAAGGATGGGTGGAGGTGGAAAAGAAATCAAAACAAAAAGTGAAGTGGAAGGGTGTAAGAGAATAAATGGATGGGTGCACATGTGGAGAAGTGAGTGGGCATGTGAGGGACTTAGTGGGTGTGATCTGTGATCACATGCATGTGGCTGGTGTAGAGGGATCTCCCCCTCTGTGGTGGAGCTCCGGTGATGCTTCGGCGGTGCTGCCGCCTCTCGTGGTGGTGGTTGCCCGGAAAAATCGCCGGAAATGCAATTTCTTCATTTTCCTTCCTTTCTTCGATTCTTCAAGGCCTTCAATGACAACGTCTTCCGAAGGTAAATTTGTGCGATCTTCAATGTCTAGAAGCCATGGTTGACTTCTTGTCCTCTTCTCGGAAATGTGCCCAAAAGTAGTCAAAATGCACCTTCTTGTGCCGAATTACCTCAAGTCACATAAGTAACCTGAAATCACGAAAACGCATATTAATAGTAACAAAACGCCTTCGGGTAAGCTTAACTCTCGTGATTAGGAATATAATTTGCACTATAAATAAGTGCAAATCAGTCTTTACCAACTTTTAAATATTCTATTTTAGGGAAGCCAAGAAACGTAAGTGCCCCTATGCGAGCCTTATTGAAAAGCCCCCTTACTATAGAATAAAGAGAGGGATTGAGCTGCGCGAAAGCCGTTGCGCTAACGCGCATCCGTTTTTCTTGCTTGTTTAGTAAAGTAGCGCTTTTTTTTATAGGAGTAGGTGCTTTCTGGGGCAGGGTAGTCTTCATTCTTCATTTGAAACTAATGAATGTTGGGGTGGGGGTTTCCGCCTTGTTATCAAAAAGGGAGTTGGGTAAAGCAAACTCCCGCCTTGGACGAGCACGGGGCTTAGTCAAGTAGAACCGGGTTGCATTGCTTGATGCTCCAATCGAAAACACATCAGTGGGGCCATGCCGATACGACTAAATATGCGTTAGATAGGTCAATCCCTTCCCTACGACACCAAAAAAACCGGGCTGAACTTCTGCCCTCCTGCTTCCATAGAACAATATCGTGGAAACATAGACCTAAGTGGTCATATTGGATCCTTGGGACCCATCACAAGTACGGACGACCTATATTTAAATGAGAATGCAGTGTCTGACGTGTTGTATAGTCTAGCTTAGAAAAACGTGCCTATATGCTTATCAAAAATGTGTGGATGTATAGATTAAGACCGGGGAATGTCGTACCCAAGGGATTAGAAGGCCCAAAATCCCTATAGGTGATAAAATGCAACTAAGTGAATTTAGCACTAAATATGGTGAGACTAGAGATGGATTATATACTGTGAAGTGGACTATAGACAGTGTGTGAGTGTAGTGTTTTCAATTGGTGTCACTTTTGAGTGACAAGGATCAAATCAACTCCTAAAGTACCCAAACTAAACAAGTAAGAACACAAGTAAAATGCTTGAAATGGTTAAAGTGTTGAGGGTGTCAAGCTCAACAAAGATGTGATTTTTGATTGATTTAATTTGGAAAACGACTGGGGTTTCGGGTTAACTCCAACCCAATCCGATGAATAACAACATTCAGGAACATGCACAATGATTTAGCCAAGGATCAAACCTCTTATCCCTTTACCATCTTAAGGTTCTAGGATTGATTCTTAAAAGACAACTTTGAGCCATATTAAGGACATCAAAGACTTCCTAATTCAATTACCTAAGTCTCGTTAAAGGTCCCCAAGTAATTTCATAGGCATAGAGTACCAAGAATCAAGATTCAAACAAGGTAAACATTACATTCAATCTCATCATGTTTAGTACCAAATACTTAAGAGAATAAGTTGATAGCAAATACTCTTAACCAATTAAGTTTAACACATGCTCAAGAACTATCAATTCCTAAACAAGCATTTAACAAAACCGTATTTGTACACAGAACAAATCCACAAACTAAATCATTGAGCAGGATATGTTCAAGAATTATCATCAAGCATCATCATGGGCTAGAGCACACAACTCTAGCCCCCAACCTTAAGGACTACTCACACATATTTGAAGAATACATCATGAATATAAATCTGAACATATGGAAAATCTAAATAAAAGTAAAGAGAGAGTTGAGAAATTCTCAATGACGAAATCCAGCAGCTGCTGATGTATCAAGTGTGATGCTAGCTTCCCCACTCTTCACTCCTTTTAGCTTCCAAGTCTCCCAAGGTTTGCTCCTTATTACTTCTTGATGTCTCCAGAGGAAATGTGTAATGGATGAGATGGAATGGTGGTGAAAGTTAGTTTCCTAAACTGATTAATGTCTTAGGAACAACTTTTGTGAAGGACTCCAAGTGTTTTGGATGGTGGAAGATGGTGAAAATTGAAGATCACTCCCGGAACAGAGGCAAGGGCGTCCGGGCGGATTATGTGGTGTCCGGACGGATTAGACGTCTGGGCAGATTTTTGGAGAGAGTTCTTGGTAATTTTCTGGGGGATCCGTGAATGATCCCTCTCAGGATGATCTCAGCTACTTATCCTCTGTCCCTCCTCCATTATCTCTTGTCCATTCAACTTGTGTCATCCCCCTCCTCCAAAGTCAAGGATAAAGGGATAAGGAGACAAGACTTCCTTGTCAAGTGAGTCACTCCCCTTTTCCACATGGTGAGATGGTGATGGCTGCATTGATTGACAATATAAGCATCTAATGTTTGAATTGCACCACCTCAAGTGGTGGTTGTCCGGTGGTGGTGCTGCTGGTTGTGGTGGTGATTCATAAAAAAATCGTCGGAGTTTGGAATTTGCAATAAAAACTTCCATAATGCAACGTTTGAGTGCAAAAATCACCTCGCCTTTATTTAACCTATTAACATAAATACACAAGTTAGACATAATAACAAGCTCTCGGAATAACATCATCCAAGTAATTAGAAGCATTCTTAGCACGTAAAATACACGCTAATCAGTGTCGTCCAGTGAAGCCCAGAAGAAGGTGACTCGAGCAGATAGCTGACTCCTTTTCAATAGAAAGGAATAGCCAAACCAACCCAGTTGGCTGGTCAATCTCAGAAATCTTATCGACCGGCAAAGCGGAGACGGACGACCACGGTCCCGACCTTATTAGCACCAGAGGTGTACTAATCAATAAACCCCCGAAACCTACTTTCTTTTCTGACAAAATCAACCAAGCGTCACGCCATGTTGTTGATATTGATTGGGTTTGAGGGACTTTCGCTGTCTAAATTCATCCATAAACCTAGACCCTGGCAACCTTCGTAACCAAAGCGTCTTGACAACACCCAAAGGTCACCTTTTGATGGGGGCAAGGAGAAGCACGTAGGAATGCCGACCACTTTGGTTGCCCTGAAAGTTTTACCTTTTTACTCTTTACTTTTCTTTGAGTTATATAAACTTGAGATTATGATGTATCTTACGATGAGTAGTGAGTAATTGCCTAAGATTGAGGACTAGAGTTATGTGCCCTAGTCCATTGATGGAGGATTAATTGAGCAAATAATATTGTATATGTATGTTGGTTGATGAATGAATATGTTTGTTGCCTATTTCAATATGTGTTGAATGTTTGTTTAGTGAATTAGTCATTCTTTAGGCATGTGTTTGATCTATTTTGACATGAGATTGTGTGATTGACTACCTCATTCTCTCTTAGACAATTGACAATAAGTGTGATGAGTTTATCTTGTTTGATTTCCTTGGTCTTGGCAATTTATGCCTTAATTTAATTGGCTTGAAGTTAAACATGTCCCAAAACCCACGGCAAGGCTTAGGTTATTGGGTTGGCATGACTTAAGTTGAATTGGATTAGGAGTTGTTGTGAACCATTGCATGAAACAACAATAACTTAGAAGACTCGGTCCTCGAACCATTGCATGGCTAGGATACGAAAATTGATCAATCTCTCAATTTGGTTTTGTGTGTGAATTTCATGATGCATGTGCCTTTTACCTTCATTGACTCTTATGATGAGAGTCTCCATGAAGAACATCTTTAGAATGCATTCTTAATGCTTGTGCCTCATCTTCACTCACCATTGAGATGAAGAGTTCCCGCAATCCATTGCTAGACTTTAGAATACCTTAATGTATTTGTGTTTTGCCTTCATTCCCTTATAATGGAGAGATTAACATGGTACAAGAACACCTTAGAGAACATTCATTCCTTAAATGGAATTAGGATTGATATATGAGCCATACTTACAACATGTGTGTGCATTTGCTTGCTTGTCCATTGAAATTGAACTAGAGTGACCCAAAACCCCCAATCGCTTAATAAATTGAGTCTTCGTTAACTTTGCATTTCATTTTAGCTTATTTAGTTATTTGCTTGCTTCTTACAATTCTCTATTGAAAACTCCAAATATTGATCACTACACATTCACATTGCACATATATCACTTAGTCATTGCATAGATATATATTCTTAGTCCCTCCATTAGTGTTAGATTATATAGTTACCTTGTTACCTAGGGGATATTGGGCCACCAATCCCCGAGGTAAGACAAACTCCCCGGTTTTAATTCTACTTTCCATATTTTGACGACAACGTATGTTTGTGTTTTAAAATGCATGTTTTGCGTTAAAGTCACACGGTGTATGTATTGTTCTAGGTTTAGACTTATCGATTAGGTCACTTGTGTGGTCTATACTACTCCTTTTTAGGATGTCCATACTAAGGATTGTAATCTTCTATTGATTAATAAAGTTTATGTTTTTTTCAAAAAAAAAAAAAAAGTGGCCACTCACTACTCTTCTTCTTTTTCTTTGTCTCCCTTACTTTTTCATTTTCTTGTCTTTTTTATATGTACTCTACAATCAATCAAGTCACGTCTTAATTCCTTGCATTATTGATGCAAAAATTTTCAAGGACAATAATTCCTCAAGTTGGCATATGTTTTCATTTTTTACCTAAAAATTTCATGAAAGTTATGAACGGTTAACAATCGTTTAAGAGAATATCAGGAATAATAGTCGGAGTCTACAAAAATCATGCATGAATGGTTTGAATCCAAACCTAGAGCCAAACAATTGCATTCATTAATTCTAAAACATGGTATGGAGATGTAGTACAACCATACATGAGACACACGTGGATGGACAACTTGTTCTTCCAAGTTATATATATATATAAATATATAGGGCTTTTCCAATAAGGACCTCCTTATTTATTAAATTAAAGAGTTTTGATCTCAGCCGTCAAAGAAAATCATTTAAAAATATATCTGGCAGTTGGGTCCCATGTCTGTTTTGATCTAACGGCTGAGATCAAAACTCATTAACTTAACAAAATAAGAATCTCTTTATCTGGGAATCATTATATATATATATATATTTATACAAGAATTCTTAAGTAAGGAGATCCTTACTTTTTTTAAGGTTTGAAGTTTTGATCTCAGCTGCCAGATCCGTTTAAATGATCTGATCTGGCAGCTGAGATAAAAAAACTCCGCACTTTATAAATTAAGGATTTCCTTAGCAGAGAATACTTGTATATATATATAGGCATTCTCCACTACAGAGCTCCATTTTTTAAAAATTTGCAGAGTTTCAATGTGAGTTGTCAAATATGTTTAAATAATCTGATCTGATGGTTGACACTAAAACTTCGTACATTTTAAAAAATGCGGATCGAATTCCGTATTGGAGAAAAATCTCATATACATACATATTGTTGAAGTATAACGGGAATAAAGCAAAGTAAATAAGAGAGAATAGTGCAGGAATAGAATCAATATTTATTGATGAATAAGTGTCTTTTTATATAGAAAAATACAATGGTAAAATCCTATTCAATTACATATTCTTATTTCATCTTAACTAGATATTCCTAGATTGACTAGGCACACACAAAGTAGGGTTTCCTACAACACTCAGGAACACACAAAGTATGGTTTCCTACAACACTCTCCCGTGTGCCGTCAAGTCTAGGTGGTGCTCATCGCGTTGTCTCATTAAAAACATTGTCAAGTAACAAAAACCCAGTGAGAGAAAAATAACATTGGTCGAAGGGAAAAAAAGTACAACACACCTTTCACATTTGACATAGCCAGACGTTAGACTCCCCCTCAAGTCTGTGTCTCCCCTGATTCCAAGATCATAGGAGGTCAGATAACTTAAGCAAAACAATGCTCTTGACATGCTTCTCAAATATGGATTTAGACTGCGACTTAGTAAACAAGTCTGCCACATTGTCCTCAGAACAGAATTGATTCACTTGAATCTTGAGGAATTCTTGTTATTGCTGATATGCTTGGTATTGTTGTCTTTGATGAAACCTTGCGTCATTTGCAAGTAGTATTATCCTCATAAATGCATATATGTTCATCAGTGATTGACCTCAAACCATATGTACTTCTTAGAAGTGTAATTATGGACCTTAACCATATACACTCACGAAATGTTTCATGGAGATAAACTTAACATGGTTCGAAGAAGTAGCGACAATAGTCTGTTTCATAGACTTCCAAGATAGCAAGGTGTTTCCCCATGGTAAAAACATAACCCAATCGGGAACAACCTTTGTGTGGGTCAGAGAGAAACCCAACATCAACAAATCTCACCAAAACATCACTTAGAGTTTTGGGAATAAGAGGTGTTTGCGGCACAGCGCTCAATCCGTCTGGACGCCTGACGCGTGCGGCAACTTCTAGGCCAGTAATCTGTCCGGACGCCTGGTGCGTGCTGTAACGTTTTTGGCGTCGTTCCTTCCGGACAATCTGAACACGTCCGGACGCCTTGTACGTCCGACAGCAACAAGCAAAGGTTCATCACTTTGTTTCGATTCTCTGTAGGGGTAGAACAAACTCATATCAATCGTACGCTTCAAGTAACGAAAGTTTGTCTTTACACCAGTCCAATGGCGTTGCGTGCGTGCAGAGCAATGTGTAACAAGTTCACAAATGAGATATTGGGTCATGTGCATTGAGCTAAGTACAATAGTGCGCATGTTGCACTTAGGTATGACACCTTAGCCTTTAGAACGTTTTCGTCATCATCCTTTGGACGAAACTGATCTTTCCTTGGATCTAGGCTGCGACCAATCGTGAGAGTGCTATCAGGATGGACCTTATCCATATTAACGTCTGAGTATCTTTTGGGTATAAGATGATTGATGAATCAGGATCCCATTACTACGGTGCTCAAATTCTAAACTGAGGCAAAACAGTGTTTTCCAAGATCTTTCATCTCAAACTTGGATTGCAATGTAAATCCGGAACTTGTGCTCTTAACACGCAGAGGCATAATTTATTGTTCATATACCATCTTCCAAGCAAGTAGTCACTGAGATGGGTATACCACTTCCGTATGGATTGATTCAATCCATATAGTGAGCGTTGAAACCTTGTAGCGAACGCGCTCCGTGGTCGGGAGCCATTTGACTTAGGTAAATCTCCATATCTAGATCCCCATAGAGATATGATATGACCACATTCATAAGTTGCATAGTCAGTTTTTCGGAAACTATCAAACTAATAAGGTAGCAGAGCGCAGTAGCATCAATTACAAGAGAATATGTCTCATCGTAGTCGATTCCAGGGGGTTTGTGAGAAGCTTTGCACCTAATGACGAGCTTTATATCTCGTTCTCTCACTATGAACTCTAACAAAGACCTATTTATATCCAACATGTTTTATTCTAGAAGGAATCGGCACACCAGGCATAAATACCATTCTCTTTGTTAGTGAGTCTAACTCAACCTGGATCGCATGTTTCCATTTAGGCCAATTAGCTCTACGTTAGCATTCATCAACGGAGTGGGGTTCATTATCATCAAACTCAATCAACTCTCATGCACAAGCATATGCGAATACATCGTCAACTATGATGGAGTTTCTATCTCACGTCCCATGTACACTAGTTTAATAAATCGAGATCTCTACATTCTCATGGATAGGTTCTTGCGGTAGAGCGTCCTCCAAAGATGTCTCTTGGACATAACCGTAATCCGGAATGTTCTCATGGGTCGGATTTTGAGTATCAATGATGAGAGGGTTATATTGTACCATCGCAACCCGTTTTCTAGGGCGTGTATCCCTCAAACCTAGTGGTCTCTCACGCTTCCTCAGCGGAGCCACAACTTAAGCCATATCATCACCGTCAATGGAGGTGGCGCCGGCGGTGCCTTGCCCATCCTCTTGGGTGGCATTCACGGCGTCTTTCATCCTTGCATGTATGTTTGCACCAGGTATATATGATCTAGTCATTTATGTAATATCTGAGAAAGCGTTCGGAAGAGAATCGACGACTTTCTGAAGATCGATAAGTCTACCCCCTAATGACGGGAAGACTGTCTCATCGAAGTGACAAATAAATTGTTTGACAAGGGTTTTACATAGCGGTTTATTGTTGGAGACTCAAATCCAACATAAATACTCATTCGTCATTGAGGACCCATCGTAATACGCTGTGGCGGCATAGTAGGCACATAAATAGCACACCCAAAATGCGTAAGTACAAGATGCTTGGCTCGTACCTAATCACTAGCTGTTGTGTAGAAAAAGGTTGGGTGACGATGAGCCTCAGACGAATAAGCATAGCTGCATGCAATACTGCTTGCACCCAGGCAGAGGGAGGAAGATTGACGCGCATTACCAATGTCCTCATGACCATCTACGAGTCCATTCTGGATATGCACATGTGGGTGTGGATGCTTAACATCAATCACATGCAGTAGTCATCGAAAGTCTTCGATGTAAACTCTCCAGCATTATCAAGCTTGATTTAATGGGATGATTTGGGTAGTGAGCCTGCAGGCGATACATCTGTGCTAGGAGTTTAGCATAAGCAGCATAAGAGAGGACCATGGCGTGATATGTGACTAGCATGTCGACGCATCAACCAACACCATAAAATACATAAATGATCTGCTTGTTGGTTAAATAGGTCTACAGATATCCTATTTGGATTCTCTGTAAGAAAGATACAAGTACTTTAGAATCATTTGCATAGGACAGTCTCAGTCCTAGGTTTCCTAAGGAACGGGCTTTGCAAAACGAGCGATTGGCCTTAGAGACACCAGAAATATAGGAGGAATGAACCACATTTGAGAAAACATTGAGGTCAGACGGGGGCGTCCGGACGGAATGGTCTTCGTCCGGACGGAAACTCATTTTGGAAGTGCTAAACGATTCCAGCAGGTTTTTCGGAGCCTTATGTCCAGATGGCAAAAGCCTCGTCCGGATGGACACAAGGTACAGAAGCTATTCTGGAGCCCGGGCGTCCGGACGGTAAATCCTCATCCGGACGAATTCGTCTAGTGCGTCGGGCAGTAGCTCTTCCGAAGCGATGGCGTTCGGACGAAATGGTCCTCGTCCGGACGGATGCTTCAGACAGAAGCTACTCTGCTTGGTTTCTCATCTTCTTGAATCATCATTTGATTCATGTTTCGATTAACTCGAAAGAATGGATATCCGTCTGAAGTTTTCAGTATACAGATCATCATATCACGACCTGGGTGTCCCAGTCTGTTGTGCCAAAGTCAGTATGTGTCTGAATCCAAGAGGTCATCTCGAATAACATTGTTTGATTTAATAGCTTGATAGTGGCTGCGTACAATCCACTAGAGAGACACATAATCTTCTCTAAGATGCGCTTCCTTCCGCAATCGTTAGAGGTAATGCAAAAAAATTCTTTCTCATTCTCATCATGCATTTATGCATGGTATCCATTGGCTTTTATATCTTTAAAGCTCAATAGAGCTTATTCCCTTTAGGAGCGTAGAGAGCATGTGAGATATCAATTCATAAAGGAAGATAAGCTCATCATTAGAATCGAGGCTATGAAAGCAACTCAGATTTTGTTAAAGATATATGTCAAGGCTTTACATTCAAAATTGCATCTTTATCTTAACTCAGAACTAGAATCCATTGTCATGGCAAACTTGTCGTATGACATCAACTTGGAAAACATAAAGACTTAAGCAAATTAACTTCCAAAGTCTTTAACCCTTAAATTCGACGTCATGGTCATTGCATTTACATACTCATACGTATTGCAAACTATAGCTCATTGATCAGACGCTCCATATTATAGACATCATGAAGATGATTCTCCATTGATTGAGGTATAAGGCGCGATACACACAATCCATAGGACGGTGATAGATTGTCTAGGCCGATGGCGGTGTTGCCATGTACGGCTATGACCAGCGGTATCCCTCTCTTACGGCTATGAACAACGGTATCCCTCTCTTAGTGATGGCAGTATTCACGCGTGATCGCTTAATCTTGTGGTAATTACCTTCTTAAGCAAAATAATCTTACGGATTAAAATATCCGGATTAGTCCCTAAACTTTAGGGTTTTGCTCGTGGCGTCAGGAGTCATCCCATAGGGGCGCAATCATCGTCATGTCTTTCATCAAGGCAGAGATGGAGAAAATGGTGAGAGTTTCCTCAATTAATTGCTCATCTGTGATGATTTTCCACAGAGATGCATCAAGCCTTTGATGCGGAGAATGTCCGAATTATGTCTCATGATTTTATCAAAGTTAGAGAAGCAGAGTTTAATCCATTATGCTTCTAAATTCGGAATAGAGGCACGAATGTTGCCATAACATTCATAGAGCACTTCTAACGCTAACCTCTTTCATGAACTCAAACTGGAGTGTCATATTTTGTAGCGTTTTCATCAAGAAAAATAACCTGGCATTGTTAATCACAGTTTGAGGGTCTAGAGCGGTTCATTCAAAACATCACTCATGGATTCGAGCTACAAGTTCTTGTGTGGATAAGTGCGCAGAATCCAATGGAGTAAATCGAGTTAATTCATGTTTGAAATTCATAAATATGGAGAACAAGAATATGATACTTAAAACGTGTCAAGATAAATTCCTTGACTTCCTATAAATTATCGTAATAGTGTAGTGGAAAGCAAGGGTGATTCCCGCAGAGGATTGTGGTTAATTGTTTTTCTATGTTACGAAAGAAATCTAATACTACAACGACTCTATTTACAATTATAAACAATATGTACAATTGGTTTTCGAGTTTTTATATTTTTTTTTTTGTTAACACTAGACATAAAATAAATGACAAGTAAGTAAAGATAAATTATAGAATATTCAACCATAACCTCCCTTAAAATGCAACAATGGAATAAGGTGATTGTGTTATGATCAAATAACCAATTTCCCTCCTATCATCCTGGATCGGGCATGATAGGGACAACCTTTTTAAGAGTATTAACTAATCCTGGATCGGGCATTAGTTAACTATCTAGAATAGGCATCAAATCCTGGATCGGGCATCTAATTTCTATTCTAGATGCATAGAGTTTTGAGGTGAGGAAACCATGCTAACAATCCAATCTTTGTCAAGGAATGAATGTAATTAACAACCAATATATGCTACACTTTTACATGCTTCATGCTTAAGTCTCCTAAAGGTAATCAATCTCTAGGATTCTTCAATAGATGACAAGTTTACATAATTAAATTGCTTAAGTTTAAACATGCAAACTCAATTCTTAAATCAGCACATATAAATGTTATAAAAACAAACACATAATCATCCATTCACACTATTACAAATAAGTTCGGTTAGGTATAGAACAACCTTCCGAAGTATTACAAATGCATATATATATATATATACTAAAATTACAACTATAATTAAAACTAAGGGAGAGAAGAGAGTAAGGAGAGGGGTGTGCCCCCCCTCCTCGGGGTTGTTTTAATGAAGAGAGGAGAGAAGTATTTATAGGTGATGAAGGAGATAGATGAACGGAGGAGAATGGCCGAAGGAATGGACGGAGGATGGTGGATGGCGACGAGGATGGTGGATGAAACGTATCCTTTGAAGTGTACATTTGCTCCATTCACTCCTGATATCCTCAACTACGCTTATTTTCCTCAATTCATCTTCTTTTCTCATTATTTTCAATAAGAAACCTACAAACACAATAACTAAATAAATAACACAAATATATGAGAAATTAACAAGAGAAATGTAAGGAAATTGATATAAAAAGATATACAATTATGATCGTATCAATACTTTTAGTGACGAATCTTTTGTCGATAAAGGATTTGCCCCCCCCCCTATGGCGACAAAACGTTCGTCGGTAATAGGTAGCTAAGTTTCGGAGTTGATAGTCCCATGAAACGATGGAGGGTATGATTCGGAGTTAATACTCCCACGAAACAATTATGGTTTTTGAGCTATACTCCCAAGAAACGTTTCCAAGGATCGAATTTAGCAGAAAACTTATATGTAGAATGATCAATGGCAAATGCCATAACTTAAACCTTTCGGTATCTCCACTTAAGCATGACTAGGTAAGTAGTAAGAGATGTCGGTAGAGCGGTTGAAAATAGATTAAAGAGGATTCGAAGTATCCTGTTATGTATAGGCAGATTTTGAAGATTGCTAGTGGAGGAGCGGTGGGGCTAGCGGTGTCGCTGATGTATAGCAGCGATGGGGCACGGCGGTGATAGTGCACAGAAGTAGCCGATCATTGACGGAAGAACGATGAACCTAGGGTTTAGGGTTCTAGGGTTTAATGTTTATCTCAAGGCTAGAGGCTCGTGCTGAAAACGTGTTGAAGTATAACGGGAATAAAGCAAAGTAAATAAGAGAGAATAGTGCATAAATAAAATCAATCTTTATTGATGAATATGTGCCTATTTATATAGATGAACACAATGGTACAATCCATATGGTAATTGAAATCATATTCAATTACATATTCTTATTCCATCCTAACTAAATATTCCTAAATTGACTAGGCACACACAAAGTAAGGTTTCCTACAACACACAAACACACACACACACACACACACACACATATATATATATATATATATATATATATATATATATATATATTTCTTCATGAAGTATGATGTACCTCCATTATTCTTATCCAAGTCTTCTTAATTTATTTGATTATGGGTACACCAGTACTACATATATAATCTATATATCCGCTTCTTAATTAGCTAGCTTCTACTTTTACCATGTAAGTAATTAAGATTTCGTTTGGGATTGCTTCTAACATTAGTAAAAGCACTTTTGACAGCTTTCGGGAAACAAAATTAGAAGCGTTTTTTGGTGGTTTTTGAAGAAGCACTTGGTATGTGCTTCCAAGAAAGGAAAAAAAACTTCAAGTGCTTTTACATATAACACTTGAAATTTTCATAAAAAAAAATTATGTTCTTCTAACAAAATTGTTCTAATGAATGCACTTCGAACAAAAGTACTTCTAGAGAAGCAATCTAAACAAAGCCTAAGAGTCGGCTGGCTTTTTGAATAAATTGCTCTATATTATCTCGTTAATTCCGTGGATGTGGTTTGGACAACTACATTAGTGTTTGTTGTCATCTACTAATTATTCCTCCCCCATGTACTTATTACTCTACAATATATGGAAGTGAGAGAAGTGGAGTTGACAACTTAATTAACTCTAAGGTTACTTATATATATTATGGCTCCATTACTCTCTGCAATCCAAACACTTAATAATTCTAGGACCCCGAACTGTCACAAAGCATTTTATGATGCTATAATGTTAATTAAGGTCGAAAGTTCAAATATCGACTATTCCAACATGTTAGTTCACTTTTTTGTTTGATATATATTCACTTTTTTTTTGTCAAAAGATATTTTCACTTGTTAAATGGTCATTATTGGATATTTAGAGTGTTCTTGCATAATATGTATATGCTTAATTGCGAGAAAAATCACATAGGGACACATACTTGAAATAGAATTATGTGAAGTTTGGCCAACTGGTTTGAGGGACCAACTGCATGTGAGTGGGTTCGTGCGCAAGCGACCGAGAAATTAGTATGACATTAAAGTTTGGCCTCACAATACCTTGGTTATGGGTGAGCAGGATGAGCTGCTGGGACACTCGTCAGGAGCTTCGCCAAATTTGCATGTGTGTTCTGTCACCACAAAATCTCAAATGAAGATAGATTGCACATATGCTTCAAGAAGTGACTAAGTTCTATAACATGCATCCAACATATATTGACGTAGATAATATACATATTCATCCATCAACATAACATTCATACATAATTAAATGATCACACTAGCACATATGGACGTAGATAATAATACAACCCTAGTCCCAAACCCAAGAAACTACTCACTACTATCCATTAGATTCATCATAAAGAACATGGAATCGAATCTAGATACAAAGATAAAGAGATAGGGATGAGAAAAGCTCAGTAGAGGTGGCTGCTCCCAAGCTTGTGTCACTCAAGACTTGGTGGAACCGTGGAAGCTCCCTTTATTCTCCCTTATTTCTCTCCTTGCTCCTATCTTCAAGCTCCTTGTGAGTGATGATGTCCTTGGTGAATAAAGTGAGGATCTCTAGTAGAAAAGTGGTGGATTAGATGTATATGAGTGTGGTGAACAACTTTGATGAACAAAGTTTTGGAAGAAAAAGGTGAGGACGGCTGGACGGTGGAGAAAATGGTGATGAAAGAGAAAGAAGATGATCTGGTGGCCCGGAAACCGTCTTTCAATATAATAATACATTTAAAGAAAAATAATAAAAAGAAATACAAAATGTAATACGTTTTAAAAAAACAATAAAAATACAAAAGAATATAGCAAATAAAAATTAATATATGCCAACCTCGGATAAAAAAATGAAAAACAAAAACAAAAAAAATGAGGTGGGCCCACAAAAATATAGTGTTTTTTATTTTATTTCTAAGTGTCAGTTCACGTACACATATCTTAGTGAAGTCGAACCTAGGATATCTCCTGGGACATTTGGTGTCAAACTACTGCATCAATAACTACAGATAACTTAAACGTATCATTTGGTCAATGGAGCCTGCTGTAGAATATACTTTTTTTTCATTATGTGGCTGCATCATATTTCATCAATTTTAGATATTGTTATATGTATTCTTTGAAATAAAAGGTATGAAAAAAAAATTAATATCCTATGAGACTTATGTTAGTAGTGTACGAAAAACAATGTATTGTGGTCTACGTCGATCAATTGTAATCTAGTTAGGATTTTCGGACGTCACTTCCGTTATTCACACACACGTTGCAGATACATTTACAATGTCATTGATATATATGTAACCAAATTAGCAACTAAATAGAGGCTAATATTAAACATTCCTTACCAAACCAATGGCCACTTCGTTCCAATTCAGCTATTAACTGATCGACTTGAATCTTGTCCATGAGCTTGCTTAATTAAGCTGCCGACGCATGGAGACATGATGCATTATTTCCTATCTTTTCCAATTCAGCTTCTAAATTGACCACTCACTTGTCTTGTCACATCTTGATTCCGTTTCTTGTATTCTTATCTCTATTATACAATCAAGTCACATCTTAATTCCTTGCATTATTGATGCAAAATTTATCAAGGACAAGGCTATTTTAGTGGTTTCTAATAGCGCACAATCATTTATTCATTGTGATTAGATTTAAATGGCAAAATAATTCTTGGAGTTGGCATAAATTTTCAATTTTTACACGGAAATTTCATGAAAGTTATGAACAATTAACAATCGTTTGAGAAATATGGAAAAATCATGAATGGTTTGAATCCAAATCTAGAGCCAAACAATTGCATTCATTCTAAAACATGGTATGGAGATGTAGTACACTCGTGAATGGACAACTCTTTCTTCCATGTTATATGTATCAGTCACGACCTGTGATGTACCTCCATTATTCTTATCCCCTTCTTAATTAGCTTCTTTGTTATATGTAATTAAGATTTCATTTGGAATTGCTTCTAACATTGGTAAAAGCGTTTTTTTAAGAAGCACTTGGCATGTGCTTACTAAAAAAAAACACTTCAAGTGCTTTTATATATAATACTTGAAATTTTTATAAAAAAAAACTTTATGTACTTTCAACAAAATCGTTCAAATGGATGCTTTTTGTAACAAAAGCACTTCTAGATAAGTAATTTCAAACAGCATCTCAAAGTTTGTGACTTTTTTGAATAAATTGGTATATATTATGTCTTCAATTCCGTGACTGTGGTTTCGAACTTTCGACAAGTACATTTGTATTAATTTGTTGTCATGCCAGGTTCTTAAACTCTACAATATATGGATGTGAGACTACAGTGAGAGAAGTGAAGTTGACAACTTAACTCTACGATTACGTATATATCATGGCTCCACGTTCTCTGTAATCCAAACGCTTAATAATTTTATGACCCCGAACTCTCACAAAGTTTTTTATTTTTATTCTTTTCTGAAAAGTTGCACAAAGAATTTTATGATGCTATATTAATGTTAATCACATACAAATCATTACATGTATTCTTTAAAACAAAAAGTATGAAAGAAAAAAAATAAGGGAAAAATCACTTTTAGTCCCTCAATTTTAACTCGTTCGACATTTTCGTCTTTAAACTTCAACATTAACTATCACTTTCGTCCCTAACCAGAAAAAATAGTACAAAACATCTGCCAAAATGTTCTCAAGGATGAGAGAAGTAACTTTTATAACTAGGACTAAACTCGATTCGGCCTAGAATTGCTCGAATTTGATCTGAAACCCGATGGTGACCGAAAATTTAATCCTTAAATTCTTCACCGTCCGGCGACGAATTGAGGCGAGGTTGGTGACGTTGAACTCACCTCAAGGAGAGCTTCAAATCCCAATATATGGTGTCGTTTGATTTGGTAGGAATATGAGGTTTATTCGGTGAAAACTTCGATTAGAGATGAAAGTGATAGTAAATGTCAAAGTTCAGGAACGAAAGTGTCGAATGAGTCAAAATTCAAAGACTAAAAATGTATTTATCTCAAAAATATATATCAGACTTATGCTAGTGGTGTACGAAAAGCAATTTATTGTGGTCTACGTCAATCAATTAATGGGTTGTAATCTAGTTACGGTTTTCAGACGTCACTTCTGTTGATCACACACTTTCCTTACCCCATGGCCCCATGTTAATGTAGATGAGGGAAAGTACTACTCTTCTTCTTTTTCATTTTCTTGCCCCTTTTATCTCTACTCTACAATCAATCAAGTAACGTCTTAATTCCTTGCATTATTGTTGCAAAATTTCTCAAGGACAAGGTTATATTAGTGGTTTCTAATAGCGCACAATCATTTATTCATTGTGATTAGGTTTAAATGCCAAAACAATTCCTGAAGTTGGCATATGTTTTCAATTTTTACCCAGATATTTCATAAAAGTTATGAACGGTTAACAATTGTTTAAGAGGATATCTGGAATGATAGTCGGAGTCTACAAAAATCATGAATGGTTTGAATATGAACCTAGAGCCAAACAATTGCATTTATTATAAAGCATGGTATAGAGATATACATATATGATACACTTGTGGATGGACAACTTGTTCTTTCAAGGATTATCCTTATAAAAGATCAGTCAAATTGGAGATTGTTTGACCATCTCTTCGTTGTATAGTTTACAAATAAATACAGTCAATGAGATAAAACTGAAACAATGAATACAATAATCAAATGGCTAAATAATTTTCAACTTAATTTTTTTTTGTCAAAACGATCCTTGAAGGAGGACCTGAAATATATGCATTTCTAATTATTAGTTTGCACGTCGAAATGAAGAGGTTTACATTTTAATATAAAATAAACGTTCACATGTGAATGAGACTCCATATATATATGGGAAAAAATCACTTTTAGTCCCTGAACTATGATCTATTCGACACTTTCATCCCTGAAGTTTGAAATATATCACTTTAGTCCCTGAACTTTAACATTTTATATCACTTTCGTCCCTGCCGAGGGTTTTCATCGAATACACCTCCGATTCCGGCCAAATCGGAGGACAACACCTATTGGGCTTTGAAGCCCTCCTTGAGGTGAGTTCAACGCCACCAACCTCGCCTCAAACCGTCGCCGGACGGCGGAGAATTTTACGATTAAAATTCCGGCCATCATAGGCTTTCGGGCTAAATTCGACCAATTCTAGGCCGAATCGAGCTTAGCCCCAGTTATAAAAGTTACTCCTCTCATCCTTGCGAACATTTTGGCATAGGTTTTGCACCATTTTGGCATAGGGACGAAAGTGATAGTTGATGTTGAAGTTCAGGGACGAAAGTGATAGTTGATGTTGAAGTTCAGGGACGAAAGTGATATATTTCAAACTTCAGGGACGAAAGTGTCGAACGAGTTATAGTTCGGGACTAAAGTTATAATTATCCCTATATATATATATATATATATATATATATATATATATATATTCACGAGCTATGATGTACCTCCATTATTCCTATCCAAGTCTTCTTAATTTATTTGATTATGGGTACACCAGCACTACATATATAATCTATATATCCGCTTCTTAATTAGCTTCGACTTTTACCATGCATGTAAGTAATTAAGATTTCATTTGGGATTGCTTCTAACATTGGTAAAAGCATTTTTGACAGATTTTGGCAAACAAAATTAGAAGCGCTTTTTTGTGATTTTTGAAGAACGACAAAAAACCTTCAAGCAGTTTTACATGTAACACTTGAAATTTTTATAAAGAAACTTTATGTATTTCTAACAAAATTGTTCCAATGAATAAGCTTCGAACAAAAACACTTCTAGAGAAGCAATCTCAAACAAAGTCCAAGAGTTGGCTGACTTTTTGAATAAATTGCTATATATTATCTCATTAATTCCGTGAATGTGGTTTGGACAACTACATTAGTCTTTGTTGTCTTGCACTTATTATTCCAGCCCCATATACTTATTACTCTACAATATATGGATGTGAGACAAGTGAAATTGACAACTTAACTCTAAGGTTACATATAAATTATGGCTTCATTATTCTCTGTAATCCAAACGCTTAATAATTCTATCACCCCGAACTGTCACAAAACAATTTTTTTGTTCCAAGTTTATTTTTTTTAGAAAGTGCGACAATCTTTATTTAAAACTTTCAACGAATACAAAGAGAATGAATGCAGCTGAACACCTCATTAGGAAGAGCTCCAACCTATAAAAAAAAAATTTGGAAGTACAAGCAAAATGAGCACAATCACTAGCCAATACATTGGCCTCACAAAAAACATTTTAAAAATGAGAGTTTGGAATCTCTAAAAGTAAAGAGATGCTATAATATAATTAATTAAGGTCCAAAATTCCATATGATATTTTGATAGATATTTTCACAAAGGATCATTATTGGATATTTAGAGCGTCCTTGCATAATATATATATATATATATATATATATATATATATATGCTTCCTAGAAAAATCATAGATGTAAATAACTAAAGAAATCAAGAATTAAGAGGTTGATAAGTAGGTCCCGATGGATATGATAAATTAAGTTGGACAAGAAGTTCTACAATACGAGGATGTATGTCATACATTTACTTACAGATATAACAACAAAGTTTATTGTAATTATGGTAACGAGAGTTTTGTTTTGTGTAATCTTAGTTTTATTAGAGATAAATTCCATGTACGACCTTATTACAAATTTGTGAACTATTTGTTGTCAAATTTGTAATTTTGGTTCAATTATATGTAAATAGTGTAACACGAATGTGATAACTTAATTGTCAATGTATTAATTTTGGTTCAATTAAATATAATTTTTGGTTCAACAAAATTGTAAATAGAAGTATGACATACATCATCGTACCACAGTCTACCCACAGTTGGACTAACTGTACTACTCTGTCTTTTGCGTTGGAATTCAATATATAAGTAGCAGCTCGTTCACTCCACTTTCATATCTCCCCATCCCAATTCCCAACCTTAAAATTTAAACTTGATTAGCATGGAGTACTTTCGTCTCCTTCTCTGCTCGTTTCTCTATGTAAGTATTCATAGAGCTAGCTAGCTACGCTTCGACAGGAAAATCTTAGCAAGATAAACTAGATACACACATATATATATATATGTGTGTGTGTTTATATATATGCTTAAATTTAGTTTTGTTGCTGCAGGTCGCATTGGTACAGATGGGAATCTATGCCTCTAACGATGTACCATGGGGTTCTTACTGGAGGACAGCTCTGCCAAAAACTCCCATACCCAAAACCCTACAGGAACTTCTACACCCAGGTATTAATCTACGTACGTTTGTGCGGTTTAATTTTTATCCTATCCCTTTTGATTTTTGACAAAAATACTGCCGATCGAGTAATTAATTTTTCTTCTAGATGTGGGTTTTCGTTAGAGATTCTTTTAGGACCTTTGCTTAATTACTAGTTACATGAGTCTTAATTTCATATTTGGTTATCTGTAAAAGAAGTACAAATTAATATATTTCATAGGGAAAAATACACTTTTAATCCTTAAACTTTGACTCGTTCGACACTTTCGTTCCTGAACTTTGAAATATATCACTTTCGTTTCTGAATTTCAACATCGACTATCACTTTCGTCCTTGACCGGAAAAAATGGAGCAAAACCTATATCAAAAGGTTCGCACGGATGAGAGGAGTAACTTTTATAATTGGGACTAAGCTCGATTCGGCCTAGAATGACTCAAATTTAGCCCGAAAGTCGGTGATGGCCAAAACTTTGATTGTAAAATTTTCCGCCGTCCTGCCGCAGTTTGAGGCGGGGTTGGTGGCATTGAACTCGCCTCAAGGAGGACTTCAATGCCCAGTATGTCTTTGTCATTTGAATTGGCCGGAATCGAATGTTTATTTGGTGAAAAGTTTTTTTCAAAGTTCGGGAACGAAAGTGATATATTTCAAAGTTCACCTCCCCCCAGGTCAATTTACATAATACCCTTTAATATATATGGGACAAAGGTTCCTCCAATTCAATTAAGCCCATTTATTTTATATTGCCCACCCCCCAGCTCCCACGTTTCAATGTTTATTATATAGGAAGTTTCTTAGTCTCTTGCCTCCTCTAGGTTCTAGTCCTCTCGGCAAAAAATAAAAAAATAAATTAAAATTATATTTCTCTTGCTCCAATAAACATTCTCCTAAAAAAAAAAGATAGACATTCTCCTAAAACCTAAACATTCTTTGCGCTTGTTTCTAACTCCAATAAACACTAAAACACCCACTAAGGCACTGGGCAAGAAAAGAAAAAGAAAATCTGAAGAGGACCTTTCAATCTACTTCTACTATTCTATGTTTTGAGGCTTAGAGTTTGCATTGAAAATCATAATTGAACACGGCTACACGCCCACACAGGTATTGATGGATTGTTCAATACTTCAATTGATTTTTTTTTCTGAGTTGCTTTATTTTCCCCTTAATTGATGGATTAATGTTTGAATGAAGAGATGAATTGAATTGAATTGATTTGGTTTTCTTAATTGAGTATTTGAGTTGCTTTATTTTTTTCGTTTATGGATGATTTGATGGATTGTTTGAATGAAGACAGAAGACATGAATTGAATTGATTTGGTTTCCTCAATTGAATTGCTTTATTTTTTTTCCCTTCATTTAAATTGTAGATGAGGATGACTTTCTCACTGACTCTTTGATTATGTACATTGAAAAATGGATTAAATTCAGTTTACCCCCCCGAGCTTTACACCAAATATTATGTTAGTTCCTGCATTTTTAATTCGTTCAGCAATACCCCTATACTTTTCAATTTCATCAGTTTAGTCATTCCGTCGGTCAAACCGTTAAGCTCCAATGCTGACGTGGCATGCTCGGTCATCACTTTACTATAATTTTTTATTTTTTATTTTTTTTATTTTTATTTGTATTTTTATTTTTTTCTTCTAAAAAATGATTTAAATGATTTCACTTCATACCCTATGTGGTGACGTTAGTTTGGTTAATGTTTTAATTTAAGAAAATATATTTTGTCTATAATATTTAGGTTTGGGTTCAAACTATATATATATATATATATATATATATATATATAATTTACAAAATATTTATGGTTTGTTGCTTAGTCCAAGTGGTTAAGCATCAAGTCTCCAACCCAAAGGTTGGAGTTTCGAACCCTACCTAATGCAATGGTTTCCAAATATTTATAGCTATGAATATCTTCCTTTCATAAAAGCATGCAAAATTGCAAATCGACTTCAATTTTTATCGACAGAAATATTGATGCTCTTTGTGTTGAAATGTACAGAGAACTGGAATGGAGGCAAAACCACATACGCTGGGATCAGCAAGGACGATCTAACTATAAACAAAAATGTCCACTGGGGCCTGGCCGATTCCGGAAAAATGACAAAAATCCAAGCAGAGCCAAATATCACTTCATACTTCTTAGAAAAGGATCTGCATCTGGAGAACAAGGTGACCCTGCACTTCCCCAAAACCACAAACGCAACTCTCTTGCCACGTAAAGTGGCCAACTCCATACCCTTTTCGAAAAGCAAGTTGCCACAAATTCTCAACCGCTTTGCGGTGAAACCCAACTCCGCAGAAGCACAAGTCATCAAACAGACGATCGAAGATTGCGAGGCCCCTGGCATCAGAGGGGAAGACAAGTACTGCGCCACATCGTTGGAATCTCTTGTCGATTTCACCATTTCGAGGCTCGGTAAATACGTCCAGGTGTATTCTACGGAGGTCCAAACCGAAACGAAACAGGAGTTCAGGATTGCGAAGGGAGTGCAAAGAATTGGAGACATGTCCGTGGTTTGCCACAAGGAGAACTATGTGTATGCGGTTTTTTACTGTCATGAAATTCACTCATCCACTAGGGCTTACGTCGTTCCTTTGGTGGGTGATGATGGAACCAAAGCTGAAGCAGTAGCTATTTGCCACACTGATACAAGTGCATGGAACAGCAAGCATCTTGCTTTCCAAGTCCTCAAAATAAAGCCAGGAACACTTTCTGTTTGTCACTTCTTGGAAACTGGCAACCTTGTGTGGGTTCCAAACAAGTAGAAAAAATCAATGTTATGTATGCACTGAACCAAGCTAGCTAAGTTAATTAGTAGTTGATATATGCCTAGATATTAATGTATATCGTATGTGTTGCATAAAGCACATGTACATGTACGCGTGTATGTTTAATCAGGGTGATATTGTACCTACCCAAACTTTTATAATGTGTAATATTTTTTTTTTTATCAAATAGATACATTCATTAATATTAATGTGTAATATTAATATATGAGTTGGAATAAAATTAAGTGAAAATTTATGTTGACATAGATTTTGAGCATTAAACCCAAAAGTAATTGATAATGTGTGAACTGTTGAAAGAAACCCTAATTATGTGTGCTTGTCAATCTAGGAATATCTAGTTAGGATAGAATAGGAATATGGTAATTGGAATCCTATTCAATTACATATTTCTATTCTATCCTAACTAGATATTCCTTTACCATATGGATTGTACCATAATATTCTTTTATATAAGGAGACTTCTATTCATCAATAAAGATTGATTTTATTCCTGCACTATTCTCTTTTATTTACTTTTCTTTATTCCCGTTATACTTCAACACGCTATCAGCATGAGTCTCTAGCTCTGAGATAAACAGAAAACCATAGAACCCTAAACTCTAGGTTCATCATTCGTCCATCAAAAATTGATTACTGCGGTGCACCACCACTACCGTGCCCCACCACTGCCGTGCCCCACCTCTGCTGTGCGCTAGCTAGTTCCGCCGCTCCACCGCTTCACCGCGAGAAATCTTCGAATCGCCCGCACAGAACAGGATAATTCGATTTCGATTATCTCCCTTTTCAACCGTTGGATTGCGTTGAAAATTTGCGGACTGATTTGTTTATGTGTCTTCTATGTACAGTTAAAATTTCATGCAATTCGGACCGTTGGATTCAATTACATATTTCTATTCTATCCTAACTAGATATTCCTTTACCATATGGATTGTACCATAGTATTCTTTTATATAAGGAGACTTCTATTCATCAATAAAGATTGATTTTATTCCTGCACTATTCTCTTTTCTTTACTTTTCTTTATTCCCGTTATACTTCAACACGTTATCGGCACGAGTCTCTAGCTCGAGATAAACGAGAAAACCATAGAACCCTAAACTCTAGGTTCATCATTCGTCCATCAAAAATTGATTACTGCGGTGCACCACCACTACCGTGCCCCACCACTGCCGTGCCCCACCTCTGCTGTGCGCTAGCTAGTTCCGCCGCTCCACCGCTTCACCGCGAGAAATCTTCAGAATCAGCCTGCACAGAACAGGATAATTCGATTTCGATTATCTCCCTTTTCAACCGTTGGATTGCGTTGAAAATTTGCGGACCGATTTGTTTATGTGTCTTCTATGTACAGTTAAAATTTCATGCAATTCAGACCGTTGGATTCAATTACATATTTCTATTCTATCCTAACTAGATATTCCTTTACCATATGGATTGTACCATAGTATTCTTTTATATAAGGAGACTTCTATTCATCAATAAAGATTGATTTTATTCCTGCACTATTCTCTTTTATTTACTTTTCTTTATTCCCGTTATACTTCAACACGTTATCAGCATGAGTCTCTAGCTCTGAGATAAACAGAAAACCATAGAACCCTAAACTCTAGGTTCATCATTCGTCCATCAAAAATTGATTACTGCGGTGCACCACCACTACCGTGCCCCACCACTGCCGTGCCCCACCTCTGCTGTGCGCTAGCTAGTTCCGTCGCTCCACCGCTTCACCGCGAGAAATCTTCAGAATCAGCCTGCACAGAACAGGATAATTCGATTTCGATTATCTCCTTTTCAACCGTTGGATTGCGTTGAAAATTTGCTGACTGATTTGTTTATGTGTCTTCTATGTACAGTTAAAATTTCATGCAATTCAGACCGTTGGATTCAATTACATATTTCTATTCTATCCTAACTAGATATTCCTTTACCATATGGATTGTACCATAGTATTCTTTTATATAAGGAGACTTCTATTCATCAATAAAGATTGATTTTATTCCTGCACTATTCTCTTTTCTTTACTTTTCTTTATTCCCGTTATACTTCAACACGTTATCAGCATGAGTCTCTAGCTCTGAGATAAACAGAAAACCATAGAACCCTAAACTCTAGGTTCATCATTCGTCCATCAAAAATTGATTACTGCGGTGCACCACCACTACCGTGCCCCACCACTGCCGTGCCCCACCTCTGCTGTGCGCTAGCTAGTTCCGCCGCTCCACCGCTTCACCGCGAGAAATCTTCAGAATCAGCCTGCACAGAACAGGATAATTCGATTTCGATTATCTCCCTTTTCAACCGTTGGATTGCGTTGAAAATTTGCTGACTGATTTGTTTATGTGTCTTCTATGTACAGTTAAAATTTCATGCAATTCAGACCGTTGGATCTCTAGATATAAAATTCAGAAGAAGAGGTACTCAAGAAATCCGAGAAAATAATCCAAGTAAGATTTTATAAAAGTTCCTGCTTTTATGTGGTTGTGTTTTTCTTGGAGAACTTGCAACCTCCCACCTTTCTTATAAAGTGGGATATCATTTGAGACTCACCAAACTATAAGAAGCATTAGGGGGTTATTCGAGCTTTATACCGCTTGGGATATATGTAAGTCATGAGCCCTCTAATGTCATCATGCTATTGGTGATGATCTCAATAGCCGAGTTATGGGGACTCGAGCTAATACTCCGGACAAGGAATCCGTAGAGAGAAGAGACCTTGAACGATGAGTTCATTGTAAACCTCCAGATGAGGCATCCGTAAAGAAGAAACGGTCATTCTACATCAAAGCTTTTGCCTTGACTTACTCACGACTAGGCTCACCTACTTGGGTATGATGTCTAGGTAAAGAAGTTTGAGATTAGTGGTGTCAAGTGAGCCTTGCTCTACCGACATCTCTTACTACTTACCTGGTCATGCTTAAGTGGTGCTACTGAAAGGTTTAAGTTATGGCATTCGTCATTGATCATCCTACATCAAAGTTTTTGGCTAAATCGGATCCTTGGAAACGTTTCTTGGGAGCATAGCTCAGAAACCATAATTTTTTCGTGGGAGTATTAACTCCAAAACATACCTCCTATCGTTTCGTGGGAGTATCAACTCCAAAACCTAGCTACCTACTACCGACGAACGTTTCGTCACCATAGGGGGACCAAATCCTTTACCGACAAAAGATTCATCACTAAAGGTACCATATTCTTGTTCTCCATATTTATGAATTTCGAACATGAATCAACTCGATTTACTCCATTGAATTATGCGCACTTATCCGCACAAGAGCTTCCAGCTCGAATCCATGAGCATTGTTTTCAAGAAACCGCTCTAGACCCTCAAACTGTGATGACTATTCCAGGTTATTTTTCCTGATGAAAACGCCACATGATATGACACTCCAGTTTGAGTTCATGAAAGAGGTTAGCGCTAGAAACGCTCCATGAATGTTATGGTAACGTTCATGCCTCCATTCCGAATTTAGATGCATAATGGACTAATCTCCGCTTCTCTGACTTTGATGAAGTCATGGATATAATTCGAAAATTCTCCGCATCAAAACTTGATGCATCTATGTGGAAATCATCACAGATGAACAACTGATTGAGGAAACTCTCACCACCTTCTCCATCTCTGTCTTGATGAAAGACACGACGATAATTGCGCTCCTATGGGATTACGCCATGAGCAAAAACCCTAAGGTTTTAGGGACTAATCCGGACATTTGATCCATAAGATTTATTTGCTGAAGAAGGTAATCGCCATGAGATTAGGCGATCACGATTGAATAAGGCCATGAAAGAGTGAGAGATGATCGTCGTCCCTATGGGAGAGACGACACCGGTCATCGCCGATCTGCGTTGTGCCACTACTAGTTATGGTGGCACCACCGTCCTAGGGACTGTGTGTACCGCGCCTTATACCTCAATCAATGGAAAATTCTTTTCATGATGTCTATTAATGATGTGGAGCATCTGATCATTGAACCATAGTTTGCAATGCATATGAGTATGTAAATGCAATGATCATGACATCAAATTTAAGGGGTAAAGACTTTGGAAGCAGAATTGCTTAAGTGTTTATGTTTTTTCCAAGTTGATGTCATACGGAAAGTTTGTCATGACAATGGATTCTAGTCTTGAGTTAAGATCAAGATGCAACTTTGAATGTAAAGCCTTAACATATATCTTTAACAAAATCTGAGTTGCTTTCATAGCCTCAATTTTAATTATGAGCTTATCTTCCTTTGTGAATTGATGTCTCACATGCTCTCTACGCTCCTAAAGGGAATATAACTCTATCGAGCTATAAAGATATAAAAGCCAATGGATACCATGCGGAAACGCATGATGAGAATGAGATAGAATTCCTTTGCTTTACCTTTAATGACTGCGGAATGAAACGCATCTTGGAGAAGATTATGTGTCTCTCTAGTGAGTTGTACGCAGCCACTATTCGAGATATCGAATCAAACAATGTCATTCGGGATGACCTTTTGGATTCTGACACATATTGGCTTTGACACGACCGCTTGGGATACCCCGGTTGAGATATGATGATCCGTGTTTTAAAAACTTTACACGAATATCCATTCTATCGAGCTAATCGAAGCATGAATCAAAGGATGATTCAAGGAGATGAGACAGCTATGAGAAAGGGCAAATTTGCCGCTGTCCGACGCTAGACGATCGATCTCATGTTTTCGGCGATCAATCGCAAAAACATAAATGCGTTATCGACTGAACCCGAGAGCTCAGGCGATCGATCGCACACCCCTTGCGATCGATCGCTTCGGTCCAGAATGCGTCGTCGAACGATCGAGGTACATGCCGATCGATCAACCACCATCCAGAGAGTTTCGGCGATCGATCGCAAACCCCCGACGATTGATTGTCCAGAATAGACCTTCATTCTCTCTCTGACGTGGTCAATTCCTCCTATGGTTCTGAGGCCTCAATGACTAATCACTCGATTTCCAAAGCCTGTTCCTTAGGGAACCTAAGACTGAGAATGTCCTATGCAAAGAATTCTAAAAGTACTTCTCTCATTCTTACAGATAATTCAATGGGGATATCTGTAGACCTATTCAATCAACAAGCGGGCCATTTAAAGTTTGATGGTGTTGGTTGATGCGTAGACATGTTGGTCACACGTCACGCTATGGCCATCCCTTATGTTGATTATGCTAAACTCCTAGCACCGTTAAATCGCCTGCAGGCTCACTACCCGGATCATCCCATTAAATCAGGCTTGATAATGCTAAGAGAGTTTACATCGAATGTTTTCGATAACTACTGCATGAGATTGATGTTGAGCATCCACTCCCACATACATAGGATCACTGCTAAGCATCCACTCCCACATACATGGGATCGATGTTGAGCATCCACTCCTACATACATGGGATCGATGTTGAGCATCCACTCCCACATATGCATACCCAAAATGGTCATGCAGATGGTCATGAAGACATTGGTAATGTGCACCAATCTTTCTCCATCTACTTGGGTGCACGCAGTATTGCATGCAGCTATGCTTATTCGTCTGAGGCTCATCGTCACCCAATATTTTTCTACGCAACAGCTAGTGACTGGGTACGAACCAAGCATCTCGTATTTATGTGTATTTAAGCGTGCTATTTATGTTCCTATTACACCGCCACAACGTACTACGATGGATCCTAAATGATGAATGAATATTTATGTTGGATTTGAGTCTCCAACCATAATCCGCTATGTAGAACCCTTGTTAGGCGATCTATTTTGTCACGTCGATGAGACAGTCTTCCTGTCATTAGGGGGAGATAAGAACGTCTACGTTCAACATGAATGACGAGAATTGTCGTGGCATGTCCCCACTCTGTCTCCTAACGATCCCTCTACTGCACACGAGAAATCGTAGTGCGTAGAATTATCGATCTCTAGAAAGTCGTCGATTATCTTCCGAACACTTTCTCAGATCTTATATAAATGACTAGATCATATATATCTGCTGCAAATATACCTGCAATGAAGGAAGTTCCTAAAAAGGGCTTCAGACTCAAAGACGTTGCGAATGCCGCCCCTGAAGAAGGGTCGGGCACCGCAGGCGCCACCACCAGTAATAGTGATGATGTGGTTTAGGCCGTGGCTCCGCTAAGGAAGCGTAGGAGGCCACCGGGTTCAAGGGATATGCGCCCTAGGAAACGGGCTGCAAAGCCATATAACCCTCTCATCATTGATACTCAAAATCCGACCCATGAAAACGTTACGGATTACGGTTATGTCCAAGCAGGGCCAGCCCTAAGGATTTGGGGGCTCAAGGCGAAGTTTCCTTGGGGCTCGATTGCTCAAAGCAAAAAAAAAATGCAATAGTATACTGATTTCGTTGAAAACTTGAAATCAAAATGCAACAATCAAATATATAACAAATTAGCAATAGAGTAGATACTATTACAATAATACATTAAAATCAAAATTTAATTAAGTATCCAACAACTAAAATTAATTTATTCAATAGATAAGTTAAATCAAAGTTCAAGCATATATAGCAATAAACATATAAACTTACCTATAAGGAACTTGTAAACGATAGGAAGAGAGTCAAGAGATTGCAAGCACTTTCCAAAAAAAAAAAAAAAAAAGAGAATCAAGGAGCACGCACGCAGCAAGCCACTAAGCTAGCAAAGCAAAGGGGACACATGCTTAAAAAAAAAGGGGGTGCATATGCTGATTAAAAATAGGGGACACATGTTGATTTTGACTGAATGATATATAAATATTTTTTAGACTAATTGAGTTGGGGACTTGGGGGGCATTGGATGATGTAATATTTTTTTTTAGGCCCCTTGATTTGGGGGCCATAGGCCAAAATCTTGTTTGCCTTGCCCAAGGGCCGGCACTGTGTCCAAGTGACATCTTTGGAGGACGCTCCATCATTAGAACCTATCCGTGGAATGTAGAGATCTCGATTGATTACACTAGTGTACATTAGACGTGAGATAAAAACTCCATCGTAGTCAACGATGTATTCACATATGCTTGTGCACGAGAGTTGATTGAGAATGATGATATTGAATCCCGCTCCGTTGATGAATGCCAACGTAGAGCTAATTGGCCTAAATGGAAATATGCGATCTAGGTTGAGTTAGATTCACTAACAAAGAGAATGGTATTCGAGCCCGTTGTGTCGATCCTTCTAGAATAAAACTTGTTAGATAAATAGGTCTTTGTTAGAGTGCGTAGTGAGAGAACGAGATATAAAGCTCACCTTCTAGTGCAAAGCTTCTAACAAACGCCCTGGAATCGACTACGATGAGACATATTCTCTCGTAATGGATGCTACTACGCTCCGCTACCTTTTCAGTTTGGTAGTTTCCGAAAAACTGACTATGCAGTTTATGAATGTGGTCATAACATATCTCTATGGGGATCTAGATATAGAGGTTACCCAAGTCAAGTGGCTCTCAACCACGGAGCGCGTTCGCTATAAGGTACGTTGCAACGCTCACTATATGGATTGAGACAATCCGGACGGATGTAGTATACCCATCTAAGTGACTACTTGATTGAAAGAGAGTATATGAACAATAAACTATGCCCCTGCGTATTAAGAGCACAAGTTCCGGATTCGCATTGAAATCCGAGTTTGAGATTACAAATCTTGGGAAACACGGTTTTGCCTCAATTTAGAACTTGATGATGTGTACGTAAAATACGTACACAAAACGTCTTTAAACACTTGGATTGAGGTTTTCTGAGAGCGTATCTGTCTATTTAATGTGTGTTTTCGGGTGAATAGGGAAAATATAGACAAAATGATAATTTGCACATAAAAGGTGTATTTTGGAGGTTTTTCTGCGCAATTCCGAAAATAACGAAAAGTCAACATTGACTTTCCAAATATCAAAATGACACCGGTCATTTCTCAGAATGTGGAAACCAGAAATTGTACGAAGATTTCGAAAACCGTTTCGAATCCCGATAAATTATCGGCAAACCACCACAAATCAGGCGCAACTACCACACGCGGTGGTGAAATATAATTTCAAACCTCTATTTATTTTCCCTTATAATTGTTTTTATTTATTTATTTTGATTGTTTAATTTATTATCTTTTTGTTTTAGTTTTCCTTTGTTATTTTATATTTTTGGTTTGATCATGTGTTGCTGTTCCAATTGCAGCTGCAGCTGCAGAACCTTCCTTCCCCCACGTTTTTCAGCCACTGTACCACCAACTCCAGCCCGCCATCACCTGTAGCAGCAGCCCATGTTTTTCAGTACAAGCACAGAGCTGCGTCTTCCCTGTTCCTTTGGCAGGCTACCAATCCATCACTTTTCTTGCCTATATAAAGACAACATCCCCGAGCTTCATCAAACCACAATCAATTACAGCTCCTCTGAAATCACCACTTCACCAAGCCACCAATCCACCATGGCTTCAATTCGATCCTGCCTCCACCTCTCTGTGTCTCTTCTGTATTCACCACCATCAAGTCATCACTTCAACGCCATGGCAACCACCTGCAAGTTCAATTCCACAAACCCAATCCATGGAAACTTCAAATTCATCTCCATGGCATCACCACTTCATCAATTACAATCTACCAATTCACAACAAAACCAGAAGCCCATTCAGCTCTACCGTAAAGCTCAGAAGCCCACGGCCTCCTCCGCTTCTGCCGCCGTTCTCTCCGTGTTCAATCACTGCCACCGAACCCAGTCACCGCGCCGTCTTTGTCACCAATCCCGTTGCCGGCCACCCCTTACCGCCGCGATGTCGACCCATCCCGCCGTGAGCCCATGCTCACGCCACAACCTCACCGCACCGCCAGCTCCATCGCCGTCGATCTCAGATCAGGCCAGTCCCCATCCCAGCTGACGCCGCCCAACAGCGCCGCCTGCTGCTGCTGATCCCCACCGACCCATGCTCCTCTCGTCGATGAAGCTCCTGCAACAAAGAAAAAGAAAGAACAAAAAGAAGAATGAAGGTCGGGGAGAAAGAAGAAGGCACGGGAAGAAAAAGAATGAGAGAAGAAAAACTGAAGAGAAAAGAAAGGGCCAGAAGCAAAACCACGGGCTGGAAGGGAAAGAAGGAGAAGAAAATAAAAAGAAAAGTCAAACTGGGCCTTTTGACCATGACAGTTGACCGGTCCAAAAGCTCAGCCCAATTAATTTGGGCCTCCCACATCAGTCCAAGGCCCATCTTGGCCAAATTTGCTATTCACACCCAATGCAGGCCCAATGTTCAGCCCAATCCGAATTGGGCCCCGAAGAATCCAAAGCCCAACTGAAATGGGCCCCCGCCACATCCAAGTTCATCATTCATCAATAAAGACGGATCCGACAAGTTCACCGTCAACTCCACCAATACCGAGTCTGTCACCTACGCCTGCCAGACGGTGTTCAGTTTCTGAGCACGATAGCTGAGCCCTCCACCTTCGCCAGAAGGGCAGTGCCGTCTTCACGCGCACATGGTTGAGTCGTCCACCCACACCTGACGACAAGTATCCATTTTCATGGACACAACAGTAACACTTACCCAAACTCGTTTAATTATTATATTTGTTTTTGTTTAATTTTAATTTCCGCATTTGAATATCTTGTGTGAATAAATTTGCAAGTACTCCAACCCACCTTCCCACAAAATGTCATCAATGATGTGCTTTCAAAAGACTTGGTGAAAGGGAATCAAGCTAAGAGTGAAAGGATTTTTGATCCTTTAAATCCTCCCAAGCCTCCTATCCAAGATCATCCTCTTCCAATGATTGCAGAATATGTGCAGCAAGAACCAACATGTACGGAAGATTATTTTGATGAATTTGATGCTATTTTTGACGAGGTTTATAAGCCTGATGACAAGGCTTTTGCTATTCCTGCATCTGAATCTAAGCCTGACAGTTCCATTGCTAGTCTTTCTGCTCACAAGACCGAGGTTTTATCAGCATGTGTCCCTCCTAGTTTGGACATGGACCCTCATTTCACGGATCCACAAACCTCGAGTTTCAGGCAAGTGCATGAGCTGAATGAGTATGCATCTCTTCCAAAGCATGAATTTGTGCACCATGTGCCCACCATTCATGAGCGTGATCGAGGAATATTACCTACACCGTATATTCCTCCACATAGGCGTATGTTTATGCCTACACCATATTTTCATCCTCATGGTTATAGATTGTCCTCTACACATCCCAACCTCGAATCATTCGAGTCTTTCAAGTTGAGAAGTCCTCAATGCAGTGAGGTACAACTTGAAGCGATCCAATGCTTAAGGGAAATTTCGGGGATTGGAGAAAACAGGATGAAGATGCATGAATGGTCTCCATTTCGAAGCTACAATTCCATGGCCGCACCTTATATGAATTACTTAGGTGGTAGGCAAATGTATTATGCACCACCTTGATCCAAGAGAAGAAAGAAGACCGGCTTTGAGGTCTATAAAAAGAAGCGCTCATGGGGAGGCAACCCTATATTTGCTCTTGCTTGAAGTCTTAACAGTTGATCATCACCAAAGGTCGTGAGCTTATGGATTGCAAGGCCTCGAAGCCTTGTTTGTTGGTGATTGATGGTGATTATTTCGGAAAGCATGCACTTCAAGGGGGAGCATTTCTATCCTTTATCTTTTTATTTCGTGTTTGTTAAAAAAAAAAAAAAAAATGTTTGTTTATTTTGACTGTTTGTAAATATTTCTTTTTACTGTTTATAGTTACTGTTCATTTTGGGCTTGTTCGTATAGTGTTGGGCCTTAAACCCATTTGTTTTGTCGGTTAAGGTTTTGGATTTTGAAAAAAAATATAAAAAAAAATCATTTCAATAAATTTGGCCCATTGGGCCCTTGTCATTTTCAAAGCCCAAAACCTATAACCCAAGCCCAATTAGGTTGAGTCGGGCTTTAGTTTAGTGTTGGGCCTTAGTTAAAAAAAAAAAGTTTACTGTAGATTGTTTAGGCCCATTAGTGTAAGCCCACAATAATGGGCCGGAGTTTTCTTTGGCCCAGCCCACTTTAAAGCCCAGGCCATGTTCGATGGCCCAGGCCCATTTTAAAGTTTCGGCAACCCGAATAATTGTGTCGACGCGTGTGCCACACGTGTTGGCACTGTTCACTTTACGACTTTTGCGTAAAGTTGTAAATAAAATAAAAGGAAAATTTGTTATTGGGCCGAACAACGACTTCTGCGTCGGCTTAATAATAAAGAAAAAAAGAATCGTTTGTTTAATAATTCGAACGCGTGTTCACTGTTTGCTTTGCGACTTTCGTCGCTCGATCCGTGATTTACGAATCTCGGTCTCGACTTTGGACACGCGTCCGTTCCGTTCCCTTCCCCTTCGTTTGTGTTAGTGCATTAGTCATTTTCCATTCATTTCCCTTAGCTTCGTTTAATCTTTCTCTCGTTTTCTCTCTAAGTGTGCATCGTGTTCATAGCTTGTTCTTGGTTTGTTCTTAGTTTTTTTTTTCAGAAAACCTCCCAAACCTAGAAAAGGTATCCTTCCTCCCAACCCGAAATGGCAAAGAGAGTGAATTCTTTCAGCGAATTATTTCGCACGGGTCCTTCAAAGAGCCCAATCTTTGAAGGCCCGGCTGAAATTCTTCCACCTTGCATGCTCAATAGTGCCGATGCTAGCATGCCGATTTTGCCGTAACCACAACCTCAAGCACCAGTTCAGGCCATTGATCCACCTGTCCAACCTGCTGAACCTGAAGCCGTTCCTATCCATAGAAGAGTCCCGAGGTCGAAATACACCAAAGCTCAAAGAGAAGCATTGGAGGCATTCTTCGCGGTGTATTCTCACCCAACCAAGGCACAAAGAGAAAGGTTTGGTCCGAAAATCGGGCTAGATCACTACCAAGTCTACTATTGGGGAAATAGGAATAAGGAAAAGTTCGGTATCCGGACGGATGAGCAGAGAATTGCCGAGCTAGAGAGAATAAATGATGAGTCGGTGAGCAAGAACGAAGAGCTTCAATTGCAGAATCAAAAACTCTTCGATGCTCTCCACGGCGGCATCCGTCCCACCATTGCGGAGGTCCCGTTCCGCACTCGGATGTGCCACAATCAAGGCTCAAAGTTGTTCCTCCACAACCAGAGCCTCTTCTTGAGTTGTCCGATGATTCGATTGATATGGACCACTTGAGACGGGATGTGCGGAGCCTCATGCCAACACTAGTCGAGCGCCCATCCTTGCCCATGCCATCTGACAACCTGCCGGGACCTGCTCATGATCTTGTTGGAGTCCACACCGACCTGATCAAGGATATCGCCCGCAAAGCCAAAGACGAGCTCCTGCTCATGGCCACTGCCGGTTTCCCTTTGTGGATATCTTCATCGACTCCCAGCATTTCTATTCATCCGGAAACTCTGAATCGTGTCGAGTACTTGCGAGTGTTTCAACGAGGTGAACCAGCCCTGTACTTCAAAGCAGAATCCTCGAGACACTCGACAACCATCCAGCTTGATCCGACCACCATCGTTCAGATTTTAATGGATGTTGGTCACTAGTTGCCTGCCTTCTGTAGCATGGTGACAAATGCCCAGACCTTGGAGGTCCTATCCTCCGGCACCGAAGGAAGCTACAGGGAGCATAAGCAAGTTATGTCGGCCGAGTTTCTGGTGGTATCTCACATTGTTTCAACTCGTGAAGTCCAGTTTGTTAGGTACTCTCACCAACAATTGGATGGAAGTTGGATCGTTGTGGATTTCTCCATGGATGAATTGCATTCAAATCCAAAGCCTTCAGTGAGATCAATATGCCGAAAACGTCCCTCCGGATGTCTTATTCATGATATGCAGAATGGATCTTCCTTTGTCACTTGGGTGGAGCACGTGGATGTGCGCGAAAAAGAGATGTAAGCCCATTTTTGAACCTTTTGTCCACTCGGGGTTCGCATTTGGTGCAAAACGTTGGATCTCAACCCTTCAACGACAAGCCGAGCGCTACCCGTGCGCCGTACGGGGTATCACACTTCACCCGGTGACTCTATCATTTCACCTGAAGGGAGAAGAGGCCTTGCAGCAATGGCAAAACAGATGGCGGTCGTTTCTTCAATGACATCGCTAACTCCACATACCATCACCGGACTTGTTCGAACAGAACAAGAGAAACGAAAATGGAGGTCGGGACCAACAAGAGAAGGGGTGATCCTAGTAAACCCCCCGGAGTCAATCGTACTGCTGGTTGTTCTGTCCCGCATGTATCCCATCACACAAGAATCTTTGAGTTCCTCAAAGATGTTCGACGAGACCACTATGGGATAGTATGTCGATGGACAGCTCGATACATGTGCTTGCAAACTTCACCACTGGTCTTGACGCACGTAATCGGATCTCGGTGCTCGCCATCAGGTAATCACAATGACTTCCTCATCCTCCGGGAGTGTTGCACCAATGCAACGGGGTCGTTTGTGATTTATGCGCCGATTAATCATTCCATTTTCCAGTCTCTGCTATGTGGAGCTAACCCGAGCCATTTCCATTGATGCCATCAGGCTTCTCCATTCTACCTAACGTATCCGGAGGCATACTTGATGGAACACTACTGACAATCGTGTTCCAGATCTCGGTGAAGGCTACATCAGCCAAATCTGCTGTGGAGTCGGCAACAGGCGTTGTTCAGGACACGCTTAAACGGATCGGTGCCACAGTCAACTAAGGAGCAAACGTTAGATGCAAGGCCCTGCTAGCCTTGTTTGTGGTGACTTGCTTTGGAAGGAGCTTCACAGACTTCAAGGGGGAGTGTTTCTTTTACCTATATGTTTTCCATTTATATAACTGTTTGTGTGTTTAAATTCAATAACCATGCTTGAATTATTCATTTTCATGAAATATCTGTCTAACATTGAGGACAATGTTTAATTCAAGTGTGGGGGGGAAGGTTTTACTTTGTTTTTAAAAAAAAAAATTTCAAAAAAAAAAATAATAATTTATTTGTTTTTGTTTTCTACGGTAAGTCGGTAACAATATATCGACTATATCATACTCACTCCCTTGGTAGCGTTGAACCTACCATTGCACTAAGTGAGTCACTGTGGTCACGTATTGTTACCCTAATAAAAAAAAAATCAAAATTTCAAAAAAAAAATATTTACTTCGGTTTGTGTATTGTTGTATTGTTTTTGTGATTTCCAACACCTATGATGGGATTGAGCTTAATTGTTTGAGATGAAAGCATGTTTAGGTCTCCTGAACTTCATTTTTCAAATAAATTGCTATGGGACTTTGCATGTACACCCTTTTTGTCAGATTGATGCATTGAATGTGAGAAGCATAGAGAGATTTGTGTGAGCTATACATGCCATATTGTGAGTTTCGAGCTTACTGAAAGTGCATTCATAATTATTTGCACTATGTTCTTCATGTGTGATCAAGCTTATGTGATATGTATCTCTAGAACTTGCATAATACCTTGTCGAAATTTTCTATCATGCATTTTACATCTTGGAAATGATTAAGGCATTAGGAATCCACCATGGCCAAATGAGCATTTTGTCCCTAATTTATATCATTAGTTTGCCATTTTGTGCCTTTATGTTTAGCCTTTCATTTCTTCGCACCATAAATGTCTACCCTTAACTTAAACACTTGCCCTACCCTTTCCGAGCTATCTTAGTGAGTAATTTGAGATTACTTCTGTTCAGATGCTAAAATGTATATGTTCTGGGAGTTTGGAAAAGAATAAGTGTGGGGGTGTGACTTTGTAAATTCATGTTTTTGTTTCTGTTTCAAAAAAAAAAAAAAAAAAAGAGAAAAATCGAAACAGAAAAGAAAAAAAAAAGAAAAAAAAAAGAAACAAAAAAAAAAGTATTTTGTTGGTAGTTGTATTTGAATTCAATAAATGTGCTTAGGTGAGTGGTTGTTTGCAAATGAATTTAGCATTTTACTGTTCTTAATTGTTAAATCTCAGTTGTGATTACTTATTAGGATGCTCGGAATTTGTGTTTCCTTTCCATTTCATTTCTGAAACCCTCGCCCTAAACCCCATTACAACCAATAAAAGTTCTTTTGATCCAAGATGTTTGTGCATGATTTGTGAAGATTAGATTGACGTGCAAGCATATGGAAGCATTTGCATAAGTTTGTTTGAGTGGTAGTGTAGCTAACCGATAAACAGTTGTGCGAAAATCAGAGTGAAATCCTGTGAGTTTATGGTTAGCACCGTTTCAATATGCATGCTTACTTTGGTGCATTGAGATGACGATACTTGCACACACTCCACTTTTGCATATGTCCCGTAGCTGAAAACAGTTTTAAGACCTAACTTCTTTCAATCTCTAATCCAATTGTGTTCTCTGAGGTTTATTGTTGGAAAAATCGTCATGTTTCCCTTCTGTTTTGTTTAAATTGTATATATTTGTTTTTTTTATGTTTTATGTTTGCTCAAGGACTAGCAATAGTTCAAGTGTGGGAGTGTGATAAGTGCGTAAATACGCACTTAAAATGCTTATAAATCACTTGGATTATACTATTCCGAGAGCCTAATTGTGTATTTAATGTGTGTTTTGCATGTTTTCAGGTTAAATAAGTGGAATTCAGGATTTTGCACTAAAATGGTGCATTTTCCTTTCACGTTTACTTTCTCTCATCAATTTATTTATGTTTATTTTTCTTTTCTTTTATTTCAAAAAAAATAATTTTTAAAAAATAAATAAAAAATGGGAGAAGACTTTTTGATTTGTTTTTGGTTTTGGTTTGAATCCGGATCGGGAATTTTGAATAAAACACCCCCCTCCCCATCTTCATCCGGGTTCTTCCCGGATCTCTCTTCCTCCTCCTCCTCTTCTTCCTCTTCTTTCTTCTTCTTCTTTTTCTTTTCTTCTTCTTCTTCTCTTTTCTTTCTTTTCTCTTCTTTTCTTCTCTGCAACATCTCTTTTCTTTTCTCTACACCCTTTGTTGTTCTCTTCACACCCATCTCCATCACAAACCTCAGTCTGCAGCCACCACCTCGCCCCGCCACTTTACTGCCGTCAACCTAGCTCAGACGCTGCCGCCGACTTCATCACTCCCAGGCCGTGCAACCGCTGCCTAGTTGCTTCGCCGATCATCACCGCAGCCTCTGCCCTGCTGCTGCACCCAAATCCGTCAAGCCCATTAATTTGGGCATCCAATTAATGTCCTGCAATTGAAATCAACAACCTGCAATTCACCGTTTCACCAACCCAGATCACCTCCCCGACGCCGCATCACCACAGGCCTGCGCCTCTTCCACTGCCGGCGTCTCTGTTCTCAAGTCCGTGCTTTTCACTTCTGCAACACGCCGTCACCGCCCACTGCTGCGACCGCCACTCCTCATCTTCTGCTCTCTGCCGGCGTCGGCGTTTCTTTCACCGCACGCATCGAGCTCTCTGGCTCTCTCTCCCCCCTCTTGGCCTCTATCGATAACTCTCTAAACTCTCTCCTTTTTATTCATTAAGTTTTGTTCTTTTATTTTTACTTCTTAACTTATTGTTATAATTATTTTGTGAATTTATAATTTATACAATACATTGTGAAATAATATTGTGAAGTTGTGTATTCAAATTGTAATTTTATTTTTGAATAATTTGTGTGATTTGAATAATTTGATTCTCAATTAGTTATATATATATATATTTTTTTGGGCTAATTTAATTTTGTTCAGTTAATTGTGATTTTGTTTGAGTTGTGTAATTGTGTTATTATTTGAAATTAATTGTTGTGTGTTTTATCTTTAATTCAAAAAAATCACAAAAATTGTTATTAGTGTTAGAATTTTAGGTTACAATTTTACCAATTAGATTTAGGGCCTTCCAATCTCCTGTGGAACGACAACCCCAATCTTAATCTAATTTTACCGCTATATTTTGACTTCGTCAACGTGCACAAGCTCGAGGAAAGCGATTGGTGGTGGAAACCGATTATCAACTACAGGCAGGCCCGAGTACAAAGAAAAAATCACAAAAGGACGAAAGTGTTAGAAGACGTGTTTCCGTGTTTTCACTAGGTTGGCGCATGGGGACATCAGTAAAAATGAACACTGTTTATCTCAATGAGTTGATTTTGAAAGAGTGGAAGAAAACAAAAGAATGAGCAGTATGTATTCTACTTATACCTTTTTTTAAAAAACCTATTAAAGTGTATTCATTAACTTGATTGTTTATATTTGTAATTCTTACAGTTAGCGCTACAAAATTCTCGTCCTTTTACTATGTTGGGTTTCTCCTCATTTTGTAAAAATTATGCAAATTTAGTTTTGGTTTCTTCAATGGTAGATAGTTGGCAAGTTGATATTTTTACTACTGTCATGTATGCGACAAAGTTTGAATCTTTGATTGAAAGCTGCTTCTGGTTCGGTTCTGTTTGAGTTTGCTTTGTTCTGAGTAATTTAGTAGTTTTGGTTTCTTCAAAGTATTTGTTGTAATTTACTACTTACTTATTGGTTGTCGTTCTTCAATGGAGGTCGGGATTGTGCTTGATGAGTTGTTTGATTCAGTGATTTAAGGATTGGGGCTACATTTAATTTCTATTAGTTGATTGGAAACGATTGTTTCTTAGTTTTCTCTTTCATTACTCACCCGTCCCATTTCAGTTTCAGTAGCTTTTACAATTTCCATTCTTCATGGTTTTCTCTTAGCTTTTCTAGTTGATTACAAAGAATTCAGGTTTAGGGTATGAAATTGATTTGATGGTATTGTGGATTTTGTATTTTGTTGGCATGTGGCTCCTATGCTTATATTAGGCTTGACAATTGTTACATTGTATTACCAATCCAAGGTTGCATCTTTGGAATTTACTATGAAACTCCAACGTTATGGGAAAAGCTTTGAATAGTAATAGACAGCTTGGATTAAAGCCACAAATTGGCAAGACAAGCGAAGAATCCATTTGATGACTTGCTGTCTTTAATTTCCAGCTTCAATTGGGTGCTTCTTAATTATTTTCTCATCAGAAATATGCTTCTTATTATTATTTTCAAAATTTTGTGTGGATGTGGGTACATGTTGATGAACTTATACAGGGCTCCTAGATGATCTAACTGTGGCTGCGAAGGTGATTACTACACTACAAACTCTGCTGGATCACGATGTTTTACAACTGCCAAAGGGAGCTATTCCAGAAACCTCGTGGGACTGAAGAGATCAGTTGGGACATATGCTCAAGATGTTGTTTGACCAAATTCTTGGGTATGCATATATGTAATTCGCAACAATTCTTTCTATATATCTCTGGGCTGAAATTGTAGCAACATTGTTAACTGTTTCATTCTCTGATCATTGTTAGTGGTTCTGTGTTACTCTGAGTTTCTATTCAAAGCCTTTTAGCTTCTATACTAGAGTCTGATAGATCAGTATCCAGTAGTGGTTGTCTGTTTATATTTAGGTTAACTTATGCTTTGATTTTGGGCCATTTGGTTCTCCAACGTACTTGCTAAAATGTGATTACAACTATCCTAGTGCTCATTGGCAGGGGGAACTCCCTTGTAGTTCCAGTTTGTCAGCCTACCTATTTTATCCTTTCTCAATTTTACAAATTACATTGAAAACCCTTAACCCATCCCTTATCCCTCTTCTCCTTCGTTTTTAGAAATGTTATATTCCATCAAAAGTCCTTTGCTTTTACCTACAATTGAAACACTCGAGCAGCTAGTTTTCTGCTATGTTCATCTTCATGCTTTGTGTTACTTTATGTTTGGTACTTGATCAATGCTCACTGCTTTCAAGTTCTAATCCCATTTATTGGAAGTATTGGGCGTCCGGACGGATTGGTTGTTTTTTTGCTACTGGGAGTTTTTGCACAATTGCTGGCCTCCTCTCTGGTTCCGGGCGACCGGTCGCAGATCTTTGGCGTCCGGACGGATTTGTCGGGATTCCTCATTATGCTCGTTTGCGTCCGGACGACGTGTTGGTGTCTGGACGAGTGTTCTCCAGTCCCCGTTTCAGAAGTCTTCTTTTCTCATTTAATGTGTTCTTTAGAGGTTGGAAGTTGGTGTACGTGATTTTAGGAGTTTGTATTTTGTGTGTGTTGACTTAGAAGAGTTTATATAGATAGGTTTGTAAATGATTTGTTCCTTATGAATGAAAATCATCTACTCCTCATTTGGAGTCTTACCAAGTTTCAACATACAAAATTCATCATGGTATCAGAGCAGGAATTCAAGGCCAGACTATTTTTTTTTTGTTTAGTTTCTCATCTCTTCACCCCATTATGGAAGAGAAATCTGTTGAGTGGTCCTTTGTAACCTCAACTCTTTCAAATGTTGGAATGGATACAAATAAGTTTTTTAGTTCTTTGGAGGTGAAGAAACAAGAAGGTAAGCCTTCTGTGAAGCATCTCGGTAGTTTTACAAGCATGTGGAATGATTTTGTTGCTTTCCTCAGCAAGAAGCAGATTCATATTGGAGGCAACGAAATTGGTATGCTTGGGAGCGAAAGCCACTCTGCAAACCTTAAGGAATTTGCTGGGTTTCTTGCAGAAACGGGTTGTGTTTCACATGAAGAAGCTTCAGGTACTCTAAAATCCTTGTCTACTGCTCTCAAAGTTTTTGCTATAGATGATTATTGGATTATAAACTCAGGAGCTATAGATCATATGATAAACAAATTTACAACTTTGCATGATTTTGAAGAAATGCCATGTCCTTCTAAAGTGTCTATTGCAAATGGTCAAAGTGTTTATGTTTTGGGAAAATGAAAAATTAAAACTTTTCAATCTTATAGAGTCAATGGCTCTTTATGTTCCTTCATTTCCTTTTCAACTTCTATCTGTTGGAAGAATTACATACACCTTAAAATGTCTTGTCATTTTTTCTCCTACTAATGTCATATTTCAAGATCTCACCATGACTCAACGATAATCTCGTGTTTGGGAGTATCGCCATCAAAGTGTAGTGGATGGTAAAGATTAATGACCGGGAAAATATCGTACCCAAGGGATTGGAAGGCCCACGATCCCTATTTGGTAAACAATGCAACCAAGATGTAATAGCACTAGAATGGTGAGATAAGGGATGAGCTATATACTAGTGAAGTGGAGTATGTGCAACAAGCTTGTGTAGTGTTCAAATGGGTGTCACTCTTGAGTGACAAGGACCAAAACAGTAGCTTAATGTGACCAATCTATTCTAAGTGAAAGCAAGTAAAGTTCACAAGTGATTGTGAATGATAGCTTTGCAAAGTTGTTGAGGTGACAAGCCCAACAAGAGTGTGTTTGTGATCAAGTGATAAAGATGATTGGGGTTTCGGGTTTACTCTAATCCATATCCGATGAATAGACAATCCAATGTAAATACATGTTGTAAAGGTTCATGAGTAAATCCCACATTCCAACCATGTTATGGTATGGAAAAAACGAGTGCAATCTAATGTCATCATGCCCAATTAGGTCATGAGAATCAAGTCTCACATTCAAACATGAATGGAGGTGAAAAACAAATGCAGCAAGGACTTACACAAAACCAATTGATGGATGAGTCAATTTCCATATCCTAATTCTAGGATCATGTCTTTCTAAGTTATTTTCATGCCAACAACGGTTCATGAAAACTCTTGATTTATTAACCTAAGTCATATTATGATATTTGAGTTAACAAATCAAGGCGTAAAGCATTGACATATAGGAAATCAAACAAGACAAGTTAAGAACTCAAACTCATGCTTATCATACTCATTGTCAACTGTCCAAAGATCACAAGATAGCTAATCATGCAATCTCAACCAAGATAAATCCAATGCATGCTCACAAATTAGCTAGATTCATAAACAAGCATTAAACATGGTTAAATTAGGAAATGAACATACTCATCATCAACCAACATGAATAAACATCAAATTATCATAACTTCATCATCAATGGACTAGGGCACACAACCATAGTCCCCAATCTTAAAGGACTACTCACACATGTTCAACGAATACATCAATATTGTCAAGAATGGAAATATAGATACAAAGAATAACAAGAGTAGGGTTAAGAAATTCTCAAAGGATGATGGCCAGCAGCTCCTTGGTGACTCCAAGTGTAGATGACAGCCCCCTCTTAAACTCCTCTTCCCTTCCAAGCTTCTTCTCCTTCAAGTTTCTGGAATCTTGTGTTCTTGACGAATTCCCAGCTGTGGAGCTTGAAACGTGGTGGAATGATGGTGGAATGGTGATGAAAGTTGGTTCCTAAGATAAATGGATGTCTCAGGAACAACTTTCGTGAAGGAAGGAAAGTGATTTGAGTAGTGGAAAGTGGTGAAAATGGAAGAACAAAACTGGGTAGTTTCTTGGTGTTCTTGGTGTTCTTGGTGGCTGAATGTGTAATGGGATGGCTGATTCCTGGTATGGACGAATTGTCTAAGTAAATTAGGGTTATGGGATGGCTGCCAACAGCTCTCTTGCAGCCTCCAAATGAATTCCCAATTGAATATGTGAGTGGATTGGAAAAGTAATGGAAAGTAATGGGAAGTGGAGGAAATTATGGATGAGTGGAGGGATTAGTGGACATGTGATAAGCCATGCACATGTGTGCAGCTGGTCAAGGTGGTCTTCTTTACATGTGGTGGAGCTCCGGTGGTGGTCCGGCGGTACTGCCGCCTCTTGTGGTGGTGGTTGGCCGGAAAAATCGCCGGAAATGCAATTTCTTCATTTTCCTTCCTTTCTTCGATTCTTCAAGGCCTTCAATGGCAACGTCTTCCGAAGGTTGATTTATGCAATCTTCAATGCCTAGAAGCCACGGTTGACTTCTTGTCCTCTTCTCGGAATTGTGCCCAAAAGTAGTCAAAATGCACCTTCTTGTGCCGAATTACTTCAACTCACTCAAATGACCTAAATACATGAAAACACACATTAAATGAAACAAAGGGCCTTCGGAGTCACTTAATTCCCGTGGTTAGGAATTGAATTTGCACTACAAATAAGGGCAAATCACACCACCAAGAAAACAATTGGTGAAGGTTTATTCTTGAATGGTCTTTATTATCTGTCAAAAAATTCTTTTGCTTCCAAGGGTTTTCAAGCAACCTTAAGTGTTGTACAAGATCCTAACCTTTGGCATCAACGTTTGGCTCATCCATCTGAGAAAGTGTTGTCTTCTTTGTTTCCAAATTTGTGTAAGGAAGATAATCAATGTCAGATTTGTCATTTGTCAAAATCTTCCATATTACCTTTTTCTTTTTCTTTGTCTAGAGCTAGTAAACCCTTTGAAATTGTTCACTCCGACATTTGGGGTCCTGTCCTTGAATCATATGATGGCTTTAAGTATTTTGCAACCTTTGTAGATGATTTTACAAGGATTACTTTGTTGTATCTTTTGAAATTCAAAATTGAAGTGGTGAATGTTTTTAAGGATTTCCATAAACTTGTTCACACTCAATTTTTATCATCCATTCATATTCTAAGATCTGAAAATGGTTATGAGTATATGTCCAATAATATGTCTCAATATTTGAGCACATACGGTATTTTGCATCAAACTAGCAGTGTTGGTACCCCTCAACAAAATGGAATTGCTGAGAAAAAAAAATCGAGATCTTCTTGAGAAAACAAGAGCTCTCATATTCCAAATGAATGTTCCTAAAAGATTTTGGTCTCATGGTGTACTTACTGCCACTTATCTCATCAACTGATTACCTAGTAGAGTGCTTGAATTTAAATCTCCTCTTGAGGTATTGAAAGGTCGAAAGATTGATTTGTCTCACTTAAAGGCTTTTGGTTGCATCTGTTTTGTTCATGTTCAAGCTCATCAACGTGATAAACTTGATCCTAGAGCGGAAAAATGTGTGTTTCTAGGATATTCATCCACTCAAATGTGATAAACTTGATCCTAGAGCGGAAAAATGTGCTACAATACTTCTACTAGAAAACTCATTGTTTCTAGAGATGTGAGAATTGATGAAATTACTTCTTATTTTCCTGGAAAATCCGATGGTTACAGTCAGGGGGAGTCTTTACTTGATTTGTTTTCAAGTCCCAGTGTTCCTATTGATGGAGATTGCAGTCAAACTTTCAATCCGTCAGCACCAGTTTCAGAAATTCCAGCAGTTCTTCCTAATCCAGTTGTTCAGCCTCCTTCTCCACCTCCAGTTTTACCTCTGAGACATCCTACACAAGAACGAGGTCCTCCACCGAAACTCAAAGATTATGTGACATATACTGCAAGCACTAGGCCAATAACGGAATCAGACAACACATTTCCAACGACAGCACACAAAAAAACTGTCGTCCTGAAAATTCAAACGACAGCAAAAAATATTCTATTGTCTAATATAATTCACTATTCAAAATAGACAACAGATTATATTGTACTGTTGTGTCATTGTCTTGTTTCAGACAATAGTTATTTCGTTGAAGTTGTTGATTAGTTATTCAGACAATAGCTGCATAAAATATGTCGTCTGAAATTTTATTATTATTTTAATAATATTAATAAAATAATCATGTAAGTTTGATGTTGTCTCATTATCCAAAAGAGACAACATATTTTTGTGTTCTGTTGTGCAATTGCATTGCTTCAGACAACAGTTATGTTGCTGATGTTGTACAATGTTGCTTCAGACAACAGTTGAATATTTTATGTCGTGCAAAGTTTTATTATTATTTTAGGGTTTAGAATTTATAGTTTGGGTTTATGGTTTAAGCTTTACGATATAGGGTTTAGAATTAAGGGTTTATGGTTTTGAATTTATGGTTTAGGGTTTAGAGTTTAGGACGTAAGGTTTAGGGTTTAATTTTATGGTATTTAGGGGTTTAGGGGTTAGGGTTTAGGGTTTAGGGGTTAGAGGTTTAGGGTTTAGGTTTAAACCCTAAACCCTAAACCCCTAACCCCTAACCCCTAAACCTATTTGACCAAAAAAAGAATATAACCCCTAAACCTAAACCCTAAGCCCTAATCCCTAAACCATGAACCATAAAGCATAAAGCATAAACCCCAAGTCCTAAACTCTAAATCAAACCATAGCTAAACCATAAACCATAAACCCTAAGTCATAAACTCTAAAGCTTAAATTCTAAACCATAAATCTTAAACCCTACACTTAAAAGACATATTAGTTATTGACACATAATAGAGTTGACCATGTCCACCAACGGTGAAACCATTACGGAAATATATAATTTTTTTAACCTAGACATTTTACTTAGTGCTTATCACATCTAACGGTTGGATCGGTTATTTTTTGTCTTTAGTTTTACATATTATACAACTTTCCTATATATCTATCAATTAACAATGTTTATTAGTTATAACTTAATTGCATAGTTTTGAAAAATTATGAAACTATAGATGAAAATAGACAATTGATCCTACCGTTTGATGTAATTAGTGCAGAGGAAAATGACTATGTCGAAAAAAAGTAGACATTTTTGTGAAACTTTCACCGTTGGTCCACATAGTCAACATCATTTTGAGCTTAATGATCGATCACAACTCTAAACCCTAAACCCTAAACCCTAAACCCTAAACCCCAAACACTAAACACTAAACCCTAAACCCTAAACCCTAAACCCTAAACCCTAAACCCTAAACCCTAAATCATAAACCCTAAAACCTCAATCCTAAATCCTAAACTCAAAACCCCAAACCCCAAACCCAAAACCCAAAACCCAAAACCCAAAATCCTAAACCCTAAACCATAAACGCTAAACCCTTAACCCTAAACCATAAATCCTAAATGCTAAACCCCAAACCCTAAACCATAAATTGTAAATCCTAAACACTAAACCCTAAACCATAAACCCTAAACCCCTAAACCCAAAATTCTAAACCATAAATCCTAAATCCTAAACCCTATATCGTAAACTCTAAACCCTAAACCCAAATAATAATTTAATTTTCACTTTAATCTTTGCAGATTGTCACAATTCAGTTTCCCTTAGGGAAATCTAATAAAAAGAAAGTAAAATTGTCGAACGAACCATTAAAATTGAACTTAAGATGGTTTACCCAAAATTTACTTTTTGATTCGTTAATTTTTTGAAAAAAACATTCTAGACATAAGACGTAGAGCACGTCGTTACGAGTTCATAGACACTTTGCAAATGTAATTTTGAATTCGTATGAGAAAGTTATAGTCAGCGAAACTTTGATTATTTTTTTGGAAGTTTAGAGAATTAAAATTAAGTCATTTTAATAAATTTTTAGAAGATGCGATATTAGTCATTGGATCTCCCACCATTACATCCGGACCGTTCAAATTTACTTAAGGGTTAGAAACCCTAATTTTTATCGAATCCTCTCTCATTCTCATCCCTCTCTCTCTTCGAATCAATCACTCTCTCGGGCACAAGACCTAAACTTATTTCTCCACAAGTTTTCACTCATGGCCTGCACAACTGATTTCCACTACCTAGACAAGGCTTAGGCGGCAAAACCCCGAAACCACCACAGAAGAAGATGGAGGGGGCGGCGCAATGGAAATCGACGACTCATATCCTCTTCCAGAGAAGCGATCAGAGGTAACCTCACCGGAAAATCCGGACAAACCAATCTTCAGCAAGTCAAGCTACGACGGCGTCATTGACGAGAGGGTTTCCGGCCGAAAGTGGAAGCAGCCGCGGAAGCAGAGGTCCTCGATGCTTCAGGTGAGCCAAAAAGGCACAACTTTCAAGGAGATGGAGAAGAACAAGTCGATAAAGAAGGCGTACAGGGAGAATGGAGGAGCTGAAGTCTAGAGTCTAGGGTAAGTTTCAAACCCGAAACGCTAGTCTAGATCTAGACCTCTCATTTTTCTCAATTAGATCAGCTAATCTATCAATTAAAGCTTCAAATGGCTTGAATTTGCTTTTGGACAAATTATCATGCTCGAAACTTCTTCCCATGTAGTCCTTGCACTTTTTTCACACAGGTTTGATGTAGCTTTAGAATTTGCTCCTTTACTTTGTAATTTATTGCTGTAAATTTTGTTGAGCATATGATTGATTCGCCTTGCCATAAATTAAGCAACTTTCGGTTGATTTCACATTTTTTCCCTTTAAATTTGTGATTTTGTTTATTGATATAAATTGAGGAAGATTCTGGGATGGTGATTTTGGCTATAATTTATAAAACAAAAATTTACTAGCTTAGTTTGTTACTCTCCTTGGTAGTTGTTTTCATATTTCTACAATGGAAAAAAAAAAGTATATATCTTGTGTTTTTTTCTTAATTTCATTTGTTATATATGTTTGAAGTATAGGTGTTTTCTGCCTTTACTTTCTTATTACTTGCTGTTGTACACAGTTGAACAGATGGTATTTGTTTTGTTATTTCATTGTTGTTTCCAACTTGCCCATTTAATTGTTGCATATATTAGTGATTCAACACAAATAACATATATAATGATTTAGTAATTGTGTCTTGTCATGCAGTCGTATATATCAATCTATTAGCAAATACAACTTTCATTGTTGTTCCCTATCAGCTGCAGTTTGTGCATAGTTAAACTTTGCAGCAGGCACATTCTGGCACACATATAGGTAAATATCTTTTTCACAATATAGTTTTGTTGTTCATTTGTTAATTATTTAGCATTTTGTACACTATCTCTAAACTTCAGGCAAAGTCTTAATGAAAGTGCGTATTGTACTTGGTTCAAAAAATATTAGATCAAAGTGCGTTCAAAAAATATTAGATCAAAGTGCCAGTTATATATGACATGTGGTTTTCATTTCAGTATACATTGGAATCATTAAATGTATGGATCATCCAAGTTCAATAGAGTTTTATTGTGTTTTTATGTTTTTTTTTTCCAATGAATTTGACTATTCATTTATTTGTTATTATTTTGTTGTATTACCCTATATTGTGGAAAGCAAGAATATGATGACCAGAAAAAAAAAAACCAAAGCACTGATATGGTGCTAATTTTTTAAAAAACAATTTGGGGCATGTTTTACACCGTTCTTATAGTTGCCAATGAAGGATATTAATGGTGTAAAGATGAGGTGACACCTGACAAAAGACGTAAAGGAGAGTGATTTGACAACTATGTCTGTTTGGTGAAAATTTTCCCACCGAAAACCTATTGGTGTGCTATGTTCCAATAGAAACTGCAATTATAACCACTGTTAAGTTTTGGTGGCTGCATAGTGGCTAATGATAATGTTGGTGGCTAATGTGAACAATCACCACCGTTATTGGATGGTGTCCTATGGGCAACATTGTAGTAGTGATGGTGCTTATATTTCGTAGCGGTTTTCTATTTTCTTTTGGGTTAGAAGATGAATACAATGCAAGACTTTTAGGTTAAGGTATGGGTTTTAGTTCCTGCACATGTAAGTTTTTATTTCTTTTCTAATACACTTGCACAGAAATTTGATGTAGTATATACCTATTGTTGTATTTGATGTAGAAAGTCTATACATGTGGGTTTCTGTTATGCTTTTGTGAGCTAAACAGTTTAGGATTTGAATTGAGAATTTTTCAACATGGTAATTGGTTACCTTGGATTACGGCCATGTTGATTCCCTCATGTTCTGCATTGTTCTTTTAAATATTTCAGTTTGAAGTCGGCAAATTTTGACAAATAAAGTCTTACTTGTACCTGCACATGTAAATTTTGACTTGTGTCCATCTCGATCTAAGACACCACTTGTTATTCCCATAAGCATTCCATTGGCCTTACTTGTACTGGCTACACATAATCTGAATCAGTTTATGTCCTAACTCCCCTTGATTCACAACGGCCAATACTATATGTAACTGCCCTGAGACAACAATCACCAGTTGCCTCGAAAGAGGGACCTCGATTTAACCCCTTCCTGACTCATTGATAATTACGGGGTGAATGTGAGTATCGCCGTCAAAGTGTAGTGGATGGTAAATTATGACCAGGGGTTGTCGTACCCAAGGGATTGGAAGGCCCAAGATCCCTACTTGGTGAACAAATGCAACCAAGATATGCTATGCACTAGAAGTGGTGTGATTAGAGATGAATTATGTACTTAGATGTGGAGTATGTGCAACATGCAAGTGTAGTGTTCAATTGTGTGTCACTCTTGGGTGACTTGTAACCAAAACAGTGACCAAAACAGTAACTATGTAACCAATCTAATCGATATGAAATTGTGGTAACAAGAACACAAGCAAGTGTGTTCAATCGCTTTTGTGTTGTTGAGGTGACAAGCCCAACAAATGTATGCTTTGTGTGTGATCAAATGGATGAAACGGTTGGAGTTTCGGGTTCACTCTACCCCAATCAAATGTATGACAACTCTCAAGAACATGCAACAATGAATTCACTAAGGATCAAACCCCTATCCTTGCCATGTTATGGCTCAAAGGATGGATTCTTCTAGGCCTATTTTGTGCCTTATTAGGGTCACAAATACTCCCAATCTATTTATCCAAGCCTTGTTAGGGTCTCAAATAAACTTCCTAGGCATAGAGTTTCAAGAATCAAGGTTCAAACAAGTTCAGTCCATTGACATAAACTCATCATGCTCAAGGTTCAACACTTAGGATAACATGTAACTAGCATAAAATCCTAACAAGTTAAGTTTAACACATGCTTGAGAACTAGTTAGATTCATGAACAAGCATCAAACAAAACCGTATTAAAACAATGAGCATATCCAGAAACGAAATCATCAAGCATATTCAATACAAGTCATCAAAACATCATCATGGGCTAGAGCACACAACCCTAGCCCCCAACCTAATGAACTACTCACACATGTTCAAGGAATACATCAATATTGTCAAGAATGGAAATATAGATACAAAGAATAACAAGAGTAGGGTTAAGAAATTCTCAAGGGATGATGGCCAGCAGCTCCTTGGTGACTCCAAGTGTAGATGACAGCCCCCTCTTAAACTCCTCTTCCCTTCCAAGCTTCTTCTCCTTCAAGTTTCTGGAATCTTGTGTTCTTGACGAATTCCCAGCTGTGGAGCTTGAAACGTGGTGGAATGATGGTGGAATGGTGATGAAAGTTGGTTCCTAAGATAAATGGATGTCTTAGGAACAACTTTCGTGAAGGAAGGAAAGTGATTTGAGTAGTGGAAAGTGGTGAAAATGGAAGAACAAAACTGGGCAGTTTCTTGGTGTTCTTGGTGTTCTTGGTGGCTGATCTGAGTGTGTACGAATTGTCTATGGAATTAGGGTTATGGGATGTGATTTCACAGCCCTCTCTCAGCCCCCAAGAGTCTCCCTAGTGAAGTGTGTGAGTGGATGCATGGAGAGTTACAAAAGGAAGGCTAAGTGGAGGATTTTAAGGAAAAGTGCATGCATAGGTAAACCAAACTGATTTCTCTTATGTAATGGGTGTAGCTACCCATACATGCAACTGGTCAAGACTATCTCCTCCAGGTGTGGTGATGCTCCAGTGGTGGTCCGGCGGTGCTGCCGCCTCTTGTGGTGGTGGTTGGCCGGAAAAGTCGGCGGAAATGCAATTTCTTCATTTTCCTTCCTTTCTTCGATTCTTCAAGGCCTTCAATGGCAACGTCTTCCGAAGGTTGATTTGTGCAATCTTCAATGTCTAGAAGCCACGGTTGACTTCTTGTTCTCTTCTCGGAAGTGTACCCAAAAGTGGTCAAAATGCACCTTCTTGTGCCGAATTACCTCAAGTCACCTAAGTAACCTGAAATCGTGAAAACACATATTAGTAGTAACAAAATGTCTTCGGAAAAGCTTAACTCTCGTGATTAGGAATACAATTTGCGCTATAAATAAGTGCAAATCACTTCCCTAGTAGGAATTTCCTTCTCACCATCGTCTGAAACTTGGAAACATGCGATCGGCGTCTCTGTTGTCCCCGCAAACGAGACCCGCCTCAGGTAACTATTTTCTTGGGCACACTGTTTCCCTACACCCTTCGAAGTCTGAATTTTTCCTATCAAACAGAACAAATCTCCACACTTTTCTCCCTTTAGTAGGACTATACAGCCACATGAAATTTTCACAACTCCCCCTGCTGACGACACCCTGCAGCCCTTGGAGTCTAACTGGCTCAATGATATTAGATTTCTTCTTAACCTTGGGACATACAGCACATCACCCAAAGTACGAACCGCTCCATCAAACATTTTGATCTTCACCGTTCCAACGCCCATGACACTACGCCTTGTGCCATCGCCCCAAGTCACAAATCCTTGAACTTCTTGGAATGTATCAAAATATTCTTTCCTGGAACAAAGGTGATGAGAAGAACCAGTATCCAATATCCATTCATTTTGAGAACAAGTGTAATTACATTTGGAGACTGTGAGAAATTCTCCAAAATCATTTGAAAGTTCCACTACACCAGTCATGGAGTTATCTAAGCCTTTATCATCCTTCTCCTTCATCAATGGACAATCCAGCTTTATGTGTCCCCACTCCTTGCACTTGTAGCATTGCTTGCCCTTTCCTCTGCCCCTTGATTTAGACCTGTTGTGACCGCTAGATCCTTTGGCAGTTGACATTCCCCTATGATTCTGGCCATGAGCAACAAAGAGGGAACCTTCGGAATCATCGGCTTTCTTTCGCTTCTCATGTGACAAGAGAGTCGATTCCACATCCTCCACCTTCAATGTATCCTTACCATACAAGATTGTAGTGATGTGATTTGCACTTATTTATAGCGCAAATTATATTCCTAATCACGAAAGTTGAGCTTACCCGAAGGCGTTTTGTTACTATTAATATGCGTTTTCATGATTTCAGGTTACTTATGTGACTTGAGGTAATTTGGCACAAGAATGTGCATTTCGACTACTTTTGGGCACAATTCCGAGAAGAGGACAAGAAGTCAACCGTGGCTTCTAGACATTGAAGATTGCACAAATTTACCTTCGGAAGACGTTGCCACTGAAGGCCTTGAAGAATCGAAGAAATGAAGGAAAATGAAGAAAGTGCATTTCCGGCGATTTTTCCGGCCAACCACCACCACGAGAGGCGGCAGCACCGCCGGAGCATCACCGGAGCTCCACCACAAAGGGGGAGATCCTCCATCATCGCCGTCAAAATGTAGTGGATGGTAAAGATTAATGACCGGGGAAATATCGTACCCAAGGGATTGGAAGGCCCAAGATCCCTATTTGGTAAATAATGCAACCAAGATGTAATAGCACTAGAATGGTGAGATAAGAGATGAGCTATATACTAGTGAAGTGGAGTATGTGCAACATGTTTTTCTAGTGTTCAAAGGGTGTCACTCTTGAGTGACAAGGACCAAAACAGTAGCTTAATGTGACCATACTAATCTAGGCAAACAAGTAAAGTTCACAAGTGATTGTGAATGATAGCTTTGCAAAGTTGTTGAGGTGACAAGCCCAACAAGAGTGTGTTTGTGATCAAGTGATAAAGATGATTGGGGTTTCGGGTTTACTCTAATCCATATCCGATGAATAGACAATCCAATGTAAATACATGTTGTAAAGGTTCATGAGTAAATCCCACATTCCAACCATGTTATGGTATGGAAAAACGAGTGCAATCTAATGTCATCATGCCCAATTAGGTCATGAGAATCAAGTCTCACATTCAAACATGAATGGAGGTGAAGAACAAATGCAGCAAGGACTTACACAAAACCAATTGATGGATGAGTCAATTTCCATATCCTAATTCTAGGATCATGTCTTTCTAAGTTATTTTCATGCCAACAACGGTTCATGAAAACTCTTGATTTATTAACCTAAGTCATATTATGATCTTTGAGTTAACAAATCAAGGCGTAAAGCATTGACATATAGGAAATCAAACAAGACAAGTTAAGAACTCAAACTCATGCTTATCATACTCATTGTCAACTGTCCAAAGATCACAAGATAGCTAATCATGCAATCTCAACCAAGATAAATCCAATGCATCCTCACAAATTAGCTAGATTCATAAACAAGCATTAAACATGGTTAAATTAGGCAATGAACATACTCATCATCAACCAACATGAATAAACATCAAATTATCATAACTTCATCATCAATGGACTAGGGCACACAACCATAGTCCCCAATCTTAAAGGACTACTCACACATGTTCAAGAAATACATCAATATTGTCAAGAATGGAAACATAGATACAAAGAATAACAAGAGTAGGGTTAAGAAATTCTCAAGGGATGATGGTCAGCAGCTCCTTGGTGACTCCAAGTGTAGATGACAGCCCCCTCTTAAACTCCTCTTCCCTTCCAAGCTTCTTCTCCTTCAAGTTTCTGGAATCTTGTGTTCTTGACGAATTCCCAGCTGTGGAGCTTGAAACGTGGTGGAATGGTGATGAAAGTTGGTTCCTAAGATAAATGGATGTCTTAGGAGCAACTTTCGTGAAGGAAGGAAAGTGATTTGAGTAGTGGAAAGTGGTGAAAATGGAAGAACAAAACTTGGCAGTTTCTTGGTGTTCTTGGTGTTCTTGGTGGCTGAATATGGAATGGGATGGCTGATCTGGGTGTGGACGAATTGTGTAAGTAAATTAGGGTTATGGGATGGCTGCCAACAACTCTATTGCAGCCTCCAAATGAATTCCCAATAGAATATGTGAGTGGATTGGAAAAGTAATGGAAAGTAATGGGAAGTGGAGGAAATTATGGATGAGTGGAGGGATTAGTGGACATGTGATCAGCCATGCACATGTGTGCAGCTGGTCAAGGTTGTCTTCTCTACATGTGGTGGAGCTCCGGTGGTGGTCCGGCGGTGCTGCCGCCTCTTGTGGTGGTGGGTTGCCGGAAAAATCGCCGGAAATGCAATTTCTTCATTTTCCTTCCTTTCTTCGATTCTTCAAGGCCTTCAATGGCAACGTCTTCCGAAGGTAAATTCATGCAATCTTCAATGCCTAGAAGCCACGGTTGACTTCTCGTCCTCTTCTCGGAAGTGTGCCCAAAAGTACTCAAAATGCACCTTCTTGTGCCGAATTACCTCAAGTCACCTAAGTAACCTGAAATCATGAAAACGCATATTATTAGTAACAAAATGTCTTCGGGTAAGCTTAACTCTCTTGATTAGGAATACAATTTGCGCTATAAATAAGTGCAAATCAATGATGTTTTGATGAATTGTATTGAATATGCTTGATGATTTTATTTCTGGATATGTTCATTGTGTAAATGCAGTTTTGTTTGATGCTTGGTTAGGAACTTAACTAATTCTTAAGCATGTGTTAGACTTAACTTGTTAGGATTGTATGCTAGTTACATATTTTCCTAGGTGTTTAACTTTGAGCATGATGAGTTTGAGTAAGAAACTTGAACTTGTTTGAACCTTGATTCTTGAAACTCTATGCATAGGAAGTTTATTTGAGACCCTAACAAGGCTTGGATGAATGAACTAGGAGTATTTGTGACCCTAATAAGACACAAAATAGGCCTACAAGAGTCAATCCTAGAACCATAACATGGCTGGGATAAGGGGTTTGATCCTTAGTGAATTCATTGATGCATGTTCATGAAGTTCATCATACATTTGATGGGGTAGAGTGAACCCGAAACCCCAATCGTTTCCATCCATTTGATCACACATTACACACATTTGTTGGGCTTGTCACCTCAACAACACAAAAGCTATCAAACACATTTTCTTGTGTTCCTGTTTCCACCATTTTACATAGATTAGATTGGTCACTTAGCTACTGTTCTAAGCCACTGTTTTGGTTACAAGTCACTCAAGAGTGACACCCTTTGAACACTACACATCCATGTTGCACATACTTCACATCTAAGTAAATAATCCATCTCTTGTCTTACCACATTTAGTGCTAGCATATCTTGGTTGCATTTGTTCACCAAATAGGGATCTTGGGCCTTCCAATCTCTTGGGTACGACAACCCCTGGTCACAATTTACCATCCACTACACTTTGACGGCGATACTCACATTCACCCCGTAATTATCGTTGAGTCAAATGGCGCCGTTTCCGGGGATTGAGGTTAATCCTTGATCCTTTGGTGAACCGTATCCGGGTTGTCTTTGCACTATTCTTGTAGTATAAATTGTTTGATAATTGTGTCTTAGTGTTTGATAAGTGTGTTTGTTGTTGTTTTTGTTTCTAAGTTGTTTCTAAGCATATTGTTTTGTTGTTATGAGTTTTTCCCGATTTTTGTTAAAATAGTAAATCAACCCAGAAAAAATCTAAAACTTTGTGTGCTTGTTCATTTTTGTGTCTAGTTTGTGTGGTTAAAATTTCAGGTCATTTGGTTGAGTCTAGCTTAGGTAAAAATTTAGTTATTGTGCCACTGGTCGTTAGGATCCTTCTCTGGAACCTTTCTGTCACTTAATCTGTCCGGACGCCCATTGTAACGTCCGGACTCCCAATCCATCAGAAGCCATTTGCCGTGAAATCTGTCCGGACGCCTCATTGAAATTTCGAAATAAACTGATCGGCCTGTTTGTCTATCCGGACACCGTACCTCCGTCCGCACGTCTGGGACCATTTTTTGTGAAACTGATTTGTGCTATTTGCTTCTAATTTCTTCCATAGCCATTGTGTCATTGTTTCCTTGTTTCTAAGTGTTGATTATACTCACTCTCTACTTGTTTATAGGTACATGAACGAGTCCTTTACTTCTAGCAATCAAATCGTGTTGAGAAGTTGAAGAGTGTTGAGTGAGGACACAAGAGGAAGACCAAGTGGAAGAGGAAGAGGTAGACCAAGGAGGACTGAAAGTGCTCCACCAATTACATATCTTCCAGAGCAGCATATGTCACGCCCCAAACTCGAGACAAATATTATATTGAAATATGGTGCCCGAATTTGCGGCGCGATTAAAATTCTAAAAACAATAAATACATCAAATGAAACAAATGTCTGAATTATGCTTCTATTTGAAAACAAAATCATTATTATTATTTTACAATACCAGAGTTTAGCGGAATAAAAGATAATACATTTATTAAATTAAAATCATAGTAGAAAAACATTCGTTTATATATTCATCTCGTTTTCCCCCAAGCATCGCAACCTGAAAACAAGAAGGTGTAGCATCATGAGCAACACAGGCCCAATAAGTACAGCTTACATTCTTATATTAATGTATCTTATAAGACATCAAAATCGAACAATCAATCAAAAAATGTACTAAGAACATTTTACGTTGCTTCATACCAATTATAGTGAATATAATCCACATATATCAAGAACGTTTTTAACCCAAATAATTTAGTCTCAAAAGTAATCGACTAACATTGAAGCATTGATATAACCTAAAATTAAATATGTTCAAATATGTATTGATATAACCTAAAGTAGATATTAGTTATCTCAAACACTATATGCACCTTAGCATATTACAAATATGTATTGATTATCTCCATGCCAAACAATATACGCAACTTAGCATGTTACCATCGAAGTTCACAAACCAAATAATAAGAGTTAGAGAAAAACCCAAACCAAGTGAATTTATAGATTTACTGGTCTCACACAAAATAAATCCTGTAATATATATAACAGGTTAAGCCGCAGCATACCAGAGTCCAGAATACCCAAGCATGTATACCCGAGGGTCGACCTATCGTCCCTAAAGGTATAATAGTGCACTATCTGAGAGACATGAGCCCAGAGCTTTTCACCAAAATAAACCCTTGTGATTCCAATATTTCACTTAGACCAAGTAGTACTATTTACTTGGTACAAAAATCTCCAATATAAATTTTTTTTATTTAATAATAGAGAGTTAGAGACTAAATTAAAAGCCTATAACAAAACTTATAGACTAACTTATAAGTCTATGTCAAAGCTTTATACAAAATAACCAACCATTATTTCACTTCTAACAATATATTTTTCCATACATGTTAATATATATACATGTATAATACTAAGTTGATGTATTCACTTTAGTAAGTAAAAATCATGCACCAATATAAGATTAATAGATAATTAAGTGCAAATAGAATACATATAAGGAAGAAACACATGTAGAACAAGATGTACATATGTTCATAAACATAAAACATGAGCAATTGAATTTGTATAGTAAACAAGTTTATCAATATAAAATTATGAGTAGAAATCTGCATATACCAATTATATACACTTAACAATACTTCCATATAAATACATGTTAACATACGTGTATAATACTAAGTTGACGTATTCACTTAGTATACAAAATAAACAATATGAGTAATACAAATAAAACATATAAAATAAAATAGCACAATCATTATAGCAATATTATGCATAAAATAAGGAAATCAGATTATTATTAGTATTCTAAGTCCTTAAAGTCTAAAATTCATGGAAGTTCATTAATAATTCTTCTATTAGAATCATCAATCTTCAAATTTTGTTATATTGTCCATCGCAAGTCCGATTTAATCAAGTGAGTATACCATTTTGAATGGTTTTTCATAGGGAATCCAAAGGTATAGTCCAAGTAAACATGTTCAGCATGTTCAAGTCCATAAATGAAGAATGTCCAAAAACAGTCCATAAATAGTTATGCTCTGTTTTAACCATTTTAGCCTAAATTGTTACGTATTGTAAACTTGTCTACTAATTATGATATTCTTCAGATTAGAAGTTCAGGTTCTAAGCTTCGTTTTGATATAAAGATCACAAAATTTGGCTAAGAGATGAGTGAGATATGACCATTTGAAGTTATGAACAACAAAGAGGTTTTCCAGTGAGCATACTGGATAAACACTTAGATTCAGAAACTTTGACCCGTTGGATGGTCATGAACGAATAGAAGACACAAAAGGGAACAACTTTTATGAATAACTCCAGGTGATTAAATAAGTGGAAATATATGTTTAAAGGCTCCAAAGTTGGCTGACGGAATAACTTCAGAAAAGAGGATTTAAGTTTTCTATAAAACTTATTCCTTTCTATTTCTTTCTTGCTTGTGTACTTTGATAAACTTAAAGATAAAAGAGTATAAGGCTGTATTCTGTACTTACTTGAAATGAAGTGATTAATAGAAGGTTTGAAGATTGAATTCGAATTTGGACTTCATTATTGAAAGAACATAAGTTCTTGAGCACTTGAATTTTAACAAAACATTGTTCTTTCTTCAAAGAGTTTCTAGGGGAACTCTCTATACTATTGGGAGGCTGAATTAAGAAGAGCTAGAGAGGAGCAAGAGAGAAGTGAAATAGCAAATAATTCTGCGGCTGAACCATTGTATTTATAGGCTAGAGAAAATACACTAACGTTACTTAAGTTAGTTTCTAATCTTAGTTGGTTAGCCTTACTTGACTCTTGGGATGATGGAGGGATACTTGACTCTTGAGAAGATTAAATCTGTAACTTAAAATGTTCAGATCAATCCTAGAAGAGTGAGGTCAATTGTTTCTAGAAGAGAGGTTAATTGTTGGATCATGCTTGCATCACAAGCTTAATTCCATTTCTTCTTGTGCTCTAAGTATATTGTAAAAATCATAACTAAATCTAAAAATATGGTTTTCAGGTGATTCCAACTCTGAGAATTTCCTTAAGATGTCTACTACAAATCATTAGAAGAATATATCCTCAAATAATGAACCAATTGGTGCAGTTTGTAAGAAATAGGCGACTGTGTTGGGATAGTTTCAAAAATAGATAAAACTTCATTGACCATAACTTTTTCATATGATCTCGGAATTTAACGTGTCACATGTCTACGAACTCGTATTGACAAGCTCTACGACTTTCATGAAAGAATTAATCAGAGAAAATTAACGAATAAGAAAGTCAACTTTTGACCCCTCGAAAATAAAACGTTTCGAGTCAATATTCGTTCCAAAATATTTTTATTTCACAAACTAGACAAGAGAACCAATTTATATCCCCTTAATTAATTTCAAGAATTCCCTAGAAATTAAATATGAAAATTCGGGGTATTACAACATACACCTCCCAAAGATACAATGGGGGATGTGAATAACAATGATCAAGTGCCACCCATTGATGAGGAGGAGCTCCCATTGAACCACTACTCAAATCCTAGCATCGTCAATGCACGATCTTGTATTGTCCATCCACATATGAATATAGCCTACGAGATCAAGCATTCGATCTTGTCTATTCTGCCCACCTTCCATGGAGTTGAGAAGGAGAGACCATATGATCACATCATAGACTTTGATGCCATTTGCAGCACCTTAAACCGAGGAGGACTCTCCTATGTTGAATTGAAGCTTCGACTCTTTCAATTCTCACTCAAGGCAAAGGCAAAGATATGGTTTCACAAGCTTAAACCAAGAAGCATCCGTTCTTGGGATGACATGCAGAAGGTGTTCCTCAACACCTACTACCCCCATCATCGTACCACTGCCATGAGAATTCAGCTCACTACATTCATGCAAGGTGAGCGTGAATCTATCTATGATGCATGGGAGCGTTTCAAAGACTTGGAGCTTGGATGTCCACACCATGGAATAGGCAAATGGCAGCTTGTTTCATCATTCTATGACGGTCTATTTGATGATGACCGGAGGAGGCTTGACAACGCTTGTAGCGGTAGTTTCCAAAAGAAAGGACCTAATGCCGCTAAGGACATCATTGAGGAGCTTTCTATTCAATCCGGGCAGTGGGACAACCATGACCGGAGGAGAGACATAAGGCCAAGGGAAAGAGAAGAGCCACATCTTGGTGGAAGAGAACCAAGAGGAGTAGAGCCAAGGACAAGGGCAGTCCAAGGAGTCTCTCAAATTCAGCAAGTGGACAATCTCATGAATGCAAAGTTTAAGCAACTAGAGGCTGCCATGAACACCAAGCTTGACCTCTTGCTCAAAGCACATGGCAATGCAGCTCCTCCTCCTCCAAGTGAACAAGTCAAGACAGTGGCTATTACATGCTCATATTGTGGTTCCATGGAGCATGAAACCATTGAGTGCCAATACTATTCAGCCACCATTCAACAAGGAGTGTTGGATGAGCAACTATACCAAGTGGACAATTACAATCCGGAGCGACACTCCTCACAGCTCAACAATCATCCTCACTACTCCTATGGCAAGAGGCATGTAGAGAATGCAGCCCTAACCAACAGCCAAGGCCACCAAGGAGGGAACAACTACCAAGGAGGTAGATTCCAAGGAGGAAGGTTTCAAGGAGGAAACCAAGCATATCAAGGTGGGAGAACACAAGGGTTTCAAGGCCCTAACACCTTTCAAAGAGGAGCTCATAATCCCATGTATGCATAGGAGGCAAGCACCTCACAAGCTCCTCCAAGACAAGGCAATTACCAAGCACCTCTCGGATTTGAGCACAAGAGGGACAACTACCAAGCTCAAGCAAATGATTCAAGGGAGCCGACATTCAAGGAGATACTCACTACCCTCTCCGCAAGCCAGCTGAAAACGGATCAAAACGTATCCATCATGTCCCAAATCTTGAGCAAATTGGAGCTTCAAATGGGGCAACTCTCCAAGCAACTTCAAGGAAGGCAACAAGGAGCTTTACCTTCACAGCCGGAGCAAAATCCGAGGCATGAGAGTGTGAAGGGGATCACCACCCTTCGTTCAGGTAAGTCATACGATAACTTAATCAATTATGACCCCCATGCTCACATATATGCCCCCTCTTCATCTACAACTTTCATGGAACCTTGTTTAAATTCAGAATTTTTATTTGAGTAGAATCGGGCCGGAGGGGAAGAAAATGTACCTTCCGGCAATTTGGAGAGTGATGTTGTTGTTGGTATTGTGCGGAGAAATAAGGGGGTGGATAAGGAAGTCGGTAGGGAAGAAAATGTACCTACCGGAGGAGCATTGAGAGGAGAACTAAATCAAGAGAGTTCTCTGCCACTTCATCCGTCCGGACGCCAAGCAGTGTCGTCCGGACTCCCTTCAGTCAGTAAGGAAAATCAGCAGATCTCGACAAATCCGTCCGGACGCCAGTTAAAAATTTCAGAATTTTCAGAAAACCCGTGTAATCTGTCCGGACACTAGGATCAAGCGTCCGAACGTCTGGGGCCTGGACAGAAACTGACTTCTACCCGAGAAGGAAATGTTCAAGTGTCCAAGCCTAGTTCATCAAGTGTCTTCAACAATGAAGATGGAATCCCATTGGGGGAGAAATTTGGGAAGCTATCTCTTGATCATGAGTTTGACAAGAGAGATTATACCAAGAGGAAGAGCAAGAATGTCACTTTTGACAAGAATGATGTGAAGTTGAAGAGTTCACATGTGCCAAACAATGACATTCCTAGGAGATGTCACTTGAGTACACCTCCTTTGAATGTAACAACTCATCAAGTGCCTCTTCCATTCCCACAAGCTCAACGGAATGAGGATTTACAGAAGAAGAACAACAAGTACCGCAAGGAATTCATTGAGTTGTTCAAGAAGGTCAATATCAATATTCCTCTTCTAGATGCTATCAAGCAATTCCCTCCATATGCCAAGTTCTTGAAGGAGTTGTGCACAAACAAAAGGAAGTTCTTGAAGGATAAACAAATCATATTGAGTGAGGATGTCTCTGCTGTCTTACAAGGTAAGCTTCCTCCCAAGCTTAAGGATCCCGGTTCATTCACGGTCCCTTGCATTATTGGCAACAAGGGATTCGACAAGGCTATGTTGGACTTGGGGGCATTGATTTGCACTTATTTATAGCGCAAATTATATTCCTAATCACGAGAGTTAAGTTTACCCGAAGGCGTTTTGTTACTATTAATATGCGTTTTTCATGATTTCAGGTTACTTATGTGACTTGAGGTAATTCGGCACAAGAAGGTGCATTTCGACTACTTTTGGGCACAATTCCGAGAAGAGGACAAGAATTCAACCGTGGCTTCTAGACATTGAAGATTTCACAAATTTACCTTCGGAAGACGTTGCCATTGAAGGCCTCGAAGAATCGAAGAAATGAAGGAAAATAAAGAAATTGCATTTCCGGCGATTTTTCCGGCCAACCACCACCACGAGAGGCGGCAGCACCGCCGGAGCATCACCGGATCTCCACCACAGAGGGGGAGATCCCCCTGCACCAGCCACATGCATGTGATCACATATCACACCCACTAAGTCCCCCACATGCCCACTCACTTCTCCACATGTGCACCCATCCATTTATTCTCTTACACCCTTCCACTTCACCTTTTCTATTCATTTCTTTTCCAGCTCCACCCATCCTTGCCATCTCACTCCACTAAGCAAACCTTAGTGGACACATCTGATCATACCAGAGAACCAATTCATTCCCCATTCATTCACATTCGGAGCTGGAAAACCCTAGAGAGAGGAAGTCATTTTCTCTCGGCCAGTTCTGGAAAACATACACTGACGTTCAATCCGTCCGGACGTCCATACTCGGTGCCCGGACGCCAGGCTACTGCCCGGTTTTTGTTCTTCAGTTTTCACCATCTTCCACCCATTTTCTCACTTCCATCCCTTCACGAAATATCTTCCACACATCCCATACACTACAACCATACACTTTTCACCACCATTCCACAGACCTACCTTCACCATAAGTTGCCATCCATCAAGAGGAGCAAGGAATCGAAGGCTAAACACTTGCTAGAGCTTGAAGGAGGAGAGAAGAACAAAGAGGAGGCTTGCACATATCTTTGCTGTCACCAAGGAGCTGCTGGCTACGACCCTTGAGCAATCCTTAACTCTTTCCCTCTTTAGTTTTATGTTTATGCTTTCATCTTTGAGATTAATGATGTATTTGACAATGAGTAGTGAGTAGTTCATTAGATTGGGGGCTAGGGTTGTGTGCTCTACCCCATGATGATGTTTTGATGAATTGTATTGAATATGCTTGATGATTTTATTTCTGGATATGTTCATTGTGTAAATGCAGTTTTGTTTGATGCTTGGTTAGGAACTTAACTAATTCTTAAGCATGTGTTAGACTTAACTTGTTAGGATTGTATGCTAGTTACATATTTTCCTAGGAGTTTAACTTTGAGCATGATGAGTTTGAGTAAGAAACTTGAACTTGTTTGAACCTTGATTTTTGAAACTCTATGCCTAGGAAGTTTATTTGAGACCCTAACAAGGCTTGGATGAATGAACTAGGAGTTATTGTGACCCTAATAAGGCACAAAATAGGCCTACAAGAGTCAATCCTAGAACCATAACATGGCTGGGATAAGGGGTTTGATCATTAGTGAATTCATTGATGCATATTCTTGAAGTTCATCATACATTTGATTGGGGTAGAGTGAACCCGAAACCCCAATCGTTTCCATTCATTTGATCACACATTACACACATTTGTTGGGCTTGTCACCTCAACAACACAAAAGCTATCAAACACATTCTCTTGTGTTCTTGTTTCCACCATTTTACATAGATTAGATTGGTCACTTAGCTACTGTTCTAGGCCACTATTTTGGTTACAAGTCACTCAAGAGTGCCACCCTTTGAACACTACACATCCATGTTGCACATACTTCACATCTAAGTAAATAATTCATCTCTTGTCTTACCACATTTAGTGCTAGCATATCTTGGTTGCATTTGTTCACCAAATAGGGATCTTGGGCCTTCCAATCCCTTGGGTACGACAACCCCTGGTCACAATTTACCATCCACTATACTTTGACGGCGATACTCACATTCACCCCGTAATTATCGTTGAGTCAGGCATCAATCAATCTAATGCCCTATGATGTGTACAAGGCCCTTTCACTAGATGACATCAAGCCGGTGAAGATATCACTCAAGCTTGCAGACCGAAGCCAAGTTGTGCCTAAGGGGATTGTTGAGGATGTTCTTGTCAAGATTGGAGAACTCCTCATACCGGCAGATTTTGTGATCCTTGACATGAAAGACATTGTTAGTGAAGGAGAAGAGGAGATGTCTATCCTCTTTGGAAGACCTTTCATGGCCACAACCGGTACAAAGATTGATGTCAAGGAAGGGATCCTCACCATGACAGTTTTTGACACAACTATTGGTTTTCTTCGATGCCATAAGAAGCCCGCTGCCCTTGGGGGACTGTTTTAGGATTGATGTGTTGGGGGATGCCGTTGCAACTTCTTTCATTGAATCCAACACTAAAGATCCGTTGGAGACATCCATTGCCTACCCCGACATGAATTTCCTTGATGAAGAAATAGTGGATGCAACATTTGCATTGAACACTATGCCATCTACTTCCATTCCATATCATATTGAGACTTCACCATCATGGGCACCAAAGTTGCAGCCCTCTATTGTGTCACCTCCCAAGCTGGAAATGAAGCCATTGCCCTCCTCTTTGAAGTATGCATACTTAGGTGAAGATGAGACACTCCCCATTGTTTTATCTTCCAAGCTTTCCACATGTGAAGAGGAGAAGTTGCTTGCTGTTTTGAGGGAACACAAGGCTGATTTTGGATGGACTATAGCTGATATTAAGGGCATTAGTGCAAGTGTGTGCACTCACAACATCTATATGGAAGAGGGCAGCAAGCCTACAAGAGATGCCCAAAGGAGATTGAACCCACCAATGATGGAAGTGGTGAAGAATGAAGTCACAAAGCTCCTTGATCATGGAGTTATTTATCTCATCTCCGATTCTAAATGGGTGTCACCGGTTCAAGTTGTGCCTAAGAAGGGAGGGCTGACCATTGTGAAGAATGACAAGGGAGAAGACATCCCTCAAAGAGTCCAAAGTGGTTGGAAAGTGTGTATTGACTACCGGAAGCTTAATACCGCCACAAGGAAATATCATTTCCCCCTTCCTTTCATTGATCAAATGCTTAAGAGGTTGGCTGGACATTCCCATTTCTGTTTCCTTGATGGGTACAGCGGTTACAACCAAATTGTTATAGCTCCCGAGGACCAAGAGAATACCACATTCACATGTCCTTTTGGTACTTTCGCCTACCGACGAATGCCCTTCGGATTATGCAATGCACCGGCCACATTTCAAAGGTGCATGATGGCCTTGTTTCATGACATGACGGAGAACTTTATGGAGATTTTCATGGATGACTTTTCTGTCCATGGGAATTCATTTGAGGAGTGTTGAATGCTATTGTTACAAGAGTTTGACTTGGAGATTCAAGACAAACCGGGCAAGGAGAATGTAGTAGGGGATCACCTCTCAAGACTTATTGGGGGAGGTGATGATTCAACCATTCCTTTGGTTGAAGGCTTTCCGGATGAGCAGATTTTTGCCATTACCGCCACCACTATGGAGTTGTCATGGTATGCAATTCTAGTCAACTACTTGGCTAGTGGTGGTACATATAGACCGAAGGGAGCTACTTACCATGAGTTGAGGAAGCTCAAGAGAGATGCCCAAACATTTATTTAGGATGACCCCTACCTATGGAAGGAAGGGAAGGATCAAATTTGGAGGAGATGTATACCGGAGAGTGAGGTTCCACAGATTTTGGAACATTGTCACACCCACGCATGGGGTGGACACTTTGGAGGAAAGAAGACAGCTTTCAAGGTATTGCAAGCTGGATTTTATTGGCCTTCACTCTTCAAGGACTTCCATGCGTATGCCCTCCGCTGTGATCACTGCCAAAGAGTTGGCAACATTTCAAGAAGAGACCAGCTGCCCCTCACCAACATATTTGAGCTGGAAATCTTTGATACTTGGGGCATTGACTTCATGGGACCCTTTCCTAGCTCTTATGGGTTCCTATACATATTGGTGGCAGTGGATTATGTGTCTAAGTGGGTAGAGGCACAGGCAACAAGGACCAATGATGCTGCTGTGGTCACAAAGTTCCTCAAGGAACACATACTTACGAGGTTTGGCACACCACGGTTTATCATTAGTGATTGAGGCTCTCACTTCATCAACAAGAGCTTTACTGCCCTTATGACTAAGTATGGAGTCAAGCATAAGGTTGCCACACCTTATCACCCACAAACCAGTGGCCAAGTTGAGGTTTCTAATCGAGAAATCAAGTCTATATTGGAGAAGGCTGTCAACACTACTAGGAAGGATTGGAGCACAAAACTTCTTGATGTGTTGTGGGCTTACCGAACTGCTTACAAGACCCCTTTGGGTATGTCTCCTTATAGACTTGTTTATGACAAAGCTTGCCACATGCCAGTAGAGCTGGAGCACCGTGCATTTTGGGCTGTAAATGCCATGAATTGGGACCTAAAGGCAGCCGGTGACAAGAGGAGGTTGGACTTGAATGAGCTTGCTGAAATCCACAATGAAGCTTATGAGAGTGCAGCCTTGTTCAAGGACAAGACCAAGGTCTGGCATGACAAGAACCTTAAGAAGAAGGAGTTTGTTCCCGGTAACAAAGTGTTGCTCTACAACTCAAGATTGAAGTTGTTTCCGGGAAAGCTACGCTCAAGATGGAGCGGTCCTTATGATGTTGTGAATGTATTCCCACACGGAGGTGTGGAAGTGAAGAACCTCCAAGATGGAGGCACATTCAAGGTGAATGGGCAGAGGTTGAAGCTGTACCATGGTGGTACGTTTGATGCTCAAGAGGAGGTTGAACGGTTCACTGAAGTTCCCAATGTCACCTAAGGAAGGGAAAGACCGGCTTGTGAGTCTATAAAAACAAGCGCTCATGGGGAGGCAGCCCCATACCCCAATTGGTTGAAGTACATCATTATAAGCATCACCAAAGGTCGTGAGCATTGTATAGCAAGGTCTTGAAACCTTGTTGTTGGTGATTGTTCGTGTCTTAATCGGAAAGCATGCACTTCAAGGGGGAGTATTTCTAGTTTTGTTTGTTTTAATTCAAGTTCATTTGTTTACATTGTTTTCTTGTGTGTTTGTTGTGTTACCCCCTCCCTGTTTTTACCATGTTTGTAAACTATTTCTCCATTGAGGAAAATGTAGAGTTTAAGTGTGGGGGGTATTGTGTTAAGAATGCTTGGAAAGTTAAGAAAAATCAAAAAAATTGTGTAGCGTCCTGACGCCCTACTAGCGTCCGATCGCATGGGAGTTAAAAAATTTCTGAAAATGTCTCGGACACTTAGTCCGTCCGAACTCCCTACTAGCGTCCGGACGCCTTGTTCAAAATTTCAAATTTTCGAGTTTGCCCGATAAATCCGTCCGGACTCCCCTACTAGGTGTCCGGACGCCCTTGAGTTCCGAAAATACATTCTCTCTGCCATTTGATATGTCCGGACGCCCCTGCTAGGTGTCAGGACTCCCAAGCCCAGTTTTGATATTTTTGTTTGCCTTGTGTGCTATTTTGTGTTGTTTGTGTGTTGTGTCCGTTTTGTCCAACCTCAATGATGAATTGAGCTTACCTTGTTGTGTTCTAGAGACTGTGATCATTGTTAAGGCTTTATATGATTTGCTTTGAGTTTAATACGCATGATTCTTGATTGCTTGACTACCATGTACACTTCACCAATTGTTGATTCATTGATTGCAATTCGAGAAGCACACTTGACATGTTTTGCCATGCATACCCAGAAAATGTGAGGTTTTGAGCCCATTGTATATGCACATGTATGCAGCTTACATGTTTCTCTTTGTTCTTCATGTGTAAACATTGCATAAGGTTTGAACCTAGAACTTGCTCAAAGACCACTTGAAGCTTTTGATTGAATCACATTGAGTTAGAAATGACTAAGGCATTAGTTGAACACCATGGCCAAATTGACCATTATCCATGTGAAATTGAACTTTAGGAATAGCCCCCTTGAGTCATATATATCATTAGCTTTTCTTTGTTCACCCACTTCACACACATTCATTCCACCACTTCAAAATATCATCACACATTCCATTGTGTTTACAAGACTTTGATAGTGATTTCTTATATTTGATGCTTGGGATTCTATGGTAGTATACCAAAAAGGAAAGATTGGAGGAGTTATTTGTTGTATTTGTTCAAAGAAAGAAAGAAAGAAAATCAGAAAAACAAAAACAAAAAGAAGGAAGAAAGTTCCTCAAGAAAAGAAATAGAAAATGAGAAACAAAGAAAAATCCAAAAAGAAAGTAGTTTGTGAATAAGGTTGGAGGAGAATAAGAAAACAATTTGGTTGAAGCATTTTGTTTAAGTTTCGAAGTCATTGATTTGTCTTGTGAACACTTAGCACCACTCATATCTCCATTCCATTCCATTCACCTCTTGGCCCCGTTTTACCATTGTAAGTCCTTATGATCTAACAATTTGTGGTTCATTTTGTTGAGAGTTGGTTGATGAGCAAGCATATGGGAACATTCTTTGTGCATTTGTTATGAGAGTAAACACTTTAACCCTTAAACACTTGAGCGGAAATACTTAGTGATCTTTGTGAGAGTGTGGTTAATTTGTTTAGTTGTGCCTATTTGATTGCATGAGATGAATTGTACATTGGTTCTCACACACTTCACCCGAGCATGATTGAATTGCGCTTGTTAAATTCTTAGCAAATTTATGAAGCCTTGATTTATGATCTTATGTCTCTTGTTTACAACATTCCGAGCTCGCTGAGGACCATGGTTGGAGAAAACTTTGTTTGAATTCAGTTTTTCCCTTTGTTGTGATTTTATTGTGTTTCCCTTATTGTTTTGTGTTGTGTTTGCTTGAAGACAAGCAAGATTCAAGTGTGGGGGTGTGATTTGCACTTATTTATAGCGCAAATTATATTCCTAATCACGAGAGTTGAGCTTACCCGAAGGCGTTTTGTTACTATTAATATGCGTTTTCATGATTTCAGGTTACTTATGTGACTTGAGGTAATTCGGCACAAGAATGTGCATTTCGACTACTTTTGGGCACAATTCCGAGAAGAGGACAAGAAGTCAACCGTGGCTTCTAGACATTGAAGATTGCACAAATTTACCTTCGGAAGACGTTGCCACTGAAGGCCTTGAAGAATCGAAGAAAGGAAGGAAAATGAAGAAAGTGCATTTCCGGCGATTTTTCCGGCCAACCACCACCACGAGAGGCGGCAGCACCGCTGGAGCATCACCAGAGCTCCACCACAGAGGGGGAGATCCCCCTGCACCAGCCACATGCATGTGATCACAGATCACACCCACTAAGTCCCCCACATGCCCACTCAATTCTCCACATGTGCACCCATCCATTTATTCTCTTACACCCTTCCACTTCACCTTTTCTTTTCATTTCTTTTCCACCTACACCCATCCTTGCCATCTCACTCCACTAAGCAAACCTTAGTGGACACATCTGATCATACCACAGATCCAATCGGACTCTCATTCATTCTAGTTCGGAGCTGGAAAACCCTAGAGAGAGGAAGCCATTTTCTCTCGGCCAGTTCTGGAAAACACACACTGACGTTCAATCCGTCCGGACGTCCATACTCGGTGCCCGGACGCCAGGCTACTGCCCGGTTTTTGTTCTTCAGTTTTCACCACCTTCCACCACTTTTCTCACTTTCATCCTTTCATGAAATATCTTCCACACATCCCATACACTACAACCATACACTTTTCACCACCATTCCACATACCTACCTTCACCATAAGTTGCCATCCATCAAGAGGAGCAAGGAATCGAAGGCTAAACACTTGCTAGAGCTTGAAGGAGTAGAGAAGAACAAAGAGGAGGCTTGCACATATCTTTGGTGTCACCAAGGAGCTGCTGGCTACGACCCTTGAGCAATCCTTAACTCTTTCCCTCTTTAGTTTTATGTTTATGCTTTCATTTTGAGATTAATGATGTATTTGACAGTGAGTAGTGAGTAGTTCATTAGATTGGGGGTTAGGGTTGTGTGCTCTAGCCCATGATGATGTTTTGATGAATTGTATTGAATATGCTTGATGATTTTATTTATGGATATGTTCATTGTGTAAATGCAGTTTTGTTTGATGCTTGGTTAGGAACTTAACTAATTCTGAAGCATGTGTTAGACTTAACTTGTTAGGATTGTATGCTAGTTACATATTTTCCTAGGAGTTTAACTTTGAGCATGATGAGTTTGAGTAAGGAACTTGAACTTGTTTGAACCTTGATTTTTGAAACTCTATGCCTAGGAAGTTTATTTGAGACCCTAACAAGGCTTGGATGAATGAACTAGGAGTATTTGTGACCCTAATAAGGCACAAAATAGGCCTACAAGAGTCAATCCTAGAACCATAACATGGCTGAGATAAGGGGTTTGATCATTAGTGAATTCATTGATGTAGGTTCTTGAAGTTCATCATATATTTGATTGGGGTAGAGTGAACCCGAAACCCCAATCGTTTCCATCCATTTGATCACACATTACACACATTTGTTGGGCTTGTCACCTCAACAACACAAAAGCTATCAAACACATTCTCTTGTGTTCTTGTTTCCACCATTTTACATAGATTAGATTGGTCACTTAGCTACTGTTCTAAGCCACTGTTTTGGTTACAAGTCACTCAAGAGTGACACCCTTTGAACACGACACATCCATGTTGCACATACTTCACATCTAAGTAAATAATCCATCTCTTGTCTTACCACATTTAGTGCTAGCATATCTTGGTTGCATTTGTTCACCAAATAGGGATCTTGGGCCTTCCAATCCCTTGGGCACGACAACCCCTGGTCACAATTTACCATCCACTACACTTTGACGGCGATACTCACATTCACCCCGTAATTATCGTTGAGTCATGATGATATTCTCATATGAATCAGGAAGCGAGGTAAGAAGTAAAAGGGCTTGATCTTCTTCCTCAACTTTTACCTCAACTTTTGTTAGTTGAGCCAACAACCCTTTGAACACGTTCAAGTGCTCCACTAGACTCGCACCTTCTCTCATCTTGAGCTTGTAGAGATCCCGCTTCAAATTTAGCTTAGTCTGCAAGCCTTTCCCAAGATAAAGCTTCTCCATTCTTTCCAAAAGCTTCGGTGCCGAATCTACATCATTAACGTTATTGATAATATTGTCAGCACTAAAAAGCCTAATAGTGCTGACACATTTGGACTCCAACTCTTCCCAGTCTTCTGGTTTCATCTTTTCCGGCTTCGCATCCTCTCCCTTCAACGGTTTTGCAACGCCTTGTTGAACTAGGATGTCCTTCACCCTGCTTTGCCAAAGAGTGAAATTATTCTTCCCATCGAACTGCTCCACCCGGTATTGTGAGGCGCTAGAACTTGCCATGACGAACTACTCACGATCGATGACCGTAGCTCTGATACCACTGTTAGGGAATGAACCCTCTTTCCACGCAAGTAATAGAAATAGATGGAAAGAAAAATAAACAAGCCAAAAAGAGACAACAATATTTAACGAGGTTCAGCCAAAAATCCTTGCATACGTCCTCGGAGAGTTTCACCTTCACTTATGAGAGAATATACCGCTCAAGTTTATACCTAACCCGAGCCCTTGTATCCGGGAGGATACCCCTTGTACACCCTCTCTCAACCTAGAAGGCTAGAATATTACTCTACCCCAAGAGTTATACACACTCTTGTATACATGCACAACTTAGAGTAACACACTCAAAGAGCAAGAAAACCTTGGAGAGAATTTCTTTCTCTCTCCTCTAACTCTCTCTCTCTCTCTCTTTTCCTTGTGTCTTTACACTCTATGCATGTCTCTCTTATCACCTCTCTATTGTTGTGTTCCTTCATGCATGAAATACACATATATATATATAGCTAGAAGCAAATAAGGAAGAGAAGAACACTTTGGCTTCTTATGTATACATGTGCTTCTTGTGTAGCACACCCATATTGATTTTCCATGCAAGTCTTCCCCATGTTTTTCTTAAGGTCAAAACCTTACCACATGTTTTCCATAATTCCATGCCTCCTTGTTCAATGTTTGCATGCTACATATTTCTTCTTTTCCAAGAGAAGCTTCATTGCCAACTAATCAAACATGTGTTCAATACCATCTCCATGTTTTTCTCACAAGTCAAATATTGCCTCCTACGTAATGCATTAATTTCTTCTTCATGAAACATGCATTCATGCATTCAACAATTAATTCATGTTAATTGTTAAATATGGCTAACTCTTGTTGACTTGTGTCCTCCACCAAAGGAGGAATATCACAACAGATGAGACATTCTACAAGCAAATTGTAGGAAGTCTTATGTATATCACTGCCACAAGACCAGATTTGATGTTTGTTGTCAGTCTTATAAGTCGATTCATGGCACAACCAACTGAATTACATCTGCAAGCAGCAAAGAGGGCCCTAAGGTACTTGAAGGGCACAGTCAATTATGAAATTTTCTATAGGAAAGGAGGGAATGAGGAGCTCATTGCGTACACAGATAGTGATTATGCAGGTGACATGGAGGATAGAAAGAGCACGTCTGGTTATGTTTTCATGTTGAGTGAAGGGGCAGTCTCTTGGTCCTCAAGAAAGCAGCATATAGTTACTCTTTCTACAACAGAAACTGAGTTTGTGACAGCTACAGCGTGTGCTTGTCAAGCTGTGTGGATGAGGAGGATTTTGGAAAAGTTAAGTCATTCTCAAACAGGTTGTACCATGGTGCTGTGTGACAATAGTTCAACCATCAAGCTCTCTAAAAATTCAGTTATGCATGGGCGCAATAAGCACATTGATGTGCGTTTCCATTTCCTACGTGATCTTAATTACTAGAGAAGGAGCTATTGAGCTGGTTCACTGTGGGACTCAAGATCAAGTGGCAGACTTAATGACCAAACCACTCAAACTGGATACTTTTCTGAAACTTCGAAAGAAGTTGAGAGTTTGTGAGATTGCTAATATAAACCAAATTGCTTGACATCAATTAGTTTAAGGGAGGAATTGATAAGATTGTTTGGTTAATTTCACTTTGGGTTTTTGTTCGTAGGGAGGTTGTTTACTTGTTTGACTCTTTCCTTGTTGCACTTACCACGTAAATTAGATCATGTATACGTGAGCTGTTTTTCATATTCTGTTAGGATTTCTGTAAGGCTATTAAAAGCCAAAACGTATTTGTTTTGAATAAGAAGTCATTCCCCCCATTTGTATTGTGTTCTTGATTTTCAGTTCATAACAAGGGGGGGCAAGTGACCCCCTCAAATTTTCTTGCTTATATATGAGTATGGAGGAAAGAGGCAAAACCAAGCAAAGGGGGGAGAGAAAGGAAAGAAAAAAAGTTGCAGTAGAGAGAGAAATTAAAGAAAGATGCAGAAGAAAGAAGAAGAAGAAAAAGAAAAAAGAGGAGAGGCATGTGGGGGAGAGAAAAGAGGGGATGAAAGGTAAAATTTTGGTCTCGTGGGAAATGAACCAATGATGCAATTCTATGGTACTACTTTTAATGTGGTTTTTTATTTTTTGTTGTGAGGGTGGTAGAAAGGTATTTTATAGGCCTAACACAGTGTGTCCATTTGACTTCACTGATTATGTTAGGGTGGGCCAAAAAAAACGAAAAACTGAACCGAACCGGCCGGTTCGGTGCGGTTCTATTTTCTAAAATTGAGAATTTTTTTGGTTCGGTTCTCAAAGATAAAATATCGGTTCGGTTTCGGTTCCCGAACTTAATATGTAATAAGAACCGTTGGAACCGAAATATACTCTCCTTTTGCCTTTTTTATTGTATTCCCACTTGTTTCTCTTTCTCCCACGTGCTCTCTCGTCTTTTATTTTTTATCTTTCACTTTTCTCTTTTCTGGTCTCTTTCCTCTCACCCATGCGCGAGCCCACCCGAGATTCTTCTCTTTTTTTTATTCCTCATTTTCCTCTCTGCTCTCTCTTGTCTCCCCCACCCACGTCCTCTCTCCTTTTCTTTTCTTTTTCCTCTTTTCTCTCTTGTTCCCTCTCTCTTGTCTCCCCCACCCACGTCCTCTCTCATTTTCTTTTCCTTTTTCCTCTTTTCTCTCTTGTTCCATCTCTCTTCTCTCTCCTTTTCTTTTTCTCTCTTCTCTCTTCTCTCTTGTTCAGTTGTTCCTCTTCTTCTCTTCTTGTTCCTCGTCTGTTCTTCATTTTTTTTCTCTTCTGGTATCCTTCATTAGCTGCACTTCATTAGTTCTCCTCTCCTCTTATTAATGGGTGATGGTAGTGAGTCGTTGTAGTGCTCGGAAGTTGGCGACGAAGGAGAAAGAGGATCCCGCATCCGTTTTCCCTCTCTTTGAACTCTCTCCCCTCTCAGTTCTCGGCTCCTAAAAATCTAAATTGTTCATTTCGGTTTGTCATTTGGTAAACCCGAACCATTGGAACCGATTATAAACGGTTCAGTTCCGGATCGGTTCTATTGGAAAAAAGTAGCAAACCCGAACTGATTGTAACCACTAGGTTCTGGTTCCGGTTCCGGCGAATTTTTTAAAAAAATGGAACCAAGCCCAGGCCTAGATTATGTCATTTAAATACTTCTCTTACTTTCTTCCTATACTATTTTGGTGGTTTATCATGATTCTGCAAGCAAAGAGTAAATGGCTGAAGCATATGCAAATAAAACAAATAAAGATCCATAATAATTGCAAATGAATTATTAAATTAGAAGTCATAAGCAAATAAAAGATATTAAAAAAAATTCCGCATGCGATGCCTCTTTTTTTAACTATTTATCCCCCCCCCCCCCTCCCCTTTCAGTTCTAGCTACGCCACTGCAACCCCTTAGATTGGAGGGAAAATCTCTATTTATGGAGGGAAAGTTGGAGTTGGGGTAATGGAGGTGAATTTTATAGGGAGACGAGACTGAAAAGATGAAACTACCCTTGAAATTGTGTCAACTTAACGTAATGTATGGGATTGTGATATCGGAACTGATAGGGTAGTTCGCCACTCTAGGAATCCACCAAGAGATAAGAACTGTAAACTCGCCACTCAATGGAATTCACCAAGGAGATAAGAGTTGATAATTTTGGAAGAAATCTTCATCTCAAGCAATAAGCTTAATATTCATTAATCAAAGTCTGTTTTTACATTAGCAACAAGCCATATATGTAGGCAAGCAAATCAGAAAACAAGATCGGTGAGTCACAGCTCACAAACAGGAACTGCTTTCAGCTCAAAACAGTCCAAAACAAACCTAACACACTTATGGAAAACTCTTATCAGATCAGTCCACCATCACTTAATGATAAACCACTGACTTATTTAAAATATAGAGCATCCCAAACTACACACAGTCAGCACACACAAGAGCACGACCAGAACATCACTTCCAAAAGCATGATTAAATAAAGAGCACTCGATCAACACTAAGCTGTGCTTACTTGGAACCGAATAATGGAATCTTCAACGGACGGATTATCCTGAAATTTTAATAGAAGATACTATACACCCAGAGTAATATGTCCATAAAATTAAAGTTCGATCCAACGGTTAAAATATGATAAATTAGCCTCTGAAGTTAACTGTTCTGCACAGGAAAATACAATAAGCTTCTGGAAGTTACTGACATTGAATCCGTCCAGACACCTTTAGTCCGTCCGGACTCCTTGGAGCACAGAGTTTCTGCCCGACATTTCCGTCCGGACTCCTTGGAGTGCATTGTTGGAGTCACACACCGTGTTAGATTGGGAAAGGACTTTTTCAAGATTGCAACACATTGCAAGAAGCCAGAGCCATTGCCCTTTTGAAGGTCAGGTACCTTAAATCTTCTAGCTTGCTTTTGGGTTCTGAACATGATGGACGGGTAAGGATGCATAATGTCATTCGGCATATGGCCACATTAATTTTATCTGAAGATGGCCAACGTGCTTTGGTAAATGCTCGCTGTGAATTGAGGAATTGGCCGAAGATAAATGAACAGACAAGCTACTGTGCCATCTCACTAATGAGGAACGATATTCGCAAGCTTCCCAAAGAGTTGGTATGTCCGAAATTCCAGATATTGTTACTACAACACAATCCTAATGTAAATGAGATCCCAGATTCTTTTTTTCAAAGTCTGGATGAATTGAGGGTCTTAGATCTCAGCAAAACTAGTATTTCTTCACTACCCCCATCATTTTGTCTTCTAAACAACCTCCGCACTTTGTATTTGTATGTATATGGTAAAAAGAAAGCGAAGAGCGGAAGTTATGTCATGGCTTATGTAATAAGCTTCCACTAAGCAATTGTTAATTGCCCACTTCCTCCTTTCTATTGCTATATATACATGCATCCTCTTGTTCGTTAGGGAAACAATCTAAAGAGCAAAGCCTCAAATATCTCTCTCTCTCTAGTCTTCATAATCATTCTTAGTTCATAGGTTCTTGCATTGTGTACAATAGTGTTTGTTCTAGTAACAATCACTTACCACGAGTTGCTCGGTTACTGTAATACAATTGGAGGTTCATAATTCCGCAAGGTATAATTTCCTTTAGTCTTTAAATTCTTGTGAGAATTTTTTTGACATGTCCGAACTTGGAAAACTTCAGAAGCTTGAGATTCTTAGTCTGAGAGAATGTTGTCCTAAGGAAGTTCTAGAAGAAATAGGACAATTGACCAAACTAAGGATGTTGGACAAGACATCACTGGATCGCGGGTTGTTAAAATTGCATCTAAAGTGATATCACGTTTGAGCCATCAATCAATGTTAGGCCCCCTCGGATTCTTTCTAATTAAATAGAAAAAAAAAAAAAACTAACACAAAACCACCGAGAATAGAAAACTGTAAGGGCTGACTGATAGTGAATGGAAGGGCGGATAATCAAAGAGAAAACTGAGAAATACTCGTTTCCCATCAACCAGTTGAAATTAAGTTTAGCCCCAGTCATTAAATCATTCATCAAGCACAATCCCTCCCTACACTGCATAATCATCAAGTACAGTGGTACAACATTTTGGAGGATTGGTAAACCTTTAAACTAGCCTATTTCAGTTTATTTCTCCAGAAAAAAAAAAAAAAAGGGTGCTCTATCTAAAAACTCTATAAAATAGCAAATTCGTCTTCTGATTTCTTAGAGAGGAGCTCATTGATGAATGAATTGCATGACAGAAGTTGCTGCACTGACAAAATTTTTCCTTGTGGAGGGCTTTAAACTTCCACATAACATGAAGTCTGTGTATAGAAACAAAACGTACAATATCCCACATATCATGAATTGTGAATTGGGTGAAGAAAAGATGAATACATGAGTGAATTATAAGTAAGCATCAAAATCAATTTCCCAGACAAAACGTACAATAACTCAGCAAAGTTGATTAATTTCTCTATATACATGAGCCAAAAAGAAGATTGAACAGAAGAAAAAATAACAGAAACAAAATTCAATGAAATAAACTTGTCTAGAACATTGAACGTACCTTTACTTTCCAGAAAATCAATAGATGCAGGAGTTCAAATTCTTCAATAAAACCTTAAATTGGTCTTCAAACTGCAGAGAATTGGCACAACCATCAACAGAAACGAGAGAATCATGGAGACAAACGTGGTTTTATAGATAAAACAGTCGAGTGAAAGTGGGAGAGATGAGGCGTGAAACAATTGCGCTGAAGACGCGCAAGAGAAGAGTTTGCCGCTCGATCCGCTTCTAGATAAATATGGTTAGTTTTGGGTATTTAATAAAAAAACCAAGGATACAATAGGAAGAAGAAAAAAATTCATTAATTGAAGCCAAGTGTTTCGTGTGTTTTCATTCTGCAGCACTTCCAACATATGTGCTTCCTAAAAAATCACTTTTAAGTGCTTTCAAAAATTTTCAAAGCGCTTTCTAAATTTTGCCAAACACTAATATTTTTGTAGGAAAGTGCTTTTGTCAATTTTAAAGCGCTTTTAGCCACTTTAAAAGCAGTCTCAAACACACTCTACGTTAATATGTTACATATATAATACATGATGATACATGCATCATCGTGGATACGATGGACAGAAATGAAATGCTTGGTTCCAAAAGAAGTAGACTTGGTCAAAACAACTTGAAACAGACCAGTACATGAGCAAATTTACAAACTGAAAGCGCTTTCATTACCCAAGAAAAGCACATATATTAATCCAGGTAATGCAGTTATAGGTGACTGTTACTATATGAAATTACCATCTTCATTAATTAGGTTCCTCAGAAGATGCCTACATAGGGAGCACGGCAACCATGGCAAAATGAGCACTAATGTGCATAAGCAAAAACCTGCTTATAAGACGTAGAAACCGGAGCTATGAGGGAGTTCCCCCTGCCAATATACATTGTAACCAAAAGTCCGAAACTAAAGATTAGACTAAAATGAAACAGTCAACCAATAGACAATGATCTAACATATACAGTCAAGCTAAAGACCTCTGTCGATCGAAATTTGCATGATCAATGAAGGGGGTATTAGAAAGGAAGAGCAAAACTCAAACGGACAAAGCATCTATGATTGTACATTGAGTTTATACTAGTACTGTTTTTTTGTTCAAAGGGGCTTAACAACTAACAAGGGAGGGTAAAAACCAAGGACATCAGTCGGGTCTTTGAATTGAAAATCAGAGTAACACGGAACGACTTTCATGATGAGAGCATGAAATTAAGAGTTAACAATGTTGCTACTATTTCAGCATAGAGACATACAAAAAGAATATATATACAGTTGGGATATATATATATAGACATACCCGGTGGCAAGACTTTACTCAAACATTATTCTGACCATGTCAACTGATCTCTTCAAATTGATCTCACGAGGTTTTTGGGATGGCTGTTGGAAGATTATTTTTAAGGTCATGATATCTTGGCACATCAGCTAGATCAATCAACTTTGTGGCCTCAGAATATATTCACACACCACTGAAAAAAAGTCTCAATAACCGGGTAATCCAAATGAAAAGATGGCAGTACGTTGTTTTTAACGCCAAGATATATCCAGCAAATGAAATGATGATATATTAACACATGCATCGGCTAGATGAATTAAATCAACTCTTCGGCCTCAGCTAGTCCACCAACCTTGAATATATTGGCACATGATCTCAAGAACCATGTAATCCAAATGAAATGATGATAGAAAATTCATTGAGGTTGATAACCACCATGAGTGAACTAAGTGCTGAAATGAAATCTTTTATTTTGAGCAGCATAACAAGTCTACGTACGTTTTTTTATCCCCAAGGGGAAAAGAAATTCATTTGAAAGCACAAATGCTATGCTTTTATATGAGCCGAGTACTAGGACATCTATCTTGTCAAGAAAATATCAAATATATTATCTAAATTTTTTTTTTTTTGGGTTGTACAAGGAGGCACAAATGTCTAGTTATAAATGAAAAAATATCGGGAATTGAACTCTCGCCCTCACACACAAGTTAGCCTATCTAATCACTACACTATTTTAGTCTTTGGTTCCAACTCTCATTTTGTAAAATGATTAATAAAAATAAATAATTAAATAAACCCTATTTTCGTCCAAAAAAAGTAAACCCTATTTTCTAAATTTCTCCAGGCGATAGGAAACCGCGGAACTCAAACTGAATCATTAACTAAAAACCTCAGGGCGCCAGAAGAACTGGTTTGAAGTCCGCGACTTCCCTCCGGACCCCTCCAATCTCCAATCTCTCTGCTCAATTCCAATTTCTTTGATTTCACACTCGAATCCCCACTCTTTTTTCACCCCTGAACTTTTCAAAATTGTAATTCCGCCCCAAATCTAGAACAAGTATTCCAAATCCCCCAATCCGCTTTCATCAACCCTAATCGATCGCCTTCTCCATCACTCTCCGAACCGAGAATTCAACTTCTCTGAGCTTACGGAACCCTACTGGTCGTAAAATCGCGTCCCACCTTTGCCGAATTGACATGGTTTCTACGGTACCGTTGAGTACCAGTTCACGTTCTCAACGAAATTGATCGAATTTCCGAGGAGTCTGAGTGAATTCGACGTGGGTTTGCTTAGAGAATTAGTGAAAGTCTGGGTCTTGAGGGGTTGTGATGGACTACGAGCTCTCAGATAGCAGTGGTGAGATAAGTTGAATTCATCTTTTGCTATCCCAATGTGTATTTGGTAGGTTATCAGAGTTTTATTGAGCTCCAGTTCTTGAATTTATGTTATCGTGATTGAATATGGGTTTAATAACTGCTCCGGGCTGTTTACTTTTTGCTGTTCAAGTACTGATTTTTGATGGCATTTCCTTAAGTTTTGAGTTTCTTTGGTCGACAATGGTTGAATTGAAGCCAAGTTCATGATATGCATTCTAGGTAAAAAAAACATTTAGGGTGAGGGTTAGTGCTAAAGATTAAAGTCACTGTTATCTTCCTTGTGTTGAATTTGGTCACTAGAAAAAGCCAGCTTTTACTATTCTAGCCATGGTCTGTGTGTAGGAGAAAGGGCCCTAATGTGAGAGACAAGAAACAGAATAGGATTAGAGTTTTGATATAGTGGTGACAATTTGTGTGCGTGCTACTGGTTTTCTTTCTGATACACCAGAAATGTTGGTAATTGAGGCTAGAATTTAATGTAGGAATAGTTTAAAGGTACATTTTAAGAATGAAACTTATATTTCTTTTTATGTTTTTATCCCCCAAAAACCGTTGTATTTGATTGTATGACAACTATCGGAGAAAGCATTTCTTTTTCTTTTTTTCTTGTTTGTTTAACATTGATACCACTGTTGGATGCTAAAAGTAAGGTTTTTAATAGACTGTATTCTTTTAGAACTCTATCTGCTGTACGAAGTATTTCTCACAAACCGTTGGTATTGTCTACATTGCATATTCTATGCAAGTGTCTCCTATACATTTGAGGAACAACGCATTTGTCTGCAATAAAAGATACATATGCATTATGGCTGTGTTATGAGAGACAGATCAAAGAAGTTGCCTGCTGTATTTTGCATGCATTTATTGGTCCATATTTAATTAAATGAGGTAATTTTGCTGTTGATGGGGAGCAATCCCTTTAACATGAAAGACGATTTTATGTTTTGCTATGCAAAGTTATTGCAATATCTAAGGGCCATGTCCCCTGAAATCAATAGTTTCCTATAATCTGTGTGACCTCTACAGGAACGGATGATGACCTTCCCCCATCTCATCAAAACCGATTTCAAAGAGGAGGCCGAAGTTCTGGGAATGGAAGATCTACAGCTGTTGGTTCTGCTCCATTACCTAGGATGCACGGTGATATGGAAACACAGATCCACCACATTGAGCAAGAAGCGTACTGTTCAGTCCTGCGGGCATTTAAAGCCCAATCCGATGCCATCACCTGGGTAGGTGTTTGATCATGTTATTGCTTTTGTTTTTTCTTCAACCGTTATTTTGACTTAAATTATATCCAGTAGATTTGAAAGTTGGTCATGTTATGTAATTTTCAGGAGAAGGAAAGTTTAATAACAGAACTTAGAAAGGAGCTGAGAGTATCGGATGAGGAACACAGAGAACTTTTGTCCAGGGTCAATGCCGATGACATGATCCGAAGAATAAGGTTTGATTATATGGGGGCATGTTTCTCTGAGCAGCAAATCTGTAATACTTTTGGTCTGTTGTGAATTTTTTTTATGTGAAATATCATAATAGGGAGTGGAGAAAAACCAGTGGGCTTCAACCTGGTACACTTACTGCTGCTCAGCCTGTTCATGACCCTATACCTAGTCCAACTGTTTCAGCATCACGTAAGAAACAGAAAACATCACAGTCTGTAGCTTCTTTATCACTTGGTGCTGCTCCATCTCCAGCGCTGCCTCCATCCATGCAACCTTCCTCATCAGCCTTGAGACGAGGTCCTCCTCCAGGAGCTCGGAGCAAGAAGTCAAAATCAGTATGTTGAAATAATTTTTATTAAGAGAATGTTGGTATGATATTGATGTAATGCGATCTATTAATCTGTTTTTGCTTAATGGAGTATGTTGCTTCTTCCCTATGAAGTCCACACAGTACCCTTCTGCAAGTATTACCGGAAGGCCCCAAGCCACAAATCGAGGTTCTTCAGGTGGCTTTGTGGCAAGTGAGCCTGCTGAGGCAGCAACTTATGATCCATTAATAGGAAGAAAAGTATGGACAAGGTGGCCTGCGGACAACCATTTCTATGAGGCTGTAATAACTGATTACAACCATGTTCAGGTATATGCTCTTGTGTGTTGACTGAATTCGTCTAAACTTAGAGTAAGCTTAGTAATTAGCAGTTTTGATCACGCCATACTCCACCAGCTGTTTTTCCTAATCTTATAATTGTCAAATATTGACAGGGCCGACATGCTCTGGTTTATGATATCAATACAGTGAATGAGACATGGGAATGGGTCAATCTAAAAGAGGTAAACCTGCTGCTTATTCTAGTGTTTTATGTATGGTTGTAACCATTTTCCTTTTATGAAAGATCCGAATTTTGAAATGCTAAGAGTCCGAATTTTCGATTTTTTTCCTTTTTTGCACTTTTTAACAAATGAATGCCACTTCCTCATAATCTGATTTGAGGCTACTTTTCTCTGTAGTGTTTATTTTGCAGTTCATTTTAATATGTAAATAAAAGTGGGTCGATTTTGCTTTGCTAGAACTACTGGTGGCATCATGCTATTACTTGTCTAGGTTATTTAAATCAATGGATTTTAAATTGTTATCCAATGTTAAGTTTTTTCGTGTACTTAATCATGTTGGTACATATTTATTTGAGTTACCTCTGTATCAGCACAAATCTCTTTCATAGATAAAATTCTTGCTCTTTGGTCCTAGCACTACTTTTGTGAGCAAGTATATATATATATATATGTATATATATATATATGTAGATGCATGTAAAAGGTTCAAGTTATGTCCTCCCCCCTGAACGAAATCAATATATATGTAGGACACACGTGATAATGGAGATCATTAAAACATATGATGCATATCATGCATGTCAACATGGGTACATAAGTGAATATGGAATTGTGATGGCTGTATCTAAATGGAAATTAGATGTTTACTACTTGAAAGGTTTGAATAACCAATTTTGCATCATTGTCACAATCACGTGTGTGACATTTTCTTCCACCTGTAGCTATTATAACATAGCTGGGCAGCAGAGGCCATTAAGTGGTGAAAATAGAACGGAAAGGTATATGAACATGGCTGGCTTGGTTCCATGAAATAATGAAAAAATGTATTAAATCTGCTTTCACTTAAAAAAATGAGAGGACTTTTTAAGTTCCGTCTATTACTAGACCCAAGGAGGAAGCAAATGAAAAATTTAAACAAAACTCTTTTTGTAGAAAGGGTTAGCTGCACACTAGTTTTCTCTATCCTTAATTGTTTCTGTGCACATTTGTGTTCTTAAGAAGAGAGGAGTGGCTGAATGCGTAGTATGGGATTCTATTCATGCTACTAGGTTCTGAAAGAACCCAATACTTGATTAATTTGGTAGCTTCATGATCGAAGCTCATTTCCCCAACCCTTCTTACCAATTGATGTACCTTCTTATGGTAGATATCTCCTGAAGATATTCGGTGGGAAGGTGATGATCCTGGGGTTTCTCGTAGGGGTGGTCGACCTGGATCTGGCCAAGGGACTAAGAAGTCCATGGGACGTGGTGGTGCAGTTTCAGGTGCAGGAAGGGGTAGAGGGACCACAAAGGGTCAGTCTAAGAAGGATTTGCCTCCACAACAAAACGGCATTGGCACAAAGGGTCAGTCTAAGAAGGATTTGCCTCCACAACAAAACGGCATTGGCAGGAAGGCCATGAGCGACATTGAAATACTTCATACAGAATCGTTGATTAAAGAGGTATAAGGAAAATTACGAAGAGTTTTTTCATGTTCCCCAATTAGCTGGTGGTCACTTGTTTTTGCCTCTGCTTGAAACTACAGGTGGAAAAGGTTTTCGGTGCTAGCCATCCTGACCCCATGGAGATTGAGAAAGCTAAGAAAGTTCTCAAAGTAAGAACCAATAACCTTTATGCTTTTATTTGCATTGCATCGACTTTTTTTATTGCTGGGATTATGATGGGTTCTTTAAAATGCAGGAGCATGAACAGGCATTGATTGATGCAATTGCAAGGCTTGAAGATGCATCAGATGGTGAAAGTGGTAATAACTAAATATATATAACCCATGTTCTACAATACATAATAAAGCTCCCCTACCTATATTGTATCTTAGTCATGGTTAGTCAGAATGGACTGTTACTCAATCTGTACAACTTTTTCAATTAAAATTTGTTTGGAATATTTTGAAAGGCTCCCAAAATGGGTGTCTAAGAACCTGTGCCTTTGAGTTACCAATCTTTTGCTCATCTTTGTCCATGTTAACATCAGGAAGGGTAGATACAAACACCCATTTTCTGTTATAGTAAGGTGGAATACCTGAATTAAACTAGCTTGTATTGTTGCAGTGAATGTATCTAGGTGGCAGCAGAGCTGCACAAGGTCTTGTTAAGTTTTGTTGATGTCCACGATTTTTCTGATGTTGGCTTTTAAAACAGATGAACATGCATTCTCTCAAAGACAACCAATGGACCAAGAACGAGGCTGGAGTAAACGGCAATATGATGAAATGGCAGAAGGTCAGGCAGTCGATGGTTCAAATGGTACTAAAATCACGAGAGACAGTAGGATTGCATCTCATGACCAACGTTTTGAAGGCGATGGCATATGATCTTCTGAGGCTTGTAATGCTCAGTTGTACTCTTGCTTGTAATGTAGTGTTGTGCCATATTCTAATTCCATGACCAGCCAAGTGAATAATACTTGGCTTTTCTTTTATTGGTTAGTGGTAAGCTTTAGGTGTCGTTACATTTTAGTGTAACCTTAAGCCGAGATATAATCTTTCTTCCTATCACCCGTTTGCCTTTTCTTCTCTTTTTGGTGTAATGAATGACACTTCACCATGTAAAGATTGTTTTAGCAATGGCACTCTCTAATATCCATTGTTTTGCCTATGATATTTGGACACCTGCAAAATACAATATTTATTGAGAAAACAGATTTTAATTATACACTGATGGCACAGAGCATGCAAAGCAACTAAGCTCCTGCAAATTACACAAGATATGAAGTTAGCATTTACACAAAAACAGTCGGCAGCAAAAGGCTGAGGAGAATCTGATAAATTTTGAGACAGCACGACCCCATTCAAAATGGTTGATTATCTACAACGATGCAATAAATTCAAGAATAAGATTCACCATCTGTGCATCATAAGCCGGGCCTTCCATTTGGAAGTGGCTTACTCCTTCAATCAGATGTGTTTCAACATGCCCCACTGCAGAACTTAGCTTGTTGTTCAGTTGCTTCACGCTTGTAAACCCATCTCGAGTCCCCATTACAAAAAGTTTTGGTTTTGGGGATTGTAGGATGGCTTTGTGGTGCCTCCCGAAAAGGATTGAGGCCGTCATGCCAAAAGGATACCCCAGACTCACATAGCCCACAACTTGTTCAATCTGATCAACTGCAGAGCCTGCAATTGGGGCACCTACAAGAGAAGATGAGGGGAAAATAGACACAAATCAGCACCGATTTTATTTCTGCTAATACAATGAAATTGGCTCCAGTGATTCATAAAACTGACAAACAGACAAAAGTGGACTAGGCTCAAATATAATCTCGACTTCTACAATACTCCACACACAGTCCATAACAGAGAATGATCCTAAATCAAGTCATAATCACAAGAGTGATAAAGTTTGAGCACCATATCATTCAAAACAAAGCCATTTATTTCTCATTATAACTGTTTTAACTATTACTTATTTTCTCCTATTGATGAGCTTTCATGGTTACTACTATGCAAGAGTATAACCAAGACATGGAACAAGAATCATGGAAAGTTTATGCAAGTGAAGGTGCAAAATTGAGAGGCAGAAAGACAAATTGTATATTCACAAATTAACCGTTAAGACCAAAAATCTAACTTTTGACCAAATTTACAGAGTAGTTCCCAAACGAAAACTACTGGACATTTGTTAGATCACAGATTCAGTCAATCTTCTGCGATAAGTGAATTGCATAATGAGCATGCATCATACTCATTAGCTCACAGCTACTTCTCAACAAACTATGTCATTTTTAGTTTTGACACATCTCTTTACTAGTTCTTGCTACGGGCATGTCTCAACTCTTTAGCTCTGTTTTATTTCCTTTTAATTTCATAATGAGTGTGCATCATACTCATTAGCTCACAGTTACTTCTCAACAAAATATGTCATTTGACTCTTTACTAGTTTCTTGCTACGGGTGTGTCTCAACTCTTTATCTCTGTTTTATTTTGTTTTAATTTATTGCAGGATTTGAGTGGTGGTTTGTGATTAATTCATAACTGTATGCAAGGCATTAGGACGAGAGAAATTAGTAACTCCTTTAAGCTTTATGTCCTTTTAAAGAGTCGATAAATTCAGAAACAGGAACCAAAACTAGCCTATAGCATATTTGTAGTATAATTTTAAAGTAACAAATAGAATCTATAGTTTTTGTAATTATTTCTTGAAATGAGAATATAACTTTCATTTCACCCCACCTAATGCCATTTCAGGTTTTACTCGACGGCAGAATCCATGAAACTTTTTTTTTTTCATTCTAGACTTGTAGTTTCATGTTCCTCCTAACTCATGTAATGCAAGTTATTCTAGAGTAATCTGCAAACTACAGAGAAAAATCAATACAGTTACAGAAAGACTTCTGGATCCCACTTATTTTCACTTTGAATATCATCAAAATCCCAACTTCGGATAATGACAGGACAGTTGGGTTGAGCAACAGCATAATTAGGAGAAATCCAAAATCAGCATAGTAAACAAAATGTGAGCTATTTGATAATGTTAGCAAACCACATCTTACGCACAAACCAATCAAATTTCCTCAATACCCTAAGCATATACTAATACACACATCAACTTCTATTCAAAGAAGAGTTAGATCACTTCTACCAACTCACACCCAATTCATCGATCCACAAAATCATTCAAAGAATCAATCTAGTAACTAGCACAAGCTAATATACTTTTACCTAAATAAGAAGTATGATTGTTCCTAGTACACAAATCAAAGATCCAAAAAATCATCCACCTAAACCAAATAAACAAGCAAATCCAGTGACTACCCACATAAAAATACTTCCTTTATTTTAACCATAACATACTTAATCCAACAAAAATTGCAGTAGTTATCAAATTGTCTATGCAATTTTTAACCATAGCACACTTGATCCACCTAAACATAACGAACAAATCCAGTAACTACCTACATATACATAGGCAAGAATATTATACCTGCAGAAGAACCCACAAGCAAACTTTTATTAGCAGATAAATTCTCAGAGACCCAATTGCAGACAGCAACCACATCCTTAATTTCTGCAAACCCAGTAAGGGAAGCCTTCCCTGTTGACCTCCCAACTCCTCTCATGTCAAAGGTCACAGCTTTGTAACCCTTATCAGCTAACCCAGCTGCTATGCCTCTCAAAAGGCCTTGACAACCACCCAGGACAGAGTATGGATGCACCAGAACCACCACAGGATTATTGCCCTCCTTGATTTGTTCTTCTTGTCTGGGTTTGAAGAGCCTTGTGCTGAGCTTGGCTCCATCACTGGTCTCAACTGTACAGGTCTCGACCGTACAGTTTGACATTAGAAATGGGTTAAGGCCTTAAGGGTTGGTTGGGCAACACCAAAGAGGAGTGTGATTAGAATTTGGGAAATGAAAGTTGTGAATTATTAGAGAGTGAAGAAAACTGGTTATGTCTCTGCCCCTACACATGGGAATAGAAGAGTACATTCTTTTTTACTTTTTCCTTGTCCAAACCAATGCAGTGATCTTGTGTCTTAAATCTTAATGGAGCATATTAGCATATACCATTTTGGGTGGATCCATTTCCGTTAATTGGGTCGATCCGCTTTGCCATTTTTATTACCAAGTCTTTGGTAAAGGTGTCGCACCTTTTTTATTTATATTTTGTTTATTTAATTTTTATTTTCGTTTTAAAAATGATAAACAAAATTGAGACAATAAGTTTGCTCGGTGCTCGGAGTGTCGATTAATTTCGAAGTTTCGCTTTTGATAAATATGTGTACTACTAAAATTTATTGTCGATTAACACAAATATTGTCATAACCAATTTCCACTCAATTTTCGACGTCCAATTTAGTTCATACATCTCATATAGGAATTTAAGAGGGTCAATCAAGACTAATAAATGGAACTTGTTTGATAAATAGACAAGAAATGAAAATATTAGAAGAAGAAAAAATGAATTATGAAACACCTTTTGTAAGGGCAAAATATTTGCTATTAGCTATTTCCTATTTGACAAAATATTTTTCCCTTGTATTATCATTTGCTTTGTATTCAATGCTAGATTGTTTAGAGAATAAGTGGCGTGGCTTAGGTTGTGTCACGCCCCGGACCCGGTGTCGGTGGATTTTAAGCACCAAAATCCGAATCCGAGGTGTGAGCGTAGAAAAGTAAAATAAAAAAAAATAAAATAATACAAAACCAAATACTTTTCTGAAATCGTCAAAATTACAATAACAAAAACTTTACAAAGAGAAATCACGTCGTCTTCTACGATCTAATCCACTCTCGTCTTTAACCCTTTCGAAACTCGTAGGTAAACCCTGTAAAACAACAACCTATTGTAGGGGTGAGCTTTCGTCCTCGCTGCTCAGTAGGGACAAACCTTTTTAAGTTCTTCTTATAATGTTGCATCCAAGTTATAAAACAACAAATCAAAGAACAATAAATTAAAAGTGCAATGCATGCACGTAATGCTGACTTTTCACTCCTCATACTCCAAATTATACTACCTCTTTTGTTAGTCATCTTGTTACAATTCCTTGCTTCGCCAGTGTCAATATGCCCTATAAGATCGTTTTATCAATCGCAATTGAAAGGATTTCACTCCCTGTTTTGTGCACGGTGGGCTGACATTCTCTGGTCCCTGACAGGAATTTAACTCAACTACACAAAGAGTACTTTTCTCTCAATCTCAATCTCATCAATTTTCTTTCTGACCATTCAGGTCTTTTTCCATCGTCACAATACCTCACCATGCATCATGCATGATAACTAAATTCATAATATAGAAATTAAATAACACATGCCTTCGAATCATAAAATCATTTATCATACTAATTCACCGATTAATAAAAACAATAACACTCAACAGATAATTCAACCAACATCAAACAATTTCCAATTTATTAAATTACTTAACAATATAAAGATAAGGTTTCCCGAGATCCCTACCTCAATTTCCGAGCTTTGATTCCAACGCTGCTAAAGCTTTACACCAGCACGACTCGCATTCTGATTAACTAGACTCCAACGACTAACCCATTCGTCTTGAATCCCCATTCGCCGATATCCATCGAATCTCAATTCTGTATCCATCGAATCTCATTCGACCGATTACTCCAAAATAATAATTGACTAATGCTTCGCTCCACATTGCATCTCTCTTTGGGTGCAAGCCCTCAACATTACTATGGACACCCATAGTCTCACTTCCCATTTCTTCCAGAATTGTCCCCAAAATTACTAAGGACACCCAAATTCCTAGTTCTCATTTCCACCATAGCCTTCCGAACTAATTTCCAAATCAATCTCCACGTCTCTTCAAATCACTTTGAATTATCTATTATCCCTATAATGATCCAATATCCTAACTTCATAATTCAACATGCTTCGTACTTTTGGATAATTTAAACCAATACATCAAAACACTTCGACAGTTACTACATCTTTTGACAACTTGACTAAAATATATATATCCAAACACCAAATTGAACTCCTGAGTCTTCGTAACTCCCATCAGTGAATCAATTAGTAAGTATGAATGCCAAAACCAACTGAAAACAGTAACTCCACATAACTTGAATTCATTCTGACCAAATCCAAATCATTGTCGATTCCATATTTTGGCATACCACAACAGCTAAGTTGTTTATCAACATTTACAACCACAACTAGAATTGCCTAACTACAGATTTTCACTCCAACCCAATTCCAACTCCGTAAGCTTTATACTTGCACCAAATGGACTTGAGAATTATATACACGTACCAACATATATATGCATCAGGGCTTTCATTTTTAAATAACTCGTATAGAACAAAGAGAACTTAAACTCTCAAATCCCTTTCTAGTTCTGCAACTCAGTGAATTAAGCACAAATTGTAAATCGGAAATGGCAAAACAAAACCAAAACTGCCACTGACTGCAGTGAACCCGTAGAGACCATAAACCCCAAACTGCAAAATCTCCAAACCTCTACCAAAACTGACTTCCAAGTATCACTAACATGCTCAAAGACTTAAACATATCGAAAATTAACTAAGCAAAGGATCGGAGAAGTTGGAAAATCCAAACTTCACAGTGAACACGAAATGGCCGAGAAACTCAAAATACCAAATCTTCCAAAACCTAACCAAAATCGAATTCCAATTATACCAATGTGTAGAACTCGACGAGAGGATCGAGTTTGATACCTCAATCAAAGCTAGAGGTCGCCGGAGTCGCCGGAAATTCCAGAAAACCCGCCGGAAGCCCAAATCTTTCTTTCTTCGATTCTCTCTCCAAAATCAACGATTTGGGAAGCTAAGATTATGGATGAACTCGCCTCACTGAGACGAAGCTAAAGGTACCAGACTTAGTCGTCGTCGTGGCCGGAATCGGAAAGTGACATCGGCGCTGCCACTTCTTCTCTCCTCCGATTCTCTCTTGTCCGGCGTCGCCGTGACTAGCCGTGACCACCGTTGGACTCGTCGGGCCGAGACGAAGAATACGGGACTGGTGCGGCGCCGTGAAGTGGCCGGAATCAGAAAAAGCCATCAGAGCAGTCCGAGCTTCTTCCCGTTGTTCCTCTCTGTACAAACGTCGACTTGGTAAACCACCACCGCCTTTGAACTCGCCGTGCCAAGACGAACACAAAGAAGCCGGCCCGGCGTCATGAGACGGCCGGAGAAGGAAGATGGTTCTGGTGGTGTCGCGGCAGAGGAGAGGGGAGAGTCGCGGGAAACTTCTGGGTTTTTCCCCAAACTAATCCATCCTATAAACTTTAATCTGACGGTCTAGATCAAACGGTGATTTGATCTACGGTCCTGATTGCACCGCTATAATTTCCAATTTCCAAAAACTATTTTTCTTAATTTCTAAACTTCCGAAAATCAAAACAAATAGCTCGGATGTCCGAAAAATACTCTGAAAATTCCCACGAACTCGTCATGATGTGTACTGTCTAATCATGACCTCAAAAATAAATTTGTCCAACTTTAAAAATTCCGGATCTCACAGGTTGTTATTACTCGAGATGGTTCATGAAGACGTCTTTCTTATCTGGTCTTTTCTCCGGACTTCAATCATTGGTCATCGAAGGTTTCGTTCCAGTACCTCAAGGTATGATTCATGCATATGCATATGCACATGCACTTAATTCATATTGAGTCTTCTTGTTATCCTAAGTTTGTTTGTTAGCCACACTTATGTTATAAATCACATAAGTTTTAGGTGCTTGTTTTATAAGTATCCAATCGCAACACGATCGGCTCAAATGTTTAATGCATTGTTTCATATATTTGAGTTTATTATGTTATAATTGCTAGATATTCACTTAGATTCATTTTGATTAGCTTTCTTTTAAGTTTAAGGCTGTTTTTGTCTTGCGATCGATCATCACTGTTCATGCAATCGATCGTGGCCACGTAGGACAATATGTCTGTTGAAATGTGACCGTTGTATTCGAATTTGTTCGTTGGGACTTTTCGTGTAATCGATCACAACTTGTTATGTGATCGATCGCAAATGAGGTTTTCTATATGCAGTCAGCTCTGTCTTCGCATTTTTACACTACCATCAATCGCTTAATGTCGTGTGATCGATTGTAAATTAGCCTGGACTGATTTCTATATGTACATACCCTCTACTAACCTACTAGAAATAGCGCACGCCCGGGGACTCCACCGGTCATATCCGGGCCCCGGACGAGTAGCCCACGGCTACCTCGACATCACCTCGGCCGAACCCGGTCATGACCCCGGCCAGGGCTTGCCCGGGGCTTGGCTACCTTGCAGGTCCAAGCTGCTTGCTGCGAAGAACCCTGTTCCTGGGAGCAGGCCATTGATCCCACATCGAAGACGAACAATTGATTCTCCCTTCAACCACCTATAAGAGCCCGCCTCTTTCCTCATTAATGGTACGCATTCAATACTCATTAAAGTCACTCGTCAATATTCATACACCGCACCGACTTAGGCATCGGAGGAGTGAAGACCGGCCACCCGGTCTCCTCTCGACGTCGGTGTATTATTCTTGACAGTGACCGACGTGAGGATCCCGCGGTCTCAATACCCGTACTTCTAGTCTAATCCATCCCCCCGGATCTAGGCAGAAACATTTGGCGCCGTCCGTGGGAACAATACAAAACTTTCCACCTACCTCACCACGACCGAGCATCAAGACACGACCGCATCCCCTACGGACGACCCCTTCCCGGGAACCCGGAGACAGCCGGAATTCACACCCACGGCACCTCCAGTGCACGGGGAATCCGGCTTGGCCCAAACCGCGGGCCGAGCAATCCTCCGCCACATGGCGACCTCCGTGCAAGGGTCGACATCATGCTCCAGACATCAACACGGCCAACGCCGAAAAGATGCGCGAACACCAAGAAAATCTGGAAGCTCGGCCGGCAACTCAACGAGCTAACGGCCAAGTACGACGACCTCGTCCGAAGACTCGAGGCCCGAGAAGCACAATCCGAGTCCCGCCGTGCGCCTAGTCACCACTCGCAAAGCACCCGCGGCAACAACGTCGGATGGTACACGTGGACGTCCCACTGCACCCGAGGGAACTGCGGGGTGAGACGCAGGCCCCACAACCTACCCGAGTAGAAGAACAGGTGGCCGAGTCAGGCAGACAGGACACGCCGATAAGCTCGTTCAGCTGCGGTCAAGCACGGAACCGACATGTCGACCCCACCAACCAACTGCTGGCGCGCTTGGAACAGCTGGAGGCCCGCGTCCAAATGGCCGAACAAAATCCCGTACCCACGGTAGCAAGGTTTGCCGAACGACCGGGACCATTCACAACCAAAATTTTGGGGGCTATACGGCCGGTGGGGACAAAATCAATAAAAATCGACCGCTATGATGGGCTCGCTGACCCATTCCTTCATATGGATAGCTTTCGCTCGGCGACTGCCGGAAAAGGGTATAGCGACGAGGTCAAATGCCTCATGTTCCAGGAGACCCTCACCGGTGAAGCCATGAGCTGGTTCTTCGAACTTAAACCACATTCGATCAACTCCTTCCAGGCCTTGGTAAATGCGTTCGGGTCAAGGTTCATCCTGATGACCGATGGCTACCACACCACCGGACAACTATTCAAGGTAAACCAGGGCCTGAGCGAAAGCCTCAAATCCTTCGTCACCCGATGGCGCACGGCAACCTCACGTTGTCGAGACCTCGACAAAAATTTGGCATTTACCGCCTTCAAGGAAGGACTCACGCCGGGACCCTTCCTATATGAACTCAACGCTCACCCACCAGCAGACTATGAGGCGCTCATGGAAACGGTTGTCCTCCACGCCCAAGCAGAATTCACAACTAACGGTGATCGCCCACCTATTTATCGCCAAATGAAGCCGGAAGTGCCAACCACCAGTACCGCTCCCCCGGCCGAGAAACGAAAGGATTGGCACCGGGAACCACAACAACACAAGCGGCAGAAGGAGAACAACTTCGGCCGGCATGCAGATCGCAATGATCGTCCTCGGCAGAGAGAGAACCGCCCCCGTGACAATACTCACCGCCCTAACACCCCGGCACCACGGTACGAAGTCTTTACCGTACTCACCACATCCCTCGAAGATATCTTCGACCAATGCAGAGATCAAATACCACTGCCCCCTCCTAAGCGGTTCCCGCGAACAAATCCACCAAGGAACACAGGAAAATGGTGCAAGCACCACGAGGATAGCGGTCATAACACAAACGTTTGTGTCGCCCTCAAGACAGCGGTGGAAACGCTTATCCGTGAAGGCAAACTCCAACAGTTCCGAGCAGATCTGGCTCAACCCCAGGTGGCCAACATTCAAGCCATTCGCGGTCACATCAACACGATTGACGGGGGTGCTCCCGTTAGCAGGCTAACAAACAGGGCCCGGAAGCGTCACACGCGGGCTCAACAGGGACAGGAGATATTCAACATCCACTACGATAGACCCTCCAAAGCGGGCAAGGTCGGCTGGGAACCAATCACATTCACCGAGGAGGAGGAACGCGGTATCCACTCACCGCACGACGATCCATTCCTCATCACCGCCCAAATTGACCAGTACACCCTGTCTCGGGTCCTGATCGACAGCGGATCGGCGGTCAATGTGATTTTCAATCAGTCATATACCCAATTGGGCCGAAGGAACAACAAACTCCTGCAGGACAACGAGCCGTTGCTAAGCTTCTCCGGGGACATTACCCAGCCACTAGGCTCAGATTACATGCGCCTCATCCTCGGCTCCAGGCCTAGGTGCGCGGAGATCCACACCGAATTCATTGTGGTCGATTGCCTCTCGCCGTACAACGCGATCCTGGGAAGACCAGCCCTCAACAAGCTAAAGTGTATCATCGCCGGCCACATATTGTTGATGAAGTTCCCAACACCTGCGGGAACAGCTTCCATCCGCGGGGACCAACAGATTTCCCGCAAGTGCTACGCCACCATCCTTACCCGGGGCAAGGCAAGGTCAGAAATCCTCTCAGTGGCAAACCCGCCTAAACCAAGTGATGCACCCGAGGACCCCCGCGACAACCTCTCGTCCCTCGACTCCCCGGATCCTGAGATCTCGCTCACCACCATCCAACTCTCTGAGGAGCACCCGGATAGGACCCTTCGCATTGGGGCACACCTTTCCGGGGAAATGAAGAAAGAGTTGACCACGTTCTTAAGAGCATCATCTCGCACAAACTCGGCATATCCCCGAGCATACCCGGTCGCCGCGAAGCGGCGGGCGTATGACGAGGAGCGGTATCCGGCCATCCAAGCCGAAGTCCGAAGTTACGTAAGATCGGCTTCATCCGGGAAACAAACTATCCCCAATGGATCTCCAACGTCGTCATGGTCAAAAAATCAACCGGGAAGTGGCGCATGTGCGTGGACTTCACCAATCTGAACAAGGCCTGCCCGAAGGATAGCTTCCCCCTGCCACACATCGATCAGCTCGTGGACGCCACAGCCGGTCACGAACTCCTCAGCTTCATGGACGCCTACTCCGGCTACAACCAATTCAGGATGCACCCCGAGGACCAGGAGGCTACGACTTTTACCACCGACAAGGGGCTCTATTGCTACGAGGTCATGCCCTTTGGACTTAAGAATGCGGGAGCTACTTACCAACGATTGGTCAACACGATGTTCGCCCAGCACATCGGTAAAATCGTGGAGGTATACGTGGACGACATGCTCGTAAAGAGCGTCAAGGCTACCGGTCACATCGCCAACTTGCAGGTTGTCTTCAATATCCTCAAGCAATACCGCATGCGGCTCAACCCACAGAAGTGCCTCTTCGGTGTGGCGGCGGGCAAGTTCCTAGGTTACGTTGTCAGCCAGCGGGGAATCGAGGCTAACCCTGACAAAGTGCGCGCCATTCTTGATATGGAGTCACCGACAACAAAAGAGCAGGTACAATGCCTCACCGGCAGGATAGCGGCACTCTCCCGCTTTATTTCCAAAAGCACCGACAAATGCGACACCTTCTTCAAGCTGCTAAAGCGAACAAAATGCAAGGAGGTAGACTGGAGCAAAGAGTGTGAGCAAGCCTTCCAAAGCATCAAAACATATTTGAGTTCAATACCGCTCCTGTCTACTCTAGTCCCCGGTGAAATGCTTTACATATATCTGTCGGTATCATCAACAGCGGTCAGCTCGGTCCTAATCCGAGTAGAAGAGACCAAGGAGCTGCCGGTCTTCTACGTCGCCAAAAGCCTCTTGGACGCCGAGACAAGATACCCACCGGTGGAACAACTGGCCCTGGCTCTAATCTCCTCGGCAAGGAGACTCCGACCATATTTTCAGGCTCATAGCATAACCGTTTTGACGGACCAACCCCTCCGGCAGGTCCTCCAGCGGCCAGAGACATCCGGGCGACTAACTAAGTGGGCAATCGAGCTTAGCGAGTTCGACATCCTCTACAAAGGACGCACTTCAACGAAGGGGCAAGCGGTGGCAGACTTCATCTCCGAGTTCACGCACTCTGCACCCCAGCCGGAGATGCCCGCCAAGGAACCAACCGCTAAGGAGCAATCCACGTGGAATCTGTTCGTCGATGGATCATCCAACCAAAAGGCAAGTGGCGCCGGCATAATCCTAACAGGTCCCGGCAACCTCTCCCTCGAGTACGCCCTCAGGTTCGATTTCACAGCAACCAATAATATGGCCGAGTACGAGGCGCTGGTGGCCGGCGTCCAACTCGCACTCGACTCGGGAGCTGACAGCCTCAACATCTTCAGTGACTCCCAACTTGTCGTGAACCAGATTACGGGTGAATTCCAAACGAAGGACCCTCAAATGACCGCATACTTGGGATATATGCAAATCCTCTTGCGGAAGCTGAAGTTCTACAACAGCACCCAAATTCCCCGGGAGAAGAACTCCAAGGCCGATGAGCTGGAGCGGTTGGCCACCTCCGACCCGTCACTACTACCCGGAACACATCCGGCCATCGAGCATCTCTCGAAGCCAAGCATCAGCAAGTCCTTCAGTGAGGTTTTCTCCACCGAGCAGGCAACAACATGGATGGACCCCATTCTCCATTATAAACTGGAGGGCAAACTACCGGAGGACAAACTGGTGGCACGCCGCCTCACATTGCGGTCATCTCGCTACAACATACAAGACGACAAGCTGTATAAGCGAGGACTCTCATTGTCCAACCTCCGGTGCATCTCCCGAGCCGAGGGGGAAGCAATATTACAGGACATCCACTCAGGAGCCTGCGGCAACCACTCCGGTGCCCGCTCCTTAGCCCACAAAGCCCTTCGCACCGGGTACTTTTGGCCAACACTCGCTGAGGACGCCCGGAAGATTTCTCAAACGTGTCTTAGGTGCCAACAATTCGCTACCATCCCCCGTGCACCAGCAGAGCCCCTGTCAATCATAATCAGCCCATGGCCATACGCACAATGGGGATTGGACTTGATTGGTAAGTTCCCTACTGCCCGTGGTCAATTCAAATACGCCATTGTAGCAGTCGACTACTCGACCAAGTGGGTCGAAGCAGCACCGCTCACCGCTATCACCACTACCAAGGTCAAGCGTTTTCTTTGGAAAAATATATATTGCCGCTTTGGGGTGCCCGACACAATCATCACCGACAATGGAACCCAGTTTGACAACGACGAGCTTCGGGACTTCACCTCAAAGATGGGAACCAAGATTCTCTACTCCTCACCGGCCCACCCTCAGACCAACGGCTAGGTGGAAGCGGTCAACAAGATCCTGAAGACGATCCTCAAGAAGAAATTGGACGCTGCCAAGGGCCTTTGGGCCGAGAAGCTACCATAAGCACTTTGGTCTATCCGGACAACCCCAACAACGGCAACCGATGAGACCCCATTTTGCCTCGCCTTCGGTACTGAGGCGGTCATTCCAGTGGAGATCACACACCCCAGTCCCCGGACCCTAGCCTACGATCCGACAACAAATGAGGACGGCCTCAACTTGGATAGGGACTTGCTAGAAAAAAAGCGCGAGGCCACGCACTTGCACAACCTGCAAAATAAACAGAAGATTGCCCGCTACTACAACTTACGGGTCAAGACCCGAACACTCAAGGTCGGGGACTGGGTAATGAAGCAGGTCATCCCACCGCCAACAGGCCTACGACCAACTTGGGAAGGACCATTCGAATTGATCGAGGAATCTAGCCCGGGCACATTTTACCTGAAGAACAAAGACGGGGAGCTTTCCCGCCATCCTTGGAACACCGAACACCTCCGGTATTATTACAAGTAGTATCCCGTAGGCATCTTTGTTTAGCTACCTTCCAGGCCTAGCTAACTCAAGCTACCCAACGGGCAAGCTGATTTTTGTTTAACCTGCTACGCGGGTAGATGCTCCCCGAGCAACTGATCTTTCTGTAAAACCGCTACGCGGGCATTAATGAAACGAGGAATTATTCAAACCATTTCTTTCATTCAAAATATCATACCGCTACGCGGGCACATGAAAGCAATCTTAATTCCTTTAATGTTTCAAAATGCACGGAAAGATTTTAGGATTGGGACTACCCAACCAAATTTATAAAAAAACGGCCTACGGCCATTGTCATACAAAACTTAAAAGGCCACCGGCCACTAAAAAAAAAACAAAAAAAGCTAAAAGAGAGCCTACGGCTATTACAAAATTAGAGTTGGGCACCGCCGGTACCAGGAGTGATACCGGAGTGAAGGGGTCCCCGTTGTCCTTTAAGCCGACACCGCCGCCCTCGCCCGAGGACCTCACGAGAGTCCGAAGAACCTCTTCTTCCTCAACCGGCACCTCTTCCTCGGCACCCCTCGCGTCCCGGCAACCTCCTCGCCCTCCTCGCCCTCTTCCAGGTCCACAGCATCATCCCCGCCAGCTGGTCCTCAAACACTTTCTTCCCGCAGCCTCTTTTACTCCTTCTCGCGGGCAACATCCGCGAAATACTTCTCCTTGTTGATCCACCCCCTGTCGCTCAAGGTCCGGAAATTTTTGGAGTAGCCTTCCTTGAAGCCGGTGTCGTATGCTTCCTTCTTCGAGAGGAGGAACTCGTCGGATGCCTGAAACAGGGTCACCGCTTCCTTTTTCTCCCGCTCCACTACCTCGGGAATTGAAGCAACTTTATCCTTGAGAAGGGCCACCTCCTCCTTAAGTAAGGGCACCTCCCCTAGCTCCCGCTCCAAGGCAACAAATCGCTCCTTCTCCTTTTTCAGTTCGGCGTCGAGCTTCTCCAACTTTCCTCGCGCTGTGTCCCTCTCTCGGGTGACAGTCTTGCGCTCCGTCTTTTCAATCAGGAGACCGGCTTCAAGGGCGGCTACCTGTTCCTTCAGCACAACATCCTCCTCCAGCTCATCTACCAAATAGAGGTTATGAAGACCGCGCAACACGGAGTCAAAGGCCCGGGCTCTGTTCTCCTTTGGAGAGCCGTGCACTTGGGACACACGGTCTAGTCCACCATATTTCAACCTGCCCGCCACATGACGGATAAAGCCTTCGTCTTCAAGCCGAGCCTCCTCGGCAATGGCTTTCAACTTCCCGCGCCCGGACGAGGAAGTACTGACGGGGAGCGTCTTGGTCCTCTTCGCATGAGCGGGCGAGTCAACCTCAACATGTTCGTTAACATGCAAACCAGTCAAGGTCACCGCCTGTGACACGGGCACCGTGACAACCTCGGAAGCCCCTACCTTACAAGAAGCGACCGCCTTTCTCTTCCTTTGGTGAGCCCTAGTACGCAGCGGGATGTCATCCGCGTCAACACTCTCCCCCGTGCCACCAATAACTCCTTCGCCCCGCTACGGCCTTGGCGGCCTCACCCCGCCCCATCAACTCGCCGAGCAAATCGTCTTCACCGCCGAAGGTACTCATCTTCTTCTTCCCGGGTCGTTATCCACTTTTACCGCCAAAACTAGGACGTCAAAAAAAAAAAACCCCAACAATAAAACCATTTTAAGCGGGCACGAAGGCACTCACCTCGGCCGCTCGGCTAAACCCACGTATTCAAGTGCCGCCCAACAACTTGAGAGCGTATGAGGTTGCGGGTAGACTCGGCCAACTTGCAAAAACTCTAGCAACCCGTCTTTCCTCCACAAAGGCAAGTTCGAAGTATTTGTCACCTGCACAAGCCGAACAAATAATCACTCGTTGATTAAACACTTCTAAAAATAAATAAGGTTCCAACCACAACCTATGGATCGGAAGCTTCTCAAGACGGTCTTCCCTGGATAACCCCCCGCCCCACACTCCCACTCGTCCTCCCGCAAGACAAACCGTATTCCGCCGCCTACCGTAGATGTGGGTAGCCCCGTCACCATCGACCTCCGCGGCTCAACATCGTCATGGTACCCGAGCAATATCTCTTGCTCGAATACGCGAGTTTATAAGAATACATAACCTCATCATATGTCGGCCACCCGAGACCGTACAAATCCCATATGACATACATCCCTAGCAACCGGCTTCCACATGTCGGGCGTGACCCGACCCACGGCCACGTTTAGGGCCGAGAGGATCCGTCGAACCCACGGATGCAGCGGCGCGTCAAACCGCACTTGAACCGGTGCTCGTACACCGCCACCCAACCATTAGGGGGGTCGGCCGGCAACTCTCCATCTTCCAAAGGGCCGCAACTCGACGTAACCGGGGATCCGTAGTCCGCCCTCAACGAGTCAATCTCCTTCACGGCACGGACCTCCTCGGCTCTTGGACGGGTGTCCCATCGGGAAGGTACCACTTCACCAACTCCTACCCAACAATTTCCCCCAGCGGGGGAGACACCGACGCCGATCTCAATGACGAGCTCGCGGTAGACCCACCGCTCGCTCTCTCCCTTCGACGGCACGCCGCGGCCATCGGACGCTCCGTACCGGTCAATCTCTTGATCTCCCCCGGTTCCATGTCCTCCGCCGGCCATCCTTCTTAATTCTCGCCATCAATGACCGGACTTCATCGACAGACCCTACGACACTCGAGTCCCCGGTGACCCGCTTTCACTACTCTGCTCGGTATGACTACAACCTCCCTAACCCCGACTCCCCGAGGACTCCGCCATAAAACACCCTCTAAGAATCTCGCAGAATCCACCCCCCACCACCTAAGAACACCAACCCTAAACTCGAAGAACACCAACCCAAAACTCCCGAACACCAAAACCCGTAAGAACAAACCCAAACACCTATCCCAAAATCCTAGTATGCAAGCAATAAAGCAAGGATCGACATGAGTTTGAAAAACACTAACCTGATTGATGAAGTCGAAACCTTCGATCGACGATCCGAACTCACTAAGGCACAGAAACGGAAGTGGGCAGAACTCCAAAATCTCCAGAGGTTTCACGAAATTTTCAAAACGCAGTGAGAGCCGAAAATCCTTCCTTCCCTCCTTTTTAAAGCTGTCCTCGGCAGATCACGACCGTGCAACGAAAGGACACATCGGCCAGATGATGCCACCTGTCACGCTTTTAACCTAACGACTCGCAGATATCGAAGCGTTGCCTCGATCACGCAACCTTCATTTATGACTCCACTCAGAACTGAAGCGACCACTGCCAACCCAACTAATCCTACCATCGGTTGACACGTGGTCACAATAACCCTTCGGCTTCCCAGAAGTCAGCTCAACCGGCTCCGGCCTACAACCCTCCCCAAGACTTCCGAGCACCGGGGCTCACGGCTCAACGAGCCCGTCCATCGTTCGTCTCTACGGCCCACGGCTTACGAGACCACGACCGCCCTAAGGCCACCGGCCAACGGAACCGAGGTACGGCCAAAGGCCCACGGCAAACCAGGTCCGGCGGCACCGCCACCGATCCGCAAACCACCTCTCGGTACAAGGGAACCATCTATCGGGCTCGCTACCCAATACCCTCGTCAAGAATCTACTCGACGTCCCCTGGGATGGCCCACGCGCCACACACAGCCTAGCTAGGTTCTTCCGCAGCCTCCTTTTACTAGGGGACTTCGGGGACTCCCAGGGGCCCACCTCCACGAGGAAAAGCGTGTACCCGGATACGACTATGGTCAGGCACCGCACGCGCACTATTTCCACTTTGCAATGAGCTGGCTGAAATGAACTCCCCGACCAAGACGAGTCTCTTGACCGGGAACTTCGGGGACTTGTACATACCCTCTACTAACCTACTAGAAATAGCGCACGCCCGGGGACTCCACCGGTCATATTCGGGCCCCGGACGAGTAGCCCACGGCTACCTCGACATCACCTCGGCCGAACCCGGTCATGACCCCGGCCAGGTCTTGCCCGGGGCTCGGCTACCTTGCAGGTCCAAGCTGCTTGCTGCGAAGAATCATGTTCCTGGGAGAAGGCCATTGATCCCACATCGAAGACGAACAATTGATTCTCCCTTCAACCACCTATAAGAGCCCGCCTCTTTCCTCATTAATGGTACGCATTCAATACTCATTAAAGTCACTCTGTCAATATTCATACACTGCACTGACTTAGGCATCGGAGGAGTGAAGACCGGCCACCCGGTCTCCTCTTGATGTCGGTGTATTATTCTTGACAGGTGACCGGACGTGAGGATCCTGCGGTCTCAATACCCGTACTTCTAGTCTAATCCATCCCCCCGGATCTAGGCAGAAACACTATAAATAAAATCATTTGGTTTCATTTTGGCCAATTCTTTCCCCATAGTCAAAATTCACTTTGAAAGAGTTCTTTGGTTTTGTTGAGTGACTCTAGTTCCATATTATAGGATCCTCACATCTTTGATGTTTGTTAGTTTAGTTATTATTCCTTGTGAATAGCTAAGCTAACCCTTGAATCACTTCAAGGCTTTGTTAATTCGGTTTGTTTGATTCAAGCAATTGTTCCTTGTTAAATTGCTTATCTCAAACGAATTGCATTCGTTTCATTCACACACACACTTCATTGCATAGTCGGTGATACTTGCGATTGGAGGATTCACGCGGTGAAGTTTGATCAATCGGAGTAGCTTAAGGTGGGATCACTTGAATGAGCAATTGGAGGCTACACAAGATCAAAGCTGCCTGACACAACGATAAGTTCAGGTTTAATATGAGTTGTGTATCGTCGTCAAAGTGTAGTGGATGGTATAATTGAGATAGAGGGAATATCGTACCCAAGGAATTGGAAGGCCCTTAAATCACTTTGGTAAAGTGTGTGGTAACCAAGCTATTCTAGCACTAAAATGGTGAGATAAGAGATGAGCTATATACTAGTGAAGTGAAGTATGTACACATGGTTGTAGTGTTCATATTTTTGGTGTTTTCAAAGAGAACATGCAAAAAAGTATAAGCAACAATTGCAAATTTCATAAACAAAGTTATTGAGCTTACAAACTCAATTTCAATAGATAATGTACATCTCAAATTACAAGAATTCAAAGCAATGAAACTAAAAGGTAAAAGAGTTAGAGAATGCTCAATGATGTCTCCAAGACTTCTCCTCCTCTTTTATGAACTCCTCCTTGCTCCAAGCCTCAATCCTTGCAATCTTTGATGTTGTTGTGGGGCTGTTTTGGTGAGGTAGATGGTGAGCACGAATTTTGTGGTGAGAATGGAAGAGAGAAAAGAGTGAGGAATGAAGAAGAAGAAGAAAGAAAGAAAGGGTGAAGAAGGTGGCCGGAAATGATGGAGAAATTGGCCGGAATTTAGAATGGGAAGAAGAGAAAAGAAGAAGAAGAAAGAGAGGAAAGGAAGAAGAGGAAGAAGGGGGAAGAAGGGGGAAGAAGGGGGCTGTGTTCTATGTCTGGAATGAGGTCTCATTTCTCCCCCTTCGCAGCTGCTAGGTTAAATGCTTTCCCCAAGAAAATATGATTAAACAATGGTAAAACTCATGGGAAAAGAGAAAGTATTTGTCTTGGAGGAAATTAGGGAAAAAGCATGCATGGGTGAAGTAAAATAAGAGTTTTCAGATTTCTAGAGTGCAACAACTCATGCATGTTTCTGATTTGAATATCTCTTCCATGTGTAGTGGTGCTCCGGTGGTGGTCCGGCGGTACTGCCGCCTCTTGTGGTGGTGGTTGGCCGGAAAAGTCGCCGGAAATGTAATTTCTTCAATTTTCTTCCTCTTTCCGATTCTTCAAGGCCTTCAATGACATAATCTTCCGAAGGTAAATTTGTGCAAACTTTCATGTCTAGAAGCCACGGTTGACTTCTTATCCTCTTTTCGAAAATGTGCCCAAAGGTAGCCAAAACGCACCTTTTGTGCCGAATTATCTAAAGTCATGCAAATAACCTGAAATCATGAAAATGTATATTAGAACCATCAAAACGTCTTCGGACAAACTTAACTCTTGTGATTAGGAGTATAATTTGCGCTATAAATAAGTGCAAATCACTGCCACTAGAGTAGAGGTACTTAGTGTAGAGTTTGGGACCGAGTTTCTCCCTTGTATGTGCTTTCCAATTGGATTATTTCATAGTGTTACACAAGAGCATGGGGTACAGCTCCCTTCCAGTTTTCCTGTAGTGGTAGACTATAGTCGTGGTGTACTAGTTTGATGCACACTTTGAGATTTTAGGTTGTGCAATTGATTGTGCTTATTGCATACATATATTTGTAATTAATTGTGTGTTGCTTGTTGCTTGTGCAATAGTTAGAACCTAGGTTGTGGAGAGTTTAAGTTTAAATTTGTGTATACTCTCCGATTAGTGTTTAGGAAGACTACCGTGGAAGGGACTAATTTCGGCTACCGGACTTTCACCTTTGCCGCCGAATTATTCATCGACATATGTAATGCACCTTTTATGTTTATGTTTTGTTCATTTAATATCTAATTCCACTTAAGAAAGTGTAACAAAATTGAGGCAACAGTTTTGCTTGGTGTTCGAGGTCTTGAAAAAAATTTAGGTCGTGGTTTGACAAATAATGTGTACTAAGGAAACTTATCGTCGAATCACACAAATATTGCCATAACTGGCTTTCACTCAATTTTTGATGTCCAATTTAGCTCTTACATCTCATATATGTATTTTGAATAACCTGTAGCGACGAACAATTTGTCTCTGCATGTGTTCCTAACTTTGTTTTATTTAATTTTATGAACTAAAAATAAAAATACTTCTGGTGCCTGTATGGTCCCACGTTGGGTTTCATTATGCCCTTCGAATACTTTGGGACACTCGTACAAAATGATCTTGCGAACTTCAAATATTTCATATTTCAAGAAAATCATGTGTTATAATAAAGAATTTTTTCCCAATTTGATACAATTCACCGAATTAGGCAAAAACTTTGATAGCTTATGTGTTGCCAAAGTCCTTTTTATTATTTAATTCTTTGAGCCCAAGAGTCCCAAAAAAAACATTTTACGTTTATTCAAATTTAAAAAATATATATATTTTGAATTACTTAGCAACTAAATGTTCATCGCTACAAGTGTTCCTAACATTTTTTTTTTAATTTTAATTTGACGAAATAAAATTAAGCACCTACGGTGCTTAAGGTCTCACTTTGGGTTTCATTGAGCCTCAAAAATATGACTCAACGATAATTACGGGCGTCCAGACGTTACAATGGGAGTCCGGACGGATTGAGTGACAGAGAGGTTCCAGAGAAGGATCCTAACGACCAATGGCACAAGAACTAAATTTTTACCTAAGCTAGACTTAACCAAATGATCTGAAATTTTAACCACACAAACTAGACACAACAATAAACTAGCAAACAAATTTTTAGATTTTTCTGGGTTGATTTACTATTTTAACAAAAATCGGGAAAAACACACAACAACAAACAATATGCTTAGAAACAACTTAGAAACAAAAACAACAACAAACACACTTATGCTTCGAATGAAAAACACAACAAACACTAAGACACAAATTTCAAACAATTTATACTACAAGAATAGTGCAAAGACACCCCGGCTGCGGGTCACCAAAGAATCAAGGATTAACCTCAATCCCCGGCAGCGGCGCCATTTGACTCAACGATAATTACGGGGTGAATGTGAGTATCGCCGTCAAAGTGTAGTGGATGGTAAATTGTGACCAGGGGTTGTCATACCCAAGGGATTGGAAGGCCCAAGATCCCTATTTGGTGAACAAATGCAACCAAGATGTGCAAGCACTAGAAGTGGTGTGATGAGAGGTGGAATATTTACTTAGATGTGAAGTATGTGCAACATGGATGTGTAGTGTTCAATTGTGTGTCACTCTTGAGTGACTTGTAACCAAAACAGTGACCAAAACAGTAGCTAAGTGACCAAGTTAAACTAGGCAAAATGGTGGAAACAAGAACACAAGAGGATGTGTTTGATAGCTTTTGTATTGTTGAGGTGACAAGTCCAACAAATGTGTGATTGATGTGTGATCAAATGGATGGAAACGATTGGGGTTTCGGGTTCACTCTACCCCAATCAAATGTATGATGAACTTCAAGAACATGCATCAATGAATTCACTAAGGATCAAACCTTTATCCCAGCCATGTTATGGTTCTAGGATTGACTCTTCTAGACCTATTTTGTGCCTTATTAGGGTCACAAATACTCCTAGTCCATTTATCCAAGCCTTGTTAGGGTCTCAAACAAACTTCTTAGGCATAGAGTTTCAAGAATCAAGGTTCAAACAAGTTCAAGTTCTTTACTCAAACTCATCATGCTCAAAGTTAAACACCTAGGAAAATATGTAACTAGCATACAATCCTAACAAGTTAAGTCTAACACATGCTTAAGAATTAGTTAAGTTCCTAACCAAGCATCAAACAAAACCGCATTTACAAAATAAACATATCCAGAAACGAAATCATCAAGCATATTCAATACAATTCATCAAAACATCATCATGGGCTAGAGCACACAACCCTAGCCCCCAATCTAATGAACTACTCACAATTCATTGTCAAATACATCAATAATCTCAAATAGGTAAGCATTAATACAAGTACAAAATAAAGAGGAGTTAAGAAATGCTCAAGATGTCGATGGCCAGCAACTCCTTGGTGACTCCAAGTATGTGGCAAGCCTCCTTGAGCCCCTCCCTTCTTCTCCAAACTCCAACTTGTCTTCAAGCCTCTCAACTCTTGATGTCTCAATGGATGGCAACTTATGGTGAAGATAGGTCGATGGAATGGTGGAGAAAAGTGTATGGTTATGATGTATGGGATGTGTGGAAGATATTTCGTGAAGGGATGGAAGTGAGATAAGTGGTGGAAGGTGGTGAAAACTGAAGAACAAAATCCGGGCAGTAGCCTAGCGTCCGGGCACCGAGTTCGAACATCCGGACGGATTGAACGTCAGTGAGTGATTTTCAAAACTGGACGAGAGAAAATGGCTTCCCCTCCCTAGGGTTTTCCAGCTCCGAATGTGAATGAATGGGAATGAGATGGGTGGTCTGGTATGTTCAGATGTCTCCACTAAGGTTTGCTTAGTGGAGTGATGTGTCAAGGATGGGTGGAGGTGGAAAAGAAATGAAAAGAAAATATGAAGTGGAAGGGTGTAAGGGTGTAAGGGAATAAGTGGATGGGTGCACATGTGGAGAGGTTAGTGGGCATGTGAGGGGCTTAGTGGGTGTGTGATCTGTGATCACATGCATGTGGCTGGTGCAGGGGAATCTCCCCCTCTATGGTGGAGCTCCGGTGATGCTCCGGCGGTGCTGCCGCCTCTCGTGGTGGTGGTTGGCCGGAAAAATCGCCGGAAATGTAATTTCTTCATTTTCCTTCCTTTCTTCGATTCTTCAAGGCCTTCAATGACAACGTCTTCCGAAGGTAAATTTGTGCAATTTTCAATGTCTAGAGGCCACGGTTGACTTCTTGTCCTCTGCTCGGAATTGTGCCCAAAAGTAGTCAAAATGCATCTTCTTGTGCCGAATTACCTCAAGTCACATAAGTAACCTGAAATCATGAAAACGCATATTAATAGTAACAAAACACCTTCGGGTAAGCTTAACTCTCGTGATTAGGAATATAATTTGCGCTACAAATAAGTGCAAATCAAAATACTTATGGACTTTCATGCAAACCGCTGTTGAAAATTTCAAAGATTCTATATTTATTATTTCAAGAAAATCATGTGCTGCAATAAAGAAGTTTTTTCAATTTGACACAATTCACCGAATCAGACGAAAACTAGATTTCGATGGCCAATATGTTGGCAAAGTTTTGTTCTTATTTTTAATTTGTTGAGCCCATGAGTCCCAAAAATAAAATCTTTAATTACATTTTATTCACATTTAAAAAAAAAAAGATTTTGAACAACCTGTAAAGGCAAATTGTTCTTCATTATAGGTGTCACGTTAGGTTTTATTATACTCCCTAAAATACTTTGGAACACTCATACAAACCACTCTTGAGAATTTTAAAGATTACAAATTTCAACGAAATTAATGAGAAAGTTTTTTTCAATCCGGCCCAATTCATCGAAATGATTGAATCAGACGAAAACCTCAATTTTGTTGGTCATTGTGTTGCCAAAGTTCTTTTTATTGTTTAATTCGTTAAGCCCAAGAGCCCAAAAAATAAAATCATTTTACATTTATTCAAATTAAACAAAAAATAAAAACTGTAACACCCATGGAAATTTTCTCTCCAACAAAATCGTAGCCCCCATTAGATTCTCTCCAGCAAAATCTCAATCTCCAAACTTACTCAACTTAGTAAACTTGACCTTGTGGGAAATCACTTTTCTGGTACCTTGCCAATAAGCCTTTACTCATGCAAGTCCCTGAAAGCTCTGCGACTGACCTCGAATTAATCTAGAGGGACAAATACAACCCGACATTCTATCACTTAAATCCCTGTCCTTCCTCTCACTTGGTCAAAACAGACTAACAAATGTCACAGGCGCAATGCAGATATTGATGGGCAGCAAAAGTCTCACGGTACTCATTTTGTCACTCAACTTTGTAGGTGAAGAAATGCCAGATGGTGATGGAATGATTGATTCTGCATTCCAGAACCTCAGGGTTTTCGGTTTAGCCGGGTGCCAATTTACAGGTCAAATACCATTATGGCTGTCGAAACTCAAGAAACTTGAAGTCCTGGACCTGTCGTCTAATCGAATCACAGGCTCGATTCCTGGTTGGTTGGGGACTCTTCCATTTCTGTTTATTATAAGCTTGAATAATAACTCACTGTCAGGTGAATTACCAAAGGAGCTTTGCAGATTACAAGCATTGGTATCAACACAAAAGGCTGCAACTCAAATAGGCCATGGCTATTTTGAACTTCCCATCTACTCCCAACAGACTAATGCGTCCGTAACTGCCTTGCAGTACAAGTATCTGTCTAATATGCGAAGAGGAATACGCATCAGCAACAACAGTCTAAGTGGAAACATACCTGCTGAGATTGGTCAGTTGCAACTTCTTCAGGAGCTGGATCTTAGCCTCAACAACTTGCTTGGCGGCATTCTAAACCAGATATCTAACCTCACAAACTTGGAGAGATTAGACCTCTCGATCGAGAAACCAACTGTCACGCGGAATCCCAGGCACGTACGCTATCGAGTCTCCATTTCTTGTCATCATTTACTGTTGCATTCAACAATCTCCAAGGACAAATATCATCAAGCACTCAGTTCCAGGGCTTCAGCGCCACTGCCTTTTGAGGGGAACCCAGGACTTTCTGGCGCCCCGCTTCCAAATAAGTGCCAAGAGATAAATAGGAGTTGTACAGATGATAGAATTGGAGACGTGCACAATAACATTGAATTTCCATGGTACGTTGCATATATCTGTGGCTCTTGGTTTCATTACAGGATTTTGGGGAGTTTGTGGACCTTTACGTACTATTGCGCAGGTCATGGAGATAGGCATATTTCCATTTTCTGTACAACGTAAAAGATAAGTTCATGAGATGTTAGCTATGGCAGAATAATGTATAATATAAGTTAAAGAATAATTTTTCGTTTTGGAAATTTATATAAGCTTTATTAGCTAGCCACAACGTACAGCTGTTGCATATATAGGAGCTAGCAGTACAAGCAGTGTCCTAGCAATCCAAGCTGTTCTAGACAACCTCACAAGACCCACCTCCATGTTATAGAATTAATACCTAGATCAGAATAGAGCTTTAGGAGTAGGTAAAGGTCAAATCTTTATTCTTTTTTTCCAAAGAAAAGTTCAAACCTTGTTTTTTTAAAGGAAGCACGTACCGGTTCAATTGGGTTTTAAAGAATGAGCACCATTGTTACAGAGAATAGGTGCTTGCCATACACAATGTTAAGAGAAAAAGGAAAATTAGAAATCATAGTGCTGAAATGAATGTATTTTGACCAGAGAGCAGTAGAGCACTGGTAGGAGAGAAGCGGATCTATTTCCGGCTTCCTAGACCAACCCGGATTCTTCTTGCAATTGAATCGTCTTGCAATTCCAATGCTCTTTTATATAGATTTGCAGTCTAAGCTAATTTCTGGTGAATTTCCTAAGGAGCTACGCATGCATGCAGACTACCAATGTTGGTATCTGAACAGCATCCAACTGAAGTAGACCACAATTCTCTTCAACTTCCCATCTTCATTATCAATATTACAAAAGCTAAACAAGAAAGCTATCTTTCTAATTAAGAACTTGCCGCAAGCAATATTCTTACGAAACACGAATCTCAAGAGGTTAATAACAGGAATGTTGCTGGAGAAGTTATTAATGCTTTGGATGTGCAAAGATTAATAACTTCTCCGGCAACATTCCTGACCAGATATCTATTCTTGAGGACTTGGAGATATTAGATCTCTCCTTGAATCGTTTGTCTGCAAAATCATAGAATCATTGGAAAGTCTTCACTTCTTGTCATTTTTCAACGTGTCATACAATAACCTAGAAGGTCCAATACCAACAAGCACTCTCCAAAGCTTCAACTCCTCTGCATTTGAGGGGAATTTGAAACTTTGCAGTGCCCAACTTCCAAATGAGTACGTGCCAAGAAGTTAACGATGTTGATGCAAATACAAACAGCCAAGATGTGGACAATGGCGATCAGATTCCATAGTTTCATTTCTCCGTTGTGCTCGGGTTCATCATAGGATTTTGTGGAGTTTGTGGTCCTTTGATGTTTAAGAAGAAATGCAGATGTGCACGTTTCCTTGACAATATACAAAATAGGCTCTATGTGTATAGTTAGGGTTCAGAAAAGGCTTTGGTAGTTTCTCTTTTCCACGGTTCTGTTTTTGTGATGGCATTTATGGGGCAAAGAAAGCTTATAAGTTTGTTTTCATATTTAGTTCCAGTCATCGTAAATCTTTAAGATGAGGAATTTGTATTTCGAGTCGAATGAAACTAGGAGAATTATATATACTTAAACCTAAGTACAGTCTAATCTCATTTCAAGTCAATTTCTTTTTGTCAACAAATTAAGGCCGGAGTTATCATGTAGCAAAGTTCATGATAATTTTTACCAGTGCATTATGATTTAAACTATAATCTTCTTTATTATGGTATACTCGGAGTACATTCGTATTTCTTGTAATGCAAGTATGTAAATGTTACACTAATTTAAAATATTACAAATTAATAATACTAAAGTATGAGATGACACACAGGTTACTGGGGTATAGAATTAATCACTTTCAGAATTAAAATGTTGACTGAGAGTACTTTCAGAAGCATCACCATTCGTATTTCAAAAGATAGAAGTTGGACTTTAATTACCATATATTCCTAATGCAAAAGGCTTCCACTTCCAGTGTTATTAGCGTGGTTTGTGGATCGAGTAGACATGAGTCAAGCACTCAAAGTTTCAATGCATCTGCTGGAAAAAAAAAATGGAGGGTTTTTATTATGGGTAGAGTTTAGATTTTTCGTGACCAGACAAACTAGTACCCGAACTTAAAAAACAATCAATTATGTGTCTGAACTTACAAAACAAATCATTTAGGTATTTCCCTTATATTTCCGTCTAACCTCAGTCGAAAATAAAGACAAATCAGACATTTCACTTTTCATAAAGAAATGACTTTTATGCCCTTATTTCTATTTTTGATTTTTCAAAATATAAAAATCTAAAACAATTGAAAAAAATCCCATTCTCCATCTCTCTCCCCCTCGACCTCTCTCTTTGCAGTCTGTACCGTACTGCACCACCACCTCCACCAACAGAAGGAGAAGGTGACGGCGAGCCAAACCAACTCAGTTTTGAAGCCAAATTCATCGGCAAGCCATTGTGAGGACCGCCAGAAAAGCTTCAAATTTCAAGTTTTCGTTCTGACCTCCTTCAGCCACTTCCAATCATCCAAACCACTTGGGTTTTAAAGCCCTCTATCCCATAAACTTTGTGCTACCCTCATTTTTCAACATCGACCGCCACACGTGGAATATCGACGTCGTTGATTTTTTGAATTTCGAAAATTCAGGCATTGATATCTACCGATCCACTTCGAATTGGACCTCGAGGTAGTTACGAAACGTGATCCTTAGGTTGTGCTCTACATGTTGATATAAATTTTGTGGTGTTTGGAGGTGGTTGACAGCGGCGCAGAACTGCAGAGGGAGAGGACATAGAGAAATTTTTTATTTTTTTTTAGATTGTTATAGTAGATAAATAATATATTTTCATATAATTTAACAAGTGGATCTTGTGTTTTGGTGGCTAAAGTGTAATGTTGTAATAGTGAGATAATTGGTTCGAGCCCCACCCTATGCAAAACTGTAGTGTTTATTTCTTCTTTATAGAAAGTATTGTGAAATATCTAATTTGCCTTTATTTTTTACGGAAGTTGGACGAAAATACCTAAATGACTTGGTTTTGTAAATTTAAGCACCTAATTGATTGTTTTTTTAATTTGGATACTGATAAGTGTTTTATTACGCGCCAAAATTGACAAGCTTTAAAACACTCGTCAAGATAAAATCTTTGACTTCCTAAAAATTGTCGTAAATAGTATAATGGGAAGTAAGGGTCATTTACCGACAAGAGATTGTTATATTTGCTAATCTATGTCACGAAAATTAAATAAACTATACTACAACGAATCTATTTACAAAAATGTACAATATATACAAAAGTGTTTTTCAATTTTTTGGAGATTTTGAAAACAAGAAAGAAATAAATAAAATGAAATATTTTTGGAAAACGCTAGTACTAATGAAATTGTTATCAACCACAAACAATCATGCTCACACATTGTGTTCTACTTAATTCTTCTATTTCTAGATGAAGATGTCCAAGCTAACTCGGTATGCTTGAACATAATCTATTACCACTTTCTTACTTTGCATGTTAAGAGAGAGAGGCTCTACCCTTAACGTATTTCCTAACAAGTAACCTAGAAGGACGCATTACTAGATTTAACAAGTATAAATCATTAAGTTTTAAAAAGATTTGAGTCATCACAAAGCATCACAAGTACTGGTGTTGTCTTGCTTATCTTAGGAACCAAGTTACATGTTAACCATGATTAACAAGTGTCACTCTAGAACATGTGAGGAATCTTATTTAACAAGAAATAGGAATCACATATTCATAGCTATAGAAACCTAACATGCTTACTAAGTATGCATCCAAATCAAACATATAAGGAATTCATCACTGACATAAACAGTAAAATGGTTCTCATCCATAGATAAAAGACATCAAATAAAATTTCACAACATGTTTGCAATCATGTTCAAGATTTCAAACAATCCCGATTTATTACACATATATTTACACAATAACAATTTCCAAATTTATTCACACAAAATTTAAATGCAGAAATTAAAATTAAACAAAAACAAATATAATAATTAAACAAGTTTGGGAAATGTTACTGATGTGTCCATGAAAATGGACACTTGTCGTCAGGTGCGGGTGGATGACTCAACCATGTACTCATAAAAATGAACATTGCCTCCTAGACCGGGTAAAAGGCGCAACCATACGAAACTATATTTGGATGTGGCGGGCGTCCATAATGGTTGGGATTTGGATTCTCGGGACCCAAATCGAATTGGGCTTAGGCCAGTGTGCAAAGTAATTGGGCCCTACAGGTCCTGGGCCAAGCTGTTCAGGAGCCCAAATCGGATTGGGCTTGGTCAATGGGTCAAAGCCCATTTTCTTTTATTTTTCTTTTGCCTTTTCTTTTCTTTCCTTCTCCTCTCTTTCTTTTCTTCTTTTCCCGTCATCATCAGAGCAAGAGAGAGTGGTGCCGAGAGGGATTGGAGAGCTCAGATCCGAGAAGGAAGAGAGGACAACGCCGACGCTGGAAAATCCGGGACGGCACAAAGGCGGCGCTGGTCGAGCTTGGCTGGGCGATCCGGGCTGAGAACGAGTGGCGGCTCATCTGGGCTCGAGGAGGAAGACCGGTTGGAACTGGGTTCTCGGCTCGGATTGACGGTGAACTCCAAGAGGCTGAGCGGCGAAGCACGGAGCTGGTGAAGGTGGTGCGGCGTCGTTGGGCTCATTGATTGAGCACGAGGTCTAGTGGTTCTAGGGTTGAAAACTGGGCACCAGAGAGGAGAAGGCACAGCTGTTCAAGGAACAACGGCGATAATGGTGAGCTGCAGTGATTGTGATCAGTGTCGGCCCTGGGGCAAGGCGGACTAGGCCTGCGCCTAGGGCCCCCAAGCTAATGGGCCTCCAATTTTTAAAATTCTTGTAAGGTTTTTCTTAGGAAAAAAATAAATATATATAAAGAAATTATTTTGATGATAAAAAAAAAGTCTTTTTTAAATTTTAATTAATTTGATTGAATTTGTGAGTTTCATTGTCAAGAAAAAAAATAATGAAGAGATTTAAGAATTCAACTTAAGGTATTAATTTTCACGATTTCAAAGATGTCTTAAATTTTTTCATACTCTCCACAAATTACTCTTGATTAATTGAATAATTATGCATTTCTCTATTTAATGAACAATTTTTTTATACCAAAAATAAATCTATACATTTATCTAAAAAAAATTAGGCCTTCAAATTTCAGTTCGCCTCGGGCCCCGAACATCTCAGGGCCGGCCCTGATTGTGATTCATGGTGGTGATGAACTAATGGATTGAATTTGTGAATGAAGCCATGGGTGGCTAGTTGTGAATTGTGATGTGATTCTGAAATTGTGAAATTGCAGGTTGCTGCTTTGAATGGGTGATGGTGATGTGAGTTGTGAGGTGAGGGAATGGTTATGTTGATTGTAATGGTGGACTAAATTGAGCACGGGCTCATTTGGACTGAGAGAGATGTGATGAATTGATTGCAGTTGTGTCTGTGATCGGTGATGGTGCAGACTCTCCTTAAGAAGACATGGAAAGGGAAACCATGTCACTGCAAGTCAAGGAGGGGTAGCATGAAGTCAAGGAGCCCGTGAAGTGGTATCGGCAAGGTGGAGGATGTCGGGAGAGTGGAGCTGGCCGGCAGCTGATGGTGGTGTTGGGATCCAAGGCCGTGGTCTGTTTGCAACGCTGCCAAGTGCCAAAGTCAAAATAGAAGAAAAGGAAATAAAACAAAAATAAATAAATAAATAACTAACACATAAATAAATATGGGAAAATAATATGGTGGTTTGAAATGTATTTTGCCATCGGGTGTGGTGGTTAGCCTCTTTTGTGGTGGTTTGCCGACAAAATTGTCGGGATTCGAAACGATTTTTGAAATCTTCGTATAGTGTCTGTAATCCACTTCCGAGTAATAACACTGGTCATCAGATATCTGAAAGTCACGGTTGACTTTCTTACAATTATCGAAACACGCACAAATCCTCCAAAATGCACATTTTTGTGCAAATTAACATTTTTTTCATATTTTTCCTATTAACACAAAAACACACATTAAACATACGAATAAGCTCTCGGAATGGCTTAATCCAAGTTATTAGAAGCACTTTGTGAACGTATTTTATGCACACATCAAATACCATTTTGTGTATAGTGATAGGAGAGTTTTATGCGACGTTATTCATTCTATTCTCTATGTTTTTATATTTCGTTTATTGTTATTTTGGACTTTTTAATTTGTTTGTGAATTTTGTAGTGAGTCCGATGCAAAGAGGAGAAAAAAGAGATTAAAGCGGGAGTTTATTCATGACGAGGATTATCCGATGGCGTTAGGAAGTCTAGTCCAATAAGAATTGGTAGAGATTGCTTTCTATGAAGTTTCCTTGCTGGATTAGAAGTCGTGGAAGGAAAGTAAACTGAGGCGTTGCTAGGACATATAAAAAGGACCTCGTGGATTTCAAAAAAAAACCTATTCGCGCGTGAGAGAACGAAGAAGCAAAGGAAGAAGAAGAAGAATTCGGAGCCGCCATCATACCAGTCGAACCAACTTGTCGACCGGTCGATCTGTCGTCTAATTCGGGAACTTGTGCTCTTTGATTCCTCCTCTCTTATGTATTTATCTATGCTTTATTTTTCCATGACTAAGTCCGGCTAAACCTTTAGTTAAGGGGCTGCTTGAAACCCTAGACATGATTGCAACTTTGTGATAACTTTTCTTTGGATTTCCTTATGATATGAATGAAAGTTATTTTCCTGGAAAATCATTGATGGTTCTATGTATGTTTTCTATGGTGGCAAACGTAGTGAGCATGTTTAGAGTTTAGGGTATATGCATGACTGGTTATCCCATCATATATGCTAATAAGGAACGTTTATTAATTGCAGTTAATAAGTAGAATAACTTCCAGATTACATGGATTATGCATCATAGTTCTGTGAGTCTTGTGATATCCAAACTTTCTTTGAACGTTAATAACTACTATATGTTAAATCTAGAAGTGCATCACCCAAGGTTGCATGTTAGGGCTAAGGCGTATTTCGTGCATCACATTCACGACATACCAAGTAAGAGGAAGTAATACGGTTAGATTTACTGCATCAGGATTAACTGTGGATGTCTTTATTCATGAGTAAGGACTGAAAAAGGAATATGACATGGTTGTAGGATTGTCTAGTGGTGGATGGTTGTTTGTTGACTTGTTCTCATCATTCTTAACAACCTTAAATCAAAATCTTAATTTTCGTCATTTATTTACTGTCCTGTTTGGTTATTTATTTTCGTCACTCAATTCATCTCCAAATCATTTGAAAATTTGTATGCGTCGTCATTAGTGTGTCTAGTATCTAGGTATTTAATTTCATAATTTTCTGGGTTATTTAAGTATGTCTGACGTTAGAGTCTTTCTGTTTAGGTCAGTCATAAGTCGTTATAGTTTAGTGTTGAGTCATAGTCTGCAGTTGAGTCTCATTCTCTTGCGGGAACGATCCCTACTTTTTATACTACAATCTATATCTTTAAGGGCCAATTACTCATAAGGCCATTTTTTGTGGTCTTATTCTTCAAAAGGTCACAGTAGCTTTGTTACCCAAATAAGGTCACTCAATAAACTTTTCTATCTGACATTAAAAAAAAATCAAAATTACGATTTATGCCACTGACAGTAGCTTTATTGTCGTTGGACAGTAGCTTTATTGTCCATAGACAATAGTTTTATTGTTTTTAGACAGTAGCTTCAGTATTCTTTGACAGTAGCTTCAGTGTTCTTTGACAGTAACTTTAATGTTCTTTGACAATAGCTTTATTGTTTTTTTCATATGCAGTGGCAGTTTTGTAAATAATAGAAAAAAAATGCAGTGGTATTTTTATAAATATTGATGCGGTGGCATTTTTGTAAATATTAGTGGCCTTATTTGAGTAAAAAATGATTGGTGGTTAATTTTTTATATCTTTAACCTCCGTAGGGTTTATTTTCAGGTCATTTTGTGCATCTTTTTGGTGTGTAAAATTGCTTGTATCATATAGTTAGGATTCAGAAAAGGCTTTGGTAGTTTCTCTTTTCCATGGTTCTGTTTATGTGTGGCATTTATGGGGCAAAGAAAGCTTGTTTTCATAAATCTTTAAGATGAGGAATTTGGCAAATCAGCGGTTCTCATTTCTGAGTCGAATGAAACTAGGATAATTATATATATTTAAGTACACCCTAATCTCATTTCAAGTCAATTTCTTTTTGTTAACAAATTAAGGAGTTATCATGTAGCAAAGTTCATGGCTTCATGCTAATTTGGACCAGAGCATCATGATTTAAACCATAATCTTCTTTCTTATGGTATATTTGGAGTACATTTGTATTTCTTGTAATTCAAGTATATAAATATTACACTAATTTAAAATATTACAAATTAATAATACTAAAGTTTGAGATGACACACAGGTTACTGGGGTATAGAATTAATCACTTTCAGATTTAAAATGTTGACTGAGAGTACACTGAAGCACCACTATTCGTATTTCAAAAGATAGAAGTTGGACTTTAATTACCATATATTCCTAACGCAAAAAGACTTCCACTTCCAGTCTTCTTAGCGTGGTTTATGGAGTAGACATGAGTCCAGCACTCAATGTTTGAGTGAAGCTGCTGAAAAAAACAAAAAATGACACTTAAGTTTGTCAAATTTAATTAGTTTTCATATTTATGCCGCCTAATTAGAGTATTAATTCACCATCGTTGCAATATTTGCAAGATGATGAGTCTAATTAGAGATCCCAAATTTTACTTTATTTGATATTTAAATTGGGTGGACGAATTTAGAATCTCAAACAATTATCTTGATGTATTATTTTTATTGGTTCATTTTGCTTCCCGTTTATATTAGATACCCTTTAGTTTTCATTTTTATCAAATCATCCATACTTTTTAGTTTCGTCTTTAGTATAAATTAAAGCAAACAACACTTTTGTTACTAACTAATCAGTTTGGATCAGGAGTCTATTTTTGGTTGTTTTCTTTAAGAATGTTCTGAATTTACTTCAAGTTTTTTATCTTGTTAGTTTCCAAATTTCCAATAAAATTTCTAATTTATTGAGTTTTATAAAAAAATAAAAAATAAAAAAATAATCACGGTTCATCATGATTCATGAGGATCATAATTGTTACCTGAACTCATCAGTTTGTTTGAAACAGTTGAATGAAAAAATGATCTTAAATTAATTGATTGATTTTTTTATTTATTTTTGGTAAAGATGATGGTGATTCAAAAAGTATATAGTGAAGATTCGTTAGTCACACAAGTCGCAAACAACCTAACCCAAGGGATAAGTTGGAAAAAAAAACCTACCCAAGAGATAAGTTGGAAAGAATTTATATATACAACTATACAAGGCCCACATTGTTTTCTTTTCCTCTAACGGTACTAAGACGGACCTGACAAATCCGGGCCCAAAGAAAATGATCTAAAGAAAGATGATTAATGAATATCACGAATCGTTTCTTAACCCGCAGTCATGATCGAGGATTCCATGTTTAGCAAGAATTGGAGAGAAAGATGGTGCTGATTTGAAACGGTTTACTGCGAAAATGCAAGAATATCACTTTTGTACCATCTATGTAATTAAAAATGCAAAAGTTTTTATGTACAAGGTAGGGAAAAAAAAAACAAGGTAGTTTTAACATTATACATAATCAAAAGTTAGGATAAAAAGAACCACCAAAATTTATTTTTCAAGCAAAATGCATCTCTTTTCCTGAAAAATTCACCTTTGTATTAGACATGTCAATGGACTGGGTTTGGAATGGATCGACATAAATCTAAATTCGTTTATCTATAACAAATTTTTAACTCAATCCGATCCGTTAACCCGGCGGATCACTGATAAGCAAATCTAAATCAGTAACCGGCGGATTAACGGATACCCGATCCACAATTCGGATATATTTATTATCAAATATTATTAAATTTTAAATAAAAATATTAAATTTTTATCATGATACCCGATAAAAACTTTATTAAAACATTGAAACAAAATGATCAAGCCAAATATTGAATTACTTATATTTTATAATTTTTTTATATTTATTATTTTATATATTATAAAATAAAATAATTTGTATATATTTATTATTTTTATATTTTATGAAATAACATTATATTATTATAAATACGAATCGAATTATTAACGGACGGGATCAACCTAACTCTGTATCTGATATGTTAAATAAACGGGTTAATAGATACGGACCATTAACAGATCAATGGATCAAATTTTCAATCAAAATCCGTCAAATAGCAACGAATCAAGATCAAAATTTGATCCATTGACAGGTCTACTTTGTATTAGGTATATAAAGGCACAATTGTATATATCAAAGTTTGCCGAATGTGCCGAACCGAACCGATTTCGAACCAGATCGGACCGACCTGTACCGCAAATTCGGCAAACTGACTTGTCGGTTCGGTACTCGGTTCTCAATTTGAAAAGATTCGGTTAGACCGAAACTACCGAAATTGAAAAAATGTTTTAATGTATGTAAGAGGCAGGGTTCGAACCACCTACCTCTTACAGGAGTTCACACGCCCCCAACCACTAGACTAAATGTTTGTTGTTTTATGTATAAAGAATGTATTTATTAGTTTGTTACAAAGGATTCTCAATCACAAGATCCCACTTCCTTATTTTCCCTTCTATTCTTTCTTTCTTTTTGTCTTATTCATTTAATCATTTGTGTCTTCTTCTTCCTTCTTCAGTTTCTTCTTTCTTCTTTCTTCAGTTCTTCCTCTTCCTCTTTAAGTCTTTCTATTAAATCCTCTTCAGTATTTTTTCTTATCCTCTTCCTCTTTCTTCGTTCTTTTTGCTCTATTCTTTCTTTTATTCTTCCCTTCACCCCGTTTCCTCTTCTTTCTTTTTTCCTTTCTTGTTTCCTCCTCTTCTCTTCTCCAGACCCGATCTGCCATTTCAGATCTGGATTTGCTATCTCGATCTTGGACAGCCATCGCCGCGCAAATCGGTTTTACGGAAAATCCGAGCCGAACTAACCGATGAAATCGGTACCGACAAAGTCGATTTACCGACTACCTCGGTCCGGTAACGGTTTCGATTTTCATAGACCGATACAAATCGGTACGGGCAAAAAGGCGCCGGTTTTGTACCGTTGCCAGCCCTAATATGAACAAGATAGAATATTACCCCTTTCAAATGAATCAGAACCTTCTTATAAAAAATTCATCGAAAGTCTCTATTTGATTGTATGATGAATGTTGATTAACAACATGACGATTCTATATGTAATAGTTTCAGGAAAGTCTATGCTAAAGGTTGATTTTAAAAAATTATTTTTAATGATTTTCGAAAGTTTGAAAATAAAAAAATTTATTTAATTAAAAGAAATACAAAAGAGGCGATCTGGACCATTGATCTCATCACTATTCAGAAAACCGGATCTAGACTCGATGGTGACCCGCGAACTGACCCGGTTGGTTCTCCTCCTTCCGGCCACGTCCCGGTGTCGCACCGGTACGGTTACCTTTTTCTCAATGGCGTGAGGCGGAATCCGGTGATAGATTTTGAATCAGGCCATGGATGACGGTAGATCGAAGGATCAAAGTTGTAAAGTTTCCGGCGACTTTGGCGATTTTTTCGACAACTCCGATCGTTGTTGTTGACAAATTTGGTATGAAAATCAATCCTCTCTTCGAGCTCTATGTGTTTGTAAACTTAGATTCGACTTTTGATCGATATTTGTAGAAGTTGGAATTTGAACTTATCCAATCTATCGGGTATTTCGACTATGATGCAACAAAGGGCAAAATTGTCCGTAAAAAATTATAATTAATCAGTTTTCATTAATTTTTACTTTAGTGGGAGTAAAACAGGTCCAAATTGGGTCTATTGGGCAAAATTAAAAAATACTTGTATTAATGGAAAATACAAGGTGATTTTTTGTATCTATTGGGTATTTCCCTAAAAAATTATGTGTTAAAAATCTAGTGAATAGTTCATACTAAAATCTAGTGAACATCTAGTGATTTTTTTGAAATAGATGTTTTAGTATGAACTATGAAGATGAATGTCAAGGTAGCTTAACAAATACATAAGAAATTTATCAAAGTTAATGCACTAATAATTATCTTTGATTAAAAAGAGTAAATCTTGTTTAGAAACTAGAATATATTCGATATTTTGATAAAATATGAAATTTTGTTTGACCTTAATTAATTATTTTAATTATGATGATAATTTACCACAATTTATTACAAAAGAATATAAGATGAATGTAAAAGTACAAAATTAGTTAGATAAAATTGAAAATGAAAGAAATCATATGTGGCAGATGAGCCACTAGACCTCAATTAGTAAAAAATATTTGTTCAGACTGCATTCAAAATATAATGTGATTTCTAGATTATAATTAAATTTTCTCTTTTGATTTTATTTTTTATTTTTAGTAAAGATAATGTTTAATCGGTGATTCAAAAAGTATATAGTTCCAATTACGCTAGTGCCAAATGAAGATTCGTTAGTCACAAGTCGCAAACAACCTACCCAAGAGATAAGGTGCAAAGAATTTCTATATACAAGGCCCACATTGTTTTACTTTTCTCTAACGGTACTAAGACAGACCTGACGAATCCGGGCCCAATGAAAATGATCGAAAGAGAGATGATTTAGTGAATATCACGAATCTTTCTTAACCCGCAGTCATGATCGAGGCCCAACACTTCTTTGTTTTTATTGATCGAAGGTTCTACTGCATCAATAAAAACAAAGAAATCTTGACTTATTGGTCTCCTACAACAAGTGCTCTGCTAGCTAGTCATACCAGTCTTTTGTAGCAAGTAGCTTTTACACACAAAGTCTACACTACAATTTATTAGACTTGACAAGTTGACATACTAAAGATAGAAAGATAAGAGCTTTACCACTTCCAGCTTGTTCGTCACAACTTTCACATCAACCACATTTGCATGTTATTGACTTCAAGAGCAGAGCATTAGTTTTAACAGCTTTGTATCTCCTACGTGTATAAATATAGGAACCAGCCCATGAATTGAGGCAGCACTTCCGACAAGAACCATGGCAGAGCAGCATAATCATAAAACTCCTTCTGTCTTCCTATTAATATTTTTCTTCTCAACTGTCATTTCTACAAACCCTGCATGCAACAAAATGGATCAAGACTCTCTTCGGTCCTCCTCTTTCAATATGCCTTCTTCCCCGCTAAACTGGTCTTCCAACGATTGCTGCAACTGGGATGGCATCACTTGTGATGCGGCTGGTCGAGTCACCCACGTGTTGTTGCCCTCCAAAGGTCTCAAAGGAGGTATTTTCCTATCTTCATCGCTCGGAAATCTGACACATCTCACCCACCTTGATCTCTCCCACAATTCACTTTATGGTTCACTCGATCAAACTGGATTCTTCTCTTCTTTGAGTCGTCTTGAAACTCTAAATTTGAGCTATAACCTTCTCTCTGGGGAACTACCATATTCTCTACCCCTCAGTAATATCCAGGTGCTGGATTTGTCCAACAATCGCTTCCATGGTGAAATTGCATCTTCATTCTTCCAACAAGTTAGGAATTTGATGAAGTTCAATGTTAGTAACAATACCTTCACCGGGTCTCTCCCATCCTCTGTTTGTCTTCGTTCTTCTTCCTTGATTCAAGTATTGGATTTTTCCTTCAATAATTTCAATGGCAGTATTTCTCATGGACTGGGGGTGTGTTCCAAACTGCAAGCTTTCCGTGCTGGTCACAATAACTTCTCAGGACTACTTCCAGATGATCTCTATAATGCTACCACACTTGAAGAAATTGCCTTACCTCGCAATTCGCTGCATGGAGCCATAAGTGAAAGACTGGTCAACCTCACCAACCTTAAAATCATTGACCTCAGCTGGAACGAATTCAGTGGTGTGCTCCCTGCAAGTATTGGTAAGTTATCCAAATTGCAATTCGTGCTCCTTGATTTCAACAATCTAGAAGGTTATTTGCCCCCATCCTTGATGAATTGCACAAACCTTATAGAACTACGTATGCCAGCCAACAATTTGAAAGGAAATATCTCTCTGCTTAATTTCTTGAAACTTGGTCAACTTAGAAAACTTGATCTGGGGAAGAATCACTTGACCGGTAACTTGCCAATAAGTCTTTACTCATGCAAATCTCTGACAGCTATTCGACTAGGCTTTATTGATCTAGAGGGCGAAATACATCCTGAGATTCTGGCACTGGAATCATTGTCCTTCATCTCGCTTGGTTACAATAGATTTCACAATATCAAGGGGGCAATGAAGATATTGATGCGTTTGAGAAGTCTCGTATACCTATCCCTTCCCACTAATTTTATAGGTGAGGAAATGCCAGCTGATCTTGGCATGGTGGATTTTGATGGGTTCCGAAATCTTCGATGTTTAGTTTTGACTAGTTGTAAGCTGACCGGTGAAATACCTCTATGGTTTTCTAAGCTCAGGAAGCTAGAGGTCTTGTATATGGATGACAATAGAATCACAGGGGAAATTCCTAGTTGGTTGGGAACTCTTCCAAGCCTCGTTCATATAAATTTGGATTCCAACCTATTTTCAGGTGAATTTCCAAAAGAGCTTTGTACACTACCAATGTTGGTATCTGAAAGGATTGCAGCTCAGGTCGACGATAATGATCTTGAATTGCCTATCTACTCATACCCAGGCACATCAACATTTGTTCAATGGAAATTGTCTTATTTTCCTAGAGCGATATCCTTTGGAAATAATTCCATGAATGGGCACATACCTACTGAGATTGGAAAATTGCAACTTCTCCACCATTTGAATCTTAGCAACAACAACTTCTCCGGCAACATCCCAGACCAAATATCTAACCTCAAGAACTTGGAGGGATTGTCGCTTTCCAGGAATCATTTGTCTGGCAAAATCCCATCATCCTTGACAAGTCTGAATTTCTTGTCATCTTTAGATGTCTCCTACAATAATCTTGAAGGACAAATACCAACAAGCACTCAGCTCCAAAGCTTCAACGCTTCTGCATTCGAGGGGAATCCAAAACTTTGTGGTGCACCACTTCCAACCAAGTGTCAACCAACTAAGGGCAGGGATGCAGATAACAAAAACAGTCAAGATCATATGGAGGATGGGGATCAAAATCAAATTCCATGGTTGCATATTTCCGTTATTCTTGGTTTCATTTTAGGATTTTGGGGTGTTTGTGGCCCTTTGCTGCTTAAGAAGAAGTGGAGGTATGCATATTTCGAAGTCCTAGACAATGCTCAAAATAGGCTCTATGTGATGATAATTGTGTGTATAACTAAAATGCAGAGAAGGCTTAGAAACTAGAGTAGATTACTCCCTAGCTTTTTTATTGTTTTATTTTCGCTTTCTTATTTTACTTGTTGTCTTTTTATTTTTGTTTGGTGATGTAAAGGCTTTATTACTGTGTTTTCATATTTCAAGCCGCCTAATAAGAGTATATAGTTCACCATTGTTGCAATGTTTGCTAGATGATGAGTCTAGCTGGAGATGTCAAATTTTACTTTAGTTGACATCTAAATTTGGTGGATGAATTTAGGATCTCAAGCAATTTTTTTTTATGTATTATTTTCGTTGGTTCATTATGCTTTCCATTTATAGTAAATATCCTCTAGTTTTTATTCATATCAAATCATTCGTACTTTTTAGTTTCGTCTTTAGCATAAATTAACACAAACAACACTTGTTTGAAGTTCACTAACTTTAATATTTGATTATCAAAGAATAAATCATTTGTAAGGTCAACTTGCTTGTTCATCCTTGTGTGAGTGACTAACTAATTAGTTTGGATCAGGAGACTATTTTCGGTTGTTTTCTTGAAGAATGTTTTGAATTGACTTCAAGCTTTCTATCTTTGTTGGTTTCCAGATTTCAAATTTAATTTCTAATGGGTTCTTGACCCATAAGGACAAAATTGAACATATATTTACCATTAAGGACAAGGAAAAAACGCTGCTCCCTTCCGGTTCATTAATTGACCAATTTACATTTTTGTATTATACATTTCACAAAAATTACGAAACTGCCACTGATAATTTTATTAACCTCAATAATTTTTTTGTAAGGAATCGTCACTGATAATTTTATTGACCTCAATAATTTTTTTTAAGGAATCGATTTCGTGGTATGAGAGAAAGAATAAAAGAGTATCATCTTTGTATATTTTATTGACCTCAATAAAATTTTATTGAGGTCAATAAACTATTTTATTGAGGTCAATAAACTATTTTATTGGGGTCAATAAACTATTTTATTGAGATCGAAAACGAGAACGCCAGTGCAACAACAAATGTCATATCAGTTCCGATTTTATTGACCTCAATAAAAAAAATTATTGACCTCAATAAAATTTTATTGAGGTTGACAATGAGAATGTCAATGTAGCAACAATGTTGTATCGGTCTCAAACTTGAATTTCCAATGAGAGCCTCAAGAACCATCACATCATAGCAACTCCATACTTGTGCAATTCACAATCACAAGCAATTCACCATTGTGCACACATCACCACCTGCAAATGCCAAGCCCGTGCAAAATTATTGAAATCAATAAAAAAAATTATTGACCTCAATAAAATTTTATTGAGGTTGACAACGAGAATGCCAATGTAGCAACAATGTTGTATAGGTCTCAAGCTTGAATTTCCAACGAGAGCCTCGAGAACCATCACATCATAGCAACTCCACACTTGTGCAATTCACAATCACAAGCAATTCACAAACGCATCTTTCACTCCCAACAAGGACAAAAACAATTAAAACAAAAGCAATACAACGAGTAAGACAGTTCAATATCTTACAGATTCCTATTCAATTTTTCTTTTTATTTTGCATTTCTTGTTAAAATTTTAAAAAGCAATGTTGGTAAATATATCGGAAATTCATAATTAAATTACTGACAATCAATTTCTTTTAAGGATAATCTCATTGACTTTGTGATAGAGAGCTCAGAACAAAGGTGCAAAGTTAACAGTAGACCATCATCCAAAAGGGCTAAAATACCATGTAGAGTCATTCAACAAAATGATTAAGAAACGGTCCATGTAATGGTGTTTTAGAAGAAACACCACCAACGCGACTGATAAATTTGTACAATATTTGAATTTTTATTACACATTCCAGTAAGGTAGAAGACAAACAACAATACAGGATGATACAGATGAAACCGTGAGCAATAAACCAATACCTATGCCAATATAATTTTTCCAAATCAGAATAAAGAACAGTGTTTAAGAAGACGGTTGAAGCAGAGTAAGAATATATATTCATCAAAGCCTACAGTTCACAAGATCAATTCACACAATCTAGCAGCAAGACTACAGATGCAGGCGCATTACCGTGGCTTTGCCCCACCATTTTCTTGGACACTATTGATCGGAGTTGTAGAACCACTTCTTCTCCTTGAATGGCTGGATTGCCCAGTGATAGTCCTACCCATGAACTTCCCGGCTTTGCTCAGGCTACTACCAACATCTCCAAGGCCACTACCAACCATTCCAGCCCCAGAACTGACACCACTTCCTACCATCCCAACTCCAGACCTGACACCACTTCCTACAACCCGAACTCCATGTAATTAACTTTATTGAACTGTATATTATTGGCCAACAACACAACTCCTGCCAAAATTTTGCATTTCAGTCAACTAAACAGAAATTGACAGTAAACATGAGCTGGTAAAGATTACAATATCATAGATCAAAGTAATAAACAACATACCGTGTTCTGGCCAAGAGGAGCTTAGATATTGAGAGCCAACTGGTCAAAAGCCAAGACAGATCACCATGAGATCCATGTCCTGACAAACTTATACCGGACACAATTTTCGGCTATCTTCAATGAACCTTGACTAAATTAAGCAAAGTAGCTTCATTCCTTAACTCTCTCAAGCTCTTAATTTGGAAGCTCAGTTATCGTCTTTGGAACGCCTGCGTCAATCTCTCAAACACCACATCACTCTGCTCTGTCCCTCCTCTAAAGCCGAAGAGCACACCAAGATCCGGCGATCAAGTCCGCCTCCTTCTACCACAAAACTGGTGTTAAATGGCACAAGCTCCGGAAATTCGACCTCGATCACTTCGTCATGCTTTGAGAAAGAGACGATCTCCTCTTGAAATTCGACCTCGCCGTGGTCTCCGAAGCCGGAAAGAAAAAGCTATTTTCCGGATTTGAATATCGCCTAGTCAAAAACCGCTTGGGTTTGCTGAACCCTTGCTATTCAACTTGCAGCACCACACCTTCACGACCTCAAAGCTCAGAGGCCAAGGGCAAAGGAGTCACAAAAAATATCTTTCAATATTTTTGTCCTTGATGAGAGTAAAACAAACTCAATTGTAACCTATTGGAAAAAATTAAAAACCCCTCAAACTTAATGAGAAATATGTAGTGTAAATGAGGACCTATTGGTTATTTACCTATTTCTAATTTAGGGTCCTATACCAAAAAAAAAGGGCAAATTACTCATAAGGTCACTTTCGGTTTATTGTCCTTGGACAAATTTATTATTTTGTAACAGTAACTTTAGTGTTCTTTTATAATAGTTTTATTGTCGTTGCACAGTAGATTTAGTGTGTTTTGACAGTAGCTTTATTGTTTTTTCCATATGCAGTGACATTTTTGTAAATAATAGCAAAAAAAATGCGGTGACATTTTTGTAAATATTGATTCGGTGATATTTTTGTAAATATTGATGGCCTTATTTGGGTAAAAAATGTTTGGTGGCTTTTTGAAGCATAAGGTCACCCAAAGTCGCCTTATAGGTTATTTGTTAAAAAAAAAAACTTAATAAGCATCTTACACGTTTCATCATTAGGATCTTAATTATTACCTAAACTCATCGGTTTGTTTGAAACAGTTGAATATATAAATGATTTTAGATTTGACTATTTTATTTTTTATTTTTGGTAAAGATGATGTTTAATTGGTGATTCAAAAGTATACAGTTCCAATTACGATAGTGCAAAATGAAAATTTGTTAGTCACAAGTCGCAAACAACTGAACAAGTAAATAACCAACCTAAGAGTTAAGTCGGAAAGAATTATTATATACAAGGCCCACATTGTTTTCTCTTCCTCTAAGACGGACCTGACGAATCCGGGCCCAAAGAAAATGTTCTGAAAAAAGAACTAAAAGGATGGTAGGGGGGGGGGCAGAGCATTAACGAATAAATACTATGGAAGGAAAATCGCATAGGGTTTAGGGTTTAATTAGTAATTCAATCAATGTCCCTAATTAGTAATTAAATCTCCAAATCTTTACGGTGTGTTTGGATGAGGGAAAAAGTGAGGGAATTTAATTAAAAATAAGGAATTTATATTTCCTCCCATCGAATTCCGTCGTTTGGCTTCCTTATCCCTAGAAATTAGCAATTCCAATGGAAAAGAATCATGAAATTTGGGGAAGCAAATTCCTGACTTGAATTCCACCCAAATTAGGTGTCTTTTGTGAATTCCATCCAAGCGGGAATCCTATTTTCCAGAGCGCCAAAACTGAAGACCTCGCGCGGCAATATTTTCATCTATCGATCACTCTGTATAAAGCTACAGCCGTTGCAGATGTCTCCAACTCTCAAACTAGCATCGATCTGTTCTAATATTTGAGTTTTCTTCTTCATCTGGCTAAAGGTTAGATTTCAACATCTATCTCATGTTTTATGTTTTCAATTATACCGTATGAGATTTCTATCTCATATTTATTGATTTCAGTTTATAACTTTGGTTTGTGGTATCGTGAATTGCTATTTCTTGTTTCAGATTATATGCTTTGATTTATAGGAATGCTTGATATTTTTCTTTGTGGCTGGGATTGAAATGAAAAAAAAAACAGATTTCACACCTAATCACGCAAGAACGGGCAATGGAAGACAGCAAAAAAAAAACTAACAAAAACTAGACCATATGTGCTGTGGTATTGTTTAATCACAGAAAGCTACTAGTCTTCCTTGGAGGTGTTATTTTATGTTGTTGCTGCTACTCCTTTCTTCTTGTTTGCCAGTTTTTTTTTTTTTTGATAAGGTTCTTGTTTGTCAGTTGATATTTGGTGCTTACAGCTAGTTGTGGTATAACTATATAAAAATAGTATTCATGTTTATACAGGTATGGCTATCATGAGTGTTGATAACATGTTAATGAGCTTAAAACGAAAGCGTGCCATAGAAGAAGAGGAAAATAAAAAAAAGAATGAAAATTGTTATTGGTGCCACCATATCTTTCATTGCTATAATAATAGAGTGGTATCATAAGACTTTTCTTGTTAAAGAGCCTTCACGTGACTGGGATCATGAAAGACGGTCTTACTTAAACCGTTTATATGATGGGAAAGAGGTAGATTGTATTGAACAACTACGAGTCAGCAAGAGCGCATATAGGAGATTATGTGAGATTTTACAAGGAAAAGGTGGGTTAGTTCGTACAAGAAATGTTTCGGTTGAAGAGTTAGTAGCTATTTTTTTAAATATACTTGCTCACAACTTGAAGTATAGAAAAGTCGGGTTTGACTATTATCGTTCTAAGGAAACAGTTAGTCGGCAATTCAACACTGTATTGTACGCAATGATGAGAATAAGTAAGGAATACTTGAAATTCCAGTCATCAGCCATTGGTAGTTCAGAAAGAGAGAAGTGGAAGTGGTTTGAGGTACTCTTAAAATTAGTGAAAACTTATGTTTGTTTTAATATTGTGATTAATAATCTTAAGCTTACTATTTCTTTTTGTCATTCTTTTATCTTGGTTTTAGAATTGTTTAGGGGCGCTTGATGGAACTCACATTCTAGTGACTGTGTCGGCTGAGGAAAGACCGAGATATCGAAATAGAAAGGGTGATATTTCCACTAATGTCCTAGGAGTTTGTGCCCCAGATTTAAAATTTATCTATGTACTACCTGGATGGGAGGGTTCTTCTTCTGATGCTCGTGTTCTGCGAGATGCTCTACGTAGGAATAATCTGCTTCATGTTCTAAGTGGTAATTTGTAATACTTGTTTGAAATTAATTCAAAACTTAGTTATAGTAAACTTCTAAGTTCTAACTTGTGTCCTAAAATTCGTATTGTAGATAAGTATTTTCTGGTGGATGCGGGATATACTAACGGACCTGGTTTTCTAGCACCATATCGAGGAACTAGATATCACTTAAATGAATGGACTGGGAATCGACCTGAGAATTATAAAGAATTGTATAATCTTCGTCATTCAATTGTAAGGAATGTAATTGAACGATCATTTGGTTGATTTGTGTGGAAAGGATAGAGCAACTGGAGAGGGTGCTGAAACAGGTGCAGAAGCCACTGAGGTTATGACTCCTCCCGTTAATGAAGTTAATCATGTTGATTTGGAAGGTGATGACCAAGGTTTAGAGGATATTCACATCATTGAAGACACTTCACCCAACCCACCAAGTTCTCAAAAGAAGAGAAATCAAGCAACACTCTCTTCTAGTGTGCCTCCTCAAAAGAAAAATGTATCAACTAAAGATGTCTTGGCTACTTCAGTCGATAGAATGGCATCATCCTTTGAGGATCTCATTCGTGCTACTACACAAAGCCTTGCCCCGAAAGAGGTATGGACTGAAATAATGGCAATACCAGATCTTACTACAGAGCAACGAATAAAAGCATGTGCTTGGTTTATAGAGAACGACAAACAATTTCTCATGTTGAAAGAAGTCCCAATGGATATGAAACAAAGCATGGTGCTAATGTTTATTTCAGATGGATCTGCATAAGATATGTTTATCAACATGATAGCAGCTAGTACTTTTCTCTTCTTTAAATTTATGTAGTTTAATTGGAGATTATGATTTTAGTTTTCAAGAACTGTTATGAATAAATTTGGACTATTCCCACAAGTATGGTTGTCCATGAGTTTGTGCCTATGAAGCACTGATACGTTAGATTAGAGCCGTATTCTGTATCGATACGTGATACGGGTACGATACGGCATGGATACTGCATGATACGCGTATCTGGGTTGAAACCAATTGGACACGGCTTTGATTCGCGAAGTATCCATGGTGGATACGTTTGTTTGTAATTAAATTGGATACACGTCTTCTCTCTTTGCTACAAGCCTTGTTGTATTCATGGAATCGATTCGCCCTTACAACGCTTGATTTTGACATTCTGTGGTTTCTGGGTTTGTAATATCTGTGACTGGGTTTGTTATAGCTCATAAACAAAATCACAGAAGAAACAGAGAAGAGAATATGAGATAGAAGAGAGAAACATTATGAGTTTGTAATATCTGTGGACTGTGGTTTCTGGGTTTTGTTATAGCTCATATACAAAATCACAGAAGAAACAGAGAAGAGGAGATTGGATAGAAGAGAGAAAGAGAGCACGTGAAACGGTGAAAGGAAGAGAGAGAAATGGAGAAGAGAAGATGAGATAGGAGAGAGAGAGAGCACGTGAGAGGAAGAGAAAAACTGAGAGAGAGTTTTGTTATTATATTAAGAAAAAATGATGGGAGAACTTTGGGGGGATAACAGAGCTAAAGAATACAAAGAGCCATATTACTTAATTTATTTTCTCGACCAAAAACCAAAAACTAAATGTATTTTTAATTTTTATTAACTTATTTATTATAATTATATATATTTATATATTAAATATTATTTTAATTGCCGTATTCTAGGAGTATCGTATCTTAATTTTTAAAAAATTTCTGTATTCACGTATCGTGTCGTATCGTACTCCGCACTACGTACCCGTGTCAGTGCATCATAGGTTTGTGCAACTAAAATTTGAATTTTAACATATTTAATTATGGTATTGAATTTAATATTTTGTTAGTCAATTGAATAGTGTGTTACTCTCAAGTTCTCTTTAATTTGCTCGGTGTTGTTGGGGTGTTGGTTTTGATATCTGACCAGGTTTAATTTCAATTCCACTTGATAAAAAAATCAATCCAAACAGGAGAATTTGTAATTCTTGTCATTATTAAAATTCTACGTAATGAAATCCAAACAATAGAATTATCAATTAATGGAATTTAAATTTCTAGAATCATAATTCTCATCATTTGAGAATATCCGCGAAAATTGAAAATACTTTATCCAAACACAGCATTAGTGTACTTGTAGATAAGTTTTTGATTATGGGGATGATTTAAGAACTAGAACGGATGCAATCAGAAACAAGAAACTCTGTGTATATGCAATGGATGCCCAAAAGCATTCTTCAAGTTCAGAATACATCTCTGCTTTTCTCTATCCCTCTTGTAATACTGATTCTTTTTGCCTTCTTGGGCCAAAGTAACTAAAACCAACTGAACCTAGCATCCTAGCATTAGCTAGCAACAAGAAAACAAGAACAAAAACCAACCAAAGCATGCTACGATTAATTTACAAGATACAACAATCATGCACCATCACCTCCTTGTACGTTTCCTCGGCCTCCCTGCACTCCCTACCTGATCAGCCTCGCCATTGTCTTTTCCCCTTTTCCCGCTTCCGGCAGCTGCAGTCTCCGATCTCTTCGGTGGCCTCCCGACACCTCTCTTTGCCCTCCCACCACTCTCCTGACCTCTTCCCCCTCGCCTTCCCCGATTTCCACTAGAACTCCGAGTCACCCTCACTTTCCTCTCAACCTCCGCTTTCTTCCTCCCCGCCTTCTTCTTCTTCATGTCGTCCACCTCCTCCTCCTCATCCTCCTCTTCCTCCACCATGCTATCCTTACTCTCGTCCTCCGAAACATCTGAAGAATTATTAGCCCGCCCAACTCCTCCCCTACCATTCTGCTTCATTCTCCTCAAGAAGCTCGCCGCACCTTGTCTCTTCTTCACCTCTTCTTTCTTCTCCGTCTTCACCACCTCCAAACCATCATGTGAACTCAGCTCATTTCCACCGTGCTCGAGCTTCGTCTTCGACTCAACGTTCTTGCTGTTGCTCGTCGTCGTCCTCGACCTTCTGCCTCCCCTTCTTTCTTGAGTCCTTCTCTTCCTAACACCCTTGTCCTCAGTCTTAGCCAGAGGAATGTCATCAACTTTCTTCTCATTCACCTTCACCTTTGCTTCTTTCTCTTCAACCTCTACTCTTTCCTTTCTAACACCTCCTTTTTTGTTGTTATTACCACCTTCGGATAATGCATTGATAGAACCACGTTTACCGCACACAACGATTGAAGAGGACTTGCTGGGTCTCACAGAAGTAGTAGTAGTAGTAGTAGTGATATCGGATTCTTTATTGGGTTTGGGCTTCACTGTGCTCACAACGGGTTGAGGTTTTGGTAGCTGTTCGTTCATTTCCTTCAGAACGAGGGAGCGTAGCTCAAGAGCTGCCACGTGTTCCGGTGTGGTCTTGCGGAAGAAAACGACGGCGTTGTTGAATACGAGGAGGAGGTCGCGGAAGAAATTGTGGGTGCAGTCCTTGTAGACCCCTTTGTTGAGCCTGGATTGGACCACGTGGAGGTCCACGTGTTGCCTAATCAAGTTCTTGTACCTCTGTGATTCCTGAAAAAAATAAAAATAAAAAAATAAGATAAACGGTTCTTGATTTGTATAGTAGGCATAAAAGGAGGGTTCTATGGTAATTTGCTGCTTCAAAAGTGAATGGGTGAGGACCCAATAGAATAGTGCCCACGTCACTTGCATTTTGGCGCTTCAGGGGTTGTACCTTGCGCATGTGTAACATTCCATATGTTGGGCAAGCGTCAATTCCGGGTGCAACATTTTATATATTTCATAGATTATTCTTTGACATTCGACAGTCAAGATTATACACCAAAAATTGAGTGCATAATTTTGGAACACTAATCCATAATAAATGAGAAAAGCTCCAAAGAGAGAACTTTAATGGAGGGATTAGCAAGAAACAATGCAGTTGTGGGTTCAATTCACTTCAATGAATTATTGATTTCGACAATAATGTCAAATCCAACCATTAAACACATTGTTTCTTACTCGTCCGTCAAATTAAGTTCTTTCGATGAACATTTTTCATATCAATAAATAAATAAATCCACCGTAGATGAGTATACATTATTATGTTTATATTAACATTCGAGACATGTGACGGAAAGTGAAAACACATTCACTTACCGGATTCGGCTTGCTGGCTACCCCTAGCCCGGTAGTCCGATAGATAGCCAGGCCAGCCAAGCCCACGAAATAGAGACTGGAATTTTGAACCCATTTACTACAAAGTGTTGAAACTAATACGTCCCAAGAGTCTAAGACCATGCCACACTCATATCCGTAACGCTTCTAAACCCCATTTTTGAACTCCTCACTGGACCCACCACCACCTAGGCCATTTCATCTCCACCTTGACCAAGTTTTTGTACTGTAGCACAAAGCTCATGCCATGAACGCTAAAATTTAATTACACTGTTACGGTGTTACATCATCTCACACACTCCCATAATCCTCATTAACCCTATTCTCCTCCAGCATGCCCAATGTACCAAATTACCCCCATTTCATTCCAGAATGACAATTTCATCATAATGCCATGCCGTGATTGGTTCGCACTCGGAAAAAAACTAATCTAACCGAGAGTTCACCACGTCCATTAATTCCAGACCCTCCCTCCTTTTGCCTTTATGATTCTTAACAAATTTTCTGAATTTGAATAAACATTTGAATTTTATGAGATGAATAACTATAATTATACGTTAAAACTTGTTTTTTTTTTTAATAATCGGAATATATTTTTATCAATAATACCTGGCTCCGAAGCCGCCGCTCGAATACGGAGCCGAGCCGATGCGAGCGGATGATCGTGAGGACCTTGACCAACGGCTCAAGTTTAACGAGCTTAACCCGTTTCGTGGTGGCGGGAGAGTTTTCCTCACCCTCGGGCTCTTCGCCGCTGCTACTATCGCCACCTTTACGACGTCGTTTCCTCTTCTTCGACAAGCTAGCCGAGCTCTGCACATCGCTGTTCTGCTTCGACGGCACTCCTCCTTCCTTCACTACCACCCGTTTGGACTCAAACAACGATCCGGACAACTCGTTCCACTCGCCGGGTCGACCCGCCTCCTCCACTCCTGCCTTCTTTTTGTTATTGTTTTCATTGTCCTCCTTGTCATCGTCTATCACTTTACCGTTGGCGGAGCAATCGCGCTCCGGTTCGGATCGGATTTCGATCCGCACCGGATCTGATTCATTTCTCTCCGGGTCGGGCTCCTCCTCCTCCAACGCTTTTTTCTCCTCGACGCCGTTTGCTTTCACCTCGCTTCTCTGGCTTGTGGAATTGGACTCGTTGAAGGATCGGTTCTCGCGCTCGGAGGAATCGGAGACGAAGTCTTCGCCGGAGTTTGATTTTCCGGCTACTTTCTCCGGCAAAACCGATTGCTCTCCTCCGCCGCGTTGGAGATCCTTGGTCGGGCCCGCCTCCGCATCCTCCTTCAAGCTCCGGTCTCTGTCTTCCTCCAACCTCTTCACCTTCAACTCCAACGACCTGTAAAACCACACAACAGAGACATAGACACACTCTCAGATCTCAAGACCATTAAAACGACGACGTCTCACAGTCAGATCTCAATCAAGGGACGCGGAATTTTACACGATCGAAACGTCACGACGGCGGACCTCGCTCCGGAGCTCCTCGACTCGAAGCCTGCGGAGCTCGTCAACCATTGGGGCCAGGCCATGCGATTTGGTGTCGTTTTGCGAAACGAACCGCCGTTTAAGGTCATCGAACTTGTCCCTGCAGTTCTGAGCAGTGAGGACCGCCGAAGAGCTCCGGGACTGGACCTCCATCGCGACGGAGTCCCAGCTTTTGGTGCCGTGGCGGTTCACGGCGCTCACTAGCAAGAGCTCCTCTAACGTCCCCCACGGTTGCGCGCTCGTTTCGTGTTCCCTAGCCATGCTCCTCTCATTTCATCATTGAGTTTTCAAAATTAGGGTTTTTGGTTTTATACGATCAAAATGAATTTCATTTTTTTTTACAATGGATGGATGATGGTGATGAATGTACAGATTTATTATGTTTGTTCGTCCGCTTTTATATTTCCATATTAGTGACCTTTTTATTTTTTTTGTTCATGTTGAAGGCTTCGCAAAGCTCGCGGCCTCCCCCTTGGGCCTAAATTACGAATTGGGTTCTGGTTTTCAAATATTTTTATGACTAGGTTCCCAAATTAACCCTTGTACCTCCCGTAAAGGGTTGGGGAAGATAGAATTTAGATGGAAAGAATAGGTTAGGGAAAGAACATGTACAAGTATTTCTTCTGGCAGACCAATAAAATTGATTGGTGTGGTCGGAATTTTGAATGGTTGATCGACGTTAACTCAATTGGTGTCGCGTTATAGTTGATGGCAAATATTATGGCGCGAAAGACAAAAATATCATTGTATATCATCCAAAACAGTATAGATTTTATTATTTGGAAACGACAAATCTCGTAGGTTAATTATGATATAAAGATCCAAACAAAGATATAATTTTAGTAAATAGAAAAGTCGATGAATGCCACGTACGACATAGGGTATCGCTTTATAAATGAAGCGTCGTTTAAACAAGCAAAGCAACCAATGCTCATCAACGAACAATCATTACGCATGAATGTTGTCCACTCTGACATTGTAATCCCTAACCTTTTTTGAAAAATTAATTTTCAACATTCTTTTTAATGTGTATGTCACAAAAAAAATATTCTTTAATATGTGGATGTGTTTCCATACAAGTGTCGAACACTCAAGAACCATACACTACAGCTACCGCACAAAACGAAACCGTTTAAGTCTACAAACACTGTATCCAAAAAAGATTCGCTCGTAAATCTCAGCAGTAGATTTAATCCGAGAAGAGGACCATCGACTACCTCCCCATCGCATATCATCTAGTCATCTCCAGCAAGAGCCCACAACCAAGCAGGAAACAAAATCGAAAATAAAAAGTGGATACATCCCTTAGTCTACCACCAAAGCAATAGTATGAACGACGATTGAAATCATTGAAGAGCACCGATGAAAAATGCCTGCAAGTCATTGTAGCCACCATAGTATAGTTGGCAAGTTACTAATTGTTGCACAAACTTATATTTCTGGCACAATTTTAAATTAATACTTTTTTTTAAAGAGAGAGAATTGCATTTCAAATTAATACTTTGAATTCAATATTACACTTACAAAAAAAATAGAGACAAACCGTAATGTTATAATTATAAGTTTGCTCAAATTTTTTTTTTCAAAACAAGAAAATATCATAATTTTTGTTCCACCTATATTTACAAGAACATTCAATGGATAATAGAACAAATGAATTGATGAATATATCTTAAACTACAACACACAAGAAAGCCCAAAATGCATCAGCCCAAAAGGCTCAGTATTTTGATTTAAATTAAAAGATTAAATACAAAATCCATAGCCTAAGTTCACACCCCATCAAATTTTGGCTCAATTGATATAAAATCAGATTTATGCTAATCTTTTGGATGTTCTTAGAATCTTAGGTGTAGAGGTGGAGGTGGAGGTGGTGTGGACCTTACATCTACCACTAGTGACCCTACCACCACCTCATTGACGACTCTACCACCACCGAAACCGACAACTCTAGAATCATCCGATCGGAGATCTCATAAATAGACCGACAACCCCCGTCACTGGTAACCCCACAACCACCCTCACTAACGACTCCACCGCCGCCCAACCAAGAACTCTACAATTGTCTTAATAGCGAATTCAATTTTTTTTTATCAATGGTGTCACTAGCAGATCGAAAACCTTCATTGACCAGCTGATCCCCACTCTCGAACCACATATTCCAATTAAGTTGTAACGACCTTGTCCCGAAAGGAACCAAAACATCGTTACTGATTGAATTCTTATTGAATTAAAATTAAAACAAGTAGGAAATCCGTTGTAAATAAATGATACCAAAAGTACAGCTGAAGAGCATGCCTGCCATGTAAATATAGACTCTATCTTTAGGAATTGACATATTAATGTATTAAGTATGCTCTTTCAGAACTTATTACATAGTAACACTGTCGACTCCTCCGACTCCAAATCAAGGTTGGACATCCAGTGTCGATTGCTGGGTACTCGCCGTTTTCAATACTTTTCCAAGCAGCTGCGCAATCCAGTTCCTACATGGACCCGTGATGCATTTCTGCTCTAACTATCTGTAAGTTTACTAGACTTTCTTGAACATGAAATTAATTGTTTCTACTATCTGTCGCTAAACATTGTAGTAGACAACTTTAGGATGTGATTCTTTTCATTCTCAACATCTATCTTGAACGACATATGATTTGATATGTACTGCTATATTTTACATTTTTACGCTTTTACTCATTTCTTTCTTGGTTTCCTAATCTTCTGTATTTATTAAGAAAACAAGTTTTAAGAGATTAAATTTTCAAAAACCCGAATATTGCTCTTCCTTTAATATATCAGCTAATAAAAACAATTTAATCAATCAAGGGTAAAAAAGTAAAAAAATTAAACAAACAAAACCAGAAAAAGAAGAGAAGGGGACGCGTGGTGTCCTCAACATGAGCAATTACAAACTCATACCATGCCTGCAAGAGGAGTTCAACTCCAATCCACTAATTTTGATAGGGGGCGGCGGCAGAGAATGAGAGAGAGAAGGAGCAGTAGAGATGAGGAAAAAGAAAGAGAAAGAGGAAGGAGAATGAGAAAGAGAAAGGAGGCTGTTCTCAATTTCTCGGGGTGGTGCCGACGATTCAATTTCAGAGAGGGAGAATTTGGTTGAGAATTCAATAAGCAACAAGTTTTACAGGGAAAAGTAATCAAAAAATCATTGATGGATGCCCAAAAGTAGTAGTAGTATCATATGGCAACTATTTCGTTTTTACAAATATGGCAGCATGCATAAATAATGAAAATAATGAAAAATAAGATATGGTACAATATGATTAATGAAAAATAAGAAAATTGTCTACGTAAAATACTGATAATGAGCATAAATAATGACTAACTTTTCGATGATCTATTTTCGCACACGCGTATATCTATCTCAATAGAAAGGGGATTGGTTGGTCAAACAATCTCACACGTTGGTGTTTACCTCCTATATCATGTATTTAGTCATGAACAATTATATGTAGCATTGTCAAGAGGGGTATCAAAGTCAACTACAAAGATTCTGGTTAAAAAATAGCTCAATAGTTGGTGAGGAATGAGTATTTACTAAGAATTAATGTGGTATACAAAGAAGCTTTGCTTCATTCGGACACAAATAATATGACATTATCATGGGTACTTCAAGTTAATGTAGACAGTAACATAGATTAAAAAATAAATACATGTTTCATTGCAATTTTTTTCATTGCAACATTTAATTTCGTGTAATTCTTTCTATTTGTAGGTATGGTACAAAAAAGACACTCTCAACATCAAAAGAAATCACAGAGGCGTGAAGGCTTTATGAGACGTATTTTTGTGTTTGCACTCAGTTATATAGGCAATTGCATCACTAAATAAACTATAGGCATGATGGCCTAGCCTCCCACTAGGTTTCAGCCATCAAAATTGTACATTTGTATATAGGGCCCATTACCCATAAGACTAATTTGGGTGACCATATTCTTCAAAAGGCCACAATATCTTTGTTTTCCAAATAAGGTCACTCAGTAGCTTTAACTCTTTCTATCTGACATTAATTTTTTTCAAAATTATGATTCATGCCACTGACGTTTTATTGTCGTTTGGCAGTAGCTTTATTGTCGTTGGACAATAGTTTTATTGTTTTTGGACAGTAGTTTTAGTGTTTTTTGACAGTAGCTTTATTGTCGTTGGACAATAGCTTTATTGTCGTTGGACAATAGCTTTAGTGTGCTTTAACTTTAGTGTTCTTTGATAGTAGCTTTAGCGTTCTTTGACAGTAGTTTTATTGTCGTTGGACAGTAGCTTTAGTGTGCTTTGACAGTAGTTTTATTGTTGTTTCCGTATGCAGTGGCATTTTTATAAATAATAGTAAAAAAAAATGTGGTGGCATTTGTGTAAATATTGATGCGGTAGCATTTTTGTAAATATTGGTGGCTTTATTTGGGTAAAAAAATGTGTGGTGCATTTTTGAAGCATAAGGTCACCCAAATTGGCTTTATGGGTAATTTTTTATTGTATATACTTGTGTATATTTCTGTACAGATGAGATCAACTCTCTCCCTCAGACGAGCACCGCTGAGCCTACAAAAAAAATCACCGATATATGTCTTTGCCATATGTATGCAATAAAGAAGATATATGTATTTTTAGAATTTCCTAAACTTTACATATGTTGCATTTCTTCATTTTCATGAAACCTGGCAGGACTACTCTCTATTCTCAAAGACCCACCCTCTCATCCACACTCCAACAATCACAGCAGAAGTGGCCTCTTTAGGAATTAGAAGACGTTGCACTTCCTCATGTTATTTATCAAGATGCAGCTAAGGATGTTTTGGAAACAAGCCTATTAATTTACGCTACAAAACAATATGAGCAAGAGCTGTCTCAAAAACAGTATCTTCGTTCAAGATCTGATCTATGGAGTAATGACCACTCACACTCTTGCTGAGTGCATCAATGCCACTCAAATTGCAATGCAAGCAATATTTTCAAGTTGCCCCAAAGGTGTTAATAAAGAGACTTATGAACATTTCATGAAGATAGTGAATGCAATGAAAACATGGTAAACTTCTACTCTAGAAACCAATATATGCTCTTATTTGTTTATTATTTTTGTCATATATGCTCTTATTTGTTTGTTTGCAAGGGAGATGTCACGCCCGGACCCGGTGTCGGTGGAGGAATTTGGTTTCGGCGGTGTCGCGGTGAGGAAGAAGAAGAAATACGTGTTCTTGAGATTTCCAGAACTGATCCTTGGATAATTATACCTTTCCTTAACTAGGTTCAACAGACTAGATCAAACAGTTAGTTGCTCTACGGCTCATAACGCTCCAACTAATTTCTCATTTCTAAAGATAATTTTCTTTAATCTCAAACTTCTAAAAATCAAAACAAATAGCTCGAATCTCTTAAAAATACTTCGAAAGGTACTACAAACTTAAACTGTAATTGAAGCCTTATATTCTAACTTTACAAGCATAGAATCAAGGGATTTATTCAATATCAGAAAAGAACCAAAATTGTCTCAAACCACTACTAACTCCAACAAACCCGTACCAGCCATAAACCCCAAAATTTAAATTCTTGAAATACTGACAGAAACTGAAAACCAAGGATACCAACATGTAGAGCATGTCGAGAGGATAAAGTTTGATACCTAACTTGCCGTTGTTCGTGGCCGGAAACGCCGGAAAGCATAGAAAATCCGCCGGAAAACCCATGAACTTTCCTTATTTGATTCTCTCTCTCCTTCATCGATTTGAGAAACGAAAACCATGGTTGTTCTTCCCTCATTGAGACGAAGCTAAAGACACCAATTTCAGCCGCCGTCGTGGCCGGAATTAGAAAACACGATCGGAGTTGTCCAAGCTTCTCTCCTCCATTTCTCTCTCATTCGGCGTCGGCTTGACTAACCACCATTCTTAAATTGCACAAAGGTAATTCGGGACTGGCGACAGGGAGGAAAAGAAAATAGGGCTAACAAAATAAATAGGTGGATTGAATTGTTACGGGGTGTTAGATCATATACGAAGCATTCAGGGTCACCCCCGGTTGGTAAAATACACGGTATGAGACGTGTAGGCTCTGTTTGTGGGGTTATATGGACTAACGGGTAGATAAGTGAAGTTCATTTGACATTCATGCATCAATATCATTGTAGTTATTTTAATCATAATGTGTTCTTAAAATGTTTTGTCCCTACTGAGCAGCAAGGACGAAAGCTCACCCCTACAATAGGTTGTTTTACAGGTACGACTTACGAGTTTCGAAAGGGGTTAGAGACGAGAGTGGATTAGAACGTTTGACGACTGAATTCTCTTTGTAAAGATTTTGTTATTTTAAACATTTGTATTTTCATTGATTTCATAAAAGTATTTAGTTTTGTATTATTTTATTTTATTTTGCTTTTTATCGCTCACACCTCGTATTCGGATTTAGGTGTTTAAAATCCACCGACATCGGGTCCGGGCGTGACATGAGACATGCAAAGTATTCTTAAGCATGTCATATTAAAGTCCCTAGCTAGAGCAACGAACAATGTCAATTTGTGGAGGTACACAAAGATTTAAAAACTTTACAAGGAAAAACATCCGAGATAAGAGGTAGGGACATTCTTGTTACTGGAAAACAACTTACAATAACATTGTTATGAAAGATTTACCTCGTTGGTTGGTAACTCCATTTGACCCGAATGTGATAGTTGATCCCAAGATAAAGAAGGCGGTTACTGATCTATATAATAGGACGCACCCTGACAATAGATGCGACAATAACATGTATGACCTCGATGGCAGGGCATAAGGCCTTTTGAATGATGCTATAAGTTTTTCTTCAGCTGGTGGCGTAAACTCACATCGAACAAAATCATGACAGGCCATCGAGGTCATATATGTCACTGTCGCATCTGTTGTTAGGGTGCGTCCTATTATATATAACAGTAATTGTCTTCTTTATCTTGGGATCAACTATCACATCCGGGTCAAATGGAGTATTACCAACCGACGAGATAAATCTTTCATAACAATGTTATTGTAAGCTGTTTTCCAATAACAAGAACGTCTCTGCCTCTTATCTCGGATGTTTTTCCTGGTAAAGTTTTTAAATCTTTGTGTACCTCCACAAATTGACATAGTTCGTTGCTCTATAGACTTTAATATGACATGCTTAAGAATATTTTGCACGTCTCCCCTGCAAACAAACAAATAAGAGCATATATGACAAAAATACTAAACTTTCATCACGATATATATATATTTGTTTCTAGAGTAGAAGTTTACCTTGTTTTCATTGCATTCACCATCTTTATGAAATGTTTATAAGTCTCTTTATTAACACCTTTGGGGCAGCTTGAAAATATTGCTTACATTCACCATTTTCTAGTAACAAGAACGTCATTGCCTCTTATCTCGGAAGTTTTTCTTGGTAAAGTTTTTAAATTTTTGTGTACCTCCACAAATTGACATAGTTCGGGTAATCTTAGCCTATGAGGAAATAGGCGAGGTGCAAAATATTCTGATGACCTCGATGGCAGGGCATAAGGCCTCTTGAATGATGCTGTAAGTTTTTCTTCAGCTGGTGGCGTAAACTCACATCAAACAAATCCAAATTCACTCCTCCCAAACCTGTATGCATGTTGACCATTAACTCTTGTCTACCTATCTGGTCTTTCACTGCGACATATTCCCTTACATGCTCAAATGTGTTTCTGAATAGGAGAAGCAACTATGCCCTGCCATCGAGGTCATACATGTCATTGTCGCATCTATTGTCAGGGTGCGTCCTATTATATAGATCAGTAACTGCCTTCTTTATCTTGGGATCAACTATCACATCCGGGTCAAATGGAGTTACCAACCGACAAGGTAAATCTTTCATAACAATGTAATTGTAAGCTGTTTTCTAGTAACAAGAACGTCCATGCCTCTTATCTCGGAAGTTTTTCCTGATAAAATTTTTAAATCTTTGTGTACCTCCACAAATTGACATAGTTCGTTGTTCCAGAGACTTTAATATGACATGCTTAAGAATATTTTGCACGTCTCCCCTGCAAACAAACAAATAAGAGCATATATGACAAAAATACTAAACTTTCATCACGATATATATATATATATATTGGACTTCCTGTAGAGTAACCGAAATTTACCTTGTTTTCATCCTGCATTCACCATCTTTTTATGCTAAATGTTCATAACGTCAATCTTTATTAACACCTATTAGGGGAGCTTGAAAACTATTGCTTACATTCACCATTTTCCAGTAACAAGAACATCCATGCCTTTTATCTTGGAAGTTTTTCCTGGTAAAGTTTTTAAATCTTTGTGTACCTCCACAAATTGACATAGTTCGTTACTCTAGAGACTTTAATATGACATGCTTAAGAATATTTTGCACGTCTCCCCTGCAAACAAACAAATAAGAGCATATATGACAAAAATACTAAACTTTCATCACGATATATATATATTGGTTTCTAGAGTAGAAATTTACCTTGTTTTCATTGCATTCACCATCTTTATGAAATGTTCATAAGTCTTTTTATTAACACCTTTTGGGCAGCTTGAAAATATTGCTTGCATTTTCACCATTTTTCAGTAACAAGAACGTCATTGCCTTTTATCTCGAAAGTTTTTCCTGGTAAAGGTTTTAAATCTTTGTGTACCTCCACAAATTGACATAGTTCGTTGCTACATATCAATGTATTGTGCTGTGAAACCTAAAGTTGTGTTGTGAATCAACTTTTGGAGTTCTTATATCCACTTTCTTTGATGTGATATAATCTTTTTTCATATTTTATAAGGTGTGATATGCTGTTCTTTTAAGCTCTTATATTGTGAAATATCTTGTTCTACTGATTAGATTTAGATCCGGGTTTATCTGCATTGTATTGATTTTATTTATTTATTTTGATTTTATTTGCGCATTATATTGGCTGCTATACAAGAAGTTAGGAGATAACGTAGAGACATTTTAAATACAACCAATAAATACATATAATTAACGGTGCGTGACCACACTACTGTCGCAATATATATATGCGTTTACCACAATTCTGATTCCATTACTGATGAGTTATAATGAGCTTTTTGAATGCTTATTTCACGCAGGACGTTTTAATAACGTAAGCTAAGCAGCAACACCTTCATCCTCATCGATCATGAGGACAAATAATCAACCTGACTATTCCCATCAAACATCACAACTTCATAATTTTGTCTCTTGCATATCAATATATTTAACCCAGTTGCCTAGTACTAGATATTTTTGACCAAAAAACATCCACTAAGCTCAGTAAAGAAGACAACAATCATCTATTATATTGCATTGGGACCTAAGAAACACTAAAATTAACCCACATTAACATCTGTTTAGTTGGGAATTTCCTAAACATTATGACGGAAACCCCAAGATGTTAAGAATATCCGAAAGCCCTTGTTTCCTACTGCAATTTCAAAAGCATATATACATTAATTTACATTTGTACATTTTTCAAAACAAGAAAATAGCATAATTTTCGTTCCCCACCTTTATTCAAAAGAACATTCCTTGAATAATAGAACAGAGGAGCACAAACATGAATATTATATCTTAAACTACAAAGCCCAAAATGCATCAGCCCAAAAAGGCTCAGCACATTTCATCATAATTAATTATTTGATTGAAATTAAAAGATTAAATACAAAATTCATAGCCTCCTAAGTTCATAATCAAACATTCAAACCTCTCAAATCCCCAAAGCGAAAATCTCGAATTATTAAGACTGCATAGGAGCGGGAAAAGCACCGCGGCGTTTAAAGTTTCAAACCCGTCAAAATTATTTTTCCCTTCTTTAAAGGAAACTCAAACATCATTTCCAATCACTCACTTTCCCTCTCTCTATTCTCTATCAAAATTAGGGTTTCTTTTACTTTCCTCCCAATTAGGATTTAGGGCTTTTCAGATTCTCATCCGATTCGATGCCGAGGTCCGCGAAACGCGACCGGAGCGCCAGTCAAAGCCTAGGCGTTGACGAGGTCGAGGAGGCCGAGCGACTCAGAACAGTGAAGCGCGAGCGACTCAACGCCGAGCAGCTTGAAAATGAGTCGACTGCCCCGACCGAGCAAGACGCCGGTCAACGGCGAGCACTCCGATCCGACTACAACGAAATCTTGAACCTCATTAGTGGTATGTATCTCTAATTTTCGGGAAAATATGTTCATTTAGAAATTAATATTTGTTTGCTTTATTTATTTGAATCTATTATTTAATTTTTGGGTTTCCTGTTTGTTGCAGAGAAAAGAAATGATTTATTGAGGCCAGAGTCGGAGAAGTTTAGCGTTATCATTGATAGAGTGGAAAAACTACATGAGAAAGGTATTCCCTTTAACTCTCTGAATAATGGTCATGTTTTCGCGGGTAATAATTAAGAATGGAGGAAATAAAATGAAACGTTGAACCTTTTGAATGGGCTTCTTTGGAAAAGTAACTTACTGAGGTTTATAGATTTTTGTATTGCCATTTTATATTTATTTTCACTTTATTGTGTTGTTGACTACTGAGAAGATTGGGTATATGTAAAAAGAAGAATGAAATTTCAGATATTGTCAAGCTCTTATAAATTTGCAATGCTCATGTGGGAATTTTTCAGTTCAGAAGCCAAGAGAGCAAGTGGCAGATGCAGAGGCACTTTTAGATATTACAAACACATTGGTGACCTCGGTTAAGTCACAGTCCAGTGCCGGCATTACCCCATCCGACTTCCTTACCTGTTTGATTAGAGATTTTGGGCAATTAAGGGATGGCCATGCCTCAGTTCAGTGGAAAGATATTGGGCTTGCAGTGGCACCAATTTTCAGGAGGGCTCATGGGTGTTGTACTATGTGAGTTGTTTTTGTGAATTCCCCTTTGTAAAGGATTTGTGTGTACTTTACATTGTTTATGTACTAACTCATAATTTGGTACTTTGCTGAAGGCTTGGACCCATGAATACTGAGTATAAGGAAAGGAAGGCAGCTGTTCGTACTAGACGAACCAAGCCTACCACAACTGATGAGCCTGAGGAGGTAATAGTCTTATTGCTAATTAGGGAAATCTTAGATCAAATGTTGCTGTGGTAGCCGATGCAGTGGCAATGTCTTTATTCTAGGAACATGTCCTGCAACTATTTACACATTTGTGGTTTGTATGCAACAGATTGATGCACAGGAAGAAGAAAAAACTGATACGGACAGGAATATGTCAACGATGTTTGAGATTTTAAGAAAGAACAAACGTGCCCGACTTGAATGTTTAATATTAAACAGAATGTTCTTTGCACAGACAGTGGAGAATTTATTTGCTCTTTCATTCCTAGTTAAAGATGGCCGGGCTGAAATCATAGTGGATGCAAATCGTTCTCATTTTGTTGGTAAGTATGTTACAACATTATACTAACTATTATCTTTTAGTTTAGGGTTAGATTTGTGTTTTAATTGTCTGCTCTGGCTTATTCAATATTTCTTTCTCTTCTTCAGCACCGAGGAATGCTGCTAAGGCTGCTGAAGTGGCATCTCGTGAGGTGGTTTACAGACATTTTGTGTTCCGATTTGACTTCAAGGACTGGAAGGTATAGTCTATGTTTCATTTTTTTAGTCACATTTTATTTAATATGGCTTGCACTCGAGTCATAATAGAATCATATTTGACATTATTTATTAGATGGAAACAATCCAGTTTCAAAACTGCCAATTTTGAAAGGATTCATTTGGTAATAGATAGTCTATAGAAGATAGTCTATAGAAATGAACAAAAGAAGACCCCTTTTTTTGTTATATATGAACTATGAAGTTGAAATAAGATTTTTTTTAATATAATGATGATCCCTACTTGCTTTCACAATGAATCAAGAGTCTTAAATCATGTGTATATCCTGAAGCATCCTTTTTATGCTTGATCATCTGTCTTTGAGAACATATCTTCTTATTTTCTCTACAGTTAATGAAGGATATGGTGCCTGATGGTGAGGAGCTAATGCCACATAGAATCCCTGCTTACTCTGAACCTGCCTCCCAGGAGAAACCTGGTGCATACAATTCCCAAACAGGACACACAACTCCAATTCGGAAGCTTTCCAGGAATCGTGGCCGGATTGTGCAGGAAGAAACCATTGTAGAAGATTCCCCTGAGTATGATAATGATCATGCTGCTGGAGGCACTGCACTTCGTAGGTCTAAGCGCAAGCTTTAACTTATAACTGATAGTCCTGCTGTATGTATTTGGTGATCCCCATGTGTTCAGGTTTATTTTGCTTGTATATAAGATTAGGTAGACATCCTTTCTACCTAGATTAGATTCTGTCTTTCATCAGGTTGGTTTTGACACTGTTGTGATCCTTTTGGAGTTTACTGACTTGTGCCATTAGCATTCTATTCCGTATAGAACATGCTTTTCGTTCCTTAACTATCAATTTTGAGGAAATGAGCATGTGGTGATTTGAACTTTCAGGTGATACAAATTGATGAAATTAAACGAGTGGACTTCAGATTGTATGGATCAGTGGTCCAGTAGTTTGGTGTGTTTCATGCATAGTAAACTGTTGTACTTGTACCACTAAATTTTACCAGTCTACCATTGTATGGAACCAATACGTTAATCCAGTGCACCAAGAATCTAATTGGAACTTTCGGACTAGATTACATCGAAATATCGAATGATCAAAATCTAACCAAAGTAAAAGTAAAAGAAATGCTACGCAGGGTTAAAAATTGCACCGGCGCGGGAAAAGTACAGCCGGTAAATAACCAGCGCGCCAGTTTTTATCCGCATATAAGTACCGCGCTCTTGAAGTTTGTAACCTACGCCTTTTGATCAGAGAGGGTTCCTTCCCAAGCTTTTGGTCTTTTTGTTTCTTGATCAATTTTCTCCTCCGAGAATCTGCATGATTCCGATGGCTGAAAAAGATTGTATTGACAATCTTGAGCGACTAAACTTCGCCCAAGACCCGGTTCCACGGCGAGAGCTTCGCTCCGACTACCTCGCCGTCCGGAACCTCACCAGTGGTATATACTTGCCGGAAATTTATGTATCAAACAATCAAAATTTGCCATTTTCCTTTACGATATACTTTGTTTTCATTCCTTCTCTTTTTGCTGCAGAGAGAAGAGACGAGTTAGTGAGTCCGGATTCAGAGAAGTTTGATGCTATAATTGATGTAGTTGACAAATTGCATGAGCAAGGTATTCCCATTAACATTATAGAAAAATTATATATGTTTTGATAATGTTTGGTATCACCGTTTTTGAACTTTTGTTATGTTGTTTGATTTGATCACTGGGAAACGTAAAATGAATTTCAACATTGCTATGATCTTGATTTTTAGTGATAATATTGGCAATGCCCCATTTGTGATTTTTCAGTTCAGCTCCCAAGAGAACAAGTAGCGGATGCGCAGGCACTGCTGGACATAACTAAGACCTTGGTGGCCTCTGTTATGTCACATTCTAAAGGGGAAACTACCCCAGAAAAGTTCATTACCGGATTGATTAGACATTTTAGGCAAGTCAATAGGCCATCAGAGAACGAAGAGAATGCCCATGTCTCACTCGAATGGAAAGATATTGGACTTTCTGTTTCACCAATACTCAAGAGGGCTCTTGGATGTTGCACAATGTGAGTCTTTGTATGAAATTAATAGCTAGTGTTCGTTTGCATTGTTTTTGTACTAACTCATGGTTTTGTAAATTTTGAAAAGGCTTGGACCAATGAATATTGAGGTTAAGCAAAGGAAGGCTGCAGTACGCCGTACAAAGCCTACCACAACTCATCTGCCCAAGGAGGTAAAGTCGTTTTAACTCGTTTATATTGTGAATTTACGAAAAATGTTTTGTTATAAATACTCGTGGCAAGAGTAGGTATAATGCTGTTGTATATGTACTTGTAATGTAGTGTTCTGCTTTTGTTAATGCTATATACGTACTTGTGGTTTATATGCAACAGATAAATAATGAGGCAGGAAAAATAACTGATACGGATTTGAACATGTCAACAATGTTTGAGATTTTAAAGAAGAAGAAAAAGGTTGAACTCAGTTGTTTGATACTGAATAGAAGATCGTTTGCACAGACAGTGGAGAATTTGTTTGCTCTGTCATTCCTAGCAAAAGATGGCCGAGTTAAAATTGCTGTCGAAGCAAATGGTTCTCATATTGTTTGTAAGTGCAATAGAAAACAATACAATACAAATTTAATTTATCTCATATGGTTTACACTTTACAGTAGCGTTTGAACCATCTATGCCTTTGGCTTATTCATATTCTCTTGTTCAGCACCTACGAATGCTCCCGTTGCCAATGAAGTGACTTATCACCATTTTGTGTTCCGATTTGATTTCAAGGACTGGAAGGTATAGTTCGGTGTTTATTTCTTCATTGTTAAATGATATATACAATTCAACTTTTCTACTTGAATTTTATAACAGTAGCATGGTCTTGACATATGTACAATGTAGCAACTGGGAATCAGCGCCCTCAATGTCAAAATCCTATTTGAAGAATTCAATCTCTAGTTTGTTAAAACAATATGTCTAGAAACTATAGAAATAACACAAGATTATCGTGGTTAATCAGCTTATAAATTAATTGTTTGTCCTTAAAATGTTTTCTTATGTGCTTTGCAGATAATGATGGAAATGGTAGCTGTTGGTGAGGAGCTGATGCCTCATAGAAACCACACAAAGTGCACACCTGCCTCTGAGGAGTGAGGAGGAACCGGCAGCATACAATTCCCCAACAGCCATGGCCTCGCACACAACCTGGATTCGAAAATTCACCAGAAACCATGGCCTGGTTGTACAGGAAAAATCTACTGCAGAAGAATTCTTTGAAAGTGACGATGCTGCTGGAGCCACAGCCCTTGGCAGGTGTAAACGCAAGCTTTCATTTGATACATGTGTAAGCGGAAGCTTAAGTTAAGGGGAAGATTGGGAATAGGATCCTCTATTGTGCTTAGGGTGTTGATTTTGTACTTGTGTCCAAAATGACGTAGTTTATTGAATACAAGTTCAAGACAACTAAATTTTGAACATAAGCACAAGATCAACACTGTTAAGATCAGTAGAGGATCCAGATCCACGTGTTAGATTACCGTCGTTCATGCAGGCAGCTAGAGTACTATACTATAATATCGGATTAGGAAGACAACCTTCTACTTGGATTCCATTTTGTACTAGGTTAGGTTTGTCCTTTTGACACTAATCCTTTTGGAGCTGTTTTAGTTGTGAACTACTCACTGTAAAGTGTAAACTGAGATCAAGTAGGTATTTTTGCAGGCTTTGGGTATCTATGTTCCTGGTGACATTTAAATGAAAAATGTCCATTTTAAACATTATCGGATCATATTAATATATTGATGCATGTCTCATTGCTTGTTTAATCAACTAGAATGAAGCTCTGGACTCATCATTGGCCGACTTTGATCAAAATTTGCTTGTTCTAATTAGAAGTCAAGACACTGCAGAAATAAATTATCAGATGTTCTGAGAACTAACACTTACCACTGAAAATTGCACTCAAATGACACAAGATGTTCACTACTCCCCCCTAGGGTCTATTAAGACCAGTCATACCCTTTATTCGAGTAGGGTTTGAAATTTTATACACAAGTTCTCACAAGCACAAGAACTACATAAAAAAGAAATTGAAAGGGATCTAGAATCAAGGTTCTTGAAAAATGTTAGTCCTCTGGGAAACTTTTTCTCATGACAAAATGCGGCCATTGGCCAAGACATCCTCGGATTATCTAATTAACTGCACTGTTAAAGTACAATATAAGATTATGGCTAATTACTGAGCCATTGATTAACTATCCTCAGTGCTGATCCTTCGGAATGTCAAGTTTCTCAAAAATTGGACTGTCGACTCCAACACCCATTGTGTTCAAGCCATTATCAACGTATATAACAGCACCGGTGATGGCAGAAGCCAAAGGTGATGCCAAGAAAGCAGCTGTGTTCCCTACCTCCTCTGTTTAATCAGATTTGTGGAATCAGTTTGTAACAAACAGAAAAAGGGAAGAGTTCAGTGAAATTTCATTAACAAGAAAATCACCTGCAGATAGTTCTTTTTGCAGAGGTGCATTGACTAGCGAATAGTCAATCATCATATCAATGAATCCAATGGCTTTTGCAGCACGGCTTCTTAGTGGACCTGATGATCAAGAAACTGAGTTGAGCTGATACTAATCAACAAAATGAAAATAGAAGTCCGGTAAGCCTAATTTGGTAATCGTGAAAGTGTATGTAATTCGTAATTTTTTTTTTAAAGGATGCTTGAGTTCCTGATCCAGAATGAACAGGATCCTTTGGATGGATAATAATTCAGACAGACGAATGATCACACAAGTTCCATCTAACATCATTCCATGGGGGCCACAATTATGAAAAGTGGAGATGTACTTGGAAGGAACATACAAAACATTTAGTCAGTAAAAGGAGTACTGTACCAGCAGATATTGTGTTGACTCGAATTCTCTTTTTTCTGCCAGCTTCGAAAGCAAGCACCTGCAAAATGCCAAGTCATATAATAAGCGTGTAAGGAAAGAAAGCACAATATATTACATGTACAAGTGCATAGAAGAAAAACTCACTCGAGTGTCACTCTCAAGAGCAGCTTTTGCAGAGCTCATCCCTCCACCATATCTACATATTATCATTCAAGCATCCATCATCTTAACATGACATGTTTGAATATACAAATTGTGAAGAAGGTAATGCATATAAATATACCCAGGAATGATCCTCTCAGAAGCAATATATGTAAGAGAAATTGAAGATCCACCTGTAACCACAAAATCCTCATTTAAATTCCACGTACAAGGTAACCCGTAGTATATCTCACAGTAAGAAGATAAAGATCAAGCACACAAAGAAAAAAACTATTGAATGATTGAATGTGGAAGCTTGCCTCGATTAATTATTGGGAGGAAATGCTTCAATAAAGAAACATATGAATAACTTGATGCAGATATAGCAGCAAGATATCCTTTCCGGGAGGTCTCCAACAGTGGTTTAGTGACCTATTAAAGAGACATTAATGTGCGCTCAGAAAATAGTGAACAAAGATTCCGTTCGTCCATTAGTTTATTACTATACCTCTGGTCCATTTGCAAGCGAGTGCACAAGAATGTCAATACTTCCAAAATCACTTTTCACGGCTTCAGCAGCTTCCTGCAAAACATTAAAGCAAGATTGAAAAAAAAACAATTTTGTTCAAACTTCAAAAAGGCAGGTTAAGCAAAATCCAAAAGCCACTTAAAAAAGATAATGAAAGATGTTTTGAGGATGTAGTGAATTTTTTTTTAATTAAAAGATAATTAAAAAAAAACTTCACTACATCCTCGAAAGATTTTTTGGGGGAAGAGTTGCAAAGACAAATTCAGTCCCACGTGAAATTTAACGTTCAAAATTTTGGAAGGCAGGAGTAGCAATGAAATCCTTTAAAAATAGATGTACAATAAATGCAGAATGCAAGACTTGAACTATAATGAAAGTTGAAGTTAGCAAACTGTATGCCAAAAATTAATTAGGATGTCATGGATCCCCAATTGATTTGAAAACAAATAATACTAAGATGCTTTAAGTCATACCTGGACAGTCCAGTTACTGGATCCAGCATAGCGCTTATTTGCTTTCACCTGGATGAAGCAAAGTCTAAGCATATTAAATATTAATGGCCATGTTTCAATTTCTTAAGTTGATATAAACTGTATATTCTCTAATCTCTATTACCTCTTCAGGAACATCATCAGGCTTGTCAAAAACTGCATCTAGGGGATATACTTTAGTAATTTCCATCAAAGAACCATCTGGTAACCTGAAACATCATATATCTTGTTAGAAGCTATTCAACAAACTGAACAGCAAAAACAATTAAAATCAGATCTAACATCTTACACGCGTGATTCATCAAACTTCCCACGTCGCAGGCTGGACTCAAAAATGTTCAAAGCCTGCACATACAAGCTTCTGGTCAATAACTAAATCAATATCCAAATTCTATAAAGAGAAAAAGGCAGAAGTGAAATCACACGAGATCAGGCCTGTCAACTTACAGGCACCCAAGTTCCCACGAGAATTTCAGCACCCGCAGCAGCTAGAGATTTCGCAATTGCCCAACCGTATCCATTATCATCAGCAACACCAGCGATGAATGCCCTCTTACCTGCAAAAAGCACATTCATTTTATTTGGGAAGGTAGTGTGCTCAACAAAAGGTAAATTATCTCATTGAAATCTATATAATGAGCTACATATGTAATAATCTGGATCAGTAAAATCCTAAAAGCTAACATATGAAGGAAAACTTCTGCAAATTCAAAATGATGGTCCAAGTATATAATTAAGTGTAATCTGGAGAAATTATGTTCCTCCAAGCAGGTTGGCTCCAGCTACAGTCACCTTTTCTGAGCGTTTACAACAAGAGAGAGGGAGAGAGAGAGAGAGAGAGAGAGAGAGAGAGGGGGGGGGGGGGGGAATCATGTAAATAGAGAACTAAAAGCTTCTATAGATAAGTATGAACTTTCAACTTTTGCAATACAAAAAATCCATTTAAGGAACAATAATCAATAGTTAAAGCAATAAGACACTAAAAAAAATTAAAAGACAGGAAACCACCAAAATGAGAATCGTGTAACAACCAATTTAAGGCTTTTACTATTAAAATGAAATAAATAAGAACTTAAAAACGAATCAAGTGCCAATATGAGTGTGGGAACAAGAGTTGGAAAGAAAATTAAACCTTTTAAATCAATGGGCAACCCGGAGGGCTTGTTTTCACTAGATCCAGCCATTGCCTTTGTAACAAACTTATCCATTTGCAAAGATGATGATGTAAAGCTCCGCTGGAAAGATTGCACAGATGATATATGGCATGCACTCGAAAGCTTAGACGAGGATACCACTTTACTATTCCCATGAAGCACTGCGGCACTAGACCTGAAAACTCTATGAGAAGAGGAAATGCAGGGTCTTGCTGTTGCCATTTGCAGGCTGGAAGCAGCAGTAGTTGCCATCTTCAATAAATGGAATCTACATTACAATCATACACTACATCAGAATTCATATCCATAACACAACCAAGGAAAACTGTGAATAGAATTCTGAACACACAATTGTTGGGAACGTTCTGAAAGTAAAAAAGATTCAACTTTTGTTGTTCCAACTTCTAAATCAAACATTGTCCATTCTTCAACTATTATCTTGTAGAACCCAAAATGCTGAATTGTCCCATTAAGCTAAAGAAACCACCTTTTCACAGTAACTCTCAACAGGAAAGCAGCACAGGCAAATCAATATGAAACCCAGAAATTTGCCCAAAGTAAGCTGAACCCAGAAAACAAATACACATAAATCCAGAAAATTTGGGGAAAGAGAAAACATGAAACCCCAGATAATTTATGTACCTATTTCTGCCTTAAACCCCAGATAATTTCATCAACAGTGAAACACATCTGAGGACAAACCCAAAACCTCTACTACATTTCACAAAACTCTCAGCCCAAAATAATTGATCTAAGAACAACATCCACAATAACAACAGAAATTACAACAAGAGAGATTAATGCAACATAAATCTCTTGCCTTTTTGCAATAGAAACCGCCAATGTGGAGAGCAGAAAAAGCTAAGAACTTTATTCTTTTAGAATGTGAAAGACAAGGGTAGTTGGAACTTGGAAGACACTTTGGGTCTTTGTCGTTCTTATCAGCTCTTCCTCTCTTTATTAACAAGAAGGTGTCTATGGAAACTATGATGCGGCTTTACTCTTCAGAGCTAGAGTGAGCGAGGAGCTGGTCGAACTCAAAAAAGTTTTTTTTTTTTTTCGGTAATACATTTGGGCCTGGGTCAATCTCATCATCAAGCCCAAATCAAACAACGTCCCCCTTTTCTTTTTTTGGCAAGAAGAATTTAATTTTCCTATTAGACCTAGCTAGGTCTGGTGTCCTATAAAAGCAGTAGCGTAGGGCTTTGTTTTGGGTTGGCTAAAATCTCAATTCGCAGAAGATCGATGTCGAACCAGGATTGGTATATGTATGTGTATCTGATTGATGGGGAACTCTATCGTGTCAATATTAGTAAACTATTACGCGAAAACATCAGGCCTCAATTTGAACTTGTGCATAAAGTTGAAGGTGATCGGGGTCGTGGATGGATATCTCTTCCCGGAATCCACCTCTTCAAGAATTCCCTGACCAATACAATTCTCCAGTTGCAATTGCCTAATTCCAGGAGAAGTAGATTCTCTTGGGACGTTGTAACACCCATTGATACCAAACTCTATGTTCTTGGAAAATCTTTGGAATTTCAGGCTTTTCAGGTTTTTGATCCTTTTCATGGTTCTTGGAAAAATCTCCCTCATCCACCGTTTTCTCATCCACCCTCTGATCTAATTCCCTATGGACACTTTGAATGGGGCCACATACTCGCCGTGTTTAATAAGCAGCAGCAAGACCAAGCATACGTTTTCGACACTAATGAAGAGAAGTGGATGCCGGCGGTTGGTTTACCGCGTCTAGCTTGTGCCGTAGAGTTTTCCGGATTTCTGATCGGCATGCTGGAGACGAGTCCACAGTGCCTAGTTGCTTATAAGTTGGATGATGAAAATGGTTTGCCCGATTGCAAATCTCAACACACAATACATGACCTTTGGCAGATATTCTATCCTCCTTTACAAGGACGAGGAGAATATGGCCGGCCCACTTTTCTCACCCGTTTCGGTGATGACCGCGTCCTCTTCCTCTCTACAACTGAGAACGACGAGTTTGTCATTGTTGCGGTGTTTCGAGTATCAATCACAACAATCAGTGGCATCCCAGCAGTCGGTGCAGTTTTTGAGCATAAGCAGCTTTATAATATAGGAAACCAAAGTCGACATACATTTATCTACTCAACTTTCCTCATGAAAAATGGCCCCAGCTATGATCATCTTGATTCCTTGCCACCCATCAGCCTAGACGGCCAGCCTTTGGATGATGATGATGATGATGACGGTTATGGCTATGGTTATGGTTATGATTATGATGACAACCCCGATGATCATGCAGTATTATTGGGACCACCGCCGCCAGCTATGCTAATGGCAGATGTGGAATGGGATCGGATGATGGGATTAAGGACAAGTCCCTATACTTGTGTTTTGTGGAGAACAGAACGGATTCTTCAGCTTCCTACATTATCAAAGCAATGAAATTCCGTGATCTGATATCAACATCATCATCTCATGATGGTTTACTACGCCAAGTTGCTTCTACTTCCGGCTGCCATCTTGCTGGTCTCCCGAGTTGCGGAGTCTTGGGCTCCCAAATTCTTTTTGCCAGTGGCAGGCAGGACGGCCTCAGCAAATGGTTGGAATCAGAATTACCTAACAGCAAGGATATTCACGTGTTTGATGTGAAGTCAGATAATCCAATGAATTATGATAACATCAAGCCCTTCACCAAGTTTTTCAAAGGGATGAAACCTGAACCCGTGTTGGTGGAGCTGCAAGGCAAACTCTATGCTCTAGCAGGTTTCCCAACTCCCAAGTATTTGAATTCTGGTCCCTTTTTTGAGGTGTTCGACCCCAGAGAGAAGGATTGGTCACCGCTGCCGGATCCTCCCCCTTATACTCTTTACGCTCCAGTACCTGATACTAGATTATACTACTACAAGACCTACAACTACTCTCATGCAATTGCAGGCACTAACATCCTCGTTTGGGGTGGGAATTCTCCGGGAGTGTTTCGGTTTGACGTCGCAGCTGACCCCATCGATAGAGATTGGAGACTAATAGAAAACTCTTGTGTTGAATTTAATGGCCATACTAGTACTTTAGTTGTGGACAGCGACGGAAATGGCGGCAGCGATTTCATACTTTTCACCCATACAAATAGAGATGGTTTTAACCAATCCACTTCTCTAGGAGTCTATCTCATGTCAAGAGAATTTGATTCTATTGTATGTCTCCCATCTTTGGAGCTGCCAGCACAAGATTGTTACAACTCTAGTTCTAGTTTTGTCCATTTGGGAGGCCGAAGAGTCTGCCTTGTATTGTCCTCCCCATTCGAGGGCCCATACAGCAAGACTGTAAACCAGCTGGGTGAGGTTGACAAGATGAGTGTTTTCATCTTAGTATTCGAGTTCCAAGTTACCGAGAAACGGGAATCCTTGGCTGCCAGAATTCTGTTTCATCGCCTGCTAGAGTACGATACCAATAGTTGTGCCACAAGAAACTCTAAAACCTCCGACGCACACATGGTAGGTACATTTTTGTTGTAGTCGTTTTTTTCATATATTTTTTGTAAGAGATGTTCTTCCGATTAATGATCTTTATCAATTCAAAGTTATTAGAATTACATACATCACAAATTTAATTATCATATTCAGTGACTGTATGAGTGTATGACACCAAATTAAAGTAACTTCAATGGAAAGCCAGAAATAGGAGAAACAGAGCAAGATGGAATTATGAGAGAGATGTTCTAAATAATGAAACAAATCAAAGAATAGGAAGTGATCGAACTCCACTAAACCATCAACATGAGATTTCCTCAAAAACCAATTTGGTATTTACAATGTAATTAAAATTCATGACCGTCAATAAAAACTCATGAGATACCAACATCCATGGTTAACATCCACACAGCCTATTAACCTCACTCTCCAAGCAAAAAATCCAATTGTTACACCTCTCATGCACTAAAGTTTAGAACTTTTCGAAAACTGTAAATGTATAGAAAAAGCATGGGTATCTCACAACCAGTGTACGACACCGTGTCACCGTACAAAGAAACCTTTAATAGGTCCAAAAAATTGAAGTCTGCAACTATACAATATTACAATGTATAGACACAAATTCATATTTAGTTCTCTTTGAATGCATGCATTCCCATAATATAGAAAGTTTTGCTAGTATATATGAGACGGCCGTACGATTGGCTTAACCATAATGGACAACAAACAGGCTCTATTAACTATCTCAGTATTTTTCATTGTTAAAAAAAAAAACTATCTCAGTATTTTCAGCATATAAATCAAGTTGAATTGAATAGTAACCACAAAGAATGCACCTTAGTTTTAGGTGGTAAAGTTTGTTTGGAAGGATATAGTATTATATGTTCTTCAACTTTGAATTTTGAATTGTTGTTAAGTGATCTACAAGCATAAATACTCCTAGTTTTCAGGTCCAAGAATCCGAGTCACTTGTAAACTCTAAAGGATAAGACCAAAGCTTTTATTAGAATGTTTGTTGCGCAACAGAAGCCCCTAACTATGTTGCTAAGTGTTATACCAGCTTTTATTATATAAGTGGTTACATCAAATTACAATCTCGCATGCATCCCTGACTCTCTGTCTCTCTCTGAGTGTGTACGTTTCTCTTAGGGTTTTCTGCTATATAGACAATCGAATCAATTTACAGAGCAGCTAGCTAGTACGTACGTGTTAATGGTCTTTGTAGTATGAGCATGATAGGGCAAGCAGGGTACTTTTCAAGGAGTTTTGTTTGAGTTCCTGGGTTTGGATTGAAGTACAAGACAGTGCTTTGGTGAATTTGGTTCACTGTTCTACCATAAATGACAAAAGGGTTTACTGGATTTTCTAGTTTTCCGGCGACTCATGTGATTTGGCTGTCTACCTTTCCGCCTCAAATTACCGACACTCGATCTTCACCATCACCGGAGTCCACTGCTATTTCACCATTTGCTTTCTCGGTGATCAAGTTCCGTAAAAGGTTGGTAACCTACCTTTATTTAGCTTAATTAGCTTCATAACATCATATCATAATGATTCATATACCACACTAATACATGCGTTAAAGCTAGGTTATCTTATTCTCATTCTTGGTCATCAGCATTTCTTATTAATTTCTTTTCTGTGTTAATCTCAATTTCGTTCTCCGTTCAAAAAAAAAATCTCAATTTCGTTAGTTTATTTTCATTCTTGCACGTTGTCTATCATTATAGAGATTTTTGCATCGTCTCCCTCCTTTTGAATCTCATTTTTCTCTAATAACATGGGTGGTAATAATAATGAGTTATAATCCCTCATTTTGAGCCAATAATAATAATAATAATAATAATAATAATAATAATAATGAAATATAAATCACAACTCCATGTATATATAACAACTTTAATCAATGGAACCACATTAAGGGCATGTTTGAGATTGTTTTTCGGGGACCTAAAAACATTTTTTAAATAACTGAAAAAATTAATTATAAATATCAAAAAATTTGAAAAATAAAATAAAATGTGTTTTTGGTAAGTTTTAGAAGCACTTGGAAGTGGTTTTGAGAAGCATTTGTCAAGTGCTTCCTTGTATAAAAATATTTTTACCAAAATTCAAAAGCGTTTTTACTAATTTCAGAAACAGTCTCAAACAAACCCAATTAATAGTGTAATCTTAGTCCAACCCGATATGCTTGCCCACTTTGGTATGTTCAGTTTTCTTGTGTGCCAAATTAATTAATCGCTCTAAAATATGCAATGGTTCTTCAATTTACATGTGTCACAGACACTGTTATTACTTTGTTTAAAGGTTTTTAATTTTATTTTTATTTTTTATTACATATTTTCCTAACTAATTATTCTCTACAAACCTAGCAGATGATGACAGGAGACAAAAACAAAGATGTTGCAGAATCATCAGAAGTTCTGAGTAGCAGCTCTAATGATATTGAACAGAAGAGAAACTCGCATGAAAACGAACAGAAGAGTAACTTTCATGAAATTGACCTGAAGAAAAACTCTCATGATACTGAAGAGATTAGGAACTCACATGATACTGAAGAGAGTAGGAATACTGAAGAGAAGACCGACTCTCCTGAAAAAGAAGAGAAGGCCAACCCCCATGAAGGTGGTGAACCACCGGAGAAAGGCACAATCACCACTAAAAGTTGTAATACATCTCCTATTAAGAAGAAAAGAGGAGGATGGAAACTTGCAATTCTCTTGCTAGGTATCTATTAATTATGATTAAAATATCACTTTTGCATTCTATGAATATGATCAGTAACATGTATTCTATGGACTTAATTACCTCCTGCAGTAAATCAAGGCCTAGCAACACTAGCTTTCTTTGGTGTTGGTGTGAACTTGGTTTTGTTTCTAGTCAGAGTTCTTGAACAATCAAATGCCGTAGCGGCCAACAATGTCAGCAAGTGGACCGGAACAGTTTATTTGTTCTCTCTGGTTGGAGCATTCCTCAGTGATTCCTATTGGGGTCGTTACTTAACCTGTGCCGTCTTTCAGGTCTTCTTTGTAATGGTATGTATTGTCTTATACGCCAACTCGTCAATCGAGACCACCTCTTTATACATGCGTTCATATTATCGATCTGTAGAAACTAATGGAAAAATAATGTGCCTTAATCAGGGTTTGGGGCTAATGTCACTTACATCTTGGCTCTTTCTGCTCCATCCATCTGGTTGTGGCGATGGAGAAAAACTTTGCAATCCCCCATCCCAATCAGGTGTTATTCTCTTTTACTTATCAATATATCTAGTAGCATTTGGATATGGTGGTCACCAACCTACTATAGCAACATTTGGAGCAGACCAATTTGATGAGGCAGATCCTGAACAGCAAAGTTCCAGAGCAGTTTTTTTCTCCTATTTCTACTTTGCACTCAATGTGGGGTGTCTCTTCTCTAACACCATATTGGTTTATTTTGAGGATCATGGATATTGGACCATAGGGTTTCTGGCATCGTTAGGTTCGGCAGTCGTAGCCCTATTGTCCTATTTGATGGGATCGCGTCGGTATCGGTATATAAAACCATGTGGCAACCCTTTGCCACGTGTTGCTCAGGTATTTGTGGCTGCTGCTAGAAAATGGCATGTTGTTCCAGCCAATGCAGATAATTTGTATGAGGTGGAAGGAAAAGAATCCGCAATCAAAGGGAGCAGAAAGATTCTTCACAGCAATGAGATTGAGTATGTAATATTTAACTTTAATTAATTCTTTGACAAACGATAAAAGTGGTTTACATGCTTAACATAACATATCAGATATAAGAAAAGATAAGTATTGCGAACTGTGCTAACATGTTCATGTCTTTCATTACTTAATTTGGTCAGGTTTTTGGACAAGGCAGCAACGATAACGGATAGGGATCAAAATGAGAAGAATCCTTGGAGGCTTTGCACTGTAACTCAAGTCGAAGAAGCCAAATGTGTCCTGAAACTTCTACCTATTTGGCTTTGCACTATAATTTACTCAGTGATCTTCACACAAATGGCTTCCCTATTTGTCGAGCAAGGTGATGTGATGGACGCCCATATCGGAAATTTTCATCTCCCAGCTGCTAGCATGTCAGCTTTTGACATATGCAGCGTCCTAATCGCCACCGGAATTTACCGCCAAGTCCTTGTCCCTTTAGCTGGAAGATTAAGTGGAAACCCAAAAGGGTTATCTGAACTTCAAAGAATGGGAATTGGACTCATTATTGGAATGTTATCAATGGTTGCAGCTGGTGCCACAGAGATTGCAAGGCTCCAATATGTGGAGCCTGGTAAGAGAGTAAGCTCTTTGAGCATATTTTGGCAAATTCCACAATATGTTCTTGTTGGCGTTTCAGAAGTATTCATGTATGTTGGTCAACTTGAGTTCTTCAATGGGGAAGCCCCAGATGGGATAAAAAGTTTTGGAAGTTCGTTGTGCATGGCTTCAATCTCTCTTGGGAATTATGTGAGCAGTATGCTTGTTGCTATGGTGATGGGGATTACAGCCAAAGGTTCAAACCCGGGTTGGATTCCGAATGATTTGAATACAGGTCATATGGACAGGTTCTACTTCCTAATTGCAGGACTAACAGTTCTCGACTTTGTGATTTATTTATATCTTGCTAAGAGGTACAAGTACATTAACCTTGAGGGCCCTGAGAATGAAGAGGAAAGTCAAGAAAGTCAGGACGATGAGGTGCTCAGAAGTGCTTAGACCTTAGTTATGGTGCTTAATTTTGTATGCTGCTTTTGTTTAGTGTTTAGAATAATCATATTTCAGCCATGTTTTGGCTTAGACTTTTATAGGTTTGTGATTCTCCTCCTTGACGTACATTTTGGAAAATTGGTTTTTATTTAGTTCTTTAATTAATTGTTCTCTTATTATGTGCAAATTATCTGATATGAGAAGTACTGATCACAACAGTATCGTTTTTAATACAGTCCATTGTCATCTAATTGCCGAACCAAAGTCTTTTGCAATCAGAAATAAGGCTATGCAATCATGAACAATAAGTCAATAAGCACATGCAAGAGATATGTTGCCTAAATGGAAAACCCAATAATAGTTAAATAGTGTCAATATCTAGACCTAAAGCATCTAAGCATTCAGACTTTTAACACAGTGTCACCCACATTTGTTTCCTTCGTGACCTCTCATAATATTCGTGTGGATTTGCCACATGATAAACTGTTTGTTAGTCCACCTTTGATGTTCTTGAGGCATTCACATTTTGCATTCACTGGTTTAATGAGTAGGACACGACAATGATGACAAAAATATGTTTGTGTAGGATTTACATCAATATTACCCAGTTATGTTGGGAAGCGCAGATTTTTTTTTTTCCGGTAGTTTTTTTTTATCGAAATCGTGGTATCCCAAAAGCTTCCTAGGCCCAAGGACTAATCCACTTGGAGGCAGTGTCAAATTCTCCCTCCCCTTGGTCAGTCACTGAATGAATTGGGATTTAACTTCAATCCGTAGTCGGCAGGTTTCAAACCCGGGTGGGGGGTACCACACCTGGAGGCTCGACCAACTGGACCACCAGTGATGGTTTTTTCCCGGTTGCTTTAAAGTCATAACCTTGTTTTCAATGCTCCTTCAATTCTTATTTGGTTTAAATGGTTTCCTCATCATGTGTTATCATTAACCAGGTTGAAATTAAAAATCGAGTAAAAAATTAAGATTTCACCAATTAGAATTATGAAATCGATTTTAAGGCTAAAAATCGAGTAACTCTGGCCACATGCATGTAAACGTTTTGGAACTAGAGGTTACACTAAATAAGTATCATATACATCGATCACATATATGCAAAACATTTCCTACCACAGCAGTAGTTTAGAAAGAAGAAGATAAAAGGAATTCATATTCCTTAGAATTCCATAGGATTGGACAGAAAAAAGTAATTTTTAGATTTAATAAAAAGATGATATCACCCTACACTATACTTTTTAGGTACATTGGGGGCCAAGGGACTAAAAGAAAAAAAAGCAAAACCATACTACTCACCCTTTATTGTTTGAGAGGGATATATATGGTAGACTTCTTTGCGGAATATGGAAAACAAGATTTTCAAAATAAATGAGGGATATATATGAATTTGGACAAACAAAATAATTACCGGATCGAAAAACTTAAAAGCCATCATGTTTTAGTGAATTCTCCTCCTAATCTGATGGACAGATTAGCAGATGATTGTAATGGCAGTACTTGGCCTCGTATTGTAATCGCTTAGTTTTTCTTTTCTTTCTGGGGCTTAGGCCCCTCCCCTCCACCAAAAAAGAAAAAGAAAAAATCAAAAGCCATGAATGATGGAAAAGGGAGTGACAGAAGAAGGTGGAGGATCGGGACTACCATTTAATAGTGCAAGCATGAATGGATCAAAGGAGTCAAGTATATATGAGTGGTAGACAGCTTATCTGCTGATCGATCATATATAAGATATATAATCTGAATAAGAAACTTCTCGATCATGATCGAATTAGTATTTGATTTGATAAGTCATTCGCACACAGTGTAATATGGACCTATCCTTATCAAATAAATTTATATTTTCTATCGCTTAGCTAGCTAGCTCTGAAATCGATCAGGTTCCTCTTATATATTAATCTTTCGTAAGCATTTCTGCATATGCGCGCATATCGATCTGATTGCTACATATTTGAATTTTAAAGTACTATCTAATATATGAAATACCAGAAGAAAAGGCATATTGAATGACTTTAATTAAAAGAAATTGATTCTAAATTAAGTTAAATACTGCTTCAATGAAGAAGATGGATGCAGATCGAGACAAATAAAAACCCTAATTATAACTATGCTAGAGAGAATGCAGCTCAGTAGTTGATAATATGTAACATTGGATGACTAAAGGAAAAAAAAATCTCAAACCTCAAAAATATGAAACAAAAACCAAAATGTAATCAAGTGTGGAGATATTCAAAATCAAGTGTTTGTGTGCGCTACACCCGATGATTATGCTAGCTTGCTTCGTGTACAGTGTGCAACTATATATAATACGAAATAGATATAGAGAAAGAACTCAAGAAGTTTGTCCTTGTACGTTAAGTGCATCAAAATTGCAGAATTTGTGTGAAATTCCACGTACTATATATAGCATTACTAAAATTAACAAAAAATAAATGATATATTAGTTTAGTAGATAAGACATGTTTCTCTAACAAAATATTAGTAGAGGTCTCCAGTTCAAATTTGAGCTACCTTATATTATCAAAATTTAATAAAAAATTAAAGAAAAATATGAGAACCAGACGAATATATGTGCGTGTGTCAAAATACAGATATGATTCTTACCGGCAAATTGGAGAGAATTGAAAAGAGAGAGATGGAGTTGGCTCATGAAAAAACACAAACATAGAGCAAGAATGAATTTTACATCATGCAAATTTGCTCCATCTCTGCAAGTTACACTCCAAACTGTTGCATTAGCAATTGATAGACTAAAATGAAGGTTATGAAGTTTAATTCAAGAAAGGATTGAAGAAATTTAAAGTTAACAAAAAAAAGTCCTAATAAGATCTTCTAATTAATATTCACACCAAAGAGCCTAACTCCTTTTCCCTCCACCACGGATGCCTTGTTGTCTTCACCATATTTACATTCACCTTCTTGCAATTTGTAGCTGCTTATTCCCCCCAAATTTAGTTCCAGTTTTCCCTCCTCCTCAACTATACATTTGTTGGTTTCTCCCTCACTATGCGTTACATCAATTAAGGAAAATGTAGTAGTAGCCTCTCCATTTTCGTCTCTTATTAACTCAGCACTTTCACATGTATAGAATGTGATCACATCATTTGACTTCAAGTTATTTTCCTTCACAAACCGATTCCAACCCCTTGTGAACACAAAGCTTTGGCTACTCTTCCAATAGCAATACCTAAACTTCCATCCCCTCATGACCTTGTCATAGAAAACTAGCTCAACATCGTCAACCCCATTTTCTTCCACATTCTCACAAATACAAGGAAAATACTTAACGGCATATTTCTTGGGAATCACAATCCTATTAAGCTTACCCACATCACTTGGTGTCAATTCCTTTTTAAACAGTTGTCTACACTGTATTTTTCCATTCCCATGTACCCTAATTTGGTTGGGAGTACCCTTTCCAATTTCCTCACTTTGAGATTGTGTTTGTGATCTCACAAAGGCACCAAATTTGGATGAATACGAACCATCCCTAATCATTTTAATTACTTCTTCTGTGGTGAGATGATTTTGGAAATCAGGCTCTTGAATGGTGAAGTTGGTCCATGGAAAATTTCTGTGGGAATCGTTACCTTTTCGAAGCTTGATTGCAGCACTATCGTAAGCCATAGCTGCTTCATTCTCTGATTTGAACGTGCCAAGCCAAATTCTTTGGTGGTTTGCGTATATCTGTGCACCCCAATGACCATTTTGTTGTGGCACCACCCCTTTGAATTTTGCATATGAGACATCATTGTCATGCCTCAATCGCTTATTTGCATGAAGTTCGAAATTGGTGTCGTTTGAATCTGACGTTTCTCCCAGAACTGCAACAACATTATTCTTTCTTTTGGCACTTGAATCAATCATGCTTGATACTTCATCATCCATTGTGACTTTGAAGGGAAAGGATAAGCAGTACAATAATATTGGCATGGAAGAGAAACTATATGTTCAATACTATAATTGATCAAGTACTGGAACAAAAATGCAAATTGGGTTTTTAGAGAAAAGGTAGATGAGAAAGGATTTCATTATTGCTCAGATACTTGATTTTGGGAGAGATTGAAGGGTTTGGAATCTGCAATCAGAGATATGCTGTTTGCATGAAAATGGTAGGTTTTTATTTGGAAGGCTGGGAGTTCAAAATATTGAACTGAATTAGGTGAAGGAAACAACCAAATTAAACACATCTAGAACTTGAGAAACGAAATTTTCCCCCGTGAAAAATCAAAGTCAATTAGAACAAATTTCAAGCGTATTATTATCTTAATTTAGGCAAATTAATTAGGTCCCACATTCGGAAACTAAATACATAACCCTTTTTTTGTTGTTACGAAATACATAACCCATTTTGTTTACAAGTTATATATATACAAGTATTTATGGGTGTTTCAATTCTTATGTGTAGAACATATGAGCTGGAGTAATAACCTGCCCCAATCAGTCACTAGAAGTTTCCATTTTCGATTGTATATTTGTATATCTGTGTATTAATTCAAGGGTTTTTTCTTTATTCGTCTACTCATGTTAATTATACTCGAATATGAGTCAACTGCAAGCTGACTGCTGACCTTAACCAGTCGAAGCTGTAAATGTGGTTAGCTTTATTCTCTAACGTACATAATTAAAGATAATTAAGTCCTTCAAATTAGGGATCACAGTCCTTGAACTAATTAACCAGTTGGTATCCACCGTTAACAGTCTTATGAATTTGTTTGGAGATTTTTGGTATATATATATTATTCTAGAAGTATATAAGTTAACAAATCAATATTAATTGCATTTGCCAAATATTACCTTTAATTGCATAGAAATAAATTAAGGATTAGCAGACAATCTATACCCCAGCCAAAATTTTACAAAACGTTGATGATCGACCATGATTCATGGTCTAAAATAATGGCCCTGAAATTCAGTAATTAATTCAGTGAAGATTTTCCCCAAAATTAGTGGTTTGACCTAATTTAGGTTAAGCAAGAGTAATACCCTAATTGAGAAATCCAGTACAATTACATCGAGAACAGTACAACTAACCAAACAAAAATTGTTGAGAGTAAGATAATTAATCTTGTTGGAAGATGAGACGCTGAGTACGTGTCTAATAGATTTCATTTTTTAATTTTGCGAATTTTGTATTACTTACGTACTAGATAAAATGTTAATATGTTATGTGGTACTTAAATTTCATTTTATTAGTTAGTTCTTGAAGGGTCTAGCCAGACCTGTTAGTTAGTTCTTTGGTTGTTTTTCTTTCTTGGCCTTGTGGCCTCCCTTGTAACAAAAAAAAAATATTCATTTTATTAGTTACGTAAGACATTCATTCCTACACATGATCGATCTTCTTTTGAATATTCTGGATCAACAAAAAATAACCGAAGGCGGACAATTAAACAACAACTAAAACCAGCACTAATTAATAACTAGCAGATTAAAAAGAACCACAGGACGACTACCAAATGAAAAATAATATTATCACATGCAAAACTAAAATTACCTCCTACATATAATAAAGAACCTTTCAGATAAAGCGATGGTAATCACAAAATAATAAACAAAACAATTGAAGAGATCTACAGAATGTAAATTAACATGTTCTGAAAAGCGATGGTAATCACAAAATAATTAAGGGGTAGAACTCATTGGTTAGGCTTTATTGGGGTCTGCTTCGAATAGAGAATATTATAGGGAATATGGAGAGGAGGCAGATTAATTAGGACAACCTTATTAATACGTGATTAATTATAAATCAGACCTTTTAAATTGTTTTTACTAAAAAATTCAATATTTTTCCTTTTGATCGGTTCCAAAAATTCAAAAATATATGTTTTATTGTTTTTACTATTTCAAACGCATATACGACGTCTTCTTTCTCTTCGCCAGCTATACAATTCTCTTCCGCGCGCATCACCAGAGTCTGGTACCATTTCTTAAGAAGTTAGTTTGTATGTAACTAAGCTTAAAAGGTTAGGGATCACCTACGTACATTTCTTAGGTGTATAACTATATGTCTTCATGAATATTTGAACTGAAATAGGTACTTTTTACTTTTGAGAATAGTGAAATAATTACTATTACTTGGGAGCTTAAACTGATCGAAATAATTAACGATATGTACGTCTTCATGAAATGTCCTTAGCCTCATGAAAACAAATATCCCTATTGATTTTTCAGATCGACTACACCATCCGATGAAATGACCTAGGTCATACACAAAGCAAATTAAGCATGCACTTTTAATTGTCTCTTTCCTTGACGTGCCAAATTAAATAGTGTTAGAGTTAGGACGGTTGTTTATTCCTTTTTCTTTTAAAAACACTGTTTAGCAACTGCTCATTATGCTTCGTGATCGATGAATTAGTTTTGAGATATTAACCTGCATAGATATATTATATATATATAACATTAATAAATGCAAATTGAAAAGTGATATTGAGGAGAGATTATCATACAAAAACCAAATGCATAAGAAGAGAGATATTAATTATTTTATCAAAGGTCATTTTCACATTGGAATCACATGTCATTCATGGAAAGAACGACCTATTTTGTGGCAGAGACTCTTCAAGCAGACCTCTCCTTCTCCCAATTCCACAAATATTATTTTCTTATTTTCAGTTTTTCCTTATAAAATTTGTCTGGTAACAAATTAATTATAAAGTAAGTAAATGAAAATGATTTCTACCTTCCCTCCATTAGTACTTCTCTATCGTTTTCTTTCTATAGCTATATATATTGGATCCAAAACCAATTCTTTTCATCTCTTCTCTTACTTTCATTCAAGCACTTGTTTTCTGCTAGTCTTCAATATATCTTCTTCAATCTCATTCCCTTTCGAAGTAAGTTATTGCATGCTTTTATATGTACAATACATGCATACACATAATATATATATATATATATATATATATATATATAATTGAACCCAGCAAGCTGTACGTGCAATGGTTCAGTAATTTCACCATTTTGATTTTGTTTATTCTCATTCCTACTGTTTTTATTGCCTAAAACTATAGCTCATGCCCCATATATATGATATCATGTTAGCTTTCATTATATCCCTTTTATTTTCCTCTGAAACTGAATTATATATAATAAGAAATTTTGTTTCAGCACCATAATTTCTCATATAGCCATGGACATTTTGTAGGAACCTTCAATGGCTGATGTGGATTCTCTCAACTACACCAATGAGGCTGCAGTAAAGGTTAGTGAAGTACTACTATGTGTGTCTATCAAGTAACTATTGTCCCCGAAATATCTAGGTAACAACCTTTATCAATGTAACCAACCTTTTAGGACCATATATAGTACGTCTTGATCGAAATACCTAGTTTTGGTACCTTATGATTTATCCCCAGAGGCTCATGCATGGTAACTTCTATCTAGATATACTAACATGACCCGAAAAAATTACGCTCAACCATACATTGAAACTTCTACTTCTAGCTTATTATTATTATTATTTGGCCCTTGTTTTACCATGACATACATAGAGACGAATCATGATTTTGTAAAGTCTCAAATACGGCTTTTTAATTTCTACAATGTCCTTAATTATGAAGCTTTTAAGCCCTTTTAAGATCACATAGGGGATTTTATCTTGATAATCTGTCTTTCATTTGTATCAATGAGCAACATGTCAATATACTATTTCAAATAGTATTCACTATTTAAAAGAATAAATTTTTTAGTATGAAGACAATAAATTGCAACTTCTTTTTAATCCTCTAAACACCAGCAGCAGGTGAGAGATCAAGACAATAGAAGCAATGGAGAATCAGAAGCTGCGAATGGAAACCTCCATGAAAATGAACTGAAGGTGACAACTACTAAAACCAAGGCATCTGTCATCAGCAAGAGCATAGGAGGCTGGACTTTTGCAAGTCTCTTGCTAGGTGCTGAATATATATAGTTGCACCAGAATTATAGAGTTTCAGAGTTTAGTTAATTATAGCTTAACTCAATGATATAACTCGATTTTTATCTGTGCAGTGAATCAAGGGCTAGCAACACTAGCTTTCTTTGGTGTTGGTGTGAACTTAGTTTTGTTTCTTACCAGAGTTCTTGATCAAGAGAATGCCGTTGCGGCCAACAGTGTGAGCAAGTGGACTGGAACTGTTTATTTGTGCTCCCTAATTGGTGCATTTCTCAGTGACTCTTACTGGGGACGCTACTTGACATGTGCAGTCTTTCAGCTCATCTTTATACTGGTAAAAATTATTTCTCATTTCCCAAGTAATTCGGTATTATATGGTATCTGTCATTTTCTGTTGTTGATATATGCCTATATGATCAATGTAAACCATACATGCAAATGAAAGTTCACTTAATCAATGGTCTCGACCGACAATCTAGCAAGATATGCAAGAGAACGTTACTTCTCTTTGTTCAAGAGGCCGGATGTTATTTCCATCGTCGTGCTATGTTATTGTCGTCAGAGTACATATATATATACACTATTTTCCTTCCCTATATTTTTGTTATTCAAATTTTTTTTCTTTATACTACGCGCACGTATGCTATAATTTCATTAATTTTTAGCATTGATAATGTGCGCTCCTTAATTATCAGGGATTGGTGCTATTATCACTGTCATCTTGGCTCTTCTTGTTCCATCCTTCTGGTTGTGGAGATGAAGAACTAGTATGCTCGCCCACATCATCAGTTGGAGTTGCTATTTTTTACGTATCAATATATTTAGTTGCATTGGGATATGGTGGGTACCAACCAATTATAGCAACCTTCGGATCAGACCAATTTGATGAGGCAAACCCTAAAGAAAGAGCTTCAAAAGCAGTTTTCTTTTGCTATTTCTACTTTGCACTCAATGTTGGGTCTCTTTTCTCAAACACCATATTGGTTTTTTATGAGGATACAGGCAGATGGACTCTTGGGTTTGTGGTGTCATTGGGGTCTGCTGTTCTAGCCCTATTGTCCTTTTTGTTGGGGACACCAGGGTATAGGTACCTAAAACCATGTGGCAACCCTTTGCCACGTGTTTCTCAGGTATTTGTGGCTGCTGCTAGAAAATGGGATGTCGTTCCGTCCAACTCAGGGGACTTGTATGAGGTGGAAGGATCAGAATCTGCCATCAAAGGAAGTAGAAAAATTTTTCACAGTAATGAGATTGCGTAAGTATCGATCACACGTACGTTTAATTTGATTAGAGAATCTGCCACCAATAATAAATTTTCACAGAATCTGCATATCACCAAATATGCATTAGAGAGCTTTGATATTAATTGGTACCTAATTTTGTTTTTAGGTTTTTGGACAAGGCAGCAACAGTAACTGATGATGATCTATGTGGTCCAAAGGATCCATGGAGGCTATGCACTGTAACTCAAGTTGAAGAAGCTAAATGTGTTCTGAAAATGCTACCCATTTGGCTTTGCACCATAATTTACTCAGTGGTCTTCACACAAATGGCCTCCCTTTTTGTAGAACAGGGTGATGTGATGAAATCTCATATTGGAAGTTTTCACCTCCCAGCTGCTAGCATGTCTGCTTTTGACATATGCAGTGTTCTGATCTGCACCGGGATTTATCGCCAAGTTCTCGTGCCTTTAGCCGGAAGACTAAGCGGAAACCCTAGAGGCTTATCCGAGCTACAAAGAATGGGAATCGGGCTCGTTCTCGGAATGTTATCAATGGTTGCAGCTGGTGCCACAGAGATTGCAAGACTCAAACATGTGGTCTCTGGTGAAAAGATAAGCTCTTTAAGCATATTTTGGCAAATTCCACAGTATGTACTTGTTGGTGCTTCTGAAGTCTTCATGTATGTGGGTCAACTTGAATTCTTCAATGGTCAAGCCCCAGATGGGATCAAAAGCTTTGGAAGTTCACTGTGCATGGCTTCAATTTCTCTTGGAAATTATGTGAGCAGCTTGCTAGTTATAATGGTGATGGGAATTACAGCCAAAGATAAAAGCCCAGGTTGGATCCCAGATGATCTAAATACAGGTCATATGGATAGGTTCTATTTCCTAATTGCAGTACTTACAGCTTTTGACTTTGTGATTTATGTGTATTGCGCAAAGTGCTATAAGTGCATTAACCTCCAAGGCTCTGATGAGAAGGAAATTCATATCATGGAAAGCCAAGAAGATGTGGTGCTCAGAAAAGTTTAGGGTTTAATTAGTGCTTAACTATGTGCTTAATTTGATGTTTAACTGTAGGCAGCCTTTACTTTGTTTTTTATCAATTTGAAACAAAAGTTGTAGAATAATCGTATCGCAGAATTAGAAGAAAGAATGACCTCCTGCATAGGCGCCTCTACGAGGGATGATTTCTTTCCTAATTTTGTAGAAGGAAAGTGTTGAGAAGGTTTAGGAATAATGTTGCTTAGGTTTGGCAGCTAGCTAGCTTTGGTAATTTGCATTGTAAGTTTCAAAGTATTGGCAGAGATAATAATGGAATCAATGATATTTTGGTTAGAGATCGAAGTACATTTTCGTTCCAAACTAAAGTTCACTTGATCTTGTGTTGAAAATTCAGTTTGTGTATTCAGTTTTCCCAATAAAAATCATCACACAGAAGCTATTATTTTAATTTTCAAATACAATAAAAGAAAGAAATAAAAAATCCTAGGATAATGAATGTACACCGCTATATATACTGCTTTTCTAGGATAATGAATGCAGCTATATATAGCTTTGGATTCTACTGCTTCTCGCTGGTGCAAAATGATTGACCCGTATCTACAAAATGATAATCAAACTAAGAGTAAGTCTAATATACAGAGCTGCATACTATGCAGTTTTTTTTAAAATGCAATTGCATTTTTGAAATGTAATTGCTGTTCAAAAAAGTAAAACTAATTATTTAGAAATGCAATTGTCATTTTGAAATGACAATTGCATTTTTTGGAATGACAATTGCATTTTTTAAATGTATAGTTTCACATTTTTAAACGGCAATTGCATTTCAAAAATGCAATTGCATTTTTTTTAAAAAGCTGCATGCTATGCAGTGATGTATATTAGAATTTTCCTCAAACTAATATCATAATTAATGAGATCGAAACAGTGGTAATTAAGGATATATATGTTTCTTTCAAATGATCGAAGTGACCTCAAGTCCTAAAATCTCAATATCATCAATCACATCTGTCAGTGATCAATGAGTGGGCACTAAGAAAATGAATTGACGAAACATGAATGGGGCACAGCCTAATATATATAATGTCTCCAAAAAGTTAATTGAAGGACGGGGGTAAAGCATTTTATGACAAATGAAAAATGCACCATCCCTAAAGGCCTAAAACCTGATACCCTGCCTGTCTCACCAAAGTTGAGCCTTCATGGTTGGGTAATTGGGTCATCCATGCACGCGTGGAACTTGAAAAATCCACAAAATACACAACTACAGGAATACTACTACCATAGCTATTGCTGGTGTTGTTTGTTACATATGCCTGTATCAAACCCCGGACACTAGCTACAGATAATTAAATAGCTGGCCTGGATTCTCCCATATTGTTTGTGTTTTCAAATCAAATATATACATCATCAATAAGATTTCCTTATGCTGATAGGTATATAATTAAGGATTATGAATTTTCCTAGCCAGATGACAAGAAACAATTAAACCAGATGGGATGGCTTATATATTCAGTTACAAGTAACTAGTCCAATAGCTAGGACACTAGTGTACGTGAAAATCAAATTAGGTCGATCATCATGTCGTGTCTATTATAGAAATTAGACGTACCACTCAAATTCTTGAAGCTAGAATAAGGAGTTTTACTTTGAAAACAAAATAAAAGAATAAAAGATGTAAATGTGGGTCTCCTAATTAATTCTGTTCGAGGAGAGATACTATCTAGCTAACTGGAAATTAATAATGTTATGTTCTTTCTAGAAAATGCGTATAATTAATCAAAGAAAAAGTACTTGCTATGTTAGAATTAAGTGATCTTTCTAAAACTTGATATTCTCTCCTTCCTTCTAAAACCTTTTACAGCTTTATGCAAAACCATGTGTGAGTCGATGGCTTGACTTAGACGGATCGAAGCTAAAAACGAGAGGCCATGCATGAAAGGCTCTCTGAATGGACTCCATCAAGATCGAATTCAACTTATTTATTATAAGTTTAGTTGCCCGGATTTATATAAAACTAGCTAGCATGCATCATGCATCCAGTACTGTATATATGACAACTGAATTGTCGTAAGCCATTTTCACACAACAAAGAAGATGCCTGAGCGATTAGGGCTGCTATTTGGCTTGGTAATTACCAAAGCGACCGAATATTTTATGTTTGATAAATTGATTTTTGGAAATCAAAATCAAACCAAGCCGAGACAAAAAAATACTGAAAAAGTTAGATTGGTTTTAATAAATACCGATTTTGTTGGGATATTAGATAAATAGTCTCCTTCACATCCGCACGTCCGCATGTAAAGTAAAATGCGAACATCCTCATTGCGAGTGCAAACTAATGATAAAAACCGTCTATATTTTAGGTCATCATTCAAAGATCATTTTGATAATAAAAAATTCAAATTGAAAATTATTTAGCCATTTGATTACCACATTCATCGTTTCAACCTTATCTGACGGACTGTATTTGTCTGTAAACTAGACAACGAACATATGACCAAACAATCTCCAATTCGGTTGATTTTTTGTAAAAATAATTATTGAAAATAAATCTAAACGATGAACGGTTCTGATGATTAAGTTATATTGCCAATTGGTCGGGATGCGCGCATGTGTTCGCATTTTACTTTACGTGCGGACGTACGCATGTGAAGGAAACTGATTAGATAAATATTAGTTATATATATATATGTGTATACTCTAAATTTCAAGATTATTATGAAATATATATTATGAATAATTTCTCAGTACATGATGGAACCACATGTGTATTCTTTAGAGCATCTCCAACATTAAACCTATTATTTTTAGCTAAATTAGCTAAAAGTTAAATCATACCCTAGCTAGTCTCATGAAGCCTCCTCTCTGGCTTCTCTATGCGCTATTCTTAGGGCAAACTATAGCGTCGCCGGCATTCGTTGGTGTTGCAGCACATGGTGAGGATGGCCTCGGCCTCCTTCACCTACAAGGACGGCTCTGTCCGTCACTTTTTCTTTATTCCTTTGGTGGTTACTTATCTGGAAGACATTTTTCTCTTCAAAGATGGTTGGCGTTGCTTCGATCTGATGTGCTAGATGTGGTGGTTGCACATCCAGATCTGGTCTCACAAAGGCTTTGGCTGTAATACCCCGAATCTTCATATCTAATTTTTAGGAAATTCTTGAAATTAATTAAGGGAATAGAAATTGGTTCTCTTGTCTAGTTTGTGAAATAAAAATATTTCGGAACGAATATTGACTCGAAATGTTTTATTTTCGAGGGGTCAAAAGTTGACTTTCTTATCCGTTGATTTTCTCTGATAACTTTCTTCATGAAAGTTGTAGAGCTTGTCGATACGAGTTCATAGACATGTGGCGCGTTAAATTCCGAGATCATACGAAGAAGTTATGGTCAGCGGAAGTTTAATGTATTTTCGAAGCTGTTCTGACCCAGTCGATTATTTCGTAAAAACTGCCCAAATATGTTCATTATTTGATGACATAGTCTTCTAATGATTTGTAGTATACATCTTAAAGAAACTCTCAGAGTTGGAATCACCTGAAAACCATATTTCTAGATTTAGTTATGATTTTTACAATCTATGTAGAGCACAAGAAGAAAGGGATTAAAGCTTGTGATGCAAGTATGATCTAATATATTGACCTAAGCATTTTTTTAGCTGCTGATTTCATCATTTCCAGCACACCAATTTCAGTCTTCAAAGTCTTTGTGAACATTGCTATTTATTTAAGGTTCACTAGGTAGACTAAAAGTCTTTGTTTAACTTGCCTATTTACTATGGTTAACTAGCTAGATTAGAAACTAATTTAAGTAAGGTTAGTGTATTCTCTAGCCTATAAATACAAGGTTTCAGCTATTATGTTCTTTGCCAATTCACAATACTCTTCTCTCTACTCTCTAGCTCTTCTTACTTCAGCCTCCCAATAGTGTAGAAACTTCACTTAGAAGCTCTTTGAAGAGAAAACAATCCCTAACTAGTCAAAGTAACCTTGTCCAAGAACTTGGTTATCTTGTGAAGTCCCAATTTGAATTCAATCTTCCAACCTTCTATTGATCACTCAATTTCATGTAAGTACAGAATACATCCTTATAGTCTTTTATCTTTAAGTTTATCAAAGTTCACAAGCAAGAAGAAAATAGAAAGGGATAAGTTTTATAGAAAACTTAAATCCTGTTTTCTAAAGTTATTCCGGCAGTCAACTTGTGAACCTTTAAACATATACTTCGGCTCAATTTATCATCTTGACTTCTTCATCAAAGTTGTTCCATATTGTGTCTATTATTCTGTGTTAAAATTTCATGATCATCCAACGGGTTGAACTTCTTGTATCTAAGCATTTATCCAGTATGCTCACTGAAAAACCTCTTTGTTGTTCATAACTTCAGGTGGTCATATCTCACTCATCTCTTAACCAAATTTTGTGATCTTTATATCAAAACGAAGCTTAGAACCTGAAATTTTAATCTGGAGAATATAATAATTAGTACCCAAGTTTACAGTACGTAACCATTTAAGTTAAATGGTTAAAAACAGAGCATATATAATTATGGACTGTTTTGGACATTCTTCATTTATGGACTTGGACATATTGGATATGTTGACTTGGACTATACCATTTGATTCCTTATGAAAATTCCTTTGAAATGGTGTACTCACTTGATTATTTTGGACTTGTGATGGACAATATAACCAAATTTGAAGTTTGATGATTCTAATAGAAGAATCATTGATGAACTTGCATGGACTTGGACTAAAGACTAAAAATATTAATAATAACCTGAATTCTTATATCATAACTAATTTATTTAATACTTGTCTTTTATTTATAGCTATACATGTTATTATATTCTATTGTTATACTTATGTTTTATATTTATGTACATACATATATATTGTTCTACATAAAGTTATGATTATTTGTTATAAATTATGTTCTTATTAAATTACTTGTGTTTTACATATATTTATCTTGAATTACATATGTTTATGCTTATTTGCTAAAGAATAAGATCTTGCTTAATATATGATAAGTTCAATTACTTATGTTTTATGTTTATGAACATATGTATATCTTGTTTTACATATGCTTCTCTTTTATATGTATTTTACTTGCACTTGATTATCTATTAATCTCATATTAGTGCATAATTTTATTTACTAAAATGAACACATCAACTTGGTATTATACATGTATATTAACATGTATAAAAGAATATATTATTAGGAGTGTATTTGTGATATCACATGTTTAACTTGTTTACCTTGGTAAATTACTTAATTATGTGATTTACCTATTTATATCTTTCATTTATATCACATATGCATTCATATGAAAGACTTAAGCATGTGTTTACTTACATATGATATGATTTATGATTTGTCTTACAATAAGACTATATTTTGTGATTTGGGTTATAATTGAGAAGTTGGGAAGCCGGGTGGAGGGTACAACCCCCGCGCTTAATTAAGTGAAATACTGGAATCACAAGGGTTTATTTTGGTGAAAAGCTATGGGCTCATGTCCCTCAGATAGTGCACTATTATACCTTAGGAAACGAGAAATCGACCCTCGGGTGTACATGCTTGGGTATTTCGGACCCCGGTATGCTGCGGCTTATCCTGTTACATTACAGGATTTATTTTTGTGTGAGACCAGTAAATCTATAAATTCACTTGATTTGGGTTTTTTTCTAACTCTTATTATTTGATTTATGAACTTCGATGGTAACATGCTAAGTTGCATATATTGTTTAGCATGGAGATAATCAATACATATTTGTAATATGCTAAGGTGCATATAGTGTTTGAGATAACTAATATCTACTTGTGATATATTGATATTATAATATGTCGATTGAACATATTTACTTTTAGGTTATATCAATGCTGCAATGTTAGTCGATTACTTTTGAGACTGAATTATTTGGGTTAAAAACGTTCTTGATATATGTGGATTATATTCACTATAATTGGTATGAAGCAACGTAAAATGTTCTTAGTACATTTTTGATTGGTTGTTCGATTTTGATGTCTTATAAGATACATTAATATAAGAATGTAAGCTGTACTTATTGGGCCTGTGTTGCTCATGATGCTACACCTTCTTGTTTTCAGGTTACGATGCTTGGGGGAAAACGGGATGAACATTTAAACAAATATTTTATATTATGTATTTTTATTAAACTCTGATATTGTAAGATAATATTCTTTTAATTTTCAAATAAAAGTATTATTCAGACATTTGTTTCATTTGATTTATTTTATGCTTTAATTATTTCATTCGCGTCATAAATTCGGGCACCGTATTTCAATACAATATTGGTCTCGGATTTAGGGGCGTGACATTGGCTCTTTGTCGAATCTTCTATGACGAATCAGGTTCTTTTTAACCAATCTTTCTCGCTACAAATTATTGGTGCTTCATCTAATTGTGGCTTCAGTTTTCCGGTGTGGGATCCAGGAGGCTTTAGCTTGAGTCATGGTTCTATTTGGTTAAGTAGCTTTCATGATGGTTCTGTGAATAATAGCCATTGTATGCTGAAGATGGAAACAACTTATGGTACAATTTATTGTGTCATTCTCTTTAGTTGTTGGTTTACCAAGTCTCTAGATCATGACATTGCTTGTTGGGATTCCATAATTGCGTGCGCTACTCATCGCATTGTTCGTAATTATCTACGAGATAGTGAGAGATTGCTATTGAATTGGTATGTTCGCTGTCGACAGTCTACGACAAAATGGATAGTTGTTTGGTTCTTTCACCATCAACCTTTGAGCTTTATTGATGTAAGACAACCAATTGGTGTAGTACACCTTTTGGTTTGTCCAGGCTTAGGTTTTCATATTAACCATAGTTGGTTAATTATCGCTCCTGTTATTGATCAGGATGCCAATGTTTTGAGCTTTATTGATGTAAGACAACCAATTGGTGTAGTACACCTTTTGGTTTGTCCAGACTTAGGTTTTCATATTAATCATAGTTGGTTAATTATCGCTCCTGTTATTGATCAGGATGCCAATACTTGCGATTGTAATCGTTCGACTATTTAATTAATCTATTTATCTTCCTTTAAAAAAAATTAGCTAAAAGTTAAATATAACTAGTATTTTGTTGACTTATGCTCCAACAGTTGTAGTTATTTGTAAGTTGAATTGAAAAAAAAAACGTTGAAATCTAAAAAATATAGACGTTAGAGTATTTAACTTCTACATATTTTCTCTCCCCTGTCTAAGCTAAATATAGGTAGAGAATTTAGATATATTTTAAATTTATTTTAAAATGAGTCATCTGTTGGAGATGCTCTTAAGGGTCATTTGTTTCACTAGATTAGCTAAATTTGAGAAGACTACATCGATATCCTTGGACTGGACTAGTATTGACCAGCTGTGTTTGGTGTATGTTCGGATCAAAGAATCGGTCTAATCTTTTCTATTCTTCTATTTTTTGTCAAGTTGAACGGTTTTTTTTGCACACCCTTATATGCATGTCTTCATAGCCTCTCAATTTATAAAGAATTTGTAATCGTCTCATCCAAATACACCGTAAGTAACAAAAATGGCCTCTAAATGTTTTGGGTAGTTTGGTAAAGTGCTTGATTCATCAGGCCCATTAATTTTCGCTTAAGTTATGGCATTTAGTGGATTAAGTAACAGCCTCACAGAAGCCCATCAACATTGTTTTTGTGTTTAATGAGGCCCATCATCTTTGCATAGCCCATTGAGTGATGTCTAAATGAGATTCGGATTCCTAACATCACTGGATCCACATAGCATAATTAAATGATAACGTCACACGGATAGCACGTGAACTCTCAATCACAGTCACAGACGACAGTCGTCGTAAGAGAGTTGCCAAAAAAAATCTAAAAAAGAAAAACCGCATTTAAATTGCAATTTCATGTCCGCTTTTCCCCTCTTTCACGAACCCTAGACAAATTCAATCCGTCTTTCTCCCTCTCTTTCTCTGCTCTGCCCTGCTAGGGTTTTCTCTTTCACTTTCTCGCTCTTTCTCGCTGTTACTATCTCACCGTCCACTTGGTTGTTCTCTGTGAGAGTTATAATGGACTTCGGCGGTGGTCGCAAGAGGAGCAGGCATGAAGCTATATCCTTTAACGGCAATGGCGGCTTCAAGAAATCCAAGCCAGGTTCGTTTTCACATTGCTCTCAGCTCTTCTTGCCTATCTTTTCATATTTTTGTGCCATGTGCATATCTGTATATGTAAGCTGGATGCATCAAGCTTAGGTTTCGGTTCTTGATGTACTTGTTCTGCTTGTGTGCCTTTTGTTTTTGATTTTGTTCTTGGTTGGAGTACAGAGAGTGGAAAAGTATGTTAACATGATTAAATTCCTTGAATCAAGTGTAGGGAAAAAGATTTAAAATCTTAGCGTTAAGCTTCCTTGAATGAAATCGAATCTGAGAAGAATTGAATTGTGAGCTGAAATATAAAAGTAAGAATTGAGCTCAGTTTAGTTGGTGTAGAAAATTGAAGAAATAAAGAAGTTTAGGTAGTGCTTTGTTTTGTTCAGTTTTTGAAGTTAGCATGATATATCTCCCAGAACACATAAATTTGGGTACTAGGCAACTCAGTTAATTGAATTTATTGTGATGTGAGGGAATTTGAAGTGGGGTTCTTCATAGTGGAGCAAGATTTGGCATTTTGTTTTCAATTTCTTTTATCTGTTGGAGTTTTGTTTGGTATCTCATATGGGTCTTCATGTTTGTTGGGAAAATTGCTATACTATTCAGGCATGTTTAGTCAGTATTTTGTGGATGATCTTAAAGTTTTTTAGAAGAATTGTTTGTTTTGTGTTTTCGATAAGATTCTTTGCTGGGTATATAAAGTTCAATTTTAAGTTTTGGGACTGTCTAAAGAGTTTGGGAGCATGCTTACAAAGAAGAACTTTGGCATAAATGGTTTTGAAATTGTAATCTTTTTCTCTCTCTCTGGTTCCATATATATCTTGATAATCTATGAACAAAGTATGGTGAAGGTTGACAAGCTGCTGTTCATACAACATACATTACCAAATACCAACAGCTTCTAAAAACATCGAGACCAGTTCCAGATTATCTCAATCAGAAAATAAAACTACTAGACTAAGCTTTACCAATCTGGAGAGTCCGGGACCCTCAAATGCGCATGAATAAGGAAAACATATACAGCCAAATTTCAGATGAAACTAAGGCCACAGTGATGCTCAAATATGAACTATATCCCTTAATCCTTCTGTTCCTTCCACTTCCTCCATCCTATGATTAGTTGTCTGTCCTGTCCCTTTTGTTTTTTTTCAGTTACAGAATGTTTGCCATATCTGTTTATGACTGTGATTTTAAACTTCACTCAAACTCTACAGTGGAAGATATTCAACTTGATTATCATGTTTCTTGAAACTCATGTATTGAATAACCATAATCTAATATATCATTTTATAAAGTTCTGCAAGCTTTTTGTTTGTCAAGTACCAAGAATTTAGAGGTCTGCCTCTATTCAACAGGATAATGGGTTGCTCTTTAACTATTTGGATTCTTAAATGGAATTGGTTGTTTGTATATCTTTTATTAGTGATAAAAATGGTAACTTGATGTTGGATATCTTTAAATTTTGAGGATTAATAACCCACTGTAAATATAGCTGAGGGGAATTAATTAATGTTGTGCAACAGAAATGGAGTCCTTTTCAACTGGTATAGGAAGCAAATCGAAGCCATGCACAAAGTTTTTCAGGTTCTAATCTTAACTTATCTAAAATCAATAGTCTAATTGTAATTTTCCATATTGATAATTTATATCATAAAAAAAGTAATGCGATTTGTGAGCAAAAGTATTGCAATTTGGACTAATGAAATGGGCGGTTAAAGCTGTGATACAGGTCAAACTCTGTTCTAACCATGATAACAAAGACTGAACAGATATGGTTGAGTGACAACAGTCGATTAAGTTCTTACCGGATTCTATGAAATTTGATGTGGTGTTATGGGATGCAGAATTGTCCTTTATAATGCGGTTATGTTTAGTTTGCATCATTTGCAAGTGATATCAATGTGATTTGGGCTGCTGAATTGCTTACTAAGTTGTGAAGCAGGTTATTCTATGTGTTCAGACTACGAAACAAAAATAAACTGAATTAATTAGTCTGATACATGAAGGGAAAGGTTGATCTGAAACAAAAAAAAAACAGAGATCTTATCGTCATTTGTGCCTTCAAGCCTCAGTTTCCATTTAGTAAAACCTCATCTTTTGGCAGTCTTTGATGTGGATTTTTTAGCAGCTCTGGTCCTTTATGATAGTGAACCATACGCAGATCTAATATGTAATTTGTCTGACGCAGCGGCAACTATTCAAACCATATGTGGATTTTTTACCATTTTCTTTATCCATGTTGTTTTCAAGTGGGGATGTTTATGCCTCTATATCATGCAAATACTACACTGCAGGGTATCTATTAATAACTTGGGGCTTAGTAATACAAGTAATAGCCGAAATTTATCTTTCCAGAATATTCAGTTAACCAATTCTGAAGTTCTTGTAAAAGTTCGTTTTTTTTTTCTTCAATGGTCTTGCAAGCGTAAATCATGTGAACTTTTGGTTACTTTCTGGCTCATAAAATTTGTTTTGATTCTATACAGCACTTCCGGTTGCCCTTTTGGTGAGGGGTGTCACTTCTTGCATTATGTTCCTGGTGGCATCAAAGCGGTGTCTCATATGATTGGTAGCAACCCAACTCATCCACCTCCTCCCAGAAATTCAGCAGTCCCACCATCATTTCCAGATGGTTCTTCTCCTCCAGCTGTCAAGACACGGTTGTGCAACAAATACAACACAGCGGAAGGTTGCAAGTTTGGAGATAAATGTCATTTTGCCCATGGTGAATATGAGCTCGGGAGGCCCACTGCTCAATCTTATGATGATCCTCGTGGAAGGATGGGAGGTCGGAATGAGCCTCCTCCACCAACTCATGGAGCTGCAGGTAGATTTGGGGCTATTGCCAATGCTAAGATTAGTGTAGATGCTTCACTCGCTGGAGCCATAATTGGGAAAAATGGTCTGAACTCAAAGCAAATTTGTCGTGTGACTGGAGCAAAGCTTTCTATAAGAGAGCATGAGTCAGATCCGAAGCTGAGGAACATTGAGCTTGAGGGTACTTTTGATCAGATTAAAGATGCCAGTGCCATGGTTCAAGAGATTATTGTGAATGTGAGCTCAGCCGCTGGACCGCACATGAGAGATCCTGCTATGGGGGCCTCAGCTCTAGGAAGTAGTAACTTTAAGACTAAGCTTTGCGAGAACTTTACTAAAGGTCAATGCACATTTGGTGACAGGTGCCACTTTGCACATGGAGCTGAAGAATTGCGCAGGGGTGGGATGTGATTTCCTTCAGTACTTCTCATCTTGTTCTCTTACCAATTTCTTGTAGGATACACTTCTTACAGCATTATTTCTGTGTTCCTTGACTTTTTTTTTAAGAGTGCAGTTTTCCTTAGTTTCTAGGGTTTAATATTCGGGAATTTTAGTAGTTTGCCATATTTGCTCCCTACTTTCCCACTCGTCTTTTCGAATCATTCCAAGTTTTCTTGGTTGAACAATGTAGTGTAACTACATGTTGCCTGCTGCCTGCAGCATGTGCAGTGGCGAATGCTGTTGTTGGCTGCCTTAAGATTTTAATTTGTTTTGATAAAAAAGAAGAAGATAAAAGAGGTTTTCACGGTCAGGGCTTTCATTCAAGTTTTTCACTCTGATAGTATTATGCAACAATGGATTCGAATAAACATTTAGAATCTCAAATGTCTCTTCTTAGGTTCATTATCGATACTTGGAAGACACCTCAATCGATATTACTTTACATATTCTAATCTCAATTATAATTAATAAGTACAACTTTTGTTTGTAAGCTGGTAAAATGTATTTCTTTGATTTTATTTATTTATTTTTTCCTATGTAATTAAGATAAATAATTTCGGTGCTCAAACGATTGAGGGGTTAGTCGTTTCGGGATTCTCACAAAACTCTTGACAACGTCTTAAAAACTCTACGAAAATTAGAAATTGCTAAATTTTTCTTCAAGCGTGTGCTATAACAAGCAAATCATCTCCCATTTTGGCATTCTTGAAAAAAAATATATAAATATACAGTACATATATATATTTAGACTCCTATTGTCATATCTTAGGTTCATTATCGGTACTCGGGAGATCTTTCGATAGATATTATTACATTTTCTCAATTATAAAAAAATACCAAAAATAAAAATTAATAAGGACGACTAATTTGTCGGTAAAAGGTGTTCCTTTGATTTTTTTTTTTGCCTATGTAATTAACATAAATAATTTCAGTGCTCACACGATCGTAGGGTTGGTTTTTTTTTTTCTTTCTGAAATTCTCACATAACTCTTTACAACCGTCCTAAAAACTCTTCAAAATTTGAAATTGCCAAATTTCTCTCAAGCTTGTGTTGCAAGCAAATTATCTTCCATGGCTTCTTTTTAAAAAAAAATCTTATTTAGACTCTCAAATGTCTCTCCTTAGGTTCATTATCGGTACTTGGAAGATCTCTCGATTGGTATTATTTTACATTTTATCAATTATAAACAAAATATAATTAAGGACAAATTTGGCCGACGACATATTCGTCGGTAAAAGGTGTTCTCTAATTTTTTTTTCTTATGTAATTAATATTAATAATTTTCAATGCTCACACGATGACACGATTATGAGGTTAGTTTTTTTTTTGGGATTCTCGTATAACTCTTGACAACTGTCCTAAAAACTTCATCAAAAATTGAAATTATTCACATTTCTCTTCAAATGTGTGCTATAGCGCTAGCACGCAAATCACCTCCCATTTTGGCATCTTAAAAAAAAAATTAGACTCCTATTGTCATACCTTAGGTTCATTATCAGTACTTGATCGATATTATTTATATTTTTTCAAATAATAATTACTAAAGACGACTTTTGCCGATGCATTATTCGTCAATAAAAAATATTCTTTTGATTTTGTTTTTTTTGTTTGTGCCTATGTAAATATGTAATTAACATAAATAATTTTCATTGCTCGCACGATTGTGGAGTTACTTTGAATGTCTGACTATTTCTTCTTCTGGTGATAGATGGTTGAATGTCTACATCTTATATGTGCAGAAAAAGGACTTTTGATCAATCAAAAAAATGAATATTGAGCATTCTAGAAGAGCTGGAATTAATAAGAACGAAAAATGAATATTGTTCAAATAGAGAAATTATGAGAGCTTCAACTAGGAAAATAGAAGAAGAGGCAGGTTTTGAGTGCAGCGTTTGGCTCGATGGCTTAGCAACTATGACCAAAAATCATAAGAACTAGTTAAGATTTTAATACAATATACTCTACGCTTTGTCTATGCATGTTCTATGCTCTCAGTCAATTGTTAAGAAAATAATTATCTTGAAATTTATTCCATCCCATAGTTTAACATCATCTATATATATTGAGGATCGAGGCAAAACCATAACTTTAAAAACCAATACTTATGAGTAACATTATTGTCATCCCAAAAAAGAAAATCCATTGCCAAAGAGCTAGCATAAATCCAAATTAAAGCTTCAACAGTCTCAAGACGCTAGGAAAATTTATTTTATTGAGACCCAAGTGAAGTACACTCGGGTTTCGTCTGTGTATACTTCTTCTAATTAATTAAGCTCCTTCTGCAGCTCCCTCCCCTTGCTCCTCCTTGAGCTTAAGCTTGCGATACTTGATCCCGCAAGCGTTGCAAAGCGTCTGCAAGCATCAAAAAGAGAGAGTTCATATCAGTGAAGCTCCACAAGCAGACATTAGAGACACACAGATCGAGACAAACATGCATATATGGTTAAGTTATACTTACTTTCGACCCCAGAGGTCCTCTACGCCACATTGGAGTTTCCTTAACACGACAGTTGAAATTCGTGCAGCTCCTATTCTCATCGGCTTCTGGTACCGGACGTTGGCTGAGCGTTGCTTTTCTTCTTCTCGAACCACCAACTTTTGCTAGCCTGTTTGATACGTTGATGATACAGTACTCCTTCATTTCTGTTGGGGGAGGGAGTACATGTTCCCTTCTGTAGGTGTGGGCTAGCGAGACTGACCTTTGGAATTCAGTAATGCTAATTCCAGAGTATTGTCCCGCATGAACATTGCCAGAGACTCCGGAACCAAAGGCGCCCTAAACAAGTGATGCAACAAATGATCATCCCAATTATTTGTAATGAGAAAAACATTGTAAGGTATTCATGGTATATTTACTTGATCTACACATGCATGCATGTCTCAAAGTGTAAGTCGACTAAACACTAGGACTGGTGGAGATACTGAAATTACTACAAGAAAGAGTTTTTTCTTAATGTTTTTCCTTTGTTACTTAGAGAAAATTAAAATCAAATCTCTAATTTATCTTGGTCTTAACCCACTTCCTGATCTTCACTTGAGCTAACCTTAAGGACATTAATTAGTGGATGAATATATGGGTTAAGTGTACTGTTTAATCTATTTTCAAAACAAAAACATATAAGAACGGAAAAAACAGGAGGTGAGATGATCATATCAGAAACGACAATAGCATCACTATAATATAATTAATTACTCTAGAAAAAACATTATCTTTGTAAGTGTTCTTAATTATAAGAAACTTTTAAGTGAAAATGGCATATAGATGCTGTCGTAATTAAGTGTAATAATGTGGCATTTAAACAAGGTTGGCTGATTTATTACTTAGTAACTACATCTATATATTAGTAGGCAGTACGTGCTAATTATATCACAGCTACACTCTGAAAAATTATCTTATATATATATATATATATATTATCCAATTGATACAGGGTAGTCATAAACTATGTTATTAGGTTCAAAATGCGGATGGCTAAATAAAAACACAAATAGCGCCACCCAAACATTCATAATGACTTTAGAATACACTTCAAAGAATTCATTCGAAAGATAGATCGAGTGATAGATAATAGCATATAGAATATATTGATACAGCTAAAGGCATTGTGTTGAACATACATCTTGATTTATGCTACTCGTAATTAAATAACATATATATAGTTTTTAATTTACTAGCTAATTAAGCTAAAGATCGAGATGAATACCTGAGTCATGTTGGAGGCACCGTTTGCATTGAAAATTGGAGGAAGTTGAGGTTGCTCATCCTCATTGGATGACATGCCGAGTCGCAAGGTCAAGTCTAAGGAATCCATCTTTTGCAGCTGGTAAAGCACAGACAATATGAAAGAGAGATAGTCAGTCAGTTTAATTAAAATTTGAAGCAAAAGATGAAAAATATTGATCGATCTTAATGATTATCCACAGAGAGAAATTGGAGTATGCATGACTAGTCATGCATGGCATGCAGTTTGAAACTGAAAGATAGGATGGTGAAAACACAGAATGATCTGGAAGGCTGACACAAACTACAGAGGGGCAAAACGTTTCATAAGTAAGAACAAAAAGACATCATTAAGACAAAGAGAGTGAGAGTGTGTTTGTGCGTGTGGAATTAAAGAGTCATCAAATAACGCATTTATCTTTAGATTTCCCAAACCCCAAGACCTATAGACCAATTGCTCCAAAAAAAAAAGAGGACCTATAAACCAAAATATTTTGAATTTCTTTTATATCTTTGGCTAGCTATCAAAAAAAAAAACCAATAAACCAATAAACCAATCTTATAAATCTAATAATTTGTCTTTATGTCAAAATAAAATTACAACCTCAATTTCCAAGGGATTCCAATTTAGGGATCCATATACATAGATCATCTTTTCTTTTTTGAATTTTTTCCCCAAAAAAAAATTGAGAAAAACCAACAAAAACAGTCGTGTAAATTAGGGTACGCGTGTAAATAGTATCAGAGTACGCCTATATCAGTATGCAACGTCTCAATTTTGTTGATTATCCAATGAAATCAACATAATCAATGACCCACGATGATCGGAGCCGTGCACATGTCCGAAAAAATGTAAACTTAGATTTTCCTTAAATTTCGGATAACATCGGATCAACACAATTGACATTAAGCAATCTCAGGGTAAAATTAAACGATCAACAAAATCGAGAGGCGCCGTATGTCCATTTGGGTATACAGATATATTGATCACGTAGATCGAGATAAAAAAACTCATAATATATCATATCTTATAAATTATTTATCATGAAAATACACAGATCCATATATTATGAATTTTGGCTATAAAAAAACTTATGAAAATAGTAATTAAACCATGAACATATCCCATTCAACCAAATGAAAGAAAGGATCAAATCTATCATTTCCAAATAAATGGATCTACCATTTTCCTTTTTGATCCTTTTTGATGCATGAAAGATCAACCATCCTCGGATGGATGTATCATGGATCAACTATCAATTTGGGAAAATTAAAGGGTACAAGATAAATGAATTTAATTTCATAGATATAACATGCATGCTATATAGATTGATCTCTCAAGACGATCATTGATCAACCATCTAGCTAGCTACTACTACTACACCACACACACACACACACTCATACTTACATGCACACAAAAGGGGCTTGACTTGAAAAGTTTGGGGAGAGAAAAGGCTGAGGAAGCTAGAAAAATTTGGGGAGAGAGGGCTGAGCAAGAAGGACTTGGAAAGCAGCTAATGCTGTTAGAAGTTGAATTGATATGAATTGCCTGGAATGAAAATGAAAGGCAGAATTTATCGAGATGCTAAAGGTTGGTCTTTTATGGAAGGTCCAACAAAACAAAAAGAAAACTCTATCCCTAAATTCATTACCAAAAGAATAGAATGACAATTCTTAACCAAATTAAAATAAAAATACACCAAAACCAAATAGAGTATGTAATTGATCACCCACCACTACTGCAACAACACTAAGCTTCCTACACGTGTGAAACACACGTATCTACACAATTCTACTCATTCTGTGGTCTTTCTTATCGTTTACACTACCCTATAGATCTCAATCTAAGACAATGAAACCCAGAAAGATCAATAACATGACATTTGAATTCTGAAAATTTGAATAATCAAGTTCAATTGGACCAGTAGAAACATCGGTCCAGTTATTAATGTAGAATGAAGGTTTTCACAACACAGCATCCAGGTAATTTCCTTTAATTTGCTTTGGCAGTTATGATGGTTTTTGTCAGTATGCAATTAAATTTCTGGGTTGGCATGCATATGCCTGAGACTATCCATATGTGTGAGGGTTGGTATTCTCGATCAAAAGGCATGTCAAATAATTTTAACCCACATGTATGGTAATAATGCGCGCTGGGCGCTTTTGACTAGATTCCCTTGCTCTAATCTAATCCTCAGATAGTTAATTTCTAGTATATGAGTCGACCCACAAGGATCACATCATATCACATCAACAGTTCACAGTTATGTTAGAGTTCCGATCAATTTCTGGCCAGTCATGTTAGAGTTCGGATCAATTCAGGCGAAGGGGCAGTACATATTTGTTGAAGGGAAGGGTACGTGCATGTGCATGCTTCAACAATATTACACCGTGAACAATTGAATTAGAAAAAGAAAAACTGACTTGGTTCAAGTTTATAACTAGATTTTCTGATGTACTTCTTTGATATATCAGTATATCACCATGCCGTCTATTGCCATACAGGTAAAATAAGGAAGGATTAGAATTTTGAAGTGTGTAATTTATAAATAGATGTTGTTAATTTTAAGAAATAAATCCAACTGACCAAGCACAATTAATTATGATTCAAGGATAAGACTTACATTTTGATACCTTTTTGGCTCTGTGGTTTACTGAGTGATTAATAAACAAATATTATAATTTGGAAGAAGCAACTAATTATTTAATTATGTATAACGAACTATTTCTAAATTTACACAAAAAAATTATGAGTTAATATGACCAACGGTGTAGGATTCATTTTCCTTAAAACCGCAAAATATTTATTTTTATAAATCGAAGTCAAGAACAGATTTCCGACCGTTGAGGATAATACAATCAATAATTGTTAGAAATTGAGTATGTACTGCTTTTCACTCATTATGCAGATTTTTTATTTACTAAACATCAAATCAATCTTTTAGGCAGAAGTCTTGGGGCTTTGACCCAAGTCTAGGGTTTACACCCAATGAAAGGTAGGAGTCGAGGATCTAAGTTGGGAACAATTTTAGGTCGATCGGCTAGATTTAGGCCTAGTGACCCGGGTACAAACCTCTATCAAGGGTATGAGGGCTCAATTCTTCCGCTTAGCATGCACTAGATCGATCCACTTCAAACTCTACTTGAGAATTTGGGATGGCAACTTTCGAGTCTTAGTAAAATACTACAAAAAACGATGTAAAAGTAGCAAAATTTTGATGGTAAATTATTTGCGAAGTTGCCAATTTATACAAGTCAGCACAAATACTTCTGAAAAGATTCCCTTTACTAATAGCGTTCCTAATGAACAAAGTGAATTTTTCATACAGAAGTTTCTACAAGCAGCCTTGACAAAACATTTCATGGTCCAGAGTGAAGTCGATTTTGCCAAGCGCTCAAGTACCCATTATCATAACTAAGAATGGTATCTTTGTGTCTTCAGTTAATGCTCTCTCTCTTCCTTGATTTCTTTGCCTGAGATTTTACATTCTTCTTTGATGGATGTGTAAATCGTTTCTGCTTCTTGCTTTCCGGTTTCAACGGTGCTGGCTTCCTCTCTTCTTCATCCTCATCTGAAAGGGTGTCGCTTAAAGACCTATCTTCTTCATCAGAGCTGAGAACCAAATCCTCAACAATATCTTCATCGATGGCTACCCGTTCCGCCAGCTCTGTCTTTCTCTTTTTCTTCTTTTTCACATCTTTAGGTTCTTTATCCCTGCACAAATTGAACAAGAAAATGAGAGTCTCAGAGAGAGATTGTGTTTTTTAACAACACAAATTTAAAGCTACAATGTCGGTTTTCTGTATTGTATGTGGAAACGCGAGCGATATACCTTGAATAATAAGTGTACGATATATATATATATATAGAGAGAGAGAGAGAGGACATACTTGGAATCAATTCCAGGTAACCATGATGAACTAAACACAGTAGTGCCTTCCTCATCCCTAGTGTCATATCCTTCATCACTTTCTTGTATTTTCCTCTTTCCAAAAACGGCTGAATTCTCACCCACAAGAACACTGGAACCCATATGCTTGTTAGAGAAATGGAATATTAAGCATGACAAAATGAATATGAACCGCAATAGACAACATGTTCTCAGACCTGGTTTCCATCAATGAATCGTTTCTTTGTTGCGCCATCTGGCGTAGACTTAAAACATACTGTGATAGAGGGCTAGCCACTGATTTTTTCTCATCCTATGACAAGATGAAAGGAATTCAGTTTCTCCATCATCATATCAAAATCAAATCAAATGAAGACAAAGCATTCAGGATTTCACAAATATCATTTATGTGAGTAACATTACAAGCAAACCTTTTCTTAAGATAAAGGAGAAGATTTGATTGTTCCATCATGAAACATTTCTTTTCAACAAGAAACCAGTAATTACACTGATTTTTTAAATTTAAAAAATAAAAATGAAAAGAATAATACTACTCAAAATTTTGCACCAAACCCATCCTGGGTTGCACACTATTGATCCTGCTACTGAGCTATCACCACAATCACTCAATCAGCCAGCATTGGTATCCAGACCACAATCGTATTATTAATTTTATTCTTATTATTACTATTATTATTATTAGACCATAATCCTGTTATTGAAAATAGTTTAAAAGCAAAATTTTACAAACACCAACACCAAGCCAACTAAAGCAGGACTAAGAAGCAACTCATTAATGACCTTCAACATCCAAGAAACAGGCCCTAACGGTATCAACATAGAAGCATACAAAATATGTTCAGGGCAAACTCTAATGAGAAAAAAGAAATTAAGGAAGAGCAGGACCTCAAGAAAAGATGAAACCGCAGGGTCATTTGGCAGAAATGAGATTGCCGTGCGCCTTTCATTTATAAAGTGCGAATTAGCCTCAATCTGGGACATAGAAACATTAGCTATGAGCACACTTTCCCACTTTTAAAAGATGAAATTGTTAGCATACCAAATAGTAAATAAATTACAGTTCCATCGCTCAACAATTGGCATATCTCAAGCCCATGCACAGGTAAAAAGAGCATGTGGTCACCACTCACCTGACGGATAAGCTGCCTTGTTGCTCTCCGAAACCTCTCAACCTTGGTGGATTTGCAAAAGCCACGCAATCGCACACCTGGTATAAAGGACAACTCAGGGAAAGCAATAGAATAGCTCCACTGAGCTAAATGTTCAGCAAGCTCATCAACAACAGATAACACGCATGCCTCCTGAAATGCTCTGGTCTTCAGGGTTGGCTTGCTAACCTACAATAAAAGTTCTCCACATTCTTATAAACAATATATAAACTGTAATAGAAAATAGAAGCGGAGAAGACTGTCCATATTCAAATATACCTTAAGTATAGTACGCAAATCAACAGCTTTGCCAACACCACCTGTGGTAGGCCTATTCAATTCTTTCATTTCAAGCATGTCCAGAAGCAACATAGAAACTGGTGTGAAAGTACCCGTTGAAGCAGCAATTCGATTAAGCATTCTAATACACTTCAATCTAAGAGGCAAATACCTAGCAGTTGGAACTAGACGGGCTGCCCCGTAAATTATCTGGGCCAGGGGATATACAACAGGTCTAAAGTCAGCTTCTGAGCCGTAGGCACAGACAGCTCCAGTCCAGAGCTCGAGGCAGTTCATGAACTTCCACTCATAAACCTTTCTAAACGCTTCCTGGAAGACACACAGCAGCATAAGCAAAATACAATAAATCTATTACATCTGGGAAGGTTTTAAACTAAATATAACTTCTTGAATCTTTTATTTATTTATTTAAAAAAAGTAGATAAGCTAGAATTTTGCAGCTTTGAGGCAGAAGCTAAATTTTAATTATGAAAATTGTTTAGTTTTCATATAGTCAATAATGCAAAATTTTGAGATGTAGCTTATGCCTTAGAGTTTTAAGACAAAATAAGAAATTTGTTAGGATGATCATTCTTAAGTTCGACAAAGAAGATACATGATGCAAAGAAATTGCAACCAAACAAAGGCTCAATATTATCTTCTTAAAAGAGAGTAATACCTTAGTTTTTGCATTAAGTGCCTCTCGCAAAATCATTGCTAATTGTCGAATAAATATAAAGGCATGTTGATACGCAGTGGGGAGGTCTACACCATAGAGTTCGATTACACAATTTCCAAGAAACTGGACATGTTGTAATTTCGCTGCATTCATAAACTGGCAGTTCAAGACATATGCTTTGTAGATCCCCTTGAAGCATTCATCTAAGCAATCAGATCCAAGACGGATGCATAAATCTCTTAGAAAAAAAAGGGAGGCAATCGGGAGGGCACCTCCACCTAAACCCCACAAATCAAGGGCAGTCTGCGAAAAGTAAACGAAATTATTAGTTCTGAGTTAACCAATTGAGAAAAAAAATCAAAAATATATATACATATTATTGTAGAGATAAAGGTTGGGAAAAAAACAAAAACAGGTATGAAAAAGCAACCTAGATACCCAGAAGTCCCCCAAACGCTTAGCAAACCCAGGCAAAAACTAGGACCTCCAGCTAAGCTCAACAATCTTTTGGAGACCGGATATTCTAGCAAATAGCTGGGTAGGTAATGTGAGGGGGTTTGAACCCCAGACCACATGGGAGAAAACCATTGGCATGATAATTCCTAGTAACCCTCATTGGTCCGAATATAACCTAAATGGCTACACGTAATGGGTAAAAATAGGATGTATGCCTCTCGAACATGCAATGCAGAATCATGCTCCACATTGGCACACTCTAAAATTCCAAAAGCTTGTAAAAATTAATTAAGGTACTTTGGGAACTGGAGATCCATGTGTAATGTATCGATTGCAATCTCCATAAACTCAAGCTATACCAACAAGCAGTAGGGTAGTAAACACACAACCACAAAGAGTAGAATTTCAAACAGAATATTACATGTAGTGTATATTTGAACTCACCTTAACATACTTCCTCAAAAGAATCGGAAAAGCAGTCAAAAATATAGAGGAATGTTTAAGCCGCCGTAAAGTAAATGATATCATGTCCGTGTCAGTCATTTGACGCAAGACGTGCAAGGCATTTCCAAGATATGACTTCACTAAATGGTTGTAGTTCTTCCATCGTTTCGTGCTCATAAGCTCTATTATGGTCTCTTTCTTCCCACCACTAGCAGGGAGCTCCAACAAGTTCCGTATTATTCCATCCATTTCATTAAGAACAAATACCATCACTTTATTAAAGACACTGCTAGACATAATACTAAAATCTAGCAAAGACTCATCCTCTTTATCATCACCATAGTGGCAGGCAGTGCGGAAAGCTTTCATAAGAGAATGAATAGCACTCAATTTCCCAGTTTCTTGAATCAAGTTGCACCAAGAATCAACCATCTCAGTAGTTATAACTTTTTTAGGTGGGTTCTTGTCCTTGTTTGTGACATCATGATCTCTGGGTTTTTCATCCTCTTCTATTTCATCACCTACTTGCATCTCTTCATCTTCCAAGTTAGTATCGGAATCTTCCTGTTTAAAACAAGGATGGACTTAATATTTAGTATGTAGCATCGTTGAGCAATAATGAAAAGCTAAACCAATTCTTGCATACTCACTTCAATATCCTCTTCATCAAATTGTAAAAGTTCCTGGTCGTGGTCTTTTAAGAAATCATAGAACTCTGGGTCCTGCAAATACAAATTATTAATAACTTTATATAGAGTATAACAGCAGAAAGCAACCCATTATCAAGATTAGTAGCTTTACAAGCCAACCTCTGTTTTCCTAGTTGATGGAAAATGCAGGTTTCTCAAATACATCAAACATTAAAATCAAATGCAAATTCTGAAAAAATGTAGAGAGTGAATACTTCAACTCACATTTACATGATCTTGGGCATAGCGTTAATAGGATTAGCTATGTAAAATCAGTAAATTGTGGCAAAGACGGGTATATGCAGATGGTAAACATACACACTTGTATATATCAATAAATTTAAAAATAAAAGTCCCAACCTTTTGATGAAGTCTTTCGAGTTGTTCCTTATGCTCTTTCGCTTGACCTCCAGACTTGGAGCTTTTCTGGCTTCTGTCATCACTTTTGATTTTCCCAAGTTTCGATTTTTTCACTGAAATTACAATTTAAGCAATAGAGCTAGTAAATGAAAATCATCTTGATTTACGTGCAAACACATTACACATATGAACAACCGAAAAAAAAAATGAGAGAGAGAGAGAACCTGGGCGTTTTGCTTCCATGGCGACCGAGGCTTAATTCAATCTTCAATTGAGAACCTGAGAGCAGCAAACAGCACCCAAACACGGCCAATTTGCGAGTATGAGGAAAAAGGAGAATGAAGGAAGTTTGCTCCAACTCGGAGACCTAAAACCCTAGAAGTTCAGATTATGGGTTTTGACCATGTTTTGACTTTCTCTTTTCCTACGCTCCTTTACTTGTTTGGGTTTGGGTGTTAGTACAAGCTTTTGGGCTGGACTTCAAATCCAGGACACGGGAGTCATGTATAAGTCCGCCTTCAAACAACTTCTATCAGCCCAATTAACACAAGTTCACACATACTCTGAAGTTTTTGAACCATTGGATTGATGAAATGGTAAATTTAATGGTAGAAAATGTGGAGCATGTTACTCTCTAGAAAATGTGTCACTTACAACTTAATAAGGCACCACACCTAGTTAATAGGAATGAGTTTATGTTTCCTAATTTTCATATTAGGTTTTGGATCGTTATCTTTTAAATCTTTAATACTTAATTATATATCTTATACTTGTCTGATGTAAATAAAGTTTTACATATCTTTGAAAAAACAACAACAATAATAATAACTTCATAATTTATCCCATGGTGATTTTAGAGGATAAACGGAAATGGCCCTAAGTTCTCCTATTATATAATGGGAGGCACTTTCGAACCCCACCTCAAGTTAGGGTTAGAGCAAGAGGTCCACATTGTTTTGTGTGACATTTTCTAGCTAGTTGTGACATTTAGGGTACCAGTATTTTTAGGGCCGTAATGAGTAAAATGTCATGTATGTAATTAGTTAATCTCTATAAAATATTTGTACGTCTCTTTAGGATTTGTTTTCTAGTAGGTGACATTTTTTTATTTGAAAATTAGATTATTCGTGTTTAATAATAAATTTGATTAGTATGTTATGTAAATGGTGTAAAAAAAAGATTTACTCGTGTGTAACAGTAACACTAAATTATAACAATTAATGTTGTTCATTTCTGTGAACTGCGAAGTGTGAACACCACACTGTCGTGTTATTTACATGCCATGCCAGCTCAACTCCACATATCTGATGTCTCGTAGAACCTAAGGCAGACATGTGAGTCAGTGTGCAAACTCCCACGAGAAAGTAGAGCCACGTATTCCACACAAACTTCCACCGTACGTCTTTCTTGGTCCCCAGAATCTCAGTTTACTTGACGAGTGTTTGGAGTAGTTTCACTACACAACAAATCATCCATGCATATTCATATGGCAACTTCTGCCATAAATAAACTCGATCTGATGTAATACAAAAGAATCGTAAGCTAGGGAGCAAAATTTGGAACTACTTCTATCTTCCTCAGCTAGCTAGCTGCTTAAGGTTCTTCTTCATCTACCTTAGCTCTACGCTTTTTCACCATCTTACTAACCTTTCAGGGTTTCAAGAAGACCTAAACCTAGCTAGCCATGGAAGCCGATACCAAGTTCGAAGAGCAAAACACGACGCGTCGTCAAAGGCTGCCGATTTCGACGCCTCCCTTCTCTCTGAGCCAACTTAAGAAAGCCGTACCGCCACATTGCTTCAAGCGCTCTCTCCTCCGCTCTTTCTCCTATGTCCTCTACGACCTCACCTTAGTCTCTCTCTTCTACCGCACCGCCACCTCCTACTTCCACCTCATCCCTCACCCCCTCTCCTACATCGCATGGCCAGTCTATTGGATCCTCCAGGGTTGCACCCTAACCGGCGTGTGGGTCATCGCCCACGAGTGTGGCCACCACGCTTTCAGTGACTACCAGCTCGTAGACGACATCCTTGGCCTTGTTCTTCACTCGGCTCTATTGGTACCATACTTCTCATGGAAATACAGTCACAGACGCCACCACTCCAACACCGGATCGATGGAGAGGGATGAAGTTTTTGTTCCTAAACCCAAATCCAAAATCCCATGGTACTTACTATAAACAAAAAAAATATTATCTCTTAATTCATTCTACCTAATTATCCATATATAGAATAATTTTCCAATCATAGTATAAAGAAACAGTGTATCTGATACACATATATGCCCTAGCCACAGTGGGTCGTCATTCCACTAAAAAATTGTCATGTAAAATTGATACACAACAAAAGTTAATTTAGAGTTTAATTTGTGATCTCTATTGTTAAGTGAAAGTTTATTTTAATTAAAATGAAATATGACACGACATTTGAGAGGAACAATACACTATAAACAACTTATATTAGATATATGTTACTTGCTTGTAGTTTTGCCAAATTAAGGATTGGTTTGTCTAGTAGACATTTTCATTCAGTTTTGTTTCGTAATTTTCCAACAGGTACAACAAATACTTCAACAACCCACCAGGCAGGTTGATCAGTATCATCTTCACACTCACACTCGGTTGGCCTTTGTACTTGGCATTCAACGTTTCGGGTCGGCCCTATGACCGATTCGCATGCCACTATGACCCGTACGGTCCAATATTTTCCCATCGAGAAACCGTTCAAATATTTATCTCGGATTTCGGAATTTTGGCCACGACTTCTGTGCTCTACCGCCTTGCAATGGCTAAGGGATTGAGGTTGGCTTGTTTGTGTTTATGGGGTGCCCTTACTAATAACAAATGGGTTTCTTGTGTTGATCACATACTTGCAGCACACACACCCTTCGTTGCCACACTATGACGCGGCGGAGTGGGATTGGTTGAGAGGGGCTTTGTCAACCGTGGATAGAGACTATGGGGTGCTCAATAAGGTTTTTCATAACATTACAGACACACATGTTGTTCATCATCTTTTCTCTACAATGCCACATTATAATGCGATGGAGGCCACCAAAGCAGTGAAGCCTATACTGGGAGATTACTATGGTTTTGATGGGACTCCGATTTACAAGGCTTTGTGGAGGGAGGCTAAGGAGTGCCTCTATGTTGAGCCAGACGATGAGGATGCTCCTAATAGTAAAGGTGTCTACTGGTACCGGAACAAGTTCTAATATATCAAGGAAATGTTTAAAGTTTAATTAGTAGAGTCAAGAATAAAGAGTATAAATGTGAGTGTTTTTCCAGTAGTATAAGTTAATGTAATATATGAAATTATGGCTTTGGTTTAAGAAAATGTACGTACGTTGTATAATTTTGTGGTTGAAATTAATTAACTGTTGGCTCCTTATAATTAGCACTGGTTTAACTTGGTTTGGAAATTCACATGTACAGTTTAATGAACCATTTCTCTCATGGATAATTAATGAAACGATGAACATGTATGACCTTTTGTTTGGTGCTGATTTAGAAGAAAATTATATATTTTAACTTTTAAAATTAATTGCAAAAGGGTATAAGAAAAATGAAGTGCAAAACTTGCTAATAAAGAACTGCACCCACTAAATTAATTAACTACGTACATACGTGACATATATTTCTTTTCATCACATGGAGATCTCAAGTTTTGAATCGCATTCCTACTCAAAAAAGTTTTGAAGTAACATATATAAACTATAGCTAGCTAGTAACTGAAAGAGTACTATTCTCCTGAATGGAAGTTGAGTTGATCGTTCGGGGCCTCTGTATGGTTTCAACAGGACCTGTGCTTGGGGGGCTGTTGAAACCATACATTGATTTTTCACTTTTTATTTTGGTGTGTTTGTGTTCAATTCTCGATCTAATGATCTTCTTCTCAGCTTGTTATAAAAAATAATAATAATATTGGTCACTTTAGGTTATGTTTATAATTAAGGTAATTAATGATATCTAATTTAGGTTCGAAAACGATATTCTTATACGGCTCGTTAACAAAATCATTCCGTACGTGGCATAGATTTGACGAGGTCCAATACATGATAGTTTGTCTGTTTGTGTGCTTTTAATATCTTTGTAATTATTTATCCAACTCAGATTTTATGCATATTAGATGGACACATAGAATGACGTAGCTAGCATCTTACAAAAATGCGTCCATCTGAACTGCATAAAATCTGAGTTGGATAAATAATTACAAAGATATTAAAAGCACATAGGTAGACAAACTATATATCATGCATTGGACCTCATCAAATAATCTATCCCACGGAATGAATTTGTTAACGAGCCGTATAAGAATATCGTTTTCGAACCTAAATTAGACATCATTACCTTAATTAAAAACATAACCTAAAGTGACCAATATTATTATTATTTTTTATAACAAGTTGAGAAGAATATCATTAGATCGAGAATTGAACAAGAACACACCAAAATAAAAAGTGAAAAATCAACTGTAGATTCTGATATATATAGGATTCAAAACATTGCGAGAAATATGAAAAGACATAACAGAAAGAATCATGCATAGATCTGGAGAATGTCTTTTATATGTGTAACAATTTCCGCTGCCCAAAGCAACACAATAGAAAAATGGCATGAAAGCTTAATATATATATTTTTTTAAAAGACTGTGTGCATCGATCTCTAACATGCATATATATCTTCAGAATTCTTTTTTTGTTGCTGAATATCGCTCACACAGACAAAATCTAAAAGATGTATTATGAATATGACTGCAAATTAACAGAAAGTTCAACTGAGAAAAAAGAAAATCAAAGCGCTCTTAAACAGAAAGTTCAACTGAAATTACTGAAAAGAAAAAAGGGAAAAGCTAAGGCAGTAAACATCACTGATCGATCTACTCGATCTCCATTACTCCCGGCCTTCTGTTTCATTTCCTTCCACGGAATTTGCATTTGCCCGCGACGTTGCTGCCTCGGCTCTTCCACGGGCTATACGGTTTCGTAATGCTCTTTCGTACTCCTCCTTCTTCCTCTTTTTGGTGTGGGAGCTCATATGACCTCCCAAAGCAGGGCCGCTTTGAAATGCTTTTCCGCACTCAAAGCATACATGTTTACCCCCAGCATCAACTTGATTTTGTAGTTGCCTCACCAAAGCAATAGTATTTGTTGAAGAACTAGCCTGATCAGTAGTACTCTGGACCTGGGCCTCCACCCTTGGACCACTTCGTTCCCCGATAGAAATCGAAGATGACGTAGCCCTAGGTACCTGAGTACTCGGCGCTTCGTAATTGTCCGGGGCCATAGCACTCACGAAGGGTACTAGAGGTGCCCTAGGCATAAGAGTACCAAAGCCAAACCGATTTTGTTGGTGGCTCAGAAAATTGTTACCACTATTATCCCACAATCCAGGAAAACTGGCACTATTTGCAGTGCCTGGATTCAGAAAATAATTGTAACGATCTGATCCTCCCATAAAATTGGGAACAGGTGCTGCTGCTGCTGCTGCAAGTTGATCCTCGAATTCGTACACTATCATGCGTTTAAGTCCCAGATTATTTGGTGGAGCAACAGTGACTGCAGGCAGCCGAAATGGATTGATATTCGGCCTGAAGTAGTTGTTGATGCCAGGAGCTGCCGAGTTAAACCGACCAACAGGTGCTGCCGAGTTAATCCGACCAACAGGTGCTGCAGGCATATGGCTATTATCCATTACAGGATACATGGATGAGATTGGAATGGCATCGATAGCACTCGTAACAATTGGAACTAAAGAAGTAGTAGTACTGGGACTAGTACTGCTAGAGCCCATTTGGTTTTCGTTGTTGTTGGGGAGAGACATGGTATAAGCTAAATGAGACTCTGACTGAAACTAGAATTTGGAGGGATCAGAGAGAGCTACTTGAGAATGCGTAGTGTTGTGCACACATATGCAGCTTTATATAGAGTTGTTGGGTGAGTAGTACGTGGAAATGAAAACGAGAGTATTGGCCAGATACAATGTCCTAGGGTAAGTTTTACCTTTCAATTTTTGCTGACCAAAAACAAGAAATTAAGTATAATAATTTCTACAGTAATGGTAATATGTTGGGGTAATTTGCTCGCCTAGCACAAATGCATATATGGAATAAACTCCTTTTCTTTCTGGATATGAAATCTAGGGAATCATAGTATATGTAAAGAAAAAAATATATATATCCAGACATTTTTAATAGTGGATAGAGATGTAAAATGTCCAAAATAAGCAGCAGAGAGCTTGTTTGGAAAAAAATTAACATACCTTTTTTTTTTTGAACAATTCATACCTTATTTGACTATATGCCAAAAATTAATTTGTATATACCAATTCGAGCAATTTTATTTTATTAATTAGTTTCTATTTGACAATGTACATCCACACTGCCATGCATCATTACTTCATTAGTATAGATAAGTATTTTAACTCTCAAGTAATTTTATTAGGTGTTGCCAACAAATTTTGAACCGTACGTGCATGTTCTTATTTTTTTCATCAGTAGGGTTTACGTGAGATGTGGTTTTCTACGTGCATGTAAAATTATACCTATTAACCTATAGATTCAAGCTACATAATTAAGTCTTTTTACATATGTTGCATTTATTATACGAAGTACGTAAATATATAGTCAAAAGTTTAGTATAGTAGTCAATATATAAACGAATGTCCATTAGGATAACAAAAGATAAATGAGTAATGTTTTTGGTTTAACGGCAAAGCATATATATGTAATGAAGTTGAATTAATTAAGAAAATTGTTGTAATGGAACTAGACTCCACCATTCATTGTAAGTACTCCTCGAGAACTAAACCCTACTCCCATATAGGCTTCGTTTTGGGCTTGTGGCTATGGACAATAGGAGCGTTTTTGTCACCTTTAGCCTGAATTCAGACATGTTTCGTACCGCCAAAATTGTTGTACGTAATGTTAATATATTCTAAACTATTTGCATGTTTTGACAAGTTACAATATTTGATGAGGTTTTAAGTTTAATTCTCTCTTAATATTAAGAAAAAATTACATACAATTTTTTTATTTTATAAAGTTAAAGAAAAAACATGAAAGGTTTAAACAGATTCTTTGTCAGGCTAAGGGCGGCTATATGCCTATACATGTCTCTTACTCCTAACCAAATTTTTTTTTCGTATATTAAGTTATAACATAATTGATTAAATGTAAGTTAAAATATTTCCCACGTATTTGGATTTAGGTGAAACTTAAAAAAAAAAGTGTAAGTTAAAATATTATATATTCACCACATTTTACCGAACCAATTGTAAAGAAATGTGCGGATCTGTGCGATAGATTTTTTCCCATATGAAGAATGAATTCATTAAGAATTATAAATGCGGTCCACGAATTTATTGTCCAGCTTATACACAACATATAAAGCCTGAAAGAGGCCGGCCATTACCCTACCATACCAACCTCCATATGCATTTTCAAAGTTAGATACATTTTACTTTTATGGTGTACGTTACATCCATCTATATTTGCTCTGTATAATTTATTGTCTCAATGAAAAAATTGAAGAACAATACGTAAACATTTTCTTTATCCGGGGAGATAAGGAATTAGAACATTTCCTTCAAAAAAAAGAAGAAAAAGGAATTAGAACATTATGCCTAAATCTAACATTGCAAATGAGAAATACCACAAGACCGGCCAATATATAGCTAGTTGTTGGCTAGATCATGAACTCAATCATTAACTTCTTGTTAAGGAGGCGTATGCGTTGGTGTGACATTCTCTTCATATCATCATCCAATTTGTTAGCAGATTGCCAAGCATAATTCTTCACATCGATAAACTAAATTGACACCATGCCATGACCATAATTTTCAAAGATCGAGTATAACAAAGTTACGATCGAAGACGATTGATAGCCAACAAACCACATATTTATAAGTTCATACATGGTCACAAATATTATTAGAACTTAGTAATTAAAAGAGAAAAGGATGTATACCATGGCTACACCACAATTCCCAAATTACATTACAGAACAGAAATTAAATGGGTAATTAAGCATCAGAATCCTAGCTTGCAAAATGCTAACACTAGCTGCACCTCATGTCCATCAGTCTCTCTTCTTTGATTCGATCACCTTTGGAGTTTGCTCATCTTCATCCGATGGATCAAGTTCACCGCTTCCTTCAGTGAGAGTGAGATCTGCACGGGTACGTGAGGTTGAAGATTGATCAGCCGTACTAGCAGATGTCATGGAACTCATTCCAATTAGTTCTTTATCCCTCTTTCGTTTCTTCTCATGGGAGCTCATGTGTCCCCCCAATGCTTTACCGCTTTCAAACAACTTATCGCACTTATGGCACTTATGAATCTCTTCAGCTTTCTCTCTAATCCTCCATCTTTGGTCTTGCGCAGGTGGATCTTGATCCGGTTCTTCTTTGGGAACCAAAATACTGGTTTCCTGTGGACTCGATTGATCAGTACTTGGGTTTTCTTGGGTTGAGTTTTCTGGAATCGGGGTTGGGACTGGTACAGCACTAGCGCCAATGCCAAGAGTACGAGTAGTGGGGGATTGAACCCTAGGCCTGTAAATGTTTACAGGGTTAGTTACTGGTAATTGAGGTGCCTGCCGTGGCCTAAAGGTGGGGCCATATCCAAAGAGGTTTTGCTGTTGGGCCAAATTATTGAATCCATGCAAAGCATTGGTGTTTGCATTGCCTGGATTAGCAAAAGGGGCAGCAGGACGAGAAGATGGTGGAAATCTCATGGTGGAAAAATTTGCAAAACTTGCTTGGTAATTGCCTTGAAGCCAATTACTAACATTTGTAGCACCAAATCCAGGAAAATTAGGGTTGTAATTTGCACCATAATTTCCGAGAAAGTGGGGCGTTGGTGTAGGAGCATAGTGATGGACATGATGGATGACCATATTGCCTTGGTTGGGTGGCATCAGAGGCCGGAAGTTGATATTTGCACCTTCCGGCCTAGGGTTCACGCCGGCAATTGGGAGAGGAGCAGTGGGAATGGGGTGAGTAACCCACTGAATTTCAGTGCCAGAGTTTGGTGGAATAACAGTCCCAGAGCCCATTTGGCCACTGCTCACTGGGGAAGACATTGGTTAGCTAGCAATGGAAATCACTGGGAGATCGAAGGATGGAATTTGGAGAGTGAGCACTAGAATAGGTGATTTTGAGAGTGTTCTACCCAATGCCTGGTATGCGGTTTTATATAGTGCTGTTGGCAACAGAAACTTGAAAACGAGTGCCACATTCAAATGTCAAGAGAAATTAAATATGGTACTTTGGTTAATTTTTACCTAACTGAGCTCTGACCAAAAGCAAAAACGGTAATTCTTGCTCTAATGGTAGCAAACTTAGTTGGCATATATAGCTCAAAACCATATGGTAAATTTATGTATTTTCCATCTGTGGAATACAGGGAATCCCATTTGGTGATTTCATATACGTAAAGCATAACCAAATACATGCAATTATGTTATGGCATATATGCACTTGCAGAATAAAATAAGTGTCTAAACATAATTGTGTTTGTGCAAAATTAATTTCCTTAGTTGTATAAAAAAAATTGTACACCACAGCTTCCTTATATATCGTTATATTCAAAGCGGTTGGTGTAATGATTTGACATCAAAATTATCACATAAGAGATCCTGAGTTCGACTCCGGCTCTTAGAATATCAAGGCCGGTGAGGTGGGGGTGTGTGTTTAAAAAAATTATATACATTATCATAATTTGTTATATATGAATGAGTCCATGTAATGTCTTAAGTTGGCACTCGGCAGCGACGTCGCAATCCTAAAGATTTTACAAATTGTGAAACATGTATCATCTGGATGCTTAAGTTCCCAAATTCCATTCCTTGCCCCATGATTGATTGAACAATATATTGACTATGTATATTGATCCGCAAAGGTCGGTGTGCATTGCATCTAGTAGTTAATTAATTAGTTTCGAACTATGCATACTAGAGATATGAGATGAACGTGCGAGTGTATGCTCGCCTCGGAGAGCGATCGAGTTCATTGATAAAATGACCAACTGTATGTAGGAATGAATAGATAGAACTATAGAAGCATTACCTACTTAATTCATTGTCAATTATATATATATATATGCATTCCTAAGTTGTAGAGCAACTAGTTAATTCTTTTACCAGAGGCATCAACAACCATCTTTCTTATTGAGTTCTCAAAAGATGTTGCTCTAGGAATCCTAAATCTAATTGGGAATATTTTAGTAAATATTAACGTTATTGGTAATTTTCCTTAATATATTCACTCAAAGAGATGCATGAAAACACAGCAAGAGATTCGAGTTCTAGGTAATCGAGAAGGAGAACATTATGTAATATAAACCTCTTAATTAGGAATCTATCACTATAAGCTAATCTTCGGCCGAAACAAAAAGATGAAATCCGAGAACGGATTCAGAGAGTGATCTAATATTTGTTCCTTAATTGTGAGATAAACATATGAATTTAGGGGTTCACAATAGTTCTATATATACCCTAATTAACTTGTGATTAGAAGTTGTATGATGAAAGAACATATATAACTACTTCATGTAACTACAACCACTTGATAGTTTCGGAAATATGACTAGGTCGATTCAAACATATTTTAATTAACCACTTCATGATCGACTTGTGGAAGAACTAATTGATGATGAATTGTTTAATATATATCTATATAGATAGATACCAACTATATATATATATATATATATATATATATATATATATCCTTAAGAGTAGCGCCCAATATATAGATCTTCATGCACTTAAGAACTTTCCAAAAATTCAAAGTATTTTTTGAGAAGCCGTCAAAAATGAAATTTTCCTTAGAATTAACCTGAAGGAAAATGTTGATCTCTACAAGATTTTTGTACATTGTTCACTATGAAACTCATGCAAGTACTCGCCTAATTACGTAAACTCCAAATGCCTGACTAAAACAAGACTCAAGAAAGCAGCGGGCAGAGTGCTCCAAAGTCCAAACTCGCTCCCAAGTACGTATTCATTGTATGGCATTTTGCAACGGTAACTCCCAAGGCTGTGATTCTTTCCTCTATACTTTTCCTTGTTTAAAAATGCAAGAGATACTGAAAGCTTATTTGTCTCTTCTTTTTTGAGATCATGCCTATCTTTGCTTAAAGTAGACGCCTGTAAATTGTAACGTTGCAGAGAATAATATTTAGACCGGCATATGTTTCATACTGGCTCTAAAGATTTTCTCCAGAAATTATGGCATACAACACTTTTGCACTCCATGTTACTTCAGAAAGGTTTTTAAGAGGAACTGAAATATCTTCTTTGCATTCCATCAAAAGCACCCTGCACTCTGCAAGAGACAAGCAGACATGGTAATTGAATAGGAACACAGATGCTTAATTACATTTGTTAATTATTTTCTGCATGATGTAACCTTTTGGGGAAGTTAAGTTAATGTAGAAGAGCTAGCTTACCGGAGATTTTGCTGAAGTTGAGCAGAGACGTTGAAGCAAGAATTTTGTGCTCAACGTGCTCACTGTTCTTCAGGTTTTCCTTCAGTGGAGGAATGAGAGATGAGAAGGCTGAGAGCTGAAACTCGGAATCAGATAGTGAAGAAAGTGCTCGGCTCATCCATTCTGCAGTGATTAGGCACATCCTCACCAAATCCAAGTGTTCTGATCCTAAACACTTTGAAAGGGTTTCTAAAATTGATTTTTTTCCATTTCCAAGCAGTGTTACTGTCAAGTACCTCAACCAATATTCACTCAAATTCTCTTCATCATCCTGTATTTAGCAGCATTAAACCAGTAATTAGAATTTTTCTTTTAATCAAATTATTAAAGTCACAGCAGTTAGAATTTAAGTTTCTCATCACTTAGGAAAGCAGGAAAAATAAAAGAGGATGATCCAAGAATTTAGAGAAGATATATGTGATTTATATGATCAAAGAATTTCCAATCAGGAAAAACGTACGTGCAAAGAATTAATTCGATTAGAGATACTAGTTCTTAACTAAACAAACTGAACTGAACTTTCAGTCTCATTCTCATAACCAAATAAAAGAAGGGTGCATATTATCATATATATAGGGGATAAAACCTAATGATGCTAAAAACGAAAAGTAGCCCTCATAATAAAACTTATAAACACTAAGCCTATATATCCTGCAACCCTAGCTAGCTAGTACCATCGTATTGAAGATATGAAATTCACTGCAAATTTATATATATATATATCAATTGCTATTGAAGCTGACATGGGAAATAGAGAACATGGAAATTCAAATGTACCGATGGATATGTGTCACTAGCTAGTGAACCGTCTTCTTCATTGTCAACCGAATTCACTTCACCATTACCATTAAGATCTGCTTCCTTTGTTATCCACTTTTCTGACAACAATTTTCCAGAGATAGAGAAATGCTTTCCCAAGATAAGAAGTGCTTTGCAACAATTTTCTCGGACATTCACATCAGTTAAGCTGCAATCAAGAGATTCTGTAATGGCATCGACGGTTTCGGATCTGTATATGCTATACTCTTGAGGTTTTTCAATTTCTACCTGTAACATATGGTTGTCTTAGTAACATACATTTGATCATAATTCGTAAAGGAGATAGATACATTATCTTCAAATGACCAGAAATAAATGCCTTATGATTTTATTAGAAGTGTGTAACGAAAACATGGATGAGTTGGGAACTTGATGCCAGTTCTAGATTATGCTTTTGCCAACCGGTATGTGTTAGAAAAATTATTGATCGATAAGCGGATCTAACAAATGATCTGATTTGAAGTAACATAAGTTCTCTTCCATTCTACTGGCAACTTAAATAGATCTTATATATGACATTATTCACTGCCCAACTGAACGACGCCAGCAAATAAATTATTAGAGATATAACAAGGGCTTTATACTTGAGAGCTATCACAAAAAAATTTCAGTTACTGGCATCTGCAGCATTAAGGATGTAGGAAATCTATTCCTACAAATCATAAATTATATTTTCAAACAATTATACTTTCATATTAACTAGGTCAAGGTTTGTAGGTGGCACTGCTGATGCAAACAACGGTGAAACAACGTGGCATATCATCAGATTAAATGGAGAAAATAAGGATGAAATGTTTTTGGAAATTTCTGCATACCAGAATATCTAGGTATAACAAAAGCACAGCAGCCAGGGGCCTTTGGTTGGGTAAAGAACTCTGGAGATGCTCAAGCAAAATATCAATTGTATTCACCATCCCTTCATTCTGCAAGCCAGTGAGAAATGCTGAAACATCTTTCTTCCTGCAATGACAACGAAAATAACATGGTTTTAATGGGGAAATTGCTTCAACAACCAAAACACCAATTAGAATTACAGTTGACCAATCCCTAATCTTTTCAACAGGTATATTAATTGTTTTGACAGCCAATATATCCAACTTGCAGTTTCGTTATTGAATACTTTCTTTTATCTTTTACATTCAAGTCAAGAAGAAGAAAAAGCAACAGATGTGTTGTTTCCACTGTACCATAAAACTGCATGTTTTTCACATTTCAAAGATAAATAATGGCAAATAAGGAGAAAATGACTTAGTACATCATCATCGACAAGTCAGTATTTCTCACCTCTTCAAGCAAATGAGTTCTGTCAACAACAACACTGTATTTGTTCTCATTTTATCCTGCTTCCCCTGAAGTAGCTCCACAAGACACTGTTTGTTGATGCTGCTTGCTATTAGATTCCTACAATGTGCATCTGCTTCTATACAACAGGAAAAGAGTGCTGCTACACGCGATTTCTCTTCCTCCTTTCCTATTTCAAACCGTTGAAGAAGAAACTCCAAGCATCCAAGAGAGATAAGGTGTCTGGCATTTACTGTTCTTTCCTCTTTGCTGAAACAAGTGAGAAGCTGCTCTAGCACGAAAATAACTGTTTCGTCATAGTGTTTGGATCCAATTCTCCCTGAGGTCCCCACTACATGAGAGGCATACGCTAGGAGTTGCCTAGAATGTTCAGACTTCCAACTATGAATCACACGCTTTAAAATTAAGTTTGTAAGAGGTACTGCCAAACATTCCAAATCTTTTCCTGTCACGGGACATGTTATGTTTCCCTGATCAAACCATGCCCTGATGGCTGACCGCTCAAAGGTTTGACCAGTCTGTAGAGTCACTGGATCTTCAAACAACTCTCCAGTTAGAGGGCAAAGGAAGTCCTGGGGAATACTCGATAAATCGATTCCTTCTTCAACATAATTTCGCTGTAACTCTGACAAGGGAATGTAAATATGAGCATCACATAAATATATGCATTACAAAATGATATTATATCTTAGTTGTTCCTTTTGGCTCACCTTCGAAAGAAGACCTTGCTTTGACTGGCTGCAATTAGAGAGAGAGAGAGAGAGAGAGAGAGAGAGAGAGAGAGAGAGAGAGAGAGAGAGAGAGAGAATTAAAACCATACACTAGAAAATGACATTTTACAAAGTTAAAGAATTGAGAGAGAATTCAGTACATTTATGATAGAACTGGTAATGGATGCTTGACTAGAATTCGAAACAGTAGAGATTGATTTTGTAACCCCTTCGTGAGTAAGCTCCTTTTCTTTGGGAGCTGGTTGATGTCGCATCTTGGTGCTTTCTGTAATTTCTCTAGAAATGTTACCAAGTTGGTCATTCAGGTCACATTCTGATGGATCACTCGCTCCAAAAACACTCCACTGTTGCTCTGCTTCCATTGAGAGTCCATTTCCCTACAGAAACGCTACAGAGCATGAGATACAATATGATTGATGGAAGAAGGGTGGGGGAGAGAGAAGACCATCAAGATGCACCTTTTCAGGATTAGCATTTACATACCACACAAATAACCAGATACATATCAGCAGATGACAAAAGTGGACCAAGATTCAAGTTGAACTTTAGTAATATATATCTTTTTCAGCAGTTCCTGGTATGATGATATGTGGAATCAATGCAAATATGCTTTCATAAAGCTTTATATATTCAAGAGAAAATAATAGGTAGCACTGATAATTAGTGTAGAGGTTATTCATAAGATTGTGCCAACATAGAATAGGCGACCACCTATCGATCAAGATCTTGTTAGATGTGCTTAGATAAAGAAACTAATACACAAGAAAAAATATATTGCTTACAGCAAGGGATTCATCTTCTGGTGCACTCTTAGTGGAATCTTCTTCAATATCTCGATACATATATTGAACTGCTTCAGCAGAGTACGGTCTTTTTTGTTCAACAACAGCTGAACCATCAGGAGTTGTCATACAATCATCAAAGCTGTCAATCTCTCCATCATCTTCAGCTTCATAGAATTCGGTTTTACTTGCTCGGCCAAACACTGCATCATACAGTTTTTTGCTGACCATTGACTGGGGACCACCTGGACTAGCTAACTCTGAAGAATGACTATGAGAACTTCTCTGCTGAACTTGCCGAAGAGATACTGAAGGGATATGGATGGAAGGAATGCAAGGAGATTCAGTTCCTTCTGTAAGCCAATCCTTGTAGTAAACTGCAAATTGGTAAGTACCAGAGTCTAAAATATCATTGTACGCCTTTTCTAAAAGCTTCAGCTTCCTTGGCCCATTTTGTGCATCTGCCAGAGAATCCACTTCCTGATCATACCACACCTTTAAATGTGAAAGATGTGGAAGAAATAGATAGTCCCATAATTCAGGCAACAATGTCGTTCTTGCATTAAATGGTGAATCACAAAACACTTGCAGAAGATGCTTTGCCGATACCCTGTCTTTCTTCAGTATCTTATACACCACACTGAGGTAGAGATGAGCACAAGCTGACAACTTACAATTAGAAACCCCAGACGTAAATCCGTCCTTCAAATCATCGGAGGTCAACCCTGTGATAACACTAAGCTGCAAAGAAGCACTTCTTATATCTTTCTCACTTGCAGACTCCTCTGCCGCCTTTTCAATTGCTTCAATTGCTTCTTCCAGGTTTGCTAAGACTTTGCTCTCAGCATGTCCTTCTTCCTGATCATTAAAGTTTAGAGAACTCATACAGTTGTCTCTAAGTGCAATCCGGAAATCCTCCTCTTTGATAAAACGCTTAATATATCCACTTAAGATGGAAACCATGGCCTTTATAGCAATTTCATCAAGAGCAGGTTTAGAAGCAGCCTGTAAAACTTTATCACGCTTTTGGCTACGGCTATTTTCAGAAGTTTCGCTTTTTGATGAACCTCTCTTTGATCTGTCATGAGAGCTTGCACGCTGTTTCCTGCTTTTCCTGTCTTTCTCACTAAAACTCATACGTCCAGACATATGGTTAGTTGAACTGTTGCTGTGCCTCCTATCCACATCTGTCAACTTCCTCAACTTCTCGTCAAATCCTTCCTTTTCCATACTTCCATTAGAATATTCAACCTTCCTTCCCTCTGAGCTATACAGCTCATTCAAATATATGTCCTTGTATTCTTCATCTTCAACCTCAACTATCTCATTTTCTGGCTGCCTCTCTGGTAAGTTTCTCTTTGAACTTCTACCTTCCCACACACCGGTATGACCTACTTCTGATAAATTGCTCTTTACACTTCTAGCTTCCCACACACTCGCATGATCTCTCTCTGATAAATTACTCTTTAAACTTCTAGCTTCCCACACGCTGGCATGACTTCTCTCTGATAAGTTACTCTTTAAACTTCTAGCTTCCCACAGGCTGGTAGGACCTAGTCCTCCAAGTCTATCCCTTGCTTCTTTCTTTGATCCTCCATCTAGTTTATCTCTTCTAAGAAGGTCATCTCTAAGTCTCCTCCTACTTCTAATATCATCACTTGTCGGCGCATAATCTTTCACACCATTTTGACTTACATCAGACCTTGTCCTCTCTGTCCTTATTCTATCTCCAGAAACCGAATGTCTCTTTGGTTGGTCTGAATTATGGTAATGAGGCATCGTTTCAGTCAGCAAGGAAGTCCTCGACCTTGCCAACAATTTTCTTCCTTTAAACCCATCTTCTGCTAGAAGGTCCTCCAGAGATGATGCCATTTGTGCAGATACCAACACCTTCTTTGCAGTAAATCTTATGCAAGCAGAAAAAACAAAGTTCAATACTTGAAAACTAAACCTCATTTTTATAGATAATGCAAGCACCAAAATCAAGAAAATGAAAAGCACCACAAGAAACCATGAAAGCAGAATGTCCACTTGACATTACTAAAATATTCAAACTAGAATTTGATCGATCCATTGTAGAAATACTTCAAAACTGATAGAACCATTGCGTCGGACTCTTCCTTGCAAAACTGGCTTGCAAAGGAGGGGAGCTCAAGAGTTCATATACTAAGCCAATTAAGATGTTCTATTATTTGAGTTTGTGATAATTACATCCCAACAAATTAAAACACATGTTGCATATGATCTCGATTTCTTAGAGTGGTGAACTATGAACAGTTAATTAATAAGAGTGGTGAACTATATATGAACAGCTAATCAGCCAGTGTGATCAAAATCCATTAGGAACAGAAACACAACAAAAAATTAACAATTGTTGGTTGGGATCCCGCCCACTTCTCATAGTGGAACATATGATTTTCTTTCACTCAGAAACCACAATTGGAAGAAGAAGGAACCAGAGAGAGATGAGACAAAATCAACAGCTATGTTAAAGCTAGAATTTACTTTGTAATAAACACCAAAATTTCATACCTACTTGAGCTAAAGCTGAAAACTTGGAATCATAAACTATGAAAACAAAGTCATACAACCCAGTAACTCCACGTACCAATGATTTAAACTCACGTTCACCAAGTCTAAAAACACAGAGACCCTCCAATATACAATATAAAACATGTCAACAAAGACATCATTTTTCTCACCTTGAAGCTCAAATAGCGAAACCAATCCCCCTTCTGGAAACTTCACGCAAAACCCAGTTGCCGAGATGTCAGAGGCAAGTGATTGAACACCTACTGGGCAATTAAATCGGGTCGGCAGACACAACAAGAATCCAAGAATAAAAAGATTTGGTTTTGATCTTCAAGGAGGAATATAGTGGGGGGAATCTAAGGAAGCAACAAGAAAAAGAATGATGGTCAAAGAACAAAAATAGAGCTGGGATTTGTCTATATAGGAGTGGAAGACATGGGAAAAAAACAAAAACAAGTGAGGAAACTATGTGGAATGGCTACAATAGGCAACGAGGCAATCAGTCACTGAAGAAGAGAGTGACAAAAGAAAGCTGACAAATGAAAAGAGAGAGACAGACTATATAGGTTAGTTTTGAAGTGCATCATATATATATATATACAGATCATTAGTGAGACTGTTTCAACTATGAAACCGTGTTTGTATTCATGTATTGTATTTGCAGGTTTACTGGTGTTTTCAAACTGTTTCAACTGCCGCCCCTTCCAACACTTGGCTTAGCTAGCTACTTAGTTTATTGGTCGAAAAGAATAATATGAATTATATGATTGGAGGATGACAATTGACTATTGGCTCATAGTTCTAAAAAAAAAAAAAAACTAGTTATTTGTTTTGCCATTAAAATATATTTACGGGATTGTAGATTTCTTTCCTTATCGAAAAGATTCCAAACAAATAGGTTTCCTTGAGACCGAAGGTAACTACAAAACGGATTTGCCAAATAAATAATCTCTAAGATAATTAGGCCACATTTTCCGACCCATGGGCTGCGTAACATATAACAAAACAGTCAAATATACATTTAGGCTCAAACAATGGTTGACAATGGAAAACAAAAGGCGGTGGATTTGTAATGTAGAGATTTAGAAATTGGACATCAGAATTGGCCTCCATTACAGTTTTTCTCTGTAGATGTCATGTATGATGCTGAAATAACTTTCAATTCCTTCAAAACTTAACATGATGTTTTGCCGACATTTCTGGATGCAGAAGCATTTGCCCGCATTGAGAGGGAGTTGGGAGTACCACTTGACACCGTTTACTCATCTATATTTCCATCTCCAATTACAGCAGCTAGTTTAGGTCAAGTCCACAGAGGTGAACTGAAGTATTCTGGGCAGGTTGTTGCTATCAAGGTGCAATGCCCTGGCATTGAAGAAACTAGCTATAGGACCAGGGTTGGACTTGAGATTTTGAGACCTGAGGTGAATTTTAAAAATTGTGCCCTCAAATTTTAATACGTATAGAATTTTTATTTATTTATAATGATACAGTAGAGTAATCGACACAAATTCAAGAAAAAATAAATAAACGAAACATATTCTCCAAAATAATATATATTATGATCAAAACTAATAAAGTTGAAATGTTCCAAACAAAAAAAAAGGATCATATTAGGTTGTACCGCAGTACTATATATACACTATATATTCTATATACTATAGTATATATATTATATACTATATATTACTATATACATACTAATTGTATATACTGTATAGTATAATGTATAGAAATATATAATGTATAGTATATATATAGTATACAATAGTATAAAAATTTTAAATAACATTTCTTATGAGAACAACAATAAGTAACAAGGAACGAGGATATAAATACTTATTTTTTAGAATTTTACTTTGGTGCTATATAACACATTTCTTTGTAGTTTTTTGTTCTCCTTATTCTTGCCCGAAGTAATAGTAAGACCAAAATCTGAAAGCTAAAATCACGCAATTTCTATAGCTATCAACAATTTGAATTTTTCCTATAAAATTCAAATGTGCTCAGTTATAAAACTAACATTATACTTATTTGAATTTTATAGGAAATTTTATAAAGTTAGTTTCAGTTCTGCTCGATGAAAGATAGAATTGATTTCGCCATTATACCTTCAATGGCCAAGGGAATTTTCCTCATTCCTATACTATTTGATTTTTATCACCTATTTTCATATTGGAGATGTTGGAATTCTAATCAGCCTTTGTAATCATCGTTTTTTAATTAATCATTAGATTTTGGTATGCTTTTATGCAGCCCTCTTTATGGATTTTCATCGGGTCTCCGTTTGATCGATCATTGGTATACTATGTATGGGAATTGTCCATGAACTAGAGGATTTTAAACTAAAACGAAAGTACTCAAATTATACAAGCCATAAGAATTGAAAGACTCTTAGCCTCACCTTCAATTTACTTCGCATAATAGAGTTAAAACTGATTCAAATGGCAATCGTAACCTTCCCTTGATTTATCCATTTTTGTATCAATCGAAGAACATAACCAGAGGAGGAGACGCAAGAAGCTAGAAGTCTAAAAAAATAATACCCCAAATTAATGTCAATTAGTAGAGAAAATAATTAAAACTCTTCATACAATGTAATTGAGGAGCCAGATCCATGTCATAAACCTTGTTCACTGAATGGTAATGAACCGGGTGAAGCTCCCTTCTTTATACGTACTGATGGTATGGCCGCCGATTCATAAAGTTGGCAAGTGGTGAGGAGTAGGCGCTTCCAACAATTCCCTCATACTCCTTCCACCATTTCATAAAACTGCTCTTCTCGAAGAAAATATCAGGAGACACTGCATAGTTGTCAACGACACCCCACACATAATCCTCAAACTTTTTCAACTCCTCCTTGTGTGTTACTTTCTTTGCATCAGTAACTGATCCTTCATTCTTCAGCATATCACATAAGATGATGGTGTTCTCAACATGTGCCCAAAAACAAGAGTGCTCATTTGAAGTAGCACACATATGTCTTTTGTCCTTGCTTGGTTTCTCAGCTGCCTACTTCTGCTCCAGCCATTGCTCTAACTGAATGAAATGAATAGGAAATTAGAAAAGATTTGATTTGATTTTATAAAGAAATCTACAAAATATGAAATTATTAACTCATCCACAACTTTCGTCCTAAAAAACAACTTTCATAGATCTAAACTGTTCATCCTAAAAAACCGTTTGTCCTAAAAAACAACTTTCATAGATAAATTATGCAAAAAAAATCATCCAAATATGAAATTCTTAACTCATTCAATTATATCAAACAAATAGATGGTTTTAGATGATTTTTTGCAAAAATAGTTTTTAAAAGTTGATTTAGAAGAAGAACGATTTAAATCATGGAATTGCACTGTTGAAATTATGCAAATAATAATTTTTTTGGATACACAGGTCCAAACGGACTAGAGTATTTTAAATATAATAATAATATAGTTTTGAGTTAGGAAGCCTAAGACGGGATCAATATGCGAGTCGAGATATCATGTCCTCGTCTCAACTTAATGTCATGTCTTCTTCATATGATATGATATAATGCAACTGCAAATTAAATTAATTTTTGAGATAATGCCATCATTATGCACTCCAAAATTATTTTTTTATATTTTTTAACTGCAAATGAGTATCAAATGACAAAATGAGAATTGTTGAAAGAAACCAATTTGTGTATGCCTAGTCAATGTAGGAATAATCAATTCTAGAATAGTATAAAGTGGCCAAAATCTCTCATATTTCATGATTTAAACCGTTCATCCCGTAAAACAACTTTCATAGATAAATTATGCAAAAAAATCATCCAAATATGAAATTATTAACTCATCCACTTGTATCAAACAAGTGGATAGTATTAGATGATTCTTTGCAAAAATAATCTTTAACCCAATTTGTGTGTGCCTAGTCAAATCTAAGAATAATCAATTCTAGAATAGTATAAGGAAAGTAAATCATTATGAAATATGTATTATATTTAGAATATAATTCCTTATACAATAAAGATTGTATCTTGTATTCATCTATAAATATAAGGTATATGTGTCAACACCGGGTATTTCACGATATTCTTTTTCTTTCCTCTGTTTTTTAAGAATTTATCAATCATAAATTTTTGTAGCCTCATTTATCATCCTAACAAGTCGAATTTACTTATCATAATTTGTTGTAGCCTCTTTTATCATTCCTACTAGTGGAGGTGGAGTTAACAAGGATGTTTCATCCCATGCATCCATAAGCTTGGCTTTACGGAGAAACAACTTGTTGGTGGATGTGTTTGATGAGATGAACAATGTAAATAGTGGAATTCTCTTAGTATATCAACTGGTTTTATTACGGGACACAACTAACTTAACTTCAATGTTTTGACTTTAGATACCACATTAAGGATGCTGGCTCTCAATTCAAATTATGACTCGTCACTCCTTATTTCTATTGCAAGTTAGAGATCGAGGTTAGAATTGGTAGGGCCAACATCATATTATGTGTTGGTACGTGTATCTCATAGGCTCATAGCTCTTCTTTCAAATTGTTATGTTTGTTTTTTGATGAAAATTAATATTGGTTCTTAATATATGTTTTCTTGGGAAAACAAACATAGATGATAATACAATTTTGTACCTTTTAGTGTTGATATATGTCATGATATATACAATAGTGGATGGTCATAGCTAGACTTAACACCTAAGGAGCTAAAGAGGGTTTACTATACTTAACACCTTTTAAAAGTAGTTAATAAGTTTATTCGCTAGTGTCATCACCATCGGTGTGAAAGAATTAACCAAAACCAAAAAAACGGATAAATAGAAATGCACGGTAGTAGAGCAGCTGAGTAGTACCATTTCTCTCTCTCTCTCTCTCTCTCTCTCAAAAACCCAAAGCCACTTGATTTTTTTTTTCTTTCGGGCCTATTTACTAGGCTAAATTCTTAAGTTTTCTTGTTTAGGGTCTTGTAGAACATGGGAGAGTTATATAAGTACACCTACTTGGCAGATGAAGAACGAGAGATCATCCGGAATGATACTTTTTTCAAGCATGGTCTTCGAGATTGCGTTTTCAAATATCTAATTTATAAGTGTACGACAATCCTTACTTTTTCGGTGAATGCCAAGTTTTGACACGACATTTGAATAGCAAAAACATATTTACGGTCATTGCGGCAACAAAGAGAAAAAGTAATGGAGCATTATTGATTCACACCGAAACGGTGACAAAATCAATTAAGAAGTGGTTTAAGAGAAAACCTTTAGCCACACAAGATGTTCTTCCTTCTGAGCCATTTGGTGCAGTAATGAGGTAATTAGATTTGTAATTTTAAACATTTTTTTTTAAATCTAACTTATTGTTTTTTTTATTTGCTTAAAGTTACAACTTTTTAATTTTTTTTTGTAGAGGAATACTTAATTGCCGGCATAAATCAAGCTTTAAATTTCAAAGGATATGTGATGATTACTTCTAATGACACCTATTTTGTCAATGGTGGTATATCGAAAATCTCCATCATCACCAAATGATTTGTTATACATCCGATTATTCAATTTGTTTCCATGATTAAGGATCTTCTTCGAGGTCGAACCATTCCTCTTCCCAAGGAGCTTTATTGGTTGTTATATTTCCTGACTGTCCATGTGAACCATAAAGAGTAAGTCTTTGATTTGATTTTTACCTTAATTTAATTGATCTAAGTTGAAATGAAAATTGTAAAAATTTATTTTTGGTTAGGTTTCAATAGCACGTGCCGAAACATCTTCATTGTATAAGACCGTGAGTAGTACCATTTCTCTCTCTCTCTCTCTCTCAAAAACCCAAAGCCACTTGATTTTTTTTTTCTTTCGGGCCTATTTACTAGGCTAAATTCTTAAGTTTTCTTGTTTAGGGTCTTGTAGAACATGAGAGAGTTATATAAGTACACCTACTTGGCAGATGAAGAACGAGAGATCATCCGGAATGATACTTTCTTCAAGCATGGTCTTCGAGATTGCGTTTTCAAATATCTAATTTATAAGTGTACGACAATCCTTACTTTTTCGGTGAATGCCAAGTTTTGACACGACATTTGAATAGCAAAAACATATTTACGGTCATTGCGGCAACAAAGAGAAAAAGTAATGGAGCATTATTGATTCACACCGAAACGGTGAGAAAATCAATTAAGAAGTGGTTTAAGAGAAAACCTTTAGCCACACAAGATGTTCTTCCTTCTGAGCCATTTGGTGCAGTAATGAGGTAATTAGATTTGTAATTTTAAACATTTTTTTTTAAATCTAACTTATTGTTTTTTTTATTTGCTTAAAGTTACAACTTTTTAATTTTTTTTTGTAGAGGAATACTTAATTGCCGGCATAAATCAAGCTTTAAATTTCAAAGGATATGTGATGATTACTTCTAATGACACCTATTTTGTCAATGGTGGTATATCGAAAATCTCCATCATCACCAAATGATTTGTTATACATCCGATTATTCAATTTGTTTCCATGATTAAGGATCTTCTTCGAGGTCGAACCATTCCTCTTCCCAAGGAGCTTTATTGGTTGTTATATTTCCTGACCGTCCATGTGAACCATAAAGAGTAAGTCTTTGATTTGATTTTTACCTTAATTTAATTGATCTAAGTTGAAATGAAAATTGTAAAAATTTATTTTTGGTTAGGTTTCAATAGCACGTACCGAAACATCTTCATTGTATAAGACTGTGATCCATCTTGACTTTTGAAGTGCGGCTGCAAAGTGTGTTAAGTTCATTTCCATATCAGAGTTTAGCGCAGTGAAAAAGTCATTCTTCAATTTTCAGGCTGATATCAAGAAACACTAACTCGCCCATGGCTGGAATTTCATCCAACAAGCTAGATTCGTTTGAATGGAAGAAGAGCATCGAAACCAATTACCCACAAAACTCTGAATTTCGCAAGGCATTAACTCCACCTCCTCCAACCAAAATGAAGGAATATACGGATCATCCATTCTCATTCTTGAGATATGGACGCAATATGCGTCAACACCCAGTATTTTATGATATTCATTTTTTTTCCTCTGTTTTCTTTCTGGGGTTTTTAAGAATTTGCGTATCATAAATTGTTGTAGCTTCCTTTATCATCTTTACAAGTCGAATTTACTTATCATAATTTGTTGTAACCTCCTTTATCATTCTTACAAGTGGAGGTGGAGTTAATAAAGATGTGTGCTAATTTCATCCCTTGCATCCACGGGACTCTACGAAGAAACAACTTGTTGGTGGATGTGTATGATGAGATGAACAATGTAAGTTGTGTAATTCTCTTTTCATATCAACTGATTTTATTACGGGACACAGCTAACTTAACTTTAATGTTTTGATTTTAGATACCACATTAAGGACGCTGGCTCTCCATTCAAATTATGATTAGTCACTCCTTATTTATATTGCAGGTTAGAGATCGAGGTTAGAATTGGTAGGCACAACCTCATATTATGTGTTGGTGCATCCCAGAAGCTTATAGCTCTTCTTTCAAATTGTTATGTTTGTTTGTTGGTGAAAATTAATATTGGTTATTAATATATGTTTTCTTGGGAATACATACATAGATTTTTTTTATGAGCAAATACAGACATAGATGATAATACAATTTTGTACCATTCCATGTTGTTGTATGTCATGCCATATACAATAATAGATGGTCATAGCTAGAATCCTATTATATGTAGTCTTACATTTAAACCCTAGTTAATCGTGTTACTATAGATTTAATTTCATAATTTTTTATGCTATGTATAGTTTCATAATCATTGAATAGTTTGCACTTTCTCTTAGCTATAAATCACGTACAATCAGCTAGCTGTAGAATGGAATCGATATTTGGTTAGTAGTTAGGGAGCTAAGGAGGGTTTACTATACTTAACACCTTTTAATAGTAGTTAATTAGTTAAGTAGATGACGTTAACTTAAGTAAGTACTTATTCGCTAATGCCATCACCATCAATTTGAAAGAATGAACCAAAACTAAAAAAATGGATAAATAGATCAATTCGCTATTGTGCTCTCCCTCTCTCTCTCTCTCTCTTAGATCAATTCCTCTCTCTCTCTCTCTCAAACACGCATGCTAGAGCCATTGCTCTCTCTCTCTCTCTCTCCCTCAAAAACCCATAGCCATTTGATTCTTTTTCTTTCTTTCGGGCTTATTTTGTAATAACCCGAATTCTTACGATTAATTTCTTGAATATTCTTGAAATTAAATAAAGGATTGGATATTATTTTTCTTGTCTAATCTATGAAGTGAAAGTATTTCTAAACGAATAAATCTTCGAAATAGTTTATTTTCGAGGGGTCAAAAGTTGAATTTCTTATTCGTTGATTTTCTCTGATGACTTCCTTCATAAGAGTCGTAGAGATTGGCAATACGAGTTCGTAGACATGTGGCACGCTAAATTTTGATATCGTATGAAAGAGTTATGGTCAGCGGAAGTTTATTATATTTTTGGGAAGTCTTACTGTGGGACCCGAATTTTGAAGTTGTTCATATCATACTTTTGAAGTTAAAATTAGAAAGTAGACATCTTCCTGAGTTCGTGGTATTTTTTTTGGATAATTTTTCAGGCTTCCGAGCTATTTTTAATGAATTTTCGAAGATCGTATTAAGGATGACATGGCACAAGATCATTGGTTGAAATCAAAACTTGGTGAGCAAGACTTGCAGCTGATGAACGAACTGACTAATCATTTTTAGGTGCTGATCTCATCATTTCCAGCACAACAATTCAGCCAAATTTCATTTGTTTATGAATTTGAAGCAACCACTTGTCTATTTGCTAAGATTTAACTAGCTAGATTAGAAACTAACTCAAGTAAAGTTAGTGCATTCTCTAGCCTATAAATAGAATTGTTCAGCCATTGTATTCTTTGCCAATTCACAACTGATTCTAGCTCCTCTCTAGCTTAATTTCCTTGTTCCTCTCTTAAATCTATAGTTTACAATCCGAAACTCCGATTTAGAATCCGCGAAACCCTATGGATTCATACCAAGGCCATCTTCCTATCCTTGAAAATTCAAGTAAGTACAGAATACATCCTTATAGTTTTTTATCTTTAAGATTCATCAAAGTGCATGATCAAGAAGAAAATAGAAAAGAATAAGTTTGATAGAAAACTTAAATCCTTTTTTCTAAAGTCAGTCCCGTTAGCCAACTTCGGAAGCTTTAAACTTATATTTCGGCTCATTTTCGAATCATAATGTCTTCATGAAAGTTGTTCCACTTTATGTCTTATATTCTGTGGTAAAATTTAGTAGTCATCCAACGGATAACTATTTCCAAATCTAAGTTTTCATCCAGTATACTCGCTGGAAGTCGTATATATTGTTCATAACTTCAAATGAACATATCTTACTCATTTGTTAGCCAAAATTTATGATCTTTATATCAAAACAAAGATTAGGACCTGAACTTATGATCTGGAGAGTATCACAATTAATTTCCAGATTTACAGTAACGAAATAATTTAAGTACAAATGGTTAAAACATAGTATAACTATTTCTGGACTGTTTGGTAAACCTTGGATTCTGAACTTAGACATTCTGGACATGTCTATTTGGACTATACTATTGGATTCCTTATGAAAAATCCTTCAATATGGTGTACTCACTTGACTAATTTGGACTTGTGATGGATAATATAACAAGTTTTGAAGTTTGACGATTCTAATCGGAGAATCATGAACATGGTTGATGGACTTCTATGGATTTGGACTTAAGAACTGAAAATACTAATAATAATTTGAATTCCTTTATATTTCTCTTTAATTCTTGTTCTTAATTTCTACCTATATATTCTACTTGAATATTTTTGTTATTAGTAATCTTATTGTTACATAAGTTCAAGTACTTATGTTTTACATTTATTTGCATATGTATATATTGTTTTACATATGTTTATGCTTATTGGCATATAATTATTTATAATCTCATATTGATTATTTTGTTTACTAAGCAGATATGTCAACTTAGTAGTACATTCATGTTAGTATGTATTCATGTGGAAGTATTGGTAAGTGTCTATATTTGAGACATTATTTGCTTAACTTTCTTACCTTGATTATTCACATATAATCTTATGAGTATTGATAAACCTTGTTTACTACTTGAGTTTATCTAATTATGTCTTTCGTCCATGTTATATATACATTTATATGGAAAGACGTACTTAAGAATGTAGCTTCAAATGTTACGAATTATAACTTGTCTTCAATAAAGACTGTATTTTGTGGGTCTAGTTATGTTTGATAATCCTCGTGCTTAAGTGACTTACTGGTATGAACGATCTATGGACGTTCGGAGTTAGCTGTGGGCCCTAGTCCCTTCAGATAGTGCACTATTATACTCATAGGTATTAAAGACCGTGAGTGTACATGCTTGGTATTAAGGACCAGGTATGCTGCGGCTTAACCTGTTACATTACAGGCATTATGTTTTGGTTACCAGTCAATCTCAATCCAAAAGAGAGTCACTGAAAAGCGTAGTAATTATTATTCGGACCAATCGAATAATTGTTGGCTATATATTGTTGGTGTTTGGATTTTATAACTATTATACTTTTGGGATATTAAGGATCCTTGAGTACATATGCTCGGTATTAAGGACTGAATATGTTGTGGCATAATCCATTATGTTACGGGTCTTATATTTAATATTCTGATTGAATGAATATTTGTTTGTCATACCTTATTGACATTTGAGTCTACGAATATTATTCGTGTTTGATATTATGAACCTTGTTATGGGGTTTTTATGAAATTGTGACCAGTCAATCTGGAATGATCACCGAGGATATATGTATTCGTATATTATTGCATATGTATTTGCAATATATTGTTAGTATGTTTGAGCATACATTGTTCTGAGTTAATTATCATCAAGATGCATTATTAATTGAAAAATGGAGGTTTCACTTGAGACCGATTTATTTGGGTTAAAAACGTTATTGATATATGTGGATTACATTCAATAAAATTGATATGGAGCTACATAAAATGTTCCTAGTATATTTTTGATTGGTTGTCAATTTTGATGTCTTATAAGATACATTAATATAAGAATGTATATTGTACTTATTGGGCCTGTGTTGCTCATGATGCTACACCTCCTTGTTTTCAAGTTACGAAGCTTGGGGAAAACGGGATGAACATATAAACAAATATGTTTCTACTATGATTTTAATTAAATACATATTATGTAAACTCTGATATTGTAAAATAATAATACTTTCGTTTTCAAGTAAATGTATTATTCAACCATTTGTTTCATTTGATTTATTACTTTGAGAAAATATATATTCACACCACAGATTCGGGTACCATATTTCCATATAATATTGGTCTCGGGTTTGGGGTCGTGACATATTTACTGGGCTAAATTATTAAGTTTTCTTGTTTAGGGTCTTCTAGAACATGAGAGAGTTGTATTACTTGTATGAGTACACCTATTTGGTAGATGAAGAACCAAAGATCACCCAGAACGGTACTTTTTTTAAGAATGGAAGAGCTAAAATTCGAGATCGCATTTTCAAATCTCCAATTTATAAGTGTATGACAATCCTTACTTTTTCGGTGAGCACCAAGTTTTGGCACGACAGTTGAATAGCGAATGTCCATAAAAACATGCTTACGGTCATTGCAGCAACAAAGAGAAAAAGTAATTGAGCGTTATTGATTCACACCGAAACGGTGACAAAATCAATGAAGAAGTGGTGTAAGAGAAAACCTTTAACCACACAAGTTTACTATAGATTTAATTTCATAATTATTTATTCTATGCATAGTTTCATAATCATTGAATAGTTTGCACTTCCTTTTAGCTAGAATTTACGTTCAATCAGCTAGCTGTGGAAGGGATCGATATTGGGTTAGTAGTTAGGGAGCTAAGGAGAGTTTACTATACTTAACACCTTTTAAACGTAGTTAATTAGTTAAGTAGCTGGGGTTAATTAGCTTAAGTGCGTACTTATTCATTTCACTTTCTCCTCTCCTCTTTCTTTTGTCTTCTTTTTACGGTGTGTTTGGATGGGGGAAAAAGTGAAGGAATTTAATTAAAAATAAGGATTTTACATTTTCTTCAGTCGAATTTTAGCGTTTGGCTTCTTTATCCAGCGAAATTAGCAATTCCCATGGAAAAGAATTGTGGAATTTGGGGAGGCAAATTCCCTACTTGAATTCCTCCAAAAATAGATGTCTTTTATGAATTCCATCCAAGCAGGAAGTTATATTTTAAATTTTTGTCATTTAAATCTACGTGATGGAATCCAAACAATAGAATTATCAATTAACGGAATTTAAATTCATGGAATTATAATTCCCATCATTTGAGAATATCTATGAAAATTGAAAATACTTCATCCAAACACACCCTTAATTTTCAGACCAATATTACATCGGACGATACTTGGGTGCACACGGGTGTGCACTTCAGAATGCTTACCCCAATACGTGGACCAATAACGGACTGCCACGCGTCCCTTTTAAAGAATTTTTTTTATTTTTTATTTTTTATGTTATGGGTTTTGCATCTTCGACTCCAGCCCCTTCTCCTCTTCGCCGTCGACGTTTCCGGCCACTTATGACAACAAAACTGGTGTCAAATGATTCGTCTCTTCACAAGATTTCTATTCATAGAAGTTTTCCCACCTACTGTATAGTTCATCCTACATGGTGAATCGAAACTTGAAAGCTCCGGTGAACGAGAAGCTTTCGAGTTTTGATTCATCACGTACGATAAATGATAGGTAAGAAACTTATATGAATAGAAAGCCTGGGAAGAGAGGAAGAGTTTGAGACCATTTTCGTGGCCGGATATTGCTGGAAACGTCGCCGGTGAAGAGGGGCAGTGGCGGGTCTTGGATGCAAAATCCATCAGAAAAAAAATCAATTTTTTAATCCTAAAAGAGACACGTGGCAGTCTTTTATTGGTTACTCTATTGAGGTAAGCACGTAGGGGTGCACACGGGTATGCAGCCAAATATCATCCTATTACCTCCACCTCGGCCTTCTTCTCTCATAGCTTTGCTTTGATGAAATAAAAAAAACTCAGTGACTGATTCAACTCGTCGTCGATCAACTCGGCCTCTAGGGCTTTGCATTCTCTCGTTTCTCGAATCTGGTACGTCAATTTTCTTGGCTTACTATATCTATCTCTGGGCAGTATTCTGGTTAGGGGGGGGGGGGGGAGATGAGCTAGAGGAAGAAGCCATAGAGACAGAAATATGAAAGACACAGGAATAGAACGAAGGAAGAAGGAAGGTTAACACAGGTGCGAATCCCAAATCTAGTCTGATACCATGTAGAAAGTATTTTCCATTGGGATTCAAATGTACAATTGATACAGATATATATGCACAGATATTGCTATTACATTGATTCGACATTTAAGAATGAATCTAAACTGATACAAAGCTATTGAGAGCTAATCAATCCAAGATTTGTAACTGAAGATTGATTATCTTTAACTGAAGAGTTGTCGCTAACACTATCTATTTGGTTGCTGAGAAATGAGTTTAAGCTAGGGATCTTGTGTTAAAGTCGAGTTTTGTTTCAATTGTCAGCTTGGATTTAACATTCAACTGGATATAGTTGCTCTCTTTAATTATAGTCAGTATTCAGTAACCAAACAGTACATATATAGAACTTTCTTGAGTTGAATTCTTGATTATTCTATAGTTGTTTCTTTTATTAATGAAAATGAGAAATCAGTAAATGACTGTCATTTAAGAATCTATGCCATTGGGCTCTGCAAGTCTTGAATGGAACTATTTGTGTTTTTGGTCTGCATTAGAGACTACATAGAATCACCTCGATGGGGATATTAGACTTTTTGGTGTTAAAAACATTCGGCCCCAGAAGAAGATGATTGCAACTTTTATACATCGTTTTACATGGTAAGAGTTGGACACCATATCCTTTTTTGGTGCCTCTCCTTTCCTACATTATCCTTTTTTCTTTAAATTTTGACGAAGTTTTATATGGATCTACGTACATGCATTGCTGTGATTTTCTTCTGCCTTTTAGTTTAGCAAGTTACTGTTTGTGTCGTAGCGACATGGGAGTTTGTTGATATTGTGTTCTGTTTTCCACAAAATGGCTCGTGTTGAGGAGCGATGGGAGCGTTTAGTCCGTGCAGTATTAAGGAGGGAAAGGATGGGGCCTGATTCATATGAGCGGCATGTTTCTGGCATTGCCGGAAATGTTCCATCTTCACTTGCAAATAATAGGGATATTGATGAAATTCTGAGAGTTGCAGATGAAATCCAAGATGCAGTGAGGGTGTGTAATGCGGGTTCAAACCCCCTGATGGTACCTACCTAGCTATTTGATAGAGTTTCCTGCCTCCTAAAGATTGTAGAGTCCGTAAACCAGGTTGGGAAATTTTATAAACCAACTTCAAATACTTTGTAGATCTAATGAGTCATCGAGTCAGAGTCATTTTATAAACCAACTTCAGATACCTGCTTGCTGCTTGCTAGAGTACTCAATTAGAATTGATGGGACTTTTGGCTACTGCCTTTTTAACGTGTTCAAGCTGCAGTCTTTTGAGAAGTGGACAGTGGTCAGTTTGGAGTTGACCCAAAACTTCTCTGTCTTTGCTTTACTCCTTAAGGGGAAAAGGTTTATCTTATGTTCTGTGGAATATTTATTTGTTGTCTATTTTTAAATTTCAAGACAAATTGCTATCATTATTTTTCATATCAAATTTGATTGTTGATTGTGGCGCGAAACACGTTAAGCACCCTAACAATTTTGCATGTAGAACACAGAATAGCATGTTCATGTGTGTGTGTCTGTGTGTGTTTGTTTTCTTGGTTTCCATGCTGATATTACTTGGTATATGTGTTTGATATTGTATTATTGTTGCATGGTATTTACTGTATACTATTTCCCCTCGCGGAAATCACTGTTGTTACACTATTCATTGGATGAAAAAATTACCTTTCTACCCCTCATTGACTGTTTATTACGGTCCTGCCCCTCTCACTTCTGTTTTTCTTTCCTCTTCTTTTCTATTTTCCTTCCCGACTCCGACATCAGCCATCAGACCAGTCAGCCATCACCGCCTCAAGCTTTCGTCAGCATAGGTTGGCTTGGTATTCTTCATTGCCGTCTTCGATCGTCTTCTTCTTCTTCTTCAAGGTAATCGACGCGGATCTGTGAACTTTGTTTCTGTTTTTTTTTTTATTCTGGAATTCTGCTAGAGTTTGTTTGTGCTGGTTTGAAATTGAGAGCGATTTCTAAATGAGAAGTAGATTGGAGGTTTGTTTGTGTTTGATCTTGAAGATTTTGTGCCGATTCTGCTGTATTTGTGATGCTTGGAGTTAGATCTAGAATGAGCTTCGTGATCCTTACTCTTATTGACCGATCGCTCTTTTAGAATTCGATTTTAGACTTTTATTTCTATTGAGGCTGTTTGATTGTCTGATCTGGTTCTAATCTCTTTGGATCTAATGCTTCTGATCTGCTTTATTACTGTTCTTTATCCAATAGATCTGTCTGCTGTTTTTTTTTTCTCAAATAATTGTGGGAATTTGTTATGCTTGGAACAGTGCGTGTGAACTATTTGGCGGTAGCATTCATACTCTGATGGTTTAGATTTTGAAAACATGCAAGTCTTTTCCATTGATTTTTCAAAACAAAATAGGAGAAGATATAGATGCCTTGAGAAAATAGAGTGAGATGTTTGATATGGAATGCTGAATTTTGATGATTGATCATATTATTTTGATTCTTTCTAATTCACTCTATATTTATATCCTTTTTATTTAATCAGTGATGTTTTGATTGGTATAATGATCTGAATGATAGTTTCATAGTGCTGGATGTGTATGTGTTGTTTATGCGAATCTTTATTGATGAAAATGTAAACTGTTCCAAAAGAAATGGATACAGGAGAGTGATTTACTGTTTTCATCTATTAACTTAGTTATTGTACGTTCATTTGATTAATGAACAATTCGTCTGGTTCTGACCAATATATGATTTTAAATGGGTTTTGTGGAAATTTCGTGGGTTTTGAGTTATTTAGGATAAATTTGCTATTCTAATTCTATGGTGTATGTTAGCAATAGAAATATGAAAAGTTCTTTGCTTTAGATGATTTCCAGAAAATGTAAAACTCCCCTCAAATAAGAACCATAGTGGGGGGTTGTTTTTGATTTTCTGCTCAATTTATCTGAAATCTTAGATTGCATATGACTTTTTAGTGTATTGAATGAAGTAAACAACTTAATACAGACCAAATCGTGTCAATTTATCTCAATTGAATTGCATGTTGATCTTTTATTGTTAAAATTATGCAGGACTTTTTGCATGTGCAAGGGGTCTAAGAATACAATTGTCTCCTCAAATTTCATCATGGAAAGTGAGTTTCAGAAGCAGAATGGTGCGTCTAAGTCATCGGTTTTGGTTGAGATGTTTGGCTCTCCTCTTTTTTTGTCTATGGTTTTTGCTTATGGTGTTTGCATGCATATGGTTTATAATTTCCTCTTTCTCTGTAGATTATAGTTCATGTTTTTTGTGATGAATTTGGTCGACTTGGTTGTAGTGATGTGTCTCTAGCTAAAACCAATTGTTGTTCTTTGATGGTTATTGATAGAAGATATTGGTATCCTACCGAGTTTATACCTTTAATTCATCTCTAATTTCTTTTCGTCTTTGTTTGTTCTGTGATGCAAGTATAAAGTGCCTTAGATTGAAAGGCTGAACCCAATTGTACCTTGAAATCATAAGCCTTAAACTCAGCTTTTGTTTGTACAATATATATGTTTATAACTTTATATACAGTAAATCACACAATTAAGCCTCCTCTATATTACTCTGGTTCGATTTTATAACAATGGATAATTCTTGGAAGCTGCCTTTTGCTTCCTGAAGAAATCATTCTCGAACTCTGTTCTAATACAGGATTGCTTATGGCACTCCCTTTTAACTTTTTTACTTCACCTTTATTTGTGTCATCAAAATTATTGGTCCATGAAACTTTTGTCTTAAACTTGCTACTTGCCTCTTCTGTAACTTTGATTCAGCTTTGTGGTTTGTGCCATACTGTTCATGTGATTCAGCTTACTGTAATAAAATTACTTGGACATTGTAGCTTCCAAAATTTCTATTCCATTTCCAGTCGCTATTGATAGATCACAATGACCCTCGAAACGACTCATGGATATCCCTGAAGATTTGCAGACTCATCTTCTCACATGCCTTATGCAATGCTTTTAATGGATCGTCTATGTTTAATGTTTGTACATCATGGCATCACTTATTACTTTGCTCAATATTTAGTGATTTGATGGTGATACAAGAGAAGTTCCAGTTCACTCTTTTTCATCTGTATCGAATTGATGTTCACATTGTTCTTTGCAAAATTGTGTATTTGATCTTCCAATGCTATTGTTTCTGCTTCTCACGCAAATTTGAATGTTTTGTTCAACAGCACAATAAGTGAGATGCTGGCAAAAGAGACAAACCGTAGCTTTATTGATACTGATGATTTCCACTCACAATTGAACAAAGGTATATAGCTAGCTAGGTAGCTTTGTAATTAATGTTGGGTATTTTCTGGTTTCTATTCAAAACAATGTCGCTCAACACCAACCAAATGCATGTTATCTTCTATCTTCCTGGAATTGATTATAAATTCGTAAAGCACAAGCAATTACTTTTTCTGGTATGGAGTAATGACAAGGAAAAACACATACCATTTAAATTCAGAACATCCAATTAGCATTGGAGGTGTCTTAAGAAATAGTCAGGACTAACAACATATGTTTTTCTCAAATGCCCTTAAAGAAGTGTTGCTGAGAAATTAAAGCCTTTGAAAATTACCTATGCAAAAGGGTTTGCAGAAGCAGCTTCAGGATGAATATAATTCATTAGAATTGCTTAACCTAAGATAAAAAATAAACGCTTGGTGTTTATAAAAAAGACCTTTTACTTATGAATGACAACAGTAATGACATGTTTGTGTTCATCAGAAGTTCTAAATTTAGGTTACTTACAACACCTTACTTCTCACATGAACCAGTTGAGGAAAAGAATGTCTTCTGTTGCAATAGTTGTTGCTTAATGCTTATCAAGTAATCACAATAATTTTTTTTTTAAACTACATGCTTTTGCTGATAGGTGAACCAGCAGCTGTTCGAAGAACCCCAAGAGAAATGAATCTTTATTTTGGAAGCATATTTTCAAACAACGGTTGAAATAGATTCATTTTTTTAGTGCTTATTCTTCTATATATATTATAGCTTATGTATTAAACCCCCATGTATTATAACTTATGTTTTGTTCTATAATTGAAATGTCTTTTTGCACAAACCTATGCAGTAATAATTGACAAATACACCACTGCTTTGAATTGTAAACTTTGACAAATGATGGAAAGAGTATCTTCTTCTGCTTCTAATAATGCACTCAAACTATTACATGTTCTAAACTAAAAAACAAATTTTGTTTTATATAACTTCTCTATTACAAAATTAAATTCCTTGCTTGCTTTGTTTTTTCATTACTTATTATTGAAGCTCGATTTTTACCCGCAGCAGCGCGCAGGCATTCCACCTAGTAAGTACCATAGAGGGCAATATAAATTGTCATGATCGATGAAGGTATGTTTAACTTGCATAAAGCGCATATTAACTTGAACTTGTGCATGCTTTTAACGTACGTAAATAAAGATGGATTCTCTCTTGCACAATCAATATATGAAAGATGAGTTGATTCATGTTTTACTTTTAATTTTCTTAGTGAAATTTCATGTGTTTTATATATACCTGGATTTTAGCATTCTATTTTATATCCATATATGTGTTGTAGAAATAGTCTGACTTTATAAAAGGTTAGTTTTTTCCATTTCCAAATTATCACCTCCATGATCGATCCTCTTCGCTCAAAGAGGGAAAAAGAGAAGGTGCTTTTCTCTAGTGCTGATATCCTCTTTATTGAGGTGAACATGAGATGTTAGATATTCATCCTATTTAGCTGTTCCTTGTTAACGACTGTTATGTGAGCAAGTTTTATTTGTATTTCAGGATGATGAACAAACTCTCATGCAAAGGGTCAAAAGAAGTGATGCACGCGAAATGCAGAGCTTCTGTCAACAATATTACTCTCAAAATTTGCAAAATGCTTGCTGATAGCACCGACAGGTGGGTTTAGGAGATAATTGAATTTTATTAGGTGGTGTGCTTGGAAAAAATTTCTCTATTGTTTCATTGTCCCATGGTGGTTTTCCTTCTGTATACAGTGTACAAGTTACCAAGGCACAATCCACTTCCTTGAGGTTTTAAAGGCTGTTAGAGCAGAATTGGAAGTTGATCGATTCTGAGGTGAAACAATGAAACATCATCACATATCCGATTTCTGTTTTACTTTTCCTTTTTCCTCATGGACAATGTGTGATGTTGAATTTTTAGCTAATGTAGAGATTAACTAGTCTTTTATTTTTGTCTTCTTTGGCACTGCATTACATTTGATGCTTGCAGGTTTTGGAAGCTTATGATGAACTTACCGAGGCATTAAACCATCGTCTTATCTGATGGTTTACGATACCAAAGCATTAAACCAGGGTCACTAGAGTGACAGTATATATATTATGATAGTCTATCAGAGTTTGACCGTGAGGTGAAACTTGATTTGTAAAAGTAATAAGTGGAAGAAGTTTATTTTAACTCTGCCATCTATTATTTTACCAATGATTATTTCTTACTTTTCGTTATGTTCTTTTGGGTCCTCTCTTTCACCGAAAGAGAAAAAACTAAAGCACAAACTAGTGACTGTTAACAAAAAAGGCCCAAACACCATCAAATAAAAAACAGGCCCAAGCACGACCTGAATAAGAAAGAGGCCCAAATAAATAATAAACAAGTTAAAAAAAGATTTTCTCCTCTTCCCAACGTTCATCGGTCGTTTTGGTGACTATAGACTATAGACTATAGACTATAGAGTGGAGTCCATTCCTTTTCCTCGTGAGTCGTGACTTTTGTCATACACAGGTGCATGTGAGCCCCACGCCTCCCCTCTAAAACAGGGATTAGAGACAAAACAAACCGACAATTGTCTTTTCATCCCAGGATAATTAGGGACCCACTAAAGTCCTAATTTGCCCTCTATTTTCCTTAATATTCCTAAACCGCCATTGTCCTAGTGTAAAAATCGAAAAGCTTCGGTCCATAATTTATTGTTCTGTCCTCGTGGAGTTCCGTCAGTTCCCTGTATGGTAAAGGCAGAGAAGGAGTGGAGTAAAAACTATTACTGCGGGGTAAAGTCGTCCATTGAGATTTCAAAAACGGCTACCTTTTAATCCGATTTCTTAGTTGTGTAGTTGTGGATCTTTGCGAATCTTACCTTTTTGAATTCAAATTTCATGTCGAAGCTGCCCAAGGGTCATCCACTACCAAATGACAAATTTAACCCCAGCACAAATTTAATCATGCTATCGGAGAACATTTTTTTCCTGCCATAACCAAGATATTATGCTATCGGAGTTTAATCATAAATCGTAAGCGCTCCATTTCTAACAAATGTTTCAAAATTATCTTTAAAATCAACACTTTAGATTTTCAACTTTCGCATCATGATCTTCACCTCTTTTATCCAACAAGTCTCTTAAATAATGTGTTGTAATGTCTCAAATCAAATTCTACAATACGAGAAAAAGTTTGAAAGAAACTTGAACGACATTATAAAATTTAAATTTAAATCTTTTAAAAAGAACTTGAATTTTTCGTTACCAAAATACATGCAAGTGAAGTGCACTACTAAGATTCCTCATCCCTTCGGAATTATGCTAAAAAATGCTTGTTATACAGTTGAGCTCAAAAACTGAAAAATCAATTGCAAAATTTGTTTGACTCAATATGGTACTATTTATGACTGCGTCTAATCGTCTATTAGATTTTTGCACAAATTGATAAGTTTTGGAAAAAGGTACTAAACGGAAGGGTAGTCTGGTAAAAATTGGCCTTTAAGAATCTGACCCCACAAGTGAAGAAAGTGGTAAATTCCTCTCTCTTCCTTGATGAAGAGCACTATAGCAGTGATGGTAGCTTTGCTTCGTCTTTTCCCTTCCTCTTTTAAGTAGTAGCTTAAACTTGAAGCACTCCCCTTCTTCTCTCTCTCTGCGCGCCCTAAGGTAAAGTGTATTCTCTCTCCTAGGGTTTCTCTTCCACCTCAACGCTCCCAAGTAAAGCTCGCTCCCCCACAGTCCACACTAACCTTTGCTCCATTCACATTCTGGTCTTCTTTTTCCTATTTCACTTTATATTTAGTTTTCTATAAGCAATATAATCTTTCTCTCTTGCATGTTTCAGATGTCTGATTCACAAGCTTAGCCTTCTCTGTTTCGCTGGTAAGCTCTCTGTTCTAATTTTCTAGTTCTTGATTTTTGGTTTCTAATTTTCTCTGTGTGAAATTTGATTTTTTCTCTTTTCCTAATTTTTTCTTTTTGAAATTTTAGTTTTCTAGTAAGCTTGAGTAGAGTGCTTGAGCTCTGAGGTTTTGATAGGCTGTTAAGAGCAATGTCGTCTTCGAGAATGGGTCCGGATCAGCCACCGCAGCCGCAGCTGCAGCGGCGTATCACGCGGACGCAGACAGCTGGAAACCTCGGGGAGACGATCTTCGACAGTGAGGTGGTACCGTCGTCACTTGTCGAAATCGCTCCCATTCTTCGTGTAGCCAACGAGGTCGAATCGCACAATCCCAGAGTTGCTTATCTATGTAAGTTCCATAGCTACAATTTTTACTTAAAACGACGGCATGTCGTTTATCTTTGTTTACCTTACTATTGTGTTTGTTTATGTGTTGATTGTTAGAAATTGCAGTTTAATGAGCTTACATAAGGGGCTTGTGGTTGGCACCTGAGTATCCTAACAAAAATAAAATTAGCCTTGTTTTTGCCTGGTCATGTGTGCATTCTGTGCTTGTTTTATAGCATATGTATGTGGTCTGGTATTTTGTTTATTTCATTCAGGAAGAAAGTATTAACATTCATGCTTTTCCTTATATCTGTTATAAAAGTTAGTAAGAGGCCTAAGAAAGAATAGCTGACTGATATTAATTGGTGGTTCTTTTTTCAATATGAACCAATGTTGAATGATTCCACTGTTACAATCAATTGAGTAGTGATGCAAGGCAGTCAAGTGGGTTCCTTTATTTAACCACTTGCAGAAAAGGAACCAACTTCGCCTTTAAATTCATGTGCCATTAAACTACAGCACATGACTAAAACAACGTCAAACTATTTATTCCCAAGTTAGAAGTGCGGAGAACATTTCCATTTTATTAATTTTGTCGATATTCTAAGTTCATTTTTTCCCCTTTGATCTTGATGTTCTTTTCGTTTTTCTAATATTGTATACACTTGACTCAATGTTTTTGCATGTAGTGTATTAATGCATCAACAGCTTTCCCCCTTAACAGATATTTTAGGAAACTAATCCGTTGATAATATCTGGATCTGAGCTGTTTTCAGAATCTGTCTTTTTGTCCTCATTTGATTTCCTGTTTCTCACATTTACATGTGCTAAAGCTGATGTTCATTTCTTTTTAATTTTCTCAAGGCTGTTTGTTGGTATCTATTTTTATTTGATGACCATGTGAAATAAGACTACGTTCAATGGTTTTTCTAGGTCGATTTTATGCATTTGAGAAAGCTCATAGGTTGGATCCCACTTCTAGTGGACGTGGTGTTCGTCAGTTTAAAACTGCTCTTCTTCAACGTCTTGAAAGGGTATGTATAATTATATATCTTCATACAAAGCACCTTAAGATGTGTTTGTCTTGCAGAATGAGAACTGTTCTCTTATATTCTAATATAAGATATGTATCTTTAAAATATTTTGGTCCCTATATATAAATAAGCATTCTTTTGTAGCCTTGTGCTTTTAAGATTTTTATATCTTAGGAAGAATACTTCTAAGAAGTTCTTCTCTTCTACCTTTGACACAGGGAAGAAAGGATAACAAGTATGACATATATGCCACAAGACACTTTCCTGCTTAAGATCTTCATTAAATTTAGTTGTTCATTGTTTGTGTTCTCTAAGCCAAGCTGTACTCTATTTCAGGAGAATGATCCAACACTTATGGGAAGGGTCAAAAAAAGTGATGCACGTGAAATGCAGAGCTTCTATCAACACTATTACAAAAAATATATTCAAGCCTTGCAAAATGCGGCTGATAAAGCTGACCGGTGGGTTCGGGAGATAATTCGTTTTCTTAGATGGTGTGTCTGGAAAGGTTACTTATATTTGTCTGATGCTAATTTTTCTTTTGTATACAGTGCACAACTTACCAAGGCATACCAGACTGCCAATGTTCTCTTTGAGGTTTTAAAGGCTGTTAATATGACACAATCTATGGAAGTTGACCGTGAGGTGAAAGTTCATGTTTTTTTCTTTTTCTTTCAGGACAATATGTTGAATGTTGATTTTTTTTTGTCATTGTCAAGATGTTACTGCTACCCTATTATATCCACCGTCTGTTGCTTGTGTATTATTTGGCAATGAACATTATATTTGATGCTTGTAGATTTTGGAAGCTCATGGTAAAGTTGCAGAAAAGACAGAGCTATTGGTTCCCTACAATATCCTTCCACTTGATCCTGATAGTGCAAATCAAGCAATTATGAAATATCCAGAGGTGAAGTATTAATATTTGAATTTAGAAAATTACCTCCACTTTCTTTTTCAGGGAAAGGTTACCTCCGCTTCAATTTTACTGAAACTTTATATTGTTCTCCAGATTCAAGCTGCTGTTGTTGCTCTTCGTAACACCAGGGGCCTTCCTTGGCCTAAGGAATACAAAAAGAAAAAGGACGAGGATGTTCTCGATTGGCTGCAGTCAATGTTTGGGTTTCAGGTGATGTAATTAGACAATAGAGTGAATGGACTGATATTCTTTTCTTTGAAAATGCAGTTGTGGCTTTTGTGGCTGTATTTATTAAAGTAATCTTCATCAATTAGAGTACAATGGATTTGTTCTTAACCGATGCTCATTAACTACTCTAATTGATTTTCAGAAGGACAATGTGGCAAATCAACGGGAGCACCTGATATTATTACTTGCAAATGTGCACATAAGGCAGTTTCCAAAAGATCAACAACCCAAGGTTTGTACTTGTCATGTAGTGCACCTGTGGAACATGTTAATGTATTTTGTGCCTATTTCTGAACGGAGCTGAACTAATAGTACTTATTTTGTGGTTTGATTAGTATCGGAGAGCACTTATTGTTCTTTATTTGATGCCATAATTATGAACATTTTTTGTTAGTTGGATGACCGTGCTCTGACAGAAGTGATGAAGAAGCTTTTCAAGAGTTATAAAAAATGGTGCAAATACTTGGGCCGGAAAAGTAGCCTTTGGTAAGATGTCTATTAAAAATGTCACCATCTAATATGCTGGTTGTATATTTACCTTCTTGAGTTCGTGATTTTGACTGACAATTGGACTTTGTATTCTATAGTCCAGTTGGGAATGTTATAGCTTAGTGTGTATAGGAATTTAGGGTGTAAAAAAAGTAAAAAAAAAAGAAGGTTTTATTGCCCTATTTGGGTGTCAGGTGTTATATGTAGCACTGAAATGGATTTAAATTACAAGATTGAAAATCCCAAGTCAATGTCTCTAAACTTCAATGTGAATAAGAGTCCTTATTGTGTTTTTATTTATTTATAGTTTCATGCTCTTTATAATGCTTTAATGGTTGTTTCCTCAGGTTACCAACCATACAGCAAGAGGTGCAACAGCGGAAACTACTATACATGGGTCTATATCTTTTGATATGGGGGGAAGCTGCAAATTTGAGATTCATGCCAGAATGCCTTTGTTATATTTATCATCATGTATGTATAGAAATGGTTTTTTCTTCATTTCTGATGTAAATTTGCTATGGTGACCTTACAATTTTCCTTTCCAATGTTTTTTTTTTTTTTGGAATATGAGGTCAAAACAAGCTTCAATGGTCATTAAAAAGGGAGTCTTTGTATTTGGTTATGTAAAACTAGTGTCAATTGAATGTATATCCTTTTAAATCTCTTGGCTTTGTTGGGGAGGGAGTTGATTGGTTGGGTGCTTTAAACATCCCCGCAGATAAAAGCTCAGCCCCAGATTTGTGTTACAAGTCCTCTGTCCCTGCTATTTATTGCTAGCCAAGGCTAGATGCAAACTTGATAAGATAGGCTAGGTTGTTTCTCATTATATTGGTTTATTGCTTGGTATCTCTGACATGTTGTAAATTGGTTTTCAATTCATTTATTGTTTTTTTCGTGTTTTCCTAACAATTTTATTGTACCATTATTCTATTGCTGCTGGTGTATTCTTCGTGAGATTAAGAATCCCTTGTATGATGCAAACTGGATTCCCAAAAATTAAATGACTTCATCAATGTTGGCTTAGCTGTACCTGGTTATCGGTACTATGATTTTGTTTCTTTTGAGAAATTGTAATCAAGCTGTCCTAAGTTCCTAACAATGGATTGAGGAAGAGTGCTTGTAGGAAATGTGTTTACATTGGCTGATAACAGTCGGTAAATCGATGACATAGTTGTTCTCTTAGATTTAGGTTGGTTCAGTGTAACAAATTAAATCCCATAGCCCTCCACATTCTTAGGGGAGTGACACCGAGTGCCTTAGGCATCCTTGTGTTGTTGAGGAACAAGTCTTTCCAGCCTTTTCAGTTGCTGTAATTTTTGGCATTTTATGTTGTTTTTAATTTGTGATTGTTAACGTTCTAGTTGTAATAGCATGATTAGTTTATTTGTTTCATTTCTTTTTGTAGATGGCATTTGAATTGTATGGTATGTTAGCTGGGAATGTCAGTCCTATGACAGGAGAAAATGTGAAGCCAGCCTATGGAGGTGAAGAAGAGGCTTTCTTGAAAAAAGTTGTGACTCCTATTTATCAAGTGATTGCCAAGGTATTTTTGTGATTTGTTTTTTTCTCTCTAACTTCAATAAATTTAAGAGTGGCGCCTTGGTCCTAAGATAAGCTTCCAATCTGTTGGTTGTGAGTTGTGTCAAGGAGATATCCTATCTGAAAACAGGGGCATAGCTGGGTACAGCCTTTCCCATCTGCACATGGGCGGGGAGGGCGAACCTCTTGGGCTTTATTTTCTTTGAAAATTATTCAGTGTTGCATATTATGTTAACTTACATGTCGTCAAGGTGCTTTGGCTTTTCTTTTGACAGGAAGCTGATAGGAGCAAACGAGGGAAATCAAAGCATTCCCAGTGGAGGAATTATGATGATATAAATGAATACTTTTGGTAGAAACATATAATTCCTCTTTTCCCTCCTTTGGTGTTATGTATCTGTTTAGATTCTTAATTCCTGTGATGTATTGTAGGTCAGTGGATTGTTTCCGGTTGGGTTGGCCAATGCGTGCAGATGCTGATTTCTTTTGCTTGCCTAGTGAACATCGTTTTGATAAAAATAGCGAGGTAGGCAATGTTTGTTTTACTCTTTGTTCTTGCTGTCCCTATCTATAAAGAGGCTATTCTAGTCCTTCCAAAATTCAAATAAAAAGAGAATCAGTCTTTTCAGGGATTACATGTGTCTATTATGCAAGCTTAATTTGAAATTACTGATCGTCTGTAGAGTTCTGATTGGCTGGAACTACTTGGACTATACTTCTATGTGTGTATTTGATACCTGGATTATATTCTTGTCTTTATGTATATATGTATATACATACTTGATTCTTGTATATGTAAAATCAAAACTTCTTTTAACTGTGTCAGTTGGTGATAGACAGGCATCCATGTAGAACAGTTGGAATTAAGGGAGGCAATTTTTTTTTTGAACTTAAGAATTAAGGCAGACTTGATTTTATCTTGCGATTTGTTATACCATATTTTGAAATTTGTTTATACACAATTTGTTGCCCTAATGGGGAGCCATTGCCTCAAACTAAATACCTGCAGATTTTCTTGCTTCACCAGCTGGTTGAAAGATGATAAAACTCAAATTATAAAGAAATGGTGGAAGTACAGTAAATGTTGTGTTTGTGTTGTTGGAACTTAGAAGGGAGGATAATAATTTGGCTTGCAACTTAACAACCTAGTTTGTTTGCCTTTTTTGCTCCGAAAAACATAAGGCTGGCCTTTTTTGAACTGATGAATTTAGGCTTGCTGTTGATGAGATTGCGATTTATTATACCATAGTTGGGAATTTTTTTATAGACAATTTGTTGCCCTAATGGGGAGACATTTGCCTCAAACTAATACTTTCAGATTTTCTTTCTTCACTTGCTGGAAAACTCTAATTTTAAAGTAATCGTGGAAGTACAGCAAATGTTGTGTTTGTGCTGTTAGAACTTAAAATGGAGAATAGTATTTGGCTTGCAACTTAACAACCTAGTTTGTTTGCCTTCTTTGCTGAGAACAACACAAGGGTTTGAGAAAATTGGTAAGCTAACAAACTTAACATGATATAGCAGCAGGTTCGTATATGTTGAATTTCACGTTCTAGAATATATAGTAGTGATAATGGCCCACATGAGGGAGTGTTAAAATGTAAAACAGTAGTTGGTGCACATTCTAGTGGCTTTAGCTGTTGCAAACAATGGAGATTAACAAAGACACTTCATACATGAAGGATGCTATTAGAATATAAAACAACAGTCATCCCCTTAATTTTTTTTTTGGAAACAACGATAAACTAACAAAAACTTAATATGTGCAATTAACATTAATGAGATGGGTGTTCTCTTTTATTATAACGATTTAACTAGGTTTCTAAATTAGGTGATGAAGTTTCTTTATCCTCATTGGATTTTGGCCTTTCCCCTGCCTTTTACTTTTTTTTTTTTATGATCTTATTTGCAGAAGTCATACTTATTCTGATGCATGACTCTTGGCGGATATTTTATTCAGGATAACAAACCAGCTAGTGGAGATCGATGGGTTGGGAAAGTTAACTTCGTTGAGATACGGTCATTTTGGCATATCTTTAGAAGCTTTGACCGCATGTGGAGTTTCTTTATTCTATGTTTACAGGTTCTTTCTCTCCTTCCATGCGATTCTCTCTTTATCTTTAACACTTACTCAGTCTGAATTTTTTTTTTCTATGTTTATTCTGTCTCTCCTTCCATGTGATTTTCTTTTTGTCTTTTTGGAAAGAATTTTCTTTTACTTTTATCTCTGACACGGTGCTGAGTTTTTTTTTTCTTTTCTAAATCCTTATAAGGTTATGATAATTGTTGCTTGGAATGGTTCGGGCCAACCCACATCAATATTTTCTGCTGATGTATTCAAGAAAGCGTTGAGCGTCTTTATAACTGCTGCAATATTGAAGCTTGGGCAAGGTAGTTAAAAATTGCCAACTTAATGTTTCATCGACTATTGTTTGATTTTCTGTTTTCAAGTCCTTTAAAGTCTACTTATCCATATTTGTGTTTCCCTTTAATGTAATACCTAAGTGTGATGTTGGGTACAATAACTGTAGAACTATTTAGATTTTGACCTGGTTTTGGGACCCCACTGCCCACCCTGTTTGTTTATCATACTCCATTATAACTTTATGTGTATTAAGTGCAAGAAGTTTATTTGTATGGCCGTTCATAGTGACCAGGAAAACGATCTACCATGGTTTTCTATTTTGATTTGTTTAATCCATCAAATCATGGTTGGAACTAGGAACTGAGCAGAGTATTTCCGCTTGAAAATTACAATAATATCAAGATGTTTGATTCACTGATGGAACCCCACCTCTGCCCCCCACCAAAAAATGTATATATATATATATTAGTTGTTTAAAATTATATCCAGGGCCTTTGAAAATTTAACTTAAAGATTTGGTCCGGTAAAACATTTTTTTATTTTATTATTATTATGTTTGTAATTTGTATGGTAGACAAAATTGAGTTGTTATAATTTTTATAAGTTTTATTCCCCTCTGACCAGTTTGAATGAAAGTGGAAGATAGGTATAAGAAGCATTAATGTGGTCTTTGAATCACTCTACTAAAGAAAGTTTCATTTTTGAATGAAGTTATAAAAAATGTTCGAAATTATTACTTTATTTAGAATTTCGAATATTCTATCCACGAACAATTTTGTTCTAATATAATTCCCTATTGGTTACTTTTATGAGCAAGGTTTAGCAGAGTGGAGTAGCATTCACGTTGGCAGGCCCTTGAGGACCTTCCTTTTTATCTTGTCTTTCCAACTTAGTGGATTCATAAATTCCATTTTATATTATTGCAACTGGCCACACCCATAATATTATTAATATTTAACATGGGAGTGAAAATTTCTTTTCCTGAGTCAATGAAGTAATAGGGTTGCTTTCTAGCAATTTAGTGTTGATTGTACCAAGTGGAAATTGTTGATTACTAATTATCTTTACTTATGCAGCTGTTCTAGATGTAATTCTTAGCTGGAAGTCTAGGCGGAGTATGTCATTTCATGTTAAATTGAGATACATTGCAAAGGTCATTTCAGCTGCTGCGTGGGTGATAATTCTACCAGTTACTTACGCGTATACTTGGGAAAACCCTCCTGGGTTTGCTCAAACCATTAAAGGTTGGTTTGGCAATAATTCAAATTCGCCCTCCTTGTTCATCTTGGCTGTTGTTATCTACTTGGCACCGAATATGCTGGCTGGGCTATTGTTTCTTTTCCCATTTATTCGCCGATTCCTTGAGAGATCAAACTATAGGATTGTGATGCTTATGATGTGGTGGTCACAGGTATATGAAACAAGTTCTTCTATCTGTACATGTATTATGATGTTTTTTTTTTATCACACAACTTTCTGCTAAACTGTTGCGTATTTACAGCCTCGGCTCTATGTTGGGAGGGGAATGCATGAGGGCACATTTTCCCTTTTCAAGTAAGAATCCATTGCTCAAAAGATAAGTGGGATTACAGCCTTACATGTTGTTTCTGTATTCTATATATGACCTCTTTTTTCTATTGAAATTTTTCAGGTACACAATGTTTTGGGTTCTTCTTATAATCACAAAGTTGGCATTCAGTTACTATATAGAGGTGTTTCTTCTAACCATACAGGGTTTTCTTATTATGTAACACGCTAGTTCTTGGTACAAGAATCAACAATTTTTTTTTTTTTGAGAAAAGAATCAGCAAAACCTTAAAAATTTTCATATGGGAAAACAGAGACAGAGTATGATACACAGCCCAATCCATTCATTGGGGAAGAAATGTCTTATTTAGGCACTGTTTTTGAGTCACTTTAACTGGAATTTCTTGTAATGCTGTCCAGTCCATTTACTTATTCAAATATATATCTTTCTTTCCAGATAAAGCCTTTAGTGGGTCCAACAAAAGCCATCATGAGTGTACGTATAACTAATTACAAGTGGCACGAGTTTTTTCCCCGTGGTAAGCAAACATGTTCTTTGTGGTTATTGTTATGTTGTTCCTCAATATTCTGTTTACTAGTAATTGTAAACATTTTCTGTGCAGCAAAGAACAATATCGGTGTTGTGATTGCACTCTGGGCTCCAATTATCCTGGTATGGTTTATCTTGTTTCCTGTACCTATTGTTTTTTTTTTCAGCCCAACATGGTGTAGATCATTCTCAAAAAATCTATCTTAAATATCAGTTTCTTTCTCAAAAAAACATGGTGTAGATCTTTATACATGAACTTTTGCAGGTCTATTTTATGGATACCCAGATTTGGTATGCAATATACTCCACAATATTTGGAGGTATTTATGGTGCATTCCGTCGCCTTGGAGAGGTGAATTGATCTTTCCTTTATTCTTCTACTTTTTCCAATTAATTTAGCATTTTTTTTGTTGCAAAATATCAAAGATAAAAGTTAGCGACATGCTATCCTTTAAAATCTGTATTGTACACTTTTTTTGGTTGCAAGAGTGGTGAGGTATTCTATTTGTGCACATAAAATGCTAACAGGATTCATGGTTTCAGCATTGCATGATTTGAGAAATATCATTCTAAATAAAACTTAAATGCAATGAATGTTCTGCCTTGGAATGTGACAGATGCTAGAAGATTTCTAATTTTCCTTGCTCTACGGGACAATACTTTACTTGCATATGCATATGAGCTAGCTGAATTATTTGCTTTGCCAAATTATGCCATAAACTACAAACGTGGTTGTGGAGTGCAGCTGTATCACTGTATGTATATATGTACTAGATATTTTTATGAGAAACCAACTTTGGATTAACTAGAAGTTTTGTATGATTCAAGTCAAGATGTTAGAATTTCGGCAGTGAAGACACAATATATAGTAAATGCCAGGAACAGAATAAATGCATAAGTAATAGGATAGCAAGTCTTAGAAACCTAAGTTATTATATTGAAATTTCGTAAATAAGCTATTTCCCAGAATTCTGAAGAAACCAATGCCCACAATTAACTTTATCCTAGGAACGCCTCTTTTACCCTCAATGGTATCAAATGTTCTCCCACTACCTAAACAATTGCCATCAGGCCACATCTCCCCAAGACTTCACCCTTCCCACTCCCCAGAAACTTGTGCTGTCACAGAATTGGAAGAGCAAGATGCTGGAATTGCCAACACACTCTTGCTTCCTACAGCTCCATATTATATGTTCAGCAGTTTAAAAAAATTAAACGAATGCTTATCAGTTCTTTGCTATTTCTTTGTGGTTATCTAAAAGGATTATCTTTATAGCATCTTAGTGTTTATTCTTCCTGCAAATTGGTTTCAGATTCGAACACTAGGAATGCTAAGATCTCGCTTTGAATCATTGCCTGGTGCTTTTAACGCCCGTTTGATTCCGGCGGACAAGAATGAGCCAAAGAAGAAGGGATTGAAGGCTACATTGTCCCGCACGTTTGTAGAGGTAAGAGAATTATTTTCATTATGTAGAAATTGTTAAATATCTGTTATTTGTCCTATTCTGGTTTGTATTTGTGTGTATTCTTGCAGGTTGAAGGTAGCAAAGAAAAACAGGCTGCAAGGTTTGCGCAATTATGGAACAAAATAATAAGTAGTTTCAGAGAGGAGGATCTTATAAACAATAGGTAACTTGACCGGTCGCCGGTTTGGAGGATATATTCTTGATTCTATTTTTAATAGTAGTTGAATGTTGTGGCATGACTACTTCATTCTTCTGGTTTTTTCTATTGCGTGTTATCTTTTGTACTTTGTACTAAGCTTTTTCAATTTTCAGGGAAATGGACCTTTTGCTTGTTCCTTATTGGGCTGATCGTGATTTGGACCTCATACAGTGGCCTCCATTTTTACTCGCTAGCAAGGTATATTTTAGTGTACTAACCATTCTTAATTTTGATCCCTATCTGCGTGTATTGATTGTGTAATTGCTCATTAGATCCCAATAGCATTAGACATGGCCAAGGACAGCAATGGCAAGGATAAAGAGCTAACAAAAAGGATTTTGGCTGATGAATACATGCATTGTGCTGTTCGTGAATGCTATGCTTCATTTAGGAACATAATTAAGTTCCTGGTTCAGGGGGACCGTGAGAAAGTGTAGGTTTCTATGAACTGTAAAAGCATTATCTCAGATATAGAGAAAATAAAGTTCTGTTGGGTTTTGTTCACCATTATTCAACGAGTAAGGATCGCTTCAAGTTCGCAATTTGCTAAGTTAAAGTGATTTGGCTTTCAGGGTTATAGATAACATATTTGTGGAGGTTGACAAGCACATAGCAGAGGGTAAGCTGATGCATGAATTCAAGATGAGTGCTCTTCCTAGCCTCTATGACCACTTTGTTAAGCTTATCGGGTTTTTGGTAAGATTTTAATTTTTGGTTTAGAACAAGGTCTGTCAGTTTGATGAATGGTCCTAATTGAGTTCCTTTGAGTTTTGCAGAAAAATAATAATCAGGACGACAGGGATCCAGTTGTGATCCTATTCCAGGACATGCTGGAGGTAGTGACAAGAGACATAATGATGGAGGACAATATTACCAGGTGGAACATCATGATATGATTACCTCTTCATGTTCATTTGCATTTTGAAATGTTATTTACGATGTTAATTTTTGTGTAGCTTGGTAGATTCAATCCATGGTGGGTCGGGCCATGAGGGGATGATGCCCCTTGATCAACATCAACAGCATCAGTTGTTTGCATCTGCCGGAGCTATCAAGTTTCCTCTTACACACGTAACAGAGGCTTGGAAGGAGAAGGTGTGCCATTGCTAGAGATATAATTAAAAAAAATGATCTTCAATAAATCCTGTAATCCTTAGTGGTTACGTATGTTTGCAGATTCAACGTCTTTCTCTGTTGCTTACCACAAAGGAGTCTGCCATGGATGTGCCATCCAACTTAGAAGCTAGAAGGCGAATTTCTTTCTTCTCGAATTCATTGTTTATGGACATGCCTCCAGCACCAAAAGTCCGCAATATGCTTTCTTTCTCGTAAGTTGCACACTTTTTTTTTTGTTTCATCAATGAATTTGCTAATCACATTTCCTTTCCGAGACATGTCTAGGACCAAGATAAAACTTGGTTGAGCCTTGGCTTTCTGATCTAAAGATTTTCTTGTGCAATTGACCGTGATGTGTTTTGTGCATAATGCACAGAATGTCCTTTGCACATTAGATTATTATATTGGCTTTTTCTCATGCTTGATATTGTAAGATGGGTCTTATGCTAGTTCAAATGTAGTAGTGATTCTTTAAACTTCTTGTCCAGGGCTTTTGTTTCTAGTTTCTGTTCCTCTCTTTCAATAAAGGTTTCTTTCTATCGACACACACACACACAAATAAAAAACTAAAAATGGTGAAATTTTATTAGAAAAAAAGGCAACTAGTAAATAGAGAACAAGTCCTCCGTCAAATAACCAAGCCAGAGAAAAGCTGCACTAAGCCTAAGAGAACACAACACTAGCAAGGCAAATAAACTTCAAGATAATAACATTATATCAACTCATGGCAGCTTTTGAATCTAACCATAAGGCTGGCAGAGGATAATGTTTAAACTCTACAGAGGCAACCATTTTCTTAATCTTGTCGTAGTCTGTTTTGGAATTTGAATGACAGACTTGGAATTTTAAAATTCTCAAAATAGTAATGTCTTAAGAATTGGTATGTCCTTCTGGTGGAATATTATTTGGGCCTTGGGGCCAAATTGTCATGTGTCAATGACTGTTTGCTTCTTTCTGCATTATTGCTTCGAATAAAGTAAATCTTTTGAGTATGTTGGTTTACGTTTGGATAGAGTTTGATATATGGCTTCTCTATGGCTGTCTTTGTTAAAGCATTTTAGGCATATCTCTTTTCGTTCATCTTGATTGTGGTTCACCTTTGAGTTGAATGTAATATGAGCTTCTCTTTTTTGTTTTATTTGGCAAGCTTAATGGTGATGGACACCTTTTCCCATACTTCTTGTTTCCCTTTGAATTCGAGTTTGCACTGACAAAAGAATTATTTTTATAGAGAATTGTTACTTGTTTCCCTTCTGAATGTAAATTTTATAAAAACGTCTTGTAACCTAAGAAGCATGTTGAACTCTAGCATTATAGATGTTCTAAATCCCTATATGCGGATTATGTTGATATTATCCGATGAAGAACATAATATACAGGGACTTGATATATCGTTAAATTTTTCTGCTCAACATTATTGTTACTCTTTTTGGTATTACTTTTTTTTTCTGAAATAATAACCTTTCTTGTAGTGTATTAACTCCTTACTACACCGAGGAGGTTCTCTTTTCCTCGCAAGGTCTGGAAGCTCAAAATGAAGATGGTGTTTCTATTCTCTTCTACTTGCAAAAAATTTTCCCAGGTTATTTGTTTGTACCTCTGAAATATCATGCTTATGTTTATGATTTCCTTTTTCCAATTAAATTGTATACTGATCGTATTGGCTGAGAAAACAAACAGATGAATGGAACAATTTTCTTGAGCGTGTAAATTGCACCAGTGAAGAGGGACTTAAAGGGTATGATGAATTGGAAGAAGATCTTCGCCAGGATCTTCGCCTGTGGGCATCGTATAGAGGCCAAACTTTGACTCGTACTGGTACTCTATCTACCTATGTATCTTACAGAATGATTACAAAATATGCTTTGTGAACATTGCTCTGCTTGGGTATTTACCAAATTTCTTTTCTAATGCTAGTAAGAGGTATGATGTACTACCGGAAAGCTTTGGAGCTTCAGGCTTTTCTCGATATGGCCAAAGATGAGGGTACATAGTTTTTTTCATTGGTGTTGTCTTTGTTTTTTATCTCATAATTAGTTTTGTATTGAATGACATCTAATGTGAGCTAAAAATATTGATTGCTTCTTCTACTTGGCCATGTCATCTTACCCAGATTTAATGGAAGGCTATAAGGCCATAGAATTGAATTCAGAAGATCAATCAAAGGAGGGAAGGTCACTATGGGCGCAATGTCAAGCAGTAGCTGATATGAAATTCACATATGTGGTATCATGCCAACTGTATGGGATTCAAAAGCGATCAGGTGATGCTCGTGCACAGGACATTCTGAGGCTCATGACAACGTATGTTGCTAAGAACTTTTTATTGATTTACTGATGTTTATAACTGTAAAATATTAGTCTTATTGCTGATGGTCAAACTTTATTACAGTTACCCATCATTACGAGTGGCATATATTGATGAGGTTGAAGAACCTAGCAAAGATAGGTCTCAGAAGATAAACCAAAAAGTTTATTATTCTACTTTAGTAAAGGCTGCTTTGCCAAAGGCAATTGACTCTTCAGAGCCAGTACAAAATCTTGACCAGGTAATTTGCTATACATACTACTGTTTTCACATTGCATAAACTGTGATATGTAAAATATATTTTTGGATTGTATTGTAAAATGTGCTTCCGTTACATGCATGATTCTCAATATCCATATTTATATTCAAGCCCATACTGTGATGAGGTTTCTTATTTAATTTTGCTAAGAAACTGAAAGTTGTTATTTTCGAGGACCCAGAGGATATATGTCTAGCTTTCTACTTAAAAAAAACTATTTGTCACTTCTCAACACGGGCCTGTTGAAGAATTAGGCAGTCGCCTGACCTAAATGTGAGAGAATGAGATATATTATTCATAACCCACCAAAGTTTAAGTAAAGTGTAAGCTTAATCAGGTAGGAGACTGAATTAGAAACAAATAACTTAAGGAACTATACGCACCTGTAAGCAAACCAGGACACTGAATATTCTTAGGGTTTAGAATCTTAATGAAAATTTTCTTTGGTGAGACAGATTATTAAAATATATTCTATTACATCAAGATAATTTTTACATGAGACAAATACTTGATGGGAAAACCAAAAGCATCTTAAATCATATAGAGAAATCATTGCTTTGTAGAAAATTGAAACAAATACAATAGGATTACGAGAGGCCATTGTACATTGGGATTGCAGGTGGCTATTATTGTGGTAAGTATTGCATTGAAACCAAAAGGATTGTAAAGAACGTGTATTGTAAGTTCTACATGTGTGTTACACAACACAGTTAACTCGAATAATCAGCTGTGCCTCTCTGGGGACATCTGCAGAGCATGTGTGTAAGAAATTTTGAACAGATTTGGTCATTGATATCTTCTAAATTTAGATATTAATCCTTCCATGCAGCTGTAGTGTCTTATAATTTTATTTATTTATTTAAGTTTCTCAGTTGTGTAGAGTTGACTAGTTGTCTCGGGGGACTTCTTTTGCCTTGTTTTGTACTGTTTTTTATATTCTTATTAATGAATGAAAGAGTGTTTCCTATTAAAAAAAAACCTATCTCATATCATTGACTCCTTCAGTATTCTTTACGAATTTATGTTTTTCTCTTTTTCCTTCAATTGTTAGTTACCATTACAGTTTATCTGAGGTTTCATTTTATCTTATCCTTGAGATCATATAATCTTCTACTAAATTGTAATATAATCTGTATGCAGGTTATTTATCGCATAAAGCTTCCAGGACCTGCTATCTTGGGAGAGGGAAAACCAGAAAATCAAAATCATGCCATTATTTTCACACGTGGAGAAGGCTTGCAAACAATTGACATGAACCAGGTATGGTGGTTGTTATTTAAAGGCTGTTGAATCAGTGATTTTCCCTTGATGGCGAGCATGTTTATATGAATGATCATTTATATAACAAGTTTCTTTCGATGTTAAGTGTAAAACAAAACAAAAAACTTGATGGCTAGCTTTTTGATTCAATATATTGACCAGTTGTCATTTTAAGAAAGCAGTATGAGAACCTCATAATAATGATATAGAATGTGTTTGTTGGGATATGAGACCAATTCTACCATTCAATTGAATATTTGGTTATTCACAGTCCTCAATATATATAAAATATATATAATTTTTTCCTGACTAGTGGGAACTGGGAAGATATCTGGTGATGAAGTTTCCTTTAGGTTTCTCCTTTAATTGTTTGCTATCAGGAACATCCTTTTTGCTGTCTTTTGGGATTTTGAGAATGCAAGGATTTTTCTTTTTTCTGACTGGAGCTTCCCTTTGGCCTAATTAAATATGAGCTTCTTTCTTTTGTGTGGTCTAAAAAAAGTGTAATATCTAAAAAGAAAATATATATTTTATTTCATTTGAGCCACTGCCCCCACTGGGAGTTATATACTAGGTAAAATCCCCCTTGTACTATGTTAGTTAATATGACCGATCTTGTAGGATAACTACATGGAAGAAGCCTTGAAAATGAGGAATTTGCTACAAGAATTTCTCAAAAATGATGGCGTGAGGCACCCTACAATTCTTGGACTTAGGGAGCATATATTTACTGGAAGGTAGGTTTTGCTGTCTCAACTAAGGGCACGTTGCTGTTTGACAAACTGAATTTAAATAGGCATCACTAATATTCTTTCATGATCCGTTGCAGTGTTTCTTCTCTAGCTTGGTTCATGTCAAATCAGGAAAACAGTTTCGTGACTATTGGTCAAAGACTGTTGGCCAACCCTCTCAAGTAAGTTATTACTTAATAAGTTTTTCTTCAAATTTGGAGGAAAAGAACTTGAAACTGAAATGTATAGCCCATCAATGTTGCATAATGGGTTATTGTTACCGAAAAAATTATATTGTTGTATCATGGGTTATTTGTGTGTGCGGGAGAATGTGCATCCATTTTTTTTCTTTCTTTTTTTATATTTTTTGGTTTTACTTTTTCAATGTATTAGAGATCTGCTGTCCTGTTTTGTCTGTACTGAAGTCCTGCTAATTTCTTGTTCTGCTCATCCAGGGTTCGATTTCATTATGGCCATCCGGATGTGTTTGACAGGCTCTTTCACCTTAGTAGGGGGGGTATAAGTAAGGCATCAAAGGTTATAAATTTGAGTGAAGACATATTTGCTGGTATGATTAAGGCGTTTGAGTGAATATTTTTCTATTATTAGTTTATTACAATATGTACAAGTGGGCTATCGTAAACTTATAATTTGATTGGGATTGTAGGCTTTAATTCCACTCTCCGTGAAGGCAATGTAACTCATCATGAATACATACAAGTTGGGAAAGGGAGAGATGTCGGCCTTAACCAAATCTCCATGTTCGAGGCAAAAATTGCTAATGGCAATGGGGAGCAGACACTCAGTCGAGATATATACCGACTTGGACACCGTTTTGACTTTTTCCGTATGTTGTCTTGCTATTTCACCACAATTGGTTTCTACTTCAGTACTCTGGTATGTTACATGCTCTTTAGTTTAGATTTATACTACAGTACTCTTGTATGTTACATGCTCTGACGTGGATATGTATTGTTCTGGCAGATTACTGTGCTTACGGTGTATGTCTTCCTTTATGGTCGCCTCTACCTGGTTCTTAGTGGACTTGAAGAAGGTTTGAACACTCAAGCAGCAATTCGAGACAATAAGCCTCTTCAAGTTGCTCTTGCTTCTCAATCATTTGTTCAAATAGGATTTTTGATGGCTCTGCCTATGTTGATGGAAATTGGCTTGGAAAAGGGTTTCCGAACTGCACTAAGTGAATTCATATTGATGCAATTGCAATTGGCCCCAGTATTTTTCACATTCTCACTTGGGACAAAAACCCACTATTTTGGACGGACATTACTTCATGGTGGTGCTAAATATAGATCTACAGGTCGTGGGTTTGTGGTGTTCCATGCCAAGTTTGCCGACAACTATAGGCTCTACTCCCGCAGCCACTTTGTTAAGGGTATTGAGCTCTTGATTTTACTTGTGGTGTACCAGATCTTTGGTCATACTTATAGAAGTGCCGTTGCCTACATTTTGATCACTGTATCTATGTGGTTTATGGTTGTTACCTGGCTTTTTGCTCCCTTTCTGTTCAATCCTTCTGGTTTTGAGTATGTGAAAAATACTGGGGCCAATTGCAATTGCATCAATATGAATTCACTTAGTGCAGTTCGGAAACCCTTTTCCAAGCCAATTTCCATCAACATAGGCAGAGCCATCAAAAATCCTATTTGAACAAATGATTGAGAAGCAAGAGCAACTTGAAGAGGCTTATTGTCTCGAATTGCTGCTTGAGTGTTCAAACCTTCTTCAAGTCCACTAAGAACCAGGTAGAGGCGACCATAAAGGAAGACATACACCGTAAGCACAGTAATCTGCCAGAACAATACATATCCACGTCAGAGCATGTAACATACAAGAGTACTGTAGTATAAATCTAAACTAAAAGAGCATGTAACATACCAGAGTACTGAAGTAGAAACCAATTGTGGTGAAATAGCAAGACAACATACGGAAAAAGTCAAAACGGTGTCCAAGTCGGTATATATCTCGACTGAGTGTCTGCTCCCCATTGCCATTAGCAATTTTTGCCTCGAACATGGAGATTTGGTTAAGGCCGACATCTCTCCCTTTCCCAACTTGTATGTATTCATGATGAGTTACATTGCCTTCACGGAGAGTGGAATTAAAGCCTACAATCCCAATCAAATTATAAGTTTACGATAGCCCACTTGTACATATTGTAATAAACTAATAATAGAAAAATATTCACTCAAAACGCCTTAATCATACCAGCAAATATGTCTTCACTCAAATTTATAACCTTTGATGCCTTACTTATACCCCCCTACTAAGGTGAAAGAGCCTGTCAAACACATCCGGATGGCCATAATGAAATCGAACCCTGGATGAGCAGAACAAGAAATTAGCAGGACTTCAGTACAGACAAAACAGGACAGCAGATCTCTAATACATTGAAAAAGTAAAAACCCAAAAAATATAAAAAAAGAAAGAAAAAAAAATGGATGCACATTCTCCCGCACACACAAATAACCCATGATACAACAATATAATTTTTTTCGGTAACACAACCCATTATGCAACATTGATGGGCTATACATTTCAGTTTCAAGTTCTTTTCCTCCAAATTTGAAGAAAAACTTATTAAGTAATAACTTACTTGAGAGGGTTGGCCAACAGTCTTTGACCAATAGTCACGAAACTGTTTTCCTGATTTGACATGAACCAAGCTAGAGAAGAAACACTGCAACGGATCATGAAAGAATATTAGTGATGCCTATTTAAATTCAGTTTGTCAAACAGCAACGTGCCCTTAGTTGAGACAGCAAAACCTACCTTCCAGTAAATATATGCTCCCTAAGTCCAAGAATTGTAGGGTGCCTCACGCCATCATTCTTGAGAAATTCTTGTAGCAAATTCCTCATTTTCAAGGCTTCTTCCATGTAGTTATCCTACAAGATCGGTCATATTAACTAACATAGTACAAGGGGGATTTTACCTAGTATATAACTCCCAGTGGGGGCAGTGGCTCAAATGAAATAAAATATATATTTTCTTTTTAGATATTACACTTTTTTTAGACCACACAAAAGAAAGAAGCTCATATTTAATTAAGCCAAAGGGAAGCTCCAGTCAGAAAAAAGAAAAATCCTTGCATTCTCAAAATCCCAAAAGACAGCAAAAAGGATGTTCCTGATAGCAAACAATTAAAGGAGAAACCTAAAGGAAACTTTATCACCAGATATCTTCCCAGTTCCCACTAGTCAGGAAAAAATTATATATATTTTATATATATTGAGGACTGTGAATAACCAAATATTCAATTGAATGGTAGAATTGGTCTCATATCCCAACAAACACATTCTATATCATTATTATGAGGTTCTCATACTGCTTTCTTAAAATGACAACTGGTCAATATATTGAATCAAAAAGCTAGCCATCAAGTTTTTTGTTTTGTTTTACACTTAACATCGAAAGAAACTTGTTATATAAATGATCATTCATATAAACATGCTCGCCATCAAGGGAAAATCACTGATTCAACAGCCTTTAAATAACAACCACCATACCTGGTTCATGTCAATTGTTTGCAAGCCTTCTCCACGTGTGAAAATAATGGCATGATTTTGATTTTCTGGTTTTCCCTCTCCCAAGATAGCAGGTCCTGGAAGCTTTATGCGATAAATAACCTGCATACAGATTATATTACAATTTAGTAGAAGATTATATGATCTCAAGGATAAGATAAAATGAAACCTCAGATAAACTGTAATGGTAACTAACAATTGAAGGAAAAAGAGAAAAACATAAATTCGTAAAAGAATACTGAAGGAGTCAATGATATGAGATAGGTTTTTTTTTAATACGAAACACTCTTTCATTCATTAATAAGAATATAAAAAACAGTACAAAACAAGGCAAAAGAAGTCCCCCGAGACAACTAGTCAACTCTACACAACTGAGAAACTTAAATAAATAAATAAAATTATAAGACACTACAGCTGCATGGAAGGATTAATATCTAAATTTAGAAGATATCAATGACCAAATCTGTTCAAAATTTCTTACACACATGCTCTGCAGATGTCCCCAGAGAGGCACAGCTGATTATTCGAGTTAACTGTGTTGTGTAACACACATGTAGAACTTACAATACACGTTCTTTACAATCCTTTTGGTTTCAATGCAATACTTACCACAATAATAGCCACCTGTAATCCCAATGTACAATGGCCTCTCGTAATCCTATTGTATTTGTTTCAATTTTCTACAAAGCAATGATTTCTCTATATGATTTAAGATGCTTTTGGTTTTCCCATCAAGTATTTGTCTCATGTAAAAATTATCTTGATGTAATAGAATATATTTTAATAATCTGTCTCACCAAAGAAAATTTTCATTAAGATTCTAAACCCTAAGAATATTCAGTGTCCTGGTTTGCTTACAGGTGCGTATAGTTCCTTAAGTTATTTGTTTCTAATTCAGTCTCCTACCTGATTAAGCTTACACTTTACTTAAACTTTGGTGGGTTATGAATAATATATCTCATTCTCTCACATTTAGGTCAGGCGACTGCCTAATTCTTCAACAGGCCCGTGTTGAGAAGTGACAAATAGTTTTTTTTAAGTAGAAAGCTAGACATATATCCTCTGGGTCCTCGAAAATAACAACTTTCAGTTTCTTAGCAAAATTAAATAAGAAACCTCATCACAGTATGGGCTTGAATATAAATATGGATATTGAGAATCATGCATGTAACGGAAGCACATTTTACAATACAATCCAAAAATATATTTTACATATCACAGTTTATGCAACCTATGTGAAAACAGTAGTATGTATAGCAAATTACCTGGTCAAGATTTTGTACTGGCTCTGAAGAGTCAATTGCCTTTGGCAAAGCAGCCTTTACTAAAGTAGAATAATAAACTTTTTGGTTTATCTTCTGAGACCTATCTTTGCTAGGTTCTTCAACCTCATCAATATATGCCACTCGTAATGATGGGTAACTGTAATAAAGTTTGACCATCAGCAATAAGACTAATATTTTACAGTTATAAACATCAGTAAATCAATAAAAAGTTCTTAGCAACATACGTTGTCATGAGCCTCAGAATGTCCTGTGCACGAGCATCACCTGATCGCTTTTGAATCCCATACAGTTGGCATGATACCACATATGTGAATTTCATATCAGCTACTGCTTGACATTGCGCCCATAGTGACCTTCCCTCCTTTGATTGATCTTCTGAATTCAATTCTATGGCCTTATAGCCTTCCATTAAATCTGGGTAAGATGACATGGCCAAGTAGAAGAAGCAATCAATATTTTTAGCTCACATTAGATGTCATTCAATACAAAACTAATTATGAGATAAAAAACAAAGACAACACCAATGAAAAAAACTATGTACCCTCATCTTTGGCCATATCGAGAAAAGCCTGAAGCTCCAAAGCTTTCCGGTAGTACATCATACCTCTTACTAGCATTAGAAAAGAAATTTGGTAAATACCCAAGCAGAGCAATGTTCACAAAGCATATTTTGTAATCATTCTGTAAGATACATAGGTAGATAGAGTACCAGTACGAGTCAAAGTTTGGCCTCTATACGATGCCCACAGGCGAAGATCCTGGCGAAGATCTTCTTCCAATTCATCATACCCTTTAAGTCCCTCTTCACTGGTGCAATTTACACGCTCAAGAAAATTGTTCCATTCATCTGTTTGTTTTCTCAGCCAATACGATCAGTATACAATTTAATTGGAAAAAGGAAATCATAAACATAAGCATGATATTTCAGAGGTACAAACAAATAACCTGGGAAAATTTTTTGCAAGTAGAAGAGAATAGAAACACCATCTTCATTTTGAGCTTCCAGACCTTGCGAGGAAAAGAGAACCTCCTCGGTGTAGTAAGGAGTTAATACACTACAAGAAAGGTTATTATTTCAGAAAAAAAAAGTAATACCAAAAAGAGTAATAATAATGTTGAGCAGAAAAATTTAACGATATATCAAGTCCCTGTATATTATGTTCTTCATCGGATAATATCAACATAATCCGCATATAGGGATTTAGAACATCTATAATGCTAGAGTTCAACATGCTTCTTAGGTTACATTCAGAAGGGAAACAAGTAACAATTCTCTATAAAAATAATTCTTTTGTCAGTGCAAACTCGAATTCAAAGGGAAACAAGAAGTATGGGAAAAGGTGTCCATCACCATTAAGCTTGCCAAATAAAACAAAAAAGAGAAGCTCATATTACATTCAACTCAAAGGTGAACCACAATCAAGATGAACGAAAAGAGATATGCCTAAAATGCTTTAACAAAGACAGCCATAGAGAAGCCATATATCAAACTCTATCCAAACGTAAACCAACATACTCAAAAGATTTACTTTATTCGAAGCAATAATGCAGAAAGAAGCAAACAGTCATTGACACATGACAATTTGGCCCCAAGGCCCAAATAATATTCCACCAGAAGGACATACCAATTCTTAAGACATTACTATTTTGAGAATTTTAAAATTCCAAGTCTGTCATTCAAATTCCAAAACAGACTACGACAAGATTAAGAAAATGGTTGCCTCTGTAGAGTTTAAACATTATCCTCTGCCAGCCTTATGGTTAGATTCAAAAGCTGCCATGAGTTGATATAATGTTATTATCTTGAAGTTTATTTGCCTTGCTAGTGTTGTGTTCTCTTAGGCTTAGTGCAGCTTTTCTCTGGCTTGGTTATTTGACGGAGGACTTGTTCTCTATTTACTAGTTGCCTTTTTTTCTAATAAAATTTCACCATTTTTAGTTTTTTATTTGTGTGTGTGTGTGTCGATAGAAAGAAACCTTTATTGAAAGAGAGGAACAGAAACTAGAAACAAAAGCCCTGGACAAGAAGTTTAAAGAATCACTACTACATTTGAACTAGCATAAGACCCATCTTACAATATCAAGCATGAGAAAAAGCCAATATAATAATCTAATGTGCAAAGGACATTCTGTGCATTATGCACAAAACACATCACGGTCAATTGCACAAGAAAATCTTTAGATCAGAAAGCCAAGGCTCAACCAAGTTTTATCTTGGTCCTAGACATGTCTCGGAAAGGAAATGTGATTAGCAAATTCATTGATGAAACAAAAAAAAAAAGTGTGCAACTTACGAGAAAGAAAGCATATTGCGGACTTTTGGTGCTGGAGGCATGTCCATAAACAATGAATTCGAGAAGAAAGAAATTCGCCTTCTAGCTTCTAAGTTGGATGGCACATCCATGGCAGACTCCTTTGTGGTAAGCAACAGAGAAAGACGTTGAATCTGCAAACATACGTAACCACTAAGGATTACAGGATTTATTGAAGATCATTTTTTTTAATTATATCTCTAGCAATGGCACACCTTCTCCTTCCAAGCCTCTGTTACGTGTGTAAGAGGAAACTTGATAGCTCCGGCAGATGCAAACAACTGATGCTGTTGATGTTGATCAAGGGGCATCATCCCCTCATGGCCCGACCCACCATGGATTGAATCTACCAAGCTACACAAAAATTAACATCGTAAATAACATTTCAAAATGCAAATGAACATGAAGAGGTAATCATATCATGATGTTCCACCTGGTAATATTGTCCTCCATCATTATGTCTCTTGTCACTACCTCCAGCATGTCCTGGAATAGGATCACAACTGGATCCCTGTCGTCCTGATTATTATTTTTCTGCAAAACTCAAAGGAACTCAATTAGGACCATTCATCAAACTGACAGACCTTGTTCTAAACCAAAAATTAAAATCTTACCAAAAACCCGATAAGCTTAACAAAGTGGTCATAGAGGCTAGGAAGAGCACTCATCTTGAATTCATGCATCAGCTTACCCTCTGCTATGTGCTTGTCAACCTCCACAAATATGTTATCTATAACCCTGAAAGCCAAATCACTTTAACTTAGCAAATTGCGAACTTGAAGCGATCCTTACTCGTTGAATAATGGTGAACAAAACCCAACAGAACTTTATTTTCTCTATATCTGAGATAATGCTTTTACAGTTCATAGAAACCTACACTTTCTCACGGTCCCCCTGAACCAGGAACTTAATTATGTTCCTAAATGAAGCATAGCATTCACGAACAGCACAATGCATGTATTCATCAGCCAAAATCCTTTTTGTTAGCTCTTTATCCTTGCCATTGCTGTCCTTGGCCATGTCTAATGCTATTGGGATCTAATGAGCAATTACACAATCAATACACGCAGATAGGGATCAAAATTAAGAATGGTTAGTACACTAAAATATACCTTGCTAGCGAGTAAAAATGGAGGCCACTGTATGAGGTCCAAATCACGATCAGCCCAATAAGGAACAAGCAAAAGGTCCATTTCCCTGAAAATTGAAAAAGCTTAGTACAAAGTACAAAAGATAACACGCAATAGAAAAAACCAGAAGAATGAAGTAGTCATGCCACAACATTCAACTACTATTAAAAATAGAATCAAGAATATATCCTCCAAACCGGCGACCGGTCAAGTTACCTATTGTTTATAAGATCCTCCTCTCTGAAACTACTTATTATTTTGTTCCATAATTGCGCAAACCTTGCAGCCTGTTTTTCTTTGCTACCTTCAACCTGCAAGAATACACACAAATACAAACCAGAATAGGACAAATAACAGATATTTAACAATTTCTACATAATGAAAATAATTCTCTTACCTCTACAAACGTGCGGGACAATGTAGCCTTCAATCCCTTCTTCTTTGGCTCATTCTTGTCCGCCGGAATCAAACGGGCGTTAAAAGCACCAGGCAATGATTCAAAGCGAGATCTTAGCATTCCTAGTGTTCGAATCTGAAACCAATTTGCAGGAAGAATAAACACTAAGATGCTATAAAGATAATCCTTTTAGATAACCACAAAGAAATAGCAAAGAACTGATAAGCATTCGTTTAATTTTTTTTAAACTGCTGAACATATAATATGGAGCTGTAGGAAGCAAGAGTGTGTTGGCAATTCCAGCATCTTGCTCTTCCAATTCTGTGACAGCACAAGTTTCTGGGGAGTGGGAAGGGTGAAGTCTTGGGGAGATGTGGCCTGATGGCAATTGTTTAGGTAGTGGGAGAACATTTGATACCATTGAGGGTAAAAGAGGCGTTCCTAGGATAAAGTTAATTGTGGGCATTGGTTTCTTCAGAATTCTGGGAAATAGCTTATTTACGAAATTTCAATATAATAACTTAGGTTTCTAAGACTTGCTATCCTATTACTTATGCATTTATTCTGTTCCTGGCATTTACTATATATTGTGTCTTCACTGCCGAAATTCTAACATCTTGACTTGAATCATACAAAACTTCTAGTTAATCCAAAGTTGGTTTCTCATAAAAATATCTAGTACATATATACATACAGTGATACAGCTGCACTCCACAACCACGTTTGTAGTTTATGGCATAATTTGGCAAAGCAAATAATTCAGCTAGCTCATATGCATATGCAAGTAAAGTATTGTCCCGTAGAGCAAGGAAAATTAGAAATCTTCTAGCATCTGTCACATTCCAAGGCAGAACATTCATTGCATTTAAGTTTTATTTAGAATGATATTTCTCAAATCATGCAATGCTGAAACCATGAATCCTGTTAGCATTTTATGTGCACAAATAGAATACCTCACCACTCTTGCAACCAAAAAAAGTGTACAATACAGATTTTAAAGGATAGCATGTCGCTAACTTTTATCTTTGATATTTTGCAACAAAAAAAATGCTAAATTAATTGGAAAAAGTAGAAGAATAAAGGAAAGATCAATTCACCTCTCCAAGGCGACGGAATGCACCATAAATACCTCCAAATATTGTGGAGTATATTGCATACCAAATCTGGGTATCCATAAAATAGACCTGCAAAAGTTCATGTATAAAGATCTACACCATGTTTTTTTGAGAAAGAAACTGATATTTAAGATAGATTTTTTGAGAATGATCTACACCATGTTGGGCTGAAAAAAAAACAATAGGTACAGGAAACAAGATAAACCATACCAGGATAATTGGAGCCCAGAGTGCAATCACAACACCGATATTGTTCTTTGCTGCACAGAAAATGTTTACAATTACTAGTAAACAGAATATTGAGGAACAACATAACAATAACCACAAAGAACATGTTTGCTTACCACGGGGAAAAAACTCGTGCCACTTGTAATTAGTTATACGTACACTCATGATGGCTTTTGTTGGACCCACTAAAGGCTTTATCTGGAAAGAAAGATATATATTTGAATAAGTAAATGGACTGGACAGCATTACAAGAAATTCCAGTTAAAGTGACTCAAAAACAGTGCCTAAATAAGACATTTCTTCCCCAATGAATGGATTGGGCTGTGTATCATACTCTGTCTCTGTTTTCCCATATGAAAATTTTTAAGGTTTTGCTGATTCTTTTCTCAAAAAAAAAAAAATTGTTGATTCTTGTACCAAGAACTAGCGTGTTACATAATAAGAAAACCCTGTATGGTTAGAAGAAACACCTCTATATAGTAACTGAATGCCAACTTTGTGATTATAAGAAGAACCCAAAACATTGTGTACCTGAAAAATTTCAATAGAAAAAAGAGGTCATATATAGAATACAGAAACAACATGTAAGGCTGTAATCCCACTTATCTTTTGAGCAATGGATTCTTACTTGAAAAGGGAAAATGTGCCCTCATGCATTCCCCTCCCAACATAGAGCCGAGGCTGTAAATACGCAACAGTTTAGCAGAAAGTTGTGTGATAAAAAAAAAACATCATAATACATGTACAGATAGAAGAACTTGTTTCATATACCTGTGACCACCACATCATAAGCATCACAATCCTATAGTTTGATCTCTCAAGGAATCGGCGAATAAATGGGAAAAGAAACAATAGCCCAGCCAGCATATTCGGTGCCAAGTAGATAACAACAGCCAAGATGAACAAGGAGGGCGAATTTGAATTATTGCCAAACCAACCTTTAATGGTTTGAGCAAACCCAGGAGGGTTTTCCCAAGTATACGCGTAAGTAACTGGTAGAATTATCACCCACGCAGCAGCTGAAATGACCTTTGCAATGTATCTCAATTTAACATGAAATGACATACTCCGCCTAGACTTCCAGCTAAGAATTACATCTAGAACAGCTGCATAAGTAAAGATAATTAGTAATCAACAATTTCCACTTGGTACAATCAACACTAAATTGCTAGAAAGCAACCCTATTACTTCATTGACTCAGGAAAAGAAATTTTCACTCCCATGTTAAATATTAATAATATTATGGGTGTGGCCAGTTGCAATAATATAAAATGGAATTTATGAATCCACTAAGTTGGAAAGACAAGATAAAAAGGAAGGTCCTCAAGGGCCTGCCAACGTGAATGCTACTCCACTCTGCTAAACCTTGCTCATAAAAGTAACCAATAGGGAATTATATTAGAACAAAATTGTTCGTGGATAGAATATTCGAAATTCTAAATAAAGTAATAATTTCGAACATTTTTTATAACTTCATTCAAAAATGAAACTTTCTTTAGTAGAGTGATTCAAAGACCACATTAATGCTTCTTATACCTATCTTCCACTTTCATTCAAACTGGTCAGAGGGGAATAAAACTTATAAAAATTATAACAACTCAATTTTGTCTACCATACAAATTACAAACATAATAATAATAAAATAAAAAAATGTTTTACCGGACCAAATCTTTAAGTTAAATTTTCAAAGGCCCTGGATATAATTTTAAACAACTAATATATATATATACATTTTTTGGTGGGGGGCAGAGGTGGGGTTCCATCAGTGAATTCAAACATCTTGATATTATTGTAATTTTCAAGCGGAAATACTCTGCTCATTTCCTAGTTCCAACCATGATTTGATGGATTAAACAAATCAAAATAGAAAACCATGGTAGATCGTTTTCCTGGTCACTATGAACGGCCATACAAATAAACTTCTTGCACTTAATACACATAAAGTTATAATGGAGTATGATAAACAAACAGGGTGGGCAGTGGGGTCCCAAAACCAGGTCAAAATCTAAATAGTTCTACAGTTATTGTACCCAACATCACACTTAGGTATTACATTAAAGGGAAACACAAATATGGATAAGTAGACTTTAAAGGACTTGAAAACAGAAAATCAAACAATAGTCGATGAAACATTAAGTTGGCAATTTTTAACTACCTTGCCCAAGCTTCAATATTGCAGCAGTTATAAAGACGCTCAACGCTTTCTTGAATACATCCGCAGAAAATATTGATGTGGGTTGGCCCGAACCATTCCAAGCAACAATTATCATAACCTTATAAGGATTTAGAAAAGAAAAAAAAAACTCAGCACCGTGTCAGAGATAAAAGTAAAAGAAAATTCTTTCCAAAAAGACAAAAAGAAAATCACATGGAAGGAGAGACAGAATAAACATAGAAAAAAAAAATTCAGACTGAGTAAGTGTTAAAGATAAAGAGAGAATCGCATGGAAGGAGAGAAAGAACCTGTAAACATAGAATAAAGAAACTCCACATGCGGTCAAAGCTTCTAAAGATATGCCAAAATGACCGTATCTCAACGAAGTTAACTTTCCCAACCCATCGATCTCCACTAGCTGGTTTGTTATCCTGAATAAAATATCCGCCAAGAGTCATGCATCAGAATAAGTATGACTTCTGCAAATAAGATCATAAAAAAAAAGAAGTAAAAGGCAGGGGAAAAGTGTTGCTTCTAACAAAATCCAATGAGAATAAAGAAACTTCATCACCTAATTTAGAAACCTAGTTAAATCGTTATAATAAAAGAGAACACCCATCTCATTAATGTTAATTGCACATATTAAGTTTTTGTTAGTTTATCGTTGTTTCCAAAAAAAAAATTAAGGGGATGACTGTTGTTTTATATTCTAATAGCATCCTTCATGTATGAAGTGTCTTTGTTAATCTCCATTGTTTGCAACAGCTAAAGCCACTAGAATGTGCACCAACTACTGTTTTACATTTTAACACTCCCTCATGTGGGCCATTATCACTACTATATATTCTAGAACGTGAAATTCAACATATACGAACCTGCTGCTATATCATGTTAAGTTTGTTAGCTTACCAATTTTCTCAAACCCTTGTGTTGTTCTCAGCAAAGAAGGCAAACAAACTAGGTTGTTAAGTTGCAAGCCAAATACTATTCTCCATTTTAAGTTCTAACAGCACAAACACAACATTTGCTGTACTTCCACGATTACTTTAAAATTAGAGTTTTCCAGCAAGTGAAGAAAGAAAATCTGAAAGTATTAGTTTGAGGCAAATGTCTCCCCATTAGGGCAACAAATTGTCTATAAAAAAATTCCCAACTATGGTATAATAAATCGCAATCTCATCAACAGCAAGCCTAAATTCATCAGTTCAAAAAAGGCCAGCCTTATGTTTTTCGGAGCAAAAAAGGCAAACAAACTAGGTTGTTAAGTTGCAAGCCAAATTATTATCCTCCCTTCTAAGTTCCAACAACACAAACACAACATTTACTGTACTTCCACCATTTCTTTATAATTTGAGTTTTATCATCTTTCAACCAGCTGGTGAAGCAAGAAAATCTGCAGGTATTTAGTTTGAGGCAATGGCTCCCCATTAGGGCAACAAATTGTGTATAAACAAATTTCAAAATATGGTATAACAAATCGCAAGATAAAATCAAGTCTGCCTTAATTCTTAAGTTCAAAAAAAAAATTGCCTCCCTTAATTCCAACTGTTCTACATGGATGCCTGTCTATCACCAACTGACACAGTTAAAAGAAGTTTTGATTTTACATATACAAGAATCAAGTATGTATATACATATATACATAAAGACAAGAATATAATCCAGGTATCAAATACACACATAGAAGTATAGTCCAAGTAGTTCCAGCCAATCAGAACTCTACAGACGATCAGTAATTTCAAATTAAGCTTGCATAATAGACACATGTAATCCCTGAAAAGACTGATTCTCTTTTTATTTGAATTTTGGAAGGACTAGAATAGCCTCTTTATAGATAGGGACAGCAAGAACAAAGAGTAAAACAAACATTGCCTACCTCGCTATTTTTATCAAAACGATGTTGTTCACTAGGCAAGCAAAAGAAATCAGCATCTGCACGCATTGGCCAACCCAACCGGAAACAATCCACTGACCTACAATACATCACAGGAATTAAGAATCTAAACAGATACATAACACCAAAGGAGGGAAAAGAGGAATTATATGTTTCTACCAAAAGTATTCATTTATATCATCATAATTCCTCCACTGGGAATGCTTTGATTTCCCTCGTTTGCTCCTATCAGCTTCCTGTCAAAAGAAAAGCCAAAGCACCTTGACGACATGTAAGTCAACATAATATGCAACACTGAATAATTTTCAAAGAAAATAAAGCCCAAGAGGTTCGCCCTCCCCGCCCATGTGCAGATGGGAAAGGCTGTACCCAGCTATGCCCCTGTTTTCAGATAGGATATCTCCTTGACACAACTCACAACCAACAGATTGGAAGCTTATCTTAGGACCAAGGCGCCACTCTTAAATTTATTGAAGTTAGAGAGAAAAAACAAATCACAAAAATACCTTGGCAATCACTTGATAAATAGGAGTCACAACTTTTTTCAAGAAAGCCTCTTCTTCACCTCCATAGGCTGGCTTCACATTTTCTCCTGTCATAGGACTGACATTCCCAGCTAACATACCATACAATTCAAATGCCATCTACAAAAAGAAATGAAACAAATAAACCAATCATGCTATTACAACTAGAACGTTAACAATCACAAATTAAAAACAACATAAAATGCCAAAAATTACAGCAACTGAAAAGGCTGGAAAGACTTGTTCCTCAACAACACAAGGATGCCTAAGGCACTCGGTGTCACTCCCCTAAGAATGTGGAGGGCTATGGGATTTAATTTGTTACACTGAACCAACCTAAATCTAAGAGATCAACTATGTCATCGATTTACCAACTGTTATCAGCCAATGTAAACACATTTCCTACAAGCACTCTTCCTCAATCCATTGTTAGGAACTTAGGACAGCTTGATTACAATTTCTCAAAAGAAACAAAATCATAGTACCGATAACCAGGTACAGCTAAGCCAACATTGATGAAGTCATTTAATTTTTGGGAATCCAGTTTGCATCATACAAGGGATTCTTAATCTCACGAAGAATACACCAGCAGCAATAGAATAATGGTACAATAAAATTGTTAGGAAAACACGAAAAAAACAATAAATGAATTGAAAACCAATTTACAACATGTCAGAGATACCAAGCAATAAACCAATATAATGAGAAACAACCTAGCCTATCTTATCAAGTTTGCATCTAGCCTTGGCTAGCAATAAATAGCAGGGACAGAGGACTTGTAACACAAATCTGGGGCTGAGCTTTTATCTGCGGGGATGTTTAAAGCACCCAACCAATCAACTCCCTCCCCCCAACAAAGCCAAGAGATTTAAAAGGATATACATTCAATTGACACTAGTTTTACATAACCAAATACAAAAACTCCCCTTTTTAATGACCATTGAAGCTTGTTTTGACCTCATATTCCAAAAAAAAAAACATTGGAAAGGAAAATTGTAAGGTCACCATAGCAAATTTACATCAGAAATGAAGAAAAAAACCATTTCTATACATACATGATGATAAATATAACAAAGGCATTCTGGCATGAATCTCAAATTTGCAGCTTCCCCCATATCAAAAGATATAGACCCATGTATAGTAGTTTCCGCTGTTGCACCTCTTGCTGTATGGTTGGTAACCTGAGGAAACAACCATTAAAAGCATTATAAAGAGCATGAAACTATAAATAAATAAAAACACAATAAGGACTCTTATTCACATTGAAGTTTAGAGACATTGACTTGGGATTTTCAATCTTGTAATTTAAATCCATTTCAGTGCTACATATAACACCTGACACCCAAATAGGGCAATAAAACCTTCTTTTTTTTTACTTTTTTTACACCCTAAATTCATATACACACTAAGCTATAACATTCCCAACTGGACTATAGAATACAAAGTCCAATTGTCAGTCAAAATCACGAACTCAAGAAGGTAAATATACAACCAGCATATTAGATGGTGACATTTTTAATAGACATCTTACCAAAGGCTACTTTTCCGGCCCAAGTATTTGCACCATTTTTTATAACTCTTGAAAAGCTTCTTCATCACTTCTGTCAGAGCACGGTCATCCAACTAACAAAAAATGTTCATAATTATGGCATCAAATAAAGAACAATAAGTGCTCTCCGATACTAATCAAACCACAAAATAAGTACTATTAGTTCAGCTCCGTTCAGAAATAGGCACAAAATACATTAACATGTTCCACAGGTGCACTACATGACAAGTACAAACCTTGGGTTGTTGATCTTTTGGAAACTGCCTTATGTGCACATTTGCAAGTAATAATATCAGGTGCTCCCGTTGATTTGCCACATTGTCCTTCTGAAAATCAATTAGAGTAGTTAATGAGCATCGGTTAAGAACAAATCCATTGTACTCTAATTGATGAAGATTACTTTAATAAATACAGCCACAAAAGCCACAACTGCATTTTCAAAGAAAATAATATCAGTCCATTCACTCTATTGTCTAATTACATCACCTGAAACCCAAACATTGACTGCAGCCAATCGAGAACATCCTCGTCCTTTTTCTTTTTGTATTCCTTAGGCCAAGGAAGGCCCCTGGTGTTACGAAGAGCAACAACAGCAGCTTGAATCTGGAGAACAATATAAAGTTTCAGTAAAATTGAAGCGGAGGTAACCTTTCCCTGAAAAAGAAAGTGGAGGTAATTTTCTAAATTCAAATATTAATACTTCACCTCTGGATATTTCATAATTGCTTGATTTGCACTATCAGGATCAAGTGGAAGGATATTGTAGGGAACCAATAGCTCTGTCTTTTCTGCAACTTTACCATGAGCTTCCAAAATCTACAAGCATCAAATATAATGTTCATTGCCAAATAATACACAAGCAACAGACGGTGGATATAATAGGGTAGCAGTAACATCTTGACAATGACAAAAAAAAATCAACATTCAACATATTGTCCTGAAAGAAAAAAAAAAAACATGAACTTTCACCTCACGGTCAACTTCCATAGATTGTGTCATATTAACAGCCTTTAAAACCTCAAAGAGAACATTGGCAGTCTGGTATGCCTTGGTAAGTTGTGCACTGTATACAAAAGAAAAATTAGCATCAGACAAATATAAGTAACCTTTCCAGACACACCATCTAAGAAAACGAATTATCTCCCGAACCCACCGGTCAGCTTTATCAGCCGCATTTTGCAAGGCTTGAATATATTTTTTGTAATAGTGTTGATAGAAGCTCTGCATTTCACGTGCATCACTTTTTTTGACCCTTCCCATAAGTGTTGGATCATTCTCCTGAAATAGAGTACAGCTTGGCTTAGAGAACACAAACAATGAACAACTAAATTTAATGAAGATCTTAAGCAGGAAAGTGTCTTGTGGCATATATGTCATACTTGTTATCCTTTCTTCCCTGTGTCAAAGGTAGAAGAGAAGAACTTCTTAGAAGTATTCTTCCTAAGATATAAAAATCTTAAAAGCACAAGGCTACAAAAGAATGCTTATTTATATATAGGGACCAAAATATTTTAAAGCTACATATCTTATATTAGAATATAAGAGAACAGTTCTCATTCTGCAAGACAAACACATCTTAAGGTGCTTTGTATGAAGATATATAATTATACATACCCTTTCAAGACGTTGAAGAAGAGCAGTTTTAAACTGACGAACACCACGTCCACTAGAAGTGGGATCCAACCTATGAGCTTTCTCAAATGCATAAAATCGACCTAGAAAAACCATTGAACGTAGTCTTATTTCACATGGTCATCAAATAAAAATAGATACCAACAAACAGCCTTGAGAAAATTAAAAAGAAATGAACATCAGCTTTAGCACATGTAAATGTGAGAAACAGGAAATCAAATGAGGACAAAAAGACAGATTCTGAAAACAGCTCAGATCCAGATATTATCAACGGATTAGTTTCCTAAAATATCTGTTAAGGGGGAAAGCTGTTGATGCATTAATACACTACATGCAAAAACATTGAGTCAAGTGTATACAATATTAGAAAAACGAAAAGAACATCAAGATCAAAGGGGAAAAAATGAACTTAGAATATCGACAAAATTAATAAAATGGAAATGTTCTCCGCACTTCTAACTTGGGAATAAATAGTTTGACGTTGTTTTAGTCATGTGCTGTAGTTTAATGGCAGCTGAATTTAAAGGCGAAGTTGGTTCCTTTTCTGCAAGTGGTTAAATAAAGGAACCCACTTGATTGCCTTGCATCACTACTCAATTGATTGTAACAGTGGAATCATTCAACATTGGTTCATATTGAAAAAAGAACCACCAATTAATATCAGTCAGCTATTCTTTCTTAGGCCTCTTACTAACTTTTATAACAGATATAAGGAAAAGCATGAATGTTAATACTTTCTTCCTGAATGAAATAAACAAAATACCAGACCACATACATATGCTATAAAACAAGCACAGAATGCACACATGACCAGGCAAAAACAAGGCTAATTTTATTTTTGTTAGGATACTCAGGTGCCAACCACAAGCCCCTTATGTAAGCTCATTAAACTGCAATTTCTAACAATCAACACATAAACAAACACAATAGTAAGGTAAACAAAGATAAACGACATGCCGTCGTTTTAAGTAAAAATTGTAGCTATGGAACTTACATAGATAAGCAACTCTGGGATTGTGCGATTCGACCTCGTTGGCTACACGAAGAATGGGAGCGATTTCGACAAGTGACGACGGTACCACCTCACTGTCGAAGATCGTCTCCCCGAGGTTTCCAGCTGTCTGCGTCCGCGTGATACGCCGCTGCAGCTGCGGCTGCGGTGGCTGATCCGGACCCATTCTCGAAGACGACATTGCTCTTAACAGCCTATCAAAACCTCAGAGCTCAAGCACTCTACTCAAGCTTACTAGAAAACTAAAATTTCAAAAAGAAAAAATTAGGAAAAGAGAAAAAATCAAATTTCACACAGAGAAAATTAGAAACCAAAAATCAAGAACTAGAAAATTAGAACAGAGAGCTTACCAGCGAAACAGAGAAGGCTAAGCTTGTGAATCAGACATCTGAAACATGCAAGAGAGAAAGATTATATTGCTTATAGAAAACTAAATATAAAGTGAAATAGGAAAAAGAAGACCAGAATGTGAATGGAGCAAAGGTTAGTGTGGACTGTGGGGGAGCGAGCTTTACTTGGGAGCGTTGAGGTGGAAGAGAAACCCTAGGAGAGAGAATACACTTTACCTTAGGGCGCGCAGAGAGAGAGAAGAAGGGGAGTGCTTCAAGTTTAAGCTACTACTTAAAAGAGGAAGGGAAAAGACGAAGCAGGGAAAAGACGAAGCAAAGCTACCATCACTGCTATAGTGCTCTTCATCAAGGAAGAGAGAGGAATTTACCACTTTCTTCACTTGTGGGGTCAGATTCTTAAAGGCCAATTTTTACCAGACTACCCTTCCGTTTAGTACCTTTTTCCAAAACTTATCAATTTGTGCAAAAATCTAATAGACGATTAGACGCAGTCATAAATAGTACCATATTGAGTCAAACAAATTTTGCAATTGATTTTTCAGTTTTTGAGCTCAACTGTATAACAAGCATTTTTTAGCATAATTCCGAAGGGATGAGGAATCTTAGTAGTGCACTTCACTTGCATGTATTTTGGTAACGAAAAATTCAAGTTCTTTTTAAAAGATTTAAATTTTAAATTTTATAATGTCGTTCAAGTTTCTTTCAAACTTTTTCTCGTATTGTAGAATTTGATTTGAGACATTACAACACATTATTTAAGAGACTTGTTGGATAAAAGAGGTGAAGATCATGATGCAAAAGTTGAAAATCTAAAGTGTTGATTTTAAAGATAATTTTGAAACATTTGTTAGAAATGGAGCGCTTACGATTTATGATTAAACTCCGATAGCATAATATCTTGGTTATGGCAGGAAAAAAATGTTCTCCGATAGCATGATTAAATTTGTGCTGGGGTTAAATTTGTCATTTGGTAGTGGATGACCCTTGGGCAGCTTCGACATGAAATTTGAATTCAAAAAGGTAAGATTCGCAAAGATCCACAACTACACAACTAAGAAATCGGATTAAAAGGTAGCCGTTTTTGAAATCTCAATGGACGACTTTACCCCGCAGTAATAGTTTTTACTCCACTCCTTCTCTGCCTTTACCATACAGGGAACTGACGGAACTCCACGAGGACAGAACAATAAATTATGGACCGAAGCTTTTCGATTTTTACACTAGGACAATGGCGGTTTAGGAATATTAAGGAAAATAGAGGGCAAATTAGGACTTTAGTGGGTCCCTAATTATCCTGGGATGAAAAGACAATTGTCGGTTTGTTTTGTAATCCCTGTTTTAGAGGGGAGGCGTGGGGCTCACATGCACCTGTGTATGACAAAAGTCACGACTCACGAGGAAAAGGAATGGACTCCACTCTATAGTCTATAGTCTATACTCTATAGTCACCAAAACGACCAATGAACGTTGGGAAGAGGAGAAAATCTTTTTTTAACTTGTTTATTATTTATTTGGGCCTCTTTCTTATTCAGGTCGTGCTTGGGCCTGTTTTTGATTTGATGGTGTTTGGGCCTTTTTTGTTAACAGTCACTAGTTTGTGCTTTAGTTTTTTCTCTTTCGGTGAAAGAGAGGACCCAAAAGAACATAACGAAAAGTAAGAAATAATCATTGGTAAAATAATAGATGGCAGAGTTAAAATAAACTTCTTCCACTTATTACTTTTACAAATCAAATTTCACCTCACGGTCAAACTCTGATAGACTATCATAATATATATACTGTCACTCTAGTGACCCTGGTTTAATGCTTTGGTATCGTAAACCATCAGATAAGACGCTGGTTTAATGCCTCGGTAAGTTCATCATAAGCTTCCAAAACCTGCAAGCATCAAATGTAATGCAGTGCCAAAGAAGACAAAAATAAAAGACTAGTTAATCTCTACATTAGCTAAAAATTCAACATCACACATTGTCCATGAGGAAAAAGGAAAAGTAAAACAGAAATCGGATATGTGATGATGTTTCACCTCAGAATCGATCAACTTCCAATTCTGCTCTAACAGCCTTTAAAACCTCAAGGAAGTGGATTGTGCCTTGGTAACTTGTACACTGTATACAGAAGGAAAACCACCATGGGACAATGAAACAATAGAGAAATTTTTTCCAAGCACACCACCTAATAAAATTCAATTATCTCCTAAACCCACCTGTCGGTGCTATCAGCAAGCATTTTGCAAATTTTGAGAGTAATATTGTTGACAGAAGCTCTGCATTTCGCGTGCATCACTTCTTTTGACCCTTTGCATGAGAGTTTGTTCATCATCCTGAAATACAAATAAAACTTGCTCACATAACAGTCGTTAACAAGGAACAGCTAAATAGGATGAATATCTAACATCTCATGTTCACCTCAATAAAGAGGATATCAGCACTAGAGAAAAGCACCTTCTCTTTTTCCCTCTTTGAGCGAAGAGGATCGATCATGGAGGTGATAATTTGGAAATGGAAAAAACTAACCTTTTATAAAGTCAGACTATTTCTACAACACATATATGGATATAAAATAGAATGCTAAAATCCAGGTATATATAAAACACATGAACTTTCACTAAGAAAATTAAAAGTAAAACATGAATCAACTCATCTTTCATATATTGATTGTGCAAGAGAGAATCCATCTTTATTTACGTACGTTAAAAGCATGCACAAGTTCAAGTTAATATGTGCTTTATGCAAGTTAAACATACCTTCATCGATCATGACAATTTATATTGCCCTCTATGGTACTTACTAGGTGGAATGCCTGCGCGCTGCTGCGGGTAAAAATCGAGCTTCAATAATAAGTAATGAAAAAACAAAGCAAGCAAGGAATTTAATTTTGTAATAGAGAAGTTATATAAAACAAAATTTGTTTTTTAGTTTAGAACATGTAATAGTTTGAGTGCATTATTAGAAGCAGAAGAAGATACTCTTTCCATCATTTGTCAAAGTTTACAATTCAAAGCAGTGGTGTATTTGTCAATTATTACTGCATAGGTTTGTGCAAAAAGACATTTCAATTATAGAACAAAACATAAGTTATAATACATGGGGGTTTAATACATAAGCTATAATATATATAGAAGAATAAGCACTAAAAAATGAATCTATTTCAACCGTTGATTGAAAATATGCTTCCAAAATAAAGATTCATTTCTCTTGGGGTTCTTCGAACAGCTGCTGGTTCACCTATCAGCAAAAGAATGTAGTTTAAAAAAAAAATTATTGTGATTACTTGATAAGCATTAAGCAACAACTATTGCAACAGAAGACATTCTTTTCCTCAATTGGTTCATGTGAGAAGTAAGGTGTTGTAAGTAACCTAAATTTAGAACTTCTGATGAACACAAACATGTCATTACTGTTGTCATTCATAAGTAAAAGGTCTTTTTTATAAACACCAAGCGTTTATTTTTTATCTTAGGTTAAGCAATTCTAATGAATTATATTCATCCTGAAGCTGCTTCTGCAAACCCTTTTGCATAGGTAATTTTCAAAGGCTTTAATTTCTCAGCAACACTTCTTTAAGGGCATTTGAGAAAAACATATGTTGTTAGTCCTGACTATTTCTTAAGACACCTCCAATGCTAATTGGATGTTCTGAATTTAAATGGTATGTGTTTTTCCTTGTCATTACTCCATACCAGAAAAAGTAATTGCTTGTGCTTTACGAATTTATAATCAATTCCAGGAAGATAGAAGATAACATGCATTTGGTTGGTGTTGAGCGACATTGTTTTGAATAGAAACCAGAAAATACCCAACATTAATTACAAAGCTACCTAGCTAGCTATATACCTTTGTTCAATTGTGAGTGGAAATCATCAGTATCAATAAAGCTACGGTTTGTCTCTTTTGCCAGCATCTCACTTATTGTGCTGTTGAACAAAACATTCAAATTTGCGTGAGAAGCAGAAACAATAGCATTGGAAGTTCAAATACACAATTTTGCAAAGAACAATGTGAACATCAATTCGATACAGATGAAAAAGAGTGAACTGGAACTTCTCTTGTATCACCATCAAATCACTAAATATTGAGCAAAGTAATAAGTGATGCCATGATGTACAAACATTAAACATAGACGATCCATTAAAAGCATTGCATAAGGCATGTGAGAAGATGAGTCTGCAAATCTTCAGGGATATCCATGAGTCGTTTCGAGGGTCATTGTGATCTATCAATAGCGACTGGAAATGGAATAGAATTTTTGGAAGCTACAATGTCCAAGTAATTTTATTACAGTAAGCTGAATCACATGAACAGTATGGCACAAACCACAAAGCTGAATCAAAGTTACAGAAGAGGCAAGTAGCAAGTTTAAGACAAAAGTTTCATGGACCAATAATTTTGATGACACAAATAAAGGTGAAGTAAAAAAGTTAAAAGGGAGTGCCATAAGCAATCCTGTATTAGAACAGAGTTCGAGAATGATTTCTTCAGGAAGCAAAAGGCAGCTTCCAAGAATTATCCATTGTTATAAAATCGAACCAGAGTAATATAGAGGAGGCTTAATTGTGTGATTTACTGTATATAAAGTTATAAACATATATATTGTACAAACAAAAGCTGAGTTTAAGGCTTATGATTTCAAGGTACAATTGGGTTCAGCCTTTCAATCTAAGGCACTTTATACTTGCATCACAGAACAAACAAAGACGAAAAGAAATTAGAGATGAATTAAAGGTATAAACTCGGTAGGATACCAATATCTTCTATCAATAACCATCAAAGAACAACAATTGGTTTTAGCTAGAGACACATCACTACAACCAAGTCGACCAAATTCATCACAAAAAACATGAACTATAATCTACAGAGAAAGAGGAAATTATAAACCATATGCATGCAAACACCATAAGCAAAAACCATAGACAAAAAAAGAGGAGAGCCAAACATCTCAACCAAAACCGATGACTTAGACGCACCATTCTGCTTCTGAAACTCACTTTCCATGATGAAATTTGAGGAGACAATTGTATTCTTAGACCCCTTGCACATGCAAAAAGTCCTGCATAATTTTAACAATAAAAGATCAACATGCAATTCAATTGAGATAAATTGACACGATTTGGTCTGTATTAAGTTGTTTACTTCATTCAATACACTAAAAAGTCATATGCAATCTAAGATTTCAGATAAATTGAGCAGAAAATCAAAAACAACCCCCCACTATGGTTCTTATTTGAGGGGAGTTTTACATTTTCTGGAAATCATCTAAAGCAAAGAACTTTTCATATTTCTATTGCTAACATACACCATAGAATTAGAATAGCAAATTTATCCTAAATAACTCAAAACCCACGAAATTTCCACAAAACCCATTTAAAATCATATATTGGTCAGAACCAGACGAATTGTTCATTAATCAAATGAACGTACAATAACTAAGTTAATAGATGAAAACAGTAAATCACTCTCCTGTATTCATTTCTTTTGGAACAGTTTACATTTTCATCAATAAAGATTCGCATAAGCAACACATACACATCCAGCACTATGAAACTATCATTCAGATCATTATACCAATCAAAACATCACTGATTAAATAAAAAGGATATAAATATAGAGTGAATTAGAAAGAATCAAAATAATATGATCAATCATCAAAATTCAGCATTCCATATCAAACATCTCACTCTATTTTCTCAAGGCATCTATATCTTCTCCTATTTTATTTTGAAAAATCAATGGAAAAGACTTGAATGTTTTCAAAATCTAAACCATCAGAGTATGAATGCTACCGCCAAATAGTTCACACGCACTGTTCCAAGCATAACAAATTCCCACAATTATTTGAGAAAAAAAAAACCAGCAGACAGATCTATTGGATAAAGAACAGTAATAAAGCAGATCAGAAGCATTAGATCCAAAGAGATTAGAACCAGATCAGACAATCAAACAGCCTCAATAGAAATAAAAGTCTAAAATCGAATTCTAAAAGAGCGATCGGTCAATAAGAGTAAGGATCACGAAGCTCATTCTAGATCTAACTCCAAGCATCACAAATACAGCAGAATCGGCACAAAATCTTCAAGATCAAACAAAAACAAACCTCCAATCTACTTCTCATTTAGAAATCGCTCTCAATTTCAAACCAGCACAAACAAACTCTAGCAGAATTCCAGAATAAATAAAAAAACAGAAACAAAGTTCACAGATCCGCGTCGATTACCTTGAAGAAGAAGAAGAAGACGATCGAAGACGGCAATGAAGAATACCAAGCCAACCTATGCTGACGAAAGCTTGAGGCGGTGATGGCTGACTGGTCTGATGGCTGATGTCGGAGTCGGGAAGGAAAATAGAAAAGAAGAGGAAAGAAAAACAGAAGTGAGAGGGGCAGGACCGTAATAAACAGTCAATGAGGGGTAGAAAGGTAATTTTTTCATCCAATGAATAGTGTAACAACAGTGATTTCCGCGAGGGGAAATAGTATACAGTAAATACCATGCAACAATAATACAATATCAAACACATATACCAAGTAATATCAGCATGGAAACCAAGAAAACAAACACACACAGACATACACACATGAACATGCTATTCTGTGTTCTACATGCAAAATTGTTAGGGTGCTTAACGTGTTTCGCGCCACAATCAACAATCAAATTTGATATGAAAAATAATGATAGCAATTTGTCTTGAAATTTAAAAATAGACAACAAATAAATATTCCACAGAACATAAGATAAACCTTTTCCCCTTAAGGAGTAAAGCAAAGACAAAGAAGTTTTGGGTCAACTCCAAACTGACCACTGTCCACTTCTCAAAAGACTGCAGCTTGAACACGTTAAAAAGGCAGTAGCCAAAAGTCCCATCAATTCTAATTGAGTACTCTAGCAAGCAGCAAGCAGGTATCTGAAGTTGGTTTATAAAATGACTCTGACTCGATGACTCATTAGATCTACAAAGTATTTGAAGTTGGTTTATAAAATTTCCCAACCTGGTTTACGGACTCTACAATCTTTAGGAGGCAGGAAACTCTATCAAATAGCTAGGTAGGTACCATCAGGGGGTTTGAACCCGCATTACACACCCTCACTGCATCTTGGATTTCATCTGCAACTCTCAGAATTTCGTCAATATCCCTATTATTTGCAAGTGAAGATGGAACATTTCCGGCAATGCCAGAAGCATGCCGCTCATATGAATCAGGCCCCATCCTTTCCCTCCTTAATACTGCACGGACTAAACGCTCCCATCGCTCCTCAACACGAGCCATTTTGTGGAAAACAGAACACAATATCAACAAACTCCCATGTCGCTACGACACAAACAGTAACTTGCTAAACTAAAAGGCAGAAGAAAATCACAGCAATGCATGTACGTAGATCCATATAAAACTTCGTCGAAATTTAAAGAAAAAAGGATAATGTAGTAAAGGAGAGGCACCAAAAAAGGATATGGTGTCTAACTCTTACCATGTAAAACGATGTATAAAAGTTGCAATCATCTTCTTCTGGGGCCGAATGTTTTTAACACCAAAAAGTCTAATATCCCCATCGAGGTGATTCTATGTAGTCTCTAATGCAGACCAAAAACACAAATAGTTCCATTCAAGACTTGCAGAGCCCAATGGCATAGATTCTTAAATGACAGTCATTTACTGATTTCTCATTTTCATTAATAAAAGAAACAACTATAGAATAATCAAGAATTCAACTCAAGAAAGTTCTATATATGTACTGTTTGGTTACTGAATACTGACTATAATTAAAGAGAGCAACTATATCCAATTGAATGTTAAATCCAAGCTAACTTGGACAATTGAAACAAAACTCGACTTTAACACAAGATCCCTAGCTTAAACTCATTTCTCAGCAACCAAATAGATAGTGTTAGCGACAATCACTCTTCAGTTAAAGATAATCAATCTTCAGTTACAAATTTTGGATTGATTAGCTCTCAATAGCTTTGTATCAGTTTAGAATCATTCTTAAATGCCGAATCAATGTAATAGCAATATCTGTGCATATATATCTGTATCAATTGTACATTTGAATCTCAATGGAAAATACTTTCTACATGGTATCAGACTAGATTTGGGATTCGCACCTGTGTTAACCTTCCTTCTTCCTTCGTTCTATTCCTGTGTCTTTCATATTTCTGTCTCTATGGCTTCTTCCTCTAGCTCATCTCCCCCCCCCCCCTAACCAGAATACTGCCCACAGATAGATATAGTAAGCCAAGAAAATTGACGTACCAGATTCGAGAAACGAGAGAATGCAAAGCCCTAGAGACCGAGTTGATCGACGACGAGTTGAATCAGTCACTGAGTTTTTTTTTATTTCATCAAAGCCAAGCTATGAGAGAAGAAGGCCGAGGTGGAGGTAATAGGATGATACTTGGCTGCACACCCGTTTGCACCGTAGGTTCTTCACCTCAAGAGTAAAGTACCAATAAAAGACTGCCACGTGTCTTTTTTAGGATTAAAAAATTGAATTTTTTCTGATGGATTTTGCATCCAAGACCCGCCGCTGCCCCTCTTCACCGGCGACGTTTCCAGCAATATCCGGCCACGAAAATGGTCTCAAACTCTTCCTCTCTTCGCAGGCTTTCCATTCATATAAGTTTCTTACCTATCATTTATCGTACGTGATGAATCAAAACTCGAAAGCTTCTCGTTCACCGGAGCTTTCAAGTTTCGATTCACCATGTAGGATGAACTATAGGTGGGAAAACTTCTATGAATAGAAATCCTTTGAAGAGACTAATCATTTGACACCAGTTTTGTTGTCATAAGTGGCCGGAAACGTCGACGGCGAAGAGGAAAAGGGGCTGGAGTCGAAGATGCAAAACCCATAACATAAAAAATAAAAAATATAAAAAAAATCTTTAAAAGGGACGCGTGGCAGTCCGTTATTGGTCCACGTATTGGGGTAAGCATTCTGAAGTGCACACCCGTGTGCACCCAAGTATCGTCCGAGGTAATATTGGTCTGAAAACTAAGGGTGTGTTTGGATGAAGTATTTTCAATTTTCATAGATATTCTCAAATGATGGGAATTATAATTCCATGAATTTAAATTTCGTTAATTGATAATTCTATTGTTTGGATTTCATCACGTATAATTTTTTAAATGACAAAAATTTAAAATATAACTTCCTGCTTGGATGGAATTCATAAAAGACATCTATTTTGGGAGGAATTCAAGTAGGGAATTTGCCTCCCCAAATTCTACAATTCTTTTCCATGGGAATTGCTAATTTCGCTGGATAAGGAAGCCAAACGCTAAAATTCGACTGAAGAAAATGTAAAATCCTTATTTTTAATTAAATTCCTTCACTTTTTCCCCCATCCAAACACACCGTAAAAAGAAGACAAAAGAAAGAGGAGAGGAGAAAGTGAAATGAATAAGTACGTACTTAAGCTAATTAACCCCAGCTACCTAACTAATTAACTACGTTTAAAAGGTGTTAATTATAGTAAACTCTCCTTAGCTCCCTAACTACTAACCCAATATCGATCCCTTCCACACCAGTATCGATTCCCTTCCACAGCTAGCTGATTGAACGTAAATTCTAGCTAAAAGGAAGTGCAAACTATTCAATGATTATGAAACTATGCATAGAATAAATAATTATGAAATTAAATCTATAGTAAACTTGTGTGGTTAAAGGTTTTCTCTTAGACCACTTCTTCATTGATTTTGTCACCGTTTCGGTGTGAATCAATAACGCTCAATTACTTTTTCTCTTTGTTGCTGCAATGACCGTAAGCATGTTTTTATGGACATTCACTATTCAACTGTCGTGCCAAAACTTGGTGCTCACCGAAAAAGTAAGGATTGTCGTACACTTATAAATTGGAGATTTGAAAATGCGATCTCGAATTTTAGCTCTTCCATTCTTGAAAAAAGTACCGTTCTGGGTGATCTTTGGTTCTTCATCTACCAAATAGGTGTACTCATACAACTCTCTCATGTTCTAGAAGACCCTAAACAAGAAAACTTAATAATTTAGCCCAGTAAATAGGCCCGAAAGAAAGAAAAAGAATCAAATGGCTATGGGTTTTCGAGGGAGAGAGAGAGAGAGAGCAATGGCTCTAGCACGCGTGTTTGAGAGAGAGAGAGAGAGCACAATAGCGAATTGATCTATTTATCCCATTTTTTTAGTTTTGGTTCATTCTTTCAAATTGATGGTGATGGCATTAGCGAATAAGTACTTACTTAAGTTAACGTCATCTACTTAACTAATTAACTACTTTTAAAAGGTGTTAAGTATCCCCCCCCGTGGCCCCCAAAGACCAGGGCAAAGTAGTCGGTAGGGAAAGGAAAAGTAGGCCAGACAGAAAAAAGAAAGGGACGCGCAGTAACACCAAATGAGGGAACCACGATCCCCCATAGGAGTTACGAAGTTGCAACCAAGAAAAAACAAAAAAAAAAAGAAGGCCCATGAAATATAAAAAAGGAGCGCCGCCCCCCCAACCTGAAGGGGGGGGCCACCCAATCAGCGTTAACGGTGGGGGACCTGGGGCCCGGAGGCGCCCTGCCTTCGAGGTAGGTAGTACCTGTGGGGCATGTGCCTCTTACAGATTACTGGAGCACCTAGAACTAAAGTGGCTCCGTGGGTGCCCTCCACCTGTGCTCCTCTCCGTGCCCCTGTCCACCATATGACTAACCTTCACCCTCGGAACCTCTCCCGGGTACCCGACAACAAGAAAACCACAAAACAATAACAATTATTATTAATAATTTTTAAACACGGAAAAACTGGGCGTAGGAGGAGGCTACCACCCAGGTGGGGGGTGGGGAAAAAAACAATTTTTTTTTTTTTTTTTTGGTGTGTGTGTGGGGCTACCGAAGGTCTCTGACCCGTTACTCCCGACCCATCGGAAAATGGCAGAAACAAGTATAGTAAACCCTCCTTAGCTCCCTAACTACTAACCAAATATCGATTCCATTCTACAGCTAGCTGATTGTACGTGATTTATAGCTAAGAGAAAGTGCAAACTATTCAATGATTATGAAACTATACATAGCATAAAAAATTATAAAATTAAATCTATAGTAACACGATTAACTAGGGTTTAAATGTAAGACTACACATAATAGGATTCTAGCTATGACCATCTATTATTGTATATGGCATGACATACAGCAACATGGAATGGTACAAAATTGTATTATCATCTATGTCTGTATTTGCTCATCAAAAAAATCTATGTATGTATTCCCAAGAAAACATATATTAATAACCAATATTAATTTTCACCAACAAACAAACATAACAATTTGAAAGAAGAGCTATAAGCTTCTGGGATGCACCAACACATAATATGAGGTTGTGCCTACCAATTCTAACCTCGATCTCTAACCTGCAATATAAATAAGGAGTGACTAATCATAATTTGAATGGAGAGCCAGCATCCTTAATGTGGTATCTAAAATCAAAACATTAAAGTTAAGTTAGCTGTGTCCCGTAATAAAATCAGTTGATATGAAAAGAGAATTACACAACTTACATTGTTCATCTCATCATACACATCCACCAACAAGTTGTTTCTTCGTAGAGCCCCATGGATGCAAGGGATGAAATTAGCACACATCTTTATTAACTCCACCTCCACTTGTAAGAATGATAAAGGAGGTTACAATAAATTATGATAAGTAAATTCGACTTGTAAAGATGATAAAGGAAGCTACAACAATTTATGATATGCAAATTCTTAAAAACCCCATAAAGAAAATAGAGGAAAAAAAATGAATATCATAAAATACTGGGTGTTGACGCATATTGCGTCCATATCTCAAGAATGAGAATGGATGATCCGTATATTCCTTCACTTTGGTTGGAGGAGGTGGAGTTAATGCCTTGCGAAATTCAGAGTTTTGTGGGTAATTGGTTTCGATGTTCTTCCATTCAAACGAATCTAGCTTGGTGGATGAAATTCCAGCCATGGGCGAGTTAGTGTTTCTTGATATCAGCCTGAAAATTGAAGAATGACTTTTTCACTGCGCTAAACTCTGATCTGGAAATGAACTTAACACACTTTGCAGCCGCACTTCAAAAGTCAAGATGGATCACGGTCTTATACAATGAAGATGTTTCGGTACGTGCTATTGAAACCTAACCAAAAATAAATTTTTACAATTTTCATTTCAACTTAGATCAATTAAATTAAGGTAAAAATCAAATCAAAGACTTACTCTTTATGGTTCACATGGACGGTCAGGAAATATAACAACCAATAAAGCTCCTTGGGAAGAGGAATGGTTCGACCTCGAAGAAGATCCTTAATCATGGAAACAAATTGAATAATCGGATGTATAACAAATCATTTGGTGATGATGGAGATTTTCGATATACCACCATTGACAAAATAGGTGTCATTAGAAGTAATCATCACATATCCTTTGAAATTTAAAGCTTGATTTATGTCGGCAATTAAGTATTCCTCTACAAAAAAAATTAAAAAGTTGTAATTTTAAGCAAATAAAAAAAACAATAAGTTAGATTTAAAAAAAAAGTTTAAAATTACAAATCTAATTACCTCATTACTGCACCAAATGGCTCAGAAGGAATAACATCTTGTGTGGCTAAAGGTTTTCTCTTAAACCACTTCTTAATTGATTTTGTCACCGTTTCGGTGTGAATCAAAAATGCTCCATTACTTTTTCTCTTTGTTGCCACAATGACCATAAATATGTTTTTGTTATTCAAATGTCGTGTCAAAACTTGGCATTCACCGAAAAAGTAAGGATTGTCGTACACTTATAAATTAGATATTTGAAAACGCAATCTCGAAGACCATGCTTGAAAAAAGTATCATTCCGGATGATCTCTCATTCTTCATCTACCAAGTAGGTGTACTCATATAACTCTCCCATATTCTACAAGACCCTAAACAAGAAAACTTAAGAATTTAGCCTAGTAAATAGGCCCGAAAGAAAATAAAATCAAGTGGCTTTGGGTTTTTGAGAGAGAGAGAGAGAGAGAGAGAGAGAGAGAGAGAAATGGTACTACTCACGGTCTTATACAATGAAGATGTTTCGGCACGTGCTATTGAAACCTAACCAAAAATAAATTTTTACAATTTTCATTTCAACTTAGATCAATTAAATTAAGGTAAAAATCAAATCAAACACTTACTCTTTATGGTTCACATGGACAGTCAGGAAATATAACAACCAATAAAGCTCCTTGGGAAGAGGAATGGTTCGACCTCGAAGAAGATCCTTAATCATGGAAACAAATTGAATAATCGGATGTATAACAAATCATTTGGTGATGATGGAGATTTTCAATATACCACCATTGACAAAATAGGTGTCATTAGAAGTAATCATCACATATCCTTTGAAATTTAAAGCTTGATTTATGCCGGCAATTAAGTATCCTCTACAAAAAAAATTAAAAAGTTGTAACTTTAAGCAAATAAAAAAAAACAATAAGTTAGATTTAAAAAAAAAAGTTTAAAATTATAAATCTAATTACCTCATTACTGTACCAAATGGCTCAGAAGGAAGAACATCTTGTGTGGCTAAAGGTTTTCTCTTAAACCACTTCTTAATTGATTTTGTCACCGTTTCGGTGTGAATCAATAATGCTTCATTACTTTTTCTCTTTGTTGCCGCAATGACCGTAAATATGTTTTTGCTATTCAAATGTCGTGTCAAAACTTGGCATTCACCGAAAAAGTAAGGATTGTCGTACACTTATAAATTAGATATTTAAAAACGCAATCTCGAAGACCATGCTTGAAAAAAGTATCATTCCGGATGATCTCTCGTTCTTCATCTGCCAAGTAGGTGTACTTATATAACTCTCACATGTTCTACAAGACCCTAAACAAGAAAACTTAAGAATTTAGCCTAGTAAATAGGCCCGAAAGAAAAAAAAATCAAGTGGCTTTGGGTTTTTGAGAGAGAGAGAGAGAGAGAGAAATGGTACTACTCAGCGGCTCTACTACCGTGCATTTCTATTTATCCATTTTTTTTGTTTTGGTTAATTCTTTCACACCGATGGTGATGACACTAGCGAATAAACTTATTAACTACTTTTAAAAGGTGTTAAGTATAGTAAACCCTTTTTAGCTCCTTAGGTGTTAAGTCTAGCTATGACCATCCACTATTGTATATATCATGACATATAGCAACACTAAAAGGTACAAAATTGTATTATCATCTATGTTTGTATTCCCAAGAAAACATATATTAAGAACCAATATTAATTTTCATCAAAAAACAAACATAACAATTTGAAAGAAGAGCTATGAGCCTCTGGGATACACGTACCAACACATAATATGATGTTAGGCCTACCAATTCTAACCTAGATCTCTAACTTGCAATAGAAATAAGGAGTGACGAGTCATAATTTGAATTGAGAGCCAGCATCCTTAATGTGGTATCTAAAGTCAAAACATTGAAGTTAAGTTAGTTGTGTCCCGTAATAAAACCAGTTGATATACTAAGAGAATTCCATTATTTACATTGTTCATCTCATCAAACACATCCACCAACAAGTTGTCTCTCCGTAGAGCCAAGCTTATGGATGCATGGGATGAAATCAGCCCACATCCTTGTTAACTCCACCTCCACTAGTAGGAATGATAAAAGAGGCTACAACAAATTATGATAAGTAAATTCGACTTGTTAGGATGATAAATGAGGCTACAAAAATTTATGATTGATAAATTCTTAAAAAACAGAGAAAAAAAAAAGAATATCGTGAAATACCCGGTGTTGACACATATACCTTATATTTATAGATGAATACAAGATACAATCTTTATTGTATAAGGAATTATATTCTAAATATAATACATATTTCATAATGATTTACTTTCCTTATACTATTCTAGAATTGATTATTCTTAGATTTGACTAGGCACACACAAATTGGGTTAAAGATTATTTTTGCAAAAAATCATCTAATACTATCCATTTGTTTGATACAAGTGGATGAGTTAATAATTTCATATTTGGATGATTTTTTTGCATAATTTTTCTATGAAAGTTGTTTTACAGGATGAACGGTTTAAATCATGAAATATGAGAGATTTTGGCCACTTTATACTATTCTAGAATTGATTATTCCTACATTGACTAGGCATACACAAATTGGTTTCTTTCAACAATTCTCATTTTGTCATTTGATACTCAATTGCAGTTAAAAAATATAAAAAAATAATTTTGGAGTGCATAATGATGGCATTATCTCAAAAATTAATTTAATTTGCAGTTGCATTATATCATATCATATGAAGAAGACATGACATTAAGCTGAGACGAGGACATGATATCTCGACTCGCATATTGATCCCGTCTTAGGCTTCCTAACTCAAAACTACATTATTATTATATTTAAAATACTCTAGTCCGTTTGGACCTGCGTATCCAAAAAATTTATTATTTGCATAATTTCAGCAGTGCAATTCCATGATTTAAATCGTTCTTCTTCTAAATCAACTTTTAAAAACTATTTTTGCAAAAAATCATCTAAAACCATCTATTTGTTTGATATAATTGAATGAGTTAATAATTTCATATTTGGATGATTTTTTTTTGCATAATTTATCTATGAAAGTTGTTTTTTAGGACAAACGGTTTTTTAGGATGAACGGTTTAGATCTATGAAAGTTGTTTTTTAGGACGAAAGTTGTGGATGAGTTAATAATTTCATATTTTGTAGATTTCTTTATAAAATCAAATCAAATCTTTTCTAATTTCCTATTCATTTCATCCAGTTAGAGCAATGGCTGGAGCAGAAGTAGGCAGCTGAGAAACCAAGCAAGGACAAAAGACATATGTGTGCTACTTCAAATGAGCACTCTTGTTTTTGGGCACATGTTGAGGACACTATCATCTTATGCGATATGTTGAAGAATGAAGGATCAGTTACTGATGCAGAGAAAGTAACACACAAGGAGGAGTTGAAAAAGTTTGAGGATTATGTGTGGGGTGTCGTCGACAACTATGCAGTGTCTCCTGATATTTTATTGGAGAAGAGCAGTTTTATGAAATGGTGGAAGGAGTATGAGGGAATTGTTGGAAGCGCTTACTCCTCACCACTTGCCAACTTTATGAATCATCGGGCATACCATCAGTACGTATAAAGAAGGGAGCTTCACCCGGTTCATTACCATTCAGTGAACAAGGTTTATGACATGGATCTGGCTCCTCAATTACATTGCATGAAGAGTTTTAATTATTTTCTCTACTAATTGACATTAATTTGGGATATTATTTTTTTAGACTTCTAGCTTCTTGAGTCTCCTCCTCTGGTTATGTTCTTCTCGATTGATACAAAAATGGATAAATCAAAGGAAGGTTACGATTGCCATTTGAATCAGTTTTAACTCTATTATGCGAAGTAAATTGAAGGTGAGGCTAAGAGTCTTTCAATTCTTATGGCTTGTATAATTTGAGTACTTTCATTTTAGTTTAAAATCCTCTAGTTCATGGACAATTCACATACATAGTATACCAATGATCGATCAAACGGAGACCCGATGAAAATCCATAAAGAGGGCTGCATAAAAGCATTCCAAAATCTGATGATTAATTAAAAAACGATGATTACAAAGGCTGATTAGAATTCCAACATCTCCAATATGAAAATAGGTGATAAAAATCAAATAGTATAGGAATGAGGAAAATTCCCTTGGCCATTGAAGGTATAATGGCGAAATCAATTCTATCTTTCATCGAGCAGAACTGAAACTAACTTTATAAAATTTCCTATAAAATTCAAATAAGTATAATGTTAGTTTTATAACTGAGCACATTTGAATTTTATAGGAAAAATTCAAATTGTTGATAGCTATAGAAATTGCGTGATTTTAGCTTTCAGATTTTGGTCTTACTATTACTTAGGGCAAGAATAAGGAGAACAAAAAACTACAAAGAAATGTGTTATATAGCACCAAAGTAAAATTCTAAAAAATAAGTATTTATATCCTCGTTCCTTGTTAGTTATTGTTGTTCTCATAAGAAATGTTATTTAAAATTTTTATACTATTGTATACTATATATATACTATACATTATATCTTTCTATACATTATACTATACAGTATATACAATTAGTATGTATATAGTAATATATAGTATATAATATATATACTATAGTATATAGAATATATAGTGTATATATAGTACTGCGGTACAACCTAATATGATCATTTTTTTTTGTTTGGAACATTTCAACTTTATTAGTTTTGATCATAATATATATTATTTTGGAAAATATGTTTCGTTTATTATTTTTTTCTTGAATTTGTGTTGATTACTCTACTGTATCATTATAAATAAATAAAAATTCTATACGTATTAAAATTTGAGGGCACAATTTTTAAAATTCACCTCAGGTCTCAAAATCTCAAGTCCAACCCTAGTCCTATAGCTAGCTTCTTCAATGTCAGGGCATTGCACCTTGATAGCAACAACTTGCCCAGAATACTTCAGTTCACCTCTGTGGACTTGACCTAAACTAGCTGCTGTAATTGGAGATGGAGATATAGATGAGTAAACGGTGTCAAGTGGTACTCCCAACTCCCTCTCAATGCGGGCAAATGCTTCTGCATCCAGAAATGTCGGCAAAACATCCTGTTAAGTTTTGAAGGAATTGAAAGTTATTTCAGCATCATACATGACATCTACAAAGAAAAACTGTAATCGAGGCCAATTCTGATGTCCAATTTCTAAATCTCTACATTACAAATCCACCGCCTTTTGTTTTCCATTGTCAACCATTGTTTGAGCCTAAATGTATATTTGACTGTTTTGTTATATGTTACGCAGCCCATGGGTCGGAAAATGTGGCCTAATTATCTTAGAGATTATTTATTTGGCAAATCCATTTTGTAGTTACCTTCGGTCTCAAGGAAACCTATTTGTTTGGAATCTTTTCGATAAGGAAAGAAATCTACAATCCCGTAAATATATTTTAATGGCAAAACAAATAACTAGTTTTTTTTTTTTTTTAGAACTATGAGCCAATAGTCAATTGTCATCCTCCAATCATATAATTCATATTATTCTTTTCGACCAATAAACTAAGTAGCTAGCTAAGCTAAGTGTTGGAAGGGGCGGCAGTTGAAACAGTTTGAAAACACCAGTAAACCTGCAAATACAATACAAACACGGTTTCATAGTTGAAACAGTCTCACTAATGATCTGTATATATATATATATATATATGATGCACTTCAAAACTAACCTATATAGTCTGTCTCTCTCTTTTCATTTGTCAGCTTTCTTTTGTCACTCTCTTCTTCAGTGACTGATTGCCTCGTTGCCTATTGTAGCCATTCCACATAGTTTCCTCACTTGTTTTTGTTTTTTTCCCATGTCTTCCACTCCTATATAGACAAATCCCAGCTCTATTTTTGTTCTTTGACCATCATTCTTTTTCTTGTTGCTTCCTTAGATTCCCCCCACTATATTCCTCCTTGAAGATCAAAACCAAATCTTTTTATTCTTGGATTCCTGTTGTGTCTGCCGACCCGGTTTAATTGCCCAGTAGGTGTTCAATCAATTGCCTCTGACATCTCGGCAACTGGGTTTTGCGTGAAGTTTCCAGAAGGGGGATTGGTTTCGCTATTTGAGCTTCAAGGTGAGAAAAATGATGTCTTTGTTGACATGTTTTATATTGTATATTGGAGGGTCTCTGTGTTTTTATACTTGGTGAACGTGAGTTTAAATCATTGGTACGTGGAGTTACTGGGTTGTATGACTTTGTTTTCATAGTTTATGATTCCAAGTTTTCAGCTTTAGCTCAAGTAGGTATGAAATTTTGGTGTTTATTACAAAGTAAATTCTAGCTTTAACATAGCTGTTGATTTTGTCTCATCTCTCTCCGGTTCCTTCTTCTTCCAATTGTGGTTTCTGAGTGAAAGAAAATCATATGTTCCACTATGAGAAGTGGGCGGGATCCCAACCAACAATTGTTAATTTTTTGTTGTGTTTCTGTTCCTAATGGATTTTGATCACACTGGCTGATTAGCTGTTCATAGTTCACACTGGCTGATTAGCTGTTCATAGTTCACACTGGCTGATTAGCTGTTCATAGTTCACCACTCTAAGAAATCGAGATCATATGCAACATGTGTAATGTGTTTTAATTTGTTGGGATGTAATTATCACAAACTCAAATAATAGAACATCTTAATTGGCTTAGTATATGAACTCTTGAGCTCCCCTCCTTTGCAAGCCAGTTTTGCAAGGAAGAGTCCGACCCAATGGTTCTATCAGTTTTGAAGTATTTCTACAATGGATCGATCAAATTTTAGTTTGAATATTTTAGTAATGTCAAGTGGACATTCTGCTTTCATGGTTTCTTGTGGTGCTTTTCATTTTCTTGATTTTGGTGCTTGCTTTATCTATAAAAATGAGGTTTAGTTTTCAAGTATTGAACTTTGTTTTTTCTGCTTGCATAAGATTTACTGCAAAGAAGGTGTTGGTATCTGCACAAATGGCATCGTCTCTGGAGGACCTTCTAGCAGAAGATGGGTTTAAAGGAAGAAAATTGTTGGCAAGGTCGAGGACTTCCTTGCTGACTGAAACGATGCCTCATTACCATAATTCAGACCAACCGAAGAGACATTCGGTTTCTGGAGATAGAATAAGGACAGAGAGGACAAGGTCTGATGTAAATCAAAATGGTGTGAAAGATTATGCGCCGACAAGTGATGATATTAGAAGTAGGAGGAGACCTAGAGATGACCTTCTTAGAAGAGATAAACTAGATGGAGGATCAAAGAAAGAAGCAAGGGATAGACTTGGAGGACTAGGTCCTACCAGCCTGTGGGAAGCTAGAAGTTTAAAGAGTAACTTATCAGAGAGAAGTCATGCCAGCGTGTGGGAAGCTAGAAGTTTAAAGAGTAATTTATCAGAGAGAGATCATGCGAGTGTGTGGGAAGCTAGAAGTGTAAAGAGCAATTTATCAGAAGTAGGTCATACCGGTGTGTGGGAAGGTAGAAGTTCAAAGAGAAACTTACCAGAGAGGCAGCCAGAAAATGAGATAGTTGAGGTTGAAGATGAAGAATACAAGGACATATATTTGAATGAGCTGTATAGCTCAGAGGGAAGGAAGGTTGAATATTCTAATGGAAGTATGGAAAAGGAAGGATTTGACGAGAAGTTGAGGAAGTTGACAGATGTGGATAGGAGGCACAGCAACAGTTCAACTAACCATATGTCTGGACGTATGAGTTTTAGTGAGAAAGACAGAAAAAGCAGGAAACAGCGTGCAAGCTCTCATGACAGATCAAAGAGAGGTTCATCAAAAAGCGAAACTTCTGAAAATAGCCGTAGCCAAAAGCGTGATAAAGTTTTACAGGCTGCTTCTAAACCTGCTCTTGATGAAATTGCTATAAAGGCCATGGTTTCCATCTTAAGTGGATATATTAAGCGTTTTATCAAAGAGGAGGATTTCCGGATTGCACTTAGAGACAACTGTATGAGTTCTTTAAACTTTAATGATCAGGAAGAAGGACATGCTGAGTGCAAAGTCTTAGCAAACCTGGAAGAAGCAATTGAAGCAATTGAAAAGGCGGCAGAGGAGTCTGCAAGTGAGAAAGATATAAGAAATGCTTCTTTGAAGCTTAGTGTTATCACAGGGTTGACCTCCGATGATTTGAAGGACGGATTTACGTCTGGGGTTTCTAATTGTAAGTTGTCAGCTTGTGCTCATCTCTACCTCAGTGTGGTGTATAAGATACTGAAGAAAGACAGGGTATCGGCAAAGCATCTTCTGCAAGTGTTTTGTGATTCACCATTTAATGCAAGAACGACATTGTTGCCTGAATTATGGGACTATCTATTTCTTCCACATCTTTCACATTTAAAGGTGTGGTATGATCAGGAAGTGGATTCTCTGGCAGATGCACAAAATGGGCCAAGGAAGCTGAAGCTTTTAGAAAAGGCGTACAATGATATTTTAGACTCTGGTACTTACCAATTTGCAGTTTACTACAAGGATTGGCTTACAGAAGGAACTGAATCTCCTTGCATTCCTTCCATCCATATCCCTTCAGTATCTCTTCGGCAAGTTCAGCAGAGAAGTTCTCATAGTCATTCTTCAGAGTTAGCTAGTCCAGGTGGTCCCCAGTCAATGGTCAGCAAAAAACTGTATGATGCAGTGTTTGGCCGAGCAAGTAAAACCGAATTCTATGAAGCTGAAGATGATGGAGAGATTGACAGCTTTGATGATTGTATGACAACTCCTGATGGTTCAGCTGTTGTTGAACAAAAAAGACCGTACTCTGCTGAAGCAGTTCAATATATGTATCGAGATATTGAAGAAGATTCTACTAAGAGTGCACCAGAAGATGAATCCCTTGCTGTAAGCAATATATTTTTTCTTGTGTATTAGTTTCTTTATCTAAGCACATCTAACAAGATCTTGATCGATAGGTCGTCGCCTATTCTATGTTGGCACAATCTTATGAATAACCTCTACACTATTATCAGTGCTACCTATTATTTTCTCTTGAATATATAAAGCTTTATGAAAGCATATTTGCATTGATTCCACATATCATCATACCAGGAACTGCTGAAAAAGATATATATTACTAAAGTTCAACTTGAATCTTGGTCCACTTTTGTCATCTGCTGATATGTATCTGGTTATTTGTGTGGTATGTAAATGCTAATCCTGAAAAGGTGCATCTTGATGGTCTTCTCTCTCCCCCACCCTTCTTCCATCAATCATATTGTATCTCATGCTCTGTAGCGTTTCTGTAGGGAAATGGACTCTCAATGGCAGCAGAGCAACAGTGGAGTGTTTTTGGAGCGAGTGATCCATCAGAATGTGACCTGACTGACCAACTTGGTAACATTTCTAGAGAAATTACAGAAAGCACCAAGATGCGACATCAACCAGCTCCTAAAGAAAAGGAGCTTACTCACGAAGGGGTTACAAAATCAATCTCTACTGTTTTGAATTCTAGTCAAGCATCCATTACCAGTTCTATCATAAATGTACTGAATTCTCTCTCAATTCTTTAACTTTGTAAAATGTCATTTTCTAGTGTATGGTTTTAATTCTCTCTCTCCCTCTCTCTCTAATTGCAGCCAGTCAAAGCAAGGTCTTCTTTCGAAGGTGAGCCAAAAGGAACAACTAAGATATAATATCATTTTGTAATGCATATATTTATGTGATGCTCATATTTACATTCCCTTGTCAGAGTTACAGCGAAATTATGTTGAAGAAGGAATTGATTTATCGAGTATTCCCCAGGACTTCCTTTGCCCTCTAACTGGAGAGTTGTTTGAAGATCCAGTGACTCTACAGACTGGTCAAACCTTTGAGCGGTCAGCCATCAGGGCATGGTTTGATCAGGGAAACATAACATGTCCCGTGACAGGAAAAGATTTGGAATGTTTGGCAGTACCTCTTACAAACTTAATCTTAAAGCGTGTGATTCATAGTTGGAAGTCTGAACATTCTAGGCAACTCTTAGCGTATGCCTCTCATGTAGTGGGGACCTCAGGGGGAATTGGATCCAAACACTATGACGAAACAGTTATTTTTGTGCTAGAGCAGCTTCTCACTTGTTTCAGCAAAGAGGAAAGAACAGTAAATGCCAGACACCTTATCTCTCTTGGATGCTTGGAGTTTCTTCTTCAACGGTTTGAAATAGGAAAGGAGGAAGAGAAATCGCGTGTAGCAGCACTCTTTTCCTGTTGTATAGAAGCAGATGCGCATTGTAGGAATCTAATAGCAAGTGGCATCAACAAACAGTGTCTTGTGGAGCTACTTCAGGGGAAGCAGGTTAAAATGAGAACAAATACAGTGTTGTTGTTGACAGAACTCATTTGCTTGAAGAGGTGAGAAATACTGACTTGTCGATGATGATGTACTAAGTCATTTTCTCCTTATTTTCCATTATTTATCTTTGAAATGTGAAAAACATGCAGTTTTATGGTACAGTGGAAACAACACATCTGTTGCTTTTTCTTCTTCTTGACTTGAATGTAAAAGATAAAAGAAAGTATTCAATAACGAAACTGCAAGTTGGATATATTGGCTGTCAAAACAATTAATATACCTGTTGAAAAGATTAGGGATTGGTCAACTGTAATTATAATTGGTGTTTTGGTTGTTGAAGCAATTTCCCCATTGAAACCGGCCATGTTATTTTCGTTGTCATTGCAGGAAGAAAGATGTTTCAACATTTCTCACTGGCTTGCAGAATGAAGGCATGGTGAATACAATTGATATTTTGCTTGAGCATCTCCAGAGTTCTTTACCCAACCAAAGGCCCCTGGCTGCTGTGCTTTTGTTATACCTAGATATTCTGGTATGCAGAAATTTCCAAAAACATTTCATCCTTATTCTCTCCATTTAATCTGATGATATGCCACGTTGTTTCACCGTTGTTTGCATCAGCAGTGCCACCTACAAACCTTGACCTAGTTAATATGAAAGTATAATTGTTTGAAAATATAATTTATGATTTGTAGGAATAGATTTCCTACATCCTTAATGCTGCAGATGCCAGTAACTGAAATTTTTTTGTGATAGCTCTCAAGTATAAAGCCCTTGTTATATCTCTAATAATTTATTTGCTGGCGTCGTTCAGTTGGGCAGTGAATAATGTCATATATAAGATCTATTTAAGTTGCCAGTAGAATGGAAGAGAACTTATGTTACTTCAAATCAGATCATTTGTTAGATCCGCTTATCGATCAATAATTTTTCTAACACATACCGGTTGGCAAAAGCATAATCTAGAACTGGCATCAAGTTCCCAACTCATCCATGTTTTCGTTACACACTTCTAATAAAATCATAAGGCATTTATTTCTGGTCATTTGAAGATAATGTATCTATCTCCTTTACGAATTATGATCAAATGTATGTTACTAAGACAACCATATGTTACAGGTAGAAATTGAAAAACCTCAAGAGTATAGCATATACAGATCCGAAAACCGTCGATGCCATTACAGAATCTCTTGATTGCAGCTTAACTGATGTGAATGTCCGAGAAAATTGTTGCAAAGCACTTCTTATCTTGGGAAAGCATTTCTCTATCTCTGGAAAATTGTTGTCAGAAAAGTGGATAACAAAGGAAGCAGATCTTAATGGTAATGGTGAAGTGAATTCGGTTGACAATGAAGAAGACGGTTCACTAGCTAGTGACACATATCCATCGGTACATTTGAATTTCCATGTTCTCTATTTCCCATGTCAGCTTCAATAGAATTGTATATATATATATATATATATATATATATATATATATATAAATTTGCAGTGAATTTCATATCTTCAATACGATGGTACTAGCTAGCTAGGGTTACAGGATATATAGGCTTAGTGTTTATAAGTTTTATTATGAGGGCTACTTTTCGTTTTTAGCATCATTAGGTTTTATCCCCTATATATATGATAATATGCACCCTTCGTTTATTTGGTTATGAGAATGAGACTGAAAGTTCAGTTCAGTTTGTTTAGTTAAGAACTAGTATCTCTAATCGAATTAATTCTTTGCACGTACGTTTTTCCTGATTGGAAATTTTTTGATCATATAAATCACATATATCTTCTCTAAATTCTTGGATCATCCTCTTTTATTTTTCCTGCTTTCCTAAGTGATGAGAAACTTAAATTCTAACTGCTGTGACTTTAATAATTTGATTAAAAGAAAAATTCTAATTACTGGTTTAATGCTGCTAAATACAGGATGATGAAGAGAATTTGAGTGAATATTGGTTGAGGTACTTGACAGTAACACTGCTTGGAAATGGAAAAAAATCAATTTTAGAAACCCTTTCAAAGTGTTTAGGATCAGAACACTTGGATTTGGTGAGGATGTGCCTAATCACTGCAGAATGGATGAGCCGAGCACTTTCTTCACTATCTGATTCCGAGTTTCAGCTCTCAGCCTTCTCATCTCTCATTCCTCCACTGAAGGAAAACCTGAAGAACAGTGAGCACGTTGAGCACAAAATTCTTGCTTCAACGTCTCTGCTCAACTTCAGCAAAATCTCCGGTAAGCTCTTCTACATTAACTTAACTTCCCCAAAAGGTTACATCATGCAGAAAATAATTAACAAATGTAATTAAGCATCTGTGTTCCTATTCAATTACCATGTCTGCTTGTCTCTTGCAGAGTGCAGGGTGCTTTTGATGGAATGCAAAGAAGATATTTCAGTTCCTCTTAAAAACCTTGCTGAAGTAACATGGAGTGCAAAAGTGTTGTATGCCATCATTTCTGGAGAAAATCTTTAGAGCCAGTATGAAACATATGCCGGTCTAAATATTATTCTCTGCAACGTTACAATTTACAGGCGTCTACTTTAAGCAAAGATAGGCATGATCTCAAAAAAGAGAAGACAAAGAAGCTTTCAGTATCTCTTGCATTTTTAAACAAGGAAAAGTATAGAGGAAAGAATCACAGCCTTGGGAGTTACCGTTGCAAAATGCCATACAATGAATACATACTTAATTGGGAGCGAGTTTGGACTTTGGAGCACTCTGCGCGCTGCTTGAGTGCTTTCTTGAGTCTTGTTTTAGTCAGGCATTTGGAGTTTACGCAATTAGGCGATTACTTGCAGTGAAGATCTATTGGGCGCTAGCTGCTTAAAGGATTGATATATATATATATATATATATATATATATATATATATATATATATAGTTGGTATCTATCTATAGATATATATTAATTTATTAAATAATTCAACGTTCATCAATTAGTTCTTCCACAAGTCGATCATGAAGTAGGTAATTAAAATATGTTTGAATCGACCTAGTCATATTTCCGAAACTATCAAGTGGTTGTAGTTAATTACATGAAGTAGTTATATATGTTCTTTCATCATACAACTTCTAATCACAAGTTAATTAGGGTATATATAGAACTATTGTGAACCCCTAAATTCATATGTTTATCTCACAATTAAGGAACAAATATTAGAGCACTCTCCGAATCCGTTCTCGGATTTCATCTTTTTGTTTCGGCCGAAGACTAGCTTATAGTGATAGATTCCTAAGAGGTTTATATTATATAATGTTCTCCTTCTCGATTACGTACCTAGAACTCGAATCTCTTGTTGTGTTTTCATGCATCTCTTTGAGTGAATATATTAAGTTCTGAGCAACATCCTTTGAGAACTCAATAAGCAAGATGGTTGTTGATGCCTCTGGTAAAAGAATTAACTAGTTGCTCTACAACTTAGGAATGCATATATATATATATATACAATTGACAATGAATTAAGTAGGTAATGCTTCTATAGTTCTATCTATTCATTCCTACATACAGTTGGTCATTTTATCAATGAACTCGATCGCTCTCCGAGGCGATCGAGCACACACTCGCACGTTCATCTCATGTCTCTAGTATGCCTAGTTCGAAACTAATTAACTACTAGATGCAATGCACACCGACCTTTGCGGATCAATATACATAGTCAATATATTGTTCAATCAATCATGGGGCAAGGAATGGAATTTGGGAACTTAAGCATCCAGATGATACATGTTTCACAATTTGTAAAATCTTTAGGATTGCGACGTCGCTGCCAAGTGCCAACTTAAGACATTACAAGGACTCATTTATATATAACAAATTATGATAATGTATATAAATTTTTTAAACACACACCCCCACCTCACCGGCTTTGGTATTCTAGGAGCCGGAGTCGAACTCATGATCTCTTATGTGACAATTTTGGTGTCAAATCACTACACCAACCACCTTGAATATAACGATATATAAGGAAGCTGTTTTGGTGTACAATTTTTTTTATACAACTAAGGAAATTAATTTTGCACAGACACAATTATGTTTAGACACTTATTTTATTCTGCAAGTGCATATATGCCATAACATAATTGCATGTATTTGGTTATGCTTTACGTATATGAAATCACCAAATGGGATTCCCTGTATTCCACAGATGGAAAATACATAAATTTACCATATGGTTTTGAACTATATATGCCAACTAAGTTTGCTACCATTAGAGCAAGAATTACCGTTTTTGCTTTTGGTCAGAGCTCAGTTAGGTAAAAATTAACCAAAGTACCATATTTAATTTCTCTTGACATTTGAATGTGGCACTCGTTTTCAAGTTTCTGTTGCCAACAGCACTATATAAAACCGCATACCAGGCATTGGGTAGAACACTCTCAAAATCACCTATTCTAGTGCTCACTCTCCAAATTCCATCCTTCTCCCAGTGATTTCCATTGCTAGCTAGCCAATGTCTTCCCCAGTGAGCAGTGGCCAAATGGGCTCTGGGACTGTTATTCCACCAAACTCTGGCACTGAAATTCAGTGGGTTACTCACCCCATTCCCACTGCTCCTCTCCCAATTGCCGGCGTGAACCCTAGGCAGGAAGGTGCAAATATCAACTTCCGGCCTCTGATGCCACCCAACCAAGGCAATATGGTCATCCATCATGTCCATCACTATGCTCCTACACCAACGCCCCACTTTCTCGGAAATTATGGTGCAAATTACAACCCTAATTTTCCTGGATTTGGTGCTACAAATGTTAGTAATTGGCTTCAAGGCAATTACCAAGCAAGTTTTGCAAATTTTTCCACCATGAGATTTCCACCACCTTCTCATCCTGCTGCCCCTTTTGCTAATCCAGGCAATGCAAACACCAATGCTTTGCATGGATTCAATAATTTGGCCCAACAGCAAAACCTCTTTGGATATGGCCCCACCTTTAGGCCACGGCAGGCACCTCAATTACCAGTAACTAACCCTGTAAACATTTACAGGCCTAGGGTTCAATCCCCCACTACTCGTACTCTTGGCATTGGCGCTAGTGCTGTACCAGTCCCAACCCCGATTCCAGAAAACTCAACCCAAGAAAACCCAAGTACTGATCAATCGAGTCCACAGGAAACCAGTATTTTGGTTCCCAAAGAAGAACCGGATCAAGATCCACCTGCGCAAGACCAAAGATGGAGGATTAGAGAGAAAGCTGAAGAGATTCATAAGTGCCATAAGTGCGATAAGTTGTTTGAAAGCGGTAAAGCATTGGGGGGACACATGAGCTCCCATGAGAAGAAACGAAAGAGGGATAAAGAACTAATTGGAATGAGTTCCATGACATCTGCTAGTACGGCTGATCAATCTTCAACCTCACGTACCCGTGCAGATCTCACTCTCACTGAAGGAAGCGGTGAACTTGATCCATCGGATGAAGATGAGCAAACTCCAAAGGTGATCGAATCAAAGAAGAGAGACTGATGGACATGAGGTGCAGCTAGTGTTAGCATTTTGCAAGCTAGGATTCTGATGCTTAATTACCCATTTAATTTCTGTTCTGTAATGTAATTTGGGAATTGTGGTGTAGCCATGGCATACATCCTTTTCTCTTTTAATTACTAAGTTCTAATAATATTTGTGACCATGTATGAACTTATAAATATGTGGTTTGTTGGCTATCAATCGTCTTCGATCGTAACTTTGTTATACTCTTTTGAAAATTATGGTCATGGCATGGTGACAATTTAGTTTATCGATGTGAAGAATTATGCTTGGCAATCTGCTAACAAATTGGATGATGATATGAAGAGAATGTCACACCAACGCATACGCCTCCTTAACAAGAAGTTAATGATTGAGTTCATGATCTAGCCAACAACTAGCTATATATTGGCCGGTCTTGTGGTATTTCTCATTTGCAATGTTAGATTTAGGCATAATGTTCTAATTCCTTTTTCTTATTTTTTTTGAAGGAAATGTTCTAATTCCTTATCTCCCCGGATAAAGTAAAGAAAATGTTTACGTATTGTTCTTCAATTTTTTCATTGAGACAATAAATTATACAGAGCAAATATAGATGGATGTAACGTACACCATAAAAGTAAAATGTATCTAACTTTGAAAATGCATATGGAGGTTGGTATGGTAGGGTAATGGCCGGCCTCTTTCAGGCTTTATATGTTGTGTATAAGCTGGACAATAAATTCGTGGACCGCATTTATAATTCTTAATGAATTCATTCTTCATATGGGAAAAAATCTATCGCACATATCCGCACATTTCTTTACAATTGGTTCGGTAAAATGTAATTTGAATATATAATATTTTAACTTACATTTTTTTTTTATTTTCACTAAATCCAAATACGTGGGAAATTAACTTACATTTAATCAATTATGTTATAACTTAATATACGAAAAAAAAAAATTTGGTTGAGGAGTAAGAGACATGTATAGGCATATAGCCGCCCTTAGCCTGACAAAGGTCTGTTTAGACCTTTCATGTTTTTTCTTTAACTTTATAAAATAAAAAAATTGTATGTCATTTTTCTTAATATTAAGAGAGAATTAAACTTAAAACCTCATCAAATATTGTAACTTGTCAAAACATGCAAATAGTTTAGAATATATTAACATACGTACAACCAATTTTGGCGGTACGAAACATATCCTGAATTCAGGCTAAAGGTGACAAAAACGCTCCTATTGTCCATAGCCACAAGCCCAAACGAAGCCTATATGGGAGTAGGGTTTAGTTCTCGGGGAGTACTTACAATGAATGGTGGAGTCTAGTTCCATTACAACAATTTTCTTAATTAATTCAACTTCATTACATATATATGCTTTGCCGTTAAACCAAAAACATTACTCATTTATCTTTTGTTATCCTAATGGACATTCGTTTATATATTGACTACTATACTAAACTTTTGACTATATATTTACGTACTTCGTATAATAAATGCAACATATGTAAAAAGACTTAATTATGTAGCTTGAATCTATAGGTTAATAGGTATAATTTTACATGCACGTAGAAAACCACATCTCACGTAAACCCTACTGATGAAAATAAGAACATGCACGTACGGTTCAAAATTTGTTGGCAACACCTAATAAAATTACTTGAAGTTAAAATACTTATCTATACTAATGAAGTAATGATGCATGGCAGTGTGGATGTACATTGTCAAATAGAAACTAATTAATAAAATAAAATTGCTCGAATTGGTATATACAAATTAATTTTTTGGCATATAGTCAAATAAGGTATGAATTGTTCAAAAAAAAAAAGGTATGTTAATTTTTTTCCAAACAAGCTCTCTGCTGCTTATTTTGAACATTTTACATCTCTATCCACTATTAAAAATGTCTGGATATATATATTTTTTTCTTTACATATACTATGATTCCCTAGATTTCATATCCAGAAAAGAAAATTTTATTCAATATATGCATTTGTGCTAGGCGAGCAAATTACCCCAACATATTACCATTACTGTAGAAATTATTATACTTAATTTCTTGTTTTTGGTCAGCAAAAATTGAAAGGTAAAACTTACCCTAGGACATTGTATCTGGCCAATACTCTCGTTTTCATTTCCACGTACTACTCACCCAACAACTCTATAAAGCTGCATATGTGTGCACAACACTACGCATTCTCAAGTAGTCTCTCTCCTGATCCCTCCAAATTCTAGTTTCAGTCAGAGTCTCATTTAGCTTATACCATGTCTCTCCCCAACAACAACGAAAACCAAATGGGCTCTAGCAGTACTAGTCCCAGTACTACTACTTCTTTAGTTCCAATTGTTACGAGTGCTATCGCCCCCATGCCATTCCAATCTCATCCATGTATCCTGTAATGGATAATAGCCATATGCCTGCAGCACCTGTTGGTCAAGTTAACTCAGCACCGCAAATCTTGGTCGGTTTAACTCGGCAGCTCCTGGCATCAACAACTACTTCAGGCCGAATATCAATCCATTTCGGCTGCCTGCAGTCACTGTTGCTCCACCAAATAATCTGGGACTTAAACGCATGATAGTGTACGGAATTCGAGGATCAGCACACGCTTGGCAACAGCAGCACCTGTACCCAATTTTATGGGAGGATCAGATCGTTACAATTATTTTCTGAATCCAGGCACTGCAAATAGTGCCGGTTTTCCTGGATTGTGGGATGAAGTGGTAACAATTTTCTGAGCCACCAACAAAATCAGTTTTGGCTTTGCAGTACTCAAATGCCTAGGGCACCTCTAGTACCCTTCGTGAGTGCTATGGCCCCGGACAATTACGAAGCGCCGAGTACTCAGGTACCTAGGGCTACGTCATCTTCGATTTCTATCGAGACGCAGAAGTGGTCCAAGGTGGAGGCCCAGGTCCAGAGTACTACTGATCAGGCTAGTTCTTCAACAAATACTATTGCTTTGGTGACAGCTACAAAATCAAGTTGATGCTGGGGGTAAACATGTATGCTTTGAGTGCGGAAAAGCATTTCAAAGCGGCCCTGCTTTGGGAGGTCATATGAGCTCCACACCAAAAAGAGGAAGAAGGAGGAGTACGAAGAGCATTACGGCAGCAGTATAGCCCGTGGAAGAGCCGAGGCAGCAACGTCGCGGGCAAATGCAAAATTCCGTGGAAGGAAATGAAACAGAAGGCCGGGAGTAATGGAAGTCGAGTAGATCGATCAGTGATGTTTACTGCCTTAGCTTTTCCCTTTTTTTATTCCCGTAATTTCAGTTGAACTTTCTGTTTAAGAGCGCTTTGATTTTCTTTTTCTCAGTTGAACTTTCTGTTAATTTGCAGTCATATTCATAATACATCTTTTAGATTTTGTCTGTGTGAGCGATATTCAGCAACAAAAAGAATTCTGAGAAGATATATATGCATGTTAGAGATCGATGCACACAGTCTTTTAAAAAAATATATATATTAAGCTTTCATGCCATTTTTTCTATTGTGTTGCTTTGGGCAGCGGAAATTGTTACACACATATAAAAGACATTCTCCAGATCTATGCATGATTCTTTCTGTTATGTCTTTTCATATTTCTCACCCAGTTTTGAATCCTATATATATCAGAATCTACAGTTGATTTTTCACTTTTTATTTTGGTGTGTTCTTGTTCAATTCTCGATCTAATGATATTCTTCTCAACTTGTTATAAAAAATAATAATAATAATATTGGTCACTTTAGGTTATGTTTTTAATTAAGGTAATGATGTCTAATTTAGGTTCGAAAACGATATTCTTATACGGCTCGTTAACAAATTCATTCCGTGGGATAGATTATTTGATGAGGTCCAATGTATGATAGTTTGTCTACCTATGTGCTTTTAATATCTTTGTAATTATTTATCCAACTCAGATTTTATGCAGTTCAGATGGACGCATTTTTAGTAAGATGCTAGCTACGTCATTCTATGTGTCCATCTGATAGTCATAAAATACGAGTTGGATCCAAATAGCCAAGGTAAAAAAGCACACAAACAATTAAAACTATCTATGTATTGAACCTCGTCAAATCTATGCCACATACGGAATGATTTCTTCCCGAGCCGTGTTAGTTTTACGAACCTAAATTAAGATATCATTATTTTACCTTAATTATTAACATAACCTAAGGTAACCAATAATTTGTATTTTTATAACAAGATGAGAGAAAGATCATTAAGATCGAGAGTGGTAAACACACCAAAATAAAAGTGAAAAATCAATGTATATTTTCAACAGCCTCCCAAGCACGGGTCTGATTTGAAGGGGGGGAAAAGAGCATGGGGAAACGAGCGATCAACTCAACTTCCATTCAGGAGAATAATTACTCTTTGAGTTACTAGCTAGCTATAGTTTATATATGTTACTTCAAAAACTTTTGAGTAGGAATGCGATTCAAAACTTGAGATCTCCATGTGATGAAAAGAAATATATGTCACGTATGTACGTAGTTAATTAATTTAGTGGGTGCAGTTCTTTATTAGCAAGTTTTGCACTTCATTTTTCTTATACCCTTTTGCAATTAATTTCTTAAAAGTTAAAATATATGATTTTCTTTCTAAATCAGCACCAAAACAAAAGGTCATACATGTTCATCGTTTCATTAATTATCCATGAGAGAAATGGTTCATTAAACTGTACATGTGAATTTCCAAACCAAGTTAAACCAGTGCTAATTATAAGGAGCCAACAGTTAATTAATTTCAACCACAAAATTATACAACGTACGTACATTTTCTTAAAACAAAGCCATAATTTCATATATTACATTAACTTACTACTGGAAAAACACTCACATTTATACTCTTTATTCTTGACTCTACTAATTAAACTTTAAACATTTCCTTGATATATTAGAACTTGTTCCGGGTACCAGTAGACACCTTTACTATTAGGAGCATCCCTCATCGTCTGGCTCAACATAGAGGCACTCCTTAGCCTCCTCCACAAAGCCTTGTAAATCGGAGTCCCATCAAAACCATAGTAATCTCCCAGTATAGGCTTCACTGCTTTGGTGGCCTCCATCGCATTATAATGTGGCATTGTAGAGAAAAGATGATGAACAACATGTGTGTCTGTAATGTTATGAAAAACCTTAATGAGCACCCCATAGTCTCTATCCACGGTTGACAAAGCCCCTCTCAACCAATCCCACTCCGCCGCGTCATAGTGTGGCAACGAAGGGTGTGTGTGCTGCGAAGTATGTGATCAACACAAGAAACCCATTTGTTGTTAGTAAGGGCACCCCATAAACACAAACAAGCCAACCCAATCCCTTAGCCAGCTTGCAAGGCGGTAGAGCACAGAAGTCGTGGCCAAAATTCCGAAATCCGAGATAAATATTTGAACGGTTTCTCGATGGGAAAATATTGGACCGTACGGGCCATAGTGGCATGCGAATCGGTCATAGAGGCCGACCCGAAAGCGTTGAATGCCGGGTACAAAGGCCAAACCGAGTGTGAGTGTGAAGATGATACTGATCAACCTGCCTGGTGGGTTGTTGAAGTATTTGTTGTACCTGTTGGAAAATTACGAAACAAAACTGAATGAAAATGTCTACTAGACAAACCAACCCTTAATTTGGCAAAACTACAAGCAAGTAACATATATCTAATATAAGTTGTTTATACCAGATTTGTTCCTCAACAAATGTCGTGTCATCTATTTCATTTTAATTAAAATAAACTCTCACTTAACAATAGAGATCACAAATTAAACTCTAAATTAACTTTTGTTGTGTATCTATTTTACATGACAATTTTTTAGTGGAACGACGACCCACTGTGGCTAGGGCATATATGTGTATCAGATACACTGTTTCTTTATACTATGATTGGAAAATTATTCTATATATGGATAATTAGGTAGAATGAATTAAGAGATAATATTTTTTTTTGTTTATAGTAAGTACCATGGGATTTTGGATTTGGGTTTAGGAACAAAAAACTTCATCCCTCTCCATCGATCCGGTGTTGGAGTGGTGGCGTCTGTGACTGTATTTCCATGAGAAGTATGGGACCAATAGAGCCGAGTGAAGAACAAGGCCAAGGATGTCGTCTACGAGCTGGTAGTCACTGAAAGCGTGGTGGCCACACTCGTGGGCGATGACCCACACGCCGGTTAGGGTGCAACCCTGGAGGATCCAATAGACTGGCCATGCGATGTAGGAGAGGGGGTGAGGGATGAGGTGGAAGTAGGAGGTGGCGATGCGGTAGAAGAGAGAGACTAAGGTGAGGGTCGTAGAGGACATAGGAGAAAGAGCGGAGGGAAAGAGAGCGCTTGAAGCAATGTGGCGGTACGGCTTTCTTAAGTTGGCTCAGAGAGAAGGGAGGCGTCGAAATCGGCAGCCTTTGATGACGCGTCGTGTTTTGCTCTTCGAACTTGGTATCGGCTTCCATGGCTAGCTAGCTAGGCTTTCTAGGGTCTTCTAGAAACCCTGAAAGGTTAGTAAGATGGTGAAAAAGCGTAGAGCTAAGGTAGATGAAGAAGAACCTTAAGCAGCTAGCTAGCTGAGGAAGATAGAAGTAGTTCCAAATTTTGCTCCCTAGCTTACGATTCTTTTTTGTATTACATCAGATCGAGTTTATTTATGGCAGAAGTTGCCTGATGTGAATATGCATGGATGATTTGTTGTGTAGTGAAAGGGCTCGGATCCTACCACTCAATGAGGAGAGATTGCCTGTGGCAATCTCCAGTACTCAATTCGAAATGGAGGGGGAGTCATTTACTTGGAGGTGGGGTATGGAGTTGGGGAGAAAGTCTGTGATAGATCTGTTGATTGGTTGAAAAGAAGGGCGGAGATCTATGATGAAATAAGAGATAGATGGGGTGAGAGGATCTCAATCCTATGAAACTACTCCAAACACTCGTCAAGTAAAACTGAGATTCTGGGGACCAAGAAAGACGTACGGTGGAAGTTTGTGTGGAATACGTGGCTCTACTTTCTCGTGGGAGTTTGCACACTGACTCACATGTCTGCCTTAGGTTCTACGAGACATCGGATATGTGGAGTTGAGCTGGCATGGCATGTAAATAACACGACAAGTGTGGTGTTCACACTTCGCAGTTCACAGAAATGAACAACTTATTAATTGTTATAATTTAGTGTTACTGTTACACACGAGTAAATCTTTTTTTACACCATTTACATAACATACTAATCAAATTTATTATTAAACACGAATAATCTAATTTTCAAAGAAAAAAATGTCACCTACTAGAAAAAAAATCCTAAAGAGACGTACAAATATTTTATAGAGATTAACTAATTACATACATGACATTTTACTCATTACGGCCCTAAAAAATACTGGTACCCTAAATGTCACAACTAGCTAGAAAATGTCACACAAAACAATGTGGACCTCTTGCTCTAACCCTAACTTGAGGTGGGGTTCGAAAGTGCCTCCCCTCATTATATAATAGGAGAACTTAGGGCCATTTTCCGTTTATCCTCTAAAATCACCATGGGATAAATTATGAAGTTATTATTATTGTTGTTGTTTTTTCAAAGATATGTAAAACTTTATTTACATCAGACAAGTATAAGATATATAATTAAGTATTAAAGATTTAAAAGATAACGATCCAAAACCTAATATGAAAATTAGGAAACATAAACTCATTCCTATTAACAGGTGTGGTGCCTTATTAAGTTGTAAGTGACACATTTTCTAGAGAGTAACATGCTCCACATTTTCTACCATTAAATTTACCATTTCATCCAATCCAATGGTTCAAAAACTTCAGAGTATGTGTGAACTTGTGTTAATTGGGCTGATAGAAGTTGTTTGAAGGCGGACTTATACATGACTCCCGTGTCCTGGATTTGAAGTCCAGCCCAAAAGCTTGTACCAACACCCAAACCCAAACAAGTAAAGGAGCGTAGGAAAAAGAGAAGTCCCAAAAACATGGTCAAAACCCATAATCTGAACTTCTAGGGTTTTAGGTCTCCGAGTTGGAGCAAACTTCCTTCATTCTCCTTTTTCCTCATACTCGCAAATTGGCCGTGTTTGGGTGCTGGTTGCTGCTCTCAGGTTCTCAATTGAAGATTGAATTAAGCCTCGGCCACCCTTTCGCCATGGAAGCAAAACGCCCAGGTTCTCTCTCTCTCTCTCTCTATATATATATATTTTTTTTTCGGTTGTTCATATGTGTAATGTGTACTGCCGTAAATCAAGATGATTTTCATTTACTAGCTCTATTGCTTAAATTGTAATTTCAGTGAAAAAATCGAAACTTGGGAAAATCAAAAGTGATGACAGAAGCCAGAAAAAGCTCCAAGTCACAGGAGGTCAAGCGAAAGAGCATAAGGAACAACTCTAAAAGACTTCATCAAAGGTTGGGACTTTTATTTTTAAATTTATTGATATATACAAGTGTGTACATTTACCCATCTGCATATACCGTCTTTGCCACAATTTACTGATTTTACATAGCTAATCCTATTAACGCTATGCCCAGAATCTGCATAAATGTGAGCTTTTTTTTTTTTTTTTTTTTTTTTTTTTTTTGATAAGTATTCACTCTCTACATTTTTCAGAATTTGCATTTGATTTTAATGTTTGATGTATTTGAGAAACCTGCATTTCCTCAACTAGGAAAACAGGGTTGGCTTGTAAAGCTACTAATCTTGATAATGGGTTGCTTTCTGCTGTTATACTCTATATAAAGTTATTAATAATTTGTATTTGCAGGACCCAGAGTTCTATGATTTCTTAAAAGACCACGACCAGGAACTTTTACAATTTGATGAAGAGGATATTGAAGTGAGTATGCAAGAATCCTTCTGGTTTTGAGTGGCAAAAGATCGTTGATGATTGGACTGATTGGAATAAGTGGATAAGCAACCGTGGAGGTATAGGTGTTCCACCTGAAAAAAGTTGGGAATCGTGGTGGGAGGAGGAACAAGAGCATCTACGGCATTCTGGAAAACGTGGTATCATAGCTGAGATACTGCTATCTTTACGATTCTTTATCTATCAGTATGGGCTTGTATATCACTTAAACATTGCAAAGAAAACCAAGAGCGTCTTGGTAAATAATAGACCTCTGTCTCTATCTCTCCTTCCTCTGTTTCTCACTCTTATAGAATATGGCAAATGTAACTTATTCTCATATTATTTTCTTTTGCTGACAGGTCTATGGTATCTCATGGCTGGTGATCGTCCTTATTTTGTTTGTCATGAAGGTGAGTGTTTACTTCGTTTTCTGTTTTGTCATGAAAACTATTCTCTGTTGATTGCCCACAAGATCTGCGAGCTGCATAGCCATAGAAATTGCTTTGTCAAAGGCAATAATTTGTTGCTACCTAGTGATAATCTTGCTGGCAGGTGTCATTTGGGTGGATTGAGTGCCTAGATCTGATTGAACAATTTATGTTGTGAATGGTAATTTGAAACACCCTTGATGGTATGAGTAACTATAAAAGAGAATTCAAAAGAAAAGTAATTGGAATTTCCATCTGTTCAGGAACTAAGTAAAAATAACGGTTGATGTGTCCCATTAATTGCTTGCACTAGCAAAGGACAACGAAACCTAGTTATAACTTTTATTGGTCTTGGTTTGTGTTTTCTAAGGACCTGTGGTTGTCTAATGAATCACAAATATATAATCCTTTTCTGTTGTCATATATAGATAGCATTCCTTTTTTGTATTTCCCTCGTTACATTATATTGTAGTTTCAGATTGTTGTCATATATAGATAGCACTGCAGACTGTTTTTCTCTCTAGTTTATCAAATTCACATAATTACATTTTTTTCTCTTGCAGACTGTTTCTGTTGGTAGAAGAAGGTTCAGTGCTGAGTACCAACTTGTATTCCGGCTGATCAAGGGATTAATATTTGTAACTTTTGTGTCCATTTTAGTCACTTTGATTGTGCTGCCTCACATGACCCTGCAGGACATCATTGTGTGCATTCTTGCTTTCATGCCCACTGGTTGGGGGATGCTTATGGTAAGTCTACATTATATTGAGTGTATTCTGTTTTAATCTTAAACCGGAAACATGGTTTTTAAGACCCCTGAAACAAACTGGATAAGCACATTTGATCCCGTGGTTCCATCCTTAGATTGGACCTACATGGGTTAGTTAATTTCTTAAAATAAGGTCATATGATGATTTTAGATCTTCTATTTTCGAGACTTCCCAACTTTCTGTTGTTAGTTTGACTTGCTACTCATTGAACATTTTAGTCACGCGCCTTATTAGATTCGTAGCTTCATACTGTAAGGGAAAAAAATAGATATTATGTTATCTTTCCTCTCTGGTCCAGTATGTGCTCAAGTGCATTTTGCAACATATAAGAGGTCATAATTGCGTCTCACCGCTACTATTTCTCCTTGGATTTCCTAACATCCTTTTCTGTGTTCTGATATCTATTGTCAGATTGCCCAAGCGTGCAAGCCTCTTGTTCACAAAGCTGGTTTATGGCCATCAGTTCGGACTCTTGCTCGTGGCTTTGAGATAGTTATGGGCTTGCTTCTATTCACCCCAGTTGCATTTTTGGCCTGGTTTCCTTTTGTTTCGGAATTTCAAACTCGTATGCTCTTCAACCAGGCATTCAGCAGAGGTTTGCAGATTTCACGTATTCTTGGTGGACAACGGAAGGATCGTTCATCCCGGAACAAGGAGTGACCTTATTACTAACAAGATCAACATTGAAGTTAAATTTTTGATTGCTGCAGTCACAAGACTTGTTAAACTAGATCTTGTTAATATCTGTTGTAATTATGAATATGTTGGGCGGCCATTTTTGTTAGTTCAATTTGACAAACTGCAACCCTGTGAATTTTCAAATCTAAATGCACATATATATAGTTTTTAGTTATCATTGTTCTTCGTCAGGATGAATTATTAAACATGTCAATCTCTGGAAGTCACAAGTAGTTTAGTTGATCTATCGTGCTTGAGCATTTTGGATCGCCAAATAGGTGTCGCACAAGAAAAAAGAGCTTCATATCTTGACTACTAGTAGAATATGTTGAAGTTTGGAATCTCAAAATACCGTCAATAGTAGGGTGTAAAAACTAAAGGTCCTCATTTACATAGGGGGGTGTATTCAATCAGGAGTTTATATGATTTTTTTTGTATTCTAAAAGTCTATGGGTATTCAATTAGGATTTTAAAGAATCCTTTTAAATCTTGAGGTATTCAATTTAAATTTAAAAATTTCCATCTAAATTTAGTGATATTCAAAAGTATGTGGATTTTGAAGGATTTCATTAAATGATGGATTATGGAGGATTCTATAGTGTTACTATAAAAACTCCAAAGAAATCTTGCCACTTCTATAGAGATTTTGAGTTCTCTCCCTAAAAAAGTAAAAAACCTCACTATTAAATCTGCACACTAAATTATAATTTGCGCAAGCTTTCAGTTCCATCAAAATTGGCTCACAAGGCAGTACCCTGATTTCGTATATGGCTCCTTACACATAGGAATGCTTACACCAACACATTAAGGTCTTCCAAATTATTATCCATAGCACTACTTGCACCGATGGCATCGATCACTCTGGTTATTAAATACGAAATGTTGCACCAAGTCAGAATCACAAGACAAAAAAAAACGATCAAGCCTTGGCATCGCTAATATAATCGCATGAAGGAAGAGGAGGTGACATAGCCCCTTTTAAAAGCCCTTGGCATCCCTTATCACTGCTCCAATTCCGACAAGTCTTGCGTTTTAGGCAACATCAAGTTTTTTGTTTGGATACATAGGGGGCCAAAAGGCCCAAAAGAGAAATTAAGTAGTCACATCCAAGGTTTAAAATATCGGCCGTAAAAGATATATCGGAAGGTTGAAAAAATGACATATCATTATCGGAAAAAAATATCGATTTTTTTTATAAAAAAAAATTAAAAAAAGAAAGATAAAAGATAGAAAAAAAATATTATTTATTAGTTTAATTATTTATATCCTTTAAATTTTACAGATATATGACGATTTTTGAAGATATATCGGTAAATATCGCCAATATCAGAGATATTTTGAAATGTCGGAGATATTTCAAAAAATCATGAGAAAATATGATTTCCTCCCAAAAAATATATCGCTCGCTTGAAAAAGGATATATCGAGATATTGACAGATATTTAGAACCTTGGTCACATCTACCTATCCAACTCTAAAAAATTCACACAATTCATCCAAAAAGACATCTACAATAAGTTTTAGCGCAAAGGCGCAAGGGCATGTTGGGAAAAGGAAAAGTCCAACATATGAAATGTGACAAAGTAAACTCTACAATATAAGTAGGTGATTTATTATTAGTTAGCACCAATGTATTTTGGACAAAACCCTATAGCTAATGACAAATGTGGTCAAGTAAGTGACAATATTAGTGCAGTTCCAAATAATAGGGGAGCACGTGTTGGATAGATTTTTATACCTAGTCACAAATGTGGTTAAAATTTAGAAACAATATCGATGTTCTCCCAAACTATAGCCGAGTGTGTATTATGTTTGTCCATCCATTTGTATAAATTCCCATATGGACCACACTTTTCGCTATTTAACATGTTAACTACTTGGATCGTGTAGAGTCGAGTCATATATTGTTTGCACAAATAATGTTCCTAATTGATGGATTAAAAGTCATTCAAAAGTATGCTAATAACCTTTTCGTGGGTGTTTCCTTTTCCTTTTCCTTTTGTTTTTTTTTCGTGGGTGTTTCCTTAATGAACAAGCTTTGCTTCACAGCCAAAAAACAAAAAGTACATGCTAATGGGTCACAAGCGGTTCACGTGGCATGAGTTTTCTTCTCCGCGTGAAATTGAGTAACGGGGGAGACCAAACCCAAAACCCAAACTCCAGGAACCGGCTGTAACCGGTAAAACCGGTTCCCTTGTCTTACAATCAGATTCGTGCTTTCTTTCTTTCTCCTTTCCCCTTTGTTTTTGTCTTCTTTCAGTTTTCAAACCCACATTACCTCCACCACCTCCGCCTTCTTTTCTCAAAGCTTTGCTTTGATGAAATCAAAAAAACAAAACCTCGATATATTTCTGGTTCGACTCAGAGACTGATTCAACTCGTCGTCAACTCGGCCTCGTTTCTCGAATCTGGTACGTCAATTTTCTTCGCTCACTATATCTATCTATTCGGTTGCTGAGAAATGAGTTTAAGCTAGGGATCTTCTTGTTCTTTACTGGTTTAGGGTTTCAAATGAAGAGAATTAGCTCGGATTAGCTTAAAGTGTTAAAGTTGAGTTCTGTTTCAATTGTCCAAGTTAGCTTGGATTTAACATTCAATTACATATAGTTGCTCTCTTTTAATTATAGTCAGTATTCAGTAACCAAACAGTACGTAGAACTGTCTTGAGTTGAATTCTTGATTATTCTATAGTTGTTTCTTTTGTAAATGAAAATGAGAATCAGTAAATGGCTGTCATTTTAGAATCTATGCCATTGGGCTCTGCAAGTCTTGAATGGAACTATTTGTGTTTTTGGTCTGCATTAGAGACTACATAGAATCACCTCGATGGGGACATTAGACTTTACTTATTTGGTGTTAAAAACATTCGGCCCGAGCGGAAGATGATTGCAACTTTTATACATCGTTTTACATGGATATGTAAGAGTTAGACACCATTAGATGGCTGTATGAGAATTTGTGCCTCTCCTTTACTACTCCTTTACTACATAGTCCTTTTTTCATAAATTTCGACGAAGTTTTTTTATGGATCTACATGCATTGCTGTGATTTTCTTCTGCCTTTTAGTTTAGCAAGTTACTGTGAGTGTCTTAGCGACATGGGAGTTCGTTGATATTGTGTTCTGTTTTCCAGAAAATGGCTCGTGTTGAGGAGCGATGGGAGCGTTTAGTCCGCGCAGTATTAAGGAGGGAAAGGATGGGGCCTGATGCATATGAGCGGCATGCTTCTGGCATAGCTGGAAATGTTCCATCTTCACTTGCAAATAATAGGGATATTGATGAAATTTTGAGAGCTGCAGATGAAATCCAAGATGAAGATCCCAATATCTCTAGAATCTGTATGTTACTCATTGTTCCTTTTTTTCTTTTCTTATTTAATCTTTTCCCAGTACTTGTGTAATCCTGGCTGGCTGTTTTTGGGGTTCTCATCCCTTCTTCAATATGTTATTTCTCCATTAGGTCTAGTCTTTCCATGCTAATTGCGTTATAAGGTTTAACAAATTATTGCAGTTTATGATTTTTTTCGTTCGCTATCTTGTTTAAGTTCCTTGTACACGCTCAATGGAAAAGCATTAATGCTACTATGTCATGGAATCCGGTGTTTTTGTTTCTCCGTTATTATTTCAATGAAGTATCCTTCCTTTAAAAAAAACATCTTCATAGAAAACATGTTACTGTGTAATGAGGGTTCAAACCCCCTGATGGTACCTACCTAGCTTTTTGATAGAGTTTCCTGCCTCCTAAAGATTGTAGAGTCCGTGAACCAGGTTGGGGAATTTATGGGTATTAAAAAGAACATGTTCTGTGAGTTTTTTTTATTATTACTTTCTAGTAATATTTGATGTCTCTGGGCCTTCATTATTATTTTATTAGTTACTATTTTACCGTCTAGAATCAATCAATCTTTATTCTTCCCCATTATTATGTGTTTTATTTTAGTTTGTTCCTATTAGTTTTAAGGACCTCGTGCCCAAAACTCTTGCTTTCTGTACAATCAGGTCTAGAAATCCACATGTAATTGTTTGTTGAGGTCCAAACCCCTTCTCCAGAAATAGAGGTTTACCAATAAATCCAAATTACCCTCCTGCATATTTATCCCTGCAAGAATCCATATAATTTTTTATTCTTTGTACAAAAAATCTCAAGAGAAGATAAAGGCATAATTCTGTCGTTTATCGTCTGGGAGCTAGGAGTTTTTAATGTTGTATGGGGAGTTTAAAGGGGTCTTTCTAGAGTAGTCTAGGGAATTATTGCTGTATTTTAAAAGGAATTAGCCCAGGTCTGCAGAGGCTCAGTTCTTACACATTTTTCATCAAGTATTTCCAGTTTCAAAATACTTCAAAGATTTTCCTTGATTTCGCTTTAAAAATCCAGGCTCCGACAGTGATTTGAGTAGTTTGTCCCTAGCTCTATGTGTCAGATACACGCTTACTTGCTGGGTTATTATTTTTTTCTTTCTGTGGGTGCAATTTACATCAAATTCTCATGTTTGAATGACATTGTATGTTCAATGGAAACGCTGAATTTTTCTATTCACCTGCAGTATGTGAACATGGTTATTCACTGGCTCAAAATCTGGACCCCAATAGTGAAGGAAGGGGAGTATTACAGTTCAAGACTGGATTGATGTCTGTTATCAAGGTACATGCTTTGTATCAAATAGTTGAATTATCTTTCAGATTATGCATACTGCATCATATATTGGATTGTTTTTTTATAATGTACCTAGGAGCTTGTGCAAGCATTATCATATCTTTTTGGTGACTTTACTTAATTGCTTAATATGCGGGACTGCTTTTGGTGCAGCTGATGTTCAAACATGTTGACCTCCGGGGTTTGAACACTAGCAAAGCTCTTTGCTCACCACATATGTGGCAACAGATGCACTAATAACTCATTATGTTTAAATATATATATGATGCTCATGTTAGTTTGTTTTTCTGAATCTGAGTTTTTAATTCATTTTTTATGAATCATTAATGAATGAGGATGGGGAGAGAATTGGTAATTCGCTTGACTGCAATTTAGATTATATTTTGTCAATATTGCTTTACTGTTTGTTTTGTCAGTCAAGGTTTTTTTTTTTTTTTTTTTTCAGTTCTAAAGAATGTTCATGTTTACTTGTGTAGATTGTAGAAGTTGAAGATACTTTTATTTATTTTTACATATGTGCTCTTATATTTCGATTGCTTTGTTTTGTCCATTGGAGCAAATTTCCAGCAAAAGCTAGCGAAGAAGGAGGGGGCAACCATAGATAGAAGCCAGGACATTGTTCGCTTACAAGAGTTTTATAAACTTTATAGACAGAAGAATAATGTTGAACAGTTGCGTGAGGAAGAAATGAAGTTGAGGGAGTCTGGTGCTTTCAGTGGACACCTGGGCGAGTAAGTTTCTCCAGTTCCAATATGACCTCATAGGTGTTTTTTTTTTGCTCGACTTTCTGTGCAGTACAGTGTACTGTCTTTAGTTTTTCGGTAGGGTTGTAGATTTTTGTGCTTGTGATGTATAATTTTCTCTACTGTGTAATGCCTCCATTGTTGATCGATGAGGCTTTGAACTTGTACACACACTTGGTTCTTCCTGTCAGATTGTATAATCTATCCATTTGTGAAATAATAATGTCATTGTTTCATGTTGTTTTGGGTGTCCTTATTCATTTGATACCTTTATTTGTTAAATCAGGCTGGAAAGGAAAACAGTCAAGAGGAAAAGAGTATTCGCGACTCTAAGAGTTCTGGGCACAGTTTTGCAGCAGCTGACAGAGGACATTCCTGAAGAGGTTGGTTGTATAGTTTTGTTTAATCTTTTCATTGCATAGAACCATCCTTTGTGTAAAATAAGAATTGAATTTCATATAGCTGATCTCTGAATCCATCTATGAAGTGTAGTGACTGCATTTGACCTATTAAAGACCTAAAATTACACTTTTGCCAAACTGTTATGAACCATATAAAGTATAGTTGAACAACTTTTCTCACTCCTCCCAAGTATGGTTAAAATGTGATGAAGTTAAACTTATATGTCTTGCTTCTTATCTAGTCTATGATTGTTATGTTTTCTTGTGGGGCTTTTGACTCTTTTGTCTTTCACAGAAGCAAAAGATGTTTTGGTACAATCATGTGTATATGATATAATTACTCCTTATCTTTGTTCAATCTTGCATTGTTTTGGTACAATTACACACATAGGTAATTCTTGCTATAATATGGTCTATCTGCGTCACAGCTGAAGCGGGTAATAGAGTCAGATGCTGCAATGACCGAAGACCTGATTGCATACAACATTATTCCTCTGGATGCTCCTAGCATTACGAATGCTATCGTGTCCTTGCCTGAGGTTAGTTGTTTCTTTTGGGTTAAGTTAAAAGCTTGGTATTTGTACTCACTCTAATTCAAGAAAATCATGGTTAGGTTCAAGCAGCAGTTTCCGGGCTAAAGTACTTCAGGGGCCTACCAAAGTTGCCTACAAATTTTCCAATTCCTGCCACACGAGAGCCCGACATGCTTGATTTCCTGCATTATGTATTTGGATTTCAGGTATATACCATCTTGATCACAGTTTCCACTGAGTTTGTATGTTGCCTTTGGCTTCTTTAGGTTTCAAGTTTCATCCAAGTTTTCAAATTGGGTTTTGCATCATCTATATTCTTTTGATAAAATTATTATAAAATTTGACATTATATTTTGTTGGTTGTGTTGTCTGAGTTATACAATTATACAAATTTTAGGCAGTTGTTAGCTGTGTTTGATGGTGGATTTGGATAGGCTCTTTTTCCTGTTTTTTGGCTTCATACGCATGAGTTTCGCTAGTTTTCTTATGATAAAGTTGGTACATTTGGCTTAAAAATCTGTCAAATCCATTAACCTTTTATTTTCTTTATTAATGTTGCCTATACTTCCGTAATGAATTTTCTTCTCATAGTTAATCAGATAGTGACATGCTTCAGAATGTCTTTGATGTCATTAATTTTTGTGAGGTTTATGTTTTTTGTTCTATGCCAGAAAGACAATGTTTCTAACCAGCGGGAACATATTGTTCACCTCCTTGCAAATGAGCAATCGCAGCTTCGTATTCCTGAAGAAACTGAACCTGTAAGTCTCACATCATGTTAATTGAATAAGGTATGGGTGACCTATATAGCTCTTTGGACGGTTATGCATTATGGTTCATTTAATTGAGATAGATAACTGAGAAGTACATGATGGAGTAGCATTGTTATTTTATTACCATTTAATATATGTTTTGTCGTGAATTTAGTGGCAAGTGGAAGTAATGGATGGAGTATTATCATTTATAATTTATAAACCTTATTTTTGATGCAAAAAATCCATGATTTCATGCTCAAGACTGGGATATTTTATCATTTAAACTTGAATATAATAAACTATATCTACCTAGTAGTCTAGTTATGTGAAAATAATATGTATAAGAAGTTCTTCATGTACTTCAGACACATGACATGATAATATTACACTAAATCATTTGGGAAAGACAAGAAACTTTGTGGACAAGTTTGTCTTCTACGTGCTGACCACAGTTGGGGTTTATATAAAATGAAATTTCTATCGTAATATGAGATTTGTATCATTAAAGATGGTTATATAAACAAAAGTACACATCAAATTGTAATTCAACAGTTTTATAAGAACTTATTAGATGTCCTCGTAAGGGTTCCAGTGATTTCATTACTGTGCCATGTGCTATTGAAGATTTATTGTAAGGTTTGATTTTCTTGTTGCAAATTGTGACTTGTGTCCTTGTATTGAGCAGATATTGGATGAGGCTGCGGTGCAAAATGTATTTTTAAAGTCCCTAGACAACTATATTAAATGGTGTAACTACTTGTGCATTCAGCCAGTTTGGAGCAAGTATGGACTTCTAGAACTGATTTCATACCCTTTGTGACTGTTCCTTGATTAAGTATCTTAATGCACTACTACGATGATAGATTGATTTTTTTTAATTAAATGATGGGGGTTGATGATAATGACTTATGGAATCAGTCAATTTTGTGCAGTTTGGAGTCGGTTAGCAAGGAGAAAAAGCTACTATTTGTTTCCATGTACTGTTTGATCTGGGGTGAAGCAGCCAATATTAGATTTCTTCCAGAATGCTTGTGCTACATATTTCATCATGTAAGTGAACTTTTTATTGAATAACTGGAATTGATTGTTAGTTTTTGTTTACTTTTTGCTGGTAGTGTTTTCTTCTGGCATAGTTCACCTAATTTAATTTTAATTGGTGAAGTGAATAAATCACTATAAGATTAAATTAAAAATCACATGAATTTCAATAAAATGTCACTATGTATTCTGGTGAATGTGCAGCAAATGCTATGAAGTGAAACAATTAAAAAATAGGGATTCCACCATTTGTTGTGTCATTGTGTAATTTATTTATTTTTTTCTTCGGTTTTGAAGTTCTATGGGACTGGTGTTGAATCTGAAACACATCTCTGTCCTTTTGATCTTAAATGCTTCCCCAGATACCTCTTTTGCTGTTTGGTTGTATGTTTTTAGTCCAATTTAGGGTGTCTATTACTATATAGTACGCTACTGTTCTGCAGGGCCTGTTTCCTTTCTCAATGCAGCTCTGCTCCTTTTTTTAATCCCTCAACGCCAGTCTTAATCCTATTAACTTCAAATTTGATGTGCAGATGGTAAGGGAAATGGATGAAATTCTAAGGCAGCAGATTGCCAAGCCAGCCAACAGTTGTACTTCTGAAAATGGAGTTTCTTTCCTTGATCAAGTTATATATCCTCTGTATGAGATTGTGGCTGCGGTATGTGTTGGCTACCTTTTATTAGTTTACCTGAAAATTTGATAAGGATGTTTTCTGGCATTTACCACTCTAGTGTATTACTGTTTGTTTCCTTTTCTGATTGCTATAGCTAGTTTAGATTGTTGTTGAGGCAAGTGTATACCTATCTCTTCACCAGGTTGGTGTGGAAAGTGGGATTTTTATAATATTGACAAGTACACACCTATATATTCATCAAAATAATGATTTTAGTTTTTATGCTTTGACTGTCATGTTGTTTACTTTTTTGTGTCCAAATTATTGCTACATGAGGGTAGGCATAGTTATTTACTGCGACCTTTTATTTATTTTTATGCATCCAAGTTATTCTTCTTGTTTACATTTTCCTTGTTTGCACTTGAATTTTTTATTTATTTTTTCATTGTAAAACTTCTATCATAGATGATGTCTAAGGATGTCAATGGACTCCTCTTTCCTCTGAGTTTGTGATGCTTGTTCTGTATAATATTCTGTCATTGTTGATGGATATAGTTTCTTGCAGTTGATTTCTTCTCTTGGTTCTATTAATATGAAATTAATTTTTTTTTTCATGTGCTCCGTTGAAAAGATAATGTATGACGTGCATTCTTTGAGAGCTGTCACTTAGCTTCTAAGTGGGCTCAATATGTTCCTTAAGTGTTATGAACAGGTCTTGGATATTGATATCCTTTAGCATTATGTTCTTTTAGCGTGTTTTGAAGACTTCTTGTCCTCAAAGTTCTGTGGTTTTTATCCCTAATAAAAGTTCAGTTTCTTTCTCAAAAAAAAAAAAACAGGTCTTGGATATTGATAGTGAATCATCAACTTTAGTTTAACTTATGTTTTTCAAACGGGCAGCATAGACGTGTCTGTTGATGGATGTTTTAGCTACAAACAAGGTTTTGTGATTATTTGAAATATGCTTCTAATATAAGACGTGCACAGGAAGCAGGAAACAATGACAATGGACGAGCACCGCATTCTGCTTGGCGCAATTATGATGATTTCAATGAGTACTTCTGGTAAGATATCTGTAAGAGTACCGAGTAAATGTATATTTATACCTCAAAGGCTAACCATCTATTCTTTTCAGGTCACTTCATTGCTTTGAACTTAGTTGGCCCTGGCGCAAAGGTTCATCATTTTTTCAAAAGCCAAAGCCAAGGTCAAAGGTTGTCTTCTTTCATAGTGATGTTTAATCTTAGTTTTGACATTTTTACTGTTTTCTGGTTTGTAAATTCTGGGTTGTATATTTCTTCCTAAACAATACAATGTTACCAACTGTTGTCTACAATGCATTCCTTCTGTATCAAACATATTATTTTTGTCAATCTATACTTTGGTTAAGCCAGATCTCTCATTGGGCGTGCTCAGGAGTCTGGAATTTGTGGTGTCAAGTGACACCAATGAAAATATTGACATATGTACTTAATATACTTTATCTTACTTGTTGCAGAATATTCTCAAATCAGGCAGAAGTCAACATCGAGGAAAAACTTCGTTTGTTGAGCACAGGACATTTCTCCATCTGTATCATAGTTTCCACCGCCTGTGGATATTCCTTGTGATGATGTTTCAGGTTTGCATGTCTAACTGAATGCTCAGTTTTGATATTAGTTTCATTTCTTGTTTGCTAGTTTATGTGATTCTTGCTTCCCTTCCACCTATCCTAGACACGCTTCCTACCCAAACAAGGGGATAATAAAGTATAGAACATTGGAAAAACCCTTTCTTTTCCCTTGCTTTTCAAAAATAAACTTTTGTCTGTGTAATAAATGTAATTTCCCTTTGGTTCTCTGGGCTATGGTCTTTATGCTCTAGATCTTTTTTTCTTGTTTATTTTTTCCTTGCTTGAAAAGGTATTTCTTGCTTCTGTAACTGTTATCTCTAGTTTCATAATTTATTTTTGTAAATTTATGATCCCAATAGATATCAAAGTTCATATTATGTGACTTCTATGACCCATACTTTTTTAAAAGATATTCTGTACCATTTAACTTTCAGGGACTTACCATCATTGCATTCAATGACGGAAGTTTTAATGCAAAATGCATTAGAGAAGTTCTCAGTCTTGGTCCGACATTTCTTGCAATGAAATTTCTCGAGAGTATGTTTCTTTACTGCTTAAGGAATTGATGTCTATGTTTTATCTCATAAGAACCTGTAATATGTAAATGTTGTTCCCATAAATATTATCAAGGTATTTTTTTAGTTGCCTACTACTTGTGTAATTCATTCAATAGCTGAGAAAATGCTTCTTTATGTAGGTGTTCTTGATGTTCTTATGATGTACGGCGCATATTCTACAACACGGCGCCTAGCTGTGTCTCGAATTTTTCTCCGATTTATTTGGTTTAGCACTGCATCAGTGGTCATATCTTTTCTTTATGTGTAATTTCCTTACTCTGTTACATTCTTGCGTAAGCATAACTTTATCTTCTGCTTTGTGTTTAGGTTTTTATGTTTTTATTTTTTCGTCTGATGTTGTTAAACAGAGGTAACATTTCTTTCTGTGCCCTAATTCAGGAAAGCTCTCCAGGAAGAGAGTAAACAAAATGGAAACCCTATTATGTACAGATTGTATCTGATCATTGTAGGCATATATGCTGGTATCCAGTTCTTCATTAGTTTTTTCATGCGCATACCAGCCTGCCACAATCTGACTAATCAATGTGATCGCTGGCCTCTGATTCGCTTTGTCAAGTGGATGCGCCAGGTTTTATTCTAACGAGTTTCCTTGTTATTTATCATATCATTGTTTCCTCTCATCTGCTCTATTGAACCATTATTTATTGTTGCTTATGTTTGTTGTCAAGGAACGGTACTATGTTGGACGGGGCATGTATGAGAAGACTACTGATTTCATCAAGTATTCCCTAATCTCTGTTGATTCTTGTTTTTTCTTTATTTTCTGGAACTATATTTGTACTGAACATTAATACAATTTTTGCTGTATGTTCTCTTTTATTTTTTTGCTTGTCCAAGTGGAAATGGATCCCATTGATCTGATAAGAAACCATAGGTTGTGATATACCACCACAGTAATTCTTCCTCCAACCATGATCTCTTATATCATTTGAATCATTGGACAATTTAAGGTTGCTAGCTGCTAATGATCATTTACCGGCTGATGTCCATGGATGTGTCATTTTATGTAGAGAGAGACCAACTCAATTCTCACTAAAAAAAGTAGAGTAATTGAACAATGTCCCACACATCAATTACGTGTTGACTTCTAAGTTATTGTTTGTGGTGATGAAAAACATATTGTGGTTAGTTAGCTGTTATTTCTCTTATTACAGATTTTGTAAATTGAATTTGATTAGTAATTTGATGCTTAAAAGTTAAAACACTTGAAGTTGCTACATCTTCTTTTGTTTATTTTTTGTGGGCTTTTTATTTTGTTGCAGGTACATGTTTTTCTGGCTTGTGATTTTGAGTGGAAAGTTTTCATTTGCATACTTGCTGCAGGTTTGTAATATTGATCATGCTTTCATGGTGGTATTGTTCTTTAGTTGATTTATTCATCTGTGAATGAATCTTGTCTCCCCTCTTTGGAAACTTTTTAGATCAAGCCGTTGGTGAAACCAACCCGGGTTATAGTGACAACAACGAATGCTATAACATATACTTGGCATGATTTTGTTTCTAAGAGTAAGCAACCATCCTATCATTACTTGAATATTTATGATAATTGAACTATTTAATATATGTGCTAATCTATTTTGTGGTTATTGTTAGGGTACGTAATATAAAACCTTAAATTGGTACAACTCTTTTGAAAGGAAAAGAAGACTGTTGTTGAGGGTTTTTATTTTTTATTTGTTAGGGGCAAGGGAGGGGGAAGACTGGATGAACTATAACTATGTGTCCAACTATACCAATTTTATTCAATTTTCAATCATAATGATACTATATTGTCGCGAGTGCCTGAAATTCTTTTGACTCGTACAAATCGAACTTAAAGTTAGAACAATTCTAGGTTTTATCCTTCCAGAGTTCCATTGGGTTGTCCTGCGTATAGTTGCAATTTTATTCATAACGGAAGCACATAAATTTTCCTGAATGATGCTCCTAACTGTTTGAACTGTGTCGTGCTTGCAGACAACCATAATGCTCTGACAGTTGCTGCTTTATGGGCTCCCGTGATAGTTGTAAGTTGGATATTCTTCAACTGTTTTTTTTAGCTCACTCAACTCTTTACCTGCACAGCTTTTTTACGATAGAGTGTTGTTTACCTGTTGTATAGCTGTTGGGTTTATCTCTTCTTGGCTCTGGGAAATATCTTTTTGTGGACTGCTTGCCCACATTGTTTATATCTTTCATTTTTAGTTTCTACAATGATTCTGTTTCCTATAAAAATTGAGTTGGAGGAAAATTGTTGAACTTGAACTATTATGTTGGCTTCAATTTGAAAATTTAATTTTGTCACTGATGCTGTGAAATAATAGAACTGGAGATGGTTGAATTTTTGGATGTGAGTTTTAGCTCACTGGAACTCATTTCTCTTTTAGTGGTGCATGTTTCCTTCCTTTCTATTTCCCTTATTGTCTTTTTTTTTTTTTCAGATTTATCTCTTAGATCTCCAGGTCTTTTACACCGTTGTGTCTGCTGTGTGGGGATTCTTGCTTGGAGCCAGAGATCGTCTTGGAGAGGTCAGTTAAGACTGTTTCTTGGGTCCTGTTGTGTTCTTATTGTCTGGCTTTGTACATTAATTTTACGTAAAGGGGTTTTTCATTGGCCCAGTACCTTTAACTCTTATGTGTGATTTTTTTAAAATCTTTTTTCCATTATATATATCTGAAATGTTTTTTTTTTCTTTCAAATTTTAATATCATTTCCAGATTAGATCATTAGAAGCACTTCGTAAGCTTTTTGAGGAGTTTCCTGGAGCTTTTATGGACACTCTTCATGTCCGTCTGCCAAACAGGTTATTTGAATACATATTCATTCAATTGATTGTCTTTTCATATAATACCATGAGTAATACCTTTTCTCTTTGAATTTCATCTGACTGCTTATATCTTTGGCAGGGCTTACCATCAGTTTTCAAGTGAGGTGAGTCGGTAAAAGGGGCAAGAAAAAGAGCTATCATATTTTTCAATAAATTTAAAATCATTGAGTACCTTCCCTTGCTGAAATAAAGTATTTAACTATTACATGAACTGTTTGATTAAAATATTTAAGTCTATTGTGATATTGTTTTCTTTTTAATTTGAATGTGGTATTTGGTGGTAATTTCCTACATTTGTTGTGTAAATTTTGTTCTCGTGTGACTTATGCTCATTATAGTTCGAGTCTTCTCTAATAGTTTTTTCTTTCTTTCTCATCTTCTTAAATTTGCTTTTCTGCGAAAAATAGTTCTTTTCGTAAAACCATGCGAAAAATAGTGCTATGGAATATATATTTTTACATGGGTGATGTTCTTTTGGTAAAATCTGGTTTTGAAGGAAGCTCACATTTTTTATGCTGTGTACTGTTGGTGTTTCTTTATTCATTGTTTAGTTCTGGATCATTTTTTGGTGTATATGGGAAGCTTAACATGCTGTGCGTTTCTAGGATATTGAGAAGAACAAGCTTGATGCTAGTCGATTTTCTCCCTTTTGGAATGAAATCATAAAAAATCTAAGGGATGAAGATTATATCACCGACCTGTGAGTGTTGAAATTATTCCATTGATTTTGTTTTCTCACTCTACCTTGCAACCAGTTGATCAGCTATTTTTTTTTCAATTGGGTCCAGAGAAATGGAGCTGCTTGTAATGCCGAAAAACTCTGGAAGTCTTCCCTTAGTTCAGTGGCCCCTTTTCCTTCTTTCCAGCAAGGTTACTTTTTCTTCTAATTATTAATGCAATTTTATATTTTCAAATAAAAATTTATATTTTTATTATTCTTATAAATCGGTTATCACTAATTAAAATAAAATTATGTAGATATTTGTTGCCAAAGATATTGCTGTTGAAAGCAGGGACTCACAAGATGAGCTTTGGGAAAGAATTTCTAGAGATGACTATATGAAGTATGCTGTCCAGGAGTGCTTCCACACCATTAAGCTTATCCTAAGTGAAATATTGGAAGGTGAAGGAAAGCTGTGGTAAGTTTGTGTTAGAAGATAGAAATGTATAGGCTCATGTACGGATAAGATCATGAGCATACATTGAGGTTGAAAAAAAACAAACCTTATTGTATGTATCTCCTATCTTGTCAGGGTTGAAAGGATATATGAGGATATTCAAGTAAGCATAGGGAAGAAGAGTATTCAAGATGACTTTCAACTGAGCAAGCTGCCACTTGTGATATCAAGGGTTACTGCACTAATGGGAATTCTGGTTTGTATTAGCTGGATCCTTAATTGTCCTGTGTTTCTCATTATTGGATGTGTATCGTCTCTTGATGATACTTGTGATAATGTTTTTCTTTGTATAAGTTTGTTTGTGTCCAATTAGTACAGTTTATTTGGTTGAATGTTAACGGATCTTTGGAAATCTTGATTTGGGTCTAAGTCCACTTCTTTTAGATGAACAGGAGTAGCATTATTCCATGTTTCAAGGTCGGGAGGAAAGTTTCTATGTCTTTGGAGTAAAATTGTTTTTTCTTTAAAGAAAAATTTCTTTTTACTAAATATATAGAATTTGATAATGTCATCTATTATTCAAAACTGGAAGGCTGCTGTAGCTTAGTTTTATGGCTTTGTGTCTCCTAGGCTAGTGTTGTCTTGCTGATGTTTTATTGATCCTTGTTCTTTTTCTGCTGTGAACTTCTTGTCCACAGCTCTTGTACCTTTTTATCTATTAATAATAATAATAATAATAATAATAAAATTGTCAGATAATTTTAGTTTTGGTCCTTATTCTGATATATATTGGTTTTGAAGATGTTATATCTCCTACTAGAATATTTCGTGTGAAAGTAGCATGATCAGGCATACCACTTTTTATTTATTTATTTATTTTTATCTACAGAAAGAAGGGGAAACATCTGAACTGGAGAAAGGTGCTGTTAAGGCTGTTCAAGATCTCTACGACATTGTGCGCCATGACGTCCTTTCTATTAACATGAGGTTAGTTATACTTTTCTCTATGTGCATGTATTTGCAGAGTGAGATATGTCTTTAATTGAAGGCAACTTGTAGGGAAAACTATGAAACATGGAATTTGTTGTCAAAAGCAAGGACAGAAGGTCGGTTGTTTGCAAAATTGAAGTGGCCCAGGGATTCTTCATTGGTATGTTTGAGTACTCTCTTTGCTCGTCTGTTTATGTTTATGGCTCAGACATGTTTCTTCTTTTGTATGAGATTTTAAATTACTGAGGATATGCAGAAAGCACAAGTCAAAAGATTGTATTCATTGTTGACAATTAAAGATTCGGCTGCCAATGTCCCCCAAAATCTGGAGGCCAGACGTAGGCTGCAGTTTTTCACAAATTCTCTTTTCATGGAGATGCCTGAAGCAAAGCCAGTCCGTGAAATGTTATCCTTCAGGTAATATATTCTTCATCACCTTTGTTGTGTTAGATTTATTTGTGTTTGACATACCTGGCTGGCTCATCTTCTTGTTCTTGTGTATGCAGTGTGTTTACTCCATATTATGCTGAGACTGTGCTCTATAGTATTGCGGAACTTCAGAAGAAGAATGAAGATGGGATATCAGTATTATTTTACCTTCAAAAGATTTACCCAGGTAATTTTTTTATTCATCTAATTAGGTGGCAAAGTGGTCCACAAAACAAAGAAAAACAAACCAACGGAACCCAAAAATCTTCCCAATAAAAAGTGAACTATGGTTAATCATATGCTCCTATTTGTGGATATTAATTTTCCTCTCTCTCTCTCTCTATATATATATATAAAGGATTTTTCTCCACTACGTAAGACTATGCACTTTTAAAATCCATAGTTCTAATGTCAGCCGTCAGATCTGTTTAAATGATCTGATCTGACGGTTGACATTAAAACTATGGATTTTAAAAGTGCATAGTCCTATGTAGTGAAGAAAGCCTGTATATATAAATATATATATATATATCTACATGGTCTTTTTTGGCCCCCAACTTTTGCATTTATATGGAAAAACTGTTCTTTATTATCTTAGCGCTTGCCTATAGTATTAACATTTATCATTTTCCATGGCCGTGGCAGATGAGTGGAAGAACTTTCTTTCACGGATAGGCCGTGACGAAAATGCACATGACTCGGAACTTTTTGATAATCCCACTGATATTCTTGAGCTTCGGTTTTGGGCGTCTTACCGAGGCCAAACATTGGCCAGAACTGGTAAGTACTATCCCTTAGCAATATCTTTTGTTGTTCTTCAGTTTCTCTCAATGTTTCGCCTACCCACCCAAGCACACATTTTTTAATTGGTTAAATTGCATTTTTCTCTTTTAAAAATTTTGTATTTCATATTCTTAACAGTTCCTTGCTTTTATTGGTTATCCAACTGAAAACTGGTTCGTTTGGGGATTTTTTTGCTTTCATTTCCGTGATAAACCTTAATGGCCTTGTTTGTTTGTTTTTTTTTAAATAAATATAATCATATTTTCTTGTCGTTGGCTCTGTAATGAACTTTTTCTTTACTGTCACTCCTTTCTATCATAATTTGTAATTACCATGATACTGGTAGCTTGTATTGACATGTATGACAATGTTTATCAGTTACTTTTCCCTTAAAAAGCTTGTATTTAATGTTATTATGTTATTTAATAATGTAGTACCATAACATATTGAACGTTTTGAAAATGGATGTCATTTTGGGTAAAGAGGGAGACTGGGCACCTGGGGAAAGTAACTTGTTATACTTGCATTATTGTTTGTTTTCTAACCCTGTATCTTTTAAAAATTCTAAGGCTAATAATTTCAACACTGCCTACATAATATGATGGTGTAGTTTAGAATTCTAAACGCTTTACAAGTGTTCACTTCATGAAATGGTTTGCCCCTTAAACTCCTATGTTGTTTGAGATCTGCAGTTCGCGGGATGATGTATTATAGGAAGGCTCTTATGCTTCAGACCTATTTGGAGAGATTGAATTCTGGAGGTAGGTAGCTCTTCTTCTGTTTGGCTACTATTTTTTCTTATTAATTTATTCTGCTTTATGAGAATCCGATTGTGTCTTTGCAGTATCAGATGTGGAGGCTGCAATTTCTAGTGGTGATGCGACTGAAACTCGAGCATTTGAGTTATCTCCTGAAGCACGAGCCCAGGCAGACCTGAAGTTTACATATGTAGTTACTTGTCAAATATATGGAAAACAGAAAGAAGGGCAAAAACCTGAGGCCGCGGATATAGCATTGCTTATGCAAAGGTGAGTTGTTGCACAGACCTAATTCTCAATGGGGAAAAGGGGTTATTCTCATTTGGTTCTCATATGTTGGAATTTTGCATATGTGGTTTCTGGCATTCTGCAGTCTGAGGGGGTGTGCAAATTTTGTCTTCTGAGAAATACAACAGGGTAGATTTAGTAGGAGTATGAAAGATTTAAATACCTTTAGTTTTAGAGACATCAGCTGCCACATGCTCAATCCATTTGGCCTAACATCAGGAATAGGTTGGTCAATGTCAGATCGGACAAGTTCTTTATTCTCTGCTATGCGTTTGTAAAGAGAATTTCTCTATTGTTAGACAGGATGTCATACAATTAACTTTTTCCTTTTGGCCTAAGAAGCATACATTTTTATTTAACTAGAAAGCAAAATTTACAAGAAAGATGGGCTAGAACTCTATCAAATTCAGGACTGCATTGATTAAAAACTTATTACACCCTTCCCCCACCGCCCCCGCCCCCTCCCCCCTCACAAACACATCAATCATGATGACTGATGCAGAATGGAATAATCTCTAATTACCTTGGGCAAAGATGGCCAGAAAAGTTAGAATCTATTTCTATTTCAAACAAAAATCTGTTAGTTCCTTACTACCAAAGCAATCCATGTTAGCATCTATACTGCACATGTCACACCTAATTTTTTTTGTGTACTTTATTGTTAGAAATGAGGCTCTTCGAGTTGCTTTTATTGATGAGGTTGAGACTTTGAAGGATGGTAAAGTGAACAGAGAGTTCTATTCAAAACTTGTAAAGGCGGATATCAATGGGAAGGACAAGGTATGATAATCTTTATTTTGTATTCTAACTTCTGTTTTGTTCACGGGCTCGTTTACATTGTTAATGATAAATAAATAATTAAGTTTTACTTTTGGCATTTGATGGCTAATTTAATTTTTGTAGGAAGATCTGTTGTGTAATGTATCTCCCATATTGTTTTTCCAACTTTTATATTTTCTATCTGTCTTTAGGATTGAGGTGGTTGGGGTGTTTGTCTATTGGGGATTTGCAGATCCTTCTTTAGTAAGCTTTGGGATTTGTTGACTAGTTTGACTGTATGCATATGTGAAACAAAGGTCCTATTTGTACTTGGGCTCCTTATTTTGTGAATAATTATATCCATGAGGATAAAATTCAATAATCTTTATTTTCTAATTTGGTATATGTGCTCCTAACATGCTCTTTTTCAATATTTAAGGTTAAATTAAGGGAAGTTATTATTAACACACCATGAATGCCAATCTACACACTCATTGTACTTTTCAATTTGTCGTTATTAAATATATTGTTGATATATCCCTTAATGCAATGATGATTTTTCCAAAACAATATAAGGGTGTTATACACAAGTTATATCGTAATGACAGATTGAAAAGTGAAAAGGGTATCTAGGTTCACATTTGGGGTCTGTTAATAGCAATACCCTAAATTTACTGTCAGATTTTACTATCTTCATTTTATGGTCATTTTCTGTTGACTGTTAACTTTTATCATACAGGAAATCTACTCTATAAAATTGCCTGGAAATCCAAAAATAGGTGAAGGGAAACCTGAGAACCAAAACCATGCAATTGTATTTACTCGTGGAAATGCAATTCAGACAATTGACATGAATCAGGTAACTTATTATTTTTTTCTTACTATATTGTTCCATAACTTTCTTCTGTTTTTCCTTTTCAATGTCTTGTACCATGAGCTTGTTTTTTTTTTTTTGCTAGTGATTTTTGTGTTGAGCTAGTTTAGACTACTAACCTAGTAAATTTGGTGCACTTCCATCTTTATTTCTATCTGGTAGTTTTTCTTTTAGTTCTGTTTTTTTCTATTCCACCCTTTCTGTAGAGTGGATTTCTAACATCCCTGTATTGTATTCTTTGTCTTATAAATTTTGTTTCTTATAAAAAAAAATCTTTATTTCTATCTGTCTTTTATCTTTTATTCCAACACTTATGTATCCTATATAAAAATGATTCCAAAATTGTAAGTGGATGAAATTTATAACATTGGGTGGATCCCCATAGACAGTCACACTGACCCAAAGTTTACATGCTTGTCTTGTGCATGAGACTTGTAGTCGAGCTTCCTGAAATCACTTCATCATTGTTACACCATATCTTACTTCTGCAACTGTTTTATTTCTGAAGTTACCTTTCTTTCCTTTACAGCTCTGTCTAATTGTGATGTTGCTCAATGTCATTATTTTTGTATAGGATAACTATTTTGAGGAAGCTTTGAAGATGAGAAATTTACTCCAAGAATTCCATCGTGATCATGGTATTCGTCGTCCTACAATTCTTGGTGTCAGGGAACATGTCTTTACAGGGAGGTATATTCGAATGTATACTTGCATATTCCTTTCTTAAAAGATAATTGGAATATTTTTTTTTAAGTTATAATGTATATATTTTGCAGTGTCTCTTCTCTAGCGTCATTCATGTCCAATCAGGAAACAAGCTTTGTAACTCTAGCTCAGCGGGTTCTTGCAAATCCTTTGAAGTAAGTCCATTATAGTGATGCCAATTAACAGATTAGTTTCCCTAGATCATTAAATTCCAGTTGCTTGAAACTGATCGCATTCAATGTACAGGGTCCGTATGCATTATGGTCATCCTGATGTGTTTGATAGAGTTTTCCACATAACACGGGGTGGTATTAGCAAGGCTTCTCGTGTGATCAACATCAGTGAAGATATCTTTGCAGGTTTGATTCTTGGTTGATAAATAATAAGGTGCTATTGTATTTATTTTTTTTCTTTTTGTATGTTGTGCACTCTGTGCAGCTTATCAAATTTTTTTAATTTGAGACTGGCTCTAGTAAGTTGATTCTTCTAGAACGGTGGCTGAGAACTTGAGATTAGAAGAAATCTAGAAGCCATGGGTGTCAGTAGGATTAATAATCTTGCTTTCGAAGGATTTGACTCAATTATTAGTTGGTCCTATTGTGCAGGCTTCAACTCAACTTTACGCCAAGGAAATGTGACTCACCATGAGTATATTCAGGTAAGTTTGTCGCTTTCTTCATTTTAGACAGAAATAGGTTGTGGGAATATCTAATAGTGCATTACAGGTTGGCAAAGGGCGGGACGTTGGGCTCAACCAAATTGCAGTATTTGAGGGGAAGGTTTCTGGTGGTAATGGTGAACAGGTTCTAAGTCGTGATGTATACAGGCTTGGGCAGCAGTTTGATTTCTTCCGCATGCTGTCATTTTACTTTACCACTGTCGGCTACTACTTCTGTACAATGGTAATATTTTATCCTACGTTAACTCTCCGTTGTGGTTGGAATAGTCTGCTTGAAAAAGAGCACATTTATATTTATATATATCATTAAGTAACTTGCTATTAAATATGTTCTTCCTCAAGCGTTATTTAGTAACTCCAACATTGTTTTAAAAGGTGAGAGTTTGTTAACATTGAGGCGTAAACCTTTGGGGATATGGAATTATTGCAATTAAATAGATATCAAAGTAATGTAAACAAATGAAAGAGGAGAATAAAGCTCGAGTGGATTCAGCTCAAGAAAAAAAATGCTCAAAAGGAGGAGAAAAGGTTGTGGAAAGCTATTATTGGACCATCTCTTGGAAGGCTGTATCTGGTCAATAGGATATGAGAAGTGGCAGATTACAATGGATTTTACGATTCTATGGAATAGAAGATGATAGTAAGAAAAGCAACAGCCGTTTGCTTCTTGAAAAGGAAAAACTGATACAAAGTATTGTTTTGTTTTCTAAAATGGAAGACTTCAAGTGAAACACTACTATCAAAGGACCCAAAAGAGAAATCCAAAAATGAGTCTTTTTGGCCAGAAGTTTTAGGAAAAAAGAAGAAGAAGAAACATTTCAGCTTCTTTCTTAACTTAAACACAACACCTTCACAGTACAAATAAAAAAGGAAATAACCAGACAGTAGCAACGCGAAAGAGGCTTATGCCTTTAAGGCTGTGCTTGCGTGTCGGAACAGAGGCGTACTCCTTTCACTTTACCTTGGGCCGCCTCGGGTGATTTTCAGCCAAAACATTTTTTAAAACCTCGACTCCAATTGGAGGTTAGGATTTTATTGTCACTAAATCTTTCGTTTATGCTTAATAATAAACTACTCACATAGAATCCGTCATGCTAAAGTTTCAGTACATTTTGAAAGGAATATTACCTGCCTACTCTTCACAATGATTCACTTTTTGGTTGGAATATTACTTGGTTTTACTTTTTACTGCATCATACACTATCTTGGGCAAATTAGCTGTAAAACTGTTTTCCATCAACATGAATTGTATCTCACAAATTCTCCTTTTTTTTGGTTGTGCAGTTAACGGTGCTTATGGTTTACATTTTTCTCTATGGGAAAACATATTTGGTAAGGTCATTTTATGTTAACCTCGTTCTATGCAATGCAATTATAGTTGCTAAACTACTAGCAATACTTATATGCCAATTTGTAATCTTTACTCTTCTGAATGTGGTTATAAATTTGTATTTCTATGTATATGTCATCGATAGTGAGGTAATGCATTCAAGCAATAGCTTTTCAAGGTTCAATGTTTTTAATCTTACATTTGTGATTCATCCTAGTTTGGTTACATATTTGTACATGACTTCAGTGAATTTCCTTCATTTCTTTTCATTGTTCCTTTTTCATTCATTTCTCAAGGTTACTAGGGGCCAGCTTAAGTCTTATGCTTGATTAACCTTGTGCTTTTTTTGTGTGTGTGTGTGTGTGTGTGTGTGACTGTGTGGATGATCATGTGATCATTCTCAATCTTCTTCACATGGATTGACACATGTTTTTATTTCAGGCGTTATCTGGGGTTGGTGAATCCTTGCAAAACGTAGCTTCAGTAACCAAGAATACCGCACTGACTGCTGCTCTAAATACACAATTCCTCCTTCAAATTGGTATCTTTACTGCCGTCCCGATGATTTTAGGCTTCATCTTGGAACAGGGTTTCCTGAGGGTAATTATGTGTTTCTCTATATACTCATTTCTTTGATGAAGTTTGATTCTGAGATCACACCAGAGTCCCGTGATCCCGTGATCCATAGACCTACCTTTTGTATTCAAAGTACTCCTAAAGACATTCCAAGTCATTTTAAAATCTGATTTCCTATATAAGGTAGCTGTAATACCAATATTATTTGTATTTACATCAGGATTGTTGGTTTTGCTGTGCTCACTGCTCGTAAAATGTCAGTACATTAAGTGACCGACACAGAAGTTTATTCTTAGAATCTGCTGTTTTCTGGTTACTTTCTAGTTCTGAGATTTTTTTTTCCCCTGCTTGTGAGATCTGTCCTGGTTTTGTTGGTTGAGGGCATGTTGTTTGTGGACTGCTGGTCCATATTGATTACCAAGTATCTCTTTTCTATAAAAAAGAAATAAAGGAACCACTGTGGTAGGGATTTGGGTTTAATTTCTCAAAACATGGAGATTAGTTCTTCCGATGGGTGTTTGATGTCATACTCTAGTTTACTTGTATTCTACTCTACATAGAACGTAATTCTCCAGGGTAGCTATATTTTACTTGGTTGATTTTGGATTGTACTTATTTTTTCAAAGACAGTTTATTCGTCTCTTGTAATTGCTATTTTAGTCAATTTTTCCATTGATTCTTGCTGCAGGCCATGGTAAGTTTCCTCACAATGCAGTTGCAACTTTGTTCTGTCTTCTTCACATTCTCCTTGGGAACCAAAACACATTATTTTGGCCGGACAATTCTTCATGGTGGTGCAAGGGTTAGTTCTCCTGCTCTCTTTTGTTCTTGATTAAATTTATTGATCTATAGCATATTGACTTGTGATTATTTTTAAACAGTATCAAGCAACAGGCAGGGGATTTGTAGTCCGGCATATTAAGTTTACAGAGAATTACAGGCTTTACTCCCGCAGTCATTTTATCAAAGGGTGTGATTCCTGTTCCCTCTTGTTTGCTCCTCTTTTTGATGAGTTGCACTATATGACGGTGAATTATGAAACTCTATATTGCTATAGCATCTGAAAAGGTTGGGAAGTAATAAAATTTGGCAGATTGTCGGGATGTTTTCATAATATAGAGTTTACAGGTTTATTAAAGTATAATCCATATTTTTCTTCGTAGTACAGAAATGTGTTTTGTGTAAAAAAAGAAAAAAGAAAAAAAGAGCTAAAGCTGTTTCAGGTATTGTATGTGTACTAGACCATCTACCCTCCTTGTTCGCAGGTTAGAAGTAGTTCTTTTGTTGGTAGTGTACCTTGCTTATGGATATGATGATGGTGGTGCTCTATCATACATTCTTCTTACAATGACCAGTTGGTTCATGGCTCTTTCTTGGCTTTTTGCTCCTTATTTGTTCAATCCATCCGGGTTTGAGTGGCAAAAGTAAGTGTCTTTTCATTTCTTTTGTAAAAAAAAAAAATACAAATCTTTCATTGGAAGCGACCAATGATATTGCATTTCAGGGTAGTGGAGGATTTCCGAGATTGGACAAATTGGCTTCTTTATAGAGGTGGAATTGGAGTTAAGGGTGAAGAAAGCTGGGAAGCTTGGTGGGAGGAAGAACTGGTAATACTTTTGATCCTACATCAAATTGCATTGCTTATTTTAGAACATAATTTTGTGTAATAAGAAGATTCCTTGTCATTTTAGAACATAATTGTGTATAATATATTCTTGTGTATAATATTGTGAATTTCAAGAATTTCATGTTCAAGAAAATGCTTGCACTGAAGTTGCACATATACTTAATGGTGGGAGATTGGGTGCTAGGCTGCAATAAATTTTAGCTACCTGCTTTAAATTTTGATCTTTTTAACTGCGAGTGAGACGGCTAGTGCATATTTGCTACCAGATGAGATTGAATCTGTAACCTCCCTACTTACACCCATACTTGGGTTAATGTTAACTGTATGGCCCAAAGTCATTGGCTAAATAATTTAACAAACTATTAAAAGGATAAATTCTTGGTTTTTCGGTGCTAGGCTGCAAATTCGTAGTTCTGTTGTTTCAATTAGTCTTGAGTTCTTCTTGTCCTCAAAGTTCTGTGGCTTTTTGCTCCTAATAAAATCTCAGTGTCTTTCTCAAAAAAAAAAAAAAAAAAAAATCATCGTATTGTGATTTTAAAAGTAGAGTGTACGCGATAAATTCACTAAGGTCGCCATTCTCGATTTGGGGAGGGGAGGGGGCCTTCATCTCTTGTTACACTGTGCATCATTTTGTAACCACACGCCACCCCCCCTCCTCGTATTTTGGCTCTATCCAAGTTATTTCCGTTCCCTTGTTTATATTCCTGGTTTTTTTTTGTGTGCAGGCGCATATTAGAACCTTCGGAGGAAGGATTGCAGAGACAATTTTGAGTTTAAGATTCTTTATCTTCCAGTATGGAATTGTCTACCGGCTAGATGTGAAAGGAACAGATACATCACTAACGGTAACTGTTACTTTCTTATATGTGTGTGTGTGTGTGAGATCTTTATAGGAAACAAAATTTCATTGATAGAAGTGAAATTGTACAGGACAGTGGGGAAGATACCCTATGAGCTTAGAAACCTAATTTGGATTACACCTGCTAATAATACCATAAAACAGCAGCATTTCATTGTCTTTAGTTTTAAGTGGGCTAGTCACCAACCAGCTGCTTCAATTTTACTGTACCACTCAACAATTTCACTGTCTTTTATCTGTTTTCTGCCAAGACGAAAGCCATGCATGAGCTATATCTGTATCTGCTGTAATGATACATATGTGTCTGTATCGACCTCCCTTTGTTACTCTGAGAATAGCTAGAATGTAATGTCTCAATAAACATCTTCCTAGAAGCTGCAGAAGTTTGTGTGATGTTAAGTGTTTTTGACATGCTATAGAACTATGTTTACGATGTTTTTCAAGTGTCTGCAATCTGTTAAAGTCTTAAAGATGTGTTTCTCAGTGTTGTTTGTTTCCCTTGGCTGCCATAGGAGAAATAACAAGTCACTAACATATATGAACAGCGAAGAGCATCTTTAAGTATCATGCTTTGTTCTCTCTGTTGAGTTCAGCAATTTCTGGACTTTATTCAATTTCTCTATTTAATCTTTGCCAATTTTGTTATGTGCAAATTTTGCCCAACATTGTGTATGTTACTGTAGGTGTATGGCCTCTCATGGATCGTGCTGGTGGTGCTTATAATTCTTTTCAAGGTGCAAAATATGACATTAATATTACCACATACTTCAGCTGCAATTTTGGGATGTTAATCTTGTAGATTTAATTATATATTCTTTTTACTTGGTTTCACAGGTATTCACCTTCAGCCAGAAGGTATCTGTTAACTTCCAGCTTCTATTGCGCTTCATTCAAGGTGTCTCCTTCATGTTGGCACTTGCTGGTTTAGCAGTTGCAATTAAATTTACAGATCTGACAATTGTAGACGTTTTTGCTTCCATTTTAGTGTTTGTACCCACTGGGTGGGGAATTCTTTCTGTAAGTCTCTTCACTTTAGTTTCTTCTGTTTCTTGTTTATCCTCTTTGTCTCCATGTGGTTACATGTTCGTAACTTATACTCCCCTTTGTGGCTACTATTGAATTCCAGATTGCCATAGCTTGGAAACCCTTGATGAAGAAACTGGGCTTGTGGAAATCCATCCGTTCCATTGCCCTTCTTTATGATGCTGGGATGGGGATGGTTATATTTATTCCCATTGCATTTTTTTCATGGTTCCCATTTGTATCAACGTTTCAAACAAGGCTCATGTTCAACCAGGCTTTCAGTCGAGGGTTGGAAATCTCTGTACTCCTTGCTGGAAACAACCCCAATACTGGAATATAGTGTCTCAGTATTTCCCATGTGGACTTTGGGCTACTGCGTGTATTTATTTTTTAATCTGGCATACCGACTAATGATGTACTTGGGATCTCTGAAACACTGTAAATAGTTACGATGTCATTGATTATTTTAACCCCGTTTAGTTTAGTTAATTTATACTGCAGTGTATGCGAATAACACAGTCAACCTATTTAGTTTTCATTTTTTCTTTAGTTATCACAACACAAAAGGTTCAAGTTAAGCGGTTCCGTGATGATGTTGATGGGGTTGGGAAGTTAGGAGAGAACTAATTCATGATATGATATATGGAGAAATATGAGTGGTTCTTATTCGTTCCAAGAAGATACTCAAGTTAGATTATTATGTTCCATGTTTGTACTTTGTAGCACGCAAAATCCCTTATAGCTCTGAGTTCCAAGTGATCCATTGCTTTGTTTTACATCGTTTTTTGGAATTTTGCATTGTTTTACATCTGAGTGCCTTGTAGGTTTTACATTATTTTAGAGGTATCGGATGTAGGTTTTGCATGATTTTTTACAAATTTAATGATATTCAATTAAGACTAAAACTAACTTAAAAATTAACTGAACTCTCATGTAGTCATGGTATTAGCTTTGTAGCAATCAATTTATATGATAAATTTTAGTGGATTTTAAGAGATTTGATGTACATAACAAATCGACGGTGAATTTACGTGGTTGGTAGGAATGGGAGTGGGATTGCCGTGAGAAACAAAAACAAACCAAACATCATTTTGCGAAACATTTTGAGATTTGGAAACATGGTGCCCACTTGAACGAACTTGTTTTGTAACTTTCCACATACATTTTGCACAGACATTAATTTTTAATTACGGTAAAATAAATTGAATTTTGATCTTGATCTTAATTTATACACTTGATTTGCTAGAGAATTTCAAGGTTGTCCCCAAAAACGAAAAAAAAAAAAAAGTATTTTGGCACTACAGCACTTTTTTTTTTGAATAATTAAAATTGACGTCCAAAAATTATAAAATATTTTTAAAATTAGAAGTGCAATTTTCCTATAATCCTACTACGACGCGTACCCGGTCTATATATAACCTATGGCCGACACGTTACACCCTATATCCACCGTCGATTTATAAAGTTCTGATCGAACCGTCCTGAGGCCGCAATCTGCCTTTATATATTGAACCCATGCTGACCACCCGGCTTCTTCCAACGGCTTCGTGTCCATCGAGATTTCAGGATTTCGTGAGCGAGAAACAGAAAATCATCATCATAACGCAACACAAGAAAAACCCTCTCTTTCTCTTTCTTTGTCTGTTAATTCAAATTTAAACTCGGAAAATCATTTCTTTTAAGATCGAAATCCTGATTTGAAATTAAAGGAATTCCTAGGGTTCGACCTAGAGAATTAGGGATTTCTTCCACTAATCGGTCCTCCGATCGGCGATTTAAAAGGACGAGGTTTGGTCTTGAGATTTAGGGTTTCGAGTTTCCTTCGCATTTGGGGGAAACCATGAACGATCAGTCACAGTTGATGAATCAAGCGCCGCCGATGATGAGTCTGAGCCAGGCTCAAGTCATGAACCAGCCGCCGCAGATGATGAGCCAGCCGCCACAGATGATGGCTCCGTCTTCTCAAGCCATGGCTGCTCAGCAGCAGCAACAGCAACAATCTCAGTTGATGATGATGAACAGTCAGTCTCAGCCGTTAATGATGAACCGGAGCTACAAGGCTTGGCCTCAGCAACAACAGTTCGCTGCCCAAAAGCCGCCGTCGAATCTCGGAAGGAACAATTGGAAGGGTAAAAAGGGAAGCGACAAGCGGAGAATGGAGAAGAACGTTCCCAATCTGCCGTTGAGTGGTGGTCAGACCAGTAGCGGAGGGTATAATATTCCCAATCTGCCTCTGAGTGGTGGTCAGACCAGTAGCGGAGGCTACAATGTTCCCAATTTGCCCTTAAGTGGTGGCCAGAGCAGCAGCGGAGGGTACATACCTCCAACGCTTAACGAATTACAGTCTCAGAATCGGATGAAAGCCCGGAAATTTTACCCGAAAAAGAAGTTTAACAATAGGTTTGCCCCTTACGCCCCAAGGAACACGACGTCGTTTATTATTAGAGCTAAGAAGTCCGGTGGCATCGCCTCCCTGGTGTCACCTTGCCCAGTGACCCCTGCTGTTCTCCCCACCCCCATTTTCTCTCCCTCGAGAGAGGTTTTGGGGGATACGGCCAAAGAGGAGTGGGGTGTTGATGGTTATGGGTCGATGAAAGGTTTGATCCGGCTTCGGTCTCCAGGGAATGATGATGATGAGGAGGGAGGTGGTGGGTCGAGTGAGAGTGATGTGGAGGAGCATGTAGAGGTGGAGAGGAGGTTGGACCATGATTTGAGCCGTTTCGAGATGATATACCCGAACTACAGTGGGGTTGAGTACAATAACGTTCTGGAGAATAGAGTGGATGATCAGGATACCCACATTGCCCAATTGGAGGAAGAGAATTTGACATTGAAGGAGAGGCTTTTCTTGATGGAGAGGGAGTTGGGGGACTTGAGGAGAAGAATGCTCTTTCTTGAGAGGAGGCGCCATGTGATGGAGGAGGTCAATGAGGAGGTAGTGGAGAATGGATCTGAGAACGATAGTGACGGAGGGTCGGATGTGCCCCATATGGGCATGGGGGGCGAGAGCAACATTGAGGTCGTAGAGTATGTGTCCAGAAATGTTGGTGTTAGGGATGTCTCAATGGAAGAATATGTGCATGATGAAATGAATTTAAAGGAAAATGAGGCCAAAGAGGCTGTAGGTAAAGAAGAGATTGCACATAAGGATGAGGGAAGAAGGAATGAGCTTGTAGGAGATGGAGTCGTTTCAGAGAAGGTTGAGGAAGCAAGCAATGAGTTTATAATGAACAAAGTAATTGCAAGTAAAACTGAGCTGGTGAGTAGTGAAGTTGAGACAAAGAATGAGAATGAGTTTATGCAGGGTCGGGTGAACATAGAGAAGGCTGAAGAGATGGTAATTGCCTGCACCGAGAAGAATGAAACCGAGGTTATGAGGAATGAAGTTGAGACCAAGATTGAAAATGAGTTGATGCAGGGTCAGACGAATGCAGAGAAAGATGAAGAAATGGGAACTTCGTGCACAGAGACTAATAATACTGAAGCGATGAAGAATGAAGTTGAAATCAAGAATGAGAGTGAGTTGACGAAGGGTCAGATGAATGCAGAGAGGGATGAAGAAATGGGAATTGCCAGCACAGAGAAGAGCATTGGCGTCGGTGACTAATCTGTCCCGCGTTATTGTAAGTTGCTCTTCTGAACAGATAAACATTTCCCTTGGTGGTCGGTCGTTATACTTCTGGATATATGAACTATGTAGATTCAGATTATATTTCAATTTTTTTTCTGTTTGTTTCTTTAATAGTCTGTCAGGCTGATGGGGAAGGATAGGATGAACCGATGAACTGGTATTGTTCTGAACATTCTTCTCTTTTCTGACCTAATAATGTCCGTAGGGGTCAGGAATGTAGGTTTTATATTGGGATGGGGTTTGTGTTAGAGTTAGTCCAGGTTCATACTATTAAAAGGATATATCTGTATGCCTGCATGTTCTGAAGTTTGAAATGGACCTGTTAATTTACTAGGGTATGATGTACTAAATTTTCAATTTTTTAATGTCATGCAAACCTTTTCTAATGTTCCATTGTAATTCTATGCAATATCTGTTGTTTGAGCGTGAGCGTGATACTTGCTGCTGTTTGCAGAAACATTGCTACATATTTATAATCAGGTGCTGTCTTCGGTATAAAATCTGAAATTAATATTGATATTGTGTCTTCTTCTGCTAGATTACATTGATGTACTCAAATGCATCAAATGATGTGTATTATCTATGAATTTACAAATCTTAATCCAAAGACTACTTTTGTCCCTTCAAGGTCTGGGGAAGGCAGACCGGTTATTATGCAATTGTAAACATTCAACTCTGTAATATTATGTATATAGGAGAAACAATTTGTCTCTGAAAAGTTATCTACTTTTCTCCCTATGTGGTAGAGTTATATTTTCATGAAAGTGGCTTACACCCCTTGCCAATCTGTTGTATTGCCTTTGAGGGTGATTCCAAATTCGCAGTTTGGATTTCCAGCGCCTTCGGATACTGTTATACTCTGCCCATACTGAAGGTTTAAGCAGTGGTAGAGTGCTTTCTCCATCATCATAAAGTCCAAAGATCGAGAAGAGATCAATACGTGTTAATTGGAGTCAATCGCTGAGCAGAATTGTTTATCAGTCGAGAAAGCTGCTTCATCCTGTCTATTAGTGATCCGGCAATCATTTTTGGTTCACTGGACTGGGTAAGAAAACGATAATGCAGCTCATTTAGGTTTCTCTTTTTCACTCAATATTTCTTGAACAGACGGCCTCCATGATTTATACATTTAAGCATGATTTCTGAGTCAGGTTCCAAGTTATAAGAAGATGGCTTTTGCAAGTAAGGCTGCTGAGTACTTATGGTGTGCTGAATTTTCCAGGATAACAGCTAGCTGGTGATAGATGGATGTTCTGTTCTTTGCTGGTTACATGGATTTGCTAAAGATGCATGATATGCTGTATCTATCCTCGGCTCATTTTCTTGAAACTATGGTTTGTGGAACCTTGGGACTTTAAGTACAAGCCTGGTTGGATTTACAGACCCATGCTTTATTGCTTTGCAATCGAAAGCAACTTTGAGTTTGTTGTTTTGGTTTTGGTTTGAGCAAAAAGTTCTTTGGAGTGGCTCTTCCAGCATCAGTCAATCTATATGTGAAAATGAAGCTTCAAGTAAATTGTTTTTCTTGGTTTCTTGGTTTCGAGGATTTTGTTTTACACTACATCTCCTCAGGTTCCATTATTTTCTTAGCAAAGTCGAGAACTGTGATTCTTCAAGTCAGTTTGCTCAATTTCTTAGTGATGATGTCAGGGTTTGAAATATGTAGGACCTATTATCTCTAAGATACAAAAACACAACGCACCATCACAAGGAATGATGCCCAAAAAATCCTTCTTTGCTTGTTAGTTTTCTGAAACTCAATATGTCCATGGGCATTCTGTAATTTGTATGCCTATTATTACAGCATCTTTTTCTGATACAACAGTTTGTTTTGGTTACGGTCGTTTTGTTTTTTTTGGCTTGTGGTTGTGGTCGTTAACACAAGTACACCAGAGAAACTCGATTATCAATTTCGTCCTAGATAAAACCAGGTCAACCACAGGCTACACACAGAAAATTCCATATCATAAATTTACTAGTTTGTGACTCCAAAAAAATAAGGAAATAAAATAAATAAGCATACATCCACAAAACTAATGCTTCTCTGGAACAGCCTTGAATGAACTCGAGGCAGATACCAACAGTTAATTAAAGCTCATCATAGCATGCTATCTATCTTTGATGGCATCCTCCTAATGAAGTTTAGGAAATATGGAGGGAGGCCAATACGAACATGTGGTGGCCTGATCACCCAACAGATTGCGCCAAAAACAAGATATCGAACCGGGCAAGGGTTTATGAAAAATAGTAAACCAGCAAAGATAGAGAAGACCACAACCAGAAGTGTAGCTCTCATATCCCTCCCACTCAACAAAGACTGCACCCTCTCCCCTGTAGTTGCAATGTCGCCCAGCGTTGTCTGAATATTCACTCCAATCTTTCGAAGTCGATTATATCTCATTAACAGAATGTCCCCATGTCCATTTGTTGGGAAAAAATCAAACTCTTCAGCCAGTTCATCAACACTATAAGCAAGAGACAACTCGGTGTCTATGTGAGGAAGCTGTCTAGGCCTCTTCCAGTAACCCCAAGCCCCTAGCCAGGAGAACACGAAAAACATAGAAGCTAGTGCCCTACTAGGGTACCAAGTGACCAAGAAGAGCAAAATTACAAAGATACAATTATGCCATGGATTAGTCCATTTGCGCAGCTGATCAAACCGGTGTTTGTAAGATAAGAGACATTGACACAGTTTCACACACCTTATATAATTTGCTCTAGCTCTTCGGACACTAAAACGATATTTATTGTCATCCAACAAATGGTTCACAACCTCGCAGCTTAGTGGTGACTCAGCCCTGCGCAACCTTGATGCTGTAAGTTTAACAGCTTCGCCCCTTAGTGTGAGAATCTGATTTACTGATAGTGGGAGAATATAATGCAGCTTGGGCCAAAGGGGCTGTAAATATCTATGAAACACATTAAACGTAGATGGACAAGAAAATCGAATAGACAATTGAACTTCACCCCTCTTCTTCACCCCAGAAGAGTCTACACCCACAATGGGATGATAATTTGTGTAAACCTTACCAAATTCAAGATTGGATAGGCGAATCCTTATTTTCCCGATTTCCCAATCCGGAATTCCTCCCCCATTGTGCAGATACTTATTTTCAAAAACTGCAACAGTGATGACTGTACAATGATCATAGACATCCCACATGTATTGTTCATTCCACTTTGGAGAACAATTATCAATAATGGTCCTTGTCCTCACCCACTTTGGTCCATATTTGGCCACACAGAAAGCGTCTACACTAGTCTTGGGCTTCATCGGTGACAATCCAGAGGCACTCACAATTCCCAGTTCAAGAACCCCAACCGGCTGTTTCCACAATATCTTTGCCGACGGCCTAAGATCACTAGCAAAGTCAGTAGGCTCATCTTGAACATGATACCCGCCCATCCAAACTGATCCTCATATTAATCTTACTTGCGAATTTCAGGTTCTTCTCCTCACCCTCCATTACCTTAAGATCATACCACAGACTAGCAGCTGCAGAGTTATCATTCCTCTTCCCCACACTCTTTAAAGGAATCCTACAACTCCCTAAAACCAGTAATGCATCTTTCTCCACCTGCTCCGAGACTTCCACAACCAAAGTATCATCAAATGGTTCCGCTACCACAAACATTAAATCCTCATTCCATTTAGGATTCGCGGTCTCGGTTGAAGAAGCATTACTTCTCCATTTAGAATGAGGAAGAGAAGCTTGTACAAAAATCTGTGGTGGCTGTTCCCTCTCGTCCATGTCCTTAATCACCAGATCCTGAGCTGCAACCACATTAACTCTGAGGTACCATAGCTTTGGTGAATAATGCACTTTTGAACGAATACTCAGAAGACCCTCAGGGCTTAGAGCCGCTGCTGCATCCGAATGCCAAGCAACATTATAGACCTCATCGGCCTGTGTCCCAGTCCAAAATGCCAGCATCAACTCCCCTCCAAACGCGTTCCCTTTTTGATCCAACAATGGAACCCACTGAGCCGCCAATGGAGGATCCGGCGGAACTCTCTTCAAAGCTTCTGATACGCCGAAGTTAAACTTCCCGATGACGTTACCAGCATCCTTCACCAAAACCTGCACACTGGTATCCTGAAGTCTGTCTTTGGTGAAAGCAAACGCCTGGTACCATTTAAACTCCTCCTGTCTGTTTTTCACCGCAGGTCTTGTGACTCCTCTGTAGTTCCCAATCTTCAATTCAACTTGAGGGTTACCGAAAACTGGCAGACGTCTGGCTTTCTCGATCTTCACATATAGATACAGCATCTCCTCCACAAGATCAAAGGAGGTGGTGGGTCCGATGGACGACCTCTTGGCACTGATGGAGGGTTTGGTCTCCTTAAGTGAAAAATCTTCTTTCTTTTGATTAGCCATTGCTGATTGTTTACGTACACTGCAAGACATGTAACATAGTATATAACATAGTGAGAACGGAGAACAGCTAAGTAGACGTTTTTCTTTGGTGATAAAATTGATCATCTTATATGTATACATATACCAAACAGACATGAGGAATAAAAAGTTTCATTGCAAAAGAAACTCTGTTTTTAGAATGTGTTGCATCTGCGATTGAAATACAACTGCAGATTATAAAGTGTATACATGCTAAAAGCATAGAAAGACTATCAGGGTCGATGATCAAAGGAAAAATCAAAGAGAAAAGAGAGCATAAGATTTGGACAAGTACCTTGCACCCTTGAACAGGACAGAGAAGAAAGATGGTAATTAGGTGGTTTTAGGAACAGAGCATAAAACTATATAAATGAACAGGGTATGGTAGAAAAACCCTAGGCTATAGGGTTTCAAACATTGAAAGAATCTAGTGAGGATCGTTTATGCCAAAAAAAAATCTACAGCATGCCGAGTATGGAAGGTTTTAAAAATAGAGCCAATTATCCATAAGGCCATTTTGGGTGGCCTTATGCTTTAAAAAGCCATCAAACATTTTTTTCCCAAATAAGACCACCAATATTTACAAAAATGCCACCGCATCAATATTTACAAAAATGCCACCGCATTTCTTTTTGCTATTATTTACAAAAATGCCACTGCATACGGAAACAACAATAAAGCTACTGTCCAACGACAATAAAGCTACTGTCCAACGACAATAAACTACTGTTCAACGACAATAAAGCTATGTCAACACACTAAAACTTCTGTCAACGAACACTAAAACTATTGTCCAAAACAATAAAGTTATTGTCCAACGACAATAAAGCTACTGTCCAACGACAATAAAGCTACTGTCCAACGACAATAAAGCTACTGTCAAAGCACACTACAACTACTGTCAAAGAACACTACAGCTACTGTCCAAAAACAATAAAGCTACTGTCCAACGACAATAAAGCTACTGTCCAACGACAATAAAGCTACTGTCCAGTGACAATAAAGCTACTGTCCAAATACAATAAAACGTCAGTGGCATGAATCGTAATTTTGAAAAAAATTAATGTCAGATACAAAGGGTTAAAGCTACTGAGTGGTCTTATTTGGGAAACAAAGCTACTGTGGCCTTTTGAAGAATAAGACCACCCAAAGTGACCTTATGAGTAATTTGTTATTAAAAATAAAAATCTTTGACACACAACTAAATTCTTCGTTTATAAGCATTTGGTTAATGAAGCTGCATAAATATCTAAATCATTAATGATCGCATGTATAATGTTTTGGTTAAAAGGATTGTAAGAAGTATTATACTAATTTCATTGGAAAATAATAAGGAAATAAAATAACTAAAGCGCAACTTTTGCCGACGAATTATTCGTCGGAAAAAACCATTTATATTACTATTTTTTTTTAAGCTTCTTAATTTGATTTGAAGGAAAAGGAATTATCCGCAGCGTATACGCTCAATTTTATCATATTTGGATAAATGAATTTTGTCGGAAATACGTCCGGTAAATCAAGCAAGACGGAAGGAAAAATATATACTTGCTATAACACATAATTTTTTATGAAAATTGAATTTTTGAGGAACTTAAAGTGAGGTTGGCAAAAAGAAATATATGACCTCGTAATCATTTGAGCATTACTTAAATTTTATACTAATCATTCGAGTATAAAATTTTTAACTAATCATTCGAGCATTACTTATAATTTTTGATTATTTTCGATTACATTTTAACTTGTCATAACACTCATCTTTGCTCAGAAACTTGTCACAGAAAGCAGCTTCGTCACAAAATTGTGCAATTGGCCTTGAAGATTATGCAATTTTCGATGAAGGAGACAATATTTCTAATTAAGAAAATCTCATGCAAAATAAAGTATAAAATTCACCTTTTCTTTTTCCGTAGTTCTTACCCGAAACGGACAGTGGTTTCTCAATGTAGGGTTCTTATCAGACGAGCTCAAAATCACACCTTTGTTCTTCTCATCTTATGAGCATGTGTGGTATGCCTATTTTTTTTTCAAAGATGATTAGTAATGGAGAGTGTTTGGTTCTCTTCCATGCTGCTATACAGAGCTGTTAATGGTTTCCTAAGATGATTGGGATTGGAGAGCATTTATCGTATTTATCTAATTTGTAGATTTTTGTTGTAGTGATTGCTATATACTTGGACTGGATATAGACCGGACATATACAACCCATGTTCATCAACCTATGACTTCACAATATGCACAGAAAAATTTATGAAGCCCTCATTTTGCACTTTTCAGAGCATACACAAAATAATTACATTTGATATACCATTTGGTCAAATTGCAACTAGTAGGAGGAATTTGATCTCCAATATAATTACAATTGACGGTACACAGGGAAAACAACAAGCAACAAAGAAAAATATGATAAAGGAATTACTAGATCTAAACTTTGTTCCCGAAGTTGCAATATTTTCCATTTTAACAAACACATGAGGTAATGCATGTTTCCGTTTCCGATCGAGTTGCTATGCTTTTGTTATCACAAATACAGAGTAACCCCCAAAACCAAAAGTTGGTATCATTCGAAATTGAATCTTCTATCGCATTTGCTTGGCCCTTTATTTCTGTTTCAAACCATCCGTTCGTATATGCACAAAGAGTATTTTATTATATCCCTGCGTAATCCTGATCTTGTCATCGCTATATCTGCAACATACATTGTCAAAGTTTACGTGCTTAAAAAGGGACGCCAGCTACTCAAAATCCTGCAAATACTTGTATGTATAATGGATGAGATATCTTACAGTAGTTCTAGTTTGAACTTGCTTCCTAGCTCTAGGGGATATCCAAAGCCACCGCCAATGATGGCTGCATCATCCATTGTAACATCGTAAGTGCGGGAGCCAGATTTGCTGAATAAAAAAATTTATCAGTTGGAGTGAGCAAAGCCTCTAGACATTACACAATACTACTATTGCAACTTTGCAAGAAACTTACACAAGTGTTCCAGATATGGAGAATTTGAGTCCAAGGAAGGCGTCAACCACAAACTTTATTTGTCCATTTTCCTTGACAATCTATAATCACAGGATTAAGAAATTTTCAGAAAGTAAACTGGCCAACCTAAATAATATTCCATTCAGATAAAGAGAGAACTAAATAAAACACAAGTTGAAACATCAAAATCTGTTGAAAACAATAGCAGCTACAAGTTTTCACTTACTTGTGTGCCCATAAGACCATTGGCAGCATTCTCGAGCCAACTATCCGTCTCTTCCTGCCATATACAAAGGGCATAAATTAACATTAAGTACCAATGGAGGGAGAAAAAAAATTCAATATTATGTATATCATAGTAAACAAAAAAAATTGCATATTTCATATTTCATATGTATAGCACAGTTTGCATTCTTATATAAGCTAATGCTGTTCTTGAACAAAGGGCAAGTCATGTTCTGTTTCACAGTCATGCACAAATGATTTGTCACTCTTGATCGAACAGTACAAACTTAAGTCTCACACTGCCTGTTCCAAACTTTCTGGTCAAGAGACATTGGTATTCTCTATTTACTTGGTGAAATAGACGACATCAAAGACTATTTATCATCGGATTACCTGTGAACTCCAAACCATTTGCCATTCTCCCTCTTGGAGTTCTGATTCACCTATATTTTGATTTAAGGAGATAAATTCCTTGATTGCCTGCAGTAAGAATATGGTCGCCAGAAACCATATCAGCAAAGAAACTTGCTTTGACATACAATTTTATACATTTGAATTCACGAACATTACCTCTTTAACTCCTATACCAGTGGAGATGATGGACAAAAGTCTTTGCCTAGGTTCAGCTTTCTTTTGCAGCACAAATGTTGTCCCCTGCACTACAAAGTTATTTTATTTATATCCTTAGGTTGGAGAAACTCAATTTTAGTTTTAAGTAATTATATATCACTATATGGTGAGCTAAAATGAGGCAGTAGAGAAAGTTAGAATGTAGTCTGCTAGGAAATCAAGTCCCTATTACCTTATTTCCTCTTGAGATACGAAGATTGCCAGATTGGGACAGATACGTGGTATCCAACCAACCCTTTGCCTCATCTCCAAGAAGTCTGAATGGCACTGGATATGGAACCTTGAATGGTAAAAATTTAAAAGAAAATGCCGCCCTGTCAAAACGGAAAAGGATTCGTTTTCCATCTTTGACTGATGCTTCTGCCTGTGCGGGAACAAAAGAGTCAAAGCATAAGCGAGAACATGCATCACTGATGACAAGAATCAAAGAAGATAAACCTATATGTGCAGTAAATATATATATATCAATGAAAAGTTTTAGCAGTTGGAGAGAGCAAAACCATACCTCTACTTTTAGCTCACCTATTGCATCAGAGAACTTTACAATATTGGATACACGCTGATCATTGGTCTGAAGATTCACCTCTTGAAACACGCTAAAGAAGTCGACCCCCACAAATGTTCTCTACAAATTATAAAAGCAACAAACATGAGAACAAAGTATCTACTCACAAATTCCATTCAAATTTTTTAGTGTCTCATCAACACCACTTGTTTTGTTTTTGCATAACAATTTCCTCTCCATGAAATTCATTATCCATTAACAATTTCCTTCTGTGCCTTCAAAACCCATATACTTTTACACACACAACGCTACGATATGCATATCTAAATTAAGGAAACCGATCCAAAACTCAGTGCAAAAGAAACAGAAATGGGGCAATGTTCAAATTTTGGAGTTGGACAAACAAAAAGCAATTTCACAATTTGGTTCTTATGTAGATGAAGATCATATACTTGTAATTTTTATTCACATTGAAGCAGCTCATACTTGGATTGGAGAGGCAGTTCCAGGTCTTGTAGTAAACATCAATTGCCAGCGTCCTTCTATTAAACTAGAGCTTGTCTGCATTATATGTAAAAACACATGGAGACAGAGTAAACGTCACCGTTTCAACAAAGTTGAGAAATTGAGACCAAAAAAAAAAATCAAGGTAGGCGAACCGGGTCAGGAACGCCTTGTAGAGCTTCAAGAACCTGCACAGCACTCCCAACCTCCTGCATTAAAAAGTTCAAATCTTTAGTCCAAGAAAGTTAATAAAAGAGGAAATGTCACCGATGCGACGGCGTTTTGGTTATCACATTGAGTTGCTGAGGAGAAGCAGAGCGGCCCCGGCCTTGGATTCCGATGAGGGCTTCGACGAGAGAGTTCTCTTCCTCCGTGAACGAAACTTGTTCAGCAGTGAGCGAGTTGGTTCGGGTCGAACAAGAGTTTCTGAAGCGAAGAGTTGTGGGTCTCTGGAATTGGCGCGAATGGAAGGTTGGGTTCGTCAGATTTGGTGGTGCTGACGTCACTGTGTGAGCTCTGAGCGCCATTGAAGAAGAAGCAGCAGAGGTTGAGACTTGAGAGAGGCAACGGTCCAAGCTCTGTGCGGATTGTGCGATTGATCGATATCTTCTACTTTTGCCACGTGGAGTGTTTTTGGACCAGACACGTCCAATTGATTGGATGCTGTTTACTTTTCTAGTTCTCTTCCCCGAATTGGCGCCAGAAATTACATGACATTATTTATTTATTTTTCCTTTTCAAACTTGAACATTTCCTCTGGCTACCGCCATTCCAATCTCTACCCAATACGAGGCCTACACGTGTCCAAACATGTATAGGAAACCCATATTAAACCTAAACCCTGTTAGTCTCCTCTGGAATACCCACCCTCCACTTTGACTGCTCTCACTTCACAGTCTCTCGCTCTCTCGTTCTAAATTCAACGCCGCATTCGATCTCCGGCCTCCACTCTCACAAAACTAATAAATCAATATTCTTTAAAAAAACCATACCTATTCGATGATTGATTTGAGACCAAAAACCTTTTCTTTCCTAAGAATCAAGAAACCCATTTGAATTTTTCCAGACGATCCTCCCCCATAATTATTTTCTTCTGATAACTAATCCATTAACTTATACAACATCAGACCAAACTCATTTCTTTAAATAATAATTTACTACCAACAAAATTACATAGACTAAAACCTCTTTTCCATTCGATAGAAACAATAAACATCTCAAACTCAATCTATCTCTTTTATCAGACCAAAGTGAATATTCATCTTTTAACTCTTCGACCTTCACAAGAAATCGAAAAAACATCCCTATCGACACATTCAGGACCTCTTTTTAAGATCTTTCTTTGTTCTTAATTCACCTCTTTCCCATTGCGGATTTTTAACACGGAAACACACACAAACACTCCCTCTACTTCACCCCCATATTTTTTTTTTTTTTTTTCACTTTAACAATCTCAATTTAGATATTTTGGGCAGAGATGCATGTTTCATATATGGAACTTGGACAAATTTAATTTACACATGATGTTCTTATTAAATAATAAAAAGGTTAAAGTGGTACTTCATTGGATATTTATTTATTTAGATGTATGATCGATTAAAATATTGATCCCTACAGGTAATCAGTGAGAATGATGCTGCTCGGCTGCTCCAACTGGATGGGCGGTTTCTGTTGTGAATGAAAAGCTTGCTGTTTATCTCAAGCTTCAAGGATCTCATTCTGCAGAAAAAGATCTTGAAAAGATCCGGAAAAAGATTGAAGACATTAAATTGTAAGCTAGCTCATAATTGACATTTACATGTGGTACACATTGCAATTGCGTCCCAGTTCGATCCCCAGTTCTAAGCATCTGCTATTCATGTTTCGGATGCTGACAGTAGCTAATAATATTGTACCAACAGGCAACAGGAGAAGCTATCAAAGGTGATAAGTAGTTTTGCTGGTAATGAATAAAAGGTCCCCGAGAAGGTTAGAAACTTACTGCTGACAAGCTCGAATCCCTCGAGAAGGAAAAATTGTCTCTGGAAGAGGCAAGTTAACATATGGAAGCACAGATAAGTACATGAGATGAACTTAATTTCAACAATCAATTCTTGTTCAATGACTTTGCAGAATAACTTGCAGCCTGAACCTTCCTTTGAAGAACAAAAAAAAAGAGGAAAGAAAATGAGACTGCGGAGAAAAGTTTTGATGGATGAAATTAAGTTTGCTTTGCATATAATGTGTTTTCGTATGCTGTATATACCAGATCTCTGTTATCAGTTACTAGACTTTTCATGATAGCGTTTGAAGATTCTCAGACATCTTCAAATCATTAGTACCGAATGCTTTTATACAACAGCTACACTTTTCATGGTTGAGGAAGGCATTTCCATGTAACTCAAATTTTGACTGCACAGTAAGATTCTCAAATTTCATCTAGGAGTAGACTAGGACATTTATATTATGCCTGAACTGCGATTACTCTTCGATCATTTGTGAATTGGCGAATTGCAATATATTCGTATTGAAATTTCATCCCTTAACATAGAGTTTCGTAATATTTCGCAACTTTTCAAAAAATAAGTGTTTCAGTATAGTTTGGACGATTCATGTGGCAAAATGACTATTTTTGTTAATGTTATATGAAGAGACCAATTTTTTTAACCGACTATGTAACATTGCCCATTTTAGATAATTTCTCAAAAAAATAAATTTAGAGGTGCTAATAGAAAAACTCTTTTAAAAATTAGTGTTTCGTAAATGAAAGATAGTTTGGAAGATTCACATAGCAAAATAATCATTTTTGTTGATGGTAAAGAGACCATTTTTTTAAACCAAGTACAGTATGTAACATTGACCATTTTCGATAATTTCTCAAAAATATAAATTTTCACACATTCATTAGTCAATAGCAAGGCCATGCCAATTAATGAATCTATTTTCTCAATATTTTCGCTACATAAAACTCCAACATCTTTTCATTATTTGCAATTTATTCAGTGAACATAGATACCTCAACCGCTAAAAATATATCTCTGTTTACATTAGCTCTTATACTTTTCTAGTACCAAAAATAACACTAAAAATTAATGCTTCTAGCTAGCTTTCAGTGTTAGAAAAGTTATTGGATTTCGTCCAAAAAAAGGTTATTGGATGGTTCAATGCGGGTCTTTAACATTTTTCTTTAGCACCCCCATAAGAAAAATCTTGAAAAATGTCAAAAATAAAAATTGATACGGTGTTTAATTACTATAAAATTGATCAATAAGAATTTACAAAAATAATAATAATTAAAATAAAATAAAATTCGCGTTCTCCGAGTTTAGGTAATTAGGGTATGAAAAAAATAAAATAAAAGGTAAGGGTATGAATCTTGCACGATTTGGACTTGACCAGTATGTCACTATGTCTCCAACTCAAACTCACTATGGGAAGCATACTACAAAATGTGTCGATCGGGAATTTATCCAAATTTAAGAGTCAAAGCGACGAGAAGCGGGGATGACATGATGCCCAAGATAACAAGCCCGGCAATCGTAAAAAGGATATTGTCACAGGTAGTAGTATAACTTTGTAGTAAGCCATGCAAAGTTTCTCGAGTTAGGGGCTCAGGCCGATCAACCTTGATCGAGGCTTTGAACTTATCATATGCAGATGGAAGTCCTTTAAGGATGCATGAAACATATTCAGCATCATCAACAGGAAATCCAGCCGCTTCGAGGTCATCAGCGATTTGTTTCGCAGATTGTATGTATGCCCCTATTGTAGTAGTCTTATTCAGGTTTATGAGGCGATGCTTGAGCTCTTGTACACGAGATGTTGCATTTTCAGCCAATCGGGTCTCCAAGTCTAACCACAGAGCTAGTCCACTTGTGTATCCCATTGCGTACCGGAGTAGGCTAGCTCTCAGATAAAGTCGCATTGATCCAAGTCAGGAATGTCTGGTCCCTCTTAATCCAATTGGTATAGGCAGGGTTTTCTTCTTTGCTGTCTTCAGTACTACTCAGAAACTGTGGTGGACAGGGCTCTCTCCCTTCGGCGAGATCTAACATATCATGGGACCTCAAGATTGGTATGAAGAAGGATTTCCACAGAAAGTAATTGTCCTTGGTGAGTTGGATTGGCATCAGAATGGAAACATGTTGTTCATGTTGAGGGGGAGGAGGAGTTTGAGAGGTTGATGATGATGACGACATGATGGAAATCGTTTATGTGGAAAGGAAAAAAAAACTATATTAGATGGGTTTCTCATAAATTTATTGGCATCCATTTCAGAGGTATATATTTATAGAGAAACGGTGTATTATGAGCGAGAAAATAGAACCCTTCTATTAAGAAAGCATAATCGCGCGAATAACAAACCTAATCAATTAAGCTAGAGTACTAGATAATGATATGATTAAGAACTAAAGAGATGATATCCTAATAAAAAACAAAAAGAGATGATATCCTAACAAAACCCTTCTATCATCATGATTGACTTAATCAATATTTATTTGACAGGTGGATTAATCATTATGCTCCGAGTTGGATTGGCATGAGGATAGAAACATGTTGAGGCGCCGCAACAGGAGGAGGAGGTTGATTTAACAACGAAAATCTCTTATAATTTTATTGGCATCCATCTTAGAGGTATTTATAGAGAAACAGTATATTATGAGCTAGAAAATAGAACCCACTAGAATTAGAAAACATAATCTAGTAGGAATATATAAGAAACATATTTTCGGGTGTTGGCAACTTGATATGAGAAAAGATCCCTACTTTTTTGCCAAAAAAAAGAGAGAGAGAGAGAGAGAGAGAGAGAGAGAGAGAGAGAGAGGATCCTAACTTGTTAATATATGTCTCCCATGCAAACTTTAAATTACATTTTTATTTCCCCTCATATCTTATATCTTTATTATTTTTTCCTTTTTTCAATCTTATTTTAATTCTTTTAAAAAACTAATTAATATTTTATATTATATCAAATCCTATAAAAAATAATCTATAATCCTTATTCAATAATTCCCACTATCTCTATAAATAATTAAACATAAAACTCAACAATCATCGCTCTTGACAACAACTTCACTACCCTCCAATCCTACAACAACCCTCCGACACCTTTCAACCTACCCTCCGAAACTACATAAACACCCTTACAACCTTTCTTTTCCCAATTATTCTCCTTTCCATCCCGTATGATATCATTTTTCATCAACCACTTTCGATCCTAAACCCCGTTTATTTACGAAGAACTTCGACATATTCTCTCTCCCCAATCCTGATTAGACAAGATTACCATCATCGACATCATCTACCCCTTACCCCCCCACATCAAAGATACCTCCGCGTTCCCGAAATTTTCCCCCATTCAAAGTTCTTGAACCAAGATTGGGAGAATAAAGAAAAATCTCATTCCCAATAACAATGTCTAAGAACCGACACTTCCCTCATTCATTCATCTACGACACATCCTTGACGAATTCAATCAAATTCTCCCAAAAAAAGGATAGATCAAATTTTCATTTTCGAATTTATTCCAAATCTTCAGAAATTACTTATAATCAAACATAAAAATCTCTCAACATCACACTCCCAATAAAATCAAGATATACAAATATAATAATATTCACATAAACCCCCAACATCTCCGATCATAAAAACTTTCAACCTTCTAAAACAAAAAAGACTAAAATTAATCTTTTCCACAATAAAAAAGAGTTAAGAACAAAATCTCACAATATCTTCTACAATCCCCCCCACTCATAAAAGAATAAATTTACAAAAAGACAACATAATTACTACCCAAAAGAACATCAGAGATTAATAATTAAACTATCAAACCAAGACTAAAACAAAAAACGAACTATTTACAACCAAATAAATCAATCAAAAATTCAACCTCAAAAAATTAAACAACAAAATAACAAAAAACATAATCATACTTTCATATTTTATAAAAATTATTTTTATTTTTAACAAATTTTCCATATTTCAAAATAATTTTTCATACATCCCTCCCCCTATTTCTTTAATTTTTTCCTCCATCTTTAAAGGGGTTCCCCGGAGACTTCTAAGGACTTCTTGAGGGGGGAGCAAAAGGAGATGCTGTTTGAACGGGACCCCCCCCCCTCGATATTCCGAAGGAAGAAGAGGGAAAGCGCCCCCGACCGCCCCCCAGGCCCCCCCGGGCCCCCGGCTTTTTTTTGTGGGGGTATAAAAAAAAAAAGAAAAACAAACAAAAACCCGGCTCAAAAAAAAAGTGCTACAAAAAACAAAACAAACAAAGCTTCCCCGTGGGTTTGTGGCGGGCGCACAGGCCCCGGAGGGACCCCCCCTTTGTCGAACGAAAAGACCAGCCTCCGGTGGGAGGTGCCCCGGGCGGTTCGGCGCCCCAGCCTCCCCCCCCCCCCCCCCCCCCCCTCCCCCGGGGCCCCCGGGGCCCCCCCCCCCTTGATGTCGCCTTGCGTGGCCTGGCGCATCTCGCTTCCTCCCTTCGTTCGGTGCCGCCGCCGCCGGTGCCCCCCCCGGGGCCGCTGGGCCCGGGGGGCCGCGTCTTTTTCCCTTATGCCGCTTTCCATCCCGGGGGATGACTTGTGTTCCGGACCCTCGCCACCCCGTTGCTTTCAGACGGGCCCCGCGTCGGACACCCCCCCGCCCCCCGCCCCACCCTTATTTCTTCAATAGAAATCTAAATATTGGCGGATAAGGGGATTTAGATTTATTTTCAAAAGTGAAGGGGGTAAACTTTTCAACGTTTGTTTTGTATTTTTCTTGTAAAAAGGTAAATTAACAATTTATTCAAAAGTAAATATCAATTGATCATTGAGCCTTTCATCTTTGATATGTCTTGCATCCGCTAGAACATGGATGAATTAGTATCTTTTTTGGGAACTTTGCTTTTACAGCTGCTTCATGCACGTAATCATTTTTATGTACCTTATTTACTACGTTAGTGCTTCATACAGCAAAAGCTACAACACGGTTTGACAAATTAAACTTCTTCAATTGGGTAATTTGGCTCCACATACAGAATTTCTAGAATGCTTAATTGCTATACTTGATTAATTAGGTCGTTCTACTACTACTTTTACCGATGCTAGAGAGGTAGATTACTTGGTGTTGAATCAATCAACAATGTTCTCAGGGAAACTACTTGTTGTTATATGCAAAGAAAACGCAATCATGGCATACTAAAAACAGTACGTGTACAGTCATACATGAAGTGAGCTAATATTGGGAAAACTTGGTACGTATAGTTCTTAATCAAACGCATCAAGTTGATAATTATGAGCCTGCTTCAGACTATTATTGATTCTCTCCCCAAATTATTGTTCTGCGAATTTACTATCAATATATATTTAGGTAGCAGTAGTTTCACTTTCTTGGAAATTCAGACAACTCATTGCAATGTGCTTGACAGCTTTGAGATTGGCTAGGAAATTAAAGAGAGAAAACAAAAGACTAGCTAGCAGAGGTGTAGGTAGATATAAAATTCCTAGTAAGGGTAGGACTAAGACCCACATAAATTCATATGACGATAATTAATTTCCACATTTATATATGAACATGTCCTCTAGTCTTAGATTATACACATGCATGCACCCTCTCACCTGCATGATCTCTGGAAATTAAGAAAAAATTAAATAAAATAATACTAATGATTAATTCCATGGTGAGAAATATCTGACCTACTCATCCAACTCGTATCCTCTATAAAAGGGGTGACGATATGGAGAGCCTCTCAATTATTTCATCTCGATCATATTAATTCTGGTCATCATGTCTTCGCTCTCAAATATTGCTGTAGCAGCAATAATTGTTGTTCTTGTTACTACTAGTCATGTATTGGGGTTGGGGCTCAACTACTACATACTAAGCCCTAGTTTCTACGAGACAACATGCCCAGATGTGTCCAGCATCGTCCGCAATGTGGTGGAACAAGCTCAACGTGACGATCGTCGTATTGGCCCCAAACTCCTCCGTGTTCACTTCCATGACTGCTTCGTCAATGTACATACTTATACGTACTTATATGCATGCCATTAATTTTAATTGTCAATGTGATACTATTTTTCTGGCTATATATGAGCATATATATATCATCGATGGATATATATATATATATATGAAACATTAATTAGTTGACATTTTTGCAGGGTTGTGATGGATCGCTTTTGCTTGACAACGCAGACGGCATAGAGAGCGAGAAAGATGCACGTCCCAACCTGTCCACAGAAGGATACGATGTCGTCGACGCCATCAAAACTGCTCTCGAAAATGTTTGCCCTGGTGTTGTCTCATGTGCCGATATTTTGGCCATTGCTTCTCAAATACTCGTTTCTATGGTAACCTTAACCGTCTTAGTTACAATTTTGTTACAACTACTAGCTAATTCCATATATTCAATTAAGTACCACTATGTACTAATTATAATGTTGCAGAATGGAGGCCCAACATGGGAAGTTCCGTTGGGAAGAAGGGACAGTAGGATGGCCTACAAAAATGGTGTTACTGCAAATATTCCAGCCCCTTTGGAAAACCTTGGTCGAATTACACAAAAATTCATCAACGCAGGACTAGATTCCACAGATCTCGTTGCTTTATCAGGTGGTACTATTAAATGTAGTGTGGATTTACAAAGATCGAAATATTTAATATATATTCTTGTTTGCTAAATTCTCAGGTGCTCATTCATTTGGCCGGGCAAAATGTGTAATTTTCGTTGGCCGTCTCTACAACTTCAACAACACAGGAAAGCCGGACCCGAGTCTTGACCCAAGTTACTTGAAAACGCTACGCCAAATGTGTCCTTTAGGCGGCGATAACAGTTCGTTGGTCAAACCTCGACCCAACCACGCCATATAACTTCGATAATAACTACTTCAAAAATCTTCAGAAGCAGCGCGGGCTCCTCCAGTCTGATCAGGAGCTCTACTCAACTAGTGGAGCTGAGACTGTTGCCATTGTAAACCGGTTTGCTAACAGTCAAAGCAGCTTCTTTGATAGCTTTGCCAAGTCCATGATCAAAATGGGAAATATTAATCCTTTGACTGGAAGCCAGGGAGAGATTAGGTCTCATTGCAGAAGAATCAACTAATGTATATGTTGTTATGCTACCTTAATTACTATTTTACTACTATTTGGTTAATGTTATCAGAGATCGACTAGCTACATTAATTGATATTATATAATGACTACGTATTTTTAGTACTCCGAGTTCTACTTGCTAGCATATACGAATTTAATACTTGTGCATTGCATGTGATATATATCATGTAGCGTCTTTAGAGTTCAAATCGATCTGCTAGTAGTACTAGCCTAGTACTGCTACCTAATATTTCACAACTATATATCATAAGTTCCTAACAGCCAATTATCTCATATCTGATCATTCTTATTTGATTTCTTGTTAATTTTAACAAACGGGTTTCATTATTTGTTGAGTAGTCTTGGCCGGTCAACCTTCTCACGCCCATAAATGAGGTGTTGGCACTGAATATATTGGACGTAAAAAATAAAAGGCAAGCCCGTTATGACATGATTTTTATATGATCTAACAATAAGTTTCTATACTAATCATGCTATTGCACTCATTATTCATCAAAAGATGGACCTCCAAATTTATCGAGACATAAACCAACAAAACTTATCGCTTCAATTTTGTTGATCCTCCCGTAAGTGGAAATAGAGATTAAATGACCAAAAATAATTGAAAAGGCTAGCTTCATTACTTTTGCCTATGAAACCATCCATTTTTGTTTTATTATTTGTTTTTTTTTTTTTACAAAATTAGTTCCTTTTTTTATCCTTAGTTCTGAGTCTTATTCGACCCTTTTCTGATCCCAAATGAGTTTTAAGAAATAAATTGGACCTCATATTTGATCGAGACTTTAACACTAGGAAAATCAATCACATTAATTTAGGGGATGAAAACATTTAAGGTGTGTTGATAGAAAGGGATTTATTTTTTTCTTCCATTTTTGTTTCTTTCGTCTTCCTATTATTTTCACTTGATTCCTCCCAATAGTTTTGATTCTTTCCAGCGGTTTTCTGTCTTTTTTTAGAACCAAACATTTTCATTACTTTATTCTCTTCCATTTTGGTATTTCACCACATACTCATGTTGCATCATTTAGATCCACAAGAGGGAAGGGCACGCAGCAAGAAAAATAAGGAGGATAAAATTGTTAAAATTTGTGAGCTAATGTGCTCTTTCCACCAAAGGGAATAGTTGTCAAATTGCTAAAGCTTTACATGAACATTTTATTCTTAAAAAAATCTTAATGCGTGCACAATTTGATCATGCGTCGAAGTTCGTGGTAGCGAAAAACGCATTGGCTTTCTCTTATTTGGAATGCATTGGATTTGAGTTTGCAAACTGATAAGAATTAGGTCACCACTAATTTTGAGCTATCTCCAATGTCGGTAGTATTAAAAGCACTAATGTTTTGGCATTATGCTAATTAAGATCAATCTCAGTGCACTTCTCTCAGCTCCGGCATGCACTTGGTGCAGCCGCCATACATCATCAATTAGCACTAGCTATAGCCTTATTAGTAGTACAGTATTTTATTAAACAATTGCTATTCCTCGCATGATCAGCTTGTCTATAAATTGCTTAATTATCCCTTAATAAGTAGATATATTAACATCAGTTAGAGTATTTCCTTAAGTGTAACCATGAAAAGGTCATTTCCCGGTCGTTGTTCTTTGATAATTATGATCTTATTTGCAATGAATTTGGTTGCGAAAGCTCAATTGAGTACGGATTTCTACAAGACAACGTGTCCGGATCTTCTCAAAATCGTCCGAAAAGAGGTTCAAAACGCTATCAAATCCGAAATGCGAATGGCTGCTTCTTTGCTGCGCCTTCACTTCCACGACTGCTTTGTCAATGTGAGTTTAACTAATTAAGCCACTTCAATTCTAGTACGTTTGAAATACTAGTAGATATAATTGAACTCGATCAATCTGTCTCTTATTCGATTTTTGTAGGGTTGTGATGCGTCGGTACTACTCGATGGAACTGCTGGTGAGAAGTCCGCCTTTCCGAACGTGAATTCGGCAAGAGGATTTGAAGTTATTGACTCAATCAAGAGTTCCGTGGAGAGTGCATGTAGTGGAGTTGTTTCATGTGCTGATATACTAGCCATAGCTGCCCGAGATTCTGTGCTCTTAGTAAGTTAATTAACATTAATCAATTTCAATTAGGATCCTTAATTAATGTTACCTAATCTATATGAGATCTATATGAACATGTTATATAACCACGTACATATGTACATCTAATTAATTGTAGAGTGGAGGAAATTCATGGACAGTTTTGCTGGGAAGAAGAGACGGACTTGTGGCAAATCAGACAGGAGCAAATAATGGGCTTCCTTCTCCATTTGACACATTACCTACCATCATTTCCAAGTTTTCAATTGTAGGCCTAAATGTCACAGACGTCGTGTCCTTATCAGGTATATTTAGACCTGTCAACGGACAAAATTTTGATCCAGATCCGTTGCTATTTGACGGATTTCGATTGAAAATTTGATCCGTTGATCTGTTAATGGTCTGGATCCGTTAACCCGTTTACTTAACAGATCAGATACTGATTTAGGCTAATCCGCTCCATTAATAACTCGGTCCGTATTTATAATAATAAAATATTATTTTATATTTTATAAAATAAAATAATTTATACAAGTAATTCAACATTTGACTTAATCATTTTGTTTCAATTTTTATCAAAGTTTTACAGGTCTAGGTATATTACACGTAAATATACCACTATAGATTAGGGTTTCGACAGCACCGATATTTGTCGCTTATCACCACTAGGTTATATATTTGAATCTATAATGTATGACAATGACATTGAGATACTTAATGATCATATATATTACATGGTAATTAATTATATCTTATTTAGAAACTTGTGTCAACTAGCATTTAATTTAGCTGCAAGACATATTCTTTCTCTCTAACAAGATACGTAACAGAAATTCCAAGTTCGACTTATTCTTCCATGGCCTATAATTTTTTATTTTTTGTTTTAAATTGAGAAACATGTTATACGTAATAAATAAGCTTATGAGATTATATGAGTGCTTCAGCCTCCTCCTAGCTAGATTATGAAATGCAAAAAAATTCAAGCGCATTAGAGTCATTTAATCAAAGTAAAGAAAAAAAAAGTGTCAAAACCATCCAAGTTGCATATTCAATCAAGATTAATGAAAAAAATGCAATAATCTATTTGTACAAATACGTACGGTCTATCTTTATTCGGTGGTCAACGATGTAGTGAATAATGTGGTATATACAAATAGTTTTGTTCATAACTATCATCCACCAATACACAATGTATTAATGGGTTTAATCATGTACGTGTAGGAGCTCATACAATTGGGTTAGCAAGGTGCGCAACTTTCAGCAACAGATTGTTCAACTTCAATGAAACAGGTGGTCCAGACAGCACGTTAGATTCAAGTATGGCAACTGATCTACAGAACCTATGCCCAGTGACCAGCGACGGAAACAACACCGCGGTTCTTGATCGGAACTCGAGAGATCTATTCGACAATCATTACTTTCAGAACTTGCTTAATGGAAAGGGCCTTCTCGGTTCTGATCAGCTCTTAATTTCTAGTGATGCAGCAGATACAACAAGTACCAAAACCTTGGTCCAAAGTTATAGCTCGAATTCCAACCTTTTCCTAACAGATTTTACTAATTCTATGATCAAAATGGGGAATATAAGTCCGCTCACTGGGTCTGCTGGAGAGATAAGAAAGAACTGCAGGGTTGTCAATTCGTGAATAATTAGCACTAAATGCCTGCATATAGTCAAAAAAGTTGCATGTTGTCAAAACTAAGTAGTAATTATAATTCTATGATATATATATCTATCGTGCTTGGTGGGAAACTTTTTCTTTGGTTGTTTTACTATGCTCAAATTTCTATCATATAATTTTCAGTTAATAATGGCTTGAGAAAGCTTTCCTTCATCAATAAATATAGCAGCTGGTTGTGACTTTTCTTCATCAATATATACATATATTATATATGTTCATATATATGACCAAATTCATTAGAGAATATTGGTATGATTATCAAATGCACTTTATAGAATAATATTAACACCAAGATCGTCAAAATCAGTATCATGCAAGTTGCAACCATTCGCTAGAAGCCTAGAACCAAAGAAAATTCTGCAAAATTAGATCATGCATGTACGTACAACAGAATTAGGCCGGGTTTGTCTTTGAATAAATAGCATGGTTTTGTCCGTTTTATAGATTATAATTTGTCAGTGTCTATGATCACATGCTGTCAAACAAGAAGTTGTCAAGAATATATAGTGTTTTGTCACTTTTGTCAAAACTTTCAATGTATGTAATGTACGCAAAGTTATTTATTCTTTATTGGCACCATGCATGCATATATAAATGTTCAGCTATAAGCCTACGGATACAAACCTCGTGAACTTGAGCTTTGGAACTAGTCAAATTATTATTAGTTACTAGCTTTCTTCACACGACCACACACACATGTATGTGTGAAACTATTTTTAATTGAGAAAAACAAAAATTAATGAGAAGTACAAAAAATAGTTATTGTTGAGATAAAAAAGTGAGAGAAAGGTGGATAATAGAATAATATTTATTTATTAAAATTTATTTATAATTTGCACAATTGCTCTTGATGGTTATTTGGTTTCTAAAGTTTTTAATATTTCAAGGGTATTTATGTAAACAAAATCAGTTTTGGTCAACAATGTCTCTTCTCTTAATAATAGTATAGATTTATTTATAATTTCACACAATTGCCCTTAATGATTATTTGGTTTTCAAAAAAAATTTATATTTCAAAGTTATTTATGTAAAAAAATCAGTTTTGATTTACAATGCCTTTTCTCTTAATAATAGTATAGATTAATGCAAGTCATTGAAATCATGCAAGGATTCGTATAAATTAATGACGGCAAGTACAACAAGGTGAAAGAAGAAAGAATAAATCGAATCATTGATCGAAATAAGATAAACACAATGGATATAAATTAAGCTGATAGTACGCGCATCAAGCCCTCTAAGAAACAAATCCGAGTTCTCAACTAATATATCATTAGTTAACATAATCACAAGAACATGAATATATCCATATTTTTTCTTCTCATTTGTATGTATTGATTTTTCATTAAATTGTGTCTCTGTCTAGCTATGATCTATATCTTCGACGTTAACAATAATAATTAACTAATTATAAGAAGCGGTTTTGAGAGCACAAAATTCGGACTATTTTTTTTTAATTCCTTTCAAGCGCGCCTTGAAAGTTTCTGTATGAGATTGGTAGTATATATAATATATAAATCATGAAAATATCCTAAATCATGAAAAAATAAATATATATAATTAATCTCAAAGTTATCTCAACTTCATTTGTGACACGTATAGTAAATTGAGATACTTCAAAATTACCGGGGAACAATTTCATTAATGGGATAATTAAGTTTCTTGAACTATTATGGTAGTCAATTTGGGGGGCTAGCTAGCTTGGACGAGGTCGATCCTAATTCAACAAGGATTGAGATCCTTTCCTAATTCCTACCCTCTTAATTGCCTTAATTATCATTTTGGATAGCTTTGTAGTCTAAATCTTCGACATGCAATAATAATTATCAATATGGCTCTTGTTTATATATACAGCTGAGCTCAGCTAGCACATCACCCGGCCGTGGTCGGTTTGACAAAGTAAACTTGGGTATATATATATATATAGAGCTTCTCTAGTGAGTGTCATTTCAATGAGTACCACTTGAGTACCATTCGATTAGACCTACTTTTTTATTACATCTCGACAAATCAACCGTTCAATATTTAGATATTTATGAGTAGATCGATCACTTATACAAATTTTCAATGAAATCGAAAATCGTTAAGTCATCTATAATTGTGATTTACTATTTATGAATTGACAGATTTGACAGATTTGGTTCAAAATTGACAAATTTGGTTCGTCCATTTATTTGGTCTAGTTCAGTACCTGAATGATTTTGTAGAAATGATCTACTCATGAATATCTTAACACTGAACGGTTGATTTGTCGATATGTAATCGAAAAATAGATATCACAACCATTAATCAAAATGGTACTCATTTAAGTGGTCCTCACTAGAAAACTCCCCTATATATACGATTTTTCTCCACTATATATGACTATGCACTTTTAAAATACATAGTTATAATGTTAGTCGTTAGATCTGTACGTTTAAATGATCTAATCTAACGGTCGACATTAAATGATTTGAAGTACTTTTAAAGTACATAGTACATTTTAATGTTCGCCATTAGATCTGTTTAAATGATTTGATCTAACTGTTTAAAAGTGGAGAAAGCCTAATATACGGGGCTTCTCCATTAAGAAAGTATTTGCTTTATAAAATGAAAATTTTTGATCTCAACAGTCAGATCAAATTATTTAAACGGATCTGACAACAAATATATATATATATAATGACTAAGCAACTACCATAAATGAGAAAGAATGATTCGACCTATGTCTTTTTTCTTAGTTATCTACACTTTTCTGCATCGCTATATATATATATGTATATATATATATATAACTAAGGAAAAATACATTGGTCGAATTATTCTTTCTCATTTATGGTAGTTGCTTAGTCATTGTATTTATATAGGCTTCCTCTACTATATATGACTATGCACTTTTAAAATACATAGTTCTTATGTCAACCGTTAGATCATATCATTTCAGATCTAACGGCTGACATTAGAACTATGTATTTTAAAAGTACATAGTCCTATGTAGTGGAGAAAAATCATATATATATATATAAATATATATACAATCCATTTCACGTGTGGACGTTCGTTTTATATTAAGATGTGGACCTCCTCATCCCGACGTGTAAATTGATTATCAGAACCATCCATAATTTAGATCCCCCTTCAAGGATTATTTTGACAAAATAAAATTTTAATTTGAAATTATTTAGTTATTTGATTACTATATTCATCGTTTCATATTTATATGGCGCACTATATTTGTCTGAAAACTATACAACAAACATATGATCAAACAATTTCTAATTCGGCTGATTTTTTACAACGATAATTCTTGAAATCAAATCTAAACTATTATGATTGAATTATGTTATCAATTAGTCGAGATGGGGAGGTCCACATTTTAATACAAAACGGACATCCGACGTCCACACGTGATGGGCCCGGGGATTGATATTTATTTATATATAGTACATATACAAAATATCTAGAATAATAGACTACACGCGTCCTACTCTTACTCCCCTACTTACATATACATCTTTGAAAGAGTCATACTCATATGTACGTTGAATGCAATCAATATAAATTGATCAATGTTTTCCTATAAATTTTTTAGTAATATTTTCAAATTAAGATCTATATATGTTTAAGATTGAGGTATGTGTGAGAATGTGGAATGTTTTTCACATTAAAAAATAAAAATTTTGCAAATGTGTTTATAAGGGCTTATTGAGTCTCTCTAATCATTGTCACTTAATTTTGGTTGTAACATCCGGAATACTTTGTCAACATATACTTATCTATCTTGATAATCTTGATTGCCAATTGGTTTTGGTACGTTGTGACGCCCAAGTTACTTATCAACATATACTTAACTGTCGGATAATCTTGATATAAAGGATATCGATCCTTTACAATTTCTTTGTTAGACAAACAATAAATAAATTATATTAAGACAAACAATAAACAATTTAAATTATTTAGCCCTCTCCTCATAGACCATATCTCCAAAAAAATCAGCTAAATCATAAGTTATTTAAATGTTAATTATCATGAATTATCATAGCAATAATCAATTATTATTATTATTATTAGACTGTGTGCATGTATTTTTTTTTTTAAACAAGCAGAAATTTTATTAATCAATATAGGATTACAATCCTTAATATGGACATCCTAAAAGGAGCAGTACAGACCACACAAGTGGCCTAATCGATGAGTCTAAACCTAGAACTCTAATCGACGATTCAAAACCTAAAACAATACATACACCATGCATCACTGTTGTCAACAACCAACAGAAAAATTCTGGCAAGTATTGTTTTTTAGACCAATAAATCCAATCTAGGTCAAGGAGAACCCATGAAAAAAGAAAGTAAAACCACAATCTAAACTTGCACAACTGCTCATGCTTATTCTTATACAATAAATTAAAAAGACCCAAATCAAATAACCAAATTTGACCTAGGTTAAACTTTAGCAGCGCTCCACCAGTAATAAGGTCGCCGACTTGGAACACCAAAGCTGATGAGCCGCTAAAATCGAGCATCCAAAACACACCTGCATCCCATATCTTGAATCCTTGGATCTGATTAACATCCAACGGAACCTCTAGGCGAGGTGTCAACCATCTCCGAGAGCCCACGAGACTCCATGTAGGAGCATAACCACCAAAGGCCTGAAAAAAGTATGACGGACAGAGCCGTCCTTGTGAGTGAGAGAGGCCAAGACCGTCCTCACAATAGGAAGCTGCACCAACGAACGCGGACAACACTAGGATTTGTACGATGAAAAGTACAAAAAGAAGACAGGGGCTAGGAGGATAGCACATGAAGGTGCTACTGGATTTGATGCGCACAGAGGCGCTACTGTGAAATCTCATGGGGGGCTAGAATTTTACTGGAGAGAAGACTCTCATGGAGGCTAGGGTTTTTATATCAAAGTCTTCTGTTTTTGCTACACCATCTCAGTGTGCATGTATTTGTTTGATCTCAGTTGAATATATTAAAGATTATTAATTGAGCTAATTTTTGTAGATGTGATAAATGAGTATAAGTCTAAAACTTGAACGGTTTGATCGGGTTGTCAAATTGAGATTAATTGTATGATAGATTGCACGATCTCTTTAATCAGGAAAATAAAAATAAAAATCTTTCAATTAAAGTAACCTCTATATAATAATTAATTGATTGTGTCTATATATACATGCATTTTCTTGCTTTGGTTATAATAATTGATCTTCCAAAAAAGAAAAGAGAATAATATAGAGGGTACTTCAATTAAAAGATTTTTATTGGCCCAATAATATAGAGGGCATTAATTTTTTTATTGCTAGTTACAGACTTTAATTGAAAAAATAGTTAAATAATAATAATAGTTAATTGATCTTAGTTATAAGTATAACACCCAAGTTATATGGCTAGCTTGTCGATAATTGGAGAGAATTGGATTCTATGAAAACCGATTTTCACTTTATGTTGGAGTACAGGCATGTTTATATGTTTGGCATATCCAAAATTCAAAAAGGAACATTTTCTCCAAATTATATGGATATCTGATCAATTGGTTAAAGTGTTAAACGGTCGACTTAATAAAAAATCTAAGAAATTTATTTAATATATGATTAATTAATACCAAAAAATTATGCATCGAGTGAAATGAAACTGCAATTAAGTACGTAGTATTCAATGAGAGAGTATCTAGTACACGGCCGTAATCTGAGCCGTTGAAATCGAGTTGAAAAAATAAGTTAATATTTTCTTATAACATTTGGATGGCTCAGATTGCGGCTCGTAAAAACACGCCGTGTACTGAATAATTTTCCGTATTCAATATAGTTGCTTCGGATCTTTGGTTTATGTTCTTGAGTTGTCGTTTGCTATTCGCCAAGTTATGACACCCTTGGCTAGCTTCGATTGCTCGGTGTTTGGATCACCTATTTCCAATGTTCGTACATTGCACTCGAACGGTTGGGTGGTTCTCATTGGTTACGGTTCTGGTTACGGTATCAACTACAATTTTCACTGTTTAACTGACCATCGCAGTGTATCGGTCATGCCTTTTGGCAATTGGTTACTTTTATGTTCAGATGCGTCTGTGCATCTTATTTTACTTATCGATGTTTTATGCATCTTGCTTATGTACTCCTCAATTTTATTTAATATATGATCTATCGCTTTCTATAAAAAAAGTACTAAGTATTCAGTGCCCTTCAAATTTTCAATATATAATTAATTGTTAGTTGACAAGTCAAGATCGAACTATTCAAAGGTATAGATTGAAATATTCGCGCCCTCCACGTACAGGAGCTTTGAAATTTCTTTAACTAGCAAGTTAAGCTTATGTACGCAGAAAATTTTCTGATTAATTCCACCACATACTCTTCTACTAGTCTACTACGTACTCCATTAATTTAGCTCTCTATAAAAGGGTTGAGATGTATTAGTCTCCAATCAAACCCATCTCACCTCCCCCCTGAATTAGAGCAATTCCTAGCAATTAGCTTCTCTTCAAATTTAATTCCCCGCATCATCATGTCTTCATTTTCATATGTTGCAGCAGCAGCAGCAATTGTTCTCTTTACCATTGTGTTGGGCAACACCAACGCTCAACTGAGCTCTAGTTTTTACGACACGACGTGCCCGAACGTGTCTAGTATTGTTCGTAATGTGGTGGAGAAAGCTCAAGAGAATGATATTCGTATTGGTGCCAAACTCATCCGAGTTCACTTCCACGACTGCTTCGTCAATGTAATAATCCCCTCATAAGTCATAACTTCAAAGAGTTTCTGCAGCTTGTTCCATGATGCATTCGTAAACACACACACACACACACACATATTTATATAATCGTTTTCTTGTCAAAGTGTCAAACAATTTGACACCTACAATGATGTGAATTTAAACTATTTATTAGGTTGATATTTACTTAGCCTTAATGTGTGATAAATTTACAATCTTCGTAAATTATCATATTATTCAATCGAAAAAATTATTTTGTGTATCTGATACATTAGTCAGCCATATATATATATATGGAATTCAGTACGAAATAATTGCTCTTACGCATGCATGTCAATGACTATGAGTATATACCATGCATGCATACATGCATGAGTACCATGTTAGCAATTAACTTCGCACTCAAAAGTCAAAACAATTTTTTGATTGGGTGGATGCACATTTGCAGGGGTGTGATGGATCACTTTTGCTCGACGACGCAGACGACATAGACAGCGAAAAAAATGGACCTCCAAATCTATCCACAGCTGGATATCCTGTGGTTGATGACATCAAAACTGCACTTGAGAATGTTTGCCCCGGTGTTGTTTCCTGTGCTGATATTTTAGCTCTTGCTTCTGAAATACTCGTTTCTGCGGTAACCTCTCTAAATTCAAGTTTATTAATTTTAATATGCTTAATTTACAGTTGATATGTCCAACAATATGACCAAGTTAATTAGCTACCTAGTTAGAAGGTCAAATGAACAGCTCAAGGATATGGTCGACTAGCTCGATCCCACCCGGCCAAAATAAAAAATAGAAAACAAAGAATTAATAGAAATACTAACTGGGTCAAATATGTGATCTGATAGTGTTTTTTCATTCAATTTAATATTAATTTGTTTATTAATGTTGCAGAACGGAGGACCAACTTGGGAAGTTCAATTGGGAAGAAGAGACAGTAGGACAGCCAACCGTGCTGGTACTACTGCCATTCCAAGCCCTTTCGAAACCCTTGATCAAATTGCTAAAAAATTCACTGATGCAGGACTTGATTCCACAGATCTCGTTGCTTTGTCAGGTATATATGTAAATATATTCTCGGGTTAGAATCTAGGGTTTGAAGTTTAATCACACGATTGTTTTGACGTAGTAACAAATTGCTCCGACTAAAAACTGGCCGGAAATACGTACTCCATTCTCTAATATATTTCAATTAAAATATGGCTGTGCGTGTTAAGGTGCTCATACATTTGGCCGGGCACGGTGTTTTACTTTCGAGGGCCGCCTATACAATTTCAGTGGCACTGGGAACCCGGACCCGACCCTGGACGCAACCTACTTGGAAACCCTACGTCAAACATGTCCCGAAGATGGAAGTGCAGCTAATACATTGGCCAATCTTGATCCTTCCACACCCAATGGCTTCGACAACAACTACTTCACAAATCTTCAGAACAATCAGGGGCTTCTCCAGACTGATCAGGAGCTGTTCTCGACCAGTGGAGCCGACACTATTTCCATTGTGGACCGGTTCGCTAATAGCCAAAGCGAGTTCTTTGACAGTTTTGCCAAGTCCATGATCAATATGGGAAATATAAAACCCTTGACGGGCAGTGATGGAGAGATTAGGTCTGATTGTAAAAAAGTCAACTAATTGATCATCAATTAATAGTGTTTTGAAATTAAAAACACCATGAATTAAGATTAATTATGCCCTAATGAATAAAGAATACTACTGAACTGTAGTTTCTAGTTTTGTTGGTTCATGTTATTTATCAAAGATATATGGATGAAAAAACAACCGGCCCCACCCCCACCCCCCCCCCCCCCCCCCCCCCACCAACCCAACCCCACATCCCCCAAAAAACCCACCCAACCCCACAAAAAGAAACCACAAAAAAGATCGAGAACAAAAACCAAAAAAAAACACCAAACCAACGGAGCCACCCCCGCCCCCCCAGCCCCCCCCGCCCCCCCGGCCAGAACCGCCCCCCCCCCCCCCCCCCCCCCCCCCCCCCCCCAGCCCCCCCCCCCCCCCCCCCCCCCTTTTTTTTTTAATTTTCCTCATGATTATAAAACAAAGGATCGATGTTTTATTTCACTAAAGCTCGGATGTGAATTGGCTACTTTAACCTTTTTAAAAATCTTTATCTCAAGCAGCCAATAAGCCTCAAATGACTCACTACGTACTCTGGATCGATCTTAAATTCTTAATTGTGTCGGCAGCCAACTAAATGATTAATTGGTATTAATAAAGACTTTATTTTGGTGGTTCAAAGCCAAAGGGAAAATAAGGCATATTCCACATATTTTTTTTTTTTAGAAATGACGATAATTTTGTTAACCATCAAAGAGATTACATACGATGAGGTAAGTTGGAAATAGATTTCTCCAACTAAGTTACATCACAATTAATCACCACTGGTGGTTGAGTTAGTAGAGCCTCCAGATGTGGTATCCTTTCACTCGTGTGTGAAATATCAATCTATTCCGTGACCGGCTAGAGGGAAGAAAACTTCTTACACTACTTTCGAAGTTTCGAATGAATATTTAGCTAAATTATAAATAAGAGAGTTTACTTTCAAAATAAACATAAATAACTAATAAGCGAGTGCAATCTACTCAAATATTACTGGAGTCATTGCTTCGTTAGAACGAAGCAATAGCAGACAGGCTTCTTTACCTGCTGTTGCTTCAACAGAGTGGAAGCCAATCATTCGGCCTAATCTTCTTAAATTTAATTAAGGGCTAATTATGTTCTGTGGCCTCTATATTAATGTGTATTTGTCCAATTGCAATTTCAATATTTGTGTTCTAAGTGTTTGTACATCTGTTTAATAATCTATATAAATAGATACTTTTCATTATTTGGACATTATGAAATGCACGTGTTTCTCAAAAGCAAGAAATTGGCCCTTTTTAAAAAAAAGTAGATTTGATATCAACCTGTCAGCACAAAAAGAAGGCCCATGAACAAATATGAAACCAAATACAATGCATCCAGAAAAAGGAACAGATTTCAATACGAATCTAATCCGACATGGACAGGGGCACAGGGCAACAAAAAAAGACCAAAACAAGAAAAACCTAGAAATTGAAAAAAAAAAAACGAATGGTTAAACATGCACAAGTTTGACAAAAGCACGTGTACAAAACCAAAATAATAAATGTCCTTGATTACTTTTTTTGTTGTCAAAATGTGCTTGAATTTAATCATGGAAATACAAATGATCGAAATACAATAAAATGTGCTTCAATTTCAGGAATATAATGATGAAGCTTGAATTTTGGTCTTTATAACTTGCCGACATTTTGTCCTTGCAGTGACTATTTGCATTATTGTACATCTGTAAGTGCCACATTCATTTGCAAAAAGCCAAGAGGGCGGGCGCTGTGTGTAGTACTAGGTCTAGTCATCTCTGCCTAACTAATTAACGCGTGTAAGTTTTAATTTGGTTGGTTTCCAGTTAAACTGTTTGTCACTCTCTACATAATATGCATTGATATATATAACTACTGCCTCTAGCTAGCTCATTGATTAACACACAAGGTTCAACTTGTTCAATTGATATATCAATAACTACTGTGCAATGGCAACTACTAGTGCTGCTGTTTTCTTTGCATTGTTGATCTTATTGTGTGCAGGAGGATCTGGTGAGGCTCAGCTGACCCCTACGTTCTACGATGAAGCATGCCCCGATGTGAATGTCACAAGCATTGTCCGTGGAGTTATTCAAGAGGCTTTGCAGACGGATCCACGTATCGCTGCAAGCCTCATCAGGCTTCACTTCCATGATTGCTTTGTCAATGTAACTAACTAGCTAGCTAAGCACAAAAGTACTTTTTGAACTCGCTAGATGCTTCTTTGTTATGACTTCTGAAATTTAATTTAGCACAAAAGTACTTGTTAACTCTGTTTCTGCAGGGTTGTGATGCATCAATTTTGCTGGACAACAGCAGCAGTGTCGATGGCATAGACAGCGAGAAAGCTGCCTTTCCGAATATCAACTCAGCGAGAGGATTCGATGTTGTGGACAAGATTAAGATTGCATTGGAGAATGCTTGTCCCAGGATTGTTTCTTGTGCTGATATTCTTGCCATTGCAGCTGAAGAATCTGTTTCTTTGGTATATATATTTCAGTTCACCAACACTATTTTGTACTCTTTGTGACATAGCCTTAAATTTAAAGTAATCAATCAAAATTGAGATTTAGTCAAACATGTACATCAGTTTGTAGCTTATACCACAAGTAGGCACACAAGCTATGAAGCAAAATGCTAAATATATATAGCAACAACTTACTGTACGTACGTTGCAGTCTGGTGGCCCCTCATGGACAGTCCTACTAGGAAGAAGGGATGGAACAACAGCAAACCGAACCGCTGCCAATGAAGACCTTCCAGGTCCCGCTTCATCCCTTGATGAACTCAAGTCCAAGTTCTCAGCTGTAGGCCTAAACACCTCTGATCTGGTTGCGCTATCTGGTAAGAAAAGAAAGTGAAGTAAATATAAATGTGGCATATATAGTTTCTAGTGATTAACAACATTGAATTTGCATATTCACAGGTGCTCACACATTTGGACGCGCCCGATGTCAGTCTTTCACTGATAGATTATATGACTTCAACAGCACAGGGAGTCCTGACCCGACCCTAAACTCGACCTACAGAGAAACCTTGAGTGAGATATGCCCACAGAATGGGAATGGGAGTGTTTTGGCCAATTTGGATCCCACAACACCTGATGGTTTCGACAGCAACTATTTCTCTAATCTTCAAGTTCACAAGGGCCTACTCCAAAGCGACCAAGAGCTGTTTTCGACTAGCGGGGCTGATACTATTGACATTGTTAACAACTTCAGTGTTAATCAAACCGCATTCTTTGAGAGCTTCGTGGAATCAATGATTAAAATGGGGAACATAAGCCCCTTGACAGGAACTGATGGAGAGATCCGATTGAACTGCAGTAAGGTTAATGAAGATTCAGTTGGATCATCTGCTGCGTTGCTTGCCGAGTACTAATAAGAAGTTAAGGCTATGTATAAGTAGCTACTTGAGCTTTTTGTATGATATGATGATGATCGATCATGGGTATGAGTTTATTACAAAACTTAAATAAAGCTAGCTATGACAGCTACGTTCAAATTTATCGACCACATCCATTTGGACTTGTGTTCACAAGTTGTCATTTTTACTAGCATTGAGTATGAAATTTACAATGTGAAAATCATAAGGTTACGTCAACAAAATACATCGACTTACATTAGATTGTGTACTGACCAATACAGCATCAACAGAAGAATAAACTACAGAGAATATTTCCTCCAAAACATTTTCAGCACTATCTATCTAAAGAGCACAGCTGAGCAAATACAATGCAGCAGTGAGTCGGTGACAGCAATCGCAGTATCTCAAAGCCTCAAAGGTCCTCCTCAGTCAATTCTGCTTTCGTAAATTGAAGGATGACCATCCATCAGGAAACCAGTCATTCCGTGATGTTCATACAAAAGGTTGGAATCTTCATTCCCCTGATTAGCGAGTCCAAGATGATGAGATTTGATTGTGTCTGTGTGAACTTCACATTGCATTGTACACCAATCATAAGATGTTCAAAGCCAGCAGCTTCACAAGTTCAAACACATGTTTTCCAACGACCTTCAATCATTCTCAGAGATACAAATTCCTCCTGAGAATACAAAAAAAGGACCAATGTCAATGCCAATTCACTAACCGGATATATGCAGACCTCCAGAGGAAACAATTACCTGTTTTCAGCAATATCTTAAGCATCAAATTTCATCAAATTCTCCTCAAGAACAACAAAGCATCCGGATTGCATCTAGTAAAAAATGAAAAAGCAGGTTACAAAGGAGACAGCAAAAGATGGAAATTATACTAAACTACTTGTATATATGCATCCAACATCCAGCAAAAGATGGACTAAGGTGTTATGATCTAAGTGTTCCAAAATGTAAAAACAGATCGATGGAGCTTGAGTAAGGAAATTTTTTTTACTTTAGGTCTACTCCTTAGTCCTTGTACAAGATGGAAAGCTATAAGAACTCCAAGATTAAGGATTATCAGTACCAGAAATACTACACATATAACCATCTAAACTATATGAGTGATACTACGTGATCCAACTTTTAGCATACCACCTATGTGACAGATAATGTGGCATAGCCACTTAAACAATTAGACAAACCAGCTAGAAATTTGTATTAAATGATATGACTATGCCACATAAGATGGTATCCAAAAAGGTGGTTCAACTTCACTTAGCTAGCATTAGTCAGACTATTAACTTTAAAAGCATGCATGCCTACTGGAAACAACTTACCAGAATTATTTATAACGGAAATTCTTGTGTCCATGGCGGTAAATATCCATGGCGCGAGTGACGAACACGAGCATAATATTTTAATAGGCAATAAAAGATCTGAGCCGACCATTGCTAGCAAATCGATCCCAGCCATTAGTTAATACTTACCTCTGTTTTGCCAGTCCTACGTAGACACCCAAACCCCCCATCTTGACACTATCCCAATTGCACCCCGCTCAGATTCAAATTCAAACTTGACCCAGCACATGGAAGGTGGCGGTAACGCACTCTCACTGAGCCGTTTTGTGAGAATAGTGAAAATGTGATTTCTTGGAGTGGAGTGACATATTTTCATGATCGCAAAAGATCGAGACATTTGCTGTTTAGAGCTCTATGTCTTAGGCCAATTGTACCTGCCATAATTTTTGCTAGCAATAACTCACTAAGTATAATAGTATTGGCATCATTTGATGATTTAGATCGTCTCCACTAGCCTTTGAATACACAATTTTCTGAATCATGTTTTTTTTTTATTAAATTAAAAAAAAAAACCTCTTCCCCCCGTGTGGGGGGGGGTCGAATAACCATGGGGTAGTTTGTTCACTTGGCATCTTAAGTCTTCCTTAGGAGCCGAGCAAATGCCACTTTTGTGTGACATCAATGAATTCCAGCAGTTCATGCTTCACCGCAGTGTTGAAAACCATAATAAAAGATGGTGTGACATACCTCTGTAACATTCACTGGTGAATGAGTATGAAGTTCACCAAGGAGAATAATCAAAGCTGACCTCCTAATTCATTAAGAATGTTTCACAACCTTTGCCTAATTACACCTAATGGGAAAAGTACTTGTTGGATCGATCTGCTGCGTGTGATCAATGATGATGACCAGTGCTTATGAAAATAAGAAGTCTGCAGAAAATCTTATTCTCCACAATTTAGTTAATATGATCCACTAAAGATGACATATGATTATTCCCCCATCAACTCCCCCCCCCGCTGGATTATATAAAAAAAGAAAAAAAAAAAAAAACCCTTCCATTAACAAAAAAAAACAGGGAGCACCAAGGAACAAAAACCTCGTCCCTCAAAAAAAAATTTCTCTCCTCCTTTTTTTAAATTTTCTTTTTTTAAAAGGAAGGGTGAGGATGAGAACATCCCTCCGGAAATCAGTCATTCTTGTAACGTTCAGATAGAATATTGGATTCGTTTCATTTGCATATTTGGTGTCGATTTGGGGTTCTTGTCTCAGTTCGTGCTGCTCATGTGTATACTCTCACGGCCCATTTACTCAATCTCGAACTGGCATGTGGTGGGGTGATGGCTGCAATTTTTTTATAAACTCTCTAGGTGAATTTACTTAATACTTTGACATATTATTGAATTATATTATAAAAATTAAAAATATTGATTTATAAAGTGTGAGTACAATATTTACATTGAGAAAATGTTTTATGGTTGTTGGTCGTGATTTACAAATTGTAAATTATTGAATTATTTGCAGTTGAATTCATAATTGTTTCCATTTAATTTATTAAAGAATTTTTGGTTTTTATGGTATTTGTGATCGGCGGAACTGGACGTGATTTATTTTCCTTATTGGGTTTTACATGTTAACCTTGTCTATTTTTTAGAGCTGTTTGATTTTTTTTAACATGTGTATTTAGGAATTGTTTGTGTGAATTTGACACCAAATTCCTACGCCCTAGCTTGTGCTTTGTATAACCAATAAAAAAAGAGTCAAAATGAGTGAAACTTGCACATTTGATTATTGAACTGGGCGTGATTCTATAAACGTCGGGGGGGGGGGGGGAGGGGCACCCCCAAACCCCCCCTTGGGGGGGGGGGGGGGGGGCCCCCCCCAAAAGGATTTTTTTAAAAATTGTGGGGGGGGAGGGGGGGGGGGGGGGTGGGGGGAGAGGGTTTGCAACACCTTGATTTCCCAGAGGAAACGGTGAAATGACGTTTATGCTCCATACAAACTGGTGGCTGCTATTTTTCGCTTTTTGCCCAATTGATACATTACCGCCTTTTTGTGTGAATTCGTTGGCGGACGGATTTGTTTACTTTTCAATTCTAGATGACATCAAAATAGGTTTTCATAACAAAGTCTCTTAATCTATTTTTTAACACCAATATTAAGAGATATCATGTTATCAATTATAATCAATTTTGTTTTACTTTAAGGCTCTTTAAATGTTGAATAACTATTTACATTATTTTAATTATCAAGGCTAAAAAAGTCAAAACAAAAATAGATAATTAATTAAAAAATCAATATGAAAAATCACCTACTCTTACACACAAAGAGTTGATTTTTTTTAGAACATTGGTCGAGAGCATCCCTTCAAAAAAAAATTTATTTTGTAGTTGGTGTTTGTTCTGAGTCGTTAATATTATGCTCTATAAGCTTTTAATCAAAATTTCTCTTTTTTGTTGTGTTGACAAATAATTGACTTTTTATTGTAATTCATTATTCTTATCTAAAAAAAACCCACCATTGGAGAGGTGGTATTTAGGTCATTTATATATATCTATTTCTCCTATACTGTTTATCTGAGAGTAAAATAATAATTTCATCCTCATTTCTTCATGGAATTACAATTCTGCCATTACTCAAGAAAATTACAAATTTTTCCTCATTTCTTCATGAAATTATAGTTATGCCCTTAATTATTATTATTATTATTCTAAATTAATATAATAGAAAAATTAATGTTTATCAAAAAAAAATAATGAACTATAAATTACATACTAATATTCTAAATCACTCAATTTTTTGCTATAAAATAAGTAGTACTAGACTCGATCCCTGATCAATTGTGATCAACTCCGTTTAATTCTTATAATTTAGTGAGTAGATATTTGGTTCTTTGACTTTTTCTTTCTCTATCTAATTTTCCTAAACAATATGTAGTAAATTTTGTAGTGTGCTTAGCTTTGCTATTTGAAAAAGACAATTAGAAAAATGAGCTCTTCTTGAGCTTCAAAATATATTCTAACTTGAAACTTTGTTACTTATTTTTGTTTCAACTTTTTATTAATATCTTAAAATTTTAAGGATTGTAATGCTTTATTCATTGCATTATTGTTAATTTCAACTATTTTTATACTTATTTTGAACTTGCTTTCAATTTCTGCTTCAAGTTTCTTCATTCCTTTTATCACTTTGTTTTTGATTTGCCAATAGATGTATGTTATAGAAAGGGAATGCTTTTTTTCAGTTTTTTTACTACATCTCAATTGTATGTTAGTAGTGAGATATTGATATTTTCTTTTAAAATTTATATAAATTCTTACTATAATACCAATACGAAAGTAGTTGTAAAATAATTAACCAACTAATTGGCTTAATAGTAGGAGCACTGAATCATCTGAAACTTGAAGCTTGGTACAAGTAGCAAGAAAAAAACTCTATCACTACCAAAATGGTAAAAGAAATTAAAAAGAATTTGGTTTAGCATATCAGAATTTAGTTTTGATGTTTGCTCTAGAAAGAAATAACATATGAAAAATAGAATCCATTTTTTCAATTTGATGCTCTAGTTTGGGCTATCTGTTTTATTCAGTTTGATATATCAAGTCTATTTACAATATGACAATCTATTTTTTGAACAATATGACAATCTATTTTTGTACTGGTGGCGATGTTACTAAAACATGATATACTTCATCTTTTATTTTAAACAGACTTAATCTTTTGTTAATATAATGATCATGTCAACCATATTTTCTATGCCTTTAAAATGTTGTCCTTAAATAAAATTGTGTTAACTCCAAAAAATCCGTTGCAAAGCGCGGACACGATTTCTAGTTATATAGGAAGCACATTCGAAGACACGAAGAATTTTTTCTCAGAAATTAGAAAAACAATTATCAATGTATTAATAATAAATTGTCTTATTGTCTAAAAAAAAAAACTAGGGCCAACTCAACTTCAGTGGACCCGAACAAAAATACCAGGCCCAGGTCCGATATCCGCTGCCCTTGGACGCCCAGTATTCCTATGACCTGTGTATCTAACCATCTATCCCTCTGAACCATTTTATTCTGAAAATCGCTAGGGTTTTCTCTTATCCGCCGAAAAAAAACTATAGGGGTTTGAGACTCTTAAGCACGTCTCTCTCCAGCTCTCGATTCCTCTCGAGGTAAATCCAAAACTCAATTTTTGTTCTGCGTTGATTATTTGTTAATTTCGTCTGGGTTTATAGTGTTGGCTCTGTAAACCCTACCGATTGCTTTGTTTTGTCTCTGGGAAAATGTGATAAACTAGCAGTGAGTTCATATATGCATCTATTCTTTGCTGTTTGTGATTGAGATTTTCAAGCTCTGCCCTTTGTAATTACTTAGATTCATTCGCTTATAAGTCTAGTGTTTCTGCTCTCTCTCTCTGCCTTCCTCTTTATTATTGGGATTTAATTATGTGAAACTGAGACAGGGTATTAAGAACTCAGATTACAGATTTAGCAATTAGATATGAGACATAAGATTAGGTCAGTAAATCTAGTATACATGAAAAAGTGTGCCAAGCCCCAAATACAGTTACCCAAACCCCATGGCACGCGATTCAAATGACATGATATCAACTAAAAAATGTATACACATGCTATCCTTACATGTTCATGTTCACCTGCCACATGGGGCATGAAAACAATTGTTTCATTGATCATTTCCATACTTATTCAAGGTGTAATTGTCATTAGGGGCAAGATTCATGTGAGACTGTAAAATGGTCGCAAATTACAAAATTCATGTGTATTTTTTCATTGATTTTCATTATGACTCTTCTTCATATTGTCATTAGCTATCAAGCATACTAACCGGTACGTGTACATGGTAGAGTTTGATACGGAGTAACCGCAAATCTTAAAAATTATAAAATACAGTACGACAAAGATACAACAAATAAAATAATATATATATATATACATAATAAAAAAATAATAAACATTATAATAAATAAAATATAACTTTGTCATCTTTATTCTCATTTTCAGAATTAGCAACTGGAGTAGAAGTATTACTAGTGCTAGCCACTAGAACTAGTCGGAGGAGAACCAATATCACTCATCTTCCAGAACAACAGAACAAAGTTCATTCAATTTTATAAAATATTAAAAAATGAATGAACAAATCAATTTTAAAAATGAAATAACATACTCAACTTAGAAACTACATACACAAATCAATTTTTAAATTATACCCAAATCAGAAATAACAAATCAATTTTTACATTATATCCAAAATACAAATAATATATCCACCTAGAAATATCATACCCAAACTATAAATTTGGAAGTAAGAAATTGAGAAGCCAGAAATTAAAAAGTTACCCGAAGAAAAAATTGAATAAAGCTTGTTGCTGATGAAGAGATAAAGACTGGTATTTGCGCGAAGTAGAAGAGAAAGAGTGGCTAGCCTTTGCACAGATGAGCAGAAAGATGAAGAAGATAAAGACTGGTATTTGCGCGAAGAAGAAGAGAAAGACTGGCTAGCCTTTGCACAGATGAGCAGAAAGATGAAAAATAGAAAGACAAATTGAAGCCGCGATAGATTAGGTTTTATTTATTTTGATTTTCAATTTGTTAAGGTAAAAAAGTACAAGATGCCCCCGCACATCAAATTTCTTTATTGAAAAATAAAAACGAATACAAGAGGATATCTCGCGTTTATCCAACTGTATTCATTGCGTATCTAATCCGTTTTTGGTATTGATGTGAGATACAAGTATAATTTGGCGTTTTCATGTTTCATCACTGCTACTATAATTGGAGGCGTAGGGATTTAGCGTATCTAACCCTAGAATTTTTTTGGTGAAGCCTTTGACACCAAATCCCTACGCCTCCAATTATAATAGTAGTGATGACGTATGAAAATGCCAAATTATACTTGTACTCCACACCGATATCAGAAACGGATTAGATATGCAATGAATACAAATACAGTTGGATAAACGTGAGATACCCTCTTTTATTCGTTTTTGTTTTTCAGTAAAGAAATATGATGTGTGGGGGTTTCTTGAATTTTTTGACCTGAAAAAATTGGAAACTAAAATAAATAAAACCTAATCTATCGTGGCCTCAATTTGTCTTTTTGTTCTTCGTCGTCTTTATGTTGGTCTGCACAAAGGCTAGGCCAATCTTTCTCTTCATCTTCGCGCAAATACGAGTCTTCAACTCTTCATCAGCGACAAACTTTATTCAATTTTCTCTTCGGGTAATTTTTTATTTTATGGCTTCTCAATTTCTTACTTCCAAATTTATAGTTTGGGTATGATATTTCTGGGTGGATATATTATTTTTATTTTGGATATAGTGTAAAAATTGATTTGTTATTTTTGATTTCGGTATAATTTAGAAATTGATTTGTTCATTCATTTTTTAATATTTTCTAAAATTGAATGAACCTTGTTCCGTTGTTCTAGAAGATGAGTGATATCGGTTCTCCTCCGACTACTTCTAGTGGCTAGCACTAGTAATACTTCTACTCCGGTTGCTAATTCTGAAAATGAGAATAAAGATGACAAAGTTATGTTTTATTTGCTATGATGTTTATTGTTTTTTTTTTATTATGTATATATATTATTTTATTTGCTTGACACACTTTTTCTTGTTTACTGAATTTACTGCCCTAATCTTATCTCTCATATCTAATTGCTAAATCTGTAACCTGAGTTCTAATACCCTGTCTCAGTCTCCCCTTACAGTGATTTTTCCCTAATTGAGTTCCGCTTCTTTCTGAAACACCCCCAAGGGTCTCCGTGAGGAGGCCAAGGTTCACCATAATTTAAACTCAAAGTTTCTTAATTCCCGAAAGAACATGGAAGGATTGGAACAGTGGAAGAAACAAGCAGTACAATGGTCATCTCAAGCATTGCAACAATGGAAGAAACAGACAGAGCCATTGCGGTCTCAAGCACATGAGTACATTCAGCAGGTTCCACCTACTCAGATCTATGCTGCTCTTGCCATCTTGCTATTAACGTCAGTTTTACTCTTATTAGGTATGTATCCTTGTAATTTTGTTATTTTATTTTTCAAATACATTCAAGTTTGATATTCATGCTCTATATCTTTTGTGATGTAGGTAGTTTGTTTAAACGCCAAAAAGCTAATACCATACTGCTGAGTGGGCTTAGTGGGAGTGGGAAGACTGTTCTTTTCTATCAAGTAAGCACTGATCTTATTGGCTATTGTTCTTCTTAAACATATTGTATAATTCCATAGTAGACTCACCAGTTGATCGAATTTTTTAAATCGCTAATGCCATGTTTTTTTTGGTCCGATGGTAATGCCATGTATAGTCAATGATATGCTTGGGTCAATTAAGAAGTTAATAGATTGTGCAAGCTTTCAATGCAATATGGTGTTTGTAAATTTTTGTTTTCGAACGTTGCTTATGATATATCTTATTTTTCTCATTTCGTCAATTTGAAGTTTCATGCCAGTATTTGGTAAGATGCTTTTTATTGCTTGAAAAATAAACAATATATTATATATGGGTAAAAAGTTTCAACCACTTTTTATTAACTGTGTTTTTTGTCTGTTCTGGGTTTGTTAAAGTATTCGTTGGAAAATGTTGATCTGATTTTTCACACAACTGGGTGAATGTTCCAGCTTCTGGATGGCTCTTCTCATCAAGGTACTGTCACATCAATGGAACCAAATGAGGGAACTTTTGTGCTCCATTCTGAAAAATCAAAGGTGACATATTACATCCTCCTGTGCTCATATGTGAATATCCCTTGCAGATCTAACTTAGCTAGTCACTTTATTTCTGTGTATAAGACATCACCACTTTTTATGTCTTCTTAAGAAACATTCCTTTGGTTTTTGATATTGTCTTTTTGATTGTCCTTCACGGACTTTAACATGCTCAATGCTTTTGTTTGTCTTTCCCTGACAGAACGGGAAGTTAAAGCCTGTACATCTTGTTGATGTTCCTGGACATTCTCGCCTCAGACCCAAACTAGATGAGTTCTTACCTCAAGCAGCTGGTATAGTTTTCGTGGTGGATGCTTTGGAGTTCTTACCAAACTTGCGTGCTGCTTCAGAGTAAAATTTCTGAGCTATATTTAAATATTTGAAAGTGACTTTTTTTCTTGCCATATGTTGCACCTGTTTGACTGTGACTACGGGTGTCAGCCTCATTGTGGAGCCCAGTAAGTGGTGAAAGATGACGCTTGCTACTTTAATTGCAACAGGTACCTGTATGATATTTTGACCAAGACAAGTGTGGTGAAGAAGAAAATTCCTGTTCTTATTCTCTGCAACAAGACAGACAAAGTAACAGCACATAGCAAGGAGTTCATTCGAAAACAACTGGAGAAGGAAATGTAAGATTGGAATTCTTGTTTTACCTTTTTCATGATAGCTTATTGTGATTTTATAGAAATTTTTTGCATTAAATTTTGCTTCGTCTATTTCTTTCAAGTCGTCATTCACTCCTGGCTCAATGTAGACTGCTCTGTGGATAAAGTTTATTCTGTTTATGATTTATATGTTCATTTTATTGTATATTGTTGCCTGATATGTGTCTTCTACATCTTACAGTGACAAGTTACGGGCATCAAGAAGTGCAATATCGACAGCTGATATTGCAAATGACTTTACTCTTGGGGTACTTGGCGAACCATTTTCATTCCCTCAGTGTCAGAACAAAGTTACAGTTGCCGAAGCCGCTGGTATTTCAGGTGAGATAACTCAGGTTGAACAGTTTATCAGGGACCATGTAAAGTCATAGGATGTTTTTATCCGATTTCTTGAATTTGTGGTGTTTCTGCTCTGAGAGAGTTAGTTGGGTTTAATATTGTGGTTTGATTACTGAAAATCCTAAACAAAGGAACCAATTGAACTTTTCAAAGGACGTGGAAAGAGGATTTTAAAGGAAGAGGAAGATGCTAATCCATGTTTGTATTGTAGTCGGCGGCTGAAAAATGCTTGTGGTGGCTTTATTTTAAATTGAAAGATGCTATAGCTAATTATTTGCATTGCTACTGGTTGTGTTTTGTGACATTCATTCTCGAAATAGTCGGAAACATCCTTGTAGACAAAATACTCTTTATATAGGAATTGAAATGGAAACTTCTGCAAACTAATTTAAAGTGGCTTAGCGCCTATGTAGACATTCATTCTACCGAGCAGTTGAGAATGGATATCCACAGCTCTCAAACTCGATCGGTCTCTACCTCAATGCGTCTCTTGGTTATAGTTGTAGTAATTTATGCGTCTCTTGGCCTATTCAATGTGCTATGGTTTATAAAGCGAATAGATTTTTTTTTAGCACTGAATCTGGTCATGAATTCAACAAAGCCAGGATTCGAACTTTGTTCGCCCAGAAGGCACCTTTGTGGCATTGCCTTTACCAAACCAACTTGATCAGATTTTGCTTCTTTTAGCACCTTAAAGAAAATGGAGAAATTTTTATATGTAAGACTTTTATCATAAACAGTACCCTAACTAAAAGTCACTTATCAGTTGGGTATCTCATTTTTAAAAACTATCAAATTAATATCTCATTCTCAACTTTCCAATTTGACCTAATTTTCATACTTGATATAATGTGATATTTTTTTAAAATAAGGTACCAAACTGATGAATGACCTTTAGTTAGGATATTGTTTATGATAAAACCTCTAAAATGTATTTATACCTTTCTTATTGAATGATGTAAAAAAAATTATTTCTTCAACTACTAATTAACCATTTAAAAATAAAAGTCTACCGAGACTTGTTACACAACTAATTTCCTAACAACTTTTAAATATTTGGATAAAAGTAACAAGTCTCCTCCCATTAGGCTTCAAACATTGAAAAAAGAAAAAAAAATGTATTAAATCGAATTTCAACATACACTTTTCGATATAAATTACTCTACTACTTATTTTGGAATAATGCATTTTGTTTGACATTTTCTTTTGAATTAATACCTCATAAATTTTTATTAAATTTTTATGTATTTTTTTTTCTAAATTTTCATTGTCATTGTCAAAAATTTAACGATACTGATATTTTCTTGAACTTTCATTGAAATTTTCATTATTCAAACCGTCGATGGGAAATTTTTGTACTCAACTTCCCGCCCTTTCACCGGGGATAAAATTTACCGCCCTTTTCCACATTTAAGCACCAATTAGTGGACCACCCAATAACACCAATTAGTGGACCACCCAATAACCCCAATTGACGTTAATTTCCGCAGTATCGGTGTTCCGTCATGTTGAATAAATTATATTCGTTAGATTTTTATTGTCAATTTTGACCCTTCAATCTTGGTCATTCAAACAACATTGATACTACGACGTTGCCCAATTTTGAAGACCAAAAACCATGAAGCCGGAAAAGCTCCTTGAACATCCTCTGGCCACTCAGAAACTAACGCTGGACTGTCCAGTCCTGGACCGTTGCCTGGGCGGCGGTATCCTCTGCAACTCTGTCGGAGCTCGTAGCCGAGAGCAGTTGCGGCAAGACTCAATTCTGCCTCCAACTCGCTCTCTTCGCTCAGCTTCCGCCTTCCCAGGGCGGCCTCTCCGCCTCCCCTCTCGACCTCCACACTGAATTCCCTTTCCCCTTTTGCCGCCTCCACCAGCTCGCCCACTCCTTCAGCTCCTCTCATCCTAATCTTATAGCCTCTAACCCCTGTGAAGATGTATATGTTCACGCTGTACATGATGCACACCAACTGCTCGACATAATGTCCCACCTAGAGTCGTTTCTTGCAAGCTCGAAAACCTGGTTGCTTGTGAGATTGATTGTGATTGATTCTATTGCCGCGCTGTTTCGTAGTGAATTTAACAACACCCCTTTGATCTTAAGCGGAGGTCCTCCCTGTTTTTCAAGATTTCCAGGAAATTGAAGTCGTTGGCAAAGACATTCGGATTGGCGGTGGTGGTGACGAACCAGGTGGTTGATTTTATGGTGCAATTGAGGGGATAAATGGGCTGAGAGTTGGGAAACTGAGCTCCTTTCATCAGGAAGACGGGTTTGTCCGGCTTTGGGATTAGCTTGGCTGAATTGTGTGAATTCGAGGTTTTTCTTGTCTAGAAATGAGGAGATTGTTCCAGAGAAAATAACGGGTCAGAGGATGATCTTTGCAGGCAAACAAAGAGGTGACTTGATGTTGTTTTTTCTCCTCATTTGCCCAGTCCTCATGTGAGTTTGTGATCACAAAACAAGGGGTGTCTGAAGTTGAAGATAAAGGTATTGTGCATCTAAATCTAGCATATATGAGTTTGATTAGCCAAAAGAGCTTTAACAGTTTCTTTAAAGTTAATAAACTACAACATGAACAATTTTGAAGAGGACGTTACAGTGGAAAGAAACTTGTGGGACGAGCAAAATTGGGAGACAGATTTTTCATCATACATAAGTTTTTTTCTAAATTTTGTACTTATTTTATAGTGCCTTTTAAGTTTCCAGTATGCAGCATGTCTCCAATAATTTTTTGAATGTGTGGAATCAGCTTTCATCTTGCCTTTACTTTTTCTTTTTCTTTTTCAATTCCCACTATAATCCTTGTCCTCCTTATAGTGAAAAGAATGTCTCTCTCTTTCTAAAACCAATTAGTGGACCACCTAATAACCCCAATTGGCGTTAGTTTCCGCAGTATCGGTGTTGCGTCATGTTGAATAAATTATATTCGTTGATTTTTATTGCATTTTGCCCTCAACTTGGCTTCAAACAACATTGATACTACGAGTTGCAATTTTGAAGACCAAAAACCATGAAGCGGAAAAGCTCCTTGAACATCCTCTGGCCACTCAGAAACTAACCTGGACTGTCCATCCTGGACTTGCTGGGCGGCGGTATCCTCTGCAACTCTGTCGGAGCTCGTAGCCGAGAGCAGTTGCGGCAAGACTCAATTCTGCCTCCAACTCGCCTCTTCGCTCAGCTTCCGCCTTCCCAGGGCGGCCTCTCCGCCTCCCCTCTCGACCTCCACACTGAATTCCCTTTCCCCTTTTGCGCCTCCACCAGCTCGCCCACTCCTTCAGCTCCTCTCATCCTAATCTTATAGCCTCTAACCCCTGTGAAGATGTATATGTTCACCTGTACATGATGCACACCAACTCTGCATAATGTCCCACCTAGAGTCGTTTCTTGCAAGCTCGAAAACCTGGTTGCTTGTGAGATTGATTGTGATTGATTCTATTGGGCGTTTCGTAGTGAATTTAACAACACCCCTTTGGACTTAAGCGGGTCCTCCCTGTTTTTCAAGATTTCCAGGAAATTGAAGTCGTTGGCAAAGACATTCGGATTGGCGGTGGTGGTGACGAACCAGGTGGTTGATTTTATGGGTGCAATTGAGGGGATAAATGGGCTGAGAGTTGGGAAACTGAGCTCCTTTCATCAGGAAGACGGGTTTGTCCGGCTTTGGGATTAGCTTGGCTGAATTGTGTGAATTCGAGGTTTTTCTTGTCTAGAAATGAGGGATTGTTGCGGAAATAAGGGTCAGAGGAGATCTTTGAGGCAAACAAAGAGGTGACTTGATGTTGTTTTTTCTCCTCATTTGCCCAGTCCTCATGTGAGTTTGTGATCACAAAACAAGGGGTGTCTGAAGTTGACAGATAAAGGTATTGTGCATCTAAATCTAGCATATATGAGTTTGATTAGCCAAAAGAGCTTTAACAGTTTCTGTTAAAGTTAATAAACTAGCAACATGAACAATTTTGAAGAGGAGCGGTGTACAGTGGAAAGAAACTTGTGGGACGAGCAAAATTGGGAGACAGATTTTGCTCATCATACATAAGTTTTTCTTCTGAAATTTTGTACTTATTTTATAGTGCCTTTTAAGTTTCCAGTATGCAGCATGTCTCCAATAATTTTTTGAATGTGTGGAATCAGCTTTCATCTTGCCTTTACTTTTTCTTTTTCTTTTTCAATTCCCACTATAATCCTTGTCCTCCTTATAGTGAAAAGAATGTCTCTCTCTTTCTAAAACCAATTAGTGGACCACCTAATAACCCCAATTGGCGTTAGTTTCCGCAGTATCGGTGTTCCGTCATGTTGAATAAATTATATTCGTTAAATTTTTATTGTCAATTTTGACCCTTCAATCTTGGTCATTCAAACAACATTGATACTACGACGTTGCCCAATTTTGAAGACCAAAAACCATGAAGCCGGAAAAGCTCCTTGAACATCCTCTGGCCACTCAGAAACTAACGCTGGACTGTCCAGTCCTGGACCGTTGCCTGGGCGGCGGTATCCTCTGCAACTCTGTCGGAGCTCGTAGCCGAGAGCAGTTGCGGCAAGACTCAATTCTGCCTCCAACTCGCTCTCTTCGCTCAGCTTCCGCCTTCCCAGGGCGGCCTCTCCGCCTCCCCTCTCGACCTCCACACTGAATTCCCTTTCCCCTTTTGCCGCCTCCACCAGCTCGCCCACTCCTTCAGCTCCTCTCATCCTAATCTTATAGCCTCTAACCCCTGTGAAGATGTATATGTTCACGCTGTACATGATGCACACCAACTGCTCGACATAATGTCCCACCTAGAGTCGTTTCTTGCAAGCTCGAAAACCTGGTTGCTTGTGAGATTGATTGTGATTGATTCTATTGCCGCGCTGTTTCGTAGTGAATTTAACAACACCCCTTTGGATCTTAAGCGGAGGTCCTCCCTGTTTTTCAAGATTTCCAGGAAATTGAAGTCGTTGGCAAAGACATTCGGATTGGCGGTGGTGGTGACGAACCAGGTGGTTGATTTTATGGGTGCAATTGAGGGGATAAATGGGCTGAGAGTTGGGAAACTGAGCTCCTTTCATCAGGAAGACGGGTTTGTCCGGCTTTGGGATTAGCTTGGCTGAATTGTGTGAATTCGAGGTTTTTCTTGTCTAGAAATGAGGAGATTGTTCGCAGAGAAAATAACGGGTCAGAGGATGATCTTTGCAGGCAAACAAAGAGGTGACTTGATGTTGTTTTTTCTCCTCATTTGCCCCAGTCCTCATGTGAGTTTGTGATCACAAAACAAGGGGTGTCTGAAGTTGACAGATAAAGGTATTGTGCATCTAAATCTAGCATATATGAGTTTGATTAGCCAAAAGAGCTTTAACAGTTTCTGTTAAAGTTAATAAACTAGCAACATGAACAATTTTGAAGAGGAGCGGTGTACAGTGGAAAGAAACTTGTGGGACGAGCAAAATTGGGAGACAGATTTTGCTCATCATACATAAGTTTTTCTTCTGAAATTTTGTACTTATTTTATAGTGCCTTTTAAGTTTCCAGTATGCAGCATGTCTCCAATAATTTTTTGAATGTGTGGAATCAGCTTTCATCTTGCCTTTACTTTTTCTTTTTCTTTTTCAATTCCCACTATAATCCTTGTCCTCCTTATAGTGAAAAGAATGTCTCTCTCTTTCTAAAAGTTTTCCATTGTCTAAGAGCCAACCAACGAACTCAGAGTCCAAATGTTGATTGCCATGTCAGATGGGAACTGCCTCAGAGTGGTTTTTATAATTGGACACTGAGATGCACATTGTGGAAGAGATCAGTGTTGAGTTTAGGGAATCATTACTTGCTAGAGTGGCATTAAAGGGTGTTGTTTATTTGAGAACTTTGCCAACCAAAACTAGTGGTGATAAAGAAACCGAGTTTTCCTTCAGGGTTGAGGGAACCAATACAGTTAAAAGGTTTATTATGCAGAATTCTCGAGTTAGTAGTCTAGGCAATGGGATGTTTCATGTGAGGACCGCAGCCTCCGATGAGCCTTTACCCATTTTGAAGTATAGTTTGCAACCTAGGTTAACCCCATTGCCTTTGAGGGTTCGCCTTGTGCAACGTCACACAGGGAGCTTACTGTCAGTGATGATACAATATGTGTCAAACCCTGAGTTGCCGGCTCCTTTGACTGATGTCACATTTCTTGTGAAACTCCCCGTTGATCCTACATTGTTGAAGGTGTCACCAAAAGCTGTATTAAATTGGTCTGAGAAAGACTGAAATGGCATGTCCCTGAGATTCCGTTGAATGGTTCGCCTGGTCGGTTGAGGGTAAGGATGCCTGTAGATTCTAATGAAGAAGATGGTGGTGAGGAGATTGTGGTTGTTGCTTGTGTGAAATTTTCTTGGCAAGGAACTAGATCCTTGTCTGGAGTTTGTCTGCGGCCAGCTTCTGAGGGTAAGACAGACTTTTATGAGGTTAATCACAGGTATGAGAGTGGGGTATATATGTGCAATTGACCCACGATGAAATCACTATTGCATTGTAACTTGTAGAGGATTTGTATCTCTTTTCTTTGTTTGTTTTGATAGACTTTTGTTGATTGGATGTGATTGTAGCATTCTTTGATATTGAGCTTGTAGCCTAGCTTTGTGGTCATGTGAAAGCTTTGTGTTCTTGTGTATTTGCTATTCATTTTCATGAATAGATATATAAATTTCTCTTTACATACTTGTACTTGTGCTATATTATTGTTGTAATTATCACATGGACTTGGTAGGAGATCAAACAAACCATGAATGAGTTAAATTGTCATATAGCAATATAACTGTGCTCGGGAAATTAGTAAGAAACAATAAATTATCATGAGCATTGTACTTTCATCGATATATCTAACTAGGGGAGAATTATGATTCAACTTTGTTACTCTTACACTTAATGGGTGCTATTTTTAATGTTGATGGCATAGATGGTACATAGGTGAATCATATGAAGTTTTCTTATGCAGAAAGTCGACTTGTTATAGACATTTTACATCATTGTCAGTTACATCGCTTTTTCCACTTCTAGTGCAATTGTATTTAATTACTTAACAATGGTTTCACAAAACCAGCGTTGTCTTCAATTGTAATTTAATTGACATGTAGGAATAGAATGACAGAATCATATATGCCTCTTTCATTTCATGACAAAATCATAATTAGTAAGGACTCATTGATCTGTTTTATGTTTAATAAGTTTAAGCTTTTGAAATTCTAAATATTTGAATGGCTTTTATGCACTTGTATGTATTTTATTCTCACTCAAACTTAATTTCAGCAGTTGAAACTCAGAGTTTGACTTTGTGATATAGTAATTGAAAGTGTTTACTTTTCAGCAATGAGAATAAGGATTTATAAAACTTTAGCTTTCCATAATTATTCTGCTTCGTAACATATGAATTAGCTCTGAAGTGAATGCTAGATGAGGACCACTAAGGCTGGCGTTTATGCAATCTTCTCCTGCGTCGTATTTATTGGAATGAATTCCTCTGCTAGTGGATACTGTGAAAAGCCATTTGGGTATATTCTGGATTGAAGTTCATTTTCTGTAGTCTGATTTTATGGTAAGTGTATTTCAAAGCCCTAGGAAAGTAGACAGGTATACAATTGATGGTTCTGTTTTTCTATTTGTATATCTTCTGGCCAACATGTAGAAGTTTATATCATCTTTGATTTAACATTGGTTAGATACCAAACAGGGAGGTCTTAAGACTTGGGTTAGGTAAAGTCTTTTGTCAAGTTCTATCTTAAAATGAAAAAAATTAATCTAATTCTAGGAAAGTGAATCACATGGTAGAAGAGAAGCTTTAATATGCTTTTCTCTGGGAAAATCATACTGTTGGACAAGAAGGCATCCCAGTGCATCTGAGTTTACACTTTACTTTTGATGTGCAAATCCTATCAGAAAATTTGATATGCAACAGAAGGGAATCTAATGGTAGATGCATTAACTTCAATCTTCGCTCTATAGGCAAAGTGTTCTGCTCTTTCCACTGAAGGGGGAAAAAAAGAAAAAACTAAGTCTGTGCATCCCTGAAGCTGCACATCTCATCTCCTAAAATTAGAGGTTTGCTTCATGGGACTTTGACTAGTTGCTAAACTTCAATCTTCATGGTCCTTGGGATATCATAGATCGGAAAGGATTAAAAATTGATTTTAAGAGAGTTCTTTTCTTTTGAGAATCAACAGGTTCATAAGTACATTTGGTATGGTTGAAATTTATCATTGGGTACTTACACTGTGTTGTATTCTTACGAAGCTCACCTGCTTTGCTTATGTATCATTTTTCTTGCTGTATTATTGTGTTGTATTCAATACTCTTGAGGGTGATGATATTCTGGAACTGTAGGCATTTCAACTTCTAAAAAGTTGCTTGTATTTGGCAAAATCTTTGGGCCTGTGGCTGTTGTCAATTGGATGTTAGCAATATATGAGAAGGTATTAATCAAACCTTTTCCTAATTCTGTTATGATTGCTCCTCTTTCATGTTAGATAGTAGTGTGATTTTATATTTAGCAAGCGTGTATAGTGTCTTTAGCGTTTGCTGGAATTAGTGGAATCAATTCTAGGGCATGAGTTACTTTGTAGTTACAGAATTATGAGGGTTGGAAGTCTGGTTTCTTTTCAAAAGGAAAAAAAGAAAAGAAAAAAAGAAAGAATAAGGAGTCTTTTTCTTGATGGGGCATTGTGTGATCCCTGGATCACTACTTTGTCTATTGTACATGGTGTTGCATTCATGTTGCTATCTGATGTTTTATCTCTGTTTTTATAATTTTATGTTCTATTTCATAGTGCTAAGTTTTTGACATTTCAAGTCCCCTAGCAGGCTAGCACCTGAATCAAGGTCCAGCCTATGCTTTTGTTAATAGTGGGGGACTTAGGGATACATGTTTGATGCAGTTGTGTAGAAGATAAAATATTAAAATTCTGAAGAAGTCAAGATACAGGACTTTTGGAAAATCAGTCTCTAGATCTTCTGTGCAACATGTAGAAGTTAATTCATCGATGATTTTTCTTTGAATTCCTGAGGACCTTTAGGCTACAGTGTATGCAATCTTCTTCAGCATCTTTTTTGTTGCATTGAATTCCTCGATCATTAGTCATTGGGTATTGCCCATCATGTCCACTTATGCAATCTGGATCAAGAATTTAAGTTCTGTTTTTTTTATTCTGATTTTGTTTGAAATTTACTTACAAAATCCTAGAAAAGTAGATAGGTACAACTGTAGAAGATAAGATATTAAATTTCTTAAGAAGCCAAGATACAGGACTTCCGGAAAATCAGTTTGTACATCTTTTGTGCAACATGTAAAGTTAATTCATCAGTGATTTTGCTTTGAATCCATGCTGAATTTGGAGGTAATAAGGGTCCTTAATTTAATGATTTGTTATCTAAAAGGAAGTCTTTATCTAATTATGGGAAAATTAATTTCCCATGTTAGAAGTGAACTTGTTCATACTGTTGGTGTTATCTTTTGGTATGTTGGAGAAGCATCAGTTTGCTCTTCCCATGGTTTAGTAGATACTTTAAAGTTTAGCTTGATATGTAAGTCCCAAGCAGATAAAGTTGATATGCAAATTAAAGGGGAATCTTATGGGTATGTGCAGTACATTGAATATATGTTTCTCTATAGATAGAGCTTTCTTTGTTTCTTCTGCAGAAAAGAAAAAGTCGTTTGCATCCCAGTTCAAGCCGCACTAATAAATATTTTTGTTACTCTAGATCTTTGGTCATAAAAATCTCAACTGATCTATCACATGAGATAATCCAGATTATGAGTCCATCCTAGAAGAGACGATGTTGGAGGACGCTTCAACATCTGAATCCATTTCCGAGAATAGAAAAATCTCGATAATGCATGATTATGTGAGATATGGAATCGAAATGATATTATTATCGATGATATAATTGTATTCGTTGTAGTTACTTAAATCAAAACTAGCGAAAAAATCGAATCTTATTCCGTTGATGATTTTTCAACGTAGAGACGAATGGCTAAAATGGAAATAAACAATCCAAGTTGAATTAGATTCCTTAGCGAAACGAGGTGTGTTCGGACCAGTTGTTCCAACACTGTCTAATGTTTTGTTATAAATGGATTTTTGTAGGGAAGTGTGATGAGAATAATGAGAAACTCAGAAAGACATGATATCTCCAGGACTGAGCTGTAGAAGAAGTGGAAGAGGATCCGCATTCAGTGGTGATTGAATCCATATTGTTTGAATATTGCATGTGTATGCGTCTGGGATGAAGTTGGGAATCAATATGATGTGCGCACAACGGCACAAGTCTTTTGTCTTGTTATATATATATAAACCATGCGAAGCTTGGCCAGCAGTTTCCTTCTTCCTTCAACATTAAGTATTGAGGGTTGGTTATGATGTGGTCAGGACTACCCTCCCTTGCAAGGTTGGTTTGGATGATAGGTTGATTTGGAAATCTGCAAAAGATGGGAACTTAACGGTTGCTCTTGCCTATGATTTAAAACGCACTCGTCTTCCTCGTGTTTCGTGGGCTCGGTTTGTGTGGCATCCCCGTTTTCGTCCCAGGAACTCTATTATCTTATGGAAATATTTACATAGACGATTGCTCACTGACGATGTCTTGCAACGTCGTGGCTTCCAGCTTTCGTCAGTCTCTTCTCTTTGTCACCATGGCGTAGAAACCTCTCACCACCTCTTTTTTAACTGCTCTTTTGCTGCTGCTATCTGGTGGAATTTATTGAACATGTTCCAGGTTAGTTCTCTCTTTACTGATCTTTTTTCTTTCTTTTCTTATCCCATTCGCCATGGTTTTTGTTCTCAATTATCTGTGATTTGGTGGGGTATGATTGGTGCTGGCTTTTATGCTATTTGGCATGCGAGAAATGCTCTTCGTTTTCAAAACTCCATCCTCTCTACAAGTACTTTGCTTCATTCCATCCGTCTACAACTTCATGAGATTAATCTTTTTAAGTAAGGGTACTATGAAGAATTCTGTGGATGACCTTTGCATCCTTCGTCGGATTGGTATTCTTGGCAGACCCTCCAAAGCTCCTAAAATTATTGAGGTTATTTGGCAGACTCCTTCTGTTTTTCAAGTTAAAATTAACACTGATGGTGTAGCTCGTGGCTCCCCGGGTTTGGCTGGTTTCGGCGGCATTTTTCGGGATCATTTGGGTCGTGTGCTTGGCTGTTTTGCGGGGTCTCTTGGCACTGCCTATGCTTTGGAGGCTGAGCTTCATGCGGTAGTTCATGCCATTCATCTTGCTTCCCTTAAAGGTTGGACGTCTCTTTGGATTGAAAGTGGCGCTACTTAGGTAATTCATTTTCTATCATCTCTAAATAATAAAGTGCCATGGCGTTACTCCACTATTTGGTTCAACTGTCGGGCTTTGCTTGCTTCTATGTCAGTAAAGATTTCACATGTTTATCGCGAAGGTAATCAAGTAGCGGATTGTTTAGCAAATTTTGGTGCAGATCAAGTGGGTACTCTTTGGTGGGATTCTTGTCCTCCTTGTGGTCTTTCGGCCTACTGCCATGACTTAGTTGGCCTCCCCAACTATAGATTTCGCTTGTAATTTTCTCTGTATTTTGTAGAGGTTTTAGTTTTGGTCCCCCTCTCTCTTTGTTTTTTCGTTTTCTTTTATTGGAGCAAATTAGAGGGATGAGCGGTGGGTTCCCGGGTGTAGTGGTCCTCTCCCCTTTTAGGGATGGGTTGGCGCTCTGCGCGTTGACCGCTAACGAGGGACTAATATCGCTTAATCCTCTATTTTAATTTATCAAAAAAAATAAAAAAAATTATTGAGGGTTGGTTGAACCATGGCAAAACGGAAAACTCGGTACGCGCATAAGACTCGACTATTCAAGAGTAAGGAAGTCGAAGTTTCTTTTTGTGGATCACCGACGGCTTTAAATAATAGGTGGCTCCCATTTTTTTTATTGAATTAAAGAAACTGCAAGTTTATGCCCAATCTTCGAAAATTTAGGGGACAATTGTGTCTTTTTCTTTTGTGAGGAGACGATTGTGTTGTGTACTCGTGTGGCACTGCCATGTGGCCATGTGTTACTACTCTTATGCAATATCATTTTTTCTATATTTTGAATTTTGAAACATAGATCAAATTTGAAAAAGATTAATTGTTTTATTGGCCTTTTTATTTTTGTCAAAAATAAATTAATCTTTTTATAAAGACAAATGTGTAAATTTTTTAACAAATTACTCATAAGGCCACTTTGGGTGGTCTTATTCTTCAAAAGGCCACAGTAGCTTTGTTTCCCAAATAAGGCCACTCAGTAGCTTTAACCCTTTGTATCTGACATTAATTTTTTTTCAAAATTACGATTCAAGCCACTGACGTTTTATTGTATTTGGACAGTAGCTTTATTGTCACTACATAGCTTTATTCTTACATACTTTTTTTTTCATATTTATTTTTTTACTTATTTTTTAATACTTTACTTTACAGTACTTTATTCTTACAGTAGCTTTATGCGTTGACAATAACTTTATTGTTTTTACAATAGTTGTAGTATTCTTTGATAGAAGTTTTAGTGTCTTTGACAGTAGCTTTATTGTCGTTGAACAATAGCTTTATTGTCGTTGGACAGTAGCTTTATTGTCGTTACATACTTTATTATTGTTTCCTATGCAATGACATTTTTGTAAATAATAGCAAAAAAAAATGCGGTGGCATTTTAAATATTGATGCGGTGGCATTTTTGTAAATATTGGTGGCCTTATTTGGGAAAAAAATGTTTGATGGCTTTTTAAAGCATAAGACCACCCAAAATGGCCTTATGGATAATTGGCTCTAAATTTTTTTTTTGAAAATAACATAAACTTTATTAATCAATAGAGGATTACAATCCTTAATATGTGCATCCTAAAAAGGAGCAGTACAGACCATACAACTGGCCTAATCGATGAATCTAAACCTAGAACTCTAATCGATGATTCGAAACCTAGAACAACACATACACCGTGCATCACTGCTGTCAACAACCAACAGAAAAATTCCGGCAAGTATTGCCATTGAGACCAATAAATCCAATCTAGCTCAAGGAGAACTCATGAAAAAAGAAAGTAAAACCACAATCGAAATTTGCACAACTGATCATGCTTATTCTTATACAAGAAATTAAAACGAACCAAATCAAATAACCAAATTTGATTTAGGTTAAACTTTAGCAACGCCCCACCAGTAATAAGGCCGCCGACTTGGAACACCAATATTGTTGAGCCGCCAAAATCGATCATCCAAAACTCACCTGGATCCTAGACCTTGAATCCTTGGATTTGATTGATTCCCAACAGAGACGACATCGACAAGCATAACACTAGATCTAAGCGAGGTGTCAACCATCTTTGAGAGCCCAAGAGACGTCCTGCAGGAGCATAACCACCAAAAACCTGAAAAGAGCATAACAGATAGTGCCGTCCTTGTGAGTGAGAGAGGCCAAGATCATCCTCACCACAGAAAGCCGCACCAGCGATCGCTGACGGCACTAGCATTTTCACAATGAAATATATAGAAAGAAGCCATAGGCAAGGTAGATAGCACACGAAAATGTTATTGGATTTGATGCGCATAGATGCGCTACTGAGGAATCTCATGGGGCGAGGATTTTGCTAGAGAGAGGACTCTCATGGGGGCTTAATTCTTTCCATGGTTTAAGATGCAGTGATTCCTTATGTGTAAAAAATATTGGATATATGCTTATGGTTTTATACTGTCTCTCAACTTGATGCGTTTTAATATACATCGCCGCATACTATGTAGTTTTTTTTAAATACATTAAAATTTTGAATTGTAATTACCGTTCAAAAAAGTAAAACTAATTATTTTTAAAATGCAATTATATTTTTTTATGGGGAGTGATTTTTCGCACTCCCCTTTTCTCTCTCCTCCTACTTCCCATACTCCGCTTTTCTATTTTATTATTTCTTCACTTCTCATTTTTCCATTTTTCCCAAACTGCCCCAACATTTCCTCGTCCACCCAGCACCCTTCCAAACTCCCAACATGATTTACCAGCTTAGATTTTAGTACGTATCTGATATGAAATTGGATTTCTGGGTTCGGTTTTGGGGGTGTTACAAGACGATAGAAGAGAGAAAGAGATGTGGGAAGGGAAGGGAATCGGGTGGATGAGAAGGTTAGTTGAATTTTTCCAATCAATCGTAATCTGCCATGGCCACCATGTATCTTTCCCACTCCATCCCTTTTGGAGATTTACAGGTTGGCTTCAAAACAAAAAGACATCGACACCTCTTTGTAGACAAAGCTTCTTTATATACACAAATACACAATGATAGATCATAGATCTCTCTTCTTCAATGCCCAGAAAAAAGGTTGTGCATCAATTAATGACAGAGAATTAAAACCCACCATCTCTCACTCCAAAGCCCCTTTTCATTTATTGAGTCAATCTAGTTGCTCTGACACTTGCGATGGCAGAGAGCACAGAGGCAATGAAGACATTGCCGGAGGCAGAGAACAAGAAAGAGCAAAGATTGTTGTCAGTCTCTCACCAAGATTAGAAAATCAATTTATGATTTTGATGATAGGGTCTGTTTGATTAACAGTTGCTCGATTAAAGAGGAGTTGTAAATCTTGATAGCATACTCACATCGGCAAAATCAGCAAAATCCAGATCTTGATACTGATCATGAACCCAAATTTTGGTACAACCGCAATCACAATTAAAACTATATAAAAACTAATTGACCCATATCGGAAAAAAAAATCAATTCCAGGTGAAGATTGAAACCCTGTGGGTGCCAAAGTTGAATCCAAACCAACACCAAGATGACAAGATCTCCAACATAGAACGCAAAAGAAGATTTTTCGCAGTAAACTGAATCCAGAAGAAGACTAGAACTCGGACGACCATTGAATCCAAAATCAAAATCTTCCTAATTTTATTCTCTGGTTAGTGAGTATGGCTCTGTGGATTCGACTTGACTGAAGACGATTCTCAAGTAGGAGTCTCAACATATTAATGGAGTCACCAGGAAGGAGACAGGAAATTGGGGACATAACATTTGAACCCAGAGGAAGCTCTGATGTGAGAAGGGAAGGGAAGGGAAGGAACGTGCTAGGGGGATGAAGAAAAGTTGGGGCAGTTTGGGAATAATGGAAAAATGAGAAATAAAGAAATAATAAAATAGAAAAGAGGAGTGTGGGAAGTAGGAGGAGAGAGAAAATGGGAGTGCGAAAATCACTCCCCTTTTTTATAGCGATTACATTTTTAAATGACAATTGTATTTTTAAAATACTCAGTTTCACCTCTTGGAACAATAATTACAATTATACAATGTGATTGCATTACAACAAAAAAAAGATGTATGAAATGTAGCTATGTATATTAAAATTTTCTCTCTCCAAGTACATGTTATCATATTCCTTCTTCCTTCTTCCTTTTTTTTCCCCCTCTTTTCAAGCAACTGCCTTCACAATGTTGCATTTTTACTATTTTGCCCTTGGTATCTCCCACAAAAAAAGAACTGAGAAATGCTAGGTTCAAACGTACACATGGCGAGTTTGAGCTAGCCACACCCTAACATCCCAAAGCCAGCTAAGTTTCTTAAATTTTCTTAATATTAAATTAATCTACAACTACATTAGCAATTTTAGATGAAGTTTCTTCCATTTTTATCCTTAATATCCTTGTACTTCCCATTTACTTTGGGGAGTGAAATTCGCACTCCCCCAATTACAAACCACACTCTCCTCTCCATTCCAACTATGTGAAATGTCAAAAATGCCCCTATTCTTTGTTTCCAGATGATAGAGAAGGAGAAGGGCATTAGTGGTATTTTGATGATAAGAAAGTGGAGAGGAGTGTAGTTTGTAATAGGGGGAGTGCCAATTTCACTCCCCTTTACTTTTCTCTCTCAGCCCAGATTTTAGTACTAAATGATGAAACTTGATCATTTTTGCCACCTACTCTTTGGTCGGATTCATAAGAGCAACTCCAATGGTTGGTGAAGGTTGGGGCCAAACCCATATTTGGCACCAAAAGTAGCTTTTTTCAATTCTAACTATGCAAATTCAATGCCAAAATAGCTCCAGTGATAATGATCATGGCTAATATAACCTAATATGCCCACAAACCCAAATCCTATGATAATGATCATGGCTATGAGTTTAATTATGAAAATACGTGAATAAACTGCTGTATATGGCAATGCGTATGAAGTTTACAATGTCAAAAACAATGAGGATAGTTGTATACATTGCATTACATTAGGTGTGACCAAATAATAACTGGCCAATACAACAACAAAAGAATAGTAAACAAATTATTTTCTCCAAAACATTTGTTGGATTATCGATCTATGTAAAGAGCCTAGCTGACATATCTCTTATCTTGGATCTACTATGTTGTTGGCCGGTTATATCTAAGAAAAATTCATTCGGATCGAAATCAGTCATTCCGGCCTGTGATGTTCATATATATAGAAGATTGAAGTCTTCATTCCCAAGTTGATACATCAACCACAAGATCTTCTTCAAAGGCAGCAGCTTCACAAGTTCACACCCATGTTGTCCAAACCTTCAATCATCTTCAAAGATACGAATTCCTCCTAAGAATACACAAAAGGTCCACCATCAAAGCCAATTCACTAACCAAACGCATAGTGCAGAGGAAGCAATTACCTGCCTGTGTTCAGCAATACCTTGACCATCAAGTTTCATCAAATTTTCAACTCCCCTAAAGATCAATGTAGCATTACAATTTGTACCCATAGTAAAAGGAAAAAGAAAAACGAAAAAAAAAAGTTACAAAAGGAAAGACAATACGACTATTAACATGAACCAAAACGACTAGACAGACTGTTTATAACAAGACAGAGTATAATGTGTATTGAGAACCAACCCCAAATCGACGTACAAATGTATTCATTTCAGCGAGCTACCAAGAATCCAAGGTCCTTCACTCGACGTTGCATTCTACTTGTTGTCCACCTTCATACATATATTCATGTTGCATAGATTATGTATAATACTGGATTAGTTTGCTAATTGAGTATGTAATCTACTTGCTCTGAGAATACACAAAGGTCCGTCGATACCAATCATCTCAAACAACCTAAACTAATAAGAGCTCGATAAGAATATGTTACCGGTAAGCAATATCTTGACCATCGTTTCATCTCAACTCTTCTTAAGACCATATTAGCACAAGGGTTCTTACCAATTATTGAATTTAACATCAAAGGATACAATATAGAAGTGCATAGTACGTAGGCACAATCATTGAATTTATTAATTACAAAAAACCTCTTGAAATATGAGACCATTTTTAATTTCATAACCACGTATTAAATTTTATTATTTTCATACCTCACATTTGATTTCGTTAATGAATTCATATGGCAACCCATGATATATGAAATTTTAATTATGTTATTTATTATTTTTCCCTTGATATATGAAATTTTATATTTTGAGTAATATAAGTTAGGAAGAGTCAATTTTGGGTTTTCAAAAATGTAATTGCAACCCATGTTTTGGCTTTATTAATATAAATTGTAATAAATAAATAAAAAACTAAAAATTGGAGGAGGCACCAGGCCGGTATAGATGCTTAATTAACTCTTGAATATTTGTATCAATCGTATAAGGAGAAGAAGATAAGCAAGAGGCTCCAAATTGAATCAATTGATTGTGCAAAAAAAAAAACAGGCTCCAAATTGAGTGGGGGCTGGAGAATTTGCTTTTATTAATTTTGTGATGATTTGGGACTTGGAAATTAGTCAGAATGAGAGAAAACATGGTTACCACTTTACCAATTTAGGTGGCCGGGTTAAGTGGTTACCACGTGGAAATTATTTGTTTCGTATTTCTCAAATACAATTTCATGCTTCTCATATATTAATTCCGTGAAGGAAATCATGTTGTTGATGCATTAGTTAATTATGGTACGTTTTCAACTGGTTTTGTGTGGTGGAATGCAACTCCTACCTTTATTGCCTCACATTGTAATGAGGACCGTTTGGGTCTTCCTAAGTTTCGATTTTGTTAGTTTGGTTTCTTTGTTGTAGTTTTGGTTTCGGGGAGTTTCTCTCCCTTGTACTTCTCATTTTCTTTAATAAATTTGAGGTGTTGGGAGCTCTTCCCTCATCCGGTTTCAGTGGAAGTGATTACTGACCAGTAATGGTGCAATTCTTGGATTAGTCGATACATCAAATTAATTTACATTAACTAATTAACAAATGCTCTTTTATTATTATTATGAAGGGAAGATCTCTTGCAACAAAGGAAAAGATTATTAATATCACCACGTACACCAGAAGCTAGTTGTTTTTCAAGAATTTCTCCTTGTGCTTATGTTCTACAAATGAAGTCTAAAACTTGATCAAATTAACAACGCACATAAAGAACTAGGGTTTGGTTTATATATCATAAACCAACTTGGAAAACGATTGCATATGTTGAGATTGCAGATGAATGGCCATTGATAAGCTCCCATCATTACTCGCGCTTGGTGATATATAAGCCTTCCCTTCACTTGGAATTCCAGCACGGCCCATGAAAACAGGTCCACCCCACCCAAAATCAGCATCAAAGAGTGGCAGCGAGACCCAACTGGTTATCCCAAGGTTAGGGCTCCTATAATGAGCTCCACGAGCAATGGCTGACAGATCACGAAGCCGCTAAAGCTCAAGATAGTCGAGGGTTGATCGGAGATACTCATCGTCCATTCGCACCAGAGCATTGTGAATACAGCTTGCCGCATACCATACTGGTTTCGATATGAGATCCCCTGCTAAGGCAGTTGGTGTGGCTACAAATATGGCATTACCAAAATAACCAAGTGGGAGTGGGGGTTGCAATCTGTTCCTTCCATTTACGGAAATGTAAAATTTGGTCTCTTCATCATCAGCAAGTTGACGTGCCTTGCATGCACATTTCCATAAATGACCTGCAAACACCTCAAATGTGGTGTACTTGACTAGAACAACGTTCTTATCATCATCTTCCCCCTCAACATTAGTTGGGGTCGACTTAGCTTTCAAGAGGTTGAGCTGCTCTTTTGTAAATTTGAAAGCCGAGACTGTCGTTGCGGCTCTAATCTCATTCTCATCGTCTTTAGGAGGTCGATACTCAATGTGGTGAGTGTGGTGTTGTAAAGGCTGAGGTGGATCTCGGGCACCAAGTAATGTCCTGTCGAGGGTTGGTGGAATTGTAAGGTCGCCACCACAAGCCATATTGGACCAGGTACTTATAAAGTGGAGAGCAGAAAACCCGTCTGCTGTACCATGTTCCAACCCAATACCAAGTGCCACTCCACCGCATTTCAAATACGTGACTTGAACCAACAATAGTGGAAAAGAAGATATCCCGGCGGAATAATCAACGGCGGGGATGAGTGTCCTCCCGAACTCGGGAGCGGGCACAAAATCGGCAAAGTCATCGACGCAAGAGTTGCTATCAGCCACAACAAACAATGCACCTTCGGCATTGCAATTGATTTCTATACGAGAATTCTCGTCGTGGTCGTTGTTGTTGCTTCGCTTCAGGCGCCCAGCCAACGGGTAGAAGGGTACGAGGGCCTTGCTAAGGGCGTTCTTCAACACGAGTGGGTCAAAGAAATTACTTTCTGCAGCGACTTTTGGCTTGTAGATGTAAAAACTGGGAGCGTGAGTGTTCACAATCATCATGTCCAAGTTCGACATCCACAGCGATTGCCGAGGCGTCTCTGTCGCTGGCCTCACCACCGTTGACTCCCTTACGCTGACGTTGACAGCCATTAATTTCCTACAATTAATACTCTGCAAAAAAATTGAAATCGAGGCCATAATTACGTACCGATATCATAAATTTTATTTTTTCAAACAAGAGTTAACGCTCTTAAAAGTCGGTCTAAACTCCAAATTTAACAATTTATTATTTTCATACACTCAATAAAATAAGTGCATAAGAAATGTAGACGGACTTTCGGTGCGTCAATATATATTCAAATCAGGGCTCCTCAATTTTCGGTTTCAATAATTTTGATTTCTTATTTTGTGTACGTTTTTGTTTGAGAGGTTTTGGGGTATGTTCCCCTCTTTTCATATTTTTTTTCTTCAATAAATTTATCATTCTTACGAGATTTTTTAAAAAAAATTATTTTGTATTCTCAAGTTATTAAAACAGTACTGTCTCTATGGCTGTGCCACTGGTGCAACCGCACAGGGCACCAGGTTTTTTGTTTTGTTTTGAGCCAAAATCTTGATTTGATATATTAAATTTAGGAATTGCTAAAAATTAACAAAACTGAACATAGCTGGCCTAGTTGGTTATGCAATTGCCACCTCTATTTTGTGGTCTCTATAGCTCGATTCTTCATGCATATTCTCTTCTCCTTTTCTTTGTGATCTCTCTCTCTCTCTCTCTTTTTTTTCAAGAGTTAAATTCATTTGTCTAAAATTCATTAAAACCCATAAAAAGAAAATAAAAACTAAAATTTCTACATTTGCAACTTGTTTTTGATAAACTAGATATTGAATTTGCATTGTCTTTAATTATCCTCCAAAATTTCTCCAACCATTCCTCAAAAAGTTTTCTTTCTATCTTTCTTTTCTTTTCTGTACAATTATATTTGAATACTTATATCTATTTTATCTTTTCTTAGTTTATTGTCTAAGAAATTGAGTTTTTATGAACATCATCAAGAATTTAAGATGTTTTGTTTGAGTTTTGGTAGTGAGATAGTGTGGTTTTATTAGTCAATCAAATGAAAAAAAAAAAAAGTCCTCATTATAGTTTTTTGCACCTGGTTGTTAAGAGAAATAGAACTAATTAAGCAATAGTAAGTTCTTTGGAAAGATTATCATTAGTATGTACTAAACAATAGTAAAGTACAGCGCGCACAATTAAACAACTTCATACATATAATATATATATATATATATGAAGTTATTAATAACACACTCTAGTTGTGGTGTTAAATAACACACTAGGGTAGTCAGTAATAACCTGCTATATAAATAGGAGTTGGGGAACATACCTTCCGTCCGAGAAATGCCGCCCAGAAAAATTTGCTCGATCTCTATGTATTTAGGGATTAGGCCTCTTGCTTTATATAATGTTTCCTGCGACCTTCATTGTACGTTTTTGGGAGTTAATGTTTCCTCCTACTTCATGGTTGCAACTTGTCGGTAGACTGGCAGGTAGCTAATAATTTTGTGTGTGCATGTCCTACTTAATTTTGATGACAAGCATGGAATTGACTTGCAAATGAGCTTCTTAGTGCAAGAAAATATCGGAAGTTACTCTTTTGAGTGGCTCGAGTTAAACTACCAAAGCCAGGGCAAAGTTACGATCAAGGTCAGGGCAAAGTTACGACCTAACCCGATAGGTCTTACGAAGCTGGATAGTGTCCCAATCCAGCTCACCGGAATGAAATTATGCAGGACATTTTCTAGATCGCCCACCAATACTCTCAACGAGAGAGTTTTTACAAAATTGATGGCAGCTTTGAACTTTGATGCCCCTTTTTTTCTCATAATTAATATATCGAATAAAAAAGAATGTCGACTTTTATAATTAGTTTCATTCAACGAAGAACGTTATTTTCAGAGTCGAATCTAATTTTGGCGGTGTATGAGATCATGTGCATATAGTCCAAAATTGTTGTTGATGAAAAGTGTGAGACATAATTGAAGTTTAAGAACGAAAGTGACATATTTTATATAAAAAACAAAAAAATGTCGAACGAGGCAAATTTGAGGGACTAAAAAGATTATTTTTCATATATAAATTTATGGATGTGAGCTCTGAAAAACATAGAAAAGGGCGACTCGATCATCATGATCGACAAAGAGGAATATGCGGGTGATATTATATGCTTGCATGACCATGTTTCTATCAGTTAATTGCATTGTATCATTGAAACAAGATTGATTGAGAACCAGTTGTTTATGATATTGATTAGCAAAAATTGGAGTCTTCATTCCCCCGATTAGGTTAAGTGAAAATCACATGCAATAACGAAAATACAGCCACTTGGGTGGACAAGAACAAAACCAATGAAGCCTACACAACAAAGCTTCAACAAAGCTTTACAATCATACTGGACCAAATTCAAACACGTACATATATAATGAAGCACGTACATGTATATCACAAACTCGACTTTCAAAAAATCAACGCAAATATATATAGGAATAGAAATAAGCCCAATTAGTGCCAATCTGCATACAGTTCCTGGCTACGTACTCTCGATTTCCAAAGGAGAGATCAATATACCTAGAATTGAATTCTCAGGCGCAATTTCGGTTTCCTTAGATATATTAGATGTCGTAGATGAACTTGCAAATTGATTTCATGCGTCGATAATGCAGAGAAATGGACAGCGAGAAACTCCCATTATCACTTGCATGCATTTGGTAAATTATAATTTATAAAAGAGTTTATGAGGCTTTTTTTAAAACAAAAATAATATAAATTTAAAATTAGCTAAATGTAGAGCGTACTGTTGTAGATGTGTTTTCAAATTGGTTAGCCAAAATACTTTTTAGCGACTTTATCTAAAGCTTGATTAAAAAATAGCTAATTTTGTTAAAGATACTCCAAGAATGCCATCATAAGAGAGAGAGGTGGCTTGGAATTATTTTACCTGTTGTAATGTAGGATCAGGCTAGGGTGGATTTGGACCAAGGCGATTAAAAAGAAAGAAGCAACGCTAATTTTGAAGGAAAAAAATGTGGAAGATGGGAAAATTTACTTGCAAATGGAGCTTCTTGGTACGAAAAGATAAGTTGCTCTTTTCAGTATTTTGGGTTGCTCGAATTAAAATCAATTTAGTGTAACTTTGGACTTGGATGCCCTCTTTTTCCCATAATATATCAAATGGAATGGAATGACGAAGCATATATCTATATATATATATATATATATATATATATATATAGACCACGCCATCAAGTTAGGTCAAGCAATGGCGTTTTTGAGGTCGATCAGATCGAATTTTGGTGCTGTACGAGTTTGTGTGGTGCAAAAATTGGTTCTGATGAAGCTGAATTAATATGACCACCCACTCTCTGATCGGAATCATAAGAGGTATCCTGGATTTATATATACAGAGCAAAACCATGTGAGCTCATAAAAAAATAGGTAAAGCACATTCATGACCAACAAACTGGCAAGAGGGCCTTAATTAGCAAATGATGATATGATATATACAGGTGATATTTTGTTCTTGGCCATATTTGTATGTGTCCCCCAGCCAACTTGCATTGCATAATAACCACGAATTTGTTTTGTGGCCATTAACATGATTTCGTGGGCATTGACACCCTTAGCCACGTTTTTATGTGGGCATAGGCATAGCTAACAGCCACGTTACAACGACAAATTAAAGAAACTAGCTTCATACCCGTGTCATGCACGATGCATCGTGCATGTGTTATCGGTGAAGAGTGGAAGAATGTAAAAGTTTTTTTGCCACTCATTTTTTCAATTTTTCTGGGTTTCACCTTTATGATGGTATATGTTGTTTTTTTTTTTTTGCAAAGTGGAATTGTGCCCCACTACTTAACTTTTTTTATTTCTTTTTTAATTTTTCTTTTATCTAATTGTTAATTCACTATAATAACCTTTTAAACTGTTTTTTATTTCAGTTAATTTATTTTCTTCAATGGGCTTTTATGACAATTATGTTTTGGTGAAACCTTTGACACCAAAATCTTTTGCTTCCATTTATAGTAGTAGAGATGTAGCCTTTGTTGCTGTGGCCTTTAATATTTTGGGTAAACGTTACAAATGATTTTTGTCATTTGAGGTGATGTTTAACTTTAACCTTGAGATTTTAAAATGTTTAATATCACATTTTTGGTTTGTAATAATTATCAATATTGGTCCAAATGTTATTTATAGCAAAATTTTCATCAATTTAGTGTCGAAAATTAAATTATATAAGAAATACTTGAAAAAAAGTTTGTTTTCTAATTAAAATAACAAATTTATCCTTATGAATCACCTACACATGAATTTTAATTGTTGAATTTTTGCCGAAATTAGCATATGGACCAATATTGATTAATTTTGCAAACCACAATGGTTACATTAAACATTTTGAAACCACAAGGTTAATGTTGAACATCATCTCAAACCACATGGACAATTTAATTTATAACTTTTACCCTAATATTTTTATAGTAAAGTGCATAAAATCCCATGACATCTCTTCATTTTTTTTTAAAGTCCACAAACTTTCAATTCATACATATAAGTAATTTTTTTTACTCATAAGGACATGCAACTTGTTCACAAGCTAACATGTGACATATGATAAATCACATTTTTGTCCTCCTTTAAGCTTTGAGTTTGAAACTAAAAAAAATAAAAAAAATCAAAGTATGTGTCACCATATATTCGTGGAGTAGCAGTAGCAGTACCAAGTATATGTGTAGTAGTAGAAATAGATATTGGTGCAGTAGCAGAACCATATATCGATGTAGTAGTAGAAACAACCATGACAAATATGCAGTAGCAGTTATCACCATAAGTATGCAGTAACATCTCTCTAGACTAGTATGCAGTAACATCTCTCTAGACTAGTATGCAGTAGCAACTGTCAAGACAAATAGTAGCATCTTTCATCACAAATGCAGTAGCAACTGTCAACTAGCTATTCAAATACCTAATGCAGTAGCAGTTGTCAACTAGCTATTCAAATACCTAATGCAGATATCTTCTAAGGGGGGTGTATTGTTTTTAGATTTTTAAGGAGTCTTTAAGATTGTTTTAGAATTAGAAAGCTTGAGGGTATTCAATTAGGATTGTTAAAGAATCTTTAAAGTATTGGTGTATTCAATTTGGATTTATAAAGCTGGATTTTAATTCTATGAAAGTCTTTGTGTATTCAATAATGACTTTTAAGAAGTCCATAAGAGTTTAGGTGTATCAAAAAAAATCTATGAATTGTAAAGAATTTATAAAATAGTGGAATCTTGTGGATTGTAGAACCTTAACTATAAATACCAACGTCTCTTGCAAATCCAGCCTCCACACCAAAGATTTTCACAGATTCTCTGCAAGACGTGATAGTAGTTATTCAAAATGAACTACATAATTTCGATGCAATAGTAGTTATTCAAAATGAACTACATAATTTCGATGCAATAGCAATTATTCAACATGAACTGCATAAACATCTACACATGCACTAATGGCTTTCCCCATATCAGTATACAAACTTTATGGATAACCAATTTGATTTGCCAAAAAGAAGAGCAAGATTAAAAAATTGTCAGAGATACTCGATCCGATCATAGATCAGAACTTTACAAAAGATGAAAACTCCAAGCTGAAAAAAAAAAAAAGAAACAGAGATTCTCCAAAGTTTAACCAATGGGTCAGAGATCGAGAACAAAACCAATGGGTCACCAAAGATCATTTTGCTGGAAAACCTATTGCAGAAGAAAACTGAAATAGAAGCCGCGCCCAATCGGAGATGCATTTCCGATTTCAATCTTCAGTGATCATGTTGTTGCTGCTGATGTGCTCACAATAACAAGCAACAAACAGAAAAGAAAGAAACAAGGCAAACAATGAAAGCGGATCCGAACCCAAGCTTCGATGACGACATCGTTTTTAGATGCTAGTCCGAGCCTCACCTTTTGAGTCTCCTACCACCGCCATGCCCAATCGGAGGTGCATTTCCGGATCCTTGACGACCTGGATCTGCTCTAGATCAAATTAAACCAACACTTGATAGTTTATATCCTCATACCATGCTTCTTATGACTAAATTTTACAGTCAGCAACCAAGTTTGATGGAAATGAAGGCTAAAAATGGCACAAATGACTATAACAGAAATTAGATACTAAGAAGTTTGAGGGACATACACAATTTTATAAAAACTTAAAATTACTGAGACGCCACCCTACTTGCATTTAAGAAATTAGAAAGGGGATCTGGGTTTTAAGATCAAGAAAATGAAGAGGCCAACCGATCGTGGCTTTTGCCCATATTTGTAGTTAACCAAGATTGATTTAGAACCAGTTGTTTATGATATTGATTACGGAGTTAAATATCGGTCAATCTAGTAATGTTCAGATAACTAGAATTAATGCTAGATTGTACAAGCAAGGGAAAATCACAATGAATTAGACACTTTGTGGACAAGAACACCAACGAAGCCTACACAACAAAGCTTACAATATTGGCCCAAATACAAACACATCCATATATAATCACATAATCGATCAACTTTCAAAAAAATCAAACAACATAGATCGAGGAATAGGCAAGAATAAGCCCAAAGTAGAGATACACGTGGCAGGAGACATAAAACGATTAAAACCTTTAAATCGCTTAATCGAAAAGGGGACAAACCCTCTGAAATCTTAAATTCGTCAACACAAGAGATTTGAATTCTCAGGCGCAATTACACAGATATATCATATGTCATAAATCAACTTGGAAAATGACTTCATATGTCGAGATTGCAGAGAAATGGCCAGTGAGAAACTCCCATCATCACTTGCACTTGGTACCATGTAAGCCTTACCTTCATGTGAAAGTCCACCACGCCCCATGAAAACGGGTCGACCCCACCCGAAATCCGCATCATAAATGGGCAGCGTGACCCAGCTAGTTATCCCAAGGTTAGGGCTCTTATAGTAATGAGCCGCGCGGCCAAGTGTTGAGAGATGATGATGAGTCTGCTGCAGCTCAAGATAGTCAAGGGCAGATCGGAGATACTCATCGTCCATCCGCACCAAAGCGTTGTGAATGCAGCTCGCGGCGTAGCGTATCGGTTTCGATATGAGATCCCCTGCTAGGGCAGTCGGTACACATGAGAAAATTACATTACCAAAGTAGCCGGGTGGGAGTGGGGGTTGCAATCTGGACCGTCCATTTGCGGCGATATGGAATTGTGTCTCTTGATCGTTGGCAAGTTCACGCGCCTTGCATGCACATCTCCATACGTGACCTGCAAAGACCTCATATGAAGTGCACTTGATCAATGAGTTCCCATCATCTTTCTTGGTTGGTAAGGACTTCGCTTTCAAGATGTTGATCTGCTCCCTTGTGAACTTAAAAACGGAGACTTCCGTGGCGGTGGCGGTCTCATGACCAGGATCAGCGGTGGCTTTTGTGACGGGCGGAGGAGGATGGTACTCTACATGGTGGTTGTGGTCGAGTAGAGGCTGAGGCGGGTCTTGGGCTCGAAGTAATGTCCTGTCAATGTGTGGTGCGATTGCCAAGTCGACACCGCGCGCGCGAGCCATATCCGACCATGTTTTTACGAAGTGGAGAGCAGCAAATCCATCTGCTACGCTATGTTCAAAGCCAATACCAAGTGCCACTCCACCGCATTTGAAGTAGGTCACCTGAGCCACGAAGAGTGGGAAAGAAGATATCCCAGCGGAGTAATCAACCGCGGGGATGAGCCTTCTCCCAAACTCGAGAGTGGCCTTCAAATCGGCAAAATCATCGGCGCAGGAGCTGCTATCAGCCACAACAAACAATACGCCGTCAGCATTGCAATTGATTTCGATACGAGCGTTCTTGTCCTCGTTGTTTCTCTTCAGGCGGCCGGCCAAGGGGTAGAAGGGAACTAGGGCCTTACTGAGTGCGTGCTTCAGCACAGTCGGGTCAAAGAAGCTGTCATTGTCGGCACCGGCGCCATCTTTCGGCCTGTAGATGTAAACAGTGGGAGTGTGAGTGTTTGAACTGATCATGTCCAAGTTCGACATCCACAGTGACTGACGAGGCGTCTCCGCCGCTGGTTTCACCACCGTCGACTCCCTCACGCTGACGTTCACTGCCATCTTCAAGAGAATTTCAAATGTGCGCACTGTGCAAAAATTGAAATTGAGGCACTATGGAATAGTCTACATGTAGCGATGTTTCCTGCTAATATATTGCGATGGCAATTAATGAGGAGCGCGGCTGGAATTAATGTACCCGAACTGATCTGTACCCGAAACGGGGTCAGCAACGGCAGCTAAAGAAAATTCTATTTTTGCCCTAAAATTTGAACAGATTCGCTGCATATGCCATTTCTCTCTCTGATCGGTTCAAAACCGATTTGTAGAGAATGAACTGATCTAGGCAAATAATTATTCAGATCTCTTGGATATTTTGATTCGGCGTGGCAGTGTTTGAATCAAACTCAGTTAATGACTCTCAGAATTTGATTTTTTTTTGACAATTTGACAACTTTGATATCGATGGAGGTAGACATCAGATATAGTTTTTGATAATTAATTTTCAAACCCATATTCAATAAGAGAGAGCTCTCCAAAAGCAAAGATCGACCGGAGATGATTGCCACTAGTAGAAACGCCGGCGAAGGAAATCCAGTTCCCGTTTTAATTCTAGGAGAATCTGAACGATCCAGGTTATGAACAACGTACAGGTTCCCTCAATCAAAGATAGAGATGGGGACCATTGAAGTTGGCCGCCGATGTTGATCTCGTTTCAAATCCAGAACTGAACCTTTTGATTATTTACTCTATCGACAGTAAATTGATCATTGATCGACAAGTTTGACATACCTTTTGATTAATGATTATAAGAGGAGAAAGAATAAAGAAAGGAGTGGAAGAACATGAGAGAAAAAATTTGGGGATTTTCTAAGTTCATGGGGTAGTGGGTGGGCAAAAAAGAAATTTTATCTCAACAGCATTAAGTACCGTCAGTATTTTTTTCAATTTAAATAATACAAGAGTTGAAATTAACGGCTGATAGTTTGTCACTTCAGCTGATACACACTAACTCCGGTACATTCCAGAATTGGCCATTAATGAGTCCAGCAACCTTTGGTCCTTCATATATATGGATATGGTACTAGTGTTGATGGGAGCTAGTAATAGAATGGGATAAGTGTTGATGATACGATTGGAATGCTCATGCTGTAAGTCCATGTGGTACAAATTAAATTTACCAGCAACTCTTTGATAGGATTCAGAAGGCTCATTAGTATCTCACATTGAGAAAGTTGGAATTATTGGGATGACGTGGGTCGGAAGGGGCGAATTTTTCTCTGCCCATCCCGTGACCACAATAACTTTGTATGTCACCCCATCTCAATCGGTTCCATTCCCTGATAGAGGAGAATATAGGCGTCATAATGCATGGCCCCGATGTTTTTAATGTGTTCAATCCAACTTATAATTATATATTCATGCTAAAACAAGATTGATTGACTAGCTTTGTAATTTTCAATTATTTTTTAAAATAAAATTTGGTCTATTTCTCTAAAAAAAAAAATGATTGATTGATTGACGCGCAGCCAGTCCTTTATGATATATATATAGTCTCATTCACATATTGATTATCCTATATATATACACAGTCTCATTCACATGCGGACGTCCGCACGTAAAGTAAAATGCGAACATATGCATCCAGACCAATTAACAACATAACTCAATCATCGGAACCGTTCATCATTTAGATTTATTTTCAAGAATTATCCTTGCAAAAAATCAGCCGAATTGGAGATTGTTTGGTCATTTGTTCGTTGTATAGTTTACGGACAAATACAGTCCGTCAGATAAGATTGAAACAATGAATGTGGTAATCAAATAGCTAAATAATTTCCAATTTGAATTTTTTTTATATCAAAATGATCCTTGAAGGATGACCTAAAATATAGACGGTTTTGATCATTAGTTTGCACTCTTAATGAAGATGTTTAGATGTTTGCATTTTATTTTACATGCGGCCGTCCGCATGTGAATGAGACTGTTATATATATATATATATACACACAAACAAGGGCAGACTGTCAGCAGACATGCTTGGTTATAAATGGTAATTACGATTGTTGGACAAGAATGAATCCCTGAACTGAAAGGTACAATGAGTGTGTCTAATGAAATTGCAATTGTCAATAATTCCACTATAATTGATGATGCTTGGGTCATGTTATCCTAATAACACGATTTATCTAAAGATTCACAGATGCTTGGGACTTGGGACTTGGGACTTGGGAGTTAATCAGAATGAGAGACAAAACGTGGTTACCACTTACCAATTTAGGTGTGGTTAAGTGATTCTTGGACTAGTAATGGTTACCACTTACCAATTCCTATGATTACTGACCAGTAATGGTGCAATTCTTGGACTAGTCGATACATCAAATTAATTTACAATTATTATTATTAATTTATTATGAAGATGTCTTGCAACAAAGGAAAAGATCATTAATATCACCACAACAGAAGCTAGTTGTTGTCCACGAATTCCTCCTCGGGCTTATGTTCTACAAATGAAGTCGACAACTCGATCAAATTAACAAGGCACATAATTAAAACCAAACCATACATCACAAACAACTAGGGTTTGGTTTATATATCATAAACCAACTTGGAAAACGATTGCATATGTTGAGATTGCAGATGAATGACCATTGATAAACTCCCATCATTACTAGCACTTGGTGATATATTCCATGGAGAGAGTGGAAGATGTTTGAATTTTAAGGATAATGGAGTCCAAATGGCATACAATGAATGAGGAATGTTGAAAGGAGAAGGTTGGAAGGGAAAGTTGCTAGCATTTCTCCATAGTTAAATCTCGGTCATTCTAGTAATGTTCAGATAACTAGAATTAATGGTAGATAGTAAAAGTTTAGAAGATTAGAGTCTTTGTTCTCCTGATTAGGTTAAGTGAAAATCACAATGAAATACACACTTTGTGGACAAGAACGCCAACGAAGCTTACACAACAAAGCTTACAATATTGGAACAAATACAAATTACACGTACATCTATCTCACATACTCGATCAACGTACTTTGAAAAAAAAAATCAAAGAAAATAGAAGAATAGGCGAGAATAAGCCCAAAGTAGAGGAGACATAAAACCTTAAAATTGCTTAATCGAAAGGGGGACAAACCCTCCGAAATCCAATCTTAAATTCGTCAACACAAGAGATTTGAATTCTCGGGCGGTTTCCTTAGATATATCATATGTCATAAATCAACTTGGAGAATGACTTCATATGTCGAGATTGCAGAGTAATGGCCAGTGAGAAACTCCTATCATCACTTGCACTTGGTACCATGTAAGCCTTCCCTTCATGTGGAATTCCACCACGTCCCACGAAAAAGGGTCGACCCCACCCGAAATCCGCATCATAAATGGGCAGCGTAACCCAGCTATTTATCCCAAGATTAGGGCTCTTATAGTAATGAGCCCTGCGAGCAAGTGTTGTGAGATGATGATGAGTCTGTTGAAGCTCAAGATAGTCGAGGGCCGATCGGAGATACTCATCGTCCATCCGCACCAAAGCGTTGTGAATGCAGCTCGCGGCGTAGCGTATCGGTTTCGATATGAGATCCCCTGCTAGGGCAGCCGGTGCACATGTGAAAATCACATTACCAAAGTAGCCGGGTGGGAGTGGGGGTTGCAATCTGGACCGTCCATTCGCGGCGATATGGAAATGTGTCTCTTGATCATCGGCAAGTTCACGTGCCTTGCATGCACATCTCCATACATGACCTGCAAAGACCTCATATGAAGTGTATTTGATCAGTGAGTTCCCATCATCTTTCTTGGTTGTTAAGGACTTAGCTTTCAAGATGTTGATCTGCTCCCTTGTGAACTTAAAAACGGAGACTTCCGCAGCAGCTGCGCTTTCATGATCAGGATCAGCAGCGGCTTTTGTGACGGGCGGAGGAGGATAGTATTCGACATGGTGGTTGTGGTCGAGCAGAGGCTGAGGCGGGTCTCGGGCTCGAAGTAATGTCCTGTCAATGTGTGGTGGAATTGCAAGGTCGAGACCCCGAGCCATATCAGACCATGCATTTACGAAGTGGAGAGCAGCAAATCCATCTGCTACGGTGTGTTCCAAACCAATACCAAGTGCCACTCCACCGCATTTGAAGTACGTGACCTGAGCCACGAAGAGTGGGTAGGAAGATATCCCCGCGGAGTAATCAACCGCCGGTATGAGCCATCTCCCGAACTCGAGAGTGGCCTTAAGATTGGCAAAATCATCGGCGCAGGAGCTGCTATCGGCCACAACAAACAACGCGCCGTCAGCATTGCAATTGATTTCGATACGAGCGTTCTTGTCCTCGTTGTTTCGCCTCAGACGGCCGGCCAAAGGGTAGAAGGGCACGAGGGCCTTACTGAGCGCGCGCTTCAGCACCGTCGGGTCAAAGAAGCTGTCATTGTCGGCACCGGCGCCATCTTTCGGCTTGTAGATGTAGACAGTGGGAGTGTGAGCGTTTGTACTGGCCATGTCCAAGTTGGACGTCCAAAGCGACTGCCGAGGCGTCTCCGCAGCTGGCTTCACCACCATCGACTCCCTTACGCTGACGTTCACTGCCATCTGCATTCTGCACGAATATTTCAAATGCACTGTGCACAAATTGAAATTGATCGAGGCACTATGGAATAGTTAATAGTATATACTATATATATAGCTCTACTACTTCCTGCTACCCTACATTTCTTGATTGGGATGGGAATTGATGAGTCCAGCTACCTTTCATATATATTGGATATTTTTTTATAGAATTAATTACAAAAAAACCTCTCGAACTATACAATTATTTTCAGTTTCATACGCATGTATCAAATTTTGTTATCTGTATACCTAACGTTTGATTTCGTTAACGAATTCATATGACAACCCATGATATATGAAATTTTAATTCCCAAGCCCTCAAATTTTTATTATGTAGTATAATTTTAAGTATATATATATAATACATGTATATGTAACGCAAAAGTATTCGTGTTGGAACCAAGTCTGATATATAATATATAAAAAGTACATTTATTCTTACTACAATTAAGAAGTGTAAATACTGAAAATAGAAAAAAAAAACCCTAGCGGATGAGAGCTCTCTCTCTCACTCCAAACCCTAGCGGCGCCCAGCCGGGTACCGATCCCTATGAGCGTGGCCATGCCCGTCGCTCCTCTATTCTTGATCGTTTCAAGCGATCTTGCTTGCATCGGAGGAAGTTTTGCGCTTCCTTTGCTCATATTTGGTTTCGTCGATCTTCGGCAATTGCATTTGGTTTTTTGTGGATCTTTCTTTTGCTGGGTTTGCTTCTTCATGCTGGTCTATGGAGATTGAACCTCTTGGTTTTGACTGTGCGACGAGATCTCTGGGATCCGGGCAGCCAAAAGCTTGTCGTGATTTCACCTTATTTCGAATCTTGCGCTCAAGGATGTCAATTTCAAGGTTTCAAGGTTTGGGATCCGGGAGTTTTTTGGGTTCTTAGCTTTGGTGGCACAACAGCCTTGGAGGTCCAAGTTGGTAACCCTAATATGTTTAGGGCGCTGCCAAAACTTAACCCAAGATTTTTGTGTTTATTTGATTTAGGTCAATTTAAATTCTTGTTCAAGAATAAGCATGATCAGATATGCAGTTTTAGATTGTGGTTTTACTTTCTCTTTTCATGGGGTCTCCTTGAGCTAGATTGGTTTTATTGGTCTCAATGGCAATATTTACCGGAATTTTTCTGCTGGTTGTTTGCAGTGATGCACGGTGTATGTATTGTTCTAGGTTTTGAATCATCGATTAGAGTTTTAGACTCATCGATTAGGTCACTTATGTGGTCTGTAATGCTCCTTCTTAGGATGCCCCTGTTAAGGATTGTAATCCTTTTTTATTAATAAAGTTTATGATTCCCTCAAAAAAAGTGTAAATACTGAATGGAACGAGAAACCAAAAATGGGATCGATGGCGGAGACGGATATATTCGGGGATTATATTTGTTCTCTCCGTCTCCTCAAACCCTATCCATTAATTCGAGGCAGGCCCCCGCCGATACCCTTGGTGGAAAATTGCCCTCCCCAATTTTTTGTACCATCTGTCAATGTTTTTAGGTAGCAGAATCATGAGGAAGAAAAAAAGGACGAGTTGCGAGCATTAATTCTCATGGGAATTTTTTTTTGTTAGGCATTAAGTTGTCATAAATATTTTTGGTTGTAGGTATATATATTGATTTCTTGCCAAAAAAAAGATTGATTGACAACCTGTTCTTCATGATATTGATTATCCTATAAAAATAAACAAGAACAAACGCATTTAATTAGAGCATCATTAATAATTTTAACTATTTTTTAACTAAATTTTAATTAAAGTAGCTAAAAAATTATTTTGACTAGCAAGTTTGAAAATACGCATGCACCAATACTCTATATTTTAGTTAGTATTGAATTTAAATAAATTTTTTAATGAATAAAAAATAGTTTAAGTATATTTAATAATTATACAAAAAAAAACTAAAAATGAATATTTTAAATGAATAAAAATAATAGAGAGCCCCTTAAGAGGCTAAAATAATTGAAAAACTAAACTTACTTTTTAAAATAGTTAAAAAACTAAAATAGAGAATCTACTAAACATACTTTTAAGTACTTACTGGTTGCACTTTTGATTCGAAAAGACTAAAGGGACAATGAGTGGATGCTTGGCCGTGTTTGCAATTGTCAATAATAGAGTGACTGTGTTGCACGCTTGTTACCCAAGAATCTTCATCCAAGGAAACTCAAAATTATTGAGGGCAAATGTGATACTCCTTAAAGGATTTTTTGTTTTTGAGCAACAAAGTTTGAAAGCTAATGTTTCACTAAGTTCACTCATGTGCTATGTGAAGCTGACTTCGTTGCTGATAATGTTGCGAATCCTGATCATGTTCAAAAGTCCGAGAAAATTTCTATCGTATTCTTTTAGAGGTTTCCTCGACTTACAACTTTGACCAATTAGATTCGAGTTGTAACCAAAGCCTCTAGTGAATGATTTCAAAAGCAGTTGATTCCAAATAACTTTGACCGTTAATTAAACTATAAATTTTTTTTATGGTATAGTCACTTCACGTGACATATGCGACGGTGTCATGTGATTGGTTTATTGAATATTTTATTTTTTATATACTAACTGTTTAATTAATATTTTATGTACACTAACCGATCAAAGTGTCCCGTCACATATGCCATCAAAAGTAACGGGCTCACTTAAAAAAAATTTCAGACCTTGAGCTCAGCATTCAAGTTTGTTAGGTAGCGATTATCGTGTGGAAGAAAAAAAGACGAGTCACCAAAGCAAACTCTTTGTCTGTTAGGCATTAAAGTTGTCATAAATATTTTTAGTTGTAGGCATATAATAAGATTCAGATTGATTGGCAACCAGTCCTTTACGTGTTTTTAATATCCATCACATATAGATTATCAATACTTATAGATTAATTGAATATCCATCACATATATACAAAGGGGAATGCTAGCTTCAAACGCAGCTTGCGTTTGAATTAGCCACCACCCGGACACGTGTCCAAAAAAGCAGAAACAAACTCCTTTATTAAATGATTTTTTTTCTTCTCTTTTTTGCCCTTTGCTGGCCCGTTTCTCTTTCTTCTCCTCTTCCTCTTTCTCTTTGTTCTTCCGCTTCTTTCTCTTGTTTCCCATCTCCTCCCATCAGAAAACATTTGTATCATCATCCACAACATTTCTCACATGATCCAAACTCTCCAAATTCCCAATTTACTTTAAACAAAATTGAATAAAATTTTCAATAAGAGGTTTTGACCCAGCAGAGACTAGCAGATTCATGCATCAGGGTTGCATCGTTTGGGTAAGGTTACGATAGATGGAGGGAGGACTAAAGTGTGTCGTTGATCATCTTAAGAGAGAGATGAGATATCACAAACCCATAGATTCAGACAAGAACAAACCCAGAAAATCAAAGCTTGAAGGCGAGCAGAAAGAAAACGAGGAAGGAAGAAGAGGTCCAAGACAAGCCGAGAAACACAATTTTTTTCTTTTTTTTCACACGCTGAATTTTAATCTGGCGTAATCTAACAAATCTCAATCCTTTCTTTTTCTTCTTAAAAACAATTAGTCAATTACATATACCCATCAACCAAAAGAAATTGAAATCTCAGAATTAGAATTTTTCTTTGATTTTCCTCTACCAAATCACAATTTTCTTTGATTGTGTTTGGCCAGACATTAACAAGTTCTGGGTGTGATTGACGAAATTGGGAGATGGTAAATTTTCTCTGATGGGAGGAGATAGAAAACAAGAGAAGGATCTTCTCAAAAGAAAACAAGAGAAAGAAGCGGAAGAAGAAAGAGAAAGATGAAGAGGGAGAAGAAAGAGAAACGGGCCAGCAAAGGGCAAAAAAGAGAAGAAAAAAAAATCATTTAATAAAAGAGTTTGTTTCTGCCTGTTTTGGACACGTATCCGGGTGTGGCTAGCATTCCCCACATACAAAATTACAAACAAGAGCATGCAGACAGGCACTAACTTTCTGGGGGAATTTCTGTGATGTACTGTACAATGAGTGTGTCAATAATGAAAGGCAATTATCAATAATTATACAATGATGGATTTTTTTTTTGGTAAAGAAAAATTTATTGAAAGAAAAAAAATATAACTAAGAGGGGTACATGAAGCCGAAACTTCTTAGAGAAAAGAAAAAACAATTCAAAAAGTAAAAAACATAGCCAAATGGATCAAAGATTGAGAATATCGATCATGCATGTTCGTTTGAATTTGTTTGTTCTTCATTGATTGATTAATTGATGCATGCTTCTGAATTCTAATATTTATAGAGATGTCATGGGGTTTCCCAACTTTCGATTTCGTTGATTGATAGTTTTTTCTTGTATTGATGGTGTTTTTGTTTATGTCCCCATCTTTTTTTTTTCTATTGAATTGGCCTCATTTTTTCAAAATTCTATCAAAAAAAAAATTGATTCATATTTTTTTTTGGCCAAGTGATGCATGCTTCTTCACTATACAAATGATCGGTTAGGTTTACTCAAATTGTTTTTTGTTATATGTATTTCATTTTTTTTGTTTTCTGTTTGGGAGGTCGATCTTGGTTTAGTCCCTCTTCTCTTGTATTCTCTTTTTTCTTTTTTAACTCCATGGAGTGATAGAGAGGATTAATTCTCCCCTTAAAAAAAAAAACTTGTACTAGTTGCACTAGCTTAATTGTGGTCCTATAATGGACTTATTGCTGGCTTTCCCTTCTCTTTGTAATCGTTTACACCCCATTAATCCAAAAGTTCTATTAATTTACCAAAGAAAAAAAAATTTCAAAAATAGAGTGAATGTGTTGCAACTTGCAAGCTGCTATCCAAGAATCTTATATTCTTATTGAGGGAAAATGTGATATTCCTTGATGGATTAGCCCAAAAATATTTGTTTCTTAGTGACAAAATTTGAAAGCTCTGTAAAGCCAAACTTAATTTGGTGTTGATGCTTTTGCTTATTTTGGCCAATTTCAATTTTCAAGAGTCCAAGAAAATATGAATTCACTTGGGCCGGCTTACAACTTTGACCATTCTAACTATGGACCAATAGGCCCAGAAATTAAGCTCAGCTAAATGCCCTTGTCTGTTAATCTTGAGTTTGAATGCAAAAGCCCCAGACCTTTGCACTGCTGTAGAGATTATGCTTAATTAATTGGTGCCTTTTTGCTGTAACCTTCCATCTTTTTTGCTTGCAATAAGCTGATATATTGGCATGCATTTGATGATTTGATCGTCTCCACCAGCCTTTGTCTCAATTTTCTGAATTATGTTATGTAGTGTAGTGAAACTTGGCCAAGAACAACTCTTAACGTCCGGTCTGGCGGGAGCTCGAATGACTATGGGGTTTGTTCACTTGGCATCATAACGTCTTCCTTAGGAGCCGAGCAAATGCCACTTTTGTGTGATAGCAATGAATTCCAACAGTTTGGCATGCTTTATGGTATTGGAAATGAAGCAGATAACAAGCTCTATAGTCGTAGATTTCGGTTATTCTAAAATCATCTGCAAATAAATAGACAACAAATATGCCTATGATTTTTTGTTCTTTCCGTCTTCACGTAAAATGTGGTATTGATAATATAATCCACGGAGTTATATAAAAAACAAATAAATTTGGCATGCTTCACAAGAGCTAAGTAAACATCGAAAACCATATGAAATTATGGTTGATAAAAGGCATTGAAAACTATATGAGATTCATCCGGATCATCTCCTACTTTGATAGTTTGAGTATTAATAAAAGGCTGTGTGAAACTAGCTAGTTAAGCTCTGTGTGATTTAAACAAAAATTAAAAACTCTCTGTGATGGGATGATGCATGGCTAGAAATTATGAAAAACCGTGAATAAAACTATGAGCAATTGAGCAAAGACATCAGCAGCTTATAGTAAAAAGAGACTAGCAATTGCGTTTGCGTGTGAACTTTACAACTTAATATCCTCGTGTAACATTCACTAGTGAATGAGTATGAAGTTCACAATATAACCTAAGGAGAATAATCCCTGCCTGCAACCTCCTAATTCATTACAGCATGCACATCATCCTTTGCCTAATTACAACCTAATGGAGAAAGAACTTGTTGGATCGATCTTCTGCGTGTGATCAAATGATCAATGATGATGACCAGTACTTATATAACAAACGAATACTGCAGAAAATCTTTTCTCCAAAATTTTGTTAACATAAAGATTATCCTGATACACTAGTATCTAAAGATTCGCAGATGATTATCTTTCACCTATGATCTCCTCCGCTGCTGGGTATATCTAAGGAGCTTAGCATAAAGAAGCTCGTTCCATGTATCAGGAACACCAGGGAGGCACCAGTGACTGCAATCCTGGTCTCTCAAAGACGACTGTCTCTCCTCCTCTGTTAAATTCTGCTTTCTGTAAATGGATGGATGAGCATCCCTCCGGAAATCAGTCATTCTTGTAAGGTTCAGATAGAATATTGGAGTCTTCATTCCCCTGACAACAGAGTCCAGTATTCTCATCTTTGCTGGATATTTTCCTTTGTATGCCTCGTATTGAATTGGCGCTGTCACACCATGACATTGACCTCCAGTATTCCATCTTCCACCTCTATGAAATGGTAAAACGGTCATGAAGATGCTGTATGTTTGTAAACAAACCATGAGGTTCTAAAAGTTATAAAGTACTTCATGTGTTTCATGTACCTAAAGTGATTAGGCGAATAGCCCCGGAAGAAAACAATAGTTTTCTCAGGATTTATATTGGCATCCACCCAATTGGCCCATGTTGTTATAGCTTTCCGATACGCCTCTTTAACATTCAATTGACCATAGATATAGTCACCCTCTTGATAGTAACCCTTCCTGCAAGAATCTGATATTAATGTAGTTTTTCTACCCAGCTTCCTAAAACCAATGACAAAGAGTGAAAGGGAGCATGGGTCTTACCCTCTGGAAGTCTTCTCATGAGTCCACCAGTGACCTGTATTGAAGACAAGAATATCTGCACTTTTGTACTTATCCAAGGATCTCTCCATCATATCCAGGCGCAGTGTTTCCTTCTTTGTTCCATTTGTGGCTGGCATCTTCCATTCTTGAACTAGAAATGGTGATCGAATGTACTCCACTGAACAATTATAATCCTGTTGATACATTGAAGAACATAGATATATAAATCTTCCCTAAAACAACAGAGTAAATGTATCAAGATTACTTTAGACCCTCATTTGTCTGTTGAGATAACATGGAAAATAAGAGAAAGCAGCCCTTCTTATCATTGCTATCTCTATTTGTTTGAATTGGAAATTTCAAGTCCCTAGCAAGTTGTAAATGGTCCAATGGCGTGAACCTTCATTCACTCTGGTCAAAACTAAAAAAAACTTTAAGATCCTTCATAATATATATATTTTTGTAATAATTTACATCATCTATCAATATATATATATATCCATACAACTCCAAAGGGAATGAAGTATTTATCAGGCTATAAATTCCAAATCAGAGATGGATAATGAACAACATGCCTTGAATATAAAAGAGTAGGCACCCTCTGTACGAAATTCACTCTTGCCAGAAGCTTCAAAAACTCGGCTCTTCTCATCCACTGAATTCCTAAGAAAACAAACCAAAGACTCCCACATATTCCTATTGAGAGAATCACCAACAAAAACTAGACGCTTTCCTCTCAATATTCCCAACATGTTACTACCATTGAACCTGCACAAGGAGGTCTGAAACCAATTAGAACCAACTAGCTCTATTCAACAGAACAATCTAGCAAATACATAAGCATAGAACACAAAATGCTAAAGTGCACAGAACAGACTGCATTAAATTCAAATATTCAAATTCAATATGAATCGAGCATAATAGCTAATTGCTATATTGATCCTCACAAGACTAACTGCAAACATTCAATTAACTTTGCATGTAAGAAAATCAACTATAACAGAGTGATAAAACACAATGCTAATGTCCACAGAACTGAAAACCATTACATTGAAGCATTCAAATTCAATATGAACCGATCAATAATAGCTAATTGTCATATCAATCCTCACAAGACTAACTACAAACAAGCAACTTTGCATGTATGAAAACAAAGTATAACAAAGTGAAGTTGCCAAATTAGGAAATGGAATTTCTATGGGAAAGTAAAACCAGTCCTGAAAGCAACATACTACTTAATTTAGAAGCAAAAACAGTAGGTGCAGATTATTACCTTGGGAGATTGCAATCTTTTGGTTGCCATCTATACTTTTCATAACCATTATCAGGCCTATTGTTGAGAAAACAATTGAAAGACTCATCAATGTAAGGACAAGACCCTGCAGCATAAAGTGGGTATGCATCATCTCTCACCCATTTTCCATCAAACATATCACAACCATTCATCAACTCAAACCCACTTTGCTTCTCATCTATTGACTTCAATGCCACATAGCTTGTCAAACCTTCAGAAATGGAAGACTCATTTCTGGTCTGGTTGGATTCTTGGGGCAAAGAAATTATGGGTTTTGAAGATTGAGCAATACCCATTTGAGAACCGCTCTGATTTCCCTCCAAATTTCCGATCTTCCCGGAAAACTGAGGAAGACCCATTTCACTCTCCAAACTTCCATTGCTGCCCAAATGTGGTAAAGATTCAATCTTTTGGTTTTCAGTAACTTTCTGAGAAGAGTTAGAAGGAGAGGCGTAGAAGAAGATGGTTTTGAAGCTTGAAGGGAAAGAGTAGCCAGATGGGTTCAAAACCAAGAAGGAAGTGAAGGCAATGAGGGCAAAGGCAATTCCATAAGCAAAGGCGGTGGCTTTTCTGGAGGTGAAGAATATTGAAGAAAGAGAGGCCTTTGCCTTTGCCTCTGCTTTTGTGGGTGACTGGTGCTTGGTCGTTTGTGGTGTGGAATCTGCCATTGTTGGTTTTGATTTGTGAGAGTGAAAGAGATGGAGAGAAACGAGAGACAACAGTGTTCTCTTGTGAGGTTTGATAATTGCGGAGATAAGCAACACTAAGCATGCAGATGCAATAATAGAGAAGTAATTGTCCGAATTTCTATTAACTTAGACACCCGAATTTATCAACTAGACATCCGAATTTTTATAGGATTTTTAAAATACCATTTTACGATGAAACTGTCCAAATACAACATTTACGTATTTTACAAGTATTTCAATGAACCAATTGAAAAACAGAAGATCGATCATGTTTCTGCATGGTTTGTCGGGGTGTCATTATAGTGTAGGGACTAAGTGTATGTCATGCAAGGATAACATAAAGAAGTATAGTGTTTCACCTCCCCTTGTAGGGAGGCTACGTCCACTTGAGTAATTCACTAAGTATAGAGAACTACATGCCCATAAGATGGGGAGAAGGAAAGATCCTTAATTAAGAGGGAGAAGGTTCCTTTTATAGATAAGGAAGCTCCTCTCTCTTGTTACAAGTTTCCGATGTGAGACTTGTGTCCCATTTGCTTGTCATGAAGCCTTTTGGCGAGCATGGGAGAGACGCCTCCCGACGAGGTCTTGGTTGGCTTCCACCATGGCGATGTAGCTCGGGTGTTGGGCTAGGTCCCGCATGTCGTGGCCGGGGTCCCACACGTCATGTGGGCCCGCTAGGAGTGTGTTGATTATGCTTGGCGGCATGTGGTATACGTAGTACTAACAGATCACAACAGCAGAAGTTTGAAGAACTGTCTTGGTTCTCATTGATATATAAACACGTTACACGTATGCAACTCTACATTATATACGAAATAAACATCTAAACTACCCTCGAGTATACCTCTGTACAGTATACTGGAAGGAAAAAAAAAAGAAAGTATACAGCAGAGTATTTTCTCCATGTTTAATAAGGAGTCCTCTGATTTTGTTGATGCTTCTGTTTATGTTGCTTCTTTTTCTGTTGCTTCAGGTTATGTGTAAGGAGTTGAGTATATATAAGCTCGTTCCATGTATCAGGCACACCAGGTAGGCACCAGTGGCTGCAGTCCTGGATCGAAGTCTTTTTTCTTTCCTCTGCAGTTAAATTGGGCATTCTGTAAACCGATGGATGAGCATCCTTTCGGAAATCAGTCATTGCCGTGATGTTCAGATAGAGGATTGGAGTCTTCATCTTCTCCATTACCGAGTCCAAGATTTTCATGTTCGATGGATATTCTCCTCCGTATTCAGTGTCTGTAGTTGGCTTTGTCTCGCCATGGCATTGCCCTCCAGAGTTCCATGCTCCACCTCTGTGAAAGTGTATAAAGATTATGAAGTTGCTACATATGTTTTAACTGCACGTAGTGTAGAAAGTACTAATTCATGTGTTGTAATGTACCTAAAGTGAGAAGGTGAATAGCCGCGGAAGAAAACAGCGGTTTTCTTAGGATCTACTTTGGTATCCACCCATCTTCCCCATGTCGTTAAAGCCCTCCGATATGCCTCTTCGCCATTCAACTCATCATAGACATGGCTACCTTCTTGATAGTAACCCAACCTGCAATAAGTTTCTCAACTATATTAGCTTTCCTTCCGAGTTTCCTAAAATCAATGACAGAAGAGTGAAACTGAGCAGGGTCTTACCCATTGGAAGTTTTCTCATGAGTCCACCAGTGACCTGTGTTGAAGATGAGAACATCTGCATCTTTGTACTTATCACCGGAACTTTCCATTAAATCAATGCGTAGTGTTTCCTTTTTGGATCCATTTTTGTCTTTCACCTCCCATTCTTGGACAAGAAATCGCGATTGAAAGAACTCCACCGAACAGTTATAATCCTATTGATGCATATAGATTATTAGTTTAGACCAACAAAATGAAAAGGAAAGGAAGAAGTTTTTAGGCTATGAATTCCAAATCAGAGATGATGGATAATGAGAAAGATACCTGAAATATAAAGGAGTAAGAGCCCTCTGTACGAAACTCCTCCCTGCCCGAGATTTCATAAACTTTGTTCTTATCTTCCACTGCATTTCTAAGAGCACAAAGTAAAGACTCCCACATATTCCTATTGAGAGAATCACCAACATAAACCAGACGCTTTCCTGCCAACAATCTCAACATCTTCTTACCATCCAACCTGCACAACAAGAAGTTCATCCGAAACCAACATTACTTGACTCCATCGAAAAAAAAAAAACCAACATTACTTCACAGAACCAATAAGCTCTATTCAACCTGTAAAAAATATAGTTGAATTAGAAGTAAAAAGAAGTCCTGGTGCAAATTACCTTGGGACATTGCAATGTTTCGGTTGCCATCTATACTTCTCGTAACCATTGTCAGGCCTACCGTTAAGGAAACAATCGAAAGGCTCATCTATCCAAGGACAAGTTCCTGCAGCATAAATTGGGTAAGAATTATCTCTCACCCACTTTCCAACAAATAGGTCACATTCATTCTTCAACTTGGACCGAGATTGTTTCCCTTGCTTCTTGGACAATCCCTTTTTACTATCACTCCCTTTCTTTTGCAAACCCTTTTTTCCATTAGAAGAAGAATGAGAGCTCACAGCCTTCTTTGTCTCATTTTTTCTCTCAGAACCCTCAACTTTCTCAGTTAATTCGGCTCCTGTGTGATTGGAGTCTTTGAACAAGGAAAGAATGGTGGTGTTTGATGATTGAGCAGTGCCAATATGATCATCCCTTTCAATCTCTACATTTTCCTTGGTTCCTCCATTTTCCCCAGAAGATTGATTAAGACCAATCTTAAATCCCTTCTGATCAATCCCCACGTCTCCTTTCAAACTTCCAACCTCATCAAAATGTGGTAAAGAATCGCGTTTCCAGTGGGGGTTTGGGGTCTGAGAAGAGGAATAGGAAGAGACATGAAGAAAGTTTTTGAAGCCAAAATGAACCGAAGGGCGGGAAGGGTTGAAAACCAAGAGGATGGTACATGTAATGAAGACAATTGTGAATGCATAAGTACAAACCATGGAATTTCTCTTGGAGTAGAAGATTGAAAAAACTGAGGCCTTGCTGGTCTCAGCTTTTGTTGAATGTGGGCTTGTCATTGTTACCATTGAGGAATAATCTTCTGCGATTGTTGTGATGTGTGCATGTACTGAAGGCCGAGGAGAGGCTTTCGACTCTCCTACGGTTTTTGGTAATAGATGTTCTGTTGTTAAGAAATGTCCCCAATCAGCCATTGTTATATATCTTCGTAAGCTATCAAGGTGGACGGGGTGTGATGTGAGTCTGCGGTAACAACCCAAACTTTGCCTGAGATTCTGAAAATAGAGAGAGGAAGAGGACGGTGAGAGACAAAACAGACGCGTTTTGGTTTGATTAGCTTTAATTTTCATGAAAATGGAAAGACAATTTTCTGTTCAAGAGGTTAATCAGTTAACTTACTTCAATATATTTACTATTTTTGGAGAAAGTACGCGTTTAAATTTTTTTTTAAGTTAGATTACACAGCAAGTAAGGTACAAGTTCACAGAAGCAAATATAGTCATTCCACAAATAAACCACTAAACACGTATCAAGTCTCATCTTAACCATTGCACTACCGATTTTGTTTCTCGGGTGTTGAAAATGCGATTAAACAAACCACATTTTTGGACCTGATCGATTAACTATATATTTTCATAATGAAACATTTGTTTTATACTCATTGCATCATCAGCTATATTTATGCTGAAATTTTTCTTTTTCCATTTTATGCAGTATCCCTTGTTAAATCTAAATTTGCTCGTATTGCTTCTTATATTACCCTTGGTCTGTTTCTTAACCCTTTTTTTTTTTACTTTAATTAGTCATCCTTATGGTACACAGAATCATCTAAGATAGTGGGAAAAATATAAAATTCTAATAACTTTTCGTCATAATTTTCTTGTACCTCTAATCTGGTTTGAATACACGGATGAATTAATTTGCTGGCAATGACCAATATCAGGGTCCAATTGTCTCCAATCTTTAATCAAATCACCAAACTGTACTCAACACCTCTTTTGATACAGCCTATTCATCAGAAACACAATAAGCTAATTATCAATTTATCAACCTCAGAGATCTCTTGTTTTATTTTGACATTATTATAGTAGCAATACAAAAAACTGAGATAATTGACAAACAAAAAGAACAATACAGAAGGTTGAGGAACAGTGTTGGTAAGTTTTGGGAAAAGGCTGACTGGTGAGGAGCATGCAGAGAACTAAATGCAGAAACCTTCAAGAAAGACCAATAACCCTTCCAGTTGCGGTGTCAAGATCAATATCATAAAAGCAAGGCCTAGTCGGAAGCCCTGGCATTGTGCTCATGGTTCCTACCAAAGGATAGATAAATCCAGCTCCAATGCTGGCCCTTACATCCCTTATCGGTAAGACAAAATCGGACGGCGCTCCTTTCTCAGCAGCTTTATCAGAAAATGAATACTGGGTCTTTGCCATGCATATTGGCAGACCAGAAAACCCTTGCCTGCTGTACATGGCGATCTGCTTTTCAGCCTATTCACATGAATGAAAAAGAAATATCATATCAGTAAGCATGCTGTCTGATTTCTGTTCTGGTTCAGAATTAACAACAATTTGGCTTCAGTGGTGTCAAGAAAAAAAAAATTAAGGGAGAAAAAAGATGATTTGTATATCCTGCAAATGCTGTAGAGGAATCAAGTTGCATGTTCTGTTTCAACAACAGAGATTCACTCTTTAATGTTTATGAGAAAGACAAGACATGTAGCCGCGTTGATTGGTATTAGATATGTTGTCTATTTAATAATGAATCATAATGATATTCACTGCAGATAATGAACTTCAAGGATCTCAAAATTAAGAGGATGGAGGGTGAAGATAGAGAGAGAGTTAAATGAATTGTGCAAATCCAAAACAATAACACACAATCTTACCTGCTCCGAGTATTCAACACCTTTTGCACCATATGACCTGGCTATTGCCTCTATCTTTTCTTTAATACTGAAGTCCAAAGGATATAGAAACTTTAATGATTGTGTAACATTCTCGCAGGCTCTTTGAACTGCAATCCCTAGGTCTACCTGAAGATCACAGTAAACTTGATTAATTATGAAAACCATTTATAGCAATTTAGAGAAATAAATCAGCTACACATTAACTTGAAGAAGCTAAACCAATTTGTATACTGTCAGGAGGAATGCCAGCTCCTTGCTATAACTGATGCAATAGACATCAATAGATATATATTGCTTGATTTTTATCTGTTTGTTAACTAAGAAATAACTACAGTGGAAGATAATTATCATTCTGTTACAAATGTAACATATTCAGAAGAACAAAGTGACAAAGCAAAACAAACTTAGGTAGATAGAGTTCAGCCAAATTTCAGAGAATAAAATGAACTTTAAGGAGATATAGTATACTTGGCAAGAGTACTATCAGGCTCCAACAGCAGGTAAAAGAGAAAATTTACAGCCTAGACAAGGCTGGATGAGATAGGAAATTGGTCAACAACAAAGAACAACAAGCTTCTCCTTTGGGAAATAAGGTATTTCTAGAGCTCACAGAATGGTTAGTGTACATAATTAGATTTTGTAGTATTTTATATAAATTTTTTTTCCTTCAAGCAAAAGAGATTAAAGTCCAAAGAAACCAAAACTAATTAGTTAATGGGACAAAGTCACTAACCGCTCCTTTTCCACCATGGGCATGGTGAGAACAAATAACGGCATCATACGCCCCAGCAGCCAGTGCTGCATTTCTAACTGCATTTAATTCTGCTTCAGAGTCAGTTGAGAATTTGTTCACGGCAACAACAACATTCACACCATAGGCTTTTGTGTTTGAAATATGCCTGGCCAAATTTACACAGCCAGCCTCAACCAGAGCCACATTCTCAGTTATGTAGGCACTATTAAGAGGCTTCCCAGCAACAACATCCGGCCCACCACCATGCATTTTCAAGGCCCTTATGGTGGCAACTATAATTGCACACTGCGGTCTTAAACCACTATACCGGCATTTTATATTCATGAACTTCTCAGTGCCAATATCAGCACCAAAACCAGCTTCTGTGACCACAAACCCCCCTGGTCCCACCAGCTTTAGCGCAATCTTATCAGCCACAATAGAGGAATTTCCATGCGCAATATTTGCAAAAGGACCAGCATGAACAAGAACTGGGGTCCCCTCAAGAGTCTGCATTAACGTAGGGTTAATAGCATCCTTCATAAGAACTGTTAATGCACCTCCGACACCAAGATCGTCAGCAGTAACAGGGTCACCGGCCCTGCTGTTTCCAATCACCATTTTGCCAAGCCTATCCCTCATATCTGCTAGAGATGTCGTAAGAGCCAAAACTGCCATTATTTCACTGGCAACTGAAATATCAAATCCTGTTTCTCTCACCATCCCCTTCTCTTCGGGGCCCTGGCCAACTGTAATTTTTCTCAAGAGCCTGTCATTTATATCCATTACTCTTCTCCATGTGATAGAATCTGGGTCAATATCAAGCCTGGCAAATTTCTTAACTTCTTCTGGTGTAAGGTCCTCAGGCTGGGTCTTGGAGATACCAAGCTTCTTCAGACGTCTAAACATGATGTCATTAAAGCTCTTTTTTCCTTCTTTGTTTGGTGGGCATAATCGGTTCATTAGAGCCTTATCTGATTGGGTTGCCTCGTGGAACATTCGAGTATCAATGGCAGCAGCTAGAAGATTGTTTGCCGCTGTTATTGCATGAATATCTCCTGTTAAGTGCAGATTAAACTCATCCATTGGGATCACTTGACTGTAACCACCACCTGCTGCACCACCCTTAATGCCAAAAGTCGGTCCTTGTGATGGTTGACGAAGACAAGTGACAACCTAATGTCATGAAAAGAAGAAATTGTGATCAGGAACATACTAACTAGTCCTGGCATAAGGCTGTTCATTGTGTGTTTGTGCATCTAAGACATTGTCAGAATAATATAAAATTCCATTAGCAATGATAATACTGAGAAGCGGTAAGAAAGCCAGTGCTGTAGACCTCTGTTTTCTAGATCTCTCATACAAACTCCAAGTGCTTAAAAGAAAGGAGATACACAGAAGGCATGAAGTGCCAAGGAAAGCCAATGCTGCAGACCTTTGTTTCCTAAATCTCTCATACAAACTCCAATTGCTTGGAAGAAAAGATAACAAGAAAAGAGATACATAGAAGGCATATGATTTCACTTTTTATAAGCCAAAACTGGAGTAAATGAACTTATTTTGTATCTTATTGAGTTTCAATTGATATAAAGGTTCTTTTTTTCCTCATGAGAACATATACTTTCTTCTTAATGCATAGTAAACAAATTAGTATCAGAGGAAGTTAAAAAATCCAGTAGATTAAGGGTAAGCCAGGTCAGGCCTCAGAAACAGATTGTTAACTTCTTGATATCAGTGTTACAACCCAAGAAACTCTAACTGCCACCCAATAACAAGGGGGAAATAAAAACTAACAAAATCAAGTTATACGCATGTAAAGCATCATCGGCAAAAATGACAATGGCAATGAATCTCTAAACTCCCCTGAAACTGCAATCCTTTGTATAAGCATGTTGTAGTTAATGCTTAAGATCTACGGGGTTCATGTGTTTCCATTTTAACTGGCATTTCTTTGTGATTATACATACATACAGGTAGCATACTTCTCCACATATGATCCAGGAAGGGTGTGCTCACCAATTTAACACTCCTCAACAGAAACGTTTAACACCTCAACTTATTGGCAACACAAGCTAAAGCAAGACCAAGTACAATCAACAACAGAAAGCAAGCAAGCATTGTATCCTCTGAAATATGTATCAATTGCTGACTCCAAACTCTTTTCCTTACTGCGATAACTCCAGCCCAGAGAAATATAGATGCGGCAGTTTGATAACATAACCGATTGTTGTATCCAAGGAAACCAAATCTCAAGAATAACTAATTTCTCTCTTCAACCTCAAACCAAGTAGAACAATTCCAGTCTTAACTTGGTACATTCTTATCTACACTACAGTTCAAGCAGGTGTAAACACTCCAACTGGAATTTGTTGATCATTCATTTAAAAATTGAACAGCGAACTAAATACCAACAACCAAAAACGACTAAAAGGTTACCAACATATCCCCAAACTGCAAATACCATAAAAGAAAACAACTCAAAGATAAAAAGCTTACCTTCTTATCTTGAAAAGCACCCAAAGCTTGACACAGTCCAACAGTGGTGGTAGACTTGCCTTCTCCGAGAGGGGTAGGAGTAATCCCTCCAACCACAACATAATACCCATCACTATATCCTTTAAGTTCATCAATCACAGACAACAGAACCTACACACCACCAATACCAAGAACTTTATACTCAAAAAGCCAGTGAAAGATTCGAGCTTTCTTCATCAAAAACGTAAACAAAAACTAATATCAAATCCCAGAAAAAAGAATCGAACTTTCTTCAATGAAACGTAAAGATTAAACCTTGGCCTTGTACTTTCCATAAAGATCATAGTGGTCGGGACTGAGGTTGAGGTCTTTGGCAATCTCAGAGATGTGGACAGGCTCAACAGAATTGGCAATGTCTATATCAGCTGGGACTGGGGAAACCACCTCCAGCTTCCTCACTGTCTTTGATGGGCTCATTTTGGGCTCCCAGAATTTGTAAAAATCGCTTGCTGGGTTTGATTGATCTGTTTTATATGGTTGTTGGGTTTTTGGTTGAGCTTTTGACGATGGGAAAGTGAGGTTTGAAAAACATAGATTTGCGTGCCCTGTTTCCTTATCGACTGAAATTCCAGGATTGTAGGCTACGGCGGTAACTGGGACAGTTGGTAAACACTGATAGAGTCGCATCGCATGTCGAGCCGTTAGATTAGAATTATAGTATTCTTTCTTTTTTCTGACCAATTGAATTATGGTATTAAGCGGTCGAGTTGTTGTTTAATGATGATATGGTGGAGCAATGTTTGGTGCCATCCAAAATTCCAAAAAAATACCTACCGCAAAAGAATCAAAACGAAAGCTACAAACCACAAGCCCAAGGATAGTGTGAGCTTACAATTTTGTCGCTGTGTTTGTATTTTGAATGTGGGAGATTTTAGGAACTTGATTCCACCTTTAATCACGTAGTTGCCTAAACCCGAATTCTTGTTGGTTCAAGTTTTGCAAAAGAAGGCTGCAGAAACGCAAGCCCAAGAAACGGCCCAAACGTTAAACCCAAAACCCCCAAAAGGAACAAAACCCCGCTCCAAGTGTTTTTCCTTGGTTCCTTCAACTCTTCACTGCTCGCAGCCGTCGCGCCTCTCAAGCTCTTCCTTCTCATCAAGCAAGCTTTCAACAGTTGGACGCTGCCCTCCACTCTCTCCTCGGCTTTCAAAGCCCTTGGAAAGAGCGACATATCAGTTAAGGAACAAGGTTGGTCTCGTGCTTTCTTGCTCTTTGATTTTGGTTCTTGCTGATTGCTTGATTTTGGGTTTTGGGTTTTGGTTCTTCTTTTTGATAGACCACTAAGCTGATTTTGGTTTTGGTTCTGGTTCTTCTTCTTTTTTATCTCTTTTAATGTGAATTGAACTGTGTGTCAAATTGGAGTCACATTGCAGCAAGGTATTGTAGTTCTGAACTACTCATCTTATTATCTCCATTTCAGAAGAAAAAAAAAAAAAGGCTCCCCCCCCCCACCCCCCCCAAATTAAAAAAATTTCGATCTTTTTATTGGAAAACCTTTACTCAATCAGCTCAGGAACTGTTGTGTATCCAACTATCCATTATGAATACTACTGTTGTTTTTACGTGGTTATTTGATTGTATTTTTTCATATGGGTTTTCACTTTTATTAATGAACAAGATTAGTATTTTCCATAAAATCTACTATGTAGGATTATCTATTTTATTTTGTCTTTATAAATATGAATCAATGAATGATATCAAAGTTGGTATTTTTTTTATCTATCGATTATGTGAAAGTCAGTAGCTATCTAAGCCCCTTTTGAATTGCCTGTTTAGAACCGGTTCTAAACGAAACTTCATATGTGATTTGGAATCAGTTTTTCATTTGTGATTTGGAATCAGAAGATGAAGAATAAAAAATCAAGTAAGAAGCGCGCAGCACAAGAGCTAGATACTCCAGCTATGAAAGACAAGGTTGAAATTGGTAAGGTTTCTTTTACTTAATAGTTAATACAACTAGGAGTACCAAGTGAGATTTTGAAGCATATATACAGTTATAATTATTGTAACATGGTTATTTGATTAGCTGTTTTGATATTTGTTTCGACTGTGTTAATCTAAATATCTAAAATAAGATTAGAAATAATGGTTCGGGAATAACATACAACTCTTGAGCGTCTGGTTTGTTGATCCATGTAGGTCATGGAGAGGCCGCAGATGGAGTCCTTGTTGATCAGGATTTGAATGAGCCAACCATGGGAGAAAAACTTGCTAGTTTGAATTTAGTACCTGATGATAGAGTGGAAAGTCAAAATAAAGAAGACTCTTCCCTCCATGCAAAGCCTCCGAGTGCAGACTCTGTTCATATTTTGCTTAAGCAAGCACTACATGCTGATGACCGTGCCCTTCTATTAGACTGCTTGTACACCCAAGATGAGAAGGTAGTGGCTCCCATAGTTCATATTAGTTATTCTGTAATGATTAATAAATATAATTGTTAATTTGCTTGATATATCTGTTGTTTTAGGTCATTGCAAAGTCTGTCTCTCTGTTGAATCCAGCTGGTGTTTTGAAGCTCTTACAAGCTCTCATATCGCTTATTGAGTCAAGGTAAGATACCTGGCAGTATGCTGTATAATGTGGATGATCTTTTGATCTTTTCTTAGGTTATTATGTGGAGCTTACCAATTTTCATATATCGATCAGGAAGTATGTACATTTTTCAATATTTTTTCTTCTTTTTGGGTAGTTTGGATGCTGAACCATGCTGCAGAGCTGTGTTTGAAAGAAAATTAGGAAGTTTTTATGTATTTTCTTCTCCCTTCTTCTGTTATAGAACGAAAATCAGTGTGTCTTGTTTTGTTGGTTCAATATTCAAACTTTATTCTTGCCTACCTAATGGATTTGTATGTGTCTTCTCCACTCCAGGGGTGCAATTTTGGCATGTGCGCTTCCATGGCTGAGAAGTCTACTTCTTCAACATGCAAGTGGGATAGTGTCTCATGAATCTTCTTTAAGTGCCTTGAACTCCTTATATCAGGTCTGGAACTCTTAGTATGGATTATACCCTCCCTTGAACATAAATTTTTGGATTGATAGAAAGCCCTCTGAGCCTTTAACTCTTTATATCAGGTCTGAAACTCTTAATATGGATTATACCCCCTCCCTAAACATAAAATCTCTGGATTGATAGAAAGCCCTCTGAACTGAATTGCCTAAGGAAACCGAATTTTCTATTTTTTTCTTTAATTGATTGTCAAAGTAAAGAAGTTAGGGAGTGCCATGTACAACTTCTATTACAAGTTGATTTTTGGTTTGTATTTCTCGTTTATGCAAGAGAAGGCTACAAAGTGACAAGTGGAATGTCTTATATCATGCATTCATGCCAAATTGAAATCCAAATAGTTAGTGTTTAATGGAATGTGTCGTCGTATATGCAGCTCATTGAGTCCAGAGTTTCCACTTTTCAGTCCGCTCTTCAACTATCAAGTGTCTTAGACTTGTTGTATTCAGGGGTAAGGTTACTTGTGCTGGTGAACTTTGTGCCAAGTGAATGTTCAGGGATATCTAGTTCATGCACCTTTTTTTTCACAGATTGTTGATGATTTGGATGATGAGAATGGCACTACCGGTCCTGTCGTTTACGAGGACAAAGATGAAAGTGACGAAGAGGAATCTGACGATGCCATGGAGACTGATCAAGACGATGAAGATGAAGAGGAATTGGATGCAGAACTTGGTGGTGTTAGCGATTTCGAAGGAATTGAAGGACTTGATGACTTAAGTGATTGATCCAAACTTTGAGATGCATTTTTGTTGTATTAACTTAATAGCAAACTGTACCAAACTACCAATCACATGACCGTATTCATATGAATGAAGTTTTGTCACATGCTATCTTTTCAGTTGATTCTGGAACATGAGACAAAATGGGTGGATTGCATTTCATATATGACTGACAATCACAATCCACCACTATGAAACCAAATGCAACATTCCAATCAACAAGGGATATGCAGTTCAGACAACTTTTTACATATGTTGTTGATGAGTTGGATGATGAGAATGGCACAACATTTCGAGTCATTCATGACATGAGAGATCGATGCAATTTTGGGATGCATTTTGGTTGTATCAATTTGTCTGATAATTTGTACCAATTACCAACCATTGGAGCACTTCAACCATACGAGATCGATGGTAATTGGTACCATAATTTGTACCAATTACCAACCATACGAATGAAATTTTGTTGTTGCTACTTCAACATAAAACAAAAGAGTGGATTGCATTTCATATACGACTGAGGATTACAATTCCACTACTAAGAAACCAAATGCAACACTCCAATCTCATAGAGTTGGACGCACAGGGCTTGTAAAACATGCCCGGCAAAAACATAAAAAACAACAAAAGACAACAGCTGAAAAACAAACACAAACAACAAACATCATTACAAGTTCAAACTAGTTCCTGTCCCTCTTATAATCAACAGGTTCACCATTCTCCTCATCATCCTTGGCCATGCCGAGGGTGTTTTTCACAGTATCAACAGCACCTTGGGTCATGTTCTTCACCCGCGCCCCAGTCTGCTGGAGGAAGCCTTCATTCTTCTCCTTCCCGGACTCGGCCGTATCTCCGGCTCTCTGGGCCGCCTCCGAGGCCTTATCCTTAGTTGCCTCCTTGCTCTCCCAAGCCTTATCTTTTGCAACTCCTGCCTTCTCTTGGGTCTTGTGGGTAGTTGATTGGGTTGCACCTTTTGTTTTCTCTTGGGTTGTCTGGGCTGCCTGGTAGGTCTTGTCCTTTGCTGCTTGAGCCTTCTCCCCTAGTGACTCCATCATTTGGTTGGTCTTTTCCTGAAAGACATAGGATTAAATGTATTCAGCATAGTTAGAAATTAATATACGCAATCATTAAAATAGCGACACATTATTCAATAAATCTAAAAGTAACAAAAACTGTTAATGCGCATGCACCCTTCTTTTCCTTTCTAGAATGTACCAAAACTTGGAATAGTTTCATTACAGATGGAAAGAGTTGTATACCTCAGTCTGGCCCTTGGCTTCACCAGCTCTGTAGCTCTGTCTGTGGGATGCCATTTTTGCTTTCGAGTGAACTTTCGAGTGATAGCTAGACTTCTGTTTGTGTGTGGTTCTTCAAGATTGCTATGATATGAATGAAGTGAAAGCTACTGCATCCTATATATAGAGTTTGAAGAGGGTTGGGTGATTGACATGTGCCCTGCGGTGTCAACACATTGGTGACACGTGCCTTGCTGTGATAAGGGTTCTTGATGACAGTGTAAATATATGGATTACTAGCCTACAATTTGTTGCCACGTGTCGATCACCCTCTTGACATGCATAATCCATTGTTAATACTGTAGTAAACAGTGATGTGATGCATTAACCAGCAACGGTAAAAGTGTAAAACTAGTAACTACACAGTTGATTAAGATAACTGGAGTGACAAACATGTCCATTGTTAAAAACTTCACCAGTGTTTTGTGGTGTGGATGAAATTCAACTAAGCTAGATATTCTACATGTGAGACTCAAAAGTAAGTAAAATTCATCAAGATATTTTGAGATATATATGAGATTGCTCCTATTAACATTTTAGATTGTCAAATATCGAGATATATCTGAAATGAATAAAAAAAACGTGAATTAAGACAACAACAAGTAGTATCAGAAAAAAAAAAGTGAATTTAAGTTTAATATTGTTGCACATATTCAAGAATCGTACTTAAAAGACAATAAACGGTTCAAATAACTAAAAATGCATGGAACAAATTGAATAATATTATGTTTTGATCGGAAGTACGTACGTAAGCCCCCTAACTTTCTTGTGCTTGCTGGTCAATAAGGTAGCTTCTTCTGCTGGTTCAAGTTATTGTGGAGAGAGATAAGATAAGATACGTACGTAGTTCTATTAGTTTCTTTTGGTCTATAGGCCACGAGAATCTCGTTGCATTTCCACAGTATATATGTTAGTTTCCAAAGCCTATATAGGAGGAAACTGTTTCTCCTTTTTCTTTCTTCCTTCCTTTCTCTTATCTAAAAGCATAGGCGACGTTACAGAAGCTTCACTGATAGGCACGCATCGTCAGGGCTTAGTCACCCTAGCACAATTCAACAATTTGGGGTCATATAACTAATCACATGCAATTAAACTAAAAATCAAATCTTCAACCAATTAAAATGCATATATGTGAAGAATGAAAAGCAAAGACCTTCTTCTAGAGTCTTTTGCAGTCAAGTCTTTTGCCACAGTGTACGTACCAAATTGTATATTAATAATTGAGGAAGAGTATGGTCAATAAGTAGTAGCAAACCCAGCCCCAAAAGAAAAGTCAATTAGGAGCTACACACGAAGCCGCCTCTACTCCTTCTTCTTCTTCTCTATATATATATATATACCAAAGGGCTAGCTATCTACCAAGTACTTCCTCATCAATATCTCACAATCTTCTTACAAAGAATACTTTCTTTGCACATATATTGCAATTCCAAATTAACCTTGTCGATCATCAAACTACTTCTCTTGAAATTAATGGCGCTGGAGTCGATTTCGCTGATGGATAACTTGGTGAAGGTGGCACTCTTTGTGGTGGTTCAAGCTCTGGTTTATGTTATCCTTTCCAGTTCATCCAATCTCTTCTCCCAGAACAGACTCAGGTCATTCAACAGCTTCAAACTTGCTCGTTCTGCTAGCATCAACCGAATTCTCGCTGCTATCTCCGACTTACCGACTGGATCTACCACTACTGATTAGGCATCATGATCCACAACCGCAAACGGTTTCGAGTACAATATATCATGTCCCTCATTCGATCTGCTATATATATAGATGATTCATGTAATCATGTCCCTCATTCTTTCATTGTTTAATGTTACATCTAAGTTGTATTTAACTAGTCAATGTATTGGTAGTAATGAAGCAACGCAGACCATATCAGTGATATTCGTTCAATTCGTAGAATCCTCTTTTATGGTTTAGAAATTAGGTTCATTAGAACCACTCATATATTATTTCCATTCTATATATACACGTGTACATGACCAATAATGCAACAACTTGATGGCCAAATTAATTAATCCATCTTTTACAAATTGATAACCCCATCATGAAAGCGAAGTCCAATAAGCATTAGGAAGTTGTTAATAAGACATCCTAGTGTGTTATTGACACACCCTCTCTCTCTTCATTTACACACTCTAGAGAGAAAGAGAGAGAGAATTGTGTGTCAATAACATATAAGGTGTGTTATTTACATCTCCCTAAGCAATAATGTAAATTAGGTGGGTGCCATTGGCAATAAATTAAACAACTAAAGTTTGAAATCAAATTTATAAAAACAGAGTGACATTAGTAGTTGGTAAATCTTGGTTTTACGTATCAGGCAACACATACACTCAACAACTTTCTGGAAGTGACGGAGGTGGCACATCACTCAAACGAGAAAACAATTGCCGGACCGGCAAACTTTCATAATGGCCGGATCGGCATATTCATGTCATGTACCAATCCAATCCATTTTTGCTTGGCAATGCATAGAACCATGTGGAAGATTCGACCAGTAAATTCAAATTTATAAGGGTTTGGATCATGATGGGTGCCATTGGCAATAAATTCAAATTTATAAGGGTTTGAACACATACCTCGATCTCTTTGCATATTACAACGCAACGGAATGACCGGTTACGGGTCCGTCACTAACACATACCTTGATGTCATCCCTAAGCGTAGCTAGCTAGTAGCTCCCAAATTCCACCAGAATTCATTTTACATCATTAACTCTTTAATTACCTTAATTTTTTTTTTATCGATCTTCAACCAAGGTACGTTATCAACAGCTTTCTAGAAGTGACGGAGGTGGCGCATTACTCAGACGAGGGAACAATTGCCGGACCGGCAAAGTTTCATAATGGCCGGACCGGCAAAGTTTCATAATGGCCGGATTGGCATATTCATGTCATGCATGTACCAATCCAATCCATTTTTGCTTGTCAATTCAATAGAAGTACAAGTAGAGGGCACCCAATAAGGGAACAATTAATTACAGTTTTTGGTTATGTGTTTTGATTTGATTGCAATTTTATACCATCTATTATTAATTAGTTTCAAAATTTTGGTCAATGTGCTTAACATTGTTTGCAATTGAAATCTTTTTCATCACTTTAATTTATATATGATTGAAAATCGTAAATCACAAAAACTGGAGGCACCAAATTACATTATAGGCAATATATATGATTGAAATCTTAGCAATACGAGTCCAAAGTCCATCACGTACAAATTAATATAAATTAGCTGGGGCGCTGTTAAAATCATAATCATACATAATTCATCAGCGCTGGAATCCAAAATAAGGTTAGGAGCACCATAAAAGGCCATTTGGGCAAATTATTCCTGGAGATATTGGATTAGGAGAGGAAAGCATCCAATAACAATAAAACTGGGTAGACACAAAGTAGATCACCAACATAAACAAGGACATGTTCTCCGGATTTATGTATATTTCTCCGAAAATCTGACGTTGCAGGAAGTTGGAGAAGCTGATCAGACGAGCATGAAGAACCTCAAAGATATAAAACAAGTGCAAATAATGGCTTGAAATAAACTTAGGGTTGGGAACCTTAGCTTATATATTGACTTGACTTGTAGCCTATATATGGCTGGCTCCTGGCTGAATGTTCGATCTATTAATTTTACCATGACCACACAAATAAGGAGACTAGGATGAAATACAAAACCCCAATTAATAAGCTCCTCCAATTCCCATCATCCCATGTCAAAATTATCATTTTTCGATTTAATAGACCGAGTTCACAAGACATATTTATTGTGAAACAATCTCAAATTTATATCAAACAATGTCATCAAATTTATGGATATATACATAACTCTTAAAATATATATAATACACAGGTGAAATTTTAAGGTGCAACTAAGAGATCAAATTAATTCATTTTCTTAGATCATAGAGGAAAGAATATATATCATGCATGTTGTACTCTCATCATTTCATTCATTTGTATTTAATTAGTAGCAATATTAGTACATACATCATACATCATACGAGAAAATTATAGGTATTCAACAAAGTTGTAATATTTTTTTTTAAAAAGAGAAAAAGTTAAAGAAAATTTACCTTATTCACAATATTTCCAATTTTATCGTTACGCAAAATTTGGAAGCATAGACACATATGAAAACGTAATGAAGTAATGGAGAACGGGAGGAGTTCTTTTGGAATCTAAATTTTATTTATCTTCCATCAAAAACAACTACTAAACAAGTGTGATATGCACTCCTCTAATCCTCTATTCATTAAGCAAATGAAATGAAAATGAATCGAAACAGGAGTAGATAAATTTCAAGTACTCAATCCTAATCACATAAGCTCAAGTTCACATGAATCCCATAGAAGAACAGATTTGTCTCTTCCAAAGAGGAACGATCAGGTGGGCTGCATAGGATCCAGTGACTTGGTCATTTTGACTTTGGCTTTTCTCGGTTTTGAAAAACACTTTTTCAACTTGTGTGACAAAAAAAAGCAGTTTTCAACTTTTAACGGCCAGATTACCAGGAAACTGTGTTGGGCTTATTTGGTTTTGAAAAATATTCAAAACGTTGCGTGCGGGAAATGTCACCTTCCCCAATGGCAGCAGTGACTCAAAGTCTTGAAGACCAAAGAAAGAAAGAAAGCTCCAAAAAAGCTAAACACTGAGGCCATTATTAAAGAGGACAACGCAGACCCATTATTCAATTCGAATACTGCTCCAAATGTGATTAGGTGTGTTGAGAGGAACGGAGACACTTGTAGTTGTGAGACTCATTGTTTTACAATCACTATGTGTGTGATCAAATCCACAAACCCAAAATCCATATCCATCTCTTTGATACTTTGACTCTTGGAAGTTGGAGACTTTGTCATGCCCAAATCAGTCTAAGACACGCACAATCCGGGCCAGCTTTCACGGACTCTTCTCCACCTCAACACCCTCTTGTGTTTGTCTTTCTTTCTTAAAGAAAAAGAACAAAAATTTATGCAATTATTGGATGCTGTGGTGGATTAAAGTTGAGTATTCAAGCATTTGGACCCAAAATCTCATCTGGGCATTTCAGTTATTGCTCATTTGGGACTGTTGGTTGCTGGGTGAAGTGTTTTGATTCAAAATCTCATCTGGGTATTACAGTTTTTGGTAAGATTTTCTATTTCTTGTCATTTTAATTTGTGCTTTGGTTATGTTTTCTAGTTTGATTGAGAGTGTAATTTTGGTCGGACTTGAATTGAGGTTTTGGAAGCTTAAAGCTTTTAGTTTCTTGTACTGATTCTGCTTATTTGGAGTGTGTAGTTTCTACTATACAACTTCAGTTTCTTGCAATCTGCTTTAAGATGTGAAATTCAGAAGCAAATCCCACCTTTTGCTATATTTTAACTTTTAAACAACTAATACTGTGTGTGATTATTGGGAAGTTCTTTAATTTTGAAATGCCACCATTTGATAAATCATATGAAGATTGCTAAGTTTACGCTTTTATAGGCTTCACAGTTGAGCAAATAAGGGAAACTACTTTTTACTTTTTTCTTTACATACTGGGTTAGTTTCCAATAGGCCTAAAAGAATTGTTCTTCAACTTTTCTTCAAGGTATTTTTGCCTTCTTTAGAGACCTAGTGTTACAGTAGAAACAAAGATAGGATTTTGGGCTCTAAAATCCCATTTAAATACCCCAAATCCCAGCTCACACTCATTCAAATCACAATGAGATAAATACTTTCACTCGTGTAAAGTGGACTTCAATGCAATTATATGGCTTTCTTGAAACTGTAGATTGGCATATTTACATTATGCCTTTTGTGACAGATACCTTGCTTTTCTTGACATCAACTATGTACAAAAGTTTTGTAAAAAGAGAAGTTGCACAGAACACTAAGTCTCTGATGGTGTGTGACAGGTAATTTGGCATTTGAGGAAAGCAAAACAAGTGGGGAATTGGTAATGATATTGATCCCAATTTGGAGCGTCAAGCATTGACATTTGAGGAAGAAATAATGTCTCCTGGAGGTCGCTTCTGCGAGGATGTAGCTGAGACTCGTATTACATTTGCCGATTCTGATGCAGCAACTTCGATTGCTGATCTAAGGACTTCCCCCTTTAGAAAAGCTCTACCTGGTTTAAATGGAAATGCTGGGATGCCATCAAACAATAATGTGCATGATCTACTCGAGTGCCCAGTTTGCATGAATTTAATGTGTCCTCCAATTCACCAGGTACGTTTTAATAAATGGTAAAAGTTACTCTGTCAGGGAGAATTTTTTGTTTATGGACATTAATCTACGATTGACGGTAATAGCCTAATAGGCTTTGACCTATCTGGTAGTTCTGCAAACTTACATGATCTAATACGAGGATACACACTTGTAATATATTACTCATTCTATTCTCACTGTCTTCTATGAGCTTCTAGCAAAATCCATGGGTCTGCTTGGTTGTTATTGGCTTATTGCTACCTGGAGAGCCTCAATTGCATTTATCCATCATATGCATTGTCAATGCTTGCTCTTCAGATTGTGTTATATGCGCATAAGTTTTAATATGCATTGATAACTTGTAAACCAAATACTAAATTTCTCAAGAAATGCTTAATCATCTCCTGTGAAACCTTGCGAAATTCCATCACATCATTTATCTATGTTATAACTATGTTAAAACTTATGTGCATGATACATAAATACACGTTACTCTATCTTATACATACTACAGGTATGCTAGACCATTATCTAATGTAAACTCCTAATGGAATCCATAGCTTTGCTTGCTTTCTATTGCTACTGGGAGAGTTTCAAATGCATTTTTCCATTAAATGCATTGCCATTGCTTGACCATCAGATTGCATTACACGCATATAGCAGCTGTGCTTATGGAGATGGTCCGATACAATTTGATCCTAGGGAGAACTAACTGAAGTCTATATTGTAGTGTCCAAATGGCCATACTTTATGCTCGAGCTGTAAGACGAGAGTGCAGAACTGTTGCCCCACTTGTCGCAATGAGCTTGGAAATATAAGGTGCTTAGCACTGGAGAAAGTAGCAGAGTCCCTGGATCTTCCTTGTAGATACCAAATTTATGGTTGCCCTGATATATTCCCATACTACAGCAAGCTAAAGCATGAGAAAGTCTGTAAATATCGTCCTTACAACTGCCCTTATGCTGGAGCTGAATGTTCTGTCACTGGAGATATCCAATTCCTCATGATGCATCTTAAAAATGACCACAAGGTTGACATGCATGATGGGTCTACTTTCAACCATAGATATGTTAAATCCAATCCCCAAGAAGTTGAAAATGCTACGTGGATGCTGACAGTAAGTCTCTCTCTCTCTCTCTCACACACACACACACACACACACACTGTGTATGTATTTGCAACCATGTAAAAAAAGATTCCATCTCTTAAGAACTAAGTGGTTACTTGATACATTATCTTATATTTCTGTTTCTAGTCAAAGTTCCTCTGTTGATCTCAGGATGAAATTTTTATTCATATTCAACTAATTAGTGTAAAGGCTATTCCTTAGTAGAAAACTCATGAATCATCAGGAAACTTACTGTGATATCTTCCTTTTATATTTCTACTTTGCTGAATGCTGATTTTCGTGTTTAAACCGCTTTGACTTCTTTATATTAATGATAAGGAATGAGAAGGATGCAAAATTTTGCAGTCTTGGAAATATCTTTTGGGATTGGTTGTCTAGAGTTCGTTATCAATTGCTTCTCGCGTTACACTGTGCAGCCAATCTTTCGGAAAAATTTATACTTGTAGGCTATTGCTTTTTAATTCACCTGATATGTAAGTCAGCCTTGTATGCTTCTTGAAGCTTTCAAGACATGTTTCCCTTTCGAAAAATATGTTCTTTGCTTGTTTGATTTCTTTGAATATTGAAAAATGAAATCTGTCTTCTCTTATTTGGTTCAGTTGTACCTGTACCAATGTAGTTTAACCAGTTGTGATTTTTGAATGTAGTGCAGATCTTTAATTGTTTCGGCCGTCAGTTCTGCTTGCATTTTGAGGCATTCCACATTGGAACATCACCCGTTTACATGGCCTTCCTTAGATTTATGGGTGATGATGATGAGGCTAAGCAATTCACTTACAGTCTCGAAGTTGGTGGCGGTGGCAGAAAGCTGACATGGCAAGGAATTCCAAGGAGTATTCGTGATAGCCACCGAAAAGTTCGTGACAGTCAAGATGGTCTGATCATTCAGAGGCAGGTAGCACTTTTCTTCTCAGGTGGTAATAGGCAGGAGCTGAAGCTGAAAGTGGCTGGTCGTATATGGAGAGAACACTAAGATGTAAAACTAACAACCTGTCCAAACATATTGTAACCTTTTGCTGTGAAAAATAAAAAGGGTGGAAGGAAATTCAGGCGTGTCTATGTAAAAAGCTGGATATCTGTTGCTTCATAAAGTTGAGCGATAATGCTCCGGAATATGTGATGCTCTAGCTATTTTTGTTAATCCGGTGAAATAGTAGTTCTAATGATTGAAACCCTAGAGCATGTGGTGTGATTAGGTTTCTGGGATGTAGCAAACACTTGGCCGTTCACCATGTTAAAACCATGGATCCACTAAACAAGTTCTGAAAGTTATAGTTGTCAAATAGATCAGTAAGGTTCCCATTAAGAGAGTTTACCTTTGAATCTTTGATTAAGTAACATTAAGAGTGACACTGCATGCATTCACTTAAGTTCTCTAAGGTATATTTTTTTGTGGGTAAATTCTGGGTTACATTTTCACATTTCTATCCCAATGCAAGCAAAAAAGAAGCTTATTAGTTGAATTAGACCTTAATTGACCAGAAAAAAAAAACAGAGGGAAAGAGACGGTTCAAAACGATGTCGTTAACTACAAGACCAAATACGCGGTTGCCTCCTCTGCTAAAACCCTAAACCCTTTCTTTGAATGATTGAATCCCCATCTGCAAGACCAAAGAAATGCTAATGATAGCTCGAAGCCACTCTCTCTCAAGGTTAAAGCCCCTCCTTTCTCTCTCTCTCATTGCCCAATCCTTCACAACCAAAACTCCATCTTCACATTTTACTTCAATCCCAAAACCCCAATTCCAAAACCCCACAAAGTCTCAACCTTTACCCTTCTCCCCCATTTTCTTCAAGCCCTTTTCATCTTCCCAAGCTCTGCCTCTGAACCGCGAAGGAAATTACGATGAAGCCGCTGCCCCAACTCTCCTCGTCTGTCCTGGTTGTGGGGTTCATATGCAGGACTCTGACCCCAAAAACCCTGGCTTCTTCCTCAAACCCTCGAAAAAGGATCCCAGAACTTACAAATTGCGTCCCCATCTCGAATCAGTAGCCCTAGAGTCAGAATTCAACGAATCCCTCAAGAGGGGTTTCGTAATCGAGCCCAAAACTTGGATTCAGACTCCAATTTGGCTGAATTCAAGCCTGAAAAGCCAGTGGTCTGTGCACGGTGTCACTCTCTGAGGCATTATGGTAGAGTTAAGGATCCAACTGTGGAGAATTTGCTGCCGGATTTCGATTTCGATCATACGGTTGGGAGGAAGCTGGCTTTGACCTCCGGGACCAGGTCGGTGGTGCTAATGGTAGTGGACGCCGCGGACTTTGATGGGTCGTTCCCGAAAAAGGTGGCCAAGTTGGTCTCGGACACCATTGATGAGCATTCCACAGCTTGGAAGCAGGGGAGGTCTGGAAATGTGCCAAGAGTGGTGCTTGTAGTTACAAAGATTGATCTTTTACCGAGCTCATTGGGGCCCACAAGGTTAGAGCATTGGGTGAGGACTAGAGCCCGGGAGGGCGGAGCTGATAAGATAACAAGTGTGCATTTGGTGAGTGCAGTGAGGGATTGGGGGTTGAAGAATCTTGTGGATGATGTGTCTAGCTTGGCAGGGCCAAGAGGGAATGTGTGGGCAATAGGGGCACAGAATGCAGGGAAGAGTACTCTGATAAATGCGATAGGGAAGCATGGTGGAGGGAAGATTGCTCATTTGACAGAAGCGCCGGTGCCCGGAACTACATTGGGAATTGTGAGAGTGGAAGGTGTGCTTCCTGGTAAGACCAAGTTGTTTGATACGCCGGGGCTTTTGCATCCTCATCAGATTACAACTAGATTGACTAGAGAAGAGCAAAGTCTTGTAAACATTAGCAAGGAGTTGAAACCGAGGACGTACAGGATCAAGGTTAGCCACTTTTTAGCTTTAACTATCTTATGGGCAGTGTTGTTGAGTGGTGGTTTGTTAATTTTGTTAATCCCTACTTGGTTGTTTTGATAGATTGCTTGATCAACAATTATAAAAGTGAAGTAGGACTAAGTGTTGATTTTTTTGTATAACCAAAAAAAATGGCTTTAACTTTCTGGTGCAATGGCGAAAGTGGCCTCTAAGAGCTGGAATTGAGGATTTTGGGAGTTCAGTTATGCCATAGTAATGGGCCTTTCCCAACATAACTAAGGTTATGGCTCCCTAATCATATTTCATAAATCAAAATTGAAAAGCACAAGTTTGCAGTGTTGTAGAAGTAAATATCCATAAAGCTTCAATTATCAAAGTGTGATCTTTCTTTTTTAAACTATACCTTCCCAACTTCATTTGTACTTTGTATATATGAATCATCTCAAGTTCAAAACCATCAGAACTGGCTCAAGCTCAAGTATCTGATAAAAGTGCTGATGTCTATTTTTCATAGGATCCAGTGATTTGTGCTCCTCCTGCCTATTGTGAGGCTTTGTTGTTTGATAATCTAGTTGGGGTAGCTAAACCCCGTGAGATTCTAATGTAATTTTTTTTCTTTCCGGTCCCCTATTTCACCTAAAAAAAAGTTCTTTTACTTATTATGTATGTTATTGTGTGTTCTCATTTGAAAGCTGATAACTTCATGGTATTGGAAGTTCATTTACTCTATTAGTAATTTTCTTTCGCTCATTTTGGATTCTGTTCTAATGCATAGATCATCATGGATTCCAGGATCACTTTGTTGAAAATTTAGGCTCCATGTGATTTATAGAATGTGTCATTTACATGGGTAATGGCTTATATTATTTTTTCCTGTGGTTGTTACAGGATGGCTATTCAGTTCATATTGCTGGGCTTATGAGGCTGGATATAGAGGAATCATCTGTAGATTCTGTTTATGTTACAGCATGGGCATCTCCTTATCTTCCATTACACATGGGGAAAACGGAAAATGCATCCGAAATGGTAGAGAAACATTTTGGTCGTCAATTACAGGTATGATTAGCACTAGTTGATATGTGTTGTTTGTGCACATCCTTGGTTTTCCAGTCTGATAATCATAAATCTCATTAATCTTTAAGATGTTACTGTTGGAGGCTTTCAACTCACAAATACCAATAAGCATCATATGTATTATGGCTGTGGCTTCTGCAGACCCCACTCTGTGTTAGTATAAAGGCAGGTTGTATGGAGATTTGATTAATAATAACTTTTAGAAGAAATAAAAATCCTGGATTCAAATGGCATATATATATTTATATTCTATTTTCTTCCAAAGATAATAATAATTTGCTGAATATCAAGAGATTAGGCATGTGCCTGGTTAATACTAATTTGTTGAGCATCCATAACTGATTTTGATATTGTGCCCAGTTAGTTATGATGCTTGTAGTCCGTGTTTTAGGTGTGAGGCTAAAATGAAAGATTTGAGTATCATATAATCATTTAAATTTTTAGGAAAATGTATGATAAAGTTGTATCTTTATAGTTTTGATGCCAAAATGAACTGGCCCTTGTTTCAGCCACCAATTGGAGAGAATAGAGTTAAGGAGCTTGGGCAGTGGGTGAGAAAGGAATTTCACATCAGTGGAAACAGCTGGGATTCAAGTTCGGTGGATATTGCTGCTGCAGGTCTTGGCTGGTTTTCTGTTGGACTTAAAGGAGAGGCCGTTTTGAGTGTTTGGACTTATGATGGAATCGATGTTGTTCTTCGCAATTCATTGCTTCCTAATAGATCATACAATTTTGAAGTTTCCGGGTTTACAGTCTCTAAAATTGTCTCTAAGGCTGACAAAGCTTCAAATAAATCACAGCGTCAGGGTGAGAAGAAAAGGAAACAAAACGACCAGCAAAAGGAATCTGTCACCTGCTGATAGCATATTAAGAGCTGTTGCAGACTGGGCTTCTTTTTAGGACTGGAAGTGCTACTGGGAAAAGGATATGTGAAAGTGTTCCAACAATTGTTTATCACTGACACTAAGGTGAGTGAGGAATGATAGCGAACAACATAAACTTCATTCAAATTGGGACGATCTTTCTCGAGCAACAATATCAAGAACAGCTTCAATACGCTGCCAGTGAAAGACGACTTGCAAAGGGATGGAACCTAAGACTTCTTGACCGATAGTAAATGAGCGAGGACTATTGTGCCCTTTCCTTGGGACTCCTTTTTTACTTTTCAAATTTACTGTTTATTATTCTTTTTCTCTTGTAAATTGTAACTTGTAGTTGTCAAGACTAGCAATTTTCTGTTGAGCTGTTCTGTTTTTAAGCTAATGCTTTTGCTCTGCTTTTTCTTATGGCAAAGAGAGCCAGAATTTGGAGACCGAGAAATCGCTGACCTTATAGGGATCAAACTTCTGACCCTTGGTTTCTTCTTGCATTGTTTATGTATTATGTGATTCGTGTTTATAAGGGCACAAGAAAAGGTATGCACTATGCAGATTGTTCGTTTAGTTGCATTGGTTGCCCAACTTTCTCTACATGACGAGAATCACTTCTTCAACACATGGTTCGCATTTGAACCATTCCAAAGTTGTGGGTAAACATGTCAGAGAGCTGACGTTAAATTTGTCCAACTGCCCTAATGGCTAATGGTACCCCTGCAACTGTGAAACCTTTACATTGCTCAGCATGTCGTTCTCTGTTGTTTGGTAATCGAGGTAAAGAGGTCACCTACCAAGGACTCCAATCTTAGATGCTTTGATGGCTTCATCAATGAAAGTCATTTATGGCCGAGTTTGATTTGTCATTCATACTACTTGGTGCATATAAATGCCGTATAAATGTTTGAGCTGCCCGGAAAAAAAATCAGTAATGTATATCAAGTAAGAAGCATGTAACAACAAAGTTGCCTAACTTTCATTTTGTTAGTTGATATTTCTTTGACAGTTCGGAGAGGTAAGTAACCAAGTAATCTTATTGTTTGCAATTCTTCGGGAAATTCTGTAATATTCAGGGGACACATAGCCACCGTAGGATTAAACAATTCTCCACATATCTCTCTATCTTTGCCCCTCACAAGTGCACACCATTTCTCCCCCAAACACTACAAAATTACACCATTATTTAAGTTGGGATACATAAATACATTATTAGCAATTTAGCATGAATTACATTGTCGCTTAGTCATTAAAGTCTTGTCATTACTGTCATTTAATTAATAATTGTACCGTGGCTACTTCTTCTTAGGCTTCAATTGCATAAATAATTAAATACTGGATTCAGTCATACAGATGTTGCATGTGACTAAACCAACAATCTTTGTCCCCATTGCATTGATGATTATTGATTCCAAAAACAAAAATCATAACCTTGTAAGGTGAGGACAAAAATGACAAAGAAAATGAAAATATATTGCCCTTTTTTTTTTGTTACAAAATATATTGTCCTTTTTGTTCCCCAACAACCACCGTAGGTGAAATATTTTTCTAATACAGTAAATATTTTTCTCGATATAAAGAAGAAAACACTCTATTTTTCTAATTTATTTGCAATCATATTGACTAATTGTCATTGTCCTTTTTAAGTTTTTATTTCTTCCTCACACTTCTTATCTCTTATTTATCCCTCAGTTTGATTTATTTTATGAATTTTTGGTGATGAAAAAGAATTTGAGTGAAATAAATAAGCACTGACAAGTATAGAAATGGTCTCTACGTGTCGTTTTCACAATTTTCTGTTTGGCACAGAGAAGAGAACATGGTGGGGCTATATTTGGTGCCAAATTCAATTTGCAGTTAGAACACTTCTGTGTCCTTTAGATGTGCTATTTCTTCTCAGCGAAATAAAAAAGAGAGAGATTTGACGTCGGAGTCGTGTGTCAAACACAAAATGGAGGAAAAATCGGATTCGGGTCTGAAAGCGTCGCTGTTGGGAAGCGGTGGACGTAGTCGGCGACTGAGTCGAAGGAACTCGTACAACACCCTCATAAACGACTTCGTTTCGAGGCTGCCTCCTAAGCTCGGAGCTGGTATCGACCCAGAGTCTCCGGACAACATCGACTACTCTCGCGTCTCGGGCTTAAGCCAAGGTTGGTCCGTCTTACGTAAATGTTTGTGATCAAGTTTTCGCCTTTGTTTCGTTTTATGACCAACCCAACAAAAGGGTCGTGCTTGGTGTAAATGTGGACGAGAAATGTTTGTGATAAAAGTTCTTGCCTTCCTTCGTTTTCTGAAGACTTTTTAGTGTTTGGTGATTGTGGTTTCGTTTATGTTTTGTTCTTAGATGAGGATTATCTTGTTTGATAAAACTCAGAAAATGTAGAAGAAATTTGTTTGTGAGAATGTGATAAAGTTTCTGCCTTTCTTTCGTTTTCTGAGGAACCAACAAAAGGGTTGCTGTGATTAGTGTTTGTGGAAGAGAAATGCTTGTGATTCTGTTAAAAAGTTTGAGCCTTTCTTTCATTTTCTGTGTTTGTGTTTGTGGTTTGGTTTCTGGTGTGCTTGTGATCTTGTTGCTCTGCAACCAAACAGAGTAATAACCAAACTTTGAAATTCTGCAACTTTTGTGGCCTGAATTTGTCTGTTCAAAGGTTTCGACATGACGAACAAGACTCAGGGGCTACTATGCCTCTGAAGCATCGGCAGTTTTGGATGTAAATCGTCTTTTGGGGCCTCAAATTTGTGTATCTTGGTCATTGTCATTTTGTTACAAAACATGTAGGAGACTGTTTCAGATCCTGTCATTTTTTAGTGTGTTCTTTCAGTTTCTGAGGAACCAAATAGGAGGTTTGGTGTATGGTGTTGAGTTGTTTATCTTGGTTTTTTGAATTAGTTCTTTTCCTTGGTTCTGTCTGCAACCAAACAGAGGTGAATAAGGCTAAGTTCTAGTTGTCATTTGGGGCTCTCCGTGTTTAATGGCTTCTTATAATTGCAGGAGAGAAGGAATACTATGAAAGACAATTTGCAACCCTTAAATCCTTCGAGGAAGTTGACGCTGTTGTCGAGGCTGAGTGCATCGATGAGGAAGATTGGGAGGAACAAGCACAACAGGAAAGAGCAATGAAGATTTCTAACTATGCAAATATAATCCTCTTGGCACTTAAGGTGATTTATCACTTCAATTTGCTGCAGCAGCAATCAATTTCTTAAACGCTTTTCGGGTTAGAATGAATTGAATAGTATGTCTGTATGTGTAATGAAAAGAGTATGTGTTCTTACATTTATATAAGATTTTTGGAATGTCCAGATTTATGCTACTGTAAAAAGTGGGTCCATAGCCATTGCTGCTTCAACACTGGATTCTTTACTAGATCTCATGGCGGGTGGTATACTTTGGTTCACTCACTTGGCAATGAAGAACATCAATATCTATAAATATCCTATTGGAAAGTTGAGGGTGCAGCCTGTTGGGATAATCATCTTCGCTGCTATCATGGCTACACTTGGTATGTCATTGTGGTTTTTCTTGCCCTTTGTATGATAAGTATCAAAAACTAACAGTCTCTGTTACCTTTTCTACTTTGTTTGTTGAAGAAAAAGTATGGTTAAGGAAACTCAACTTCGTTAGCCCAAAAAAGGAAACTCAACTTCTGCCTTTTTTAAGTTTGTTCTTTGCCATGGTTGTTGTGCAAGTCACCATGCAATTGCAACATCAAAGATCATGAATAATAGCCAATCTAACTCAGACCTGCAATTTTTTGTGGAGTTATTGTTATATTTTCATCTTGCACAAATATTTGAGAATATTCCTGAAGTGATTTTATTATACAACCACAAATACAAGGAGCAATTTATTGAATTCTTATAACATTGAATTGACAGTTTTCTTCAAAGACTGGAGTAATGAAAGTTCATGTTATATATGTTACTGCCAGACTGCAAGGCAAAAAAACATTCCTATCCTCGGCTCAAAAAGATAAAAGATTTTGACACGGACATTCTTGGCACTTATTTCCAGTGTACTTGAACTTTAGAATAGAGACACAAAGATAAAGTTATGCAACTAGTCTTGCAGAAAATGTGAGGACGTTCCTCTCTCTCTTTTTTTTCTTTTTCATTTTCTTACCAAGGATTCCAAGGTTAAGTTCAACATCAATGTCAACGTCAACCAGCTTTACTTTTTTATGCTTCCACTCCTTACAGGGTTTCAGGTATTGCTCCAGGCTGTAGAACAATTAATTACAGATGATCCCACTGAAAAGATGTCCTCTGATCAATTGGTGTGGTTGTATGCAATCATGTTGTTTGCTACTGTGGTAAAACTTGCACTCTGGCTCTATTGCAGAACCTCAAGAAACAAGATTGTTCGTGCCTATTCAGAGGTTACTGCATCTACTTTTTTCTCATTAGTTTTAACAGAAGGGGATTGAGTTCAATTTTTTTTTTTTTTCAAGTTGTATGACATCTTTCAATGCCAATGACCAGGATCACTATTTTGATGTGGTAACAAATGTAGTAGGATTAGTTGCTGCTGTACTTGCTGATAAGTACTACTGGTGGATCGATCCTGCCGGTGCTATTATCCTTGCTGTATATACGATCGTGAATTGGTCCAAAACTGTCATGGAAAATGCAGGTACTTTTCCAGCTTTTCTTCGCTGCCTTTTGATACCAGGAAGACTTCCAGATTATGAATTAGAATGTGCATACTGTTGTATCTTATTTAAACAAATTCAAAAGATGTTCCTAGTATTTGTACTTCAACTAGCCTAAGCAGGGTCTAAAACATACAGTTTCGCTGGTGGGACAATCAGCCCCTCCTGACTTCCTACAAACATTGACATATGTTGTCTTAAGGCACCCTCAAGTGAAGCGAATTGACACAGTTCGTGCTTACACATTTGGTGTTCTTTATTTTGTGGAGGTTAGTCATAATAGAGACAATTTCAATCGTATAATATCGTCGTTATGGAATTAAATCCTTTCTTTTGTGTTCTATCTCAGAAAAATGCATTTATTTTGAAAACAATTGCATTGTTGAAACAGGTTGACATTGAACTCCCAGAGGAATTGCCCTTGAAAGAATCACATGCCATTGGTGAGACCCTCCAGATAAAGCTTGAGAAACTTCAAGAAGTTGAGCGAGCATTTGTTCATCTTGACTTTGAATGCGACCACAAACCAGAGCATAATGTACTCATCAAGCTTCCAAACAGTCAGCCCTGATTCGACGATATCTCAATTTCCAAGTGAATCAGGTTACTTGTTGGAGTAGGTTTGTACTGCAGATGTATGAAATAGTCTATTTTCAATTTTGTGGGTTAATAAGGAAAGAAACTGGCGCCGAGTGTCCTTTACATTTTGGGTTTTATAAATTGGAGTGGCCTGCACAAGCCGTTTCATCTTCTACTCTTGTAGAGAAGCAAATCAAAATCAAGTGACTAGCTATTTTTTTTTCTTTTCCGAGCTAGGGTTTATAGTATGAGTTCGTCACCTTCTCATTGTTGGCTGGCTGCATAATATTTTGAATTTTTATCACCAGAAAAGGTCTAAACTTTGATGTACCGAAAGTTGAAATAAGTCAAATAACTGTTATGTCTTCATAATTAATAGACAAGTAATGAAAAATGGACAGATGTATCTCAAATGTTTTTGAAAATCGAGGCACCTTATTAATCACTTTTGAAAGTTTGATACATTTTTGTCCGGTGGATCAAATTTTAGACCATATTGGTGATAAAAAATATTTTATTTTTTTTGCTGAAATCATAATTTTTGGATCAAAATTGCATATTATTATTTTCACACAAAAATCTCTCACACTTAAACCATGATTTTTAAGAACTTTTCGAGTTTACAGAATGCAGAAATATTGACTTGTTTATTTTTTTACAATTTTCCAAAATCGAAAAACTAAGAAATTCATAAAAAATAAACGATTCGAGATTTTCGAATAAAGTCAGTTAGTACAATTTTTAAAAATCATGTTTTACTAATGGTGAAGTTTTGACATGGACAAGTTATAGGAAAAATGGTGTTGGCAAGGTTATGCCAAGACATGCCGTGACACTTCTAAAAATGCCAAACCATGTCAACCCTATTTTTCTTCAACTTTGTCCATGATAAAACTTCATCAATGTTAAAAAAAAATTAAATTTTGAAAACTTAAAAAATCATAACTCACAAACGAGTTGGGTTTTTCAAGCAAAGTCAATTAACAGACTTTTTAAAAATCATGTTTTATCAATAGTGAAGTTTTGACAAAATCACCGATACTGATGTAGTTGAAATGATGTGCCTCAAAGGCTCCGTTGAAGGACTCCCCAGGTGCTTCCATGAATTTCCTTAACCCAGCCATCATGCAGAAATTGAAACATCCCACTGAATTAGGCCAAACTTTGATACGCTCTTGCCAGGCCCATAACATCACCGTCTCCATTCAAGACTATAAGTTCACTGACTCCTTCCTCGATCCTACTCCCTGTGGCAGGCTGTGACTTGGTTCTTGGAGCTCAATGGCTAGACACTTTGGGCTATTGTGCGGAAGCGTCAAACTACCAAATATATGAAGTATTGCCAAAATATGAAATGATAAACGAAACATAAAATCCACAAGACAAAAGGATTTACGTGGTTCACCCCAAATTCAAACGGGCTACATCCACGGGCAGAGACGGCGAGGAAATTCCACTATAACAAAATGAAGATTACAAAGTGTTTAACATACTAACCCAAAATTCCAAATACACCCAAGTGTATATACCAAACAAAGAGCCAAGAATATATACAAACATATTCAAAATATATTCTTGCTCATAAAAGAGAAAGAGAGACCAAAAAGATCATAGACTACCTCAACATAACAGCAACCCAAACAAATAAGATATATTGTGCCTCTTTCAAGAGATGCAGCTCCACCCACGTAAATGACAGAGAGGATGAAATTCCTCCGTAGGTGTAGTGCATAGAAACAAATAAGAGACCTCAATTCTCTCTCTAACAAAGGGCCGCGTCTTCTATTCAAAGAGAAGAACTATTTCTTCTCAGTCCGTAGCTCTCACCTCTTTCTCTATCTCTTCCCACCCTTCCTCTTGCATGCACTCACATATATATAATTCACAAAAGCATGACCAGCTCTTTCACACGTCCATCACTCTATCATGCAGCACATAATTATATATCTCATGCATGCACTAATTATACAAGTGCCAAACTACTTTTGTTTTGCTTTTGACTTGAGTACCACAAAATCCAAACTTGCATGCTATTCTCTTTTGCTTTTTCTCTAATGCGCAGCTCATCCCAATGCACATATATATCACATATATATATATCTCACATATGTGCTTACCACACACACATGTACTGCACCCAGTCACTTTCGGCTGCAATCATACATAATTACATATGCATATCAACTATTATGGCTGCTCCAATTAAGCTATTAAAAATTTAAAACACATGCAATAAACAAAAGCCATATATGGGTCATGACAAATAATTTAAGCCAAATTCAACATGGGCATCATTACCTTGCATTTCTTAGATAAATTTATGGTTTTCTTTGTGAATGGCAAGCGACATGTTTTGCAAGGCATCACCAGCAGGCAACACTCCCTTGATGCAAATGACTTGATGAGCTTTCTTCCATTTGATCACCTTGATTTGGACACCCACAATCCACTTCCACTGCTGCATCACCTTGATTCGTCTCCATCGTATGCCACGCTCTATTGTCAGAGACAGAGGCCAAATTTTTGTCTCCAACTTTTGGGAGGCCTTCGTCAAGTTACAAGGTACCAAACTCTGCCGGAGCTCGGCCTATCACCCGCAATCGGATAGCCAAACCAAGGTAGTTAACCTCTCCCTGGAACACTACCTTCGTTGTTTCGTCGTCGACAAGCCGGACTCTTGGTCTTCTCTACTCCACTGGGCAGAGTGGTGGCACAACACTTCATTCCACTCCACAATTCGGATGACTCCATTTCGGGCACTCTATGGAATTCCCCCACCAATACTTGCCAGGCACCACTGCAATTCGACCCAATGGCTCTCTTTCCTGGATTCCGGCCAAGGTCCTTGACATTGCAGTTGAACGCAAACGCAACAAAAGCTTCAAAAAAAAAAGGCTAGTCCAATGGTCTGGCCTCCCGGTAGAAGACGCGACTTGGGAAAACACTCGGTCCCTTATTTCTCGTTTTCCTGACTTCAAGACCTGAGGGCATGCCTGTTTCTTAGGGGGGCAGGATTTGTTAAGGTAAGCCCGTCAAATTGACCTAACCATGACCTAAAAGCCCATTCTGAGACCCAAGTTAGTTTAGTGGTTAGTACAGTACGTATGTCAATCGTCAGCTAGTGATCAGATGTTGTCTAGGACCATTTGTCTCTACTCTGCTGTAAAGGATTAGCCCACGCTGCTATTTGGGCGTTGACTGTTTTCAGTTTTTTTTTTTATGAGACTGTTTTCAGTTTATTGTATGAATGAAACGAATGTCTTTTGAATTTCTTGTCTTTTACTTCCAATTTCTTCTGTGAGAGAGAGATAGAAGAGAGAGAGAGAGAGAGATTTAATGGAGGAAAAATCGGATTCGGGTCTGAAAGCGTCGCTGTTGGGAAGCGGTGGACGTAGTCGGCGACTGAGTCGAAGGAACTCGTACAACACGCTTATAAACGACTTCGTTTCGAGGCTGCCTCCTAAGCTCCGAGCTGGTATCGACCCCGAGTCTCCGTACAACATCGACTACTCTCGCGTCTCGGGCTTAAGCCATGGTTGGTCCGTTTTACGCAAATTTTTGTGATCAAGTTTTCTCCTTTGTTTCGTTTTATGATCAACCCAACGAAAGGGTTGTGCTTGGTGTAAATGTGGAAGAGAAATGTTTGTGATATAAGTTTTTGCCTTTCTTCGTTTTCTGAAGACTTTTTAGTGTTTGGTGATTGTCGTTTCGTTTATGGTTTGTTCTTAGATGAGGATTATCTTGTTTGATAAAACTCAGAAAATAGAAGAAAATTGTTTGTGATTATGAGATAAAGTTTCTGAGGAACGAACAAAAGGGTTGCTGTGATTAGTGTTTGTGGAAGAGAAATGCTTGTGATTCTGTGAAAAAGTTTGAGCCTTTCTTTCATTTTCTGAAGGTTTTGTGTTTGTGGTTTGGTTTCTGGTGAGCTTGTGATCTTGTGATCTTGTTGCTCTGCAACCAAACAGAGTAATAACCAAACTTTGAAACTCTGCAACTTCTGTGGCCTGAATTTGTCTGTTCGAAGGTTTCGACATGACGAACAAGACTCAGGGGCTACTATGCCGCATCGGCAGTTTTGGATAGTTTTGGACGTAAATCGTCTTTTGGGCCTCCAATTTGTGTATCTTGGTTATTGTTACAAAACATGTAGGAGACTGTTTGTGATCCTGCCATTTTTTTAGTGTGTTCTTTCAGTTTCTGAGGAACCAAATAGGAGGTTTGGTGTATGTTGTTGAGTTGTTTATCTTGGTTTTTGGAATTAGTTCTTTTCCTTGGTTCTGTCTGCAACCAAACAGAGGTGCAATAAGGCTCAGTTCTAGTTGTCATTTGGGGCTCTCCTGTTTAATGGCTTCTGATAATTGCAGGAGAGAAGGAATACTATGAAAGACAATTTGCAACCCTTAAATCCTTTGAGGAAGTTGACACTGTAGTTGAGGCTGAGTGCATTGATGAGGATGATTGGGAGGAACAAGCACAACAGGAAAGAGCAATGAAGATTTCTAACTATGCAAATATAATCCTCTTGGCACTTAAGGTGATTTATCATTTCAATTTGCTTCAGCAGCAATCAATTTCTTAAACGCTTTTCGGGTTAGAATGAATTGAATATTATGTCTGTATGTGTAATGAAAAGAGTATGTGTTCTTACATGTATATCAGATTTACGCTACTGTAAAAACTGGGTCCATAGCCATTGCTGCTTCCACACTGGATTCTTTACTAGATCTCATGGCGGGTGGTATACTTTGGTTCACTCACTTGGCAATGAAGAACATCAATATCTATAAATATCCTATTGGAAAGTTGAGGGTGCAGCCTGTTGGGATAATCATATTTGCTGCAATCATGGCTACACTTGGTATGTCAGTGTGGTTTTTCTTGCCCTTTGTATGATACTAGATTGTTGCTTTTTCCTCTTGTCATATTCTTTGCCAGATGAATTTATCTTATATCGTGTTTTAGCTTCTATTTTTTATTCTGTGATGGATAGGTTCTACTTTGTTTGTTGAAGAAAAAGTATGGTCAAGGAAACTCAACTTCATTAGCCCAAAAAAGGAAACTCAACTTCTGCCTTATTTAAGATTGTTCTTTGCCATTGTTGTTGTGCAAGTCACCATGCAATTGCAACATCAAAGATCATGAATAATGGCCAATCTAACTCAGACCTGAATTTTTTTTGTGGAGTTATTGTTATATTTTCATCTTGCAGAAATATTTGAGGATAGTGCTGAAGTGATTTTATTATACAACCACAAATACAAGGAGCAATTTATTGAATTCTTATAACATTGAATTGACAGTTTTCTTCAAAGACTGAAGTAAAGAAAGTTCATGTTATATATGTTACTGCCAGAGTGCAAGGCAAAAAAACATTACTTTCCTCTGCACAAAAAGATAAAGATTTTGACACAGACATTCTTGGTAGTTATTTCCAGTGTACTTGATGTATATCTGAAAAGAACGAACTTTAGAATAGAGACACAATGATAAACATATGCAATTAGTCTCGCAGAAAATGTGATGACGTTCCTCTTTTTTTTTTTTTTTTCATTTTCTTACAAAGGATTCCAAGGTTAAGTTCAACATCAACGTCAACGTCAACCAGCTTTACTTTTTTATGCTTCCACTCCTTACAGGGTTTCAGGTATTGCTCCAGGCTGTAGAACAATTAATTGCAGATGATCCCACTGAAAAGATGTCCTCAGATCAGTTGGTGTGGTTGTATGTAATCATGTTGTTTGCTACTGGGGTAAAACTTGCACTCTGGCTCTATTGCAGAACCTCAAGAAACAAGATTGTTCGTGCCTATTCAGAGGTTACTGCTTCTTCTTTTTTCTCATTAGTTTTAACAGAAGGGGATTGAGTTCTATTCTTTTGTTTCAAGTTGTATGACATCTTTGAATGCCAATGACCAGGATCACTATTTTGATGTGGTAACAAATGTAGTAGGATTAGTTGCTGCTGTACTTGCTGATAAGTACTACTGGTGGATTGATCCTTCTGGTGCTATTATCCTTGCTGTATATACGATCGTGAATTGGTCCAAAACTGTCTTGGAAAATGCAGGTACTTTTCCAGCTTTTCTTCACTGCCTTTTGATATCAGGAAGACTTCCAGATTATGAATTACAAAACCTTCTTAGTTGTTGTAGAGTGTGCATACTGTTGTATCTTATTTAAACAAATTCAAAAGATGTCGTAGTATTTCTACTTCAACTAGCCTAACCAGGGTCTAAAACATGCAGTTTCGCTGGTGGGACAATCAGCCCCTCCTGAATTCCTACAAACATTGACATATGTTGTCATAAGGCACCCTCAAGTGAAGCGTATTGACACAGTTCGTGCTTACACATTTGGTGTTCTTTATTTTGTGGAGGTTAGTCATAATGGAGACAATTTCAATCGTACAATATCGTGTAACGTTATGGAATTAAATCCTTTCTTTTGTGTTCTATCTCAGAAAAATGCATTTATTTTGAAAACAATTGCATTGTTGAAACAGGTTGACATTGAACTCCCAGAGAAATTGTCCTTGAAAGAATCACATGCCATTGGTGAGACCCTCCAGATAAAGCTTGAGAAACTTCAAGAAGTTGAGCGAGCATTTGTTCATCTCGACTTTGAATGCGACCACAAACCAGAGCATAATGTACTCATCAAGCTTCCAAACAGTCAGCCCTGATTCGACGATATCTCAATTTCCAAGTGAATCAGGTTACTTGTTGGAGTTGGTTTGTACTGCAGATGTATGCAATAGTCTATTTTCAATTTTGTGGGTTAATAAGGAAAGAAACTGGCACTGAGTGCCCTTTACATTTTGGGTTTTATAAATCGGAGTGGCCTGCACAAGCCGTTTAATCTTCTACTCTTGTAGAAAAGCAAATCAAAATCAAGTGAATAGCTATTTTCTTTTCTTTCCTTTCCCGAGCTAGGGTTTATAGTATGAGTTCGTCACCTTCTCATCGTTGGCTGGCAGCATTATATTTTGGATTTTAGAGTTATTATCGTATATAGTGCCTGAACTATTTCTCAATTATATACTGAGTATATAAACATTAATTTTTGTCACAAGTAGTACCCAAAGTTTTCGATTTTAACTCTTATGGTACTTGAACTTCAATTTTTGTCACAAGTAGTACCCAAAGTTTTTCATTTTAACCTTCTTTTTTTTTAACCCGTACATTTATTTGTAACAAAAATGGTCGTAGGTACCACAAAAGATGAAATTGAAAACTTTGGGTACTATTTGTGACAAAATTAAAAAATTTACATACTACTTGTGACAAAAATTGATGTTCAGGTACTAAATATATAATTGAAAAATATTTCACGTATTATATGTAATAAAAACTCTTCTGTCAATTGGAGCACCTTTTACAAAACATGTTTTATCAATGGTGAAAATTTTTGAATTTTTTTTTTACCAAAACCATGGTTTTTCATCCAAAAGGACCAAAACCGTGTGTACGCACGATTTTTGGGCCAAACTTTAATGTTCATACATTCGCACAAAAATATTCCCACATTCAAATCATGATTTTAAAGACTTCTCGGGTTGACATAACGCAAAAATATCGACTCGTTTATTTTTTTACAATTTTCAAAGTCGAAAAACTAGGAAATTCCTAAAAACTAAATGATTCTAAATTTTTTAACACATTTAAAAATCATGTCTTACTAATGGTAAAGTTTTGGTAGTAGCAAAGTTAAATAAAAAATGGGGTTGACATGGTTTGGCATGCCAGGGCATACCGTGACACCTCCAAAGGTGTTAAACCTTGCCAACCCTCTTTTTCCTTAAATTTTGTCCGTGACAAAACTTCACCAATGTTTAAAAAAAAAATTAAAGATTTTCCAACTTACTTTGGTCGAATAGCTCGAATCGTTTGAGTTATGATTTTTCAAAATTGAAAAGTTTGAAAGATTATAACTCACAAACGAGTAGAGCTTTTCGAGCAAAGTCAATTGGCACACATTTTAAAAATTATTTTTACCAATGGTGAAGTTTTGGCACTGGTAAAGTTGAAAGAAAAAGTACAGTTCAAAATGAGGCATCCCAAGGTGCCCCCGACACTTCCAACGATACACTTGTCAACGAGACTAACTAACGATGTTCATGCTAATAAGAGTAACTAATGATGCATGCCAATCCTAGCGATGCATATGACCTTGCTTTCGATAGCCATCATGCCATGCGATTTTTCAAAGTCGGAAAATTATAAAATTCATAAAAAATAAACGATTCGAGATTTTTGAATTCCATCAATTGGACCACGTTTTAAAAAACATATTTTACCAATAGTAAATTTTTTAGAAATTTTTTTTTTTTTTTTGCCGAAACTATGGTTTCTCACTCAAAACCGTGAGTAATAACACACGATTTTTTGGCTAAAATTGTATGTTCTTATTTTTACACAAAAAAAATTTCACACTCAAATTATGATTTTTAATGACTTCTTGAGTTGACAGAACGCAAAAATATCTACTCGTTTATTTTTTACAATTTTTCAAAGTCGGAAAACTATGAAATTCATAAAAAAAAATCGAGATTTTCAAGCAAAGTCAGTGGGAACACTTTTTAAAAATCATGTCTTACTAATAGTGAAGTTTTAGCATAGACAAAGTTAAATGAAAAAGATGGGTTGGCAAGTTTTGGCATGTCAGAGCATGTCGTGACACCTAAAGTTTCCAAAAAAATGTTTATTTCCCCTCTTATTACAGCACAATAGTAGAGGAAATTACAGCTATGTATACATTATCTTTGGCTTTTTAACCATCCTAAAATGATTAAGGATTAATTAACGCTGCATTGTGAACTAAACACTAAAGGTCACATTGCCAAAAAAATGTACTCGATCTTCAGTGGAGGGTCACTCGTCGGTGGTGTAGGAAGAGCGATAAGCGATGGGCTCTGTTAAGTGTTTGGCAATAGCCGACCATTGTACATCTTCTCAAGTAGCTGTTTTGCATCAGGCCTCCTCAGAAGACCTTTGTTGTTTGGTACACCGGTCCCTAAACAAACGGGACATACAAGTTTCCCCCGACCTGTCCATAATAACAACCAATCACTCGTCAAAGAAAATGAGTATCCATAGAAGTGGGTAAACAGTAGAATATTGATATGGGAATAAGCAAAGGCTCCTAATTTACAACTATATGCTATGGTTTACGATGGCTCTTAGATTCAATTGCTGAGAATAAGTTGAAACGATGGCACTCATGGAGCCAATGGCCACTTTATGCTAAAACAGAAATATGAGTATAAATGAGAAGCGCATACCATAACAGTTTGGACATTCCGTAAACTCGTACACATCTTTAGCTCGTTTTCTATTGAGAGCTTTCCATTTTCCTGTACCACCACACATATCACCTAAATGAAAAGCAAATGAACATCTCATCTACTACCATATGTAAACCCATTACATCTAAATTGCAAGGAAAACGAAACTCAAATAACATATGTGTTCCAAGAAATGTATCTATGTCTAGATATTTTCAACATATAATAGCTAACACGAGAAGAAGAAGCACTCTGTTCCTCCTCTGACAAGCCAAAGCATAAACCTTGAGGCATGACCTAAAGCATTTCATCTATTTCAGTGTAACCAGAACAACTACTTTTGAAATACATGAATATTGGGCTAGAAATATAATACCCGAGGAACCTAATTACCAAAAAAGAAAAGAGGAACTCATATATGAACAAAGCAAAGCACAGCTTCATCAAGCATTAAAAACGATCTTCCAAAATTAAAGTTCGTTTTGTAGCTGAACCTTCGAACCAATATAATTTATGCATAGCTTATCTGCATACACGAATACTGGGCTAGAAATATAAACCCGTGGAGGATATATATGCGCAGTTTATCTGCATATACGAGTATTGGGGCTACAAATATAATACGCAAGAATGATTTAAAGAAAATCCAGTATAATGAAATGGATATCATTTCCAACCATGGATAACAAAAAGCAACATTTATACTTACAGAGCACAGCACCACTTCCCCCACAATTCCGGCAACCAGGTGGTCTGTCTTTTCCATCCAGTGCAAATGCCTTCGCAGAATTGTTGATCAAAGCAGCAGTTGAACATAAACATGTGAGACACAATCGTCGAGAGATTGAGACCTGAGATCCCTATTGTCAAAAAATAGCTTCTGTAAGTTATACCTTATTGAACTTGAAAGCCAATAACATCAACTGCACAACACTTTATACTAATATCAGAAATATAAATTAAGTTGACACTTGACAGTTCCATACAGAAGTTGAAATCTCAAAAGATAGAAAATGTTGAGTCCCACAAAAGACCAAAACAGGAGTTATTCTGTGTCCACTTAAATTCCTCTGTAACTGAAACATACATGTAAGATATGTTGAAGCAAAGTTGATGCCCTTTACAACACAGGGACTCATGAGATACTTTATCGTATCTTGAACAAAAGACTAATCCATTTATTTCAGACACAAATAGAATAATCTATTGAGAATAAAACAGCCCATAAAAGAGAAGATATTAATCAAACAACATGCATCAGGATGACATGAAAGTGATAAGAAACAACCTAATTATACTTATCCATTAGCTCTATCTAAGGCCATATTTTGTTAGAAACTATTGTAATCGCTGATAATCAATATGATACTTAAATAAAAATAAAAATAAAAAGAGATCAATACCTTCGATGGCTTAGTAGTGTGGTCTGAATCCCCTGGACTTCCACTCTCATTCTCAAGATTGGATCTTACATGAAACCCAACTGACTTTGAGTTGACTGTCAAATTTCAGAAATACAAATGTAGTTAGAATCATTCCCTTTCCACCAATTAATCAACAAAGAAATGAACTTCATGTTACAATAGTCATGAGTTGCATGACCCAATGAAGTTAAAAGAAAGATGTTCATTGGCTACAAATGAAGAAGAAAAAATTGAATCCAATCATTTCCTCTAATTCTCATCTTTTCTGATGAAAAGGTACATATTATTGTACGATATAGGGAGTGGCCAGATCAGTTATTGGTCTCGTTAAGCCTAAGCTTTCATGAATTTACCTTGTTTGTATTTTACAATTTCACAATGGAGCAGAGCAAATTCATGGGACATCAAAGTATCAAACCCAACTCTTTCGGCTTCTCCAAATTGCAGTGTCCGGAAAGAAAAACAAATCCTATGAAAACCCTCTTCATCTGGCAACTAGATACAAATATTGGCACTAAGCCCCCTAATTTAAACGAGGCTAATTTTCAACTTTCAAGAACGACAAGGGAAAACAAAACATAGAACAAAACAGACCCATCACCCCAAAAAAGTAGACGAAATTTGGTCAAATAACTCTTCGTTTTTTCTTTCTTCCATCATTAAACTTACAAATCAAAAGCCCCGAAAAGTGAAAACACTATTACTGTAGGCAACTTAACAGGGACAATTATTTAACAATTTGGCACGAGGGCCAGTTGTGAACTTGCGTTTTAGAGTAATTACAAAGAAAATTTAGTGCCGGTTAAGAGAACCATAGGAATTTCTAGTTTGTAGTTGCCAAAGATGCATGCTTTTATGGATAATGTGAATGAAGAAACAGAAAAGCAGCAGACATGAATATCTGAAAGGAAATGACTACTTTTAGTTTGAGAAAGAGGGAGAGAATACTCACAGTTGCATGGTGAGGATTTTGGCAGGCGTTGTGGTATCGCCGAGAGATGAGACGAAGAAGAAGCCATCCTCTCTCTCTCCCTCTCCCTCTCCCTCTGTTAGCTGCAAATGATATTTGTTATGTACACACAGTGAAAGGTATTACGTGGACATTGATTTGGAGGGAGAAAAGCTTCTGGTTTTGGATACCATATCTCTGAATAAAATCCAGTGCGACTTGGACCCTATCTTTTTCATTTGGTCCCTGGATTTTCTCTCTCTTTTAAATTAGACCCTAGATATTTACTCTTTTATATTTGCTTTAGGGTTTCATTTTTTAACAACAAATTAGAACAATGTTTGTACCCAAATAGTAATCTCACTTGCCTTGTTATTGCTTTAATATAAACTACCCCAAAATAAAGAAATTGATAGCTGTTTAAATCTCAATCCTATATAAATAGTGAGATATACATTGCTCTAAAGTCTAAACCAAACATGTAGATCATTCTAATGCTTGAAATTTGATTACATAAAACATTTTCCCAAGTTCCGGCCATCGTAGTTGAAGTTGAATTCAGAATTTGTGATTTAAAGTAAAGATGTAATAAAGGCAGGGGATGGCAAGAAATCTGAACCAGCAACGGATCTGTATCCATGTCAATCGTCAATAGCGATAATGCGAGAAATATCGGGACCGTCGGTGTAAGGGCAAGTCTGAAGTCTGACTGTCTGAGTCTGGGCAACCGTGATGTGCTCTGCATTCACTATATTTGCCTACCTGCTACCAATAAGGGTGATCTAAACCTCAAGAAAAGAATGGGGGGAAGGTGAGCACGCATTTGCCTTGCAACAGTCTGTGACAACGAGTTTGGCGAAAAGGCATTATAAGCATTATTACATCTTGCATAGTGCATGAGAAAAACAAAATGGGGGAAAGGCACTACACTGCATAGTTTACTATAATTACTGGGGAGTAAGATCTCAAATAAAAAAGCCAATATTACGAGCTTACACTTATGGTACAACGGAGTCAGTGCTGCTGCAGCTAACTCCTCTCCTACATCAAATTTTCTTACAAACAATATTTGACCCAGGGGCCCAAAAAGAAAAAACATAAACATGATTTGCGACTTACAAACTCCATGCAATTGAACAGGAGTTAAGATACGGTACGTCCATAGCACAAACACGCAAGGTACAGATTCTTTGCCCATTTTTCCTGTGCACAAGACCAAAATTAGGTCAGTAGGAGATCAAATAATGTCGTAAAAATTAAATCAGTATCAAAGCTAAAACTGCATCATCTAGATTCCCAAAATATATACCTTAACATGTGTGCTTGGAAATTGTGATGTACGCAGGGTCTCCTGTGTTTCGTCACCAGGTTTGCGCTTGGGAACACTCAAGATAAGAGCGGCTTGATCCCAGGTTGCAGCTGTTGATGTTATCCGGAAACCATTATCCCAACGTCTGTGAATGCCTTCACTTGGATAGAGAAAATCAAGCTCCACAACCTATGAAAAACAATAATGAAATGAGAGAAGGCACAAATCAAAATGTATAATGCGAACTGTATTTAAATACTTATAAAGTAATATGTCTCTTAGCCATAATCCATTTTCACTTGTTTAATATCTGCGTCAAAAGGTAAGATGCACGATAACTTTCAATCTATTTCCAGTTAAAGTTAAACACAACCTAGTATGAACAGTATCAATTTGACTATGACACATCTCTCAGACTAGTTACCTTGAGAAGATCCTTTTCTTTACAAGAGGTTAACATGAAAATACCGTCTTTTTATTTATCAAGCTGAACTCACCAAGTCAGAAAAAACCTTAGAAAGATGCTGTTTTCCCTCCAAACATAAGATTCAAAGAATTTGACCATAAAAAAGTCGTAAACTATCACTAAGGTATTAAGTGAAGCTTTTACGAAGAGTCAAAAGTTTAAAAACAAACATTACTTGTGCCCCTCATGTGACCGTGATGAAATTAACAGTAACACTTCTATTGTCAGAACATCAGACGTTGAATATAAGATAAGTATAGCCACCTGATCACTGAAGCCAGCATTCCGAGACATTACAACACCCCACCGGCTCCCAGCAGTTGCCATTGAAGTTACATGAAAACCTTCCCTCCACTTTTTATTTATCCACTTGAAGGGGAAAGAATCACTCACTTTATAAGACTGTTGGGTATACTGGGTTCCTGCACAATTAGGGTGAGAGTTCCATAATCTAGTGGCTCAAAATGAATTGAACTGACATGGATATGCCAATTAGTGAGTAGTCATGCTGTCTACAAATGAAATCTAGCATGACAATAAACATGTCCACATAGGTCATCCACCTTATCATTACATAGATTAATACTACAACTAATCTTGGAAGTGTATATACCTTTGGACATCACCACAAGGGAACTGCCATTGTTAGCACCAGCAATAGAACTAATGTAATAATTCTTCTCCCATTGTTCCATAATCCATTCCTGTGTAATTGGAACAAGTGTGACTCAGATCTTCTCCAAAAAAAAAATCTGACGATTGCTTAAAGAGTACAATATCATGTACAAATAAAGACAAGCAAAGAGATCCACCTTGTGCAAGAAAAAGGGAGAAAGCTCGTACACTTGGTTTGAAAAACCAGTTCCAGCATCCATTATAAGTGCCCAGAGATTAGAACAAGAAGACACGCAACTTATAAGCAGACCATCTGCAATCCCTCTCTCCACATGTTGTGCCAACCTTGCATCAGCAACATTGTAATGATACCTAATAAAATAAGCAAAACGTAAGGTAAAATATAGTCAGAGAGTCGGGGACTCTTGTTCAAATTTCTTTTCCATCTGTTGACGAAAAATAAAAAGTCCCAACATTGTGAAATGAAATTCTACCTTTGTTTCATGGGCATCCGAGCATTGTAAATTGAAATCCATTGTGTTGCAGGTACTCCTAGCCGAACCTTCTTCCTTGGCTGCCCATCATCTTCTTCTTCAATATTCAATCTACCCCGTTTCTGGCCAACCTGGCTAATAATCTACAAGCGTTCATAATAACTTAAATTAGGTGGCCATAAACATTCCAAAAAGGCAAACTCTATATATGTTACAATGGCACCAAAATTACCTTCTGAGCACCATCAATTTTTAATGGCCTTACAGCAGGATTAGTTCCTATCAATCCCTCAAACAGCGATATTAATTTTGAATAATTAGGCTCTTCATCAAATTTCATGTTCACCACAATCTCAAGAAATTGTCTAAGAGCCGCGGGGCAGAAACAGCACAGCATTTCAGGAGATGTTGCCATCTTTTTTTTACAAACTAGGAAAGATTTGTTATCACCCTGAAACAGGAGCAAGTATAATTCAGGTAACTTGCTAACAAAATCAACTGAAGAGAAAAAGCACCAGACTCTTAATTCTAAAATATTGTATACCTGATAGCCCTGCCATGGTAACCTGCCCCGATGGAGGAAGATGAGTGTATAAGCAAGCGATTCAAGATCATCTCGTCTACTAGCAGTTCTTCCTAAGTGAGCATGAACACTAGCATATCGAACAGTTCCTCTGGGGGTGAAACAATAAAAGAAAGAAATTAAGGTTAAAAATAAGAGATTTCCATTGCAATCCATAAACCAGAAAAGGCAGATATTAGCTCACCTAAACATATCAGGACGTTGATCATATTCAACATGAAGCCCACTTGAGCTATCTTTCCACTTTGTTGCTGCAAGATCATATGATGATAAGAAATACATAAGAAATGAAACCGAATTAAATAACTAGAGAGAAGCCATAAGGGTAAAATAAAATTTGCTCACCTAGTCCAAGGTCAACAAGATACAACTTCTTCTCTTGAGCGGTAGATGGCTGACCAAGCAAAAAGTTTTCTGGCTTTACATCTCCATGGACATACCTAAAAGGAAACAGACCATGTTTTGAAACTGAGTTAGAAATCCAAAGTGAAATCTTCTTTAGGGAAAAGAAGAACAACTTTGTAAAATCTTATATTGTCAATATGTGAAAATATTGAGCCAACCAATGCTAGAAAGTGCCGAAACTATCAGAGACTATATTCACATACCCTCTAGAGTGCATCTTCTCCAGAATTGATAAAGACTCAACAGCTATACAAGCTACCATTTCTGCAGACATCCTGAGTCCATTCAAACATAACCGAAGAGTTTGTAAGTAAAAGTGTTTTCACAAGATGAAGCAAAAGAATAAAGAAACATGCACATGTATAATGTCATAAACAATTAAGCAAAAAACTACCCCAACCTCTTAAACTAACATGAACACAAATATAAGTCAAACTGTCTGCATAATTGAACTACACACAAATTGGACAAAAAGGTATTGAAAAAGACACACATACAACAACAAAGAAGTGCTTAGGCAGACACAAACAGTAGACAAATATGTGTACGTGTATCATCGTCTCTAGAAGGAACTTAAAGCAATTATCATTGTTCACAGGTGGACGTGACCATCATTCCAAACTCCTATTAACAATAAGATTAAAAAATTAAGCCAAAAAAATGCTTTGAAGCAGGTTCCTAGATCTTTGCCACCAGAAAAGTCTCACCACATAAGCCCAAAAAATTTAAAACAAGGTTTTCAGCTCAATCCTCAATGGCATATTGAAGTCTCAGATATCATGATGAGAATATTTGGATGGTGACGAATTCATAAATACTCACGCTTGCCCTGAAGTATTCCATACATCCCATAAACTAGGTCCTAGCATGTCCATGACCTGAAAACATAGAAATAAAAAACTTCAACTTAAGAAATTTTGACCAGTAACTGAAACTTAATACAGAAGAAAGGACAGAAGAAAGGACATTTTCTTTTAAAAGCAGAAGATAGGATAGTTGATCATACCATTACATAATAGTCCCCTTGCTTTCCTTTATAGTGTACTCTGGGCACTCCATGACTACCACCAAGAGTGCTGTGCAAACAAAAAATAATAATCAATTTTGTCAACAAATATGTAACTGCATATTGGTACATAACCTAACAGTCCGAGGAAAAACAATGGACAGACTGAAGATCTATGAGAAAGAAAAAGACCCACTTGTAAACTTGCCACTCATATGGAGGGCCATAGCTGCAGCCTTTACTGTTTCTGTGCTCGAATTTCAGTGCTACCTGATAAATATGTAAATCAGAATCAAATTCAGAGCACACTTATTGATGAAGAAAACAAGACAACGAACCAACCTTCTTTAACACATGAAACTTTGAACTTACCTCAATAGCACCAGGACCACTTGTTCGATCAACTCCACCTGTAACACGACGACCGACAAACACCTGACCAAAGCCACCTTTGCCTAGCTTCCTCTCTACCTTATATTGTGGTGACCCTCCTACTTGAACCTAAGAAAGTGTAATCCAGAGCATATATCAGTTAGGTAAACACATAGAAGTTGAAAAGAAATCTCTGTCTTTAGCATGATAACTTAAACATCAATTCCTGCAACCAAAGCATTCTATAAGTAACTAGTGCATCGAAAACCTGTATCCATAGACACAAGTACAGCAATGCACAAATAAAAAAATCAAGCGTCCAATTTCACCCAATGCCAAAAAGGATGCTAACTGAGTAGGATCTAATTGTCATGAGAACAGTAGACAAAACAAAATAATGCTTCAAAGCATCAACAAATAACCACCACAAATAACACAATTCATCAGAACCAGCATCAACCCAACTGAAAAATCACAATAAAGCTAGACAAACTAAAACATCAATACCTTTTCAGGAAATGGCGCCGTACTGCCCTCTTCTTCTTGCCCAGCAGCCTTATTAGCACTCAAGCCACCACTATCGTCAGCCATCACAGCTTTGTTTTCTTCTTCTTCCTCCTCTTCTTCCTCTTCTTCTTCCTCCTCCTCTTCTTCTTCTTCTTCTACTTGTTCTTCTTCCTTAACACCCTCCGAATCGGAGTCTTCTTTCTCCGAAATCACAATCACGCGGTCTTTCTCTTTCTCCGGCTCCGGCTGCTCCTCCTCCTTCAACTTTTTAACGGCCAACCTTGTCCTCGGCCTCACCACTGCCTCAGCTGCTTCCCTTGCGACCGTGGCACGCGTCCTTCGAGACGGCGGCGGCGGTGGGTCCGACGGCTTATGAGCTACCCTAGCACGGCCTCGGCGGACACCTTTTCGAAGCTCCGGCATTGCTCAAACCCATAAAATGAATTTGTGCGGTGCTTCAACGATTCGATCATTATATTAAACCCGCGATGCTTTGAGAGTCATGGACATGGCTGAAATTGAAGGGAATCGGTCGGGGAAGCGAGTGATATGGTCGAATCGGAGGTCAATCGAGCCGGATTGGGGTTCGATTGGAGGGAATTAGGGTTTGTTTTGTGGAAGATTGATAATTTGGGGGTTAGGGTTTGGTAAAGAGGGGCAAGAGGAGAGAGAGAAAGATAGATGGATAGGCGCCTAGTCCAACTGTTAGACGATGCGGGAAAACAGAGAAGCCAATTGAGAAAGGAGGGTTTGGTTTTGGGTGTGGACCGTATGGTGTGACAAGTGGACAATTCGTCAATCAAATTAGTGAACCCAAATATTAGTACAAAGTCTACATTATTTATTTATATTTAGCCTCATAAACATAAATTTTGAGTTTTGACAACAACAAAAACCTCATAGATATTACTAGGTAATTCTAAAAAATTTTAGTTTAATTGCTGTAATTTGTAGGTATTTTGTTTGTTAACTAGACCTCGTATATAGTAATGAATAGTAGAATGAGAATTCGTGTTCGTGTGTCTCGTAAGAACAACGTTATTATTAGTAGATGTGTAATTAAATTCTCTAAATGAGAATGCAAACATAATTATATTACATTGTGATTACATCAAGGTGTCTTAGCAATATTACAAACAAGTCTAACCGTGTTAAAGCAAGGTTAGGCGGATTGACCTTCAAAAAAGCCGGTTAAACGGGTGAACACAATTAGAAAGCAACACGATTATACTCAACTTGAACCCATTTATCTCATGTTGGTTTTGAGTCATCAATCATCATCATAGATTAGCATTGCCATTAGCATTTACTTAATTCGACACGACACAGACACCTACACTATTACTATCAGTGACTGCCTTCCATATTTTCATCACTGCCACCACTAATACACAAGTCCTAATAGAACAATGAACAACTGTAAACTATGATTTTTGATCCCAAATGGTGGGCGCGGCGCTGGCTATATCTTCTGAAATTCAAAGAACTTCCGACCAGTCAATACCATAATATTTCAGCTGTATTTTTCTCAGAATTTCAGGCGATTTCTAACCAAATTGCTAAGATTCAGTAACATAACAAGATTTGGGAAAGATCCAAACATGGAAACCCACCCTAAGCATATACTCATGATAGGAGGACGATCTTGATTATGACAAGAAGATCCAAGGAACGCCCAGACGGCCAGGACATCGATCAGCAACGAATTGCATTCACGGTGTATGCTGCAAACACGACCAGTCACCATGCCAGCCATAAGCATTATGCTTTCTGCATTCATACCTGCAAAGACAGTCTTCCCACTTTCTATTGACGAGATTGATCACAACTCACAAGAGCTGAGTAAACTTCCACTAAGAGCCAACTTGGGACCAAATTATCAAGCCACAATTTCAGCAGAAACTAACTAATACTAACCACAACAACTCAAAGAGTTGCTGCATGTACCTGCAATTCAACTCCCATTATCACTTTTGATAACACCTCCAGCTGCAACTCCACCATTGCTGAGTTTAGATCCATCCACATTCAGCTTTGCAGCAACAATAGGAGGGGATCGTGGGGATTGCCGATCATAGACTAGTTGGCTTCCACCCAACTCAAACTTCAAATGAAAAATACAAGTTCTAGGAGAATATTAGGGAATTTGAAAAATATTCATCAAGTATTAATCTACATCCTAATTCCAAAAGTACCAGCAAGTAGCTGCAAAAGCAATACTCCAATCCACACTTCTACAAACACTTGTCTTCAGAATCAAGGTTAATCAATAACCAGCAGCAATCAAAATCAAAGGAAAAAGAGGCCAAAACCTGATTGAGAGGAGGAACCATAAGCTTTTCATTCATTATTCTTGAATGAACCCACTATTCTTGCACTAGAAATATGATGAAAGCTCTACTTGAGGGGATTGTAGGACTTGCGCTATTATGGCATAACAAGCCCTAAGCTTTTTTCATGATGATAGGGAAAATTAACTTACTTTACGACTGCATAGAAAGCAAGTGGGTCTTGGTTATTTGGATGGTGCAGCCTCCTCATTACATAGAGCCACTCATAAGTAGTTAAAGAATGTGTTTTTAACAAGAATCCCAAAGAAATTCAAGCCCTCCTCGTAACATTTATCAACTTACAAACAGGTATACTAGTACAATGCCTTCCAAAGGAACCCACCACTACAAATTAGATTGTAGTAGAAATGGAAAATCTTGAACCACATAATCTCATCAAAGGTATTGAACATTCAACTAACAAGTAGAATAGTGCAGTAAAGTAATAGCATTTCACCCCATTTTGGTGTTAAGCATTTGTTGATGATCTGGGAATAGGGAAAATGGAGGCAATCTCAGAACAGCTTCCTCGGTCTCAATTGGGTCTGACCTCAGTATCTATCATACACACAAAAACAAACCAGAAATTAAAATCAAACCCTAAAAATGATAACTTTATGTTGTGCAGAGAGAGAGAGAGAGAGAGAGGGTACTGGGTCTTGGAGCACAGGTTTAGTGTCGTCTTTGGCTGGAACGAAATGAGGTTTTGTGGGCTTCTTCTTCTCTTTCGTCTGCGCAGCACTGTTGCTGGGCGTCATTGAAATCCCTGAGTCTGAGGCTTTCATTTGTTTCTGATAGTTCTAAATGGTGGAGTCGAGGGTTTATATACACTTCGTAAATAGCTATACGGCGCCGTTTAGTTATAACCTCCTGGTCCTCCTTATTAGTAACTTGCGGAAAATCAGAAGTACACTGAATTGATCGGACCTTGGACACATTTAAGCTTTGCCATGGTTTCCCGCCAAATTGAAGCCCTCATCAAACGATCAAAATCTGCGACTCATCTTCTCCAACTCCACTCTCTGGTCCTCAAAACCGCTCTTGATCACAACCCCAACTTCGTCTCTGACTACATATATGCCGCGTGCTCGATTTCGGTCCACTGTGCCAAATTGGTGTTTGATCATATACCCAATACTCCGCCGCTCTTTGCTTGGAATTCAATTATCAGGGCCTTTTCAAAGAGCCCAGCTCCAATTGAATCGCTCGAGCTCTTCTATAAGCTGCACAGAATTGGGCTTAAAGCCGACAACTTTACTTACCCTTTTGTTCTGAAAGCCTGTGGTCAATGCTCGATGGTTGAAGTTGGTGGGTCAGTGCAGTCTTTGATTGTGAAGATGGGTTTTCATTCGGATCGGTATGTAGGGAATGCCCTTTTCAGAATGTATGCTTCTTGTGGTGCAGTTGGGCTTGCAAGGCAGGTGTTTGATGAAATGCCTGTGAGAGATGTGGTTTCTTGGAGCTCTTTGATTGCCGGATATGTTGCTTGGTATGAAGTTTCGAACTTTTGTGGTTTTGTTTCATGTTTGGCTAGAAATAGAGATGCTTTGATTGAATGCATTCTGTAGCTAGTTTCTGGTATGAGTACTGTTTGTTCATGCCAATGTTTTAAATATTCTGCGAAGAAATGAAGTTGAAGCATAAAATCCTGATAAAATTCACAATGATATGTTAGGTAGTCATTATATATTTATCATTTGTATACTTCTTGAGCAATATTTAATCCGTTCTTCTCTGCATTATATATAAGTTTAGGCATCTGCTGTCAAATTAACTTTAGATCTCTTTGGTAACTAGGTACTTTGCATGGCTCTAGCAGAAAGCAAGCTAAATCCAGTTTAATGTCATTAATATTTTTTTTGTTTGCAGCAACTACCCATTTGAAGCCTTTAGGGTTTTTCGAGAGATGAACCTGGCCAGTGAAAAACCAAATTCAGTCACTTTGGTAAGCTTGGTTTCTGCCTGTACCCGTCTACATAGTATTAGCACAGGGAAGTCAATTCATTGCTATACTGTCATCCATTCTATAGAGATAGATGTTGCTTTGGGGACTGCTCTGATCGAGATGTATTCCAAGTGTGGGCATGTTGAGAAAGCCTTCCAAATCTTCAATTCAATGAGTGAAAAGAATTTGCAGTCTTGGACAATTATGATTTGTGGTCTTGCCGATCATGGTCGTGGAAATGATGCTATCTTGTTGTTTACCCACATGGAACAAACTGGGCTAGTACCAGACAGCATGGCATTTTCTGCTATCTTGTCAGCCTGTAGCCACTTGGGCCTCCTTTATGAGGGTCGACAATTTTTCAATCAGATGGTGAGAACATATAATATTGAACCAACAATGGAACATTATGGATGCTTAGTAGATTTGCTTGGAAGAGCTAGTCTGATTGAAGAAGCTTATGAGATTATCGAAAATATGCCAATGGAGCCTAATACAGTTATACTTCGGAGTTTCTTGGGTGCCTGTAGGAACCACAACGTAGCTTTTACTTTAGATGATAAATTCAGGAAACTCCTTATATCAGAGCCTAACCTTGGAGCAAACTATGTACTTGCAGCTAATGCATCTTCTGTTTCTGGTTGTTGGAATGATGCTGCTGATCTGCGAGTAGCCATGAAACAGAAGGGTTTGGTTAAGGTTCCTGGGTGCAGTTGGGTGGACGTGGATAGTGGTTCTTCTGTAGATATTCTAAAAGAGACTGTAAGGTACTTTTAATTTAAAAAGAGGGGATGAACAAGACAGCCAAGAAGAACAAACGACCGTCGAAGAAAGCTGGATAGTGATTACTGGTCAAAAAGGTAACAGATCGTGAAACTGATACAGCATCTGAATTTGGAATTGGAACCTGAGTAGTTCAACCAGTAAGTTTTAAGGATTTGGTGCTGTATTATTTATTTTTTAACAAATGTTTGGAGAGCCCAGAGTATATGAGCTTCAGGTTGCTTATTGGAATTCCCTAGACATTTTAACTAATTTTTCGCCCAGATGCCACTGTAAATTTCAGCTAGGAGTATATATCTGTAAGATCTTCATTCGGTGAATAATTAAGGATGCAGGGCCTTAGGAGTGCAAGAAATGAGATTTGAAAATCTCAAAATTTGCTTCCTGTCTTGCAAGTAGCCATAAAGGGTTGCTTCTAGTTTATTAAGCCTCCAGAATCTAAACTCTCATTTACCAGAAAAAGCTAGGTAAGAAGGTATAAGTAACAGAAGGTCACACTAATCTTATTGCACAAAAATTGCTGACTGATTCTTCATCGTCAAGTTGCCTATATGTCCCCTATACAGCATGCACAAGTATGTTTTTCGTGCCTCACTTATAGTGACAGTTATTCTGGTGGATGACTTGAGTTGAATAATGACTACATTTTCTTTGTGTTTCAGTCCCAATGGCTACTATGGTACTCGTGTGTGGATTTGCAGGCTATCTTGTACTTCTATGATACCCTATGGCCAAGCGTCTGAGCTTCTGCAACATTTTCTGGTAATTTCCCCTTTGGCTTTTAGTAATTGCAATTCACTGGTCTTTGTTTTGTATTACTACTTTTCTTTCTCATATCCTACCAACCTTCCTTGCATGGCCTTATTTCTAGCTTAATTCTTCTCCTTTGTGTTTTCATTTCCATTGGATGGCTATCTTTTCTATGGAAATTGAAATGGAGAGTGATATATTTACACATATAATTACCATGCTTATTTGTTGGAATGTTTATAAAGGTGTGACCGGGTCTGTTTAACTTCCCACAAAGCAGGATCTTAACCTGCATAGGTAACTAAGAAAGTAAACAGAAAACAGAGAAGTTAAGAACTTGGGAGATGAGCTATGTTTTCAAAATTGAACGTCAACTTTGATACATTCTGGAGATGTTTTATCAAATGTTATGATAATCTGCCTGACACAGTTAGATTCCACAAATGGAAAGAAAATCATTTAATTTAATTACTTTTAATTCATACCTGAGTCTTCAAAATTTTATAAGGGTTAATTCTTTTAATTTAATTCACATATGAAAATCTCTATATGAGAACCTTAATAGTATTAGGCTAATACAGATCGTGTAGATCTAGTATCATGTTATCTAGCAATCAAGTAAGAACGGTACTTCACATAGTAGAATGTAAAGTTCTCTTGTTCCCTCGCATACTTGTGAATGTATGTTTTTTTTTAACAAAAATATCAAATATTTCCCACCATTGTCTTAGCCTATTATAAACTTCCCTTTTCATATATAAACCGGGATGTGAGGCACCAAGGCCTGCAGAGTGTGCAAGAACTGAGATTTGGAAATCCCAGAAATTGCTTCTTGTCTTGCAAGTTATCATAAGAGATTGCTTCTTGTTCATTTATCCCCTAGTTGCAAACTATCATCTATCCACTACAAAAAACTTCCAGGTATCAATAAATAATGGAAGTTCAAAGTAACTCTAACTCTAGAGCAAACAGGTGCTCAATCGTTCATTTCATGCATGATGCATTCAGATAAATTCTACATTGTCAAGTTGCCAGCCTTAGTTGAATCTGACTGTACATTTTTTGTACTTTTAATTGCTAAATCTTATATTTAATACCATTGAGGTAATTTCTGTTTTCAAGCATGTGAAGCATCCCACTGGCTACCCACTTGTGAGATCCTACTGATGGGAACCGAAAGTTTCTTCACAGTGACACTTTTGTGCAATATCATGTTAATCTACCGCTTCAGCATTCAGTAGGGTTAAACTCGTATCTCAATCCATGATCACATGGTTTCATATAGGAGAAGAGTTACATTGCAACATAGAGTTGGTAAATAATTCTCTCTGTTATAAAATGGACAATGGGACAAAAGTTACAACACTATAGTCTCAATTATTTATCCTGCTGACTAGTACGATATGCCAAGTCCAATGACATAACTACAAAGAAAGGACATATATATGGCCCTTTATTACTTGTATTTTCATACCCACTCACTCCACACAAGCTTCACTCTCTGAACACTAAACCATTTGCTCATGGCTTCAGCTCCCAGATCAAGTTCTTTGCTTTTCAATCTCACAGAGAACTGGCTCCTAATTGCTACTACAACACTCATTTGTGCATTTGCAGGTTATGTTGTGTACGATGCTGTAATGCCCACGGTGTCCGAGCTGCTGCAACGCTTGTTTGTCATTTCTCCTTTGCTCTTAGTGATTGCAGTTCATTGGCTCTCCACAGGCAGCCAAGTCACCATTGGGATTCCGGGGTCTGAGCCCGGAGCTATCCACAGAGCTGGGGGATCACCCTGGGGTGTTGCCTTTGTTCTAGTACTGCTTTTCTTTCTCATATCTTATCAACCTTCTTTCCTTGGTCTTCTTTTCTAGCTCAATGTCTCTCTATTCAGAAGGCAATCAAGTATGAATAACATATAATGTTGGCTTCTACTTTGTAATTCCTATTACCATGCTTGTTATATAGTCAGTAATTAATCTGTCCAAGAGTATGCTTGAGGCTGTTTTACTTATTTTATTACCATGCATAAATTACCCGTGTGTTATTTTGTCAAATTTTAGATTCAAGACTTCAAGTTTTCTTTTATCAAAGGTAGCATTTCAAGACTTCAAGTTGATACTTGTTCATTGTTCGAAAAAAGTTGATACTTCAGCTAGGGAAACTAGGCGGTAATGGAACAATCCTTAATCTGAAAACTAGAGGCCATTAATTATACTATTATAGTATGAGTTAAATAATTTAAATGTAAGTTTGGTGCCCACTAATCAAAGTGGGTTCTCTTTTTCATTTCAGCACGCAGCAATAGAGGATTTCTGTTCACCTTTTGTGGGTCGGGTCCTGACCCATCCGTACTGTTCTCGTGGGCCGGCCTTTACTTGGTGTCACTGCTCGAGGCAAAAAGTCACGTGCTGCTGACACCTCTGACACGTGTTGGAAGCAACACTTGTCATTGTGCTGAACTGAGTTATATTTTCCACTGGCTAGTGTATTTTGGGAAGAGCCTTTTTTTCTTTTTCTTTTTTCTAATTATAAATATTTATTTATTTTTATTTAAATTTTGAGTTATTTTTTTCTTAGAGTAACATAAATTTCATTAATTAAGAGAAATTATAATCTTTAATATGAGCATCTTGAAAATGAGTAATATAGGTCATAAGAGTGACCTAATTAATGATTTTAAACGTAGAATAATATATATATACCGTGCATGTCACGCCCCGGACCCGGTGTCGGTGGATTTTAGGCACCGAAATCCGAATCCGAGGAGTGAGCGTTAAAAAGTAATATAAAGAAATACAAAACCAAATATTTTTCTGAAAATATAGAAAATACGAAGTTTAAAATAACAAAATCTTTACAAAGAGAAATCACGTCGTCTTCTAAGCTCTAATCCACTCTCGTCTTTAACCCTTTCGAAACTCGTAGGTAAACCCTGTAAAACAACAACCTATTGTAGGGGTGAGCTTTCGTCCTCGGCTGCTCGATAGGGACAAACCTTTAAGTTTATTCTTATAGTGTTGCAACCAAGTTATAAAACAATAAATTAAAGTACAATAAAATCAAACTACAATCATATTAATGCATGAATGTCAAATGAACTTCACTTATCTACCCGTTAGTCCATATAACTCCACAAGCGAGCCTACACGTCCCATACCGTGTATTTTACCAACCGGGGTGGCCACGGAAGTTTCATTATATGATCTAACACCCGATAACAATTCCACATTTCTTTTGAGTAGTCCTCTTGTCTTTTCCTCCTCGTCGCTGATCCGAATTACCTTTATGCAATTTATGCATCTTCGGGCGACATGAGATCCGAGTACTGCCGAGAGTAAGACTCAACTACACAAAAATCATTTCCCATAAATTCCATTATTTTCATATCCATCCACCTTCCTCGTATCATAACCAAATGCATTCCCAATTGTCAATCCTTCTATATGCCATGCCATGATGCATTGTAACAATTTGCATATAGTGTCCAAGTATACGAACTTTGCAAAATTAAATATAAATGAGCATTTGTACATCATAGAACTCACGTTTGCATATAAATCATATATCATGTTTAATCATCGATTATTAAAAGTAATACCACTCAACGGGTAAATCAACCAACATCAAACAATTCCCAATTTATTAAATTACTTAACAATATAAAGATAAGGTTTCCCGAGATCCCCTACCTGGATTTCAGTAACAATATAGTTATACGTTAGCTCCACTTCAAGTCAAGTATCCTTCGAGAATTCCAATCGAAATCAAGCTCCAAAACCTCGATACTAATCATAAACAAACCAAACAAATAGGCTCTATCACTATTTAATACTTACAAAACTTAAATAAAACTAAAGGACATAGAAAACCTAAAATAGCCGCCGCTCACGGCGGAGCCATGGTGGCCGGAGGCGGCTGGAAGTGGCCGGATTCCAACCTTAACCAAAATCTACAAAATTATAGTCAAAAGAAAGCTCTTGAAGAGACTAACAACTTTATACCTTCGGGTTTCTCCAAATAACGGGTGGTTTGGCCGTAATTTGAAGAATAAGCCAGCGGAGGGCGTAAAACTTCCGATCTAAAATCCGGTGACATAAGGTAGCGATTCACCTCGGGTCTTTGGGGGTTTTGTAGGGTTTCTAGAGGCGAACAAAGCCCAATAAGTTTCCCCTCCCAATTTGGCCGGAGTTGGCCGCAATTTGGAAAATAGGCCGAAAATCCTCGATTCTTTCCATGATCGATTCTCTTTGTACGGTATATTATAGGATAAAAGGTTGGTACAGACTTGTAGAGGGCTTAGAGACGAACGTTTTGGGACCAGTTTCATGGAAAGGGGTGGCCGGAGCTGACGGTGGTGAGGCGGCGAAGTTCTGCCGACCAAAATGGGTTTCTGCCCAGTTTTTGGGTCGGTTTCCCGAAATGGAAAGTTTCCCGAATGGATGCTTCCGGAAATAGACCTGCTATTTATAGTAAACGAAGTTCCAGAATTTACAAAATTGCCACTAACTTCAAATGCCTATAACTTCTTTGTTACAACTCCGATTTTCGCGTTCTTCGTGTCTACGAACTCGTGGTAACGTGTACTTTCTAATTATGATCACAAAAAATAAAATTTTCCAACTTTAAAAATTCCGGATCTCACAATCCAACCTCCTTAAAAGAATTTCGTCCTCGAAATTCCCTTACAAATACTATAGAGTAGAATTCTTTAATAAGCTGTTTCACAATGTCCTTTCGCTGCTATTCCAACATCCACAAACAACCGCAAAAGACTATGTCAATCAGGATCTTCGTTCGATAATAAATTCACAAATATTTACGAGTGGTTGACTAAAGACGACTCGCAAAGTCCATCCTTAACATTCGGTCCACTAGTGTATCAATTAATGGTCGCTTTACTTCCGTACTTCACATTGAAACTGCTAATATGTGTCGGTCCTCATATTCTAGCTTTCGACTCGACACACGTCTTAATCCTAAAGTTAACAACTCACTTTTCCTTTGAGCACTCCACACCACATTATGAATGCGAAATCCTTAAACACATTCAAGAAAATATACTCTACACTTCGTTCCAATCACTTAAAAATTGCAACAACCAAGTTGTTTCCAATTCTAATACGCCTTGGATTTCACTTATTCTAGATACTTTTTGTTGACCGGGGTAACCATTACTCATCCAATTAGGCTTTCAAATACTAATATCAAGTCTCATTGATCAAATATCCAATCTAGCACATGCGGCGACTTATCTTCAAAATGACACATTTCTCCGACTAAATCTCTTTATAGTAACACGTACTCGTTTTTCCAATGTTTCATGCATTTCTATCACATGATGATTGTTATGTACCCAACCTTCGATTTCAACTCAAGCTATGCAAGCCTTATACTTTAGTGATCAAGTTAATCTACACATATGAACACCAATGTGCGACAACCGTAGTTTCACTATTCCAAATCAACTTATGCGAAATGATCCAAATAGAAGTTTCCTTCTAATCTCGGCAATTATGTGTCTAAAGTATAATTCAACATAATTGAGATTCCTTCTTAGAATTTCAATCAAACTCGAAATGATCGAGAAATATCAAGAATCGTCGGTGTGCATAACAACCATGCGAGAGGTCAAGCAAACTCCAATATAACAATTTTTCCAACTTAAATCTCATCTCGGTTTCCGGTGATTTACATCATTCCTTGTACTCCTTTGTTATGTTTCGAACATCAATACCATCCATTGAAGTATCATACTAATATCGACGAATCCATTCCTCGTTTACTTATGTCAATTAGAGTCGGAACTCTGTCATTCAGCCCACTTTCGCGAAACATACTAAGTCCTTGATCCACATGTTGTTCCGATTATCTAATCGTGAACAAAGTAATATTTCCTACTTATGCGTAACACCCTTTGATCATGAAATGAAAACAAAACGAAACGTATCGCATCCTTTATTTCGGCGAGTAAAAAGCACTTAACGAACGTAACTAAGCGATAGAACTCTAATGATCCTCAAGATAAAACAAACCTCTCAAATTGAGTAAAACATTTATAAATAAACAAGGAAATTCTTTTTAACTTTATTGAAAATAAAATAACTTCATAAAATTGTCACGAGAACAAAAATGATAAAAATAGTTCAAAAATAGGAAAACGTATAGAATTTAAAATAAATAGATAGAAGCGCTATCTTCGGAAAAGATTTACACCTAACTGCACGGTGACGATCTTAACCTAAGATACAAGAACCGAGCTTTCGAGTGCAGCTGAAAACTTCAAGGATTCTTTAACGCTTTTGTATTAAAAGGTAAATGTCTCAAATATAGAATTAGGCTAGAGTGGTTGCATTCGAAAATGCCATCCAACCCTAGACTTCCTCTAGATAGATAATAAAATGATCAACAAACTTGTTGAACCCAAAACGAACGAAACATGTCAAAATTATAATTGTATAAAACCAAAACGAGATTGAGAATTGGAAATCCCATTTGGTAACAAAATTGTCGCCTCTCGAGTACTTAACAAAAACTATCGGATATCGATCCCTTAACACCTTAGAGAAATTCTAACTTATTTTCTAATAGTACTAAATCTTCACGAGATCCCGGGTTTCTAATCCCCGGTTCGCTCGATACCATTCATCACGCCCGGACCCGGTGTCGGTGGATTTTAGGCACCGAAATCCGAATCCGAGGAGTGAGCGTTAAAAAGTAATATAAAGAAATACAAAACCAAATATTTTTCTGAAAATATAGAAAATACGAAGTTTAAAATAACAAAATCTTTACAAAGAGAAATCACGTCGTCTTCTAAGCTCTAATCCACTCTCGTCTTTAACCCTTTCGAAACTCGTAGGTAAACCTCGTAAAACAACAACCTATTGTAGGGGTGAGCTTTCGTCCTCGTTGCTCGGTAGGGACAAACCTTTAAGTTTATTCTTATAGTGTTGCAACCAAGTTATAAAACAATAAATTAAAGTACAATAAAATCAAACTACAATCATATTAATGCATGAATGTCAAATGAACTTCACTTATCTACCCGTTAGTCCATATAACTCCACAAGCGAGCCTACACGTCCCATACCGTGTATTTTACCAACCGGGGGTGGCCCCGGAAGTTTCATTATATGATCTAACACCCGGTAACAATTCCACATTTCTTTTGAGTAGTCCTCTTGTCTTTTCCTCCTCGTCGCCGATCCCGAATTACCTTTATGCAATTTATGCATCTTCGGTCGACATGAGATCCGGTACCTGCCGAGAGTAAGACTCAACTACACAAAAATCATTTCCCATAAATTCCATTATTTTCATATCCATCCACCTTCCTCGTATCATAACCAAATGCATTCCCAATTGTCAATCCTTCTATATGCCATGCCATGATGCATTGTAACAATTTGCATATAGTGTCCAAGTATACGAACTTTGCAAAATTAAATATAAATGAGCATTTGTACATCATAGAACTCACGTTTGCATATAAATCATATATCATGTTTAATCACCGATTATTAAAAGTAATACCACTCAACAGGTAAATCAACCAACATCAAACAATTCCCAATTTATTAAATTACTTAACAATATAAAGATAAGGTTTCCCGAGATCCCCTACCTGGATTTCAGTAACAATATAGTTATACGTTAGCTCCACTTCAAGTCAAGTATCCTTCGAGAATTCCAATCGAAATCAAGCTCCAAAACCTCGATACTAATCATAAACAAACCAAACAAATAGGCTCTATCACTATTTAATACTTACAAAACTTAAATAAAACTAAAGGACATAGAAAACCTAAAATAGCCGCCGCTCACGGCGGAGCCATGGTGGCCGGAGGCGGCTGGAAGTGGCCGGATTCCAACCTTAACCAAAATCTACAAAATTATAGTCAAAAGAAAGCTCTTGAAGAGACTAACAACTTTATACCTTCGGGTTTCTCCAAATAACGGGTGGTTTGGCCGTAATTTGAAGAATAAGCCAGCGGAGGGCGTAAAACTTCCGATCTAAAATCCGGTGACATAAGGTAGCGATTCACCTCGGGTCTTTGGGGGTTTTGTAGGGTTTCTAGAGGCGAACAAAGCCCAATAAGTTTCCCCTCCCAATTTGGCCGGAGTTGGCCGCAATTTGGAAAATAGGCCGAAAATCCTCGATTCTTTCCATGATCGATTCTCTTTGTACGGTATATTATAGGATAAAAGGTTGGTACAGACTTGTAGAGGGCTTAGAGACGAACGTTTTGGGACCAGTTTCATGGAAAGGGGTGGCCGGAGCTGACGGTGGTGAGGCGGCGAAGTTCTGCCGACCAAAATGGGTTTCTGCCCAGTTTTTGGGTCGGTTTCCCGAAATGGAAAGTTTCCCGAATGGATGCTTCCGGAAATAGACCTGCTATTTATAGTAAACGAAGTTCCAGAATTTACAAAATTGCCACTAACTTCAAATGCCTATAACTTCTTTGTTACAACTCCGATTTTCGCGTTCTTCGTGTCTACGAACTCGTGGTAACGTGTACTTTCTAATTATGATCACAAAAAATAAAATTTTCCAACTTTAAAAATTCCGGATCTCACAATCCAACCTCCTTAAAAGAATTTCGTCCTCGAAATTCCCTTACAAATACTATAGAGTAGAATTCTTTAATAACTGTTTCACAATGTCCTTTCGCTGCTATTCCAACATCCACAAACAACCGCAAAAGACTATGTCAATCAGGATCTTCGTTCGATAATAAATTCACAAATATTTCGAGTGGTTGACTAAAGACGACTCGCAAAGTCCATCCTTAACATTCGGTCCACTAGTGTATCAATTAATGGTCGCTTTACTTCCGTACTTCACATTGAAACTGCTAATATGTGTCAGTCCTCATATTCTAGCTTTCGACTCGACACACGTCTTAATCCTAAAGTTAACAACTCACTTTTCCTTTGAGCACTCCACACCACATTATGAATGCGAAATCCTTAAACACATTCAAGAAAATATACTCTACACTTCGTTCCAATCACTTAAAAATTGCAACAACCAAGTTGTTTCCAATTCTAATACGCCTTGGATTTCACTTATTCTAGATACTTTTTGTTGACCAGGGTAACCATTACTCATCCAATTAGGCTTTCAAATACTAATATCAAGTCTCATTGATCAAATATCCAATCTAGCACATGCAACTGACTTATCTTCAAAATGACACATTTCTCCGACTAAATCTCTTTATAGTAACACGTACTCGTTTTTCCAATGTTTCATGCATTTCTATCACATGATGATTGTTATGTACCCAACCTTCTGATTTCAACTCAAGCTATGCAAGCCTTATACTTTAGTGATCAAGTTAATCTACACATATGAACACCAATGTGCGACAACTGTAGTTTCACTATTCCAAATCAACTTATGCAGAAATGATCCAAATAGAAGTTTCCTTCTAATCTCGGCAATTATGTGTCTAAAGTATAATTCAACATAATTGAGATTCCTTCTTAGAATTTCAATCAAACTCGAAATGAGCGAGAAATATCAAGAATCGTCGATGTGCATAACAACCATGCGAGAGGTCAAGCAAACTCCAATATAACAATTTTTCCAACTTAAATCTCATCTCGGTTTCCGGTGATTTACATCATTCCTTGTACTCCTTTGTTATGTTTCGAACATCAATACCATCCATTGAAGTATCATACTAATATCGACGAATCCATTCCTCGTTTACTTATGTCAATTAGAGTCGGAACTCGTCATTCAGCCCACCGCGAAACATACTAAGTCCTTGATCCACATGTTGTTCCGATTATCTAATCCGTGAACAAAGTAATATTTCCTACTTATGCGTAACACCCTTTGATCATGAAATGAAAACAAAACGAAACGTATCGCATCCTTTCTTTCGGCGAGTAAAAAGCACTTAACGAACGTAACTAAGCGATAGAACTCTAATGATCCTCAAGATAAAACAAACCTCTCAAATTGAGTAAAACATTTATAAATAAACAAGGAAATTCTTTTTAACTTTATTGAAAATAAAATAACTTCATAAAATTGTCACGAGAACAAAAATGATAAAAATAGTTCAAAAATAGGAAAACGTATAGAATTTAAAATAAATAGATAGAAGCGCTATCTTCGGAAAAGATTTACACCTAACTGCACAGGTGACGATCTTAACCTAAGATACAAGAACCGAGCTTTCAGGTGCAGCTGAAAACTTCAAGGATTCTTTAACGCTTTTGTATTAAAAGGTAAATGTCTCAAATATAGAATTAGGCTAGAGTGGTTGCATTCGAAAATGCCATCCAACCCTAGACTTCCTCTAGATAGATAATAAAATGATCAACAAACTTGTTGAACCCAAAACGAACGAAACATGTCAAAATTATAATTGTATAAAACCAAAACAGATTGAGAATTGGAAATCCCATTTGGTAACAAAATTGTCGCCTCTCGAGTACTTAACAAAAACTATCGGATATCGATCCCTTAACACCTTAGAGAAATTCTAACTTATTTTCTAATAGTACTAAATCTTCACAGATCCTGGGTTTCTAATCCCCGGTTCGCTCTGATACCATTCTGTCACGCCCCGGACCCGGGTGTCGGTGGATTTTAGGCACCGAAATCCGAATCCGAGGAGTGAGCGTTAAAAAGTAATATAAAGAAATACAAAACCAAATATTTTTCTGAAAATATAGAAAATACGAAGTTTAAAATAACAAAATCTTTACAAAGAGAAATCACGTCGTCTTCTAAGCTCTAATCCACTCTCGTCTTTAACCCTTTCGAAACTCGTAGGTAAACCCTGTAAAACAACAACCTATTGTAGGGGTGAGCTTTCGTCCTCGCTGCTCAGTAGGGACAAACCTTTAAGTTTATTCTTATAGTGTTGCAACCAAGTTATAAAACAATAAATTAAAGTACAATAAAATCAAACTACAATCATATTAATGCATGAATGTCAAATGAACTTCACTTATCTACCCGTTAGTCCATATAACTCCACAAGCAGAGCCTACACGTCCCATACCGTGTATTTTACCAACCGGGGGTGGCCCTGGAAGTTTCATTATATGATCTAACACCCAGTAACAATTCCACATTTCTTTTGAGTAGTCCTCTTGTCTTTTCCTCCCTGTCGCCAGTCCCGAATTACCTTTATGCAATTTATGCATCTTCGGCTGACATGAGATCTGGTACCTGCCGAGAGTAAGACTCAACTACACAAAAATCATTTCCCATAAATTCCATTATTTTCATATCCATCCACCTTCCTCGTATCATAACCAAATGCATTCCCAATTGTCAATCCTTCTATATGCCATGCCATGATGCATTGTAACAATTTGCATATAGTGTCCAAGTATACGAACTTTGCAAAATTAAATATAAATGAGCATTTGTACATCATAGAACTCACGTTTGCATATAAATCATATATCATGTTTAATCACCGATTATTAAAAGTAATACCACTCAACAGGTAAATCAACCAACATCAAACAATTCCCAATTTATTAAATTACTTAACAATATAAAGATAAGGTTTCCCGAGATCCCCTACCTGGATTTCAGTAACAATATAGTTATACGTTAGCTCCACTTCAAGTCAAGTATCCTTCGAGAATTCCAATCGAAATCAAGCTCCAAAACCTCGATACTAATCATAAACAAACCAAACAAATAGGCTCTATCACTATTTAATACTTACAAAACTTAAATAAAACTAAAGGACATAGAAAACCTAAAATAGCCGCCGCTCACGGCGGAGCCATGGTGGCCGGAGGCGGCTGGAAGTGGCCGGATTCCAACCTTAACCAAAATCTACAAAATTATAGTCAAAAGAAAGCTCTTGAAGAGACTAACAACTTTATACCTTCGGGTTTCTCCAAATAACGGGTGGTTTGGCCGTAATTTGAAGAATAAGCCAGCGGAGGGCGTAAAACTTCCGATCTAAAATCCGGTGACATAAGGTAGCGATTCACCTCGGGTCTTTGGGGGTTTTGTAGGGTTTCTAGAGGCGAACAAAGCCCAATAAGTTTCCCCTCCCAATTTGGCCGGAGTTGGCCGCAATTTGGAAAATAGGCCGAAAATCCTCGATTCTTTCCATGATCGATTCTCTTTGTACGGTATATTATAGGATAAAAGGTTGGTACAGACTTGTAGAGGGCTTAGAGACGAACGTTTTGGGACCAGTTTCATGGAAAGGGGTGGCCGGAGCTGACGGTGGTGAGGCGGCGAAGTTCTGCCGACCAAAATGGGTTTCTGCCCAGTTTTTGGGTCGGTTTCCCGAAATGGAAAGTTTCCCGAATGGATGCTTCCGGAAATAGACCTGCTATTTATAGTAAACGAAGTTCCAGAATTTACAAAATTGCCACTAACTTCAAATGCCTATAACTTCTTTGTTACAACTCCGATTTTCGCGTTCTTCGTGTCTACGAACTCGTGGTAACGTGTACTTTCTAATTATGATCACAAAAAATAAAATTTTCCAACTTTAAAAATTCCGGATCTCACAATCCAACCTCCTTAAAAGAATTTCGTCCTCGAAATTCCCTTACAAATACTATAGAGTAGAATTCTTTAATAACTGTTTCACAATGTCCTTTCGCTGCTATTCCAACATCCACAAACAACCGCAAAAGACTATGTCAATCAGGATCTTCGTTCTGATAATAAATTCACAAATATTTCTGAGTGGTTGACTAAAGACGACTCGCAAAGTCCATCCTTAACATTCAGTCCACTAGTGTATCAATTAATGGTCGCTTTACTTCCGTACTTCACATTGAAACTGCTAATATGTGTCAGTCCTCATATTCTAGCTTTCGACTCGACACACGTCTTAATCCTAAAGTTAACAACTCACTTTTCCTTTGAGCACTCCACACCACATTATGAATCTGAAATCCTTAAACACATTCAAGAAAATATACTCTACACTTCTGTTCCAATCACTTAAAAATTGCAACAACCAAGTTGTTTCCAATTCTAATACGCCTTGGATTTCACTTATTCTAGATACTTTTTGTTGACCAGGGTAACCATTACTCATCCAATTAGGCTTTCAAATACTAATATCAAGTCTCATTGATCAAATATCCAATCTAGCACATGCAACTGACTTATCTTCAAAATGACACATTTCTCCGACTAAATCTCTTTATAGTAACACGTACTCGTTTTTCCAATGTTTCATGCATTTCTATCACATGATGATTGTTATGTACCCAACCTTCTGATTTCAACTCAAGCTATGCAAGCCTTATACTTTAGTGATCAAGTTAATCTACACATATGAACACCAATGTGCGACAACCGTAGTTTCACTATTCCAAATCAACTTATGCGAAATGATCCAAATAGAAGTTTCCTTCTAATCTCGGCAATTATGTGTCTAAAGTATAATTCAACATAATTGAGATTCCTTCTTAGAATTTCAATCAAACTCGAAATGACCGAGAAATATCAAGAATCGTCGAGTGTGCATAACAACCATGCGAGGTCAAGCAAACTCCAATATAACAATTTTTCCAACTTAAATCTCATCTCGGTTTCAAGTGATTTACATCATTCCTTGTACTCCTTTGTTATGTTTCGAACATCAATACCATCCATTGAAGTATCATACTAATATCGACGAATCCATTCCTCGTTTACTTATGTCAATTAGAGTCGGAACTCGTCATTCAGCCCACCGCGAAACATACTAAGTCCTTGATCCACATGTTGTTCCGATTATCTAATCCGTGAACAAAGTAATATTTCCTACTTATGCGTAACACCCTTTGATCATGAAATGAAAACAAAACGAAACGTATCGCATCCTTTCTTTCGCCGAGTAAAAAGCACTTAACGAACGTAACTAAGCGATAGAACTCTAATGATCCTCAAGATAAAACAAACCTCTCAAATTGAGTAAAACATTTATAAATAAACAAGGAAATTCTTTTTAACTTTATTGAAAATAAAATAACTTCATAAAATTGTCACAGAACAAAAATGATAAAAATAGTTCAAAAATAGGAAAACGTATAGAATTTAAAATAAATAGATAGAAGCGCTATCTTCGGAAAAGATTTACACCTAACCGCACAGTGTGACGATCTTAACCTAAGATACAAGAACCGAGCTTTCGAAGTGCAGCTGAAAACTTCAAGGATTCTTTAACGCTTTTGTATTAAAAGGTAAATGTCTCAAATATAGAATTAGGCTAGAGTGGTTGCATTCGAAAATGCCATCCAACCCTAGACTTCCTCTAGATAGATAATAAAATGATCAACAAACTTGTTGAACCCAAAACGAACGAAACATGTCAAAATTATAATTGTATAAAACCAAAACAGATTGAGAATTGGAAATCCCATTTGGTAACAAAATTGTCGCCTCTCGAGTACTTAACAAAAACTATCGGATATCGATCCCTTAACACCTTAGAGAAATTCTAACTTATTTTCTAATAGTACTAAATCTTCACAGATCCTGGGTTTCTAATCCCCGGTTCGCTCTGATACCATTCTGTCACGCCCGGACCCGGTGTCGGTGGATTTTAGGCACCGAAATCCGAATCCGAGGAGCGAGCGTTAAAAAGTAATATAAAGAAATACAAAACCAAATATTTTTCTGAAAATATAGAAAATACGAAGTTTAAAATAACAAAATCTTTACAAAGAGAAATCACGTCGTCTTCTAAGCTCTAATCCACTCTCGTCTTTAACCCTTTCGAAACTCGTAGGTAAACCCCGTAAAACAACAACCTATTGTAGGGGTGAGCTTTCGTCCTCGCCGCTCGCAGGGACAAACCTTTAAGTTTATTCTTATAGTGTTGCAACCAAGTTATAAAACAATAAATTAAAGTACAATAAAATCAAACTACAATCATATTAATGCATGAATGTCAAATGAACTTCACTTATCTACCCGTTAGTCCATATAACTCCACAAGCGAGAGCCTACACGTCCCATACCGTGTATTTTACCAACCGGGGGTGGCCCCGGAAGTTTCATTATATGATCTAACACCCAGGTAACAATTCCACATTTCTTTTGAGTAGTCCTCTTGTCTTTTCCTCCCTGTCGCCAGTCCCGAATTACCTTTATGCAATTTATGCATCTTCGGCTGACATGAGATCTGGTACCTGCCGAGAGTAAGACTCAACTACACAAAAATCATTTCCCATAAATTCCATTATTTTCATATCCATCCACCTTCCTCGTATCATAACCAAATGCATTCCCAATTGTCAATCCTTCTATATGCCATGCCATGATGCATTGTAACAATTTGCATATAGTGTCCAAGTATACGAACTTTGCAAAATTAAATATAAATGAGCATTTGTACATCATAGAACTCACGTTTGCATATAAATCATATATCATGTTTAATCACCGATTATTAAAAGTAATACCACTCAACAGGTAAATCAACCAACATCAAACAATTCCCAATTTATTAAATTACTTAACAATATAAAGATAAGGTTTCCCGAGATCCCCTACCTGGATTTCAGTAACAATATAGTTATACGTTAGCTCCACTTCAAGTCAAGTATCCTTCGAGAATTCCAATCGAAATCAAGCTCCAAAACCTCGATACTAATCATAAACAAACCAAACAAATAGGCTCTATCACTATTTAATACTTACAAAACTTAAATAAAACTAAAGGACATAGAAAACCTAAAATAGCCGCCGCTCACGGCGGAGCCATGGTGGCCGGAGGCGGCTGGAAGTGGCCGGATTCCAACCTTAACCAAAATCTACAAAATTATAGTCAAAAGAAAGCTCTTGAAGAGACTAACAACTTTATACCTTCGGGTTTCTCCAAATAACGGGTGGTTTGGCCGTAATTTGAAGAATAAGCCAGCGGAGGGCGTAAAACTTCCGATCTAAAATCCGGTGACATAAGGTAGCGATTCACCTCGGGTCTTTGGGGGTTTTGTAGGGTTTCTAGAGGCGAACAAAGCCCAATAAGTTTCCCCTCCCAATTTGGCCGGAGTTGGCCGCAATTTGGAAAATAGGCCGAAAATCCTCGATTCTTTCCATGATCGATTCTCTTTGTACGGTATATTATAGGATAAAAGGTTGGTACAGACTTGTAGAGGGCTTAGAGACGAACGTTTTGGGACCAGTTTCATGGAAAGGGGTGGCCGGAGCTGACGGTGGTGAGGCGGCGAAGTTCTGCCGACCAAAATGGGTTTCTGCCCAGTTTTTGGGTCGGTTTCCCGAAATGGAAAGTTTCCCGAATGGATGCTTCCGGAAATAGACCTGCTATTTATAGTAAACGAAGTTCCAGAATTTACAAAATTGCCACTAACTTCAAATGCCTATAACTTCTTTGTTACAACTCCGATTTTCGCGTTCTTCGTGTCTACGAACTCGTGGTAACGTGTACTTTCTAATTATGATCACAAAAAATAAAATTTTCCAACTTTAAAAATTCCGGATCTCACAATCCAACCTCCTTAAAAGAATTTCGTCCTCGAAATTCCCTTACAAATACTATAGAGTAGAATTCTTTAATAACTGTTTCACAATGTCCTTTCGCTGCTATTCCAACATCCACAAACAACCGCAAAAGACTATGTCAATCAGGATCTTCGTTCTTGATAATAAATTCACAAATATTTCTGAGTGGTTGACTAAAGACGACTCGCAAAGTCCATCCTTAACATTCAGTCCACTAGTGTATCAATTAATGGTCGCTTTACTTCCGTACTTCACATTGAAACTGCTAATATGTGTCAGTCCTCATATTCTAGCTTTCGACTCGACACACGTCTTAATCCTAAAGTTAACAACTCACTTTTCCTTTGAGCACTCCACACCACATTATGAATCTGAAATCCTTAAACACATTCAAGAAAATATACTCTACACTTCTGTTCCAATCACTTAAAAATTGCAACAACCAAGTTGTTTCCAATTCTAATACGCCTTGGATTTCACTTATTCTAGATACTTTTTGTTGACCAGGGTAACCATTACTCATCCAATTAGGCTTTCAAATACTAATATCAAGTCTCATTGATCAAATATCCAATCTAGCACATGCAACTGACTTATCTTCAAAATGACACATTTCTCCGACTAAATCTCTTTATAGTAACACGTACTCGTTTTTCCAATGTTTCATGCATTTCTATCACATGATGATTGTTATGTACCCAACCTTCTGATTTCAACTCAAGCTATGCAAGCCTTATACTTTAGTGATCAAGTTAATCTACACATATGAACACCAATGTGCGACAACTGTAGTTTCACTATTCCAAATCAACTTATGCAGAAATGATCCAAATAGAAGTTTCCTTCTAATCTCAGCAATTATGTGTCTAAAGTATAATTCAACATAATTGAGATTCCTTCTTAGAATTTCAATCAAACTCAGAAATGACTGAGAAATATCAAGAATCGTCAGTGTGCATAACAACCATGCAGAGGTCAAGCAAACTCCAATATAACAATTTTTCCAACTTAAATCTCATCTCAGTTTCCAGTGATTTACATCATTCCTTGTACTCCTTTGTTATGTTTCGAACATCAATACCATCCATTGAAGTATCATACTAATATCGACGAATCCATTCCTCGTTTACTTATGTCAATTAGAGTCGGAACTCTGTCATTCAGCCCACTGCGAAACATACTAAGTCCTTGATCCACATGTTGTTCCGATTATCTAATCTGTGAACAAAGTAATATTTCCTACTTATGCGTAACACCCTTTGATCATGAAATGAAAACAAAACGAAACGTATCGCATCCTTTCTTTCGCTGAGTAAAAAGCACTTAACGAACGTAACTAAGCGATAGAACTCTAATGATCCTCAAGATAAAACAAACCTCTCAAATTGAGTAAAACATTTATAAATAAACAAGGAAATTCTTTTTAACTTTATTGAAAATAAAATAACTTCATAAAATTGTCACAGAACAAAAATGATAAAAATAGTTCAAAAATAGGAAAACGTATAGAATTTAAAATAAATAGATAGAAGCGCTATCTTCGGAAAAGATTTACACCTAACTGCACAGGTGACGATCTTAACCTAAGATACAAGAACCGAGCTTTCAGGTGCAGCTGAAAACTTCAAGGATTCTTTAACGCTTTTGTATTAAAAGGTAAATGTCTCAAATATAGAATTAGGCTAGAGTGGTTGCATTCGAAAATGCCATCCAACCCTAGACTTCCTCTAGATAGATAATAAAATGATCAACAAACTTGTTGAACCCAAAACGAACGAAACATGTCAAAATTATAATTGTATAAAACCAAAACAGATTGAGAATTGGAAATCCCATTTGGTAACAAAATTGTCGCCTCTCGAGTACTTAACAAAAACTATCGGATATCGATCCCTTAACACCTTAGAGAAATTCTAACTTATTTTCTAATAGTACTAAATCTTCACAGATCCTGGGTTTCTAATCCCCGGTTCGCTCTGATACCATTCTGTCACGCCCCGGACCCGGTGTCGGTGGATTTTAGGCACCGAAATCCGAATCCGAGGAGTGAGCGTTAAAAAGTAATATAAAGAAATACAAAACCAAATATTTTTCTGAAAATATAGAAAATACGAAGTTTAAAATAACAAAATCTTTACAAAGAGAAATCACGTCGTCTTCTAAGCTCTAATCCACTCTCGTCTTTAACCCTTTCGAAACTCGTAGGTAAACCCTGTAAAACAACAACCTATTGTAGGGGTGAGCTTTCGTCCTCGCTGCTCAGTAGGGACAAACCTTTAAGTTTATTCTTATAGTGTTGCAACCAAGTTATAAAACAATAAATTAAAGTACAATAAAATCAAACTACAATCATATTAATGCATGAATGTCAAATGAACTTCACTTATCTACCCGTTAGTCCATATAACTCCACAAGCAGAGCCTACACGTCCCATACCGTGTATTTTACCAACCGGGGGTGGCCCTGGAAGTTTCATTATATGATCTAACACCCAGTAACAATTCCACATTTCTTTTGAGTAGTCCTCTTGTCTTTTCCTCCCTGTCGCCAGTCCCGAATTACCTTTATGCAATTTATGCATCTTCGGCTGACATGAGATCTGGTACCTGCCGAGAGTAAGACTCAACTACACAAAAATCATTTCCCATAAATTCCATTATTTTCATATCCATCCACCTTCCTCGTATCATAACCAAATGCATTCCCAATTGTCAATCCTTCTATATGCCATGCCATGATGCATTGTAACAATTTGCATATAGTGTCCAAGTATACGAACTTTGCAAAATTAAATATAAATGAGCATTTGTACATCATAGAACTCACGTTTGCATATAAATCATATATCATGTTTAATCACCGATTATTAAAAGTAATACCACTCAACAGGTAAATCAACCAACATCAAACAATTCCCAATTTATTAAATTACTTAACAATATAAAGATAAGGTTTCCCGAGATCCCCTACCTGGATTTCAGTAACAATATAGTTATACGTTAGCTCCACTTCAAGTCAAGTATCCTTCGAGAATTCCAATCGAAATCAAGCTCCAAAACCTCGATACTAATCATAAACAAACCAAACAAATAGGCTCTATCACTATTTAATACTTACAAAACTTAAATAAAACTAAAGGACATAGAAAACCTAAAATAGCCGCCGCTCACGGCGGAGCCATGGTGGCCGGAGGCGGCTGGAAGTGGCCGGATTCCAACCTTAACCAAAATCTACAAAATTATAGTCAAAAGAAAGCTCTTGAAGAGACTAACAACTTTATACCTTCGGGTTTCTCCAAATAACGGGTGGTTTGGCCGTAATTTGAAGAATAAGCCAGCGGAGGGCGTAAAACTTCCGATCTAAAATCCGGTGACATAAGGTAGCGATTCACCTCGGGTCTTTGGGGGTTTTGTAGGGTTTCTAGAGGCGAACAAAGCCCAATAAGTTTCCCCTCCCAATTTGGCCGGAGTTGGCCGCAATTTGGAAAATAGGCCGAAAATCCTCGATTCTTTCCATGATCGATTCTCTTTGTACGGTATATTATAGGATAAAAGGTTGGTACAGACTTGTAGAGGGCTTAGAGACGAACGTTTTGGGACCAGTTTCATGGAAAGGGGTGGCCGGAGCTGACGGTGGTGAGGCGGCGAAGTTCTGCCGACCAAAATGGGTTTCTGCCCAGTTTTTGGGTCGGTTTCCCGAAATGGAAAGTTTCCCGAATGGATGCTTCCGGAAATAGACCTGCTATTTATAGTAAACGAAGTTCCAGAATTTACAAAATTGCCACTAACTTCAAATGCCTATAACTTCTTTGTTACAACTCCGATTTTCGCGTTCTTCGTGTCTACGAACTCGTGGTAACGTGTACTTTCTAATTATGATCACAAAAAATAAAATTTTCCAACTTTAAAAATTCCGGATCTCACAATCCAACCTCCTTAAAAGAATTTCGTCCTCGAAATTCCCTTACAAATACTATAGAGTAGAATTCTTTAATAACTCGTTTCACAATGTCCTTTCGCTGCTATTCCAACATCCACAAACAACCGCAAAAGACTATGTCAATCAGGATCTTCGTTCGATAATAAATTCACAAATATTTCGAGTGGTCGACTAAAGACGACTCGCAAAGTCCATCCTTAACATTCAGTCCACTAGTGTATCAATTAATGGTCGCTTTACTTCCGTACTTCACATTGAAACTGCTAATATGTGTCAGTCCTCATATTCTAGCTTTCGACTCGACACACGTCTTAATCCTAAAGTTAACAACTCACTTTTCCTTTCGAGCACTCCACACCACATTATGAATCCGAAATCCTTAAACACATTCAAGAAAATATACTCTACACTTCGTTCCAATCACTTAAAAATTGCAACAACCAAGTTGTTTCCAATTCTAATACGCCTTGGATTTCACTTATTCTAGATACTTTTTGTTGACCAGGGTAACCATTACTCATCCAATTAGGCTTTCAAATACTAATATCAAGTCTCATTGATCAAATATCCAATCTAGCACATGCAACTGACTTATCTTCAAAATGACACATTTCTCCGACTAAATCTCTTTATAGTAACACGTACTCGTTTTTCCAATGTTTCATGCATTTCTATCACATGATGATTGTTATGTACCCAACCTTCTGATTTCAACTCAAGCTATGCAAGCCTTATACTTTAGTGATCAAGTTAATCTACACATATGAACACCAATGTGCGACAACCGTAGTTTCACTATTCCAAATCAACTTATGCGTAAATGATCCAAATAGAAGTTTCCTTCTAATCTCAGCAATTATGTGTCTAAAGTATAATTCAACATAATTGAGATTCCTTCTTAGAATTTCAATCAAACTCGAAATGACCGAGAAATATCAAGAATCGTCGTTGTGCATAACAACCATGCAGAGGTCAAGCAAACTCCAATATAACAATTTTTCCAACTTAAATCTCATCTCGCTTCCAGTGATTTACATCATTCCTTGTACTCCTTTGTTATGTTTCGAACATCAATACCATCCATTGAAGTATCATACTAATATCGACGAATCCATTCCTCGTTTACTTATGTCAATTAGAGTCGGAACTCGTCATTCAGCCCATCGCGAAACATACTAAGTCCTTGATCCACATGTTGTTCCGATTATCTAATCTGTGAACAAAGTAATATTTCCTACTTATGCGTAACACCCTTTGATCATGAAATGAAAACAAAACGAAACGTATCGCATCCTTTCTTTCGCCGAGTAAAAAGCACTTAACGAACGTAACTAAGCGATAGAACTCTAATGATCCTCAAGATAAAACAAACCTCTCAAATTGAGTAAAACATTTATAAATAAACAAGGAAATTCTTTTTAACTTTATTGAAAATAAAATAACTTCATAAAATTGTCACAGAACAAAAATGATAAAAATAGTTCAAAAATAGGAAAACGTATAGAATTTAAAATAAATAGATAGAAGCGCTATCTTCGGAAAAGATTTACACCTAACTGCACAGTGTGACGATCTTAACCTAAGATACAAGAACCGAGCTTTCAGGTGCAGCTGAAAACTTCAAGGATTCTTTAACGCTTTTGTATTAAAAGGTAAATGTCTCAAATATAGAATTAGGCTAGAGTGGTTGCATTCGAAAATGCCATCCAACCCTAGACTTCCTCTAGATAGATAATAAAATGATCAACAAACTTGTTGAACCCAAAACGAACGAAACATGTCAAAATTATAATTGTATAAAACCAAAACAGATTGAGAATTGGAAATCCCATTTGGTAACAAAATTGTCGCCTCTCGAGTACTTAACAAAAACTATCGGATATCGATCCCTTAACACCTTAGAGAAATTCTAACTTATTTTCTAATAGTACTAAATCTTCACAGATCCTGGGTTTCTAATCCCCGGTTCGCTCTGATACCATTCTGTCACGCCCCGGACCCGGTGTCGGTGGATTTTAGGCACCGAAATCCGAATCCGAGGAGTGAGCGTTAAAAAGTAATATAAAGAAATACAAAACCAAATATTTTTCTGAAAATATAGAAAATACGAAGTTTAAAATAACAAAATCTTTACAAAGAGAAATCACGTCGTCTTCTAAGCTCTAATCCACTCTCGTCTTTAACCCTTTCGAAACTCGTAGGTAAACCCCGTAAAACAACAACCTATCAGTAGGGGTGAGCTTTCGTCCTCGCCGCTCAAGAGGGACAAACCTTTAAGTTTATTCTTATAGTGTTGCAACCAAGTTATAAAACAATAAATTAAAGTACAATAAAATCAAACTACAATCATATTAATGCATGAATGTCAAATGAACTTCACTTATCTACCCGTTAGTCCATATAACTCCACAAGCAGAGCCTACACGTCCCATACCGTGTATTTTACCAACCGGGGGTGGCCCCGGAAGTTTCATTATATGATCTAACACCCAAGAATAATTCCACATTTCTTTTGAGTAGTCCTCTTGTCTTTTCCTCCCCGTCGCCGCCCCGAATTACCTTTATGCAATTTATGCATCTTCGGCCGACATGAGATCCGGTACCTGCCGAGAGTAAGACTCAACTACACAAAAATCATTTCCCATAAATTCCATTATTTTCATATCCATCCACCTTCCTCGTATCATAACCAAATGCATTCCCAATTGTCAATCCTTCTATATGCCATGCCATGATGCATTGTAACAATTTGCATATAGTGTCCAAGTATACGAACTTTGCAAAATTAAATATAAATGAGCATTTGTACATCATAGAACTCACGTTTGCATATAAATCATATATCATGTTTAATCACCGATTATTAAAAGTAATACCACTCAACAGTAAATCAACCAACATCAAACAATTCCCAATTTATTAAATTACTTAACAATATAAAGATAAGGTTTCCCGAGATCCCCTACCTGGATTTCAGTAACAATATAGTTATACGTTAGCTCCACTTCAAGTCAAGTATCCTTCGAGAATTCCAATCGAAATCAAGCTCCAAAACCTCGATACTAATCATAAACAAACCAAACAAATAGGCTCTATCACTATTTAATACTTACAAAACTTAAATAAAACTAAAGGACATAGAAAACCTAAAATAGCCGCCGCTCACGGCGGAGCCATGGTGGCCGGAGGCGGCTGGAAGTGGCCGGATTCCAACCTTAACCAAAATCTACAAAATTATAGTCAAAAGAAAGCTCTTGAAGAGACTAACAACTTTATACCTTCGGGTTTCTCCAAATAACGGGTGGTTTGGCCGTAATTTGAAGAATAAGCCAGCGGAGGGCGTAAAACTTCCGATCTAAAATCCGGTGACATAAGGTAGCGATTCACCTCGGGTCTTTGGGGGTTTTGTAGGGTTTCTAGAGGCGAACAAAGCCCAATAAGTTTCCCCTCCCAATTTGGCCGGAGTTGGCCGCAATTTGGAAAATAGGCCGAAAATCCTCGATTCTTTCCATGATCGATTCTCTTTGTACGGTATATTATAGGATAAAAGGTTGGTACAGACTTGTAGAGGGCTTAGAGACGAACGTTTTGGGACCAGTTTCATGGAAAGGGGTGGCCGGAGCTGACGGTGGTGAGGCGGCGAAGTTCTGCCGACCAAAATGGGTTTCTGCCCAGTTTTTGGGTCGGTTTCCCGAAATGGAAAGTTTCCCGAATGGATGCTTCCGGAAATAGACCTGCTATTTATAGTAAACGAAGTTCCAGAATTTACAAAATTGCCACTAACTTCAAATGCCTATAACTTCTTTGTTACAACTCCGATTTTCGCGTTCTTCGTGTCTACGAACTCGTGGTAACGTGTACTTTCTAATTATGATCACAAAAAATAAAATTTTCCAACTTTAAAAATTCCGGATCTCACAGTGCATCACTGCCGTCAGTAATCTTCAGTTACAACAGAAAAATTCAGACAAATATTGTCATTGAAACTAATTTTTAAGTTATTTTGTTTAAAGTAATTGTCCAAATATGATCGTTGCCTAGGCAGTTAACAACAATATGATTGTCGCCTAAGCAGTTAACAATGACAAAAAAGATAAGAGAGGGAGTAACTTGAAATGGAATTACGAGTTTTTTTTTGTTGAGAATCCAACTCAAATTATAATAAATTCAAGTATTTAATTGCAAAAAAAAAAAAAGATTGAATATTAATAGGACTGGCAATTTTTAACCTAACTGCTAACCTGACAAGATATTAACATGTTAGGATTGAGATTTTCTACACGATAAGAAAAAACGGATCAACCTGACCCGACACAATAAGAAAACGGATCAAGTTCAAGTGTCGGCTAGAACTTGATAACAGCTTGTTCAATCCATTAATGATTAATGAGTTATTTAAGTAGTTAACATGTCACTTTATGGATTAACGAGTACCTTAACTTAATAGGATAACGAGTCGTGTCAAGTTGAACACATTAAAAAACGGATCAGGTTCGAATTGATATTTCATAACCTTATAAGCTTAATGAGTCGACCTAACTTGATACGTTACCTAAACGGATTGAACTTTGTGTATTATTTATAAGCTTAAGAAGATCTCATTCAGTCTCTCATTGAAGGAGCACACACAGAGGTGAGTTTTGGACCCTTTGTGTATTATTTATAAATATTAATGTAGTTTAACTTCTAAGTTAACTCTGATAATTAATACTCAATCTAGTTACTTCGATTAATTTCAGGAAACGGTCACATACAAACTGTTGAAGAGGAAGATGCGAGACGTTGAAGATTGACATTGTTGAAGATTGACATGTCTCTTTGTGATGGGATCATACAAGCTGTCTATACCTGTGCTCTGCTCTCATCTGATCTCAAAAGATTGTAAAATTTGCTAGCTGCTCCAATCCTTCTGTTGCATTAATAATGACTTAGTTGTGTACTCTAAACTCTGGCGGCTTAGTTGTGCTCTGCTCCCATCTGATAAGCTGTTTTGAATTTGCTCAATGATGATGCAACTGGGGTCTGTAGACCCAGGGAAACTGTTGTCTAGTACTCTAGTCTTTTCTGTTTCTGAGCTTAGGCTCTCGATCTGTAGCTCCCAAAAAAAAATATGCTCACGCACGTTGTTTCTTAGACATGTTATGTGGTGATATCAATATTAGGATCATACTATACTATACATTTGCTTCTCTCTTTCTGTCATACATATGAGAATTAAGTTGCAATAATTCAACTTGCTTGCCCACATTGCTTGCTTTAATTTTTTGTTTTTTTTTTTTTGGTGTTGAAAAATTTAGGTGAGAGATTGGTTACGCTACACCACCATTGCTTGCTTTAATTTTAACCTCGAGGGAAGAACATATTGGGATCGATATTCTATTTTAGTACTTCCTTTATTCTCTCATTAATACCATGTATGCGCATGGTATGCAACTTAAAGTGATTAATTTCTCTTCTAAAGTTAGTATAATTTATATAAGTTTGATCTCATGTATTTCTGTGATAATGTGACGACTGACGACTTCATGATCTCTAGCTTAAAGATAACTTAATTGATCTAATTGTTTAGTAGTCCAAATTAATTTGATGTAGTAGCTAGCCTCTATAGTATCTCCATCCATTTTGTCCGTTAAATGACATATTTGGCACAAATTAAAATATGTTATATGGACTATTGCGAATTGTCCATTTTAGCGCCTGAAATTTGAGAATAACCTGGGAGAGTTTCAAGCTCTCCCTTTCAAGTTTTTTGTTCACAATTGGGAGGACTACAAGAAGAATAGATAATAGCCACTCTATGGTTTTCTTATGCATGCCTTTATGAATATTTTAAAGTATTTATTATGCATGCTTTTTATGTGTGTTAAAAGTACTTAAAAGTGGTTTTGAGAAGTACTTATCGAACATTTCCTTGTACAAAAGTGTTTTTCCCAAATTTAAAGAACGTGTTTAGACTCCTTGTTGTATTAGGGTTTAGGAAGCTAGCAACGCCCTATATATAAATCCACCCACCCACCCCTAATTAACTCGATCAAATTTCAAATCAATTGATAGAGATGTCCGACTCATTAGGCAAAAAGAAAAAAGAAAAAAGAGATGTCCGACTACTAGACGATATTATATTTGAAATCCTAGTTAGGTTGCCCACCAATTCATTACTCAAATTCAGGGCAGTATGCAAGTCGTGGAATTCTCTGATCAAGGGCTCTACTTTCATTCACACCCATCTCAAGTTCCAATCCACCAACAAGAAAAAGGAGGAGGAGGACGACCTCCTTCTAGTACATGCCGGACGGAAGGTTGAGGATCGTCAAAGGGTGAGTTTTTCATGTTGTATTGTGATGATATTAATGATGAATATACCAAGCGTCGTGTAATTCCAACCTGTGACATTGAAGCAACTTATGGAGGAAGAAAAATCAAGTTCGATCAACACAATATCCATCCCATTGGAACTTGTAACGGCCTCATCTTATTGGTTTGTGGTACTAATGATGATGTTGGTGTTGTAATACCAATTATTTGGAACCCTTGTGTTAGAAAGTTTTTGGTTCTTCCTAGTCCAAGTGTTTCTCCCTACAAGCATCGGTTTATGATCTTTGATTTGGGCTATGATCCACATGGCAATGACTATAAGATTTTTCAACTCGTGGTTCCTCGATATGGTGATTACCATATGCCATGTACGTTTCAAGTTTTTTCATTACTCAGGGGCTCTTGGAAGAATCTTAACGCTCCAGCAGACTTTAAACCTTTTTTTACGGATCTATCGGCTGTGGAGATTAGTGGTGCTTGGCATTGGATTAGTGGTGCACACTATAATCAGATAAAGGAAGATCACACGGTCATTGTGACCTTTAATATGTCTAGTGAATTATTTGGGAAGATGAAGATTCCTCAAGCTTTGAAAACAGATTCACCGAGAGATTATTGTGTTCAGTCAAGATACAGGGAGTCCCTTGCTTTGTTGTTTCGGAGAGGGTCTCAGATTAAAGACTGCTATGAGTTGTGGGTGATGAAAGAATATGGTTTGGCAGAATCGTGGACTAAATTATCAACTATACACATAACTCACAGTTTGTCAAAGGTGTCAATTTATTTTAGAAACAGTGGCGAACTAGTGCTTGGAGTATATCTGTATGGAGTGCAATCACTGGACCCCAAGAGTGAACAAGTTAAGAATATAGTAGATGATAGATTCTTGTTGTCGTTCATGGATCCTTTTGTCGAGAGGCTTGTTTTACTTGACAGATCTGATGCTTTTTCTTACTGATCGGCGTCGACTAGCAAATCAAGAACATTCATCATAGTGGGAATTTCCTCAAGAATCCTGTCTATATATCTTTCGATGAATTGAATTTTCCCAAGGGTGGGCTTAGTCCTTTGAGGAGCTTGAGTCAAGGGTGGTTGATTGCAAGACATAAATTCTTTCCTTTGTCAATTAATGATGATATAAATTGGCAGTGATGGAGATCACAGAAGATGATTTCGGGTTTTTGGTTTTGAATGGTACGTGTAATTTGGTTTTGCTAGCTAGCTGGTATTTATTTTTAATCGTAATGAAGATGAAGATGATAGAGATGATGAGAAAAGTGAAAAGAACAACCCTAATCATTATATTATTCAGCGTTTAAGTAACATAATTTGTATTCTTTTTCAATTGGTTGTATGAATAAGAATGATTGAATCTCACTTACGATTTTGATGTTGCAAGTATACTTGCTACAATAAGAGTACTTTTACACTTTCTTATTTTTGTCAAGCGGAAGGGGAACAGAAACTACATGCATTTGAACATTTGGTGATCTAATCAATCGATCACGCTTAAACTATTTTATGATCAAAATTAAACTTAAGCCTGTGAAGATAATTGAAGTTAATTATGTCCCAAATCTAAACATAAAGCACAAAATGAGTAATTATTTCTTGTAGAAATTACATTACTTTAGAAAGTGCTCGTCATTCCTTGCAAATTTTAGCAAATATTCCTAAGCAAAAGTGCATATATAGAAAACGAAATTGCTATCAATTGGGGGGGGGCTAAAGGGTTGAAAATAAATAGTCCTTTTTCATTTCTAATGGGGCTATGACAAAACAAAAAATAAATTTGAAGGGCTATATGAATTAAGGGATAGGTTCAATTTAACCCTTGTAGCAGCCTATGAAAGCACTTGGGGTGGAACGCAGAGCATGAATAAGAGAAAGAAAATTATTGTCTAGGTCAATTTTAGCTCAGACCGGTTGTAGACAGTTAAATTATAGTCTACACTATTTGACTGAATAGTAAATTTGGAGCCTTAGAGCGGGGTTAAAATTATAGCCTAAGTCAATTTTAGTCTCTCCCAATCGGAGATGTCTAAACCTCCTACGAAAATGGAGCCAAAATATGACACTCTCATTTGCTCTTATAGTTGATTATACATATGCCTATTGCTTGCGTGAGGAGTAAGAACACCACCATAAGATACAATATCCGTGGACTAAGCACACTTTCTAATTCCATACAAAATGTTGCCGCATATATGAACTCTAGTCTAGTATGAGATCATCATATAGAAGGCCAAAAGACCCACGTACATAAAGAAAAATACTAAATTAAACTTTAAAATTGTATCGATGGGAAAACAATGGGATAAATTTTCTATTCTCATTCACCTGTAATCGTTCTGATTAGGCTCTTATGTAGTGCACAAGTACAAAGGAGCCTAATCCTAACTAGTCGCTCATACTTCACTCTATTGTAATTGGCCAGCTTTCATGAATAATGAAGTCATAATATGCATTTGACAAAAAGAACTTAAAAAGAGTTCATAAATCGTAAGTGCAATTAAGATCATATTATATATATATATATATGCACACGCCAATTAATGTACACATAACTAGTGGAAAACAATCAAATATCATATTGATTTCCAAAAACACCAAGCTAGCTAGCTACATACAAATTATCTAGAAACAAAAGCAGCTCTGTAGTTAATTAAGTAGCTTAATTGTCTTGTATGCCAAAAAGAAAAAGGAAAAGCCATTAAGCCCAGCTTTAGTACTCTTGGGTCTTAATTAGTACTATTACAAAAATTAACATTACATTCATACTCGTTTGGCCGATTTATACATAACTAGCTAATAATATTACATAAACGTACACCCCCTTAATTAATTTCGATCATATTCATCATGCATCTACTTACTGTGTAAGGGAAACCAACGTTCATGGCAAGAAGACTGGTAAGAGATCATGATCAAAAGGAACACAAGGACGAGTCCGACACCCCATGGAGACCCTCCGGCTCTATGCACCGAGTCCTGCTCCGGAAACGGCACCAAAAAGGACATACCACCTGACAAGAAGTGAATGACGACTAGCAGAATTAGGGGGAAGATCAAGAGGAAGAACTTGACCTGAGTCATCATGTCCTCGAACTTGGACTCATAGTTTATGTACCACGTGAAGCCCAAGATGAAGAAGAGGATAGAGATGAAGAAGCAAAGGTGGAGAGGGATAGAGAAGTAATCCCAGTAAGAATAGTAGTCGTTGGAGTACCTAGGCATGTTGAAACACTTATGAAATTTGAAAGAGCTTGGCTAGCTTTGAGATGGTTTATATAGGAGCTCGATCAATGAATGTTTTTGGAAGGAGTTTTGTGACTTTTTCTTTTTCTGGGTCCAGGTAGCTTTCTTTCTTTACTTGCATATGTGTAGGGTTGCAGATCCGTCGGGATAATTCCAATGACGGTGAGAATTGTTTCATGGTTAAGATTCGTTGATAGAGGGGTGTGGACCAATGGAGAAGGGCCACGTACGACCGACCATGGACAGGAACATGGGGAGAGGAGAGGAATAAAGATATTAAAGGGAGGAGGGTTTTTATTTTAGTGATCGACCTGAGCTAGGCAAGCTTGCAAAGGGGAACATATTAGTGGGAAAGTTGCGCCTGAAATGGTGGTCCAAGTCAGCTTTGCATTGCTTTATTTGTATTTTAAAGGAAGCTAATAAAAGGGATATTCATGGGTTTTATACACTCACTCATTTCCATGTACTGCAATTAGCTGGTTGCTTGCTTCTATCTAGAATATTGATTTTACTTTACAACCGAGTAATTCTTTCTTAATATGGATTGCTTATAAGTTTACAACGATAGACGCACCATCTCTCTGACCTAGCATGTTGTCATGAAAGAGAAAGAGATACACATGTATATAAACCACACAATAAGTAATTAATTGAAAAGAAATAAGAAAATTTTTAATTCAAGACTTACGTTACTTGATATGGTAAAAGAGATCGACATATAAATATTTAGTTTTATAAAACAAAAAAATAAGAATACAAAGTTTCAAACTCAAACACGACCTCTTACCAATTTAGGGTATTCAATTTTGTTAAATATATAAGTAAAATTCTTACGAAATCAGTTTATATATAAGAAACGGTGCTCATGTGCTTACAATAAGAGAGATATACATATAAACATAGTTCTATAAAAACAAGTAATAAGAAGAAATAAGGATAGAAGGTTACAATTAAATTCGAACAAGATCGACCTCTTACCAACTTAGGGTTGAATTAATACCTTGTTACTACAATTTGTCAAACAACAAATTGATTACATGAAATTGGATGGAAATAGTTTTTTGAATTTGAAAACACATATAGATTGTAATATAAGGTAAAACACAAAGTTATATCTAAAAGTTATATATATAATTGCCTTTCTATTAATTTCACTACCTTGAGTTGTTATTTTTTTTTCCCTAGCCTTAATTTTGATTAGTTATGTATCATGAATTGTTGTGGCCGTGGAAAATTATGGCTTAGCTAGATTTCTCCCATGTTATATGCAAACCACATATGCATAAGCTTTCTTTAAATCATTTAGAGCCTCATGATCCATGGATCATATATGATGGGGTTTATCTACTCAATCATGATATGGCCGGTTAAACAAATTTGGAAAGGGTCCCCATAGGATACCAAATCAAATTGAAATTTTCGAGACGTGGCATTATTCTACTTGATCCCAATAAGTCAGGATATGTATGATGACATGAGTGATTAACATATTGACCATGAATATTCAAAGATAATTAAAATGATCGACTTCAATTTGTGGCACTGGTTAAATTTGCACTTCAGGTTTCCTGTTGATACGCTCGCTTTACCTAAAACGATATGTACAGGTGGAATCACAGTCTTGACTTTAACAATGATCTTCTTGTTTTTATATGTTTGGGATAGAGTAAGAAATTACATTGATGCTGATATAGATAGCTAATTAGCTATATAGGTATGAAAAGTGGTGTTTAGTTCATGACATATATCAGAAATTCAGAATTATGAACCGATCGAATTGACAAATAATGAACGCTTAGGTACGTGTCACGTACGTAGCCATTGCTGAATATTGAAGGAACAACTCTTCTGAGTTCAAAATCTACCAAGCACCACGCTATATTAATTGTCCAAAGAATAAATAAATTGCAAGGATTCATATTTTCAGGGAGCTAGTTTCCTATTAAATATTTGCACTAATTTGAATTGTTGCTTGAAGTTCAAATTATGTCCACTGTGCATATATCAATGGCTACTAACTTGTTAATGAACAAATTAAATGATACGTGCGTACATGTATTTTTGTTGTCAATTAATTCACATAAAAATATTTGAAATACATGGAATCATTTCAACACTTCTCGATCATCCTCGATCTCAAAGACTAAAAAGATCGAGATGACTTGCTCTCTTTTACTACAAACTCTAGGTGCGCCTCTTTTTTGAATTGACGGGCAAGGAAAGCAGTGTCTCTAGTTTTAGGCAATTGTTCATACCACTTTATGAATGCATGGTGATGGTGGCTGAGCTCTCTCATTTGTAAGTGAGAGGTCCTAACCTGTTTTAGCTAGTTAATTTCAATTTTTTTTTGTAAAAACAGTTTATGGAACTTGAAAATTAGAAGGAAAAAACAAACACACACATACACACAACTGAAATTGAATTTTTTTTAATTCAACAAACACAGTAGAAAACCACCACGCACTCTACCTTGCTCTCTACATGCGTTTAGAGTCATATACAGATCGAAAACTACTTTAAAATAATTAAAGAACTGAAATAAAGAAGTAGTTGAAGATGCTTATACGGTATTACTAAAAAAATCCTTCTAAGTTGTTTTCGAAGAAATAAAAAAATTAAATAAATCTTTTGTCTCCGGTTAATGCTCCCCATGACAATATATATAATGTCCTTGGTACGTACCATAATATGATAGTAAGTCAAGGTACTTAATTAATTAAGAAGTTTGTGGCACAAGAATTGTCAAACTTTTAGTAGAACCGAACAATCAACAATATAAATGAAACAAACATAACCCTTCGCCGAAAAGCCGTCTAGAGTATAGAGTAGCTCCAACGTACATTCAATCAAGCCAGAACCCACAAATAACATTCCAGTCAACCAAAAGTTCTGAATTATTAGAAAGAGAACATTACAAATAATTATTAGCAAATGATCAAAACAGCTATATATATATAGCTAGCTAGCTAAGCAAAAGCTAGCATGTATATATGATCAGTTTCAATAATGCAAGACATAGATATTGTACTCCACCACAGCATCATCACTTTTAGAGGCATTATACGACTGAGTTGTTGCTAGAGCATAATGTAAACAAGATATTGAGATGTTGTACTCGAGTATAAGAATACGATTACTAACCTGATGCAGACATGGTTGTACTTAGTCAATCTCCTCTGATCTATCGATTAGCTATCTTCTATGGCAAAGATTTATGTATGCTTGTGATAGATAGAGCAGGGACCAAGACATTGTATATATAGCCTAAGAGAACTAGATACCTTCCCATAAAAGGTTTCCTAGTCCTAACATGTATAGGCTTAATGAACTAATTCATGTACTTATTGGAATCCTGATGATGCAAGTAATGGCCATGAATAAACTTTGCATCCCTTGTCTAAATAGGATTAGTCTTGAATGTTACTAACAAGTTCAATTACTTGTTCTGCTGGAGTGTAGCCAAGTTGTTGTTAATCATAAGGCATAGTAGTGAGTTCACAAAACCTTACAGTCTCCCACTTGAACTCACTAATATGCAGACAACAAGAATGCTACATAATCAGATTTAGTAATTATGAAGTGCGCAAAGAACTTAGTTAGAGAATTTCAAAACCATCCTTCAGCTCAGTCAGTTCACAAACTACTATATTGAACTATAAGAAATCTGGTATTTATCATAAACACCAGCACCTTATAATCACAACATAATGACTTATGAAATACAGGAGCCATAAAGAGTACAAGAAACTATGTGCTAATGAAGTCAAAACGTAAGAGCACAAGGTCCAAATATAGAATTCTACAATTAGTAGAATCAATTCACATATTGCTTACATTAATGAATCTGCTGCAAGTTTAATCAACGTGTTATTCTGCAAGCAAGTATGAAACAGAAACTAAAATGCAGAATACATAATGTAATATAAAATTATAAACTTGCAAAGATATTCCTAAATAGAAACTTCAAGGCATGTATTTTAAATAGACTTAAAGTCATTTTAATTTAAAGAATAAAGCCTACTGAATCAACCAAAATACTCCCACTAAATTGCCGAATCAAAATCTGCAATAACTCCCATATTCTCAACATGTTGCTGAAACGGTGTCACTGCAATAGCCTTAGTAAGTGGATCTGCTAACTGAGCAAGAGTACCAATCTTAATAATCTCAATCTCATTATTTCTCACACTTTCTCTAACAGCAAAGTACTTCACATCAATATTCCTGGAAGCTGTCGACCTTCTGTTATTCTTAGCAAAGAAAACAGCAGCTGCATTGTCACAAAAGAGCTTCACAGGTCTCTGAATTGAGTCCACTACTTTAGTTTCAGTAATGAAATTTTTAAGCCATAAAGCTTGACCAGTGGCCTCATGAATGGCTACATATTCAGCCTGCACAGTTGATGTTGCCGTTAAAGATTGTTTAACACTCCTCCATGAGATTGCACCTCCTGCTAGCATGAAAATATAACCAGAAGTAGACTTTAAGTCATCTACACAACCTCTATAATCAGAATCTGTTTACCCTTTCACTTCTAACTCTGCATCTTCCACTTGTCTATAGACTAACATGTAATCTTTGGTTCTCTTTAGATATCTTAATACCTTCTTACCTGCAGTCCAGTGATCATTCCCTGGATTGGACTGGTATCTGGAAAGCACACCAACTGAAAAAGCAATGTCAGGTCTCGTGCACACTTGTGCATACATCAGACTTCCTACAAGTCTTGCATAAGGCCTTTTATCCATCTCTTTCTTTTCTAACAAGTTCTTAGGGGACTGTCCAGAATGTAACTTATCACCCTTTGACATTGGTGAATCCCCATTCTTACAAGTTTCCATAGAAAATCTCTTGAGCACTCGATCAATATAATTTCCCTGTGATAAACCAAGTAGCCTCCTGTTTCGGTCTCTCTTAATCTCTATACCAAGAACAAAAGCAGCCTCTCCCATATCCTTCATATCAAAATTTCTCAATAGAAAATTCTTGGTATCCCTTAACAAAATCAAATCATTACTCGCTAATAAAATATCATCAACATATAGAATTAAGAAAATAAACTTACTCCCACTGGTTTTCATGTAAATGCATTCATCCAATCTGTTTTCCTCAAAGCCAAAAGATGTAATTACTGAATCAAACTTAATATACCATTGCCTTGAGGCTTGTTTCAGACCATAAATCGACTTCTTAAGCTTACACACCTTATTTTCATTACCGTGAGCAATAAAACCTTCTGGCTGCATCATATATATCTGTTCATTTAACTCACCATTTAAGAAAGCAGTCTTGACGTCCATTTGATGTAACTCGAGATCAAAATGTGCCACTAAAGCCATCAATATTCTGAATGCGTCTTTAGTTGACACAGGTGAGAAAGTCTCCTTATAATCGATCCCTTCCTTCTGAGTAAATCCCTTAGCAACCAATCTAGCCTTATATCTTTCTATGTTACCTTTTGAATCCCTCTTTGTCTTAAATACCCACTTACAACCAATAGCCTTATAGTTCTCTGGTTTGTCAACTAATTCCCATACACCATTAGTATCCATTGACTGCAATTCAGATTCCATTGCTTCAATCCACTTATCTGCCTGTGCTGATTCGACAGCTTGGAAATAGCTAACAGGATCATCTTCATCCCCTAAATCATAATCTGCTTCGGTTAGAAAAACTGTTTCATAGTAATCTGGAATAGCTGGCCTTCTTTCCCTTTGTGATCTTCTCAACTGAACTACTGGATTCTGAACTTGTTGTGGTTGTGGCTGCACTACTTCATTATCTTGCAACTGAGGATTCTGTTCTTGTGGCTGCTCCATAATCAAAACATGATCATTAACTAAAGGCACATAATCATTCTCTTGCTGTAACATATCAATTTGAGGCTCAATCTGATTGTCAATATCTGCAAAATCTGCTACGGGAGGCAAAACATCATGCACAATAGGTAAGTCATCATCAACAGCAGTTTCATTACTTATTTCTTCATCATGACTGTAAACTAACCACTCATAAGGATCATTCACGGAAGAGTCAATAGCTTCTGGTTCAATATCACTTTCACAACCATACTCAGATACACTCATCTCATCAATAAAGGTAGCACGGTTTGTTTCCAGAATTCTAGTATGACTGTGAGGACTATAAAATCTATATCCCTTTGACTTATTGAGATATCCAATAAAATAGACACTGGTGGTCCTCAGATCAAGTTTTTGAGCTTGAGGATTGTAAATTTTTGCCTCTGCCTTGCATCCCCATACATGAAAGTGAAACAGACTAGGTTTCTTATTAAACCATAATTCAAAAGGAGTCATATTCTGTACTGACTTACTTGGCGTTCTGTTACAGATGTAGTTGGCAGTCTTAAGTGCTTCTCCCCACAAAAACTTAGGAAGACCAGATTTAGATATCATACTCCGAACCATATTTATCAAGGTCCTATTCCTCCTTTCTGCTACACTGTTTTGCTGAGGTGTACCTGGTGTAGTGTACTGAGCTTTGATGCCACATTCCTGAAGATAAAGAGCAAAAGGCCCTTTGTTTTGCCCTGACTCAGTGTACCTGCCATAGAATTCTCCTCCCCTATCTGATCTAACAACCTTAATAACCTTGTTAAGTTGTTTCTCTGCCTCAGCCTTAAAGATTTTAAAGACTTCTAGAGCCTTAGATTTTTCAGAAATAAGATATATAAAGCAATACCGAGAAAAATCATCAATAAAGGTAATGAAGTATAAATTTCCACATATAGTTTTATACGGAAAAGGACCACATATGTCAGTGTGAATTAATTCCAAAAGCTCTTGGCTCCTAACAGACCCTTTCTTTCTAAGGTTAGTGGTTTTCCCCTTAAGACACTCTACACAAACAGCAAAATCAGTGAAGTCCAGAACTGGAAGGATGTTCTGTTTTACCAAAAATTTTAATCTTTCTTCAGAAATATGGCCTAAACGTTTATGCCAAAGAAAAGCTGAATTTTCCCTATATCTAGGTCTTTTAAAACCAATATTACTTTTAGTTAAAAACACCTCAATGGAATTTCTACAATTTATATGCCAATAACCATCAATTAAAGAAGCATTACCAATGAATTCGGAAAATTTAAAGAAATCAATGCCTTTATTATTTCCAGAAAAAGAAAAACCATGAGTTTTAACAAATAAGGATCCAGAAACTAAATTTCTCTGCATGGAAGGTATGCAGAGAACATCTTCTAAATCTAAAACAAAACCACTAGGGAAAATAAGTCTAACAACTCCTATGGCCTTCGCAGCTACTCTGTTTCCATTCCCCGAACTTATCCTAGCCTCATCTTTATTTGGGGTCCTCTTTCTTAGAAATCCCTGCATAGAAGTGATAATATGTATAGGTGAGGCAGTGTCAAACCACCAAGAGCTAGAGGAAACACTAACAAGATTAGTTTCTAAGTTAAAAACAGTTTTAGTTTTAGTACCTTTCTTAGCTAGCCAATCTTTAAAACCTTGACAATCCTTTTTAACGTGACCAGGCTTACGGCAGAAGAAACACTTAACAAAACTAGATTTATTTCTAAAGTTGTTAGATCCCTGAGAAGCTCCATTTGAAGCTTTAGAAGTAGAGGTACCCGAGAACTTAACCTGAGGTTTGAATTTCTTCTTAAACTGAGGCTTGTTGACCAGATTCACAACTACCCCCTTTCCTTTCTTAATTCTGCCCTCCTCCTGAACACAAATAGAGATTAACTCATTCAAACTCCACTTCTCCTTTTGAGTATTATAGTTACACTGCAGCTGGCTGTACTGTTGAGGCAGAGAGTTTAAGACCAAGTGAACCAGAAACGAGTCATCAATATTTACCCCTAAGGCTTTGAGTTTTGCAGCGTATTCAATCCCCTTCATAATATATTCTCTAATACTCCCAACACCATCAAATTTCATAGTTGTGAGAGAGTTCATCAAATTTCCAGTTTCTGCTTTATCTGACTCCTTATATTTTTCCTGGATGTTATTATAATACTCCCTAGCATATTCTGCATCAGAGATACCTCCTTTAACTGCTTCAGACATCGACTTTTTCATGATAACTAAGGCCATTCGATTGTGTTTTTGCCAAGCCTGAAATTTACTCTTTTCATCCTTAGTGCTATCGGCTGCAGGTTCAACAGGTGGATCCTCATGCAGCACATGTTCATAATCAAAAAATCCTAGGCATAGCTCAATGTCTTGTTTCCAACGCTTAAAGTTTGAGCCATTGAGAGTTTCAATTTGGTTGAAATTAAACATGTTCATAGCTGTTGCAATTTTAAAAAGTTCCTAAATCAGTAAGCAATATATATGAAGAGGCAAGAGAATTAAGTGCCTATAATGAAGTGCGTAAATAGGTGTCTGCTTTACCTAGGGTGGCAAAAGACTGACACACATCTGAATCATACACCCAAGATTCAAAACTCAACGGTAGGTTGATTAGAACATGTCAACACCTAGAGTGGCAAGAAGAACAGCTCCAACAACCACAAAATGCAAGTTTTAAACCTTGTTATATGCTGACATTAATCTTAAAACCAATAATCATTTAAACCTCCTATGGGGAGCAAGGATTCCTTGTTTTTTAACATCAATGTCACAAGATTTTAGTCCAATACTTATGCTCAATTAAAAGTTTTTTACACAAAATTGCTATCGACAATATGATGTGTTGGAGAGATTTAAATTGAACTGGACTAAGAAAATAGAGTATTAATTTGAGTTTTATGAAAGTTTCAATGTTGTCGATGTATATGCATATGAATTAGGAGACAAAACAGAGACAACCAAATCACAGCAAATCAATAGAAACTTCAATCAGAAACTCAAAATAAGCTTTTGTACACAAATAATCCCTGCAGACAATCTCATATAGGCCTCAACAAGGCTATGGAATTTAAATTTTGACAGAATTCGCAGAAATCACAGAAAAATAGAATCACACGAATATACAATTTTTCCAGTTTGTGTACCTTAATAGATGATAAAATTCCCAGTGATGACTCGAAAATTGATAGTAATAGAGTTCTCTGATTCACGATTTCAACGAGATTTTAAAAAATTTAGGCGGAAAAAAGGTTGAAATCAAGAATCAAGGAAACCTAATACTGGGAATTGGAAAAATTGGGGGCAGCGAATCGTTGAAGCTGATAACGGCTATATTCAAAATATATTATAAAAAGGAAGTCGCGCCCGTAGTCTTCGAGTCATAACCAGGTGGCTTGGGCTTTGGGGAATGAAAGCCCAAAATTGTTTCTATAGTTTTTTTTTTTTTTTTTTTTTTTAATTATGAATTTTCCCCCCTTTTTAAGATGAAAAATAAGTCGATTCTCAATCGAGCACAATGGCTCTGATACCAAATGTAAACAAGATATTGAGATGTTGTACTCGAGTATAAGAATACGATTACTAACCTGATGCAGACATGGTTGTACTTAGTCAATCTCCTCTGATCTATCTATTAGCTATCTTCTATGGCAAAGATTTATGTATGCTTGTGATAGATAGAGCAGGGACCAAGACATTGTATATATAGCCTAAGAGAACTAGATACCTTCCCATAAAAGGTTTCCTAGTCCTAACATGTATAGGCTTAATGAACTAATTCATGTACTTATTGGAATCCTGATGATGCAAGTAATGGCCATGAATAAACTTTGCATCCCTTGTCTAAATAGGATTAGTCTTGAATGTTACTAACAAGTTCAATTACTTGTTCTGCTGGAGTGTAGCCAAGTTGTTGTTAATCATAAGGCATAGTAGTGAGTTCACAAAACCTTACACATAACCCCTAGCAAACCTGAAAAGTCCACTTCCTCCGATCACAGACAGCTCCCTCACCTTGTTCAAGATCGAGTTCCTCCCCATCAGGGCTATGGTGCTACCGTTATACTTCCCCTCAACAAAAGCAAAGTTCTGAGCCATTAACAGACTAATGTCTTCTTGTGATGCAGATGCATAAAACCCCTGAGCCCTTCCCAGCAGCTTCGAGCTCGACTCGGGGCCTTGGGTTAGCGGGTTGTCGATCATTCGTATCAGCCCGAACCTTGTTTGGGAGGAGTTGGACGGTGGTTTCACTATTGTTACGGCAGTGGGATTAGGGCCATCCACAATGTCGTGCCAATACAGGCGAAAATGGGTGAGCTTTTCTTTCTTTAGACCGAAAACCTCCGGGTCCATGGATTTCGCAAACTCATCATCTTCCGCAGAAACTAAGATCATGGAAAACGAAGAGAGGAGGGAACAGATTATGAGCAATTGGAAAGCTGAGATGGGAAGGATTCTAGCCATGGTTGGCACTGTACAATGTGTTTCAAAGCTTTTGTCTTTGTGACTATATATAAAGTTAAGGAACGAATTAATGCCCGACCTACTGACATTGACCTATTCTGATGATGACGATTCATATTATCAAACCCTAAAATTCGTTCTTTTTATATGTATGAAAAGTTAGGATCGAGTGATGCCAATTGTATATAACAAAATAAATTCCACGCTAGGTTTTGAATAAGAACCGATTGATTGATGGTGCATTTTATTAATTTAATTTTTACTCGTCTTGGTTAAAATAAGTTTTGTATCTATTGAACCGAATAATAATTAAAATAAGAGTAATGCATGTAGAGAATAATGACATAATTTGACGCAAAACTTGAAATCTTGAATGCATAAATCGAGAAGAGTTGTTGCCAAAAAAAAAATTGTATCTATTGAACCGAAAATTCTTATTTCTAATTAATTTTCTTCATGCAATACATATTACATCAGCACTAGCTAATCAAGTAATGGTTTTAAACAAATTTTGTTACAATTTTTCTATTCTTGCATATGGTTGACTAGACCTTTCCAAGTCATGGCATGATGGCCACTTCCTGCCACGTAGCATGTTATGATGGTACAATGAACTTGACAAGGCTGGATTTCTACATAGAACAACAAGGCCGATGACTGGAAAATAATTTGAGTTGACTTCACCGAACCCTACCCTACCCTTTCATTCTGATTTCACAAAAAGCATATCCCGATATCCACTCCATTAACAAAAGAAATTGACCAAAGTGTTTAATAAATTAATGTGTTGGAGATAATATATATAGATTACCGTATATGTAGTTATAAACAAAATGGAAGGCTATGTGGTTTTCTCAAATGAACTAGGTAATGTGGTTAATTAGTTCCTTTTGTGACTTCGTCCAACTTGTTGAGTACGTATTTGCTCCTTATTACCTGCGTTGCTACTTGCTACTCTTGCCAGTGGAAGCTATAAAATGAGTTTCTGCATTTGGCTTGGAATTGCATTTCTACGAACTTTCACTTTTATACAGCAACATGCATACATGATTGATAAACTATCGTGTTAGTGGTGAAAATATACTACATAAAATCGATTACCGTGCAAGAAAAAAAACTTCTATTATGTTCTGGTGCATATGATGATATGAATTTTTCAATAATTAATTTTTTTCTAATTAAATTTAATAATTTGAAAATATTAAATTTTATAGAATTTTCGTGCAAGGAACATTGACAATAATTAAAATTGAAGATTTGTGATCGAAAATGTTACTGATTGTTATAAGTTATGAGTCTGTTTGGAACTGTTTTTGAAAGACCTAAAAACGTTTTTCAAAATTGAAAAAACGCTTTTATATAAAGAAGCACTTGTCGTTCTCAAAACTACTTCCAAGTGCTTTTAAAACTCATCTAAAATATATTTTATTTTTTTTCAATTTTTTATATTTATAATTAATTTTTTTAATTATTTCAAAAATATTTTTAGGTCTCCCAAAAACAATCTCAAATATACTCTATAACTGTTAAGCCCTCACTTGTCAAAAGGAAAAGAGATAAAAGCAACAAACCCCACTACACTTAAAAGTAGATGAAGGTAGGTAGCCAACATTATTAGAACCTAGCTGTGACCTCAAAAGATAGTACACGCACGAAAAGTTCAAAGGGAAAAAACAACTAAGAAAAGGAAGCATCAATAATGGAGCACATAGACATTGTACTCAATAATGGCATCTCCGGTGCTCGGTGTGAATGTGTGAGTTCTTGCTTCAACATAACCTCTTGCAAACCTGAAAAGCCCGCTTCCTCCTATCACCGGCATCTCCCTCACCTTGTCGAAAACCGGATTCCTTCCCAGCACAGTTATGGTGCTCCCATTGTACTTGCCCTGAACAAAATGAAAGTTCATGGACATCAACAGGCCAACTTCCTCTTGCGAAGCCGACGCGTAGAACCCTTGAGCCCTCCCCAGCAGCTTCGAGCTCAACTCCGGCTTTTCGGTGAGCGGATTGTCGATCATGCTGACAAATCCGAAGAGTGTGGTTGAGTTGATGGGTGATTTCACCACTGGTACTGAGCTTGGGTTTTTGCCGCTTATAATGTCATGCCAGTACAGGCGGAAGTGGCTGAGCTTTTCTTGCTTGAGCCCCAAGAGATCGCGGTCCATGGCTCTCACGAATTCTTGATCATCTTCTCCTTGGACCAAAATTAGGGCAAAGGAAGAAAGAAGAGAGAAAATTAGGAATTGGGTAGCAAAGCTTCTGGCCATGGCTGAACCTAGCTAGCTTTCACCAACTGAGAAGGTTGTGTCCGCATATATAGTGGAATGGTCTAGCTTCTAGTAGTCATATAATTATAGCTTGACCTCATCATTCTGGCCACCAACCACGGACTGCAACAATTTCTTTAGTCTTTTTTCTTGTTGGTAGTTAATGTACGTTGTCACATATATAATTGTATAGAAGTGGCTATTATATTTCTTTCAAAAAAAGAAGTGGCTATTATATAACTAATCAATCAAAGTGATTATAAGTGAGTCCAATTAAAAATGACCAACGGATTACAATTTTTCTAATAGAAGATATATTGAAAGTTCGAATTCGCTTCTCATGCTAATATCAAATTATCAATTGATCATGAACTTTTTTTCCTTCACCGCTTACATATATATAAGCATATAAGCATTTGTGTATACTCTCATTACATGAATCAAATTATTTAATTAATTCGTGACGAGAGACATGCCCATGCATGGTATACAAGAATATGAAGAAATTATCTTAAGCCGGTGTTTATTTTTCCTCATCGAAAAGAATATTTAAACTTATTAACATTATGAAGAGAAATATATACTATATTAAAGCAAATAGCTATTAGTATTATCTAAAGGTTTGGCAAAAAAAAAAAAAGTTTGGTGAAGGTAAGAACTAATTAAGAAGAAAGACATATATAGTCAATTGCCACAACAAATCAGTAAGTCTTAGTTGTGTTCGGTGGACCTAATTCTTATTTTCAGAGGACATAAAGTCTTGTATGGTTCCCTTTGTTCTCTGTAAATTACTACGAAATTTCACAGTAAAGCACTAAAGATGATGGAAGTGATCGTAGCTAGTTAAAGAATGGCCTTTAGGGTTAAACAAAGGTTAACATTGGTCTTAAACAAAGAACTGTATCTTCGTACTTGCATTTGAGGCAGAGCTCCATCACATTCAATCATAACTATAGACTTGGATGACTCAGATTACAACAAAAGCTTCCAAACTTGCCTTAGAAGCTAGTGCTGTGATTACATTCATATATATCTGTGGCCTTTTCTGATTTCTTTTATTTACTTTTTCTTGATTAAAGCTGCAAATAGTAGCAAAAGAATGAACCCCCGGGCAGCTTTTTGTTGTAAAACATGAGAGCAAAAGCCTTCATATTGCAGAGTGAGAGAGAGAGAGAAGGGCTTTCGCCCAAAATGATACGTTTTCTCAAGATTTCTTGCACAATTTATTCCATTGACGTATTTGCAAACTAAATGGTACAAATGTTATCTAAAATATTGCAGACTTCTATTCCAACTCTGCCTGAAAGGCCATTTTCTCTGCAGTCCATTGGGCCCTTTTGTCCTTTAAGCTCACAGCCTGACATAACCTTAAATGGGTTCAAATATTCTGTTTTTCTGAAGAAGAAAAAATGAAGTATCTTGCATTACTTAAATTAGATTAACAAATACAGAAAAGTTTTACAGTACATTAATATATTAATACATTAAGTAGATTTGCTCGATATAGAACTATAGAAGTAGAGTAGTTCGATACAAAAGTAGACTAGTACGAGCTTGTCTACTTGATATTGAACTAGTCTACCTTTATAGCAAGTTAGTTTACTTGATGTATCAGTACATTAATGTACCATAGACGAACCCACAAATACAATCCGCCGAACAAAACTAAAATAATATTCAAAATAGCTAAAAGACTTTCATTTTTATTGTCTCTTCGACTCTTCAAACCGGGCGGTTTAGTTTGGACAAACTTTTTGGCTTTAAAAGTCCTTAGTGGCATTGAAACACACTTACTTGGAACAATATATATAAACAAACTAAAGGAAATCATTGAAAAAAAAAATCATCCAACCAAAAAGCAATTACCAAGTCCTAAGAAAGAATCATGATTAAACATCACTACTGGTCGAGCTGGTAGAGCCTCCAGGTGTGGTTCAAATCGGGGTTCAAATTCTGCCAACTGCGGATTGAAGTGAAATCTCAGTTCATCATGTGGCTGACCAGGGGAGGAGGGTTTCGACACTGCCCCCGAATGGATCAGTCATTTTTTTTTTTTTGGGAAAAGAAAATTTTCATTAAACCATCGGAAGACATACAACTGAGGGGGGGAGGGGGAGGGGGAGGGGGGGGGGATATAAGACCTAACCCCAAAATGGTCACAAGTACCATGAGCTCAAAAAGCCCTAACTCTAACCAATCAATTGCCTCATTCCACATGCTACGGAGATAACGAGATAATCCCGAGTTGATTAGTCCTTGAGCCTATGAAACTTGCAAAGTGTATTGATCACAAGAAAAACTAACCGATGCAATTTTAGAGTATCGAAAGCCTTCTCTTTTTTTTTTATTAAAAATTAAAAGAAAAAAAAACGAGAAAGACTTGTGCCGACGCATATATCATCTGCAAAAGTTACAATAAAAATTATTTAAATTATTTATTATTTTCCAATCTTGATGCAATTTTTGAATTTTAGGCTCTTATCTAAAGATCCTAAAAGAACTCGAGGAAACTCATTTGGAGTCAAAAGAATTAAAGAACTTATATTTGTGCATGGTACGTGTGAAGCCTTCCTACCTAGGTTCTAGGAAATACTCCTTGCTATAATACATGGATTCTATGCAAATTTTCAAAATATTTGTAGATTAATTTTTTGCTTGTGTGATAATCAAAGCGTATTGATTTCAAGAAAATTAATCGGGGCATTTTTAGAGTGTCGGAAGCCTTCTCTTTTATTATTTTTTTATTGAGAATTAAAAAAAAATAACGAAGAAGACTTGTGCCAATGAATATTCTGTCGGTAATAGTTATAATAAAATTATTTTTTTTATATTATTTTTTCCTAATTATCTGCTCTTCTCTAATGATCCTAGAAAAACTTGAGAAATCTTGTTTGGAGTCGAAAGACTTAAAGAACTTTAATTCGTGCATGGTTAATTGTGTGAAGTCTTCTGAATCTAGGAAAAACTCCTGATTGATATAGCACACGAATTCTATGCAAATTTTCATTTCTATAATATTTTAAATATATTATTTGCCCTGGGAGGGCTTAAGGCTGCTTGGAGCATGATTCATCGATTCCTAGGAGGCTAGGAGACGTGTTAGGATTCTTGTTTTTATTGCCATGGGTTATGGGTATGATCCGATTTTTGGCAAGGAGGTTCAGAACCAAGACTTGCACTCGAGCAATATGGAGGTTGAATGTCCCATGTTGTAAAATTTTATTATATGTTAACATATGACATATTTATAATTACCATTTTTAAGATTTAATTATTTAAACGATAACTTTTTTTAATCTAACGAAGACCTTAATTATTTATCTTTACCAGATTTATTTCGGAGTTAATTACCACCTAAGTTGTCTAAGTGGCAACATGTATTATCGAGTAGTAAGATATTACAATTACTATTTTAAAACTTAATTACTCAAACAAGAACTTACTTTAATTTTTAAGGACTTTATTTATGTTAATGAGAATTTTTGATTATGTATGATAACGTTAACATACCATAACTTTTCACTTGTCATCTGATCTGCAATATATTGCCTTATATATGACATGCCGATAGCGACGATAGAAACAGTACGTAGGCATGCAGCGGCTACGTTCAAGGTTTAATCGTTTAAAGGAGGCATACTATACACAATAAAATAAAATCATATGCATATCGATATTGGATGGGATGGCCGGGATGGAAAAGTTGACACCTAATAAGTAATAACTAATCAAATTGTTGAAAACGGGATGTTCATTGATTGATTAAAACAAGATTGGCCAAACGTCATTGATGACTTATATTAAATGACTTAAGAACAAACAAGTAGGAGAATTTCTTGAGGCTAGGGTTCCGTTTGACTTAAGAACAAGATTTTGTTACGTACATTTATTCGGTAAAGCTAGGCTTTACTCTTAACATTTTCCTACACATGCAGTAAAAACAAACAGTATATTGTTCACCTCAAAATAATGATCGAAGAGTCATTAATTTGCGCTCGTTCAAGTTTCAATCACCAAGTCAGAATTGAATATGCTGCTACTTATTAATTAGCTGTAGGTATATATGCTGCTGAAGAAATAAGCTATGATTCTTTATGTTCATAAGGAGAAAGAAGAATGATCGAAGAAAAAGGTTTGAAGAATAAATCCTAGCTTTTATATATATATGCATGTTTTCATTTCTAGGCTTTGCTATATTAATATTGTTGTCATCTTGTTTCTTTCACCTTTCACTTCAGAGACCCTTAGTTTGAAGTTACATATACTGTATATGTTAGATACATATATTATTCCCTAATTAATTAGCTGGGTCAGCTCACATGTCAATATATATGTCATTAATTAGATAACTTGGGTTCCAAGGACCTGAATGCACGTAGCCGCCCTTTTTCCTTTTCTTTTATTTGTATTTTTTCCTTTTGGATGTCAATATATTCAAATTATGGCTAAGAGTACGTACCACAAGTCTACAAATCTACAATAATAAACCAAATTAACCAATAGTGAGGAACCTTCTTCCTGATCGAATTAACAACGTCCACACCCCCAGGAGAAAAAAAACCAAAATGGAATGGATTATCCACCAACTTCGAAAAAAGACGAGAAAGAAAAAATAGATCGACTTTTGGGGCAGAATTAATGGATTGAGTACGTGACATGAATAATTTTCACTATTTGAAGATTCTATGCATGGCACACGCAAGGTGCAATATATAATTAAGACCTGGACCAGCTATGTGATTGATTGGCAATTTGGCATGGTAGTACCATTTTTATTTTGAAGGGAAAATAATTAATAATCAATGAAGATTGCAATCATGGGGGTGATAGAGTCCTTAATTCATTGAGAAAAATTTAGGGGAGGAACTAATTAAACTAAGAGGAGATCGAAGCTATGGATGCAATCAGTTTTACAAACTCATCATCGAAAAAAAATTACTTTTACAAACTAAGTGAGACCGTACCTCTTATTTGAGGGAGCAAGTAGTAGTATGCATGTTAACGTTCTAACCTTGTTAACTTTTTTATTTTATTTTTTATTTGCTTTGATCACGTTGGGTTTGCAAAGTATAACATGTACCTCATGTTTCCTGTTGGCTAATTTGAAGTTGACCAGGAAATTTCGTAATTTCGTGCAAGAAGAAGAAAGGTCGATGTACAAATTAACATTGTGAACCTTCCCAAGAGAAGCCAAACAAAGCTAGCTTAGACCAAAATTCTCATGATCCCGTTTATTTGTGGATATAGCTAATCATAGATTTGTCGCTCTCACTAGTTTGCAATAACCATAATGCCCCTTATAAGTTATAAAATATATACTTTTGTTATAGTAATCTTACATGTTCTAAACTTCTAAATAAATATGATTTCCTAGCTAGCTTGGCTAAAAAATCCTTCTAGTCATATGTTAAAGTTAGAAAAGTTTGAAGACATGCATTTGATTCTTGATTCACCCTAAGGTATATACTCATTTAATTGACTGTTTATTTTGGTCTCTCTTCATTGAATAAACAATTAGCATAACAAGTGTGTGATTAGAGACTTACTTAACCATGTTTTAACAAATTGACAACGAGGGCAACTTAGTCATTTCCAATATGGACAAAATGAAAAACCAAAGTTGTTCCCCTAGCTATCTTTCTAGAAAGCCTGGTTGCCTGCTGATTCCATTACTTGGACCTTTAATTGGAAGTCATTGGTCAACCGTTGTTTATCTTATTGTTCAAGCCACCAAAAAATAAGTTCAAAATTCTCTGAACACCCCCCTTCGATCAGAAGCCTCTACACCCCTCTCTACCTTCATTCTTTAAAATCCCACTCTCATTTCCCACCCCTTCCCATCTCTCCCTCCATAATTAATCAATCCCTTAAACAATTAACAAATACTCTCCCTCTCCTTGAAATTCTCCATGGGTACTTTAATTGGGCACGTAGTACCAGGCTTCGGGTTTCTACTAATTGGGTTATGGCACCTGTTCAACCACATCAAGCTCCATCTTCACCACCCCAACTCCTACACAGCTCCAACATGGTTTCCCACTTCCAAGTTCAAGTACTCGGAGCTCCTCTTAATCATGTTAGGTTCATCTGCCTCCGTTGCCATGGAACTCTTCATTAGCCCCGAAAAACACCAACCTTTCGATGATGACGGAACCATCCCTTCATACCATCTCCACAACTTCGAGCACGCCTTAATCTCCATGACCTTTTTGGTCTATGCAGTCTTCGCCATCATTCTCGATAAATTAGCCCCGAGAGCTCAGCATGGTCTGACCCAACTCCTTGGAGCCATAGCCTTTGGTCAGCAACTGCTTCTCTTTCACCTCCACTCTTCTGACCACATGGGTCCTGAGGGACAATACCACTTGCTTCTACAGCTTGTGATTCTTGTCTCCTTGACCACATCCCTGATGGGAATTGGGCTCCCCAAGAGCTTCGTGGTCAGCTTTGTGAGGTCACTCAGTATATTTTCCCAAGGTCTTTGGTTTATCGTCATGGGAGTCATGCTTTGGACACCTGGGTTGATTCCCAAAGGTTGTTTCTTGAATTATGAGGAGGGTCACCAAGTGGTTAGGTGCCAAAGCGACGAGGCACATCACCGAGCCATTGCCTTGGTGAACATTCAGTTCAGTTGGTTCTTGATTGGAATCACCGTTTTTGGGGTGGCATTCTATTTGGTTTTGGTTAAGATTTACGGCGAAAAGGTGGAGTATTTTTCTCTTGGAAGTGACCGTGATGAAGAAGAAGGTGATGACGTGGAATCTCAGAAGAAAAGCAAGGTTGGAGACTCGACGAGTTTCGTGGATCATATGGGAAAAACAGCCTTTGCGCCAATAGACATGGAAAGGTAGGAAGGAAAAAGTGCAAGGTAGATAATGAATTGAATTAAGCACTGTGTGATTAGGTATGTGTGCACAAATTAATTAATTAGGTTGATGGTACCACTTTATTTAATTGGAGTAGTAGAAATTTGTGGGCGGAAAATTAAGTGAAGTATATATGGATTCAGAGGAGGAAAGAATTGGTGTACGTGGGAAATTGTTTGGTTTGCCGGCCTTGAAAATTGATGGGATTAGGTTTAGGCTTAGTCCTTTATATATTATATATATTTATGTTGTTGTGTGGATATGGAAAGTTATAAGTGGTCGAAAATGGAGAGCGCTATATATATGAATTGTAAATTAAAATTTTCATTTGATTTGATTATCAACTTTGCCTTATGGATCATTCACTCTTTAATTATATATGAGTGATCATGATTGTACATTAGTTTGTTTTTAGTAAATTTTTATGAAGCTTAAGATTTTGAAACCTTAATCTAATGTGGCATATTCGATGTCAAAACAATCACCATTTTCCACTAATTGGTATCATGACAAGAGTAGGGTTAATGAATTTTTTGAAGAAAAAAATGATGATTATGCACTTCTTTAATAAGTATTTAACTAGAGATGGATAAAATATTAAGTTCGGAATATATAATAAACTTTAATTAGGTGGAGAATATGATCAATAACACTACTCTTTCATGATCTACAACATCCATCATTAATCCATAACACTCCTCCTTGCCTAGCACTCAAAACACGTGAATTTTTCCAAGTTAATGTACATCAACTTTGATAATGACCTTGGCAAGTGGAAAATCAAGGTCTAACAAGTTTGTTAATAACAAAAGTAAAGTGAACGAATATACAATGCTCAATGGGATGACTTGTGCGACAGTTTGAGATACATTTAGGGAGGTAGTTGTGCTACCTGAATTTGTTTCTTTCTGTTTCTGTTTTATGGGCCTTTTGGTCCCCATATATAAAACAAAAGTGAACAAATTGATAAAAAGAGAGACGATTAATTGGAGGATGATATATGTTGTGTGTGACACTAATTAATAATTATAATTTTAGACCAGTTTGTACGTGTTTGACAAGCAAGTAATCAACCACGTCGTCAGCACTTATGGATTGGATGGATCAATTAAATTTGAAGTTGGCCACTCCTCATGCGTATAATATGATCAGAAAATCATATATACATGGTCGATCAAGTAGTCAATTGTCAATCCAATTAGTAATGACTTCAAAGCAACATCCTTAAACCAAAACAATACTGACAGAACATCCTAATTTACTATATATAATTTGGTGAAGTTGGGAATCACTGTTCATTGCACTGTTCATAAGCCATGAACAGTGCCGGCTCAAGCCAAGCCTATTATATAAAATCACACTTTTGTCCTCATATCTTTGTTAATTACGGTTCTGCCATTGGCCTATGAAATTACAGTTTTGTTTTTATTTATGTATGAAATTACGGTTCTGCCATTCATTATTATTATTCTAAATTAATATAATAGAAAATTAATGTTTAGAAGTAAAAAATGATTTTTTTTTGATAAAAAATAAAATAGAAATTAAAATATATATATATATATAGCTAACTATATAAATATTCTAAATCACTCAATGTTTTGCTATAAAACAAATAATACTCGAATCGATCATGTGATTAACTCCGTTTAATTTTTATTATTATTCCTATTTCCTAATTTAGTGAGTATATATTTGGTTATTCGTTTTTTTTTTAAATCTATTTAATTTTTCTAAACTTTATATAAATCTTTACTAGAATACCAGTTATAAAATAATACCAGTTGGACTAGAAATCCTATTTTACCTAATTCAGTACTCATATTTCATATCAATTATATTTTCTATACTTTTAAATGTAGTACTTAAATATCATTGCGTAAGATCCAAAACTCGCGGCAAAGCGCGGGTACCATTTCTAGTTATATATAATTGGCCGTCTATATATATATATGTGTGTGTGTGTGTTGCGTTGTTACATACACTTACTAATTAATGGTTTATATTGATCCATCGTCATCAATTCATCATCACTATATTTATGTATCACACACTTACAAGTTACAACTTGAACGAATTCCAAGCAATCGGATTCAAATACCAAAGGGACAAGACCCTTGTTTGAGGCGAGTCTTGGTTAAGCCAGGAATCGCCGCTAGCTAGCAACTCGGTAGTATGCAGTACCTGAAGATACATGCATGGGACTAAAAGTGAAGAAAACTTCCGGAAAAAAATTAAATTACCATCATAGTCTCGAAACATACACCCTGACCCCGTCAAATTAATGAATTGATCGACGCTTGATAGGATGCATCGATCACATTTAATTTAACAAACCCAACAAATGGTTTCGCCCAATTTTGTCGTCTAGGGTTAGACGCTCTTGAAATCGAAAAGAGAGGTATCGGTTGTCAAACTCTTTCTGCCAACTTAAAATAGTTCTTTAGATTAAAATACACTTAATTTTATAGAAAATGCTTGCGATCCCAAATTTTTCTACCAAATTTGGATCCCGAAAGATGTGGCAGTGCCATGTCAACAGTTTTGTCTTGAAAAATATTGGTGAGTTGGAATTTATTCATTTTTCATTTAGTTTATAATTTCTAATACATTTACTCTAAATTGAATATAAAACCTAGCTTCCATAACCCATTTCCCTGAAGGAGTTGAAACTCAACGTCTCAACCCACTCTCCCCATTTGAGTTTTTCTGTTGCAAGCCCCTGCCATGAAAAACAATTATCAAAATCATCACCTTCTCTTCTCTTACGTCCTCTTTCTTTTTCACAATTTCCTTTCTCTCATTTGTTTGGTTTGGGTTTGTTCTGTCCATTGCGATTTTTAGATTTGGGTTTTAATTGAAACACTTTAATTGACGTTAGATCTCTTGCTTAATTTTGTTATGGGGTTGAAATCTCAATAAAAGTTGATATATTACAAAAGATGGACTACAATGAATGAGATTGTACATATTCCATATTACATAGGAGAGATTACATGATCCAAAGAGAAAAATCGGATGAATTCGAGATTACAATCACTACAAGAAATTTTGGCAAATGCAACGGGCTTTTATGCAAAGAGTTGAAAGGTCCTTGCGTTTGATGATATTATGCAAAGAATATTAAAAATCTTTGCGTTTGGCTGTTAGCATTTGCAAAGAATGTATCAAGTCCTTGTATTTAATCTTCCGAAATCCCAAAAATGATAAAGTCCTTGTATGTACTTTCACAATCGTTGCATTAAATTTTTAAATGCAAGGACTTATGTCAATTCCTTGCCCGACCCTTCATTTATCGACTCTTTTCTCTCAGTACTCGCTTGCCACCCCAAATCCCTAAATACCAAAAATAGCTCTGGAGATGAAGAACCCCAAATCCCTAAATACCCAACACCCAGATCTAGCTGTTGGCATATGTCTACTCACTCTCTTAGTTCGGATCTGGTTGTACCCATGAATACCCACTCCCAAACTCGAGCAAAATCCCCAACACGCGCGTGCTAATTTCCCCATCTCAGGCGGCGTCGTGTCATCGCCACCTTCAATCGCTCTCTGGCTCTAGCAGACTTTTAAGGTATCTCTCTTATCGGTTTAAATTTTCTTCCAAGAGTCCTTCTATGGGTTTAATTTCTGAGTTTAGGGTTTGAATTTTACTACGTATTTTGGTTGATGAATAGATTAATGTTTGTTTTTTTATTTTTTATTTTTGGGTATTGTAATTTACTTGGGGCCTGGGTTTGTGTGATTCCATGGTTTCAAGAATGAGATTTTTATTTAAGGCATTGGCCTCTCTATAGCTCAGCCTGTCAAGCTTTTACAGCTTCATTTTATTTTTTTGGTTCTATATGTTATATTTTGGATTTTTTTTCTTTCAGCTTGAATATTTCCTTGAGGTTTAGTAATATTTTTAGTTTTCCCTGCTCAATTCCAGTCATCAAGAAATGCAATTTTGGCTAAGGTAGCCTCAATTTTGGTTCAATATCTAGATAAACTACAGGGGAAACTTATTAGCTAATAACCAAACCCAATAAAACAAGAGAACTTTTTTATTGGCTACTTGTCAATTTAATACTCAAGATGTTGAAAAACAAAACAAATGTGCCCATTTGAAATTAAAAGCAAAGCAGCTACTTATAATTTTGTATTTTCTGGAATATGCATATGTTTATACATCTATAGCTTTTGTAGTTGAACTTTATTAATGCTCTGCTTGGTAAGATTACTTAAGGATGGAGACTTTACATTTCCTCTAAGTAGCTTACAGGAAGGGCAAAAGATGTTTTGGTTTTCACCCATGAGTCATAATTGATAAAGTCTCATTCAATTGCTTGTTAGATAAGTACTATTATTTCTTGGTGCTTTGGAAGATAATAAACAACTTTTTAATGATTTATATTATCTGTCTCTAGTATATATCTGCCAACAACCTTTTTTTTGTATGTTCTGTTAGTAGTGAGAGAATAAAAAATGCCGTACATGCATGTGACAAAGGAATAAAAATTGGAAAGATCCCCATTCACCATGATGACAATGGCAAACAGGTGACTATGTTCGTGAAGTAGGAAATACCAAGAAATAATCTCTTCCTTGTGAAATTTATAGAAATTGTGTATAATTGAGTTTTACCAACTTAAGTATCTTAGATAGGAGAATGAGACTTTATAAAAATAATCCCAAAGATATTTCAAAGCGTCATGTCCTGCTTCCTGTACTTTCTACTGGTAATTCCATTCATTTCCTATAAGCTTGGTTGCCCATATTTGATAATTGCATACACATTTGAGAGGTTGAAAAATGACCTTATTAGTTTATGTTTCTTATGCAGTTTTCATCCTTATAAGTATGTCCCAAGACATACCAGGAAGCTATGGAAAATAATTGGTTTGGAATGATGGCTAGAACCTATCATCCTTACTCTCCGGTGAGCCCCTTCTACCTTGTCTATTTCACATGTTTTCTAAATCTGAAAGTCATGTTTCTTGCAAAAGTAGCAAATTCACCAGTAGGATGCTTGGAACTAATGGCCACATGAATTATACCAACAATGTTATTTAGGTTTGTTTTGACCATATGTTTTAAAATAATCCCCTGCTATCTAATGAAGAATATAATGTCTTAGTTTGCACTTCTAATAATCTATTATTGTAACTTTTCTCTGTCTATAAATCCTTGATGAAATCAGTTATTGCTGCACGTTTACATTATTGTTTTGAAATCAGTTGTTGGTTGTGATGGTACAATGATAAGATGTTGGATTGGTTCCTTGAGTCGTATACTATGGTATTATGGCTTCACCTTAAATATTTTTTAGTCTAGGTGCAATTAACTAATTCATCTGTAATTATTTGTCTCATGAGACTAAGAACCTTTCTTAAATTGGACTATGTGATCATCAGTTGGAGTGCTTTATGTGTATGTAAGTATTGCCAAATAAATTGTCTGAGGTACCTTGAATTGTTTTGATACAGTTGGCAATCATGAGGTAGTTGGGTTCTCACTCTTACCAACAGGCTTCCTCCAATATTATCGGCTTGAAGCAAGAAAATGGCCACTTGAAGGCTCGAGTAGACGATTTATTGAAGGGTCTTGACCAGCTTCAGTGACTTGCATTTGCTAAACATTTTTTGGTTTAGTGTCCATGTTTGTACAATTATATATGTTGTTTTCTTAAGAATTGCTAATCTTGTTATAGATTAGTGTAGCTTCAACTTTCGATGTATAGACAATACTAGTTTATATATGAAGCAATTGTTCATTTGTTTTCTAATTTATTCATTTTATTTGAAATTTATATATAGCAAAAAAATGTAGGCTGGAATTGACATTTGGGATGTGCAATCAATTTTATGCAAGGACTGAAATGCAAGGAATTGTCCTTGTATATCAATTAACCATGGTTAAGCATGGTTTTGAGGTGATTGTATGCAAGGAAAACTTCCTTGCATTTGAGAGGAAAAATTCCTTGTATTTGAGTTCACAAATGCAAGGAATGTTATGTCATTGCATTTGGTCTTTTACAAGGGCAATTTTGCAAGGACCGGAGCAACGAATTTGCTCTTTGTATTTGATGTTTTGCAAGGAATTTTTGCTTTTTTGCAAGGAGAAAATTCTTTGCAAAAACCAGTTTTTCTTGTAGTGAATGGATCAAATATATGCCCTTGTTGGAGAATGGTCGATGGTGGTGGCTTTGAGATCCCGAGAAGTAGAACAAGGTTGGGCATCCTCCTTGTGATTTTCATTAACATCATCATCATCATATTCCGAGTCGTATGTGGCTTCTGCTTCTACTTCTATTTCAGAATCTGAGGAAGATGAAGATTGATTCGTGGGATCAATCATCTTTATTGCCATGCATGTTTCATCTCATAGAATTGCCACTTTATCATTTTGCCTTCTATCTTAATACAAACACACACAGAGGGAGCCCAGTGTGAGGGAGATTGAGCAGAGAGAAGGAGGAGGGAGGTTGCAGAGAGGAGACTCATTTAATCAACTTTTTTTTTTATCATTTATTAAAATCAACTTAATTGAAAAATTATATATAAAATCCAGCTCATAAATTTTCTAAACAAAAACTGATGACATAGCATATGCCACGTCATTTGGTATTGAATTTTTGGTAAAATATTTTGGGATCTGTAGCACTACTCTAATTTTATTATTAATTTAAAATATAATATAAAATTTAAAACTAACTAAAGTAGTGGAATCTAGCTAAACAAATTTTGAGTTTTTTTTTGTTGAGAAGAAGAACAAACCAATTTTTAGCTACGCTAACTAAAAATAATAAAAAAAATACTTAACATCCCAAATTTGTTTACCAAATTCAAGTCCCAAATGATGTGGCAAATGCCACATAATCATTTCTATTTAACAATTTCCATTGTGTATTGATATTGAATTAATTCACTTCCATTTAAAACAAAAAAAGAGTAAATAAAAAGTATTTTTTGCAATTGATATTGAATTACTCTTATCCTTCTCCTTGAGTATCAAGTGTGAAGAAAAAAATCTCAGATTTTTCTTGAACTGCCTAACAATAAATGAAGCACTATGACCTCCATGACTCCATCCCTTCGGCAACGACTTCAATTCATTATCAATTGCAATAATATATGAATGAAAGATAAAAAAAAATATTGAACAATCAAACGTGATCAACCTCAAATCAAACAAAACACTTGCGATATGCAATTCTCAATTTTGCCGCATTATTGCTTCTGCTCCTTCTTCATCAAATCTCTACTTCCTTTTCTCCGATATTTATTCTCCAACATTCAACAAGAGTAAAGGTAAACTCTCATTGGATTCAATATCTTGACCTTGAGGATGATTAACTCACTAAGATGATACACAAAGATGATGAAGGAAACTTTAATATTTATCAGATTTGATTGAAATTTGAAATTGATGAGCAACTCGTTTATGTATTTGTGGTTAATTTGTTGTTAAGGAAAATATGAAATTATTGCTGCATATATGAGTTTTGAAAGTCTTATGGTTAATTATATTTTTTCTTTTTTACAAATTGATGGTGGTCATGAGTAGTTTTTAGTGGTTAATTATATTTTTTGAAAATCTTTAATTTGGTGTTTGGTACAAATTGATGGTGGTTTGGTAAACTTTAATTAGAGTAGTTTTTAGTGGAAGATAAAACTGCTTATTTTTGTTTTACCAAACACCTAACTTGCTTAACTTAATAAATAATCAACTTATTTTTTAATTTAAGCCACCCCAAACTGGGCCACAGTCGGGAATTTGATGATTGGTCATGAGTAATGTTGAAATATTTTCAAATATTTATGGTAAATATAGAAAAATATGGACTTTTTCCTTGTAAATCGATTCAATTATCGAAACAATTTACTTCTTATGTTAACTTTAAAAAAAGATTCCGACCAAAATTGAAAACTATTTAATCAGCTGATTTCTATATCTTCGTCTACTTTTATCCTATATATTGACTGTGTCCGCAGAATATGGATAACCCAATAATTTTCGATGACATTGATTTTTTTTTAAAAAATATTCTTATAAAATGATCTAACTTGCCAATTCCAATTATCGAATTACATTATTTGATGGGGAATTCCAAGTTCTTAAAAAATGGATCAAACTATTCGATGGAGCTCATCTAAACTCATTTGGATGAGAGTCATCAAAAATTGTGCGTCAATTATATAAAAGACTAATCACTGCCCGACGGCCTCATTCATCCAGATTCAAGGCCCGACCCAAGTTTGGTTTTTAGTTTTTTCATTGGAGAACCAATATTTAACTTAAATATATTTTAGTTTCCGGTGATTTTTGGACTCGTCCCACAAAGCAAAGCGAGCTCTTCAGTAGTACTAGTCTCTGCGGAAATCTATCAGTTCCTCTCTAGGGATTTAGACAGAGCTCGTAAACTGAGAGCTGTAATGGTGCCCTGGTTTCCTTAAAAGAGACACACCTTTTAAATGGAAAATTCAGACTCGGATGAGCCAGAGAAGAAGAGACCTCATTTGAATTCCCTTTCGTCCGCCATGGCCCGTAGCTCCAACCCCTCGCCACCAAATGATCACGATACCGTAATGTTTTCTCTTTCTTATTGAATTGTTTGGTTACTCATGAAAACATGCATTCGAATAAATTTTTGGGTTCGAAAAAAGGTTCATTCTTGTTATAAATTACTGCGATAGAATTGTGATTGGAGTGATTGGGCACTTTGGTTGGGATGTGATATTGGGATTGTTAGTATTGTATTCTGCTATGTTTGGTTGAGGAAGTGTAGGAAAAGGGAATAGAAATGGAATTTTTAGGTTGAAAAAAAGGTTCATTCTTGTTTAAATTAATGTGATAGGATGGTGAGTGGAGTCATTGGGTGTTCCATTTTCTGATTTGGATGTGCTTTTGCGATTGTTGCTATTGTGTTTTGCTCTGTTTGGTTGAGGAAGTGTAGGGAAAGGGAACAGAACTGGAATTTTTGGGATATAGGTAAAAGGGTTTGATAAAAAAAGGTTCATTCTTGTTTAGATTACTCTTAGAATAATGATTGGAGTCATTGAGTGTTCCGTTTTCTGATTTGGACGTGCTTCTGTGATTGTTACTATTGTGGTTTGCTCTGTTTGGTTGAGGACGTGTAGGAAAAGGGTATAGAACTTGAATTTTTGGGTTGTAGGTAAAAAGGGTTTATTTTTTATTATGTTTGATTGACCCAATTATAGCACATGGCAATGGTTAATTTATAAGTAGATGAAAGCCATTTCTGAAGCTAATATGAAATTTATAAATATGCATGCAGTTAGATTACTGTATTGTTTATAGTTCAATGTCCTTCATTTACATTTTAATTATGATTTGCAATAGTATAAAGATTCAAAGATTTGTGGGATCATGTGCGTATGCATGTCCAGGTTGATGCCGCAGTTCTCCAGTACCAGAACCAGATGCTTCTTCAGCAGATAGACAAACAGAAGCATGAATTGCAAGATCTCGAAGCAAACATTAAAGAACTGAAGGCCAAGCAAGGATCCTATGATGACATGTTAATTGCGGTGAATCGGCTATGGAATCAGGTTATCATGAATCTTTTGTTTGGTATTTTTTCCATTCGTGGACTCATTTTTATATGTCAGCAACTTGTATTTTCTGATGGGGTTTCATTTTTGCTATTTAGTTAGTTGATGATTTAGCTCTTCTTGGAGTATGTGCTGGAGCAGGCCAAAATGCTTTGCAAATTTTGGACGCTGCTGATTATTCTCGTGGTATATTTCAGGACATGTTTTGTTTTATGCATCTCCGTTCATTTCTCTTCATTCTTTCTAATGACAAATTGAAGTTGCAATAGTTTTTAGACTGACTTGAAGTGCTTTTCAGGTTCAATTCCATCATGTCCTGCGGAGGAGATGTTTCTTTGTAGAATCCTACAAAGAGATTCTATAGAAGCTAACAGCATTGATGAAGTTGTTAACTTTGTTGAAGAAGCTCTCACTTTGCGTCATACATCAACTAGGGAGTTGATGGAACTCTTGGAACATACAATTACTGTTGAGAGGGAAAAAACGGAAAACATATCCCGCACTTTGAATGGAAAGATATCTTCAGAAGGTTAGAATATATGATATTCAATAAATTGATAAATTTATATACTAATTTCGTACTATTTTGTTTCGTTTTCCAACCTATAGTTTTGCAGTCGCAAGTGCATCCGGAGACTTGTAGCTAATTTTTGTTTTTGTGTGATTCTCAGATGCTATCATTGAATTATCCAAGATTGATGATATGATTGAAAGGGAGGCTAACAATCTACATCAAGTGATTGATATCCTTCATTTGAAGCATAAAGAGTATGCTGATATCATTCAAACTCGCACTGGTGGTGATTCAACAGATCATTCTGAAATTAGACGAATTACAGGTATGCTGATGTTATTCCCACAAGTCTTTGTGTTTTATGTGCATAAATAGTGTTAGGAATGACTATTTGTCTACACTTGATAACTGATACCACACTTCTCTAATATCTTTCTGGCACATAGGAAATTGAAGCTAGGAAGCAGATATGTAGATTCAACACAATCTTTAATACCTGTAGAGTTTAGGAACTATGCTGAATTTATGCATATATAGAAATTTACCGAATTTTAATGATTCCACCTGGGTATTCTGTTGATGTGTACATGTTCTGTTATGGGTGACAGGTGATCTTGATGACAGCATGGCTGAACTAGAGGAGAGTAGGAGAAAACTAGTCAATCTTAAAATGCAAAAGGATGTTGCATCTGGGGTGCATAACCTTACTTCTGGTGCAGTGAATGGAACTTTGTCACCTGAAAAATCAACAGAGAGGACAATAAGCTTGCAGGAACTTAAAAATTCAATTGAGGAAACAAAGGTATAAATATGTCGCCAAACCTCTTTTGCATGGACCTCTCTCTCTCTCTCTCTCTCACACAAAGACATGTTTTCGAGCATATGTTGCAGATACTTGCAGCCAGCCGCCTTTCTGAGTTTCAAGAAGCACAGAAAGAAAATCTAGCATTGTCAAAACAATTGCAAGACTTTCAGGTTTCTAATTTTATTTATTTTTAAATATTTTAATAGTTAATAACTATATTAGTCATCATTTGCTTATTTAATAAAGCATCCTACTGGCGATATATTTACTACAGAATGAAGTGAAGGATGAAAAATACGTACACTCATCTAGACTCTACACTATGCTAAATGATCAACTCCAGCATTGGAATGCTGAAGTGGAGAAATACAAAGCATTGACTGATTGTTTACAGGTTAAATTTCTTTGTTTTATGTGTTTGCAGATGCTTTGAATACTTTTCCCGTGAGTTTTGTCTTCTAAATGTGTATTTTCAGGCTGAAAGGGCTGTTGTCATGAGAAGGGAGAAGGAACTAAACCTCAAAGTAGAGTCAGCAGAGGCATTTAGGAACGTAAATGAAAATGTTGATTCAAGGATTGAGGAACTAGAGCTTCAGCTGCAGATGTGCTTAATTGAAAAAAATGACTTGGAGATAAACATGGAGGAAGCTGTCCAGGATTCAGGTAAAATTACATGAGTTTGATATCGTTTCATATTAATTGTGTTTTTCCGAAGCTTTTGGTACTTAAAGATGTTATGTGCTGCAGGAAGAAAGGACATTACATCAGAGTTTCGTGTCATGTCCTCATCTTTGTCGAAAGAGATGGGCATGATGGAAACTCAGTTGAAGGAGTGGAAGGAAACGGCTCATGAAACACTTTCATTGCGTGAGAAATCCCAGTCTTTAAAAGCTTCATTATGTACGAAGGTTTACTTCCATTCCCAATTACTCTTACTCATATCAGTCATATTGTTTTAGTTCCTGGTGTAATATTGATTGAGCATACCCGTACCATTCCCATTCCGAAAGAATAGGGTACCGTGATATGTATGATTTGTTGGGTGAATTAAGTTCATATGCACATGCACATTAAACAATGCTTGCAAATTTTCTTCTGGTACGTGCAAGTTTGTTTTTACAACTAGGTTGTTAATATGAAAGGTCAGGCCCATGGTTTGGTCCCATGTGGTCTGGGATTTGAACCCCCTCATGGTACCTACCTAGCTTTTTCCTATGATTTCCTGTCTCCTATGTAGCGTTCAGCAGGAGGCCTCAGTTTCAAGCTGGGGTCCCCGAAGCAGGTTTGTGGGATCTCCGGGTACTAAAAAAAACATGAAACTGCATTTAGTTTTTGGGAGAACTGATTTGCGAACTTCAGAGTAAAAGTCTTAAGATAATTTCATCTGTTTGGATTTTTTATGGTTTTTATCCATTTTATTCTTACTATCGATAAGTTTTGAATTGTGGAATATTCTCTGAAATTTATCCAACTTTTTGATTTTGGAAGACAAATGAGCAGAACAGCTTAGCAAACAAATGTGCTGAACAAATGATAGAGATCAAGTCTCTTAAGGCATCGGTGAGACTCTCCTCTTGTTGACCTTATAAATATAGGATTATATTTTTCCAGCCTTGTGAATGCTCTTTAATTATACCTTTATATGTATCAGTTTTTATCAATTCCTACAGTCTACATGCAGGTTCTTCATATATCAATACCTGCTGTTTAATTTTAAGTCTTATCCAATTGGAGAATGACTCAGTTTGACTTGAAGGTTCAGCTTGTGTTTCCCCGTCAAATCAAATTTATGTTATTTTGTTAGCCTGTTGTAGAGCTTCGTGAGTTTTCCATACCCTCTGTGGCAATGCTATAGTGTGATCTGCATGGCAATAGGCCAAAGCTCACAACAAAGTTATGTTTGAGGCTAGTTGGTCCACTTTAATCATGGTATTACATATTCCAGTAAATCATATTGTTTGGTAATAATGGGAGGACTCTATGTAAACAAAGGTCATGAATGTAATAAATGAATATGTATGGAGCTATCACCTAACAAGATGGGGAGAAAAGGATGTAACATATTGGTACTGAAACTCAGTCATTGTAAATGTTGATCGTTTATAAACATTGTGAATTTGAAGGATGTAGACTGAGCTTAACATATTGCAGATTGAGAAGTTGCAGAAGGAAAAACTGGAACTTCAGATCTTCTTGGACTTGTATGCACAGGAAAGCTACGGAAACAGGTAAATCTGTTTGTTTGGGTGCTAGGTGTGGTTGTATATGCCTTGTGGTTAGAACATAATCTATGTATAACGATGGGTTTTCTTGTTGCTCCAACGCTTGGAGGATGCCATTATTTTCCTTTGGGGTAGAGGCAGTCGTGAGTAAATGCAGTAACCTATTATATACAAGTGACATCTATATCAATCAATCTATATAATTTTGCTCATAGATGCTCAAACATTATCTATTTTGATGGAAAACATGATACCTAGGAGCATTATAAGGAACTGGCAACTTACTGTTGCATTTCTGAACAATTTTCCCTTAGGGAACCTATGACTGGGTACTGTTACACAAAATTGTTCTCCTGAACTGCAATCTTTATATGCATAAATTTTTGGTATCTTCTTGGCAAGACGAATTCTTAAGTCAAACAATTATTGCTTCCCGGTGTAATTTTTTTTGGGTGTCTACAAGAATGTCACGGTGGCCTTTAAAGTTGTAAGCTGAAGGTATAATTAGTGGACTTTGGTTATCTAGTCTGGCATATAATTAACATATAAAATGGGAATGGGAATAGTAACCCACTTTGCTTAAAAATGTATAAATATAACATAAGCTTGGGGTAATGTTAAATTGTGATGCATCTCTTTATCTTCTGGTGTTTTAGGATTAAGGATGTAGTTGTTTCTTGTTTACTATTGCATATATTCTACAGATCAAATATTAATAAAGTGAGTGAATGAAATAGCTGTGTATTTACGCTGAGTTTCTGACTGCACCTCAGGGGGTACATTATTGTTCTTTGTTAGTTTGGCATTCTGAATTTCCGACTTTCATAACTTGGTGCATTGTGTTTGTTTGTCATCTGTACATTAATATGGAATCTGGAATAAGATTATTTCATCGTTTATGCGATTTGTGGATTCATCTTAATTTATGAATTGGAACTAAATGTTTGTTTTTTATTTTTCATTTCATGAGCTTTTCCATTGTATCTTATATAAGTGGATCTTTTCTATTTTCTCCCAGTACATTTAAGGTTTGCTTTTTGCATTTTAGAGACTTGATGGAAATCAAGGAATCAGAACGCAGAGCTCACTCCCAAGCTGAAATGTTCAAAAATGCATTAGATGAACATAGTCTAGAGCTAAGGGTTAAAGCAGCCAATGAAGCTGAAGCTGCTTGTCAGCAAAGGCTTGCAGCCACTGAAGCTGAAATAACCGAATCAAGGGCCAAACTTGATGCATCTGAGAGGTTTGTTTTTTCTTAGTTCAATTTTATGTATCTGTAGCTTAAGCATGTAAAACAAACTTAGCTTGTAGAGATTAATTTTATGTAGTATATAGGAAACTTGTAACCTCTTCTATCTCTTTTATCTGCAGGGATGTTATGGAGCTTACTGAGGCTATTAGAGTTAAGGACAAGGAGGCAGAGGCTTATATTTCTGAAATTGAGGTGCCTAATAATGCTTGTCTTCCAATTGATACCTGCAATTTCTGGGTCCTTGATAATTGAACCTATGATTTTGTTCTCACTTTTCTCCTGCAGACGATTGGTCAGGCATATGAAGATATGCAGACGCAAAACCAGCATTTGTTGCAGCAGGTGACTGAGAGGGATGATTATAACATCAAGCTCGTTTCTGAGAGTGTGAAGACAAAGCAAGTACAGAGCTTTCTACTTTCAGAGAAGCAGGCATTGGCAAAACAACTTCAACAAGTAAATACATCAGTAGAATCTCTAAAAATGAGAATTTCTCAAGGTGAAGAGCAGGTACGGCTTCTCCTCTGCAGACAAAGTTACTGTATATGCTAACATTTTCTCAAGCACGATTTGATCCTGCAGATGAAGGCCGTCTTGACAGAAGCCTTAAAATCTACCGAGGAAGACAGACACCTTTCAGTCAATCTAGAAGCTGGAAAGTGGGAATTGGCTGATGCTGAGAAGGAGTTGCAGTGGCTTAAATATGCTGTTGTGTCTTCTGAAAAGGAATATGCACGTATTAAACAGGATATTGAGGATATCCAATTGGAATTAGACAATGAGAGGTAGTGTTTCGTTATTTTGATTAGAAAAGCCAATGTTGTTGTTCTTTTTTTGCCTTTTCTTTTCATAAGAAAGAGTCGTTCTTGTTCTATGATTGTGCACTCACAATTTTACATACAATCTTGGAAGTAAAATAACATTCCCAGTTGCAATTTATACTGTATACAGCTTTCTTGCTATAATCCTTTTACAGCTCGATTTGATTTTGCTAGTGTTGAAGATTTATTTTTGCCTTATGATCTATTAGTTGTAACTCTCAGTTCTTAAATGTACTTCTGACAAAAAGTTGGCTACTGGGTATGTAGGAGGTTGAGGAAGAATATTGAGGAAGAGCTCTGGGAATTGAACAGCAGGGTTGCTGAGATGAGTTCTGAAACTGGAGAGGCTGCAATACAGAAACTCCAATCAGACATTAAATTTTGCAAGAATATTTTGCAGTGTAGTGTTTGTACTGATAGGCCGAAGGAGGTAAGGAAGAATATTTATCTATATTTTTGTCTGACAAGTGTTTGAGATATTTGTTACCCATTGCTAAATCTTTTGATAACCTGATTGATTCTGGTGCCTTATTATTCATTGCCAGGTGGTAATTGTGAAGTGCTTTCATCTATTTTGCAATTACTGTGTTCAAAAGAATCTAGAGATCCGTCACCGGAAGTGTCCTGCTTGTGGAACTCCGTTTGGTCAGAGTGACATACGGTTTGTAAAGATATGAAAGCGCTATCATGTATCATGATACCCCTCCCTCCCTCTAATCCTGTATCATGATATCCCTCCCTCCCTCATTTTTTGATTGCTAGGCATTATCTGAATATCTTCTAGTAAATAGTACACAGTATTGATTGTAGTAGTTGTGACAATAATCCAAGCTGTGGTTTTGTATAGTTTTGGAGTTGGATAGTTTGTTTCTTCTGTTGTTGTAAATGACTAGTTTTTATCAGAAAAAAGGAAGAATAATAATAAGTTAAAAGGATAGATATTGACCATGTTAGTTGTACATGCTGGATATTCCCCCCCCCCCCCTCCTTTTTGTTTATCTGTTGGTGAGTCTTGGTACACCTGTGGAAAAATGTAGATATAGAATAAAGGGTCAAGCATTGTATTTATTTTTGGTGTACTAGTTAGTATTGCACTTATCAGACACCAACATCTGATTAAAAGAAATTCCTCTCTGAATGTCAACGTGTCATGTTGTGTTCAGATTCTTGGCTTCAAATGAAGTAAATACTAACAAGTATCCAAAACTCATAAATGTTGAGTTTGATCGCTCTTTCAAGAAAGGCTTGTTATCAGGGGTTGATGGTATTCAGCGCAGGCTCGACCTCCGTACGTAATTAAGTCATTTTGGTTGTTTATATAAAGTTATTTAAAGAGAAGAAATATCACCCTGAACCTGAGACCACCCTAGATGATTAAGAGAAGATCCTAATCTTCGAATTAAATATTTTGTCCAAAAAAGAAAGAAACGGAGAATTAAATATAAAAAATAATAGAAAAATAACACCACAAAACCTAATCCCACACAAAATGTTATTGGATTAGATTAGCTGGTACCACAGTGTAAGTTTGTTCTTCCGTTTACGTCATTTTTATAAATTATTTGTTTGTTTATGTGTTTTACACTTGCACAGTTGATTTTATATCTAGAACCAAAAAAAAAAAAAATACGTGTCCAGTTGGGTAAAAAAGAAATAGGGTAGGCGGAAGCTTGTCTCCCAAGTCGGCTAAGAAGGGTGTTTGCCGCCATTAAACAGATGAAAGCAGAAAGCCTCAACCTATATTAGGGTTTCAGTTTTCGTCTCCAGGGTACGTCAAAACTTTCGATATATTCTCTCACACCTCATGTTCAGTCAATCTTATGTAGGAGTAATTCATGGGGTAAATATTTGTTACAGACTGGATTCCTTTTGTAATTAGGATTCCTTATTTAGGATTGATCAGGCTTTACAGTCTAGACAGATATATAATTCTCCAATTGGAGAAGATCAAGAATCATCATTCTCTCTGATTTCAACAATGGTTGTGAGTGTCAAGAAGTTGGAGTACCTTTCCTTGATTTCGAAAGTCTGTTCGGAACTCGAAACCAATCTAGGGCATCCGTATGGGGACAAAGCCCTAGCCGAGTTCATAACTGAGATGGGTCGGAACTGCAAGACTGTGGACGAATTCAATGCCAAATTGAACGAATTCGGTGCAGAAATCCCCGATTACTTTGTCCGTACTCTTCTCACTATCATTCACGCAGTTCTCGCTCCAAAGAAGAACAAGAGCTCTTCTAAAGGAGGAGAAGATAAGCGTAGAGATAGAGATAGCAGAGGAAATAGGGATCGAGAGTACAGTGCGGATGAGCCGGAGTTGTATAGGGTTTATAAGGGTAGGGTTACGAGAGTGATGGATTCTGGTTGCTTTGTTGAGTTGACTTCTTTTAGAGGGAAGGAGGGTTTGGTTCATGTTTCACAGATTACGAACAGGAGACTTCGTAATGCCAAGGATGTGGTGAAGAGGGAGCAGCAAGTTTATGTGAAGGTGGTTTCGATTTCGGGTCAGAAGTTAAGTCTTTCGATGAGGGATGTTGATCAGAAGACAGGGAAGGATTTGCTTCCTTTGAAGAAGAGCTCAGATCGAGAGGATTATGCTCTTAGGTTGAACCCGAACCCGTCAGTGTATGGCTCTGTGACTAGGACTGGTCCTTCTGGGATTAGGATTGTGGAAGAGGATAGTTTTGTCCCGTCTCGTAGGCCATTTAAGAGAATGAGCTCACCGGAGAGGTGGGAGATCAAACAGTTGATTGCTGCAGGTGTTTTGAGCGCTAAAGAGTATCCAATGCTTTATCAAGATCAGGAAGCGGATGGGATGATGCTCTATAAAGAAGAGGGACCGGAGGAAGAGCTTGAAATTGAGCTCAATGAGGAAGCGCCGGCCTTTTTGCAAGGACACAACATGTATTCTGCGGATATGTCGCCGGTGAAGATCTTTAAGAATCCAGAAGGGTCATTGAGCCGTGCAGCTGCACTTCAATCTGCGCTAGTCAAGGAGCGTAGAGAAATGCGTGATCAGCAGCAAAGAGCGGTGCTGGATTCTATCCCGAAGGATCTCAATCGTCCCTGGGAAGATCCAATGCCCGAGAATGGTGAGAGGCATCTTGCACAGGAACTGAGAGGTGTTGGTTTGTCAGCCTATAGTGTACCTGAGTGGAAGAAGGATGCTTTTGGGAAAACCGTTAGTTTTGGGAAAAGGTCAAACCTCTCTATTCAGGAACAAAGGCAGAGCTTGCCTATCTACAATCTGAAGGAAAAACTGATCGAGGCTGTGAATGAGAATCAAGTGCTTGTTGTCATTGGCGAGACTGGTTCTGGTAAGACAACCCAGCTAACCCAGTATCTTGCAGAAGCGGGTTACACGACAAAGGGTAGGATTGGATGTACACAGCCACGTAGGGTGGCGGCAATGTCTGTGGCAAAGAGGGTTGCGGAAGAGGTTGGTTGTCGGTTGGGGGAAGAAGTTGGTTATGCCATTCGTTTTGAGGATTGCACTGGACCAGATACTGTCATCAAGTACATGACAGATGGTATGCTTCTTAGGGAGATTTTGATCGATGAGAACCTTTCTCAATACTCTGTGATCATGCTCGATGAAGCTCATGAGAGGACAATCCACACGGATGTTCTTTTTGGATTACTGAAGCAACTTGTGAAGCGGAGACCAGACCTTCGTTTGATTGTTACATCTGCCACCTTGGAAGCAGAGAAGTTTTCGGGTTATTTCTTCAACTGCAAACTCTTCACTATCCCTGGGAGAACTTTTCCTTATGAAGTATTCTATGCCAAGCAGCCAGAAAGTGATTACCTTGATGCAGCTCTAATCACTGTTTTACAGATCCACTTAAAAGAGCCTGAAGGTGACATCCTTCTCTTCTTGACTGGACAGGAAGAGATTGATTTTGCGTGCCAGATTCTTTATGAGAGGATGAAAGCCCTCGGTAAAAATGTACCCGAGTTGATTATCCTACCGGTATATAGTGCTCTTCCCAGTGAAATGCAGTCGAGGATATTTGATCCAGCCCCACCGGGGAAGAGGAAAGTAGTTGTGGCTACTAACATTGCAGAGGCGTCTCTGACCATTGATGGAATATTTTATGTTATTGATCCAGGATTTGCAAAGCAAAATGTTTATAACCCAAAGCTGGGGCTAGATTCATTGATCATAACTCCGATTTCACAAGCATCAGCCAAGCAACGAGCTGGGCGTGCTGGGCGTACAGGCCCCGGGAAATGTTACCGCCTGTACACTGAGAGTGCATTCTACAACGAGATGTCCCCTACTTCAATTCCCGAAATCCAGAGGATAAATCTTGGGTCCACGACGCTTGCGATGAAAGCAATGGGGATAAATGATCTCCTGTCTTTTGATTTTATGGATCCTCCGGCGCCGCAAGCACTCATTTCTGCCATGGAACAATTGTACAGCTTAGGAGCACTTGATGAAGAGGGTTTCCTGACCAGACTAGGTAGGAAAATGGCTGAGTTTCCTCTGGATCCACCCCTATCGAAGATGCTACTCGCGAGTGTGGATCTTGGATGCAGTGATGAGATCTTGACCATCATAGCAATGATTCAGACAGGCAATGTCTTTTACAGGCCTAGGGAAAAACAAGACCGGGCTGATCAGAAGAGAGCAAAGTTTTTCCAGCCAGAAGGAGACCATCTTACTTTACTTGAAGTCTACAAGGCTTGGAAAGCCACGAATTTTTCAGGGCCATGGTGTTTTGACAACTTTGTTCAGTCTCGATCCTTGAGGCGGGCACAGGATGTCAGGAAACAACTCATGAGCATCATGGATAAGCATAAACTAGCTGTTGTTAGTGCAGGAAACAATTATACAAAGATCACGAAGGCAATTACGGCTGGCTTTTTCTTCCATGTTGCTAAAAAGGACCCACAGGAAGGTTATCGAACCCTAGTTGAGAACCAGCCAGTGTACATCCACCCAAGCAGTGCTCTCTTCCAGAAACAACCAGATTGGGTCATCTACAATGAGCTGGTTATGACTACAAAGGAGTACATGCGCGAGGTGACAGCCATCGACCCGAAATGGCTTGTGGAATTGGCACCCAGGTTTTTCAAAGCAGCAGATCCTACCAAGATGACTAAGCGCAAGCGTCAACAACGTATCGAACCGTTGTATGACAGATACAATGAACCTAACTCTTGGCGTCTCAGTAAACGCCGCGGTTGATTTTGTTTTGATTTTGTGTATTAGTGTTTGTGTATCTGTACGTGTAAATGTAAATGCAGGTAAAGTTTTTGATAATAAAACCTGAATGATAATGATGGAGAAATTTTTCCAACATTTTTAGCTCAATGACCTTTAATAACATTAGCTATGCTATCACTTTGTACATGAACCAAAATTTATGTACAATTTGTTGAATGAATGTTTAGGGTACCTCAAGAAAAACAAGCACGTACTGCAGATCATCTTAGACTTAAGGATGAAGACATTACAGATTGAGAAGCTGCAGCATGAAAGCCATGAGGTAATTTTGTTTTGTGTTTGCTAGGTGGGGAATAGACGTCATGCATGTATCACTTATACGGCTCTAAGGTGATATGTTGATTTTTCTTTTTCTTGAGTGATTTCTTTTGGGTGGGAGATTGCTAACCAGTCAAATATATATACATGCATCTTGTTTCCCTGTTGTAGATCGATAACATTATTCATGAAGCTTTTGAGTTTTGACACACCTCAGTGCTGTAGTGTGAGCTTCATCTTCTGGCAATAGGCAAGCAGATCGAGCTCAATAGAATATATGGAGGCATATAAGATAATGTCATATAAATCTGCCTAGCATATCAGTGTAAACAACTCAGTGCAGCAAATATTTGTTTTCTTATATTACGATTAGATGAAAGTTTCTGATGTCATCAAGCATAGTTTTCTTTTATTTTCTTTTGTGTTGGCAAAGTTAGGGAAGGCATCTTTGAGATGATTCTGGTTCCCTTTTCATATTATTTTGCTCTTGCATGGTCTTTGGCATTGCCCTAATCTCCTATTTGGTTGGAGTGATGCATTAGTTAACGTAATATGGAATCAGAATTTGCATATCAAGGGCAGATTAGACCAATTTTCAGTTATTCCGTCTTCGTGTCCATGTTTTTAGAAATTGGCAAAGATTGATTGATTTTTTTTTTTCAAATTCTAAGAGTTTTTTGCTGCAAATTAAGGTGTTTCAATAATGACTTTTTCTTCGCCAAACTTGATGACTATAGTTAATTTCACGATTCTAAGATTGGATCGCAATGGCAGGGAGTGGCTTTTATTTCTTTATTCACTTAAAACTAAAACTAAACTAATTAAGAAGACATAGTTTCAAAAAAAAAAAAAAACACATTTCCCGCACAAAACTTTTAACCAATTTTTTTAATTCAATTTTATTTTATAATGGTTAGATTACTAATTACCTTTGCTTCGTCAAACAAACGGCGATTAGCTTTTGTAGGTACATAAATTTTCATTTTGCACTGGGTCTAGTGAATTAAGAATATTTCAAAAAAAGTGTGGGCTATAGTAAGATTTTTTTGTTGGAAATTAAGGTATTTCAAAATTGACTTTCTTCGCCAAACTTATTGACTAGAGCTCAGTTCTGTGATTCAAAGATTGAATCACAACGGTGGAAGTGGCTTTAATTTCTTTATTTACTTAAAAATTAAAATGTAAAAATTAAAATATAACTAGGAAGCACCTTTCCCGACGTATAAGTCGTCGCCAAAGGCCTTCCACCAATTTTTTTAATTCAATTTAATTTTTTAAGGGTTAGATAAATAGTTACCTTTGCTTTTCGTCAAACATACGACAATTTGTTTTCATGGGTTCACATATTTTTATTTTGCACCGGGTCTAATGGATAAAGAATATTTTCAAAAAAAGTGTACGTGTGCTATATATATAGTAAGAGATTTTTAATTTGTTGGAAATTAAGGTGTTTCAAAATCCACTTTCTTTGCCCAACTTGATGACTAAAGTTTATTTCCAAATTCTAAGATTGATTCACAACAACAGGGAGTTGTTTCAATTTCTTTATTCACTTAAAAATTAAAATATAATTAGGAGGTACCACCTTTCCCGACGAATAAGTCGTCGCCAAAAGACTTTCACCAATTTTTTTAATTTTATTTCATTTTTAAAGGTTAGCTAATTAGTTACCTTTTCTTCTTGTCAAACATACGTCAATTTGTTTTCGTGGATTCATAAATTTTTATTTTGCACTGAGTCTAATGGATTAAGAATATTAAAAAAAATGTGTGTACTATAAGCAAGGGATTTTTTTTTTGGAAATTAAGGTGTGACAAAATATGCTTTCTTCGTCTAACTGGATGAATAGAGTTCATTTCAGGATTCTAAGATTGAATCACAACAGCGGGGAGTGGCTTCAATTTATTTATTTACTTAAAAATTTAAAAATAACTAAGGAGACACTTTTCCTGACGTATAGTACTTCGCCAAAAACCTTCCACCAATTTGTTTATATCAATTTAAAGGTTAGATAACTAGTTACCTTTGCTATTTATCTAATCTAAAAAAAACTAGTTACATTTGCTTCTCGTCTAACAAATAGGGATTTTTTTTCGTGGGTTCATAAATTTTCATTTTGCAATGGGTCTAATGGATTAAGAATATTTCAAAAAAAAATTGTGCGCTATAGGTAGAAATTTTTTGTTGGAAATTAAGATTTTTCGAAACCGACTTTCTTCTCCCAATTTGATGACTAGAGTTCATTTCAGGATTCTAGTATTAAATCACAATGGCGGGGAGTGGCTTCAATTTCTTTATTTTACATTCTTAAATTTTTACAATTCTTTTCCTGTATTTTACATAAATTATTGAATAAAATGAAAAATTACAGTTTTAGAATTTAAAATTAATTAATTCATAAAAAATACTATGCTGAACTTTTCAAAAATTAATATATGTACGTATTTTTCCTGTATTATACACTTCTTGTAGTTCACTATGTACAAAACAAACTTCTACGTTCGAAACGACCTCGTTTCACCTCCTTACCAATTTGCTCATGATACTACTGTACAAAGTCTTGAACTGATCCCATCTCCTCTCGCTTTATCACACAGTCATTCTTGGCAGTCTCACACTAATCCGAGAATGCTTCTTTCTCTTGTGCAAAGCACCATCACATCATCACTACCTTTCCAATCCTCCTCAAACTCCAAGACTTTGAGTGTGCTGCCCAAAAGTCTCTTTCTTGGTCTTGGAATTGAACCCACAAATGACCTTCAAAGATTACATCTTTTCAGCAATCCCAGACAGCCCAGAAAGCCCTCACTCTCCATCCATGCTTCCTTGATTGAAGCACCAGTCTTGTGGGCTGGTAGGCTTTGCATCTTCTTTGCACTATTGAGGACTGGTTTAGCTGGATCCCAAGCTAATCCACTTGTCTCAGGTCTACTTTCTTAGTTTTTTTAGATTATATCTTCTTACCCATTTTACATTAAACTTGTCTAAAGATAATCTGCTAGTTGTGATGGGTGTTTTTGTTGATAAAGTTTTGTTCTTTATTTTTTTCTTCTATTGTTGGTTTTCAGAGTTGGGAGAAAGTAATGGTGTTGGTATTGAGTCTGATGATTTGGGCTTTTCTAAGTGGTTGAACAGCATACAGGGAAAACCAGGTTTGTGTGTTTCTTTTAATTGTAATTTTTCATATTGAATGTATCAGCACAAATGCATTTTTCTGCCTTTACTTGGTTCGCAAAGTTAAGTTAGAATGGTAGTTATTTTCAAATCATAAGACATAAAAAGGTCAGGAAAAAACATTAGCTTTGTGCTGGCCAAAATGTTGCTTAAAGCTGCTTTATAAGCAAAAATGAACTGAAGAACTATTCGCTAAGCCAATAAACATGAGAACAATGACACATAAATGCCTTTTGGACATGAGGTTTTATTTTTGTTTTGATGTGTGCATATAGGAATGCACTGGCGTAATGGTTTAATTACTTAGGCTTGGATTACTAGTGTAAACTGAGCATATGTTTTACTTGTCTGCAACTTGAACTACAAATGACTCATTGCTTAAAAGTTATCTGAAAACTACTTAATTGTTTCTTAATTTGCCTTGGCACTTCGACAGGATGCATATCTAGTCTTGATCCTTTTTGCTGATATGAGATATGGTATCCCTTGAGGCCATTGAATTCTATTTGTGGTATTCTAGTGCAGTGAAGCAGTAGCCCTTGTACAACTGATGGAACAGTTGGTTTGCTTATGTCACCTTCTGAATTCATACTGATTAACATACGACCCCAAAGCCAAAAGATCAACTACTTGATGGATATTTATGAAACACTTAACAAAACTTTATTGAATGAGGAACCGTAGATGTTCTTGTGTTCTACATGCATGTAATGATAAAAGGCTTTCTTAAATAATTTTTTTTTACCTTTGTGGTTAATTGTATTCAGTTCATACATTTTTCATTAGGTTGCATTTTATTTTCCTTTTATCATCACTATCATTATTAAAACCCTGGGTTTTGATTTGTCTTATCAGTGAAAGATGCAGCTGATAGAAGGAAATTAGTCAGCAAATGGCATCCTACCACAAAGGGTACACTCAGAAGGAATTACAGGGTACCATCTAAATCTGAAGGGCGGCGTGTTCTGAAATCCATTGCTTCTTTATTGTCGGACGATGATCACTTTGTAGACGCCACCTCTCACAAGGTAAAGGAACAATTTTGATTAACCTGTTTCCTTTTCCTCCCCGTTTGATCGATTCTGTTTTTTCTTCTTAGTCAAACTCTTAATAGCAATAGTCAGAAAGCTATGTGATCTCACTTGTTAAACTTCTGGCGTTCATAGGGTTGTCAGATTAGAAGGGAGACCGCTCATGGAGAAAGTGTGTGTTGCAACAATGTGAGGGCTCTGTTTGATGAGCTCCCAACTCCACACCTAGTTGTGGAAATCACTCCTTTTCCTGCTGGCTCTCTCACAGAAAAGGATTACACCAAAGCCGAGAAATTAGAGAGGGTGCTCAGATCCGGTCCTTCTGTTTGAGTTGTCTTGGACTTTTCATGCTTTAACTTGGTCTGTATTCACTTCAACTTTGTACATAGTAAAATATCAAATGAAGTTTGGTTTCTTCCGTTGTTCTTAGCATTTTAGCTAATGTTCAGCAGATTGTCTTTGCGTTTGTATGTCTCAGCTTTCATTCTCAAAAGGCTGATAGGCAAAAAAAAAAAAAAAAAAGGCTGATAGGAAAATTATGTGAACTTGTCAAGTTTACGTTTTGCTTTCATTCTGAGTTGATGAACTTGGCCAAGATAATCGCAAAAATAGTCATCGGTGCATTAACCAAATAAACAGGTGTGGTAGCCACAACCAGTACTGTTTTTTTTTTTGCGGTCTAGAAAAAAAAAAGGGTGTTGGAACCAAAAACCCAGATGGAACACTAGTCAGAACTCAGCAATGTCAGTGAAATTCATGTAAGAAACAGAAAATGCTATACCCATCAATCCAATCTCTTTGGTCAAAGGAATCATGTAATCTAATACCGAGCAGAAACTCTGCAATGATTCTCAAGACTTAAGATACTTGAGAGACTAGTGTTGCTTTGCTTTGCTTCAAAAGCTTCAGGGAGATGTAAAGTAATCCAAATCTTAAGAACTTCCAAAATGGATGTACTTTTTTATTTTATATGCTAAAAGGCTAAAAGCCTCATCCCTAGACCAGTTGAAAACCACCTAACTCAACTTTCTCCTAGGCTCCTAGCTAGATATTTGCTAAGTAGATATGTTTACCTCCGTTCCACATTAGCTTTACGTTTAGCAGTTGAAGACGATCAAGCATGGGGACAGGATCAAGTTTATGGATCTATGCCGAATTGGTGATTGATCACCTCGATCAGCCTGTTCCAATATGCTCAGTATCTGCTCGTCGACACCCCTAGCTACCGCTGTGGCCATCGGCCAGCAGATAATGAGCATATGGGAGCATGCCCCATGATAATGCTTGAGAAATCTCATCTTTAGTTCACCAGTTATAAACTACATCAGAAGTAGTCACACAAGACTTGTGTACTGAAAACGTAACAGAGAAAAGGCTTTACTCAAGTAAACCTCACCCTTTTCATGACACCCTCACACATTTTTGTGGCACTCTAATATCTCCTCACAAACTTTGTTTTATTGAACCTACTTTCACACAATCTAGTAAATTTCATATGCGCTAGAGTTTAGGCTGCTATGCATTTCTTAGTAGAGAGCTCAATCCCTTATTGGGCAGTTAAAGTATATTTATTTCTTGGCAGCTGTTGGTCTATCTTAAATAGGAAAACCAAACAAAAGGAAGAAATTACAAGCAAAATTAATTAGTAGTAAGGTGAGAAAATATGGTTCAAACGAAGTTCTGTCCATCCAGAATTTAGATTACAGTTCAGAGTAACAACACGTAACATGATCTCTATAGACTACGAAAATTAAATTCTAGTTTGGGTGCTTCCAAGACATTCATGCTGAGCATATATCTGTTTTACAAAGCCTATTCTTAGAAACCAACCAAAGTCATCAAATTCATTAGTATGGATCATTCTCCTGCTTTCTCAACCGTACTGGATTACCTCCTTGCTGTCGAGTTGGAAGTGGGTGAGAATGGATCATAAAGTTGGTGTCCTCCAGGATTAGACGCCGACTTACCAGAGGCAAATGGATTGTTGATGAACTGTTGATTTGAACCCAATTGAGCAGGATAACTCTGTTGAATTTGAATATTATTTCCTGGCCGTGGAGGCAAGGGACTGGGCAGATTGGGCATTTGGTGAGCTGGATTGAAGTTCCCAGGTCTCATTGGCTGGAGTGGCGCCCCGGGAGGAACTGAGATGGCAGCTGAATTTCTGGCAAAATGAACAGCAGATATATGAGCTGGAGGTTGACCCATCTGGTCACCCACCTGTGGCCTTAATAACATCTGATTGCCAGGCTGAGGAGCGATATTTTGCACAGGCAACTGGAAAGATGGTGCCCGTGGTCCTGGAGGTCGCGCCATTGGTCCAGTATTATGAGCTGAAAACTGATTGCTTTGTTGGGGGACTGTTTGAAAGGCTGAATTTTGCGGTCGATGAGGCTGAAAAGTGAAATCACCGGGACTTGGAGCTGTCAGCATGGGTGGTTTTATAGGACTGAGATTTGGTACACTTCCAGAAACAGGGACTCTTGGCTGCAAAGGTGGGAGTAGAGATGTAACTAGGTCTGATGAAGAAGCTGGAGTGGAACCTGACATAGGGCTCATAAATGGTTTGGGTTGTGCAAGTGCAGGCATTGATAAACTAGAAGGAAGGCCCACTTGAGGTTGCAGCACAGAAGTAAAAGTTGGAGCTGCATTGAGATGATTTAGAGGATTAGGTGCAGAGGATGGAATAGCTCCTGGAATCATCTGCACATTGTTACTGAAACCCACAGATGTTGGTGGTCTGCTTGACCATCGAATAGAGCTTCCAGCAGGTGTCAGTTGCCAGTCAGGTAGTGATCCGGGGGGATGATTAGACGCAGACTGAGGAAATGAAGGAACAAATGCTGTCACAGAGGTTTGGCCCATTGGTGGGGGTCGACTTCCCGAAAATGTAACTGGAGCTGAAATATTAGTTTGAACTGATGAAGGCTGGGGAGCCATCATAGAGAGATTTCTTGTTGGGCCAAGAGAACCAGGACTGGTCTGAGGCATATATGAATGCTGCAAAACTGGTGGTGGTAGGTGTTGTCTCGGGGGAAAAGGAGCTGGTGGAGTCCCAAATAATGAAGGCAGGTTTGTAGAGTGGAAAGGTGATGTTGACAGATGGGCAGGATTGTTGAGAATTGGCCTTGAAGAATTCATTGGTGTGAAGCCAGGTTGATTCATTGGACTGCCAGGTTGGCCTGTGGAGAAAAATGGACCAGGGTACTGAAACTGCCCATTCGCTGGTTGCACTGGTCCTTGGTCTACCATAGTAGTTGGAACCATATCAGAGGTCGTTGTATCCTGGCCTTGACTAGGAACATGAGCAGTATTGTCACCCAAAACTGAAGCACATGGTTTGGTAACGGCTGCCAGATTTCCCTATGTGGAAGGTAATGATTATATGAATACAATAATAATTAACTGAAGAAATGGTCATAAAATCATATGGGAAAATGCATAAGAAATTAGTGAATCATAAAGCGTCTTATTAAAATTTAAAATAATATTGAAACTCACAGATACAGAGGTGACTAGCAGTTCGATTACAGCAACAGCTGCATCTACTTTCTCAAATGTGTCAGCTGATACATGAACATATAACTTTTCATATTCACCCTGGATATCACTCCCAGTATATTGTTTTATTTCAGCCTGCAAATAAGTTCAAGAACGGAAAGTCAATACCGCTAAAGCCAGATAATTATGTTACATCTTGATGCAACCAGTCCATGGTAGATATTTGCTGTATAAATTAATATGTATGAGAAAAGATTATTATGAAACTGAACTATGTTGTGGTATTCACTCCTCATTGTGTTATATGCAGTGAATAATTACCTTCTCTCCTGTCTCTGCTTTGGTACCATAAACTTGAATCTTGGCTCCTGTTTCCTGAATTGCATTCATCAATTAAAAGATAATGCAGAGATAAAACATACAGCACAAATATCATCGACATGTGCACATGGTATTCATGAAAGTAGTTGATATTAACCCACGTGAGCATTACCACAAACTTCTTACCTTTTCTAACTGCTTCTGATTATCACCTCCAGGCCCATATATCAGGCCAAAAAAATTGTATCTAGGGCATTCGTTGACCTGGACAAGCATTTACCACATGTTAGCATCAGAACTAAAATTCCTTGACTCAGAAAACTATGAAATTTGGGGAGAAATGTTCCAACCACACCCCACCCCCCACCCCAAAAAAAAGAAGTGCAATGATATATATTACTGTGTCTTTCTTTTGGTCACTGAAGATATTCCCACAAACTCATTTCCAAGGTTAATATTCATTATTCATAGGCATGAAACCATAGCACAAGCAGCAAGACCAAGCAACTTAATGCTGCTTGATCTATATATCACAATTACGGTTTGAGCTACGTACCCATGTTGCAGTCAGCTATTTGACATGTTTGTTAGCATATAGGTTAGGCCGCATATAAGTAAGTCCCAGGAAGTCATGTTTCCTCACAGTCTTAAAGTTTCTTTTTAAATCCTTGTGTTCTTTGTGAAACCCACTAATTAACCTTCCAACCACAATTTATAGCCAACCTATTCAGATTTCGAGGTCTAAGACACTCTTTAAATCTAATCCCAAACTGTATCATGTTTCTCCTTGGTTACCAAAACATATATGATCAATGCTCACACTACAGTTAATCAGTCCAGATATACAACACACACCCTTTCAGACAAATTTTATTTTGAACATTTTCTGCATCGCATTTTTTATCACCCTGATAAAATAATGCATATTCTCTCATCGTCTGTACAGCTTAAAAAAAGAATTAATTACAAAAGTGTGATATGGAATTGAAGACAAGATGATAAGCTTACAGGAATAGGAACTGTTGCCTCCTTCAACAAAGGTTTGTAATCAGATGGAGCCTTGTAACTTGGATTCAGCTTTAATATTTCACCTGAATATACTCAAGAAGAACAATAATCAAGCAAGGAATAACATATGAACCAGGAAGGTATAGTATGAAAAGGCCGTCAAGCACACCTATGGCTTCCCGCTTTTCGAGTTCCAAATGTTCTGCACCCTATATCAATGAAGTTTGTAATCAGCGCCTTCTAAAACTTCAGACATCAAAACATCATAACATAAAGCCAGAAAGTACACACTAGAACAATGAAAGAAAATAAGAGGCAACTTCTTGGGAATTATGAAATTGAAGAAATTGTACCTCTTTGTCAACTTGGTGCCTGGAGGATATGTGGTCTGGATTCTGAGGTGCTGATGGTATGTTCTCATTGTTTCCAACCTCTGATATTCCAGATTTCAGCTGTTGTGTAATTTGATCCACCCGAGTCTGCTCAAAATTGTACCACCAAACAGGCAGTAATATCACTTAGTGGCACCTGGAATGGAAGGATTCTATGTGAACCATTCACACAGAAGACACCGACCAACATTTTATTACCCAATGGGAAAAGGGAAACTTCAATTGCCACTAGCTGACCAATATTTACTCCCCCCACAAACTGGGGATATAAATGCCTCAAAACCATAAACTAAGTTCTTAAATCTAATGGCGATGACAAGAAAGAATTATAAAAGGTTGGCGTCCTAGAATTATGAAAATAACTTAACATCAGACGAAAGCTGACAAGAACAGGACTTGCAGAGAATCCATACAATACCTGATAAGCTAAGGCTCTTCCCTTTCTAACAGAAGCATCTTGAGTCAGATCAGCACCCCATTTCGTTTTCCTCTGAACCTCTTTCTTACTTTCTCCACTAACGTGATCCCTGGCTCCAACGTTCTTATCTCCCCGAAAGATGGGTACGAGTGAACCGGACAACTTGTTTTTCGGTATAACAAATCCAGACTTAGCAGCAAACTTGGAGACCTTTTGGCTACCAGTTGATGATGCAGATGCAGTATCAACCTTTGCACTCATCCTGCCATGCATAAATGAATGCACCAAACATAAATATCATTTAAGCTAGTCACTTCAAGTATCAAGATTTTGTTTCTTTCTTCACAAAGTGACTTCCGAAATGCAACTAGTTCAAATTGGTATATAACTACAGCACTTGTATAGTTGTACATCGTAAATGGAACTGAAAGACTATAGCTTTGTTTCATTTTTCACAAAGTGACTCCAAAAATCACATACCCAGATAAAAATTCCAGTGCTTCACTAAACAGACAACAACACACAGACCTTCACCCCTCTACCTATGCCCACTGCAATTGGCTGCCTCAATCCAAAGAACTTCTTTTAACTCTCAGAAAAAAGAGAAATAAAACCTTTTTAATACAAACCAAGAATACCCAATTCTTTCTTTTCCTTAGCTTCCTCCGGACTTGGATAAAAGCAAAGAAAAATTGTTCGTGGATAAGAAAATATGCTACTTGCCTCAACCTATATTCATGAAAATACAGAGTATACATATAACAGAGAGAACGAAAGAGAGAGTACCTGCGTTTGGAGACAGACTGAACTGTACTGAATTATTCTTCGCGACAAGTTTCCTTGTAATGACAAGCACAAAGAAGCTCACTTTAATGGAGTTTTTAGACCGCAGAGGCGAAGAGAACCTAGCGAGTTAATATGAACCGGGTCGCAGTCCGAGAATCCATTTAACTCGAGTCGGGTCAAGAAATGAAGTCATTTTATTGAAGACAAAAAGTTTAGGGATCATTGCATAATTTGGTCCTGTGATTTGCTTGAATTGCAACTCTAGCTCTTCTGTTTGGGATTTTTGTAGTTTTGTCTTGTGTTGAACAATGTTGGCAATTTATGTCGTTTTCGTTATCTGTTTTTTGAAAAACGACCAATTTCTATGGGTGACCGATGTTCACAGTCAACAACTCAAAGTTGCAGAATGCACAACACAAAAATCAAAATTGCAACTTGGCCAAAACATGGACCAAAACTGTCGCAAGCATCTCAGCATCTTGACCATTACCAACTGTGTTTCGTACAATACAATTGTATTACATGCCTTGTATGAAGTAATAGTTACATTTGTAGTAAGTTTCTGGCTTCGGTGGTAAAGCACCTCTACACTCATTCCGAAGGTAAAAGTGTGTAAATGAGATCAATGCGAAAATTGCTTTGCATTAGTTCAAAAAGAAAAGAAGGGTACCAAATCCTACTTACTATCTTTAACACAACACCATTTGGGTTGATCAGCAGTCACACAATTTGTATATCAACAGGGGCAAGCAATCAAAGAGAGTAAGCAGTGGAGCTTCCAGACGCTAAAACCCTATCTCCAACAAATTAATATAGCTCCTTCAGCATGCACACTCAATCTAGGCCCGGAAGAGAGCCACGAACCCATCAAGGGAAAAGCACTCAGCTGAGACTTATTGACAAACATTATCAAGTGAAAGGATAGAAGTTTGAAAAGAGCAAACTGCCAAGAAGAATGTACACAGCAGAGTATGCCCAAATCACATATCCCCATCTCTTACAAGTACCAGGAGATTTCATTATATACGAAGCAAACCAATAGAGAGGAGGGCTGAAAGATAGGAAGCGAGTAGCAACCTGTCAAATATAAAGCATCAGAAGTTAGAACTATTAAACAATCTTAAAAAGATAAAAATCTTCCCATATGATCAAGCTAAAAACTATTTATTTTCACAGAATAATGTTGATCAATCAAAGTGAATAACTGGTAACCATAACTTCACAAAGTTGACATATTTCTCCAATACTTCAAACTTAATAAAAGTTTAGTATGAAACCCAAACCTGCACATGCATGACAAAAAAAGCTGTGGCTGCCATAAATCCCAAATGAAAAATACATGGGAGAGCAGCAACGGACAAGTATCCTTGATTTGCTGATAATTTAGATTCTTCTGGGGGTAGAGCAGGATTTTCTTTGGTCACTAGCTTCTTTGCTTTGAGATTGAAATTTTCTGCACATTTGCAAATGATTGATACATGCGAGAGCCATTCATGATTTGAAGTACAGTATGACATGACAGTAATAATGTCAGCTAGTGAATCACAAACCAGTGCATGTTTAAAAGTAATACCCCGATTCATAGTAAAGAACACAGAGGCAGAATTTTTATCCTGTATAGGAGCACGGAAACCTAAAGAGAAGAAGTTTTCGGGATTTGACTTTGCGTAATGGACAATTGAGCAAAATGCCAAAGACAATATCGGCGATGCCAGTAGAAAGTTTGGCAACTGTTTAACTTGGAAGTATCTCAAGAAACCTACTCCCCTGCATCAAGATTAACCAGCGAACTAAGGATAAAAGCTGCAAAATGAATCTTCTTTTATTTTCTTTCTGTCACATTTTAAAATAATATAGTATTGACAAGTTATAACAGCATGAAACTATACATGTGTATATGTAGGTAGTCCCAAAGACAATTACCATTCCTTGCAGAATCAAATGCATGAATCCCAATTTGTATTTTACCAATAACAGGCAGCAAAAGTAATAAGTAATCGACTGATGAAAAACCATTGATAGTAAAAGATAAAATACCAGTAATGATTTTGAATATAATTATACAGCATAGGCACTCTTGCTTTGCACCAGGGGCTCATTTCATCTGGAAAATGGCCTAGACAGATATTGTAGTATCCGTATGCTTGAAATGCAACAAAAGGAACAAAAATACATATACAACGCAGAGCTCCACCAACAAGAACCTGCATTGCCAACTGGCACATAAATGAAAACTTACTAAGCAACCATCTTCCTCATAAGAAGAAAACAAGAAATTGCTTTGTGCTATATATATTTGATATGTTTCTGTTTTCTGTTCTTTTTGACACTACAAGAATTTACTCATCCTTTATTTTTATTTTTATTCAGACTAAAACAAAAGAAGACATAAAGATTTTGCATCTAGTCTTGCTAGTTTCTGAGGTCTACTTTTATGGAAATATAGGCAAGAGAAGTTCTGTGAGATTGAAATTGTAATTATTCTTAGGTACCAATTCAAATGCAAACAAAGAAATAAAAATTTGAAAACCTACAAAAGCACGCTTTCTCAAGAAAACAGCATCGTAAGCCTGATGCATAGTCTGAAAACAGAAATAACCAGCATTAAGCATTCCGTTGGACCTTGAAAATCCAGAGAGGGCAAGCCAAAGAACAGCAATAGCATTCTTTCCAGACATTAGATGGTACAATCCTCCAAGTGAAAATAGCGCGTATAGAGTCTCCGAATATCTGTAACAAGAAGCAGATAATAATTTTTTTTTAAAATCATTTTATTCAATTTCATAGGCATACATTTAAAATTTAAACAAAAAAAGAAGATAAATTACATTGATGAATAGAATATGGAAGCTGGATTGAAGCAAAACAAAATTGAAGCCCTCAATGCTGCTTCTTGGTCCTTCAAAATAATAACTGAGAACCTGTTAACGCCACCAGGGAAAGAACAGCAATCAAATTTTAAACTAAAAGGAATATCAATCAAATCTGTTTAGGACATTCAAATTTTAAGACATTATTGGAAACTTAGTATCAACAGAAAACATCAATATAGTGAAGAAGCAATGGGAAAGTGCCACTTCAAATTGTATTTAAGGGAGACTCCTTGGCACCAAGTGGTGCTAAGTTGTAGTCAAAAGTACCATCAGGAGCATATTGCATTATGCCTTAGTTAAGATATCATTACTTATACGTTGGAGGAACAACTGTTCCGGAAGGCATCACTTTGGAGAGGCTTCAACATGATCCTTGGTGTTTTCTGCAATGCTTGGACGTTAAGAAGTTCAAGTCTTTTGTTATCTGCTTTCTCTATGAGTGGTTGATGACCACTATATTTATTTTTCTTTGGTAAGATTCTTATTCAGATAAAGATTAGACTTTCTCCATGTTGGTGCTTCTCTTGGATACTTGCCATGTACTCTGGTCTCACCTAAATCATTTTTACTTATTGTTGAAGAGAATATAGGCAACAAGTTTTATTAGAGCCACATCAATTTGACGACATAGAGATGAGACATGCAAGTGTGATAATAGAGCCCAGAGAACCATATGAACATAAGATTAAACTGGTCATCTAGTAAGAATGCTTGTGTCCCACATGCCCACATCATGGAGCAGCATGAACAGGGAACTATGTGGTAGTTGGGGTGTAAAAGCACAATTTTTTTGAAATATATGAATTTGTGTATTAAGTATAAGAATCGGATTCTAATTGTTATACTTAAGCAAATGCCTTTATGAGACCATGCCAAGTATCTAAATATTGAAATTGAAAAATTCACAATGGTGCAGCACCAGATAGCCTATCATGTGATGGACCGCCTATATCATAATTCTCCATTCTGGAAACTCCACTCTTTCTTTTCAGTTATAAATGAAAACTAATTTTGGTGAATCAGGGTCTCCATAACTCAAAGTTTTTTACTTTCCTTACTGTAGTGAGCCAAGTGAAGCTAATTATTACTGGCAAAAAGCACAGTTGAAGCTACAAACTCACCTGTACAAATAAACCGCCGCAAACACAAAGCCAATGTTATTGATCACGTAGCCTGATAACCCCAAGACAGCTCTTTGCCCAATAACTGGAATCAATGGCGCCAAAACTGAAACATAAGCATCAAAGTTAATAAAATCAATGAAATGATACAAAACACCAAGAGGGTATGCTCAAAGTACCTAAATTTCGAGGTGGGTATTGCTTAAAAAGAACAAATAATTGAATTTAGCAATTAGGTATTACTGAAAACAATAGCAAACCTGTGCGGGATAGCAATGATATGCAAAGAGGGAGGAGTGGGAAGAAAGCATAGAACTGTTCGTACTCGTAACCACATTGTGCAATTCGAACATAGTAGACACTATCCCATACAATGCTGGACTCAATAGCTGAGCCCAGCGCAGGCAAGAGAAGATGTTGCTGCTGTTGATCAACATGAGGTTGTGATAGGCAATTGGGGTTGATGGGTGCGGAGGTATCGTAGGGACTCAAGAGGGTCCGCCATAGGAGGATTAGGGTGAGGACAAGGAGTCTCGATCGAATTGCTGATTTAATCACAGTGGATTCATGGTGGGATTTTGGTGCCTGAGACATTTAATTGGGTTTGGTTTCAGAGGTTGTGGAGGTCAAGATTTGGAGAACAAAGACGAGAGGTTGGTGCAAGTACTGGGAAAAGTCGCTTGAAAGTCGATAGAAAAATGTTCGGGTTTGGTATTGTCCCCGGTTAGATTTACGGGTCATTATCCTGTTTGGTTATGATATGAAGACATACGACACCAACATGGCTCAACTTGATATTTTGCCGGTCTAACAATCTTGATCAAAATCGAAATGTAAAATTTCAGGATCTTTCGGTTTAAAATTTTAAAGCCCAAGTTTTAAATCCGATACAAAAATATATGTTCGGATTTACCATTTTTCACCGGTCAATTTTAGGGGTTATTATCATGTTGGTTATGATATAAAAAACATACGACATGAACACGGCTCAACTTAATGTTTTTCCAAGTCTAACTACCTCTCATGACTCACGCGGTTCAGAGCGATGAAGAAGCGACTAAAATCAAAATGTAAACTTTTAGAATCTTTTAGTTTCGTTATTTCTTTTGTCTATATTATTTTGGGTTTCAATATTCTATTTTCACACTTTCATTAGTTTTTAGATTTATATGACTTGATTTTATTGGTTTTCAATTTAGTGTAAATTGCTTTAATTATGAAGTGAATTGAACATAATTTATGCTAGTGTACATACACATATACTTTTGAGTTTTGATGGAGATGGTTTTCCTTCGTCATAATAGTATTTAACATCGGAGCACGTACTGAATATATGTAGATTACAACAGTGAGTTCTTTTAAGGTTTTTCTTTGCTATTATTCAATTGATACATCCGCAGTTCGTTCTTTACAGAAAATAGCAAACAGGCTAATGCATGTGAAGCTACGTTTTAGTTATAAGGGAAGGAAACAGTTACATGAGTACAAGTTTTAAATACTATGGTGTAATGTGATTTATATCTAAAACGAATGTGCTGGAATATATTCTTCTCATCATGATCCATTTAGGTAAGCATGCTGGCCTTGATTAAAATTGACTAGAATTAATCCTATTATTGCATGCATTTAATTATGCTCGTTAATGCATTTAATGTCACAAATCTTCTAGCCACGTACATGCATGATATATCACAAAAATTTAATCAATCAATTTATAATTTATTAGTACTACCATGGTCTAGATCATCGTCTCAATTCATTTAGCTACAGAAAGATCCAGTACTGACTACTGATATATCCATTTACCAACCATACCTTAAACTTGTTAATCTGATCCATATATATTTTGAAGCAACCCCATTGATAAAGAAAGATCCAATTAATGATCCATTTGATTAGCTAGCACTATTAATTATATTCAAATGCATTCCCCTCCTATTTTTTATTAACTCTCATTGCATAAACATTATATATATGGAGCTTCCTAATTTTTATGCTTGCTTGTTGTCGATTATTCCATTTTCTTTTTTGGAGTTGTAAAGTTATGTCCTACCACCTTTGTTTGTTCGTTTTTGTTGAGGGTGAAGTTGATGTCCCCTGATCGACTAGGTGCACTTCCTTCTTTTAATAAACAGGAGAATGAGAAGACCTATTCCTCTAACTTAATATATTTTTAAAAAAATTATATGCAAATTCATTTACCTAGCTAGACAATTTTTGTAGCCACATGATCGATCCATCACACAATTTAATCCATCTAGCTGCATAGTAGATATGGCCTTAGATTTCCAATATTAATTATTAATCCATCACGTCAAAAAAAAAGGTCCCAACTTTTATTTAAAGTTTTCATGGCAGGATTATTATTGTAGGTTTGGAATTATTGGATGACAGAGATGACTATCTAAAGTTCTCTTATACAATTTATTTTTTTAGGGACAAGATTCTATATATATATATATCTAATTATCTAGTAGTGTTCTTCTTATTTTTCCATTTTTAATATAAAATATATATATACATATTACTCAAAATATATAGATTTCCTATTATAGCTAACTATATATAAAAGGCTCATGATCATGACTACTCATGAATCATGATCGAGCATTTTGAAACAAAGTTGTAAATAGAATAGCTTTCTCACATGGGATCGAAGAGGTGCATGTAAACCTAATTTTCAAAAGTAGAACAAGGCCAAATGATCTTTACGACTAAAATAATATCTAATATCAAATCTGAAAGCAGGCAAATTTGTCTGCCTCCAATAACATATATAATGCAAGTCTGTCTTCTGCTTTCCTAGTTTCTTGTACTCATGTTGATAGTATAAACCTTAATCAAGTAATATCTAATCACGGATGTGCATAAAAATGATCACGGGTACGGTTCACCCCCAAAGATTTAATCCAGCTTAATTATCACGAGGAGTGGGGTTGCCAAAAGCCCAAAACTAATTAAGGAGAAGATAATGATTTTTCAGTGCATGGAACCCTAATTTATAATTATATATATAGTTATTATCACGTATAATATCTGAATTATTTTTTAATTATATATTTGATATCTAAATTTTAATTTTTGTCACAAATTGTACCTAAAGTTTTGAATTTCATCTATTGTGGTATCTGAATTTTAATTTTTGTCACAAGTAGTACTCAAAGTTTTCGATTTCATCTTTTGTGGTATCTGAACTTCAATTTCTGTCATAAGTAGTACCCAAAATTTTCCATTTTAGTTTTTTTTTTTTTTGGAACACAAGCATATATTTGTGACAAAAATGGTTTTAGGTATCACAAGAGATGAAATCGAAAACTTTAGGTACTACTTGTGACAAAATTGAAAACTTTGGGTACTACTTGTGATAAAAATTGAAGTTCAGATACATAGCTAGCTTGACATATACATTATCGACTTATTTTTTGACATTAACAAGTCTTTAAATATGTAAAAATAGTAACCCCAATCCTAAATCCCATCATTTCTTGTTATTCTTCTCCGAATCTCCGATACATGCATAAATTAGAAGTCATGGCACCGGCCGTGTATGTCCCTTCACTCCGAAATTAAAGCCTTTTTTGTTTTCTGTTTTTGGTCTTTTGAGAGTGATAGGGTCGTTGCAATGCCAACTCAGGTCATTTAGAGTTGCGCAAGTGTTAGGGTGTATAGAAGTGGCAATGATCAGTCCATGTTCTATACCAGTTTAGATGTGAAACTTGTGTGCCCTCTGCTTAAGGGATTGATAGTCTCATTTGAGGACAAAAACATGGCCTTCACATGTGCATAAGCTAGCCTCATATACATCGCATAATAATTATTGCCACCATCCAACCACTTTTCTATTCATCAAGTGTCTCGTCCCCCAAAACCCAAAAGGGTAGCTGAGAAAACCACACATAAAAACCAAACAGCGTCTACACAAATACCATCAACATTCCTTTAACTCCATCTAGCTCCACTAGTACTCTTTCTGCTCTCGATCTGCATTATTATTGCAATGAGTAACTCAGAGAAGTTGAGTGTGGGAATCTCATGCATATTTGTGTTGGTGATGATGCTAGCTGGTTTTGGAAGCTCAGACATAGAGCAAGATAGAGCTCAATGTGCAGACCAACTCGTAGGGCTTGCACCATGTCTTCCTTATGTGACTGGTGACAAAGGTGCCAAAACTCCCACAATAGACTGCTGCACTGGCCTGACACAGGTGGATGCGAAGAGCCACAAATGCATCTGCGTCCTGATTAAGGACCACGACGATCCCAAACTCGGGCTCAACATCAACGCTACGCTTGCTTTGAAGCTCCCTGGTGCCTGCCATGTACCCGTTAACATAACTAGTTGTGTGGGTAAGTAAATTAGCTATATCAATTAACATGCATACACGCATATTAATTAATCACTAATTTGATCGTACTTTTTTTTTTATGTTGGTCATGGATTATCAGATCTCTTGCATTTGGATCCAAAATCGGCAGACGGTAAGATGTTCTTGGAATATGCAGACAAGACTAAAGCTGCTAACAGTACTAGTGCCTCTATTGCCAGTGGTAATTACAAATTTAATCACTTTTTCTGCATACTAGTCTAGCTTGCTTATCGATCTAATCAAAAGTTTATTTTTATTTAGTTGCATATTTATTTTGGTTGGATTTCTGTTATAGGGAATTCAACGAGCAGTGGTACAGTCTCTCAAGTAAAGAGTGATGGTTGGAGCCTGGGAAAAGGATTGCTGGGAATGGATCAGATGCTTTTTGTGACCTTAATGTGCTTTTATTTTTCTCACCTTGTGTTCTATGTTTGATATATATGTGATTGCTGCTGGTCAGTTTTAATTAATGTATGTTAATTTACACCATATTGACACTCGTGTCTATCCCTCTACATGTGTCATACTTCATTTGCACTTATCTCTCCAATTGTAATGGATATTATGACTTATGAGACCTGTATGGATTAATTAGTTGGAAATTTGGAATTATTTCATTGATTATGACCTTTATGGCCTATTGCAATGAAAAAACGTAGACAAATTTTTATTAGCAACTGAAATGGTCACTTTCAAGTTTCAACGGATATAATTGTCCAAAAAAAAAAAGTTTCAACGGATATAAAAAAAGGGGGCTGAAATCCACACCCCAATTTTTACAAACCACACCCCCTCCAAATTTTTTAATTACTTTTATAACTTACTTTAAACTTCTTTACCAAAATACCCTGCCCCCACTCGTTCTCTCTCTCATCTCCCTTTCTCCCTCTACTGCCGATTTAAGGACTTATAAAATTTGGAAGAATTTTTTGAACTCCCGAGCTATATTTAATGATTTTTGGAAGATTGAAAATTCTATTAAGTGGACAATATAACTCTATTGAGTGCTCAACATAACTATGTTGGTAGGTTATTAATGAGGTTCGATGATATCTTAGAATTTTTTTTTATCGTAACTCCGATTTATGAACTTGAAATTTTTTTGAACTCCCGAACTATTTTTAATGATTTTTGGAAGATTGAAATTCTATTGAGTGGTCAATATAAATGATATTGAGTAGAAAATAAAAATGATATTGTGAACCTCGAGAAAAATTAAGAAAAATAATTGAATTAAATCTATAATCTAGTTATTAATGAAGCTTGATAATATTTTTTTTTTCATGTCATAACTCCGATTTAAGGACTTGAAAAATTTTATGACCTGAGTGATTTTAAATGATTTTCCAAAAATTTGAAATTCTATTTATCTAGAGCAATAATCAAGGTAGTTGGAAATTTTTCTAAATTAATATTTCTTTATGAAAAATTTTCAATTTGAGAACTCGAGAATAAAGTACACGTCACAACGAGTTAGTCAAAATTTTCAAAGAATTTGTAATACTGAGCTATTTTTAATGATTTTCAAAAATTTGGTAATATATAAAATTATTTACTTAAAAAATAAAAATGGTACAATCTAGGGCTCTAGGCCATTAGATTGGATATGGCTCAAATCTAACCAACCAGATTAATTCGATCCAAATGGGTCGAGACCCGCGAAGCCTCAATCGGACTCGACCTTATCTTAGTTGTTCGGCCACCTCCCGACGTCGCCTAGTGCTAGTCAACTATTCTTTTTGAAAATCTATCTTTTAAAATTGGTTACCAAACATTATTCAACGTAGCAAATTCCGTTGGAACCAAAAATAAATCACCGCTTCAATCTTCTCTAACCAGTGGCACGAGAGAAACCCTGGACAAGGCTTGTCAAATCGGCGACGGTTGACAGAGTTGTTAAGAAACAAAGCTTTCTATATTTTGGCAAATTTCAGGGTATTTTCTGGCGACTTCGATCATTCTTTTGACAAATGAGGTATGAAAATTAACTCTCTTCTCGAGATCTACCTGTTTTTAAGCTTAAATTTGACATTTGATTCATATTTGAAAAATTCGAATTTGGTCATACCAAAATATCTTGGATACTTCGACCACAATGAAGGCAAGGGAAAAATTGTCAAAAAAAAAATTATAGCAGATTGGGGTTTAACAATTTTTACCTTAGTGGTAGTAAAACAAGCTCAAATTAGGTCTATTGGGCAAAATTAAAATACACTTGTGTCAGTGGAAAATATAAGGTGAATTTGTGTATCTATTGAGTATTTTCCTTTATTGTCATTTTTATTATTTTTAGAACATTGATATATATGACTTCGTGTCCGAACTAAAGACATGACATTTCAAATTTTCATTCTCATTCTCTTTATTATTATTTTTTAACCTTATTTGAATTGCTCTTAGCCGTCAAATCAAAATAGATGTGAGACTTAACTGTCATATATGTTTTAAATTATTTGCTATGACGGCTGAGAACAATTTTTTTAACTTAAACAAGTAAGGAGCTCTTTAGGAGAGAATACATATATATATATATATGTATAAGGGGGAGATGGGAGCTCTAAAGTTCGAAAAATATAAAAAAGGTGAGACTCGAACTCGAGTATATGCTGGGCAAGTGTATTTAATATATGAGGAATATTTGTGTAAATGAATTTTCTTCTCTTAAATATAATATGTATATATATATAGAAAATTATACATAAGGTCATTTTTGGTGATCTTGTTCTTTTTTGAGCCACTCAATATTTTTATCATTCATAAGACCACCAATATTTATAAAAATGTCACCTCAACTATTATATATTAGATGAATATATATATACTTCTCCTTGTGGCACATCCTAGGTACTCCGAATTTAAAATTAACAAGGAAACCCTGCAGAACAAAGAAACCATACAGTATAAGGAAACTAGTTCCGTACTTTTTCATTATTAACACCTCTACGTACCTACGTACATATAATTATATATAGCATATGCACTGCAACTCATCCATCATTGGTTTCAGCGAAATTGTTTACTGATCTCGAGATCGATTCAGTTGATACACACACACACACACACACACATAAACATGGAAGAAGTTGATGAAGATTCAGTTTCAGAGCTCCCGAGCGAAGTCATATGGTCAGAAATACTCCCAAGGCTACCAGCCAAGTCCCTGATGCGCTTCTGTCTGTAAGCAAGCCTTGGGCTTGTCTGTTCCGCAACCCTTCCTTTGTCCCCCCACCAAAACTTCCAGCGACTACTACCCCAACAAGCCAGAGACTGGCCTCGTCGGCGTCTGGGACAGGTAGGGGCCCACTTGCTGTCGTCCTAATCAACCACCAGAATAGCCACAAGTACTACTACTAATTATAATGACACAACACCTGCTGTAGCCACGGGCTCTAAAACAGCGCACCACCCATGGTCAACCAACCTCGGAGACCACTACCGAGTACGCGACCAGGCGACTCCCTTCACTATTGTTATGAATCACACGTCCGGGGAGGGACCCCTCATGTATTTAATCCCAGCACTCGGGCCATACTTTCCCCAACCTGCACCTCCTACCGACGAAGAGCGGGTTCACCCCTTTGGCTTCTGCCTTTTACTAACCAAATAAACTCTCCAGTCCAAAGGTTTTGGGACCAAAGACCTAGACGTACGATAGTGTTGAAGATTTTCACCCTGCCCTGGGTTCCACAATAGTGAAGTCGTCGCCGGGGCCCTAGTGGTAGACGCAAGAGCTCTCCCCTTAAACTTCTCAACTGCAACTTTGAGGAATAAGGGGGTCCACGGGGCACTGGGTGGAAAGGATCAACTACCGCCGGTAAAAACCTGACCAGGACAATTTTAGTAGCTTTTGATGTTGGAGACGGAGATCAGAGGACAACTACCAATGACTACAGTACCGACAAGAAGAAGGAGACATAATGGAAGGAAGGAGTGGGGTGTGGCTATGTTCCTCGTTATCACGGACGAGGAGTGGGTTTGAAGGACTCAAAAATCAAGAGTGGGGAGCGATATCAGCTTTCCCGTTCGTTGGAAAGAGTTAGGACGCCCTCTATATACATGGTCCGCCCGGGCGTTGTGGTTAAGAGTAGCCAACACAGGAAGGGGACTTTACAATTCGAAAACCAGTTCACAATGCAAATATTTTGCCTGAATCGATGATATTTCAAGAATAGGAAAGGAAATATGTCATTAGTTATGAGAAAAATTGTCCCCTTAGATAACAAGGTTGGTAATACTAGTTGCGGGCTAATAAGTAAGAGAATGATATTTTGTTTGTGGTATTTCACTATTCCACCTCTAAGACATATATATACTCAAGATAATGTCTACCTTTTTTTTTTTTAAAGGATTTGGCGCCAACTTGGAAGGACGGGAAGTTTGTTTAAATTGTTGAGTTTCATGAAACATTTATTTACTTAGAATGAAGATGAGATAAATGAAAGTAAATTCATGAAGTTATCGAATTCAAATATTGATCCCCACATATAATCGAACGCCAGGAGGCTATAGGACTGAGAGAATTTAATTACTTATGGTAAGTTTTTGATGTGGATTCCAATTGCATTCAATTCACTTGGTGTTTGTATTAGAATCATTTCTCTATCACCATACCCATTTTAAGCTAGTAAACGTATTATTAGTAAATAAAATTAATTTTAGAGGAATTGGTTCCTGATACTCCTCCTAAGTATTGAACTTCAATTGTTCAAAAATGAATTCTTGATTTTCATATGGGATCCACTTTCATTCTCATGTAGGATTAGTTAAGTAAATATGTCATTAATTTCTATAAATATCTTCAACAAGGAGTGCAATACAAAAGGGATGAGTTGTATATCATTATATTATAATATACCCGGTGGCGGAACCACATGAAGACAAAATGAGTCATATATTATAAACCAATAAGATTTTAGGAGAAGTTTAATTTGGCCCCCTCATTTTTTTTTAACTTCCTCTCCCTCAAACTAAACCAATAGAATTTTAGTAGTTATATAAATTTTGCCCCCTCACTTTTTAATTTTTGGATAAACACTTAGATTTAGAAACATTTACCCGTTGGATTATCATGAAATTTTAGCACAAAAAAAGAAGACACGATTTTAAACAACTTTCATGAAAGTAGTTAAGATGATAAAAGAAATAGAAATATGAATTTCAAGCTTCCTAAGTTGGCTATCGGGATACAATTCAAAAAAGAAGATTAACTTTCTGAAAACTTATTTTTTTTCTTGTCCTTTGATAAATCTTAAAAAAAATAGTGTAAGGATATATTTGGCTTACTGAATGTTGGTGAAGATGAATATCTTCACAATTAAAAGACATGAGTCTTTGAACAATTGATTTTTAACTAAAGAATTTGTTCTTTCTTCAAAGAATTTTTAGGAAACTTTCTATAATATTAGGAAGACTAAAGAAGAGATAGAGAGAAGAAAATAGAATGGAAATAACACAATTGCTAAAACTCTCTATTTATGCCTAAAAATGTAACCCCTAGCTGCACTTGGTACCAAACAACAAATGAAGGACAGCCCACATAAGGTGAACATCAATGCACGTGCTGTCCCCTGTTTTTTTTATTTTAACTCAAAATTATTAAAAACCACCCAAAAAATTCGAAAATACCAAACCGAAGACTATTTTTGTTGTAATCTTAAAAGTATGATAGGCAACTTCAAAATTCGAAGCCACCTAAAACTTCCAAAAATGAAGAAACCCAACAATTGAATTAAGCACTTACAACCTGCCCCGATTTCAGAGATATCAAAAACAAGAAAAAAACACTGACCTCAAAAAAAACATTCGACAATATTCTCAAAGTTTCACTTTACAAACTGACAAAAGAACTATATCTATTGCCAGGTCAATATTCATTCAATCCCAAAATCGGCAGACGAAGAGTTCTTGGAATATGCAGACAAGACTAAAGGCAACAGACAGGCCTCTATTGCCGTGGTAATTACAAATTTAATCACTTTTTCTGCTCTGCTGCTTGCTTATCGATCTAATCAAAAGTTTATTTTTATTTGTTGCATATTTATTTTGGTTGGATTTCTGTTATAGGGAATTCAACAGCAGGGTACGTCTCTCAAGTAAAGAGGAGGTTGGAGCCGGAAAAGGATGCTGGGAGAAGAGCTTTTTGTGACCTTAATGGCTTTTATTTTTCTCACCTTGTGTTCTTGTTTGATTATGGTTGTGCTGGTCGTTTAATTAATGTATGTTAATTTACCCATTTGACTGTGCTATCCCTCTACGTGCCTCTTGCCCTCTCTCCTTGTAATGGTATTTGCTTGGACTGTTGGATAATTGTTGGAATTTGGAATATTTTTGATTAGACCTTTGGCTTTGCAAGAAAAAGGACAATTTTATTGCACGAAAGGCACTTCAGTTTCAACGGATATAATTGTCCAAAAAAAAAGAAGGAAAAAAAAAGGGGGCTGAAATCCACACCCCAATTTTTACAAACCACACCCCCTTCAAATTTTTTAATTACTTTTATAACTTACTTTAAACTTCTTTACCAAAATACCCTGCCCCCACTCGTTCTCTCTCTCATCTCTCTTTCTCCCTCTACTGCAACTTTTATTTCTTCTGATAGTCCCTTAAACTGCACAAGCACACCACCAATCGGCTGGGAATGGGATCCAATCAGTTTTTAATGCCTGTGATTTGTTTCTACTGTATCCAAGTCAATTAAAATTCATAACCGCCTATTTAATTGGAAGCTGTAGTTCAATAACCATGAATCTAGGAAAACGATGACAACCACAACAGTGGATTTGGTTGCCAGCCGATAGGTGGCGTGCTTGTGCAATTTAAGAAAATTTATGGAACTTTCAGAAGAAAAGAAAAAGCTGCAGAACAAAACTACAAATGAGTGGAGGGAGAAAGGGATTGAATGTGTGCAGTTTAAGGGAGATGAGAGACTAGGGAGGTAGATCTGGTTCCCAGCCGATAGTACAAACTATACACATAGTTTGAGTATGATAGGTGCATCTGGGATTGAATGGATTGAATCTGTTTTTTAATGTCTCCCATTACCCATTGTGGTCTGTGGTTGTCATCCCATTCCCAGCCGATTTGTTTGAGTTTAAGGGACTATCAGAACTCAGAAGAAAAAAATAAAAGTTGCAGTAGAGGGAGAAAGGGAGATGAGAGAGAGAACGAGTGGGGGCATGGTATTTTGGTAAAGAAGTTTAAAGCAAGTTATAAAAGTAATTAAAAAATTCGGAGGGGGTGTGGTTTGTAAAAATGGGGGTGTAGATTTCAGCCCCCTAAAAAAATCATACAACGAAAATAGTTAATTTTATTTACTATTAATTCAAGTTATTAATTCTTGTTGTGTGATTTTTTTTTTATCTTAATTGATAAATGATTCTACAAGTACCGTTCTTGAGTTGTTATAACATTCCTAAAATAGTAAAATTGTTATTTGACGTATAATATTCTATATTTGCAAAGTCTAATTAAGCTCACATGTCCCTTAAATCTTATTGAAAGTAATGAGGCCTATATATCCACATAAGTATTTTACTTATTTCATAGTCCTGAAAATTCTTATTTTACTTACTCTAGCAGTAATCTTTCTTTTACTCAAATTGTTAGCACTACAATTACAAAGAAGCATTTCATTCCTCTAACCTTTTGAGGAGAAAGTTGAGCTATAAGACTATAACTTAAGTGGCTATAAATTTTCATCTTCATTTCTCCGTCCGAACCCAAATGGGAACTTTTGATTAGTGTGAAGCTGATCGCTAATTACGAATTATCCGTTGTTCTTGATGTGTATCATTAATGAACAGTTACAAGTTATCCATTTTTGGATTGGTGCTTTACACATTATTGTGTATACCTGCCATTACCTGGACTTCAAAATGAGCCTCACCAAATAAGGCAGATGTCTTGCATAAGAAAGATAAGCCTTCGTCACATTATTGCTAGGTTGGATAAGAGTCAAAGGCCAAAACAAGAGTCAAGACCCATGACCAATTGAATACCATATCAACCCAAATCATAGCTGATCCAACGGCCTATACTCCTCTCAATCCCTAACCCCACTAATATATAAAAACCCAAAACCCCACCAGAAAAGAAAAGAAAAATCCGCAATCTGCAAACAGTGTTCAAAAACCAAAAGCACGAAGCTTTTCTCATTCACAAGGGTCAAGGCTCATACTTTGAAATGGCACGAGAACCGAAATCCCATCTGGGTCTGATCCCAATCCTCCTCTTGTTCATCTCCATCACCGCAAGACCGTGCCTTTCTCTCTCCGATTCCCCTGCGACGGTGTTCGAGATTTTACCCAAATTTGGGCTTCCCAGTGGGCTTTTACCCGCCTCCGTCTCGAGCTACACCTTGTCGGACGATGGCCGATTCGTCGTCGTTTTGGACAAGCCCTGCTATATTCAGTTCGAGTACTTGATCTACTACGAGACCACCATCACCGGAAAGCTCAGCTACGGAGCGATCACAGAATTGAAGGGGATTCAGGTCCAAAGGTTCTTGTTTTGGTTCGATGTGGATGAAATCAGGGTCGATTTGCCGCCGTCCGATAGTATCTACTTCACGGTGGGGATTATTAACAAGAAGCTCGACGTCGATCAGTTCCAAAATGTTCATTCTTGCCGGGATGGGCTTTCGGGTTCTTGTCTCGGGTCGTTGAAACGGGGAATTCAGGTATTTAGCTCGTTATAGATTTTATCTTTCTGGTTTTGTTGCGATCATTGTGTGAGCTTGTTTATACGTGTTTCTTGCTTTCTTCTGTAGCCGGGCAATTCTATAAGATGTTAGAGTTAAGAAGATATGTTCAAGTAGTAAATTGTTTGTAGAAAAGAATCAACCTTTTATCTCTAAAGATTCCATGTTTCTGTGTGTATTTAAATGCTGAACATTATGAATGGGCTTTTTTTTTTCTGCTAATTGAGGATGCAGTTACTTGCTCGAATATTCTGGACGTAATTTGCATTCTGCTTTCTATGTAGTTTATAACCTGAATTAGAGTGGATTAGGTTTTTTTTTTGTAGAATAATGCTGGGTTTCACAAAATAGTTGAACTAGTGGAATATGTTTAGCAACATTCGCCAGAGAAGTTCTCAAAATCCAACAGTAGATTTCATAGGCAACAATTCAGTCGGATATATTAAACTCCTTTTCTTTTCGTTTTCCATTTACTTTGACAGACGAGCTTCAGTTCCTAAATTAAAGAACCTGTAGGGAATAGTTAATCAATAAGTCATTTTACTCTGTTGAGAACCTTGGCAGAGATGAGAACCAGTTGAATGTCGTCTTTTAGACGATTTACCTCGCCATTTAAGTGTTTATGAGGAAAGCCTGACAATGACATTATTAAGAGTGACCAAATTTTGCTTGCGTTGGGAGATTTTTTGAGAAGCTTCTCCATATTTGAGGTAAATATAAGGGTTGTTGTTTGATTTATTAGAAGGTTATTTACTGATGGATTATTACAATTATCCTCTAAACTTAACAGTTACTAAAGTTTTCGTAAATACAGAGTGTCTAACTCCTCAACCCCAATGTCACGCATTTCACCTACTCTAGTTCGCACGATTATCAATACATCATATCATCAACTTTGTCTTTGTTCCAAATACAGGGGCACATGAATTCTCACCTTCCTCTCTTTCTAAGTATGCTCTGTCTTATTTTGAATACAAATTCTTCAGATCTTATTCAAATAGTAATTTTGGTTTTAAGGTCGTTTACCTTTTATTTTAACTCGTCTTCCTGTGGTTATAGGTGCATGGTCTATGAGATATTGAGATATATATAAATGTACAGTATATGCTCATATCACTTAGATATATTATCTCATATCTTATCTCATAGGTGTTACTCCCTATGTTTACCCTCTTTAATATTCCTGCATCAATTAGTCATTTCTAGGGTTGCCAAAATTTTTGCTTTTAAAGCCATGTATCATTGAGAATGTTCTACTGATTGGCCGGATCTGGCATAACGTGATCTTTAGTTAGATCTATGTTCTTGAACCTTCCAATATTCCCTTTTAAGTTGCATTGCGTACTACAGATATGTATTTAACTTGTTTTTGTACTATTGTGATTTGCAGCTTCCATCTCCAATGGAAGAAGATATAAAGATGCTACTTACCGAGTAGCTGACACCATGATGCGCTTACGTTGTTGGTATTGGCTGAGCAAAGGCTCTTCAAAGTCGTACTCGACACGTTTAGACTCAGAAGCCATTGAGTTTGATTTTAGTAAAATCTGAGTGTAATGTACCCTACTGGACATGTTTCATATTTGTTTTCCCACGAGGGCTATTACTAGTGTTACTGGTTGCAACTCTGTAGTTTGTATCGACTGTATTGCCATATATGAAGGACTTAATCTTGTATATTAATTTGGATGTTGCATGCACACATCAATGCTGAAAGGGGGATGCTTTGATGTTGAGTTGCTGCTAATATCACTATGTTGTTGAAGAGTTGGTGAATCGAAGCCTAAAAGATTTTCCTTTTTCTCTGGACCTTACCATATTTATAATCAAGAATAGTAAAGCTGTTGATAATTGCTTTGAAACCCAAGAAAATGTGGATACTTCTGGCCATGTGAAGTTGCGGCTTAAATAATCGGTTTAGAGGTTGATGCTCCTATTTTGATTTAAAAGATAAATGGTTAGATTATTTAAATTAAAATGGTTAGATTATGAAAATACGAAGTTGGATATATGTAAAAATAAATAGTTTGGACGGATTCATCCAAATGAGTATTTTCCTTATAGTTAATTCGGTTCATCAATTTCGGAAATTTTATTATCCACCTGGTGGATGGTGGTGGGATCCTAGCCATTCATTCAACCCAGCAATAGTCCTCCATAATAATGCATATGAGATCTCAGCCGTTCATAGAGCTCCACCAGGTGAACACAAGATACTCTCCATTAATTTTACTCTTTTGGTGTTAAACAACAATCGAGCTCTTCTTCTTGATTATTATATATTGTTACGGTAAAACCGATATTGACCAAGAATTGATTAAATAAGTAATGGTAGATCATAATGTTAGCTAGTGCACAGCCTTTAACCTTAAGCTCATGGTAGAGCTTGAAGGGAAAGGTAAATATATAGTGAATAAAAAAAAAACTCGAGAATAAATATTACTTGCATCACGACACACAACATTCGTATACATGGTCCAGTATTCGTATACTCTACTACTTAATTGGTTATGTGTTGAATGGGCAAACAGTAAGATTATAGTTCCATATGGCTGGAATTCCTTTAGGTAATCAAACTCGTTATCATAGGCAATCAAATTAGACCATCAAAGTTGATAAAATAACACAATGGTGCTTTGTGCCTTTGTGGAAAGACACAAACCTTGTTTGAATTAAAAAAGAATGTTGTATAAGGAGGTTTGATCACAAACGACGCTAGAATTAGTGCTTTTGTAGTTTTGTAATTGTTCACTTCTGTGAGGGTGCACATCGGCTCTGGGACATTCCAGCCGCTCCCGTCCTCAGTACAACTCATTCCACTCCACTTTTACATTATTATGATACCCAAAGCAAGATAAATAGAAAAAGTATGCACAATTATGAGATCAAACCTGTATGAGTGCCTTACATTACATTACCAAACACCAACAAACAAAAACAGACAAGGAAAATATAAAGTATGAGCATCTAGCATCTGAGCCATGTCTTCAACCTAGTCATATCCATGTAGAGCCTATCTAGTACATTTTCTAGGAACTGAAAATATGCATATCTCCACTTGTTCTTAAAAACTAAAGGACCACAAACTCCCCAAAATCCTACAATGAACCCAAGTGCAACGGATATATGAAACCATGGAATTTGATCCTCATTGTCCACCTCTTGGCTTTTCTTGTCATCCGCAACGATGCCCTTAGTTGGCCGGCACTTATTTGGAAGTGGAGCACCACAAAGTTTGGGATTCCCCTCAAATGCAGAGGAACTGAAGCTTTGGAGTTGAGTGCTTGTTGGTATTGCTCCTTCCAGATTATTGTACGACACATTAAACAATGCCAAGAAATTAAGACTCGCCAATGAAGAAGGGATTTTTCCGGACAAATGATTCATGGCGAGATTCAAAGCATCCAAGTTTTTGAAGTTAGATATTTGGTCTGGAATGTTACCAGAGAAATTGTTGTTGCGGAGATTCAGTGCCCGAAGAAGCTGCAAATGGCCAATCTCAGTAGGTATACTTCCATTGAGTTGGTTATTGTATAGGAATATTGATGGTGGAAAGTACAACAAATAGTTGTACTGTAAACTTTTTGCATCAACCGCGGTACTGAGGAATATAGGCAATTCCAGATAACTGTCACGACCATCTTGAGCTGCAGTTTTTTCAGATACCAACATCGGCAATCTACAAAGTTCCTTTGGAAATTCACCTGAAATTTGGTTGAACCCCAAGTTTATATGAAAGAGCCTTGGAAGAGTCCCCAGCCAACTTGGGATTGTCCCAGTGAGTTTATTATAAGACAGATCTAAGATTTCTAGCTTTTTAAGATTAGATAACCATACAGGTATATGACCAGTGATCTCACAACCACCCAAAATCAACATCCGAAGATTTTGGAATCCATCAAAACCAACCATGCCATCAGTGGCAGGTATTTCCTCACCTAAAAAAGTATTCGAAAGGATGAGTGTTGTGAGACTTGTGCAGCCCGCTAATACCTTCATTGCCCCAGTGATATTGGTTAGTCTGTTGGAACTAAGCGATAGGAAGGACAAGGATTTCAAAGAAAGAATCTCAGGTTGTAATTGCCCCTCTAGATTGTTGGAGCTCAATCTAATCGCTTTCAGGGACTTGCATGAGTAAAGGCTTATTGGCAATGTGCCAGTGAAGTTATTCTTCCTTAGGTCAATTTTACCAAGTTGACTTAGTTTGGAGAAATCAAAGGTCGATAAATCTCCTTCCAAGTTGTTGCCTCCCATACGTAATTCCACAAGGTTCGTGCAATTCATTAGAGTTTGGGGCAATGTACCTTCTAGGATGTTGGAATCGAGGAGCATGAGTTTCAACTTTGCAAGCTTCCCAAAATGGAGAGGGAGCACACCTCTCAATTGGTTTGAAGAAAAGTCGAGGATTGTGAGGTTGGTGAGATTGCCAATTCTATCACTAAAGGCACCATACAGAGAATTAAAAGGTAATGCAATTTCCTCGAGTGTGGTAGCATCATAGATATCTTCTCGGAGTAATCCTGAGAGGTTATTGTAACCAGCACGAAAAACTTTCAGTTTGGAACATTTCCCGAGTCCACGAGGAATGCTGCCATTGAATTTATTCAAGGAAAAATCCAAAAGCCTGATGAAGGGAGAAGAACGGAAACAAATAGTGGATGGGATAGAACCTGAGAAGGTATTGTTGCTAATACTAAAACTAGTCAAATTTCTTGCTTGTTGAAAGAATGAAGATGGAATTGCACCATGGAAGTGATTGCTGGACAAATCCACCATCCGAATATTACTGGATAGTGGAGAAGAAGATGGTAACTCTCCAAAAAGAAGGTTATAGCTCAAATCAAGGACCTCAAGGCGATTCAAGGACAAGAAGAATCCAGTTTGAACTAGGGAACCAGAAATTGAATTGTGCGAAAGATTCAAGTGGGTGAGATGTGTGAGATTTGCGAGTGATGATAAAGGAAAAATACCTCTTTTGAGTTTGAGGCCTTTGGAGGGTAAGCTCAAATGGGTGACCGAACCATCCTGATTGCAAATGATGCCCTCCCAATGGCAGCAATTACTGGAAGTCCAGTTTAAAGGAGGCGAAAACGGATCAACGAGGACAAAGGATAGAAGAGAGCTACGTTCCCTTGGGTTGCACGCATGAATATTAATTGATATAAGGAAGGAGAATAAGAGGACGAAGAGGAGGCCATGAGCCATTTCTAAGAGTTAGAAGCAAAGCTAATTAACAAAAACCACAAGTTATATACTTTTCTTTTGGCTCAAGAAACAGAGTACTTCAGTAGGAAAAAATCGAACATACATGACTTACAAACTGAGAAAGTGGGAACCACCAGAGCCACAATGCAATTTTCCAGTACCGATCGAATTCAAAGCAATTAAGACAACATGAATCGGGTCTGAACATCCAGCCTCCTAATTTGAAAAGTCTACCATTGACTCCAAATACCCTCCTTCTCAAGCTTCCATTACATGCAGACAGACAATTAAGTCAAAATCACGGCAACGTTTGGTTGAAATTTTGTCTCTTTTTTTTTGTCATCAAGCAGACAAGTCGAATCAGTAACCAAATAAAGTCCAAGGTTTAAGTTGTTTTCTTGTTGATGATGATCTTCTTATTTGAAATTCTGAAGATGGTCATTCATTACTGCTAGGCTACTACTTTGTCCCATACGCATCAAGGCAAGAAGGCTTTATAATGAATCATTCCTATGATTTTAGTATTCCCCATTTCACAGCTACGTTTGGCTGAAATTTTGTTCTTGGAGGGTAATTCATGATGTCATGAAGCACACTAGTCAAATTAGCTAGGGAGTAAATAAAGTCCAAATTCTAAGGGTTTTTTTTTTTCGTTTGAAAGAGAAATAGTATTTTCATTCAATCAATCGGAAAACATGCATACACTGAGGGGATTATTGAATTTTGAAAATTCATTGTAAAGTTTGAAGAAAAATTATGTGATTATTGAATTTAGAAACATTTTTATTTAAAGTAAAAATGTCAATTGCTAATGAAGCGACATATAATATTCAACCCTCCTCATGGATGTAACATGGAAAGTTATTATCTAAATAATTTCGCTTATTATTATTTTTCTTTTTCGATCCTTGTTGCGACAGTTGGATTTTTCTTTCAATAATTTCAATGGTAGTATTCCTCGTGGATTCGGCAAGTGTTCCAAGCTGCAAGTTTTTCGTGCTAGTTACAATTACCTCTCAGGATCACTACCACAAGATACTACAATTGAAGACATTTCACTAGCCCTGAATTCATTATTTGGTGTCATTAGTAATGGAATTGTCAACCTCACAATCCTTGACCTCCACTATAACCAATTTAGTGGTGTGCTCCCACCCCATCTTGGGAAGCTCTCTAAGTTGAAACACATACTTCTTGATTTCAACTACTTTGAAGGTTCATTGCCCCCATGCATCTTTGATGAATTGCACGAATCTTATAGAACTTCGTATGGGAACCAACAATGTCTCGTACAATAATCTCCAAGGGCCAATACCATCAAGCACTCAGCTCCAAAGTTTCAATGCCTCTGCGTTTGAGGGGAATCCGAAACTTTGCGGTGCCCCACTTTCAAATAAGTGTCGAACAACTAAGGGCATTGATGCAAATGATAAGAACAACCAAGATGCAGATATGAATCAGGACTACAAAATTCCATGGTTTTATGTTTCTGTTGCACTTGGGTTCATTGTAGGATTTTGGGGAGTCTGCGGTCCTTTAGTGCTTATGAAGAAGTGGAGGTATGTATATTACCAATTCCTAGGCGATGTGCAAGACAAGTTCCATGTGATGATAGCCAAGCGCATAGCCAGAATGAAGAGAAGATTACCTTAGAATTAAGTTTGATTGTACTTGAGGACTGGGTATGGTCCAGGTTGGACAGGCAGTGTGCCTACCCCCTCGTAACCCGGGTTCGAAGCCCCCCTCCCCACAATTTCGAACTTTGGAGCCCCAAATCCCCCTCCACCTTAAAAAAAAAAAAAAAAAAAAAAAAAAGAAGAAAACAAAAAAATTAAGTTTGATTGTACTCGTATTTGTACTTTATTTTTAGTGATTTCAGTGGATTTTTGTTTCTGCTTGTGCAAAGGCATGGTGTTAATTTGTTAGCATAGTTCTGTCTTAATTAAAATGTTACACTTCTAACAAAATTATATGTTATAGTCCATAGTTTTGGATGAATTTGCATAATTTGTAAACTAGAATGAGCTTGTCCACAGTTTAGCTCATCCAAAACTATAGATCTTTGCCCTTGCTCATTCTGGTGGACAAGCCCTTGCCCTCACACATTCTTGTGGCCAAGCCAATGCAAATGCATGTACCCATTTCAAGTTTTGGCAATTGGAAAATCTTCTAAAAATTTCTAGTTCTGGCAATTGGAAGATTTTCTAAAAATCAAGTTTTACTAATGGTAAGATTATGGAATGGGAAAATTTTAAGAAAAAATATTGTTCACAAGTTTTGATATGTTTCGGCATGTCATGACATCTCCAAACGTACCAAACCATGTCAGACCCTTTTCTTTTTGAAATTTTCTTGTGCCATAATCTTACCATTAGGAAAATAGAAAGGTTTTTTAATTGAAGGAACTCATAAAACTCGATTTTTTTTTTACGATTTTTCAAAATCATAAAATGTAGAAAAAAAATCAATTTAAACTTTTCGAGTTCCGTGTATTGAATCACCTCATCAAAAATTAGAAAGTCTTTTTTTTTTTAAACAAAAGATGAACAGAAAGTGTACGTACTAAAAAAAAAAAAAAATAAAAAAAAAAAAAAAAAAAAAAAAAAAAAAAAGAAAAGAGGTCCGTTTTGTAATCAAATCGAAGAATTTAAATACTAATTGTGATAAAAAAAAAATTTAAGGACCGACATAATATTTGTGATAATTTCTAAAAAGAATCGAGTAAAAGAGAATGAATCGTGTATAGACTATACGAGCAACGATTCATCAATAGTTCAATACCCTCTCCTTGAAGCTCTGAGGATTCCGAACGCTCTTCCAAGAGGGGTCGTCTCCCCCTTCACCATCATACAAGTGACAACAGTTCCAGAAGAGAGAAACAAAGGACAAGTTTGACTGTTTGAGAGAGACAGAGAGAATGAAATCGAAAGACGGGGATAAGAAGAAGAGGGCTAATGAGATTGATGATGATTCTGGTTCGGGGTCCTTGAGCGGCGGCGATTCCGAGCCAGAGATGACTCGGGTTGATCCGCAAGCCATCCTGCGTCACTTGCTGAACGAATTTCCTAATGCCGGGAGCGATTTGGAGCAGCTTTTGCAAGTGATTGATGGTGGCAAAGCAGTCGACATAAATGGAATAGCTCAGAAATCTCTGATTATGCATCTCAGAAATCTGTTCCTCTCTTTGAACCTCGAGGAATTAAATCACGGAGCTTTTGTACTGCCTTCAAATGTTCGTCCCACTTTGGAAGTTGTCGGGTCCGTCTCTTTAGATAGCGTTGCCGCTCCTGAGAGGCGACCAATTGGTCCGGAGACGCCGTCGGCGGAGCTACTTGCCGCCGCAGCCAAATTGACAGAGGCAGAGGCCGAGCTGAGGGCAGCTGAGCTGGAACAAGATTATGGAATTTTTATAGGACCTCCACCACCGGTTGTGGCTGCTGAAGCCGAATCAGCTAACCAAGCTGATCGGTTCCAAGAGGTTACAAGGATCATGGAATCAGAGGATGATAGCCCCTACGATATTGTAGGAGCAAACCACAATATGTCTGCTGATAACATCAAGAAAAGGTACTGGAAGTTGTCTCTTTTGGTGCACCCTGATAAATGCCCACATCCTCAAGCCAACCAAGCATTTGTGAAGCTGAACAAGGCCTTTAAAGAGCTACAGGATCCGGAGAAACGGAGAGCGCTGAATGACAAGATTGAGCTCAAGGAGAAACAGGAAAGATACATTATCGAGTTGCGAGCAATGCGGGAAGCCGCACAGTGGAGAAAGTTGCAGGGGATTTCCATGGAGGGTGATGAGGAGCTACTGGCAGCTGATATAGGTGGTGGTAAAGCGGCACGAAAAAGAGAAGAGTGGATGACTAAGCTTCCTCCAGAGAGGAAACATGGTATGAGTACAATGCAATCAACAAGATTTAGCAGGAGTACTAAACAAGGGCGTGGGGATACTAGTGGGTGGACTGATGCTCCTTCTGAAAGAGCTCGGAAAGCGAAGATGGATTACTTACAAGCCTATAATGTGGCTGCATCACTTGCTTCCAATGAGGAGGAGAGGAGAAAGAGGAGTTTAGATGCAGAGTTGGTGGACAGTTACAATAAAGAGAAACGATCCAAGTCATTGTTACAAAAGCACCAAGAGGAGATTAGAGCTAGCCGTTTGAAGAGGAAATCCAAGCAACATGTAGACAAGGAAGAAGACTGGGTGGGGAAACATCCTTGGAAGCCTTGGGACCGTGAGAAGGATTTGGCAGGTGGTAGGCAAAGTGTGAAATTGGATTCAGAAAACATGGGGACTCAAGGCTTGTCGTCTCGGTTTTCTGGGGGATCATATCAGAGGAACTTCCTCTAGCCATGAATGGGTGAGCATCTTGGTTTTACCAGGTTCTAATTGTCATGTATATAACTTTGAAACTTCCTTTTTGTCCTGTTGCGATTTGCAGCTTCCATCTCTAATGGACAATATTGAGATGCTAAGAACTTATTCTGCCCCATAAAATATGATCGTTTTCTGCTTGCTTTTGTTTAATTACAATCAATGTTCTGTCACATTCTTATCTTTTCTTTTCCTTTCGGATGTAGAATGAAGTAAGAATTTGCACATCTAAAATTAACGGGGCTACTGATAAAAAAAAAACATTCTGGAGAGAAAATGCTCAATTAGAGCTTTTATTTGTTTTGATTCAATTAACTTAGAGAATACATAGTCTCAAAAGTCTGAAGATACAGATAGAACATCAAAGTAGGTGCAATTAATCTAGCTAGCTAGCTTCTAATTTAACCTTCTTTTCATCCTGTTCATATGCACTGTTATCATCACATTGAACTTATCTTGAACATTATCTAGGTATTGAAAGTATGCATATCTCCATGTCTTCTTAAGCATCAAAGGACCACACACTCCCAGAATCCTATAATGAACCCAACCACAATGGAAACATAAGACCATGGATTTTGATTTTGATGCTCATTCTCCACATCTTGCTTGTTGATTTTATCATCACCATCAATGACCTTAATTGGTTGGCACTCATTTTGAAGCAGGGTGCCTTTGGATTGCCCTCAAATGCAGATGCGCCGAAGCTTTGAAACTGAATGCTTGTTGTTATTGGTCCTTCCAGATTATTGTACGAGAGATCCAGTACCTTCAAGTTTTTAAGAACTCCCAACATGGTAAGGAATGTCAATGAGGCTGGAATTTTTCCAGACAAATGGTTCCTGGAGAGATCCAGTACCTTCAAGTTTTTAAGATTAGATATTTGGTCTGGAATGTTGCCCGAAAAGTTGTTGAAGCTAAGATGCAACTCACGAAGATAATGCAATTGGCCGATTTCAGAAGGTATATTTCCACTTGAGTAGTTGTTGGATAGATATATCCTTGGAGGAAACAAGGACAAAGAATTGTACTGTATGGCATTTCCATCTTCCGGTGTGACAAAGATAGGGAGCTCAAGATGATTATGATCTACTTGAGCTGCAGCTCGCTCAGGTACCAACATCGGTAGCCTGCAAAGTTCGTTTGGAAATTCACCTGAAATTTGGTTGGATCCTAAGTTTATAGAAATCAACCGTGGTAAAGTTCCCAACCAACTAGGAATTGACCCCGTGATTCTATTAGAATTCAGATTCAAGATCTCTAGTTTCTTGAGCTTAGATAACCTTACAGGTATTTCACCAGTGAGTTGACAAGAACTCAAATCCAAAAGTCGAAGACTTTGGAATCCATCAAATTCAACAATCCCATTATCAACTGGCAGTTCACCACCTAGAAAACTAGATGAAATGGTGAGGAATACTAGGCTTTTGCAACCCATTAATATCTTCACTGCCCCTGTGACATTGGTCAATCGCCGTTTGTTGAAACTGAGGGATAAGAAGGACAAGGATTTCAACGAAAGAATCTCAGGTTGTATTAGTCCCTCTAGATCATTTCCGCTCAGACGAATTGCTTTCAAGGACTTGCATCAGTAAATGCTTCTTGGCAAAACACCGGCGAGGTGATTCTTTGCTAGATCAAGTTTACTAAGTTGACTCAGTTTGGAGAAATTAAGCGTGGAAATATCTCCTTCCAAGTTGTTGGCTTGCATAGTTGCATACATAGTTCTACGAGCTTCGTGCAATTCATCAAAGAAGGGGGGAAAGGACCTTCAAGATTGTTTGAATCAAGGACTATAAGTTTCAACTTCGAGAGCTTCCCAACACTTAGGGAGCACGCCGCTAAAACTGTTATAGGAGAGGTCAAAGATTGTAAGGGCGGTGAGGTTGGCAATTCTATCACTAATGGCTCCATATAGAGAATTACTAGGCAACTCAATCTGTTCAAGTGTGGTAGCATTATAGATATCTTCGGGAAGTAACCCTGTTAGATTATTGTATCCTGCCCGGAAAACTTGAAGTTTGAAATACTTGCCTAGTCCTCGAGAAATGCTGCAATTAAAATCATTGAAGGAAAAATCTAATAGCCGTATTAAGGGAGAAGAAAGGAGACAAATAGAGGATGGAATGGAACCTGAAATTGCGTTATAGCTCAAGTCAAGAACCTCAAGACGATTCAATGAGAAGGAGAGTTCGATCTGTTCTAGTGAACCATAAAGCGAATTGTGGGAGAGATGTGTGAGATTTCCAAGTGAAGGGAAAGTATTACCTCCTTTGAGTTTGAGCCCTTTGGAAGGTAATTCCAGATGGGTGACCCAACCATCCTGATCACAAGTGATGCCTTCCCAATAGCAACGTACAGTTGGAGCAAGTCCAATTTAAAGGAGGAGAAGAGAGAGTGAGAGCAAAGGAGAGCAGAGAGATGCGTTCGATTTGGTTGCATGCATGAATATGAGTAGATATAATGGAAGAGAATAAGATTAGGATGACAAGGAAACTTGGAGCCATTTTGTTATTTAGCTTCTCTGGTTTGTTCATACTTCATATAATGAAACAAATTAACTTGAGAGGTAGAAGCAGATACCTAGAAAAAGCTTAAGTTCGTTTTCTTTTGGCCTGAAATGAAAGATAAACTGAGAAATTTGGCAAACACAGCCATAATTCCACACATACAATTCCTCGAGCTCCTCCTCAACACTCAACACGTCGAATTGGAGACCAAATGTGGAATGGAAATTTAAAAGAATTCGTTCCAAATTTTTAGGTATACATTGCTTTCCTGTTGGATTCGAGATGATCATTTGTTCAGACTAGGTTTTTGCCCCGTATGGAGGCAAGCAGATTGAGAATGTCAATATGACTCTCACAAAAAGTGGTATCCATTTCCCTAAACATAACCCTTTATAATTTTTTTTGTTTAGTTTGAGGGATATATTGTATTTTGGGATCTTCTATACAATTTCATTTCGACCATCCAAACTATTTAAGTTTTAAATTATATCTGTAAAAAATCATCTAAATCAGTAAAACTCTAGGCTCTAATTTTTTACCTCAACAATTGAAATTGTCAAATTCAATTCTTTAGAGAAATTGAATGTGGATGATGTCTTGTTGATATTCGATTTGGCTTTCAAACTTTCAAACTGGATCCTCCTATGCTAATTATTTGGATCTTTCTATGTATCATATGGATTTTGGATGATTAATCATTGATCCAAAAGAAGCAATCATGGATTTGGGGTTTAGGTGAAACGTAATTAACTCGAAAAAACAAAAGTTTGTTACATCATATATGCTGTGCGTCGGAATTTTCCCTCCAACAATAATGAAATTGTCCACTTCCCATCTTACCCTTCACCACTCATCTAAATTACGTGTCTCTCTTTCCTCCTCCTCTGTTCTTCCCAAAGTCAAATTCTCGCCTCTCTTCTCCCAGAGCTGTGCATCAATGGCCTCATCCATCACTCAGATCTCTCTCTACCTCCTACTCCTAACCCTTTTCTCAAAAACCCAGTTAGGTCAATCCCTCAGAAATCTCAAGTCCAATCCCAACCGTCCATCCACCTTACCCCAATCAATCACAGACGTCCATGACCTCCTCCCAAAATACGGCCTCCCAAAGGGTCTGTTACCCAACAACGTAAGATCATACACTCTCTCCGAAGATGGAACCTTTGAGATTCATCTCGAAAACCCATGTTATGTTCACTTTGACCAGTTGGTGTACTATAACAAGAACATCAAAGGGAAACTGAGTTTCGGCTCTGTTTCCGACGTGTCGGGGATTCAAGCGAAGAAGCTCTTTATTTGGGTCTCTGTGACTGGGATTCACACAGAACAAGGGTCTGATTCGGTTGAGTTTTACGTTGGTGCTTTGTCTGAGAAATTGCCTGCTAAACAGTTCGAGGAAATTCCTGTATGCAAGAGCAAGGCTTGCCAAGGAGCTAGTGTTGAGTCAATTTGAGGTAATTTTGGATTTTTAATTCTTGAAAGAAAAGTAATGCCTTTACTTTTTTTGTGTGGATTATATGGAGAAGACTGGATTTTGTGTTTCTGAGTTTCTTTTTACTTTCAAGATTTGGCAAAATAAGCTAAAATCCACAGCTAATGTTTACTTCTACTTCAAGTTGAGGTTAGAAGACTGAGTTTCTTTTTGTTGAGAATATGTTATTGTGCATAAAGAATGAGCTTAAAAGGTTCTTAATTATGTCCATATTCTGAGTTAAGTTAAAGACTTAAAAGATTTTAGGTTTTCTGAGTTGTACCATATCTCGCATTGAATTTGAGAGTGATTGGCTACTGTCTCCAATCCTTTTATGTCATTGGTGTTGATAATCAAATCAAAGTATCAAACTAAGGAAACGGAAGATATCATTCTCAATTGGTTTTCAATCGAAGGATCAAAAGCCTTCTTGTAGTCAGTTTAATAGGAGATGTCTGATGAATTATTTGCTAAAATCATGTTGTTGAACCTATGTTGTGTCTTTGCTTTCCATATTTTTGAGGTTATGATGAAGAATGAAGTTTTTCTTTTTTTTTTCTTCTTTCAATCCAAAACTAGCTTGCTTGATTTGAACATGGAAGATTGAATCATGCTCTATAGATACCATGGCTTTTGATATTATCTTATCTGTGAGAAGTTTGTAGGTGTGTTACAACATCCCTGCATTTCTGAACGTTTGGAATTTCAATTTTCTTTTTTGCATCATGTGTGTCTATGTGCATGTTTTGTTGAAGCCCTAAGTGGGCACTTGGCCTATGAATAATCCTCCTTCACTTTGTATCGCTCCCATCTATGATTTAATTTCTTGAGGTCAATGCTCATATGGGTGGTGAAGGTCAAGAGGAAATTTATCAGCCCCATTTTTACCCTCCAAAATATAAAATAGTCATCAGCCCCATGTTGTGCCCTGTCTGTTATAGGAGGTTTAAATTATAGGTGAAATCATCTCTGGTGCATCATTATGCCCTTTGTACTATTGTTCATTGTTGCCTTGAATCAGCTCTTCATTAGCATAGAGTGATTTTTCAATGTCGACCTTTGTCCTCTAATCAGTCCAAGTTTTCTCCAGGAAACATTTAACAGCAATTTAAGCCGATAGTCCTTCAAAATAATTTATTGTCATTTATCCTGTACAATAAACACTGAACAGACAATTCTTAGCAGCATGCATAATCAGCAGATTCCTTAAGGGAACATATTCACATGTAGATAAGAATGCCTTTGAAATGAAATCAAAACCAAATTTGCAATTTTTTAGCTCTAAACCTTCTGTATTGTGTTGTTGTTTGCTGTGTGTTGAAGGCTCTTGTACGAACATGCTTCTTAGCCGTGTGTTTTCTGTTTGAAGAAAATTCTTTAACCCAACTTTACAGTGGAGAATATGTTCCCATGTAAAAGCTAAAGTGCCCTTTTTGACTCCTATCATCTTCATTTGTGGATGCGTAATTAGGCTTAAATGAATTACTCCATTGAAGACTCTTGCGCATGCTGTACTTGCTTTCCAATACCTAAGTTAGACCTCAATTAATTGCCAAGTCAAAATTAGGCTAAACTTTGGAGGACTAATGAAGTTGCCTTGATGTGTTGCAGGTAGAAAAAACTCAATGGAGTCGGGTATTGGAAGAAGGATAAGATGTGCAGATGTTTCTATCTCTTGAAATAATTTTATGCTTGTTGCTCTCATGTTCCCTCCACACAAGTTGCCTACAGAAGCTAAAAGATGTGCATATGAATTTCTTGTTAGGAGCCACAAAAAGAAATAATCTATTGTTATATTCTGTGTGCCAACTATTGGCACTGATCTACCTTATGAATTATGAGTAAATATATGTGTAATTTCATGTTTGTGAATGAAAATTTATGGCATAGTAAGATCCTTATTTAAAGGATGATGATCTAATGAACTTCACAAAAACTGCATGCCATTAAATTTAGAGGAGCTAGCCGGATCCATATTGAACGCCAAAACATGTAGATCACGAATAAACTAATTAAGAAAGCTAGGGGCCTCCATTGGAGGACCAGACCTCCTTTTGATACAGTGACTAGCCGTCTAAGACACATAAAACTAACATAATCGAGATGGTATACTTGCAGCATAAAATCATGAGGCTGTTGTCAATTATGAAGTGAGAGGGATGGAACTAGAGAATTACCTAGAGAGGAAGTAGATAGCAAATAATTAGAAATGTAAGAGATAGAACTTAGAGGTCGAGTAGTAGTCATTTTATTCATAGCCTCACAGGTACATCCTCTTTATTTAGAGAGGAGGATGGTTGTACAAATACCAATACAAATATGCCCCTATACATATTTACATGAATATCCACAATAATACAAATATTTACAACAGAGGCAACTGTTTATTATGATTCTTACAATAAGATAGAGTACACTAAAATATCATTCTCTCATTCTGGCCATACGCTGTGCTATCAGCACGTGGAACCTGGCTTGTACATTGTCTAGGAAGCGGTAATATGCATGCCTCCACTTCTTCATAAGCACTAAAGGACCACAGACTCCCCAAAATCCTACAATGAACCCAAGAATAACAGAAACATAAAACCATGGAATTTGATACTCCTTCATGTTTGCATCTTGGTTGTTCTCTTCAGTGCCCTTAGTTGTCTGACACTCATTTAAAAGTGGAGCACCGCAAAGTTTCGGATTCCCCTCAAACATAGAGGCATTGAAACTTTGGAGCTGAGTGCTTGATGGTATTGTTCCTTCGAGATTATTGTACGAGACATTGAACCTTGATAAGAAATTAAGACGAGCGAGCGACGCAGGGATTTCTCCAGACAAATGATTCATGGACAGATCCAATTCCATTATGTTCCTTAGGTTAGATATCTGGTCTGGAATGTGGCCAGAGAAGTTGTTGGCGCTAAGACCCAATCTCACGAGAAGCTGCAATTGTCCAATCTCACGAGGTATATTCCCACTAAGGTTATTATCATTTAGGTATATCAAGGATGGAGCGTAAAGTAAATAATTGTACTGACAAGGTTTTGCATGATCAACACTCGGGTAGAAGATAGGCAATTCAATAGAAGTACGAGCTACTTTAGCTGCAGTTTGTTCAGATACCAACATAGGTAGAGTCCACAGTTCCTTTGGAAGTTCTCCTGAAAGTAGGTTGGATTGCATGATTATAGCATAGAGCCTAGGAAGAGTCCCCATCCAACTTGGAAATGAGCCTGTGAATCTGTTATAACTCATATCCAAGATCTCTAATTTTTTTAGCTTCGATAGCCATGATGGAATTTGACCGGTAAGGTTACAAGAATTCAAATCCAAAATTTGAAGATTTTGGAATCCATCAAAATCAACCATGCTAAGATCATTCGGCAGTTTCTCACCTGAAAAACTAGATGCCAAGGAAAGGACTACAAGACCTTTGCAACCCATCAATATCTTCATTGCCCCTGTCACATTGGTCAAACGTTTGTTATAACCAAGTGAGAGGAAGGACAAGGATTTCAATGAAACAATTTCAGGCTGTATTTGAAACTCTAGATCATTATAACTCACTCGAAGCGCTTTCAAGGACTTGCACGAGTAGAGGCTTGTCGGCAGGATACCAAAGAATTTATTTTTCCGCAAGTCAAGTTTACTAAGTTGACCAAATCTGGAAAAATTAAGCATGGAGATATCACCTGTCAAGTTGTTGGAGCCCAAACGTAGTGCAACTAGGTTTGTGCAATTCATCAGAGATAGAGGCAATGAACCTTCCAGATTGTTGAAATCAAGGAGTATGTGTTTCAACTTGGAGAGCTTCCCAAGATGGAAAGGGAGCACACCACTCAATTGGTTATAGGAGAGGTCAAGGCTTGTGAGGTTGGTGAGGTTGGCAATTCCATCACTCAGTGCACCATACAATGAATTTAGAGGTAGTGAAATGTCTTCCAGTGTGGTAGCATTAAACACATCTTCTGGAAGCAATCCTGACAGGTAATTGTTACCAGCACGAAAAACCTGCAGTTTGGAACACTTCCCGAATCCACCAGGTATACTACCACTGAAATTGTTGATGGAAAAATCCAAATGTCGTAACGAGGAAGAAGAAGGACGACAAATAGAGGAGGGAAGAGAACCTGTAAAGGTATTGTTACTGACATTGAAACTAGTCAAATTCCAAGCTTGTTGGAAAAACGAAGATGGAATTGCACCATGTAAGCGATTGCTGGAAAAATCCACCATCCGAATATGACTGGATGATAGGGAAGATGGTAACACTCCAAATAGAAGGTTATAACTCAAATCTAGGATTTCGAGATAATTCAAGGACAAGAGGAATTGAGTTTGATGTAGAGAACCAGAAAGTGAATTGTGTGAGAGATTCAAGTGAGTGAGATACGTGAGATTTGCAAGTGATGATGAAGGAAAATTATCTCCTTTCAGTTTGAGCCCTTTGGAGGGTAACTGCAAATGGGTGACCCAACCATCTCGATTACAAGTAATGCCTTCCCAATAGCAACAATTACTAGAAGTCCAGTTGAAGGAAGGAGAAGACAGAGTGAGGGCGAAGGACAAGAGAGAAGTACGTTCAGTTTGGATGCATGCATGAATATTATGTGTAGAGAATAACATGAGAATGAGAAGGAAGCTTAAGCCTCGATCCATTGCGAGGCTGCACTAGTATTCTTCTTTTTTTTTTTTTGGGAGAACACTAGTATTCTTCTTAATTAGGGATACATTTAGATTGCTCACAGGTTTGTGTATTTATATAGCTAGCGGAGCAATTACTTTAATAGTATAAGCAAAAGCAAAACAAAAAGCCTGAAAATGATACTTCAGTACAAATTGAGTATGAAGATCGAGGAAAACAAGCAGAACCACACAATACAAGTAATCCAAATCACGAAATTTCCGCAGAAAGATCAAACCAAACTGATAGTACTTCAGTACAAATTGAGTATGAAGATTGGGCACTCTTGACCTCCTTATTTTCAAGTTTACAACGACTCCAAACTACTTCGTTTTCGGCTGTCATTCAAATACTGAAGTACATTGTGTAAAGAGAGTAAGATTGACTGAGAATTTCATTCGTTTTTGAAGGCTTTAGCTGATATGCCGTGCATATATCAACAAAGTACATTATTGAATAAATTCATTTGGTTTGATCGAAAAAAAAAAATTATTGCATAAGAAAAAGCATACAAAAAGCCTGAAAATGATACTTCAGCAAAAATTGAGAAAGATCGAAGGAAACAAGCAGACCCACACAATGAAGTAATCCAAATCACGAGATTTCCGCAGAAAGATCAAACCAAACTGATAGCAACAAAGTACATTTTTGAATAAGCAAGAGCATACAAAAAGCCTGAAAATGATACTTCGATCAGCACAAATTGAGAAAGATCGAAGGAAACAAGCAGAACCACACAATTAAGTAACCCAAATCCGGGCAGATTTCCGCAGAAAGATAAAACCAAGGTGAAGACATTCTTGACCTCGTAGCCTTCTTTTGAAGTTTAATTACAATGACTCCAAATATTTTCGTCTCTAAAGCACCAACACTCCAAAATGGTGTCATGTCACGTGTCTGACACGCTCCAACACTGACACACACCGACACCCCTCTGACACATGTCGGGGTTGTGTCTGTTAACTTTGACTTTTCGACACTTCTGTGGACACGGCACCGACAAGCATGTCATCATAATCGACACTCATCCGACATGTCTTCGGATTTTTTGGTGTTTCAGTATATTATTATTGTGTGCTTTGTCAAATTATAATTCTCTAGAATAGGTTTATGGAAGGTAAATCCTTCTAGAATATGGATTATATACAGTATAGGATTCATACTTAATTCATTAATGATTGTATCTTGTATTCCTCTATATATAGAGGCTCCTATTCATCAATAATATACATCATATTCTGAGCATTCTCTCTTTTACTTACGTTTTACGTACTTAAACACGTTATTAGCACGAGTTCTAACCTAGCTCCAAAATTCTAAAACCCAAACAGCTCGTGAACCGTGCCCATGAACAGTGGCCATACCACCTCTTCTACAAGCTCAAGATTAAAGAAAATCCAACAAAAGAAAACCAAATAAGATTTTCTAAAAGTTCGTTTTAATTTAAATTCTCGCATTCTTCTTTTTCTTGGGGATTTCAAAACTTCGCTTCTTCTTCATCCCGACACATCTTATGGCGTGAGAGTTTATGAGTTTAATTGAATCGTGAGGATTCATATATTATGTTATGATAAAGTAATTTCATGAGCATCAAATAAAATAATTGTGATAAAGTACTTTCACAAAGCATCGAATACGACCAATTTTGGTCATAACTTTTTCACAACTAGGCTCACCTACTTGGATATGATGTCTAGGTAAGTGATTTGAGATTAGTGGTACTTAAGATAGTCTCGCTCCATCGACATTTCTTTTTATTTATCTAGTTACTTGAGTAAAGTTACCGAAAGGTTTTAGTTATGACCACTCACCATCTTGGTCTTGATCTAATCCAATTATCTTGGAATTTTATTTAGTGTTCGTGGATATTTTTTTAGACTACGAAACTAATGTATCTTCTTATTGTGATAAAGTACTTTCACAAACCTGTTGCTGAATATAATTCAGAGATGCTTCAACTACGGGCTATGCTTCAATTTTGTAAGGTAACTCTTACAGAAGCTGACTTAATAGATAAGACCTTCTCTACCTTTCCAGCTTTAGCACTTATATTGCCCAAACAATATCGATTGGAGTATAATGTTAAGCGATTGATCACTGCGTTCAATCAGCTTATCAATTTTCTACAATTAGCTGGAAAACATGACACGATTATGTTGAATAACAATTCTAAGCCTACTGAGAACCTGATGAATAGTGGATGGGATAGAACCTGAGAAGGTATTGTTGCTAATACTAAAACTAGTCAAATTTCTTGCTTGTTGAAAGAATGAAGATGGAATTGCACCATGGAAGTGATTGCTGGACAAATCCACCATCCGAATATTACTGGATAGTGGAGAAGAAGATGGTAACTCTCCAAAAAGAAGGTTATAGCTCAAATCAAGGACCTCAAGACGACTCAAGGACAAGAAGAATCCAGTTTGAACTAAGGAACCAGAAATTGAATTGTGCGAAAGATTCAAGTGGGTGAGATGTGTGAGATTTGTGAGTGATGATAAAGGAAAAATACCTCTTTTGAGTTTGAGGGTAAGCTCAAATGGGTGACCGAACCATCCTGACTGCAAATGATGCCCTCCCAATGGCAGCAATTACTGGAAGTCCAGTTTAAAGGAGGCGAAGACGGATCAACGAGGACAAAGGATAGAAGAGAGATACGTTCCCTTGGGTTGCACGCATGAATATTAATTGATATAAGGGAGGAGAGTAAGAGGACGAAGAGGAGGCCATGAGCCATTTCTAAGAGTTAGAAGCAAAAGCTAATTAACAAAAACCACAAGTTATATACTTTTCTTTTGGCTCAAGAAACATAGTACTTCAGTAGGAAAAAAACAAACATATATGACTTACAAACTGAGAAAGTGGGAACCACCAGAGCCACAATGTAATTTTCCAGTACCGATCGAATTCAAAGCAATTAAGACAACATGAATCGGGTCTGAACATCCAGCCTCCTAATTTGAAAAGTCTACCATTGACTCCAAATACCCTCCTTCTCAAGCTTCCATTACATGCAGACAGACAATTACGTCAAAATCACGGCTACGTTTGGTTGAAATTTTGTCTCTGTTTTTTTGTCATCAAGCAAATAAAGTCGAATCAGTAACCAAATAAAGTCCAAGGTTTAAGTTGTTTTCTTGTTGATGATAATCTTCTTATTCGAAATTATGAAGATGGTCGTTCATTCCTGCTAGCTAGGCTACTACTTTGTCCCATACGCATCAAGGCAAGAAGGCTTTATAATGAATCATTCCTATGATTTTAGTATTCCCCATTTCACAGCTACGTTTGGCTGAAATTTTGTTCTTGGAGGGTAATTCATGATGTCATGAAGCACACTAGTCAAATTAGCTAGGGAGTAAATAAAGTCCAAATTTTAAGGGTTTTTTTTTTTTCGTTTGAAAGAGAAATAGTATTTTCATTCAATCAATCAGAAAACATGCATACACTGAGGGGATTATTGAATTTTGAAAATTCATTGTAAAGTTTGAAGAAAAAATTATGTGATTATTGAATTAGAAACATTTTTATTTAAAGTAAAAATGTCAATTGCTAATGAAGCAAAATTACATATAATATTCAACCCTCCTCATGGACATAACATGAAAAATTATTATTTAAACAATTTCGCTTATTATTTTCCTTTTTCGATCCTTGTTGTGATAGTTGGATTTTTCTTTCAATAATTTCAATGGTAGTATTCCTCGTGGATTCGGCAAGTGTTCCAAGCTGCAGATTTTTCGTGCTAGTTTCAATTACCTCTCAGGATCACTACCACAAGATATCTAGAATGCTACGTACTACACTTGAAGACATTTCACTAGCGCTGAATTCATTATCTGGTGTCATTAGTAATGGAATTGTCAACCTCACTAACCTCACAATCCTTGACCTCCACTATAACCAATTCAGTGGTGTGCTCCCTCTCCATCTTGGGAAGCTCTCTAAGTTGAAACACATACTTCTTGATTTCAACTACTTTGAAGGTTCATTGCCCATGCATCTTTGATGAATTGCACGAATCTTATAGAACTTCGTATGGGAACCAACAACTTGGAAGGCGATATCTCCATGTTTAATTTCTCCAAAATTGGTCAACTTAGTAAACTTGACATTCGGAAAAATAAATTCTCTGGTATCTTGCCAAGAAGCTGATAAAGGTATTTTCACACACCAATTAACGTGTACAAAAACAACTCATGAATTACCCTACAAGGTATAAATGGTCTAAGGTAGTATAAGAAAAGTATGGATCGAACCCGCTAGGGACTGGGATAAGCTGCAACTATAATGACTCAAAATAACTAAAAACAGAACTGACCAGTCAGGAAAACCTGACTAGTTGACGACTCTAAACTAATCCAAATGACTTGAAATTTTGGTACAATAAACTAGACACGTAAAACTAACTACTGACAAAGTTTTAGAATTTTCTGAATGGATTTGGTATTTTAAACAACTAAAGGAAAACAGACAGCAGTAACCGTCGAAGTTGATAGAACTGGAATTGGAAAGGTTTGTGAATCAATGGAATGAGGAAGCTAAGGTTTCGAAATCCACCACTGAACAATCATATATTAATGTCATGAATCTAGATCAACAAGTAATTGAATCCCCATGGATGACTATGCTCACGAAAGGTCCTTGGTATATGGATGCACTCTCGCATTCATTCTCTCTTACTTAGTATGTTAAGCATTTGGTATGAATGTCATAACTTATTCGTCACGCATATGCTTATGGAGGACTAATGAAGGTGCCTTGATGTGTTGCAGGTAGAAAAAACTCAATGGAATCGGGTATTGGAAGAAGGATAAGGTGTGCAGATGTTTTATCTCTTGAAATAATTTTATGCTTGTTGCTCTCATGTTCCCTCCCTCCACACAAGTGGCCTACAGAAGCAATTAAAAAGATGTGCATAAGAATTTCTTGTTAGGAGCCATATAAAGAAATAATCTATTGTTATATTATGTGTGCCAACTATTGGCACTGATCTACCTTATGAATTATGAGTAAATATATGTGTAAATCTCATGCTTGTCAATGAAAATTTATGGCATAGTAAGATCCTTATTTAAAGGATGATGTTCTAATGAACTTCACAAAAACCGCATGCCATTAAATTTAGAGGAGCTAGCCGGATCCATATTGAAGGCCAAAACATGTAGATCACGAACAAACTAATTAAGAAAGCTAGGGGCCTCCATTGGAGGACCATATATATCTCCTTTTGTTACAGTGACTAACCGTCTAAGGCACGTAAAACTAAGTAACTAACATGAGATGGTATACTTGCAGCATAAAATCATGAGGCAACTGTTTATTATGATTCTTTTACAATAAGATTATGATTCTTTTACATAAGAGTACATTAAAACTTCTAAAATATCACTCTCTCATTCTGGCCATACACTGTGCTATCATCACGTGGAACCTGTCTTGTACATTGTCTAGGAAGTGGTAATATCCATTCCTCCACTTCTTCATAAGCACTAAAGGACCACAGACTCCCCAAAATCCTACAATGAACCCAAGAATAACAGAAACATAAAACCATGGAATTTGATGCTCCTTGATGTTTGCATCTTGGTTGTTCTCAACGGTGCCCTTAGTTGTCTGACACTCGTTTGAAAGTGGAGCACCGCAAAGTTTCGGATTCCCCTCAAACACAGAGGCATTGAAACCTTGGAGCTGAGTGCTTGATGGTATTGGACCTTCGAGATTATTGTACGAGACATTGAACCTTGATAAGAAATTAAGACTAGCAAACGATGCAGGGATTTCTCCAGACAAATGATTCATGGACAGATCTAATTCCTCCATAAGCTTTAGGTTAGATATCTGGTTTGGAATGTGGCCGGAGAAGTTGTTGGCGCTAAGATCCAACACTTGGAGAAGTTGCAATTGGCCAATCTCAGTAGGTATATTCCCACTAAGGCTATTATCATTTAGGTATATTAATGATGGAGCGTTAAGTAAATTATTGTACTGAAAAGGTTTTGCATGACCAACACTGGGGTAGAAGATAGGCAATTCAACAGAAATACGATCTACTTTAGCTGCTTGTTCAGATACCAACATAGGTAGAGTCCACAGTTCCTTTGGAAGTTCTCCTGAAAGTAGGTTGGATTCCATGAATATACAATACAGCCTAGGAAGAGTCCCCATCCAACTTGGAAATGAGCCTGTGATTCTGTTCCCACTCATATCCAAGACCTCTAATTTTTTGAGCTTCGATAGCCATGATGGAATTTGACCAGTAAGCTTACAAGAAGCCAAACCCAAAACTCGAAGATTTTGGAATCCATCAAAATCAACCATACTAAGATCAGTCGGCAGTTCCTCACCGAAAAAACTAGATGCCAAGGAAAGGACTACAAGACTTTTGCAACCCATCAATATCTTCATTGCCCCTGTCACATTGGTCAAACGCTTGTTCCAACCAAGTGAGAGGTAGGATAAAGATTTCAATGAAACAATTTCAGGCTCTATTTGAAACTCTAGATCATTATAATTCACCCGAATTGCTTTCAAGGACTTGCACGAGTAGAGGCTTCTCGGCAAGATACCAGAGAAGTTATTTTGCCGCAAGTCAAGTTTACTAAGTTGACCAAATCTGGAAAAATTAAGCATGGAGATATCACCTTCCAAGTTGTTGGCTCCCATACGTGTTGATACAAATTGGATTGTGGGTTATGGCAAGAGAAGGAAATTGCTTCAAAGGCACGTAAAGTTTACGCTTTCCTTTAGACTTTATTTGCCCCACAACTTGTGTGCAAAGGGGTATTTCAAATAAGCCTTTAGGATACAATGAAGCCTAGCAATTTGCTATTGTTGAATTTCGTTTTGCACTCACGAAAATCAACCAACACTCGATCGAAGGTTTTTCAAGAGGTTCAAGGTTACTAGAAACTATAACTGCAGTACTATAGTTTCCAGATTTTATAATATGGATCGAAGGATTGATAGAACAGAGAAGGAAAGTAAAAACTTATTTCAAATGAAGAGAACCACTCTAATATATAGAGATGGTCGTGCCCTTTGAAATGATATCAGACCTCTTTATTTGGTTATAACTCTTCACCAAGAGTCATGTGCTTTGTTGATTAATAAAAATCATTCATAAGAAACGTTCATTAACCAACCAATATAATTTGAATTCAAATTCAAACTACTAACCAACTATAGTCTGAATCATAACATATACCTCTTGGATATATATACGCACCTCTTCACTTTATAATTTGAAAATATTCCAACAATACGTAGTTCAACAAGGTTTGTGCAATTCATCAAAGATAGGGGCAATGAACCCTCCAGATTGTTGAAATCAAGGAGTATGTGTGTCAACTTGGAGAGCTTACCAAGATGGAGAGGGAGCACACCACTCAAATTGTTACAGGAGAGGTCAAGGCTTGTGAGGTTGGTGAGGTTGGCAATTTCATCACTCAGTGCTCCATACAATGAATTTCGAGGTAGTGAAATGTCTTCGAGTGTGGTAGCATTAAAGACATCTTGTGGAAGCAATCCTGACAGGTAATTGTAACCAGCACGAAAAACCTGCAGTTTGGAACACTTGCCGAATCCACGAGGTATACCACCAACGAAATTATTGAAGGAAAAATCCAAGTGTTGTAACGAGGAAGAAGAATGACGACAAATAGAGGATGGAATTAAACCTGAAAAGGTGTTGCTACTGACATTGAAACTAGTCAAATTCCAAGCGTGTTGGAAAAACGAAGATGGAATTGCACCATGTAAGCGATTGCTGGAAAAATCCACCATCCGAATATGACTGGATAGAGAAGATGGTAACACTCCAAAGAGAAGGTTGTAGCTCAAATCTAGGATTTCGAGATAATACAAGGACAAGAAGAATTCTGTTTGATTTAGAGAACCCGAAAGTGAATTGTGTGAGAGATTCAAGTGAGTGAGATGTGTGAGATTTGTAAGGGATGATGAGGGGAAAATACCTCCTTTCAGTTTGAGACCTTTGGAGGGTAACCACAAATGGGTGACCCGACCATCCCGTTTACAAGTAATGCCTTCCCAATAGCAACAATTACTAGAAGTCCAGTTTAAGGAAGGAGAAAGAGTGAGGGAAAAGGACAAGAGAGAAGTTCGTTCTGTTTGGATGCATGCATGAATATGTGTAGAGAATAACATGAGAATGAGAAGGAAACTTAAGCCTTGATCCATTGCGTGATTTGCAGGCTGTACTAGCATTTCTTTTTTAAGAGGTTGATTTAGATTTCTCACAGATTGTGTATTTATATAGAAGAGCAAATTAATGCATGCAAGAGTATAAGCCAAAGCAAACAAAATTAACCAAGTATGTGGAGATATTAAAGACGTTATTAGTTTGAATTCCCACTAATCTCCACTCCATGATCGTGTGAAACCTTACCTTGGCTCCTAGTCTTTGCGTGGACTCTGGATGGTGATCCCTTTGTTGTTTCTTGTTGTAAGCTAGCTAGTTGTATTTTCAGTATATATATAATATGTAAAATAAAATAGAAAGACAAACAAGAAGAAGAAGCTAGAATGCTAGACCTTAATTAATTGCTAAGTTATTTCTTAAAAAAAAAAATACTAAGTTGAAATGTAAGAGCATCTTTTGCAATGCTAGCTATTTTTTAACTAAATTTTTGCTAAAGTAGCTAAAAAGCTATTTTCGTTAGCCAGTTTGAAATTATGTTTGCATCAATACTCTTTACTTTAGTTAGTATTGAATTTAAATTATTTTTTTAAAATGAATAAAAAATAGTTTAAGTGTATTTAATGATTATACAAAACAACTAAAAATGAATGTTTTAAATTAATAAAAATAATAGAGCCTCATTTTGCTCTCTATATTTAGGAGTCATATAGTTAAAAGCTAAAATTGAGAGTCACTTAGGAGGCTGGTGCGGCTGCTAAAATAGCTGAAAAACTAAATATGTTCTCTAAAATAGGCAAATAGCTAAGGAGCTAAGATAGATAGTCTGCTAAAAATGCTCTAACACGCTAGTCTTTCAAGGACAAACGAAGTTGACTTGATGTTGTTGCAGGTAGAAAAAACACGACGGACTCAGTACTATTTTATGGAAGAGGGATAGGGTTAGCAGATGTCGCTATCTGATGCAATAATCTTATGCTTGTTGCTTTCAAGTTTCCACCACAAATTAATGTGCCAAATACAGGCGATGATCTACACGTTATGAGTTATCTGCGTAAATATATAGGTGTAAATGTCGTGATTGTCAATGAATACTTGTGGATCTGTAATATAATCTTTCTTATTTCCATCTATTACTATGTACGATTGAAGGGAAAGATACAGTAGAAACACCGAGAAATTAATTACATTAATTTTCTTAACCCGAAAGTGTATGCTTCTATTCACTTTATTAAGCAGAAATAAAAATTAGAGAAAATTTGATTGTAGTCCCGAAATTACACTCTATTTTGAATATAATTCAAACAAATATTTTTTTTACTAATTAAGGTTCGGTGACTCACCTGTCACATACGATTTCGTTCATTTTCAATTTTATCTAACTAATTTTATAATTTTACATTCCTCTTATACCCTTTCATAATAAAATAAATTATGATAGATTGTCATTATAATTAAAATAATTAATTAAGGTCAAACAAAATTTCAAAACTTGAATTCCAGGCACCACTGACGTAGGCCACAATGCTCGATCTACCAAACCCTAGGGTACGGTTTTCCGCCGCAAGAGGACAAAGAGAAAAGCTCTCTTCATTCCAAGAACAAATATGTTATTAAAGTTCTTCATTGTTTCTAGTACTGGTCATTGTCAAGTTAGCATTCGTATCATCATTTATTCAGAATTTAATAATTATGTAACCTTCATAAATTCACACTATTAAGAATGTCATTTACATTTACCATATAAAAATTACATCCTTTAATCCATCCTTTATTGGAAAATATTATGACCTTTTGAGCAATATATAAACTTTGTTCGTAAAAATAATTTGGCCCAAATTTAATAGGAAGATTTGTAGCTAAACTAACATGATTGGTGATTTCTCTTTTAATCTAATAGCATATATCTCACATTTGTGTTCAACTTAAAAGAATACTAATAGTTAGATAATGGACATATAGCTAGATCTAGTTAAAAGTATTTTGGTTTGCAACTTAACTTGTTCCTTCTTTTCTGTTTTTTTTTTGTGTGGGCATAATGCTTCCAATCATTTATTTACCTTTACGTTCGAAATCCCTCAATCAAAGGAGGGTTATATGTAATCAGCTTAGAAAAATTCAGTCTTCCATCGATTTTTCTGTTCTCTTTTATTTACTTTAGATATTAGAACTCGCCTTAGTCATTGCCAATGTATAATATGTGGAAAAAAAAAATGTATATAAGTCGTGATGACATAGCCTCCTATTAAATTTCCAGCAATTAAAAAAAAATTAGATGTATCAAGTCAATTTCAAGAACTATTAGCGACTCGGTGTATATTAATTCACCTTAAATTACTACAACTCATTATGTAATAATTATTGTTCAACCATTTCTTTTAAAATAGTGCAGATAACTAATTAAATAAACATCTCCTAAAATTTTATTTAAAAATTTCAATATTTTTTTTTTAAATTTCTAGCATTTTCCTCAAACATTTATCGATATTAATATTTCTTCAAAATTTTCGTCAAAAATTATATTTTTTGGACCATTAAAATTATCTCGAAACTCAATATTTTGGTCCTTAGATGCAACAAATAATGAAAAATAAAAACATAGCAAGATGCAATAGGACATCTAAAATGGAAAGCAACTAGAACATGACTAGATGCAGGATTTCATCCTAAAACGCTACACTGCATAATTCAATGTTGCAGTGACAATGCTAACAAAGCAGCTGGTGGTGGCATAGGGTGTCACACAATTTCAATGCAAAAATTGGTGATAGAGATCAATTCTACGCCGGAACTGGGAAGTCCTCCCACCTAGCATATCAAATCTTGCTAATGGCTTAAACATAGGAAGCTCACAGTGCGGCCATGAATGATGAACTCAAATGGTTCAACTAAGTGTACGTACCCAACTTCGTAACTCACCAATTGGTCCATCCTCTGGTTAAATAGCCAAACTTTTGATTATAAGTGCAGCCACGTAGAAAATCACTTGACAACTAGGCCCTAAAGTAAACCATAAGCAAAATATATGAAGCAATACACTTGTTTGCGCCAGAAGTGAGAGGGGTAGTTAGGGAAGTTCATGTATTCTAGTTTTTTCTCTAGAAAAAAAAAAGAAAGGGAAAAAAAATTTCCTAAATTATGTAAATAAAACTATAAAAGAATCCCCGCAGGCAGCCCCTTCTTCTCCTTGTTCGAAACCCTAAAGGCCATGTTTGGTTCTCGGAAGAGAAATCAATTCTCTTGTCTTTCCCATATGGTTGGGAAATTAAAATTCCTGTTAGGTTTCATTTTTTGTGTTTGGCAAAACAAGGAAAGTACTCAGGAAAGACCATTTGATTTCTCTTCCTGTGTTTGGTTGGTGCATAAAAGGAAAGTAAAAATATATCAATGTTTCAATGGTACCCTTGTATTTTAAAATAAAATTAACTCTGAATGCAAAGAGACTCTATGGGTAAATTTGGCAATAGCATGTTTGGGCAGGGTATTGTTGTCCAAAAATTTCGTAATTAATACTGAGAAATGAGAAGGGAAAATCAGTAGAACAGATTTCCCCCTTATTTTACCCTTTATCAGGAAAATACTTCCTGAGTTTGTACTTCTCAAACAGAGGAAAGTAATGACTTTTTTTTTCTGTATTTCTAGAATCCATGAACCAAACATGACCTAAATATTTCTCCCAACACGAACAGACCTCTCTGTGGAAACAGCCACTCCAATTGGCTCCGAGCAGACTCCAATTTAGTTTGTTTGTTTGTTTTTGGGGTGAGAATCTGAATTTGTATTTGCTGTGTTAATCAGATATTGACCTTGTTAGAATATATATATATATATAGTCTACTAGGGGTTAAGATTGATTATTTGCAATCTGTTTTTTGGATTGAAAAAAATTAAGCTTTTATTATTACTATTATTATTCCCATGAATTCTTAATGATCCATCTCTGATTTGATTTTCGGTGTTATTGTTGTTGGCAAGTTTCCAGTTGTTAATATCAGCATGTCCAGCACCGAGAGGCAGTGGCAGTGGCAGAGGCCGAGGCGTTTCGGTGTCTTGTGTATCTTTGTGTCACAGCTTGACCCAATGGGACCCCCAAACAGTAGTGTCCGATTGAGCAAGGACGTAGAAATTGGCCACAGATCAGTGAGCATGCCTGTGATCAAATATGTGCTTCTCAAGCTAATTCATAGCTGTCGTTGTTGGATTGACCCCCGCGGTGCCGCCATGATTCCCATCCATTTATTGCTCTTCCAGCAAAATGGTGGTTCGTCTTTCAGTTCATTCTCCAATTAAGCTTTGTGATGAATTGAACCTTGTAAGTGAAAGACGGTTTGTGGTCCCCAAACTGCTATTAGTATCATCTGAAACCAGAAGCAGGGGTGTGTGTACAGCACTACAGCTACAGACATCATTGAGGGGTATCTTTCCAGCATGCATATCCCTGAAAAGATGCACCCAGATATTATTCAAGAAATATATGACGAGGCTCATGTGGCCGACCCTGCGTTGCCTATTGATGTGACGATGGTGAACGTGACTGTTTGTTTGGGTATTGGGCAAGCCTCCAACTAAATCCTCATCCTCCTCCGTTGGATTTCGACCCAAAAAAAAAAAATCATCCTCCGTTGGCGGTTTGGAGAATGTTTAGAATCTTGTATTAGACAGGAGCCGTGTGCTATTTGTGAGCTAGGAAAGCCTTGATCACATTTATGATGCACAAGAAGGCTTTACTGGCTTGCCTGCTTGCACATTTTCCATAGAGATTACCTTGTCCAGTGTTTGGAGATGAGTCCAGAGTGCCCCGTCTGCCGCCGGTATACTAACTGCTACGCTTCTTTGCAGACTATTGAAGTCAACATAAGAGAGGCTTCTCATTCTTGATTTCCTTGACCTTTTTAGGCTTCAATTTCATGGGTCTTGAATTATTACCCTAAGTGAAGATGAACCAGTGCATTCTTGATTTCCTTAACCATTTTTAGGCTTCAATTTCATTGGTCTTGAATTATTTACAAAATCTATGTAACTCAGTTCTTTGATTTTAAGTGTTTTAGTTTATTGTTAGTTTCACTCCTAATTGTTAGTCTTTTTGAAATTCAGGACTCCAAGGGTGTTGGAGATTCGATTTATAATTTTTGCGATGGGCTAGTATCGTGTTTCAGGAGTCTCGAAGCTAACTCTTCCAATGGTACAGAAGTGCCAAACAATCAAGTCTAGCCCAGCGCAAAAATTATAAATCGGATCTCCAACACCTTTAGAGCCCTGAATTTCAAAAAGACTAACCATTAGGAGTGAAACTAACAATAAACTAAAACACTCAAAATCAAATGACTGAATTACAGATACTTTAAGGTAAATAATTCAAGACCCATGAAATTGTCAAATTGAAGCCTAAAAAGGTTAAGGAAATCAAGAATGCACTGGTTTCATCTTCATTTAAGGTAAATAATTCAAGATCCATGAAATTGAAACCTAAAAAAAGTTAAGGAAATCAAGAATGCACTAGTTCATCATATATGAAGATTTAAAAGCGAATACCAACACTAGCTAAGCACCAGGTAAAGAAACAAATAACACTCCGGAAATCCCCAAAATAAAAAGGAAACGGTTCAGATAGCACTCAAGAACCATGAAATTAAAGGCCACAAAATGCTCATGAGGTGCCATGAATCAGGTAGTTGACGAAATGCTGGATGAGTCGACCAGTGGATTCACAAGATCAGGTACGGTGCTTCATCCTTCAGGCATGAACATTATTTTAAAATATGAATCAATATTCGTTGTCATCAGATTATGATGACCATTTGTAATGATTAAACTTTGGTATCGGTGACTATTTTATCTACTTATGGTCCGGAGCAATAGCAACCAGTTTCCCATAGCCCAGAGGGTGATACAAAATCGTAATATACAAAATATAGTCATGCATGCAATCGTAATATTTTTTTTTATTGAGGCGGATCGTATTCGCAAGCAAAAGATCGAAATGGTAATCTTACCTGTGATGGACCTTCTGCAGAGGAAACTGCCTTCCCTTTTTCTAACACTTAAATACATTTTTTTGCAGTACTTTCCTGCTCGGCAAAGCTAGCCACAAAGATGTAAAAGATAGCACTAATTGGCTTTTCAAAGCATACTATGGGAATCAGATGTTTATGGCTTACTGTTGTGTGGCATCAGAAAGTAAGTCAGGTATGTAAATATCTTTGCTTTCTATCTCATATTTCGTCTGGATTCTCTTCAATTTTTATCGTGTGCTTTTGTTATCTTTTGTTAGTGGCTGTTGGTGAATAATTGTTTATCAATCTTTAGTATTAAGCTCTATGGCTAGGTTATATTTGGGGCACCCAATACATACATATACATTCAGTTTTGCATATGAAAGGAAGCTTACTATTGATTTCTATCTCTTAATTCTGCTAGAGATAATGTGTGCAGCCTCTTTATAAAGGCTGGAACTTGTCATTGTAAACTGCACAAGAGTAATACATATTTAAGCAACTAGATTAGAGTTGGCTGTTTCATAGAGTGTCCTTTGTTTATCAATGATAACAAAGAGTTTAGTAGCTTAATTAAACTTATGTCCATAATTTTCAGTTCATTTTAATAGAAAAGCATTGTTATTCATGGTTTCTTTTGTAGCTTGGAGTGTGTTCAAATATGACTAGTCTCTCTGTTTTGGTTTGCCATGGAATTCTGGTATTTTGGCTGGGAATTGTTATGCTTGCTGCTTTTTTTTTGCTGGTGTCTTGTGCTTGACTTTGGTGTATTTTCTTTCTTAAATATATTGCCAATAATGCTTCTTCCATGTATTCAATTGTCAAAATAGTTGCCTTTTTTCAGTGTAGTTTTCATGCTTTTATAATGCCATATATGTTTACTTAGCTTCTAAACTTTAATGAGATAATTTGATAGCCCTATTTAATTTTGAACTAACTAGGTTGCATTTGTACAATTGCTCTCTAGGTGCCAAGAGATTGTCCTTTCAACTTGTGCATGGTTTGGCTTCTTATTAGTTGCTGTTGTATTATCTTTTATTTGGGTCTATTCAAGGGGACTAGATCATTAATAAATCATCCGTGGCTATATTTTCAGGTTTATGGTTTGTGGGTACTTGATCTTTGTCTCTTAAGTTGGTGTTGGTTTTGATCTTTGTGATGTTTATCCCTGTTCTTTGTGGCAGATCTTTGCAATGGAAGAAATGTTGATGACCTTTATACACTTGACAAAGCGGCAGCATGTCAAATATTAAATCCCAGCTGGTCACTTTATTTTTCTTTGTATTCTATGATTTTGCTATTGTAAGCTTTTATCTGTTAATGCTTGGGAGATGTGCTCCTTGTTAACTTGTTTTGTGGATACAATAAGCATTACTCTTTATTGAATCCATTTAGGTACATTTGTTTTGGATTATAACAACAATATCCTACAATATATTGGGGTCAATTGTCACTATTAATTTGGTCAGTTTTGGTAGCACAAATCAGGGCAATTCAATGTTGCCCACAATCATAACATTACGACAATAGTAAAAAAAAAGTGTCGTCTCAATGCATACAATAACTAGCTTTTAAAGGTTACAAATCATGGGTTTTGCAAATTTAAGTGTGGTTTATGTATGATATGTACAACGTCTACTAGAGTAAAACTGTCGTCTGAATGGAAATGAGACGATGGTTACTAGAGTCGAACTGTCTTCTGAATGACAATTGGGCAACGGCTACTAGCGTAAAATTGTCTTCTAACTGAACATCAAACAATAGCAGTTTATTGAATCCGTTATCTGAATGAATATGCAACAACAGATAATATGCCGATATTTAAGCCTATACAATCACACAATGGTTTTAGACTTTGTTACGTCGTCCCTATGACTAATATACAACGGGGAATATCCGTCGTATGAATGCTCAATAGTCGTCGTCCGCTTAGTCCACGGAAAATGTGTCCATCAGACAACGGTTTGTACCCGTTGTGTGAAGCTTTTTTTGTAGTAGTGGCACTTCCTCAACTTTTTAAACTTTTTAAGCTTCATATATGCAAACCTTCTCAAGAGGTATGGATCCTTGTCACTCCAGGCTATTAAAACAGGACATTGTAATAAAGAGAAGAGCAAAACAACAAGCAGCATGCTTAATTAAGTACTATTAGTAGTAAAAATTAGTAACCGTTGACTGCCGGCCGTGTGGTACGTAGTTATCATAACATTCATACCATAATCAGTTTAGGACACTAAACTTCACTTTAATTCGGTAATAGTTCCTCCGGTAGAACACTAACCCTGAACCCTAATCATTTTCTTGGGGCTTTTGCTGCAAATATGGATATTCCTAGTTCTATTGCGGCAGAGGTTATGGTGGTTATCACGGCAATATATTGAACTTGATTGCTTGGGTCCGTGATTGGAAACATATCTGGTTAGAGGTTGATTCTTCCCTAGTACTTGATTACATTCGCTCTCTGTTGAATTTTCTAAGAGGAAGAATTAAAGGATAAAACAAAAGAAGTAAGGGAGAAAGATGAAACCATGTTGGATTTCTCAATGGGGAGTGTATGGATATTCTTTGTAGTTCTTCATAATGAAACTTTCATTCAATGATTTTCGTTCGTGATAATTGCTTTACACAGAAGAGGAGTTAAATAGACCTAAAACATACGCTAAACAGAAACAAAGCACTAAGACATTTAATACAAAGATGGAAGACATGTAAGTCAATGATGGATAATTGGTGGTTGATTTTCCCATTGCTTTTCCTTCTTGTCTCTGTGAGTTTGAGAGTTCCCAAACGTGGCTTGATTTATTCTTCAGTCAATAAATGCATAACACATGCACTTTAACATAATGGAACAGCTCCCACAATCAAAGGAAGGACAGTACAAACGAACTGTCTCAAACTCGTCCGGACACCCACACAATCGTCCGGACTCCAAGATGTAAAACGCGTCAATCACGATGATTCCATCCGGACGCCGATGTACCCCGTACGGACGCCTGAAGCTGCTGAAGATTACTCTGGCTCATGTCGACCGGTCGCCGATAATGGTCGACCGGTCGCCCGACGTCCAACAACACAGAAGCTTAAATCTCAAAACTCCGTCCAGACGCCCAATGATCCGTCCGGACACCAATATCCTCCAATACTCTCCTTCTTTGATTCCTTGGCAGCCCAAAGTCTGTTGGCTGAATTGCTTATCTCGGATTTCCCACATAAATTTTAGATCATCTCATATTTTTCGGGAAGGAAATAAGGTTGTCGATGCTTTGGCAAATCATGGTACATCTTTAACTGAATTGGTATGGTGGAATGAACCTCCTCAGTTTATCTTTTCGCATTGTAACAACGACTGTTTTGGTCTTCCTCAGTTTCACTTTCGCTAGTTTTGTTCTTTGATGTTTGTTTCTTTCGGGAGGTTTCGGTTAGGTCCCCCTCCTCTCGTGTACTCCTTTTTTATTTGATATTAAAAAAAAAAAACCCAGAACCCTGATGAACTCCAGAAACACGTCCACGGCACCACGCTCAAGTCCTGGAAGAAGGATTTTTCAACTAGTTCATCGATGTGTCACTTTGGAGGTATCATGGTCGCACCGAAATGCAATTATTGGTATCAGCAAACATAAACCAAACCAATGAAAGCTAGGAATGTTTCATGTTTAGTTACTACCACAGAAACAAGATTTTCTGTCGTGGCAAAGAATGAACAGCGCAGTAGTAATATTAGGCTTGCATGTGTCACGCGCGTTGAGACTAATCTGCTTAGCCTTGTTGCATCAGAGCTAGTGAATATGCAGATATAGATTTAGCTACAAGTTTATAGCTTGCACTGAGGCTGCCAGCTAGTCCTTAAAGCTATTGACTCATACCAAATTATATAGAGAATTAGAGATTGACATAGCTCAAGAGACTGTCATTGCGCGCAGTAACTTAAGCCGCCAAAAGAGTAAAATGAATTACAAAATTCCCAGACTTTAAACTCTATGTATGCTATATTCTAAGGAAGAATCTTGTGTGCCCCCAGGTGTATGTATCCCCAATTTACTGTTAGCGTGTGTACGCCACGCTCTTATTAATTTAATTAAAATTGGAAAATCTCAGCCGTTTGATTCTTGGGAGAATTAAATGTTTATTGACAAGAAATCGGGACCATTCATTTTGTTTGTAACCGGACCAACTGATGAACAGTGGTAGACGGCAACAAAAAATTATGGGATCCCCTTTCCTCAAGATCAAACATTCAAACCCACTTCACCAAATCCTCCGAAAAACCCATAATCAACCTATTGAATTTTGTTGATCCATCTTGGGGCCATAGACTCCGTTCATTCTCTCTCTTTTCCTTCTCTTTCGATCTTTTCGTCCCCAGAAAAACTCATCGAGAATTCAACAAACAACTGGAAATGAAAACTAGGTGGGCAGGGGAGAGATCGGTGGATTGGTACGGTTTTGGTTCTCTTTCTCAATCAATTTGGGTTTCAAGGGTTTATTTGACAGATGGACTGGCGAGGTTTCTCTGTGGCTTCGGGGGGGGGGGGGGGGGGTTTCTCGTGGCGGCTTGGGTGATGGTTTTTCCTTTTCTTTTGGGTTGCTAAGATTTGATGAAGATGAATTGAGACAAATCGCAACCCAAAGTAGAGATTGCAACACGTTTGATCTGGGTATACAGAGAGAGAGAGAGAGAGAGAGAGATGGGTGAGGTCGATGAGGGAAGGGAATTGGGGGCATATTAATTACTCTGGGTACAAACTTCAGTCAAGCCAATTTGAATCTTACCCAGTATATTACACTATAAAGCACTGGAGCCTCTCATTCAATAATTACCTTTGAAACATCTTAGATCTACTGGAGCCTCTCATTCATCACAAACAATCACCACCAAACCCCAAAAATCAATTACCAGTACCTCGTCTTCTTCATTCCAAAGTTTCTTTCTTTGATGTTCTTCCCCTTCTTGTGGTTGCGCTCGGTCTCCTTCAAAGGCCTTGACGACCAGAATGGCGGCGGAGGGCACCACCGGTCTTCTTCTTCTTCTTCCTCAGATGCAATTATTGATTGGTTTTCTTTTTTTGTTAAGCTTATTTTTTTGTTGACCAACGTTTTGACTAACCAAGCAACTCTAAAATCTGACGGTTGCGTGAGATACACGCGCTCGAAAAGGTTAGGGATATATACACCTGGGGGCACACAAGACTCTTCTAAAACATATACTTAAAATTTGTCGTTCCTCGATCTACGCTTTAATTTTTGTGGATCTATGTAATGACTTCTCAACCATTGTGAATTTGTGATGATAACAAATTAATAATTAAGTCGACACAAATTCATTAAATTCTAAAGAAACTATGTTTTCGGATCAGATCACCTTGTTATATGTACTCAAAACCATTAGAGCACCTGCATTGGCCTATGAAGCGAACCTGATCGAGAACGAAAATATCTGGCTTTTGATTTAGGTTTCTCATTCATGTAGACTTGTCTTGTTTACAGAGGGAACTTCTTGTCCCTTGTTTTGTATTATTGCTTCTCTTCTTTTTAATGAACATCTATCGAAGCAAACTTAGCAACAGGGTTATGAGCCAAAAAAAAAAAAAAAAACAGGGTTGGAGTGTGCTTCCGTTAGTGTGTGCCTAGCAACACCATAATTTGAACATATTTGCGTTTCCAATGTGATCTATCTTAGCAATGGTGCGCGCCTATATATATATATATATATGTATGTATATGAGATGAGGAACCTAATAAAGATCTGGTTGATATATTGATTAATTATATATTTATATATATATATATGTTTATTTATGGACTCAGACACAAATCAATGTTGTGAACGACTCATTCATAGTCTTTGGATGGTTTAACCTTGCGATCAATAAATGGCTATGGTTGAAACTGATAAATCAACTATTACCATAAATCAAAACGTTCACATTAGCAAGCACTAATTAACAATAGTAAACATTAATAATTAAGACCAAGGGTCCAATTTGGCAATTTGTATAATTTTTTAGAAAAGAGGTATTTGGACAGAGGTGAGGCAGACCAATTTGCATAATTAGACCAATTAGTTAATCATAGGTCTCCATCATCCATCTTTATCCACGAGGAGAATCAAAATATTTTACGTACTGATTAAATGATTAAACACAAAGCATTTGTTAATGGCATATGACCAAAGAAAGGGCAAAGACGACGTCATGAAAAAGAGCCTATTTCAAGAACAAAAAGAAACTAATTTATTTCACCAAGTTGGCAATAGAATAGTAATTCTAATTAGCCGCCTTGGATTAGCCTCACAAAGCATAAAACGCTTATCATTATTTGACAAAGCATAACTTGTTTATCTTTAATGTGTAACTTCTTTGCTCTTTCTTTCCTTTG